>OZ024726.1:47542824-50456574 GCA_964016875.1 Fallopia convolvulus | reverse complement strand
GGGTTTATGGAAACATAAACTTAGCCGAGAGGGCAGCTATGCACCTCTTTGAATTGGAACCTTCCAACGCCATGGCTTATATTCTATTAGCTAACATTTACTCCGCAGCTGGTCAATGGAAAGACTCTGCAAAAATCAGAGGGTTAATGAGATCAAAAGGAATCACTAAGGAGCCAGGTTACAGTTGGATAGACATGCACAATAAAGTGCATGCTTTTTTGTCTGAAGATAGAAGCCATCCTAGAACTGATGAGATTTACTCAAAAGTTGATGAGATTATTGTTCTGATCAAGAAAGCTGGTTATGTTCCAGATCTTAATTTTGCTCTCCATGATGTTGATGACAAGGTAAAGGAGGTCAGTCTTGCCTATCATAGTGAAAAGTTGGCTGTTGCATTTGGACTTGTGTCTTTGCCTCCAAATGCTCCTGTTGTGATTTTTAAGAATATCAGGGTTTGTGGAGACTGTCATACGGCGATGAAGTTTATATCGAAAGTGTTTGATCGGCATATTATTTTGAGGGATACGAATCGTTTTCATCATTTTAGGAAGGGATTATGCTCGTGTAAAGATCATTGGTAGATCTTCTCATGCCTTGTGCATTTTACTTTTGATTTGTGTGCAGTTGAACTGAAAAATTAGACAACTTTTGTGCTTACCCCAATTGTAATTCCTTTCAGGAATGTAGTACAAGAATGAAAATTTTGAACAAAATGAAAATTTCACACTCAATTATTTCGAATTAGAAAGTTATTTAGTTTCATATCAAATCATACTACGATTCTCCATCATATGATCATATTTATTGAAGATCCAACCCCACTTTATCAAATTACATGATCAAATCATGATACAAAAATCACCCAATTATTTCTTTAAAAACACATTATTTGTACTGTGATCAAACTACCAATCATACTTAGTTGCGAGAAGCGTCAACAGTGTTGCGAGGCGGGATCGAGTAGCAACAGCAGGAAGGGCCAACGGCAGGATCGTTCACGCAACGAGCATGTGTGTAGAGTTGCGTTGAGCACTTGAACTCACACTCGCTCTGCTTGGCTGTACAGTCCGGATACGAGAAGCATCTTCGTGGCTGAAAACCTAGTCCATCAATGTCCCTCCCTTCAGCTGCAAACTCATCAAGTATATACAACATTACTCATAAAACCGTCTATTAAATACAGAATTAACAAAAAGACATGTTAAATAAGATTCACATACATTTGAAGGATAGTGAGAGGATGAAAAGGAGGAGGAGGGAGGTGAAAAATGTATTCTTCATTGTGCTTGCTTAATTGACTTTGAGGATATATTCTTTGCAGTTTTATCTTACAGTTTGTGGTGTTTTATACATTTGAAATGAGAGTCAGTATGTACAGTATGAATTTAATGGGAAGAAAAGAGGAAAGGAATCCGGTTTGTAAATTATAAAATTTACTACCATGTATATCAGTATGAATTTAAGGGGAAGAAATGAGAAAGGAATCAAATTGGTACATTAGGAAACTCATTAGCATTTAATGTGTATCATATGAAATTCTAACTTGGGCATATTTATTCTATTACGTATCCACCTTTATGGAGAAGGACTAATGGATTTATTTAAGAGAAGGGCAATGAAAATACGAGAAAATATATATATGAAGGACTAATGGATCTGATGGTTTAATGAATTGGTAATACCCCTAGAATTAGCAAATTTTCTCCCCACTAGCCAATATTTATGAGAATTACAAGGGTAGGCACTAGGCCCATATCTTTTTCTCCCATAATTAAGGGTATGCACAGCTCTGATACAAATTTTGTATTACATTTTTTTACTTCAAATGAATTTCATTCTTTCATGTCTTCTGAAGCAACATTTACAATACAAATACGAGAGTATGTTTTACTTCCCTAGCAGTTTTTAATTCATACAAACCAGAAAAAATAAAGTATCCCCTACAAATCTATGAAACATCGAACTCACAGGGGAAAATTAAGAGTTTTCACAAGATAATGGCAAATCCAGTTCAGATATTAAATAAAGAATAAGGAATGTAATATATTACCTCACAAGGGAAACTTCTTGCTTGTCATCCAGCAATATGTATGTATCTCAACATCATGAGAATAAAAAGTTCACTCTGTCATACTTTCTTACAAAAGTTTTGACCAACAAATACCAGGTCACATCATTAGGGATGAAGCCATTTCTCAGACCCCTACATAGAAATGCATAGGCATCATCAAGCATCCCTTTCTTGCAATGCCAATTAATTAAGGTGTTATAAGTAATGTCATCAGGACGAAGTCCATCCGCTTGTAATTTCTCAAAAAGGGACAAAGCGTCTTGAAGGCGCTCTACTTTACAGAAACCATTTATCAAGCTATTGTAAGCTATTATGTCTGGTGTTACACCTCTTTGAGCCATCTCGTCATGAAATTCACGAGCAGTTTGCACTTTTCCCATTCGACAAAGTCCATGAATCAAAATATTGCACATGTAATTACTCGGATTAGTTCCTTTGGCCCTCATTTCTTCAAATAATCTCTTTGCTTTCTCCACCGAGCCGTCATCACAGAGTGCCTTTATTAGGCCATTATATGTAATCTCATCAAGAGGTAAACCTCTAAATAGCATATCATTTACAAGCTTGATTGCTTCTTCTGTCTCACCTTTCCTCATAAAAGCATGGATTAGTGTATTGTATGTCACCGTATTTGCAATTACTCCTTCCAATACCATATCTTTAAACAAACACAAAGCCTCCTGCATCTTATCAGTTTTGCAAAGGCCGTAAATTATAGAATTAAATGTATATATGTCAGCCTTACATCCTTTGCTTGACATCTCCCCATACATTTTCAACGCCTCTTGAATCTTTCCTTCCTTGCACAATGCACGAATGAAGCAATTATATCCTACGGTATTTAGACTGATCCCCTTCTCTGACATCTCATTCAGCAAGTTACTGGCTTCTTCCAATTGACTTTTTTTGCATAACCCATCAATCAAAGTTGTGTAAGTAACTACATTTGGACTAATACCTCTGGATTCCATATCATAAACCAACTCTTGAGCTGAAAAAAGATTTCCGTTCTTGCATAGACCCTGTAAAATTATGTTATAACTGAAAACATCAGGCTTATAATTGCTACTTAATATGCACTCTTGCAAAATGACCTTGGCCTCATCAACATTTCCCATCTTCACATACCCATTCATCAAAATATTCAGCAGCACTATATTAGGCTCAGGAACTCTGCTTAAAAGCGCCTTTGCCTGAGCTACTCTACCTATTTTACACAATGCGTGCAATAGAACACCATAAGTCCTCACATTTGGGATAAAATCTCGACTAAGCATCTTATCAACATACTTTGCAGCCTCATGAACCCGATTAGCCCTACAAAGACCATATATAACATCATTGAAGGTGTTAACATCAGGCACACATTCCATCACAATCATGTCATTCAAAAGTTCCGACGCATCAGTCATTCGATTCCTCTTGCACAATGCATGGATCAGAGTCTGATAAACCACTGAATTCGCTATGCACCCATTTCTATTCATATCTTTGAAAAGCGAGCACGCCGAATCCACCTCATTCATAGAACAAAGAGCCTTCATCACAATTGCAAAAGAATACACAGTAGGAGAAACGCCTCTGTTGAGCATTTCGTAGAACACATTGGGGGCAACTTCATAGCAGTTTCCAGCCACCAAAACCTCCAACACCACATTGTAAGACCGGAAACTGGGCTTGCAACCATAAACACTCCGCATATCTAAGAGCAATCTAGTGGCTTGGCCAGGCAATCCGGCTCTCCCATAATGTTTCATAATCAGTATAAAAACACTCTCGTTGAACCCAATCTTTTCATCCTTCATTTGCAACAACAACCTGTCTATAACCCTAAACTCCCCAGCAGCCCCTAATTTATTGATTAGAGCGTAATAAACATCAAAGGAGTGGGTGTAATTAACCTGGGTGGTGGCCCAATCGAAGACCTCGATTGAAGTGGGGACGTCGATGGGGAGCTCGAGGAGCTTGCAGAGCCGGTGGGGGGTGATAAAGCTGAGAGATTTCTGAAGGTCTTCCAAATCGAAGGGTTTGAAAAGCTTCTCCCACTCGTTTTGGGCACCCGGGTCGGGTTGTTCGGTGGAATTCGTAGGGCAATGAATTCCGCCATTAATGGTGGAGGAAGAAAGGGAGAGAGTGGGGATTTTGGAGAGGGATTGGGTCACGTAGGGGATCAGAGAAGGTGGGATTCGCTTTGGAGGGAAGAGCATAGCAGAACTACACAGACATACCAGGGAAGATCGGGAATTTGAAGTTTTGAACTTGAATGAAAGAAACACCAGTTGATTGTATGTTATGTATGAGTTCGGGGTATTTTTTTTTTAATAATAACGGGGTTTGAGCAAAATGAAAATAAAATTTGTTGTTGATTGATAGTGTTTACGTTCAATTGGCAAAGTTTTTGTATTGTTTAGGTCAACAACTCACAAAATGTTTCATTGGTAGAATTCGGATTTGTGACAATTGAAACGTTAAGCCATAAATCCTTAAGAGTAATATGATAGAGCCAAATACTCACTCTCTCTAGTAGAAAAGTAAAAACCTAGATTTTTTTTAAAGAATTTATAATTTTCAAATAGGGTTTTAGTTTCTACATTCGAATTCTTAACGAGGATAGAAAAACCAATTTAAAAAAACAGATAGAGTTTACACTTACATTAATACATCTCAAAATAGTGCCACTGAAATATTAGCATAAAGAAATCCACAACCTTTATACCTGATAAAAGAAATTCTCAAGTACATTTGTCATTATTTTGCACATTTCGACTATTACACCAAAATCACCCAGTTTACAGAGAAAAATGCACTAGGACGAACTCTATTAACACAATAATGTCACAAACCACAAACTCCTTACACATTGACTCCTCTAAGACCCTAAACCTAGGCACCGAAAACCGGCTCAGCGCCATTAATTCTTCATTCGATCAACTGGCATGGGTTCATCAAAATGCCAAAGAATGGCTACATTGCCTACAAGAATGGGTTCATCATAGGATTGAGGTACAAGGCATCGGCGCGTCTCGGGAGATGCATTTGCAAGCTCTACAATTCCAAAATGTGGCAATTTAGTCTTTCTTTCTTTCTTTTCTGTCCTCTATGAGATATATTTCTAAATGATGATGGTTAATTTCGTTAAAGTATATCGATCAACTTAGACGCGTACCTTCGGGTGTGAAATCAAATAGATGAGACATGGATCGTCCATCAGGCAATTGAGCATCCGGGTTTCTTAGATCATCAAAGAAGGGATGAGCACACGCCTCTAGCTGAACCAAAAAAAAGGAAGACATTCAATTAGCAAAGGGATCATTACTTGTCCAAGCTAAGCTAGCACCATAGAAGAAGTAAACTAAAGTACTTATTCATTATAATTAAGAAGCTTATATGATAAACTTATCTCATAAGCTTCTTATAATGAACAAGTTCTTTGCGTCGAACAAAGCCTAAGCTCTTACGGCAGTGCAGCGCAGGTTTGGAGAGAATTGGAGCAATCTAGACACGAGATCAACCGCTTCAGCGGGCATTCGTTTGGTGAACACCTAAAACAAAGAGTTCAAAATTAAGGCTCAATCAAGTGGACATTATATATGATAAAACGAGGATGTTCAACTGAGGAGAAGAGGTGCTTAGCTGACCTTGTGCCATGGGCAAGGCTTGATCTGAGGAAACTTAAACTCGCTGTAATGTGGGTTCATGCACTTTATTTCTTCTCGGCTTGGCGTTCCCAAAACCTGTTTAACAACGCGTTAGAGAGCATAGACGAAACAGAACTTGAAAGAACATTGATATAGATAGATACCTTAATGATTTGTACCAATTGATCAATACTACTTTTACCAGGAAAAAGTGGCTGCAAATTAAGCAAAACCATAATGGATTAGTAAACATATATCATATATGATATATCCTACAAAGGATTGTCTCTATTTTTAAATTCATTCTGTTCAACATAATTCGCCCTAATGTACAACAGAAAGCATGTTAGTAAAGGACACAATACATTAGGGGAAAAAAACCACCTCGCCTAGAAAGAGCTCGGCCAACACGCAACCGACTGACCACATATCTATGGCAGGTGTGTACTCTGTAGCCCCAAAAATCAGCTCTGGAGCTCTATAATATCTTGAGCATATGTATGATATGTTGGGCTCACCTGCCACCTAGAGGATAAAAATTAAATCTCAAAATTAATGCTACAAGTTTAACTTTCACGTTTACAAGTTAAAGTTAATGAAATAGACATACCAACTTCTTTGCACTGCCAAAATCACACAGCTTCAATTCATGTGTCTGAGAATTCACCTGAAATACAAGATCAAGACATTTCATTACCAAGAGCTTGCAAATGGTATTTTGAAGCTAGCTAGTAGGAAAACTCACAAGCATGTTCCGAGGCTTGATGTCACGATGACACACACCAATTACATTGTGAATATAATTCAGTGCACGACACATCTGCAATAAGATATGTGGTCATGAATTGAATGCAATCCGACCCTAGCTTATTCACCTGGTTAGGCTGCCCATTGTGACTATTAATTGTGGTGGTTATTATGTGGCCAGTTTCAGTGTCATTCCCACTCACATAAGCTGCTGCCTCCATGTTGTCCTAAAAATGAAACATGTATGGAATTAATAGTGCATAAAATTAAATAAACATATTACGCGGATCATTCCACAAATTGCGCAATTGTAGAATACCTATTGTTAATCCACCCTAGCTAATTCCACCAAAAAAAAAAAAAAAAAAAAAAATCCACCCTAGCTAATACATTAAAATTTGGGCCACTTACGTATCTTATGTAGTTATGTGCATTCGATACATGTCTCACTATACTAATTCTATCCAAATTTTCGTTTTTTTTTTCTACAATTTGCTTTAAAATTGCACATAGCTTTACTTGTATTTGTCACATTAACAGTTTTTCCTACAAAAAATCCATTTGCCTTCCATCAATAAATAAACTCTAGAATATTACATTTTTTTTTTCAATTATCAGATGAATTAAGAAAGTTAATATCATGCGGTTCATTCCATTTCCACATACATGATGATCTTCCTACTAGCACATATATCTAAACAATCTAGCTAATGTTGTAAGCAAAATCCAAATCAAGACAACCCCAATGAACTCGTTTCTTAAGTTTCTAAAACGAAACAAAACTGTCATAGAATTTTCGTGTAACATAAATTTTAAAAACTCGCGTGCAAAATGTGATCAGAAATTAAAATGAATGAATGCGTACCGGATCGGCGAAGCTTTTCAGACGGGGCAAAGAATTCATGGTTTCTGCTCCGATCTAGCTTTTTAATTAATTCCTCGTGAAATTAATTAAAATGGGCTTTGTCGAATTTGTATGTGTAGAGTTAATGAATGTAATGTAATGTATGGGGTTTTAATTTGTCGATTGGGACGCGAAAATGAACAAATGGGAATAGAAGAAGAGAGAAAGAAGAAAGGAAGAGAAAAATGTAGGTAGCCCCTCTCCCTCTCTCCTTTCTTTCTCCTCTGCGATTCCCAACCGAAGGGAAACGAGAGCTAGAGAAATGAAGGCCAAAATTAAAACGAAAAATGGAAAAATGGAAAATGAAAATGGAGTGTTCCCCCAAAAAAGCCAGAAATAGAAGACGACGGGAAAAGGCGATCTCCCTCTTTTTCAGTGTTTGTTGTTGCCATTTTTGGATATGCTTCGGTGTTCTCTCACATGCTCATCATGTTTCAATTTTTTTTTTTTTTTAAAAAAAAATCACAAACAATTTGAAAAATAAATAAACTAAAGAAAAATTAGAAAATCAATAATAAGTGATGATGATATGTCGCATTGTTAGGCCCACAATCAACACCACCAAATTTTTGTTAGTATCATGCATGCTTGTAGATTTGTAATTCTTCTTTTCGAAGATAAATATTTGATTAATTAGCTTTCGTATGATGCATGTACCATGCTTATAAATCACTAATTAATTATCTATCTTAGATACTTTTGGGTCCAAAACATGCAATTCTATACTTGCTGTGGATATAAAATTTCCAATATTATTATAACGACACGTCATACATTTGATCTCTGCGCATTGTACGTTACAAATCCCTCCAAGCTTCCAAGGATATTTCTCTAATTTATAAACTCAAATGCTGTAAGAATTAAGATCGACAACACTATGGTGTCAAATCATTACAATTTCTTGAATGAAATTGCTATATAATTTTTGCATTACATACGATCTTATATAGACCTTATTCGTTTTATATATAGTACTATGATATATCTTTATCACCTTAATTTTACCTCTTGTACGTAACTCAGCTCAACAGCCTCTCAAACTCCTTTAGACCCAAACCAAGCAAACCTAGATCACCCTTAAACTCATGATCATCACCACCTCCATTAAACCTAGCAACCTTGCAATCAGTAGCAAATAACCCTGTGCTCTCATACTCAACCTCTCCACCCAAAACAGGCATTTTTGCACCAACATTCACCTTGCTCACATAATCATTCCTATATGTTTTACCCAACACACCCTCACATCTCCACTTAGCGAGTAAAACTTGAATCCTAAGTCAAGATGCGCTAAGCAATCATCGGTCGTCATCCCATAGTTGTGAACCTTGGAATCTTTCTCCGTGATGGGGACGGCTTTTGCATTGATCTTGAATCTCCCTTCTACCTCAAGGACAACGCTATTGGTGTCACGTATTGTTCTTGTTATGGATACCTTTGGTGTTGTGGTGGAGTGCCACATGGAACCCTCGGTTTCTTGGAGGAATATGGGCTCGTTGTCGAATGTGAGGGCAAGTCGGTTAATTGATTCATCCCACTTTGAAGTCTTTTCGGCCCCTATGAAGAGGCAATGGTTGTCGAAGAGGATGCCTAATGATTGGACCCAAGTGAAGTCTCTCGTCATATTGGGGCTACGTTTGCCAATGAAGTGTGCATTGATATGGAGGTTTGGATCTGTTAAGAGGCAGAAGTTCTTTTCCTTTTTTCCATGGAAGTAGAAGGTGATTCCATCTCCTCCTATAAAACGCGGGTCTTGGCATACTGAACCCGGGTAGTCACACCCTACAAGCAAGCAAATTTTGGGTTTAAAGGCCATATACATTGAGATCTAACTAGGTGAGATGTCAATTTTAAGATACTCGTGTGCACATTAGATAAAAGACAAATGAAAATAATGTAACTTGATTCAAAGCATAAGTTGTATTGTATGGTTGTACTTGTATGCTATACTAATATAACTTGTACAGGTTGAAAGTTGGGTTGAAGGAAGGAATCTAACTAATTAACTAGTAAATTGTTTTTTATATATAATGAATTGTCTAGTATTTAATTAAAATTGGAGAAACTTACTGCAAAGTGGTTTGCAAGTGACACAATCAACTTCACATGTGGTGGGGCAATCAGCAGGGCAGACGTGCTCTTGTCCATAGCAAGTGTAGTTTTTGTTCTTGCACCTAACTCTCTTTCGTCCAGAAGTAGATGTAGGTGGAGAGGATGAAGGATGTGAAGGAGAAGATGTTGATGGTGTGGGAGAGGGTTGTGTTGGAGTAGGAGGAGGTGGTGATAGATTGGAGCTTGATGGAGAGGAAGGTGTAGGCGTTGATGGAGGCGAAGGTGTAGGAGATGACGGTGTCGTTGGAGTAGATGGAGGCGTAGGGGAAGGTATTGATGGTGTTGGAGAAGGTTTTGTTGTAGGAGGAGGTGGTGATGGAGAAGAAGTTGTAGGCGATGATGGTGTCGATGGAGGAGAAGGATATGGAGTTGAAGGTGTTGAAGGTGGTGTAGTCGAAGTAGGCATTGATGGAGTAGATGGAGTGGGTGGTGGTGGTGGTGAAGTAGATGGAGTTGTAGTTGCAGGCGAGCCAGTATCAACTGAGGGGGGACTAGGATCAGAAGTCCCACATATAGGTTTGCACGAAACACATTCAACTGTGCACGTATCAGGGCAAAACTTAGGACACACATGCTCAAGGTTTTTGCAATACTTGAATTTGGTATTATTACACTTGACTCGCTTAGGCTCCTTGGCTATCCCGGGAGGAGTTCCCTCCACTATTGCCAACAACAAGAGGACAAACCCAAGACTTAGCATCTTGGGCGCAAGTAAGGGGATCTTGTTGCCTTAAACTTATTAGAAAAGAGTTTCTTAGGTTTACTCTCGATAAAAGGGGAGGTGATTTAGATGTTTTATGTTTGTTTGTTGACTGCAATGAAATGCAAAACTATGATCACAATATATAGGCCTATGAAACGTGCAAGAAGAATGTTGCTTGCCGAATAATTCGGATCATAGCTCCCATCGATGACGTTGCATGTCATTCATGCACCACCCCGACTCACATGGAATTTTACAAGTATTGCTTCAATAAACTACAATAATTTAATTTCACATGCATGATTCGGTATCGCTTTGCTATGAAGAGTACCGCTCGCTTTTCTAAAAATATGTTTTTCTTTGTTGGAGAGTGGAACTGTTCCTAATTCAACGGAGCTAGGCCCAACCACAGAGCTACACCAGTCGGCGTAGTAGCCTAGTAGGAACAACGTTATGAAGTTTTAAAGTTATGTCTTTAATCCTTAATGTTTACTTGTGAAAAACATTAGAAAGTAGGCCTTCTGTTAACTCCCTATAAACATAAAGGTAAATGATTAAAAACCTTGAGCATGTGTGTCCTAAGTTTTGCCCCGATACTTAGGGGCTTGGCCCACTAAGTATCTACAATTGTTCTTACAGACTTACACATCGATCGGTAAGTCTCAATTCTCAAATATCTTACAAATAAGTTGGTATATTTGATAATAAAACATGAAGGTGAATACAAGTTTTTGGTGATCGATAATGCAGGAATGATGGCAAATATGTGGATGATAAATTGATAATAACATGAATGCAAACACAAATCCCACCTTGTTCTTCTATATATACCTAGCTAGTTTATACCACTAACTTACTATTAGAGATATTTTATACATATAACTATTCTATATATTTCTTATCATCTCCTCATTTATATTTTATTATTATTATTATATATATATATATATATATATATCTTTTAATATTTTAATCTCATGTTGTAACTTGTAAACATACAATCTTATATGGTGATGCACACAGATGTAGGTAGAAGCTAGGATGCATGAGACTTGACCTAAAACCACTCGAGTTGATCCTTGACTGAACCATGACCCACTCTCTCTAGCCGCTTGACCATCTTGGTTAAGTATGGCTCGAGTTGTGGTGTTAGAGGATGCAGTTGAATCATATTTGAGTGTTTTGGGCCATAGTCTCTTATAGACATTCTAATGGGCCTATTTGGTAATGGGCCTAATCCGATCTGAGAGCGCTTATGGCTCTTTAATTGGAACGACGTCGTTAGAGGAACTAGGGGCTTATAAATAGCGATGTTGAAACCCTAGCTCCCTGTCTTTGCCATTCTCACCGCCGCTGTGACAAGATTAGGGTTGGAGCTCTCGAGCTTTCTCTCTGGTTCATTCACATTGGTGTCGCGAGAAGAAGTGAAGTCCGAAGAAGAAAAGAAAGGGGAAGAGAGAAAGAGAGATGAGGTAGATGGGAGCATTGGTGGCTTGAGCTCTTTGTGAGCTTGTCCGATTCCTTCTCTGTTCTTCCTGCTTTGTGCTACTTTCTGTTCTTCGCTTGTTTCCTAGCTTTTGCCATCTGTGTGTGCTTGCTTGTAAACGATTGTGTGTTGGCCTTTGATGCCTAGTGGATTGGGCGAGTCCCCCTCTTGAGACTCCGCAGAGTAGGGTAAAACCGAAATGCGTAAACAAACCTTCTTGTCCATTTGCATTTTTCATTTGTTTTCAAAATGAACCAACTCAATAGAAGCGGATCTACGAATATGAGCCTATCAAATTGGTATCAGAGCCTTTGGTTGCTCTAGATCTGTTCTTCCGCTTGCACGAGGCATGTTGGATCACTAGGTTTAAGCTAAAACTTCCTCGTCTCTAGACATCTATGCGATTGACTCGTTCTTTTGCCAGATCCATGAGATTTTGAGTGAAGCTAGCGAGTTCCCTTGTGTGTCTCGTCTCCTGGCTTAGTTTTCCTCTATTCTGCTCTTGTTTTGGTTTTAGTTTTGAAACTTAAACGCAAAATCCTCTTCTTCTTCGTAAGTTTAGGGTTTTTGTTCTGTTGAAGTTTTTGAAAATCGCTATAGTGACTAGGTTTGGGGGTTTGGCCCATGAACTTGAGGTGAACCGGAGAAACTAGGGTAACGGTTGTACCGGTGTAATCCCTTTCTCGGTTCATACAGAGATCCCTTGCAAAAGGGTTCCTTGTTGTTGCCTTGATTTGAGACTTGCTTTCTCAGGTTAAGGATCTGTGTTTCTGCTTCATCTGCTTTTCTCT
The DNA here is from genome assembly GCA_964016875.1 of Fallopia convolvulus. Classification (NCBI taxonomy): domain Eukaryota; kingdom Viridiplantae; phylum Streptophyta; class Magnoliopsida; order Caryophyllales; family Polygonaceae; genus Fallopia; species Fallopia convolvulus. Next base: position 50,444,122 of record OZ024726.1, on the reverse strand, counting down.
TGTTTGGTTATGTCTGTCTTGATAACCAGTGCACCTGTGTTTGGCTTAGGGTCTTAGGGCTATTTGGAGAAACTAGGGTAACAGTTGTGCTGGTGTAATCCCTTTCTCGAATAGTACACCCAAACTCTTGCAAAATAGTGTGTTTGTGTATCTTGCATTCTGTGACTATTTGCAGAGTGTAAGACCTTTTAGTTTTCATCTTTCCTGTACTTCTGTTATTATCTAACCTACTGTTTGAGATGACAGAAAATGCTACCAAGATCAAGTTGTTTGATGGGACATCTAACTTTGCCATGTGGCAAGTTAAGATGAAGTCCGTTCTTATCAAGGAAAAATGTTGGAAGGCCATTAAAGGTGACTTTCCAGAAGGAACACAGGTTGAAGAAAAAATTGAGATGGATGAAGCTGCACATTCTGAGATCATGGTGAGATTAACCGATGATGTTGCTCGTCAGGTGGTAAGTTTTACTGATGCCAGGTCTCTGTGGAAGGCCTTAGAGGAGCTTTATCTGGTAAAATCCTTGCCCAGTCTAGTCTCTCTTCTCTGTAGGCTTATTACTTTTAAGATGAACCTTAACTTGTCACTCAATGATAACCTGGACAAGTTCTTGAGGATGACTCAAGAACTGGAAAGGTGTGATGACAAGATTAAGGATTCTCATCATGCTTTTCTGTTGCTTAATTCCCTACCTCCTCAGTTTGACACTATCAAAGATGTGATTCAATTTAGTCCTGGAAGTTTGACTAAGGTTAAAATTGTTGATGCTATTCTTGAAAAGAATGAAAGTCTGAAAGTGTTTAAGTCCAAAGGTGACAAGAAAACTGAGGGTAAGTCTGAGGTTCTTATGATGAAAGATAAAAATGGCAACAATAACAAGAAGAAACAGATTAAGAAAAAGGACAAGAATGAGCATGAGAAAAAGGACACTAGAAAATGCTACTACTGTGGTACTATTGGTCACTTTATTAAAGATTACAAGAAGAAACAAAGGGAAGAAAAAGATAAGCATGCTAATAATGACTCTGTTGCCCTTATTGAATCTTCTACTCTTTACTCTATGAACTACTTGTATGCTCTAATTCTGTTGATAATGATGCTTGGATTCTTGACTCTAGGTGTACTATGCATGCTACTTTTGATAAGTCCTTGTTTGAGTCCTTGCATGAGAGTCATAGTGGTGAGGTCCTGCTTGGAGACCTCACTGCTTTACCTATTAGGGGCATAGGCAATGTCCCTATTAGGATGTTTGATGGGAAGATTAGGACACTCCAGCAAGTCAGGTGGGTTCCTGGCTTGAGGAGAAACCTAATGTCCGAGTCAACTTTTGATGACTTGGGTTGTCAGATTATCACTAGTAATGGAATAAGAGAAGTCAAAAGAAATGGCCCAACTCTTATCAAGAGCATCAAGAAGGGAGGATTATACTATATTATGACTGCTTTTGAACTGAATGTTTCAACTACTAGTGATAGTTTAACCCCAAGTCAGACAAAAGTCTGGCATGAAAGGCTTGGTCACATTGGAATGAAAGGCTTGACTTATCTGTTTAAACATGGATTGTTAGATAAAAAAAACATGTTGACATGAGCTTTTGTGAGAATTGTGTGTTTGGTAAGAAAACTAATCATGCTTTCAAGAAATCCACCTATGTTGCTGAGAAACCTCTTGAATATGTGCATTCTGATCTGTGGGGGCCTGCTCAGGTTGATATTATAGGGAGTAGAAAATACTTTATCTCCTTTATAGATCATTTCTCTAGAAAGGTGTGGGTTTACTTGCTTAAGTCAAAAGATGAAGCTTTCTCTGTATTCAAAACTTGGATTGCTTTGGTTGAGAATGAGTCTAACATGAAGTTGAAATGTTTGAAAATAGATAATGGTCTTGAATTCTGTAACCAACAGTTTAATGATTTTTGCAAACCTATTAAAAGGCATCTCACTGTCCCTGGTACACCCCAGCAGAATGGCACAGCTGAAAGAATGAACAGAACCTTGCTTGAAAAGGCAAGGTGCATGCTCATTTCTGCTTGGATGAAACCAAGTTTATGGGGAGAGGCAGTTACTACTGCCTCTTATCTCATAAACAGGTCACCATCATTTGTGGTGAACTTCAAAACACCACAGGAGTTGTGGACTGGAGGGCACCAAACCTGACACACTTGAAACCTTTTGGTTGCACAACATATGCACAGATTTCACAAGGTAAGTTGCAACCTAGGGCTCAAAAATATGTCATGCTTGGCTATCCTGAGGGAGTTAAAGGTTATAAATTACTACTTATCCAACCGAATGGGTATAAAGTAGTAATTGCAAGAAGTGTAACCTTTAATGAGAATGATTTCCATTTCAAAAATAGGGCTAATTAGATTGTTGGAGATGCAGGTACCCAGGAGCAGAACACAAGATTCTACTTCCCTCAAGAAAGGAAACTGGATGAAGATGATGAGTTTGACAGTGGCCACTCCACTAACAACATAAATGAGGAACAGGAGCTTGCTCAAGAGGAGAACCAAGAGTCTATAGAAGCCACTGAGGTGGGGAATGATCTTCCAAGTACTGAAGACTAGAACCCTCACCAAACAGGTGGGGAGGTAAGCAATGATGTGCCTAGTGACAATAATTTGCAAAATTATCAACTCACTAGGGATAGGGAGCCAAGGATTAGGATTCCTAATAGAAGGTTTATCATGTTTTCCGAGTATTCTAATATTCTTTCTGATGTGAACTTGGTTGAATATGCTTTCCTAGCTACTGAGCATGTTGTGAACGCCTTCACTCCTGAAACCTATGAGCTTGCTATGAAATATTTGCATGCTAAAAACTGGGTAAATGCCATGAAAGAGGAAATTATGTCTATGTATGCTAACAATACTTGGGTCCTTGTTCCCAAGCTAGCCAATGCTAGACTAATTGACTCCAAATGGATTTACAAGCTCAAGGATGGTGCTCATTCTGGTATCCTCCTAGATACAAGGCAAGACTTGTAGCTAAGGGGTTCTCCTAGAAGGAGGGCATTGATTACAATGATATATTTGCCCCTGTGATTAAATATAAAACCTTGAGACTATTGCTTGCCATGACAACTGTGTTTGAGTGGGAACTAGAACAAATGGATGTCAAAACTGCTTTCTTACATGGTGACTTGCATGAAACTATTTACATGAAACAACCTAAGGGCTTTGTGGATTCTTCTAAACCTGATCATGTTTGCTTGCTGAAAAAGTCTATTTATGGTCTTAAGCAGTCCCCTAGGTAGTGGAACATTAAATTTGATTCATGCATGAGAAAACTTGGTTTTCAAAGGAGCAATTATGACACTTGTCTCTACTTTAAGGGTATTAGAACCAACTCACTTGTGTTTGTTCTCTTGTATGTTGATGATATCTTATTGATGAGTGTGTCTAAGGTTATCATTGCATGTGTGAAAAGAGACTTGAAACTTCATTTTGACATGAAAGACCTAGGTGTAGCTCAAAAGATTCTTGGCATTAAAATCACTAGAGATAGGAAAAAAGAAAATGATGTGGTTGTCTCAAAGTGATTACATGCTTAAAGTTCTTGAGAGGTTCAAAATGATGAACTCTAAGCCCACTTCTATACCTTTAGGAGGGCACTTAGAGCTATCAAAAAGGTTCTGTCCCACTAATCCAAATGAGAAAGCAAAAATGTCTGAAGTGCCTTATGATGTTGTTGGTTCCATTATGTATGCTATGTTGTGCACTAGACCTGATCTTGCTTTTGCCATAAGTGTTTTAAGTAGATTCATGTCTAACCTTGCTGAGTGCCATTGGAATGCCATGAAATTTTGCTTAAAATATATCTGTGGTACTAAAGACTATTGCCTTGTTTACTCTTAGCACACCTCCAGGAATGAATTACATGGGTTTTGTGATTCTGACTATGCTAGTAACAAGGACAACAGAAAGTCCACTTCTACATATTATTACACTTGGGCAGGTAATTGCATTGCATGGAAGTCACAACAACAATCAATTGTAGCTCTCTCCTCCACAGAGGCTGAATATATAGCTGCAACTGAGGCAACTAAGGAAGCCATTTGGCTGACTGGAATTCTGGGTGAAATCCAAACATCTCCCCTGAAGCTTGTATTGTTTATGGACTCTCAAAGTGTCCTATATCTATGTAAGGATCCCATGCTTCATGAAAGAACCAAGCACATAGATGTGAGGCACCACTTTGTGAGAACCAATGTTGAAGAGAAGGTTTTAGAAGTGAAGAAGATCAAGGGAGAGCTTAATCCTGCTGACTCTGGGACCAAGATAGTGACAACAGACAAGTTCCATTTCTGCAAGAATTTCCTGCATATTTGGGACAAAACATGAGCCTAACAGCTCATGGGTTGACGATGGACGAGTGACTTTGAATCCTCAATCCACTACTGGTGACTTGGGCACTACAACATAGATTAAGAGGGAAATTGTTATGTATCTTAATCTCATGTTGTAACTTGTAAACATACAATCTTATATGGTGATGCACACATATGTAGGTAGAAGCTAAGATGCATGAGACTTGACCTAAAACCACTCGAGTTGATCCTTGACTGAACCATGACCCACTCTCTCAAGACGCTTGACCATCTTGGTTAAGTATGGCTCGAGTTGTGGTGTTAGAGGATGCAATTGGATCATATTTGAGTGTTTTGGGCCATAGTCTCTTATAGACGTTCTAATAGGCCTATTTGGTAATGGGCCTGATCCGATCTGAGAGCGCTTATGGCTCTTTAATTGGAACGACGTTGTTAGAGGAACTAGGGGCTTATAAATAGCGATGTTGAAACCCTAGCTCCCTGTCTTTGCCATTCTCACCGCCGTTGTGACAAGATTAGGGTTGGAGCTCTCGAGCTTTCTCTCTGGTTCATTCACATTGGTGTCGCGAGAAGAAGTGAAGTCCGAAGAAGAAAAGAAAGGGGAAGAGAGAAAGAGAGATGAGGGAGATGGGAGCCTTGGTGGCTTGAGCTCTTTGTGAGCTTGTCCGATTCCTTCTCTGCTCTTCCTGCTTTGTGCTACTTTCTGTTCTTCGCTTGTTTCCTAGCTTTTGCCATTTGTGTGTGCTTGCTTGTAAATGATTGTGTGTTGGCCTTTGATACCTAGTGGATTGGGCGAGTCCCCCTCTTGAGACTCCGCAGAGTAGGGTAAAATCGAACTGCGTAAACAAACCTTCTTGTCCATTTGCGTTTTTCATTTGTTTTCAAAACGAACCAACTCAATAGAAGCGGATCTGAGAATATGAGCCTATCAGCCTTTAGTTCTGGCCTGGGTTGAACCTTCTTAATCAGAAAAATATTCTCTCTCAAACAGATATCAGACACTTTGATCTCAACCTTTACCAATTTGAAGAGCAAAAATTAGATATGAACAACATTCACGCTTTAAGTTTTAAATTAAGATGAATAAAGATTATTATAATAAAATTACCTTGGAACTACTATATATGTTTGTCTTGGATGGAATAATGGCAGAATACATCAACAGACCCCTGTACTTACACTTTTTTTCCTATTGGACCCTTGTACTAAAAAATGTTCAAACAGACCCCTGTACTGTCCCCAATTTTGCCTATTGAACACTTTCAATCTTATTCTCCTTCCAGTGTACATCACACGCCTTATGTGTCATGTTATTTTGCCAAATAAGCCAAAATGGTCAAATACGTACATGTTATTTTGCCTATTGAACACTTTCAAGTCTTCACGCGCCTTATGTAACATGTGCGTATTTTGCCAAAATAACATGTATGTATTTGACCATTTTGGCTTATTTGGCAAAATAACATGACACATAAGGTGCGTGATGTACACTGAAAGGAGAATAAGATTGAAAGTGTTCAATAGGCAAAATTGGGGGCAGTACAGGTGTCTGTTTGAACATGTTTTAGTACAGGGATCCAATAGGAAAAAAAATGTAAGTACAAGGGTCTGTTGATGTATTCTGTCATGGAATAATAGCTACAAGAATATTTTCCACCATCGAATTCAATCTTTCTTTGGCAATACTTACAAGCAGTGTACAACCAATATTTTCTTTGTTAATCTCTACTACAATGGCCACAGCCATGTAAACACATTTGTACACCGTGAAAAAAAAAATATTTGAATTTAGAACATCAATTGTGTTAGCAAAAGAAACTATAAAAATAGAATACAAATCTTCAGACACACGGCTAAATTCTCATGAACCACTAATACCAATCGATCATTTGTCCTAACATGCAAAACCTCAACACTCGCTAGGGGCATTAAAAGGCCGCGTGAACCGGTGGTAGAATAGGTACGAGTTGCTCTGTAGGCAACCTTGGAACAAAAACGGTGCCCGGAGAGACTTGTTCGGGTGCGAGACTCGCTTCTATAGGAAAAGGACTGTAATTTTCATACTCCCCCCCTACGTGCATTACATATGTAACAAATAATATCGATCAGTTAACTATAATTAATATTTTCGATGTGGGAAGCCTCGGACCCTTTAATATTCCCAAGATTGCTCAGCTCTCTCCCTACTGTCTTGGATTGGTCGCTTCGCTTCTGTTGAAATCCCCTGCCGTGCCCTATAGATTTCAATCCGACAGATTGGTCCTTCTCTGTTCTTCCTAAATTGGCCGAGAGTCTCAATCGCCGTCTGATGGCCGGACTCCACCATCGCCATCATATTCAGGCGCTGCCTGCCTGCCTCGGAATTCCTTCATTGAATTGAACCTCATAAACCCCACACAACCCTAGCCTCCCTCCCACTCCGCTCAACTCCTACAGCCTCCGTTCTGCTCCCAAACCCTAGTACCAATCTCTTCAATCACCAATCATCTTTCTATCTTTTCCTACTCAATTTGCAGTAAAGATGGCTTATTGCGTCCACTATTGCAGCCAATTGCTTGATCGAATTGTCGACCCCTCGCTTCCAACCCGAAAGAAGCCATGCATGTCCAAATCTACTTGCCAATCCATCGCCTTCCTCTCAAAGCGGGCTCCGAACTCGAAGTCGTCCCCTTTCCACCTCCAATGCCGAAATCGCAGGCACGGGCCAAGCAGATTCGGAGCGAGCAGGGGTTCTCCAAGCCAACCGCCACTGATTGAAGTGGTAAAAGGACTGATTTGAAGAAGATAATGATTCTAGGCGCTGGGCCGATTGTGATTGGACAAGCTTGTGAGTTTGATTACTCTGGCACTCAGGCTGTCAAGGTCTTGAAAGAGGAAGGCTATGAGGCTATCATATTGCCCTGGACCTTAAAGATTTCTCCATGTGGTAACATTTGTCCTAGCCTCTTGGCAGCGAGCTTGGATCTGATCTGTTGAGACTTGAGAGCATACAAAATTGTGCTTGATGCAATATATTTGAAGGTTTATATTTATATAAATTTTTGAATCAATATGTACGATTCCCCATAAAATTTGGATCAAATTGAATTCAACAAATATTCTGGAGCTTGTATATCCTCCATCTGGCCTTAAAATCTCTATTCAATTAAATATAAGTGTCCACGGGCCTTGGTAATTGTGTTGGCTCTCACAAAATTATGACCCCTAAAACATAATGAAGTCCAAGTGTTCCACTTTGCAGGGAAATGACCGCTACCCTTGCCCAGCCGGGTACCATCATGCTCTCCGAATTCACAATGAGGTAACATATAAGATGGAAATCCATGAAGGTTCTACTGGGCCTGTTTTCCAGGTTTTTGTTTGCTGATGATTTCTTTCTGAATTATGATGGTACCTTTTGAATCTTCTCTAAAAATGCATGTGGATGCCATTTCTTAACAATTATATTGCATGTAGATTACTTCCAGTGATGGGCATTCTGATTCTGGGCAAACTCCAGATACAGCATGGGAGGCCTTTCAAAGGAGAACTTCTCGCATAAAGTTGTGGCATACGAAGAGAAATACTTGCAAGGTTGATGGTGTAGAGGTAGATCCATTGTTACATGTTAGCTTGCTTTTTTTAGGACATTTGGACCATTGTTACATGTTAGGATAAATGATCTCTATCCATTGTTTCCACACTGTCATAGGATCTATATGATGGTAGCTGTTGTATTGTCGGGGATCATATGACGAATGCAGCTCGATGCCTATAACTCCAAACACCTTGAGATTTATTAGTTTGCTTTTCAAGGACCTCTCTTATTCAATTTTTTCAAGAGAATCAGTCATCTGGAAGTCTAGATAGACATCTTTTGTCCGCTAACTGATTGTGTGGTGGCCTGGTGGGCCAAATGTTCCTTTCTCCATAAGTTATATACTGGAGAAGTTTGGAAGGGAACTAATTAATGAGTTGAATTTCAGAATCAGATGTTCATAATGACACTTTACATTTGTTACTACTAGATTGATTAATACATGCTTGGCTATGTCATCTATCACTTAAATATGTGGTATAATTTTCTTTCTTTTTGCATGTGATATGCAGTTTTTTGGATTCAAAAACACATCGGTCTAGAAATTATTTAGGGAACTGCTAGCCAGTTTAGATGGGGCATCGAAACATAGCTTTCCCTCAATCAACTTTGTGAACGGATCACTTGCCAAAGAGGGAGATATACCATTTGCAGATTTCTCTAGATATCCTGACTTACTGTCAACTCTTACAAAATCTAGAATTACAGGGAAGAGAAGTAAGAAAACGGAAAATGTGAATTCAACCCCGAAGCTTACAGACCAGGCAAGTTCCAAAAAATTCCTAAAAGAATCTTGCATTGGTGTCTTCTTCGAGAGAAGAGTATGTCATCTGCAATGGTGCTCAAGATTTGCGATCATCAGTAAATTTGAATCGTCACGAAGATTGTCCTGCTCCAGCTTCACGTAACTGTGAAGACAAGTGCTACTTTGCTCAACTGGAGAGGCAACATTTGGAAAATTAGAAGTTACATACAATCCACACCAGTCAACAATGAACACATTGAAGTAAGGTTCTTTTGTGTGATACGTCTTGTCAATAATGGTTATCATATGCCAGTGTTGCTTTTATAATTTCCATTTTCTTATTCCATACATCAGGAAACTCTTAATGTCATGCAGCTTGACAAATTAGAAAGCATAGAAGTTCAAAACATTAACCCATCAGTAGCAATAATTTAATTTCACGTGCATGATTCGGTATCGCTTTGCTATGAAGAGCACCGCTCGCCTTTCTAAAACTATGTGTTTCTTTGTTGGAAAGTGGAACTGTTCCTAACAGGGGCGTAGCCAGAAATCTGATCGAATGGAGGCTAAATATATAAAATAAGGGAATGAAATTTTTTTCATATGATTGACTAGGACACACAAAGCTAATGCAGATGATTAATAGAAAAAATACAAGCATCATAATTAAACAAAAAAATACATTATAATTATAATTTACAAAAAAAAATAATTTAAAAAAAATCTTTAAACACTCAAATAAGGGGAAAAAAATGTATAATAAAAAGTCAAGTTAATAACCTCATCCTCTCCAACCACACTCAAAGCTAGTGTGAATATGCACATTGATTAATCAAATAAGGGGAAAAAAAATTTCAAACTAAAAAACGTATTGGGTAATAGATAGGAATGGAAATTTTTTGAGTAAATTAGTCCCATGTTCATTCAAATGGTCCAACGGGCCTTTTTAAACAGGCCCATGTTCATTCGAATGATAAACAACCCTAAGAAGGCCATGCTCATTCAACTGATAAACCCTAGGAAGGAACCAACCAACCAGTCAACGGCTCAACATACCCAATTTTTTTAAAAAATTTCAGTGGGGGCTACAGCCCCCTCTGGGCATGCTGTAGCTCCGCCCCTGGTTCCTAATTCAACGGAGCTAGGCCCAACCGCAGAGCTACACCAGTCGGCGTAGTAGCCTAGTAGGAACAACGTTATGAAGTTTTAAAGTTATGTCTTTAATTTTTTTTTGGTAGAAGGAGAGGCAGTACTCTCCGTCCCCTCAAGGGAGCGTTTTATTAATAAGGAAAAGAGGCTAAGTAGTCAGCACACGGGGGATAGCCCGACCCCTTACATCATCAACTAAAAGAGAACTAACACCCCCGGGGGGTCACACAATACATGAAAACCAGTGTTAAAAGAGAAAGCTAAAGAAGCTAAAAAGTCTGCAACAATATTCGCTTCGCGATAAATATGACGGAATTGGACAACCCAATCCCTACTAAGAAAGCCTTGGCACACTGATGCACCAGGCTAGAGAGTGGATGACTACACTCCATAGGCCTTCCTAGAAAGAGAAACTAATTGTGAATCAATTTCTAGAATGACCCTCCTGTAGCCCTTGCTCCAAGCAAGACTCAAACCTTGTAGAGCACCCCATAATTCTGCCATCGGAACAGTACAAATGCCAATATTATGGACAAATCCTACCTGCCACTTACCATCCGAATCCTGGATTATACCACCAGCCGCTGCAAGTCCATTCCGAACAGATCCATCAGTGTTAAGCTTGACAAATCCATCCGTAGGCCGCTCCCACTGTATATAACGCTCTTCCCTTGGCTGAAACGGCCTATCCGAATCCTTCCTTCGAGCCGCATAATAATAATCCCAAGAATACTTGTTAACAAAATTCACCCGATCACCTTCAAAATGTTCCTGATTAAAAGCGATTTGGTTACGCCATTTTCAAATCCACCAAATAGAGGTGGCAAAAATACAAGCCCAACTTAACCCACTTTGATGGGTTAAGGTACAAGAAATATTTATACGTAACCAAAGCGAGATATCTGATTCGAAGAACACTTCCCTGGCAAAAGGAGGGTGAAGATCATCCCAAAAGCGTTTTGTGAATGCACAATCACGCAGAAGGTGAATCAACGACTCCTCCTCATTCGAGCACGTCGAGCAAAGGGCATTATTGGCGAGATGACGCCTAGCCCGCTCTTGGTTAGTAAGGATAACTCCTTTAATGACCAACCATAGGAAGAGTTTGGCACGTTCAATCACCTGCAAATGCCACACACGATTGAAAATCAGTCGGTCCACATTAATAACATCTCGATTCGCAGTTAACATTTTATAAGCACTCGACACTGTGTAATTTCCACACGGGGAGTGCCACCAACTCAGCACATCAGTAGTTGAGGTGTTCTCCTGCAAACCAAAGGAAGATATTTTCAACAAAACAGCCGCAGGGAGTAAATTGCTGAAAATATTCCATTTCCACCCCTCATTCGAACACCAGAAATCAATCACAAAATTGTGGAGTAACGAGTTCGGAACAGCAGCAGCGGCCACATCAATCAAGGGACGTTCAATTAGCCAACTGTCCAACCAAAACCGGGTACCTATCCCATTACCGATAATCCATCTGGAACCCGGGACAACAACATCCCTGACTCCTAGCTTCAAACTCCGCCACACATACAACGGTCCAGCTCGATTACAGAGTGTTGTCTGAATATACTTGGTCCGAACAACCTCAGCCCACAGTTTATTGTTATCATTCAAAAACCGCCATCCCAATTTGCCGATAAGAGCCATGTTGAGCTCTGACATAGTGCGGATTCCCAAGCCACCATGATCTTTAGAAGTACAAACCTCTTGCCAGTTAATCAGATGAATCCGTTTTCTATCACCGGTTTCACCCCAGACAAAATTACTAATCATAGAGTCAATTTTAGAACACACTTTTTGAGGCAACAACACAATAGCCATAGTATATACCGGAATAGATGTAAGAACCGACTTAGCTAGTGTTACCCTTCCAGCCATGCTAAGGAAACGCCTCTGCCATCCCCTTAATCTGGACGAAATCTTTTCCAACACTGGAGTAAAAGTGTCTGATGTAATCTGCTCATGGAAGAGGGGCATACCTAAATACATACCAAGGTCCTCAGCTAGGTCAAAACCACTCTCATGCTTCAAACATTCACCAAGCTAGGTGCTCACGTTTTTAGACACAAAGATGCGTGACTTGTGTGCATTCACACGTTGACTCGATGCCCGACAAAAACGATTCAAACAATCCTTAATGACCCGAATTTGCTCAACAGAAGCTTCAGCAAACAACATTATGTCATCGGCAAACATGATATGAGAAAGAGGCGGCCCATTCCGAGAGATTCTGACCGGTCTCCATCTATTCAAAGCAACCTCATGGAAGATCATTTGACTAAGCCTCTCGATACCCAGAACAAAGAGGTACGGGGAGATAGGATCGCCTTGTCTAATGCCCCTACTAGGCGCAAAAGATTGCGTCATTTCACCATTCCAAAGAAGACAAAAAGACGTCGAAGTCAAGCACTCATGGATCCAGTTTACCCAAACAGAAGAGAATTCGGCATCCAGAAGAGAATCCGTAACAAAATCCCAACGAAGTCGATCATAGGCTTTTTCTAAATCCAGCTTTAACAACATCCAACCCTTCTTACCCCTCTTCCGGCGCATAGAATGAATAACCTCTTGGGCCACTACTATGTTATCCGTAATAAGCCTCCCAGGGAGGAAGCTGCCTTGAGCGGGCCCAATGAGACTTGGTAGAACACGCTGCATTCTTTCCACCAAGACTTTTGTGATTATTTTATAGATCACATTACATAAACTGATCGGTCTGAACTGACTGATGCGCTCAGGTTCATTAACCTTAGCAATCAGAGTAATCAAAGTTTCATTTACTCCTTCCGGCAAACTAGACGTTGCAAAGAAATTCTTGACAAATCTGATAACAGAAGAACCTACCGATTCCCAGCATTTCTGAAAAAAGACAGGTTGGAAACCATCACTCCCAGGTGCCTTAAGAGGACCCATTTTTTTAATCCCCTTAATAATTTCTGCATTGGCAATCGATTGATCAAGCTCAGCCCAAACATTCGACTGCAAGCGAGGGAAGGCATTTCGAATAATATTAATGGGCCAACGCTCCTCAACTGGAAGATTATACAATCTAGCAAAGTAATTCAAGGCATGCATTTCAAGTTCAGCTTTTTCGACAATCCAGACCCCATTATCGTCACACAAAGACTCAACCCGGTTGCGCTTACGACGAACAATGGTTGAAGCATGGAAAAATTATGTATTTCGATCCCCATCTTGGAGCCATTGGACACACGATTTTTGAAGCCAAAGCAACTCTTCTCTCTCAAGAATAATGTTCAATTCAGATTGTAACTTCACTTCCAACTCCAACAAAACATCCGTAGGATTCACACTGATTTGCGCCTGAACCTGATCAATACGGCGCATCAGCTCGGTCTTCATAGTGTGAATGTTCCCGAAAACACGTTTATTCCACACTAATAACTTAGCTTTCAAGTCAGCCAAAGCAATAATAGTATCTGATTCTGCCTTCCACGATTCATTGACGAAAGCAAGAAAATCAGGATGACTAATCCAAGCCGCTTCAAAGCGGAATGGTCGCCTTGCTCGATTAAACTCAACTTTTGGATCGAGTTGGAGTAAAACCGGAGTATGATCTGAGGATAGGTGAGGCAAGTGCCGGACAGAAGCTTCCGGCCAAAGTAATCTACCAGAAATGTTTGTCAGAACTCGGTCCAGACGCTTTGCAACAAAGGTTCGATGTGATTTCCCCCTAAACCACGTATACGGTTGTCCCGTAAAACCCATATCGATGAGACCCGCCCTATTAACAACATTCACAAAGTCGTCAGTGTCCCTAGATAAATAACCACCCTCATGTACGATCAGTTGAATGCAATATACAATTGAAATCCCCACCAATAATGAGGGGCACCACAATCAGCTCAACCTCTGCCAAAAGATCAGTCCAAAAATTCTTGCGACGACCCGGAGACGGAGGAGCGTAAACAACCACAAGATGATAACGAGACTGATCTCTCAAAATGACAGCATGAATAAAACTCTCTGCAGCTCTAATGATTTGAATGTTGACTTTAGTACTATCCCAAAGAAGCCAAACACCTCCTGATAAACCGGTAGCTTCAATACGATAGCACCCTGAGAAGCGAAGACGGTTGCAAACTTTCCGAGACTGGTCTCCCGAAATCTTCGGTTCAAAAATAGCTAACACATCTACTGAGTGATGACGGACCATATATCGGACCGTCCTACGGAAGTCGGGCTTACCGGCTCCGCAACAATTCCAAAAAAGACAATTCATGGGAGACCGGGGGAAGTTACGGGCACTACAAACCCGGGATTAATAGTCTCTTGTGAATTTGAAACTGTCGGACTAATTCTATCTTCCATCATCGCAATATCAGTCGCTTTGATCTTCTCATTAGAAACGTTCCCATGATCCTTGTTCTTCCGATTCTCCAATTCTGGCACATTTTGATTACTTTGTTGTTCATCATTTTTGTTACAAAGGCATGATTGAAAAACAAAATCACGCCCATTTTCCACACGAGCCCGCTTTCCTGCAACAGTTTCATGCGGCCCAAATTTCAGTTTACCCAGGTCCAAATTGTTAACCTCCCCATAGTTTGGGCTACTCCAGGTCTACCCTTTTTGGAAGCCTTTCCAGGCTTCGCTCTAACTGAGGACGGCCCAGCCCCAGCAGTTTTCAGTGCAATACCAGTCAACTTACCACTCGCTTTATTTTTGGCATTAGAAGATTTCCCCTGACTCACTTTTTTTGCCGATTCATCAAATTGGGTGGAAAAAATCATTTGCTTTCCTTTATCTCCCCGATTTTGTTTCCCTGAATCATTCATCAAATCTGCAGAATCTTCGCCAGCTAAGGAAGCAAATCTATTATTCTCTTTTCCCTTCGGACCACCACCACTCCCTGCCGTTGACTTGCCTTTAGCATTATTCCGACGACGTTGCACGACCGTCCAAGGACCATAGCGGGGAGCCCCATTAGCAGGGCCTGGATTTGGATCACGCACCTCTTCCACAGGAGTAGGTTGCGGTGTACTACTAGCCACCACATCCTGTTGAGGCTGAAGTAAGGGACATTTTTGTATAACATGGCCATATCGCCCACAGTTGGTACAAATTAAATGAAGTCCTTCATACTCGACATGGAACCGACTTCCATTAATAGTAATTGAACCTTTGAGAGCTTTAGTAATGTCCACCTCAACACACACTCTAGCAAAGCGATATCGATTGGAGAACATTGTTTTATTATCCACTTTGATTGGAATTCCAATACCAGCCGCCAACTTAAGAAGAACAGATTCCTCATAAAGAATCATAGGCAGACCCGAAATACGAATCCAAGCCGGAGTAGTGGTGATAACATCAGAAAAGGGATTGAAACTCGAGGACCACTGCTTAATTATTAAATAGTGCCCAAACATCATCCAAGGACCACCCGTTAAAGCCTTCATGTAATCACCCTCAACATCAAAGCGAACGACATAATAGCCATTGGGCAAGTCTACAACAAAGATTTTACCACCTGGTTTCCAAAGGTCTTTCAATTTCCATTCCATAACAGCATGAGGAATCATATTTCCCAGGGGTTTAACAATGAGAGAGTTCTTCCACACATCAGATAAAGTTTGGAGAACATCTTGTTCAATTTGAAAAACCGGATCACCATCTTCGCCTTCCAGGAAAGATAGAGCAATCTTGCCTTCCAGAAACGCCTCATCTAGGGCCATGCGACGCTCACCATTATCGCAAACAATCATATCTTTCCATGACCGTTTCACCACCGTATTCAAGGCCATTGCATTAGGAGGCCCTCCATCGATAAGCATACTTGATTCCATCTGAGGAGGAGGGTTTGGTGTGACCGTCACCGGCACAACCGAGAGAGGGGGGTCAACTCCCATCGGAGTCAACCAGACGCACAAGGAGTCCAAACAGCAGAAACCCTAATCGTGAAAAAACTACCGCGCGTGGAGGCGCGTTCTAATTTAGCTTTTTTGCTTCTTGAGGAAGTTGTTTTGTTTACGGATAGTTTCCTCTTGTCAAAGTTATGTCTTTAATCCTTAGGCCTTATTTCACTTTATGTTCAAAAGCTCTTTTATCCAAAAATCACTTTTAATACTCTTGAAATTCATGCAACTCTCTCTACTTTTTACGTTTTTCAAGACACTAAAAATCAATTTTCACCAAAAAAACCCTTTCTACCTAAAAGTGAAACACACAAATGTTTTCTTGTGAAAAATGTTAGAAAGTAGGCCTTCTGTTAACTTCTTATAAACAAACATAAAGTGGTTAAATGTCTTGCTTGTTTCGTCTACGTGTTATGCCCTAATGATGATTAATGATTAAAAGAAAACAATTTACCCATTAATAGGGGCTTGGCCCACTAAGTATCTACAAGGCCGGATATTGCCTTTGTAATAAATTTGTTATCCAGTATAGCACTGCACCCACAAGGAGGCATGGAACGGGATCAAACATATACTTTGTATGAGAATAGAGAAGTATGATGTTGTCCACGTGGCAAGCGGAGCACGTGACTTATTTATTTCAGTTTCTAGTCCTTAGCGTAGAAGTGTGTGGTGTACAGATGTAGCTTTAGTAACAAACCTCTAGTTAAATACTCTGTATTCAGTCTTGTTTTCGGTTAATTCAGGTTGATCATAAGCGAGCGTTTCTCTCACGCCTTCTTGTTTCTGGTGTGATGGTTTCACCTGAATTCTTGTTTTGTGAGATCATAGAGTGAGTTTGTTCTGTTTTGATTCAATCAGACCTCATAATTCATCTGATTGAGAGATTTCAAATGGTATCAGAGCGCTGAGTGTTGTTCCTCATTTCAGCAAAGTTGTTCGCGTTTTTTTTTCTTTCAGAGATCTGAAATTGGCGAATTCGATTCGTCATTTTTGTACTTTCTTTGTCGAAGCTACGATCGTGCGTCGATTGTAAGAAGAAGATTGTCTCGATGGAGTACTCAAAATCAAATGGCGCCAAGAAATGAAGAAGAAGTGAGTTCAGGAAATTCGTTTGGTGGAGGAAATAACTACATAGATCCTTTGTTCTTGTCCAATTCGGATAATCCAAGTAATCAAATCGTATATGTACCTTTTGATGGGACAAATTTCATCACCTAGAGTAGGAGTGTGATCATGGCTTTAGGATCTAAGCAAAAGCTAGGTTTTGTTGATGGTTCTTGTGAGAAGCCAGTCGAAGGAGAAAATCTGGCTAGGTGGATAAGATGTGATTTTATGATTCGGTGTTGGTTGATCAACTCCATGACTAAAGAGATATCCGTGAATTTCACATATGCTCGATCAGCGAAGGAACTTTGGGATGATATGCTCGAAAGGTATTCTGAATCAAGTACTCCTTTGGTGTATCAGTTGCAAAGGGAGATTTGCAACATGAAACGGGAGAATCAGAGTGTAGCTGCGTATTACAACAAAATGAAAAGAATCTGGGATGAACTGCAGGTTATAGATGGATTACCTACTTGTAGCTGTGGGAGGTGCACTTGTCAAGTGTTCAAGAAGATAGTTGAACGAGATGAAAAGGCAAAGTTAATGTAGTTTCTGATGGGGTTAACAGATGCCTATGAGCAGATCAGGACACACATTTTGTCTCAAGATCCTTTACCATCTGCTGGTAGAGCCTATAACATGGTGACTAGTGTGGAGAAACAGAAAGAGATAACAGGAAATATGAGTTCTGGAGGAACTAATCACAAGATCATGGCTGTAGGAAAATCTGGAACTTACAAACCAGTTAATGGTGGCAAAAAAGAGTACAAAAAGGAGGAAAGAACCTGTTTTCATTGCAATGAAAAAGGTCATATCAAGTAGAATTGTTTCAAGATAGTCGGCTACCTTGAGTGGTACAAAGGACCAAAAGGAAAGGGTGCTGAGATAGGGTCAACTTCTGGTTATTCAGGTGGTTCTAATAACAGAAATGGCAAAGTTACAGCCAATGTGCAGACCAAAAACCAACAGGACACACCTCTGGATCAAGATGATACAATTCAGGTTTCCAATGTGCTGGTTAATGCTATCTTCCAAGAGGTTTGCAA
This sequence comes from Fallopia convolvulus, assembly GCA_964016875.1. Lineage (NCBI taxonomy): Eukaryota > Viridiplantae > Streptophyta > Magnoliopsida > Caryophyllales > Polygonaceae > Fallopia > Fallopia convolvulus. The sequence goes on along the minus strand of OZ024726.1, from coordinate 50,426,277 downwards.
GATGATGAAAGGAAAGCAAGTCATGAGTTCAGATGAGCAACATGGTTCAATCAACTTTGCAGTTAACTTGCATTTATTGAATTATGTTTCTGTTTGCAATGTTAGACAGTCATGGATAATTGACTCAGGGGCTACTGATCACATCACTTATGATAGAGCACTGTTTACTGAATTGAGAAAACTTATTGTGATAGGATTGCCTGATGGCACAACTAAGCTTGTTACACACTTTAGAAAAGTGTTGTTAACAAAAGATTTGCTATTATTGGATGTGCTTTTTGTTCCAGACTTTAAGCATCATTTATTGTCTGTGCCAAAGTTGTTAGATATTGAAAGAATTGGTGTGTTTTTTCACACAAAGGCTTGTGTGATTCAGGACCTTATCAGTAAGCAAGTTCTGGGAACAACAGAGAGATATGGAGATCTATATAGGCTGCCTATTGAGGATATGAAGACCAGATTGCAAGCTGTGGTTGAAGATGAAAATAAAAGGACTCTTAAAGCATGTAATAAACTAGATGAGCTTATGTTGCTACATTCTAGATTAGGACATGCTTCTATGTCAAAATTGAAACAATTTGTTGATTGTAAGACTTAGAATTTGAATGCTTTGGAATGTGATGTATGTTTATTGTCCAAACATCACAAATTACCTTTTGAAAGGAGTGATTCTCTTGCTTCAAAGCTTTTTGAGTTGGTTCATGTTGATTTATGGGGGCCTTACAAAACTGATTCAATTTGCGGAGCTAGATATTTTGTTACTATTCTGGATGATCACAGTAGATGTACTTGGACTCATCTGATTAGAAGCAAAGATCAGGTTTATGGGGTGTTAACTGGTTTCTTTGCTTATGTGGAGAATCAATTTGGAACAAGGGTTAAGATACTTAGGACAGACAATAGGACAGAGTTCATTCAGCAGAAATTACAAGGGTTGTTGTTGAACAAGGGTATTGTCCATCAGAAGTCACCTCCTTACGTTCCTGAACAAAATGCTCGAGTTGAGAGGAAGCATAGACATCTTGTTGAGATTGCAAGAGCCTTGAAGATACAGGTTGGCTTACCTGCTTATTTTTGGGGAGAATGTGTGTTGGCTGCTACACACATAATTAACAAATTGTCGTCTTTAGTGTTAGAAGGGAAGATTCCTTTCGAAGTTCTCCATGGAAAGAAATCTGATATAACTGGTTTAAGAACAGTTGGGTGCTTATGCTTTGCTTGGATACCAAAATCACAAAGAGATAAGTTTCAGGAAATAGCTCGAGAGTGTGTATTTCTTGGATATCCACCAAGTCAAAAGGCCTATAAGGTTTATGACTTAAAATCCAAGAAAATTCTTATAACTAGGCATGTGGTTTTCAAGGAAAAGATATTTCCTTTTAAACAGCAATCCATGCTTCAGAAATTTGATACTACAACAGCATTACCTTTGCTTACTCTTGGAGGAGATGATGAGTTTGTTTCTTCTCCTTTTTGTTTGCTTCGAAGTTCTGTTATTCCTGAGCCTATTTAGACTGTTGTAAATGGGTCTTGTGATGGTGGTTCTGGTTCTGATCAGAGGATAGAGGTTGATGATGGTGTTGCACATGGTTAGGACAATACAAATGTTCTACCAGTTCAGTCTTCCAGGCCTACCAGAGTGATCAAAAGACCAGCCAGGTTTCAGGAGTTTGTATGTCAGAATATGCCAACTAGAGACATTTGTCTCAGGAATATGTACATTCTCTATGTAATGCATTAACAGTTTTTGAGCCGTCTTATTATGGACATGCCAAGCATAATCCAGATTGGGTTGATGCAATGAATAAGGAGATAGAAGCTTTAGAAAGGAATCATACATGGGATCTAGTTTCTCTTCCACAAGGAAAGAAAGCTATAGGGTCGAAGTGGGTTTATAAGGTCAAACTCAAACAAGATGGGTCTGTTGAGAGGTTAAAGGCAAGATTGGTAGCCAAAGGATATAATCAGGTGAAAGACAAAGACTACAAGCATACTTTTTCTCCTGTTGCTAAATTTACAACAGTAAGAGTCATTTTGGCACTTGCTTCATCTAAGAACTGGTTGCTTCATCAACTTGACATAAACAATGCTTTTTTACATGGTTTTTTTGGATGAAGAAGTTTACATGACACCACCTGAAGGTTACTCTAAAGCTCTTCCTGGTCAGGTCTGTCATTTAAAAAGATCTCTCTATGGTTTGAAACAAGCAAGTAGGCAATGGAACATTGAGCTTACAAAATTGCTTTTGAAGTTGGGTTTTGTTCAGTCTCGACAGGATTACTCTTTATTCATTAAGAAAAGGGGTTCTTTAATGACTATTGCATTGGTCTATGTTGATGATATGTTGATTACAGGGGATGATTCTTCTGAAGTTGTTGTAGTCAAGAAAGCTCTTGATGAGGCTTTTACCATAAAAGATGTGGGGTTTGCTCAATTTTTCTTGGGTATGGAAATTTCAAGGAATTCTGATGGGTTGCTTTTGAATCAACGCAAATATGTGATGGATATTTTGTGTGATACTAGAATGATGGATTGTAAAACAGCAGATTTTCCAATGCAAAGAGGTTTGAAGTTGAATCCAGATGAAGGCAAGGAGATTGCATCTGCTGAAACATACAGAAGGTTGATTGGTCGACTTTTGTATTTGACTCTGAGCAGACCTGATATTGCATATGTTGTACAACAGCTCAGTCAATTTTTATCATGCCCCAGGGAACCACACATGAATGCTTCAATGTACTTGTTGAGGTATTTGAAAGGTACAGTTGATTTCTCATTGTTCTATCCAGCAAACAATGAATTAAAGATGACAGCTTACACAGATGCAGACTGGGGTTCTTGTGCATATACTTGTCGTTCTTTAACAGGTTACTGTGTTTTCATTGGAGATTCTTTAGTCTCTTGGAAGACTAAGAAACAAAAGACTGTTTCTAAGTCTTCTGCAGAAAGTGAATACCGTGCTATGTCACACACTACAAGTGAAATAGTTTGGTTACAAGGACTTCTTGCTGATTTGTTTGTGGATGTTCCATTACCTATTCCTCTCTACTGTGATAACAAAGCAGCTCAACATCTTGCTACCAATCCAGTATTCCATGAACGGACAAAGCATCTTCGTATTCACTGCCATTTTGTCCGGGACATGGTTCAAGAAGGGTTGTTGGCCACAATTCATGTCAAGTCTTTTCTTCAACTTGCAGATTTGTTTACAAAAGCATTGGGTGCACATCAGCATCATTTTCTTTCCAGCAAGCTTGGACTTGTGTCTTCCATGTGTCCAGCTTGAGGGGGGGATATGAGAATAGAGAAGTATGATGTTGTCCACGTGGCAAGCGGAGCATGTGACTTATTTATTTCAGTTTCTAGTCCTTAGCGTAGAAGTGTGTGGTGTACAGTTGTAGCTTTAGTAACAAACCTCTAGTTAAATACTCTGTATTTAGTCTTGTTTTCGATTAATTCAGGTTGATCATAAGAGAGCGTTTCTCTCACGCCTTCTTGTTTCTGGTGTGATGGTTTCACCTTGAAGTTTTGTTTTGTGAGATCATAGAGTTAGTTTGTTCTGTTTTGATTCAATCAGGTCTCATAATTCATCTGATTGAGAGATTTCAAACTTTGCTAGGTACATTAAAAGGCCGGTTCAACCGGTGGTAGAATAGGTATGAGTTGCTTTGTAGGCAATCTTGGAACAAAAACGGTGCCCGGAGAGACTTGTTCGGGTGCGATACACGATTTTATAGAAAAAGGACTATAATTTTCATACTCCTCCCCTTCCAGTACATGCACATTTTTCCCATTTGAAGCTGCCATCATCTACGTACATTACATATGTAACAAATAATATCGATCAGTTAACTAGCTTATAATAATTCTAGCTTATAATAATTTGGAGCTCCCAAAAGACTATATTAATGTCGATATTATATAAAAATTCATCTTCTATTATCTACTGACTACTAGTTAAGATTAAAATAATAAAACAATCGTACATACCTGATCAAACGGTTTTGGAACAGTAGGTAGGTTAGAGATAGAAATGATATCTACTACCTGTTCTGAATACTGCAATTTTGCAATTAAAATAGGTCATTGTGCTATAAATAAATAAAGGGATTAAATTTTATTTATAGTTATGAAAGTTTAATTATTAAATGCGCAAATAATATATCCGAACAATCGGAGAAGAAATACGTACTCCTTCACTGGTTGGACATAGTATACTATGTCCGAATGGAATCGGAGGATATACTGAGTGTACTCATGGCTTAAGTTACGATGCTCCAATTTGCTAACAGCAGAACTATAGTTGATTGCCTTAATTATAGAACTCGTCTGACCGTCCTCTTTTTAATATTTTCGATGTGGGAAGCCTCGAACTCTTTAATATTCCCAAGATTGCTCGGCTCTCTCTCTCTCTCCCTACTGCTTTGGATTGATCGCTTCGCTTCTGTTGAAATCCCCTCCTGACTGCCGTGGCCTACAGATTTCAATCCAACAGTGGAGATTGATCTTCTAAATTGGCCGAGAAAGTGCCTAGTCTCAATCGCCATCTGGTGGCCCAACTCCACCATCACCACCACATTCAGCCGCTGCCTCGGATTCACTGAGGTTGTTATTTGTTAATATACCCCTCAAAATTTGACCATGTGCTCTAAATTTTATGGGATCATTGAAATGATTTTTTTTTGTCAGCAAATGATGATAATTGAAATAAAGTTTTCTGTTTTCACTTCGTTTTATATGTTTAAAATATCGCTGGATATTTGTATACAATCATCTTAATTTTGTAAAGGATCTTATGATGTGAACAATCTCTTAGAACACTCTTTTCCAACATAAAAAATTCTCTAGCCTGGTGAAATCAAGAAAGACTCGAGTATTAAAATAGTTACATGCAATGGAAAGATAGAACATACTTCACGACGTTCACGTATGAATTAACAGTATTACAATGAAAACACAACTGCAAATTAGTAGTATTGGTTTTTATAGCCTAACAGCATAGGTTAAGAAATGTGTTTATAGAAACTATTACTAGATAATTGATAAACCTCATTAAAATTTAAAAAATGATAAATAAATAAAATCTCACCATATTCGATCTGTAACATGCAATGAAATCTGAGAATCAAATAGAATTGCACTGGATCCGAACACTGAATTCAATGAGGACCCAATGGTACATGTCTTAACAAGAAAAGAATATGACAATTTCCATCAGCAAATTTATGGCTGATCACCACCCCTTCACACTTTCCCACTTCATTGTTTACTGCTATATGGTTATATGGATCTATGACCACCTATACCAACCCCAAAAAACCAGGGCTTCAGAAACAACTACTCTCACATCAAAGAATCAATTACAAAAACTCAGGGGTAAGAACACTCAAAAAGAGAGAAAATACCAACAGGGTTGTAAATATTCAATATAAGCTCCTATGAAGAAATCTGTTATGATGAAGGGCCAGCTGGAGCTGTCCAGTACTGTTTCACAGCAACCAGGAGCTTCTCCCTGTGATGTGGGCCCTTTTCGTGATCGAAAATCTGGGTCTCCCATTGCATTTCATCGGTGTAGTGTTTGATCTTCACCACCATATCTACATCTTCCACCATGATCACACTGCCCCCTGGCCTTAGGATCCTGTCCATCTCTAGAAGAATGTCTTCCATTTTACACCTTCAATACCCATATGAACAAAAAATTCAGCATCTCCAGAAGAATGGATTTCTGATAATTACATTTCTAGGCTTTCTTACCTTCCCTCATAGAGGGAGAACAATGAATCAGCGTGAATGAAGTCATAAGTTCTTGGATAGGTAGACATGGCCTCACACCTAAAAAGAAAATGTTACTCATTTCTAGTGAGGAAAACAAAACACAGATTTGGAAAAACGGAGTTATGTTACCAGCTCTGGTATGTGCCAATCAAGCCACGTTCAAAAATGGCTCCAAGGGTGTCAGCATTCGCCTCAACCGGGACAACATTCATTACCCAGACAGGATCATCAACTAACGCAGCTGCAAAGCCACCTAATTGAGCATTCATGTCAAGGAGGTTTCGGGACATCCCTCGCTGAGCCAGATTATTAGTCAAGGCCTTGTAGTAGGATATCCTCTTCTTCCAAGTCTCAACATCCTGTCTAAAATCATCTGGAGTGATTCCCTCCAAGCTTCCACTTAGAATCCTTGGAGGCACAGCATTTAGCCTTTGTGGCCACTTGGATAAGGGCCCACCAGCCACATCCGTTACGTTGGAAACTTCAGGAAGACGTATTAGGCAATCCTCCATATCAGTTTCCCTAAAACTCAAATCACAAAGGGTTAGAAACCTAAAAACAAAAGCGGAAGGATAGAATTCTGATAGCAAGGATCTCGCTCTTAAGCCAATTTGGAGGAATCCTCGCAATTTGTGCATGTAATCCATTTCAATAATCAATTCTGTCAAATTCAAGATTTGATCCTCTTTAATTTCATTATAAAGAAAAAATAAACTAACTCATAAAACTAAATAATGATAATTCTAATGATAGAAAATAATCATGGAAATCAGATAAACAAACTAAACTAGGGAAAAAAAAAACAGAATATAACAATTAAAACTACTAATTTTGGTTTCTACACAGTCAATTCTGTCTTATATAATTCACTAGGTTCTCAACATGAGGTTTTAAGAATTACCATGCTTGATCAGGATTCTGATTCTTGCAAAGGCGTGGTTGTGTCTTCAGGACCTTTTTAACTTTCTTGCAGTGCACATGATTGGTGGGCTTCTGCCAAACGGCGATATCACCCACCCGCTTCAGTTTCTTCCAGCACAAGCCCTTTGCAACCTCCTCTATTCTAGACTGCTCAGCACTCAAATCCTGAGCAGTTCTGTTCCAACCTTTCCAGTGGTTTTCCCAGTTGATGGGTGGGCCAGAGAGGATCCAGTACCCTCCAGGGCGTAGAATCCTGTCCACCTCAATCAAGTAAAGCCCACCTGATCAAATTTGTCATACTACTTTAGTGAGTTCTGAAACAAGTATATGTGTATAGGGCAATAATCAACCATTATGATTTAGGCTCACCAGATTTATCCCATGGAATGAGACAGCGAGAGCAATGGGCAATGTCAAATGCTCTTGAAGGATATGGAAGGCGCTTAGAAGCAAGAATTCCTATTAATGCGGGAATGCCTCGTTCAAGTGCAAATTGTACTTGTGCATCGTGTGAGTCTTTGGGTGCGAACGAGATGGGTAAGATGTTACGTGACAGAAGGTAAGCTCCCCAACTAGCAACCTATCACAGAAAAATCCAAAATCTAGATACAGGAAACTTGGAAGCAGCTGTGCATACTGACTTTAAAGGTAATGGTTGGTTTGCTACTTTTTCTTAAAAGTCAAAATCTAGTTAAGCTGAGGTTGAACAATTAAATTGAATTGACATCATGGTGATTAGACGTAAAAAGGAGGGCAAGCACTGATTGAATTTTAGATTAGAAGCAACAATAGCATGATGGTTAAGAGTTGGTTGATGATCCCATGTCAATTTGTCATTATCACTAAACAGAATTGTTAAACAGGTACTTTACAGGTACCAACACTAGGATTCCCCTGTTGAGACCTTCATTTGATTGAAGCCTTTATTTATATGTGTCTCCTAATTAGTACCTACCGGCTATTCATCTTCTTCTTGTTTATTAGCATCTACTGAAGTCAAAAAAATATAAAAAGGAAAAGGTCAATTTCCAGTCAAAGTTTTAAAGGAATATACATACAAGGTTTTCAAATGTAATATTGATTTTTGAGATTTTTTTCCAGTTTAATTAATTATAAACTCATTTGCTTTCAAACAAAAATCTTAATTACGGATCAATTTTTAAAGGTTTTATAATACAGAAAAGAGTAAAATTCATCCAAAAAAATGAATTAATAAATTAATTATAATTTAAAAATATAAACCCATTTTTGCTTTGGCTGCGTTAGAGGAGACGACTAGATAGTTTTGACTAAATTCTCGTCATGCTTACAGAAAATCAGCAAACAGATAAAAACAGACCACTAAAGAGAACCATCAAGTATCAACGTCCCAAAGCCCCACCGTTCAACAAAGTCCAATCCACAGGAAAACACAACTAAACGAAAATTCAACAGCAAATAACAAGAAAATCGTTTTCCAACTCAATCAAGAAACAAAGTAAGAAACGCAAGGAGGAGAAAGAAGACTCACCCCGCAGCCGGTGTCAATGGCGGTCCGGACAGAACCGTCCTTGAGATTGATAATCCGGCCGATCTCGTCGATGTAAGCGTCGGCGCCACGGGGAAACATGGTGCCACCGCCGGGGAAGGTGAAATGGTCGCCCTCGAACCGCACCCAATTCTGACCGGCCTTCTCGATCGTGAGCCACTTGTGAGGGACGTTGGCGTACCAGACCATGTCTCGACTCCGCGGCCACTGGAACGGCGTCGTATAGCCGTGGGGAGCCGGAATCCGGCACTTCAGCACCTCGTCTTTCTCTGGACAATGCCTCTCCCTTTCGCAATAAATACACGCATTTAATTCGAGAAAATCGCGGAATTGAAGGAAATCGAAAACGGCGAGAAAAAGGAAAGAAACAAGAAAATAAGAACCTGTAGATGAGGCGATCGCGGGGGAATCGGAGGGAGCGAGTGACGTCATGGCAAGGAGTATACTCGGAGAGATTGGAGAAGCAGGGCGGGAAACGATGCACGAGAGGCGCGGCGGCGGAGGATGATGAATCGGCGGAGTTGAGGGAGGGGACGAGATCGGAGTCGGCGGAGTGGTGGGGGGAGAAGTCTAGGGTTACGGAGTCGTCGGGGGAGGAGCAGGCAGAGGAGGGGCGGCGGACGGCGAAGATAGGGATGGGGATGCGGCTGAAGGAGCCGAGGAGGAAGGAGAGGGAGCAGAGAGCGAGGATGGCGAGGGCGTGGAGGAGGTTGATGTTCTTCAAGTGTGGCGGGAGGAGTTTCCACCTCGCCATTGGAGTGCAAGATTTGGAAAGAGAAGACGAAACAGAGGAGTTTTGGGGGGAAGGAGAAGAGTTTTGATCAGGCGAGAGAAAGATCAGAGATGGGATTCGGCCATTTAAAAGCGACGTCGTATTGGGGATTTGGGTTTGCTTGTTGGGTGGAGTTTTGGTGGGGCCGGGAGCACGAGTTAGCGGACGCGGTTATGGAGTAAAGGAGTAGCTTGTTTTGAGCATCTGTGTAAAATCAATCGCTATTAATATTAGGGGACTTTAAATGGAAGGAGATCGTCACTTTTCGCAAATAAAAATATACCATTTTCAAAAATGTTCCAGCTATCAAGTGATTTGCATTATGAACTGAAAAAGAAAGGTTGTGTAGTGCTTTACTAACTCTTATCTCATCAAGTTCGCCTTGATTTGTTTTCTCTTTGTTGTTCTTTTTTTTTTTTATATGAACATTGTTCTAAAAATCTCCTCCTAATTCTGTCTAGGTCCATCCTAAGTGCTGAAAAGTGCTATCTCGCTTAGTCTTTTAACCCGTCTAGGAGGCCGTCTAGTTTGTCTAGGCCCTCGTTTAGGCCGCCTAAGCGTTAAGCGATCCCTTTTCGCTTAGGGTCAGCCTATCGTATTTTAGAACACTGTATATCGGTTTATCCGACTATCGGTTTCAGACTCTCAACCTACCATTTTTATTTAATACGTTAAATTTTTACCTTATTAAAAGCATCTCGAAATAATGTTTATTTGTGAAAGATAAGTTATATCATATTGGCTTTGTCGCGTATGTGCGTTGGGACGGTCTCCCTTCGGTCCGTATTTCGCCCACCGGATTTTGAGATGACGTCTTCTATGAAACACATTTTCCATTTAAAGCTAACCATATCCCAACTAACACGACTTCTGATCAACTTGAGTCCCTACATCCCTCTACATTTGATTCCTTACCTAGTCCTCTATAGCTCAAACTTAGACGGATGATAGGGGGAGTGAGATTTAATCTCCTCTTGTGCCTGTTTAAGAACCAACCCTTGTCACCAAAAAATAGCCAACCACAAACAGACAACAAGAGGAGTGAGATTCAATCTCTCCTGACCCTATTCAAGCCATCTCCTTACCTAGCACCTCAAATAATCATTTGTGAAGTTAAGTGATTTTGTTTGCAACATAACACAATGCGATGATCAACAACTTCATCGTCTTCATCATCTTATCTATCAATTTTGTCAAGTACATCTTTTTCCATAACTAATTATGTCACTTATGATCGGCTTTCGTCTCATCATACTACTTTGGCAAATGACACCAAAGATCGATTGACTCTAATAGTATCTTGCTTGTAAATGATACTCGACACTATCGGGGCATCATTTGACTGACATATAAATCCATTTCAAGGGATAAACTTCGCATGGATAGAACATGTGATTACTTGTGGGGCAAGTAAAGGAGCGCCAGACCCTAGAATCGTGGGGAGTGGGATTTTTTCTCATAAACATGGTAAGCTTTGTTCTTAAAACATATAGTGGAATTAAGACCCTTACTAACTTAGACATCGGAGATGGATTAGAGGGATAAATTCCTCTTTATCCATTATTTTTGCAAACTTAAGCAGAGGATCTAGAAGGAAGATCAAGTTTAGACACAATCCGTGATACTTTATGAATTTGTACCCTAACAATTTTTTTTATACAACAACTTGTTATATTTCATATATACCGCGTGTTACATTTTATTGAGTGTTTTTATTCATTGTATTTTATAAAGTTTTAAATGGAATAGGAGATTTGGACTAATCTGTTATGAGTTTTAAAAAATGCCTTATTATATTTGGCTAGTGAAATTTGGGAGAAAAATAGAGTACTTGAATTTTTATTGAATTGTGCTAAGATGTGAATTTAATTTATTATCATCAATTGTATGAAAGTTTGAAGAATTAAGTTTTGATAATTAGATATTAAGATTATAAATTTTCAGAAGAGTTAAATTGTAAAGATAATATTTTGTGTGGATGTGATTTCTCATTCAGCAGAATATATCAAAAGGGTTTATATATACAATAGTTTGAGGCTCAAGAGATCTTATCTATCTTGGTGCCCAAGGATAAAAATAAAGGATAAAATATTATCAAATAAGTACAGTATAATTTCTATCCTAATACCCCGCCGTCGCAAGCTCATGGTGGATTCCGAACATGAAACTTGGACCGCAACTGTAGAAACCGAGCAGTACTAATGGCTTTAGTGAAAATATTCGTTGTTTGATCACAACCACAAACATGACGAACAATAAGAGAGCCATCTTCAACTTGCTCATGCACAAAATAGTAATCAATCTTTATGTGTTTGGAGCAATGATGAAAGACCGGATTGGCCGACATATAAGTGGCACTCATATTGTCACGAAGAAAAACTGGCGGTCGAACAACTGGCACTTGGAGCTCAAGAAGTAACTGTAGAATCCAAATTAATTCTGTGGAAGTGAAAGCAATGGCTCTGTATTCAGCCTCAGTGTTGGATTTAGCAACCACATGTTGCTTTTTGGAGGCTCATCTGATCAAATTGCCACCATAATAAATAGCAAAGCCATACTGGGATTGGCAGTCATCACCATAAGAAGCCCATCTTGTATCACAATATGCAATAAGCCGATTATCCAAGGAAGGGCGAATGACAAGGCCCGTTGTAAGAGAACCCTTAAGATACCGAAGAACCCTTTTGACAATAGCCCAATGACTCTTAGTAGGAGAATGCATATACTGGAAAGCACGATTGACTGCATAGGAAATTTCAGGTCTGGTAATAGTAACATACTACAAAGCCCCTACAATGCTCCTATACAAGGACGGATCAAAAAGAGGATCACCAAAGCGAGATAACCTGGAGGCCGGTTTAGCTGGAGATGATATAGGTTTAGCATCCTGCATTTTACTACGAGTCAGAACGTCCATAATATACTTTTGTTGAGATAAGAGAAAATAATATGAACCACGAAGAGCCTCAAGACCGAGAAAGTAGTGCAGCGGCCCTAGGTCACACAAAGCAAAAGTCCGATTTCGCAGATGCACAAAACGATCAATGTCAGCAGAAGGCGAACCAGTAATCAGCAAATCATCAACAAAAACAAGAATATATAGAACAACAGAGGCTTGTCGTCTAACAAAAAGAGAGGTATCAGAACGACAGGAGCGAAAACCATGACAAAGGAGAAACTCCCCGAGCTTAGTAAACCAAGCTCTAGGGGCTTGCTTGAGACCATACAGGGCCTTCTTAGGAAGGCAAACATGTGTGGGTTGAGCCTGATCGATGAATCCTGTGGTTGTGCCATGTAAACATGCTTTGAAAGATCTCCATTAAGAAAGGCGTTATTAATATCAACTTGCCTGATAGTCCATGAATGTTGTAAAGCAATAGAAAGAACAAGTTTGATGGTAGTAGGCTTCATAACAAGACTAAATATATCAAAATAAGCAACACCTTCTTCTTGATTGTATCTCTTGGCTACCAAATGTGCCTTATAACGCTCAATGAAACCATCTGGTTTTCGCTTTATCTTGTGCACCCACTTACAACCAACAATGTTCTAAGTTCAAGGGCGTGGGACAAGTGTCCAAGTTCCATTAAGCAAAAGGGCATCAAACTCAGATTGCATAGCATGTTGCCATTCAGGATATTTGGAAGCCTGAATAAAGATTTTTGGTTCATCATAAATGTCAGCGGAAACGGTTAAAGGATATTTAGTGGAGGTGAAAGTTTTAGGTTTTAAATTGTTTGTTTTGGAGTGGTTGACCATTTGATGAGTTAAGGTTTCAACAAGACGAAAATAAGAAGGAATAATAGTAGAGGACGGAGAGGAAATACTTGTATCTTGAGAAGGTGGCAAAGCAGCGGCGAGCTCTCCATCCAAGGACAGAGAAACCGGGTGATCACTTGAGTTTGCTTTTGTGGATGTGGGAGGTGTTAAGTGATATAACCCCTTTTCAACGGTTCCTTTGAGGAGTGTGCACCCCTGTTTGTCCTTCACAAAAGAACAAGTAGGGTAAAATACCATATAAACTTCATTATTTTTTGTTAATTGAGAGACACTAATAAGGTTTTTCTTAATTTGAGGAACAAATAAAATATTATGTAATTGAAAAGGCTTAGGATAGGTAGTATTGTAGGTAGAATTGCCCAAATGCATAATAGAAAGAGACATATCGTTGCCTACTTGTAATCTGTCATTGCTAGTGTAATCAGAATGCAAAGAAAGATTACCGATATCAGAGGTAACATGAGCATTAGCTCCGGTGTCAAAACACCAATTAGGGTCGACTAGAGTAGATGGTGAATAACCCATTTGATATGCCTGACGAGACTGCTGCTGAGGGGCCGAAAAATTTGAGTAATGACCAGCAGGATACTGCTGCTGGTGGGGGGAAAAGTCACTGCGTCCACCACTGTTCAAGCGAGAACCATCTCTACGGCCGCGACCACCTCGGCCACCGCATCCACCTTTGTTGTTGTAATTCGGATTTGTCGGTAGGAAGTCCTGGAAATTATGTGTCTGCCAATAGTTGATAGTTTCATGCCCAGGCTTGGAACAAAGTTGGAAGGAAGGTCGAGAAGAAGAGCCTGAGTCAGGAAACGAATCAGAACGTGAACTAGACTTGCGACTGCGCCCACCCCGACTTGTTGTATTAGCCGAAAGTGAGACATCAAAGGCAGGCTGAGTGTGAGCCGAAATACGCTCTTCTTCTTGTAGAAGAAGCCCTAGAAGTTCATCCGAAGAGATAGGCTCCTTTTGCATATTATAAGAGGTCATAAAGGCGGAATAACTAGAATCAAGCCCATTGAGAATGCATTCAACAAAGTCAAAATCGGGAGCAATATAGGTATATTCAGCCAATGCATCAGAAAAACTACGCTTCTTTTCAACATACTCCAAAGATTCTCTTTTTGCAAGTTTGCATTTGTTTGTTTAGATGCATAGATCTAGCCCTAGTTTGGGCAAAGAACATACGCTCTAAAACAACCTAGGATTCATGCGTAGATTGAGCACAAGCCACATGAACAAGCAATGGAATAGAAAGTGTCAAACAAATCCATAAAAGAATAAACTTGTCTTTTGTCTTCCAATCCGGGTAGTTAGATTTTGGAAGAGGAGGTGTTGTAGATGAGCAGAACGCAGCAGGTAGTGTTTCTTCAAGATGAGCATTGTTTGCAACAAGAAAGGAATCAATATGATACGCCTCAAGAGCAGATTTGATTGTATGGCGCCATAGAGTGTAATTGGTACGATCAAGCTTGACACTCAGAGTTGAGAAATTCAGAGTAACTTTGCTTCCCAAAGCCACAACCAAGAGATTGGCGAGATTTTGCTTGCCGGATTGTGTTTCATCATCGATGATGGATTTGTTCTGTTCGTTTTCCATGAGCGCCGGAAAAAAAAAATTAGGGTTGAAGACTAAAGATCGTAACTTGCTCTAGATACCATGTAAAGATAATATTTTGTGTGAATGTGATTTCTCATTCAGCAAAATATCTCAAAAGGGTTTATATATACAATAGCTTGAGGCCCAATAGATCTTATCTATCTTGGGTCCCAATTATAAGAATAAAGGATAAAATCTTATCAAATAAGTACAATATAATTTCTATCCTAATATAAATTATCTCAATCTTATCATATTATGTACTCTACTAGTAGTATAAGAAATGTACAATCATGTCATATTATCTTTACATATTATGTACACAAGGTTACGAATGGGCAAAATCTTCCACCCATAAACAATGCGCACATTGTACGCAAAAGGCAAATGGAGTAAGTTTAATTATCTAGGTCAAATGGAGAAAATAGTTAATTCAGCGTGCACAAACCACTTGGAGATATGACCAAGAACCTTTGTGATGCAAGTTGTTAAAACAACATGGTAGTCTTGAAAAAGGCGATTAGTCTAAACAGCATGGTGCTCCCTCCCACATCGAAAGATCTAGCAAAAACAAGGTCTTAGTTTATGCACCAATCAAAATGTGCCACATGCTACACCAATCAGTATCCACTGTCTCCCCAACCAATCAAACGACAACAACTCGCTTCTCCCACGTCGATAAAGTATCACAACAGTTTCTCTCAGATGCCTATAAATAGACAATGAAATCGAAGATTACGAGGGTCGAAAAAGATCTCTAGCTGAAGATTTTCTTGTCAACGAAGATTTGATGTGTTGAATATTCGAAAAGACCGCAATACTTTCAAAGGAAGTTAATGAAAAGATTTCAAGTCATCCAAAGAAAGAGATCGAGGAACAAATTCTAAAGTGAGAGTATACAATACGCGCATAATCTGAAAGAAGACGCGAATAATCTATTTATAAAAACACATTTGAAGACGTAGGCTATTCAGTAAGGGACGTGAATACAATATGCTATTAATGTCACATAAAACTATCATATTTCAATGGAAGTTTTGAAAATCGTAAAGGAAGGGAAGATTGGCTCTATACTTTTTATTCGTAACTTGTAGAGTTCCATGTAGGTGTCTAGTGTCCACACTTTATTTAGAAGCGGAAGTATGGCACGAAAAAGTGCTAACCAAGCAAGTTGCACAACTGAACTCACTCAAGTTTTATCCTATCACGTCTTATATATACGATCATATATATGAACTCGGCCCAAATCGTTAAAATATATAGTATATTGTTAAGGTTCCTATGTATATATGTTACGTTAAAAGAGGTTAGGGGGTTTAGGGTGGGGAAGGCTATAAGAAGTAGTACATATATATAAGGTATGTTTTCTTTTCACACCAAATTCATGCATACAATTCAATATTTTGATTTGAGGTAGATAATGGAATCATGAATTTATTCAAAAAGATTCGAACCAATGAATCAACATATATCCTTCGTACGTTCTTTACAAACAAAAAGCAAAATACCTTTCTTCTTACATGCTTCTAT
The DNA here is from genome assembly GCA_964016875.1 of Fallopia convolvulus. Classification (NCBI taxonomy): domain Eukaryota; kingdom Viridiplantae; phylum Streptophyta; class Magnoliopsida; order Caryophyllales; family Polygonaceae; genus Fallopia; species Fallopia convolvulus. Next base: position 50,410,368 of record OZ024726.1, on the reverse strand, counting down.
CATTCCATGGATTTTTGTTTGGTGACTAGCCCTGGCCTAGCTACTTTATTTTATTCATGTATCGAATGGAGAAGATCGACAAAGCATATTGGTTGCTTCAGTAGCTCTTGTAGGTGTAAGATGAACTTGGTTTTGTGGGGGCCTCTTTAATTTTCCCCTACCTTGCCCTCTTCTTCTTGGTTGCAAAGACTTTCCAACTTAATTCATTCAAGGAAATTAAACAGGAGAAGATGAAAGCCTTAATGATTGATCCATATATCATTCAACGTAGGATACGTTCATTATAATAACGTGAATAGGATCAAAGAACTTTGTTTCACAATTAATTCCAACCCGTAACATCTAATTAGAGTACATTTAGAAAATAATTTGTCATATTATCTCGCTAGCTCATGTGGAATGCACACCGATGACCGGCCTACCATCTTGTACCATTCAATTTTTAACTACCTCGATCGGAATGTAGATATGCCTGGCTAACCTTACGGCCTGCATTAATCACTTGTTACATTATATATCATGTCATGTCAATTTACTTGTTTATTTATTTTTATTTTAAGACAATCAATTTATGAGCAATGATAGATGGGTTGAATAAGTAAATAAGTAATGTGAAACAGAATAATGTAACAAGAAAATTGTCAAGTAACTATTTTTTCGGTCCTAAGAAGGAGAGGCATAAAACTAAAAGTATTGATTCAAATAAAAATAGCGCGCCCTTATCATCATATGATTAAAAACTAGAAATGAATATGAGTCATTTGATTAAAAAAAATATTTATTTATGATATAAATTGAGTATGAACATGTGACCACAAAACATGAACATGCAATACTAATATGTGAACGTACTTAATTATATGATATGTGAATATGTGATCGAACGTATATTAAATTTTTTGAAGTTAAAACGTACGTGGTTATATGTGAACATCCCTTGTAAATTTGTAATAATGTGAATATGTGTATAAAGTGAACATAATGTAAGAAGTTTAGCGTCATGTTTTTAGCAAAAACAAGCGAAATATGAAAAAAATAATTATTTTTTTACTTTTTGTCAATTTGTAAGCCTTATAACGCTCGTATGATGATTTAATCGACATGAACATATGACCATAAAACATGAACAAACAATATTAATATGTGAACACACTTCCATTATACGTGACCATATTATAAATCTCTAAATCGTGTAAGGTGGTAATACGTGAACATGTCTTATAATAGTGTGAACATATGCAATTATGCATGAATATGTGGACACAATATAAAAAGTCAAATGTCGTGATTTTGGCAAAACAAGCGAAAAAAAATAAATTAAAAAATAAAATTTTATTATTATTTTTTCGTCAAAATTACCATTTTATCTTTTCTCTTTTAATCTTAATCATCCATTTCTCAAATTTAAGGATACTCATTTGTTTCTTGTTTTCATGATAAGCCTCATTTCCATGTGAATCAACCTCTTTAACTAAAATACGATTTAAAATTTTGATTATTGGTAAACTATTTTGTAAATAAGATCAATCAGTGTAGCAAATTTTAAAAAATAAACACATTGGTAAAAGTATAAATATACATTAGTTTCGGGTATATATATAATTCTGATCATAATCGACCAGGCTCGTTGCTAATCGTTATACTTAATAAGAAATTTCTCAGGGTTAGGTTTCAATTTCAATTTAACTAAAGGCTAAATATAGAGAGACTTAGTGTTAAGAAACATGGGGTGATGTTGGAAGGTTTATGTTCGATTTTTACATCCGCCTCTTTACTTGGGTAAAAAATCAAATCTGACTATTTTTCTTGTTATTGGATCGAGTCGGTCGGTGCAAGCCAATTTACTTGGTTCATAATTCTTACCGGTTTGACCATGTGCCCGAGTTGGCCCAGCGGCTCGGAGTTTACCACCGAAGGTAGATTTCCTCGTCATAAAAAAAAGGACTAAATATGGGCAGTTGCGAAGATGAACAATGCAAGTCACGTGGGCCGTGGACTGTGGGCCACAAAAGGCTAAATTTGGCATGTTGCTCTATTAGCTTTAATTTCGAATCTTTCTCCCTAAAGAAAGCTCAAATATGGTAATAACAAGAATAATGCATGCAATAAAAGGCTTTGTGACTAGAGATTTATGAGCTTAAAATGAGCAAATGGGCTAGGCTTGAAATATTATGGGCTCATTACAGCGAAAGCATCGGCCCAATTTTAATGTCTTCTTTTACCGAGAATCGAAGTTCGGTTAACCATGATTTCAGTTAGTTAAAATCATGAACCGAAATCGAACCGTAAATCCCGGTTAACCGTAGTTCGATTAACCAATTTTTTCGGTTCGGTACAAAGGTTTCTTGAATATAATTTTGGTCTAAATTAAATGTGCATTTTCTATGTCTGCAACTGATTGTATCTGCATGTTCCTAATTAATTCTGGTCATGTGTGTTTCTCAGTGTTAGTAGAATCCCAGAAATTACAAATTCTATTTGATGGTGATTTTTTTCCTTCAGGAGTCGGATTGATATTTCGTCTTGCAAGGATATATGCACATTTCTCATAGACTTGAGGGTGAGTTTCTGGATGAAGAAGTAAAGTACTTGCTTTTTAAAAATGAGTGTATATGGCATGGGTACGGTATAACAAGAACAAATTTCAAAGCTGTTCGAGAGCTCCCGTTATGATTCGATCAATTCTTCTAAAAGAGGATTTAAAGAACACAAAATGGCTTTTCAGCATTGATGAATGGTAAATTTTTTTGCTAGTGATAATAGTATACTATAGAGATGGCAATTCACTCAAAATAAAGTAGCCGATCGAGTAATTCAACGTCATATACCAAAATAGCATATTACAAACACTAGTAGAAAAAATGGGTTTACCGTCAATTTAACCTATCACCATTGCCGACGTAATTTTGAATTTCATCGGAAATGTTGATAATAGTTAAATCGTCGGGATATGGTGTGTAGGCATTGCCGACGGTTTTACCGACAACTGTAATTATCGATGCATTTCCGACATTCGTAGATGTCATTTGCTTTCATAGAAATAATGGTTTTACTCATACCCGACGGTAATGAATATTGGGATGGAAATCGACAGTTATGCTGACAATTGTACTCGTCGATGCATCCCCGACATTTTTAAGCGTCAGAAAACTTTGGTCGGGGATTGCCTTTTTTCTAGTAGTGAAAATCACGTTTAAAATTTCCATTGATTGATTAACCAAGAAGTCAGGATGTATTTGATGACATCAGTCATGGCAAACAATTCATCAAGATGTACAATTTTTGCTATGATGTTGTTAATAATGTAATTAACACGTACTCTTAAGGTTTCTTACAAAGTGTAGTTATTAATTAGGGGAAAACTGCACTTTCTAATGTTTTGGCGTATCTAATATTCAAGTATTCTTAAAGGCTCGTATGTGGTGGTTGAAACGAGTTGCGGATTCTCATTATTGAAGATAGTTTATATGTACATACAATAACTTAAACAAGCATAATATCTTAACTAAAAGGCTACAGAATATCAACAGAATATATACAAGATCTAAACTATCCAAAAATATCCAATACTCCCCCTCAAGTTGGAGCATGTAAATCTCGAATGTCCAACTTGCCCAACAAGATCCGAAACTGAGTAGAACCAAGGGCTTTAGTAAGAATATCGGATGGCTGCAAATGAGTACGAATATGACATGTGCGAACCGTACCAGCGAGAAGGAGATCTCGAATAAAATGACAATCGACCTCAATGTGCTTAGTCCGATCATGGAAAACCGGATTAGCAGCAATATGCAAAGTGGCCTGACTGTCACAAAACAACTTCATAGGATCAGAATGAAGCACACCAAGCGAGCGCAACAACGACTTCAACCAAATTAACTCACAACAAGCAGTAGCCATAGCACGATATTCAGCTTCAGCAGAGGAACATGAGACAGTCTTCTGCTTTTTAGTTCTCCAAGATATAGGTGAAGAACCAAGCTGAACAAAGTAACCCGTAAGAGACCGACGAGTAAGCGGACATGTAGCATAATCGGAATCACAGAAGGCTGTCAGCTTCAGATTACACTCTCTCGAAAGACAAATACCTTGACCCGGATGACACTTAAGATAACGTAGAACTCGAATCGCTGCATCCCAGTGATCATCTGTAGGCTTCTGCATAAATTGAGCCAAAGTATGAACTGCATAGCAAATCTCAGGGCGAGTAATCTTCAGATAAATCAGTCTCCCAATCAGACGCCAATAACGGTCTGGGAACTCGAACGTCTGAGTTGTAGAAAGAGCAAGTTTGTGATTCTGTTCCATCGGAAAATCACAAGGCTTGCTTCCCAATAAACCAGCTTCACTCAAAATATCCAAAGTATACTTCCGTTGACACAGATATAAACCCCCATCAGAACGAGCAATCTCAATACCCAGAAAATACTTCAATGTCCCTAAATCCTTCATGTGAAAACAAGAACTGAGTTGTCTCTTGAATTTAGCAATGGCAGCAGAATCATTAACAACAACTATCAGATCATCCACATCAACCAGAACATGAATAGTAATGCCAGAACGGTTGTACGAAAACAACGAGTAATCAGCGAGAGATTGAACAAAACCAAAACCTCTCAAAGCGGAAGCGAGCTTAGCAAACCAATTCCTCGGAGCCTGTCGAAGCCCATACAAAGATCTGTTCAACCAACAAAACTGACCAGCCAAGTGCTTAGAAAAACCTGGCGGGGGTCTCATATATACCTCCTCATGCAGATCACCGTGAAGGAATGCATTATGCACATCCATCTGATGCAACTCCCAATTCCGAGCAGTGCAACCGCCAGGAAAGTGCGAACAGACACCATTTTGGCAACTGGTGCAAATGTCTCCTTATAATCAATGCCCTCTTTCTGATTGTTTCCAAGAACAACCAGACGCGCTTTGAAGCGCTCAATAGTACCATCAGAATGTCGTTTGATCTTAAAAACCCATTTACAACCAATAGGTTTCTTATCAGACGGCAAAGCAGCCATAGTCCATGTACTGTTCCTCTCTAAAGCATCAATCTCAGCCTCCATAGCTTTACGCCAGCGTACATCTCGAGCGGCTTCCAAGAAGGACTAGGGCTCTGTAACAGACTCAACAGAGGCAGCAAAAGCAGCGTGCCCAACAGAAAAACGATCAAAAGTAACATAATCAGCTATGAGATAAGATGTACCTGATGAACTTGACGGTTGAGATGAAAGAGACGGAGATGCTTCTTGTTTCCGCACAGTATTACAAATGAAACCACGCAATTTCACAGATGGTGCGCGATCACAAGTAGAACGACGAGGCAAGTCTTGAGCAACAATGGGAGTGGATTGAACCCCACCACTCCCATCCGTTGCCTGCATTTGGTCATTTGAGGAGCTAGGCGAAGAGTTGTCTTGGACAACGACAGAAGAAGATTGAACCCCACTCCCCCTGTCGTTTGTCTGTGTTTGGTCATTTGAGGAGATAGGAATGGGTTCTTGAATGGCAACAGGAGGAGATTGAACCCCACTCCCCCTGTCGTCCATCTGCGTTGGAGCTGAGGGGTATTGGCAAATATCAAACATAGCGGGGTGAGCATCGGTTGGAGAATTGTGGTCTGTAATAGTCGGGTTAGTGGTAGATTGAAATGGAAATTTGGTCTCATAAAAAATTACATCTCGGGAGACGAACCTTTCCTTAGTTTCAATATCAAGGACCTTCCAGCCTTTTTGTCCATTCGGATAGCCAATAAAAACGCATTTTCTAGCTCTAGGAGCAAATTTGTTGGACGATTTAGGAATGACAGAAGCATAACAAAGACAACCAAAAATGCGCAAATGATCATAGGCCGGTGGACGACCGTACAACAGCTCAAATGGTGTTTTATTTTGTAAAACTGGGGTTGGAGTTCGATTAATCAAATAGCATGCAGTCAAAACACACTCGCCCCAAAATTGCAATGGTAAATTCGCATGAAATCGTAAAGCTCGAGCAACATTTAATATATGTCGATGTTTTCTTTCTGCTCTACCATTTTGCTGAGGAGTTCCAACACAAGAAGTTTCAAATAAAATCCCATTTTCATCAAAGAATTTTCGCAAACTAGTAAATTCAGTACCATTGTCACTCCGAATGCATTTAACATGTTTATCAAATTGTCGCTCAGTCATGGCACAAAAATTAGAAATCAACGAAGCAACTTCAGTTTTGTGTTTCATAAGGAAAATCCAAACACACCGACTAAAATCATCAACTAGAGTAATAAAATAATGAGCCCCTTGAACGGACGGAGTCCGATAGGGACCCCACACATCACAATGAATTAAATCAAACATATTAGAAGCATGTGTTTGACTAATCGAAAATGAAGGACGAGACTGTTTAGCCCTATGACAACTATCGCAAAGTTCCATAGGACCATTTATTCTAACATTTGGTAAAAATTTAAGGACATGAAGTGAGGGATGACCAATTCTGGAATGCCACAAGGCAGGTGACGCGACATCCATTCGTGAAGCGTGTCTTATCGGCGCCACCACACGAAGCCAATACACACCATTCCGCTCTTCACCCACCCCAATCAAATTCATCGAAGTGCGATCCTGCAAGATACATAGCCGATCAGTCATCCGAGCAATACAATCATGATCTCTCAACAGTCGAGCAATGGAAATCAAATTACACGTCAACTTGGGAACAAACAACACATCCCAAATAATGAATTTATCAGACAATATTAAATTTCCAGCCGTGTTCGCAGTAGTAGACATCCCATTTGGGAGAACAATTGAGGACGAGGCCACATGATATAAATCAGTCAATAATTTTTCGTTTCCCGTCATGTGAAACGAGGCCCCGGTATCTAAGATCCAGTTAGAATTATATGTACCAGAACCTGTTGCATTATTATGCTGGGAGACATTTACTCTTATTTTCTGCATTAACTGGTTGAATTGGGACTCCGACAGCCTCGTCCCGGCGCGATCAGCTGCGCTCAATCCCTCAGCCTGCACACCCGAGTTTTCACCACCAGTGGCTGCGTTGGCCAGGCCACGCCCGCGCCCTCTGCCTCGGTCGGCGCCTCCATTGTTCCGCTCGCACTGAAGTGCGAGCATCTGCTCATGTCGATCGGTACCCCACCACTCGGGATATCCAACGATCATGTAACAAGTTTTCACATCGTGTCCCGTCGTGTCACAATGCGAACACCACGACGCTGATCTTGACCCGAATTTGTGACAGAATTGCGCCGATCACGATCTGCGTCGGGTCGCTTGTCACGGTCACAACGTTCACCACGTCCGCGCCCTCCTTGAGCGGCAAAAGCCGCACCTTAAAGCCGTGATTCAGCAGCACCATCACAACTTTTCAAAGCCAATCTTGCCCTTTCTTCTGACACAACAGTAGCGTAAACCTTGTTCAAGTGCTGAATTGGATCTTGCGCCAGAGCGCTTGACCGCATCGTGCTGTAGACGTCATCGAGCCCCATCAGAAATTGGTGGACTCGTTCATCGTCTCGTTCTTTCGTAAGCGCATCAGCCCACTTGCACTCACACTTTCTGCAAGTGCATCGACGAGACACTGTGTAGTTCGCCAATTCATCCCAAATTTTCTTCAAATCTGCATAGTAGGTGGCCACCGTACGTCCACCTTGAACACATCGGGCCAAATCGAAGCGCAATTGCTGCACTCTTGGACCGTTCCCGATTGAGAATCTCTGCTTCAAATCATCCCACAACTCCTTCGCTGTCTCGAAGAAAGTAATGGAAGATCTCATAGACTCGTCAATGGACTGTAATATCCAACCGACGATCATCGAATTCACGCTCCACCAATCGTCTAACTCATTGATATCATCTGGTGGAGTAATTGTGCCATCGAGGAAGCCTAGTTTACGCTTTGCTCGAAGTGAATTGCGTAAAACTAGTTCCCACTCTTGAAAATTATCCCCCTTGAAAGTCACGGGACAAATCTTCATGCCCGGATGATCAGACGGATGCAAGTAGAATGGTGAAGTTTGCGGACGAGAACCATCTGCAGACTTGGCTGCATTGGAGGTCTCTTCCTTCTCCTGGAGTTTTGTCATGGCTGAAAACTGGCAGCACTAGCAGCAGGGCAAGGCGCCGAGTGCTAGGGTGATACGGCCGGTGATTTTGCTAGGGCAGGGGATCGGAAAGAGCGGTTCGCTCTGATACCATAAAGGCTCGTATGTGGTGGCTGAAACGAGTTGCCGATTCTCATTACTGAAGATAGTTTATATGTACATACAATAACTTAAACTAGGATAATATCTTAACTAAAAGGTTACAGAATATCAACAGAATATATACAAGATCTAAACTATCCAAAAATATCCAATAATTCTGCAAAGCAATGTGAATTTTGTGAAATATGAGTTTGACATAAATGAGATTTCATTGTGTTACACGAGATTTCCTTTAGTTTGTTCTATATAGCCATATAGGGTGGAATTATAGTAATTTAATGGGAAATTCCTTTTGATACCCCTGAGTTTCTGTCTTTTTCTTTTGGTCACCAAAAAAAAATTTATTCCTCTTAATGCCCCTCAGCTTTGTATATTGTTCTCCCCGTAACCAAACTATGCATTCCGTTAAAAATTCCGTCCGAAACTGGGTATTATGGAAAATGGATAGCGTCCGAAATCGGAAATAAACCCACTTTGTGAGCCACTGGGTATGATCCATTGTGCCACTGTGCCATGCTTACTTTGACCTTCATCTTCCCCAAACAATTGTCTGGAGCAGTGATGGTTGGAGTTCAATGCATCAATGGCAATTCCAATTTAAATCTAGGCATTTGAGATCAGAATTTTTTACATAAAATTTCTATCCTTCTTTCACAAATTGAATTTTCACATACTCATGATTAAAATATGAGTTTTCGAATAGTGTCATCAATTGAATAGCTAGACCTTACAAACATGATTTCACATAAAATTGAATTGCTAGTACTTGCAACTTCTTCCACATGTCTATGGTATCTTTCAATTGTTTGATGCGTGTTGAGGCCAAAATTTACAAGAATGATGAGAGCTTGAATTTTCACAGTACAAAATTGGAATGAAATTTGTGTTAAATATTCAGATCTCAAAAGCCAAGATTTAAATTGGACTGAAATGCAATAGATAGAAAGTTAGAAATTGTATTTCCTGGGATTGTGTTGGGAATTGCCATTGAAGCTTTGAACTCCAAGCGTCAATGCTCCAAACGAATGTTTGGGGAAGATGAAGGGAAAACTTGGTTTAAATTAAAAAAGATCCCATTATATTGTAAAAGTACTCATGGAAACAGTGGCTCATGAGTGAGTCGTGTATACCCCCGTCCTTGGTTCGAACTCTAGTGGCTAGTGCCAAGTCCCATTTTATTGTATTTTATTTTCCGATTTCTGACGCTATCCATTTTCCATTACCCAGTTTCAGACGGAATTTTTAATGGAATGCATAGTTTGGTTACGTGGAGAATAATATACAAATTTGAGGGGTACCAAGAGGAATAAGTTTTTTTTTGGACACCAAAAGGAAAAGACGGAAACTCAGGGGTACCAAAAGGAATTTCCCTAATTTAATTGAATATTGGCCACCCTACAAGGAGGTACGTAGGGGTGTCCCTAAAAAACCGAAACTAAAAACCGAAAAACTGATTATTTTTTAGGTTAACCAAACCAACTTTTTTTTTAAATTTTGGTTTGGTTAACCGAACCGAAAATATTTTCGGTTTATCGGTTCGGTTTCGGTTCACGACTTTACATATAACGGTTAACTGAAAACCGAAAATATATTAATATTTTTTTCAAATATTAATTCTCTTTGATTTATTAGTGGTTAAACTCTATGATCTTCAAGATGTTAATCTAACTTGAGCCTTTTCATCTTCAATTTTAACAATAACTAGTTGAAGTCCCGTGATATTCACGGGATAATTTTACTAAAAACTATACAATTTTACGATATTAATTTAAAATACTAAATATATTTATATAATTTCATAATAAATTATGCAACAGATAAATTATTTTTTTAGATTCTACTCCATATTTTAATGGAACATATTTATAAATATTTTTTCATTATTTGTGGAGATCTTGTCCAAATTTAAATTTAAATTATTAAAATATTGATTTTACTTTTTATTGATTATTTTTAAATAATATTTTCTTATTTTTTAGACACTAATATGTATAAAATACTTGATTTTTTTATAAAGATAATTATAATTAGGATAGGTTATCAACAAAGCATAATATAATTTTTTAAAATATTTTTTAAATTTAATTTATTAAAATTATATATTAGGGTTCTTATCTCTTACTCTATAATAATAAGAATGTTTGTAAATATGAAAAAACAATATAAAGATTAGTATAGAAGAGAACATTGTCCTTGGTTTAAGAGATAAAATATAGAGAAATTATCTATGTATTATTTTGCAAAATTCAATCCATCTATAAAGCTGTTTTCCATACTAAATTTACATAATGGAGAAATAAAATATAAATGAAATTAATGTATATGAAAATTTATAAAATTCATAGTATTAATTAACCTATCATCCATATTAAATTACAAAAAAAACATAGATATAAAAAAATTTAAATGTAAGGTGGGGCTAGATAAAAAAAAAATTCTATATTTACATAAATAAAATAAAAAGGAAATTAAGAAAAATGTAATGTAAATTTTTATCAAAATTCAATTTAAGCAAGTATTTATCAAGATTTGTAATTTTTTTTTTTAATCAAACTTTGATTTAAGAAAAAAATTTAATATAAATGCATAAAAAGATAAAAACAAATATAATTTTATTAATTTAAATTAAAATTCGATTTTTATTTTGACATTTACAAATAATCTTAGTCATCAACATAAAATTATATCTTTTTCTCAAAATAAAAATTTATCAACATAACAAAATTTATTATATAAAATTATATCATTATATAGATATAAATTTTATACTTTGAGCTCAAGCCTTGTTAAAAGATAAAAAATATATATTAAGATCCTAAATCTTGTTAAGAGATAAAAATATTAAATAAATATGGAAATATCATCTCATAGGAATTTATGTATATAAAATTATATAAATATGTTATCTATTGTAGTAAACTAATACATAATCTATAGATAGAAAATTTTATACATAAAAAATTATATAAACATGTTATCTATTTAGTATATATAGCAAGAATACTATAAGTTGTTACAAAATTTATTAAAATATAATTTCACATTAATTTATTCAAAAATGCCACGTGGCGCAAATTTTACAACAGACTTAGGTTCTGTTTTATAATGTATTAGGGTAGATACACACTATTTTTCCACTTCTCATTGATATAAGAATTGCTTATTAAATTTGATGGGATAAAAATTAATACACACAATATAGTATATACTCTCGATATTTGTTTACAACAACCAAAACAATATGATATAAGTACATATTTAAACTAAAAGTCTTACTTGATCACTTTTTTTATTCAAATTTTATTATTTTAGTTCTAATTATTTAAGATAAAATTACATAAACGGTTATCGGTTAAACGAGAAAACCGAACCGAAAAATTGGTTAACCGAACTACGGCTAACCAGGATTCAGGGTTCGATTTCGGTTCATGATTTTCACTAACCGAAATCATGGTCAATTGAACTTCGATTAACCGAAATCTCAGTTAATCGGTTTGGACACCCCTACAAGGAGGTCCACACCTCCACATATAGAGTTTTTGATCGAGTCCACCGTAACTAAACCCCGATGGCGATGGGCATATGGGTAGTTTTTCGGTAATTTCTTTACATACGGAAGATTTGGTGTAATATTGCTCATTTTAGGGGCGATTTTCGGTAATTCACCCTACTTTTTTTTTTTGAAACAATGAGCTACTAGCTCATTACAAGGCAAACATTAGGCTTCCCTAAAGGAACAGGGCCAACCTAAATCATCACAACGGATGATCTTTAAGAAATGCAACAAAAGAGGATACAGAGAACAATCGTTCCTAATATTACAAAGATTCGGGTCTAAGAAATCAGAAACTAGAGATGAATATAAAAGAGCACTTCGGAAACGAACGATATTGACATGCCTTCTGGCTAAAAAATCAGCCGCAGAGTTACTTTCCCTGAAACAATGGAAAAACACAACATTATCAAACCCCCTGACCAAATTCCGAATATCCTTAATTAGAATATTAATTTCCCAAGGAATTTTCCACACATTTTTTAAAGAATTTATGAGAACTAAATTATCCCCTTCAATAACAATATTTTTAATATTCATACGAATCGCTTCTCGAAGGCCATGAATAAGCGCTAAAGTTTCAGCCTGGAGTACTAACATTGAGGAAACTTGTTGACGATCAAAATTTAGAATTGAACTAACATGATTTCTTAAGATATAGCTTATAAAGGTATTTGAGTTACTTTGTTTAGACGCATCAAAATTTAATTTGACCCAATCAACCTGAGGTTTTATCCAAGCCGAATTATTCTTCCTCTTTCGCCTTTGACATACTTGAGAAGTAGTGTTATTATTTCTAACTTGTGAGGATATCCATAGCGAATGCTCCCGAGCTGCAAGTTCGCTAGGTAATAAATCAGACATACGAGATGTGTGGTTGAAGATAATTTTATTCCTATGGTTCCAAACAAACCACCAAAGAAAACATAGAACATTACTATTTGCATTTACTTTGAGAGTAGAAACTAGATTATCATAGAAATTTCCGGAGCAATTTATCTGAAACGATATATTTAATTTCAACTCCAACTCCGAGATCATTTTCTAAGTAAAAGGACACATGAAGAAGAAATGATTAATATGCTCATCATTCATATCACAAAGAGAACATGTATGAGGAACTGAATTATAAAATCTATTAAGCCTTTCTGTAGTTGGCAAGCAATCCGTACAAGCTTTCCATATGAAATTTTGTATTTTAGGGGGCAGATTAGTCTTCCATATCCAAGAAAGACCGGAAAACTGGAACGATCTCCCAGAATTTATCAATTCTGAGGCTGTTTTTACCGAAAATTGACCATCACTGGCAGGACTCCAAATAATTGTGTCCTCAACAGTAGACGTCGGAATTAAAATGGAAGTAATTTTGTTCACTGTCCAAGGAGGTAGAAACTGGTTTAAAACCTGTACATCCCAAGTTTTATTAGTTGTAATGAAATGCTGGACTTTTAGCCTTGCATCTCCATTGTCAAAAAACTCAAGCAAATTTTCGTTTTCAATCCAGACATCAGACCAAAAATTGATTTTGCAACCGTCTCCAACTAACCACTTAACTCCTTTAGAGAAAGAATCCCTAAGGCTTAGGAGTCGACCAAACTGCCAAGAAGTCGTCTTTTGTTTAAATGAAAAAATATGCTCCGAGTGGAGATATTTTTCATTTAAAATTTTAACCCATATATTAAAGGGTTGAGTTAAATTTTCCATAACAGTTTCATCTGAAGAGCAGCATTATTATTATAAGCAGTGCGCAAACCAACACCACCATTTTCCTTTGGGGAACATATTTTATCCCAGCTGATGAGAGGATGATGATTAGAAGTAAATTTATTCCAAAAGAAAGATTTATTGACTTTATCAATCTCCTCACAAACTCCTTTAGGCAACAAGAAACTCTGCATTAGGTACCCAATATGACCTAGAAGGTTTGACTGTATTAAAACCGTCCTACCTGCTTGAGAAATTGAATTTGCCTTCCATTGTGATAATTGTTGTTTAAGTTTCAAGATTAGATCATTAAACATGATGTTTTGAACTTTTCCTTTTAAAATAGGAATGCCCAAATATTTTTTCATGGAAGTGGTAATCTGAATATTGAGGATGCTAGCAAGAGATACAGCTGTAGGGCGAGAAATGTTCGATGACGTTTGAAAAGAGCTTTTATATAATTTATAGAAAGACCAGAAAGGGTGCTAAATTTTTGAAGAAATAATTTAATAAAATTAAGATTATGTTGCGTTGCATTTGCAAATATAATTGTATCATCCGCAAAGCTCAGAAATGGAATACAAGTACCATTTCTCACTAAACGGATACCAACTCTAGAAGAAGCTTGAGAAGATTCATATTGTAAAGAGCGCACAAAATATTCCATGGCTAACACAAAAATGAATGGCGACATTGGATCCCCCTGACGAATACCACATTCTGGCGAAAACTCCGGTCCCGGTTCGTTATTAACCAGAACAGAGGAAGTCGAGGTGGTAATACAAGTCATTATAAGGTGAACCCATTTCGAACAGAACCCAAATTTAAGAAGAATATGTCGAATAAAATTCCAATCAATTTTATCATAAGCTTTTTCCATATCTATTTTAATAGCCATCCAGCCCTTCATACCTTGTTTTTTCTTATGAAAAGAATGAAAAATTTCATGTGCTATTAAAATATTATCTTGAATTAGTCTACCCTGGACAAAAGCACCTTGTAAAGGATGTATCATAGCTGGTAACAAATGTGTCATTCTAGAAGAAATAATTTTAGTTATTAATTTATAAATTGTATTGCACAAACTGATAGGACGATAATGTCCAATTACTAAAGGATTTGTGTTTTTAGGAATTAAAGTTATAAAGGATTTGTTAATAGACTGGAGCATTAAACCTGAGTGGAAAAAAGCATTAACTGCTAGGATAATAGAAGAGCCAACAAAATGCCAATAATGTTGAAAAAATTCAGCCGTGAAACCATCAGGACCAGGTGTTTTATCTAGAGGCAAGCTGAACATAACAGTTTTTATTTTCGCGTGAGTTGGCGATTTACAATGGAGATTATTATCTTGAAGTGTTATTAAATTAGGAATAACGTCTAAGTCGTCCACCTCAATAGTACACAAAGGATTATGAAAAAATCGAGAACGCATTTCTTGTGAAATATTATCTGAAATTGAAACATGATCAAAGATAACCAACCCTTGTGAGGTAGTAAATTGTGTTATTCTTTGTTTAAAAGATCTAATTTTAGAAATAGATTGAAAATACTTTGTATTTTTATCCACATTTTGCAGATGTTTTACTTTCGCTCGCTGTTTCCAAAACGTATTTTGGAATTGCAACAAAGCATTGTATTTATTTAGATGTCGCTGAAGTTTAGTAATTGTGTTAAGATTATTCGGATTAGACAGTAGCTCATCTTGTAATATTTGTAGTTGATTAGTAGCTATTTTTAGTTGTTCATAATTATTATTGACATGATGTTTTGCCCATACTTGAGCATATTTTTTAAGTAAATTCATTTTCATAGAAATTTTGAACATAAAAGATCCGCATAACTGGTATTTCCAGACTTTAAAAACTAGTCTTTCGAACTCCTTGTTTGCTAACCAAGCATTTTCAAACCGAAAGGGGAATTTTTTGAAGCTATAGAAGTTGTTCAATTTAAAGGATATTATACAATGATCAGAGGTCGTAAACAGATGATGATGAACTGATATAGACGGATAGTGTGAAAGTAAGGATTGGTGAATTAACACTCTATCTAATTTTTCAAACGTATTTTGTAAAGAGGTGGAACTTTTCCTCCAACTAAAAGGAAAACTCGTAGTCGGAACATTCAGTAGATCAAGTTTTAATAAAATTGAGTTGAGCCTTAAGAATCTCGAATTTGGAGGCAGAAGGCCTCCCTGTTTATCATGTATGAAGTTAATTTCATTCAAATCTCCAATAATAAAAAAGGGAAAGTTGGAATTTAATAACATGCGTTCTAATTTATTCCAATATCCAGGTTTTTCATCTTCCCTAGAGGAGGCATAAACGAAAGCTAGTAAGAAATGAATATCTTGCAAAGAATATTTAAGTATAATCAAGTTGGTGTCAATATGAAACAAAGAACAATTTTGGGTAAACATATTTTGGGTGGTAAGAACCCACATTCCTCCTCTCGTTCCAAGACTAGGACTGAAATATATTTTATTAAATCCACATTTTTGCCATGAATTAACAAAGGGTTTAGAATCAATTTTAGTTTCCGCTAAGCAAAGGATCTGAAGCTTATTTCTTTTTCTAATAAACCCAATTTCTTCCCAGAAATTGGATCTACGAACACCTCTAGTATTCCAATAGGCGATACTCATAAAAAACCTTTTTTAAATAAGAACATAGTGAAAAGAATATTATGTTTGAGAATAAATGTAAAAGAATGACCATAGTTATAACGATTAATTATCACAAAGCAAATTATTGACAAAAACTGGTTCTTACAAAGTACTAGGGGGCTAACCCGTCCGTTGGACGGGATCAGGTTTTTTGAACTTTTATAACTTATTTATAATATTTAATGAATTATAACTTGGTTTTTTTATTGCTTTAAATTTAACTGTATAGATGAAGAAGTTTATGAATAAATATTTAAAGACAATATTATTTGTATAAATGTGAAAAGAACTTTTATGATATAGAAATTGGACGTAATTAGAATTAGAATTTTGTTAATAGTAATTTAATCTATTAATTGATTGTTAAACTTATTGTAATATGAATGAATTAATAATAAATTTATGAGTATTGCTAGTTCATGTTTCTATTCACACACATGTCAACATTTTATGTTATTTTTTAGGATAAAATCAGCCTTTGATATTCCAAACAAAAGATAAGATCAAATTTAAAATATAACCTTTGATATTACATCATTTATTTAGCATTTTTTGTATTAATCTTTGGTATTACACACAACCTTTGGTATTACAATATGAATTTAAAGCCATTAAATTATAAATATTGTTATTACAAATAAAAGTCAAAAGAAGATAAGATCAACCTTTGATATTCCAAACAAAAGATAAGATCAAATTTAAAATATGACCTTTCGTATTTCAATCTCTTTTTCTCACTATATAAGTTTTTCACTTTTGCATAATCACATCATAATTCTATTCACTACAAAACAAAAAATAAAAGACAAATCTCAAATTGTTAAAAAATAAAGATCAATCAAGAAACTCTTAGAGATGGGTAAAATGAAAAAAAAACAATAAATGCTAGATGAGTGAAGGGTACATACCATATTACCATCCAATTCGTTCACGTTAAAATTCTACAATTTCTATTTCATTATTCTTTTTTTTTCTATAGTAATGATATTAAGTCAAAATTTGTGAAAATAAAGTAAAAAAAAAGATAATAATTTATAATAATTTTTTTAGCAATTTAATCTAATGCAATTTAGTTACATGAAATTTTCATTTTCTATAACCAATTGAAATGTAAGTACATGAGTGTTGGTTTAGTAAAGATCAATATATAATGACTCTTTTGGAGAGAAAAATGTTATTTTATCCCAATTTCGATCTTGTAAAACATGATGCAATGATGATGATGGGATATAATCCACCTAAACTTGACGAACATTTGAACATTTAATCTATATGTAAATAAATCAATTATAGACATATCAAAAAGTTCTTTTGTGATGATATATTGAATAATGGAGATGACATTTACTTGCAATGTTAATTAGTAGGAAACTAAGCTTACCAAATATGATATGAGAGTATGAGACCATTGTCTTTATTTCTCCACATATAAAAATGATTAAAAAAATTATTTGAATATGCTCTCTATTTTTTTCTATAGAATTAACAATTTATCTCTACTTATATATGATTGGAAAGTCATATTTTAAAACCATTTAGTAACTAAATAAAGTATAATTTAAACTTTTTAAAATGATACATATAAATCTACTTCTCTCGAAGATTAAAAAAAATGTCAAATGAGTTTCATATTTTCATTTTGAAATATTTTCATGTACATTTGATTTCCATAAAAGTGAATATTTCCTTTAAAATCACGCAATAACTATTAACAAACAAATAAGAAATAAAATATCAATTTGACAATTTGATCAAAAGAGTATACTAATGGTTTCAAGACGCGCTACTATATATAGATTAGCTTGACCTATTTTAATAAAAAATAAATATAAATTTGCAAGAATATATGAGAATTTAAACAATCAAAAGAGCATACTTACCACGCTAGTCTTCAATTGAGGACTAATAATGAACAAATTACAATGCATGTCGTATGTATCTAAACCCACAAAAATAGAACCACTCTATGACTCCTAGTTGGTATTTATAAGAGAATAAGAGGCTTAAGAAATTGTAAAGAGAATTGAGAAGTTGAAAAGACATTCAGTAATATAATGCTTGGTGAATTAAAATACATATTAAATTATTAATGTTCCCAATTTTACTAATCTTCTAATTCAATGGAAAACCAAAAGTCATCACGCAATACATAATGCTTGATATATTAAAACCCTTATTAATACCCCAAGTTTTACTAACCTTTTAATTCAATGGAAAACCAAAAGTCACCACCCAATACATATAATAAGAGTAAAGAACATATCAATTGTAAAATTTATGAGTAAATAGAAAGTCAAAAGTCATCATTCTATACATATAATAAGGGTAAAGAGTATAACAATTTTCCTTTTTCCTTTTTTTTAATCTTTCACCATCTAAAGGAAATAATATAGTTTGTATAAAATATATAATCATTAATTTCCATTTGTTTATACTTTATATGTTTATAGAGATATAGCTATATAATGAAATATTTTGGAATTTAACCATATAATTTATATAAAATGATATCAAATTTATGTGCATTATTTGTGAAGAGGATTTAGCCTTGTAGTATTATAGACATATATTTAGTTTATAGGTTTAAAATAATAGAATTAGTATTAATATTGAGGCAATTGAATAAAATTTTTCTATTTTATAGTATATATAGATATTAAAAAGATATTAAACCTAAATTAAAGGAAACCATAATATTCTAAATATATTATAGCGTATCATGGCGACGGATCTGTTCTTCGCCGGGAAGACGGAGGAGCAGGTGCAGAAGTTGGCGGAGGTGAACCCGATGGGGAGGATTGGGGAGACCGCCGACATTGCGCCCGTGGTGG
This sequence comes from Fallopia convolvulus, assembly GCA_964016875.1. Lineage (NCBI taxonomy): Eukaryota > Viridiplantae > Streptophyta > Magnoliopsida > Caryophyllales > Polygonaceae > Fallopia > Fallopia convolvulus. The sequence goes on along the minus strand of OZ024726.1, from coordinate 50,391,412 downwards.
GGTTTCTGGCGGTCGACTCGGGTGAGTGGGTCAACGGGCAAATCACGAGGGATACGTGTGAATCCATGTATCTCCGTATCGCTATTAATTATATTCCTATTGTACTCTCTTATTTTAGATAACTAGGTAGACATGCCCGTGCATATGCACGGGACATATTACTACTTGGTGATCGAGTTGTTATCGACCTATTAAATATTGTTACATTAATGTAAAATATTTTCTTTTTCTTTTTAAAATTATTAAGATTAAAATTAAATGAATGGAGTTCTAATAAAACATTTTAAGAAAATTTCAATCTACAACAACTCATGTTGATAAAGTGTTATAAATTAATCTAAATTGTAGAAACAATAGATGAGAGAATGTGCACACAAATGGCTCTCTTTTACTCTTACTTTTCACCTATTATAAGACACATATATAAATTATTACATGGAATATAATGAGTCAAATATACACATAAATATGAGTGTAATTAGATGTGGTAAATATGGATAATAAGTACACATGTGAGAATAAGCATCTTAGGATAATCTCTATGTGTACATGGAATACAATAAGTCAAATATACACATAAATATGAGTATAATTAGTTGTGGTAAATGTGGATAATAAGTTACATATGTGTATAAGAATCTTATGAGAATCTCTATGTGTACATTCATTTTATATATTAAAATATTAATAATTGTTTGGTTTTTTGATGAAAAAGAATTGTTACATATTTTGATGGAAATATGTAAATAATATATGTTAAATTAGTAATTCAAAATACAATATATGTTGAATTATATAATATCCACTATTATGAAACTTTTAGAGGATTGTAAATAATAAAACGTATATTGGAAAATTTAGAAAAAAATTAGTTTTGGCCAAATATATAGGTTATTGCATGAAATATATAATGAGTCAAATATACACATAAATATGGGTTTAATTAGGTGTAGTAAATCTAGATAATAAGTATACATATGAGGATAACATGTTATATATTTTGATTGAAATATTTTTTAGATTTTCATTTTAAAATATAATGTTGAATTATATGGTGTCCACTATATATCATGAAAATGTTTTAAGGTATTAAGCAAAAACTATTATAGAAATTTTAGTTTGGCAAAATAAATTTTGTTCTTTGCATTTGTTAGAATTTTTAATAAATTTTGGCATGAGATCATTGGGTTATTAAAAAAATTGTCAAAAATTATTAATTGAGTCCATGAACCTCAAACCCCTTTAATACAAATTTTATGGCTTTAACCATTGAGTTAAGGAGATTATTTTCTCATCTAATATAATTAAAATTATAAAAATGAAATGTTTTTCATAAATTAAATATGTATAGCAAATGCACTTTTTACATAAATCTTAAATGTTATATATATATATATATATATATTATAGTTTTTAACTAAAATGTTACTTAAGAACTCAAAATAGTAATTAGTTTAAATAAGAGTCAAATTCATTTATTATTTTAATATTTTAAAATAAGAATTTGTGTGTGATAAGTGTATTAAATGTGATCATAATTATTTTGCAATGATAAATATATAAATGGATTTTTTTATTAAATGGATAATGAATCACCATCAAGTGCATTAAGTGTGCTCATGTACACAAAATTATATATGTATTATAGATAAGAGCAAAATGTAATATTAAAGACATGGAAATCTTTAATGAACAAATAATAATGATGAATGTGATCGTATGAGTTACATTTCCTTTTATTTTAACAAGCCACAAACGAACATATAAGTGTATACAACAAATTTGATTATTAATAATCCTATAAACTGTATATTTGATAAATTGCTGAATATATCCCAAGATTTGAAAGAACTCTTCAACCAAGGATAATAAAACCCTTCACCATTTAAGTGATGACAAACTTGTATTATCCTGCAGATAAGGAGGCATGCAAGAGCAAGTTATATCAAAATTCCTCAAAATTGGAATAAGGTAATCTCTACTAATCACATAAGCTTTGAACAAAAGGATAAAATACAAGAGCAACAACATTGATTGATATCAGATAAAATCATTTGTTTCAATACCATGCATAAGATAATAGAACCTTGAAATTGTAAAGGACTCAACCACAGCAGTAACAATAAAAATAATTCAACGCTCAAACCAAAACTAAATTTGAAAGACCAAATATGGTTTAAAAAGAACCAATTAAAACGATTAATATCACAGACATAAAATTGAAAGAGCATTACCAGTTGAAAAGTACTAGGTTGCCAAAAAACTTTCAGAACAATACTCATAAGAGTTAAGATCAACCAATGTTCATCATTAAGTTTATATTTCCTGCAAGGCCATGGAGAAATCAAATTCTCAACTTTGTCTACCAACCCATAAAGGGGCAAACAAAGGAAAATATGAAGGAATCCATGAATCCAAACAAGAAACCAAGGATTATATGTTGAATTCCCATCTTTCAGAACCTTAGAACTGCCATTAAAGATACTTATAGGTTCATCATTTACAATTACATGCCTCCAATAGTAACAGTAAGCCAGCAGCTCAACCTTAGAGAAAGCAAGAAAGCCAACCCTCCAAGGGAGCCATTGAGCAAAACCACAACTAAGGATGCTCAAGTTATGAGTATACCAAGAGCCAAACTTCAAGTGTATCTGTAAGAAATGAGGCATCATAACCCCAGCAAAAGCCTTGCACCACCCGGTACAACACAAAGCTGGATTAAACCACCAATCATTCCTGATATCAATTAAAAAAGGTTTGTAACAAGTTTCAAGATTTAGGTTCAGGCTCATCCCAATCCAAAGAATGCACAAAAACTCAACCTTATATATGAGACCAAAGTCCCATATACTTGGGAATTTATGATACATAGCAAGATATAGGACAAGAAGTTTGGAGGAAAGAATTAGAAAGACAATACATACACACGGCGGCCAGCAGAGCCGAAGCAACCCAATCAGGAAAAAACCAAAGCTGCATCCAAATAAACCAGATAATAGAGGATAAATTACAGTTTGCTTAATAAACCAGAAGGAATCACCAAACAGGAAAAGAGGACTCCCAACAGATATATCAGCAAACGCATCAAGGAACAATGCCACAGAGCACCAAAGCATCACATCAAAGCATGAAAGACAAATCAGCATAGGTAATAGGAAGATGATCAATACGAGATAACCTGGGAACCACAAAAGTCTCCAATTTAAGCATAATTGAAGCTCATAACAAGGTCTATAATCGCATACCATAAAAATTCTGATGATTATGATAAGGAATGTATATATAGCCTGCATACAACTCAGAAGATACGAATGCACAAGAATCCAGCAAAAATAGATGTAAGTGATGGGAACAAAAAAGATAGATTGAATTACCAAACTAGTAAAAGAATCAGAAAGTTGATAAGATAGACCATATTCAATGTAAGTCTGAGGGGAACGGTTCAACAAGGTTTCAATATTGTATAGTTCATTCTCTAGCAACCTCAAAATAGACAAGTTCTCAATCTTGATAGACAACAAAGTCAACCAAGAGAGAAGGAGTACTAAATGAGGAAAGCAAGAGAAAAGTTTGGGAAAAATAAAAGCACAAATCAAGAACACCAAAGAGGAGAACGAAGGCACATAACCTGATAAAGCATCCCTCGAAGAGCAGGAAGGAGGGCAAGATGAAATCTCACCCTCCCACAGAAGCCCAGAAACGAACGCACAACCAAGCCAACACAAGCCAGGCGAAACACAAATATCACCCATAGGTCTCTCAAATAAAGAGAGACCCCCAAAGGAGAATTCCAACCAGCTCAAGAGAGAGAGATCCAAAGAACCACTCCAAGGCGAGCAAAATAACCAGAACTCAAACCCAGGGAAAGAAACGAAAACACCGGACAACACCAAGAAGCAGACGAGGAAGCAAATCGCACACAAAAGGTTAAAGGTAGTCCAAAAATCTTCAGATCCAACCAAAATTGGAACATCAAGAGGCATAAAACATAAAATTTTAGAGGAATGGTTAAGGAAAAGAGAAAAACTGATATTGAAACCAAACAATGGATCAACATCAGTAAAGTAAAAAGGAAAACAAAGAGTGGATTTACATGGTGAAGAAAAGCTAAAGAGATCCGTAGAGAAGGAAAGAGTGAAGAACAGGAGAGAGAACAGAGAGAATTAGGGCCGGCCTTGCCAAAGAAGTGTAGTCTCATTCACCCTACTTTTTTTGTCTTACAGAAAGTAGAAGTTTCTGTTCTCTTCCCCTTCAACCCTTTGCAACCCTCAACCAACCATACTCACTCGCCGGCGCCGCCCTACCTTCCACCGGCAGGCCGCCGCCTCCAGCCCATCCCCACCTCCACGGTGAGGCCTATCGTTCACTTGCACCAGATATACCACTTCGCCCGTCGCCCGTCGCCCGTGGCCCGTCGCCCTCACCAGGTAGGTTTTCTCGTAAATTCCTGTTCCCCGCGTTTTCTCTTACTGTCCATTTCATTTTTCAAAATTGGAAATTCCTGTTCGCCCGTGGCACTACAGATTTTCAATGCTCGGGGTTTATTCTCTTTATCTCACGCAATTTGGGAGGTCCTAATTCACTACTGGCTGGAGTTTATCAGTCTTTCTCCAACGATAAAGAATGTCTTCCAGAAGTAACTTACAAAACCTCTCTTCAGTTGTATCATATAAGGGTAGACAGACTGCACTTAGCAAATTCCTGCAAATTGATTGCAAGTCCGGCAGAATTGACATATGCGAGGCTGAGTACTTCTTTAACCACATGCTATATAGGACACCATCGCCCCCAATTTCATGTTTCCGTACACTTTTGGGTGGTTTGATTAAGTGCAACCATTCCTCTCTCGCCATCTCTTTCTACAAGACGCTGGCTATTTCTGGTTTTCTTGGGCTGAGGTCAGATCTCATCATCTTGAATATCTTGATAAATTGCTATTCTAGGATGAAATTAGGGAGTGCTGCATTTTCTGCATTTGGTCTCGTTTTGAAGAATGGCTACTGTCCAAATATCTTTACGTTTAATCCGTTGATCAAAGGATTGTTTTTAGAGAAGAAAGTGGTTGAAGCCATTGGTTTGTATTCAAAGATGATTCAATTGTGGTGTACTCCTAATGCCTTTACTTACAATATTCTGGTAGATGGTTTATGCAAATCTGGGAACGCTGCTACAGCACTTCAGTTGCACCGACAAATGGTGCATGGTAAATTGGGCATTGCCATAGAGGATTGTAAGCCCATAACAATGCCGTGTCATGTGATTAGTGCTGGTTGTATGGAGCGGATTGCAGTAGATATGAAAGAAAAAGATATCAGAATTTCTCCTGATGTTGTTTCTTACAATTGCTTGATTGACGGATTGTGTGGTTTGGGGATGGAAGAAGATGCCAAGTCTCTCTTTACTGAAATGATAAATCACGGTGTTCATCCTGATGTGTTCACATATAACATTCTCATTAATTTACTCTGCAAGAAGGGCGAGATAGAACAAGCATTGAAGATTTTGGAAATGATGATTCTTCGAAACGTGATCCCTGACACCATTATACATAACACGATTCTGGATGGATACTGTAGAATTGGGAAGATAGAAGAAGCCATAAATATGTACAATGATATGAATTCTAGGGGAATTTTTGTAGACATTGTAACTATAAATGCCTTGCTCAAAGGTCTATTTCATGTGAGAAATGTTGGAGATGCTACAAGGTTATTTAACAACATGAAAAAGATGGACATAAGTGGTGTTTGCACACCAAATCAAGTTACTTACACAACTATGATTGATGGGTTATGCAAAGAAGGGCATATAGGTGAGGCTCAAGAGCTCTTCTTGGAAACGCTTGCTGCCGGTATTTCTCCTGATAGAGTCATATATAATTCTTTGATTGATGGACTTATTAAAGGAGAATACGTGGATAAGGCTAAAGAGCTTTTCTTGCAAATGAAAAGCCGTTCCATTTCTCCAAATGTCATCACCTATAGTTCTTTGATTAATGGGTTGTACCTTTCTGGAAATGATGAGGAGGCAAAAACATTCTTGGAAAATATGATTGAAGATGGTATTTTGCCAAATGTGGTGATATTCACTATCATAATTGACAATCTTTGCAAGGAATGAAGTATAGAGCAAGCAGTGAAGGTGGTAAAGTTGATGACTCAAAGGGGTGAACTTCCTAATTTGGTTACTTATAATTGTTTAATCAAAGGCCTTTGTTTAAAAGGGAGGATGGGTGATGCACGGGACATGTTTTCTTTGATGGATAGCTGTGAATTTGAGTGTAATGTTATAACATGTAACACGTTGATAGATGGGTATTGCAAAGCGGGGATGTTGCAGGAAGCACACAACTTGTTTCTTGAAATGGAAGCCAAGGGTTGTTCCCCCGATGTCATAACATATAACACGTTGATAGATGGGTATTGCAAAGCAGAGATGTTACTGGAAGCTCATAATTTGTTTCTTGAGATGGAAGCCAAGGGTTGTTCCCCTGATGTCGTAACATATAACACGTTGATAGATGGGTATTGCAAAGCGGGGATGTTGCAGGAAGCTAAGAATTTGCTTCTTGAAATGGAAGCCAAGGATTGTTCTCCTGATGTCATTTCTTTTGGTACATTGATTAGTGGCTTTGCTCGGCAGAAAGATACTGCAAAGGTCTTAGAGCTTGTTCAGAAGATGCACGCCATGAAGATATCACTTGACTCACACACAGAGTGCATTTTGTTGGAATGCATCAACAAAATGGATGGAGATTGTGAGAGTTGGATCAACTCCCTCCCAGATTTCTCTTCACTTGGAAACCCTGAAAGTGATACGAAATGAAGTAGCAGAGGTACAAAGGTTTCTTGAATTTTATTGGAATGCATTTTCTATGTCTGCAACTGATTGTATCTGCATGTTCCTAATTCTGGTCCAAATGATCATGATCATGTCATGTGTGTTTCTCACAGTTACTAGAGTCCCAGAAATTACAAATTCTATTTGATGGTGATTTTTTTCCTTTAGGAGTCGGATTGACAAGACATTCGTGAATAATAGATTTTGTTGTGTCGTATTTGGTTCATTCATGGCCGTTGGTTTCTTCAAAATTAATGTGCGTTTATTGTTTAAATCAATAAATCATCATATCTTGAATAACACTTTTATGATGTTGTGAAACTTGGCTGTGTTATGCACTGTTTATTTTAATTATCTGATGATTTTTTTTCTTTCCTTTTTTTGTAAATGAAAATCTGAAGACTTGAAATGTTGGTTTTGTTTCAGGGAATTCTTTCATCTTCAACCTGCAGATCAATTGATGCACACCCATTGGCTTCATCTCGTGATAGGTTACTGTTTATGAGCTTCGTAAAAGAATGTTCTTTTTCTAACATGATGCAATATTTCCTCTTGCAAGGATATATGCACATTTCTCATAGGCTTGAGGGAGAGTTTCTGGATGAAAAAGTAAAGCACTTGTTTTTTAAAAATGAGTATATGGCATGGGTATAACAAGAACAAATTTCAAAGCTGTTCGAGAGCTCCCGTTATGATGCAATTCTAAAAGAGAATTTAAAGAACACAAAATGGCTTATCAGCAGTGATGAATGGTAAATTTTTTGCTAGTGATAATAGTACTATAGAGATGGCAATTCACTCAAAATAAAGTTGCCGGGTAATTCACTTTTAAAATTTTCATTGATTGATTAACCAAGAAGTCAGGGTGTATATTTGATGACAACTATCATGGCAAATAATTCACCTTGATGTATAAAAGTTCCATTTCTCTTCCTCCTGTTGTACATATGAACCTATACCTAGTGACTTAAGATAGAGGAGGGAATTAGAAGTATGATCAAGTCTATTTCTTTGTTTGAACCTAGCATTTTTTCTTCTGAAGGCAAATACACATAAAGTAAGCACAAAGTGTTTTAGAAATCTGTTGGTTTTTGCTTGGGCTTTTGCTGCCTGAAAAAAATGTGTAGTGTAGAACACTCTTGACACTTCTGTTGCTTGAAAAAATGATGAATCTCCTCCATGTTCAATTTGTGTGAATCTGAGTGCACACACTTAGGATGTAATTGTGCTTCCATTATGCTGTGGTACTCCCAAAATTTCTTGTGATATAGTTATTGAAATGTACTTCAATATCTACATCTACTGACTGGCATTGGGGCTCTACTGTTTTTGCACATATACTCTATAGAATTATGTTCTCTGTTTGCTTGCATTTGTTTACTTTGGATTTTCTAAACCAAGTAGCAACTGGCCTGGAGAAAGATAGCACGTAAGTAGGATATTCTTTTTAGGGTTTAGTTTGTGTTTGACATAAAGGCTATGAACTCTTAGCATGATCCTTCATCCATGTATGCTTACTTTCAATGTTAATTAAAAGAGATCTCAAATCCTTACTGCATGTACACAATTTCTCTCAGCTAATCTGAAATTTCAAATTTGCTACAGTTACTATTTGGCAGAGAAGAAATTTTCATCTGTCAATGGATTTACCTTAGGACTAAAGTTAGAGCAATTTGTTTTTGATGCTTTCATATATGCTCCTTCTATTGCAATATTTGAGGTTTGTGGGATGAACTTTCATCTTGAATTGATAACTGTGCCAATTGCACTTCATTTGCTCATGTCAATCAAGACCACAATAGTTTCTTGATTTCATGGATATGCAGTAGTGTGGCATGTACTTTATTCTACAACAGACACTTTCTTTAAAGTTTTTGAGAGGAAGGGGATGAAAAGCGCAAGCAACTAAATAAAAGTGGCAAGTACTTTATTCTACATCTTTAACTACATCCTGGGGTATTTATCAATTGAATTTGCATTAATTGAATATCTAAAAGGGTTCGGCTAATGTGTGCCCATGGGTACGCAATAACAATACTAGTTTTGGAAATGATTTCAAAACTATTCCCTAAATTAGAATTAATGAACCCTTTTCAAAAAATCAAAATTAACAAATAATATCCAGATATACCAAGATTAGAATTCTTATTATGTGCCCATGGGCACACGTTAAAAAATCAGTTTCTAAAATATAAAAATATGCTGCAAGCTTTCTACAACTAAACCTTATGGCCATTCTCATGTTTGTGAAAATATCAGTATCGTACTCATGGATTTTACATCCTAATGTGAATTATTCTTAAGCTATGGGTATCACAGAAGAGTATTAATCACTTTGCATTTTTATTCTTCATTCTCCATTAGTCCTTCTGAATGTAGTGTTTTTATCATAAAATTAAGGCTGAGGTTGCAGCAGGAAGTATAAATCTGATCTATCATTTGAGGTTTCTGATGATATTTTAGGGAGTGGTAAAGCTGAAACTGTTACTAGTGTGTTTGCTGATGTTTTTGATGCAAAAAATGGGGCTGAATCTGTTGAAACAAAACTGTTACTAGAGGATTTTCTTAGGTAGAGATGAGGTGATGTTTTGAATTTTGCTTTTGATGTTGATTATTTGTGTGTCATATGTGTGAGTATTTGAATACCTCTTCACCTGCAGTATATAATATCCAAGTGACCAAGTTGTATGCAAAAGTTTAGGTTTCACTGATACTTCCATTGTCTTTAATGAGATAAACGGAGGAAACTGTTAAATGATTTGACTATAAAGATAAGATGATTTTGGGTGCTGAGTTATTTATACCTTCATGAATTTTGGGTGCCGGAAATTTGGGAAACTTTTAAATGATTTGACTATAAAGATAAGATGATTTTAGGTGCTGAGTTATTTATACCTTCATGAATTTTGGGTGCCGGAAATTTGGGAAACTGTTAAATGATTCGACTATAAAGATAAAGTTGTATTTCTTTTCTTTTCTTATTGGAGTGCTCATCATTCTTACAAACTCCACCACCACCATGTTTTTAAATTTCCCTCAGATAACTTTTGTGCATTTATGAACTACTAACAGAATCAGCAGCACTGGCAAATTAAACCCTTCTATTTTTCTTCAGGTAAGGGCTGTGTTTTCACATATGATGTTGTTGGCTCATATGAAAAGGTTGGATACAGTTCTCAAGGCTCTGGAGCAAAGCTCATTATGCCTTTCTTGGATAACCAGCTTATGCCTTTCTTTGATTGAGTCTGTTAAAGTTTATTTTATGAGTTTGTGATTGAAAGTCTTAACAACTTGTCCAGGATGCTGTAACTCCTCTATCTGAATTAGAAGCAATCGCTCTGGAGAAAACCGCTTTTGCATCTGCAACTGAGAGACATTTACACTGTAATTATCTGCCACTGGTTTCTGTCTTTGCTTATTTAAACAGTGCATTCCAATTGTACCTACTTGTTTCAGATATCTCTTCCGACTACATGGTTGTAGCCAGAAATTTCAAAGTTCAAAACCACTTTGTTCTTTTTACTGTCTACAGTTCTTGTTTTGCTATACCATAGGGAATCAGCCATGAAACATTGTTTCTTGAAAACTAGAAATTTTGTCTGAAAAATCTTATTTTCCATGTTACCTTAACAAGAGCTTTTCATTTGTATATACAAATACAAGAGTACTACAATTAAAGAACACAATATTAAGATGCAACATTCTTGGGTTTGTGTTATGGCAGGGAGACAAGCTGGGGAATTGGTCATCCTGAATGCAGAGGGTATGCGTAGAGAATACATGGAGTTGAGGAAGGATTGATTTCTCATAACGTCACTATCTATTCTCATAAAGTATTGATGGCTTCTTATGTTTAAACTATTCTCAATGGGATTTGCTTTGGTAGGACCTGAAATTTGATTTCTTTGCGTATCTGAGAGCAGTATGAGGGGGCTTGGATTCGTGTGGACTTGTTTGTATCTTTGACAAATTTAGCTCCTTCAAGAAACACTTTCAAGTTTTAAGTTTATCCACTTGGCATATCTTTTTTTTTTCATTAGAAGGAATTTACTTGTTTAGATTATTTTGATATGCTAGTGCTCCTATAAAGAACTGGATCAAAGCCGATCTCAAATATTATGAGAACCTTGATGGTTTTACTCATAGTTACATGAATTAGGTTGTGAAGCGTGAAATATGTGTTTGTCACCCAAGGGACCTCACAGTCGATTTAGCAAAGAGAATTACTTGCACAAAAGGTAAAGAAAATAAGAAAGGCTTCAATTTTCAACGAACAAACTTCCATTATAATAAAAACTTCCATTGCAAACTAATAAATACTTCAACCTTCAATAGATAAAAATTGTTGATATTTTGATTATTTTTCTTAAATTTTTGTAAAATTAGTTTTTTTTTTATAAATTTTAAAACCAAAAAATTATATTTTTATAAAAAAAAAACTTTTTACAACAGAGTGTAAATATTAGTTATGTTTTACGTAGCTGAAATGTAAATTTTTATTCTTTGAAAGTTTGAAGTCCTTTTCTACTGTCAATTTCTCATTTAGAACGGGCACTTCCCTTCTCAACCCTATCTTCCTCCGGCAGGCTGCCGCCTCCAGCCCATCCCTACATCCACGGCGAGGCCCATCGTTCACTTGCACCAGAGACACCACTTCGTACGGCACCGGTACCAGTTAGGTTTTCTCGTAAATTCCCGTTCCTCACATTTTCCCTTACTGTCAATTTCATTTTTCAAAATTGGAAATTCATTTTCCAAAACTATTTTGACTCTCCAGATTTGCAGTACTCGAGGTTTACTTGCTGGAGTTTATCAGTCTTTCTCCAACGACAGAATGTCTTCCAGACGTAACTTACAAAAGCTCTCTTCAGTTGTATCATACAAGGGTAGACAGAAGAGTGCACTTAGCAAATTCCTGCAAATTGATTGCAAATCCGGCAGAATTGAGATAAGCGAGGCTGAGTACTTCTTTAAGCACATGCTATATATGACACCGCCACCTTCAATTTCATGTTTCAATAAACTTTTGGGTTGTTTAGTTAAGTGCAACCATTCCTCTCTCGCCATCTCTTTCTACAAGACGCTGGCTAATTCTGGTGTTCTGGGGTTGAGGTCAGACCTCGTCATCTTGAATATCTTGATAAATTGCTATTCTAAGATGAAATTAGGGAGTGCTGCATTTTCTTCATTTGGTCTCGTTTTGAAGAATGGCTACTGTCCAAATATCTTTACGTTTAATCCGTTGATCAAAGGATTGTTTTTAGAGAAGAAAGTGGTTGAAGCCGTTGGTTTGTATTCAAAGATGATTCAATTGGGATGTACTCCTGATGTCCTTACTTACAATACTCTGGTAGATGGTTTATGCAAATCCGGGAACGCTATCACAGCACTTCAGTTGCACCGAGAAATGGTGCATGGTAAACTGGGCATTGGCAAAGAGGATTGTAAGACCATAACGATGCCGTGTCATGTGATTGGTGCTGGTCGTATGGAGCGGATTGCAGTAGATATGAAAGAAAAAGATGTCAGAATTTCTCCTAATGTCGTTTCTTACAATTGCTTGATTGACGGGTTGTGTCGTTCGGGGATGGAAGAAGATGCCAAGTCTCTCTTTACTGAAATGATTGACCGTGGTGTTCATCCTGATGTGTTCACATATAACATTCTCATAAATCTACTCTGCAAGAAGGGCGAGATAGAACAAGCATTGAAGATTTTGGAAATGATGATTCTTCGAAGCATGATCCCTAGCACCGTTACATATAACACGATTCTGGATGGATATTGTAGAATTGGGAAGATAGAAGAAGCCATGAATGTGTACAATGATATGATTTCTAGGGGAATTTTTGTAGGCATCGTAACTACAACTACTTTGCTGAAAGGTCTATTTCACGTGAAGAAAGTTGGAGATGCTACAAGTTTATTTAACAACATCAAAAAGATGGATATTTGCACACCAAATCAAGTTACTTATGCAACTATGATTGATGGGTTATGTAAACAAGGGCATATAGGTGAGGCTCAACGGCTCTTTTTGGAAATGCAAAGTAGTGGTATTTCTCCGAATGTCTATATTTACTCTTCTTTGATTGACGGATTATGCAAAGAAGGGCGTTTAGATGAGGCTTAAGAGCTATTCTTGGAGATGCTTGCTGCTGGTGTTTCTCCGGGTGAAGTTGTATATACTTCTTTGATTGATGGATTACTTAAAGGAGGGTGTGTGGATAAGGCCAAAGAGCTTTTCTTGCAAATGAAAAGCCGTTCCATTTCTCCAAATGTCTTCACCTATAGTTCTTTGATTAATGGACTATACCTTTCTGGAAATGATGAGGAGGCAAAAACATTCTTGAAAAATATGATTGAAGATGGTATTTTGCCAAATGTGGTGACATTCACTATCATAATTGACAATCTTTGCAAGGAAGGAAGTATAGAGCAAGCAGTGAAGGTGGTAAAGTTGATGACCCAAAGGGATGAACTTCCTGATCTGGTTACTTGTAATTGTTTAATCAAAGGCCTTTGTTTAAAAGGGAGGATGGGTGATGCACGGGACGTGTTTTCTTTGATGGAAAGTTGTGACTTTGAGTGTCATGTCATAACATATAACACGTTGATAGATGGGTATTGCAAAGCAGGGAAGTTGCAGGAAGCTCACAATTTGTTTCTTGAGATGAAAGTCAAGGGTTATTCCCCTAATGTCATTACTTTTGGTACATTGATCAGTGGGTTTGCTGGCCAGAAAGATGCTGCAAAAGTCTTAGAGCTTGTTCAGAAAATGCACGCCATGAAGATATCACTTGACTCACACACAGAGTGCATTTTGTTGGAGTGTATCAACAAAATGGATGGAGATTGTGAGAGTTGGGTCAACTCCCTCCCAGATTTTTCTTCACTTAGAAACCCCAGAAAGTGATACAGATTTCTCTTGATCTTGAGCTCAGGAGTGGAGACAGGTGTACTGCAAATTGCCTTAATTTCACCTTACTACATGGGTTGCCAATATGAGTTTTCTACTCTTTTAGCAATGGGCTAATCTTAGTACACTGTATAGCCCAGTTGGACAGCAACTCTGTTAATGTATTTTAGTGGTCAATGACTCAATGTAACCGTATTAAGAACACTATCCATACCTAATAATTATAGCTGTCAAAAACTGACCTAACCTGCTAACCCGATCTGTCCCACCCGATAATTTTAGGGTCAATACCCGAAAATTTGAACCCGAAGCCTGAAATAAAACCGAACCCGAAACCCGTTGGGTTGACTGATTTAGGGTCAATATGAGTTTTCTGCTGTTTTAGCAATGGGCTAATTTTGGTACGCTGTAAAGCCCATCTCCATATATAAAGTATGTTTTCTAATTTCGTTATGATCATATTTTAGTGTATATTTCAAGTTTAGGGAATAAGAAATTAGGAATTGTATCTCCATACTCCAAATTAAATACTAATTATAAGCTAGCTTTTTTCCTTAGAAGGGTATTGTTACCTGTCACTAGGGGTGTCAATCGGGTGGATCGGGTCGGGTTTGGGTCGGGTCAATTTAGTTTCGGGTAAGTTCGGATTCGGGTCAAATTCGGATATTTTGAAAATCGGGTCAAATTGGGTTGGATCATTTCGGGTCGATTGCTCAATTAATCGGGCAAAGTCGGGTTTCGGGTCATTCGGTTTTTGGTCCAAATTGATTTCGGATAAGTTCGGTTTCGGGTTTAGTTCGGTTTCGGGTTTAGTCGGATTTTGGGTGAGTTCGATTTCGGATTTTTTGGATATTGGTTTTATTGGTCTACATATTTTACGGGACATTTTTCGTTTAGTGAGTTTTTCCACCCGAGGTACATAATTTTACCGCTTTAATGCGAGTCCCGTTTCGGGACGGAAAAAGTGCTTTTGACGTCTCTTGCTTAAGGGCTAAGGAGTTGGGAGATAGAATTTCACGTAGCCATTTCCTTGACTTTTCAAAGCTCATCCCTTCCTTCTCCAAAAGCAAGCCGAGAGAAACGTACGGGACGACGAACTCGGGCGATAGAATTCGACCTCCACTGCCGGCCATCTTCCTCGCCACCACCTTGCCAGCCACCATCCTCATCACCTCCTCTTCTTCATGTGAGACCGGCTGTTGGAAGCCAGAACCAGGGAGCGAAAATAGGACGGAACAAACTCGGGAGAAGGAGCGTCGCCTCCATCTTCGGTTTTCTCCTCTGCCACGCTGCTCCGCCGGCGGCGAACAACATCTCGCCCACCACCACCTACCACCAGGGGTTGCCACCGGACACCACACCGCCACCCTTGGGCCCTTGGGTCGAACCACTATCGAGCCGAACAAGCTCGAAGTTCGAGTGAAGGTATTAACGCTCGAAATTAATTAGCGGGGTGGTTACGGAGCCACCGAAAGGACCTTTCGGGTCCGCTTTACTAAGTAAATTTATGGTTTTTATAATCTTGACGTTGATACGGTTCCACAGGTTCAAACCGCTCGAGAAATGGACGTCTGGATTATTACTTATAGCGAAGACAAGTTTAGACATCGATTGTCAGGTAAAGGACTTCGGATAATTACTCGGGATTCGTGGTTAATCTGTTTGATCTGAGATTTGGTAATCTTGTAGAACTACTACTAATGAACAATTTTTATTTAGAAAATTGTTTCAAAAGTGAAGCGGATAATTAATTATGATTCCGCCAAGATGGCTCCTTGAGCATAATAACTAAGGATTTATATATATATATATATATATATATATATATATATATATATATATATCGATATTCGGAAATCAAATCGTTTATCGATTAGGAAGTTGTAGAATTGGATTATACAACTAAGAACTGTATCCATGAGCTTGTGGTTGAAGAATCTGTTGTTATAATTGGCAGAAGGCAGATAAAGATTTCTGTTGGAATCGCTGAGAGCGTAGAGCACGCCTTATAAGGCAAGTGGACGGTTCGTTCTTGCATTATTGTTATTAAATGAGGAATTGAATCCCATTTAATATTTGTGTTGGGAACAACTTGTATGATTAATAAAATATGATAGGTTGTTATATTGTTAGAAATAATGACCATGTTGTTTATTCAGTTTGCGCTAGAACTGGATTTAGGTCCGTTATGTGCGACCTTGTTTGTTGTCTCTCGCTGAGACATTGTTGTGATTCAGATAGTTCAGGGAGTGGTTTTATATCCTCTTTATAACAATATTACATTAGGAGGGGCCTAATCCTAATGGTGAGTCATGACTCTCTTCCCCTACTCTTCGTGTGAGAGGGTTGATAGGCACTCTAGCTAAGTGCAGGTTCGGCACGGTGTAGTGTAGACGACATGGTAATAGGCCTCTGTGATCTCTATCTCACCATATGCAAATGAAAGATCAAGGATAGCTGAAGTCCTGTGATCTTGGGTACAGAGTAGATGACATGGATGAAATACTCCGATGATCTCTACAATACCACGATATTTCGGCAGTAGTTCGAGCCGATTAAAAGCCACCAACTTGTTTGTGAAAAGTTTTGAAAGTAATATAAGATAAGTGCGTTAGGCACACTAAAATACCTGAATGGTTCGTCCAGTCGGGAAGCCATTCTTGCTTTTAGAATGTTATGTGATTAATATGAGTTCCCAACAATTGTTCATATTTCATAATGGAACCGCAAGTTGTGGTGTCCTATCTTTTGATTATGCATACCTCATTTCTTATCCTCTATGGGACTGCTAACTGTTGGATCATCGACCGGTTGTCATTCGGATTTCGATGCCAATATGTTTAGTCACTACCATAGGAACCAATCATTTTCTCCACTTGCTTAGTCTTTCATTAGACTAATCCGACCACCTTATTCAATTGCATGGCCGGCTGGTGCCCACCGTCTGTATACGACGCATCAGCTACTAAAGAAGTTAATCCGCGAAGAGAAAGCTAGCCAAGGAGTTTACGAAGTAAAAAGGTTTTGAAAGTGGTCGCGTGAAGAAGAACAAGTCTGTTGTAAATATTTTACTTTTGTCCAAGTTGTGGTTATGTTTTTGTGCATGGAAGGAAGTCATACTATGGTTTGTAATAAAGTGTTGTAATACTTGTTGTGATTATAAGTTTTAAAGTCTTAGGTAACCTTGAATTAGGACTAATTAGGGTTACTGGCGGTAACACCTCAAGTACATTAAGGAGGGGGTGTTACAGAAGTGGTATCAGAGCCGAAGGTTCTCTAAAAAAAATATATTACCAGTTGATATCTTTTAAACCTTGGAAATAGGTTTGAAGTTTTGATGAATAGAATTGTGGAGATTCTAAATTCTTTTGCTTGTTCTTTTTCCAAGGAAATGAAGAGGAACCAAGGGCAGCATAGTAATGATGAGCTCGGAAAAAGAGCGAAGAATGGAGCACCCATTGCTGATGAAGCAGAATCTTCTCGAGTAAGTTTAATCAAAGGGTTTCCAGCTTCACCAAGAATGGAAATTGAATATGTAGACATACCCAACGATGATGAATTGGGTGTGGGAGTGAACCCTATAGTCATCTCGAGTGAAGAAGAAGACCCTGAGGAAGAAGAGGCTCCACAATCAGAGCAGATACGGTATTCGAATTCCAGTCAATCTTTGCTATCTTCGCATGAGTCTGGAGTGTATACTTCATCTCAACGGTTTTCCCCTTCTATGGATAACTATCCTCAGCAGATAGTAGGATCGGCAGGCCCTAGTTCTTCTGGTAAAGATCAGGTTCAGGAAACTGAAGGTGGAAATCCTATGATGATACAGTCTTGGGAGGATTGGATATCCTCTGGGAGAACTCAATTTGTGAAATTTGAGGTAAAGACAGAAAGGTTAATGGATGTCGTGCAAGCCTGGAAGCGAGAATTGGAACCTTATGAAGATCTTTTTATCTGGGGCATTGCGGGACTGCATTTAAGCCCTTCGCGTAGAAACCTCTTCTATAGGAAACTGGAGCAAGGGGAATCACTCCTATACAATCAGAATGTCTTAAAAGATCCCTTGCAGTTTGATGTTGACTTTTTAGATAACTTCTGTCATCCTCCCTCAATGTAGTGAGGAATGGATAAGGGCATGAACGAGTCGAGATGGATAAGTTGGTTTTGTAGGTTTTCTTAGATGTAAATTAAGGTTTGTTGTAAGGTTTAAGAAGTTGTGATTTTAAGTGTGCCTTTATAGAATGTAAATAATGGTTGATAGAATGGTCTGAGGAAGTACAAGTTCCTTTATGTAAATAAGTTGGTTTTAACTTTGTTTTGTAAAATAGAATTGGTGTATGATGTGATATAAATAAATGGAAGTTTTGTGTATATATGCCTCTTTGATTTCTTATCTTTGATGTGGAATAAAGGAAGTTTTGTCTTCTGTTGTTTCATTCAGATGGTAAACACAGGAAGATCTGAGCAAGGGGATGGTTCAGATAGGAATTCTAAGGAGAGAGGAGAGTCTCAAAATCCTGCGAATCAACCTGATACGAAGATTAGAAGGAATATAGTTTTTGATGATGAAACTATGGAGACTTTGAGGAATTTAATGCTTCAAACTATTCAATCTGTTCTCCCAGCTGCTCAAAATATTGCACCTGAAGTTGAAGAAAGTGGACATGTGGGAAATATAGAAGTGGAATACCCTCAAGAGCTTCCACCTGTTCAAAGTATGAATTTTTCTCGGGCCTTGAAAACTTTCCTGTCCATGAAGCCCGACAGCTATGATGGAACAGGTGAACCTGTTAAAATAGCATATTGGTTTTCCCACATCGAACAGTTGATGGAAAATATCTCATGTACAGAGTCTGAGAAGGTACGTATCGCTGCTTTACAACTTAAGGAAGGTGCGACTGAATGGTGGAAAAGTACTGGTTTGTCTAGGCACCCAAAACTGAGTTGGAGAATGTTTAAAGATAAGATGTTAGATAGGTTCTTTTCTGCTGCTATGAGGAAAGAAAAAGAAAGAGAATTTTCGTACCCGCAAGTTAAGGGTATGAAAATACCTGAGATGGCTGCCAAATTTAATCATCTTTTACAGTATGCTGGACCCGAAATCTCAACTGAAGAGCAGAAAATTGAGAGATTCTATGAATGGCTAAACCCGAAGATGAAGCCACTAATGGTCCATGTAAAGTGTTCAACTCTGGAACAGTATGTTGATGCAGCATACCGCTTAGAAGTTTCTTTGGAAAGGTCTGATCAGGAAGCAAAGAAAGGGGAACAAGTATCTCAACAACGTTCACAATTTATTGGATTCAAAAGACCGGCACCCTTTCAGAAGTTTGAAAAGTCAAATCGGGCTAAAACTGAGTCTGGTTCAACTAGGTCCTTCCAATCTGGACAAAAGAAGGGTCGGACGGTTTGTTATAATTGTGGAGAAACAGGTCACATTAATAAGTTTTGTCCTAAGATTCAAAGGAAGTGCTTTCAGTGTGGAAAGGAAGGACACATGCCGTGTTCTGACTGAAGCTGCCAAATCAGCCTCTGTTCAGTCTACTGCTCAGAATAAGGGAAAATCAGCAATGACATCAACAAAGCAAGGTCAGCGTCTATATGAGATGAGGCGTAGTGATGAACCAGAAGCTCCTGTATGCCAAGGTATTTTATATGTTCAGTCAACTGCTGTTTTCTTGTTGTTTGATTCAGGAGCAACACATTCTT
The DNA here is from genome assembly GCA_964016875.1 of Fallopia convolvulus. Taxonomy (NCBI): domain Eukaryota; kingdom Viridiplantae; phylum Streptophyta; class Magnoliopsida; order Caryophyllales; family Polygonaceae; genus Fallopia; species Fallopia convolvulus. Next base: position 50,371,947 of record OZ024726.1, on the reverse strand, counting down.
TCATATCTGAGAATTGTGTAGAGCAATTAGGACTAAAATGCACTAATTCATGTGAACCTTTTGTGGTGAACCTACCAAACAAAGAAAAGATCGTAGGAACCAAACAATTTAATAATTTTCCCATTAGCATTCAAGGTCGGAAGTTTAAAGCCAACCTTATATGCATTCCAATGGCTCCTTACGACATCATCTTAGGCATGGATTGGTTATTACAACATGGACCTATAATAGACTTTAGTTCCCGAACGGTAACCATCCAGGAAGAAGGAAAATATGTGTGTCATTTCAAAGGAAAAGGTGATGCAGAAAATGGGAAGCTGATCAGTTCTATGAAGGCTGCTAAATTGCTACGTCAAGGATGTGTTGGCTATCTATGTTTTCTTGAAGAGTCTGATGAAAAGAAGGTAGATATTGAAGGAATTCCTGTGGTTAGAGAATTTACTGATGTTTTTCCCGAGGAACTCCCAGGTTTACCTCCAAAGCGTATTGTTGAATTTACAATTACGTTGGAACCTGGAACGGCACCAATTTCTAAAGCACCTTATAGAATGGCTCCTATCGAGATGAAGGAATTGAAGAAACAACTCGATGAGTTGCTGGAAAAGGGATATATAAGACCGAGTGCTTCACCCTGGGGCGCTCCGGTACTTTTTGTAAAGAAGAAGGATGGAACCTTCCGGTTATGTATTGATTACCGTGAGCTGAATAAGGTCACCATTAAGAATAAGTATCCCTTACCAAGGATTGATGATTTGTTAGACCAGCTAAGGGGTGCAAAGATCTTCTCTAAGATTGATTTAAGGTCAGGATACCATCAGCTCAGAGTATGTGAAGAAGATATTCCAAAAACAGCTTTTCGAACTCGTTATGGTCATTATGAGTTCTTGGTAATGCCTTTTGGACTGACAAATGCACCTACAGTTTTCATGGATTTAATGCATAGATGTTTTCATGAATATCTCGACAAGTTTGTAGTGGTATTCATTGATGACATTTTGATCTACTCAAGAGATAAAGTTGAGCATGAAGAGCATCTTCGGATAATTTTTGAAATACTTAGGCATCATGGACTTTATGCTAAGTTGTCTAAGTGTGCTTTCTGGTTAAAGGAAGTGGCCTTCTTGGGACATATTATCAATCAAGATGGAGTAATGGTAGATCCTCAAAAGGTCAAGGCAGTCACTGAATGGAAACAACCTCAGAATGTTAAGGAGGTAAGAAGTTTCTTAGGACTTGCCGGGTATTATCGACGTTTTGTAGAAGGATTCTCGAAAATATCTTTACCTATGACAGGATTACTTCGTAAGGTGAATAAAAAGTTTATGTGGGATGACAAATGTGAAGCAAGTTTTCAAGAACTCAAAAGACGACTTACCAGTGCCCCAATTTTGACTCTGCCAGATGGGAATGAAGGGTATGTAGTCTACAGTGATGCTTCTAAACAAGGGTTGGGTTGTGTGTTAATGCAGCATGGTAAGGTTATTGCATATGCATCTCGACAACTTAAGGTTTATGAGGTGAATTATCCAACTCATGATTTAGAACTTGCAGCTGTGGTCTTTGCTTTGAAAATTTGGCGACATTATCTCTATGGTGTCAAGTGCCAAATCTTTACTGACCACAAGAGTTTAAAATATGTGTTTACTCAAAAGGAGTTGAATATGAGACAGAGAAGATGGTTGGAATTGTTGAAAGATTATGATATTGAGCTGCTATATCATCCAGGTAAAGCCAATGTGGTGGCAGATGCTTTAAGTAGAAAAACTGCTCAAGAAGCTATAGTAGCAATGTTGACAGTTCAACCAAGGCTACAACAGGAATTGATTCAAACAGAAACTGAAATTTGGTTTGAAAGGCAACAAGGTTGTTTGAGTACCTTAGAGATTCAAGCTACTCTGCTAGATCAAATCAGGGAGAAACAAGCAGAAGATGTTGTTTTGATTAAGATTAGCGGAGAAGTGCAAGAAGGCAAAGCACCGGGATTTATTATTCAGGATGATGGATCTTTGTGGTTTCGGGATAGGATCTGTGTACCTGCAATTGAAGACATAAGGAAGATGATTTTGAGGGAAGCTCATTCCTCTGCATATTCCATTCACCCAGGTTCTAGCAAGATGTTCAAAGATCTACGCCGAAATTTCTGGTGGCCCAACATGAAGAATGATGTGGCAGAATTTGTGGCTAGATGCATTGTATGTCAAAAAGTGAAGATTGAACATAGAAGACCAGGAGGAATATTACAACCACTTCCAGTACCTGAGTGGAAATGGGAAGACATTGCCATGGACTTCGTCACAGGATTGCCTAAGACACAAGGGCAGAAAGATGCTATCTGGGTTATTATTGATCGACTCACAAAGAGTGCACATTTCATAGCAATCAAGATAGCATGGGAAATCCAAAAGTTGGCCAAGGTCTTTATTCATGAAATTGTTCGTCTTCATGGTACTCCTAAAACTATAATCTCTGATCGAGATGGAAGGTATATGTCAAGATTCTGGAAGAATTTGCATAAGGCTTTGGGAACTGAATTGTGTTTCAACACTGCTTTTCATCCTCAAACTGACGGGCAATCTGAGAGAACAATTCAAACTCTTGAGGATATGCTTCGTGCTTGTGTACTTGATCGAACAACCAGTTGGGATAACAGTTTAAGTTTGATAGAATTCACTTATAATAATAGATGACATTCTACGATTAAGATGGCACCGTTTGAGGCTCTTTATGGTCGTAAGTGTCGATCCCCGATATGTTGGGATGAAGGTGCTGATAAGATTCTTCTCGGACCCGAGTTGATTGAGAAGACTACAACTGATATAGCTTTGATCAGGCAGAGAATGTTAACAGCTCAGAGTCGTCAAAAGTCTTATGCTGACTTGAAAAGAAGAGATATTGAGTTTGCAGTTGGTGACAAAGTTTTTGTGAGAGTATCTCCATCTAAAGGAGTATTTCGTTTTGGTAAACGAGGTAAGCTCAATCCTCGATACGTTGGACCCTTTGAGATTTTAGAAAAAGTGGGTAAGTTAGCTTATCGACTTGCCTTACCTCCGGCAACACACCCCGTGCATGATGTTTTTCATGTGTCCTTGTTAAGACAATATGTGCCGGATGAATCTCATGTCCTTAGTTATGATGATATTGAAGTTCAACCAAATGGTACTTATGAGGAGAAACCAATCAAAATTCTGGAACGTCGTGTGAAGATGCTTCGTAGCAAAGAAATACCTTTGGTAAGAATTTTGTGGTCTAAGAATGGTGGAGAGGGGACAACTTGGGAAACATGGGAAACAGAGCAGGAAATGCTAAGTCGTTATCCTGAGTTGATATCCACCTAGTGTGAATCTTTAAGGGGGTACTACTAACTTTGCAGTCTTGTTCATGTAATTGTGTACATCGGTATCTTTTGTCCCTTGTAACTTGACTTTTCTGGTTTCGTGGTCGAAACCATTTTTAAGGGGGTACTAATGTAATAGCTGCGGTTTTTAAGGATATTTTCGAATTTTTCTCGGATATCTTTTTAACCTTTTTTGTTCGTTTTAACGCTTAATCCAATATTTTTGTTGGAGATTAAATCCTAGAAAATTCTTGGTGATATCCTAAAATCACAAGGAAATGATTTTATGGATCGGTGTGAATTCTAGGATTTTTAAGTGGAAAAAGAATATTTATTGGATAAGCCGTCTTTTTAATTATGTTCGGAAGAAATGTAAAATACGAAACAGAAGCCTTAAAAATTGAAGGTAGCAAGGTAAAATCATGGAAAATTGGTTTTATTGGTCTACATATTTTACGGGACGTTTTTCGTTTAGTGAGTTTTTCCACACGAGGTACATAATTTTACCGCTTTAATGCGAGTCCCGTTCCGGGACGGAAAAAGTGCTTTTGACGTCTCTTGCTTAAAGGCTAAGGAGTTGGGAGATAGAATTTCACGTAGCCATTTCCTTGACTTTTCAAAGCTCATCCCTTCCTTCTCCAAAAGCAAGCCGAGAGAAACGTACGGGACGACGAACTCGGGCGATAGAATTCGACCTCCACTGCCGGCCATCTTCCTCGCCACCACCTTGCCAGCCACCATCCTCATCACCTCCTCTTCTTCATGTGAGACCGGCTGTTGGAAGCCAGAACCAGGGAGCGAAAATAGGACGGAACAGACTCGGGAGAAGGAGCGTCGCCTCCATCTTCGGTTTCCTCCTCTGCCACGCTGCTCCGCCGCCGGCGAACAACATCTCTCCCACCACCACCTACCACCAGGGGTTGCCACCGGACACCACACCGCCACCCTTGGGCCCTTGGGTCGAACCACTAACGAGCCGAACAAGCTCGAAGTTCGAGTGAAGGTATTAACGCTCGAAATTAATTAGCGGGGTGGTTACGGAGCCACCGAAAGGACCTTTCGGGTCCGCTTTACTAAGTAAATTTATGGTTTTTATAATCTTGACGTTGATACGGTTCCACAGGTTCAAACCGCTCGAGAAATGGACGTCTGGATTATTACTTATAGCGAAGACAAGTTTAGACATCGATTGTCAGGTAAAGGACTTCGGATAATTACTCGGGATTCGTGGTTAATCTGTTTGATCTGAGATTTGGTAATCTTGTAGAACTGCTACTAATGAACAATTTTTATTTAGAAAATTGTTTCAAAAGTGAAGCGGATAATTAATTATGATTCCGCCAAGATGGCTCCTTGAGCATAATAACTAAGGATTTATATATATATATATATCGATATTCGGAAATCAAATCGTTTATCGATTAGGAAGTTGTAGAATTGGATTATACAACTAAGAACTGTATCCATGAGCTTGTGGTTGAAGAATCTGTTGTTATAATTGGCAGAAGGCAGATAAAGATTTCTGTTGGAATCGCTGAGAGCGTAGAGCACGCCTTATAAGGCAAGTGGACGGTTCGTTCTTGCATTATTGTTATTAAATGAGGAATTGAATCCCATTTAATATTTGTGTTGGGAACAACTTGTATGATTAATAAAATATGATAGGTTGTTATATTGTTAGAAATAATGACCATGTTGTTTATTCAGTTTGCGCTAGAACTGGATTTAGGTCCGTTATGTGCGACCTTGTTTGTTGTCTCTCGCTGAGACATTGTTGTGATTCAGATAGTTCAGGGAGTAGTTTTATATCCTCTTTATAACAATATTACATTAGGAGGGGCCTAATCCTAATGGTGAGTCATGACTCTCTTCCCCTACTCTTCGTGTGAGAGGGTTGATAGGCACTCTAGCTAAGTGCAGGTTCGGCACGGTGTAGTGTAGACGACATGGTAATAGGCCTCTGTGATCTCTATCTCACCATATGCAAATGAAAGATCAAGGATAGCTGAAGTCCTGTGATCTTGGGTACAGAGTAGATGACATGGATGAAATACTCCGATGATCTCTACAATACCACGATATTTCGGCAGTAGTTCGAGCCGATTAAAAGCCACCACTTGTTTGTGAAAAGTTTTGAAAGTAATATAAGATAAGTGCGTTAGGCACACTAAAATACCTGAATGGTTCGTCCAGTCGGGAAGCCATTCTTGCTTTTAGAATGTTATGTGATTAATATGAGTTCCCAACAATTGTTCATATTTCATAATGGAACCGCAAGTTGTGGTGTCCTATCTTTTGATTATGCATACCTCATTTCTTATCCTCTATGGGACTGCTAACTGTTGGATCATCGACCGGTTGTCATTCGGATTTCGATGCCAATATGTTTAGTCACTACCATAGGAACCAATCATTTTCTCCACTTGCTTAGTCTTTCATTAGACTAATCCGACCACCTTATTCAATTGCATGGCCGGCTGGTGCCCACCGTCTGTATACGACGCATCAGCTACTAAAGAAGTTAATCCGCGAAGAGAAAGCTAGCCAAGGAGTTTACGAAGTAAAAAGGTTTTGAAAGTGGTCGCGTGAAGAAGAACAAGTCTGTTGTAAATATTTTACTTTTGTCCAAGTTGTGGTTATGTTTTTGTGCATGGAAGGAAGTCATACTATGATTTGTAATAAAGTGTTGTAATACTTGTTGTGATTATAAGTTTTAAAGCCTTGGGTAACCTTGAATTAGGACTAATTAGGGTTACTGGCGGTAACACCTCAAGTACATTAAGGAGGGGGTGTTACACACACAATCATAGGCCTTGTGCAAATCAATCTTCATCAAGCATCTCAGTGAAATCCCTTTTCGGTCATAGCAGCATAAGAGCTCTTGGGCTAAGGCATGGTTATGGGTAATCGACATTCCCGGAACAAAGGCCCCTTGAGCATCGGATACCACGTCTTCCACCACCCCTTTTAACCTCTCCACCAAAATCTTTGAGATCACCTTGACGGTAACATTGCAAAAGGAGATCGGCCTAAAGTCGTTCACAAAAGTCGGGTTATCCACCTTGGGCAACAAGCTAATAAGGGTGGCATTTTCCATGGAGCTTTGCTTGACCCCCCTCTATAGAAGCTTGGGGAAAGTCAGTCAAAAACCGAACATGGAGGTTGGTTGGGCACTTTTGAGGGAGAAGGTATTGGTTGGACCAAAGAGGAATGAACACCACCCTTCTTTCCAAAAGCATGGTTACTAGAAATAGGTATATTACCTTTCAACACATGTGATGCCTTTGACTCTAATTGAACGTTGGATTTTGAATGAGGATGGACCAAAGAGGAATGGATTCCATCAACCTTTTCAAAAGCTAGCTCACAAGAAATAGGCAAGTTCCCTTTCAACACTTGTGATCCTTGTAGGTTGCTTTTTGACCCCAATGGCCTATGAACATTTTGTGAGGAGGCCTTGGATTGCGTTCCACCTTCATCTTCAACACTTGCACTAGGGTTGCCACCACCCTCACCACCAACGACACCACCTTGGTCATGGTTTCCGCCACCACCTTGACCCAAAATTTTAAAACCCGAATCAAGCTCTTTGCTCTTAGAAGAGAGATTCTTCTTGAAAGCTTCAACTTGGGCTTCAAGCTCCTCAAGAGTCCATGCTTCAAAATCGGTCTTCTTACCCATTGGTGTAACCTCTTCTCTTGCCAAACAAGAATCCAGGCATTGCTTACCCATTGGTGTAACCTCTTCACTATCAACCCTCTTCGGTCCTTCTCCTTGCTCTAAGCTTCTCCCTTTCCCAAGTCTCTTGCTTTGCCATGACTAGACTTCAAATAAGTGCGCCTCAATTGGTTGGCCCCCGACCTATCCATTTGAACAAGAACCACCCCTAAACTAGGAATTTGAGCACCCACCTCACAACCCTTCACCCTCACGTACTTGATTCGGACCAAGTGGTCTCAACCAAGTTTCAACCTCACAAAGCACCGCCCCTCTCACTCAAGTGGTGGCGCCGCTAGATGAACCGCCAAGCTCCACCACAAACCGTGTTTGACCCTCACCTCACACCCCTAGCTCCCTCTTTGGATTCGGCCGCCAAGGGGCCCACCGAGTCAAGCCTCACCTAGTGTATTCCCGCTCGTCACTCACCCTAGTCCTAGCCCCGCCGGTGAAAGCCACCGGCGCCGCCAAGACCACCCTTGCCCTTTACTTAAGGAGAGAATCTAGAGAGAGGAGAGAGTCTTTCTCTCTATGCACATTTTCTTTGCGTTGACAAAATACTCAACTTGGAGAAAGGTATCAGCCAAAAACTGAAGAGGGCATGAAGAAGCTTCCTGCAAATTGATGACGACTTGCATTTCCAAGGAGGATCACGACTCCCAAGTTCACCGCTATTCCTAGCAAAGTCAGCATCTAGTTCCCTTCCGCTCCTGCAACAATTTCCATCTAATTCAATTATACACGCCACAATAATCAAAATCCAAAGCACACTTCATTTAGATTTTTATTATCAACCACAAATTGAAATCACAAAACGCAAATAGATTAAACCCAATAGAAAAAACAAAAACAAAACCTTACCTTGGACAGTGAATAATCGGAGAGGACGAAAGCAATCAAACCCTAATACCAGTTCCGAGAGACCATATCTACACACAATTTCGAGAAGTCCAAATGAACTTACAAAGGGAAGAATCGAGCAAATATTTGCAATCAAAAGGGAGGAAGACCAAATTTACCCATGCACTTCTCTCTTTGCAGAAATAGGAGAAATCTTGTTGAAAGAGGAAATCCAAATTGGGAAGAGAAGCAAAAATAACGGGATCGATGGTTGAAGATGTGGAGAAGGGAGCACCGTTGAATTTTGTGTATAAGGGTCACCGATGAAGATTTGGAGAAGCGATGAGGAGCATTGAGAAGAGGAAAGCTTCGATGAAGGAGAGAGAGGCGTTCCACCATTTGATGCAGAATTCGAAGAGAGTCCGTCTAATTTTATTTAAGAGAAGTAGTTTTATTTTGAACAAAAAAAGTTGTAAGTTACTGGAGGGGTATACCAAATAACTGCTGAAGAAAGGAGAAAACCTGTATTAGTGCAGGTTATGAGTATTTTATTGGTGCATATGATATTCAAATAGGATGCCAAAGTGGCGTAATCTTTTGTGAAGACTTTGCTGCTCAAATAATAGATAGGGAGGATAATTCAAAATATTACATTTAACGACTTATTTATGGAAGATTGACAATGATGGGCATATGTGTAGTTATTCGGTAATTTCATTAATTACGGACGAATGTGTAATATTGCGGCTTAAAACATATATAGCCCCCTTTACTTGTGCAAATTTGTCAGATAGACACCCCACCTTTGGTTTGGACCTATTGAACACTTAAACTTAACAATTTGGACCTATTAAACACCTGATCGATGACAATCTCGTTGAGTGTAACACACGCATGCACAAGTAAAGGGGGCTATATATGTTTCCCAAGAAACAAATTGTTGACCAGGTGTTTAATAGGTCCAAATTGTTAAGTTTAAGTGTTCAATAGGTCCAAACCAAAGGTGGGGTGTCTATCTGACAAATTTGCACAAATACGGGAGCTGTATATGTTTTAAGCCGTAATATTGCTCATTATATAGGTGATTTTCGGTAATTCACCCTACTTTTTTTGTTCTTACAAACACTAGAACTTTCTGTTCTAAAAAACTAGAAGCACCTTCAACCATTTCCAACTTCAACCACACTCACTCGCCGGCGCCGCCCTACCTTCCACCGCCAGGCCACCGCCTCCAGCCCATCCCCACCTCCACGGCGAGGCCCATCGTTCACTTGGACCAGAGACACCACTTCCTCCGTCACTGGTACCTGTTAGGTTTTCTCGTAAATTCCTGTTCCCCACGTTTTCTCTCAATGTCGATTTCATTTTTCAAAATTGGAAATTGATTTGCCAAAAATATCTTTGACACTACTGATTTGCAGTCCTCGGGTTTATTCTCTTTATCTCACGCAAGTGGGAGGTCCTAATTCACTACTTGCTGGAGTTTATCAGTCTTTTTCCAACGACAAAGAATGTCTTCCAGACGTAACTTACAAAAGCTCTCTTCAGTTGTATCATATAAGGATAGACAGAGTGCACTTAGCAAATTTCTGCAAATTGATTGCAAATCCGGCAGAATTGAGATAAGCGAGGCTGAGTACTTCTTTAAGCACATGCTATATATGACACCGCCGCCCCCAATTTCATGTTTCAATAAACTTTTGGGTGGTTTAATTAAGTGCAACCATTCCTCTCTCGCCATCTCTTTCTACAAGGCGCTGGCTAATTCTGGTGTTCTGGGGTTGAGGTCAGAACTCGTCATCTTGAATATCTTGATAAATTGCTATTCTAAGATGAAATTAGGGAGTGCTGCATTTTCTGCATTTGGTCTCGTTTTGAAGAATGGCTACTGTCCAAATATCTTTACGTTTAATCCGTTGGTCAAAGGATTGTTTTTAGAGAAGAAAGTGGTTGAAGCCGTTGGTTTATATTCAAAGATGATTCAATTGGGATGTACTCCTGATGTCTTTACTTACACTAATCTGGTAGATGGTTTATGCAAATCTGGGAACGCTGCTACAGCACTTCAGTTGCACCGACAAATGGTGCATGGTAAATTGGGCATTGCCAAAGAGGATTGTAAGCCCATAACAATGCCTTGTCATGTGATTGGTGTTGGTTGTATGGAGCAGATTACAATAGATATGAAAGAAAAAGATGTGTGTATTTCTCCTAATGTTGTTTCTTACAGTTGTTTGATTGACGGGTTGTGTCATTCGTGGATGGAAGAAGATGCCAAGTCTCTCTTTACTGAAATGATAGATCACGGTGTTCATCCTGATGTGGTCACATACAACATTCTCATAAATGTACTCAGCAAAAAAGGGAAGGCCGAACAAGCAATGGAGGTTTTCGAAACAATGATATTTAGAGGTGTGTTTCCTAACACCGTTACTTATAACACGATTCTGGATGGATACTGTAGAATTGGAAAGATAGAAGAAGCCATGAATATGTACAAAGATATGAATTCTAGGGGAATTTTTGCAGACAATGTAACTATAAATGCCTTGCTTAAAGGTCTATTTCATGTGAGGAAAGTTGGAGATGCTACCAGGTTATTTAACAACATGAAAAAGTTGGACATAAGTGGTGTTTGCACACCAAATCAAGTTACTTATACAACTATGATTGAGGGGTTATGCAAAGAAGGACATATAGGTGAGGCTCAAGAGCTCTTCTTGGAAATGCTTGCTGCAGGTATTTCTCCTGATGGAGTTGCATATAATTCTTTGATTGATGGACTAATTAAAGGAGAACGTGTGGATAAGGCTAAAGAGCTTTTCTTGCAAATGAAAAGTCATTCCATTTCTCCGGATGTCTGCTCCTATAATTCTTTGATTAATGGGTTGTACCTTTCTGGAAAGGATAAAGAGGCAAAAACGTTCTTGGAAAATATGATTGAAGATGGCATTTTGCCAAATGTGGTGACATTCACTATCATAATTGATAATCTTTGCAAGGAAGGAAGTGTAGAGCAAGCAATGAAGGTGGTAAAGTTGATGACTCAAAGGGGTGAACTTCCTAATCTGGTTACTTATAATTGTTTGATTAAAGGCCTTTGTTTAAATGGGAGGATGGGTGATGCACGGGACGTGTTTTCTTTGATGGAAAGTTGTGACTTTGAGTGTAATGTTATAACATGTAACACGTTGATAGATGGGTATTGCAAAGCAGGGATGTTGCAGGAAGCTCACAGTTTGTTTTTTGAGATGGAAGTCAAGGGTTGTTCCCCTGATGTCGTAACATATAACACGTTGATAGATGGGTATTGCAAAGCAGGGATGTTGCAGGAAGCTCACAATTTGTTTCTTGAGATGGAAGTCAAGGGTTATTCCCCTGATGTCATTAGTTTTGGTACATTGATCAATGGGTTTGCTCGCCAGAAAGATACTGCAAAAGTCTTGGAGCTTGTTCAGAAAATGCACACCATGAAGATATCACTTGACTCACACACAGAGTGCATTTTGTTGGAGTGTATCAACAAAATGGATGGAGATTGTGAGAGTTGGGTCAACTCCCTCCCAGATTTCTCTTCACTTAGAAACCTCAGAAAGTGATACAGATTTCTCTTGATCTTAGAAGTGGAGACAGGTGTACTGCAAATTGCCTTAATTTCAACTTACTACATGGATTGCCAATATGAGTTTTCGACTCTTGTGCTTTCTTGCATGTCGCCCTCAACTCATTGCCCATTATGTTACAAAACTGTTTGAATTATGTTGGTGTTAGCTGTTCACATTTTGTTATACCTGTTATGTGGTCACCTAGAATCTGTTCTCTGCTTTCAGTCTTTCTTAAAGACGCAGTTGAATGAGAATGCATTAGATTTGTTTGAAGATGATCAATCAACTTTGGTACCTTCCTCATGCTCCTAATTTCATGATTTATGTCTGCTGTATGGAAACTGGTGATAATGTTTTTTTCCTATTCACAGGTTGTATTGCACCGACATTTGCTAAGAACTACTGGGCCTCCATTGTGGTATGCTCTGACATAAGTTGTTCTCCAACAGCCATTTATTATCTTTGCTGTGAATTAAGTTTTTGTTTTTGACTTGTGATTTTTTCTGTTCTTGGTGATAGAGAATGTCCTGTAGAGGATGTGCTTCCAGTGTGAAGAGAATACTACAAAATCAAGTTAATTCCTTTCCTATTAATATATTATTTTTTTAATGGGATGAAATAGCTTGCTCATGTCAATCAAGACCACAATAGTTTCTTGATTTCATGGATATGCAGTAGTGTGGCATGTACTTTATTCTACAAGAGACACTTTCTTTAAAGTTTTTGAGAGGAAGATAGATGAAAAGCACATGCAACTAAATAAAAGTGGCAAGTACTTTATTCTACATCTTTAACTACATCCTGGGGTATTTATCAATTGAATTTGCATTAATTGAATATCTAAAATATCAAAATATGTGCAAGCTTTCTACAACTAAACCTTATGGCCATTCTCATGTTTGTGAAAATATCAGTATCGTACTCATTGATTTTACATCCTAATGTGAATTATTCTTAAGCTATGGGTATCACAGAAGAGTATTAATCACTTTGCATTTTTATTCTTCATTCTCCATTAGTCCTTCTGAATGTAGTGTTTTTATCATAAAATTAAGGCTGAGGTTACAGCAGGAAGTATAAACCTGATCTATCATTTGAGGTTTCTGATGATATTTTAGGGAGTGGTAAAGCTGAAACTGTTACTAGTGTGTTTGCTTATGTTTTTGATGCAAAAAATGGGGCTGAATCTGTTGAAACAAAACTGTTACTAGAGGATTTTCTTAGGTAGAGATGAGGTGATGTTTTGAATTTTGCTTTTGATGTTGATTATTTGTGTGTCTTATATGTTTGAGTATTTGAATACCTCTTCACCTGCAGTATAATAGTATATAATATCCAAGTAACCAAGTTGTATGCAAAAGTTTAGGTTTCACTGATACTTCCATTGTCTTAAATGAGATAAACGGAGGAAACTGTTAAATGATTTGACTATAAAGATAGGATGATTTTGGGTGCTGAGTTATTTATACCTTCATGAATTTTGGGTGCCAGAAATATGGGAAACTGTTGATTTGACTATAAAGATAAAGCTGTATTTCTGTTCTTTTCTTATTGGAGTGCTCATCATTCTTACAAACTCCACCACCACCTTGTTTTCAAATTCCCTCAGATAACTTTTGTGCATTTATGAACTACTAACATAATCAGCAGCACTGACAAAATAAACCCTTTTATTTTTCTTCAGGTAAGGGCTGTGTTTTCACATATGATGTTGTTGGCTCATATGAAAAGGTTGGATACAGTTCTCAAGGCTCTGGAGCAAAGTTCATTGCGCCTTTCTTGGATAACCAGCTTAAGTCTCCCAGCCCTCTCTTGTATCCCGCCATGGTACTTGCTATTCTCCTGTTTTTTTTTTACCTTGATTACTCTTTTGAGTGTTGATTGAGTCCGTTAAAGTTTATTTTATGAGTTTGTGATTGAAAGTCTTAACAACTTGTCCAGGATGCTGTAACTCCTCTATCTGAATTAGAAGCAATCGATCTGGTGAAAACCGCTTTTGCATCTGCAACTGAGAGAGACATTTACACTGTAAGTATCTGCCACTGGTTTCTGTCTTTGCTTATTTAAACAGTGCATTCCAATTGCACCTACTTGTTTCAGAAATCTCTTCCGACGACATGGCTGTAGCCAGAAATTTCAAAGTTCAAAACCACGTTGTTCTTTTTACTGTGTACGGTTCTTGTTTTGCTATATCATAGGGAATCAGCCATGAAACATTGTTTCTTGAAAGCTAGAAATTTTGTCTGAAAAATCTTATTTTCCATGTTACCTTAACAAGAGCTTTTCATTTGTATATACAAATACAAGAGTACTACAATTAGAGAACACAATATTAAGATGCAACATTCTTGGGTTTGTGTTATGGCAGGGAGACAAGCTGGGGAATTAGTCATCCTGAATGCAGAGGGTATGCGTAGAGAATACATGGAGTTGAGGAAGGATTGATTTCTCATAACGTCACTATCTATTCTCATAAAGTATTGATGGCTTCTTATGTTTAAACTATTCTCATGGGATTTGCTTTGGTAGGACCTGAAATTTGATTTCTTTTCGTATTTGAGAGCAGTATGAGGGGGCTTGGATTCATGTAGACTTGTTTGTATCTTTGACAAATTTAGCTCCTTCAAGAAACACTTTCAAGTTTTAAGTTCATCCACTTGGCATATTTTTTTTTTCATTAGAAGGAATTTACTTGTTTAGATTATTTTGATATGCTAGAAGCAGCAGAACTCTCACTTTAAAGAATATGATTTTGATTTGAACCATTACACTAGCTATATGCTCACTTCTGATCTAACAACAAAGATTTGTTAGGTTAAGAGGGTAAATTAGCCAAAATAACCCTTTTTTTTGTCAGAATTGCAAAAGTGCAAAGGGTAACCTCCTACTAGCTTGCAGGGTGGTACTGGTTTATTGTTTGGTGTATTTTGTTTGCTAATATCCAGCAAAATACAGATACAAGCGTATAAGTGAGAGGTCGTGGGTTCGAAACGGGGTGAGCGAAAGCCACCCGTTTTTATTTTTCTGCCATTTTTCCGGCTTCATGAAGCGCGATAAACGTGGCAGTATTCAATTGGACACCTAGTTGGATTCTTGTACAGTAAGTGCAAAAGTATGTGCTTCAATAAGCTCTCCAAGGGGTACTCGATCTCAATCAATCTCCCATGGGTAATCAGCTACTATACCCTCCAGAAGTTGAATTCTCAGCCACTATACAATTCATATAGGACTTGTTCTCAATCTCTTAACTGAACCATGAGATTTCACAAAGGCAAAAATTGATCTTCCATTATTTGCTTACAAAGGTGTAACAGGGTTGGACTTTTGAACTTCAGAACTTGTGATCTGTCTGATACAGAATAAGCAAAGGAGAAGGGAAAATTTACTTCACCAGAGGTTTGTTTTCACTGAAAATATTTTTATACCTCCAAATGTATGCCCTTTTGTAAATGGTGAATGTTATTTGTCATAATAAACTGTTATGATTCAAGCATATAGAAAAATGAACTCATTCTTAGATTTAAGGCCCCGTTTGGTTTGTCGTGACATGTGGAAACGTAAATGTAAACGGAAACGAAATGAATTTATACCATTTTTAGTGTCATAATACATTTATATAAAAAAATCATCCAACAATTTGTCCATTATAAAAGTGAGATAGAAGGGAGTAACTCCACCATTTTGTTACCCACCCCTTGGTGGAGGAATGATTGAGGGGGAGCAAGCCCCTTGGTGGAGGAGTGATTGAGGTGAGCAAGCCTCCTTGATTTTTTTTGTCAATGTATCATGACACTAAAATGGACTACATTCATTTCCATTCTGTTTACGTTTCCATGAATTGCAACCAAACGGGAAGTGTTTTTTCAAAGCCGATCTCAAATATTATGAGAACCTTAGGCCGAAAATGAGTATGACTTGATGGTTTTACACTTTTACTCACAGTTACATGAATTAGGTTGTGAAGTGTGAAATATGTGTTTTTGTCACCCAAGGGACCTTGCAGTCGATTTAGCAAAGGGAATTACTTGCACAAAAGGTAAAGAAAATAAGAAAGGCTTCAATTTTCAACGAACAAACTTCCATTATAATAAAAACTTCCATTACAAATTGCAAACTAATAAATACTTCAACCTTCAATAGATAAAAATTGTTGATATTTTGAATATTTTTCTTAAATTTTTATAAAATTAGTTATTTTTTTATAAATTTTAAATCCAAAAAATTATACTTTTATAAAAAAACTTTTTACAACAGAGTGTAAATATTAGTTATGTTTTACGTAGCTGAAATGTAAATTTTTATTCTTCGAAAATTTGAAGTCCTTTTCTACTGTCAATTTCTCGTTGAGAACGGGCACTTCCCTTCTCAACCCTCGAGCACCCACCTCGCCAGTCGCCACCCTATCTTCCTCCGGCAGGCTGCCGCCTCCAGCCCATCGTTCACTTGTACCAGAGACACCACTTCGTACGGCACCGGTACCAGTTAGGTTTTCTCGTAAATTCCCGTTCCTCACATTTTCCCTTACTGTCAATTTCATTTTTCAAAATTGGAAATTCATTTTCCAAAACTATTTTGACTCTCCAGATTTGCAGTGCTCGGGGTTTACTTGCTGGAGTTTATCAGTCTTTCTCCAACGACAGAATGTCTTCCAGACGTAACTTACAAAAGCTCTCTTCAGTTGTATCATATAAGAGTAGGCAGAGTGCACTTAACAAATTCCTGCAAATTGATTGCAAATCTGGCAGAATTGACATAAGCGATGTTGAGTACTTCTTTAAGCACATGCTATATATGACACCGCCGCCTCCAATGTCATGTTTCAGTACACTTTTGGGTGGTTTAATTAAGTGCAACCATTCCTCTCTTGCCATCTCTTTCTACAAGACGCTGGCTAATTCTGGTGTTCTGGGGTTGAGGTCAGATCTCATCATCTTGAATATCTTGATAAATAGCTATTCCAAGATGAAATTAGTGAGTGCTGCATTTTCTGCATTTGGTCTCGTTTTGAAGAATGGCTACTGTCCAAATATCTTTACGTTTGATCCGTTGATCAAAGGATTGTTTATAGAGAAGAAAGCGGCTGAAGCTGTTGGTTTGTATTCAAAGATGATTCAATTGGGATGTACTCCTAATGTCTTTACTTACACTAATCTGGTAGATGGTTTATGCAAATCTGGGAACGCTGCTACAGCTCTTCAGTTGCACCAACAAATGGTGAATGGTAAATTGGGCATTGCAATAGATATGAAAGAAAAAGATATTAGAATTTCTCCTGATGTTGTTTCTTACAATTGCTTGATTGACGGGTTGTGTCGTTCAGGGATGGAAGAAGATGCCAAGTCTCTCTTTACTGAAATGATAGATCACGGTGTTCATCCTGATGTGTTCACATATAACATTCTCATTAATTTACTCTGCAAGAAGGGCGAGATAGAACAAGCACTGAAGATTTTGGAAATGATGATTCTTCGAAGTGTGATCCCTAACACTGTTACATATACCACGATTCTGGATGGATACTGTAGAATTGGGAATATAGAAGAAGCCATGAATATGTACAATGATATGAATTCTAGGGGAATTTTTGCAGACAATTTAACTATCAATGCCTTGCTTAAAGGTCTATTTCATGTGAGGAAAGTTGGAGATGCTACCAGGTTATTCAACAACATGAAAAAGATGGATATTTGCACACCAAATCAAGTTACTTATGCAACTATGATTGATGGGTTATGTAAACAAGGGCATATAGGTGAGGCTCAAGAGCTCTTCTTGGAAATGCTTGCTGCTGGTATTACTCCTGGTGGAGTCGTATATAATTCTTTGATTGATGGACTTATTAAAAGAGAATGTGTGGATAAGGCTAAAGAGCTTTTCTTGCAAATGAAAAGTCATTCCATTTCTCCAGATGTCATCACCTATAATTCTTTGATTAATGGGTTGTACCTTTCTGGAAAGGATAAGGAGGCAAAAACATTCTTGGAAAATATGATTGAAGATGGTATATTGCCGGATGTGGTGACATTCAATATCATAATTGACAATCTTTGCAAGGAAGTATAGACCAAGCAGTGAAGGTGGTAAAGTTGATGACCCAAAGGGGTGAACTTCCTAATCTGGTTACTTATAATTGTTTGATTAAAGGCCTTTGTTTAAATGGGAGGATGGGTGATGCACGGGACGTGTTTTCTTTGATGGAAAGTTGTGACTTTGAGTGTGATGTTATAACATGTAACATGCTGATAGGTGGGTATTGCAAAGCAGGGATGTTGCAGGAAGCTCACAATTTGTTTCTTGAAATGGAAGCCAAGGGTTGTTCCCGCGATGTCATAATATATAACACGTTGATAGATGGATATTGCAAAGCGGGGATGTTGCGGGAAGCACACAACTTGTTTCTTGAAATGGAAGCCAAGGGTTGTTCCCCCGATGTCATAACATATAACACGTTGATAGATGGGTATTGCAAAGCAGGGAAGTTGCAGGAAGCTCACAATTTGTTTCTTGAGATGAAAGTCAAGGGTTATTCCCCTAATGTCATTACTTTTGGTACATTAATCAGTGGGTTTGCTCGCCAGAAAGATACTGCAAAAGTCTTAGAGCTTGTTCAGAAAATGCACACCATGAAGATATCACTTGACTCACACACAGAGTGCATTTTGTTGGAGTGTATCAACAAAATGGATGGAGATTGTGAGAGTTGGGTCAACTCCCTCCCAGATTTTTCTTCACTTAGAAACCCCAGAAAGTGATACAGATTTCTCTTGATCTTGAGCTCAGGAGTGGAGACAGGTGTACTGCAAATTGCCTTAATTTCACCTTACTACATGGGTTGCCAATATGAGTTTTCTACTCTTTTAGCAATGGGCTAATCTTAGTACACTGTATAGCCCAGTTGGACAGCAACTCTGTTAATGTATTTTAGTGGTCAATGACTCAATGTAACCGTATTAAGAACACTATCCATACCTAATAATTATAGCTGTCAAAAACTGACCTAACTTGCTAACCCGATCTGTCCCACCCGATAATTTTAGGGTCAATACCCGAAAATTTGAACCCGAAGCCTGAAATAAAACCGAACCCGAAACCCGTTGGGTTGACTGATTTAGTATATTTATAGAATCTTTTAAATTTATTTTGAAACTTATAATATATTTTATTATTGAAATAAATGAAAATAATATATTATAATGAAATATTATTATTTAATTAACAATTAATTTTAATAATCATAAGAAAAATGATATTTTAGAGCCGTTGGTCAACCCGATCCGACCGAAAACCCACTACAACCCGACCCGATTGACCCGTGACCCATAACAATCCAAAACCCGATTTAACCCGAGCTCGAAATGACCGAATCCGAACCCGCTCGACCTGACCCGATTGACAGGTCTAATAATAGCTTAAGAATTAGAATTTAGAAGCTTTTACTCCCATCATTTGCTTAAACACTTTATTAACCAAAAATAGTACAAAGATATGTCCATTGGCATTTGCTTAAACACTTTCATACTATTAACCAAAAATAGTACAAAGATATGTTCAGTGGAGATTTTGGCAAAATATTTGACTGTGTGTCCATAGAATTTGATTATTGAACACTAAAAAGTATTGATGGCTAAGATTTTGATGTGATTATTACTATTTGTCTTTCTATAAATTACCATTTCACATGCAAATAGTATTGATTGTACCATATAAATAATCATGTCACCTTGTGACATAAACAAAAGGTGGTATTATTAGTGACCAATTGGCATATTTCAAGGGCCACGGGGCCACGTCACATATTTTGCTAATTTTTTTACCAAAAATTGCTCTCATATAATTTTTGGTTATTTCAGTATATTTTTGGTCAATATGATAAAAATTGATATTATTTTTACTCAATTTATAAGTTTATACTATTTTTGGTCAATAGATAAAAATTGTTAGTATTTTGAGTATTTTTCTTAAATTTTTATAAAATAATTTATTTTTTTATAAATTTTAAAACCAAAAAATTAAATTTTTATAAAAACAATTTTTTTTTTGATGGGTCGGGCCTCGTCCGGCCTACGTCTGGACCGGAGTTGGGTTGGACACCGTTAAGGGTCTTGCTCCTCCCAAACCTCTCTGCTACATATACTCCGTTAGAGAGTCTCAAACTCGAGATCTCTGAACAAATGCTTAAGCGACCTAGTGCCAATTACCACTAGATCAAGAGAGGTACTTGATAAAAAACAAAGTTTTTATAATAGAGTGTAAATATTTGTTATGTTTTATGTAGCTGAAATGTAAATTTTTTTAGTCGAAAGCTTAAATGTAAATTTTTATTCTTTGAAAATTTGAAGCCCTTTTTTCTACGGTCAATTTCTCGTTTATTAGAACGGGCACTTCCCTTCTCAACCCTCAAGCAGCCCCTCGCCACCCTATCTTCCTCCGGCAGGCTGCCGCCTCCACGGTGAGGCCCCTCGTTCACTTGGATGCACCACTCCGCTCTTCACCCCTCGCCGGTCACAGGTAGGTTTTCTTGTAATTCCTGTTCCTCCATGTTTTCTCTCACTCGTGTTCATTCGCTACTCTGTCAATTTCATTTTTCAAATTTTGAAATTGATATGCGGAAAATGTGTTTCACACTACACGTTTGCAGTGCTCGGGGTTCAATCTCTTTGGGAGTCTTTTCATGTCCCATTTCACTACTTGCTGGAGTTTATCAGTCTTTCTCCAAAGGCAAACAAAGAATGTCTTCCAGAGGTAACTTACAAAAGCTCTCTTCAGTTGCATCATATAAGGGTAAAAAGAGTGCACTTAGCAAATTTCTGCAAATTGATTGCAAATCGGGCAGAATTGACATAAGCGAGGCTGAGTACTTCTTCAACCACATGCTACATATGACACCGTCGCCCCCGAATTCATGTTTCAGTACACTATTGGGTGATTTAATTAAGTGCAACCTTTCCTCTCTCGCCATCTCTTTCTACAAGACTTTGGCTATTTCCGGTGCTTTAGGGTTGAGGTCAGATCCCATCATCTTGAGTATTTTGATAAATTGCTATTCTAGCATGAAATTAGGGAGTGCTGCATTTTCTGCATTTGCTCTCGTTTTGAAGAATGGTTATTGTCCAAATATAATTACGTTTAATTCATTGATCAAAGGATTGTGCTTAGAGAAGAAAGTGGTTGAAGCTGTTGCTGTGTATTCAAAGATGATTCAATTGGGATGTACTCCTGATGTCTTTACTTACAATACTCTGCTAGATGGTTTATGTAAAACTGGGAATGCTGCTAGAGCACTTCAGTTGCACAGAGAAATGGTAATAGAGAAACTGGGTATTGCAAAGGAGAGTTGTAAGCTAAACAGAATGTCGTCTGATGGTGACTCTATAGAGCGGCTTATAGTTGATACGAAAGGAAAGGATGTCAGAATTTCTCCGGATGCTATTTCCTACAGCTGTTTGATTGAAGGGCTGTGTCGTTCGGGGATAGAAGAAGATGTCAAAACTCTCTTTACTGAAATGATAGGTCATGGTGTTCATCCTGATGTGTTCACATATAACATTCTCATAAATTTACTCTGCAAGAAAAGCAATGTGGAACAAGCATTGGAGGTTATGGAAATGATGATTCTTCGACGTGTGATCCCTAACATTGTCACGTATAGCACGATTCTGGATGGATACTGTAGAATCGGGAAAATAGAAGAAGCTTTCAATCTGTACAATGATATGAGATGTAGGGGAATGGTTGCAAACAATGTAACTACAACTACCTTGTTGAAAAGTCTTTTTCAGGTAAAGAAAGTTGGAGATGCTATAAGTTTGTTTAACAACATGAAAAAGATGAAAAGTGGTGTTTGCAGACCAAATCAAGTTACTTATGGAACTATGATTGGTGGATTATGCAAAGAAGGGCATGTAGGTGAGGCAGAAGAGCTATTCTCGGAGATGGTTGCTGCCGGGGTTACTCATGATGCAGTTGTATATAATTCTTTGATTAACGGATTACTTAAAGGAGGACGCTTGGATAAGGCTAAAGAGCTTTTCTTGCAAATGAAAAGCCGATCCATTTCTCCGGATGTCATAACCTATAATTCTTTGATCAATGGATTGTACCTTTCTGGAAATGACGAGGAGGCAAAAACATTCTTGGAAAATATGACTGGAGATGGTGTTTTGCCGGATGTGGTGACATTCAATATCATAATTAACAATCTTTGCAAGGAAGGAAGTATAGAGCAAGCAATGAAGGTGGTAAAGTTGATGAGTCAAAGGGGTGAGCTTCCTGATCTGGTTACTTACAATTGTTTGATCGAAGGCCTTTGTTTGAAAGGGAGGATGGGTGATGCACGGGACTTGTTTTCTTTGATTGAAAGTTGTGACTATAAGTGTGATGTTATAGTATATAACACGCTGATAGATGGGTATTGCAAAGCCGGGATGTTGCAGGAAGCGCACAATTTGTTTCTTGAAATGGAAAGCAAGGGTTGCTCCCCTGATGTCATTACCTTTAGTGCATTGATCAGTGGCTTCGCTCGCCAGAATGATACTGCAAAAGCCTTGGAGCTTTTTCAGAAAATGTATGCCATGAAGATACCACTTGACTCGCACGCACGGTGTATTTTGATGGAATGTATCAACAAAATGGATAGAGATTGCGAGAGTTGGGTGAACTCACTCCTAGATTTCCCTTCACTTGGAAACCCCAGAAAGTGATAGAGCCTGCGCTTTGCTCTTCATCCTGATCTTAGTGGCAAGGACAGGTGTGTACTGAATTTGCATAGTGTCAATATGAGTTTTCTGCTGTTTTAGCAATGGGCTAATTTTGGTACGCTGTAAAGCCCATCTCCATATATAAAGTATGTTTTCTAATTTCGTTATGATCATATTTTAGTGTATATTTCAAGTTTAGGGAATAAGAAATTAGGAATTGTATCTCCATACTCCAAATTAAATACTAATTATAAGCTAGCTTTTTTCCTTAGAAGGGTATTGTTACCTGTCACTAGGGGTGTCAATCGGGTGGGTCGGGTCGGGTTTGGGTCGGGTCAATTTAGTTTCGGGTAAGTTCGGATTCGGGTCAAATTCGGATATTTTGAAAATCGGGTCAAATTGGGTTGGATCATTTCGGGTTGGGTGCTCAATTAATCGGGCAAAGTCTGGTTTCGGGTCATTCGGTTTTCGGTCCAAATTGATTTCGGATAAGTTCGGTTTCGGGTTTAGTCGGATTTTGGGTGAGTTCGATTTCGGATTTTTTTGGATAT
Organism: Fallopia convolvulus; assembly: GCA_964016875.1. Classification (NCBI taxonomy): domain Eukaryota; kingdom Viridiplantae; phylum Streptophyta; class Magnoliopsida; order Caryophyllales; family Polygonaceae; genus Fallopia; species Fallopia convolvulus. The sequence goes on along the minus strand of OZ024726.1, from coordinate 50,349,203 downwards.
TGGGTGAATCGGATTTCGACTTTGGCCGAATTTCGGGTTAATCTGATTTCGAATAAGCCGGAATTTGATTCAGACCATATATCGAATGATTATTTTGTGTAGTTTAACTACTTTAGGGTCTAAATATTTAATGTAACATTTAATTTAAACATAATTATAATAAATATTCACTATTATTAATATTTTAAAACATAATATAATTTTCGGATGGTTTCGGGTCGGGTAACTTCGGATTTTCGGATAGTTTCGGGTCGGGTAACTTCGGATTTTCGGATAACTTCGGGTCGGGTAGCATCGGATATCGGGTTTCATCAGGCTAGTCCATTCGGGTATAATCGGTTTTGGGTTAATCTCGTGTTCGGGTTTTTTCGGATTCGGGTTTTTTCGGTTCGGGTCAAACATGTTTCGGGTATAAATTTTTTTATTGTTTTGTCGGGTCGGGTTCGGAGTCGGGCGGGTCGGGCGGATTATTCGGGTCGGGTCAAGTTTTAACAGCCCTACGTGTCACCTAGTGAGGTAAAGAAACAAAACATAATATGTGTGGTTTCAAAAAGTGCATCCGACTCATCAGCTCGGCAAAGTCTATTTGCTCCCTCATATCCAAGTGGCATCTCTTTTCAGATTAAAAAATTAAGAGGATACATAATTCCGGATCACTAGTGAGTAGTGATTGAATGAATAACCTTTATTACGAATAATGCCAATTTGTTAAAGTAACCTTTCTCTTAACTGGCTCTACTGCATCTGAATGGTTCACTTACAGAAGTCCACTAATTAAGAACCTTGTCGGGTAATTGGTGTTGTGATTATGTTGTTCTTTGTATTTTTGCCTATAACCTTGGTTAAAGTTGGTTTGGTATATTTGGTTCGTTGTAAACTTCCTTCCTTCTTAATTCATTTTTACCATGTTCATAAAAACGTTACGTGTAGCAATGTGATGATATACTAGTATTGATCGAGTTGTATACATACTTGTCTTTTTATATCTATCATCCAGAAAACTAATTGTAAGGAAAACCCAAAAAAAAAAGCTATAAGGTTTTGGAAATGTGTAATAATGTGCTATTAAATTATATGTGAATGGCATCATCCATGAAATACTTGAAGGGGACCATGATCTAGTCCACGATCTCAATTTGCTTTTACACACTATTCTTTATATATAATCTAATCTTTGAACTTTTTTGCCAGAGTGGCATGTTCTTTGTGAGTAATCAGAATCCATCATATACGTACTTCCAAATGTTCAAATAATAGAAAATATTTTGCGAGTCATTACTAGTATACAATGGTGGCCGTATGAACTATAAAATATGGTACATTATTGGAGAATAATTTAATAAGAAAAATATGATGTCTAAATATTATTGGGGCATAGGTTAAGGGCATGAAAATGAATATATATTGTCAAATCATATTTCTCAGGATTATTTATTTTTTAAAGGGTTTATTAGTTTATTTTTAGGATTTTCTAAAAAGAGAATATTTAAACTATACTCTAAGAATATAGGTTAAAAAAATTGTTAATATAATTATCAGTGATCGACTAAAATGATCCAACTTTCAAAAGTTGTGTGTTCGATCAGTTCATATTTTACTATGGGTCTGTTCAATGTTTCAAACCTGATATGAGTTGATGCTGATTTATTAGTTGATGCTGATTTTATAAGTTGATTTTTTTTTTAAATTATTAGCCTATTTTCGTGAAAAAAATATTTAGGTGTTCGCTGGATAAAACTGATCGAGACTGATTTTATAAAAGATGGAAGAAAAATTACAAAAAATGATGTATTTATAAATTTATAAAGAGAAGATTAAATTTTAGATTTTCCAAAATTAAATTAGTGAGGGGCAATCAAAAGTAAACAAATTCCATAAGAATAAATAAGACTGAAAGAGTGAGAGGGGTAAATTAATTTTTTCGTAAAGTATAAAATTCTCCTCAACTCTCATAAACTAAAATAAATATCATCAGGTTCCACTATCGAAGAGATAATAATGATTTAATTTTTTTTACCATAAACTTAATTAAAGCTGTATAAGGTCAAAATAAGGTCCGCCAAAAGGAACCGCCTTATTTTTTGAGTGATTAAATTTATTTTGAGACTAGTGTTGCGTTACATTGAGTGGTTAAAATGTATTTTTAGTGCACAAAAATTCCGCCTTTAATGTACTAATTTATTACTCCTTCTTCAACTTCCGTTCCAACTGTTCTTCAACCTAAAACATGCAAAACAATAGACCAAGGGGGCAGGGACCCCCTAATCCACCTCCGATGTCTAAGTCAAAATAACAATCGTCGATTGAGAGTCAATGTAAAGACAAGAAAAGCTAGAGAACTCAACGAGTATGAGTTTCCTTGAACAAATAAGCTAAGCGAATATTAGCATGTTCAAGCTCTCAATATGTGTGTTATTGTATGCCCTTCATACACGGCGAAGACGTGTTCGCCGTGGATTTGTAATGGAAGAGAGAGGGTAGGGTGCTGAAATTCTGTCCCATAGGGCCGGCCCAATGCCTTGTGCCACAAGCAAGCGATATCTTGTCCCCACTTCAGCGAAAATTCTATCTTTTTGTTAAGATAAAATCTTCTATTATATCAAATAACCCTCATATTTACTTTTATAGATTAATACTTAAAAATATAAAAAACATAATAAACAAAATACATTTATGAGGATGGATCACATGTACCTAAAACCGGAACGGCCTTATTTTTTTTCTCATGCTTCACCCAATAGTTTTTTTCTCCTTTCAAGATTTGTGTTTTCTTGTTATTTTCATTTTATAAGTGGAGAATATAGTTTTGTTTGGGCAAATTAGTGGAGAATATGAAGATTAGTTTGGATGGGGAAGAATTAAGCCACTTTTTAGGCATCTTTTGCGGGTATGAAGATGCTTTCCAAAGAAAGCAAAAGACGCCATCATAACATTTTACACAGAAAATTAAAATAATACTATCTGGATTGTTGTTAAATTGTGGGGAATTCCGTTGTTGTTGGGACACTTTGGATTTTGGATAAGATCGAACTTCTTTTATGGCAAGACCATGATTGCTTCTTTTTTTGATCGATGATTGCTTTTGCTTGCCCTCTCAGGAATATGATATCTATCGAAAGTCATAGTGTACAAATAATAATCCTTTTTTCTTGGATAATAATTACGGCAGTCTTAACTCTTAAACTGTGTTTGGTATAGGTTTGTGAAGATTTTTAAAAAATTTCTCTATTTAAAACCTACTTAAATATGTGTTTGACACAATAAAGTTTTTTACTAGGTAGAGGTTTCAACAGGTTTTTGAGGAGGTTTGAAAACAAAAAATTGAAATCGTTATATAGATAGGTTTGAGGTTTTTCACTAGGTAGAGATTTCAACAAGTTTTTGAGAAGGTTTGAAAACACAAAATTGAAACTTTTATATAGATAGGTTTGAGGAGGTTTGTAAAAAAATTTAACACAACTTTTTTATTAATTATTTTCATTAATATTCTTTTTGGTTGTTTTGAAATGAAATCTACTCAAAAACCTTACAATGCCAAACACCAAATAAGGTTTTATGAGGTTTTAAAAAATAAAACCTACACCTACCTAAAATCATACACCTACCCAAAACCTTGTCAAAAACCTACATCTCCTTAAAAACTTTGTTTTACCGAACAGAGCCTTAACTATAACTAATAAAAGTATAGATTAGGAGGCCATTCTAGTGTATTTTTGCGAATGAAGTCTAGATGAGTCTAAATGAGATTCAATTAAAATTTAGTTTTTTTTGAAAATGTGTAAAATTTAAATTGCTTCAATTTTTTTAACAATTTAGGATATTACACACAATTCCATAAATTTCCTATAAACAATTCCAAATCCCTTTAATAAAGTTAATTATATTAAAAGTGTTGTCTTTAATTTTATTTTTTGGAGTAATAATACTATTTGGAAGGGCGTTGTCTCAACCCTAAAATATTGACACATTTTCCCTTTTTTTGAGTATTGATTTTTAGTTATGATTGCGAATAATATATCTACACATGTCACTGCACCAATAATATTTTTGATCCATCAAAATTAATTACTCCTCTCGTTATATAATATTTGTCATTTTAGTCTTTTTTTATTACAAAATATTTGTCATTTTAAATTTTTTGACATTTATTTTAAAATTATGCCCTTGTATTTATTGCTACTTTTTAATTAATGATGGAAGATTTGTTAGTAGTAGTATTGGAAAATAAAATAAAATAAAATAATAAATAGGGTTATATATATTAATTTACTGTTTTTCTTAATAAGTATAAACTGATCTAAAATAATAAATATTTTGTAACGAAGAGATTACTAAATAATCTTGTGGCAGTTTATAGTACATTTCATGTTTTCCTCTCCTATTCGCACTCTAGTTTGCTTTAGTGCGGTGGATGATGGTTTCTACTTCCACATTCTTTATTAGTCCAATTTTTATTGGCTTAAAACATATACAACCTCCTGTACTTTTGCAAATTTGTCAGATAGATACTCCATCTTTGGTTTGGACCTATTGAACACTTAAACTTAATAATTTGGACATATTAAACACTTGATCGCTGACGTGGCGAAGTACGTGTAAGTCAAACGCACATATACAACCCCCTGTACTTGTGCAATTTTTTTTTTCTTTTTGTATTTTTTATATTTTCTGATTTTATTAAAATAATGGTGTTAAAGATTGGGCTTATGTGGCAAAATAAGCTTATGTGGCACACATTTGGACAAAAAATTGGAATATGTCAACATGCGTGTGTTACACTCAACGAGATTATCAGCGACTAGGTGTTTAATAGGTCCAAATTGTTAAGTTTAAGTGTTCAATAGGTTCAAACCAAAGGTGGGGTGTCTATCTGACAAATTTGCACAAGTACGGGGGGCTGTATATGTTTAAGCCAATTTTTATTTGTTGTCAAATATATTGTTCTAGTTTTGGACTTGTTTCAACATTTTTTTATAAAATTATTTTACATTTAAAAATTATTTTTAGTACTCTTGAAATTCGTACATTTCTCTCTATTTTTTTTACGTTTTTTAAGATATAAAAAAATAAATTTTCATCCAAAAACTATATTCTACCCACAAGTGAAAACCTAAAATTTTTTTTATTGCAAATGGTTTTGTCTTAAAAAATAAACTGCCTAACTAAATGTCCAAAAACTTTAATTACTCCTTTATTAGAATAACTTTTTTCAATATAAAAAACTAAATAATAATTCTAGAAATCTTTATCTTAACCACTTCATAAAATAGATAATAGATAGATACCATATTATATGCGTAGTTTGTTTCATATAGTACATATCACATTAAAAATAAAAAAAATTAATATACACATATTTAAAAAAAAAACAATAAACACTACTAAAAAAATGCATTTATAAGGTTTGAAGTTTTTTTAGGGTAAGATTTTAGATGTTATAAAAATAGATAATGTATATGTTTATTGATACCGATAAGCAATATTATATATTGTATCTTAAAATTATGCTAAAATATTTTTAATTGATTATTGAAAAAAAATTACTGATATAAATTTCTATCTATATCTACGCTAATACATTATAAAATAAAAATAAATTATCTATAAAATTTGCGCTATGGCACTTTAAGAACCAATCACTTCTTTCAATTTATTTATTTATTTTTATTTATCTATAACTATATATTAAAGTTGTACCTTTTTGAGCCACTAGAACGATTCTGGCCCCACCTCAAATTTAAAAAATTAATTTTTATTTCTATTATTATAACTTCTTTCTATTAATTTTTTTTTAACTATTTAAATCTATCTCTAACATCAAATAAATATCTATTCAATATAACAATATCTTTTGAAAGCTTCCTTATACAAATATTTAAAATTGAAGATAAAATATTTTAAATATTTTTTTAAAATAAATATCAATCTTTTAGCGTATATCTTTTGACGAATTTATTTATAGATATATTGTGATTTTCTTTTATAAAAAAGTTAATAATAAATATTATAATGTTTAAAATTAATAAATAGATAATAAAATATTTAATAAATATATTGAAATATTTGATAATCTCTAAATTTAAGTACATGAAAAGTAATAAAATATAAAGAATATAATATTTGATTAAAAAGTATACATTCTACGATCAATAAATTACTTATATTAAAATTTATATTATATTTTAATTTATTAATATTTTATTTATAATGTCTATAAAATACCGAATCGTAGTAGTACATGGTACGACGGATAAAACTAGTTAGAATAAAGTTTATTTCCTTTTGCGAAAGCTAACAATTATAATATAATTTAAAATTAAAAATATACGAGGAGAAAATCAAAATCAAGGGTAGATAATTGATAAATTAAATACTGATTGGATTTCGATATGGATAAGAAGAAGAAAAACAAACGAACAAAAATCACTTTGCACTTCTCAATTTCCCAAATCTCTGTCTCCTCTCTCCCACGGCGGCGTGAGGCCTACGTGTCTTCATCCCAGACCTCCACGAGCAAACCACCCCAAGCCGAATCTTCCTCCCAATTATTTCTTCTTCCTCTCCTCACAAACCCAACCCCAAATTCGGAAAATTCGAACGCCCGTCTTCCGATTCAGCTTCAATGGGGGCGAATCTTTCGACGGCTGAGGCGGATTCCGTTGCCGGATCTCTAATCCGACCCAGATTAGGCGACATACCAGAGAGTTGTATAGCCCTAGTCCTCGCAAATCTCGACCCGCCTGAGATCTGCAACTTGGCCCGGCTTAATCGGGCCTTTCGCGGGGCTTCAAGCGCCGATTTCATCTGGGAGTCGAAATTGCCCTCTAATTACCGCTTTATCATTGAGGAGTTGTTCAATAACAAGGATCTAGGGTTGTGTTGTTGGGATTGTAAGAAGGATATTTATGCTCGCCTTTCTCGCCCCCATTCATTTGACGGTGGTACTAAGGTATAATTCAACCGATTTACTTTGTGTGTATATGATGGATTTTCATTTTGATTCAGCTGCTAGTAGCAATTGGAGCTTGAAATTTGAATTTGACATGTGAAATTAGTTTTTCCTTCTTTGGCTTTTACATGCTTCTGTTGGGAAAACAGTAGGTTTTAGTTTGATTCACTTCATAAGAATGCAAATCAGCTAAAAAATTCAGCTGAATTTGTGATCCTGAACCTGTTTCAGCTTGTATTGCTTTCTCAATTGTCAATTTTGTATGTAGGAAATATGGTTGGATAAGAGAACTGGAGGCGTTTGCTTGTCAGTTTCATACAAGGCCATGCTAATTACAGGGATAGACGACAGAAGATACTGGAATCGAATTCCTACAGATGAATCTAGGTGAGGGTTTCTTGACCAGTTTCTGTTTTACTATAGAATGAATCAAATTCTTGTTCCTTGCCTCTGAATTTGACCCATGGTGATTGATCACTGAATTTTCTATTAGCAATGATTTTAGAAGACTATAACATTACTACTTCATTTCTTTGCTCACAATCAGTTTTATCAGTATCAATATCTTATCTAAAAATTTGATCTTAGAATCAGTCAAGACAGGTTTTCTGGTATAATTGATGCTTACTTGCTGTGTGACTTGGCTCACTTTGGCCAAGTCTACTAAACGTTTTATTTCATTATAGATGTTAAACAAGTGCTTTGAAGCATTCTATTTCTTTTAAGAAATTGGCACTTTCATAGTTTCATGACATAAACTAATGGTTTATTCTAACTGGTGATGTGACATGGAATCCTCAATCCTAGTGAGGTTTGATTCCTAGAAATGTGGTACTTGATCATATCACTGAAATTGGTAGAGAGAAAAAAAAACATGTACTTGGCTACTTGCAATAAATGTAGCATTCAAATTCTGAGTCTTCACTTTAAAATCAAGACCCACTTTCTTTTTTATTCATGCCCTTTGATGACTTTTGCCTGTAGATTCAAAGCCATTGCCTACCTCAAACAGATATGGTGGTTTGAAGTAGAAGGAGAAGTGGAATTCAAATTTCCAACTGGAACTTACAGCCTATTCTTCAGGCTCCAGCTAGGCAAAACGTCAAAACGGCTCGGTCGAAAGGTTTGCAACGTGGAGCACATACATGGGTGGGATCTGAGACCCGTTCGGTTCCAGCTAACAACATCAGACGGTCAGCACGCTGAGTCTCGCCATTATGTGGATAATCGGGGCTCTTGGGTCCTCTATCATGTAGGAGATTTCGTCATCTCTGACCCAAACAAGATGAAGAAGATCAAGTTTTCTGCAATGCAGATAGACTGCACCCACATCAAAGGCGGCTTGTGTGTGGACTGTGTGTTGATTTATCCTCAGGATATGGCTAAGGGTGCCATGACAGTTTTGTAGAGGAAAGATGAGAAAGGTCATTTCTTGAACCTGTGGGATTTTTGTTATATATATGTGTCAATAGTCAATTGTCAATAGTTCTATCGTAGGGTGTGTATATATTATATATAGTCCTGTTTTTGCCCCTTTTATGTAGTTTAGGGCGCTTTTTGCTGGGTTTAGGGTTTTGCTTAATTGAGTAGGGTCAATTGAATTTTGTTTTTTTTCCTTGTATTTTTTTTAAAGGTGTTGATATGATTATTGAATTTCATCAATCCTTTTTTGGGTTTCTATTTTCGTGAGATGATAATGATTTGAAGACGCTTCCTGTTGGAAGTATTGAGCATATCTCCTATTTCGATTGCCAATTTAACACATTAAATTGCATTAAATGGGTCATTTAATGCATTAATGCTGTGATCTACATGGGCTACACAGAAGCCATGTTTAATTTTGGTAACAGAGGAAGCTACTATAATGCCTCTAGACATTTTACCTAAATTCTTACTAAACACACTCCAACAATCCGAAGGGAACTCTTAAAAGTAAAAGTTCATCCGATGACGTAGTATTATAAATATAATACAAAAATTTTGACATATATTTATAACAATGAAGAGTAGTATTTTTTTTTTGTAAGAAAAATTTACAATGAGGTGAGGGCCGGGGTAATGGTTAGAGGAGAATAAGTGATATGGTTATCTCATGTTAGAGGAGTGGGGAGAATTGTCTTTAAGTTTTACAAAAAAAAAAAAGGGTGAAAGATGGGTAATGGTTACATTTTGATCAATAAACCATAAACTAAAAATGGAATATTTTCTTGCTCTTAACTATTTCTTTTCCTCAACAAATACCAAACGACCCCTTAATTATATAAAATTTTAAGTAATGGGCAGGGATTCTAATTTATAAATCAACCTAAATGTTAGTTGACATAACCATTTAACCTAAAGGGTTATTTTTTGTTTCAGTTTTATAAGGAGTGGTGGTTGTCAATTGTCATTGTCACATATTCTTCACAAATAACCCTTACCATCATTGAAGAAACGCTTCTTTGCTTCAAAGTTGTTCTTCCTATTTTGTCACCTTACTATCTTTACTCTTTAGTACGAGGATAATCCACAATGTAATCTGCATGTTTTTTTTTTTACAAAAATCAAATTGTATGTTTTTAATGTGAAATTTTATAGTAGGGTGATTTTTTTTTAATAAATGTTACTAAAAAGTTATAATTATGAAAAAGAACATAATAACATGTTAATTATAAAAAAATTCCTTTTTTTTTGTCGAAATAAAAAAAAAAGATATTTTTTGTAGATGAGATATTTTTGTAAGGACTGGTCGTTGGAATTTCAGCTCTTGCAATTTGCTAACATAAGGAAACCCTACTTACAAAACGACGTCGCTGTGACCCTCTCTTAGGTTATGATATTTCAGTTCACAATCGAAACCCTCATTGTGCGCGTGTTCGTCCGACGTCGCGAATCATAGAGCGAAGGTACTTCTCTTTCTCTGCTTTGGTTCAGATATGACCTTTTTTCTCGCCCTGATTTTGTAGCATTTGCTTCTCAGTTAGCACCGTTGTGCTTTATCTATTTAATTTTGCTAGGTAGGCATTCAGAGTTTGGATAATTTGGGAGCCGTGAGAAATTGGTCTTTGATTCTGTTCTTTAGTTAGTCGTTTTCTCATCTCTAGAGTTGGATCCAGGTCATGGAATTCGGACTTGATTTTTAAGCTTGAATTAATTTGAGTTTTATTGAAGTACGAAGTGTCATATGAAATTGGGCGTTTTGAATTAGGGTTTATGTTATGTGTGTCTGGTGCGTTGCCTGTGGAATATGGAGTGAGCTTGATGTGAATCTTATTCTGAAACGAGAAAGAAAAGTGAATTTAGGATGTATGGCAATTTGTGCTCTTTGATTGTTAGTGATTAATTCCGTTTCATCTTTCCATCAGTTTATTTGGGTAATGACTTATGAGTTTTTAAGTACGCTTGACGTGCTTTATATTAATTTCATTTTTGGGCTACTGAAACGAACGTATGTTAAGATCTCTGGTGTTTCGGTTGCTTCTTCTCCAATGATTAATATACTTTCAAGCTTGTGTGCTATAATTTGTACACCGGGAAGATGCACCAACAGCTGATATTGTGAAGTTGTAATGATGCTACTTAGTACAACAATAGCCTATTATTGTTTTTTTTTCTATACTTCATCTTTTTCCTTCTCCACCATCATCTCTTGTGTTCTGGAAAGTGAATCATTCCTATGCTACTACTTTTTCTGTTCCAGGGACATTCAAGAAAAAGTCTGCATTTCTTCCGCTCAGTATTTGCTGAGAATGAAGCCCCTCTTTTGTGGAAACCTGGACTATGATGTTCGCCAATCTGAGCTCGAGCGGCTTTTCAGAAAATATGGGAAGGTGGAAAGGATAGATATGAAATCTGGTAAGTATCTTTTATATCATTATAATCGTAAAAAGCACATATAGTTACGTTATTGTGCTACTTGTCAATGCTTGCTTTACTTCATAATCAGGCAATAGTATTGCCTTTTTATCATAGCTTGATGATGATCATGTTGGACCATGATGGGTTCCCAGATTCTTCCAATAGTTTGCCCTGCTACACCCTCTCTCACAAATGAAATAAAGGAAGGGCACTTGTCATAGCTGATGATATGCCTTATTCTGGGATGTATGCACCATTTTGGAACTGGTGTTTTAGGAACTGGTTAAAAAGTACTACTCCAGAAGGAGAAGGATGGAGTAGATATGATCCTGCTGCTGTCATCCAGAACTGAATCCTTTGGTCATCAAATTTCCAGCAGTATATTGATCTTCATCAGCTGCACAATCACCTGCCGCATCACAAGGGACTGTATTTCCACCTCCTTTACTCATCTGCTATATCACTCTATGGTATCGAGATATAGGCTCTAGGGGTTTCAGATGAAGTCTCATTGATGTGGATCTATTTGAGAAACAGCGTCATGTAAAATTCCATTATAAGGATGATCTTGGGAAGAAGAGATGCTAAATGTCTTTTGAAGGATGAACTCTTAAGTACCCTGTGCCTGTGGATGTAGGGAATTTATTTTGTCTTTTGATTCTATACTTCTTTGCTGGAGTTTGGATGGTGGAAATTGGAAAATATTGTTGTACCATACAGGCTTCAGCTGTTGGATTGATATGAAGTCATAATTGTGATTTGTAATTGTTTTGATATATTAACACAGTAGATTTGCCTGCTCAACTGCAAATAAGGAATACACCCCGTGATAGGTGAGTAATTATTTTTCAGGATTAGATACCTGTACTCAGGAATTTCTTTGGTGCAGGAAATTTTGGAACATCCATGCTTTTCTTGGATGGATGAGCTTCTATCCATTCTTTCCTGGCCTGTGCCAACGCATCATGTTCTTATGTTTTCCAGACGAACCAATCTGATCAGCATGGAACTATCATATCCTGAGACACACATTACCTTTTCATTTCTCATCACTTTTCCCCAGTCTTGAGTTCCTGACACGTTACATCAATAAATTCATGACATTCAATGACAGGTGTTGTGTTCACTCCTGGAAGTTTTTCTCCTTTCTTAAAAAGAAATGTTTCGACCAGTTGGGGTTCTCATATATTGTGTCTTTTGTAGGATAACTGACAAATGTTTTGTATTTATGCTTACAGAAGTAAATTTTCCTCCACTTGTCCTTACCATCATGAATTCGTAGGATTTGCTTTCGTCTACATGGAAGATGAGCGAGATGCTGAGGATGCTATCAGAAGGCTTGACCGCATTGAATTTGGCAGAAAGGGGCGCCGTCTACGTGTTGAATGGACTAAGGTTAACATCTTTATTATGCTATATGATCTTTGCAATTACTTTACTTTTCTGCGATATTTTAAAAAAATTAAATTGCATAAAACTGCAGCAAGAACGTGAGAGTCGAAGAGCTGGTAGTGGTGGTGGTGGTGGAAAAAGATCTTCTGGGAATACAAAACCTTCAAAGACGTTGTTTGTGATCAACTTCGATCCAATCAATACTAGGTCCAGGGATCTTGAAAGGCACTTTGAACCATATGGCAAAATTGCCAATGTAAGAGTCAGGAGAAACTTTGCATTCATACAATATGAATCCGAGGAAGAGGCCACTAAAGCACTTGAAGCAACAAATATGAGGTCTGATCATTCTTTATGTCCTTGCTCCGTTTTTAATTGTCATCTCATTCGTGTGTATCTAACTCTAGTTTATTCCTCATCTTATAGCAAGCTTATGGACCGGGTGATATCAGTGGAATATTCAATCCGTGATGATGATGACAGAAGAAATGGATATTCCCCTGACAGGAGAGGAGGACGTGATGCCTCTCCTAACAGAGGCTATGACCGTAGGAGGTCTCCAAGCCCTTACCGAAGGGAGAGGGGTAGCCCTGACTATGGTTACAGAAGGGAAAGAGAGAGCCCTGACTATGGCCATGGAACAAACGCTAACTCCAAATCTGAGAGAAAAAGCAGCCCGGGCTATGCCCGTGATGCAAGCCCACCCAGTAGGAGAAGTTACAGGTCTGTTGTTTAGTGTTTGGCAAAGTCCTGTTGAATGCATAATACACGCGTTTTGAATGATGTTTCATGCACCATAAAGCCACAAAGTTTAACTGCATTCTGATGTTTTATGATACATTAGTATAGTGTAATGCACAACCTCTGCATTCTGAATTTTACTGCCTTGTAATGCACAAGCTCTTTATACGACTACATGACACCCATACAAACCCTACTAGTGTCTAATGCTGTGTTCTTGTATTTGTGCAGTCGTTCACCCCCACCCCCGCGTGAGAGATCAAGGTCAAGGTCAAGGTCAAGGTCTTGAAAAAGCTGAGAGAAGATTGCTTTACCTGCATTTCCGCTGTCTTTTGTGAGATTAGTTCCTCAGACGGTTTTTGTTTTCAGTATTTTGGATGGTTAAATTGTTATTTACTGTATAAATTATTGGTAGCGACTCTTTTGGATTTGAAGGCTTGTTTCGGAATGTTTGATGCATTGACGACGTAGATTTGATTATGTTCTCTTTATGGAACTAGATTATCAACTCAAGTACTTAGCTGCTGTTTCTCTGCCTGGATGGATCTTTGCTGATGTTTATGATTTCAGTTATTATTATTATTATTATTTTTTTAGAATAGGAAAAAATTAGGCTGAGCGAATCAACCTATAGCATCCTTGTGGATGAGGACCTGGAGTCCTGAGTGTGTCTGAATTTGATGAGAACTACAAGAATGGCGTAGCCCCGTAATCGAATCCGCAACCTTATTGCAATTTATCTCCTTCAATCGTGATATTGGTCAGATTTCTCTTCCTGGCTTCACATACCGCCTCGTACATTTCTGTAGCTTCTGCTTGGATTATACTCCAATGATCGTTTGCAAAAGCATTTATCGAAATAGTCTGTCCATTATGGTCTCGAATAATATAGCCTGTTGTTAGGGGTGTTCATAATCGGATATCCGATCCGATTAGCCAGATCGGATCGGATATCCGCAATAAAATTTTCTCTAAAACCATATCCGTATCCGATCCGTATAGCTCGGATCGGATCGGATATTTTGGCGGATATCCGAATATCCGAATATTCATATTGTTATATTTTTTTTGTATTTAAGTTCCAAATAATTTATTCAGTCGGTAAATTTCACCCAAAAATCATGATCCAAATAATCATCCGCATAAATAAAAGAGAAAAATAATTTAAAATAAAATAAAAATGGGGTGTTAAATATAGATTTAGGTTTTATTTAACGTTAATTTTATTTGTGGGGTGAAATATATTAAAAATAATTAAAAAAAAAAAAAGGGTAGTACTAGGAAGTCGAAGCACATAAAACTACTTAGGACTATTAAATTTTTTGTTATTGCATATAATATATATGTATAGTATTATACGCTCGGATATCCGGGGGTTTGACGACCCGATCCGTATCCGATCCGGTGATCCGGCTAATTTTCTCGGATCGGATCGGATCGGATTCGGATAATTTTCCAACGGATTCGGATTTTCGCGGATCGGATCGTCGGATCACCGGATCACCGGATCGGATTGACCGGATCGAAAATTTTTGACCCCTACCTGTTGTTGCCAATCCAGTTTATTTTTTTAGATCCATCAAAATTAAGTTTTAGTTTATGATTTCAGCTATGTTTGTATCAAAGATACTGGTCGTCTCAAACTCCGATCACTTAAAATTCTAATTAACGTGATTCGAGTTAAGACATGAACCTAGTATCAGAACATATTAAATTCATTCTTAAATCGGTTGTACCTAATGATTGACATAGCCGAACAATCACTTGTAGTTGTATTGTAACTTCTTGGCAATGTATTGGATTTGCACTTCGTGTAACTTCTTCAAGAGAAATTGTTCAATAGCATCAAGAAAAAAACATAGTCCAATTGAGAGATCCAATTTGGGCCATTGGGATATGTTAAGTAATCTCGTAGGTTTCAAGTGTACTCGAGAACCGAGATTATTTAACACAATAACGCATCCGTGGGCATATTGAATTGATTTTTTTTATCCGGGGTCATTTTTTACTAGTTATATCCGTTGTGCCATGCATTATTATATAAATTTAGTACTTAATTTATTTAATGAATTAATTTAATTTAATATAAAAATAGAAATAAATTATTTATTATAAATATTATTATATAAAATATTACATTTGTTATAATGTGAGACGAAACCAAAATCATTAAAGTGAGGCAAGTACGATTTTAGTGGCTTGATGATAATTTATTTATGAAAAAAATATAAATATAAATTATTTTAATTAATCTTTTAAAAAATAGATAAAAACACAAAAATAATGTAAAATCTTATTTTTTTAATCAAATTCAATTCTTTTAAATCTTTTAAATAAAAATTTAAAAAGATAATTAATAAGAAAAGATGAAAAAATATGAATAAAGATTGAATTTTTTAAAGATAAAAAATCTTCGAAATTTACATGTATAAGACAAAAAGAAAATTAAGAAAAATATAATATAATTTTTTTTATCAAAATTCAATTTAGGCAAGTAATTTTTTTAGGTATGGAATTTTTTTTATCAACATAAATACATAGAAAGATAAAGATTGAATAATTTTCTTTATTTTTAATTAAATTTCGAATTTAAAAAGTACTTTTGACCTAAATAGATAGAAAGCAATTTATTTATAAAGACTAAATTAATATAAATAATTTTTTAAAACATAAGTAGGGCCAAAATCACGTGCTGATAATTAATATAAATAATTTTTTTAATATATAGTTATAGATTCTGACAAAAAAAAGTTTTAGAATGACAAGTTTTGGCTACGCCTTTTTGCACACTATTTTTGAGCTATATGCACCACGGCATATTGTAGCATAACGATTTCACGCAATAAGGTGCCGTAACATTAAAAAATATTAAAATATTCAATTTTAGTGCATTTTTTCGAGGTGTTCGAAAAACTATGTGACATCACGCTATATGGTGCCGTGAAATAACTGCAGAACAAAGCGTGGATTTATATACACTCCTGGGACAATTTTGGGCTGGCCAGATTGGGCCCAGCCCAGTCCAGATTTCACGACACGGGCTTGCGTGAGATCTGAAATGGGCTGGGCCCAAACTATCCAGCCCAAATCTGGCCCAAGTGATATTATTTGAACGATTATAAATATGACATTATTATATGCCAAAATATATTCCTATAGAATCGTTTATATTGATAAGAAATCAATATATTCATTTCGAATCGTTCATTCTTATAAAAAATCGTTATATTTCTTTAAAATCGTTCATTCTTATAAGAAATCAATATATTCGTTTAGAATTGTTCATTCTTATAAGAAGTTTTGTTGGTTGCCCGAAGGGCTATCTGATCCGGTTTTCCAAACAAGCCACGCTCTAGTTCTCTTGATATCTACGTACTTGATGAACAGTTGGTCAGATCTAGTATGGATCGTACATGGACCGTAGTTGGAGTCAGCGGCTCATGTCAAGATCCAAATTCGAATTGGTTCCTTGTCAAAACGATTGAAAAATCAGTCATTCATCGAAATAATGAGTCACCGTTGATATCGACACATCCGAGCTCGAGCCGTAGTTTCTTGCTTCTCGAGCCGACGTCTGGTTCCCGATCATGCGTGTATTTTTCCACCAATTTTGTTCATTCTTATAAAAAATCGTTTTCCTTTTGAATCGTTCGATTCTTATAAGAAATCGTTATTCATTTAGAATCATTCATTCTTAGAAGAAATCGTTATATTCCTTGAGAATCGTTCATTCTTATGAGAAATTGTTATATTCCTTAAGAATCGTTCATTCTTATGAGAAATCGTTATACTCCTTTAGAATCGTCCATTCTTAAAAGATATCAATATATTCCTTTAGAATCGTTCATTCTTATAAGAAATCGTTATATTTCTTTATAATCGTTCATTCTTATAAGAAATCAATATATTGGTTTAGAATCTTTCATTCTTATAAGAAATCGTTATTCATTTAGAATCGCTCATTCTTATAAGAAATCGTTATATTCCTTTAGAATCGTTCATTCTTATGAGAAATCGTTATATTCCTTAAGAATCGTTCATTCTTATGAGAAATCGTTATATTCATTTAGAATCCTTCATTATTATAAGAAATCGTTATATTCATTTAGATTCGTTCATTCTTATAAGAAATCGTTATATTCATTTAGAATCGTTCATTCTTAGAAGAAATCGTTATATTCCTTGAGAATCGTTCATTCTTATAAGAAATCGTTATATTCATTTAGATTCGTTCATTCTTATAAGAAATCGGTATATTCATTTAGATTCGTTCATTCTTATAAGAAATCGTTATATTCCTTTAGAATCGTTCATTCTTATGAGAAATCGTTATATTCCTTAAGAATCGTTCATTCTTATGAGAAATCGTTATATTCATTTAGAATCCTTCATTATTATAAGAAATCGTTATATTCATTTAGATTCGTTCATTCTTATAAGAAATCGTTATATTCATTTAGAATCGTTCATTCTTAGAAGAAATCGTTATATTCCTTGAGAATCGTTCATTCTTATAAGAAATCGTTATATTCATTTAGATTCGTTCATTCTTATAAGAAATCGGTATATTCATTTAGATTCGTTCATTCTTATAAGAAATCGTTATATTTCTTTAGAATCGTTCATTCTTATAAGAAATCGTTATATTCCTTGAGAATCGTTCATTCTTAGAAGAAATCGTTATATTCCTTGAGAATCGTTCATTTTTAGAAGAAATCGTTATATTCATTTAGAATCGTTCATTCTTATAAGAAATCAATATATTCATTTAGAATCGTTCATTCTTATAAGAAATCGTTATATTTCTTTAGAATCATTCATTCTTAGAAGAAATCGTTATATTCCTTGAGAATCATTCTTATAAATGAATATAAGAAATCGTTCATTCTTATAAGAAATCGTTATATTTCTTTAGAATCGTTCATTCTTATAAGAAATCGTTATATTCCTTGAGAATCGTTCATTCTTAGAAGAAATCGTTATATTCCTTGAGAATCGTTCATTCTTAGAAGAAATCAATATATTCATTTAGAATCGTTCATTCTTATAAGAAATCAATATATTCATTTAGAATCGTTCATTCTTATAAGAAATCATTATATTTCTTTAGAATCGTTCATTCTTATAAGAAATCGTTATATTCATTTAGAATCGTTCATTCTTAGAAGAAATCGTTATATTCCTTGAGAATCATTCATTCTTATGAGAAATCGTTATATTCATTTAGAATCGTTCATTCTTATAAGAAATCGTTATATTCATTTAGAATCCTTCATTATTATAAGAAATCGTTATATTCATTTAGATTCGTTCATTCTTATAAGAAATCGTTATATTCATTTAGAATCGTTCATTCTTAGAAGAAATCGTTATATTCCTTGAGAATCGTTCATTCTTATAAGAAATCGTTATATTCATTTAGATTCGTTCATTCTTATAAGAAATCGGTATATTCATTTAGATTCGTTCATTCTTATAAGAAATCGTTATATTTCTTTAGAATCGTTCATTCTTATAAGAAATCGTTATATTCCTTGAGAATCGTTCATTCTTAGAAGAAATCGTTATATTCCTTGAGAATCGTTCATTTTTAGAAGAAATCGTTATATTCATTTAGAATCGTTCATTCTTATAAGAAATCAATATATTCATTTAGAATCGTTCATTCTTATAAGAAATCGTTATATTTCTTTAGAATCATTCATTCTTAGAAGAAATCGTTATATTCCTTGAGAATCATTCTTATAAATGAATATAAGAAATCGTTCATTCTTATAAGAAATCGTTATATTTCTTTAGAATCGTTCATTCTTATAAGAAATCGTTATATTCCTTGAGAATCGTTCATTCTTAGAAGAAATCGTTATATTCCTTGAGAATCGTTCATTCTTAGAAGAAATCAATATATTCATTTAGAATCGTTCATTCTTATAAGAAATCAATATATTCATTTAGAATCGTTCATTCTTATAAGAAATCATTATATTTCTTTAGAATCGTTCATTCTTATAAGAAATCGTTATATTCATTTAGAATCGTTCGATTCTTATAAGAAATCGTTATTCATTTAGAATCATTCATTCTTAGAAGAAATCGTTATATTCCTTGAGAATCGTTCATTCTTATGAGAAATTGTTATATTCCTTAAGAATCGTTCATTCTTATGAGAAATCGTTATACTCCTTTAGAATCGTCCATTCTTAAAAGATATCAATATATTCATTTAGAATCGTTCATTCTTACAAGAAATCGTTATATTTCTTTAGAATCATTCATTCTTAGAAGAAATCGTTATATCCCTTGAGAATCATTCTTATAAATGAATATAAGAAATCGTTCATTCTTATAAGAAATCGTTATATTTCTTTAGAATCGTTCATTCTTATAAGAAATCGTTATATTCCTTGAGAATCGTTCATTCTTAGAAGAAATCGTTATATTCCTTGAGAATCGTTCATTCTTAGAAGAAATCGTTATATTCCTTGAGAATCGTTCATTCTTATAAGAAATCGTTATATTCATTTAGATTCGTTCATTCTTATAAGAAATCGTTATATTCATTTAGATTCGTTCATTCTTAGAAGAAATCGTTATATTCATTGAGAATCGTTCATTCTTATAAGAAATCGTTATATTCATTTAGATTCGTTCATTCTTATAAGAAATCAATATATTCGTTTAGAATCGTTTATTCTTATAAGAAATCGTTATATTTCTTTAGAATCGTTCATTCTTATAAGAAATCGTTATATTCCTTGAGAATCGTTCATTCTTATGAGAAATCGTCATATTCCTTAAGAATCGTTCATTCTTATGAGAAATCGTTGTATTCCTTGAGAATCGTTCATTCTTGTGAGAAATCGTTATATTCCTTAAGAATCGTTCATTCTTATGAGAAATCGTTATATTCCTTTAGAATCGTTCATTCTTAAAAGAAATCAATATATTCATTTAGAATCGTTCATTCTTATAAGAAATCGTTATATTTCTTTAGAATCGTTCATTCTTATAAGAAATCGTTATATTCATTTAGAATCGTTCATTCTTAGAAGAAATCAATATATTCCTTTAGAATAGTTCATTCTAATAAGAAATTGTTCTATTTCTTTAGAAATCGTTCATTCTTATACGAAATCAATATATTCCTTTACAATCGTTCACTCTTATAAGAAGTCGTTATATTCCTTAAGAATCGTTCATTCTTAGAAGAAATCAATATATTCCTTTAGAATAGTTCATTTTAATAAGAAATTGTTCTATTTCTTTAGAAATCGTTCATTCTTATACGAAATGAATATATTCCTTTACAATCGTTTATTCTTATAAAAAGTCGTTATATTCCTTAATAATTGTTATTTATAGCCGTTCATATATTGGGCTGGCCAGATTGGGCCCAACCCAGTACAGATTTCACGCAAGCCCGTGCCGTGATGTCACGCAAGCCCGTGATGTCACGTTTTTTTCTGACGTGATATCACGGCAACATATAGCGTGATGTCACGTAGTTTTTTGAACCACCCCAAAAAATTGTCCTAAAATTAAATATTTTAATACTTTTTAATGTTACGACATTAGATTGCGTGAAACTGTTACGACACTTCTTGCCGTGGTGCAATAAGCTCAAAATTAGTGTGAAAAATCCCGAGCGTTTTAGATTCAGGAAGACGAAGGCAGAAACCCTTTTCTCTGGGCTCCATTAAAGGTTTAAAGGGTAGGAATTCGCAACAGAGAACGAACGGGAAACGGAGCCTCGAAACTCTTCTTCTTCTACTTCGTACAGTCGGGCTGGTAATTTCCGTCCCCTCTCTCTCCCCGTAATATCTTTACATAATTTTGAGTAGTAATTTCCCCCTGAACTTTAAGTCTTTAACTATCTGTCTACCTGCGAGCTGCTTATAGCTTGATCAATTTAGGTTATATTCTGCTCGAATTTTAGTACATTGTGTGTTCGTATTAGCTTCTAGTGATATGGGCTTTTGGGTGAACACGATTGGAGATTGTATTCTGTTCTGTCATAAGATTAGTAGCTCTCTAATTTTTGCCCTTTTTGATTTGCGATTCTCCATTTTTTCTGGATAGGGTTTTTGTTGAATCTAATTGTTAAACCAAGGGACGATTTTCGTAAATCGAATTTTCAGCTAATCATCTTGAAACAGAAACCTCCTCATGAGAAAGTGGCAGTGGAATTTTCAGTTAAGTAGTGTCACGCCAGATGTTAAGCTTTATTGTACCTAATCAGTACCTCAATCTGTGTTGGCTATTAGCTTGTTATGCAGGAATTGTAAGGCTTTTCTATCAAAGTTTTTGGAATTTATTCTTATGATGAAGGCCTTGAAGGATATATTGGTCTATGTTTTATGGCATTATTTCATGTAACTGTTTTAGATAGGGCTCTTTGCACAACAGGGTCAAGTAATCTCGCTCTTACAATTTTGTGCTTTGGAGCTACTTAGACAAATAGTTCCTAGTTTAATATGAGTTATTATATACCTGTCTAATGAGCCAATTGAGCTGTCTACCTGCTTGCATTATCTCTGATTGTTTGAGATGGCTGGATTCATTTCAGAAGCTAAAAGATGACTACTCTAGAAGCAACGAGGGAAGAGCTCGGTCTTATAGTTCTGTATTTGAGCAAAGCCGAAGCAAGGGACAAGCTATGCAGGGCAATTCAATATGGTTCAAAATTCTTAAGCAATGGCCAACCGGGTACGGCACAAAATGTTGACAAATCAACCAGCTTGGCCAGAAAAGTATTCCGTCTGTTTAAGGTGAGCCCAGATAGTTAATGCAATTCACATAATCTTGATTGAGACAACTTTATTGTGTGTTGATTATAACTAGTCAGGATGCTTAACAATTTTCAAGTTTTTAAATTATTTCATTTCCTGTCCTAGAAAAGCTGAAAATGAAATCATTTTGCTATTTCTTCTGTTGCAGTTTGTCAATGACTTGCATGCTCTTATCGGCCCAAATCCTAAGGGGACACCTTTTCCATTGATACTACTCGGAAAGGTACGCGGTGATTTTCCATCAGAATATTTCACTTTCTGAGCAATCTCTATGCCCCATTTATTTAATGCTAAGGACATTTCTATTCCCAGTCAAAAAACGCGCTGCTGTCAACATTCTTGTTTCTCGATCAAATCGTGTGGCTTGGTAGAAATGGAATTTATAAGGTGCTCCATTCAAACTTTCTTATCTTTGTATTATTCATGTGCATCAATATAATCAGGAGGATAACTCACTTTTTCTCCTTACAGAACAAAGAGCGAGCCGAGCTGATTGGAAGAATCTCTCTCTTCTGTTGGATGGGCTCATCTTTTTGCTCCACCTTGCTTGAGGTTTGTTGCACTGAAATGTTATTTTGCCATCTGCATATTCTTTTTTTTTTTAAACTAAAATTAGGAAGATTATGAATCTCTGGATCAATGTTTCAGCTTGTGGAGCTTGAAAGGCTTTCAAATCAAATGAATAAATTAGAGAGGCAGCTTAAAGGGAGTAACAAGTATAAAGTACGCCATCTGCCACTTATTTTTAGTTGTCTTCCGGAAATACCTACTAGTTGTTCATTGAGCTCATTTTTTTGTTATTGTTTGGGTGCAGAACGAGAAATATTGTGCTAAGCTTGATAAGGCAAATGAAAGGTCACTGGCTTTGGTCAAAGCAGCTGCAGATATCGTCGTTGCAATTGGACTCCTGCAATTGGCCCCCAAGAAAGTGACTCCTCGTGTCACTGGTGCCTTTGGGTTTGCTTCGTCTCTTATTTCTTGTTATCAGGTCTGGTTCAAAGTTTCCGTTTCTAACTTTTCACTACTTTACTGTCACAAGAAGTCTTGCTTACTGACATTTATGCTGAATTATATTTACTGTCTTCGTTTGGATTAATCAGTGTAATTACTGAGAACGTTTTAGAAGCCGTCGTTTGACAAACTTGTGCTCTTATTTTTTGATGCAGCTGCTTCCTGCTCAACCAAAGCCGAAGATTTCTTGGAAATGGAAGCTTTTGGTTTCTGGGGAGCTGGAATTATGATTGGGATAGTGAAAGTGAGCTTCTTATCATGATCTCACCTTAGGTTTGTTTCATTCTTAGTACAGATTATAACGGTAATAAGATCCTTTTGCTTGTCAATGGTGATTTTAAGCGTGAAATTTGTCCCAGTTTGAGTGCAAATGATTTTCACAAATGGTGGTGTTGAATGTGTTCCATGGTTCCAAAGTTCATTACGGGTTGGCTTACTTAAGTGACTCCAGATCTATAATTTTTGATGGGTTTTGCGATCTTACTTATCAATCAATGGCAGGGGGATCCTGGGTTTGAGACTTTGAGATGATGAGATCTATCTTTTGATGGAAACCTTGTTTAAGCATCAAAATGAAGTGCGGATGTAAACTGGAAATGCACAAGTTTTTCTAACAATTGCAACAATTTCTACGGATAGGAGTTCAATATTTCATAAACATAAATTCGAAGTTCTTTGATGTATAAATTTCCCAATCATGAGAATCCCCAATATAAAATAATTTGAAACACAATAATAATACAGTGTGTATTTATAAGAGTTGGAATTTATGCAAACCTTGTTTGAAATTCCGCCGCCTTACTATGGCAATATGTTTGTTTATAAGGCCAGCCTAAATCATCACAGCGGATGATCTTTAAGAAATGATAACAAAAAACAAAATTTCTAGAATTACTAAGACTGGGATTTGAACTTGAACTTGAACTTGAATCTTCAAGAACTTGTCGACAATGTCCGATATTGACATGTCTTCTTGCAAGGAAGTTTACCGCAACATTACATTCCCTAAAACAATGAAAAAAACCACCTCTTGAAACTCACCAACCAGAGCTCTAATTTCCTCTATCAAAAATTTTATTTCCCACAGGTTTTCCAAGTATTACTGCATTTAGTTTTAACGTATCAATTAGATCAGACATAAAACAATATGTTGTAGGAGCAATTATAAATTTACAATTTAATTTATTTTCTAAACTAGTCATCATTTTAAACATAAAAGGACAAAAGAAAAAAAGATGATGAAGGGATTCATTTTGAAGACCCACACAAAGAACAAGTCGCAAAAACCGAATTATAAAATTTATTAATTCTTTCCGTTGTAGGTAAACAATCAGAACATGCTTTCCAAATGAAATTTTGAATTTTAGGAGGAATTCGTAGCTTCTAAATCCAAGAAAAACCCGTCCTAGGCAAATATCTTAAAGATGTAATTAATTCAAAAGCCGACTCAACTGTAAAAGAACCATCAGACGATGGACTCCAAATTATAGAATCCTGCATATTATTAAGAGGAATATAAATAGAAGAAATATTTGTTACTACCCAAAGTGGCAGAATACTAGAAAGCGCTGAAATATTCCATGTTTTATTAGGTAAAATGAAAGAGGAGACCTTTAAATGAATATTAATATTATCATAATATTCCATTAAATTAGAATTACCTAACCAAATGTCGGATCAGAATAGAATATTTTGGCCATTTCCAACTAACCATTTAACACCTTTGGAAAAAGTATCCCTGATATGTAACAATCTTCCAAGTTGCCATGAAGTAGCTTTTGGTTTATAATTAAAAATATGATGAGTTCGTAGATACTTTTCATTAATGATTTTAACCCACATATTATTAGGATCAATTAAAATTTTCCATAACAATTTCATTTGGAGAGCTACATTATTATTAGAAGCAGTTCTTAAACCAATACCTCCATTTTCCTTTGAGGAACAAATCTTATCTCAATTGATTAAAGGATGATGATTGGGTACATATTTATTCCAAAAAAACATTCTATTAATTTTGTCAATTTCTTCACATATACCTTTTGGGAGGAAGAAACTCTGCATTAGATAACTAATCTTACCTAAAAGGTTTGATTGAATTAAGACAATCCTTCCCGCCTGAGAGATGGAGTTAGCATTCCACTGAGTTAATTGATATTTTAATTTATCTGTTATATCATTGAACATAGAATTCTAAACACGACCTTTTAGAATGAGAATTCCTAAATATTTTTCAATTGAAGTAGTGATTTGTATATTTAAAGTAGCTGCTAAAGAAGCAGCCATAGGGCGCGAAATATTTTCCGAAGTTTGGAACAAATTTTTATTATAATTTATTGATAACCCAGAAAGAGTACTAAATTTATGTAAAAAAGATTTTATATAATGTATATTATCAAAAGTTGCATTTGCAAAAATAATGGTATCGTCCGCAAAACTTAAAAATGGGATACAAGTTCCATTTTTAACTAATTGAATCCCAATTTTAGGAGAGTTCAGAGAAGACTCATAATGTAAAGTACGAGCTAAATATTCCATTACTAGAACAAAAATGAAAGGAGACATTGGATCAACTTGTCTAATTCCATATTGAGGAGTAAACTTAGGACTAGGTTCATTATTAACGAGAACAGAGGATGAAGAAGTAGTAATACATGTCATAATTATATGAACCCAATGAGAACTAAAACCAAATTTTAGTAACATTTGTCTAATAAAGTTCCAATCTATATTATCATACGTTTTTTCTATGTCAATTTTTATAGCCATCCAACCTTTTGTGCCCTTTTTCTTTTTATGAAAAGAGGGGAAAATTCCATGGGCTATTAAAATATTATCTTGAATAAGCCGGCCTTGAACAAAAGCTCCTTGCAAAGGATGAACTAAGGACAAGAGAATATATGACATTCTTGCTACTATGATTTTTGTAATAATTTTATAAAAGTATTACACAAACTAATGGGTCTAAAATGATTAATAGTTATTGGAGATTCATTTTTAGGAATTAGTGTAATAAAGGATTTATTAAAAGCCTGAAACATATGACCTGAGTGAAAAAATGAATTAACAGCTAGACAAACAAAATTCCCCACTATATGTCAATAGTGTTGAAAAAATTCAGTTGTGAATCCATCTGGTCCTGGGGTTTTATCCGGTGCCAGATCACCTACTGCTTTTTTATTTCACTTTGAGTTCGAGCTTTACTAAATAAGAAATTATCTTCCTGTGTAACTAGAAGAGGTATAATATCTAAATCATTTGACTCAATAGAACACAATGGATTTGCCAAAAATCTATCCTTAATTTCTTAGAAATTAAGCAATGGTCCGAAGTTGTAAAAGGATGGTGAAAAGTTTTAATAGACGGATATTTTTTAATTAATGAATGATAAATAAAAATTCTATCTAATTTTTCAAAAGTATTATCCAAAGAAGTAGAACTTTTTCTCCAAGTAAACGGAAAACCCGAAGTAGGAGCATCAATAAGTCCTAACCTTAATTTCAAATTTATTAATCTCATAAATCTTGATTGGGATGGAAAAGTCCCCCTAATTTGTCATGGTCAAAATTAATTTCATTTAAATCTCCAATGATAATGAACGGAATACCTGAATCTAATAAAAAAGTTTGTAGAAAATCCCAATATTCTTGTTTTTCTTCTTCCCGAGAAGGTGCATACACAAAAGCTATCAGAAATTTTGACGATCTAAATTCATAAAGTAATATTATAAGATTTGTTAAATTATAATATTCCGTGCAATGCTGTGAAAAAGAATTATTTGTCATTAAAATTCACATGCCACATCGAGATCCTATACTAGGACTAAAAATAATTTTGTGAAATCCACATTTTAACCATGAGTTAAAATCCACAAGATATGTAACTTATTTTTTTTTTCTAATAAACCCAATTTCTTCCCATAACTTAGGTCTACGAACACCCCTAACGTTCCAATAAGCGATACTCATAAAAAACCTTGTATAATATGAACATTTATTTTGAATAAATAGATTAAATATGGGAAGATAATATGGGATAAATAACAAAACTTATAAAATAAAGATGCATAGAAAATTATAATAAAAACATCGGAAAATTTATGTGATAATGTAGAAAAAGTAACTGCTAATAATTAAAACTAACTTAAACCTTAAGTGAATAAAATACAAAGTTAATAACACACAAGTATTTTTTGTAAAAAAAATTCAATAAAGCACTTAAACAAAATATCAAGAAAGGTACACATTATA
This sequence comes from Fallopia convolvulus, assembly GCA_964016875.1. Taxonomy (NCBI): domain Eukaryota; kingdom Viridiplantae; phylum Streptophyta; class Magnoliopsida; order Caryophyllales; family Polygonaceae; genus Fallopia; species Fallopia convolvulus. Next base: position 50,322,234 of record OZ024726.1, on the reverse strand, counting down.
AATTGATAAACTATAACTTAATAGTCCATATAAACATTATGTAATAGAGAAACACTCATTCAAACTAGGAACAATTAAAAGCCAAAAACGATAATTATATAACCTGTTATAAATCAAAACATAACAGTTTACTAAGCATACACAACTTAAATGTAGAGATGGACAATCATAATACAAAACGAGTAGCATTAATATTTCACAATACTTAACTGTCCACAAACTTCCAACCTTCATCAAAACACAAACATCAACCTTCCAACATAAAGCAAGTGCTGAAACAACATAAACTAAGTCTAAGAGTCCTTCAAACACTATCTTACAAACACTGGATAAACATAAGTAAACAATCTTCAAAAGATGGGGAGATGAAGATCCCCTAACAACACCAACCTTGAAAGAGCCACTAATCATTAAACTGCATTTGATTTGTGAGCCCTGGACCTTTTAGGTTTCTTAGAGGAAGATGTCACCACATTTGCCTTGTCACTGATCTCATCTTCAATCTTCCTTTTTGGGGAATCAGTAGAGCTTTCACCTGCTGACTTGATTTCGACTGCATTAAGATGGTTTCTTAACATACTATTGGAGGATTCAGTCCCAGTTTCATTGATCATACCATTCATCCCTGGATAAGGCAACTGAGGGATAGGACTGACATGAGCTGAGCCTGAACCTAGCCCAGTAGAGACCATGGGAGAGGCACAAACAAATGGAGGGATCATAATGTTGGTGATTTGTGAAAGTCATCAACTCATTTGGTGTGAGTCATGAATGGATAAGTGTGGGAACTACCAAGGGTATCGCTTAGGCTTGGGGCGTGCGAGAGGCACGTCCTAGTGATCGGCCCAATGGTGGTTCCAAGGGTTAAAGAGAGGTTAGGAATCATGTGTGTGGATCGGCGTTGGCATCGGTGCAAGGGCGCCAATGGCGCGCCTTGATCGATCGAACCAAACATGAGGTTCGCGGGCTGGCCAAGGCACGAGGCGAGAACCTCGTGTGAGCCGAGCACCGTGCATCGGCATGGACGCCGAGACGCTCCAGCGATGCGGGCGTCAAGTGCCTAGGCGCTAGCAAGGGCGCGCCGCTGCGCTATGCAAGCGCGCAGCAGCCGCGGTAAGCCAAGGCGCGCCTAGGGTGCTGTTTTGGTTGTTTTGCAAATGTGGCTTGGTTTATCCAATGAATTTGCAATGTGATGATTCCTAGGTTGAGAAATGAAGCTCAAGGACTATGTGGCAAAATTTGAGATTAAACCAAGGCTTGGAACCTCGGTTTTAAGCTAGCTCAAGTTAGGAGCTGTTTTTGGTTTAAGCTAAGTATGAGCTAGGGCGTTGGCCTTTTGGCTTCGCGAAAGCTTCACCGAACCTCGTAGTGATGAGACGCACGTTTCATGTCTCGAGTGTGTGAGTGTGCCAAGCTAGCTCGGAGCTAGCTTCCCCATGGATTGGACCGCGCGCACACATGGGCCTTTTTGGGCTTCTATCTTGAGTTTTGGATAAGGATGAAGTTTAAAATTTGAAAAGTTGTTAAGGGAGGTTACCAAGTTGGTTATAACCAACTCCCTACTTTTCCTCCTATTTTTTCTCCTTAATTCTCTCAACAAAATAACTTCCACTCTCTCTCTCCATAACCACCCATCCTCTTGCCTATAAATAGAGATGGAGCGCCTCTTGCACAAGAGCTCGAAGGTTCGAGAATTCATTCTCTTCAAGAGGGTCGTGAGTTCTAATTAAATACGAGAGTTGTGTTTGATTGTTCTACATCATCCACAAGACACTTATTGAAGAACGAGGTGCGTATATATGCAATGATGAGACATGCTTGTCACATGTTCATTGTATAGCAACGTTTTATCTCGCAACGTTATTGTGGTTTAACCCTTGGCATATTAATAGGGGCAATAAACGTTGAAGGAAAGATTGATCTAATCATTTGACTCGTTGCCTTATCTAATCAAGTCATGTTGTTTATGGTTTTAAAGTTTTAAATCGTGCTAGTATATACTAACAACATTCGGCGGTGATTACCCTTGTGGTCTACACCCAACGAGATTACCTTCGGGTCTACTCACGAGATTACCCTTCGGGGTCTACTCAATCGTCTTGATTACCCTTCGGGGTCTACAAGAGCCGAATCTAACCTTCAACTAACAACACTAACTAAAAATAACAATCTTCAACGTTTATTTATTGTTTTAGTTTTTGTTGTTTTGTGACTTGTAAGGCAATTGATAATGGCAAAAACGAGTGAATCATCGATTAAGGAAATGGCCTCTAAGTTCGTGAAACTCGAAAAGTTTGAGGGCCTGGATTTTCGTCGATGGCAAAAGAAGATGCATTGCTTGCTTACTTCTTTGAAAGTGGTGTATGTGCTTACAACACCATGTCCAGAGGTACCACCCCCCATACCGGATGTGGTCGATGAAGAGACCGAAGAACAAGCCAAAGAAAGGCAATCCATATCGCTAGAGCATAGGCGCTATGGGAAATGGGAGAATGACGACTACATATGTCGTGGTCATATCTTGAATGGTATGGCGGACTCCCTCTTCGATGTGTATCAACACTATGAGTCCGCTCGTGGTTTGTGGGATGCACTCGAAGGGAAATATTTGGCCGAAGATGCTTCGTCCAAGAAGTTCCTTGTTTCCAACTTCAACAATTATAAGATGTTGGAATCTAAACCGGTGATGGATCAATACCATGAGTTGGTTCGCATTTTGGGAGAACTTAAGCAACATGGTATTGCTATGGATGAGGATTACGCCGTCTTGTCCATAGTGGATAAGTTGCCTCCTTCATGGAAAGAGGCAAAACATCTTCTCAAGCATTCCAAGGAGGACATGAATCTTGTCCAACTTGGCTCCCATCTTCGGATTGAGGAGTAGTTCAAAATGAACGATAAAGGGAAGAATAATGAGGACAAGACCGCTCATTCGATGAATACCATTGAGGCGGCCAAACGCAAGGGCAAGGGCGCCAAGGGCGCCAAGTGGCCCAAGAAGTCCAAAGGTGGTAAAATTAGCAAAGGCGTGAAGCGTGTCTCTAATGAAAAGATAAAGGGGACATGCTGGAATTGTGGCAAGATTGGCCACATGAAACGTGAATGCGACGCCAAACCCATGCGCAAAGACAAGGGCGCGCCTACGCCTAAGTCGGGCTCGGGCGCAAGCCACGAGCAAGGTACTCCAATGGAATTTGGTTTATCTAAAAGTGATTCATTGTTTAGTGTATCTAAAATTGATGAATGTCTTGTCTTGAAGGATGAGAATATGAATTGGTGGCTTGACTCGGGAGCCACCACACATGTGTGCATGGACAAAAGTTGGTTCAAGCACATGAAGGATGTGGAGGACAGTTTAGTTCTCTACATGGGAAACGAGTCGACGACTCCGGTCTTAGGCAAAGGAGACGTGCTTCTACACTTTACAAGTGGGAAGAAACTTATTCTACATAATGTATTGTACGCACCCAACATTAGAAAGAATGTTGTAAGTGGTGGTGTATTGAATAAGTTGGGATATCGATTGGTCTTTGAGGCTGATCGTCTAGTAATAAGTAGGGCTGGAATATTTGTAGGCTTCGGACACTATAAGAACAATATGTTCCTACTTAATGTAATCAATAATAATAAAGTTATGTATGATTACATGGTGGTGTCAAAGGAATCGTTGTATGATTTGTGGCACGCGAGGTTAGGGCATGTCCACATGAAACGCATGTTGGATATGGCAAAGGATCAAGTTATTCCTAACTTTGAGCCTACACAAGAAAAGTGTAAAACTTGCTTGCTAACCAAGATAACTAGGCTTCCTTTCAAGAGGATTGAAAGAGAGGAAGGGGTCCTAGGGCTAGTCCATTCGGATTTGGGGGATTTGCATGCAACACCATCGTTGGGTCAAAAGCGTTATTACATAACGTTTATTGATGACTACTCTAGGTATTGCTATATCTATCTTGTTCATTCAAAGAGTGAGGCACTTGATAGATTCAAGGCATATAAAACCGAGGTAGAATTGCAAACCGGTAATAAGATCAAAAGACTACGAACCGATCGTGGTGGTGAGTATATGGACAAGGAGTACTTTGAGTCTTGTGGTATAATCCATGAGACAACGGCTCCATATACCCCTCAACAAAATGGGGTGGCGGAACGAAAGAACCGTGTGCTTAAGGACATGGTTAATGCCATGTTGTCTTACTCCGGGTTAAAGAACTCATTCTGGGGTGAAGCGATGCTTACGGCCAACTTTATCTTGAATAGAGTGCCTAGCAAAAGAAGTCGCCAATCACCTTATGAGTCGTGGTTCAAGAAAAAGCCTAGTCTTGACCATCTTCGTATATGGGGATGTCGTGCGGTCGTTAGACTAACGGACCCTAAACGAAAGACTTTGGGAGACAGGGGTGTTGAGTGCATCTTCATTGGATATGCACACAACTCTAAGGCCTATAGGTTCTTTGTTATAGAGCCTAATCATGCAATCTCGGTAAATACCGTGATAGAATCGCGTGATGCAATATTTGATGAGACTAGATTCACATCTAGTCCAAGGCCTAGAGAAAAGGATCAAGAAGAAGTTGATCCATCCTCGGATCCAATAGAAATCGAGGAAGAACCAACCACGGCGCTTGGACCGAGAGTGACTCGATCCATGTCTCGTGCCGCCGCGCCACAAGGCGCGACACAAGGCACAATCGGAAGGGCGTCGCAAGGCGCGCCCTTGACGCCGAGTGGGGACGACGTCGGCGAGACGCCAATGTTCGTGGACTCGAACCCGAGTGAGGATTTGGAATCACCAAAGTGCAAGGCTGCGGAGATCGAGGGCGAGGACGCTGGCGCGCCTAGTGACGCCGAAGACGATGCGGTCGCGTTGCTTGGAACGAGCGACGCCGGCGCGCCTACGCCGAGGGCTCGAAGGCGTAAGCGGCGTCGAGTGCATGAAGCACTTGCGATGGGACACAAGTCTCACGAGCCCATCTTTGAGATGTTTTTGGTTGAAGGGTCTAGAGAAAATGAGGGTCAAAGAATTTCATATTTTCATATGGATGAGGATCCTAAGACTTTCAACGAAGCCATGACTTCTCAAGATGTCTCGTTTTGGAAAGAAGCAATCCAAGATGAGATGGACTCCATTGTTGGCAACAACACTTGGGAGTTGTCGGACCTTCCACCTGGATGCAAGCCATTAGGGTGTAAATGGATCTTCAAAAAGAAGATGAAGGCCGATGGGTCCATAGACAAGTTTAAGGCTCGATTGGTTATCTAAGGCTTTAGACAAAGAGAGGGTGTTGATTATTTTGACACCTATGCCCCTGTGGCAAGAATCACCACGATAAGACTCTTGATTGCTTTGGCAAGCATTCATGGTCTTGTCATCCATCAAATGGACGTGAAGACGACGTTCCTCAATGGAGATTTGGATGAAGAGGTTTACATGAAGCAACCCGAAGGATTCGTAGTGGAAGGACAAGAACATAAGGTATGTCGTTTGATCAAATCTCTTTATGGTCTTAAGCAAGCGCCTAAACAATGGCATAATAAGTTTGATGAAGTAATCTTGGCCAATGGTTTCAAGATAAATCAAGCGGATAAGTGTGTGTATAGCAAGTTTGATAAATCTAGTCAAGGAGTTATCATTTGTCTATATGTTGATGACATGCTTATATTTGGTACAAACCAAATGTTAGTGGATAAGACAAAAGAATTCTTGTCTACTAAGTTCTCCATGAAGGATCTTGGAGAGGCCGATGTGATCTTAGGAATTAAGATAATGAGGGATGGTATGGGTTTGGCCCTAACACAATCCCATTACATCGAGAAAGTGGTGAAACGATTTAATTGTGATAAATCCACGCCGGTGGGCACGCCTATGGATCCTAGTGAGAAACTCCTTCCTAACCTAGGAGAACCAATTTCTCAACTTGAGTATTCGCAAGTTATAGGGTGCTTGATGTATGCAATGACGAGTACTCGCCACGACATAGCATATGCCGTGGGCAAATTGAGTCGCTATACAAGTCGACCAAGTGATAGTCATTGGAACGCTCTAAGAAGAGTGCTTCGTTACTTGAAGGGAACAATGACTTATGGTATTGTATACATGGGTAATCCTTCTACTTTAGAAGGCTATACCGATGCAAGTTGGATCACCAATATGGAAGATCACTCGTCGACAAGTGGTTGGGTTTTCCTATTGGATGGTGGCGCAATTTCTTGGGCATCCAAGAAGCAATCTTGCATAACAACTTCAACAATGGAATCGGAGTTCGTTGCACTTGCCGCGGCGGGCAAGGAGGCTGAATGGCTTAGGAATCTCGTGTTAGAGATCCCCTTGTGGCCAAAGCCGATTTCCCCCATCGCTATCTTTTGTGATAGTCAAAGCACGTTGGCAAAGGCCTATAGCCATGTGTATAATGGGAAATCAAGACACCTTGGTGTGAGGCATAGTTCGGTTAGAGAATTGATCACACATGGAGTCATCTCGGTTGTCTTCGTTCGAACACACAATAACCTTGCCGATCACTTGACGAAGAGTTTGGCAAAAGATTTGGTGTATAAGGCATCACGAGGGATGGGGCTAAAATCCTTGCAACTCTAAGATTTGGACACCCAATTCCCCCTCATCGAAAGGTGTGGGCTGAATTCAATGTGGAAAGCCAAAGTCATGGAGTTGGAGAGCATACTAAAATTCCCATCAAAGGTAAATGCTCTAGGCCTACATGAAACTAGTCTTGAAACAAGTTTTCATTAATGAGTCTTTGAAAATTGCTATGTAGGGCACGTTAGAAGACTCAACTATGCATGTGTGGAAGTATAAGGCTTCTTCCAAGTTAGAGTATGAGGATTACTTGACTAAAGCACATGTGAGAAGATAATGGACGAAAGAGCCTTTTTACAAATGCGTCAAGGATAGCACGTATACGCAAAGAAACTCATGTGTAAATGTTACTACTTGTACTTAGACAAGTTGATGTGCTTCAAACCTTAGGAGCACCACTAGATTTTAGTGCATGAATGTGACATTTACAAGTTGTAAATTCAAGTCTACGGACATTTACATCTATACATAGAGTTTGTTTTATAAAAGTTCAAATTATGACGTTGCACAAATGGAGGAGGAATGTTGGTGATTTGTGAAAGTCATCAACTCATTTGGTGTGAGTCATGAATGGATAAGTGTGGGAACTACCAAGGGTATCGCTTAGGCTTGGGGCGTGCGGGAGGCACGGCCTAGTGATCGGCCCAATGGTGGTTCCAAGGGTTAAAGAGAGGTTAGGAATCATGTGTGTGGATCGGCGTTGTCATCGGTGCAAGGGCGCCAATGGCGCGCCTTGATCGATCGAACCAAACATGAGGTTCGCGGGCTGGCCAAGGCACGAGGCGAGAACCTCGTGTGAGCCGAGCACCGTGCGTCGGCATGGACGCCGAGACGCTCCAGCGATGCGCGCGTCAAGTGCCTAGGCGCTGGCAAGGGCGCGCCGCTACGCTATGCAAGCGCGCAGCAGCCGCGGTAAGCCAAGGCGCGCCTAGGGTGCTATTTTGGATGTTTTGCAAATGTGGCTTGGTTTATCCAATAAATTTGCAATGTGATGATTCCTAGGTTGAGAAATGAAGCTCAAGGACTATGTGGCAAAATTTGAGATTAAACCAAGGCTTGGAACCTCGGTTTTAAGCTAGCTCAAGTTAGGAGCTGTTTTTGGTTTAAGCTAAGTATGAGCTAGGGCGTTGACCTTTTGGCTTCGCGGAAGCTTCACCGAGCCTCGTAGTGATGAGACGCACGTTTCATGTCTCGAGTGTGTGAGTGTGCCAAGCTAGCTCGGAGCTAGCTTCCCCATGGATTGGACCGCGCGCACACATGGGCCTTTTTGGGCTTCTATCTTGAGTTTTGGATAAGGATGAAGTTTAAAATTTGAGAAGTTGTTAAGGGAGATTACCAAGTTGGTTATAACCAACTCCCTACTTTTCCTCCTATTTTTTCTCCTTAATTCTCTCAACAAAATAACTTCCACTCTCTCTCTCCATAACCACCCATCCTCTTGCCTATAAATAGAGATGGGGCGCCTCTTGCACAAGAGCTCGAAGGTTCGAGAATTCATTCGCTTCAAGAGGGTCGTGAGTTCTAATTAAATACGAGAGTTGTGTTTGATTGTTCTACATCATTTACAAGACACTTATTGAAGAACGAGGTGCGTATATATGCAATGATGAGACATGCTTGCCACATGTTCATTGTATAGCAACGTTTTATCTCGCAACGTTATTGTGGTTTAACCCTTGACATATTAATAGGGGCAATAAACGTTGAAGGAAAGATTGATCTAATCATTCGACTCGTTGCCTTATCTAATCAAGTCATGTTGTTTATGGTTTTAAAGTTTTAAATCGTGCTATCATATACTAACAACATTCGGCGGTGATTACCCTTGTGGTCTACACCCAACGAGATTACCTTCGGGTCTACTCACGAGATTACCCTTCGGGGTCTACTCAATCGTCTTGATTACCCTTCGGGGTCTACAAGAGCCGAATCTAACCTTCAACTAACAACACTAACTAAAAATAACATCATCATTGTCTTTGGGAAGGGGACGTTCATAGCAGCAAAAGCATATGCCATCTGCTCTCGAGCATGCATGGCAACAACAGGATCAAAAAATAGAGTAGGATCCACAACAGAGAACATATCAAAACTTGCAGCATGATTCAAATGAGGAATTGGAACTGGAGGAACTGGCATATATAGAAAAACCAGCACCTAAACTAGTCTCAACAGCAACAGATATAGTAGACAAGGGAGGCATCATATTTGAAGTAAACATATTATTGACCACATTTGACCTTACAAAGGTCAAAGCAGTCGATGATTTAGGGGCAATAGACTTCCCAACCAGATTAGCATGCATTTTGGATCTTGTTTGCTGAATTAAATCAGCATCAGCAGTGTTTGTATCCACAGTAAGCTTAAGCTTTCTAGGTTGGATGTTGTTTAAAGGAAACTCTTCAAAGCCATGGTTAGGTTCACCACAGCAACCACAACCAGGGGAGACAGTTTCATACCAAACCTTAAGGGTGATTTCAGTATTATCATGAGCAAGGATCTTAACACAACCTTTGAGAGGGACAAATACATCTGTGTTAATTAGCACCCTACAAAACTTCATCTTATTTTTGGAATTTGAAACCTCATCCAGCCTTAAAAAGTCACCCGCAAGGTTATCCCTTAAAATTAGGTCCAGATAAGGAGTAAAGAGATAAGAAGGCGAGAAAGTGCTCATGGCTCAACGGTTGAGCCTCTTGCCAATGTGCAAGAGGTCTCAGGTTCTAAGATTTAAGGTAGTCCAAGTAATACTTGGGCTACCTTAAATCTTACCAAATCAAAAAAAAAAGAAAAGATAATAAGGCAAAAAAGGGATTCTTGCCCAAATATCAGCTTTTACAACTTCATCATTGGAAGGGTTGAACTCAGGATAAAATGGATAAAGAGCTACCAACTTACCCTGAACATGATATGGCCTTTTATTGTAGACTAGATCCCTTGACTCTCTATTAGCAAACTTGAAGAGAATCCAAAAGTTTGAAAACTCTTGGAACAAGATTTCTCCCTTTGCTAGATCCTTCCAAGCCTCCTTCATTTTGCCATTAATCAAAGTTGTTGAAACAGGCTCCTCCACCATTTTAAAGAGCAATGTAAAATGCATGAGCTCATGCAAATATTTTTGCATAGAGGGGATAGCTATTAGATTAGGTAAAGGAAGAGTGGAAGAGAAAGTGGTTGGTTGTAAAATAGAGTTTGAAGGCATAAAAACAACCTCAAGAGATGGAGATATGTTATCATCAGACTGATGGGAAAGTGTTTCATGACATGAAAGGGGACTAGTAAGGCTGAACTGCTCAGGCATAACTAGAGTTGGACTAACTTGATTTTGGGAAAATAAAGCATTTGTAGAAACCTGCTCTATTTCCATAGAAGAAGGATGAGAAGGAAGGATTGGGAAGTTAACTAGAGCATCTTGGTAAGTCTGTGAGTTAGACATTGAAAAAGATTGAGGAGTGCTTGCAGTTGTAGATAGAAGGAGAACATAAGGCAGTGGGATGAGATGAATAAGAATGGACCCGGAAGTGCTCTTAAATAGACAAGTCATTGTGAGAATAACCCCTAGATTTAGTTTAATTAATGAATAATAAAAAAAGGCATGCAAAAAGAATATGACTTGGAAAAAATAAAGTATTAAATGATAAAACTTAACTAGGAAAAAGAGAAAATTATGTAGTACTAGAATGTTTAACCCGTCCGTTGGACGGGGCAAATTTATGTACTATGTTTATTATTTAAAAAATAAATATATTTTTGGTTATCTAAGGTAATTATAACATGTATTGACTAAAATCTAAATATTATCATATAAAAAGATTGAATAAACTTAAACCGTGAAAATTTTAACTCGAACGGAATAATATTATTTTGTGTATGTTATATTGGTATGTAATATGTTTGTATTTAACTTCTACTATTTTTCTGCAATACCCTCTTGAGCAAAATCTTATCTTGTTCATTCTTTTCTTGCAAATTGGGTTATCTTTTTTTTGGCTTAATAGTGAATGAAATACATATGCAAAAAGTGAAAGACTTATAATGAGAAAATAGTAGAACATAAAAAATTATACATTAAATTAGAGCTTATCTTTTGTTTGTAATGTGAATGATTGACTTATCTTTTCTTACTTTTATTTGTAATATCAAAAGTTATAATTAATGATTTTAAATAACTTAGGTAATATCAAATGTTTGATGTTATCATTATGTTTAATATTAATGGTTTCAAAATTAATGGTGTAATGCCAAAGGTTGATATTATGCTATGTGTATAATACCAAATGTTGATGCCATATTTTGTATGTAATATCAAAAGTTGCAAAATTAAGATTGACTATTATTGAGCAAAACCTTTTAACTTTATAACAGATTTACAATAGCTTAAGATTTATTATTATTATTATTATTATTATTATTATTATTATTATTATTATTATTATTATTATTATTATTATTATTATTATTATTATTATTATTATTATTATTATTATAAAAAGTTAATGGGATTACAGAAAGTTAGTGGGAAGCCGAGATACAATCTGGGCCACCACTCATCTAGCTATAGAAAAATTGACCCTAGTGAAAATATGTGCAGCAGCTGACGCCTCAATATCTTGAGTCTTGGAGAACTTCTGTATCCGCTTAAGCAATGAGATAGCATCCTTATCTAATTCTCCCAATGAAGAGAAGGAGAAAGGTAGAAAACCATATCCAATAGCCGCGCATTTACCTTGATACTTGACACGTTTACGCTGAGCTGCATCAACCCCCACACGTCCAGGTGCGAAGTCAGACATCCCAGAAGAAGTCAAGGGGGATGACCCAGTCAGATCAACACACACATCAAGCCCTCCATCCCAAGAGTAAAGTAACATGTCCGCATGACGGAGGCGTTGGTCCTGCCCGCCACACAACCTAATATCCACTTCTTTACCCACTGAAAATAATTTGGCAAAATAAAATGCTCAGAAGATTTGAACTTAGGATCTATGGGTTATTAAGAAACACCATTACCACTATGCTATAGATGGTTTTTTGAATTTTTATCACATAAATTTATATTATACATAGATTTGTAATAAATTCTATGCATTTATGTGGCCTTTGAGGATAACTTTTACGTTGTTATAGATGCACCAAAAATGGTAAAAAAACATTAATGATAGTGGAAGTAAACGATGAACATTGTAACATACAACTATCACTTAGAGTAGCATTTAATGGAAATGAAAGCCATTGGCTTGAACCAAGATTGCAGTAATAAAGGCAAAGAGAGATATGCACCACAGATGCAATGATTACCAAGATTAGAAATAGATATTCATTAATGCTTAAAAAATCTGGAAAAGAGATTCTAGAAAATACTTCAAAAAAAATGTCAAAACAAAACTCTCTCAACTTATAATTAATGCTTAAGCAATTGTAGATGTGACAATATGGAAAACACACTAGGTGGCACTCTTTGATGCTATCCAGCCAATGGATTGACATGTAAATTAAGAAAATTAAATTAAAAAACTCCTCATTTACAAGGTCAACTCTTATCATGCAATTATGAAACATAATTTGGAAAGAGTAAATTTGAAAGAAAATATAAGAGATAAATCAACAAGTGTCATGAATAGCAGTTGATATGTATCACTTGAAAGATATCTTGTACAGAAAAGATAAGAACATGGAAGTTGCAATCTGAAAATATAAGACTTTAGACAGAAATGTTTATAAACCCATAAAGGAGCAAACGTTGTAACCATGGTATACCTAAGATGGGAAAATCTATTCAGAAGTTGAAAAGAAGGCAATAGAACAAGTTCATCATTATAGTGTAATATATTCTTAAAGCTTACAGTATGAAATGCTTCAACCCATAAGAGATAAAAAAGATCAACTATAAGGAGCATAATCACACAGTAAAATCTAAGAACTATGATAAGTATATAAAATATACTATGATTATAGGCAACCTGTATAGCATAATGAGGCATCAAAAGAAACCCTGTAGTTTTGTTAAAACTAGCCAGACAGACAAGGCATCTTTGACGCCAGTCATAATATTGAAAATGGCAACAATTAGGCCCCAAATTTGGAAACTTGAGATGTCTGATCATCATATACATAGTCATTTGAATCAAAACAACCTTAAACAAAAGAACAAGCTCTTTTATACTCAGGTACAAGGTCAAAATCATGATATACTTGATATAGAGTTTAAATATAAAATTTAGATAAAACTCCAAGTCTGAACTTAACCAAAAATGATCAAGAGTAAAATTTGTCATACCCATCAGAAGAAAACAAACTAAAAGGAACAAATGATTATATTCAGTAAGCCAATAAAGGAGTCTCAAGATTTCAATGGTGAAGTGTCTGATCATCATATGTATAGTTATTTGAACCAGCTCAACCTCGAACAAAAGACCCAAGTCTTTCATAATCAGGAACCAGAACAAAAATTCACACACATAATGGAAAGTTTGAAGATAAGGTTTAGAAAAATTTATATACCTGAAGGTGAGCATGATTGAGAATAAAAATCTTAGATCAATATGATGAGGAGGCTCCACAACATCAAGACCCACACAATCATCATCCAGCAACCCACAAACAGCATCAGAAGGCCAAGAAGACCTTTGTTCCTTACTTAGAACAAGCAAAGAACAGAAAGATCCACAAACCTGCAAAAATAAAAGCACAAGAGCAAGCAAAAGAAAGGCAACTAAAGCATAAACGAAGTACTGAAAAGGCAAATAGCAAGGGAAAGAAAAACCAGAAGATCTACAAGAGTAAAAAAAGAAATTCAAAACAAAGAAACACAATAACAAAAGAACAAGAAAACTGAAGAAATCAAACAAATAAGAAAGAGAAACAAAGCACAAAATAAAAGAAAGAGGAGAAGTTGCAACTGTCCTGGACAAACTTAGGAAAACATTAACAACAAAGGCACAAGCAAAGCATCTACAAACCAAAAGAGGACAAAACAATAAGAACAAAAAAAACTATACTCAAGGTACATGGAGTAAAATAACAAGACCAACAAAAACGAGCATAAATTAAGCAAAATAACCAGAAATCAATACAAGCAAGATACAAACAACCAAGCATACAAGAAGGATACGAACAGCAAAAAGGATAGATAAACTTAATACTATAACAACCAAAAAAAAGTAGTATCATCATTAAACATAAGCAAGCATTAACTCTTTTATGGACAAAATTCACGTTCTCATCCATCTTCGATTAAATCACCTCTATCGATGTCTAAAACGGATTATTAATGGCAAAACTAGAAATCCATTAATATTAGGATAAGTATTACGGAGTATCTTTTATATGATATTCTTCCATAATTATCTTGTATAAGATATTTTCCTTATATTTATCTTAGTGTCTCAAGATAGATAAGATCTCTTGGGCTCCAAGGATTATTGTGTATATAAACCCTCTTGCGTCTTCTAAGGAATGCAAGATTACATTCACAAAATCTCTCTATCTTTACATGGTATCTAGAGCCTCTCACGATAGCTCAATTTTTTTCCCAAAACCCTAACTTTGCACAATGTTTGACGATGGAAACAAAACACCGGTTATGCCGCCGTCCATTACTCCTATTGTGCTGCCGGTCACAACTCCCGCTGTTCTTTCCGAGGACCCCGCGCTCACCAAATCAAACACTGGTTCTCTACTTGATGCTGCTAGTGGCATTGCAACGCCAACTCTCGCCTTTCCGCAAATCAATGTCAAGTTGGAGCATACAAACTATACACTTTGGCGCCACACTATCAAGTCTTCCCTAGAGACTTATCGCGTTGAGCACTTTCTCAAAGCCAACAGTGCACCACTGGCAAATCTTCCTGTTGCTTCTGATTCGTCGAATCCACCCCTTCCTAATCTGGACTTCGATACATGGACGCAAAAAGACAGGTTTATCTTACTCTCGATTCGCTCAACTTTGTGACTTCGTCTACTCCTTTATTGGCTCATGTTGCTCGCGCTCAAACTTCTCATGAGGCTTGGGCTATTCTCAAAGCCAGGGTTCTTCTACATAAGATCCTACAAATGTGCAAATCAATTAAAACCATAAAAAACTCTTGGTGTTGTGGCGTGGTTGGATGAATGCAAGAGGATGGAGGTTGTGAGTGGTTATACAAGTCGGCTATTGGATGGGTCCGCGACGGTCGAATGGGTCCGCTATTGGACATGTCAATGATCGAATGCGGTCGGACGGAATCTCGTCAGCGTTGAAGGTTTATCGGGAAGGGAGAGAGATAGAGGTGATAAGGGATAATGCATCATTTGGGGCGAGAGGGATTTAAGGAATGTTTTGATGACTAGACCTCAGGGCGTGTGGACTTCTTCTTGCCATGTCAAAAATATTTATTGAGTGGGCAAGATGGGGTCCACTGACACATATATGTAGTCTTCGACAATTATGTCGCTCTAGCACCCCATTTAAACCGGTCCAATTTTTCTACTCCTTTTATGTACTCCCTCCTATACTCCCTTGTTTTAATTGGTTACAATTTTTTTTTTTCAATAATTTACTAATATTTAAGTTTCTTTTTTGACTTAATTTGGAAATTCATCACCCAATCACGTCCTAGGGTAATATAGGAGGGAGTATATTTAGGGAGTAAAAAATTTAATTTGCATTTAAACCCGCTTCACACTTTACGTGCGTATCTTTTGGGACACATGTCATCATTCGCTCATGCCCACACGAGATGCAATCCCGGTCCATTGATAATCATTGCATCTAATGTTCGAAACAAATACTATATGGATTCAAGGTGGAGAAGAGTTGCCTAGCACCTAGACCGCCTAAACGGTTACCTAAGTGAATTTAGACAAGGTAAGAACGATTAGGGGGATTGTGACAATCTAGCACCTTGGCGGAGCCTAGACAAAATTTTTAGAACAAAGATTACATCAGATGACTAGTGCTTTTTGAGTTCCAAATAGATTGTAAAATATTTTGGAGCATTTTTCGAAAATAAACAAATAAAAATTTGATGATAAAAATATTTTAATATATTATCTACACTTCGACACCAATTTTATACTTGTTTGATAATTTTTTTTTGATATAAATAGAAAATATAAGCAAAATAATTGTTTTAAAATAGGCTTTGTATTTTTTGGGTAATTTATTTTATATTGTACAAATAATATATTGGATAGCATGAAATATGGTTTCTATTAATTTTAGTCATAAAATTAATTTATTATAATGTATTATGTGTGTTAATTAGCACATTTTAAGGGTTAGATTATAAAAATTCGAATGAAACTTCGAAATAGGGGTACCGCAAACAACTAGACCTGTTAATCGGGTCGGGTCGTGTGGTTCAGGTTAGGTCATTTCGGGTTCGGGTTGAGTCGGGTTCGGGTCGTTACGGGTCGCGAGTTAAACCGGGTCGGCGGCGGGTCGGGTTGACCAGCGGGTAAAAAACATAGAATTTTTTATGAATATTAAAATAGATTTTTAATTAAATAATAATATTTAATTATAATATATTATTTTTATGTATTTTAATAATAAAATATAATATATTTTTTAAAATAAGTTTTATACATTTTATAAATATATTAAATCGGTCAACCCAACGGGTTTCGGGTTTCAACCCAACGGGTTCGGGTTCTATCGGGTTCGGTTGATTTCGGGTTTCGGGTTCAAATTTTCGGGTCTTGACCTTAAAATTATCGGGCGAGTCAGATCGGGTTAGCAGGTTCGGTCAGCTTTTGACAGCTCTACAAACAACTATAAGATGATTTGATGATTTGTTTTAGCATGTATGGTAGCATCTCAGACATTTTCATTTTCAAACTAGGTTATGTATGATTTCATATGTACTCGCTTGTGTGATTTTTATTTGTCTTTTTAAGTCTTTTTTTTCATGTGTTTTTTTTGCAATATTTTATATATCTGTTTTAATGTATTTCAATCTTAAGTAAAATAAAATGTATTGTTATCGTTTATATTAATTTCAAGATTATTAATTAATATAAATAATAGTCAAATTAATTTAATTAAATATATAAATTGAATATTATGTCGTATTAACAAATAGAGTTTGGTTCAAATGAAACAAACTCTTATCCTAAAACGTGAAATGAATGCACTTTTCCTAACTCGTAGTGCACTTTTCATACAAAAGTGCATTACAAAATACAAAAAGTACAATCCGAAAAGCGCACTACAAAAAACACGAAAAGTGCATTGCAATGTACGAAAAGTGCAAATCCGAAAAAAGTGCACTCTGAAATAGGAAAAGTACACCACGAACTAGGAAAAGTGCATTCGTTTCAAGTTAAGAGTTTGTTTCATTTGAACCAAACTCTTAACAAATAATATCCAAAATCATTCTAAAATAAAAACTTTAAATGTTTAAATAAATAGTGTAGATGGTTAAATAAAGATGAAAAATTAAAATAAAAAAAAACACAATAGAGATATACAATGTAAACATTAAAAAAAGAGAGTTAGAATATGGTGGAAGACAGGAAGAGTGAGTGAATTAATTTGGAGAAGTAAAAAATGGGACTTAAAGGTTGCTATACTTAGTGTAAATAAGTACTCCACTTATTTTAAATAAGTAGTGCTTTTTTTGCCTTACAAGACGTGAAAAATAATAACTTTTCACAACTTACCTACAATAATTACTACTTATTTGTAATAAGTATAGCCAGCCCTTACTTACTAAATGGGTAAGGCGGTATTAGTTACAAACCGCCTTTAGGGTACGTTTGAGTTTCTAACTTTTTTATATTGCAAAAACTGCCCGATCCTGCGTATATTATACGGAACGACAGCGAAAAGAACACAGAAATAGCGGGAAAGAGAAAGAGTGGTGAGAAGATAGCGCGAAGCCTTCAGATGCGTCGATAACTGGTTAATAATACACTATTCTTCTTTGGTAAACCCTAATTCCTCAATTTGCAAGGCTAGATTTCGTTATTTTGCCAAACTATTCTTCTTCGGTAAACCCTAACTCCTAAATTTGCAAGGCTAGATCTCGTTATTTTGCTAAACTATTCTTCTTCGGTAAACCTTAATTCCTCAAATTTGCTAGGCTAGATTTCGTTATTTCGCTCAACTATTCTTCTTCGGCAAACCCTAATTCCTCAATTTGCAATGCTAGACTCAATTTACAAGGCTAGATTATGTTAATACGCAATTCTTCTTCGAATGGGGTTTCTGACTTTTGATGTTGAACAAGCTTAACCGTAGAGCTTGTGGTCGTTAGAATTTTGTTTGAAATTTTAATTAATTGATTGATTGTCATTTTAGGAACCTCTTCAAGCTACTGAGTTATACTACAGAGTGAAAATTCAGGTCTGACGTTCTCAGCTTTGCATTCTGAATTCAAACTTTGTCAATTTAAAAAAACCAGTCAGTCAATTTTGATCATTTTAATACAAGGATTCAATAAAACTTGTTCCTCTTCATTTAGTAACAAAACTAGGATATCCAATTTTCTGAGACCTAGCATCTCTTTATGCAACGTCTTGATAGGAGGAAGTATATTAGCATCCCTTGGTTCTTTCCAGCATATGTGGTTTTCAGAGTCCTGAGTAAGTCTTTATCTTATATGCCTATCTACATCCCTTTTTTGTTATTTGTTGGTACATACATCAGATCATACATTTTTGGGACAATCTGAAAAAAAGGGGAAATCTTCTTATGGGCTGTATAAAATTTAATGGGAAGGAACCACGATTTATCTTGGTCCCTTGGTTTTGTCCCTCGATTTTTATTGGCTCGTTAAAGTTGGTCCCTTGGATTTTGAAACTCGTTTTAAGTTGGTCTCTAGGTTTTGATGCCTCGGTTGAAGTTAGTCCTCCGGGCTTGAATGCCTCAATTTAAAGTTGGTCCCTCGGTTTGAATGCCTCAATTTTTGTTGGTTCCTTGGTTTTGGTTGCCTCGGTATCTCCCTTTGTTGTGGATGTCTTGGTTTGTCCCACGACTTGATTAATTTGTTTTAAGTTCGTCCCTTGGTTTTGATGCCTCGCTTTAAATTGGTCTCTTGGCTTTGATCGTTTTATGAATGCCTTGATATAAGTTAGTCCTCGGTTTTGATGCCTTGCTTTTGTAGGTCCCTCGGCTTTGAATGCATCGGTTTAAGTAAGTCTCTCGATTTTAAATGCCTTGTTTTAAGTTGGCCGCTCGGTTTTAATGCCTCGTCTTAAATTGGTCCCTCGAATTTGATGCTTTTGATCTTAAGTTGGTTACTCATTTTAGAAGATTCGTTTTAAGTTGGTCCCTCGGTATTGAATGCCTCGATTTATGTTCCCTTGGTTATGGATGCCTTGTCTTAAATTGGTCCCTCGAATTTGATGCTTTTGATCTTAAGTTGGTTCCTCAGTTTGGATGATTCGTTTTAAGTTGGGACCTCGGTTTGACGCCTCGTTTTAAGTTGGTCCCTCGGTATTGAATGCCTCGATTTATGTTCGTCCCTCGGTTATGGATGCAGGATGCCTCAGTTTGACCTTGGTTATGACTGCCTTGGTTTAAGTTTGCCCCCGGGTTTTGGATGCCTCGGTTTTAGTTGCCCCTGATTTTGGATGCCCCGGTTTAAGTTGGTCCCTTGATATTGCCGCTTCGACTTAAGTTGGTCCCTCGGTTTTGCCGCTTTGGCTTAAGTTGATCCCTTGGCTTTGGATGTCTCAGTTTGTCCGTTCCTTATGGATGTCTCTCGGTTTGTTCTTCAGTATGATTGGCTCGTTTTAAGTTCGTCCCTTGGTTTTGATGCCCCGTTTTAAGTTGGTTTCTCAGTTTTGTTTGTTTTAAGTAGGTCTCTCGGTTTTGAATGCCTCGGTTTAAGTGGTCCCTTGGTTTTGATGCCTCGTTTTAAGTTGATCTCCGGTTTTGATGCCTTGTTTTAAGTTGATCTCTCGGTTTTGATGCCTCATTTTAAGTTGATCTCTCGATTTTGAATGCCTTCGTTTAAGTAGGTCCCTTTATTTTGAATGTCTCGATTTAAGTAGGTGTCTCTATTTTGAATGCCTTCCTTGAAGTTGGTTCATTAGTTTTAGATCCTCATCTTAAGTTGGTCCGTCGGTTTTGATGCCTCTCATCTTAAGTTGGTTCCTCGGTTTCGATAACTCATTTTAGTTGGTCTCTTCGTTTGACGCCTCATTTACCTTGGTTATGAATCCCTTAGTTTGTCCCTTTGGTTATGGATGCCTCTGTTTATGTTAGTTCTTCTGGTTTGATTGCCTCGGTTTAAGTAGGTTCCTCGGTTTTGATGCCTCGTTTTAAGTTGATCCCTCAAATTTGATGGCTCGTTTTATTTGGTCCCTCAGTTTTAGATGCCTCGTTTTAAGTCGGCCCCTCATTTTTTGATGCTTTATTTTAAGTCAGTCTCTCGGTTTTGTTGCCTCTTTATAAGTCGGTTTTAGTTTTGATGCCTAATGGAATTATTATTAATATATTGCAATTATCATCTGTTTTCGTTATGGGATTCTGGGACTCTTGTCCTGCTAAAGTCCTAGAAGATGCAGATGATCTTAATCATGCTATTGATAGGGAGAGGGAATTAAGACTAAGAGAAGAGACGCGGATGATGATGCTTGGGTGATAGTCAGTGATGGAAAAAGGGATTGCTTGAATGCTGGTCCAGTTATGACTGAAACTAGGGACTATGATTATTTGCCTGAACTTGATGAGCCCTTGAATGAGAAAGAAGGCTCCCAAAGTAAACAGTATACATGTTGTAGTTGATGGATGCCTTGCTTCTTTTAGCTGACACATATAAAGTAGAAGAAGCCAAAGGTATCAGTAGCCTCAAATCTGATTGTGATGGCCAAACTCAAGTCTCAAAAATGCAATGGTCTAAATTTGCCCGACTTCAGGGACTTTGAACATTTTCTTGAACTTGATGAGTGATCTAATGAGATAGAAAGTTGTTCAAGTCCCAAAGTCAATACATGATCCAGTTAAAATTGTGGATGACTTGATTGTTTCAGATGACACGGAAGCAGGAGTTGTCAATGTCTTGGAATCTGCTTGTGCTGTCCAACCTCAATCTCAAACTATTACTGGTGTACATTTGCCTGAACTTGATGAGCCCTCGAATGAGAAAGAAAACAGTTCAAGTCCCAAAGTCAATGGGATACATGCTCCGTTTGAAAATGTAAATGACTTGCTTGTGTTAGCTGACACAGATAAAGCAGAAGTTGAACATGCTGTCAAAGTGAATCTATTGCTGAGAATAGTCCAGTTCACATTGTCAATGACTTGAAGTATCTTGTAAATGGTAAGAGCTCACACACAAAGATCAATTTTTCGAGTTCTGAATTGAACAGTGTGGAAGCATCAGTTGAGACCCTTAAGAACTTGCCTAATCCTTCTAATGTGGATGATACTGAAGAAGTAGGCACTACTAATGATGGCGAGGGATAAAGCCACCGTGTATTGATGGGAAATTTGCCTGTTGGCGAGGCTGAAGAACTGCCCAATCCCAATGATGTAGTTCAAGTTAAAAGAAGAGTTGTTGATGGTGCTGGAACTGCAAAGCATGACTCTGAAGTCAATGGTGGAATTAGTGAACTACCTGAAGTCCAAGTTGCCGAACCAGAAATTGAATTTGAGGATAACATGTAGATAACAAATCAGAGAGCACTACTTGCAACTTAGAGGGCGTACCTAGTCTTTGTTTAAACAAAATTGCAGAAACAGAAGTGACAAATGAATTTTAATCTGTGACTGATATTCAGCCTCCATTTCAAATAGATGGAAGCAGTACTGCACTCTATACATTTACCAATCATGGATCATTAGAAAAACAAGCTGAGAATAGTCTTCTTGTTGACGCTCAAAAGACAGAAACTATCATTGTTGAAGGCGGTAAAAATTTATTAGCAAAAGGGAGGAAATACAAAAAAAATCCAAGATCAAACTATTATCAAGGATGAAGGATGATAAACTATCATTGTTGCTGATGGTACAACCCCTCGATTTCGAGCGAATAGTCATGATGCTCAAGAATCATACTTGGATTCTAAAGCTGAAAATACTCAGTTGTGACAAGAGGTCAGATTGTCTTATTGGTAGTTCCAGCTTGTATACAAACATGAGGTTTGGCTCCTTGGACTTTGTAGGGAACATGTGTGTCAAATTCTGAGGCACCAATTACAGGATCAAGAGTTGTTGGTCGTGATGATTCTGCTTCATCTAATATTGGGAAGGTTGACGCTAATATCAAAGTTGTAGAGGTATTCGTTGAAAGTAACAGTCAGCAAAATGTGGCTGACAACCAATGTGAATCTAGTGATTTTCCTTGTGACGATTCTACCATGTATGCGGTTGCAAACACGGAGGGTGATATAAATGAAGGGATTGCAATGAACGGAATGGCTCATGCAGTTAGAATTAATGTAGATGAAGATTCAACATCTTTTCTTGAGGGATCTGCTACTGCTGTTGGTGATGAGATAGTGAGAAAGCCATTATACTACTTGACAAGGATCTCTATATATGATGATGAATGAGATTAGTTGAGATGCTGCATTGCTGCTTGAAGAAAAGATTTGAAATAGGGATGCTGTTCTCACAGAAGGCCAACAGAAGAAGGTATAAACTGCTGACAAAGCGCAGAATTGTGCATTTATCTTTTTCCCACTACACAATTGATATAAATGTTTCTTTTTGTCAGGAAAGTTGTCAAAAACTGAGAGCTAATCAGCAGGCTACTATATATTAGAAGAAAGAGTTGCATGTGATTTGTTCCGAGCGATTAGGAGGGTAGTTGAGTCTAGGAGGCACTAGACTGAGAGTTGTCAAAAACTGAGAGTTGAGGAGGCACTAGACTATAAATATAAAAATGAAGATCACATGAAGTTATGCACTCTGGATTTTAATCGATATGTTTTTACCGTAAACCCATGTTTAATGATGTCCTCTCATACTAGTCCTAAGAAAAGAAATAAATGCTCTCTAACATAAACTCTCTGAAGCAGAACTAGCTGTCAAAATTGCCAAGATATTAGATTCTGAACATGCATTATTGAGCTTCATAAGCAATTAGTACTGTCTAATGATGTTCTCCAGGAAGCATTATCAATTCTGCAGAATGTAAGGAGCCAATGGTTAGAGAAGGTTTGTTGCCTATAACCTTTTCAAATACAATTTTTTTGTCAGTCCTATGAACTTGAGCAATTGTCAATTTTGAATTTGATTGCATGCTATCTTAGTTCATCAACTTTTGGGGATAATGAAAATTACTGATGTATAACTTCTTTGTGAGCTAAATATGGTACGGATAGTAAACTAGACATGTTAATTGAGTGAATTTGACTGTCAATTACTGATAGGATAATGAAAATTTTGGGGAGGATGGGAGGAGGAATTTTAGGACCTGTTTGTTCATCAACTAACTATATAACTTCTTTAGTTCCTTACTAATAAAAAATTTGAAAGTTTTGTGAACTTAAGCTCAATGCTATCTTAGTTGTCAAATCCTGAACTGGATTAGGAAGTGTCCTTACCTTTGCCATAAATTATATCTTATAGGTTATTCACTCTGGTTATGATGCCTTTAAAATAATAAGCCATTAAATCATTACTTAGACAATTCATGGCATTCTGGGATTATGGTTTCTTTCTCTATTTGGTCTCAACCTTCGTTCTCTGTATTGGCATGGTTCTATTTAATTTATTACATGGTTTAGTTCTAAAAAAATATCAATTTTTTAAATTAGTGTCTTGTTAATGAAGTGAATATGAACAATAGTATGAATTATTGATCAGTCTATTAACCCCCCATAAATGATCTTAAACCAAGCTTGTTGGATCGATGTGCGCTACTAAGAATAGGGCTGTAATCGAACCGAGCCGAGCCGAGTTTTCAAATGCTTGAGCTCGGCTCGATCATTTAAAGGTCTGTTCGGGCTCGGGCTCGAGCTCGGTTCAAGCCCATATTTTTGTTCGAGCTCGGTTCGTTTAAAGCTCGTCGAGCTCGAGCTTGGCTCGCGAGCCCGCTCGTTCGTCTTGTTTATGAGCATGAGCTCGACAAGTCCGCTCGTTTATCTTGTTTACGAGCAAACTAAACAAGCTAACCCAAAGCTCATTTAGTTCGTTCGCGAACAAATCAAACCTGCTGAAATTAAGTTTAAAAATTAACAGATCTTGAACAAACCTGCTCAAACATAAAACATTACCAATACAAAACATAACATCTCAAACATTACCAATACAAAAAACAAAACAAAACCTGCTCAAATGTCTTACAAACCCCAACTAAATGAACCCTAATGTCTTTGATACAAAGCATAGAACAAACATTACCCAAACAAACTGCAGAATGCCTTAAAAAACAAAATACAAACAACAACTTAATTGATTCCAAAGAGAGCAAACTTCAACTAATGTATTACAAATCTTTAAACCGCCATCAAAGAGGAAATTCAAATCTTGTAACTTCTTCTTTCTTCACATTCTACACAAGAATTTAAACATATAATCAAACATATCATATATCAAACATATTATATTATGAAAATTCAATAGGTAAGTTATGAAATAAACAAAGGCATTACCTCTTTATCTATATGCATTCCATATAAAGCTCTACACCAATCATCACTAGACATTAATACTTGAACAATATGTGCCCCTAAAGAGGCACGATGTGGATCAATAACACGACCACCAGCACTAAAAGCAGATTGAGAAGCCACAATTGTGATGGGAATTGAAAGAATATCACAAGCCATCTTTGATAAGATTCGATATTTAGAAGTTTGTTGCCTCCACCAATCTAAAGCATCAAAGGGTGTATCTATTTCATCATTATGAAGCAAGACCGGTTCCTCCAAATAAACATCCAAATCTGATTTCTCTCCATGATTGATGTCATCATTCCTCATCATAAAATCAAACTCTTTCCTACCTCTAGATCTCTTAACTCCAACCCCAGAAGTTGCTGAATTTTTTTCAACTAAAAGAGAAGTTGCTGAATTTTTTCCAGCTACCATAGTTCTATATGCCTCAACATATTCCTCAAATAGCTCATGTAAACTTGCACGCAAATTATCTATATACGTAGGAGCATCAATAGCTGAATATAATGCTTTATCTTATATTGAAGGAACTTCATTTTATTCCTAGGATCCAAGACAGCCGCAATTGAAATTAATAAGTTGCTCTCACCCCAATACTTATCAAACTTTTCTTTCATCTTAATAGCCATTCCCATTACACAACTATCACGATCAAAGCATTGCATCATCCAACACCTTCTTAATATGCCAAAGTTCTGGAAGAAACAAATTTGAAGTTGGATACTCGGTACCAGAAATGATATTAGTAACTACTTCAAATTCTTCAAGAAAAGAACACACCACTTTAGCCTTCTCCCAATCCTCATTTGAAGGCAAATGACGATAAGTTTATTCTCCCTGCTTATACCGAGGAAAGACATCCTTGTATTCTAAAGCAACTACCAGCATAGCATATGTAGCATTCCATCTCGTCCCACTATCAAGTATAAGTTTTCTCTTAGGCAAATTCAAAGACTTAACAATTTCACTAAATATGTGAAGACGAGAAACAGACGCTGAAACATGCTTGACACTTTCACGCACATTATTAATCACACTTTCAATTTCAGACAACCCAAATTGAACTAGAATATTCAACACATGTGCACAACATCTCACATGAAAAAACTTGCCATCAAGGGAAAGACTATTTGTATACTTCAAATTGTCTTTCAAATAATTCACAGCAACATCATTATAGCTAGCATTATCAACTGTAAATGTCCAGATCTTCTTCTCAATTCCCCACCCATTTAAACGTTTTTGCAAAGCATCAGAAATAGCAAGCCCATTGTGTGGAGGAGGAATATCAACAAAGTTTATAATGCGCTTTTGTAATAACAAATCAACATCAACAAAATGGCAAGTGACAACCATATATTGAACTTTCTGGTCTGAAGTCCACAAATCAGTAGTTATACTAACTCGATTAGCACCCTTTAACAAATCTAGTATCATTTTCTTTTGCAACTCATAAGTACTAAAGCAATCTTTCCTTAAAGATGCTCGACTGATCTTAAACCACTCAAGACATGCAGTTTTCATCAAGAGATTAAATATCTTATATTCAGCAAAGTCGAAAGGCAATTCATGAACAAGGATCATATGAGAAAATACCTCTCTAACTTTAGTAGAATCATAGACAAAATTCTGCACAGTACTAACACTTTCTGACTTGGGTTGACTGAAAGCTGCTTCTGCCCTTTCATTACAATACTTCTCCTTGCGCATTTATTCAAATGTCGAAGAAAATGTGACGTTGTACCAGTCTGCATTGGGGCCAGCCGTTTTTTGCAATGAATGCACTCATATCGCAGATTTCCATCAGGTAGTTCCACCTCTTTGAATTCTGCCCAAGCTTTCGATGTTTTCTTCCTTTTCTTCTTTTGAAAATGATGTTCCTCCTCTGTTGGGTTTTCTTCAGCTGATTCTGTGACAAGGGCTTCATTTGCAATTTCATTCTCTTCTAAAGTTGGGGTAGATGATGAATTTGCAGTTGATCTTGCAACATCATCCATTTATCTATGCAAACAAAAAAACAGATACTGAGTAAAAGAGAAACTTATAATTTATTAACATCATTTACGGAGAATTCTTAGATCAATAGAGGGTTCTAAGAGGGTTGCAAGGCTACTGCAAACAACAGACATATAAATAGTTTTTTTGACTTATAAAGAGGGATCACAGAGGGTTCTCAAATCATCCATCTACCTTATAAAGAGTTTTTTTACTTTTGACAGTGAATTGAACTCATTCTTTTTCCTACCTCTATGTACAGTTGTATAAACTGTAAACAACAGACGAGTTCATAAAGTTTTTTCCTACCTCTATGGACAGTTTGTGACAACTCAGATTGCCAACTAAATTGCAGATAAAACAAAAATTTTAAGATAGGAGAATTGGAAGGAAGAGACCTGAGAGGGGAAAGTTCGGGAGAATCTAACCTCCGACGTTGGTGTTCTTCGACTTTGGAAAGAAGTGAGACAAGAAATCTGACGTTGATAAGAGACAAAGACAGCTGCAGCCGGCGTTCTCCGACATTGATGTTCAGTAGTGCAACACCAACAGATTAGAGAGGGAAGTGTCGGACACCAACAGATTGGAAGAGGCCTCTTATTAGAGATGAGAGACAATTCGTCGGACACAACAATTACTCGGACACCAGCACATTTAGTCAAACACCAGCAGTGCAGCAAAGTGTCAGACAGAGCGGCGGCCTGCGGGGAGAGTCGAAGACGATGGAGAGAGCGGCGGCCGGCGGGGGAGTCTCCGAGTGAGCGTCGAGATGAGAGACAAAGAGAGTTGCAGCCGACGGTGAGTCTGAGTGTCTCTGATGGATGAGAAAGCGGAGAGAGCAGCGACTATTAGGTTAGAAAATAGACAGATGGGAGAGGAACGAAGAAAATAGAGGCTGGAGGCGGAGGTATAGGTTAGATAGAAGGGAAGCGAAATTTTAGCATTTTAGGGTTTCTTAGAATGGGATATTGGGTTATTTTTAAATGGGCCGGTTAATGGATCATTTTTAATATAGTATATTTGTAATTTATACATATAATCGAGCTTGTTCATGAACATATAATCGAGCTTGTTCATGAACAAACGAGCCGAATTCTTTCATGCTCAAGCTCGGTTCATTTATCTTTCGAACTTGCTCGTGTTCGGTTCGTTTAAAATTGAGCCGAACACGAACGAACTTTAACCTAGCCAAACACCGAATTTCTCGCGAACGGCTCGGCTCGCTTACAACCCTAACTAAGAGCTTGGGAACTGGCGGTTAGACTATTCCCAAGGCAACGAAAGTAGAATAACAAGCAAGTAAAACAGAATGCAATTGACACAGTTCCTTTATAGAGGAACCCCACAACAACCAACTAGTGTGGGTAAACCTCTACCTCCGCTTGGAGGATTTTAAACGATCTTCTTATCTTATTGATTGTTCCCTAATTACGCAGGCAGGACTTACACTTCTCTGTTCGTAGCAGTTCTACCTAACTCTAGTAACACTAGTAAGTCTTCTTGCCCTTGTTCCTAAGCAAACATCTCAACTAAACATAAGACAAATCGAACCTTACACTTTGAGCTCAATGTCGCAGTTCCCTATCTCTTGGGAACTCGGATTTTCCGTCGTCGAGATCGAACACTCGTCGTTGGGGACTTCTCTTCTCTTGTCTTTCTTTCTTTCTTTGTGAGTGAATGTAAGTTCTGGGAGAAGTGCTTAATCCAAGCACTATTCATTTGACTTTATACTCGTCCTTACTTGGGCTGCAATCTTAACTTTCATTGTGTCCAAAATGCCCTTTGTCTTGCACGCCAAGTCTTTATCCTTCACATGTGAATTGATTTGAATTGAGTACTTTGAGAATCAATCGGGCCGTTGGATCACTCGCTTCAGACTGTTCCTCAGCCAAAGCTCTCTTGTTTTATCTGAGACAAGATCCCGTGATTTGCGTTGAGTGGTCTTGTTTGCACATGTGGGTTCCTATTCGATGGGAGCTGTTTTCTCCAACGTTCCTTTGGTAGGAACTTGCTATCATATGGTTGTGTTCCTTTGACATTCTTGGGGATTCTTCGTTAGACATGGCGTCCTTTGAAATACTTCAATGTAACACGTTAGTTCTCATATGGCGTTTGTCATTATTGTTGAAACCCGATATAATACGCTCTATAAACGAGATTTTAATAAATCCTAACTCTCGGGATTCGTACAACCAAACGATTTTTGTACGTGGATTATTTCTCCTCCCCACCTTCAGCTGATTGTTTTTGTACTCTTTACAAATAAAGCCTTTAGACTTTATATCGTATATAGCGCGATCTCACTCGGAGATCAAACACGTCGAGCTTCGGCAAACGAGATAATTCTCGAGCCAGAGGGGATTTTCGACCTTTAAGATTGTATCATAGCCTTGCTATATATAAGATTGTCCAGCTGCTAGCTTGTATATATTTTCCCGATGTGGGATGCAATTCAAAATGAGAATGGGCATAACAAATGCCAACCGATTCGTTGACTTTTCACATGAGGCTTTTTAAATGGATTTGCTTTTGGGCCAATATGATTATTTGGCTGAATGCACATGCACGAGACCAAACACACATAAAGAGTGTACTCATACATATATTTATACATATTGTTGTGTTTTAAGTGTATATATATCACTTTGGACTCGTATGCACAATGCGGCAATTTATCTCTTAGTACTTTATATTTGCTAATTCCCCCTTATTAATTAACGGGTTATTTCGCGCACCATCACAACCCCTTGGCTTGTTGTCCTCGTTCCACGAGGGCAACGAGACAACAAACAGGTGCGCAGCTTATCGATTTTATGCGATGTGATCTAAACCCGAGATCAAATATGGTGGGCGTACTTTTGCTAAGGTAGTTAGGACCTCGTCCCTTTAGAGAGTTAGCGAACCTCGTTCGCTTTAGAGAGTTAGGACCTCGTCCTTTGAGAGTTAGCGAACCTCGTTCGCTTAGAGACATAGGACCTCGTCCTTGGAGAATTAGCGAACCTCGTTCGCTTAGAGAGTTGGGACCTCGTCCCTTTAGAGAGTTAGAACCTCGTCCTTAGAGAGTTAGGACCTCGTCCTTTGAGAGTTAGCGAACCTCGTTCGCTTAGAGAGTTAGGACCTCGTCCTTGGAGAGTTAGGACCTCGTCCTTAGAGAGTTAGCGAACCTCGTTCGCTTAGAGAGTTGGGACCTCGTCCCTTTAGAGAGTTAGGACCTCGTCCTTTGAGTGTTAGGACCTCGTCCTTTGAAAGTTAGCGAACCTCGTTCGCTTAGAGAGTTAGGACCTCGTCCTTGGAGAGTTAGCGAACCTCGTTTGCTTAGAGAGTTAGCGAACCTCGTTCGCTTAGAGAGTTGGGACCTCGTCCCTTTAGAGAGTTAGGACCTCGTCCTTAGAGAGTTAGGACCTCATCCTTTGAGCGTTAGCGAACCTCGTTCGCTTAGAGAGTTGGGACCTCGTCCCTTTAGAGAGTTTCCAACCCCAAGAAGCCAAGGGTGGATTAGCGCACTTAGAACCGAGAGTTTTCAACCCCAAGCGGGAAGCGAAGGGTGGATTAGCGCACTGCGAGGTTCGACGGCAACCCTGAGCAGGAAGCTCGACGTTTCCGAGCATTACGAGGTTCGACGGCAACCCTGAGCGGAAAGCTCGGTGGTTCCGCGCATTACGAGGTTCAAAGGCAACCCCGAGCGGGAAGCTCAGCGGTTTCGCGCATTACGAGGTTCGACGACAACCCCGAGCGGGAAGCTCGGCGGTTCCGCGCATTACGAGGTTTGACGGCAACCCCGTGGCGCCACACCGAGACTAGGGCTAATCCGGCGCACGCCAGGGGCGTATCCCGCGTCGCCACACCGAGACTAGGCCTAAGCCGGTGCACGCCAGGAGCGAACCTCGTGGCGCCGCACCAGAGATTGCGGCCCGCGCATGCCAGGGGCGAACCCCGTGGTGCTACAAGAGAGACTGGGGCCCGCGCACGCCAGGGGCGAACCCCCGTGGCGCCGCACCAGAGACTGCGGCCCGCGCACGCCAGGGGCGAACCTTGTGGCGCCACACCAGAGATTGCTGACCGCGCACGCCAGGGGCGAACCCCGTGGCGCCGCACTAGAGACTGCGGCCCGCACACGCCAGGGGCGAACCCCGTGGCGCCGCACCAGAGACTGGGGCTAACTAAAGAGGAGAGAGGACGCACTTACTTGATTATCCGAGAGTTAGGTCGGATAGGGAGAGCAGGTTCCCACAGACGGCGTCAGTGTTGAAACTCGATATAATACGCGCTATAAACGGGATTTTAATAAATACTAACTCTCGGGATTCGTACAACCGAACGGTTTTCGTACGTGGATTATTCCTCCTCCCCACCCTTCAGCTGATTGTTTTTGTACTCTTTATAAATAAAGCCTTTAGACTTTATACCGTAAATAACGCGATCTCACTCGGGGATCAAACACGTCGAGCTTCGGCAAACGAGATAGTTCTCGAGCCAGAGGGGATTTTCGACCTTTAAGATTGTATCATAGCCTTGCTATATATAAGATTGTCCAGCTGCAAGCTTGTATATATTTTCCCGATGTGGGATGCAATTCAAAATGAGAATAGGCATAACAAATGTCAACCGATTTCGTTGACTTTTCACATGAGGCTTTTTAAATGGATTTGCTTTTGGGCCAATATGATTATTTTGCTGAATGCACATGCACGAGACCAAACACACATAAAGAGCGTACTCATACATATATTTATACATATTGTTGTGTTCAAGTGTATATATATCACTTTGGACTCGTATGCACAACGCGGCAATTTATCTCTTTTATACTTTATATTTGCTAATTCCCCCTTATTAATTAACGAGTTATTTCGTGCACCATCAATTATCAAAACTGGAGACAAGTCTCGTTGTTCGGATGTTTGGAACCAGTGTTCCCAACACCGTACCAACAATTTCCCCCTTTATGATGATGACAAACCCATCACAAAATGTGTGAAGGCATGACATGCAACAGAGTTCCTATGTGAGATCCTAGAGAGCCACTTCTATGAAACAATAAGTTCTTACTTAGCATTTTATGCATTAGTTCCCCTTAGCAAAAGCATATTCTATGACAACTCATAACATGACTCATCTCACACATTTTTTCCTTCCCCCTTTCGGCATCATCGAAAATAAAAAGCATAAGTAAGAAAGAAAGGAACACGCAATCATACTAAAAACCATTCATATTACTTAAGCAGAAATGTACAAAGAGGAACCCATTACATATGTGGAAGAAAATAAGGCTAAGGATAGAAAAGGTAAAGATCATGGGGCCCTGGGGAGCGAATTATCACGCAACTGAGTCATGACGGACAAAATGTTCTGAAGAGTTCCCGCCATGTTTTCTAGGGTGGTTGCGATGTGCATCAACACTTGAGTGTTCCCAACACTTGGGTCTTCACCAGAGGGAAGGGTCCCTTGATTCTCAGCTTGTTCTGAATGACGCATCTTTTGGACCACGAAAAGGTCCAGTTCTCTGCCGATGGTCACTTCTTCCTTGGTAGCATCATAGAGACCTTCCTTGATCATCAACTTCTTGATTAGACCGGTGTAGGGCAGGGAGTGGGAGGTCGAGGCCATGCACTTCTCCATATGTCCAAAGATGATGCAGGGAAGATTGATGGGCATTTTGTGGAGGAAGTGGTAGAGAAGAATGGCGTCTTGAATGTTGAGTTGGTGACGCTTCTCCTGTTGTGGGATCACAACCGTTATGATGAACTGGTGAGCCAGTTTGCCGATGAGTGAAAGGTTGTGAGTGGGTGTTCAAGTTTCGGGAACACGGCCTTCATAGATGTCGTTGAAGATGACATCCTTGTCGAAATCGCCCCAGTTTTTTATGGGAACAGCATCCAAACCCTTGACGGGGACGTTGAGCTGGCGGTGAATCGAGGAGGCGGTGAAGACATAGTCGTCGCCCTGGAGGGAGAGTGTTCC
This sequence comes from Fallopia convolvulus, assembly GCA_964016875.1. Taxonomy (NCBI): domain Eukaryota; kingdom Viridiplantae; phylum Streptophyta; class Magnoliopsida; order Caryophyllales; family Polygonaceae; genus Fallopia; species Fallopia convolvulus. Next base: position 50,290,127 of record OZ024726.1, on the reverse strand, counting down.
CTTGGTGGCATCGTCATGAATGACGAAATTGTTGTAGAAGAGGCGCACTTGGGCAGGGTCGACGGTCACAACAGTGTTGCACACGTGTTCCCACTCTTGGGCCTTGATGAGGTCCCAGAGTTCCCAAAGCCTTTGCTCCTGGAGGTGTGATTCAGTGAGTATGAGGGGAGGGATGAGCTTGCGATCCTCGGTGATGGGAACCTTCTTTGGTTCTGTTCCCTTCCCCTTCTTCTTCTTGTTCCCCCTGGAGGCAACAACCTTTCGTTTCTTGCTAGGAGGAGACAACCAATTTGAGCAAGAGGGGAGGGTCCCTTTCCATGGGAGCACCCTCTGAAACCACCATTTGGCGTCCTTGTTCATCTTCAACGAGGGCCTGAGCATGTTCCTTTTCCAGACCCTCTTGGTCAAGGACCTCGGTGGAAGCTCCACCATCCGAGTGCCCTTCTTCTTCGGAGGATATCCCCATGTCCTCGTTGTCATCTTCCTCTGGAAGACCTTGACTTGTCCCAACACCTGATGGTGTTGGGTTCCCTTTTTCTTGGGCCCTGTCTTCCTCTATATGAGTGGCGTCTTCAAGGGCGTCGATTTCGGTAGGCCATGTCTCTGGCCTTGAGATCTCTGCACGGAGCTCGGCCTCGAGAGCGTCGAGACCAGCGTGTTCTTTGGAAATTCCCATGACTATAGGAGCTAGTAGCATAGCCTTCTTGCGGACAACAACAACAATTGGCAGCGAATCGTCGTCCGAGTCAGAGTTAACCAGTTGTTTGGCCGGAGAGGGAGAGGAAGAGAGTTCAATGATGGAGGGAGGAGGGGATTTTTGAGGAGAGGGGGATTTGGCTAATGGGGAGGAGGGTGCTGTGGGAACTTTGGGATGTGGAGAAGATGGGGGTGGATTGGAATTTCCCTCAACGATGGGAAGAGAAGATGAAGTGGGGATGGAATCTCTGAGACTAGAGTTCCCAGAGATGGGATTAGGGTTGGAGATAGGTGGTGGTGGTGGTGGATTCCGGGATTGAGAGTTCCCAGAATCGGAGGGAGGTGGAAGAGAGGAGGGTTGAGTGGGAGGTGGAGGAGATTGTATTCTGTAGGAATCGGGGCAGGAGAGGTGGAGAACTTCGTTCATGGCAAGAAGAGACTTCTTCTTCTTCGATTTGGGAAGATCCGAAGAAGAAGAGGAGTGTTTGTCTTTGCGTTTTTTGAATTTTGAGGATTTGGATTTTGTGGTTTTGGATGTTGGGGGTTCGGAACCGAAACTGTCGTAAATGACAGTTCCAAAAGAAGAGATAGATAGAGGTTGAGGAGGAGGATGAGGAAGAATTTGAGTGGTTGTGGTGGAAGGCAGCGCTAGGGTTTGCGCCGCCGAAAGGGAAGGGTTGGGTCCTAGGATTTCAAATTCGAGAAGCGAGGACCCAGTTCTTTCTTTGTGGAGGTAAAGGCGAACATACTCATGGAGGCCTTTGTAGAGTTTTTGTTGAATTTCTGGGTCTGGTTCATTATCCGCCTACCTAAGCATGTAGGCGAAGAGAGATTTAGGGCTATTGTTTATCCACTCTCGGATGTGGTGAACTGGGGCCATGATAAAGTTTTAGAGAAGGGAAGGTTTTGGAGGTTTGCTAGAAAAGGGATGGAAGAGAATTTCAGAGAGGAGTTGCAGAGATCGAAGGTTTAAGAAGGTCCCAAAAATGGAAAATAGGGTTTTTTATGTGAGACGAGGAGAGGGGTAGGTATGGAAAGGCAAAATTCCTCAATAACCGTCGACCAATAGATTCGGAGAGTCGTTCCAACTTGCTTAGCACGCTTATGACACGCATCGCTTTCTTTATGGGAAGTCACTTCGGGAGTTTCAAACGCTTGGACCATAATGCTCCGAATTCTGACATAATTTCCCGTTTCTCAAGTGACGTTTCATCTTTCCAAAAGTACAAGTGTTCCGTTGCTCGTGATCGTTTTGCACACCAGTTCCCATGATCATTAAAAAGGTCAAGTTGAGTGGAGTGGTCAGGGGAACTCACACTCAAGTTCTTTTGTGAGGCTATGGAACTCAAAGGGAAACGAGACAATTACAACTCGATAAGGGGACGAAAAGTTGTGCTTAAGAGAAGCGTTTGTCTAGTTCTCGGTTAAGGGTTGGTTTTATGATCAACCATCATAGTGGCTTGTAATGAAGGTTAAAGGGAACTCTGATTGATCATTTTGGGCCAAAAGAAGTAAAATTCCAAAAAGTACATTAAAAGCTCTAAACTAGTAATATGGCAAAATGAAAGCGATTATTCCTAGTGTTCCCTATATATCATGCATTTCAATATAAACTAGCCAAGCGTTGAGAGAAAAACAAATAGGGTCTTGTTCAGTTTAGAGTTATCATCCCTAGAAGCATCCGGAGACGCTGGTAGGGATGTCTGTTTAAAGCTTTAGTGAGAATGTCCGCAATTTGCTCTTCAGTTCTACAGTGTTCCATAGAGATGTTCCCATGTTCCATGTTGTCACGTAGGAAATGATGTCTAATATCGATATGCTTAGTACAAAAATGATGCACATGATTTTTTGATATGTTAATGGCACTCGTATTGTCACATCTTATGGGAACAGGACCAAAAGACATACCGTAATCCTGAAGTTGGTACTTAAGCCATAGAACCTGGGAACAGCACGAGGCGACAACCACATATTTTTCTTCTGCTGTGGAGAGTGCCACTGAGTTTTGCTTCTTTGATCCCCATGAGACTAGGCACGATCCTAGGAATTGGTCCATTCCAGAAGTGCTCTTTCTATCAACCAAGTGCCCAGCGAAATCTGCATCCGAGTATGCAATGAGCTCAAGGGAACGGTTCATTGAATACCAAAGGCACAAGTTGTTGTTCCCTTTGAGGTACCTGAAAATTCTCTTCACCTCTTTCAGGTGTGATTCCTTAGGATTAGCCTGAAAGCGCACACATAGGAACACTGAAAACATGATGTCGGGTCTACTAGCAGTTAAGTAGAGAAGATACTCAATCATACCTCGAAAGTTCCTTTGATCTACACTTATACCTGTCTCATCTGCGTTGAGCCTTGAGTTTGGTGAGATGGCAGTGTCGATGGGCCTGGAGTGTTCCATCCCATACTTTACTAGCATCTCTCTGATGTACTTCTGTTGATGGATCCTTGTTCCTTCCTTGGTTTGGGATATTTGAAGTCCCAAGAAGAATGTGAGTTCCCCTATGAGACTCATCTCAAACTTGCTACTCATCAAATTCTTAAACTTTTCAACAAGAAGTTCATTAGTAGCACCAAATACAATGTCATCAACATATACTTGTACAATTTAAATGTCTTTTGATTCTTTCTTAATAAAGAATGTTTTGTCTATGGAACCATGAAGGTAACCATGAGACAAGAGAAAGTGGGCAAACCTGTCATACCATGCCCCGAGAGCTTGCTTGAGGTCATATAGGGCTCTCTCTAGGAAGTATACATGATCTGGGAAGTGCTCATCTTCAAAACCAAGTGGTTGTGCCACATAGACTTTTTCTTTGAGGTGCCCATTTAGGAACCCCGTCTTGACATCCATATGATACAACTTGAAGCCTTTGTGGGCGGCGTATGCTATGAGGAGTCGAATTGCTTCAATTCTTACAACTGGTGCAAAGGTTTCATCGTAGTCGATTCCCTCTTCTTGCCTGTATCTTTGAGCAACTAGGCGAGCCTTGTTCCTAGCCACCGCCCCAATGTCATCAAGCTTGTTTCTAAAGACCCATCGAGTTCCTATGATGTTCTTATTCTTGGGCCTAGGAACCAGTTTCCACACCTTGTTCCTCTCGAATTGGTGGAGTTCCTCTTGCATGGCTTGAATCCATTATGGGTCCTTTAGGGCTTCCTTAATGTTCTTGGGTTCTACCAGTGAGACAAAGGCGTTGAAGGCACATAAGTTGTTGAGAGAGGAACGAGTTTGTATGCCTTTGTCATAGGGAGTAATGATGTTGTCGATGGGATGGTCCCTCTTTTGGTGATAGTTTCTTGTACGAATTTGTGAGACATCAATCTGTTCCCTTGCATCCTCTTCATCTCCATCTTGTGTTTCCTCTTCTTCGTGGGAACAGTTGTTCTCGACTTCTTCACTGAGTGTTTCTTCAGGATTCTCCTCAGTGTTCCCTCATTGTTCCCCCTGAACACTAGACTCTGGTATGGTTTCATCTTGGGGAACTAGAGAGTTGGATGCGTCTTGAGGTTCCTTTGTTGTGGAGGAAACCTCAAAGGAGTCTTGATCAGTGAGTTGTTGACCTCCTTCGTCGTTGTCTGGTGGTGGGACATTATTCCCACTTGGATAGTCTTCATCTTGCTTTCTTGGCTCATCATCGTCATCATCTTCTTCCTGTCTGACTAGTTTGAACATAGTTCCCTTTCCTTGTGATTCTGTTCCCATCTTTACAGATTGTTCGCCGAAGATGACGTGAATGTTTTTCTCTATCTTCTTTGTTCCCTTGTTGTAGACTCTATATGCCTTGCTTTGAGAGGAATATCCCAGGAATATCCCTTCGTCACTCCTTGGATCAAACTTCCTAAGGTTGTCTTTCCTATTGTTGTGGACAAAGCACTTGCAACCAAAGGTCTTGAGATGGGAAATGTTGGGCTTTCTTCCCTTGATCAACCCATGTGATGTCTTCTTGATCATTGGACGAATCATGGCTTGATTTAGGATGTACGTAGCCGTGGAGATTGCTTCGGCCTAGAAGTTTTCGGGAACTCCACTCTCAAGCATCATGGTTCGAGCCATGTCTTCCAGAGTTCTGTTCTTTCTTTCCACAACTCCATTTTGCTGAGGAGTGCGTGGAGCTGAGATTTTGTGGGATACACCATTGTTGTCATAGAACTTTAGGAACTCTGAGTTCTTGAACTCGGTTCCATGATCAGATCTGAGAGACTTAAGCTTTAATCCCATGCTAACTTCCATTCTCTTGATGAAGGGCTCAAACTCCTTGAATGCATTTGATTTGGATCTCAAGAAAATAACCCACATAAATCTTGAAAAATCATCAATTAATACATACATGTACCTTTTACTACCGTAGCTGGCCGTTTGCATGGGACCACAGAGATCCATATGGATTAGCTCCAAGGGTCTTGTTGTGCTTACCACCTTCTTTGGTTTAAAGGAACTCCTGGTTTGCTTGCCACGAACACATGCATCACACATTTTAGCTCCCTCAATGTTAATTCGTGGGAGACCAATGGCCGGGTCATGTAAGTAGAGCTTCAGGATTTGATTGATGCCTGCGTGGCCTAGCCTTTTGTGCCAGAGTTCCGTATCATCATGGGAGCTTGCGAGGCACAACTTCCTTGGTGGTTCAAACTCTGTGTCCACCACATAGACATTGTTGGACCTCCTTCCTCTTAGAATGATTTTGTTGGTTTTCTTGTTGATGACCAAGCATTCTTCCGAGTCGAAAGTGACAACGTTGTTCCCTTCATCACATATCTGAGATACACTCAAGAGATTGTATCCTAGATCCTTCACCAAATTGACATTGATGATCTTGATTGACTTGTTGAGTAGTACTTCCCCTGTTCCTATGACTTCTCCTTTATTTTTGTTGTCAAAGGACACATGACCTCATTCGGCTTTTGTGTGGAGTGAGGTGAGATTGTCTTTTTTCTCAATCATATGATTTGAACAACCACTATCAATGACCCATGTGTTGTTTCCCCCTCATTGCCACCTACAAGGAGAGTTAGTTTTTGATGACCTAGGCAAGATGGCTCTTGCCTGGGTCATAAAAAACTAACTCTCCGTGTAGGAAAGACAGTTTCAAACAAGACATAATCTTCAATATTAATATCACGAGAGTTACTAGAGTCATAGGCAAAGTTCATGTGTTGGTTCCCATGAGTGGGACCTCTAGCAGGTTTGTTGGCCTTTTGTTTTTGCTTGTTCCAATAGTTGTGATTTCTCTGAGTTTGAGCTTTTGCGTTGGGACAACTTTACTTGTAGTGCCCATGAGCACCACAATTCCAACAGGTCTTGTAATATTCTCCTAGGTAGTACCTAGGATGAGGTTTCTGTATCCTGTTCCTATCCATAGTTTCCTTATTGTAGACTCTTGACCCATTTCCCTTGGCTATTTGGACATAGAGTTTATGCCCAGTGTTCCTAGTGTAATAGTCCCTCTCTCCATTTACCCCACTTTCTAAGACACGTATCTTTTCTTCTAGGTGGGCATTCTTTTGTGTTTCACATTGGAGTTCTAGGGCCCTACACTCATTTATCTCATGTTCACTTAAAAGAGACTTTCCATTCTTTGGGCACTCAGACTTATACCCAATCCCATATTTGGCTAGGACAAACTTTGTTTGGGAACTAGAGGCTTTGTGATTCTCATTTCCCTTGCTCAGCTTTTGTAGGAACTCATTCTTATCACTCTCTATGGTCTTAATCTCATTCTCAAGGGCTACTATATGGGACAGGAAAGACTGAAGCTTATCAATCAGTTTCACATAATTGGAACAGGATTCAAGACCAACTAGCTCAGCGTTTGTGTGTTCCGATTCATCTACCTTCTTTTGCAATTTTATGTTATCCTTAACAAGACTAGATAGCAATTTCAATAACTCAGGTTTTTCATAGTTAGCTAAGGAAGCAAGAACAGTTTCAGTGGTTACCTCACTGGGTTGTTCCCCAGTGGTTTCTCCTATGGCCATTGCACACATGTTTGGGTGTGCCCAAGATTCGGGATCTTCATCTTCATCATCGCTCCAGGTGGCGATGTAGGCCTTCTTCCCTTGCCTTCGGTCGTCAGTTCCTTGTGGGCATTCTTTGGTGAAGTGCCCTTTCTTGTAGCATTTGTAGCATGTGACGTCCGAGAGGTCCTTCTCGGCTAGCTTTCTTTGGGAACTTTGACCCTTTTGTGAGTTCTCATATCCCTTTTTGAACTTTCCCTTGTTGTAGAAGGATCGAAGGGCCTTTGTGACAAGGACGAGTTCCTCGTCTTCTTCTTCCTCAGAATCTTCGTGTTGTTCTTGAACCGACTTGAGCATCTTTTCAATTTTTAGGGCAATTCCTTTGTGTGCCCTTTCTTGCTCCTTATCGTCTTGTTTCCTTTTCTCATGTCCCACCAGCTTTTCAAAGACTTGGTGAAGCATGAGGGTCCTATTTTCAGGATTCTCTTTGAACATGGTCCTTTCATTGGCCCATTCACCAGTTAGGCCATTGAAGAGCTACTGAACTTTCATCTTGTCAGTGATCTCTTTCTTTATGATCCCAAGTTCAGCGAGCTTGGTACATAGGCCTTCGAAGCGGTATTGGTAAGTATTGACTAATTCTCCCACTTCCATTCGGAAGTTGAAGAACTCCCTTCTGGAGGTCATCTCTGAGGTCAGAGTTCCCAATGTGCATTTGCTGGATGGCTTCCCAGATCTCTTTTGTCGTTTCAATGTTTGCTACCCTGTCACAATCTTGTACTAACATGGAATTCTTGAGATACTGTTTGGCTTTGAAGTTTGCTTCCATGCACTTCCATTCGTTTGACCCCCATTTGGTGAAGTCGTTGCGAATGGTTGGGTCTACCTCGAAGTTCCCTACTTCGATGACGCACCAAGCTTGAAAGTCGTGACTTCGCATCCAGTCCTTCATGTTGCGTTGCCAATTCTCGAACCTTCCGGTGATAAGCCTTCGAGTCTTGTTGTTCCCATGTCCAACCTGGGTGAGTTCTTCAGATATCCTATAACCTGCGATACTAACACAGAAAATCTAGAGCGTTCCTGCTCTGATACCAATTGTTGGATTGATGTGCGTTAGTAAGAGCTTGGGAACTAGCGGTTAGACTGTTCCCAAGCCAGCGAAAGTAGAATAACAAGCAAGTAAAACAGAATGCAATTGACACAGTTCCTTTATAGAGGAATCCCACAGCAACAACTAGTTGTGTGGGTAAACCTCTACCTCCGCTTGGAGGATTTTGAACGGTTTTCTTATCTTATTGATTGTTCCTTAGTTACACAGGCAAAACTTACACTTCTCTGTTCCTAGCAATTCTACCTAACTCTAGTAACACTAGTAAGTCTTCTCGACCTTGTTCCTAAGCAAACATCTCAACTAAACATAAGACAAATTGAACCTTACACTTTGAGCTCAATGTCGCAGTTCTCTATCTCTTGGGAACTCGGATTTTCAGTCATCGAGATCGAACACTCGCCGTCGGGACTTCTCTTGTCTTTCATTGTGAGTGAATGTAAGTTCTGGGAGAAGTGCTTAATCCAAGCACTATTCATTTGCCTTTATACTCGTCCTTACTTGGGCTGCAATCTTGACTTTCATTGTGTCCGAAATGCCCTTTGTCTTGCACGCTAAGTCTTTATCCTTCACATGTGACTTGATTTGAATTGAGTCAACTTTGAGAATCAATCGGGTCGTTGGATCACTCGCTTCAGACTGTTCCTCAAACTAAGCTCTTGTTTTGTCTGAGACAGGATCCCGTGATTTGCGCTGAGTGGTCTTGTTTGCACATGTGAGTTCCTATTCGATGGGAACTGTTTTCTCCAGCGTTCCTTCGGTAGGAACTTGCTATCATATGGTTGCGTTCCTTTGACATTCTTGGGGATTCTTCGTTAGACATGGTGTTCCTTTGAAATACTTGAATGTAACACGTTAGTTCCCTTATGGCGTTTGTCATTATCAAAACTGGAGAGAAGTATCGTTGTTTCGATGTTTGGAACCAAAGTTCCCAACACCGTCCCAACAAAGCTGACTAATTTGACCTGCTTGATTTATGCTAAATAATAGATTTGCATGAGTACGTGTTTTTTGCTAATGTTTCGTTTGTTGAGCAATGATGTCTAGTTTTAAGTCAGTCTCCCGGTTTTGATACCTCTTTAAAATCTGACCCCTAGTGTTGTAGCCTTGCTTTGCCCTTGGTTATGTATTCCTTTGTTTGTTTCTCGATTTGTATAGCCTTGTTTTAAGTTGGTTCCTTGGATTGGATGCCTAGTTTTCAGTTAGTCGCCCAGTTTTAAAACCTCATTATAAGTTGGCCCCTTAGCGTTGAATGTCTCGACTTAAGGTGGTCCCTCGGTTTTGTATGTCTTGTTTTAAGTTGATCCCTCCGTTTTAGATGACTCATTTTAAGTTGATATATCCCAGCTTCGATACCTCATTTTATGTAGGAAAGGATACCGGTCCAGAATTGAACTTGGACCGAATTTCCAAAATTTATGGAATGTCGACCGATTTTCTTTTGTCTGATTCCGGTTTGGTTTTGGACCAAAAGTTTTTAAGAAAAAATCATTTTGTATAGAAATTAAATAATTAAATTTTATCAAATAAATGATATGAAAATTGGATTTACATATTCTGAAATAGGTTTTATTAAATAAAAAATAATTGTTTTTTATAAAAAGTTTTTTCAACTAAAGAAGTTGATATGGACCGAATTTGGATTAGGTACAAATTCCCAAAATAGTACGAAAATTCCTAGATGCACTTCGGTCCAAAAAATAGGTTGTTGGATCGTGACGCGTTAGTAACAAGTCAGGTAACTAGTAATGTTCCCTCGGCAGCGGAATAAACAGTAAGAACACAGAATTTAGAGAGAAAAACTTTCTGTCCGACCAACCAAGTCGTAGAAAGAAAAAACCTCTACCTCTGAGACTCTTTCTCAGAGGATTTTCAATAGAATACTTTTATTAAGTTTCAACGATTACAAGGCAAGTCAAGTTCTCTGGTAACTAAGGCACCGACCAAAGTTCAACCAACTAGACTTCTACAACCCAAAGCGTAAACCTAAGACAAAGTAAACTACTGACTTACTTGTGGATTCTTCACCGGAAAAAGCCAAACACTCATACACTTGAAAACTCTCTCTTCAAGTTCGTCGTCTTCAACCACTCGAAAACCACACCTTTAACCCTAGCTAAGCCTAGCTATTTATAAGATAAGTTAAGTCTGATCTCACACGTAATTCTTGCCTAATTACGCTGATATTCCACTTAACAAATCCCACACAATTAGGAAAAGTATTGTTTGTGATTTCGTATCCTCAACCATGTCGATTCTTCCCAAAAACCGAATGATCTCGGATTTCTCAAGATAAGATCGTGTGAAGATTGATCTTATCTTCTCTTTTATCTCCTTAAGCAACCGCCTACAGCTGTACATCTTTGTAGAAGATCGCTTGCAGAAGATATGGTAACTTGCCATTTATAGAAACCCGCATTCCTTCTGAGACGCGCTTCCTAAATCTGTCACTCGTTCCCTCCATCGTTCCTCACGATGTTCCGTCACTTGTGACCATGTACCTGTTTTCCTGAAACACTTACATGTAGAAGCAAGTTATATTAACTAGTTTTGTTATCATCAAAACTAAGAGAAACCATGGAACAACCAATGTTCCAACATAGGTCTAGATTGATTGTTGTGCAACCCTAATATTAAGTCGGTACCTCGATTTTCATTCTTGTTTTAAGCTAGTCCCTTAGCTTGATGCCTAGTTTTAAGTTGATGCTTCGGTTTTGATTCCTCGTTTTAAGTTTATCCATTGGTTTAGATGTCTTGTTAGTTAGTCCCTTACTTTGATGTCTCGTTTTAAGTTAATGCTTTGGTTTGGATGTCTCATTTTAAGTTTGTTCATTGGTTTCGATGCATTTTGTTTTAAGTCGGTCTCTTAGTTTTGATGCCATGTTCTAAGTCGGTCTCTTAGTTTTGATACCTTATTTTAAGTATGTCCATTTGTGCTATGTTATTGACACATATTCATTATTGTGTCATATGTATTTATAGGTCTAATGATTGATCTTAGCTAAATTAAGTTGTATAATTGGGGTATTTATTGGATTTAGTTCCAGTGTAGTTAGAAAAAAACTCCATAGGTAGAGTTGAAGAAAATCTAGACCATTAAATGAAAATTTAATGGTTGAGATTGATTTCTTCTTTCTCCATATCAACTTATTTTTAAATTTTTTTTTCGACAGATTTACTAATTTCCTATAGATTTTTAATAATTTCATTCATAGAGTTTTCACAAATTTCAATGAAACAAAACATGTATATCGGTAGTTTCAAAAGAAATGTAGACAAAAGTTTGACGTGGTAATCCATGGAAAGACAAACGAAGGAAAATACATAGGTGGAAAAGAGGACAAAAATACCTAGTATGCTATATTTTTCCCTCCTACCATACCCATAATTGTATAAGGTATTTATTAAAATATACATAAAATGGATTTAATTTGATGCATCGGCTTAATTTGAATCTATGCAACGGCTATAATTTGAATTATATGCAACGGCTAGTTTCCAATGGTAATATTTTTCGGGCTTTTCATAATGATTAGTTTAACGGCTATTTTTTCAACCCTCTATATAAGGTGGCCAGTGGCCACTATCATCATTTTTATCACACCATATTCTTCAAAACCTCTAATCTTTTCTTTAGAAAATCCCATGGAATAATTTTTATATATTAGGCTCAAATTATATTCAATAATATTTAATTCGATTATATTCAATATGAGGCTCAAATTAACAAGCTTGTTATGATTTTTATAATGGTATAATTTTTATCATTAACAGAATTTATTAACATCAAATTAAAGGATAATTTGAAATTGGAACTAAAATTAAAAAGGGGTATAATAGGAATACCTTATTTGTTAGTTTTTTGTAAAAGGGCATGAATCAGGGACGAACGCAAGATTTAATATTATGGTGGGCTAATTGTCACTACTTTTTGGGTGGACTAAATTACTTTAATTTAACTAATTTAACACTAAATTAACCTTATTTTTATTATTTTTTATTTTTTTAGGGCAGGTTGGAGCGTACCGTAACCCGCCCTTCGGTCCGTCCCTGTCATGAATGGAATTAATCAAAAATGGAAGAGATATAGCATTCTCAATTCATACGACATACTTACCTTACTACTGTAGATAATTGCAAAATTTTTTTTTTGAAAACTTGTATTTTACTTTATGGTGGGAGAGAGAGATAATATTTACTCTATTATAGAGTTATTACTAACCATGGCACATGGTCGTAGGAAAGGGGATTCGTGGAGATTAGTCTATGTCCCGAATCTGCCAAATTGGTCGATACTAATCCAACTATGAATCTGCCCATTTGACTAATAGTCTATGTCCCGAAAATATTCGTGGAGATTTCTTGCTTGTCAAAATATGAATCACTGTCAAAAGCTGACCCGATCTGAAAAACCTATCCGAACCGCCTGAAAATATTAGGATCAAGACCTGAAAATTTAAACCCGAAACCTATAATAAACCGAACTCGATAGACCCGAACCCGTTGGGTTGACCCGATTTTTTTATATTTTTAGAATATAAATAATATATTTTGAAAATTATAACATATTTTATTATTAAAATTTATAAAAATAATATATTATTACTCCATTAAATATCATTTTTTAAATAAAATAATATTTTAAAAATTGTAAAAAATTCGATTTTCTTGACCTGTTAAGTCGACCCGACCCGCCCAAAAACCCGTAATGACCCGACCCAATTTAACCGATGACCCGTTACGACCCGAACCCGACTCAATCTGAACCCTAAATATGTGGACCCGAACCTGACCTGACGGACCTGTTTAACAGCTCTACTTGACATGTAAGGTGCTAACTGCTAAGGATAATTTTTTTAACAATGATTTAAATGCCATTTAATAATCGGAAATCTCGTTAGGTAACCTTAGCTCTTCCCAATCGTCTTTCACTATCAAAAATCAATTAATTCATGGAGACTAAGCCTCTGTTTGGATCATGGGATTTAATGTATTCTTCCGTATAAGTCTACTTGTCTTTTTAGACTTAAAATTTTGTTCAAAAAAACTTATTCTTTTACATATTTTAAACCCAACTTTTCTACTTTAGTTCTTACATTTAATGAAAAAGTGAACTAAATTGACTCCATTTTCATTTTCAATATATAAAGTAAACATTTAATTAAGGACATTTTTGTTTAATTTAAAATTTTCTTAATATATGTGTCCAATCCTAAAAAAAATAGGTAGACTTATACTGAGGAGTACGGAGTATTACGTAGCATTAAATTACATTAAATCATAAATTTAGTATAACTTTATGTATTAAATTCACGACCCAAACATGGGTAATTCTTTCTTACCTTGCTAAAACAAATTAAGGTTTTAAATTTTTGCCTCTAAATTTATTTCTTATTCTGTAAAAAAATGTAGATAAACTCTCAATCAAGCAAGGATAAAGCATATTCAACACAAGCAAAAGATGCAACCCTAAATGGGCATTACAATAACTTGAGTTTTTTCCCCTTATAAAGTTATAGCCTGCATCTGAAATTATACCAATTTTAAAATCCTAAACTTCAAAGTTTTAATTGTCTAATCATTTATACAAAACTAGTTTTACCCGTCGTATCATGTGCGACTACGATTCGATATTTTATAGACATTATAAATAGGTTATTAATAAATAAAAATAAATATAAACTTTAATATAAGTAATTTATTGCTCGTAGAATGTATAATTTTTTAATCAAATATTATATTTTTCATATTTTATTAATTTTCACGTATATAAATTTAGAGATTATCAAATATTTTAATATATCTATTCAATACTTTATTCTCTATTTTTTTTATATTAATTTTAAACATTATAAATATTTATTATTAATTTTTTTATAAAAGAAAATCACTATATATCTATAAATAAATTCGTCAAATGATATATGCTAAAGATTTATATTTATTTTAAAATATTTTATCTTTAATTTTAAATACTTGTGCAAGGAAGCTTTTAAAAGATATCGTTATACTAAATAGATATTTTTTTGATGTTAAAGATAAATTTAAATAGTTAAAAAAGTTAATAGAAAAAAGTTATAATAACTAGTTGTACCCGTCGTACCATGTACGACTACGATTCGACATTTTATACACATTATAAAATATAAATAGGATATTAATAAATAAAAATATAATATAAGTAATTTATTATTCGACATTTTATAGACATAATAAATAGGATATTAATAAATAAAAATATAATATAAGTAATTTATTGCTCGGAAATGTATAATTTTTTAATCAATATAAATGATTAAATTTAATGTTGAGAATGAAGATATATTATTAAGATAAAATAATTACATTTCTCTTTTTCTTTGATGATATTTTATAACTATTTAAAAAAAAGATAAAATATGAATAAAAATATTTATATATTCAAATATGGAAGAGATAAGAATTTAAGAAAATAATAGTTAACTTAATAAATAAGATATAATAAATTATGAAAGATAAAGATAATTTAATTATATAAAATATTTAAATTTAATTAATTTAATTTAAGATGGGACCAAACTCATTTTGTGGTTCGATAAGTAAAGATTAGATTAGATTAAATATTATATTATTCATATTTTATTACTCTCCATTCTCCATGTAAGAGATTATAAAATATTTGAATATATCTATAAAATATTTTATTATCTATTTTTATTAATTTTAAACATTATAAATATTTACCATTAATTTTTTATTATAAAATAAAATCAATATATATAAATATAAATAAATTCGTCAAAAGATATATGCTAAAAGATTTATATTTATTTTGAAGTATTTTAAATATTTATCTTTAATTTTAAATACTTGTATAAGGAAGATTTCAAAAGATATTGTTATACTAAATAGATATTTTTATTTGATGTTCGAGATGAATTTAAATAGTTAAAAAGAATTTAAGAGAAATTATAAAAAAGTTACAATAATAGAAATTGATATTATTGTTTAAATATAGAGTGGGGCCAAAATCGTTCTGGTGGCTCGAAAAGAGATAGTTTAATATATAGTTATAGATAGAAATAAAATTTAATTTTTTAAATATGAGGTGGTGACAGAATCGTTCTGAGAACTCGAAAAAGTACCGCTTTAATATATAGTTGTAGATTTTGAAACCCTATATTCCTAATTGCCAACAAAAAATGCATCGCCTCAAACCTAGAAGCAACAATAGTCACCAATGTTTATCTCATTAGCGGCCACCATCGAACACCTCCTAGTTGTCACTGTTCAGGTGAGAACACCACCAGCACCAGCAACGAACACCCACTAGCAATCTTTAAACCACGGCTAGGTTATAAATAAATAATGAAGTGTCGCTTCTGCTACTAGCAAACCATGATTGGGAAAAGATTGGTTAAGTGGAACAAAGTATGGATCATAGTATGTTTGAGGAGTTTGGGCTTATCTTGCGAAATAGTATAAAAGATGGTGCAACACACCAATTTGGAAAGAACTAGGGGTTACATGATGAAATTTCCGTTTAATAAAAAAACATCAGCATCGCTGAAAAAAATGAAAATGGCGAGTCTCATCAAGTCGGTGAACACTTGGCACGCTGTGCTGTAGCTAACTCAGCAACGGAGAGGAGTGGGAACGAAGCAGATAAAGAAATGGTGGCGCTCGTCGGTCTACTCTCTCCCTCTCTCTCTCCTGTCTTTCATCTTTCTCCTCCTCTTCGGCTTTGCTTCTCCAAGCGCAAGCCATTTTCTGGTACTCTTTAATTATCAGCCCTAAGCTACAATTTCCAAGCTTTAATTGGAATCCACGTCATTTTCCTTCTTAGTTTTGTGATCTGAATTTCTCAATTATGATAGAGGAACAACCCCCAAGCCCCATAATTTACTGTGCTTCTTCTACTTATACTGAAGATTTGCTTCTCTCTGTTTGATTCCAATTACTTTATTATTCCTTTTAGAGTAGAATTATATGTAAATTGGTTTAGCAACTGATAGCTTTCCAGTGTCCCTAGAAATCTCTCATTCCTAGAAAAGGACATAATGATTTGGGTCTGACCAATTTGTGATTCTTAATTTTAGTTATTGGTTTTGCTAACAACTGGGTAGCTCATTATCTTGCTGAATTGTTATATCCGTGGTGTCACATTTTCCATGAGTGGTGTACTGGTGTTTGCTTACTTCTAACTGACCTATATGTGACCTTTTCCTGCTAAATTGATGGGAGAATGAGTATTTCCTTGTCAAATTAGTGACATTTATTTAGTTGTCTTCATGGCTTAATTTGAGTCTTGGTGGCTGGGCAGTTATGGCAACCAGTAACGATCCGGTTCGTGAATGGATCCTCACAGAAGGGAAAGCTAGTGAGATTATAAGAATAAGTTCTGTTGGTGGTGGCTGTATTAATCTCGCCAACCGCTATGACACTCATGTTGGTTCTTTCTTTGTCAAAACAAATAGGTATGAATTCCTTCTCTGAATTAGTGTTTATTGTTCATCCCATGTGTAGATGTTAGGAAAGTTACAATTCCAAAAAAAATATTGGACGAAATAGTCAAGACAAAGCTGATAATTGCTGGTGGCATATTTTTGTAGAAGTATAGGACCTGATATGTTTGAGGGAGAGGCTCTTGGCTTGAGACTTATGTACGAAACTAGCACAATACGTGTACCTAGACCATTTAAGGTAAGCAAGTGTTATTTGCAATTCATAATTCGACCTTCACTATATATCTGTACTATGTGTAGCCATAAAATCTGAGTGCAATAGTTTTCAAGGATTGTAGGTTGGACCTCTTCCTAGAGGAGGTTCGTACATCATTATGGAATTCATCGAGTTTGGGGCTTCTAGAAGTGGTCAGGTAAGATGTTATATTGATGCTTATATATTTTGCAAGAACCTTGTTTTCAAAGTGAACAAAACTAACACAGAACAACAGGCTTTGTTAGGGAAGAAGTTGGCCGAAATGCACAAAACTGGGAAATCTGAAAAGGGCTTTGGTTTTGATGTTGATAATACAATTGGAAGGTATCATCTTCTCTTGAAAAATTTGCCATATTCTCCCTTCTAGTCTTAATTACTGCCTATCTAGATTGTGTTTGCCTCTTATCTGTGGAATTTTCAAAAGTATACACCTAAATTACAACAGCTCAAAGTGTTCCTTGAGCCAATTTTTAATTTCACAGATTTGTGCTAAATCTGAATGCATTTTTCTGCAGTACTCCACAGAAGAATGCTTGGACATCTGATTGGGTGGATTTCTATGCTGAGCATAGACTGGGTTACCAGTTGAAATTGGCAAGAGATCAATACGGAGATTCTACTATCTATGAAAGAGGTGATTTTGGTGCATTATTGTCTCGTGACTCTTTAATCTTTTTTACCATCATATGTAACATCATGGTGCCTATAAACTCTTAGTTTAAACACAACAGTAAGCTCAAAATATTGAGTCCTACTCTCTACTTTAATAGGGATATCTTACCTTATCAATACTTTCTTCCCTTTCTATATAGTGCTATTTTTATTTATCCTTTCTACATCACAGAAAAATTATATTCTAATATGAAACTTATTGTTTGTCAGGACAACGGCTAGCGAAAAATTTGAGGCCACTTTTTGAGAATGTGGTTATTGAGCCATGCTTGCTACATGGAGATCTGTGGAGTGGGAATATCACATATGACAAGAATGGGGAGCCAGTTATCCTTGATCCAGCTTGTTACTGTAAGTCTTAGTTGCTTAAGCTCATTGTTGATACAGTAAAAAGTATATTTTCCCATTTTACATGTAGTAATGAAAGATTGTCATATGAAAACTGTTATATAAAAAGGCCCTTTGTATCTTCCTTGCCTTAGATGGACACAATGAGGCAGAATTCGGAATGTCATGGTGCGCTAGCTTTGGCGGGTCATTTTACAATGTCTATTTTGAGGTAGTTCTTGTTTCCACGACTCGTAGTTTTTTTTACCCTCATACATTTTTTTTGTGTTTAATCTTCTGTTGGTGTTTGAACGTGTTCGACTAGGTGATGCCTAAGCAACCGGGATTTGAGAAAAGGAAGGATCTCTATTTGCTGTATCATTATCTCAATCACTACAATCTTTTTGGGTCTGGCTATCGATCTTCGGCTATGCCCATAATTGAAGACTACTTGCGGATGTTGAATGTCTAAGCAATTGTTCCTGCCAAGTGCGATTCAGTGAATAGTAAGTAGCCTGTTTTTGAACTCTTTTTGTTGGATTATTTTGTGTGAATTGATTTTACGTTTGTGTTCATAAGTTTCTGGTCGTCCTGTAATGTACATTATTATGTCCGTAGGCGGCCTCTTGTCATCTTGTGTATCTCAACCATTATGACAATCAGGAAATGTGATATCTTAGCCTATTGGTTAAATAAGTATTGTCACTTGAGAAAATATAGAGGAGAAAAGTACAAAATGAAAAGAAAAAGTGCTTCTCATTTGATTACGTTTCAGAATAAAACTTTACACCTACAAAGACAACTTATTGTAATAAAACTACTACAGTACCAATTATAAACGCATGTGTAAAAGTAAGCTATGTATCATCATGCGAAATCAACCTGTATTGTGTGCTTTTTTAATAGAATTGTTGAGGAATGATGTTGAAATGATCCTACCAAAAACAAAACAAAAAAAAATGTTGAGATGAGAGAAGTGGTATGTTTTAATATTAAATATTTAAAACCCAACCTAAATCCTCACCTAATTCAATAATGATTCGAGATTAAAGGTTGAAGACATAATTGCACACTATCACTACGAATGGAGTGTTTACTTTTACTTTTACTGAACAATCATTATAAGTTGTAGGTTGGTACTTGGTAGAGGCAGTAAGCAAGTAAGTGAAGTAACTGTGAATTTCTGGAATTATTCTGAGTTTCCCAACATAGGATTAAATATATAATGCCACATGTCTTAAATTCCTCCACCAATCAACAGTAACGAGTAAGTACAAATCGCCCATTTATTTACCATATACGCCCCTACATGAAACCCAAAAAAGCATCTCACCTTCCTTTTTTATATGCACTCACACTCTTTCCACTCTCCTTCAATTCCCCACTCTTTCTCCCACAATTCCTCAATCTGACAACAATGGCTTCCAATTCCAAACATAGAAGCCCGCGCCCCATCACCAATTCCAGGCCATTGATGCTCAAGGATTTCCTCCTCCTAGAAGATTCCGGCTCCTGCTCTTCGTCCGGCTTCAAATCCTTCCCACGCTTCCCCTCTGGCAACGCCAACTCTCCGAACCTTCTAGAAGACCTTCATCGCGCTTCCAGAGCCCTATCACCTGGTCCGCCGCCGGCGAAGTTGCGTATGAGCCGATCGCGGTCGAGGTCGGCGGCGGAGGCCGCGATCGCAACTCTCCAGAAGCTTCTCACCTCCGTCAAGACTCCGTCGTCCAAGAAAAAGCCGCCATCGTCGGCGGCGATGACGAGTAAGGAGGAGGATGCGGAAGTCTTCGTGCAGGTTAGAGTGAAGGACATTCTGCGGTGGAGATCGTTCCGGGACTTGATCGACGGCCTTGATGAGGAGCAGGAGGAGGAAAAGGCTCCGCCGTTGGATGGCTTCCGCGCGTCGCCGAATAGACGGTCTAGATTGGATGCTTCGATGGGGCCCCCTTTGGAGTGGGAGGGTGAAAAGAGGAATGTCGGCGGGGAGGATCCAATGATGGCGGGAACAGGGACTCAGCTGTGCTGCAGCGATTACGTGGGGCCCTCCAAGGTAAGAAAAAGACAAAGTGGTGGGTGTATTATTCCGCTGCGTTGCGGTGTATATTAATTTATCTGCTCTGCTTTTTATGGCCCTTGGATTTTATTACTTTATATTTTTTTCTTCTAGTTTAATAAATTGAGGGGCCGCCACGTGTCTTGGTTGACTTCTTTGTCAGCTAGTGAAGTGCACCAGTAGTTGGTCAGACCCAAAGCTTTATCTTGTTGGTTAGGTCAAAGAAAGACTAGTAATGATAAATTAGAAACTTGCTAAAGAACAAGGGCAGGTTGGTGAGGCTCGAATTATGAATAATATCTCAAAGTTATTCTATCATGTTAATGGAACATCACTTGATTCAAGCTAAAAAATTAGTACATTTTGGTTGTAAAAATGAAAAATCTACCTATTTGATCTTAGTTTGGCATAGTAGATGTAATTATGTCGATGTTTAGATTTCACTAACCGGCAAAGTGTATATATAGGCTGTACACTTGTACAGCACACTGGGTAGAGTTAGTGGGATGTGTTGTGATTTTCAAAGGATATGTCACAACTTTGATTATTGATCCTCATACTGACAAAACAAAAGACTGATCTAACTTGTTAAATTTGAACAACATATAGATTGTTGCTGGGATCGTATTTACAAAGTTGAAGAATATGAAAGTCAAATAGGTTGTTTATATATGAATTGACAATGGCCGGATGCCTATGCAATTTTAGACTCATTACACAGTCTTGTGTAGTTCACCAGCGTATCTTAAGACTTTTTTACTTGACATAAACTGTATTAGACTTCCAATTCATCACCTTGTTGGTTTCAATGAAACTTGACAGGACGTCGAGCATATTTCGAATGATGATGAAGAGCAACACAGCCCTGTTTCGATTCTGGACTCACCATTCAGAGACGACGAGGATTCTGATGCTTCCTTTGATCAATCCTTGGCCAATGTCGAAAGTAGTAACACGATCCCTTTTTGCTCTTATCTTACTTGCTCGATCGCTCACCTGTTAATGACTTCTCTTCATAACACTTGAAAATTTACATAATAATGAAAAACAGGAACTAAGCAAAGGCTTCTAGAAAGCATCAAATGGCTGGAGAATCTTGCTGGTGTGAAGCCCATGGATTCAGATGAAGAAGACGAGATCGAGGACCTCATAGAAGAACCAACAACCGAGGCAAAAACAAAAAGTCACCATCGTTGCAAAGACGAGAAGCTCGAGGCACAATTAACGAAAGAGGCAAAAGCCAATCTTGGATACAAGAAAGAACCCGAGACGGAAGAATGTGTTAGAGAAATGGAGAAGGAAGCACAATGGAGTCGGTTTGAGGAGCAGACGAACCAGCTCGGGACTGAGTTAGAGCTCGGGATGCTTAACACATTGCTCGACGAGCTTCTCTTCGACCTTGTTGGAAGGTCTAACTGAATCTGGGCAAACTCCTTAAACGTTATAAGAAGGTTGTAAGTTATGTATAAGGTGTTGGCATATGAGGAAGTGTTTAAAGTTTTTGTGGAGATTGGATGCCTTGGATGGTAATATGGTATGTTCATGTGTATTGTTCATTGATAAAGGACAACATATAGTGTGTACACTACATAGGATAATAGTGCTGTGTAAAATCAGGAGATAAAGCACATGTGGTAACCTTCGGATTTTGTTGACTTTGAGCTTTGGAGCAAAAAGAAAGATGATCAACTTTGGCCTATAATATAATCTTCATCTTAGGTTAAGTACTTAGTAGGGCATGGAACCTATCTTCGTTAAGAGTTCTCTCGATATATACGCACTAACAAAAGAGTAATATTTGAAATGTCTTAGATTTTTTTTGCAGAGGAAAACAAAAATAAATGTTAGATTTGAGGAGGAAACCAATGTCATAATTAGATTGAAGTATGACGAGCACGATACTCTAACTAAAAACTATCATGGTATTTTTTTAAATTTGTCAAATTATTAGTTATTTTATTATATTTTTTTCATATTCATTTCAACATTTAATGAAATAATGTATGTTAATAATTATCGTACATGGGGTTGCCGTATGAGGAATGTTGGGAGGTTCCAAGTTCGATCCCTACCTTCATCCAACGTTATCGGAATCCCAATTTGATTTTACGATTCTAACGATCATGTGATCTATAATTGGCGACACAATCCAACGTTCCAAGCTGTTTTTTTTTTGTGGATTTATGTAGGATATGTTTTGGATGAAAGAAACAAACTGAATTATAAAGGGATATGTGAATGAGCTTGATTGGATCAACACACCAAGCAAAACACAATCAAATGATCAATTTAAACCATGGATGAACTCAACAAGTATAAGGATCGATCCAAGGATGAACTCCCCAAGGACAAGCTAACACTTAGGGAATCTCTCCAAAATTGGACAAACCAAATCTCAATCTTTTCTTAAACTTAAAAAACGTCCAAATAAAATTGAGAAGCCATCAATTTATAGTAGAAACATGCATCTCACTTGGCTATTTAACTTCTAGATAATAAAACTACTTAAATTAACATAAAAATAGAAATGGTTTCCCCTCCCCTTTTAAAAACGTGGGGAATCAGCCCACCCAAAGGAGATGTATACTTTTTAAAGACATTAGTAACAAGATCTCAAAAGCCACACTTCCATAGTTGTAGTTGACGCATTAATGATCCCCATATAATGATGTGGTTGTTGGTGTTTAAGTCGCATAACCTCTTGATATGCCCTATTTATTAATCATGAGGTGCCTCGGTCGATGACACATCATCCTCTCTCCCTTGGAGAGAATTCGTCCTCGAATCCTAAGCGTTGGAACACTATTGAACTTGGGACAACAAAGAAGCCGAACAACCATGAGATTTGCATCGAACACAAGTACTAATAAAACATGAGTAGTAGTCATATGAATGATATTACAACACACCTTGTCTTTATATTCTCCAATGGTGATCGGAAGGGCCAAACAATGAGTCACTAGGAAATTTCCATCATCCGTTAACCATTGACGATACTATTGATCAACTCGTGTGATGGGTTGAAGACCAACTTGATGAACTATACCCTCATCTACCAAATTGCACGAACTTCCATTGTCTAACAAGACATGGCATTCTTTACCAAGAATCATGCTCTAAACATAGAAAACATTAGATCGTTCGCCCTCCTAATCTTCCTCTGGTGCAGAAGCTATGGTCAAGGCCCCCTCAGAATATGGCCCTACTAAGAATTAGGCATTTTTTTATCAAGTGGTATCAGAGCCTTTCAAGCATTCTCTCCAAGTTTAGTTCATGGAATCCAAGTTGATCAACTCCAATGAGGAAGATTGCTCGAGACCCGCAACCATGGGAGATTTGATGAAGTTAATTCTTTCTCGAACTTTGAAGGATCAGAAGAGCAAGCCTTAATCTTCTCAATACTGAAGAATCCTTGGTTGAAGAAGAACCCAATCGATATGCCAAGGTAATTGTTACCAAATCCTCAAGCGTGATGGGCGTAGTTGAAATTAAATAAGAGTCAGCTAACTTCCAAAGGGTGGAATATGATGAAGACGATCTAACCATTCAAGATTTTCCCATGACTGACTATGATCTTGAGGCGTGTCCAAACGAAATGATTGAACCACAAGAGGAAGAGAATCCATTAGAGAATCTAGATTTGTCCTTAGGAGAGCTGAAAGAAGATGAACCACTTGATGAGTCCCTACATCTTCCTATAATATTTACACCATCCTTTTTGGTCCTATGCAACCCTTGAACACTCTTTTGATAGTATGAATGAATTCCAATTGGGTTTCCCATGGCGTGTCGCATGTGGATCATCTAGGAGCCCTAGGCACAAGTTGTGTCTCTCGGTGGGTTAGTGTCGGTATTATTCGTGGTCGTGTACCACTCAAGTTCAATGCTAAGGATTTGAGGACAAATCCTCCTAAATGAGGGGAGGATGATGTGTCCCGACCCGGGGCAAGTCATCATTCGTGTTTGTCACTCAATGCAACTGATGTCCGCCTTTTTAATCGTGTTTTTAGGGTATGTTTTTAGTGTGTTTGAGTCTTTTTCTTTAGTTTTGTGTTTTGTTTTCAGTCGTTTGTGTAGGTTTTCGTATTTCCTTAAGATATGGAGTCTACATAAGCTTTGGTGGTGTTTTTGTAGGTTTAGAAGCTGTTTTGAAGCATATTTTGAAGAAAGGAGGAAAGCACTTGAAGATAACACTCAAGAATGAAGCAAGACCGAAGAAAAGCACTCAAATAAAGACATGAAGAATCAAGTTTGATCTTGGAAAGAAGTATAGAAACTCGTTACAAAGACATAGGAAAAAGAATCGAGTCAAACGGAGGTGTAACGAACCCGCTACTGAAGTTTTACTCAAGGCAGTTTTTAGTGCTTAATAGGGTCGGTACTGATGAGGTATTTTTCGTGGGTCGTTATACCTATCAAAGAATCCTTAGCTTTACCAAACTCAGTAGAGCGGCATGTAAGGGTCGATCCCACAGAGACTCTTATATTTGTGTTATTACTTGTATGCCAAGTAACCAAAGGGTTTTTTTCGGAATGAATATCTAAACTACTATGCAAATATAAAAGTAAATATGAACGCAAAAGATGATTTGAATATATGAAAGACAAACGTGTTCAACTAGTTAGATCCATCATGATATTGGTTCATTGATCATCGATTCTCCTGATTCTCTTCTCACTTGAATAATCTATTGTGGATAGTGATCCTACTAAGGATTAAAACCCGAACTTCATATATAGTTGATAGAACAACCAGTCTAACAACCCTAATTAAATAACAACCTAGAAGACCTTCTAGATTCAATTAAATAACAGGATGACGATTCAAGTTATCAATAGAAACAAACACTTAGAGCAACCAGACATCTAAGTGACTTGTGAACTTATTCCCTACTTTAATCAACTTGTCGACCGGTACTAAATTAATTAAAGTCTACTCTTGATCTAATTAACTCCAATCGGTAATTAATCAGATTTAGTTGTAAATTAACCTAGAAATTCTATTAGGTAGCTAATCTAACAAAACCCTAGAATAATTCTGATTCAGTTAAGCACATGGAATAATTTCTATTCAAGTTTGTTGAGAATCAATCAAACCTCACAACTACATACAAATCATGACTTCAATAACTAGCCAAACACTAGAGAAATTAGCAATGCATAATGAAATTAAAATCAAACTTACAAAGGTTTTAAAGTCTTCCTTGAGAGAAAAAACCCTAGCCTCCAAAAGTATGATAAAAAGTTATGAAAAATAAAACTAACATAAAGTATTTATATGCTCCTAAAAATATCCTCAAACATTATATCTTAAACCTCATACTCGGATAACACAAGCCCAAAAACCAACATGCCAAAGCCCAAAACCAATCTCGGCCCAAAACACGCGTCCGCTGAAACTCCCAAATGCGCGGCTTCGTTCCCGAAATGTGCGGCCGCGCTTTGTTGTCATCCCGCGCACTTGGCCACCAGTCAAGAATGCGCGGCTTTGTTGCTCGGGGTCAACCCGAGCTTTTGACTTGGCTTCTTTGTCTTGGCTCTTCTCCTAGCATGTCCTAGCTTCCTTAGCTCCTTTGCCTCGTCCATCACCACCATGATCCATTTGTACTCGCCCCGTTGTTGCTCCTGAACCTAAAAACCTGTAAAACCGAGCAAACCAGCGCATAATACCCGATAACACAAAAACCTAAAAACTTAACCTAAAACTAACTAAAACATATATAAAACATGCATCTTAACTATTCCTATATGCAAGCTATCAGGTACTGAGGTTACAGGTTCGATACCGAGGCATCCCATGTTGGTAGCGAAGACAGAGTCGGCGCAATTAATGATCTTTTATTCCTTTCCTTTTATGTTATTAGATAGTTTTAAGGGATATATCTTATTAGAAGATTTATTTCCTTATAGATAGCTCTTAGATAGATTAGTTTCTCTAAAAATACTCTTGTCTAACCTTTTTTTCCCACACCATCCATCATTGGTTTAGAGGAAGAGAAGAGGAGAGAGGCGTTTGAGAGGAGGAAGAGACGAGTTTTGTGGGGAAGAACTATTGTTTGGATTCAAAGTTGTAAACTTTCTCTTTTTTTTACTTGTTTTGTTTTTAATTATGAATTGTGAGTATCTCTCTAAGGTTGGGGTTAACCCAACAATGGTTGTGCATGCTTGCTCTTGATCATGTTTTGATTGTTTTTATTGCATAAATCTTTTCTCTTGTTCTTAATCCTCTAAACGAAAGTTGAAAGGGAATTTCTCATTCATAGTTGAAGCGAAAGCGGAAACTTTGAATCAGAATAGTCAATTTAGGGTTTTGAAGCGAAGGCGGATCAATCCTAGTTGAAGTAGAAGAGATTAGATAGTAAGTTTATTGATTGAACGAAAGTTAGTTGATTTACTTGCTTTATTGACGAAAGCTGACACCTTTATGTGATAAAAGTGTGATCTTTATGTTTCATTAGTGTTGGCATTGCATGATTGTTGTTGTGGTGATACCTTTAACCTTAGAAATCTCTTTCTCTTGTTAAAAACCCTAGTTTTGTTGATTGCTTGTGTAATAAGTAACATAACTTAGCACTGACTTTCTCATGTGGACGAACCTGACTCTGCTATACACAGCAGGGTCTTGATTATAAATTTATTTGTTGTCAAGAAACCCTATCAACATCAACTCCTCCTCTTTTAAATGGTGTCATTCAAGACTAGATTTTCATTTTTAAGTTGCTATCAAGAGGATGCATTCAAGTCAAACTCTTCACATCCCCATTCAATGCTCAAGAGATTCCCATCAACAGATGTCATCAAGAACAACTCTTCACCTCCATGATCAACCATGAAGACGCCTATTAAAGCCACCCTTTCACCTCTATTTCGTCTACCTCTTGGGCTGGTGGCCCCTTTGCCCTTTTCCTATATAAATGACTCTTGTGTGGATATTTTAGGCACAAAATATTGAGTTAAAAATCATAGAGTTCTGTTGTTTCAATTTGGGAGTGATTCCCTTGATTTGACCGAGTAATAAGGGTGAGTTTATCACTTGTTTCAATTGAGTCCTTGTGTGTTTATCAATGGCAAGTTGAATAAGATCTTAGGTGGGTTTATCCTAAGTATTTGAGTTGAATTTTTTCAATTTGAGTGGTGGTTTTATCCTCTTTAATTGTCCACTTATCCCTAAAAATATAAAATACCAAAAAGAATTCAATATGAGTTTCGAGAGCTTGCTTGTGATCAGAGTTTAATCGAGATTTGAAGGCATTTTTTATGAGGTGGTATCAAAGCCTTTTAAGAAATCTCTCCAAGTTCAGTTCATGGCATCCAAGATGTAGGATGATGTGTCATGGCCTGGGGCACCCAATGATTTATAAATAGGGCATGTTAAAATGTCACGGGACTTGAACGCCAATAACCACATCATTATGGGGATCATCAATGTGTCAACTATAATTATAAAAGTGTGGCTTTTTGAGATCTTGTTATTAGTGTCTTTAAATAATGTTCATCTCATTTAGGGTGGGATTTGGTTTGTCCAATTTAGGAGAGATTCCCTATGTGTTAGCTTGTCCTTGGTGAGTTCATCCTTGGATCGATCCTTATACCTTGTTGAGTTCATCCATAGTTTAAGTTGATCATTTGATTGTGTTTTTTTGGGTGTGTTTATCCCATCAAGTTCATTCACCTATCCCTTTATAATTCAGTTTGTTTCTTTCATTCAAAACATATCCCACATAAATCCACAAAAAAAAATCCAGCCCAATTTAGTTTTCTTTGAGTGATTCTAAAAATCAAAATGGTAGATCGAACTTGATACTTGCTTATGACAAAAACTGAGTGGATCCTTAGGCCTAATTGTATCAGGTGGTATCAGAGTCTGCCCAAGGAAGCTTAAAGACAAGGAGAAGAATTCAATCTCGAAGACAAAAGTTTGTAGAACTACTAGGATTCGAGGACGAATCCTCCTTAAGGAGAAAGGGATGATGTGTCATGACCCGGAGCAAGTCATCATTTTCTCTGGCATGCCATTCAATGCAACTTCTCATATTCATGTGCCCATTCAATGCAACTACTCATCTCCCGTATTGTCATCAAGACGCCATTCAAGTGCTTCAACTCTTCATTTTCTGTAACCTCTTCACATTACTTTTTTTTTAAATTATTGTCATAAATTTGGTTGAACTCGAGAGTCTTGTGGGGACTTTTTTTGGCTTTATAACCTGATTTTGTATTGAGTTTTAGGCAGCCAAGTATTGAGAAAAGAGAGTCCTATTTGGCTGAGCTTTTCGAGAGAGATTCCTACTATAATCATGTAGTCTAGGTGCACATATCCTAGGTTGGTTCCTTCGACATAGGTGCGTATATCCTGAGTTGTTGGGCCACTCTTTTGAGTACTTGAATGTGCTTATCTCATGTACAAGATTGCTTATCCAAGTCAATAAAATTAGTCCCTTTTATTTCATATTTTGTTTGTTAAGTCTCCATAAAATTGCATTATCACTTAGGTTAGGTTTGTTTTGGTGTACTTATGACGGCTTGAATGAGCTTGCTTGAACCAGATCTTATTGATCCGTTGAGGGACCTCAACAATATTACAATTCAACGATCCGATCCTAATAACCTTGCCTATGCTCCTTTACTTAGGTGAAAAAACCAAGTCTCGCCAACCTTTCTTTCATTAGGTCGAATTAGTTTACCTAAATCATAGTCCTTATTGGTTGAATCATGAGCCTGATATTTTTCGCTAAAAGTAGTTCCTCGTCATAGAAAAAATATCTCCTTTTTCATCTCTCTCGTTGTTGGGAAAACTCGTCTTTTCCCGCTTCGTCGGGTTAAGATGGGCAAGTGGGACAACTAATTTTGCAAACAAGCTATTATATTTATGTGGGGAGAAATTCTACAAGGCTAATTACTTTTATGTGGGCACACTCTCTTACTTACAACTCACTTGTAGCTTGATCACTTTAGATCGATTTGCAAATGAGGGTGGTGGTGGATATTTATAGGCAAGGCCTTCCACCTCTCTTGGCTAAGGAGGAATCTAGAGATTTCTAGCCTATGTTACAACTAGGCAATTCTAGAGTCTTCTATTCTAGAGATTTCTATATACTCCTTTACATCACTAGAATGATCCATACTGCTCTAGAGTCTTCCACATCGTTCCGGCGTCTTCTAGAATCTTCCACACTCTTTCGGCGTCTTCTAGATTCTTCCACACTCTCCCGGTGTCTTCTAGATTCTTCCAAAACCTTCCTGATTGTTCTAGAAGCTTCCGTAGCCTTCTAGAACCTTCTATAGTCTTCTAGATCTCTCTAGAGAAGTCTAGATTATTTTAATCAACCTACTTCCAATTAAGGAGGGATCCCAACAATCTCCCCCTTCCCGACTTAATTTGGAAGTGTAATTATGTTATAGTCTCGACCTTCGAGGTCGGTATCACCTTCGTCATCGTGTGTGGCCTACTCTCTATGTATCCCTCTGTGGATTCAATATACTCTGCCTTGGCAAGGCGACTCACCATTTTTGATTGCCAGGAATCAACTCCCCCTGCAGAGGCATCCGTATAGCTTGACATTGAATTCTTGGAATCATTATCTTCGGCTGGTTCTACCTCTGTGCCCTCTAGCACAGGCTTCCCTTTTGATTGCTTGTAAGTGCGATCTTCATGCAAGGCTTTCATCTCCTCTTGCATGGATCTTTTTGGCAGATGATTTAGATTCTCATGCAAGGCTTGCGTCTCTTCTTACATGGCTCGTTTCCACTCCTCCTTGTGTGTGTCGTTGATGGCCTCTTTATAGCTCTGAGGCTCCCCCTGATCCGTGAGGGTCACATACTCTTCCTGGTTATATATTGTAGACGGTCTCTTATCTCTAGAGGATCGTCTTGGCTCAGGCACAGGCTCCTCTATCTCCTCTTGGTCATTCTCCTGGTCACCATCTTCTGCATTAGCATCATCGTTCTCGATTTCTTCTTCTGAGCTGTCACTTTGTTCACGAGAGGGGCTGACGTCTTCGCTCCTACTAACTCTTAACCTTGGCTTCTCCGACTTCTGGATGTCTTCGATTGTCTGGTCCTCGAAGAACACAACGTCTCAGCTTCTAACAATCTTCTTGTTGACCGGATCCCATAGTCGGTAGCCAAACTCATCTCTAGGTGAACTAAGATAGATGCATTCCTTGGTCTTAGCATCTAACTTGGCTCGTTCGTCCTTGGGGATGTGAACGAACGCCCTGCACCCGAACACCTTCAAGTGGTTGTAGGAGACCTTCTTTCCTGACCATACCTCCTCTGGGACATCTCCTTCTAAAGGAACTGATGGTGTGAGATTGATGACATCGACCGCTGTCATCACTGCTTCTCCCCAGAATGTCTTGGGTAGTTTGGCCTGAGAGAGCATGCACCGAACTCTTTCTTCAATTGTTCGGTTCATCCGCTCAGCAAGTCCGTTCAGTTGTGGTGTCTTAGGCGGTGTCTTTTCTAGTCTGATCCCACGAGCTTTGCAGAATGCCTCGAAGGGACCACGATACTCACCACCGTTGTCTGAACGAACGCTCTTGAGTTTCCGGCCCGTCTCACGTTCTACTCGGGCGACAAACTCCTTAAATGCATCGAGAACTTGGTCTTTGGATTTCAGCAAGTATACCCATACCTTCCTCGAATGGTCATCAATGAAGGTGACAAAATATGATGCACCACCTTGGGATCTCTCGGACATGAAGCATACGTCGGTGTGCACAAGATCAAGGATGTGTTTCCTTCTCCTAGGTTGTGCAGGTCTTTGGAAAGCAACTCTATGTTGTTTGCCAGCTAAACAATCAGCACATGGTTCGAGAAAGTTACCTTGCATATCTGGGAGGAGTTGCTTTCGGGCGAGGATACGAAGCCCCTTCTCGCTCATATGCCCAAGCCTTCGGTGCCATAGCTCTATGTCTGCTCCAACTACGTTTGCCTCTCCCATGTGAAGCTTAGCTTGCATCACGTATAATGACCCTTCCTTCCTTCATCGAGCCAGGACCAAGCTTCCTTTGGTGAGCTTCCATTTGCCGTCTCCAAAGTGATTCACCAGACCGACATCATCGAGCTTTCCAGCTGATATGAGGTTAAGGCGCATATCAGGGACATGCCTCACCTCTTTGAGGGCGAGCTTGCATCCTGAGTTTGTAGTCAGGGTGACCTCTCCCATACCGATAATCTTGCTCCTTCCTTGATTTCCCATCTGAACGTTACCAAAGTCGCCACTTTGGTATGATGAGAAAAAACTTTCATAAGGGGTGACGTGGAAGGAAGCGCCAGAGTCGACGATCCAGGAGCTTTCATCAGAGGCGATGTTCAAGAAGTTTTCTTCTCCGACGAGGTACATATCTTCACTTTCGTCCGTAGCGACGGTGGTGCTCTTCTCGTCTTGCCTCTTCATGGGGTTGAATTGGTCTGGTTTGACGTTGCCAGATCTCTGATCCCTCTTGAGATATCGACAATCTGCTTTTATGTGGTTTGGCTTGCCACAATAATAGCAGTTAACCCTTGAGCGTGACTTGGACCGTCCTTGAGATTGATCTCGGCCTCGATTTTTATTGCGCCCACGTGTGTCTTCTCTACCCCGGTTGTGAACGACGTTTGCCTCTGACTGAGCATTATGGCCTCGTTCCTTCCTCCTAACTTCTTCGTTTAAAAGGCTATTGCTAACGACGTCCATGGTAAGCTTCCCGTCTGGTGCAGAGTTACTAAGAGTAACCACCAGCGTGTCCCAACTCTCTGGAAGGGAACTTAGGAGTAGAAGGGCTTGCATTTCGTCCTCGACCTTCATTTCAACTTTATTTAGCTGATTTACGAGCCCCTTGAAACTGTTCAAGTGCTCGATCATGCTTTGCCCATCTTTATACTCCATTTTTACCAGTCGCCGCATTAAGAGGGCCTTATTACGAGGCGTTTTCTTTTGAATCAGGGAATCAAGTTTTTCCCATAATTCAAAAGCATTTGTGTAATCAGCAACATGCTCAAATAAGGATTTATCGATGTACTTACGGATCATTGCGACCGTCTTCCTGTTCAGGAGCTCCCACGCCTTGTCAGTCTTTCTATTTGGCTTGTCCTTTGTGATGATGGGCTCATGCAAATCCTTGCAATATAGGTGGTCTTCCATCATCGTCTTCCAGTGCGAGTAGTTGTCCGCCGTAAGCTTGAACATGTCACCATCATGTGTGACGCTAGCCTCCATCTTGAACCGGAACGAGCAATCGTTGACGCCGAACGAACCTCGCTCTGATACCACTGTTGGGAAAACTCATCTTTTCCCGCTTCGTCGGGTTAAGATGGGCAAGTGGGACAACTAATTTTGCAAACAAGCTATTATATTTATGTGGGGAGAAATTCTACAAGGCTAATTACTTTTATGTGGGGACACTCTCTTACTTACAACTCACTTGTAGCTTGATCACTTTAGATCGATTTGCAAATGAGGGTGGTGGTGGATATTTATAGGCAAGGCCTTCCACCTCTCTTGGCTAAGGAGTAATCTAGAGATTTCTAGCCTATGTTACAACTAGACAATTCTAGAGTCTTCTATTCTAGAGATTTCTATATACTCCTTTACATCACTAGAATGATCCATACTGCTCTAGAGTCTTCCACACCTTTCCGGCGTCTTCTAGAATCTTCCACACTCTTCCGGCGTCTTCTAGATTCTTCCACACGCTTCCGGTGTCTTCTAGATTCTTCCAAAACCTTCCCGATTGTTCTAGAAGCTTTCATAACCTTCTAGAACCTTCCGTAGTCTTCTAGATCTCTCTAGAGAAGTCTAGATTATTTTAATCAACCTACTTCCAATTAAGGAGGGATCCCAACACTGGTTGTATCTTGGACTTTAGATTTTCAAGCGGACTAAACCCTATGGTGAAGGTAGGGTGTGGCTTGTATAAGGGGTTGTTTTGGTGGAGGTGGACAAGTAGACATGGTTTTTATTTGCGGGCTTTTCGGTTGCTTGTTACCAAAATGCATGTGCTTCCATCAATCTGCGCCTAATTTACACATTTCTTCTTTTGGGCGCAACTTTAAACCTAGCTATTTGTTCTTATCTCATCCATGTTGTAATTTTTTGGATACAATTTTGGAGGTCAACCGAGACCATTGACCAAATGCCCAATTTAATTATGATCTACTACAAATTCCAAAGATGTAAATTAAGGTATTCACTGAATAAATCTACTGGCTATTTGGCAAAACACGTTATGGTTAAGCATCTTTTACTTGTAATCCGTCTGACTAATTCATGAATTATTATTTAAATCGGTTTAACTCTAATTAAGTTATCCAACTACATGCATATATAGTAATAATCTCACCAAATTTTTTTGAATCAAATATAAATCTAACATGTAAGACTATGGATTCATCGCACCAAAAAAAAGAAGATTTGATTCAAAGTATATTCAGTGCATGATAAACTGAAAATCAGCGTTATGAGAATGAAACTTGGAAATACCAATTTCTTCTCTATCACTTATCTCCACGAATGGACCTAATTTTTCTCTTCTTAATTATGGTCCTTAATCTTAATCTTGTAGCTATAATTCAATTAGAGCTGTCAAACGGGTCAGTCAGTTCGGGTTCGGGTCGGGTTATTTCGGGTTAGGGTTGAATCGGGTTCGAGTCGTAACAGGTCATCGGTCAAATCGGGTCGGATCAAGTCGGGTTTTCGGGCGGGTCGGGTCGACCCAACAGGTCAAGAAAATCGAATTTTTAACAATTATTAAAATACTATTTTATTTAAAAAATGATATTTAATAATAATCTATTATTTAGATATATTTTATTAATAAAATACATTATAATTTTCAAAATATATTATTTATATTCGAAAAATATAAAAAATCAGGTAAACCCAATGGTTTCGGATTTGACCCAACGGGTTTCGGGCCTATCGGGTTCGATTTATTTTGGGTTTCGGATTCAAATTTTTGGGTCTTGACCCTAAAATTTTCGGGCGGTTCGGGTCGGTTTTTCGGGTTGGGTCAGCTTTTAACAGCTCTAAATTCAATGCATCATTTTTATTATTTCAAACTTCATATAAGTATGGGCCTTTAATTGCATATGTATGTAGGGTATTTGGTAAATATATCCTAGTTTTCGGTTCGAATTCGGTAGAGTTGTTTAAAAACTCTAGGCGAAGTTCTAAAACCCTATGATAATTTATTTAATCCTAGGGAAAATAATTAAAAAGAAAAAAATCATAATTAAATTTGGTGAGAGGTAAATCTAATCTCAACCATTGATATTATATTTAATGATTGAGATCTCTCCAACTCTACCATAGAGTTTTTTTACAAACGTAATATTAATATATATAGGGGTTTTGGTTCAAATGAGGACCACTCTTGTGGTAAGACCTTTTGCTTAAAATGATGAGCTTAAAATGATGATTAATCTCAACCATTAGATTTACCTCATTACTTTATATTGGATGGCCAAGATTTTTTTTTAATTATTTTTTTAATTTTTAATTTTTTGTTCTTTGTTTAATAAAGCTTTAAAAATGCTAAATATGACAGTTCAATTTTTATATACTACGAGTTCATTTTTATACACTAGAAGTTCAATTTTTTATGTTAGGAGTTCAATTTTCTATATTGTATGAGTTCAATTTTTATATTCCACGAGTTCATTTTTTTTTATCTATGATAAGTTCAATTTTTATGTGCTTTAAGTTCATTTTTCATATAATTCGATTTTCACAACTAAAAAAATAATTGATTTTTTTTCAATTTTTTATTTATTTTTTTCGATTTTTTCCTTTTTTTAAATCATGTTCTTTTTTAAAAAAGCTTTAAAACGGAAAATATGGCAGTTCAATTTTTATATACTATGAGTTCATTTTTTTTATATACTAGAAGTTCAATTTTTTATGTTAGAAGTTCAATTTTCTATATTGTATGAGTTTAATTTTCATACTCTATGAGTTCGTTTTTTTATCTATGATAAGTTCAATTTTTATATGTTTTAAGTTCATTTTTCATAAAATTCGATTTTCACAAGCCTAAAAAAATAAAATAAAAAATAAAAAAAATAATATATATATATATATTGAAAAAATCTTGATCATTCAATACATAGTAAAAGAGTGGTTGAGATTAGTCCTCATTTTAAACTTAGTCCTTACCATAAGGGTGGTCCCACCATGCCCTATATACAGGACTCGTAGGAGTGATGCTTTTATATAACCATTTGTTCATGTTATATTACATAAAATAACTCCTAAAATAGGAGATTTATCACAAAATTATCCCTATAAAAGCAAATAACAGAAGATTACCCAAGTTTGGTGTTTTGTTTTCAAAGAACCCTCCAAGGCACAAATGTTTTCAATTGTTTGACATATATATCCTATATCTTAAATTTATTCTCAAGATCAATCCCATAAAACTAATTAACCAAACTGTTTTGGAAAGATTATCATTTAACATTTTAAAAAAGTACAATATAGAAATTCAACTTGTAAAATCCTAAATGTCTAATAGTGGATACTTTTATATAAATTTCTGTTACACAGAAGATTTTGGAAAAAATTCTTCATTTATGGCGGTTTTGTATCAATTCTCTGTACATACACAATGTAATTTCTAGTGAATTAGTGTAATTTGCAAATTAAATTATGGGAAATTTCTTTTGGTACCCTTCAACTTTTGACATTTTCTCTTGGTACCTTAAAAAATAAATTATTCCTTCTAATAACCCTGTACTTTAAATTTAGTATGGTCCGTAGCCAAACTACAAATATAATCAAACTTCCGTCTACTTGGTAAATCAGACTTCAACTTTCAATTAGAAAATTATTCATGTGGGCTCCACCATTTCCCTTAACCTTCTACCTTTATATAGATGTGGCCCCCACCGTCTCCCTTCTCCTTTTTTAACAGAAGAAGCCTTCCTCTTCTTTCATCGTCAATGGCGAATGTCCTTTCAGTCGTCTTCTTCGGATCTCCGTCAAAAACTTCACCGATTTTGATTTCCAGAAGAACCGCTCCCAATATCGTGTAGAGGTGGGTTTGTTCATGGTGGCCAACCCAGTTGCTGTCGCTTCTGATTGGCCCACTCGGAATCAATCCCTTTTTGATTTCCAGAAGAATCGCTCCCAATCTCGAGTAGAGGGGGGTTGTTCATGGTGGCCAACGTCGTCGTCGCTTGTGATTTGGCCCACTCGGAATCAATCCCTTCTGGACATCAAATCCGGGGTCGATATCGTCTTCTGGCGGCAGAGGTGAGAAAATGAGCGGTTGCGATGGTGGTTGAAAGAGGAGAATTGGGCGCTTATTAGAAGCAGGTGACCTCAATTGTGGAGAGGATTGGGCGCGCTCGGAATCAATCGCTTCTGGAAACTGAATCTAGGGTCGATGTCGTCGTCGTCTGGCTGCAGAGGTGAAACGGGTGGCGGCGATGGTGGTTAAAGAAGACAATTGGGTGCATATTGGAGGTGGGTGGCCTCAATTATGGAGAGGGTTGAGCCCGCATGTGGTGGAATCGAAGGAGTTGTAGGTAGAATTAGAATTGGAAAAGGGTTGAGCCCGCCCACAGTGTTCTTCTCCGGCACACTGGTCGTCGCTGGCATTGTCCTCCATCGCTCGCAATATCGAGTGAGAGAGATTGTCGTTCAGTAATGTTGAGAGTGAGATCTCAGATAGAAAAATTAGGGATTATGTTCACTCGTTCGAGAGACCACTGAGATAGGTAGTATTTTTTTTAATTTATTTTTAACGGAAAAGTTAAAAAAAGGGATGAATTTTGACTTTTGTATAAGTAAGGCTACGGAAAAAACTATTTCAAAAGTATAGGGGCACCAAAAGGAATAACTTTTTTTGCTGGGTATCAAAGGGAATTATCAAAAACTCAGGATCACCAAAAGTAAAAACCCTTAAATTATTTTAGCTTGAATAAGCAGGCGGTCCTTTCTCTATCTACTCAAAATAAAAAAAATTCCTTTCTCTATTCTATTCTTATTATACAAAATTATTTTCATTCCAATTTGCAAATGTAAATGTAAGTAACTCTTCTCTTCTCTCCATCGCCTTCGGCTTTGGCTTTGGAAGTCGCTTCCCTCGAACACAAGCAACGTGATTCTCCTTTCTCTCAACACCTCATCACCTCATTTGCATGCTACAAAAGCCTAATTTTTGATACACCGCAGGACTTGTACGTAGCCCAAATCTCTATCTAGCTTCCTCGAATTCAAACCTCCAATTACTCCGATTCTCCTTCAACTTCAAGTTTTTGCTCTTTCTTTCTTAAATTTGGGGGAAATTATTCTTAAATTGTGTGCTCCCCTAAAAATTACACTACATAACAAAGAAAGAGATGAAGGTGAATGCGGAGCAATCGAGGTCTCTGTTTGGGATTTCTCTTACTACTAGACCCAGATGGCACCAGTTTCTTATTTGCTCTTCTGGCTTCTTCTTTGGTTACCTCATCAATGGCGTCTGTGAGGTAAAATCGAAAACAAAGCTCCCACCTTTTTCTTTCTTTCTTTCTTTCTTTCTTTTGTGTTTGTTTCCGATCAAGCTGAAAATTCAGTCAACCATTTTTGGTTTGTTTTGATTCTTTTGGGGGTTTCCGCATTTAATCCGTGAAATTAGGTTGGAGTTATCCGGATATTCGCCTTCCTCTTTAGCCTCATATTTTTCTTCTTTTGTGTTTTATTTTTTTCCCTTTCAAGTTATTGCTTTCTGTAGTAGCCAAACAACAATAACTTTGAGATTCTGCTTCTTTGATCTTCTGATATTTTACTTTTTTGGGTTTGGCGTGCATGTTTTCCTTTTCCAAATTTATAAGAGAATTTCACCGTATTAAAATTGATGGTTTGTAATTCAATTTCAGGAATATGTGTACAATAGACTCCAATTCAGGTAAAATTGTTCTTCTTTGCGCAATGTTATTTCCTTCTTGCATTTCATCTGGCTTAGCGTTTTGATTAAAATCCACTGCATTTGCAGCTATGGATGGTACTTCACATTTGTTCAAGGGTTTGTTTATTTGGCACTGATTTACTTGAATGGGTTCACCACCAAGCAAATGGTGAATCCATGGAAGACCTATGTGAAGCTCTCTGCTGTGCTTATGGGCTCCAATGGTCTCACCAAGGGCTCTTTGGCTTTTCTCAACTACCCTGCTCAGATCATGTTCAAATCCACTAAGGTAAAAATTGTGTTTTTCCTTTGGATCACATCATAGCCTTTTAAATTGAGTTCTCTTTTAATTTCTTATGTATGCTAATTCAACTTAATCTCAACCATAAAGTATGTTTAAGATATCATGGTAATACAGTGGATGTTTTGATTCACTGGAGTAATTGAGATTACAGTGGCTCATATATGTGATGCCAAACACATACTAAGAGTATAGATTTTGAGAATTTGAATTCTGATGAGGTGTTTGTAAGAAATTGAGATGGATTCCATATGAAAGATTGGTTTTGTTAAGAATGTTGTATGCTTGATCAGGTGTTGCCAGTGATGATCATGGGCGCTTTCATTCCGGGTCTGAGGAGGAAATACCCTCTTCACGAGTACGTCTCTGCTATACTGTTGATCTTGGGTTTGATCCTGTTCACCTTAGCAGATGCAAATACTTCTCCCAACTTCAGCATGATTGGTGTTGTCATGATAACCGGGGCCCTTGTCATGGACGCGTTTTTGGGCAACTTGCAGGAAGCAATCTTCACCATGAACCCCGGCACGACACAGGTAATTTGCACACTTCTACCTAATGGAACCATTTCAGGCATTTCTTTAGGCTTTGCATAGAAGAAGTTATGCTGTGCTTTTTGTGTGTGCAGATGGAGATGTTATTTTGTTCAACAGTTGTTGGGTTGCCAATGTTGATCCCTCCCATGATCCTAACCGGAGAGTTGTTTACAGCGTGGAAATCGTGTTCTCAACATCCTTATGTCTATGCTGTGCTGATTTTTGAAGCTATGGCCACGTTTGTAGGCCAAGTCTCAGTTTTGTCCCTCATTGCACTGTTTGGGGCTGCAACCACAGCCATGGTATGCTTTCTCATCTACAAAAGTTTATTTCGTCTATCAAAACGTTATGGTGTCACAAAAATCTCAAAGCACGCCCAATTTGTACAGAATCATGGGTGCATTTGAAACATTCGCCATTCAAATATGACTTCTAGGATATATCATATTTTGAAACAAGTATTTTGATAACTAACTATAGGAAAACTAAAATGATTCACAACCAAAATTTGTTAACTCAAAAGCCAAACCAAACGAGCCCTTAATTTTTCTCTCTTGTTTGTATGTTTTTTTAAGGTGACGACGGCGAGGAAGGCAGTGACCCTTTTGCTGTCCTACTTGCTCTTCACAAAGCCAATGACGGAGCAACATGGAACAGGCCTAATTCTGATATTAATGGGGATCATATTGAAAATGCTTCCTGAAAACAAGCCTCAAAAGAGGCCTTCAACTCTTCCAACACTTCCAAAAACCATTGCTAGAACTTCTCTTGAAAATTCACAACAAGTTGATGAAGAAACAAGGAAGTTTGAGTTAGGAAATGAAGATGATGAGGATGAAGAGAAAAGGCCATTAGTGTGAAGTTTTTATTTTTTTGTCCCCTTAATTTTGTCAATTACTTGTGTAAAGGGATCTTCATCAATAAGTTGTTCCTCCCTTTGGCTCGTACTAGTCGCATTATGCAATGTAGTCGAGTACAAGCATTCAAACTGTTAAGCATATGTGATGAAGTTTCATAATAATACCAAGGAATATGAGTTTTTCCATCACGTGCTCGATTTTTCAATGGATCGATAAAATTGAGAAAAGGGCCGTTTTGAATGTTTACCAATGCAAATTGCAAATCCAAAAATGTCGCACTTACATTAAGTAATAATAGACCGATGTTAATTATATTTGATAGGGATTGGAGAGGTATATACATCATGCAATTAAATAAAGATAATATATGGATGAATTTTCATAATCCAAGTGGGTATCATTGTGAGGGTGGAATTTTTTCTTGAATAATAAATGTAGGATTTTATTTGTTTCTAAGTTTTCTGTAATAATGCACCAAAGTTTTGGGAAGCATTTATACTTTTCTTCGTACGTTTCTATCGTAAGATTCTTCTTTTGGTGACGGGGTCCGCCACAA
This sequence comes from Fallopia convolvulus, assembly GCA_964016875.1. Lineage (NCBI taxonomy): Eukaryota > Viridiplantae > Streptophyta > Magnoliopsida > Caryophyllales > Polygonaceae > Fallopia > Fallopia convolvulus. The sequence continues at coordinate 50,250,484 of OZ024726.1, read as the reverse complement.
AAGAGAAGTACTTGTGAAAAATGCATTATATATCCATGTGAAGTTGTAGTAATGTAAGAAATAATGAGCAAATAAGTATGAGTTTGTGGGTATTTAGATAACATCTTATATCATGTGACCTATATATTATATGTAACAATTTATTCTTTTGTAAAGTTCATTGATTTTTATTATAAAAAAAGTTCATTGATTTTTAAAATTAATTTTGTGCGGCGGACTCTATTAAATCGGAGAAAACATTCTATTAGGTTATCTTTTCATCACAAGAAAGAGGTTTACATATGCTCTCTGTGTTTCCACCAAAAAAATATATGCTCTCTGTGTTTACAAAGTTGGACCACACTTTCTGTCTAATTATAAGAAACAACACTATTTATATGAAAAGGCACGAGTCTCAACAATACAGTAGGTCTTTGAATGACAGATTTGTTGTCACAATGAAGGTGTATTGGCTTGTGCAAGGTGACTACTAGTTCTTCTAAGAGTCAAACGAGCCATACAATTTCTGATGAAGCCTATGCCATTGCACGATATTCAGCTTCTGCTGAGCTGCGGAAAATGACACTTTGTTTCTTGGATTTCCAACAAATGGGAGAGTTACCAAGGAGAATCACAAACCCAGGGATGGAGCGACGAGTGGAAGGACACGAGGCCTAGTCAGAATCGGTGTAAACAACTAAAATAGGCGTGTCACATCCATTTAGAAGAATTCCATGGTGGAGTGTGCCAGAAAGGTATCTCAAGCAGTGATGTAAAGTTGCCATGTGAGAGCTTCGAGGCTGTTGCATAATTGACTTAATGCTTGAACGGAAGAACTTAAATTTGGACGTGTGTGTAAGGAAATTCAGCTTTCCAACAACACTTCTATAGAGTGTGGGATCATTTAGAAGTTCACCTTCATCTAGGAGCAACTTGATGTTGAGTGGAAAGGAGAGCAAACCGGTGAGGTAAATTTTTTTGGAAAGTCATCTAGGAGTTCTTTAGAGAACTTATGTTGTGTTAAAGCAACTCTCTTGTCTAGGTAATGTACTTCAAGGCCGATAAAATAGTGTAGAATACCTAGATCTTTAATATTGAATGCTGAGTCAAGATATTGTTTGAGTGTGTTGATCTCAGTGGGATTTGAGCTAGTCACTAATAAGTCATCAACATACGCAGCAACAGCTGCTTGGCGGTTTGGAGCTCTTCTTCCTTTGTCTCTCGCTTTGATTGGTCTTGAAATCATTCTATGTTTCTAAAGATCTAAAGATTTGAAGCCTTAAATTTTGATATGCCTTGATTGGTTTGTTGTTGTATTTTTCAAATCACCGTCTAGTAGATGGTGATTTAGGCTAGCCTTGCTTTTTGCTGGTAGCCTAGTGTTTACCTTGGTTGTTGTTCTTGCAATAACTTAAAAAAAAAAACAATGATGATGTTTGGACCCTGGCGTTTGATGAAGAGATTGTAGTCATTTTTGAACTGAATAAAAGCTTTGGATTGAAGGGAGGAGGTGAGTTTGTGGATCCATTCTCTAGATGCTTGCTTCAAATCGTATAGGGAATTGTGAAGCTTGCAAACAAGATTGGATGGATTTGCTATTCCTTGAGGCATGACCATATAAACTTCCTCATACAAGTCTCTATGGAGGAAAGTGTTGTTAACATCTAATTGGAACATTTGCCAATACTTTGAGGCGGCAATGGAAATGATGATTCGAATGGTGGTCATCTTGACTACAGAGAGAAAGTATCATGGAAGTCTATTCCCTCCGTTTGAGTAAATCATTTAGCTACAAGTCTTGCTTTGTACCTTTCTAAACTATCATCCGCCTTTAGTTTGACTTCGTAAAACCATTTGCAACCTACGAGTTTCTTTCCTGGTGGTGGTAAAGGAACTGTGAACCAAGTTCCATTATTTAGTAGAGCATTAAGTTCTCTTTTCATAGCCAATGTCCAATTACAGATGTCGGTAAAGTGCGAGAGAAGAAATCGAGACAGGGCGAGGATGCACGACCAAAATGTGAGCAACAACACAACAAACATCCTTATATACACATCCGGAACCCAAACTCCGAGAAATTAGAAGATGATAGTACAAAAAAAAACGAGGACAACAACCCTAAACCTCGAGATTTCCCCAATGCCGTTGACCACCTCCTTTATCTTCGTCCTCTTCGACATCATCCTTTTCTATTGTTTTGACTTAAAATCGATCAAAAACGAAACAAATCCCCCAACCGTCGTTGACCGCCACTTTTGAAGAAGGTAAATTGAATTGGAAGTCGGCAAAACATAGACTTGTACATGGGCTGGTTCGGGCCGGGCCAAAAAAAAAATTGTCCACATCAACGGGCCGGGCTTGGCCCGGCCCGGTAATTCGGGCTTATTTTTTTGTCCAAGCCCGCCCATACACACTGGCCGGGCCGTCCACGGGCTAGCCCGACCCGCATAATAAAATGTATATATAATATATTAATATTATTATAAATTATAAATGATATTAATTTTATTATAAAATATAAATTATATATAAATTAATGATATAATATATTAATAAATTATATAAATTATATATAATATATACGGGCCGGGCCGACGAGCTTTTTTCGTTGTCCAAGCCCGGTCCCATATTTAACGGGCCGGGCCGGGCCTTTCGGGCTAATTTCAATGCCCAAGCCCGTGTTTTAAGCGGGCCGGCCGGGCTAGCCCGGACTTGTACAGGTCTAACAAAACACGACAAATCTCTCCTCCACTGCCTTAGGCTGCTACCGCCTTTTATCTTCGTCATTTTCCATTTTGTCGTCATCTTTAGTTTGCACTCCGTCAAGGCAAAAAGTCAAGCTAATTAAAATATCAATAGACGAAGTCAATTTAAAATCGAAGTCGGCAAAGCAGGCCCATGTAATCAGAAAACCCAAATTAATTTTTTTTTTTAATTGTTGTGAGTGCTCATCTAAGACAAAGTTTCATTTATATAGTAGTATATATAACGATTTGAAACAAAGATACCACATTTCTAAAAGAAAAAACCTTACGTTTTGTTTTAAGCATACACAATAAACTTTTTAAACATACCTCTTCTCTCATGTCGATATTCAATTTTAAGCTCATAAAGTGGTCAGAGCTCAAGTGCTGTCCAAACTCCAAAACACAAGCCTAAAATTGCAAACGCGCCGTCTTGCGTTTGCGTCTTTGCGATGTATATGAGAGGAGAGGGCTGCGGACAGACTAGGCGCGCGTTAACTTTGTAGAGTTCGGAGGTTTGTAAGTAGAGATGACACCAGAACAAAAGCTCGAATCATTTCTCCAATGGCTCCAGGTAAATCTCTCTTCCTCTTCCTCCTTCTCCTATCATTTTCTCTATTTATATTGCAATGCACTCAAATTTCAAGAAACCCCAATCAAAACCAGTTAAACAATGTGGAGCTTCGTGGTTCCACCATCAAATACTGCGATTCAAGCAAAGGGTTTGGCCTGTTTTCTACCAACGACGTCCCCGATGGTGAGTGTTTTTATGCTTTCATGTTGCCCCTTTTCAAGTGGGTCTTTGCTGAATTCCCCATATATGGTTTTAATGCCCTCTGTAGCTTGAAATTCTTCTTCTATCTTAAAATAACTTGTTATGCTTTTCTCTGCAATTAATACTTGCCATTCTAGATTAGCACTTTACGCTACTGGTTTTGGTGAAATGATATGAATCAGGGGTTTTCCTTGTTGTGCCGCTGGATTTAGCTATAACTCCGATGAGGGTCTTGGAAGATCCTTTAGTGGGACCTGAATGTAGGAAGATGTTTGAAGAAGGTGAGGTGGATGATAGGTTTCTGATGATTCTCTTCTTAACCGTGCAGCGCCTTTGTAAGAATTCGTCATGGAAGCCGTACGTTTGAAATTTGTTTAATTTACTTGCTTACTTTGGTGGCATGTTAATTTGATAATGTTTGAGGGTGTATAATTGTTGTAGCCTTGTAGGTACCTTGATATGATCCCAACTACTTTTGGGAACCCACTTTGGTTCACTGATGATGAGTTTCAGGAATTGAAAGGGACATCATTGTATAGAGCCACTGAATTGCAGGTAGAGAGACTTTGACAGCTATTTTTTGAGGGTTTAGGGAGATCTTGATCAGTTTTATCTAGGAATATCGTGCAAAAAAAAACTAGCCCCGCAACCTGACTATATTGATTTTGATTGTTATTTTGAGTTAGCTAGTTCCTTAATTAATCATGAAGTTTTTTGTTTAATTGTCCCAACCCCCATTTTTTCTATACTTTGAGCTAATATTGTAAGAGGCTAAGAACTGAACTTGGGTATCCTTGGTGCAATATCCTATTTCTTGAAGAAGTTTTGTCAAAATATGCTTTTGTTAGTTAAAGGCTTTATTTTTCAGATTTGAATAATTTTTCATGATTTGGTTTATTTTTTGATATGCTTAAGCTTTCCTAGCTAAACAGTCAAACTTCATGACTAACACACTGAATGTGTGTTGCAGAGGAAAAGCTTGCTATCAGCCTTCAATGATAAGGTGAAGAACGTGGTTAATAGACTTCTAATCCTAGATGGAGATTCAGAAAGGTGAGAATTGTCGGCACTGAATCTACTAATAGCACTGTGAAATTTTGTGTAAATACACATAATTTTGAAAAAAAAATCGGTAATAAATAACATGTAGAGAGCTTCCGTTTGGATATGATTTTTCATTTTGTTGCATGGACATCCTATCTAAATGAACTTAACATCTTTTTGACTATATAAACCTGAACAAAGTCCAGCTTAGCTGAACCATTATTCTACTAATTATTTTGTTACTGCGCTCCAAAATTTGAATAATATCAGGACTACTGCTACAATTTTACAATTAATTTTCTATCTAACATTTACTTTTTTTCGTATGATGATTGAAAGCCACTTGTGATTATCATCTTGCAATAACTCAGTTGTCTTATATTTTATTACATCAATGTATTCGGTTAGCAGATACATAAGGTTCCTAGCTGGCACCTGATTTGTAACTTTTGTTTCTTTCTTTCAGCAGTGAGGTGACATTCAACGATTTTCTATGGTATGTCTCTCCTTGAACTTCTACTCACGCGATGTTTTTTAGGAAATATGAAGCGCAGTTCTATGATCTCTGTAAATGAGTAATTTTTTTTTCTCTCATGAAATTACTTTTTCAGGGCAAATTCTGTATTCTGGACTCGTGCATTAAACATTCCTCTTCCACGAGCCTACATATTTCCTGAAAATCAGCATGATACTGATGGATGTCAAGATTCTGGACCTGCAAGTAATAATACTTCATACAGAGAGATGGCTAATGAAAATGGAATAAACTGTCTTATTGGATAGCTGATTCATTTGGTGGAGCCTAGTGATTCATTAAATTATTTACTCCTATGTTTGCATGCAGTATCTTCTAACTCCATACAAGGAGAAACTGTGTGGATTGAGGGACTCGTACCAGGAATTGATTTCTGCAACCATGGTACTATTATGTATCTTAGAACAGTGTACTTGTTAATGTGTTTTGTGTTTCTTAATCATGCATGACCATTGTATCATGGCTCTGAATTTAGCCAATTATAGTTTGATGCAATTTTGCAAACTTAAACTTCAATATTATTGAAGCACAAAGCGACACTTAATGTACAATTGAATTGACAATCACTATAATAGTAGTTTTCTCATATTAATAAAATTGAAGTTCCAAGTTTATAATTGCTTGCATAAACAATTGCATGGGTATTATTCATTTTCCTTTCTTTCACATAAAAGTGGCTAATCTAATGTGATTATACTTCAGACTTAAAAGCTGCAGCAACATGGGAAGTTGACGGAGCAGGATCGATAACTGGAATTCCTAATTCTATGTACCTTCTATCAGGTAAGTATCTTCCCTTGGAGGCCACTTTCAACTCTGGCTAACCAAACTGCCATCTTTTCATAGAAAGGGTGACAGTGTACTTTACCATAAGGGTACAAAGTGTCCCAGAACTTGATTTCATATCTGACATATGTTCCACTCTTTTTCATGCTACCAGTGAATCAGAATCAAAATTCTGCCTTGGGTATTGAGAAAGAGATAAACATAAGCTACGGGGACAAAGGAAATGAGGTACCATTGCTTTTGAAGAAGATTCAGTTAGGTGTGGATTAAACTCAGCTGCAAGCTGCAGTTGATGGAAGCACTTTCATAATTTGCCTTTACTAATAGTGCGGTACATGCATATTGCACATGTCATTTTCTATGAAACTCTTTTTTCATTGGCTTGCAAGCCTTATTTCTTTCTAGTTCCTTGAGTTACTATGAAGATGTTATGCCTTTGTGTGAAAAACCAGGAAAACGTTCATGGTTACTTTTATTATTTATTACCTTATGGGGAGGGCAAGGAAAAGATTGTTGTAAATGAACTTGAACCTGTATGGTATCTGTCTGTTCATATGGAAGTTGATAAAAAGAGGAAATAAATTCAAAGGTGTGAGTTATAAATACATTTACCATGTAGTAGTTCTAAATAGATCTTGTTATATGATGCTTGAAATTTATGTCAGGATAGCAAAATCAATTAATAGGTACTTTAAATGGTGGATGAAGAGTAGAGGTGTAACATGTCAAGGCCACTGCTGTTAGATGTGTAGGGGAAAGATGAATTCTAGTTTCTGCTTAACATCGTTTGTTTGGACCTTGAAGAAAATGTAGGACATGCTTCTTCTTCAGACCAAAATGATAAGTGGAGTGCTCTCGCACAGAACGAGAGTATCAGATCCAGCATTAATCAGCCTTCTTGATGTTATGCTTTTAAGTATCTATTCTGATTCTGGAATATGCTGCATATTATGCAGGAACTGTTATATCTCTATGGGTTTGTTATCGATGAGAATCCAGATGATTATCTTATGGTAATGCATCATGTCACCAGTAAATTTACCTATATTTTCATGATTGGTTGACGACTTGTATAAGTGACAGAATCTGCCTTACAGGTTAATTATCCAGTAGAAGCACTTCAGAATGATCCACTTGCCGAATCAAAATTGCAACTGCTCCAAGTTCAGGTTGTGCATATTGCGATTTTTTTTTCACCACCTCTAGACTCGTTCAAATATCTGCTTATGTATTTTGACCGTTTTACAGCATGGTAATTTGGAATCTAATATTTTTTCCAAATGTAATATGCAGAAGGCAGAACTAAGGTGTCTTTTACCTAAAAGATTGCTGGATCATGGGTTCTTCCCTGCTAGAACCTCCAATGATAATGACAATGATAAGATCACTGTTGATAATGTTCACCACCACAGTTGGAGTGGTCAAAGAAAGACGCCGTCTTATGTAAAGAAACTTGTTTTCCCAGAGGACCTCTTAAGTTCCTTGAGGACAATAGCCATGCAAGAAGATGAGCTATTTAAGGTCTCATCATTACTTGAAGAGGTGTGCATCTTACTACTTCTTCCCTTTTGTGTCTTGACATGGAGAACTGAAAATACTCAAGTCACAGATGCTCACTCACTATTTTAGTTGAATGCTACAGTATTCTTCTGTTATGAACATTACTTATGATGCAATCCAGATGACTTGGTAGCCTCTAATGACAGAAATTTAATTTGGAACTGTGGAAGTAGAATACTGACTCTATTGTTGATGACAAGTATTTGGCTCTTCTTTTTTTTCATTTCAAACTTAGGGTTTATTTGGCATTAGTATTATTGATTAAAAAAAGAGTATTTTTCTATGAAAAAAATATATCTATGGCACAAATCCGAAGGTCTAATGCGTTTCTTGTTTCTCCACCAAACAAACTCTTTACTGAACCTAGTCCTTGCTTCTTCCTGTATAAAACCTAATGACATGTGTGATAAAGCAAGAAATTTTTAACATAATTTGAGAAGTGAGAAGTGAAATGACATTTGAGCCTACTGAGTATCAAAGCAAAAGATAATCAGCTAACTAGATCGCTCACATTTGTTGATTTCAAGTTAAAAGTCATTAAATGTGGATACTTAGTATGAAAAGTTATGTGCATTTATATCCAAAAGTCTATGCATTTAACTCTTATTTGCATATTGGATTTTCAAAATTCATGTCCAATTTATGAGTGATAGTGTATGTGCTCATTTCAATTCTTCTGCTTTTCTTCTGATCCGTTTTCTTCTGAAGCTTGTTGGATGTGAAGGGGAGAGGGAACCATCAGATGCAGATGTTCGAGCAGCAATTTGGGAGGCTTGTGGGGATACCGGAGCTTTACAGCTTCTGGTCGATTTGCTAAATAACAAGTAATTAGCTGTCTTGTTATCTGTGATGTAACCAATTCATATGCTTTTTTTTGTGTTTTTTTTTTCCTTATCTGCTTATTTGATAGTGTCACTTTTCTAATTGTTGAGTTCAAATGATTTTGAGGATACAAAGGTAATCAGGAAAGAATGAAATATCTACTCTTTATGTATTTGTCAATTGTCTTTGGAAATTGGGGAAAAAACAAAGTAAATGCAATTGTTCTTATATACGGTACATTATTTACAGATCATCAAGGAAAATTATTTCTAGAAGTCTGTTCTTTTCTTCTTTGTTGTTTCCTTGCTGGAAACAAAACCATCCATAAAGTTTTGATCTTCATTCCTTGGTATAAGGCATTGCAGGTTCTATTTTCTGGTACTTGTTTTGAAGCACTTGAAAAAAAAATTAATCTTCTGAATTCGTCAGGTTGATGGACCTTGAAGAGGCCTTTGGTACAGAAGATGCTGATGCTGAACTGCTTCAAAAATCTAGGATAACTGATAACCCTGCGGAATGCAACAGGTAAAATATCAGTAAACAATTCTTAAGGCAGTTCAATTCCTTCTAAACATTGGACCCTAAATCTGATCACTTCTAATAATTTTTTTTTCTCTTGCGAATCTAGCCTTCTTGGTTAAAACAAGATGCTTTCATAATGATGTATTAATTGATTTTGACTTGAATCTGCAGCTCAGTGGTGATGAGTAAGAACAAGTGGGCAAGCATAGTTTATAGGCGAGGTCAGAAACAATTGAGTCGGCGTTTCCTGAGAGAGGCAGAGCATGCTCTGGAGTTGTCCATGAGTGAGATATGAGGATACTTAACTTCAACCCAGCTACACAACAGGCTTTTTTTTTTTAAAAAAAATCTCCCTCTTTTTCAAGTGTAGAATCCCATGCTTCTCGGTCTGAAATGAGTCTGGTTTTGCTGTTTTTTAACTCTCAATCTTGTTTTGCTGTTTATTAGCATTTTTTAGTCCTGTTTCATTTCTTGGTTCTAGTTTGTATCGGTTCAATCTCTTTGTACCATTAGAACTACGGTAAAATATATTGGGAATAAATTTATGAAACATTTATGGCTCTGTTTCATTTTTATACTGGAGTGATCATATTATATCAATATGTATGTGTTTAGAATTGTTTTAATAATTAGTGAAAAAAAGAAGCAATTTTAATAATGCCCTTTCTTAATTATTCTTGTAATAGCAATATAAATCATCTCCCAACAAAAATAATTAAAGCAAAATAATGTTTCACCTTAAGCTCAAGGTCAAGGTTTCCTTTACCTAGTAAATCATTAGAACTTGAATCTAGTTGATCTTCAAGTTTAGATGAATGTATAGGGAGAAACGACCTAGAAGTTACAGTTGTGGTCACTTGTTGGAAGATGGGGCGTTCAATTTTGAATTTGAAGTTATGTGAGTCATGGAATCATTCTTAGGCTGTTGTAAGTTGTAACAAGTAGCCTTCAAACACCAGATGGCAAATGCAAAGATTAATTAAGGTTTCCATGCATAACAACGCTATTAGTAGAATAATGAATCTGCTAAGCTTGCTTTACTCTCAAAGATCTGTCAATGTTCCTTATACTTATATAGAATGTCCTATTCCTAAATTGATATATGATAACAATATCATTGGGTTGGACGCTTTGTGTATCGGCCCAGCTGCATCACCATTTCAGATTGGGCTGGACGAACCTAAATATCATTGGGCCAATTATGATAAGGGCATAACAGTAATTCAGAGCATCTCAGGCTTTAAAACCAAACCCAAAATCCACGTATGAAGGTAGAGCAAAGAAAAAACCCTAGCTTTCCTTGTTCTCTCTCTACCCGCGGCAAGCCGGAGCAACCATGGGTGTGCTCCCAATCTGATTCTCCATCTCCCATTTTCCCTTTTCTTAGTTCATTTGATTTCGATATCATGTCTCTGAGAGAAAATTTCTAATTTGATGATTGGTTTGCAGGTATCTCTCGTGATTCTATGCACAAGAGGCGTGCCACTGGTGGCAAGAAGAAGGCATGGAGGAAGAAGAGAAAGTAAGTAAATGTTCCTCTTCCCTGTAGTTTTATTGTTGCTGGTTTAAATTTGTCGAATGTATCTCAGTTGCATTTGTTTATCTCTGCAATTTAGAGCTTCAGTCAGTATTTTGAATGCATCTCAGTCACTAATCTATGCAGCAGTTTATAGCTTTCGTCAGTATTATCTCCCCTTGGAAATAAAAATAATAATTCAATCTCTACTAGTAACAAAATGAATTTAAACAACCTATATTGGTTAATTTGGTTGAATGATCGAAAATAGGATTATGTCCTATAAAATTTTGGATTTTCTTGTTTTTTTGAATGCGATTGGTTATAAGATTCAGCCAGCTTCAGGGGATGAGCTGGATAGCTTTTTGTGATTGCTAACATAAGATATATTCTTCTGCAGTAATCATTTTGATTGAAGTTTAGTCACTTACATTTCTATCAATTCCGTCCTTGTATTGAATCTATCTTTTGAAAGAAAGAGACACTCTATTTAACAGATAAAATGTTGCTTCATTACTCCTTGGATATATTTTGTATTTTTTAATTTTTTTTAGTAAGTTATCTTTCAAGCTGATGGAATAATTTTTTCATAAAGGTATGAGCTTGGAAGGCAGCCAGCTAACACCAAGCTGTCTAGCAACAAGACAGTTAGGAGGGTTAGAGTTAGAGGAGGAAATGTCAAGTGGCGTGCTTTGAGGTTGGACACTGGAAACTACTCGTGGGGTAGTGAGGCCGTCACCAGGAAAACGCGTGTATTGGATGTGGTGTACAATGCATCTAACAATGAGTTGGTTAGGACTCAAACCTTGGTGAAGAACGCCATTGTTCAGGTTGATGCTGCGCCTTTCAAGCAATGGTATCTCCAGCATTATGGAGTTGACATTGGTCGCAAGAAGAAGGCTTCTACCACTGCCAAGAAGGAAGGAGGAGAGGTGAATAAAGTTTATGGCTTCCTGCAATTTCCTTTTAGTTTATGGTCAAAACAATTGTGTATAATAAAATAAAGAATTATGAAAATATTGAAATTTTTTCTGTGCCCCAATGCTATTTTGATTGAGTGAATATGAAAAAAAAGGAGTTATATTTTTCTGGGCAATGTGTTCTTTCTTGAGGTTAGTAGCTTATAACAAAATCATGTTCTTTTTGTCTTGAATAAAAGGAAGCTGATGCCGCAGAGGAAGCAAAGAAGAGCAACCATGTAGTGAGAAAGCTGGAGAAGCGACAACAGGGTCGCTCTTTGGATGCACACATTGAGGAACAGTTTAGCAGTGGACGTCTTTTGGCTGCCATCTCATCACGCCCTGGCCAGTGTGGTCGTGCTGATGGGTATGTGTCCCTGATTTGTTTTTTTTTTAGCATGTAACTTGCATTCTTGATAACTTGCACTGTTTGATTCTTGGTAAATTATTCATCAGAAAGGACATTCTTGATAACTTGCACTGGCAAATCATCTTCCACCTCCCTATAGATTTTAATGTTGCAAATACATTTATTATTGTAGATACATCTTGGAAGGCAAAGAACTTGAATTCTACATGAAGAAACTCCAGAAAAAGAAGGGTAAGTCAGCAGGTGCTGCTTAAAACATTTTTGGTGCCAACTTCAACACCAGCCAAAGAGCAAGAGACAGTACATGTTCTTTATGTTATGATTTTAGATCTCATTTCTTTGTTCATGGAATTAAGGATCTTCTTTGTCAATTTGAGTTTTTAGCTCATGAGAATATTGTGAGGTTTCAGATTTTTGTAGCGGTTTTCTATGTTGGTTGATTCAATACTGTGCCCCTTTTTTGTCCTCGTGATGCCCTTATCATATGCTTCCCAAACAAAATCTGAGTTTGAATTCTGTGGATATGGGCTGAAAAATCCATCCTCATGCTAGGACTGCTTCTGAATTCCTTGTAAATTTACAGTGCAACCATCCTGTCGAATGCCTTGAGGCTCGGGGTGTCATTCAGTTGTGTTGTTGTCAGTTCAGGTTGCTTTGGTTCCTCGTCATTTTTGATCATGTTGATTTATTGGGCCGACTCTGTTCGGAATTACATTTGTTCGGGTGAAGTCTGGTTATCGGTCAAATTGGGTTGGGTTAGTTTTAGATTTGGATCATGTCTTTGGTTTGGGTTGGGTTGATCACTTGATCTCATATACACATGTTTGTTTGTTCTTTTATTACGCAATTCTTTAAGTCATTAGTTGTTTGATCAACCTTTTCATGTGTGTTCATCACATTACTCGCATAAAGATGAAACAAACTTTTTGGACTGATCAATCAAATACAGACATTGATGTTATACATGATGGGTTATGGAATATAAGGGCTGGGCAAAATGGGTCCGTAATGGATGTAATGGATTTTTTGGACTGATCAATCAATCAATATATATTATAAAAATCGACCGTTTTTGAGGTACCGTGTTCATTCTGGTCCTATTCATATTTAAAAATAATAATTATTATTCATATTATTTCAACTATTATAATTGATTTTCTATTATTTGTATTTTTACTTTTTCTAATATCTCTTTTGTTCAACTATTTTAGAGAATATTTATGATAAGTTTTTCAATATTTTTTTAATTTTGAAAACATGGTCTAACATGTAATCAATACTATTATTTTGGATACATGTCAATATTATTTCACCTTTTCTTATTATTTTTATATTTTTATATTTAAAAAAATTTATTCAGATGCATATACATTTTAATATAATAATATTATTATTATTATATGAGAGTATATAATTTTAATAAAAGATAAAAAGGGTTGCTGCTATTTAAAAATGCAGTTGGGAATATTAAATAGGATCAATAAAGTTGGACAGGCGAGAATCGGGAGCACGATGGGGTCAACATCAGGAATGGCGACCACATTTTGACCGTAAAAGAGCCCATCAAAGTTCCCTATCTTCAGATTTTGATTGTTCCCAACAGATTTGCCATTTTTTAATTTTTAAGCCGTTTGAATGCAAATGTTAACTGTGTGTCTCCCGCTTTTTGGTTTACAAATCCATTCAAGGTAAAAGTGTGGTGATGATTAGAAAAAGCTGTAAAAGTGGGGAAACCTAGTAATGATGAAATCTATCGTTTCAAATGTTCAACTTTCATGATCACATTATGATTGTCATTGTTTTCGTTTTCTTTTCCTCGATCTAAATGTTTTGTAGTACTCCATATCTTTCTGTATTTCGCTTATTCTTCCAAGTAAGCTAAGGGACCTTGTTAATCAGTACAAAACTAACAATTCCTAGCTGGTATTACTATCAATTCACATATTTTGGTTCAAGACAGCGTGACCCTATTCACCTTCGTGTGATGTATGGCATCCAATGAACGCCCCAAGATAATCAACCCAAATGATTTCATATAATTTTTTTATTTGGGTGCAATAAAAGTGATGTAAAAAATTATGGTGATCGAGTAACCCAAATGGAACACGAATCTTTATAAAAAAACAACAATTTAGGATTGTGTTCCAACATTATTTGTTAAAATACTAGTGAATAGGAGTATAAAATATCGGAGAATCAAAACAAAGCAAATCCCAACCTGGACTCGTCCTCCTCAATAGAGAGATAGAGAGATCCAAATGAGGCCTAGGAGAAAAGGACAGAGAGATCACAGAATACCACCCACCATAATATGTGTGGTGCTCTACACTCACGACTTATCACGTACATATGCATTAGCAAAAGAGAGAAGAGACTAGAACAATGACAAAACACGAATAGAAACCTGTCACATAGGCAACGACGGGGGGCCCCACTCTATTCTCATCATATGCCACCGCACCTTCTTGCGTCACTCAATCGCCAACACTATTTTTTTCCCCACTCTCATCGGATAGATAGGCCATTAGTAATTTTGTACGTGTAAATCTGGTCTAACTTATATATGCATAATTAACTAGTAATTATAATGTTTTTTCATACACTAAAAATCTAGTTTTTAAATCTAGGTTTTTTTTATTTATCTTATGCATATATATATATATTAAGAGTATATGATAAATAACACCCAATAATAACTATATGTGTAAAATTAAATCTAACGTTATTTTTGGAGGTTGATCTTTTTCTACATTTGAGAAGCTGATTCGTGAATGAACCGTGTTGTGGTCACGCTCGAGACTCAAAATTCATCATTTAGATCATAGGACCCATATTACGAGGGTCTATTTGCATTTGATGACACTTCGCAATGTTATGATTACCTATGTTCTTTTAGATTTTGTGTTAGTATGTCCCCTACTTGTTATGATTACCTATGTTCTTATATTATAAAATATGTAAAATTAAAAAGCCTGACCGGTATTTAGTCCAAATTTAAATTTGATTATGAGCCTAAAATCAACGTAAATTCAAATCCGATTTTGCGTAATTTACGTTAATTGATATCATATCCAACGATTTGTTATTGAAATCACATCACGCACTCCCCACGCGATTTCCATGGTCGGTCACCTCTGTTGCCAACCCAACCCCACCACTCTCTTCTGTGGGGGAGAAGACAAAAGACAAGGGCGGTCCCCACTCTCTTCACTCTCCTTTACCGCCTCTCAACTGTTTTCCCCCATTCCTCCTCTCCCTCTTCTTCTTCTTCTTCTTCTTCTCCCCCCTTTCTGTATGTGTATCAAAGGAAGGAATAATTAATTATAGTTGGAAACTAAAAAAATTAAAAACCACCTTTGCTCTTAGCCTACTCCATCCCCCGCCTCATTCCTCTCCGCACTGTTCAAGGAAAGATACGCAGATCGATTTTTCTCTTCGAAAAATCCGGTAAATTAAGGAATCATATTATCCCTGTAGTTGTTGTTGTAGGAGTCTCCTCGACTCCAATCCCGCATTTCCTTTTCTGTGCTCTAGGGTTAGTAATCCGCTTGTATCTGACGGTTGATTAGCTACTCTTTTTATAGATTTTGCGTGCCGTGTTTGTTTATTGTGTTTGGTTTTGCATTTATGATGTACGCATCTGGTGTTTGTGTTTCTCATCATCTGATTCTTTTCTATTTCTGTTTTTCGTGTAGGTAGTCGATTTAAGATTGGGAACTGATTTCGTTCTTCTTCTGTTCGTGGAAACCTCTGGAGAATCCACACGGATTTGTGAGAGAATAGAAAGTAGAAAGCGAAAATGTCTGGTTATGTCGGTGTAATCGTCTCTGATCCAGGGCTTCAAAGCCAGTTCACTCAAGTGGAGCTTCGTGGACTCCAATCCAAGGTGAATCTCCATTGCTACGCCTCCATTCTCTTCATTATGTTGCCTTTTCTTCAGTGCGCTGGAAGGAATCAATCATTCTCAATCCGTTTATAGTACTTCCTGCTTTGTAATTGACTTTTGGCGGTTTAATTGCAGTTTGTTTCGGCCAAGAATCAAAAGGGCAAGGTGACTATGGGAGATTTGCCAGAACTTCTGGTCAAATTGAAAGGATTCAGTGAATTGTTTAAGATCCATGAGATTAGAGATGTGTTGAATGAGTTGGAGTATGATGCTGCTGAGGAGGTGGAGTTTGAAGCCTTTCTCAAGGTAAATTTCATTTACTATCCTGCTTTTTCTTTGTTATTAATAACTATTAGGCTTTTTTGTTTTGTTGCTGTAGGGAGTTTAATGTTTGATCTCAACTACTCTGTTCTTGATCTTAACTGTTGAACTTTACTAGATTCACTGATATATTATTAAGTGTGGGTGAATGCATAGTTGCATCACTGCATAATTAGCATTTAACACACAGAAGAACAGAACTGTGGGAGTTGCAAACTGATTAATTGGCCAAGCTTAGTTGGAGTTTTACTTGTTCTAATGAGTTTTTTTTTTGGATTTTGAGCAGTTGTACTTGACATTCCGAAGCCGTGCTTCGGACGATAAAGGGAATTCAAAACATTCCTCCTCCTACCTCAAGGCGAGCACAACAACTCTTCTTCACACAGTCTCTGAATCAGAGAAACGATGCTATGTAGCTCACATCAATAGTTTTCTTGGAGATGATCCATTTCTGCAGCAATTTCTACCTCTTAAACCGAACTCAAACGATCTCATTGAACTTGCCAAGGATGGTGTTCTCTTATGGTATCCAAACAGATAATTGATATTCTTCATTGCTTGCTTGTTTCCTAAAAAACTAATATTGAATGGTTGTGTTGATGACTTCTGTTGGCTTTGGTAATACTGCAGTAAGCTGATCAATGTTGCTGTTCCTGGTACAATAGATGAAAGGGCTATTAACACTAAAAGGGTGCTTAACCCTTGGGAAAGGAATGAGAATCACACGCTTTGTCTTAACTCAGCTAAGGCTATTGGGTGCACGGTGGTTAATATTGGTCCTCAGGATTTGGTGGAAGGCAGAGTTAGTTTGCACTTTAACTTGTTAGCAAATGCTGTTTGGTTCTATCACCGGTTATTGTGAATCCTCATGTTTAAATTTTCTGTTTCATGCAGCCTCATCTTGTCCTTGGCTTGGTTTCTCAAATTATCAAAGTAGGCTATTCAACTTACTTTTACTTTGTGCAACCCTTCAATTTTGTTCCTTTGCTCAATATATTTATATAACCCAATCAAATTGCTTCTTTGTAAATTTTCTATTTCTAACTTGTTTTTGTAACTTCAGATCCAATTGTTGGCTGATCTAAACTTAAGGAAGACACCCCAACTCCTTGATCTGGCAGATGATAGTGATGTAATGCCATTTTTCTGTTGCTCTATTTGATGTAATATGTATTCATAGTTAAAGTTAGGGAACTAACAAAATACCTTTTGGTATTTGAATTTCTCCAGGACATTGAGGAGCTCATGAGTTTGTCTCCAGAGAAAATCTTGTTAAAGTGGATGAACTTTCATCTAAAACAAGGAGGCTACGAGCAAACTGTAACAAACTTCTCCTCAGATCTGAAGGTATCTTTCACCAAAACTTTACTTGTATTCTTATATAGCTGAATATTTTTTTTCCTGCAGCATTCCATTGCTTAATGGCATAAAGCAAAATATGTACTACTCTCTTTCTCAATACTAGGTCTATAATTATTCTGTCTCTTTCATATGCTTTTATATATTGAGTCCCAACTTTTGAGAGCATGCAAAATTCTTAACCGGGGCTTTGTCTGACAATTTATTTGAGTTGTTACAGATGCTATTTGAGCATTTATTACCGTTTCTGACACTATGCTTAAAACATTGTATGCTTTTCATCTCTCCTGTCATGCCAATATGAGATTATTTATACCTTTCATGTGCAGGATGGGAAAGCCTATGCTTACCTTCTCAATGTTCTTGCGCCGGAACATTGTAGCCCAGACACGTTGGATGCGAAGGACCCAACTGATCGGGCAGAGTTAGTGCTTGACCATGCAGAGAGAATGGGATGCAAAAGATACCTCGACTCAAATGACATTGTTGAAGGCGCATCAAATCTCAATGTTGCCTTTATTGCTCAAATATTCCAACGAAGGTTTCAATTTCTATTGATTCCCACTTATTTTTCTTTTCATTTGCTTGCTCATCATCTAAATGGAATCTTATGCTTCTATTTCTATTTTTTAAACTGAGAATTAAGAAAATATGGTCCTTGTTACTTGTTTCATTAGCTGACCTAAGGCAAAGATGAAATATTTGGTTTCAAGTGTTTTTGATACAAGATATTCTTTAACTTTTTACTGTAACAATTCGACTAGTTTTATCTAACCAATAAAGCAGTCTGGTATTATAGTTCGAGTTTCATGTAACCAATAAAGAATTTTGATAATGTACTTCAAGACCATCCCATAAATGACTCTCAGTATGCTATTGAAATATATCTTGCATTGGATTATACTCTACGAATGAAGGTTATTAGTAATGTTAATTCCAAAATCAATGGCTCTACCCATTGAGTTACATTACTGAAAGATGTGTTTGTAATGCAGGAATGGCTTATCATTGGATAACAAAAAGTACTCATTTGCTGAGATGATGACTGATGACATACAAATCTCTCGGGAGGAAAGGTGCTTCAGATTTTGGATGAACAGCCTTGGGTGTGCCACCTATGTCAATAATTTATTTGAGGATGTTAGAAATGGGTAAGTGCTCTGTTCTTATCAAAAGGCTGCATCTTTGATAACTAATATCATACTGTTTTTTTCCATTAATAACATTAAATAAATGAGTCGGTTTTGCTTGTATATATTAACAGATGGGTACTCTTGGAAGCTCTGGACAAGGTTTCTCCTGGATCTGTCAAGTGGAAACAAGCAACAAAGCCTCCTATTAAAATGCCATTCAGAAAAGTAGAAAATTGCAATCAGGTTGTGCAGATAGGAAGGCAGCTGAAATTCTCTCTTGTTAATGTGGCTGGCAATGACATTGTCCAGGGAAATAAAAAGCTAATACTTGGTAACTATTTATTCTCTACTTCCCCATCCATGACCATATTAGCTGTTTATTTTGGTACATGGTAAAATATATATGTAAGATCTGTACCATGAATCAAATGTTCATAGTCTTACATAGAATTTATTCTGGGACCTAATTGTTGCCATTGTTTCCACTATCCCAGCTTACTTGTGGCAGTTGATGAGGTACAACATGCTCCAACTTCTGAAGAACTTGAGAGCTTTCTCTCATGGAAAGGAGATCACGGATTCAGATATCCTAAACTGGGCAAACCAGAAAGTAAAAAGCATGGGCAGAAGATCTCGTATGCTGAGCTTTAAGGTCAACAAACCTTATTAATATTAATTCTTTTTCAAACTGCTAATACAAACATCTTGAGAGTGAGGCTGATTTGCTTTGTTGGGTTATACTGAAATATAATTCTCAGGATAAGAGTTTGTCAAATGGTCTATTCTTCCTGGAACTCCTCAGCTCTGTGGCCCCCAGGGTTGTCAACTGGAACCTTGTCTCCAAGGGTGCATCCGGTATCAAATTTTACCCTAATAGCCAATAATAAACCGAGATAGATGATATTAATTCAACTAATTAAGTCTCTATATTGTTCTTACAGATGACGAGAAGAGATTGAATGCTACTTACATCATCAGCGTTGCAAGAAAGCTTGGATGCTCAATTTTCTTGTTGCCTGAGGACATCATGGACGTAAGATCATCCTATTACTCAAATTACTCTCTTGCTTTTCTTTTTAAACCAGTGATTCACATTTGATCTATGATGTGTCTGAATAATGCACACAGGTAAATCAGAAGATGATACTTACATTGACAGCAAGTATAATGTACTGGTCACTCCAACAGCCTGTGGAAGAATCAGCTGAGTCGCTGCCGCCTCAATCTCAGGGAGAGTCGGCTTGCACCACAGACATATCATCGTCTGCACCGTCGTTCAGTGAGGACGAAAGCTCTGTTAATGGTGAATTGTCGGCCTTGACCCTGGACGATGCAGCATCTGATACCACGGTTTCCTCCCTCGTAGAAACCATCGGCAGCCCTGTTCGGGGTGAGGCATAAATAAGAAATAATCAAGGAGATGCATAGAATTTGTACAAATAGTCATAATTCATAAATCAGGTGATCGATGAAATACTGAAGAAGAAGAAGAGAAATTAACCCCCTGGGTTAAGTAGGATTTTGTTGGTGGTGGGTGGGGAGGGTGAAGTTTCAGAAACATAAAATTAGAGCGAGTAGAATTTTCATTTTTTTTTTATGAAATCATGTTAATTTTGTGGTTACTGGTTACTACTAACTAGTTAGTGAGAATGTTCTCAATGAACATATATATAAATAAAAAAAGTACATTATGATGCTGATTTTAGTTTTAAACATTGTTTCCTAATTCAGACATCAAACTATATATGTTTAGATGCCAAGATCAGAAGAGTACTGTTTAAATCTTGCATCTGGTTTCTGTATCTAGGATGAGGAAGTCTATTCTTAGTTTCTTACCGCATACCCTCATTTTGGTTTCAGCAATATTACCTTTATGGTGGAGATGCGAAATGAATTGCTCCCTCCGTACAATAGATTTATTTTTCTGATACGCCGCAAACTTTTGCATTATTGTTTGAAAGTTGATAAGTGGCTTATTTTACTTTCTAGAGGACTATGATTCTTCATCTATTCATATCATTGGAATATGATTGCAGTAACTGAATTTTGGTTTCAGCAATTTTTACCTTCATATAGGTAGATACTGTTTTTTTTGTTTTCTTTTGATAGTTGCTGGGAATATTCTTTCATCTTTTACAACTACAACTACAACAGCTTTAACACTACCCAGTATATTCCACGGAAGCGAGATCTCAATGTATACATCTGTGCTTCAAACAAGTTAAAAGAATGTTTTCGATAGACCCAAAAAAAGGCCAAAAATAAACGAAAGGATAAAAAGGTCAACTGCACGGTATATATGAGCTTTGTGACATAGATAATATAACTAAACACATTGTAAGATTGCATGATCCATCATATCTATATAGTTGAACATTTCTTACATATATAGGACGCTGCACGTCTTAAGGGTAATTAAAACGCCAAACAGTTGTACAAGAGTCTTATTTGGTTATTACTATAATCATTATTTATATATTGTATTTTGGAGCACTTAGCTTCCAATATATTAGGGTTTAATTGCCTCCCCCTGGCCTTGATGAACTACTTTAGGCGCTGGCACCTTGTTTTCACCGGCTAATTTGTCGTCGGAATTCGGAGGGTGATGACGACACCGTCGAAAGGGGCCTATCTCACAACCTCTGTTATCAACATTCTTCTTAGGTGCATCATCATTTTCATGGTCGACGACGACATCTTGACTTCCGGGAGGAGGGTGGCCGGGGCAAAACTTGTGGAAAGGCCACCTGGTGCATAGTTTGTGATGAGGAAACTGCAAGTTCTTTAATCCAACTTCATCCTTGGCATCATTTCTGATTGTCTCTTCCTTGGCGCCTACGTACACATGCTCAAATTAATCTCAATTCGAACCCAAACAAATTAACAACAAATAAACAACGTACAACTAACCCTTGAAGATTTCAAAATGATTAAGCAAGCATAATTAAATTTAACCTGACCCCCAACTCGATTAACATGAATCTTTTGCTAGCTAGCCAAATGAGATGTTTGAGAAAGTGGTAATTAGAGCCTAAACACAAAATGAATCCAAAAAAACTATATATAATTATTAACATGCATGCATGTAACATTTCTGACTTGATCATTATTCATTAATGGAGAGAATATATATATAGTACTTACCTATCTCCCGAGAGGAAAAGGAAATGATAGCAAGAGAAGCAAAAAGCGTCAGGCAAAATAGGAGGCGAAGACTAAGACCCATCGATTCTTCTTCTTCTTATTTTTCTTGTTTGCTTGAAACTACTTAGTAGTGAGTGATATACTATTAATTGGTGCCGATTTTGGCGGGTTTTTGTAGATGAAAAACTAGCTTTGGGTTTTTGTACGGTGTAGCCAGGTGTACGTGACAAGTGCCAGATTGTGATGAAATTTAGAGTTCGCCTACATACACGTGTACGTAATTTTGCTTCTTAGGATCTATCTACCGCTATAGTATAAATACAGTTGCCGTCATCATCATCTTCTATCTAGCTTCAAGCTTGATTGTCCTTTTTCTAGAGAAATTTTTGGATCATCACCACCACCTTTTATCAACTTGGTTCTTCAATGCTAAACTTTATTGCGTAGGAATTGATAAGTCCAATTCCGTTATATTTATTGTGAGACTAATTTTTTTTAGGATCTTTAACTTTTTCTTATAGTTTAGAGTTTAGATTATCATGTTTGTTGGATCGTGACGTGTTAGTAACAGTCCATGGAACTAGTAATGATGATGCCCAAAATAGTAAAGTAAGAAGTGGGCCCGGGGTACGAAGAACATACAGACTCGACAGGCCTCCCAAAGATGATCCTGGAGCCTACAACCGCACCCACCTTTTATTTTAACAAAATTCCTACCCCCGCGAGGTCCTCCGAAACCTTGAAATGAGGTCTAAACCTCGTAACCGACTCTACTGACACGCCCGCCCACCAGAACCACTCAGCTAGTGCCACTCCCCCGAGCCAATCACCAACTGCCTCGCCTCTAGACCAATCAGAGCCCTTGATCTCGGGCGTCCCACATCGGACAATGATCAAAACTCGACTCTCCAATCCTCTATAAATAGAGGAGAACCTCGTATGGAAAAGGGGTCGAAAAACATCTTGAACTCAAGAACTATCTTGCTCGTTGAAGATCGACGTGATCGAAACATCGTCAAAAGACCTCGCTACAGACAAGTGAAGTCCACAAAAAGACTTCAAGTCACTCAGAAATCCCGTTCACATCAAGGACCTCGCTACCCAATCTCGCAAGTCGTCAACACCGCTTTTTGGGATCAACCTCGCGCAAGGGCCAAGCAAGCGATACTTAGGGATATAAGATCATCTAGCAACTAGGAGATCTCGAACATTGTTAGGTCGAGATCTCGAACATCCGTAGGGGGTCTAGGGTGTTAATCTCAAGTGTTTGTAGGCCTCGTTGGCTTGTAATCTCGCTGGTTTGAAACCTCATTTTCTTGTAACCTCGCTGTAAAGAATATCATAAATAAAGAAGCAAGTGTTCGCACAATCGAATATAATAATCCCATCTTTTGTCTTTTAGCGAACGGTTTATTTTGGGTTTCATCACTAGGCCGTCTGTGGGAGCCTCTTCATCCTAAGCAGTTCCTCGATTCGTGCAAACCTTAGCTTCGACTCCCTCAAAATGGCTTGCCCAAACAATTTCTTCCCTCAACACCCTAACAACATGCCCGAAACTACGCAGTGGACGGCCGCGGGGCCTCCAGGCTGCTCATTCGTGGTCCCTCCGGGATGGACGTACGCCGCCCCGCAGAACCCATTCCCATTCCAAGTCTTCGAGCAGGGTGGCGCACCCCCGAACCCATACCCCTACCCGGCTTATGGGCAATACCAGCAGGGCTTCGCCCCTTCGTACGTCCCCGTTCCCCTCCAGGGTGAACCTCACTCCGAGTACGTACCTGCATACGTCCCTGGGCATGCGCCGGAGCCCGAGTCCTCCACCAACGGCTCTTCAACGGAGAGGCCTCCCCGAGATCCCATGCAGATCTCGTGGTCTCGATCGCGACGGTGAGGCTGCAGGACCCAGAGATGTCCGAAACAGCGGGGAGCGCGGTGCATTACCCAAGATCTCGGTCACGTAATTCGCGGCCACCGAAGCCAAGATCACCTCTCCGTTCATGGACGAGATCTGGAACGCGCCAATGCCCAAGGGCTTCCTAAGGCCGCAAATGGGGCTTTATGACGGCTCAACGGACCCTGAGGAGCACGTGAAGCACTTCGCAGTCCAGATGAACGTCAACGCCTACAACGACGCGATATTCTGCCGGGTTTTCCCAACCACCCTGGAAAAGGCCGCGTTAACGTGGTTCTCAAGTGTTAAGATCGGCTCCGTGACCTCGTTCGCCCAGTTGTGTGAGTCCTTCGTCACTCACTTCAGCGGCTCTAGGAAGCGCAAGAAGAACATGCGAGATCTCCGTGGAATTGAGCAGGGGGAGAGCGAATCTTTGGGCGCCTTCTTCACGAGGTTCACAACCGCGGTGGCGGAAATTGCGCACGTCGACGAATCGTCGGTGCGCGACACCCTCATGGGCAACCTGCGCATCGGGGATTTCAAGAATCGCATTTTCTTGAAGAATCCGGCGATGTACGAAAGCTTGTGTGCCTGGATCACGGCCCAAGTGTACGCCGAGGATGCCGCCAACCAGTGCTCGCGACCGAGGACTGATAAAGAAATCGTCGCCGAGGCCAAGGGGAAGGCGAAAGTGGCCGTGCCGGCTGCGCGCGATGCGTATGTGACGCAGGCACATAACCCCAACAACAGCAACAGCAACAACAACAACAACAACAGAAACAACAATAACAACAGGAACAACAACAACAACAATAATAACTGGAACAACAACCGTGGAGGCGGCGACGGAGGTTGGAACTGCTTTGGCGGGAGACCGCGGGGTTATCGAGGCATGGGGGGTCCTGCGTACAACCCGAATGAAAAGGGCAGCGTTAGGTGCCAACACCGTGCCGCAAGGCCCAAGTCACGCTCAGGCCAACAAAAACAATAACGTCGAGCAGCAGGCGCCCGCGAAGCAGGCCCAATCTGGGCAGGCGACGACACCCGATGGGTATATCCATACCATCTCGGGTGGACCATCGCCGACTGGATCAAGCCAGGCAGAAAGGAAGAGGTACGCGAGGGAAAGTCATCATGAGCCCTCGGTATTTAGCGTCACTCAAACCTCGCGGTCTCATGTAGGCTTGTCCTTCTCATCCGAAGATGCCGAGGGGCTCCACATGCCACACTTTGACCCCTTGGTGATACATGCTCAAATGGGCTCTAAGATGGTGAAGCGAGTGCTGGTAGACACGGGATCCTCCGTGGACATCATGTACTATGGCGCGTTCGAGCAGTTGGGCATCTCCGAGACATCCTTGAAGCCCTACGCTGGGAAACTCACCTCCTTCTCCGGAGACGAAGTCGATGTGGCAGGTCTCATAGACCTCTGGATGACGCTAGACACCGGCTCCACCAGGAGAACCGAGATGGTGGAGTTCACGGTGGTACGCCTGCCTTCGGTGTGGAATGCAATCATTGGGAGGGTCTCCCTGATGAAGTTCCAGGCGGTAGTTTCTATCTATCACCTGAAGATGAAGTTCCCCGTCGGCGGGGTTGGAGAGGTAAAAGGCAATCAGGAGGAAGGTCGCGTTTGCTACGCGACCTTTGCAAAACAAAAGTGCCCGGTGTTCATGGTGGAATCCCCCGGCGAGGCCGACCTCGAAGTCCGGGATTTCACGGTCCCCACTCCTGAGCTAGAAAGAAGGGTGATATCCCCTTTCGAGAGTGAGTATGAGAAGATCTACCTCGGAGAATGCCTCTCGGGGGCGTCAGCGACGTCGCTAGAAGCCTTACTCGCTGGGTCCCGCAACATGTTCGCTTGGACTGCAAAGGACCTCCGAGGTGTCTCGCGGACCGTGGCCCAGCACTCTTTGAACGTCGATGTCACCACTCGCCCCGTGGTGCAGGGACGAAGAAAAATGAATGAAGAAAGGGCGAACCCCGGAAATGATGAGGTGGCAAAATTGCTGGCTGCGGGGTTCATTCGTGAGGTTCAATACCCCCGGTGGTTGTCCAACGTCGTGCTTGTCAAAAAAGCCAGCGGGAAGTGGAGGATGTGCGTCGATTTCAAGGACCTCAACAAAGCCTGTCCCAAAGACAGTTACCCCTTGCCCTTGATCGACGAGCTCGTTGACTCAACCGCATGTCACGGAGTTTCAAGCTTCCTTGACGCATACTCTGGGTACAATCAAGTCCTGATGAATCCGCGAGAAGAGGAGGAAGCATCCATCATCACCCAGCGAGGCACTTATTGCTACAAAGTCATGTCGTTCGGTCTAAAGAACGCGGGGGCTACCTTTCAACGCCTCGTCGACCGCGTCTTTAAGAATCATCTCGGACGGAACGTGTCGAATTATGTCGACGATATTGTTGTCAGGAGCAAGACCCCTGAACAGCATCTGGTCGACCTCGCTGAGGTCTTCGCCACTCTCAGGCACAACCATCTCAGCCTGAACCCCGAGAAGTGCGTCTTCGGGAAAATTTTTAGGCTTTATGATTAGCGAGCGCGGCATCGACGTAAACCCCGCCAAGGTCGAGTCGATCCTCTCAATGAGGTCACCACGGTCTCGCACTGAGGTGCAACGGCTCAACGGTGTCGTCAACTACCTGGGGAGGTTTTGCTCCCGCTTGGCGAAGAGGTCCCTGCCCTTTTTCGCAGCTCTCAAGCAGAATGACAAGTTCGTGTGGGATGAGAGGCTTGAGCTCGCTTTCTCTGAGCTAAAGGCCTTCCTGTCGAAGCTCCCCACACTGTCGCCCCCGATGGCGGGCGAAGACTTGCAACTGTATGTGGCAGTCAGCCCCGAGACGGTCAGCGCGGTGCTAACCAGAAAGGCCACGCACCCAGTTTACTTCGTGAGTCGCGTGCTCCAGCCCGCGGAGCAGCGCTATTCCCCGTCAGAGAAGATGGCGCTGACAGTTGTGACCGCCGCAATGCGTCTACTCCCTTACTTCCATGCACACCCCATTCAGGTCCTTTCTGACCTCCCACTTCGACAAATCCTCCACCAGCCCGCCCTCTCTGGGCGAATGACGAAGTGGGCAGTCGAGCTCTCCGAGTTCGACATCAGCTACTTCCCAAGGACCGCCATGAAAGGGCAAGCCCTCGCTGATTTCATGTGGAGGTCACCTTCCCTGAGACAGAAACAAGCTCGGAAGAATGGAAGGTATTCGTTGACGGCTCACGATGTGATGCTGGTGGTGGGGCTGGCGTATTCCTCGCTGGGCCCTCGATCGAGACGGAGTATTCCCTTAACTTCGCCTTCGAAGCCACCAATAACGAGGCCGAGTATGAGGCCATGATCGCCGGGATCGAGATGGCGCTCCTCAGTGGGGCCCGGAAAATCAGGGTCTACACCGACTCCGAGCTGGTGGCGCGCCAACTCAACGGTCAGTACGACACTAGAACGGGGTTCCTGCCCGCGTATCGAGAAAAGGTCAAAGCCTTGGTGTCGTGCCTGGAAACCTTCGCGGTTGAATCCATCCCGCGAACCTCGAACACCAAAGCAGATGCTCTTGCGAGGTTAGGATCCGCCCTCTCCCTTGAAGTAGGGAACCGCGTGATGGTGGAAAGAAAACTCTCGCGGAGTGTGAACAGCGAGGTTCTATCTGTCACTGCGGGGGATTGGAGGATCCCGATAACACGGTATGTGGAGAGCGGTGTCCTCCCAGAGGACCCCACACAGGCCAGGAAGCTGAAAATGCAGGCAACGCGGTATTGCGTCGTAGGAGGCTACCTTTATCGCCGAGGCTATGCTGAGCCCAACTTGTTGTGCTTACCAACCGAGGCTACAGAGCACATCCTCTAGGAGGCCCATGAGGGGGTCTGTGGCGGCCACCCAGGGTGGCGAACCCTTTCGCATAAGATCGCCCACTTGGTGTACTTTTGGCCCACCCTCCGACAGGATGTGAGGTCCTATGTTTAGCGATGTGATGGATGTCAGAAGCACGGTAACCTCCTGCACGCCCCGTCCTCGCAGCGTCGCTGCATACACGCTCCATGCCCCTTCGTTATGTGGGGGATGGACATCCTCGGCCCCTTCCCCAAGGCCGCTGGCCAGGTACGGTATATCCTGGTCATTGTCGACTATTTCACGAAGTGGGTTGAGGCACATGCAATGGCAAAGATCACGTGGACTAAGGTCTGCAACTTCCTGTGGAAGAACCTCGTCTGCCGCTTCGGCGTTCCCATGACCATCATGACTGACCATGGCCCCTAGTTTGATTGCGAAGAGACCCGGACATTCTGCTCAGACCTGGGCATAACCCTCAAGTTCTCCTCCGTGGCCCATCCTCACTCCAACGGCCAGGTAGAGAACGTCAATGCCCGCATCCTGTCCGATCTGAAGAAACGGCTGGGCATGGCCCAAAGTCGTTGGGCAGAGCTCCTCCCGCTCGTCCTATGGACATACCACACCACCGCGCGCCGCGCAACCGGAGAAACGCCTTTCGCTCTAACCTACGGGGCGGAAGCCCTAGTCCCAGTAGAGACCCTGGTCCCGTCGGAGAGGGTGTTTGATTTCGATGAAAAGGAGAACGAGGCCAATCTCAGGGTCGAGTTGCTCTTCTGTGACGAGCTGCGCGAGGTAGCCGACCTTCGCTCTAGGGAATACAAGCGCCGCGTGGCTGTCTACCATGATAAGAAGGTGAGACCTCGATTCCTGGCCACATGTAACCTCGTCTTGAGGCGAACCGAAGGTGGTAAATTGGACCCCAACTGGGAGGGGCCATACATCCTCGACGAGGAGGTCGCTCCCGGAGCTTTCAAGCTCAAAGACAACGAGGGGCGTACCCTGAGCAAGACATGGAACGTCGACCGACTGAAAAAGTATTTTGTGTAAACTCTCTGAACTCCGTTACTTCTTGCAATTTTTGTGAATAAAGGGTTGTCGAACTTTTAAAATCTCTCTCAAAAATAAAAACCTCGTGTTTTAAATCCAAACCTCGCTTCCCGCTTGGTGTTGGAGAATCTCGTTGAGTCCACCCCTTGCTTCCCGCTTGGGGTTGGAGAATCTCGTTAAGTCCAAACCTCGCTTCCCGTTTGGTGTTGGAGAATCTCGTTGAGTCCACCCCTCGCTTCCCGCTTGGGGTTGGAGAATCTCGTTAAGTCCAAACCTCGCTTCCCGCTTGGTGTTGGAGAATCTCGTTGAGTCCACCCCTCGCTTCCCGCTTGGGGTTGGAGAATCTCGTTAAGTCCAAACCTCGCTTCCCGCTTGGTGTTGGAGAATCTCGTTGAGTCCACCCCTCGCTTCACGCTTGGGGTTGGAGAATCTCGTTAAGTCCAAACCTCGCTTCCCGCTTGGTGTTGGAGAATCTCTTTGGGTCCAAACCTCGCTTCCCGCTTGGGGTTGGAGAATCTCGTTGAGTCCACCCCTCGCTTCCCGCTTGGGGTTGGAGAATCTCGTTGAGTCCAAACCTTGCTTCCCGCTTGGGGTTGGAGAATCTCGTTGAGTCCACCCCTCGCTTCCCGCTTGGGGTTGGAGAATCTCGTTGAGTCCAAACCTTGCTTCCCGATTGGTGTTGGAGAATCTCGTTGAATCCACCCCTCGCTTCCCGCTTGGGGTTGGAAAATCTCGTTTCGGAGAAGAGCCCGCCCCTCGCTCCCCGCTTGAGGTTGGGAAACCTCAATAAATGCATATGAAGTCTGAGCAAAGCTTGGGACCTCGTCATGTTAACCTTGATAAATTCAAACAAGGCTCGTAATCTCAGCATAGTCTCTATGTGGAAGTAAGCGCCCTCTGTGGCCCGAGTGTCACAATAGCTGGAACACTCGACCCATGGGGTTGGATGGATGTGGGTAAACGAATACAAGCAGATCAGAGCAAGAAACACAAAAACAAGCAAACAATCATGAAATGAGAGAGGCAGTATAAAACGAAAGCCCCAAGGGCCGATATGTGCATAAAACAAAGGCCACGAGGGCCAAGATGTTCAAGTTACAAGCCCCGCAGGGCCACCAACAAAAAATATATACAAAAACATCAGAAAAACAGAGGCATCCTTCACTTCTTAGGAGCTTCGGCGTCGGCGTCTTTCGGGGCATCAGCCGCAGGTTCCGTGGGAGCTCCAAGAACAGGAGCAGAGACCGTAGAAGGTTGGGTGCTCGGCGCATCATCAGTCGCAGGCTGAGGGCATGTGGCGGCGATTTCCGGACCTCCCCGAACGAGGTCCGCCGCAGAAGGTGCCTCGCTAGCCACGGTCCCATCCTCATTAAGGTAGAACTCACATTCTCCCTCGGGCTCCTCCCCGGTTTCCTCTCCCATAGTCTCCTCATAATTAAGGTTGAAGAAGACAATGCGAGGATCGATGTGCCCGTACTTGGCCAC
The DNA here is from genome assembly GCA_964016875.1 of Fallopia convolvulus. Classification (NCBI taxonomy): domain Eukaryota; kingdom Viridiplantae; phylum Streptophyta; class Magnoliopsida; order Caryophyllales; family Polygonaceae; genus Fallopia; species Fallopia convolvulus. The sequence goes on along the minus strand of OZ024726.1, from coordinate 50,220,773 downwards.
TGCCTGCTTGACGCCCATGTGAACGGCCTGGTGGAACATTTTCCTCACGCTCTCCACCATCTCCGCTTTGTACTCCTCCGAGTTCCATACTTGGGACCCGCATCCTCAACCTCCTCGTTGAGCTCGACAACATGATGTCGGAGGTTGGTGATCTCATCCTCGGCCTTCGAGAGCTCCGCTTCTTTCTCCTTGAAGAATTTATGCTCAGCGGAGAGCTTACCCTGAAGCTCCTCATTTTCGCTCTGCAGGGTCTCAACCACCGACCTCGCCTTGCTCGCCGCCTCTTTCGCCTTGCTTTCCCCCTCCCTTGCCTTTGCCTCCCCCTCCTTCGCCTTCACAGTCGCCTTGGCCTCGTCCCTCGCCACGACCTCCGCGGCTTTGACCCGCTTCTCAGCCGCAGCGAGCTCCCTCGCTTGCTTCTCGCATTCCTCCACGCGGGCTTTAAGCGCCGCCTCCATCTTTTCCATCCTTGTATGGGCGAGGTTGATGCGACTGCAATTGTAATTATCGAAGAAGGTATGCTGCGAGTTCGCAAAAATGATTGGAGAAAGTGAGAAGTATGAAAAAAGAAACGAAACCCAAAACAGAAACGAAGTTCATGAAAATAAAACTTACCTAGCAGCCTCGTCGTCAAGGGCCGCGTCTGTGAGGTTACTGGCCCACGCGACCTCTTCCTTCCACTCCTCCCGGCCCCACTTCACTGGAGCACCCCTAACCGGGCCGGGGCAATGAAACTTGGCGGGCAAAGGACCTGCGGAGTCCATAACCCGCCCCTCAAAATTAAAGTAGGGGATGACATCCCCCACCGACGAACCTCGCTTTAAGCGCCGCCTCCATCTTCTTCTTCTCCCCCCGAGGGGATTCCCCACCCTTCCTCTTATGCCCGACTCCGTCGCCGGACCCCCGCGAAGTCTGGGACGACGTCTTCGCAACGTCCCTCTTGGGCGGGAGCACCTCGGAGGTTTTCTCCCCGGACGTCCTCGCAACGTCCCCCTTCGGCGGGGCCCCTTCAGAGGTCTTCCCCCCGGACGTTTTAGGTGGCGGGGGCATCGACGTCGGTTGCGGGGTTGGCGGCCTCACTTGCGAGGTCAGCTCCTTTATAACGACTCCCTGTTGGCTTTGGGGTCTCGGAGCGTTGGAGGAAGAAGTCACAGGCCTTTTGCCCTGCGACTTCGTGGTGAGAGTGCCAAATAGGTCCACTGTCAAAAAGAAAAAAAAGGGGCATAAAAGTTAGGTAAGAAAGAAACAAAAACGAATTAGCGAGGTTTATACCCTCGTGGCTTAGAGACAACGATAAAACAAAACAGGCCGGCGAGGTTTATAACCTCACTACCCAACAACAAAAAGAAAAACAATCAGGAAAGAGATTGAATACCCTCTTTGCCCTCGATAGGGGGGAGGCTGAGACTCATGTCGGCCCGCTCAAGCTGGTCCTGAGAGAGGTACACTTGGTGCGGTGCCTGACTCGCTGTAGCGTATCGGGCCTTGAGTGCCTTAAGCTCGGCAACCGTATGCGGGCACACGCACCGAAAAAATTTGCCCGGCGCCACGGGAAAATTGAGGTATCTCCCGGTGGGGTCGCGGACCAAGAACCAATTCGGTTTCCACGGCCGACGTTCGAAGGGGCCGTGGTGATTTTGATGTTCGGCGTGCTAAGATTGATGAGGCAGGACCGAGGTTCCCTCCTCGCTAGGAATAAAGCCGATAAGATATCACGATTCGGCCCGTCCTCAAGTTCACGACTGCGAATCGTGTAGGCACACAACAACCGCCAAGTATTTGGGAACAACTGTGCGGGACAGATCTGCATGGCCCTCAGATAGTCGACAATATGCTGGGCTAGAGGTAGCCTGAAACCCGCCTGAAGACTGAAGAGGTGTATGACCACACACCTTTCGTAGGACGCCAAGGAGCAGCCCCCCCCCTCGGGAAGTGCCAACTCGACTCCCTCGGGCCAAGAGAAGTACTTGGCAATCTTTACGAGGTCTTTATGCTCGAGTTCGGTGGTCACTCCCTCGGATAGATAGGCCTCGGGAGAACCCGGGGTCATGGGAATCCGTTCTTCAAGGACACGCGGGACGCAAGACACGGCGTCGGTAATGTACGCCGCAGGAAAGCTCGGGGGCACATAGGGGGTGGGAGCCGAGGCCGTGTCCACACCTGACCTCACCACCAAATCAGTAACAACCTCTTCTGGGGTGGAAGACGAAGCCATTTCAACACCCGACGACGTACAAAGTCGGGAGAAGCGCGAATTGACGGAAACCTCGGAGTCGCTTGAAGAAGGGTCGCTGAAAACCAACGAAGGGGACCTCGGGTTCTGAGAATCGCTAGGTTCTACACTTCCCACGGACTCCGAAACCTCCTCGTAAAAACCCTCTCCAGCTTTGAAAGCGAAGCCTGGCGGGGGGCTCACAGAGGCTCTCGTAGGCATGAAAAGAACAACGTCCAGGCCGCGGAAGGCTAACACCTGGAAAAGAAAGAAGTGTTGAGACATCGGGCAAAATAACCAAGGAAAAACAATGCGAGGTCATAACCTCGAAGGGAAGAGAATGCGAGGTCACGACAACAAAAGGGAGAACAAGGCGAGGTCATAACAGCATCCGGAAGAAAGATAATTCAAAGTCATAAGAGATGAAGAGCCACGTTGCACCCTAGGGGCTACTCTGATAAGACAGGACGACGATAGAGAAGTCGAAGCGCCAAAAAGAGGAGAAGTTGAAGCGCCAAAAGTGAAAAGAGAAGGTGAAATGGAGGCCAGCGGTGGAAAGCAGCGGCGGAGACCCTAACGTCCCATCAATCAGCCGTCAAGACGTTATGGTTTCCGAGGATCTCAAAATTCAAAACCGCCGAAAAAAAGTGCAGAGACCCAGCCGTCGGTTGGAGGGCGAAGGGTTCGAGAGCATGGCGGTCGCCACCCTCACCCCACCGTCCTGCCACCATGACGCTGGCGCGAAACACCAAGAAACAACCATTGTCCGCTAGGGCACAAAGCCAAGCAAAAAAAAAAGAGCAAAGAAAAATGGCGAGGGAAGCGCGCAGAAACTCACGCCGACCTCACCACCACCGTTTCGCCGCCGTGACGCCGGCGCGAAACCCCAGGCGAAACGCCATCGCCCCTCCAAGACACAGAACAGAAAGAGAAAATCAAAAGCAAAGAACACCCAAAAGCGAGAGGAAGAGGAACGAGCACTTACTTGCTTAGAATCGGCGTAGAAGGAGCGGTGGCACAACTGGAAGATGGCGGAGGTTCGTCAGCAACCGTCTGGAGAACCGCTAGCAAGAAACCGAAAAGGCGAAGAGAGAGAGGGCGAAAATGTTGAGAGAGAAGATGGAGGGGAAGCGTGTGAGATACGCCCTTATAAAGAGCAGGCTTGGGCCTCCCTTGCCCAGAGAGGCTTATTGGGCCCGTCCCGCCTGAACAACCCATTAAGCAAGACATGAAGAGCAAGCCCAGAAAAGCTTCACCCCTGCAATCAATGAAAAAAGCTAAGTGTAGAGCCTCGCAAAGAGAGGGCTTCGCAAGATGCCCGCCATGAACCTCGGAACCCTCGAAACCTTGCAAAATGCCTACCCACCTCTCAAAACCTCGTACCCCGTGATCTTTGGGAACTTATGCCTTGCGGCCCTCGGGGCGAGACCCCCAAGCCATGGGGTTGTGATGATGCCCAAAATAGTAAAGTAAGAAGTGGGCCCGGGGTACGAAGAACATACAGAGTCGACGAGCCTCCCAAGGATGATCCTGGGGCCTACAACCGCACCCACCTTTTATTTTAACAAAATTCCTACCCCCGCAGGTCCTCTGAAACCTTGGAACGAGGTCTAAACCTCGTAACCGACTCTACTGACACGCCCGCCCACCAGAACCACTCAGATAGCTCCACTCCCCCGAGCCAATCACCAACTGCCTCGCCTCTAGACCAATCAGAGCCCTTGATCTCGGGCGTCCCACATCGGACAATGATCAAAACTCGACTCTCCAATCCTCTATAAATAGAGGAGAACCTCGTATGGAAAAGGGGTCGAAAAACATCTTGAACTCAAGAACTATCTTGCTCGTTGAAGATCGACCTGATCAAAACATCATCAAAAGACCTTGCTACAGACAAGTGAAGTCCACAAAAAGACTTCAAGTCACTCAGAAATCCCGTTCACATCAAGGACCTCGCTACCCAATCTCGCAAGTCGTCAACGCCGCTTTTTGGGATCAATCTCGCGCAAGGGCCAAGCAAGCGATACTTAGGGATATAAGATCATCTAGCAACTAGGAGATCTCGAACATTGTTAGGTCGAGATCTCGAACATCCATAGGGGGTCTAGGGTGTTAATCTCAAGTGTTTGTAGGTTTCGTTGGCTTGTAATCTCGCTGGTTTGCAACTTCATTTTCTTGTAACCTAGTTGTAAAGAATATCATAAATAAAGAAGCAAGTGTTCGCACAATCGAATATAATAATCCCATCTCTTGTCTTTTAGCGAACGGTTTATTTCGGGTTTCATCAAGTAAGGTTCCCTGGGCAGCGGAAATAAATAGTAGAACACAGAATTTAGAGAGGAACACTTTTTGTCCGACCAACAAGTCGTAGAAAGAAAAACCTCTACTCCTGAGACTCCTTCTCAGAGGATTTTCAATAGAATACCTTTATTAAGTTTCAACGATTACAAGGCAAGTCAAGTAACTAAGGCACCAACCAAAGTTCCCTGGTAACTACGGCACCGACCGAAGTTCAATCAACTAGAGTTCTACAACCCTAAGCGTAAACCTAAATGGAAGTAAACTACTGACTTACTTGTGGATTCTTCATCGGAAAAAGCCACACACTCATACACTTGAAAAGCTCTCTCTCCAAGTTCGTCGTCTTCAACCACTCGAAAACCACACCTTTAACCCTAGCTAAACCTAGCTATTTATAAGATAAGTTAAGTCTGATCTCACACGTAATTCTTGCCTAATTAAGCTGATATTCCACTTAACAAATCCCACACAATAAGGAAAAAGATTGTTTGTGATTTCGGATCCTCAACCATGCCGATTCTTCCCAAAACCGAATTATCTCGGATTTCCCTAGATAAGATTGTGTGAAGATTGATCTTATCTTCTTTTTTATCTCCTCAAGCAACTGCATGCAGTTGTAAATCTTCGTAGAAGATCGCTCGCAGAAGATATGGTAACTTGCCATTTATAGAAAGTCGCGTTCCTTCTGAGACACGCTTCTCAAATCTGTCACTCGTTCCCTCCATCGTTCCTCACAATGTTCCGTCACTCGTGACCATGTACCTGTTTTCCTGAAACACTTACATATAAAAGCAAGTTATATCAACTAAGTTTGTTATCATCAAAACTAAGAGAAACCATGGAACAACCATTGTTCCAATAATTTCCCCCTTTTTGATGATGACAAACCTATACAAAAATGCATGTCTAGAAACCAGTAGAAATATAGATCAGAAAAAAAAATCATGTATGGTTCCCCCTTAACGAAGGCACTGTTGTTCCTACTCATCAGTGGTAACAACATATTCCCCCTTAGCCAAAGTTCCCTCTGTATTTCCTGGATAGAATGCATCTCTGCATTTTTCCTAACTTCCCCCTTTTGACATCATCAAAAGATCAACAATCATCAAGCAAAAACATAGAGCAAATGAACAAATTCAATTGAAACTTAAACCATTCATAAGCAAAAGATAGTGATTATTATAGATAATTATTGTAGGGGACACAGCCAGATAAAACAGAAAAACATAAAAGTCTTAACATCCAAGAAGCAAAAAGAAAACTTTAAATTGGGAATAGATAGGCTAAGGAACTAGAGAGGGTCCACATCATGGTTCGGAGGAGGTGGAATCAGCAGCAGCAGTGTCGGCGTCTCTCTTAGCTAGGTAACCAATGATGGTACTCATCTGAGAGGAAATCTTTTGAAGCTCTGTCAACATCTTGGCAGTAACACCTTCACTCAGCGAAGAACTCCCAACATCCATCTGGGCAGCCTTCTTTGCAGCTGTTCCCTTCGAATCACCCTGAAACTTCATCCTCGAGATATTGCGCATCTCCAGGGGCAATCCAAAGAACTCCTCTTTCGAAGGCTTGTAAGCCTTTCTCTCCTTCATTATAGCCTTCACAAAACGAGGATAAGGCAGGCTATGCTTCTTTCCAGTACACTTAACCATTTGCCTCATTATTATCTCCGGAAGACTGATACGTTCCCTTCTTAGAAACTTGTCCAGCAGAATCATATCATTGATAATGAGCGTAGTTCTTTTCTCCAGCCTAGGAACAACAACCTTGATGAGAAACTGATGTGCAATCCTTGCAGTGTAGCTCAAATCGTTGGTAGAGTAAGGACCAACAGCAAGAACTTTGCCCATGACATGCTTGATTAGTTGAGTTTTGTTCCTTGGCCAGTTACTTGAAGTATGGACATTCCCATATCCCTTAGCAGGCACCTTCAGAATTGTAGCAATAGATCCCAAAGAAAAGGAGATTTCCATCCCACAGACAGTAGCAAAACCCATTGGACCAGTTGAGAGATCAGCAAGCTGATAGGAGCCAAAGAATTGAGAAAGAAGCGAGACATCTACCTTGACCCCAGAGTCACAGATTTTCTCCCATCCCTGAAACTTGAGAAGTTCCCTGAACTCCTCCAAGTCATGGCTTTTCAGGAATTCTTCGTCGATCACCAGAGGAGCGACGACCTTCTTTGAACCCTTCTTGGAACGGGCTTCAGACTCCATTGGTAATTTTCCTTTCGCCTTGGCAGACTTGAGGTCATTTTCAACCTCTTCTTCTAACTCCTCCTCTTCTTCTAACTCCTCCTCTTCTTCGTCTCCTTCCCCACCAGACTCCTTATTTTCTTCTACCTCGCCCTCTTCAAACTCCGAGCCAACCTCCTCCTCATCTTCCTCGGGATCTTCTTTTTCAGAGGATTCCTGAGCCACCGATTCCTTTGGAACGGTGGAACGAAGGCTGTAGTTGGTTCCTGAGGGAGTAACCTTCGGCTTTTTGGTAGCAGGGGATGGGGTGCGTTCCGAATCAGAGATGTGAAGGATTTGAGATGGTAGGGGAGGAACACTCTTTTTCGCCTTTTGCTTACCACGGCTCGTTGGCTTGACCCATCCTGGTCGCTTACTTATCGGCAAAGATTCCACCTTTTCTGGATCATCGGTGGTTTCCTTTGGAGGCGAGTTCACCTCTTCCTTCTCCGTTGCATCTTTGCTCTCCTGTGCGTCCCCTGTTTCAGCAGCCGTGTCGGAGGGGTTTTTCGAGGGAACCACAGATTGATCCTTCTCAGATTTTTCACCCACAGTCTCCTTCTTCGATGAGACCTTATCAGCGGCGACCATACCAGTGTCGGAGACAACATCAATTTTTTTTTCGAGTTTGGAGATTGGGGTAGGAGAAGAAAGCTTGGCCTTTTTGAGGGTTTCAAGTTGGGCTTGAATAGCAGCGATCTCAGAGGTGTCGAGACCCTCAAAGTTAAGGATTGGGGTGTTTGAGGAGGAGGCCATTGTTGCAGAAGAGAGGAAAGATCGAAGATTTGAGGAGAATTTAGGGTTTGAGAGATAAAGACAGAGATGCGGTAAAAAATAATGACCGAGATAAGAGTTTATAAAGCACACCTCTTTCCTTGTTGATAAACATCATAATCTTTCCCAAAGATCTTCTATCCAAATCTTAACGGCTAAGAGTTGCCATAATGATGAATTTTCACCGCCATTAAGTCTCGACTGCGCAGACGTCCTATCGTTCCCTGCAGAATTACTGTGCAACGGCTGGATTTTTCAAATGGTCAGTCACAATGGCTATAACTCAACTGCGTTTCCTGTTTGATTGACGTCTGTTCTTTTGCAGAAAAATCTTCAATTGTAATCAAAGACGTTCCTTTAATGTGACATTATTCTCAACCACTAGTTCCATACCTCATTACCATGAGTGGATGAAAAGGCTATGTTTGAACAGACAAGGGACTAGATAAGTTCCATTCAAACCTTTTGTGGGCTGAGAATATTTTTGACATCCACACAATTATTCCCCGTTTAAAGGTAATCAGAAGAGGTTCATAGGAAACGTTTGTGTGGACCAGGCTAGGGGACAGTTTTATAACCAACCATCAATTCGGCTTGAAGTGAGGGATAACATAGATCAAGTTGGTTATTTTGGGCTAAAAAGAAATCTTGGATGTAAGCAATTCTAGTTTCAGTTCCTTTTAGCAAGCATCATTTAACAATTTCTAATATATACAACATCTATGCATAGAGGAAAGATATAAGCCATTAGAAAACTTGTCAAATGATATGTAGTTACCTGAGATGTTACCTTTTTAGTTAGGCACCGAGGGAATAAAGGACCGGGACTTGTTTACTCCAAGGAAATCATTCCTAGCAATATCCTCAGATGTTCATAGGGTTTTCTGTCCAAAGCCTATGTGAAAATATCTGCCACTTGATTTTCAGTCCTACAATGATCCATCTTGATAAAACCTTTTTCAACATTATCTCTTAAGAAATGATGTCGAATATCTATATGTTTGGTTCTAGAATGATGCACAGGATTTTTGGAAATATTGATTGCACTTGTATTATCACACAAGATAGGAATAGTTCCAAGAGACATACCAAAATCCACCAGTTGCTGTTTTAACCACAATACCTGGGAACAACAGGCAGCTGCTGCGACATACTCCGCTTCAGCCGTTGAAAGAGCAACCGAATTTTGCTTCTTCGATCCCCAAGACACCAAACAAGGACCAAGGAATTGGGCCATGCCTGATGTGCTCTTCCTATCCACCATGTGACCTGCAAAATCTGCATCCGAGAATCCGACAAGTTGGAACAAGTTGTGTCTTGGATACCATAGACATAACCCATCGTTCCCTTTCAAGTATCGCATAATTCTCTTCACTTCTTTCAGATGTGTTTCTTTAGGGTTAGCTTGAAAACTAGCACAAAGACACACACTGAACATAATATCTAGCCGACTGGCCGTTAGGTACAATAGGGAACCAATCATTCCACGGTACATCGTTTGATCAACACCAACACCATTAAGATCAGCATCAAGACGAGTATTAGGAGAAATAGGGGTATCAAAACTTTTTGTAGAATCCATACCATACTTCTTCAATAGTTCCTTGATGTACTTTTGTTGATGTACCTTTGTTCCCTCATCAGTTTGTACCACTTGTAGTCCAAGAAAGAAAGTGAGCTCACCGATCATGCTCATCTCAAACTCACTGCTCATAAGATTCTTGAAGCTTTCTACAAGTTTGGGGTTAGTAGAACAAAATATAATATCATCAACATAAACTTGAACTACTAAAACCTCACCGTCTTGTTCCCTTAGGAACACTGTCTTGTCGATCACACCACGTCTGTATCCATTGGCTAATAGAAACTGAGCCAATCTGTCATACCAAGCACGAGGAGCCTGTTTAAGACCGTACAGAGCCTTATCCAGTACATAGACATGGTCAGGGTGATCAACATCTTCGAATCCTGGAGGTTGTAGCACATAGACCTCCTCTTGTAGGTAACCATTCAGGAATGTTGTCTTCACGTCCATTTGATGCAACTTGAATCCCTTGTGAGCAGCATAGGCGATTAGAAGACGGATGGCTTCTATTCTTGCGACAGGGGCGTACGTTTCATCGTAGTTAATCCCTTCTTGTTGATTGTACCCTTTTGCTACAAGTCTCGCCTTGTTCCTTGTGACAGCTCCGGTGTCATCAAGTTTATTCCTGAAAACCCACTTTGTTCCTATAGCCGTCTTGTACTTTGGCTTGGGAACTAATCTCCATACTTTGTTCCTCTCGAACTGGTGTAGTTCCTCTTGCATAGCAGCTATCCAATCAGGGTCTTTTAATGCTTCCTTCACATTCTTCGGCTCTGCAAGTGAGATAAACGCATTGAAAGCACAAAAATTCTTAATAGAGGAACGAGTAAGCACACCTTTATCGTATGGAGTGATGATGTTGTCAACAGGATGATCCCTCTTTTGATGATAGTTTCTGACTTCAATCTGAGTGGGATCTGTTCTTGACTCCTCTTGTTCCTGTTGGCTTGTCGTTCCATGTGAAGTTCCTTCCCCATGATCTTCCCCAATTTCTTCATTTTGTGAAGTATCATCGTCAAGAACTAGAGCGTTTTCTATGTCATCTCCATCCAAGTCGGGATTCGGAGGCATAACATCGTCATCTGGAGCTTGTGCAACTGTATCTGGAACTTGTGCATTTTCATCTGGATCGACTTCATCATCTGAGTCTGAATTTAGACCCTTCAGTACATCCTCGTTACTAGATAGGTTCCCTCCATTTTTGGACTCGTCAAAGACAACATGAATGCTTTCTTCAAACTTCTTAGCCCGTTTATTGAACACCTTGTAAGCCTTACTGTTGGATGCATATCCCAGAAAGATGCCTTCGTCACTCCTTGGATCAAACTTGCCTAGCTCGTCTTTTCCATTGTTGTGAATAAAACACCTGCATCCAAAGACTTTCAAGTGGGAAATATTTGGCTTTCTGCCCTTGATTAGTTCATATGGAGTTTTAGAGAAGTTGGAACGAATGGTGACTCGATTAATGATGTAGCAAGCAGTACCGACTGCCTCAGCCCAAAAGGACCGAGGCAAGTTACTTGCCAACATCATAGTACGAGCCATGTTTTGTAGTGTTCCATTTTTTCTCTTTGCTACGCCGTTTTGTTGAGGAGTCCTTGGCGCAGAGAAGTTCTGAGACACTCCATATTCATCACAGTAGCTATGAAACATGGAATTCTTGAACTCTGTTCCGTTGTCAGATCTGATGGCCTTCAATTTTTGTCCTGTTGATGCTTCTACTTTCTTGATCCAGCTTTTGAATGCCACGAACGTCTCATCTTTGGAACCTAGAAAGAGAGTCCATGTATATCTAGTAAAATCATCAACAATAACAAAAATGTACCTGCTACCGCCATGACTTCTCACCCACATGGGACCACACAAGTCCATATGTACCATGTCAAGAGAATGAGAGGTGCTAACTGACAACTTTGGCTGAAAAGATGACTTGCTTTGTTTCCCTTTCACACACTCTTCACATAAGCTTTCCTTTTCTGTAAGAACTTTGAGAAGTCCTATCACCAGATTTTGTGAGTAGAGTTTGTGGATTCCTCGATGATTTGCATGACCAAACCTCCTATGCCAAAGATCAGTCTTGTCGGCTATTGTAACAAAGCAAAGTTCTTCTTGTGGTTGGAAACTTGAGTCGACAAAATACACATTGTTGTGCCTCTTTCCTTTCAGGACCACAAGATTTGATTTCTAGTTTTTGATCATACAACCATCTGAGGTAAAGGATACCTCGTTGTTCCCTTGGTCACAAAGCTGAGCAATACTCAACAGATTGTAACCAAGACTTTTCACCAAGCTTACGTCTTTCACACTTGTTTTATCATTTAGCTTGACTTCACCTGTTCCAATGATTTCTCCTTGATTGTTATTGCCAAAGGAAATGTTTCCTCCAGCATTGATCTGAAGTGAGGACAGAATACTCTCGTTCCCTGTCATGTGACATGAACACCCGCTGTCAAGGATACAGCGGGTGTTCCCCCTCACTTCAATCTGCAAGAAAGAAATCACGTTTTAACGACCCATGCCTGCTTAGCCTTCCCGGGTCGGTTAGCATAGCTCACAGAATGATAAATTTGTGATTGAACTAAAGTAGCTTTATGTGGACTCTTGGAACTAGAAGCAATATTTGAGGGATTAACATGGTTTTTCCCTTTATCAGTTTTAGAATCCTGCTTCTTTTGTGGTTGTGGGGCCAGTTTCTTTTTGTCTTGATGAGATTTATCACACCCTTGATTTTTCTTACCAGACCACTGTTCCTTGTTGTTCCTTGTATTCTGGTTTTGAGCCCTTTTGTTTGACATTTCTAATCTAACCTTACAGTCCTTTTGAACATGACCTCCCCCACCACAGTGATAGCACACCCTATAGTATTCGCCAAGATAGCGTTTAAAATGTGGTTTCTGGAGGGTACGTTCCTTTGATCGTTCCTTGGAAGGAACTCTATGCTGGTTCCCTTGAGACTGTTTTAGGTATATTTTATGAGCCGTTTTTCCAGAATACCATTCAGAGTTATCATTCAGATTACTTTCAAGAATCTTGACTCTACTCTCTAGATGAGTTACCTTATCTCTAGCGGATTGCAGTTCCCTAGCTTTTCTTTCCATTTTCTCTTCAAAGGTAAGGTCATCAGGAGGATATTCAGATTTGTTTTTACCATAACCAATACCACACCTAGCAGGATTAAACTCAATTTGAGTTCGTTTATTAAGCTCATTCTCTAATTCCTCTCCTCTGAGTTTAAAGATAAGCAGATCTGATCTAAGTTCATTATTGGTTTTAGTGAGAGTCTTAATATCTTTCTTTAAATCTTCACACTCTGAACAAGGAACAACATTAGTAACAGTAGTTTCTGATAATTTTTCTTCAAGATTAAGACATTTCTCATCAGAAGCTTCTATTTCATCTTGCTTCTTTAAGTTATCTTCAAACAACTTTTTGATAAGGATAACATGATCAGATTGTTTAGCATTCTCTATACTAGAAAGAAATTGTTCAGGAGTTACCTCTTGATCGACGTCTTCAGTCTTCAGAGTCATGGCGCAGACCTTTGATTCAGACTCATCATCTGAGTCAAGATCCCATGCAGCGATGTACGCCTTCTTCTTCTCGTTCCCAGTGTCGTTACCTTTAGGACAATTCTTTGCATAGTGACCGACAGTTGAAACAGGTAACGTCCTTGATTTCTTTCTTCTCAAAGTTGACTCTTTCCTTCATGGCACCTTGCTTCTTGCCTCTCTTGTAGAAAGATCTCATCGCTTTGGTTATGAGAGCCACATCAGAATCATTCTCTAGCTCATCATCATTTCCAACAGTGATGTTTTCAATGGCTTTCTCCACCTTAAGAGCAATGCCCTTGCTAGAGCTCGAAGCACCACCATTGTCTTTCTCATATCGCTCATAGTCAGTCAGCTTTCCAAAGATCTCATGAAGTTTACATGTCTTTGTTATTGGATTTTCCTTGAGGAGTCCTTTAGTGACCACGTACTTGGGTCCTAGACCATCAACAATTGTAGAGACTTTTTCAGCATGTTTGATAGAATCCCCAATTCCAAGATGATTAATGCGATAGACCAACCCCTCAAACCGAGATTGGTATGTGGCAATGGTTTCTCCATCTTTCATCTTAAAATTGTAGAATTCCTTTTTGGCGTCTTTCTGATGGCTTTCTTTCAGATCTACACTGCCGATATGCATTTGCTTAATAGCTTCCCATGCATCCTTAGCAGTTTCGCAGTTGAAAACTCTTAGAAGATCTTCAGCACCCAAGGCATTGTTCAGAAGCATTTGTGCCTTGTAGTTCTTCTCCATTTCCGTCCATTCTGTTGGCCCCCACTCGGATTTTTTGTTCTTCTTGTCTGCGGGAATGACATAGTCTCCATCCTCAATAACTGACCAGGCTTGGTAGTCATTGCTCTGAGCCATGTGGTGAAGAGCTTCTTCTAGTGATCATACTCCCCAGCAACAAGCAATGGAGGCTTGTTGTTTCCAATTCCGACGTTGTGAGTGTTGTTTGAAGACATTCTGTATTCCTGCACTAACACACAATCTAGAGAAAACCTTCTCTGATACCAATTGTTGGATCGTGACGCGTTATTAACAGTACAGGGAACTAGTAAGGTTCCCTGGGCAGCGGAAATAAATAGTAGAACACAGAATTTAGAGAGGAAAACTTTATGTCCGACCAACAAGTCGTAGAAAGAAAAACCTCTACCCCTGAGACTCCTTCTCAGAGGATTTTCAATAGAATACCTTTATTAAGTTTCAACGATTACAAAGCAAGTCAAGTAACTAAGGCACCAACCAAAGGTCCCTGGTAAATACGGCACCGACCGAAGTTCAACTAACTAGACTTCTATAACCCTAAGCGTAAACCTAAATGGAAGTAAACTACTGACTTACTTGTGGATTCTTCACCGGAAAAAGCCACACACTCATACACTTGAAAAGCTCTCTCTCCAAGTTCGTCGTCTTCAACCACTCGAAAACCACACCTTTAACCCTAGCTAAACCTAGCTATTTATAAGATAAGTTAAGTCTGATCTCACACGTAATTCTTGCCTAATTACGCTGATATTCCACTTAACAAATCCCACACAATAAGGAAAAAGATTGTTTGTGATTTCGGATCCTCAACCATGCCGATTCTTCCCAAAACCGAATGATCTCGGATTTCCCTAGATAAGATCGTGTGAAGATTGATTTTATCTTCTCTTTTATCTCCTCAAGCAACCGCCTACAGCTGTAAATCTTCGTAGAAGATCGCTCGCAGAAGATATGGTAACTTGCCATTTATAGAAAGTCGCGTTCCTTTTGAGACGCGCTTCCTAAATCTGTCACTCGTTCCCTCCATCGTTCCTCACAATGTTCCGTCACTCGTGACCATGTACCTGTTTTCCTGAAACACTTACATGTAAAAGCAAGTTATATCAACTAAGTTTTTTATCATCAAAACTAAGAGAAACCATGGAACAACCATTGTTCCGATAATGTTTTAATTAAACGACTTGAGGACGTTATAACTTTTATGTTCGATGATATAAGAGATCATGCATGCTATCTCCCTATTTGATTACTATTATATTCCATCAGTTCATCAATTTATGTGTATCTTATCACTACTTGTACATTAAGAGTTAGGACCACTCTTGTGGTAAGGAATTTTGCTTAAAGTGATGACTAATCTCAAACATTAGTCATTACTATATATTGGATGGTCAAGATTTTTATTTTATTTTCTTTTTGTTATTTTTTTTTACCTTTTTTACATTATGTGCTTTAAAAAAACTTCATAAATCTAATATATAGTAGTTCAATTTTTATATACTAGTAGTTTATTTTTACACACTAGAAGTTCAATTTTTCTATATTGTATGAGTTCAATTTTAATATTCTACGAGTTTATTTTTTTATCTATAATAAGTTCAATTTTTCTATATTGTATGAATTCAATTTTTATATTCTACGAGTTTATTTTTAATCTATAATAAGTTCAATTTTATATGCTTTGAGTTCATTTTTCATATAGTTCGATTTTCACAAAAATAAAAATATATAAAAAAATTGAAATGATTTTTTTTTCAATTAAATTTTTTTTTTCAGATTTTTTTTTATCTTTTTTATATTATGTTATTTTTTTTAAAAAAACTTTAAAATGTTAAGATTAGAGTACTTAAAATAATACAAACTTTCATATTAGTTGAACCTATCTAGGATGAGGTAGCCTATTCTTACTGCATTACCCTTATTTTGGTTTTAGCAATATTACCTTTATGCATGGTGGAGATGGGAAATGAATTAAGCCCTCCATCCCTAAAAAATTGTCTAGTATTTCTTTTCGAATGTCCTCAATTGTTTGTCCACCTTTTGTTCTTTTTGTTATCATACTTTTGATACAATATTATCTCCATTCAATCTCATCTTTGACCTCGATCATGTTATCCAAAATTTTCATCTACTTTATCCCTTTTCAACTTTTTACGCTCATTAAATTAAATAATTATCCTCATTCGATCAATCTCATATTTTACCTACATTATCTCACTTTTTCATCTACTTTATCCCTTTTGAACTTTTTTTTTTATCTCCATTAAGTTACCAAATTATCCTCATCTAATTTTATTTTCACCCACATTATCCAACTTTCTATCTACTTTATACTTACTTTTAGGGACAAAAGGAGTAAATTATATAAAAAAAAATCAATATATGTGTCAAAAGTTCATAGGGAATTAACAAAGGTAAAAGACCCTAAAAATTCTCTATAGTGTAACCCTCCGCATTTTCATCAGCAATTGCCCATAGATTACATTCATACAAGGTGTAAAAAAAGAGTAGTGGTACACACCTTACAATTCTCTATAGTGCAACCATTCGCATTTTTATCAATATTTACCCATATATCATATTCATACAAGGTGTAAAAGCAGCATGTACTAGTTTTATTTGTTTCCATTAAGTGAAAGCTTTAAATTTGCCAAAAATCCTTCTATTTTCAAAAGAGAGGCCCAACATAATCTTGGTCCATGCAAATAGTAGTTTGTACAGGCTCCGTAAACCACGACGGTAATTAACCTTGCAGCCATATGACCTACATTGACCTTAATACCTCCGTAAAGGCTATGATCGAAAGCTTAAAAGAACATTATCCTTTAGGAGGGTTTGATCCCATCAATGAGGTGGGGAACATTTGCAACTAAAAGGGTTAAGAGCTCTTTGTACATAAAATGCTTATATATAATATCCACTTCCTCATTTTCAACATCGATTTTACACTACAAAGTACTCCCTCCGTCCCCACATGCAATGGTAGTGCAACTGTATGAGATTAGTAAGGCTTTGATATGGTTTTGGGCTAAAATGGAGTTGTTGTTGATTAATTGAATTAGTTGTTAATCCTTCTCTACTATCATATTTGGTGTTGCTTTCTCATGTGACTTTGAATTACATAATTCCTCAAAGCTGCGCGTGTTAATCACTTGCATACCAGGTGTTTGATTAAAGTTCTCATAGTATTTGTTCAAATTCTTGTTGGTTAATTTCACATTCTCTATTAATAGTGGATTGTTATTTCTATGTTGTAGTCTTTGGTGTATTTTTCGATGTATGCTTAATTTTTCTCTTTGTGTCGAGCCTTATCAAAGGTTTGCCATGTTGATGTTGAACGCATAAGCAAAAGGAAGCTTAGTGATGTGGTACACTATTTGCTCGACTCTCTTATGTTTTTTTTTTTTTATAATTGTCTTTAAATATTGTAGGAAATCCTCTATTGAGAGTTTCATTCAACTTTCATTTACTTTTGGGTGTATACAGAATTTTAAGCAATCTCTAGGTAAGATGTATCTATTAGTTGTCTGTCTATTTTAGCATGAAGTGCTCAAAAGAATGAGAAGAAGAAAGAATTATAAAAAAGACTTCAAAATTAGGAACTTCTCTCATTTATTAATGATAGTATAAGTGTGATTTGCATTATCATTTCTGCAACTTTTTTTTGTACCTTCTTGTGTTGTCAATGGCATATTCTTTTGCTCTTTTTAGGGCTTCCAAATGAATATAATTAATATAACCAGCTAAATTTGAAAACTAAGAGTCTTTCCTCCTCTTTAGGTGATTAAACATATTTATACAAGCTGACTTTTGTTTTCAGTGGCTCTAATTTTTTTTTCATATATATTTTAATACTTGCAATGTATGGAGTGCAATTTTTTCTTCTTCTTCATTTTTTCTTGTCAAAGTAGCTTAAGTCTTAATGAACCCTGTCAGTAAAATGGGTCCTCTTATTTTGTTACATCCTTTTGGAAGAGAGGAAATGATGATCATTTATATAAAAATGATACATGAAAGATTCTTTGTAAGAGCACTAATGAACTGTTCTCAAGCAATGTTCAATTCCCTTCAGCATGAATGTTTCTTTAGTTCATAATGTTGTCTAGAACAAGTTCATCTAGGACGTATGATGCATCTCCTTTTGAATATGTTTCATTCTCGGAGTGCATAGAACTGTATAGCACTACTTGCTGAGTGTTCGTTTGTGATGGATGGATATTGCTTCACGTGACATGAGTTCATTCTCTTATAATTAAGCTTCTTATTTCTGCTCTTTCTTAGGGTTTCCCTGATTGTTCTTGTTTTATGATTGTTAATGATGCTCTCATTGGAATATTTTCCATGAATCAGAACTACCACATTTTGAAAACCATGTGGTCAATGTAGTTGGCCCATGAAAATGACTATGCCTATAGCTGAATTGCTTTCCTTAATTTTGGACATGTATTATGTGATTTTTCCCCTTTGATCTGTCTTTTGAATTCAGTCAACCATGTATTATGCAAAACTGTTTGTGAATACAAAGTAGTAACTGATTGCTCCTAGTGAAGAACCATGAGAAGTCTGAAGCCAATAAAAACAACTTGCTATCAAATACTGTTTTAAAAATGGATGTTATTTATAAACCGTGAACTTATTAATAGTTTAGGCTAAGTTATGAAAATAGTATTACTGATTCCAATCATTATTCTACCTACAGAAAAGTGGTTGAACTAAAAAATCAGTATACAATTGTCGTTTTCTTTTTCTTTTTTATTTTGGGATGAAAGCGGACATACAATTGTGAATTTCTTTCTATTGATTTTCACTTCCTTTCAGAGTTTGTCATGGTGAATCCGTGTTTCAAATCCTTCATTTACTCAACCTCTCTCATTTCTTTCTTAATTTAACGTTTTCGCATCAATTATGAGGGTCCACCAGCTTCTGATTTAGGCATGTTTGCGTATTAGCATTTTCTGTTGTGTCCTACTTTTGTTCATTTGAGCTCCTGAATCTTTTTTCCCCACATCTAATTTGGCAATCTTTGTTTTATGATTTCCAGTAGGTGCTAAATTTAGGTCTATTTATTACACTTCTTCTTTCTCTGCAATGTCGAGCATACTTTCTCCAGTTGATCGAGAAGGAAACCTTGGTGTCCTCTTTCCTTGAGATCGTTGTTGTCCAATCTACTGAAACTGCCCAGCACTTCCTTTAGGTAAATTGTCAGAACTTTTCGTGCTTAGCCTAATGTTGTTTTCGTTGTCAGAAGTTAGTAAATTTTTTTTTACATTCTTGCCACCTTGTTTATTTGTTTGCCCTTTCACATGGTTTTTTTTCTTTTCTTCCTCATGTTCAAGGTGTACTATTGTGTTTAATGCTCGGTTACAAATTGTTAGGCAACGAAGTGGAGGATTGAAGACGCATTGCAATTATATTATGTCGGTCATTCTGAGCAAAGTGATGCTTCTTCGTCCTATATTCTACCCGCTAGGTTAACTTCCCTTATGAGTGATTATAATCACAGCTTCTTTTAACACTTTGCGTTTATTAGTTTACGTTACAATACCTCTACTAATAGCTACATTTATTTGCTAATCATCTTTAATTAGTTACAGTACATTGGAAGATAGCATGTGCAACGTAAATGCTGGACAGAGTGATGCAAGTCATATACGCCCTCCTCTACCCTTGAATAGTGTTCTATTGCCTGTCATGGACTCCTCTTGTGTTGATGTTTGTTTTCGTGCATTCCTATCCATTTATTTAATACCTTTATTGATTGGTTACTATTTCCTTAATGGTTTGGACTAATATGTTTCCACGCAGGTGGCTCCTACTGCCTCATTGTGTGGGATTGAGTCTATGACACATGCATGTCCTCCAAATGTTGCACGTCGAAACAGGCGCACTCGCGCTGAGGTATTCCAAATTTTACATTGTCGTACAGTGCATACTTACATACACAGTGGTGTGCAAATATTTACGTCCTTGACTTGCCTTGCAGATAGTTGCGGCAGCCCTCGCGACTAGCGGTGCCCATATGTGCCATGTGTCTACTTTTCCGAACGCCTACCCACAGAAACAAAATCCTCTTCTGGTACTCACCTACATTTTCAATTCATATCGTCAACAGTGCTCTGAACCCTTCTTTTCAAAAACAATGAGTAGCATGTCATAATTTTTTTAGCGGTTATGGCCTAAGCATAAGTGATTCACATCTTTATTCTTGAATTCACTTTGTATTATGCCATTGATAATTGATGCTAACCTGAATTTATAGGACCCCACAATGGAAGATGAACCATCTCAGTACCGATATAAAAACCCTACGTCCAAACAATAAGTGTTGTCAAAAAATAAAGGATACAGTTTCAAAAATAAAGGATTTTTAGCACCACAAACCAAAATATTTCCACTCCCTATTGTTATTACCAAGCCTCATTACAACCCGACCGAATGGAAACTTCTATGAAGTTTTTCATTGAGCCTAAGTTCTCTTGATGATTTTACTTGTTTTGACAATCTTTGGTAGAGAGATTGGTGATATAAGTTACAATTTCTATGAGTTTTTGCATGTTTGATTGAGTTGAGAGATGTACTTATAAGCCTAAACACATGTGAGTTGAGTGAAACACATCCCTTGTGAGGTTGGATTGTGATTGCTTGTGTTCATTAGTTGCTCATATATGTGTGATGACGTTAAAATCGTTTGTCTAAATTTCACTTGTGCAGAAGTTGCTTTTTGATAAGGGCTATTACTTGATAAATATGTTGATGGTTTTGATCTATATTTGGTGATTGCTTGAGGACAAGCAAGCTTAAGTATGGGGTATTTTGATGTCCATGTTTTTAGCATAGTTTTAGCATGTTTTTCTAAGTCTTTTAGTTTAGTTTAGTTGTGTTTTTGTGAGTTTTTTTGTGTCTTTTTAGTATAGTTTGCATATTTTGTTAAAAGTATGGAAACTACGCAATTTGTGTGTTTTTGTGTAGCTTTTGAGGCGGATTTGGATGCATTAGAAGAGAGGATTAAGCTAGGAAGAAGGAAGGAAAAAAACCCCGCAAAATCCAAAGGAAGGAGGAAGAAACATGAGAAAACAAAGTTCAAGCCAACCTCGATATTGTAACACCCCTTACTTACCCTGGAGGTATTACCGCCAGTAACCCCGATTAAGACTAAACCGAAGCTACCCAAGGCTTTAAACTGATTGAATAAACTAAAAACATTACAACGGAATAAATACAATTGGACTTATACAAACCTTAATTCAAAAAGAATAAATAAATAGAACAACCGTCTATTTAAACAAAATCTTCATCAAGTCTTCCTTGAGTTCTATTTTCTGAACTCAGCTTCGCTTTGAAGTAGTTCAATCATGATCTTCACTCAAGTATGACCATTGGAAACCTTTCTTCAACTTCTGGAGCTTCAAACATCTGAATCTGCCTCTTGAATCAACTTCCAAGAAATACCTGATGTGTCGTAAACCAACGATGGACACCAGCCGACCATATAAAAGAAAAGAAGATGGACGGGTTAGTCTAATGATAGACTAGCAAGCGGAGAATCTAACTTGGTTCTTATGGTTGTAACTAAATATATTGACATCCAAATCCGAATAGACTCGGATTATGATCCAACAGTTAGCAGTCTTATAGAGAATAAGAAGGAGACTCGCATATTCAAGAGAGAGAACACCATCGCTTGTGGTTTCTTTTAAGAAGCATAAACAATTGTTGGGAATTCATATTAATCACATCACATCTTGAAAAGCCTCCATCGACTATTCAGATTAACTTAATCAAAGTTTGATTAAGAATCATTCATAACCGAGAGCAAGAATGGTTATCGAATAGACTAACCATTCGAGTACATTAATGTGTCCAACGCACTTATCTATCATTACTCTCAATCTGTGCACTCGCACCATTAAATAGTTCTTACATAGTTTAGCCAACAACCGAGATCAGAGGACCTGTTTCATCCATGATCATTTATACATGCTCGGCCAACAACCGAGATTCGGCCAACAACCGAGATCAGAGGGCCTGTTTCATCCATGATCATTTATACATGCTCGGCCAACAACCGAGTATCAATTTCACTTAGCTAAAGTGCACCATTGTCTTCCTTCAACGTGAAGCGTGACATAAGTCATGATTCCAATATTGGGATACGCTAGCAAGCTACGCCCCCAATACAGATTTTGTTATAAAGAGGTCATTGGAGACTCGGCTCCTACCCCTGGACTACCTATTTTTCAACAATGTTTCAGCACAGGACCACTAAAGAGATGTCTTGGAGTCTAAACTCCCATCTCTACCATCTTATTTCACAGCAGTGTCTCAGCATGAGACAACTAATCATACAACGGTCCTAAGTTCAGTTCTAGCGCAAAAACCGCAATAACAACATGGTCGTTATTTCTAACAAAATAATAACCTATCAAACTGTATTCAACATACAAATTATTTCCAACATGAGGATCAAATAGAATTCAATTCCTCATTAATAACCATAACGCAAGAGAGAATCGTCCACTTGCCTTATAAGGCGTGCTCGACGTCCCTTGCAATTCCAACAGTAATCTTTATCATCCCTCTGCCAATATAACAAAAGGATTTCTCAGCAACGAGCTCACAGAAACACTTCTTAGTTGTATTCTCAACTCCTACAACTTCCTAATCGGTAAACGATTTAATTTTCGAATATCGATATATACTAAATCCTTAGTTATCATGCTTCAAGGAGCCATCTTGGCGGAATTATAACTAATTATCCGCTTCACTTTTGAAATAATTTTCTAAATAAAAATTGTTCATCAACAACGGTTCTTAAAGATTACCAAATCTCGGATCAAACGGATTAACAACGAATCCTGAGTAATTATCCGAAGTCCTTTACCTGCCAATCGGTAACCAAAACTTGTCTTCGCTATAACGGAAGATCCGGACGTCCGTTTCACGAGCGGTTCGAACCTGTGGAACCGTATCAACGTCAAGATTATAAAAACCATAAATTTAATTAGCAAAGCGGAACCAAAAGGCCCTTACGGTGGCTCCGCAATCAGCCCGCTAATTAATTTCGATCGTATATACCTTCACTCGAGCCCATGGCTCGTTTGGCTCGATCTCCGAGCCCGAGGGTGGTTGGGCATTGCCCGACAGCGGCCCTTGCAGTGGGTGGTGGTCGGAGTAGCTAGCGGACGCCGGTGACGATGTACGGCGAGGCGAGAAGCTAGCCGACGGTGAGATGTCCTTCTCCCCGAGTCCGGCGTTCCGCCATGGTTCTCTAGCTGGTTCCTTCACTTTTGCAGCAGCCCAAACAAGAAGAAGAAGTGGAAGGTGAGAGGTGGAGGAGAGGAGAAGGTTGCCGGCGGTGGAGTTGGTTCGCCGAGTCCGTCGTCGTACTTCCTTTCTCTCGTTCCACTTTTCTTTTGAAATGAATTTGTAACTTTGGTATGGCAGAGAAGATAAGGTCAAGAAGAATTCTTATCTCCAAATCCTTAGGTGTTAAGCAAGAAGGCGTCAATTGCAATTTTCCGTCCCGGAACGGGATTCGCGTTAAAGCGGTAAAATTATGTACCTCGGGTGGAAAAGCTTACAAAACGAAAAACGTCCCGTAAATTATGTAGACCGATAAAACCAATTTTACATGATTTTATCTTGCTACCTTCAATTTTTAAGGCTTCCATTTCGTATTTTAAATCCTTTACAGTACATAATTAAAAAGACGGCTTATCCAATAAATATTCTTTTTCCACCGAAAAATCCTAGAATTCACACCGATCCATAAAATCATTTCTTTGTGATTTTAGGATATCACCAACAATTTTCTAGGATTTAATCTCCAATAAAAATATTGGATTAAGCGTTAAAACGAACCAAAAAGGTTAAAAGGATATCCGAGAAAAATTCAAAAATATCCTCAAAAACCGCAGTTATTACAGATATCGACCATCTGGGCGTCGGTATCGAGACACTCAGCCCAGCCGCCCAAAATAAAAGGACCATTAATTGCTTTTATTCCACAATCTTTTATCTTTAGTAGGTTTTGTTTTTATGGAAACTTTTTAAGAGGGATATTCTAGTATAAATACTCTTGTTTAGACACAATCTAGTCTCTCTCTGGCACGTTAGAGTTGAAGGGGACGCTCCTAGGGTTTTATTTTACACGTTATTTTGAAGACAAGTGTTGTTTGGAGCACAAGGAAGAAGATTGTGGGAGATTTTCTTGTGTTCTAAGTGTGTTCTAAGACAAGTTTGAAGTTTTAATTCAAGTAAGCCTTTAGTTTTAATTGAATTATGTTTTCTTTCAATTGCTTTGCTTGTTTTTCTCCAATCATGAGTGAGTAGTCTCCTTTTCTAGGCTTGGGGTTAGAAACCCAACATGATTGTGCATGAATGGTGATATGAATGAATGAAATGATTTCCTTCTATCTATTCTTCTACTTGTTTGTGCAAAAGCTTTGACGAAAGTTGAAGTATTTCATGTTCTTGACTTGATTGAAAGAGAAAGTTGTGAATTTGAATACGAGATAAAGTTTGAGACGAAAGTTGAGAACTTTAGATCAAATCAAGTAGATTAAGTGAATTAATTTGTGAAAATTGATCGATTTGCTTGATTAAATCAACGAAAGTTGATAACTTTATGTTAAAGGCATGATATTTATGATTTATGTTATTTGAAATTGCATGACTGTGTTGTGGTGAACCCCTATCCTAGAGTTTTCCCTTATTTGAGTTAAGTTTTCAAACCCAGGTACCTCGATATCGACCCTGCCCAGGTCGATACCGACCTGCAATTTTCCCCTTTCTTCTTGCTGTTTACTTAGTTTTTCTGCTGAATTCATACCTCGGTAACGACCCTGACAAGGTCGATATCGACCCCTTCCAGTGCATTTATTTAGTTGTTTTGCTTTGTTTTGCCTTCTCTTTTGCTTTTTAGTTTAGTAATCAAACATAACCTTGCTTTCCGTGGACGATCCTGACCTCCCTATATACAACAGGGTCTTAATTACAAATTTATTTGTTGTTAAGTAAATTCCTATCAACACTGGTTGCTCCAACTGGCATGTTTAACTGTGGGTTTATATCTGTTTCATGTGTATAGTATCCTGTTATGATCATTAGTGAACTCCCACCTATAAACACAAGAAGTGTTTGAGCACCTCACTATTCACCGAAGTTGAATCCCACCTATTTCTTCTAAATAAATGGAGCGTTGTGATACTTCGGGGTTTGTTAGTTGAGGAATTTACAGGTTCAACTCTGGTATCTTCTAAGCACCCTGAAGCAACTTTGTTTTTGAAGATGATGTTCTCATTCATTTCCTATTTTGGAATCAAATTCACTCTACTCTTACTGTAATAGGTCATGACAAGGAAGCAAAATATGTCGTTTTGGGGAAAAAGGCAAAAGCCCAGCTGATTCGTGACTCAAAGAAAGATATTGATCTATGTTTTGTTGAGTTGTAGAAGAACCCTTTGAACTATACACAGGTTAAATTTCTTACAGACTAAATATATTATATTTATCTCAGAACTGATAAAGCTCTCAAATAGTGAAATGTAATTTAGCAGACTTCAATCTCGTGTGCAATTTACAAAATGTGAATGTGTAGAAGCATGAATCTCATGCTATAGTTCTAGTTTTAGTTGGAGATTGCTTCTTTCTTGGATTTTGCTTTGGCCTTATCCTGTTGTTCTTTTCCCCCATTATTTATTTATGGCTTGAAGCTTCTAATACAAGGATTACTTAAACATCAATTATATATATTTATATATAGGTTATTATGAAAGGAAGTTACTTGGCCTTTTCGATTTCCGAGTTGAAAAGAAGGCATGCATTTGAAATGCTAGGGTTCAAGGGTTTGAAAGTTGCACCAGTATTGTCATTTGATAATGATCCTAAAACCATGTTGGTTATATTGTTCTTGTCTTTCAAGTAAAGTTTTCATTAAAAAAAAATTCTAAACATATGTCTTGATAAATTAAGCTTCTGTGTAACTCGTGGAGTAGAAGTAAGATTGTTCCTATATCACCCTTTCCCTCTCTTCTTTCTAACATTTTTTTGGGATATGGTTATTATGGAATGTCCTATCACAACTGAAATATCTAAACTCTTAAATTTTCTGTCATGTTGTAGCATTTTGTTGCATGTCTTGTAGCTCTCTGTTTTGGCACATGAGATCTTGAAGAATGCACAGTTTGATGCTCTAAGAATTGTATTCAAAAAGTTCAATGCAATTCAATTTTTGCTGCAGAACCTGTCAAGCTTCCATCACAACTGAGCTTTATGAGATTATTTTTGGAGCAGCAGCTCTGGAGGGCTAATTGTCAATCAGTTGTCCCTTGCTCTTATTAAAGTGTTGATTACTATGCTTAGAGATGTGAATTAATCTCATTATCCAATTAGTTCAATCAACACTTGTATAATTTCATTTGTATGTTTTTGGTGTTCAACACTTTTGTAGTTATATTATAAATAGTTTTGGCTTAAAAGAAACCCAAAAAATTCAAAAATACCCATGCGTGTACCGCGCGTGGCACCCCCTAGTAATGTCAAATACAATCATGCAGAAGGTAAATCACATACGCACACATCTAATGGTATTTTGCACGGGTATACATTTCGTGCATGCAACATTTCGTGCATGCAAACTTACATGGCCACCCAATTATATTTAGACGCGTATATACAATGTGGCGTGTTATCTCTTTTCTTTCTTATATTCGTAACTTTTTTCATTAATTATTTAGCAATCACTTCGCACAACATAACAACCCCTTGGCCGGCTTGGTGTTCTCGTTCCATGAGGACGAGACAATAAATAGGTGCTCCAGCCCTGTATCAAGTGCGGGTGTGACTCGGTTATGTGCAATGCGATCTGAATTCGAGATCAAGTGGAGTGCGCACACTTCACAAAGGAAATTAGGGCCTCGCCCCCTAAAACCGATATTACGCACCAACCCCAAGCCTCGCTCGGGTTGCGCGCATTTTAGAGAGTTAGCGAATCTCGTCCTCTTAGAGAGTTAGGACCTCATCCCTTAGATAGTTAGGACCCCGTCCTCTTAGAATAGAGTGTTAGCGGACCTCTTCCACTTAGAGAGTTAGCAGATCGACCTCGTCCACTTAGAGTGTTAGGAACTCGTCCCTTAGAGAGTTAGTGGACCACGTCCACTTAGAGAGTTAGCGGACCTCGTCCACTTTAGCGGACCTCGTCCAATTAGAGAGTTAGCGGACCTCGTCCACTTAGAGATTTGGGACCTCGTCCCTTTAGAGAGTTAGGAACTCGTCCCTTAGAGAGTTAGGAACTTGTCCCTTTAGAGAGTTAGGACCTAGTCCCTTATATTTTGAGAGTTGTCGCCAATCTCGAGCCTTGCTTGGGTTGTGTGCACTTTAGAGTGTGAGGACCTTGTCCTTTTAGAGAGTCAAGAACTCGTCTCTTTAGAGAGTTAGGAACTCGTCCCTTTAGAGAGTTAGGAACTCATTCCTTAGACTGGTAGGAACTCGTCCCTTTAGAGAGTTAGGACCTTGTCCTTGATTTTTTTAGAGTTGCCGCCAACCCCGAGTCTTGCTCGGGTTGCGCGCACTTTAGAATGTTAGGACCTTGTCCTTTTAAAGAGTTAGGACCTTGTCCTCTTAGAGAGTTAGGAACTCGTCCAATTATTCTGATAATTTAGGATGCCTCCTAAATGACCGCGACCTTTCCACCAAGATCATTTCCAACCCCAAGCGGGAAGCGATGGGTGGAATGATTACTCTGATCATTTAGGATGCCTCCTAAATGACCGCGATCTTTCCACTAAGATTGTTTCCAACCCCAAGCGGGAAGCAAGGGGTGGAACGATTATTCCGATCACTTTAGGATGCCTCTGATTAAGTATTTTCGCAGTCGTTATACCTATCAAAGAATCCCGACTTAACCAAACTGAGTAGAATGGTAAGGAAGAGTCGATCCCACATAGACTCGTGTAAATGTGCTTTACTTGCGTGCCAAGTAATAGAAATATGGGAGATTTTTGAGAATGCTTAACTAAGTAATCTACTCTAGAATGCAAAGATAAATTGAAAATTGATTTGTAAAATATATGAGAGTAATATGTTCAACTAGTTAACTTCCATTATGATATTGCTTTGGTCGAGCTTGAGCTAAGTAGAAGTTTAGGTCATTGAAATTTACGAGTCAATTAGTTGGATCATTGTTCGTTTCATGCGGTTCGGGTCTTTGGGTCAAGAACGTCGACTTTGTATAATTATTAAAATGATGCTATAATGAAATAATACTATACATTATTTAACACTAAATATTATTTTTTATATTTTTAAAGAATAAATATATTATAATATTTTAAATAAATTTTATATATTTTACAAAAATAATGTCAGTTCAACCCAACGTGTTTCAGGTTTTAACCCAACCGGGTTCAATTCTTTCTTTCACCCTTTAATTTTCAAGTCGGGTTTCAACCTTAAAATTATCTGTTGGTTTATGTCAAGTGGAGTTTTGACAAGTCTAATTAAAAAATGAGAGATTTGTATTTTGGTGAATAGAAAATTTGTAAAAAAAATTATATCTTTAACAAAAAAAAGTGGTTAAACTACTTATGTCAGAATGTGTGATATCTACCCTAATACATTATAAAACAGAAATCAAGTCTGTGTAAAAATTTGCACCATGTGGCAAAACCTGAATAAAATAATGGACAAACTTTTTTCAACATAAAAAACTAAATAATAATTCTAGAAATCTTTATCTTAACCACTTCATAAAATAGATAATGGATAAATACCATATTATATGTGTAGTTTGTTTCATATAGTACATATCACATTAAAAATAAAAAAATTAATATGCACATATTTAAAAAAACAATAAACACTACTAAAAAATGCATTTATAAGGATTGAAATTTTTTTAGGGTAAGATTTTAGATGTTATAAAAATAGATAATGTATATCTTTATTGATAGCGATAAGCAATATTATATATTGTATCTTAAAATTATGCTAAAATATTTTTATCGGATTATTGAAAAAAAAATTACCGATATAAATTTCTATCTATATCTACGCTAATACATTATAAAATAAAAATAAATTGTCTATAAAATTTGCGCTATGGCACTTTAAGAACCAATCACTTCTTTCAATTTTTTTATTTATTTTTATTTATTATACTTAAAAGTGAATGTAGAAGGTTTGATATAGAAAAATATTTTCCACATTTATTTGTTTTTAAGATTAGAAAACAAAAAAATCGTTAAATTTTATATAAATATTATTAATAATTATAATAATAGAATAATTATTATAATATACATTACCTGTAGGATCGTTAGTACGTCTAGGTTGTCGACCTCAACTAAGTCGTCAACCTTTAAGTAAATGCAGCGGAAATGAACTATAAGAAAAACTTACTTGAACACGAAGTTTTTATAGTGGAAACACTTGTTTGATTAACTCAATCAACCAAGTGTGAAAACCACTCCCTTCCAAGTTCTCGCTTGGAAGGATTAAAAGTCGTAGCTTGCTTTATTGATCTTTTGGACTAGTTACATAAACACCCTGGATCTAGACCTACTTCCCAAGCACTCTAGAACTCGTTGTGAACTAAGTAACTACAACCCGCACTCAATCTAACAAAAGCCTACGTCTTCCTCTCGAACTCTCGTTTCTTTCTTAGCACAAAATGGAGTATGAAATACACACAAACTAGGTCAGATAAGAGAGAATAATATCTTCCAATTCGGTTATGGCAAGATATTATTTCTATTATCTTTACAAAATCATCCTAAGCATATAAAAGGATTACAATCAATATTGGCTTAGGATAAAAACATACACGGCTTACAATATAATCTACATAAGATCTTTCCTAAAACAAGTTTATTCTATCCAAACAACCAAGATCTCACGCGTCTTCAAGATCTCCGAGATCTGCCTTCAACACACGTTGACAACCTGACTGATGTTGGCGACTCATTTCAAGGACTCGAGGTCGTTCACGTGACAGACGTTTGGAACCATCAAAATCAAAGCCTCCAGCTTTTCTAACAAATTCCCCCTTTTTGATGGTGACAAACTCTTCTATCCTGTATAATCAGAGCAATACAGAAACTCGAACAGGATATGCAATAATATTCAAGTTAGCCAGAAGTTCCCCCTAAGTTGGATAACCCACATGTAATTCAGCATAAAAATCCCATTGTTTTATCTACCCCCAACCTTTTCCCCCTTTTGGCATCATAAAAAAGATCAATCCAAATAATCAAGCAAAAAGAGATAATCAAACAAGGGTAAATAGAAAATTATCCAACGTACAGACCAAATCCATAGCAAACAAACAGAATAGTCTTAAGCATGCAACACAGAGAAAACAAAAACACATAGTTGAAACCGAAGAGATGTTTTTGAGATAGTAGATGTGCAAGGGAAAATAAAGGGAACTGGACGTCGGCTACTCAAGCTAAGTCACTGACTTGATCAGATCATCGAGCGTAACGGATAAGTCATGAACATCAGATTTCAGCGTAGACTGATCACGCAGGAGTTGGCCAACTTTCTCAAGCAAATCCTGGTTTTGACGTTGGAGCTCAACTAACAGCTTCATAATGACACCAGGTTGCTCACCTTCCCTTCCCATAGCATGGATGCCCAACTCAGCATCTTCCATCTCATCATCAGAAATCACATCCTTGCCGGCATCCCTTGACACCCATTTATCATCAATCAGTTTGTAGCCCATCTTGCGAACAATGTCAGCATTCAAAAGACGAACGTGATCCACTTCTTTCTCCGCCTCATAAACCTCATGATAAAGAAGCACCTTTTTGACAATGGAGTAGTATGGGAGAGCATGAGTGGGATTATCCTTCACAGAGTCCATGTGGAGAAGCACCAACCGAGCAAAGTTGACAGGTTCCTTTTTGAGAATTTTATCCATGACAAGAATGTCTTGGATCATGGCAGTGCTCCTCTTTTGTTCTCGGGGAATTAGGTTGTTGATCACCCAAGTGAAAAGAACCTTCCTTTCGGCACTCATGAAGTTAGTGGCAAAAGAACCACCATCAACGTCATCGACCTGTGTGACCTTTCTGAGCAACTCAGCAGAATCAGTTTCTTCAGGCCATGCACCTCTATGATATTCAGAAAAACCATTGTGCGGCACTTTCAGAAGAGTGGCTAACTCCATGCTTGACAAGGTGAATTTCTCACCATGTAACTCATAATGGCCCATGGTCCTCTTCTCCTTGTCCTCTACAGTCAACGACCTGTAGAACTCTTTCACCAACTCCGGATTAAAACTTTCTTCCTCATGAAATAGATGAGTCCACTCTTGATGAGACAACAACTCAGTAACGCCTTGTAAACCAGTGGAATTGATGAATTCATCGTCCATGATGAGTTCCTTGACAAAATCACGACCAGCCATGTTACTTCCTTCGCTTTTGACATCTTTACTGCCCTTTTTAGGTTTGCCACTCGCAGCAAGTCGTCCACTTGACCGAGGGGCCATCTTTTTATTCTTTTTCGACCTAACAGTTTTCTTAGAGACCACAGAATCTCCACCTTCGGAACCAACTGGCATTGGAGATACTTCCCTTCCTCTCTTTCTAGTAATCTTGGCACTAGACTCCCTAGTCTTAGGTTTTCTAGATTCCTTAGTTATCACCACATCATCCTCATCAGACTTTTTGGACTCAAACAGTTGTCTAGCAATTTCTTCTTTCGATTTTGCCTTAGAAGAAGATGCCACAGATTTGAATAGAGAGAGCTTGGGATCACTAGGAGTACCTTGTTCAGAGTCATCGTGTCCTTCGATGTTGAGAGGCTGAAGCGGTGAGTCTGGATTTTCAGTGGAGTCATTCACCTTGCTTGGGTCAACGACCTGTTCTGGGTCATTGACCTGAGCATCAGTTCCCGCCAAAAGCACAATAGTCGTCTTCTCCGTGACAACAGGTTCAGAAATTTTATCTCCGGACTCCATAGCCTCAATTGACTTCACGACTTCTTGAACAGAGTCAAATTTCTCTTGCATGTCTTGAGATTTGGGACTTTCGACTCGATGCAAATTCTCAAACTCAACTTGCTCTTTCTCTGTGGGTTTCAGAGAATTGGGTATAGAGATTTGTGATGGGGCTAGGATTTCTGGTAAGGTTTGAGTGGGAGGGATTTCTTGAGAAATTGGGAGAGGTTCAGTTTGATTTGAAGAGAAAAAGCCCAGTTCTTGGTTTTGTGTGGATTCGGGACCTTCAAGCATCAATGGTGTGGCTGGTTTGTTAGCGGTTTGGATAGCTGCTAAGAGCAGAGCCATGGTTTGGGGATCAACAACCTTTCCAAGTTTTAAGGCAAGGGTTCGTGGGGATTCAGTGCCACGAATGGGGGATGAGGGATTAGGGTTAGGGTTCTGGTGGGACGCCATTGGAAAAAGATCGAAGCTTTTTTTTGTTTCGGAGGAGAGGTTCAGAGAGATGAGAAAGCAAGAGATCGAGAATAATTGCATGAGAGAGAGCGTACCTTTTTGGTGAGAGAGTCTCCGTATTTAAGCTTGGACTGAGTTGAAGTGATGGAAACTAGATTTTCCCAAGATCTTTTATTCAATGCAACTGAAAGGGCAAATTTCTTTTTGCAAAAGATCTTCAAATATTCAAAAAGATACCGTTGAGAAAAGGTGATTCTTGTCTTACTCTGAAACTGACGTTCTCAACCTGGTTTACGTCAACCACTTAACCAGCAAAAATTCCAGACAATTGACATTCCTCATGTAGTGCACCGTCACTAACCTCACTTGAGTCACCAACATCCATTGAAAAGAAAATACGCCTGGTTCTTTGGGGTTTTGCACAGGGGTGCCAAAGAGAACCAAGGAAAATAATTTATGTGGATTTGTCAATCAAGTAGATAAGTCTCCGTTTATAGCAAAGTATTCAGAAGTAGGCTCATAGAGACTCTCTAACATGATAGGCTAGGGGAGGCTGTAGAGTCAACCATCACTTGAGCTTGTAATGAGGGTTAGGTACATCAGGTTTGGACTCTTTTGGGCTTAAAGAAAGGTTTCAACATGTAATTGATGCATAACTCAAGAAGCAAAGAATGAAAACATAATGATGTGCATGGTTCATGAGTTTGTAACATGGAAACATTCAAATTTAACACCTCAAGATCATAAAACTTTTGAATCATAAATAGATCATCTAATCTAGTCAATCATTGAGGGATAATAGATGGGAAATAGATTAGTTCAGGGAAATCATACCTAGCTCCATGCGGAACTGTACAAAGGGTTCACGATTGAGAGCTTTAGTGAATATGTCAGCACGTTGTTCACCTGTTCGGCAGAAATCCATGGTCACCAACCCTTTCTCGACACAGTCACGAAGAAAGTGATGTCGAATCTCTATGTGCTTGGTTCGTGAATATTGTACAGGGTTCTTTGAGATGTTGATGGCGCTTGTGTTGTCACAGAGTATAGGTATGCTATCATACTCTAAGCCAAAGTCATGAAGTTGTTGCTTGAGCCAAAGAAGTTGGGTGCAGCACCCAGCAACGGCAATGTACTCAGCTTCTACAGTAGAGAGTGCAACTGAATTTTGTTTCTTGGACCCCCATGACACAAGACATGGTCCAAGAAATTGAGTCATCCCTGAAGTGCTCTTACGATCAATTTGTTCCCAGCAAAATCAGCATCCGTGTACCCGATTAGACCAAAATCACATGAGGTTGGGTACCATAGGCATAGGTCATCGGACCCTTTGAGGTACCTTAGAATCCTCTTGACAGCTTTGAGATGCGATTCTTTTGGATCAGACTGAAATCTGACACATAAGCATACACTGAACATGATGTGTGGTGTGCTTGCCGTGAGGTAGAGTAGGGAACCTATGATACCCACTGTTCTAAAAAACGCCCTAGGCGGCCGCCTAGGCGTTGGTCGCCCTCCAACTGCACGGAATAATGCCTAGGCGGGTGATTAGGCGGGGTGATGGCTTGGGCAGTTCAATAGGCGGGCAGAGGCAGGCTAGGAGGGTCGGGTTAGATGGGCATAGGTGGCCTAGGCGGGTCTACTTATGCGGGATTTAAGCAGCTGATCGCCTTATCCTCTCGATGTGAACGAACGACAGCCATTTTCGAATCCTCCAACGACTAAACCTCTGCCACATAGCACAATATGAATCATCGGATGTATATTATTATAGGATGAATCGTCGACGAGAGTATGGTCTCCCAATCTCACATCGAAAAACGATCTCGCTTTCCCGTTCTCTTGCTGGCATACATACAAAAGAAACGGAGAAGGTTTGACAAAAAATGGAGGCGGCGGCGTACTAGTTAAACTCAGCTTGGGTTTTAAATTTCGTTTAGATAAAAAAATGTTGAAAGTGACGGAAGAATAAAGAAGAAGGGTTGTAATGAATGATGGGCTACTTCATTTAAGGCCCATTAAAAAAATACTCAATTGAAAAAATGGGCCATGTAGCTAATATTTCATTATAAGGGGCCCATTACATAATGTATGAAAACCATTATTCATGCGCCGTAGCCTCCTACTCTCTTTTATCATGTCCGCCTAGGCGGCCCGCCCAACGTCTAGGCGCTAGGCGGAAGCTTACCGCCAAGCTTCTGCCTAGCGTTTTTTAGAACACTGATGATACCTCGATACAAAGTCTGATCAACCTTCTTCTCATTTTCATCTTTTCCTAGAGAGGTGATGGGAGAGATAGGTGTGTCAAAGGATTTTGAGTTGTCCAATCCGAACTTCTTGACACACTCCCTGAGATACTTCTGTTGATGCACTCTTGTTCCTTCCATATCTTGAGTGACCTGAAGTCCTAGGAAAAACTTAAGTTCACCAACCATACTCATCTCAAATTCACTGGCCATGAGGTTGGCGAACCTCTTCACAAGTTTTTCATCAGTAGAGCCAAAGATGATGTCGTCCACGTAGACCTGTACAACCAGAGTGTGCTTTCCTTCTTTGAGAAGAAAAAGTGTCTTATCCACCTGTCCTCGAACATATCCATGTTGGAGCAAGAACTGAGAAAGCCTGTCATACCAAGCTCGAGGTGCTTGCTTCAAACCATAAAGAGCTTTATCGAGTTTAAAAACATGATCTGGGTGAGTGACGTCTTCAAATCCAGGGGTTTGCTCTACGAATACTTCTTCCTTAAGAAATCCATTCAGAAAGGCTGTTTTAACATCCATTTGTTGAAGCTTGAAGCCATGATGAGCTGAATAAGCTATCAAGAGACGAATTGCCTCAAGACGTGCTACAGGAGCAAAAGCCTCATCATAATCTATCCCTTCTTGTTGGTTATATCTCTTAACAACAAGTCTTGCTTTATTTCTCACGACGTTTCCAAAATCATCAAGCTTATTTCTGAAAACCCAACGTGTTCCAATCACAGTTCTATCTTTGGGTCGTGGAACTAGGTGCCAAACCTTGTTTCTCTCAAATTGATGAAGTTCTTCTTGCATAGCACACACCCAATCTGGATCTTTTAGAGCTTGATCCACATTTTTGGGTTCTAGAACAGAAAGAAAAGCATTGAAAGCACAGAAGTTCTGAAGTGAAGAACGTGTCTGAACACCTTTGGAGTAATCTAAGATGATGTTGGTCACTGGATGAGCATCTTTTTGCTGATAGTTGAACTGAAGCTGAGTGAGGTCAACTACCCCATTGTTGTGATCTTGATCAGTGTTAGGATTTTCAGTCTCTGTAGCTTCTTCGCTTGCATCAGACTCATCATCACCAGATTCTTCAATATTTGCATTATCTTCCAGAGCAGGCATGTCAGGATCATCTACGTCATCCACCTGAGTCGGATTAACGACCTGTTGAACTTGATCATTTTTCTCAAAGCTAACTTCTGATTCTTCACACAGATGAAAACCTAGGTCTCCTTCCTCTTCATCAACAATAGATCTGCCTCCCATGGTATTCCCATCAAATACAACATGAACACTCTCTTCAACTTTCTTAGTTCTCATGTTAAAGACTTTGTAGGCTTTGCTATGCTGAGAATAGCCTACGAAGGTTCCTTCATCACTCCTAGCATCCATCTTGCTAAGACTATCTTTGCCATTGTTATGTACAAAACACTTACATCCAAACGTACGCAGGTGGGCAACGTTGGGTTTTCTTCCTCTTAGAAGCTCATATGGTGTTTTCCCAAGAAGAGGTTGCATCATAGCTCTGTTTAATACATAGCATGCGGCATTGATAGCTTCTCCCCAGAAATTCCTTGGAAGTCCACTTGAAATCAGCAGCGTTCTCGACATGTCTTCCAAAGTCCGATTCTTTCTCTCAACAACTCCGTTCTGTTGAGGGGTTCTTGGGGCTGAAAAGTTATGATTCACTCCGTTTTCTTTGCAGAATTCCAAAAACTGAGCATTCTCAAATTCAGTGCCATGATCAGATCGAATAGAGATCAAAGGTACGTCAAGCACCTTCTCTGTAAGCTTAACCCATGTGCTAAATTCTTCAAATACCTGGTCTTTAGAAAACAAGAAAAATACCCAAGTATATCGTGAAAAGTCATCAACAATGACATAAACATATCTATTACCTCCTCGACTTCTCACACGCATTGGCCCACACAGATCCATATGAATTAACTCTAGAGGATTAGAAGTACTTACCTCCCTTTTTGATTGGAAAGAAGATCTGACATGTTTTCCTTTCACACAAGCTTCACACATTTCATGTTTGATTTGATCAATCTTAGGTAATCCACGTACCAGTTCCTGATTGTGAAGTTTGCGAATAAGTTGTAGACTTGCATGGCCAAACCTATTGTGCCAGAGGTTGGCAACGTCTTCAACTACTTGAAAACACAACTTTTCCTTAGGTAAGAGCCAGGGAACAACTTTATAATGATTTTTTTCACAGATTCCCTTCAGAAGAGTATTTCCTGAGCTAACATCAATCACTTGACATCCAAGAGAATCAAAGACAACTTGATAGATATTGTTAGCACAAAGTTGAGAAACACTTAATAGATTGTATCTTAGACCCTTGACATAGCTTACGTTGTTAACACAGAAATTCTTGGAGATTCTTACCTTTCTAATACCCAAAACTTGACCCTTACTATTGTTACCGAAGGTGTTGCTACCTTCTTGTTGATGAAGTGAGATAAATGACTCAAAGCTTCCCGTCATATGAGTTGAACATGCACTGTCGAAGAACCAGGGACTGTTTTCTCTCACTTCATTCTGCAATGTAAAAGTCAGTTTTTACGAACCCAGAGTTGTTTGACAACTCTTTTGGGTTGGGCAACGTAATGATTTGAAACACATCTTTCAATATAAACTCTCTCATGATCTATGGTTGTCTCACGTTCATGAGCTTCCCAAAATCCATTAGATCTGCTATCCTTCATCTTTTTCTTGCATTCATGTTGAAGATGACCTTCTTTTCCACAATACCAGCAAGTTTTATGAGACTTAAGACCGACATATTTGCTATACCCAGGATAGATCGGCTTGTTATTAATACGAGCATGAAAATCAATTTTTGATGGTTTCAAGTTCTCGACTTGTTTCATCCACATTTTGTGTGCTTTCTGGCCTGAAAACCAAGGTCGTCTACCTTTTCCTGGGTTCCCCACATCTGATGTGGAACAACTTGCTTTGTTGTCGCACATAGGTGTTTTACCTTTAGGCTCAGGTGGACACAAGGTTTTCAAGTCTTTAGGCACATAGGAATATCCAAGTCCAGGTCTCGAAGTTACAAAAGTTTTTGCATACTCTTCAGCAGTTTTCTTGGCTGCAAACTCCTCTATCCATTTCTTTTTATTAGACTCATTAATATTCTTTTCTTTTTCAAGGTCATTGACTAACTTAGCATTACCAAGTTTAAGCATAAGATTTTCTCCTTCAAGGTTTGCGACCTTCTTTTCTAAGTCATCCACTTCAGACTTAAGATTATCACAGGTTTTGCAGGCAATAGACTCAGAAATTAAAGACGTTTTCTCTAACTTAGCACATTTAAGAGACCAACCATGATTATCATCTATTAAGTTAGAGAGATTATCTTCTTTTTCTTCAAGTTTCTCACTGAGTTGGGTAACCTGAGTTCCCAACTTCTCAATGATAGCATGCAACTGTTCTTTAGATTTATTGGATAACATAGACAAGAGTTCAGAATTATATACCTCTGGTGGAGCATCTATAGCCATGAGACACATGTCTTCTTGTTGACTTTCTTCATCTTCAACATCAGAATCGTCCCAAGTAGCTAGCAAAGCATTCTTGTCACCTTCTGACTTTCTCCTGACACAGTTTCTTGCAAAGTGTCCTTTTCTCGAACAATGATAACATATCACGTCCTTCATGTCTTTGACAGGTTCAGTTCCTTTAACTTGAGTCTTACTGTTGTGATTCCAAAGCCTTTTCATGTCTCTCGAGATGAATGCAACTTCTTCATCACCGTCAACTTGATCATCATCACCTTGAGCAAGATCGAAGGCCCTTTCGACTTTCAAGGCAATGTTCTTGACCTTGACAGTTTCAAGGCGATCATCTCGCCTTTGCTTAATTCCTCCATACATAGTCAACTTTCCTATGACATCTTCCAAGGTGAGTGTTTTAGTCTCACTATTGGTTAACATCGCAGCAGCTGCTTCATTCCATTTTGCATTGAGGCCTTGGATCAACTTGTTGACCTGCTTCCACTGAGGAAGTTTCTCACCAAGAGACTCAAGTTGGCTAACCACAGCTTGAAATCTTGAGTGATAGTCACCCAAGGATTCATTCTTTTCTTGACTCACTCCTTCATACTCCCTCTCCAAAGCAATGATGCGATCCTTCTTCACATCATCATTACCTTGGTGAAGCCTTTTGAGAGCATCCCAGATCTGCTTAGCCGTCTTGTACTGGACAACCTTCTTCAAGCCTCCAGGAGTTAGAGCATGGTGCAGAACCTTCTTAGCACGAGCATTCTTCTCCAACTTTTTGTAGTCAGCATCATTATAGTCTTCCTTTTTCTTTTCTCCCTTTCCATCAGCAGTGAGAAAAGTCTCAGGACCCATCTCTATGACTTTCCAGAGTTGTCCATCAAGCGAGCAGATGTGAGTCTCCATTTGCTCGACCCACCAATCGTATTCACCAGCCTTGAGCACTGGTGGCTTCCAGAATGAGTCATTGATTGCAGTGTTCGTTGAAGTCATTTTTCCTGTAAAAAGAAGTACTAAAACAAATCTAGAGCCAAAGCTTTGATACCAATTGTAGGATCGTTAGTACGTCTAGGTTGTCGACCTCAACTAAGTCGTCAACCTTTAAGTAAATGCAGCGGAAATGAACTACAAGAAAAACTTACTTGAACACGAAGTTTTTATAGTGGAAACACTTGTTTGATTAACTCAATCAACCAAGTGTGAAAACCACTCCCTTCCAAGTTCTCGCTTGGAAGGATTAAAAGTTGTAGATTGCTTTATTGATCTTTTGGACTAGTTACATAAACACCCTGGATCTAGACCTACTTCCCAAGCACTCTAGAACTCGTTGTGAACTAAGTAACTACAACCCGCACTCAATCTAACAAAAGCCTACGTCTTCCTCTCGAACTCTCGTTTCTTTCTTAGCACAAAATGGAGTATGAGTTCGTGCTCTATCTAACCTAAAGCCTTAGATTAAATACACACAAACTAGGTCAGATAAGAGAGAATAATATCTTCCAATTCGGTTATGGCAAGATATTATTTCTATTATCTTTACAAAATCATCCTAAGCATATAAAATGATTACAATCAATATTGGCTTAGGATAAAGACATACACGACTTACAATATAATCTGCATAAGATCTTTCCTAAAACAAGTTTATTCTATCCAAACAACCAAGACCTCACGCGTCTTCAAGATCTCCGAGATCTGCCTTAGCTTCAACACACGTTGACAACCTGACTGACGTTGGCGACTCCTTTCAAGGACTCGAGGTCGTTCACGTGACAGACGTTTGGAACCATCAAAATCAAAGCCTCCAGCTTTTCTAACATTACCTTTGTTTTTTCGCTTTAATTTATTATAATGTGTTACATAGCATAATTTTTAAAACTACCCGTAAATCTACGGAAAATTTTCTTTTATATTAATTTTATACATAATAAATTTTCTTTTATCTTTTACCAAATCTTGGACTCCAAGTATATAATTTTTTAACTATATGTTGATATTTTGCAATATAATAAATTATCTATAACTATATATTAAAGTTATACCTTTTTGAGCCACCAGAACGATTCTGGCCCCACCTCAAAATTTAAAAAATATAATATCAATTTTTATTATTATAACTTCTTTCTATTAAATTCTTTTTTAACTGTTTAAATTTATCTCTAACATCAAACAAATATCTATTTAGTATAATGATATTCATGTTTTTGGTCTAGTTTTTAGTATGTTTTTGTAGTTTGTTTGGTTTAGTTTTAATAGTTTTTAGGGATAGTTTTGTGTGTTTTTGGATGAGTTTGCATATTTTGTGAAAAGTATGGAAACTACTCTGTTTTGTGACTTTTTGTAGGTTTTGAGCAAGAAAGGAGCACTTTTCGGAGCTGAATGGAGTACTATGGTGGAAGACGGAAGAGTATGAAGATAGAGAAGTCGAAGTCCAAGCTTTTAGAGTTGAAGAATTGAAGAAAACCAAATCCAGGCTCGTTAACAAGGTTGTGAAGGGTCGTTAACGAGGCTTAGAGATAGAATTTTTCCAGAGATCTTATGTCTACCGACCCTGTGCGGAAATCTATCTTGTTGATTCCGTGTCGGTAGGGTTTTTAATAAGTTTTAGGGTTATTATATTTTATGTTTTATGTCTTGTTATCTTTCTAGATTATCTTTCTATCTTTTTAGGGTTAGTTTCTATCTTTTAGGAAAGTTTTTATCTTCTAGCCTTTTTATTAGATAGCTTTATTAGTCTAAATATCCTTCTTTCTAGCCTGGAGAAGGGGTGGAAAGTAGGAGATCAGCTTTTAGGAGAGCCGAGAGAGAGGAGAAGTCGAGTGGAAGATCATCGAGTCGAGGTGGAACGAGAGTAAATACAGGGTCGTTAATCGTGTCTTCTGTTCGGTATTCTTGTTGTTTTTCGAGTTTCTTCTAAAGTCTATAAGACGATAATCTTCTTATTAATTTGAAGTAGTTTTTGTTTTCAATGTTTTCTCTTATTGAAGTTGTTTGTTTTATAGTTATGATTAGTGAGTAGTTGATAGCTTGCATATAGGTAGTATTTAGGATGCATGTTTACGTTTCTTTTGCGTTGCTTTTAGGTAGTTTTAGTTAGTTTCTTTAGTGTCTTAGAGTGTCTAGGAGTTTTGGGTTTTTGCACTTGTTCTATGTTGTTTTAAAGGTCTTAAAGTGAACAAGTGTGAAAT
This sequence comes from Fallopia convolvulus, assembly GCA_964016875.1. Lineage (NCBI taxonomy): Eukaryota > Viridiplantae > Streptophyta > Magnoliopsida > Caryophyllales > Polygonaceae > Fallopia > Fallopia convolvulus. The sequence continues at coordinate 50,180,004 of OZ024726.1, read as the reverse complement.
GAATGGAAACCGGGGAAAGAGCGCTTGAATTCGGGCCATCCGTTGGAGTTGCTGGTTCGACACCTCTGTCTTGTGAGGGTTTGTTCGGGAGCTATAGTAGTCCGATGAAGTTGATATTGGTATCATTGGAAAGCTAGTCTATAATTCATGTTTTTACTCCGAGTCCAAATTCCAACTCGAAGTGAGTCAAAACAGCCCCCGAAGTGTAACCTGAGTTCTGAACCGAGGTGTTGGCGGCACCCGCCGCCAACCCAGCGGCGCCCGCCGCCTCTGATAGCCGCGTGATTCAAGTGATGACACGCGTTTTATTTCTATTGGTTTTTCCTATGTCAGCTTTAATCCGAGATATATGTATTTTTGGATAGACTTTTTAGACCTAGTTTGATATATTAGGTTTTAGAGAGTTGCATCTCTCATTTATACACTATTATCATATTTTCTTTCAGAGTTTTTAGCCTTTCATGGAGAACTAAGCCCTTTTTCTTTAGTCAGACAGTTTGAAGCATCGTTTTGACTTTCAGTTGTGAGATTTTTCTCTTTATCTATTGCATGGAATTATTTTACTCTCTTGTTTGAATTGTTTATGTGATTGATTTCAACAATTTCTAGGATTGTTGTTATTGAATCTCAATTGCTAGATCTAGAGAAATTACTGGTTGAGTTTCTCTATTTCATAGTAGCAAACTGCATTGTACTAGTATCTGGTTGTGCTAGTCTATTGTAGGAGAGAGTTAAAATTGCATTATAGTATAAAAGCTGGTTGTTTTATGCTAGAATCGTATCCTAATTATATTCCTATTCTTCATGCTGCTTTTGAATTGAATCTTGATAGTTTCAGGGTTATTCAATTAGTTAGGATTGATAGTATCTGGTTGTGCTATTAATTACCTTTGAAAAGGAATTGGAATTCCATATGCATGCGATATTGAGTGAAATCTATGATCAACTTGTCATACGAATGTGGATCTCTGGTTGACTAAGTGTTTTCCCTAATTTGATAAAAACTCCAATTTTAATTGCTTTAATTAGTTTTGCATGCTTGTTATTTAATTTACTTCACAAATCCCTTTTATTCTAATTGACATAAAATTTACATAGAAAGATAAACAAACCTCCCTGCGGATTCGACCCTTAATTCCCTAAGACTACAATTTTTAGGTTTGTTAGGACTCTTTTGCATAGCCGTGATTTGCACAACCATTTCACGCCTATCAATAGTTTTCCTATCTAGGGTCGGGGTTGAAACCCGGCATAGTTGTGTATGTTTGATGAGTAAGTTGATATGTTGAATGTCTTTTATCTATTTATTGCTTGTTGTGTTTATGCCTAGATGAGAATCGAGGTAATTTGAGTTCTTAACTTGATTGAGAGAGAAAGTTATAGACTTGAAGGTTGATATTGTTCGATTACGAAAGTTTTGAGCTTTGGATCCAAACAAGTGATTGAGTGAATTAGTTTATGAGAATAGATTGATTTACTTGCAAATCAGCGAAAGTTGATGAATTTATCTATTTAAAGGCATAATCTTCATCTTCTTACGAGTTTATATGCATGGCTATGTTGTGGTAACCCTTGTCCTAGATTTTTATTCCTATTTGAGTTTTCTTCGTTACATTCGTTACTGAGTTCGTTGCCTCGGTACCGACCCTGTGTTTGAAGTCGTTAGTAGTGTTATCCAGGTTCGTTAACGACCTTGACAAAGTCGTTAACGAGGTTCGTCGTAGGTGTTTTGTGTTGTTTTGCTTTGTTTTATTTTTTAGTAGTTTGGTAGACAAACAACAGTGTTTCCCGTGGAACGATCCTAACTCCCCTATACTCAGCGGGGTCTTGACTATAAATTTTATTTGTTGTCAAATCACCCTATCAATAAATTGGCGCCGTTACCGGGGAGATTTCAATAGTGCCAAGTTTTGTTCTTTTTACGTTTTTCGGGACTCGGCCGAGTCGGTAACGACCCCCCTAGGGTCGGTACCGACCCTGCTGTGCAACCCAGTTCTCTGTGCTTTTCTGTTTATTTTCTAGGTCACTGTCGAGTCGTTAACGACCCCCCCAAGGGTTATTACCGACCCTGTCGACAGATAGTCGCTCATTTCTTTTCAATTTCAGTTTTACGGGATCACTCCAGGATCGTTACCAATCCTATCCAGGCTCGGTACCGACCTTGTCCGAGACCCCGTTTTTGCTTTTTGATTTCGTTTTTTGTTTTTGTTTTTGTTTTTGCTTACAGCGTAGGACAGCTGAAGGACGTCGAGTTGTCTCTAATCCAATAAGCAGACCCTGAACTCGAGCGTTCCCTCCACAGGAGATTAAGAGAACGCAAAGCCATGGCTACACTTGAAGAACTAGCTAAGCAGATTGCTGAACTCTGTTTTGAGATAGAGGAGATCCAGAGAGAAAGGGAAACCATAGCTGATGAGGTATATGAAAAAGCTAATTACATGAGGGATCCATATAGGAACCAAGGTGATACTTTTTATGCAGGGAGAATTTACAATCAGCCCACCTGGGGGAATTATGCATACGACCAAGGGAGCAAACCTCCTCAACAAGATCAGAGTGTTCCACCTTACAGACCCCCGGGCTATCAAGAGACGCCATCCTGGGTGCAAGGGCTTCAAGAAGGAATCAATGGAGTCCAAGCTAACCTCAATAATCAAATGAAAAGGTGGGAAGAGTTCGAGAACTGGAAGAGGAGCATTGACTACCAACTTTGTAACCTAGTTGCACGGATTCTAAGACCTCAAGGGCAATTTCTGGGCCGACCCGAAGAGAAACCGAGAGGAAAAATTGCAGCCATACACCTCAGAAGTGGCAAGGAGTTGCCAGATCGAGCCAAGCCTAAAGACACTGAGCACGACAACGAAGATGATACTCCGGTTAGGCTCGTTACCGACCCCAACAGGGTCGATACTGAGGCTCCCCAGCTCGTTAACGAGCTCTCCAAGCCAGGTAAGTCTTCTGAACCAAACTCTAAGTTCGTTACTGACCCATCTGCGCCGATCGACCCTCTTGTTGATTCGATAGGGCCTCGATCCAGGTCTCTCTATATCCCGAGTCCGTCAAAAACTCTTCCTTTCTCAATTAAGAAGTCTAATGATGTTACGAAAGGAAAGTTTAGACGCTTTGTTAAGATTCTTCAAGGGCTAAATATTTCAATTCCATTTACTGATGCGCTTAATGAAATGTCTGCCTACTCTAAATTTTTGAAAGAGATTTTAAGCAGGAAACGATCTATCTCAGAGCTGCATAATAAGGTTCATTCCATAAAGGCCCCTGAAAAACTCGGTGATCCAGGTAAGTTTGTAATTTCAATTGGTATTGGGACTCACCGTTTTAAAGCTCTATGTGATCTAGGTGTTAGTGCCAATTTATTTACCATTGTCTATTTGGACCAAGGCCAACATGGGACCACTGGACCTTGTCAATATGAAACTCTACATGGCGGATGGATCTTCTGTAAAAGCAACTAGAGTCATTGACGATGTCCCTATCCAAGTTGGAAAATTCTTTATTCCAAATGATTTCATCGTCCTCGATATGCCTGAAGACCCTCATGTCCCCATTATCCTAGGCAGGCCATTCCTAGCTACAACAGGTGCTAGGGTTGATGTGCGGAGAGGACTCTTCACTTTCGATATTGGAGAGGAACGCGTGGAATTCAACCTTGACCAAAACGCTAACGACCCAACTGCGGCTTCACAGATCGAGTTGACTCAACCAGAACTCGACATAGTTGTTCCTCACGATCCTCCTCCAAGTCCAAAAGAGGATGAGAATTTCACACAGATCCCTACCGAACCTCCTTGGCCCATTACCGAGCCCCGCATGTAGGGCTATAATCCGGGTAAGTACTCTAACCATGAATTCGCTAATGCCGGTTATGACTCTTCTTTATACTTTGTTCCTACACCGTGCTCCACTATTTATGCTATAGAGGAGTCCAGACCACCTTGGTTTTCGGATTTCACTAACCCTTATGTAGCAATACCAGGCATATTGATAGAAGATAAAGGACCAAATTTAGTGACTCAAGCCAATAATGCCTACATAGATAAGTACGGGGTACCTCAAGACTCTAACATAGCTGCAAACGAACCACCTTGAGCCAAGGTAAATACGTCGGGCTGACGACGTTAAAAATAGCGCTTACGGGAGGCAACCTGGTACTTTTAGTACAGTTTAGTTTTTCTTTTTAGATCTTTTTCCTAGTTTTCTTTTGAGTTTTTTTCTAGTAGTTTAGAAGTAGAAAGATAGAATAGTTTAAGCTAACAAGATGCAGGAGTTGGGCTCGGAAATCACTCAAAAAAAGGGCTACGGCGGCTCGTTAACGACCCACTCAGGGTCGTTAACGACCCAGTTGGGCGACCTGAATTGGCAAAACGAGCAGGTAAGTATTTTTACCCTAATCTATCTTATATCTTTACCCATGTTCCGCCCCTTTCACCTCTTCCCCTACCTCTAGCCCTCTCCTGTAAAATCCTTTCAAACCTCCCAAAATTCCACTCTCAAATCCTCAATCCAAAAGCTTAAGTTCTCCAAGAATCCTACTGATATTCCTCACAACCGATCAGAAATCTCACCACCACCGAACTTCGGAGTCCCACCCTAGTTAACGAGTTCACCGCCCTTGATTTGCTTACCGACGAGATCCGAGCTCGTTAAAACCACCCAAATTTTCGATCTTTGTTCTTCAAATTCTCGATCTAACGGTATGATTTCTAAACCCGAACTCTCTATTTTCATGATTCATGGTTTATATGGTCGAAATTTCATATCTTGTTCATATAGAAGATCGAATGGCATGTTTATTGATTGCTCAACGATTTTATTGCTTGACATATTGGTGGTTGATCTTGATTTCTATGGGTTTGTTCTTGCTTGATTCTCCATTGAAATTTGATTAAGAAAAGCATGAACTACTTTGTTTTGGAATTGTTTGATCTTCACCATGAGTTTCTTAGGCAATTATAGCATGTTCGAGATGGGTAATTGAGCAAGTATGGGGTGCATATACCCGATTGTGTGTCGTGCGTAGGATTATGACCGATGCATGCTTGATTCATGGCTTAATTTTGGAGTATTTTACACTCGGAAATTCGCAACTGGTTCTCGTACAGGCTCGTTAACGACCTGCCCAGGTTCGTTAACGACCCTGCGTATTATCAAGCCTAAAAATTAGTCCATATCCGTTATCGACCCCAGTTGGGTCGTTAACGGGGCATTCCGAGAGCTACTTCGAGACCAAGTATGGGGTCTCTTGTCTAATGATCTGAATTGATCGTATCTTGGAAAAGTCGTATTGTTTGTAGGTCCACATGGCAAGTTCTAATCGAGCCGCAACCCGAGCCCAAAAGAAGAAGAGGAATCAACGGTCCCCATCTCCACCCCGCATGGACAACGTGATCTTGCGCACTCAAGGACAAGTGGATCGCTACAATGCCATACTAGACAAGGACCATTATACTAGGTGGTTCTGGAGGTCGAGTGCTAAGCAAATGAGGATCTATGATGATGTCAAGGAGGCCTTTTCTATTCTCGGCATGCCTCACTTGTTGAAAAAGGAGAATGTACCATACTTCCCGGCTCTCACATCCAAGTTCCTAGCCACTCTAGAGACAAAGATTCCCGACGAAGACTTCGGAAGGACGAATCAGATTCAGGCTCGGTAACGTGAACCGTGAGTTTACTTTGGCGGAGTTCAATGGTATTCTTGATCTCCCAAACCCTTCTCGAGATTACAGTCTAAAGGATTACAAGGTGACAAGGACTTGGAGCTACATTACAAGGGAAGTAGAGCCTTCCGCTGCAACATTATCCGGGGCAAGCATCATCAACCCCATTTTTCGGATCATTCTCCGAGTCCTAGCCGCTACATTCTAGCCTAAGACAGAGTTGAACAGGCCGACAAGGATAGAAGTTACATGCCTCCGCACCATTCTATTTGAGGAGCCCGTTCCATTGAACTTGGGGTATGAATGGCTATACTATGTTGAGAAGTCGATCAATTCGAAGGAAGTATGGTGCGGGAATTTGGTTAGTCTCTTAGCGACCAATCTTGGAGTTGATCTATCCCTCTACACACCGGCCCACGCGCAATTACTCAACAGGAATGATTGGTTTAGCTCCGGTGTTTTCACTCAAACCGAGGGTGGGTACACTACAAAAGTTCTCGGCCGAGATGTTTCACCACCCTGGATAAGTTGGAGCTGCTTTACGTACCAAATTGGTACGAGGCATGGACGGGGCATGCATTCCCATTAGAGCCCAAGCCGTAAGATGAGTTAACGCTCCGGCCATGTGAGTCCCGGTTTGAAAGAGAGGAAGAAGCCATGGACGAAGAAGAAGATGGGACTGAAGAAGAAGCTACCGAGGAAGGTACAGAAGAGCTTGACATTGAGGAAGAGGACCTCAATACAGACATTCTGGGCAACAATATCTTCGTTAACGAGCCCGCCAGGGTCGTTAACGACCACTTCGAGGCTTCTACTGATGCTCCTACCAAGGCTCACAGCGTCGGTAACGACCCCTCGCAGCAACCTATCGACCCACAGTCATATGGTCTCATGCCTTACAATCCTGTACTTTTTCAAGACCACTTCTAGCCCCACTACCAACCATCTCCTCAGCCCGAGTACACTGGATCGAGTATCCCGCTTCCATGGGCCGAAGATCTTTCGTTTCAGAAACGAACAACTTAACCTTCAGCAGACACATATTCATCGGAAGATGGATAGATGGGAGAGTGTCTATTCTGCTCGCATGGCGATGGAGGATGCGAGGCATCAGCAGAGAGAGGCGGATGATGCAGAGCGATGGAGGACGATGTATGCTTTCATGGGGAACTTCGAGCATTATTTTCCACCACCTGGGGGCTGATTCAGTTTGAAGAGTGTTTTCTTTTCAGCTTTCAGGTTCTTGTAAGTTTTTCTTTTGTTTTCGTTCTTTTGTTTTGTTTTGTTTTGTTTTGTTTTCTTCTTATTATTTTTATTACAGTGGGGACACTGTAATTTTAAGTATGGGGTGGGAAAGGATAGAAAAGTTAGTGTCTTGTTTGTCTAAGTGTCTTTTATGTTTTGAAATAGTCTTTGTTTTAATAAAAGAAAATCCGGAAAGAAAAAAATCGGAAAAAACTGGAAAATTTGAAAATTTTTAAAAAAAGGAGGAGTTTTAAAATTGATAGATACCCTTTTTCTTATGGTTCTATGATAGTAGTTACTAGCATGATCATATAATTCCTTGCAAGCATGTCTTTGATAAGTATAGCCTGATTCTTGTTTTGAAGTTGTTTTTATGAAGGAATAGCATATGATGAAATTGAGCATGTATACTTTTTAGTATAAGTGATGCAATCCAACAAAATAATTTCCTTTTGAGTTATTTTTGGCCTTATAGGGAGATCATCAAAAATCCCTCTTCTTTTCTTGTGTGATTTACTCTCTATATGCATATTATCTCTTGGAATTGTGATGGTTATCTATTACTTGATACCTATATAAGATTTATAGTTCATTACTTGTGAAGATCATATGATAGAGAACTTATTTTTCATAAGCCTTATTTATCCCTATCTACCTTTCATTATTTTCTTTTTGATAGCCAAATTTTTGAGCCTTTAAGCCTTTATTTTTAGCTCTACAAAATTGTTCCATAGCCGAGATAAGCTTGACCCTATCCGGGGATTAGGACTTAGTTTGGAAAGGTTTGTTTTGTTGAGTGCAAAAAAGGAGTGAAAAAGATATGATTGGTTTTGAAATTTAGGGATTATTGGGAAGGGTATATTGGAAGTCTCTTGGTTTATTTTGTAAAAAGAAAGATCTCTTGGTAATAAAGGATGCACAAAATGAAGAAGAGAAGTTGAAAAAAAATGCAGAAAACGAGTAGGAGTTAGCTCGGTTAACGACCTTCCTGGTTCATTAACGAGGCTGCGCAAGCATGAAAGAAAGTAAAAAGAGTTGAAAGAAATAAGAAAAAGAAAGAGAAGTAAGATGTGCATTTGTGTTTAAAGCGAAACCGGAGATTCTTTTGAGTTATTTTATGAGACTTTCTAGGATATGTTGGGTGAGAGAAAGAAAAAAAGTGCATAATGAAGAGTGAGTTTGGTTTTGTTTGTATGGGAGTTTTGGATTATATGTGAGTTTTTAGGAGTCTTTTGATTCCCAGATATTATTAGCACCACATGACCAAAATATTTCATGCCTTATTTGTCTTTACCCAGCCCCATTACAACCCGACCGAATGGAAGCTTCTATGAAGTTTTTCATTGAGCCTAAGTTCTCTTGATGACTTTTGCTTGTTTTGACAAATCTTAGGTGGAGAGTTTGGTGATATAAGTTCCAATTTTTATACATAATAAATTTTCTTTTATCTTTTATCAAATCTTGGACTCCAAGTATATAATTTTTTAACTATATGTTGATATTTTGTAATATAATAAATTATCTATAACTATATATTAAAGCTATACCTTTTCGAGCCACCAGAACGATTCCGGCCCCACCTCATATTTAAAAAATATAATATCAATTTTTATTATTATAACTTCTTTCTATTAAATTCTTTTTTAACTATTTAAATTTATCTCTAACATCAAACAAATATCTATTTAGTATAATGATATTCATGTTTTTGGTCTAGTTTTTAGTATGTTTTCTTAGTTTGTTAGGTTTAGTTTTAATAGTTTTGTGTGTTTTTGGATGAGTTTGCATATTTTGTGAAAAGTATGGAAGCTACTCTGTTTTGTGTCTTTTTGTAGGTTTTGATCAAGAAAGGAGCACTTTTTGGAGCTGAATGGAGTACTATGGTGGAAGATGGAAGAGTATGAAGATAGAGAAGTCGAAGTCCAAGCTTTTAGAGTTGAAGAATTGAAGAAAATCAAATCCAGGCTCGTTAACGAGGCTGTGAAGGGTCGTTAACGAGGCTTAGAGATAGAATTTTTCGAGAGATCTTATGTCTACCGACCCTGTGCGGAAATCTATCTTGTTAATTCCGTGTCGGTAGGGTTTTTAATAAGTTTTAGGGTTATTATATTTTATGTTTTATGTCTTGTTATCTTTCTAGATTATCTTTCTATCTTTTTAGGGTTAGTTTCTATCTTTCATGAAAGTTTTTATCTTCTAGCCTTTTTATTAGATAGCTTTATTAGTTTAAATATCCTTCTTTCTAGCCTGGAGAAGGGGTGGAAAGTAGGATATCAGCTTTTAGGAGAGCCGAGAGAGAGGAGAAGTCGAGTGGAAGATCATCGAGTCGAGGTGGATCGAGAGTAAAGCCAGGGTCGTTAATCGTGTCTTCTTTTCAGTATTCTTGTTGTTTTTCAAGTTTCTTCTGAAGTCTGTAAGACGATAATTTTCTTATTATTTTGAAGTAGTTTTTGTTTTCAATGTTTTCTCTTATTGAAGTTGTTTGTTTTATAGTTATGATTAGTGAGTAGTTTTCCTATCTAGGGTCAGGGTTGAAACCCGGCATAGTTATGTATGTTTGATGAGTAAGTTGATATGTTGAATGCCTTTTATCTATTTATTGCTTGTTGTGTTTATGCCTAGATGAGAATCGAGGTAATTTGAGTTCTTAACTTGATTGAGAGAGAAAGTTATAGACTTGAAGGTTGATATTGTTCGATTACGAAAGTTTTGAGCTTTGGATCCAAACAAGTGATTGAGTGAATTAGTTTATGAGAATAGATTGATTTACTTGCTAATCAGCGAAAGTTGATGAATTTATCTATTTAAAGGCATGATCTTCATCTTCTTACGAGTTTATATGCATGGCTATGTTGTGGTAACCCTTGTCCTAGATTTTTATTCCTATTTGAGTTTTCTTCGTTACATTCGTTACTGAGTTCGTTGCCTCGGCCGACCCTGTGTTTGAAGTCGTTAGTAGTGTTATCCAGGTTCGTTAACGACCTTGGAAAAGTCGTTAACGAGGTTGATCGTAGGTGTTTTGTGTTGTTTTGCTTTGTTTTATTTTTTGGTAGTTTGATAGACAAACAACAGTTCTTCCCGTGGAACGATCCTGACTCCCCTATACTCAGCGGGGTCTTGACTATAAATTTTATTTGTTGTCAAATCACCCTATCAACATATAACAAGATCTTTTGAAATCTTTCTTATACAAGTATTTAAAATTAAAGATAAAATATTTAAAAATCTATAACTATATATTAAAAATGTATCTTTTGAAATCTTTCTTCTTTAACTATTTAAATCTATCTTCAACATCAAAAAAATATCTATTTAGTATAAGGATATCTTTTGAAAACTTCCTTATACAAATATTTAAAATTAAAGATAACAAATTTAAAATATTTTAAAATCTATAACTATATATTAAAAATGTATCTTTTTCGAGCCACCAGAACGATTCTTGCCCCACCTCATATTTACAAATTTAACTTTATTTCTGTTATTATAAATTCTTTCTATTAAATTATTTTTTAGCTATTTAAATTTATCTCTAACATCTAACAAATATCTATTTCGTATAACAATATCTTTTGAAAGCTTCCTTATACAAGTATTTAAAATTAAAGATAAAATATTTTAAAATAAATATAAATCTTTCAGTATATATTTGTTTGACAAATTTATTTATAGATATATAGTGATTTTCTTTTATAAAAAAATTAATGATAAATATTTATAATTAAAATTAATAAAAATAGATAATAAAATATTTAATAGACATATATAAATATTTGGTAAACCCTAAATTTACGTACATGAAAAGTAATAAAACATGAAGAATATAATATTTAATTAAAAAATTACAAATTCTACGAGCAATAGATTACTTATATTAAATTTTATATTATATTTTTATTTATTTATTAATATCCTATTTATAATGTTTATAAAATATCGAATCGTAGTCGTACATGGTATGACGGATAAAACTAGTTAATCTTTTGAAAGTGTCCTATTTCATAATTTCATAAAATTTTGACAAATTCGATGTTTTTATCACTTTGTGTAGCATAATAAAGAGTTACGTTCTTCGAGAATCGAAAGTTATATAACTAACATCTTCATAATTTTTTTTTAATATTTGACAATTAAATTTTTATCTTTCTTCATTCCCAAATCAGTACTCACTCTAGATCAATCTAAAAATAAGAAGCCATGAACTCTCAAGGGGTGTTGAGCGAGCGTTCCTCTTGAAACCCTCTCTTGTGCGCTTCCGGTTGCGGGTCTGCTAGTCAACGAGGGTACTTGCCTCAAATCAATCTTAATTGGACTCTGTATCTGGGAAAGCATCTTCGGACTCTAATCTCTATCGTAAGTTGGATCCGTAGAAATCAAACAAGTTAAATTATTGAATGCAAAACCAGAAATTTGTTGATCCTCCCTTTAGATATCTGTTTTGGGCAGATTTAACACGTAAACGTGTTATCTGCTATAATGAGGGAACTCTAGTAAAAAATCAGATTAAACACGTTAATTCGCAAATAATAAGAGATTCACGAAGAGAAATAGCGAATGAACTAGTAAACAAGTAGAGAAAGAGATATGGGTCCATAATAGTGAAATAAGATTGCAATTACACTGCTGCGAGTTACTCCTTATGATTCAAGATATCAATGATAAGTAGTAGACACGTTAATTGGTAAAATAATAGATATCGAAATAAATAGGCAAAAATATAGAATAACGAGGGTAAACTTCACTATGATTCCATTCAGATGTAGAAGAACAATTGGTGAGTATGCCAGAGAGAAGATGAAGAGCAAAATAGCTTTTGAGATTATGGATGAATAATAGAAGAATAAAAATATAATTGCATGTAGATTGTTTTGTTGTAGAGAGAGCGTGTGAGAGTCAGTTCGAGAGAATCAATCTTTGTTGATGTTCTTCCTCCCCTTTTATAGGCTTACATTCTGGTCATTTATGAGTCAATCCCGAGAATCTCGCCTTGTTATTAATGCTTTCCAACGACTATTTTTGACCAGTTAGTGCTTCTGCTGAATTGTCAACGCGTTAGGCATTTAAGGCGTCCGTGGTTTTCGCCATGTAGTTAATGCGTTCCAACAGCTCCTTTATACGCTCCTTGATTTCCTCCATGCAATTTAATGCCTTATTAATGGTGGATAGTGTCTTTAATTCATTCCGATCTTCTTCGTATCTTCGTGGTCCACCTAATAAATTAGCCCGGTTTTTAGGGCCCAACAATACCCCCAAACCCGCTCAAAATTTCTTTCGTATATTTTGGTGCGGGTTTGAACTTGCTTTGGGAACCATTGCATGAAGTCGTCAAACTAATGATCTCCTTATGTTGTCTTTGTCAGTTTGTGAAACTTGATGTTAATCAAGATGTCGTGTTGTGTATGCTTCGTTTGAACGAAGGCTTTCACAAGACAAGCTGCTAATCAAGATGACGCGTTTGTCATAGCGTGTACCCGGGGTTTAGTGTTGGCGACATAAGCCGATGTTGTAAATACTGGCAACAAAGGCCGATGTTGTAAGCACTGGCGACAGAGGCCGATGTTGTAAGTGTTGGCTACAGAGGTCGATGTTGTAAGTGTTTGGCTACAGAGGCCGATGTTGTAAGTACTGGCGACAGAGGCCAACGTTGTAATTGTTGTAGCGCGCGTGTGTAAGAATGTACTAAGAGAGTTTTTTGTATATGTAGTGTGATGACACAAATGACAAATGTAATATGCACGTACAATGTTACATGTCATTTGCGCTTAAGGGCTCCCCTTGCTCTAGAGCGCCTTAAGTGTACTCCACCTTAGCATCTTTGACCGGTCATGTGTGCACATCGTTTGCCTGATCATAAGACAAGGAACCATGTTTTGGCCTGTAACGTCACAAGGCGTCCCTTGCTAGTTTTTGTTTGATGTATACTGGCGACTAAGGTGTTTCGTGTGATGGCGACTAAGGTCAATGTTTCATGTACTGGCGACTAAGGTCGATGTTGTACATGTTGGCTACAAAGGCCGATGTGTAGTATGTAAAGAATGTATTGACATATGTAAAAATGAATGGTAAAGTACCTTTGACCTAAAGTTTATGTTGCTAGCTCTTAATGCGTTCATGATGATGAATTTTTGTGTGTTACATCTTGACTTTGCTGAAGATAAGTGACTCGTGTTCCACTTTTGTTGTTTAGTTTGAAAGTACGTCGCACGACTTGGGCTACCCCCAGTGGTGAGCTCAATGCCACCCCCAGTCCTATGCCTCCTTGATTTGATGCGCCATTTGTATGATCCGCCCATGGTTGCAATGTAACGCAATTGTTATGATTGATGAAGTTGCAATGTAATTTTGGATATATGATGAAATCTTGAGACTAGATAAGGGAATTTTGGATACTTATTTTTGCAATGTAATTTTGGATACTTATTTTTGCTAACTGTAATTTTTGCCCCCTTATCATGATGCTGCAATGCAAAGTACACTTCCTTAGAGGACAAGATAAGGAAATTTCGGACAAATGACCAAAGGATAAGGTTTGAGCCCTAAGGATGTTGCGTCTATAAATAGCAATGAAAAATCACTTTACAACTCACTTCTCACAAGCATCAAGCAAACCCTAAAGAGAGCTGAGACTCAAAGAAGAGAAAACTAGAGAAGTCCCCGGCGACAGGAAAGAAGGAGTTCTCAAGTGCAAGGGAACTGAGTAGATCCCATGTGTAAGGTTTGAGTTTCTTGTTTTAGTTGAGTTGTTAGCTTAGTACTTAGGTTGAGAAGGTTCATTAGTGTTTCTAGAGTTCGGAGACTACTAAGAACAGAAAAGCTTGAACCTCTCATCTTGTAGGTAAAGAACAATCAACAAAAATAAGAAAGTCATTCAAAATCCTCTAGCGGAGGTAGAAGTTTATACACACAACTAGTTGGTTGTTGTGAGGTTCCTCTATAAGGAAATGTGTCCCTTCATTCCCATTCTCTTACCTGTTTTTACTGTTATTCTGATGTCTTGGGAACAACTTAACCATTGTTCCCAACTCTATACTAACGCATACGATCCAAAAAATATCGTCTTTATCCATATTATCCAATCAAAAATCTACTTTAATACTTTTTTAGTCATTTTCTTTCTGTTTTTCTTTCTTCTCATCTTTACTTATCGACATCACAATCTCCTTCACCCTCTTTAGGTTAAGAGGGGGAGAGGGAATGGTGGTTGGGAAAATGGATTGTTTTTTTTTCTCCGCAATTCCTTCGTTTTTGTCATAATTCTTTGGTTACGGATCCTAAAGAGGAAGAAGATAAAAAGAATAAAAAAATTGACATTTAATTAAAAAAAGGTTATGTGGTATAAAATAAACTTATGTGGCGAAAAAATATATACACTTAGTGTGTGTGAATAACACGAAAATGATTTTATAATTAAGGTTTTTAAAAAAACAAAAAAGAGTTAAATTTAATGGTTTGATTGAATATTCTAAAATACGGGATGCTTGTTGATAAAATGCACAAATTCATGGACCTGTAAATATATTATGTCCGAACCGTCAAGCATCTAGTCAAACGGTTAAGGCTCAAGGGTAGTACATACCCAGAGGTCCCGGGTTCGATTTTCATGACAATGCCCTCACAGAAAAAATATTCTACCCAAAAAAATATGATCCAATTTGACATAAATACATAATGGATCCACAAAAGTCATTAATTCAACGAGTTTAAAGAATTTAACATACTCGATGGAAGTCCCATTCAAGTCGACCACACTGCATGTGATCGATGTACGGACATGTTTAATCGAATTATGCACAAATTTAATCAAATTGACACATAAATATCATTCAAGCCGAATTGGAGTAGTTAAAAAAGCCTATGCTACGAAAGCCGGTCAAAATTAGGGTGAAAACAGATCAGAATATATTTCAGTGCTCAATAACGAATATATTTTATTTTTAATTAGTTTTTATATTTTCGCTGGTGTTTGATTTTTGATAACATTCCTTCAACAAAAAGACTAATAAGAATTGAGAACTTGTCAGCAGTAATAAGAATTGAGAACAAAAGGTTAAAATATATATTAAAGTTAGGGCTTTAAATAAGAATTGAGAACTTGTCAGTACTTGTCAGCAGTAATATTCTCAAAACTTTATCTTGTCCATTGCCGATACATTCATGCAGAATAATTATTATATATTATGTCAATTTAGGTTAAGAACCATAAAATAAAAATCGTATGTATATACTCCTTAGCATTTAAGATTATCTAAAGAAATTATGTATATATTTTATTAATATTTAAAAAAAAAGTTTCTAAAACTAGCATTCGTAAGTCGTAACATATATATCTTTAGGTCATGGGTAAAAAGTTAATATTATATATATGTACGCTTTTGGACCTTTGTGGTGGAGTGAACTACAGTAAAAAAAACAAGTGGCGGATGGAAAAATGCATGGGTCCGAATGTCAGGTGAAATAATGGATGGATGATGTAGATCGATGTTCATCTATTTATAACCTAAACAAAGGGTTTGTTCGGTGCACCCATGTTTTTATATAAGAGATTATTTTGAATAATGGGTCAATGTTTTGTGAGAGATAAAATATTTTAGAATAAGAGAAAAAAGAGATTATAAGAGCTTATTTGAGATAATATGTTGTAAACGAACACAGCCAAAACCCCACCCCATTAGGCCATTACTATACTTTAGTGCTGCTGTCCCAACTTGCTCCACAAGGCCCCAAACCTCATTAACGTTGTAGGATGCCATATATGCATGCTACATTGCTACTAGGGGGTGAAAAACGTTCGGGTCATTCTGAATTCGGATCAACCAATGTCGGATAGTCCGACAACCAGGCTAAATTGGGTTGGTTCGGGTCGGATTTGTTTTTTTTTTTTTTTTTTTGTAGATCGGATTTGGTGTTTATTTAATCAGATGAAGTCGGGGTTTTAACCAATTATTTCGGTCTACCTTGACACACGTACTTGATCCATCAATCTCTACCTAGCCCTCAAAATTTGTAAACCTTATTTTCTCATACACATGTATTACATTACGTAGTACTCGTAGTCTATAAATACAAGGTTGTTCTTCACTTGCTTCTCATCCATCAAAAACCACCTTTGAATTCACAAAAAAAGCAGTCTCGATCGATCGATCGATCAGGGTGAAAATGAAAGCCGTTCTCCTAGTCTGCCTTCTCTTCAGTGTGGCTCTTCTGGTCTCTGCTCGTCAGCTTACTGAAGCTGAAACTCAGACCACTCTCAACACAAGTGATTAATTTTTCTTATTAATTACTTTTGTCAAATCCTCCCATTTTACTAAACTACTTACTTAATTTTAGAACTATATATAATTACAAGTTCTTAAAGATAAGTTGGCACCCATGTTTATGCATGTAAGCATAACTATGTCACTCACTTAGCTCACAAGTTCTTAAAGATAATTTGTTATTCTTAATTAAGATATCTACTTACAGGTAAAAAATTAATTAAATAGCTAGGATCGTGTACGTTTGAAGATGTTTTCAGTATAATTAGATGATAGAGAGTTCTTTCTTTTGTTTTTTAGTATATAAAATTGTGTGTACTGATCGATATAGGGATGTAATTCTTGATTAATAGTATATTAATTTTTTTGGTATATATATACACTGTACTAATTAACAGAGTGGATGGAAGAGTCGAAATGGTACCGGGAGCATAAATCTGATCACCATCACGACCATGACCACCACGGTGGGCATGGCGGATACTCGGCCATGGAGAAGGAGAAGGAGAAGGAAGATGAAGTGAAGCCCGACTTTTTCCACCACCACCACGGTGGACACTACCCACCTGCTAATTAAGCAACTATATTGCATATGGCCAACTAATTGTTAAGCAATCAAATGCCCATAATTAGTACGTTTATCTTTCAAATTGAAATAAAGTTGGCGTAGAGTAATATTATTGCCCGTCTGTGTGTACGTACGTTGTACCCATATATGTATGTATTGTAATTTGTAATGTAATATCAAGTGTTAGACGTTTGTGGTTTACGTAATGCTGCTTATCCTCTATGACGTACACCTACTTTTAGTTTGATTGATTAGGTTTAATTTTTAATTATTTTAGTTATCTAATAGTGTCAAAATCAATCAACCAATTATGGTAAACTGACAAATTATTAAACATTTAATATCATTTGTCAAAAAACCTATTTTTTGAAATTTGTTATCTACTCCCTTCGTCTAGGTCTATTTGGCCTTTTAGACTCAAATATTTATCTAAATCTATTTGACCTTTTAGATATTTTGTCCAACACTTTTCAAATTTACCCTCAAGTAAATGAATTGGAAAATGTAAAGTGTATTAAATGCACTAATTAGATTGGAAGTTGTAAAAAAAAAAAGAGTTAATAAATAAGAGTATTTTTGTAAGAATAATAATATTTGTCCTAATATGTGTGTATATTGTTCAAAAGTCAATTAGACTTAGACGGAGGGAGTAATAAGGATTTTTGGGTCTATCTGGCGTACCCCTTTCTTTTAGACAGGGGTACCCCATCTTGACCCTCCAGATTCCGCTGTAGCGAAACCTCACTGGGTCAATGATGATGATCTAGTGAATAGTTCCCGTATATATCTTTCTAGCAAAAACGTAATATCATAGTTCATTTCATAAGACAATAATATTAGCCAGAAAACTGGACATGAAGACTTTAAGTCTTAAGCCCAGGATGAAGTGAATGGGGAGTCTCGACTCTCTATCAAAGGGGTATTTTCAATTGCAGATTCATTAAAAACATTAGATTAATATTTCAGTGGGTGGGAGCAAACATATATTAAAACTTTCAATAGATATTGTTTATTCTCCTAATTGGTTGTTAGTTGTTATGTATCATTGTGTAAGATTACGCTAGTTGGTGAAAGGGTAATCTCTGTTAAGGATAAAATATATCTATCTCTAATACGTTGTATCAAGCATCAAGCGTATAACAATAGTCTGGTCGGTACCACAAACAATTCCCTCTGCTGAATGAAAACAATTAAAGTGAACTATTATTAGTCAACATAACAGACTACGTACAGAAAAGCTTCAGTACTGCAATAATTAAAAATAAATAAAAATTTGGTGTTACCATTTGCACTAGAAGAAACTTGCAATTTGACCATAGACATTGCAAGCATCATTCTTGACACATAATTATCATGGTCTTAATTAGACACAATTGCACATCACAGATCAATAAATTATGCAGATGGTAAAAAATAAATACCCCTAAGATGGATGTGGCTCCGAAGACCCGCGACGCGACGACAAAAAATGCAAAAAAAATTGGACCATTTCTCTTGCGCAGGGGCCATGTTAATCTTCTTTGTATCGTTCCAATTTTATCAGATGTCTCCAAAGAGACAATCATCGAAGCTTTGCTCCCCTATATAAACTCCTCTCTGAAGTCTGAAGCTTCTGACAAGCGATGTGGGAAGAAGGAGAGCTTCTGACAAAATTGATGAATAAAAATATTAGGTCGGGCCTTACATGAAGGAACCTGAGATTTAAAAACATCATTTCGGCCCAACCAGGCCCAATAGCATCAATCGATTAATGAGATGTTAAATTAGACACTGGGCATCAAGTTATTGGGAATTAATTAATTTGTTGCTAATTTTGCCTTAAACGAAGTAGCATATACTCCTTGTTAATATTATCTTAGCATATATATAATAATTAATTGTTACTTGAATTAGTTTTTGTTATTCCTCAACTCTAGGGATCTCATACTTGTATTCTCGGTACGTACTTGTTTATGGAATTCTCAGCTTAATCAAGCTCATCCTTGTGATATGCTATCTACTACAGTACTATTCTAGAACCATCTGATCCGTGACAATTATGTTCCGAAGCTCCTTAATTACCGTCAAAACATGTAAAATATAATTCAACCCGTTTTACCCTTTACTGCATTGCATATAGTTTTAATACAATTTATCAAGTCTAGTTTGAAGTTGTTTTGAATACATGCACTAGATATACAACATTTGAAGAATGAGATATGAAAGAAAGAGAGAGGCTGTAGATAAATTATATTGTTTACAAATTACAATACCCATTGCTAGAGCCCAGAGACTAGTTGATAAGCTACATTTTGAGATTATAAACTAGAGAATGAGAAGAAGTCAATGCAGTAGAATCCAAATTCATGGGTAATTAGTAGCTTGATTGAACCATCTCAGCTTCATTGTTGCAGCATATATTACAATCTCTATACAGCTATACTCAACACACCTTAAAGCTTAACCTTGTATTTTACTTTAAACTTCCCAATTGCTTTTTGTGCTCACTCTTCTTTTAGTTGCTTCTTCTCTCTTGCATTTCATACGTTCTAACTTGAGATAAGAAACTTGTGTACGAGCCAGCCAAAAGGCATCAATCCCACATTGCTTGTTAGAACATATTACAAATTAATAAGAGCATATAAATGGGCCAAACAACAGGAAGAGAAGGCATACCTTTCTCGGCCGTTTTGGCTAAGATCAAGTGTAGTATCTGTTCTTATCAGTTTAATATCTGATATGTGGGCCATCGGTCTACTTTGATATTAAATTTATTTTGTAGATGTTAAATTTATTTTTTAAGGGGGACTGCCCGTATGAGGTAGCTTGCTAAGTGTTAATGATTTTACTATTCTAGGATCTTGGAAAGGACATAATAATATTCTAAGCACGTAAGGACCCTAACGATATAAAATATGTTTCAGCTGTATGTTGGTTGGCATTTGGACATGTGAAAAATGATGTGCATTCACTGATAGAAAGTTTCTAGTTCCACTGTAAACACCTCATTACACATGCAAATGGACTAGTGAAGAAAAATACTAGCAGTAATATATACTTAGAAATTTCCCTAAACTTTAGAGCTGTCCTTGGATAAATTTGATTACTTGTTCAAATGAAATGTCAATCTTAACAAGGTACTGTTTACTAATTACTCGCAAGCTTAATTTGTTTAAGTTTGGCAATCGTTATAATTTGTTTAAGTACTCCGTAATAAGAATGGAGGTTACAGACTACATGCATATATTCCATGTAGTCCTCCTATCCGTTACCTGAAATCAATTACAATT
The DNA here is from genome assembly GCA_964016875.1 of Fallopia convolvulus. Lineage (NCBI taxonomy): Eukaryota > Viridiplantae > Streptophyta > Magnoliopsida > Caryophyllales > Polygonaceae > Fallopia > Fallopia convolvulus. Next base: position 50,159,996 of record OZ024726.1, on the reverse strand, counting down.
ACACACCAGCGTCCTATGTAATATGTTAACACGGATTAATTACTACGTACAGATCGATGAGATTAAAACGGATATTTATTGGCCGGCCAACATTAAACCTCCAGTGTCACAGTGTCCATGCAATATACTCCTCAATGTTCATCGAAACAAGTTTCTTTTTTTTTTCAATTAATTTTGACAGCCGCATGTAGTCATGCACCATCATTTTTCACAGTTCGTATATACTAGTAATAATTAGAGTGTCATTAATTCTAATTGTTTCTAGCCGGCCTTTTCACATTCCTCTTTCATATACTCCCCTTCATCTCAGTTCCATGAATCTCATATATATATATAGAGAGAGAGAGGCTGCTATTATAAATCACATCTAACCCTCTCAGTTTAATCTTCTAATTAACCCATTTCCAATCTACTACAATACAATGGTTATGATGGATAAGAAGAGTAGGGCATTTGCACTTCCATTTTCATCCACTTGCAAGGATGATAACTTGTTCTTATCACCATTTGATTCTATGTACGTAATTCTACTATAACACTACCTACCTTACTTTCCACATTTTATAATTAATTATTATCTTCATTGTCTATGTTTTAGCTTTGCTTAACTCAACTGCATTGTTTTTCTCATGATCCAAGTGAATATTATCCTCCATTCAATTGGCATGGTGGCCAGTTTTTCTTACAAGATTTTCACATGGACAATTTCCCATTCGAAGGCGACTGCTTCACAAACGACCCTTTATATTTGTTTCCTCAAGGTATTTTTACACATATTTATCTCTCTTAAGTAGGTTTGTAACATGATATTTATCTATGGATTTTTATAATGTGATTTCAGATAATACGTTTTCAAGTAACATCATGACACTTGAGAATGAGTTGGAGGAGTATACTAGTCAATTTCAAGAAATGAAGTGTGAGCCTCTGGATTTTATTACCAAAATTGATGAAGAAGAGAGGATGAATATTAAGGTCATCAACAAGAGCATAGAAAATTGCAAGAGGAAGAGCAATGTTTTATTAGGGAGGGAAGAGATTAGCCAATACTTCTACATGCCCATCACACGTGCTGCAAATGAGCTTCATGTCGGATTAACCCTTCTTAAGAAGAGGTGTCGAGAATTAGGGATTCGTAGATGGCCACACCGCAAGCTTATGAGCCTCCAAACCCTAATCAACAATGTTGAGGTCATGTTCATTTATCCATCTTTTTGATTCTCCCAAGTATATACATAAGTCATGTAATTGAAGAAATTTTTGTTTAGTGATTGATATGTATGATTATTGTGTGTAGGTGATGAAGAAGGAAGGAGGGATGAACGACGAAGCCAAGGTGAGAGAGGCGATTGAGAAACTGGAGAAGGAGAAGAAGTTAATGGAAGAAATGCCGGATGTTCATCTTCAAGATAACACTAAGAGACTAAGGCAAGCCTGTTTTAAGGCCAACTATAAGAAGAGAGGGATAACCAGGAAAGTAAAGAGTTAATGTTAAATGTGTGTTTTTTTAAAGTTTTTATCCACTCTAATTTATACTGTAGTACGTACCAATTAGCCTTGTGTGTTTATTCCATGTAATAATTCAATGCACGTTTTAGCAAATACAATCATATTCTGATGTTTAAAATATGAAATTGCACAAGTATATTCAACTCTACAAAAAGCTTATTAGGATATGCCCACTTATAAAGTAGAGAACATATGGTATTTTTAGGAAGACTTCGGTGTGTTTCACTTGTGGGTAAAAAGGACTTTTTAGGTGAAAAGTGATTTTTAGTGTCTTGAAAAACGTAAAAAGGAGAGAGAGTTGCACGGATTTTAAGAGTATTAAAAGTAGTTTTTGGGTAGAAAGGGCTTTTATAGGGTAAGTATGCTAGCGACCTCCCTTGATGAATGAGGCTCCGAAGAACCGGTTCGACCGTAAATCAAAACGCGACGAAAAATGCAAAAAAAATTTGGACCATTTCTCGATTTGTGCGTGTCATCCTTGCGCAGGGGCCATGCTAATCTTCTCTGTATCGTTCCAATTTTATCAGATGTCTCCGAAGAGACAATCTTCCTCGCTTTGCTCCGCTATATAAACTCCTCTCTGAAGCTTCTGACAAGCGATGTGGGAAAAAGGAGAGCTTCTGACAAAATTGATGAATAGAAATATTGGGTCGGGCCTTACCTGAAGTAACATGATTTTAATAGATGCCTCTTCGGCCCAAGCCCATTAGCATTAATCGACTAATGAGTTGTATCCGTTTACTGAATCATTGGGTACGACAGTTTGGGTGTACTGAAAGTGAAGCTCGTTGATTACCGTCAAAATTGTAAATTGGAATTCAATTCATTTTACCCTTTACTTCATTCCCGACATTTTAAGATTTCTTTTGAATACGCTACGGAAATCGAGTGACGAGGTTGAAGAATGGAGCTAGAGACGAGAGAGACCATAGATATACCGGAATTCTCAGTTTCAAGCTTATCCTTCTGATATGCTATCTACTCGATTCAGTACTACTATCTCGAGCCATCTGATCCATGACAATTGTGTTCTGAAGCTTGTTAATTACCGTCAAACTTGTAAAATATAATTCAACCCGTTTTACCCTTTACTGCATTGGCGCATTGCATATAGTTTTAATACAAAAACTATTTATCAAGTATAGTTTGGAGTTGTTTTGAATACATAATTACATATGAATTAAATTTGAAGGAGGAGATATGAAAGACACAGAGAGGCTGTAGTCTGTAGACAAACCATAGAATGAGAAGAAGTTAATGCAGCAGATCTAAATTCATGGGTAATTAGTAGCTTGATTGATTCATCTAAGAGTCATTGTTGACTGTTTTGTTGCAGCATATATTACAACCTTTATACTTCTCGCAGCTCTAGCCTGGCATAAGAAGCTTGTGTACAAGACAAGAGCCACCATCAAAAAATTATAATTAATTGTCTACAAGGAAGCAATCCCACATTGCTTGTGAGAACATACACAAATTAAAAAGAGCATATAAATGGACCAAACAACAGAAAGAGAAGGCATACCTTTCTCGGCCTTTTGGCTAAGATCAAGTGTAGTATCTGTTCTTATCAGTTTAATATCTGATATGTGGGCCATTGGTCCACTTCGATATTAAATTTATTTTTTAAGGGAGTTGGCCCGTATCAAGTAGCTTGCTACTTTGGGTCATCAGGCGTCGTCCATGTTTTGCACTATTGCATGGGCCTGGCGCCCCCCACTAAGCCCAGTGGCTAAGCTTTTTTCAATTAATCGTGGTAAGCTCTTTTTAAAATTGAGATATAATCCACGGAAGGGCATAAGCAAGAAAGATGTCAATTATGTAATTAGAGTGCTTTTTTGGCTGCATAATGTACTAAGATGTGATCTAGCTAGGTCCAATGTGGTCTCGCCATTAGGAGTTAGGACCAATTGTTTCCTAACTTTCCCTAGTTCATTGTAAAGTAAATGGTTAGGCAAAAAGTGGTTCCTTAACTAGAGGTCATTTCCCTAATACCGTTTCTTGAGCCACTGATTAAGCTTATATGAATTAATCTCAAGTCTATGGAGGAAATGGTAAAGATCATTATTCTGGATTCTTTTTTGTTCATTTATCAATTTTATTGAAGAGTTGGTCACTTGGTCATCAACAAGTGAATGTTGCTAATAATTAATTTATTGCGCTAAAAAGATGCAACAATTTCTATATAAAAAAAATCAAATAATCCTAAACAAAGTAGACATTAGCAAAATCTATCTTTCCAAATCAGAATTTCTAAAGCTTAGAAAATTCCATATTGATATAACACTACTGCTGATGTGAATAACGAGCTTCTATATAAATGGGTCCAAATGTCGGATGGATATGTAGATGGCATCCGAATACGGCCCATAACCTAATTTGGCACATATTATGGTCGACATTGATCAGTCATGCCAGTTTGATACACAAGGATCCAAATTGAACTCGATCATCAGTTAGTTTGGCATATATGGTCGACATATGTAATGCCAAAAGATGTACAACACACTATTTTCTGCATGCATGCACCTACACTACATTCCATTACTTTCCAAAGATAGTAAGCTTTTCTTCTTTTTTTTTTTTGCAGGAAAAAAAGACCTTTTCAAGGAAATACAACTTTGAATAAACTGATGCATAAATTATAAAGTTTGTTCCACTGCGTAAGTGGAAATAATAGTACGTATTTGTACATACAAACACACTAGCTAGTAAAAGATTAGAATGATTTGTGAAAACCCCTTGTTGATTATACATTTATACAAACACACATGGCATACTTGTATTTGTACATACAAGTATGCCATGGAGGCCAGGCCAAGATACAATATTTGAGATATGGAAATAATAAAGACAAATATATATAGAGAGAGAGTTAATGTTTTTTCGTTATCTTTCTATCTTAATACCCTCGGAAGCTTATGGAGGAGTCCGAACATATAGCTTGGTATGTAGATGGACAAACAGACTCGATCCAAGTGCTTTAGTAAATATGTCAATAACGAATATGATAAACATACAATTCCTTTGATTCCACTTTTTCCCGAACAAAATGAAAATCTATATGAATATGCTTGGATTGATTATTCACCACATGATTCCGAGTCATAAAGGTAGCACTTGAGATTTTCGAGAGCAAAACAAGCCGAACAACCAAACGAATACGCAGGTCAAGAAGAAGTTGTAATATCCAAGATAATTCGACAACTGTAGCAACTATAACTCTATATTTAGCTTCTGTACTAGAACGGGCAACCACCTTTTGGTATTTAGAAGTCTAGCTGCTAAGAGAATTGCCAAAATAAATGGTGAAACCAAACTGAGACCGACAATCATCTTTGTAGATGCCCAACACACGTCCGAAAAGGCAACACGAGAGTGACGAGTAGCAGAACGCATGCATAATTAATGAGACAAGGTATCTCTCAGATACCTTAGAATATGCTTGACAACACACTAATGATACACAGTTAGCAAATGCATATACTGACAGACTCGCTTTACAGCATACAAGATCTCAAGACGAGTTATTGTAACGTATTGTAGGCCAGCAACCACACTTCTGTAAAAAATAGGATCAAGCATTGGATCACGTACAATATTGGACAAGATGGGAATAAGGTTCAGCTCGCATCCCAATAGGCTTGACATTGGCCATTAGAGCCCAAGTCAAGACGTCACGAATGTACTTTTGTTGGCAAAGGTGTAGATTATCTCCAACACGAGAGACTTTGATGCCTAAAGATAATGAAAAGGGTCGAGATCTTTCAAAGCAAAGGTGTCATTTAATTTCATGACAAACAAAGAGATAGCCTACGGAGAGTTGCATGTAACAATAAGGTCATCTACATAGACAAGAACATAGATAATGGCATCCTTCTAAAAGAACAAATAAAGGAACAGTCAAACTAGCAAGCATGAAAACCAAAACAAAGCAGAAAACCCTTGAGCTTACTAAACACAACTTGGGGAGCCTGCTTGAGGCCATACAAAGCTTTGTGAAGACGACAAACATGATTAGGATGAGCTGAATCAACAAAACCTGAGGGTTGCTCCATATAGACATGTTCACTAAGATCACCATTCAGAAAGGCATTATCAATATCCAACTGTCTAATGTAGGGGTGAGCAAAAATGCCTGATCCGTTAATCCGATCCGTCGATCCGGCCTATCCCATCCGATAAAATTCGGATCCAAATGGATCACAAAATTTTCTATCCGTAACCAATCCGATCCGGGTTTTTTTTTCCGGATATCCGGACCGGATACGGATCGGGGTTTTCAAGAAACCGAATATCTGGTATATCCGGTACTATATATATTTTTTGGAAAATACACATTAATACTAAATAGAATAGATGTTTAAACAAGTATTTTATAAAATTTCAACTCATCAAGTGTTCAATTCTCCTCAACCATGTAAACTTTCTCTTAAAATTTTAAACGGATCGGCGAATATTCGGTTCCAATATCCGTCAATCATGCATATTAATTGGGCCTAAATCAAATATAGTAGAAATATTTTTTCAAAACGGATAGTTTGGATATTCGCTACCGGATTTTCGTTCCAAACGGATATTTCTTACCGGATATCCGTCAATTAACGGATCGGATATGGATCGAGGTTTAAAGGAATAAATTACCGGATATCCGGTATACCAGATCGGATCGGATATATCCGTTTTCTCAGCCCTAGTTGATGATGTCCAAAATAGTAAAGTAACAAGTGGGCCCAGGCTACAAAGGACAAACGGACCCGGCGGGATTCCCAAGGATGATTTCGGGTCCCACATCCATGTCCCTCAGTTATTTTAAACAAAGTCCCTACCCCTGCGAGGTCCCCAGAAACCTCGGAACGAGGCCTAGACCTCGTAACCGACTCCAATGGCGCCCGCCCACGCAGTCCAATCATGGATGTCGCTACCCCAAGCCAATCACCGGCTGCCTCGCCTCCGGACCAATCAGAAGCCGCGATCTCGGGCATCCCACATCGGATGAGCGCCAAAGCACGATTCACTAATTCTCTATAAATAGGGGAGGTCCTCGTAAGTAACAGTGGTCGAAAAACATCTTGAACTCAAGAACTATCTTTCTCGTTGAAGATCGACGTGTTCGAAACATCGTTAAAAGACCTCGCTATAGACAAGTGAAGTCCACAAAAAGACTTCAAGTCGCTCAAAAATCTCGTTCACATCAAGGACCTCGCTTCCCAATCTCGCAAGTCGTCAACACCGCTTTCTCGGATCAACCTCGCACCAAGGTCAAGCAAGCGATACTTAGGGATATAAGGTCATCTAGCAACTAGGAGATCTCGAACGTTGTTAGGTCGAGATCTCGAATATCTGTAGCGAGTCTAGGGTGTAAATCTCAAGTGTTTGTAGGCCTCGTTGGCTTGTAATCTCGTTGGTTTGCAACCTCGTTGTCTTGTAACCTCGCTGTAAAGAAAATCATAAATAAAGAAGCAAGTGTTCGCACAATCGAATATACTAATCCCGTCTCTTGTCTTTTAGCGAACGGTTTATTTCGGGTTTCATCACTGGCGCCGTCTGTGGGAACTTCTTCATCTGAAGCAGTTCCACGATTCGTGCAAACCTTAGCTTCGATTCCCTTAAAATGGCTTGCCCAAACAATTTCTTCCCTCAACACCCTGACAACATGCCCGAAACTGCACAGTGGACGACCGCGGGGACTCCAGGCTGCCCGTTCGTGGTCCCTCCGAGATGGACGTACGCCGCACCGCAGAACCCATTCCCATTCCAAGGCTTCGAGCAGAGCGGCGCACCCCCGAACCCCTACCCCTACCCGGCTTATGGGCAATACCAGCAGGGCTTTACCCCTTTGTACGTTCCCGTTCCCCCCAAGGTGAACCTCACTCCGAGTACGTGCCTGCGTACGTCCCCGGGCGTGTGCCGGAGCCCGAGTCCTCCTCCAACGGCTCGTCAACGGAGAGACCTCCCTGAGATCCCATGCAGATCTCGCGGTCTCGATTGCGACGATCGAGACTGCAGGACCCAGAGTTGTCTGAAACAGCGGGGAGCGTGGTGCACTACCCAAGATCTCGATCGCGCAATTCGCGGCCACCGCCCCAAGTCCAAGAGGAGGCCAAAATCACCTCTCCGTTCATGGACGAGATCCGGAACGCGCCGATGCCCAAGGGCTTCTTCAGGCCTCAAATGGGGCTTTATGACGGCTCAGCAGACCCCGAGGAGCACGTGAAGCACTTCGCAGTCCAGATGAACGTCAATGCCTACAATGACGCAATATTCTGTCGGGTTTTCCCAACCACCCTGGAAAAGGCCGCGTTAACATGGTTCTCCAGTGTTAAGAGCGGCTCCGTGACCTCGTTCGCCCAGTTGTGTGAGTCCTTCTTCACACATTTCAGCGGCTCTAGGAAGCGCAAGAAGAACATGCGAGATCTCCGCGGAATTGAGTAGGGGGAGAACGAGTCTCTGGGCGCCTTCTTCACGAGGTTCACAACCGCGGTGGCAAAAATCGCGCACGTCGACGAGTCGTCGGTGCGCGACACCCTCATGGACAACCTTCGTATCGGGACTTTCAAGAATTTCATTTTCTTGAAGAATCTGGCAACGTACGACAACCTGTGCGACCGTATAACGGCCCAAGTTTACGCTGAGGATGCTGCTAACCAGAGCTCGCCAAGGACCGACAAAGAAATCGTCACCGAGGCTAAGGGGAATGCAAAAGTGGTCGCGCCGGCCGCGCGCGATGCGTATGTGACGCAGGCCCATAACCCCAACAACAACAGAAACAACAATAACCGGAACAATAATAACAACAACAATAATAACCGGAACAACAATAACCGTGGAGGCGGCGACGGAGGTTGGAACTGCTTTGGCGGGAAACCGTGGGGTTATCGAGGCAAGGGAGGTCCTGCGTATAACCCGAATGAAAAGGGTTGCGCCAACCCCGCGTCGGGCGCCAACACCGTGCCGCAAGGCCCAAGTCAAGCTTAGGCCAACAACAACAATAACGTCGAGCAGCAGGCCCCCGCGAAGCAGGCCCGGTCTGGGCAAGCAACGGCGCCCGATGGGTATATCCATATCATCTCGGGCGGACCATCGCCGGATGGATCAAGCCAGGCAGAAAGGACGAGGTACGCGAAGGAAAGCCATCATGAGCCATCGGTATTTAGCGTCGCCCAAACCTCGCGGTCTCACGTAGGCTTGTCCTTCTCGACCGAAGATGCCGAGGGGCTCCACATGCCACACTCCGACCCCTTGGTGGTACACGCTCAAATGGGTTCGAAAATGGTAAAGCGAGTGTTGGTAGACACGGGATCCTCCGTGGACATCATGTACTACGACGCGTTCGAGCAATTGGGCATCTCCGAGATATTCTTGAAGCCCTATGCTGGGAAACTCACCTCCTTCTCGGGAGACGAGGTCGATGTGGAAGGTCTCATAGACCTCTGGATGACGCTAGGCATCGGCTCCACTAGGAGGACCGAGATGGTGGAGTTCACGGTGGTACGCCTGCCTTCGGTGTGGAACGCAATCATTGGGAGGGTCTCCCTAATGAAGTTCCAGGCGGTGGTTTCTATTTATCACCTGAAGATGAAGTTCCCCGTCGACGGTGGGGTTGGAGAGGTAAAAGGCAACCAGGAGGAAGGTAGCGTTTGCTACGCGACCTCTGCAAAACAAAAATGCCCGGTGTTCATGGTGGAATTCCACGGCGAGGCCGACCTCGAAGTCCGGGACTTCACAGTCCCCACCCCTGAGCTAGAAAGAAGGGTGATAACCCCCTTCGAGAGCGAGTCCGAGAAGATCTACCTCGGAGAGTGCCTCTCGGGGGCGTCAACGACGTCGCTAGAAGCCCTACTTGTTGGGTCCCGCGACATGTTCGCTTGGACTACAAAGGACCTCCGAGGTGTCCCGCAGACCGTGGCCCAGCACTCTTTGAACGTCGATGTCACCATTCGCCCCGTGGTGCAGCGACGAAGAAAAATGAATGAAGAAAGGACGAACGCCGCAAATGACGAGGTGGCGAAGTTGCTGGCCGCGGGTTTCATTCGCGAGGTTCAGTATCCCCGGTGGTTGTCCAACGTCGTGCTTGTCAAGAAAGCCAGCGTGAAGTGGAGGATGTGCGTCGATTTCAAGAATCTCAACAAAGCCTGTCCCAAAGACAGTTACCCCTTGCCCTTGATCGACGAGCTCGTTGACTCACCCGCCTGTCATGGAGTATTGAGCTTCCTCAACGCGTACTCAGGATACAATCAAGTCCTGATGAATCCGCGGGAAGAGGAGGAAACGTCCTTCATCACCCAGCGAGGCACTTATTGCTACAAAGTAATGTCGTTCGGTCTAAAGAACGCGGGGGCCACTTTTCAACGCCTCGTCGACCGCGTCTTTAAGAATCATCTAGGAAGGAACGTGTCGGCTTATGTCGACGATATTGTTATCCTGGGCAAGACCCCTGAAGAGCATCTGGTCGACCTCGCTGAGGTCTTCGCCACTCTCAGACACAACCGACTGAGCTTGAACCCCGAGAAGTGCGTCTTCGGCGTGTCATCGGGAAAAATTTTAGGTTTTATGATCAGCGAGCGCGGGATCGACGTCAACCCCGCCAAGGTCGAGTCAATCCTCTCAATGAGGTCACCACGATCTCGCACTGAGGTGCAACGACTCAACGGTGCCGTCAACTATCTAGGGAGATTTTGCTCCCGCTTGGTGGAGAGGTTCCTCCCCTTTTTTGCGGCTCTCAAGCAGAACGACAAGTTCGTGTGGGATGAGAGGCTTGAGCTCGCTTTCTCTAAGCTGAAGGCCTTCCTGTCGAAGCTCCCCACATTGTCGCCCCCAATGGCGGGCGAGGACTTGAAACTATACGTGGCAGTCAGCCCCGACACTGTCAGCGCGGTGTTGACTAGAAAGGCCACACACCCAGTCTACTTCGTGAGTCGCGTGCTCCAGCCCGCGGAGCAGCGCTATTCCCCGGCAGAGAAGATGGCACTTGCAGTTGTGACCGCCGCGAGGCGTCTGCGCCCTTACTTCCATGCGCACCCCATTCAGGTCCTCTCTGACCTCCCACTTCGACAAATCCTCCACCAGCCCGCCCTCTCCGGGCGAATGAAGAAGTGGGCAGTCGAGCTCTCCGAGTTCGATATCAGCTACCTCCCGAGGACCGCCATGAAAGGGCAAGCCCTCGCTGACTTCATGGCGGAGGTCACCTTCCCTGAGACAGACGCGAGCTCGGAAGAATGGAAGCTATTCGTTGACGGCTCACGGTGTGATGCAGGTGGTGGGGCTGGCGTATTCCTCGTCGGGCCCTCGATCGTGACGGGGTATTCCCTTAACTTCTCCTTCGAAGCCACCAATAACGAGGCCGAGTACGAGGCCATGATCGCCGGGATCGAGATGGCGCTCCTCAGCGGGGCCCGGAAAATCAGGGTCTACACCGACTCTGAGCTGGTTGCGCGCCAGCTCAACTTGCAATACGACACCAGAACGGGGTTCCTGTCTGCGTACCGAGAAAAGGTCAAAGCCTTGGTGTCGTGCCTAGAAACCTTCGCGGTTGAATCCATCCCGCGAACCTCGAACACCAAAGCAGATGCTCTTGCGAGGTTAGGATCCGCCCTACCCCTGGAAGTAGGGAACCGCGTGGAAGAACCTCGTCTGCCGCTTCGGCGTCCCCATGACCATCATGACCGACCATGGCCCCCAATTTGATTGCGAAGAGACCCGGACATTCTGCTCAGACCTGGGCATAAACCTCAAGTTCTCCTCCATGGCCCATCCTCAGTCCAACGGCCAGGTAGAGAACGTCGATGCCCGCATCCTGTCCGATCTAAAGAAACGGCTGGGCATGGCCCAAGGTCGTTGGGTAGAGCTCCTCCCACTCGTCCTGTGGACGTACCGCACCGCCGCGCGACCGGAGAAACGCCTTTCGCCCTAACCTACGGGGCGGAAGCCCTAGTCCCGGTAGAGACCCTAGTTCCGTCGGTGAGGGTGTTTGATTTCGATGAAAAGGAGAACGAGGCCAATCTCAGGGTCGAGTTGCTTTTCCATGACGAGCTGTGCGAGGTAGCCGACCTTCGCTCCAAGGAATACAAGCGCCGCGTGGCTGTCTACCATAATAAGAAGGTGAAACCTCGATTCCTGGTCGCAGGTAACCTCGTCTTGAGGCATACCGAAGGTGGCAAGCTGGACCCCAATTGGGAGGGGCCATACATCCTCGACGAGGAGGTCGCGCCCGGAGCTTTCAAGCTCAAAGACAACGAGGGGCGTACCCTGAGCAAGACATGGAACATCGACCGACTCAAAAAGTATTTTGTGTAAACTCTCTGAACTCCGTTACTTTTCACAAGTTTTATGAATAAAGGGTTTTGGAACTTTCAAAATCTCTCTCAAAAACGAAATCGTCTGTATGAAGAGTCCATCCCTCGCTTCCCGCTTGGGGTTGGAGAATCTCGTTAAGTCCACCCCTCGCTTCCCGCTTGGGATTGGAGAATCTCGTTGAGTCCACCCCTCGCTTCCCTCTTGGGGTTGGAGAATCTCATTAAGTATACCCCTCGCTTCCCGCTTGGGGTTGGAGAATCTCGTTAAGTCCACCCCTCGCTTCCCGCTTGGGGTTGGAGAATCTCGTCAAGTCCACCCCTCGCTTCCCGCTTGGGGTTGGAGAATCTCGTCAAGTCCGCCCCTCGCTTCCCGCTTGGGATTGGAGAATCTCGTTGAGACCACCCCTCGCTTCCCACTTGGGGTTGGAGAATCTCGTTAAGTCCACCCCTCGCTTCCCGCTTGGGATTGGAGAATCTCGTTAAGTCCACCCCTCACTTCCCGCTTGGGGTTGGAGAATCTCGTCAAGTCCGCCCCTCGCTTCCCGCTTGGGGTTGGAGAATCTCGTTGAGACCACCCCTCGCTTCCCGCTTGGAGTTGGAGAATCTCGTTGAGTCCACCCCTCGCTTCCGATTTGGGGTTGGAGAACCTCGTGTTAAATTCCATCCCTTGCTTCCCGCTTGGGGTTGGCGAATCCCATTAAGTCCACCCCTCGCTTCCCGCTTGGGGTTGGAGAATATCGTCAAGTCCGCCCCTCGCTTCCCGCTTGGGGTTGGAGAATCTCGTTGAGTCCACCCCTTGCTTCCCGCTTGGGGTTGGAGAATCTCATTGAGTCCACCCCTCGCTTCCCGCTTGGGGTTGGAGAACCTCATGTTAAATTCCATCCCTCGCTTCCCGCTTGGGGTTGGAGGAACTCGAGTAAAACATGCGAGGCCTGGGCAAAGCCCACGACCTCGATATAGTTATTTTGCGAGGTCCGAGCAAGGCTCGGGACCTCAGAAGATTCTTGTGAAGATCCGAGCGAAGCTCATGATCTCGGTGTAGAATCAAACGCCCGTTGTGGCCCAAGTGCCACAATAGTTGTGACACTCGAACCATGGGGTTGGATGGGTACGAAACAAATGAATGGACATACACAAGAAATTTAAAGCGAGAAGCACAAACGATCATAAGGTTAGAAAAGCGACGTAAAATAAGGTCCACAAGGGCCAAGATGTTTAGAGTACAGACCCCGCATGGCCACCAAAAAAAATTATTATTACAAAACCAACGACTTCCTTCAGATCTTCGAGGCTTCAGCGTCGGGGCCTTTGAGAGTCTCTAGGGCAGGAGGCGGTGTCGGGGGCGGCTGGGACTTCGGCAAATCTACAACAGGCTGAGGCTCCGTAATTGCGACTTCCAGGTCTCCCCGAGCGAGGTTTGCCGTGGTAGGTGCCTCGTTGGCCACAGTCCCGTCCTCATTGAGAAAGAACTCACATTCTCACTCGGGCTCTTCTCCGTCAAGTTCCCCCCATAGTCTCCTCGTAGTTGGGGATGAAGAAGGTAATACGGGGGTCGATATGCCCGTACTTCGCAACCGCCTGTTTGACCCCCATGCGGACGGACTGATGGAACATCTTCCTTATGCTCTCCACCAACTCCGCCTTATAGGCCTCGGAGTCCACGTAGATGGGGCCGCAGCTTCTACCTCCTCGTTAAGCTCAACAACACGCCGTCGAAGGCTGGTGATCTCCTCCTCAGCTTTCTGAAGCTCCGCCTCCTTTTCCCTGAAGAATTGGTGCTCCGCAGATAGCTGACCCTTGAGCTTTGTGACTTCTCCCTTAGAACACCAAAGCAGATGCTCTTGCGAGGTTAGGATCCGCCCTACCCCTGGAAGTAGGGAATCGCGTGGAAGAACCTCGTCTACCGCTTCGGCGTCCCCATGACCATCATGACCGACCATGGCCCCCAATTTGATTGCGAAGAGACTCGGACATTCTGCTCAGACCTGGGCATAAACCTCAAGTTCTCCTCCATGGCCCATCCTCAGTCCAACGGCCAGGTAGAGAACGTTAATGCCCGCATCCTGTCCGATCTAAAGAAACGGCTGGGCATGGCCCAAGGTCGTTGGGTAGAGCTCCTCCCACTCGTCCTGTGGACGTACCGCACCGCCGCGCGACCGGAGAAACGCCTTTCGCCCTAACCTACGGGGCGGAAGCCCTAGTCCCGGTAGAGACCCTAGTTCCGTCGGCGAGGGTGTTTGATTTCGATGAAAAGGAGAACGAGGCCAATCTCAAGGTCGAGTTGCTTTTCCATGACGAGCTGTGCGAGGTAGCCGACCTTCGCTCCAGGGAATACAAGCGCCGCGTGGCTGTCTACCATAATAAGAAGGTGAAACCTCGATTCCTGGTCGCAGGTAACCTCGTCTTGAGGCATACCGAAGGTGGCAAGCTGGACCCCAACTGGGAGGGGCCATACATCCTCGGCGAGGAGGTCGCGCCCGGAGCTTTCAAGCTCAAAGACAACGAGGGGCGTACCCTGAGCAAGACATAAAGGGTAAGTTAGATATAAAAAACAGTACAGGATAGCGAGGTTTTCAACCTCGCGGCCCAAAGACAACGTTAAATCGGAATAAACTAGAAAGGTTTCTCAGCCTCGCTACAAAAACCGCAGAGAGTAGGTAAACAAAAGAAAGCAAGTGAAACAATAAGTAGCCTCCTTGCCCGCGCCGGGGGGAAGGGCGAGACTTAGGCCGGCCCGCTCAAGCCGGTCCTGTGCCAGGTACCTCTGGTACGGCGCCTGTTCCACCAGGGAATATCGAGCCTTAAGTGCTTTAAGCTCGGCAACAGTATGTGAATCCACGGACCGAACAAAAACACCCGGCGCCGTGGGAAAATTGAGATATCTCCCAGTAAGGTCTCGAACCAGGAACCACTGAGGTTGATAAGGCAGGACCGTGGCTCCCTCCTCGCTAGAAACAGAGTTGACATATTGTCGCAGCTCGGTCCGTCCTCAAGCTCACGACTGCGAACCATGTAGGCACACAACAACCTCCAGGTATTTGGAAACAGTTGCGCAGGGCAGACCTGCATGGCCCACAGAAATTCGGCGAGATGCGAGGCCAGAGGTAGCCTAAAACCCGCCTGAAGACTGAAAAGGTGCACGACCACGCACCTTTCGTAGGGCGCCAAGGAGCAGCCCCCCTCTTCAGGAAACGCTAACTCGACCCCCTCGGGCCAAGCGAAGTCCTTAGCAATAGCCACGAGGTCTTTGCGCTTTAGCTCGGTGGGTACCCCCTCAACCAGAAAAACCTCGCGGCCCCCCGAGGACATAGGGATCCTTTCCTCGAGGACAGGTGGAACGCAAGACACGGCGTCAATGATATACGCCGCGGCAAAACAAGCGGGCTCGTAGGAGGTGGAAGTCGGGGCCGCTTCAACACCCGACCTCACCACAACCTCGGCGACAGCCTCGTTGGAGACGGAAGACGAGGCCATTTCAACATCAGAATATACACGGAGTCGAGGAAAGCACGAGTTTATGGAAACGGCAGAGTCGCTAGAAGAGGGGTCGCTGAAGACTAACGAGGGAGACCTCGGGTTCTGAGAATCGCTCGGCTCAACACTCCCTGTGGACTCGGAGACCTCCTCGTAAAAACCCTCTTGGACTTTGAAAGCGAAGCCTGGCGGGGCGCTCGCTGAGGCTCTCCTAGGCATGAAAGAACGACGTCCAGGCCACGAAAGACGAGCACCTGGATAAGAAAAGAGGTTTGAAACGTCGGTCAAAATAACAAAGGGAAAGAGAGCACGAGGTCATCACAGCAACAGGAAAAAAGAACGCGAGGTCACAAGGGAAGAAAGGCCACGTGGAAACCCTAAACCTACTCTGACAAGATAGGACGGCTAAGGGGAATGTGAAGCGCCAAAAAGGAGGAAAGAGAAGGAAGAATGCCAACCAGCGGTGGAAGCCCAAACGTCCCGTCAGTCAAACATCATGGCGTTTGGGCTCCCGAGGATTTCAAAGATTCAAAATGATGGAAAAGAGCAAGCAACCAACCGTCAGCTGACAAGCGAAGGATGCAAGGGCATGGCGGTCGCCGGCACTGCCCCATCGTCTCACCACAACGGCACCGATAAAAAAGAACAAAACACCAAGAAGCCACCGTTCCCCACCAAAAACCAAACCAAGACAAGAAACAACGAAAGAAAAAAGAAAAGAGGCAGCGAGGGCGCAACGCCCAGGCAAAGACCACCCTTACCGCCGTCTCGCCGCCGCGGCACTGGCGAAAAATGCCAGGAAAAAAACAACCGTCACCCCCCCCCCAGAACAGGGAACGGAAAACACACAAAAGAAGAATCGAAGGCAACAAACACCGAAGAAGAATGAAAAGAAGGAGGTCGAGAACTTACTTGTTTAGAATCGGCGTGGAAAGAGCGGTTGTGCAACCGGAAAGTAGCAGAGGCTCGTCGGAAACCGCCTGAAGAAACCGTTCACCGGAAGTCTAAAGGACGAAGAAAGAGAAGGCGAAAATGTGGGGGGAGAAGATGAAGGGGAAGCGTGTAAGATACGTCCTTATAAAGAGCAGGCTTGGGCCTCCCCCGCTCCAGAAAGGCTTATTGGGCCTATTCCACCTGAACGGCCCATTACGCAAAATATGAGGAGCAAGCCCAGAAAGCTCCACCCATGCGAGCAAGAGAAAGGCCTAAGTGCGGAGCCTCGCAAGGAGAAAACATCGCAAGATGCCCTCCCAACCTCCAAAACCTCGTACCCTGCGGACTCAAGGAGCTTATGCCCTGCGACTCTCGGGGCGAGGTCCCCAGGCCATGGGGTTGTGATGATGTCCAAAATAGTAAAGTAAGAAGTGGGCCCAGGATACAAAGGACAAACGAACCCGGCGGGATTCCCAAGGATGATTTTGGGTCCCACATCCATGTCCCTCAGTTATTTTAAACAAAGTCCCTACCCCTGCGAGGTCCCCAGAAACCTCGGAACGAAGCCTAGACCTCGTAACCGACTCCAATGGCGCCCGCCCACGCGGACCAATCATGGATGCCGCCACCCCAAGCCAATCACCGGCTGCCTCGCCTCCGGACCAATCAGAAGCCGCGATCTCGGGCATCCCACATCGGATGAGCGTCAAAGCCCGATTCACTAATTCTCTATAAATAGGGGAGGTCCTCGTAAGTAACAGTGGTCGAAAAACATCTTGAACTCAAGAACTATCTTGCTCGTTGAAGATCGACGTGATCGAAACATCGTCAAAAGACCTCGCTACAGACAAGTGAAGTCCACAAAAAGACTTCAAGTCGCTCAGAAATCTCGTTCACATCAAGGACCTCGCTTCCCAATCTCGCAAGTCGTCAAAACCGCTTTCTCGGATCAACCTCGCACCAAGGTCAAGCAAGCGATACTTAGGGATATAAGGTCGTCTAACAACTAGGAGATCTCGAACGTTGTTAGGTCAAGATCTCGAACATCTGTAGGGGGTCTAGGGTGTAAATCTCAAGTGTTTGTAGGCCTCGTTGGTTTGTAATCTCGCTGGTTTGCAACCTCGTTGTCTTGTAATCTCGTTGTAAAGAAAATCATAAATAAAGAAGCAAGTGGTCGCACAATCGAATATAATAATTCCGTCTCTTGTCTTTTAGCGAACGGTTTATTTCGGGTTTCATCACTAGTCTAATGGGCCATTATTTAGAAAGAACAATAGTGAGAACAAGACGAATTGTAGTCGGACGAATGACCAAGGTTGAAGGTGTCGAAATAGTCAACACCCTCTTCATGATGGTAATCTTTTGCAACAAGACGAGCTTTATAACGATCAACAGACCTGTCAACTTTCCTTTTGATCTTAAAAACCCACTTACATCCCACAACACTAGTATTAGAAGGACGATGTACTAGTACCAATACCTTGCAAAGCATCAAATTCGGACTTCATGACAGCCAACATTTGAGGATATTTTTGTGCTTGGGCAAAGGTTTTCTGTTCAAAGTCGGGGGGGAAAGATAAGGGGGCATGGGGTGCTTGATGGATGAGAAAGCTTCTGATTTAAGGTTGCCTGTAGCCAGTGGCGTAGCCAGGAATTTGTGCCAGTGGGGGCTAAATTCCTGGCGAAACCAAGAATTTTTTTTTTGTATTTTTTTTTATAAAATATGCAAAGAAATTAGATTTTTTTGTATACAAAAATTATATATAGAGAAAATTTTAATTTTTTTCATAATATTTTGTATTTTTCAGTATAAAAAACCATTTTAACATATTTTATACATAAAAAAAATTAATCTCCTTTTTTTACCAAATAAACTACCCCCTCTGTTTCGCAATTTAGGGGTTTTTAGAACTTTGTATATATATTAAGAGAAGTTTAAAGTGGAATTGATGAGATTTTGTTTTTTGTGTACAAAATTAATACAAAATGAGATTAAATCATATAATATCACCCAATGGATGACATTTTTTAGTATTTATAAGTACATTGAAACTAGAAATACATTAATTAAACCTTATTTTGGCAAGTTTTAGTATTAAATAAATAAAAATGGACTTATATTTTGAAAATTTATTTGAAGACTAAAAGCCCGTAAATTGTGAAACGGATGTAGTAGTTTTTAACAAATAACCTAATTTTTTTACTATATTATTTTTTTTTTTTGAAAATTCCAGTGGGGGCTGTAGCCCCCACTAGGCACCATATAAGTCCGCCACTGCCTGTAGCAGCTCAAGTGGTCATGGGGTGTATGAAATTTTTGGTTGGTCGTAGGTGAGGAAGGGTCGGGTTTGGGTGAGTTGATTGTATGGGTGGTGCAAAAGCAAAGGACGACTCGGACAATGGTAGGGGCAAGAACTCTTGAAAGTCGTTAGCAGGAGACAATGATGTAATAGTATTTTTTATTGCTTTCTTAATAACAAATGGATAAAACGACAAGTATTGTGAAATAAAAGGGCCAATACGGGGCGCCCATGTCAGAATTGACGGGCGCCCATGTCAGAACTAGTCGGTTGCCTCGACCGACGAGATTGTAGTCGGTCGAGGTGACCGACTATATATTTTTTTATAAATAACACCACACGCTATCTGCAATTGCAGATAGCGTGTGGGGCCCATGTAGTCGGTCGCCTCGACCGACTACAATGGGTTTTTTTTTTAAAAAAAAAACAACGGCTCTTCTGCAAAAGAGCCGTTGGTTGAGGGCTATATAAAGCCCTCAATTGCACATATCAAGTGCATAATTGCACATATAAGTGCTTAAAAAAATTGCTATCGAGAGAAAAAAAAGTGTGAAAATGAGAAAAGGGTGGTCTTTCGGGTTAGGCAAATCTAAGAGCAAAAATCGTTCAAAATCTTCACATGGGCAATCGTCGCAAATAGATTTGAATGAAGGGGCGAATGTTGAAGATATACAAGCCAATGTAGAGCAAGAGGAGGTACCGGTCCAACCAACCGCTCCAAATGCGTTCGAGTTCGACATCACAAATCAAGTAGCTACGCCACTTGGGGGAGGGTTTTTAGGTATGTAAATTAATAATTTACGTTTTGAATCATCAAGTTTAGTCGGATTTATTTTATAATAATAATTTAGAATTATCTTAGTTTTATTTGTTAGTATTTTAATTTAATTTATTATTCATATTAGAATTTTTTTAATTTGATCTCATAGTAATTTTATTTGATAAGTAATTATAGTATTTAATACATTATATATGATAGTGGTCATACATTATTTATGTAGATATGCTTACGAGCGATCCCCGATATATGGAGTGGTATGCGTCTGGGGGTACAAACCCCCGACCACCACACGATTTTACTGGATCACCGTTTCCACCTAACCAATCGTCCACCCAATATACAACCCTCGACTATCAGAACTTGTGGGGGTCATCCACTTCCCAACACACCCCACACAGCACCAACCTAACCCCCACTAGGAATTTGTATACTGAATTCGATAATGCTTTCACTCCCCGGACCGACATACAGACTGGCCCACATGGTGATACTTGGATTCAAGATACAATTTCTTTTACTCCCTTGAGTCCTTATTTCCAAGCTGAGACTCAGGCGGGGACTTCTTATTTCCAACCTCCACCATCCCAACCTTATTTTCAAGCCGAGGGGACTTCTTATTCCCAACCTCCACCATCCCAACCTTATTTCCAAGCCGACTCTCATGCCGGGACTTCATATTCCCAACCTCCACCAGACCCTCCCAACACCCAAGATGGATATGGCGGCCAACCAATCGATACTAGTTTGTTGGTCAATTACGAGACGCATATAGCGAAGGTCTTATGGGAAGATCCAACGGTAAGAACGTTCAATTAATTTACCTTATATGTACGCATGAATAATTATACTTAATAATTTTGATAATAATGTTTCAATATACTACTAGTAAACCCTTGAGAGTGCATACGCGAGGGACGCTTAATGATTGGAACGAAAAGTTGACGCATGGAGGTGTGTGGGTAGCCCGTGCTCAACGTAGCGGATTATTGCGCCTACAACATTGGAGGTTCAAACAAACGGATGAAGCATTGGTTCAGGCTTTTGTCGAAAGATGGCACCCAGAAACGAACAATGTTCATTTTCCTTGGGGAGAAATATCAATCACCCTCCATGATGTGCACTACATTTTGGGCCTACCAATCAACGGGATGAAGGCTGTTTCGACGTACTCCGAAGAACAAATAAAGCAGTATATCAGTGGTGCATACGACGTTAGTCCTTCTGCAATGAAGAGTTTAGTGAGCAAAGGCTGCATAAAGATCAAACGTTAGAAGGAGATCATGTTTAGCATGATAGAAAATGAAGGAAATCAAGATTTGATAGCGTCAGGGTATTTGTGTGAGCTGTTGGGAAGCACCTTGATAATGGACATGACAGGTGATGGGGTACCCCTCAGATTGTTGCCGCTCGTGTTGAACCACGATCAGGTGATGGAGTATTCATGGTGTGCCGCTACACTTGCATGGCTACTCAGGCAGCTCGGAATGGCGTCCCGAGCTGAAGGAGCGCAGATCGCAGGGTGCTCATATGTGTTACACGTGAGTGTTGATACCCTTTTCTGTTTAAATTGCTAGTCCTGTTTTATTTGAATCTAACATATTCTCTATTTTGTAGAACTTCATTTGGAGGTACTTTCCATCACTCCAAGGTCACATTAATCACGATATCACACCATTGCCAGGGGAGATTTTCAAAGCAGATAAAGGTCGAAACAGGAATAATGAATCAGTGCTCTACTATCGTCACTACTTAGACAGGGTAGAAGTTGAAGATGTAAGTAACATCAAATTTAACTAACATTTTTATATATTATATAGCATAGAATTTTTTCAACTTGCAAGTTTAAATATTCTATAATATGAAAAATTTGTGTTTATGTGTAGGTCAATTTTATGCCATGGCGAGATTTTATCGACTTTTCCACTGGCGATCTTAGTTTGTCGAGTTATAGGGGTACCTTGACATGTCTCCACATCAAGGAGGCATATCACCCCGAGAGGCTCGCTCGTCAATTTGGTTGGCACCAGTCAATCCCTGAATTAGACGTTATCAAGCCAATCAGTTGCTTACGACCAAAAAACTTGACGCACGTGCATTTGAAGTATGATGTGCTATACTCGCCAAATGATGATCGCTGGGAAGATCGATGGAACTCGTTAGTGCCTATGGGGGAAATTGCACCACACATGTACTCTATGGATGCCGAGTACGTGCAATGGCATATGAGGCGAACATATCCTTTTTTGTTGCACACGTCCTCCGTAGAATTGGCAAACAACCATCCGCAACCCGTGGTGGATATTTATGCGGTACGTGTATGATGACACTTAATTGATTTTCTCATATTAGTAAAAAAACTTCAAATTCTAAAATAACAAATTTGTGTTGGTTTCACAGCGGATGACACTGACGAAGGCGCTCAGTAAACGACTAGAAGGTCATAGCAGTCCTGAAGTGGTCGAAGTCGCTCGCCAATTACAAGCCATCTGGTTTGGAGAGAGGCCTCCACCACCTATCCCGCCACGTGTAGGTGGTCGTCGTCGCCGCTCCCCCTCCGTACAACCCGCACGCCACAGTGATGTAGGACAATATAGATAGTTTAATTTGTTGTAGTTGTAGTTGTGTAATGATTACTTTGTAATGGTTACTTATATTTGTGTTGGTTTTGTTAATTATATTTGTGTTGTTTTTCCATAAACTAAACCATACAAACTAAACCATTCATACGAACGTACATAAACGATAATATTACACTAAACCATTCATACATTAAACCGAATCCATTCATACGAATGTACATAAACGATGATAATACACTAAACATTCATATCCTAAACCTGATAAGGACTAGATATCCGTCCATAAGGCTGAGACAAATTTTCTACAATCTGAAACTGCTCGAACCTATATAAACGATCATGATACCGGTCTAGATATCCGCCCACTGATGGATCATGACAGTTCGTCCACATAAGTAGCGGGGGGGCATCGGAGAATCATCGTGCAATGTAACGTACAATATTAAACAAAACACGCAATTATTAAGTGTCCTAAATAAAAAAACAATATTTATCAATAATGAGGATATTGAATTACCGGAACGTAGTGGTTCCCAAGGTAAGCAATACATGCAACCTTGTCCCAAAGAGAGTTAGAAACGCCTCCGGCTCCTGTGATCGGGAAACATGTGTGTGATATACCCCGACCTAATGTGATCAGTGTACACTGAAATCTAGTAGCAAATACAACGCCCATCGAAGGTGTCTCCATCCAGTACTGCCTTGGACAATTCTGGTGCAACCAGTTGACTTTATTAATCAACTCATCAACCTGCTTGAAGCCCCAACGCTTCATCCTCGAATATATCTCACGGTGGGTCCTCAGCTCCTGAACAAGCTCCCATCGCATACGCTGCCATCCATCTCTCGCATCCCACTCCATCTGAGAAGCGAGCGCCCTATATCCACAATGACCGTCTCCTGGAACATCATGCGCAGTGGCGATGTATGAGATCATGAAAGGAGGTACATGATGTATGAGATCTAATCCTCCAAAGTCGCTAGTGAGAGAGGGGCATGGGTGGAATAAACCCCATTCCCGACGTGGGAGGCAAAATCGGGTCTGCATCTTCCTCAGTCTCGACATCTTCCTCTTGTTCATCAACTGTTGGGATCGATGTAAATGTTGTACCTGGCATAGAATGAGCACCTTTTACAGCCCTTTTGCGCTGGGGAGGTTGTTGTTGTAGATGCTCCAATCTAGTCAACCCTCTTGCTTGAACCTTCGATTTCTTCCTAGGTCTTCCCTTCTTCTTTTCACCATCGGGTTCCTCCAATGTGTCGGTATCCTTGTACTTATGATAATCGCGGATCACCTCACGTTGCACGCGTTTGGGCATCGTGCCTGCATTGTAGTCTGCTATCATCTTCTCCCATTCAGCATCGGTATCTTCTATGCAATCATCCTCGGGCGATGTCGTCGGAAGGCCTTCCCATACCAATTGCTTCCAAAAAGGATGGATCATTGAAAGTTCAATAGGCATACATCGGTCGATGCATTGACGGACTTGGTGAGGGCACGGGAGCCTACGGGCAGTTGTCCACCATTGATCATTGCATTCCGGACTAAGAGGGGCACTAATATGATCGAACAAATGACCTATACAACTGTTGGATACCTTCGTTGGGAGGAGAGAGAATACCGTTCGGAGCGGTTCGGCCATGTGATAGATGGCAAGTGGAACAGTGGTGCGATCCATCTCCATCTGCCCACGTACGGTCATAACCTGGATTCTGACCGTGTTGTGTATCTTCCTCACTATAGCACTGAACCCCAAAACAGATGATCCCAAGTAATCCTTCAGCGTGGAGTGTTGTGACTCGACCCTACAAAAATTTGGAAATTAAAACACAATTTTGTAAAAATTTGGAAATTAAAACCCAAATTAGTAAATTCGAATGAGTGGCAAAAATAACTTATTTTTACGTATTTGTGGTCCTCGTAAAAAGGTTGAAGCGGTGGTCGGTGAATGCCCTCACAATCCGATCGCGCCAAGGGGTGAGCCAAGTTTTCTGGAGATATGTAAATAAAATTGGCTTCACGACTTCTTTCACCAATTGGAGTCGTGTCTCGTACTCCCACATGGTCGTCGAACAGAATAGCTCCCACGCTTTGTTTGCAAAAAAGTCCGCCGACTTATCCTTGAACCCATTTCCCAACGCGTATGCCCTACAATTGCGGTGGATGTGCACCCAACAAAGCATATGTTTGGCTTTGGGAAATAAGATATCTACAGCATTCACCTCAGCCATATCCCGATCGGTCAGAATGGCTTCTGGCTCTCTTCCAACCAGGTTATAGACCTCTCTCAATTGGAATAACACCCATTCGTAGTGGTCTTGAATCTCCCTTGTCATTAATGCAAAAGCAATACAAAAAGTCTTCCCGGTGCATGTAAATCCAACCATTTCACACAAAGGCATGTTGTACCTACAATGTCAATTCAATGGGATTTAATGCGTGTACTTCAATATACTACTACATCATAGGTAATAAAACGACTTACATGTTTGTTTTGTACGTCTAGTCCATCACAACGACGTAAGGGAACAACTTCAACAACTGGATCGACTTCGGATGGGCAAAGAAGATGTCTAGTACCTTACGGCTACCTTTCGCGGTCCGATAGTTGACATAGTATTGATTAGACTCTAAGAAATGAATCGCAAATTCGCTCACCCCCATTCCGTTCATCTCCTTTTTAAACACTTCGTATCGAAAATCATACAGCTGCTTCATTGATGTGGTCATATCTGGATACTTATCCAATAGGAATGTCATGGATTTCCTAGGTTCTATATCTGCCAAAGCCATATTTCTTGCATCAATCTTTTGGTCCTTAGTCAGTCGGCCCGCAAACGGATTGCCCTCTAGACTGGTGGAAAGGTCATGGTTGTGGTTACCACATTCCACCCTTAAGTGCCACTTCTGAGTCTTTCTGTCCCTCCAACCTATCAACTCGAATGGGCAACCCTTCTTTCTAGTACGAGGAAGAGATTTAAGCTCATCATCGACACCTAAATTCTTAACCATTTTACGCGGTATGCCTTTTTTTCCCGCTTTATACTCACCGCCTAATACACATCACAAACTAACCTTTGCCGACCAAGAGTTTTTTATGGTGAGTACAATGTTTAACCCCCTCCCTATCTTACGGGCCCACTCTATCAAATGATCTCGTTCCTCCCACTCACAATTATTTGCAAAATAACTAGAAAAATCTGGAAACTGAATAACCTATAATAATAAACAAAATCAATTAGAATTTTTTATCTTAATTTCTAAACTTCATAAAATTACATTTACATACCTGATTTGATTCTAGATTACAAACGGCGTCGTAATTGTGCTCATTTGAAACCTCATATCCTCCATTGTCGTCATCAACGTACTCCTCGTTTAAATCAAATGGGGCCGGTGGTTTTGACCCTCCCACCATCAACGACTACGTAAAATTACGAAATATTTAGAAAATATTATCGAATCGTATGAATTTAACGGAAAAAACTTAATAAATTGCTTAAAAATAAGTAATTAACTTACATTAAATTTTGTAATCAACCAATTCGCCATTTCGATAAAATTTTAAAAGTGAATTTTTTAGAGAAGATTGAAATGTATTTTCGGATGTGAAAATATTTTGGGGTATTTGGGTATATATAGAGAACGAAATCCACCCGTTCGGAAATAATTCCAACGGGTGGATAGTCGGTC
Source organism: Fallopia convolvulus (assembly GCA_964016875.1). NCBI lineage: Eukaryota > Viridiplantae > Streptophyta > Magnoliopsida > Caryophyllales > Polygonaceae > Fallopia > Fallopia convolvulus. Next base: position 50,134,431 of record OZ024726.1, on the reverse strand, counting down.
GCCTCGACCGACGTGTTGTAGTCGGTCGAGGTGACCGACTACTTATTTTTTTTTTAAAAACACCCATGTGACCGACTACATTCCACTTTCCGAGGCCCCATTTAGTCGGTCGAGGTGACCGACTGGGGCGCTCCTCAGTACTGACATGGGCGCTTCGATTACCCGAATAAAAGTAGTATAATTATTGTTATTTAAATTGAATTGTTTGATTATTAAAATCCATAAAATTTACTTAAAAGAGAAATCTTCAAATGACCGTAGAGTTGGAATCCTCCTTTCATCCCTTCACGTGCAGTTTTGTTCGTGTAATTTTGTTTTGCTCATTGTACTCGACACGTGTCAATTTGCATGTCTCTGCTTCCACACGCGTCTGATTGCTCAATAAAATTCATTTCTTTTGCTTTTAATCAGTCAAGTGATAAACCTAGGGATGGGCAGCTTTTGGCGTTTTGCGAAATTGGAAAGTACAAAGTCTAATAGATAACCTAATGAACTACTCCACCCATTGTTATATGGTTTTGGATTGGAACTTCATTGAGTTTGTATGCTAGGTCTGTTACACGCACGATTTCCAAATTGTCGGCCCATCGAACTTTAATATGGTATCAGAGCAGGTTTTGGTGTGGGTCCATTTTCCGGAGTTAGCGACCGAGTCCCAATAGTGGCGGTTCGCGAGCCTTGAGGATTCAAGCAGTCCGCCCAATATAGGCCGATCCAATTGTAACGGTTCGCTAATGTCTTGAAGGATTCTGTTCAAGTGTCAACTGGTCTGGACAGTTGCACTTGAGGACATATTGAGAGTTATTCACATCTGAAATTGAAAAGTACAAAACCTAATATATAACCTAATGAATTACTCCACCCATTGTTATATGATTTTGAATTAAAACCTAGGCCCGTTACATGCACAATCTCCAAATTATCGGCCATGTCGAACTTTAATAATGAAGATGTTGTGGCATGGCCGGGTTAACTCTTAACGAATTCGACCTACCGACATACTTTTCTATATCATTTCTTTTCCCATGGTAAAAAGTAAAAACCTACCGACATACAATAGAACGACCAATTTATTCCCATACACGGATTACGTTAATTGCCTATAAATACATATCATCGCTCTTCACTTACTTCTCATCCATCCATCTCTTTCCTTTGAAATCTTATCATAAGAAAACAAAAAGTGTTTAGATGATGAACATGAAGGCCATTTTCCTAGTCTGTCTTCTCTTCAGTGTGGCTCTTCTGGTCTCTGGTCGTGAGCTTACTGAAGCTGAAACTCAGACCACACTCAACACAAGTGAGTGATTAATTTTTCTTAATTAATTGATTTATATATATATATATGTATGAACAATGTGTGTATTGGAAGTAATTATTGATTGATAATTTTGTACTAATGAACAGAGGCAGAGGGTTCTTCAGTGGGCGGATACTCAGCCACGGAGAAGAAGGAAGGCGGTGTGAAGCCCGACTTCTTGGGCTTTCACCGCCACCACCACCACCACGGCGGCGGTGGACGCTACCCACCTGCTACTGCTAATAATGGCAATTAAGAGACATTCGTATGGCCGATCAAATTAATTAAATGCCCATAAGTACGAATTTATGATCGAATATATATCTCTCAAATTCAATAAAGTTGGGGTGCAGGTAGTTTATGCTGCACGTCTCTGTGACGTTGTACACTCTTCTCGTACCCCATATATCAATATTGTATGTATTGTGATCTGTTATGTGATGTACACGTGTTCGCGTTTGTGGTGGTTTGTCCTATGTTAATTAATTCTATATTCGGTGGAGAAAACAAAACTGTTCATTTCATGGAACACATATATTAGAAAACTATATATGCTTAATTAACCCTAGGATCAGGATGAAGTGAATTGGAAACTCGAAGAGGAAGTTTAAATCGCAGATTTCGTTAATTAAAATATTTTTACATTTCTGTGGCTAGTGGCTAGTAGCAACTAGCAAGTCCTAGTCCTAATTGGTTGTTAGTAGTTATTAAGCGTGTTGCAATAACAATCTGGTCGACCACATAAGCTAAGCGGTGTATGGAAAGAAAGAGCTTTAGACGTGAGATCAAGCTGCATATAATTTAGTGAAGTAATATTTACAGAAGTCTTCTTATGAGTTAGATGGGAGGAACAAATTGGGTCAGCAATGCTCAAATATGGCCAGTTTAAACTTAAAATTCTTGGATAAGGTGAATTTTGGTTTTGAGTTCATGGTTAATTAGCCAAGTGCATACCTGCTGTTCAACCAAATGCAGAGGCGGAGTCAAGTAAGAAGGCACCATTGCCTACCGAACCTGGATCGCAAGTGATAAAAGATTGCAATGAAGGCAAGGGGTCGTATGGTGAATGGATGGTGGTGGCGAGAAAACCGAAGATGGTAAAAGGAAAAGCTAAGGCTACTGACGCCCAGGTTCCTCCGGCGAAAGTGAGTGCTAAGAGCTCCGTTCAGAAGAATATTCCGGCAACCAACGAGAAAGGAAAAGATAAATTTTCCCCCGATTCTAGGCAATTATTTTTGCCCGTTAATAGATTTGGGGCGTTCGAATTAACGGATAAGGAAGCTCTAGATTTGGTGGTTACTAGCCATGTTGATACTGGAAATTCGGTGTTGATTCAAAAAAAGGAAATTAGCAATGGTGAAGTCAAACGTAGCAGGGAGGAAAAGGAAAGGAATAATTTTGAGAAAATTGTTTCCAAAATTGTGGGGCCAATTGAGGTCAAAAAGGCTAGTTCCTCTACCAGTCCTTTAGAAGAAGAAGTTAATGGATGTGTTAATAATCAGTTGGGTTTTAATTCGGGAAAAACTACTGGGCCGCCTCCAAGTAAAGCCCAAGTGGATAGAAGGAAGCCCAGAATAGGAAGGTTGGAAGGTGTTTTCACGCCTAAATCCAATTCAAGGAATGGGTCTGCTGGGCCAAATAGCAATATTATGGATGTTCCGAAAAAACGCCAACGGAATGCTGAAATCTCGCAAGCTCCCCAAAGTTTATCTTCAGTTGCGGTCGAAAATATCAGTGTTCAAACTTTTAACCCTGACCCTGGGCTCTCAGGTGGTTCGGGTATTCAATGTTTTCAGGACCATCATATGATCCAAGTTGAGGCCAATGTGTCTAGTGGGGTGGAGAGAGTTCAACCCATGTCAAACCAATGTGGTGTTCTGCTGAAACATACTCCTTCGGTTCCGACCGTCGACGACGATTCCGCTATGGCGGAGAGTGTTTTGGCTCATGGGCCAAACTAATTCTTTCCCTGTTTTCTCTTAAATTGTTTTTTGTTATGCTGAATGTCTTATATTGGAATTGTTTTGGTGCAGGAAAGCCAGGTTTTCGTAGAGCTATTCGCTATTTATGTCGACATCATAAAGTGGATGTTTTGGCTTTATTCGAAACAAGAGTTTCGGGTGATCGGGCACAATCTATTTGTGACAGGCTCATGTATGCAGACTTTTCTGGTTGTGACAGAGTGGAAGCTCGTGGCTTTAAGGGCGGGATTTGGCTCTTTTGGAAAAAAAATATTGTGAATATGAAGGTTGAGGAGAAAAACGACAACTTCTTACATGCTTCGTTTTTGGAATCGGGTGTTCAGTGTCACATGTTTATGGTGTACGGTCCTCCGAGCTCTACGAGACGTGAGGTCTTTTGGAAGGAGCTTGAGGAAGCTGTGAATAATGTGGAGGGTCCGGTGGTGATAGGAGGAGATTTCAATTGCATTCTCTTTAGTCATGAACGCAAAGGTGGTTCGGGTAAACTCCATACTGATTCGGTTGTTTTTAACAATTGGAAGGACAACTTGAACCTGGTCGATCTTGGTTTTAGTGGTAATAGCTTCACTTGGAGTCGCCGTATCTCGCCGTCAACCATCGTGCACAAGAGACTGGACAGGCTTTTTATGAACATGGATGGACGCCTACGATGGCCGGAAGCGAGGGTACGACATTTACCTAGGTTCTCTTCGGATCATAGTCCCTTGCTTTTGAATTTCAGCCCTTGCGTCCAGTTCAACAAGAAACGGAGACCGTTCCGTTTTGAGGCAGCGTGGTTCTCTCACCCGAGTTTTGATGTGAATATTAGAGGGTGGTGGTGCAACGACGTTGAAGTTTCTGAGGCGTTAGTCATGCTAGAAAAGGAGCTTATCTCTTGGAACAAAAAGGAGTTCGGTAACATTCATAGTAAGAAGAATGAGCTAATTCAAAAACTCGACATTATTCAGAAAAATTTGGCCAGTTTTGGTTCGTTGAATATGGCTGAGTTAGAAGCTAAAGTTCGTTCGGACTTAGAGCTTGTCTTGGAACAAGAGGAAATGCTTTGGTTCCAAAAATCCCGAGAACAATGGCTTACTTGTGGGGATCGGAACACTTCTTTTTTCCATAAGTCTACTATTATTAGACGAGCTTATAATCGGATTGAAGGGCTAAAAGATGGTTCTGGCCGATGGGTGGAAGATAGAGCAGAGCTCGAACAGTTAGTTGTGGAGTTTTATAGTGGTTTGTACAGGGCTGAACCGACGGATTTGCACAGATTTCCGTTGCTGAATTGTAGTTTTCCGAGCCTCAGTTTGGACAGATTTGAGTGTTTAACGGTGCCGGTTTCTACTGCTGAGATATGGAAAGCGTTGAAGTCTATGGGCCCTTTTAAGTCGCCGGGAATTGACGGCTTTCAACCCGGATTCTTTCAACGTTGCTGGGAGATGGTTAGTGACTCTGTTTCGACGTTTGTTAAGGTTTTCTTTCGCACTTGTTCTCTTCCTACAGGTATGAATGACACCTTGATCGTGCTCTTGGCTAAAGTGGCTAAACCTGAAGTTATTAGCCAATTCCGACCTATCAGCCTCTGTAATGTGTTGTATAAGGTGGTTACTAAGGTCTTGGTTAACCGGATTCAACCCTTCATGTCGGAAATTATTGGACCGACTCAGGGAAGCTTTATTCCGGGCCGTATGATTACGGATAATATCGTTGTTGCTCAAGAAGTGGTCCATTCTATGAAAAAGAAAAAGGGCGCAAAAGGTTGGATGATTTTGAAATTAGACCTTGAGAAAGCCTATGACAGATTGAGTTGGGAGTTCATAGAGCAGAGAATCCGGTCCCTGAAAATCCTATTTAGAAACTAAAATCCTATTTTTGAAATCATAAACCTTTTAGAAAAAAAAAACTCTAAATATAAAATCATTGATTTCTTGTTATAATTAGGTTCTTAACCTATGCCCTGAAAATCATTCCTTTAATATAGATAGATAGATAGAGGCAGAATACATAAACGGCCCCCTGACCTTTGACCAATTGGTCACTTTTACACCCCACCTTTGAAAATGTTCGATTGAGTACCTAAATTATAATATTTCGACCTATTGAACACCTAACTATACACATTGTGACCTATTTAACACCTTAATACTGATGTGGCATTATACGTGTATTTCGCTCTCTTTTGATAGAGAGTGGGAGAGTTTATTATTAGCTTATTTGAATTTTATAAATTATTATTAATAAAATATTTTTTAAAATTAAAAATGACTTGTCCTCAATATTGCAGAACATCATCATGTAACTTGTAGAGTTTGTCCTCAATATTTAGAATTAATTAAAATAAACCAATCTAAAAAAACAAAATTGTAAAAACCCAAATAGCATACCAGCACAAACAAATTTTTGGGAAACAAAGCAGTTTATATCCTTCAGATCTACAATGAAAGAAGACAAAGAATGATGAAAGTGAGGACTTTGTACTGCTGCTCTTCCCCACCACCAAGCCAGATTTGAGATATTGTCGGCCTTGAGTAGCTCCGCTGCCGTTTGAATCGCATAGCAACATCCCAGATCTGCGATATTGGAGGCCAGATGGAGAAGTGTCATCATCCTGCTTCGACGACTACTCTCCGTCGCTTTGGCAGCCGACTTGGTCAGTCGCAAAACTGCAAAAGGGCAAAAGGATCTTTGCTGGAAGCCGGCCGACTCGGGGGTCGTAAAATCAACACTCGAGCACACCCAAACGACACTCAAAAGGATCTTGTTCTTCAAGGACACCACCTTTGGCCATGTGATGCCGGCTGCAAGGGATAAACACCAGGTTAGGAACTACAAGAGCTCGAAAAACCCAGTCACAGTAGCTTAGGATCAGTGTAGGGGATAGAGTCACCGATCGAGGAAGCTAGCTGCAGGTAGAACAATGGATTCAACCAAAGAGAGAGCTTTGAGAAATTGAAGGAGATACTGTTTCATTGATTCCGCGGCACACAATACAATGACAGCTTTTATACGACACTACTAGGTTACCCAAAGGGGAAAAGACTCAACCGGGTTTAATCCACACGCAGGTGTAAACCGGGTTTAACAACAAAACATGAAATGAACCGGAAATAACAGGACTGACTCGAAAGCTTGAAATAACGATAATCCAGAGAGGGGATTTATTCAGCACTGTAACAGTACTCCGCCGGCGAAAACATCCTTGTCCTCAAGGATGAAAATCTGGATATTTGCGATCTAGTTCATCAGAAAATTCCCATGTGGCGTTCTCAGCAGTGTCGTTTGTCCATTTGATTAGGAGTTTTGTTGCAGCTACACGCCCGCGCTTGACCATCTGTCTATCGAGCACAGCTTCTGGCTCTCTAAGTATTCCCAGGTCTGCAAGGTACTGTGGGAGATTAGAATGCGAGACAGAGGAAGGGTTGGGACACAACTTCAGTTGACTGACGTGAAAGGTGTCGTGGATGGAGGCGGACGATGGCAATTGCAGCTTGTAGGCGACCTTGCCAATCTTGTCTAGGACCAGAAAGGGTCCATAAAATTTAGGGGAGAGTTTGTGGGGACCTCGGCCTTTCACTGTGGACTGGCGGTATGGGTGTAATTTCAGGTATACCCAATCGCCAATGGCGAAAGAGCGGTCTGAGTGGTGTTTGTTGGCCAACTGAGTCATGCGGTGTTGTGCTCTTTGAAGGTGATGCTTAAGTAGCTTGATCAGCTCCTCCCTTTTTTGCAGGCTGCGATCAATTGTGGCAACTTTGGACTCTCCAGGGAGGTAGGGCAAGTGAATCGGTGGGGGCTGGCCATAGAGGACTTCGTACGGGGTTATGTTTGTGGCTGTGTGGTGATTGGTGTTATACCACCACTCGGCAAGTGGAAGCCAGGAACTCCATGTGGTTGGAGCATCAGAACACATACAGCGCAAGTAGGTTTCAAGGGTGCGATTGGTGACCTCCGTTTGGCCATCGCTTTGAGGATGGTAGGCCATGGAGAAATTCAGCTGCACGCCTTGGAGTTTGAAGAATTCCTGCCAAACTTCACTCAAGAAAATCGGGTCCCGGTCGCTAACAACCGATTTAGGGAAGCCATGTAATTTGAAAATGTGGTCCAAGTATAGTTGCGCCACATCAAGGGAGGAAAATGGATGTTTTAAGGGCAAGAAGTGGGCGTATTTGCTCAGGCGGTCAACCACCACAAGAATGGCGGTGTACTTCTTGTTTGAAGTTGGCAATCCCTCGATAAAGTCGAGGCTAATGTCTTCCCAAACATCTTCTGGGATGGGTAGGGGTTGTAGGAGGCCCGGGGAGGCTGAGTTATCGGGCTTGCTGCGCTGACATGTGGAGCAATTTCTCACATAGTGTTTCACGTTTTTATGCAGCCCTTTCCAGTAGAATAAAGCTCGAACTCGTTGTGTCGTGGAATCCCTTCCAGAGTGACCCCCGACGGGTGAATTATGGAGCCATTCAAGAATTTTTGTTTTCAATAGCGGGTCATCACCAACAACAAGTTTGCCCTGCCGTCTGAGTTCATTGTTCAGAAAGCTGAATTATGGATGAGAGGAAGGGTCGTTCCCTAGGTCCTTGATGATGGTTTGGAGAGAGTCATCGGTTGTCCAAGCTTGTTGAATCATGTTATACAGATCATCGTTTTGGAGTGATAAATGAATCTGTAACAAGTTAGCATGGGAGATTCTTGATAAGGCATCTGCAGCATGGTTTTCCTTGCCTTTTTTGTATTGAATTTCATAATCAAACCCCATGAGTTTGGCTATCCACATATGTTGAAACGGGGTGGTAACATTTTGATCTAAGAGGAATTTGAGGCTCTTTTGATCCGTTCGGATAATGAAGTGACGCTGAAGCAAATATGAGCTCCACGTTTGGACAGCATGGACGACGGCTAGCAACTCTCTTTCATAAACTGAAAGGAGCTGGTGTCGGGGGATAAGTGCTTTGCTAAGGAAGCAAATTGGATGGTGATCTTGCATAAGAACAACCCCTATACCTCTACCGGAAGCATCTGTTTCGATAATAAATGTTTTAGAGAAATCGGGCATGGCCAGCACAGGTGCAGTCGACAAGGCTGTTTTAAGCTGATCAAATGCCTCAGTTGCTTCAGCTGACCAAGAGAACCCTTCTTTTTTGAGCAGGTTCGTTAGGGGCTTGGAAATCAAACTATAGCCCTTCACAAATCCCCGGTAGTAATTGGCAAGACCCAGGAATCCCCGAAGTTGCTTCACTATGTTGGGTAGAGGCCACTCAATAATAGCCTTGATCTTGGAGGGATTAGTACTAACGCCTTCAACTGATATAAAATGGCCTAAATACTCGATTTTCGTGGCCCCAAATGTGCACTTGGAGTTGTTCAAGTATAAGTGCTGCTCTTGGAGGATGCGAAAGACGATTTCCAAGTGATAAAGGTGCTCATCCCAATTTTTGCTGTACACCAGTATGTCGTCAAAAAAGACTAATATGAATCGCCGGAGGTGATCTCTGAATATCTCGTTCATAAGGCTTTGGAAAGTGCACAGCGCATTCGTGAGGCCGAATGGCATCACAAGGTACTCGTAATGGCCGGAGTGTGTTTTGAAAGCTGTTTTATGAACGTCGTCGGGGTCCATTCGAATCTGGTGAAACCCACTCTTAGGTCAAGTTTAGAGAAGAGTGTTGCGCCTCCTAATTCATCAAGGAGGTCCTCTAGAAGGGGAATCGGGTATTTGTGCTTGACTGTTTGAGCATTCAAATCTCGATAGTCGACACAAAGACGCCACGAACGTCTTTTTTTTTCACAAGAACGACGGGAGAGGCGTACGAGCTTGCGTTGTTCTGAATAACCCCGGATGACAACATTTCTGAAATTAAGGCCTCAATTGCATCTTTTTGAATGGCCGGATATCGGTATGGTCGTTTACTAACCGGATTAGCGCCGTGATGTAAGAGAATTTGGTGGTCATGGCCTGGGCGAAATGGGGGCAAGGTTGTGGGTTCTTTGAAAAGGTCTTGAAATTCGGCTAACAAAGCTGTTAGGGCGGGTGGGGGGTCTGAATTGTGGTCAAAGGCATTTATGTGGTGGAGGGTTGGGGAAAAAGCATTGGACCACTGTGGTGTGGCTTGAATAAAAGCAAGTTGGGGACCATTGGCTAGGAGTTTATTCATGGAAGAGCTGCCCACGGTTTTCTAGTCATAATTGATCAAACCACGAATGACATGTTTGTAGCCGTCGACGGAGAATTCCATTCTCAACTTGGAGAAGTCCCACACGATAGGGCCTAGAGTAGAAAGCCATTGAATGCCTAGAACGAGGTCACAACACCCCAGTGGGAGGACCACTACATCAGAAACAAAAGTCGATTTTTGAATTCTCCAGGAGAATTTTTCACATGCCCAACTAGTGCTCAATTTGCTACCATTTGCAACAGACACGGATAGAGATTTGATGGACTCAAGCTTGCAACCAATCAGCTTAGCCACTTCCAAGTCGAGAAAGTTATGGGTACTTCCCGAGTCAATGAGTATGTGTAGTGGTCTGCCCTCGTAATAGCCTGTAACTCGTATAGTATTGAACATGGAAACCCCTGTTAATGCTTGTATAGAGATGTGCAACGCTGTACCATCTGTTTCAGCCCCATCATTATCACCGCTAGACTGAGTGTCATCCTCGTCTGGGTCACCGTCTCCTTCCATGAAATTAACCTGTGGTTTCCTATGTGTGAGTTGGTGTGCAGGGCTGTATTTCTCATCACAATACATACAAAGGCCTTTTGCCTTTCGCTCTTGCATTTCAGCATAAGAGTAGGTTCGCCCCGGCCGCTCAGCATTTGGCTTGAAGGGAGCCTTGTTTGGGGTGGGTAAGATAGCTAGGGGGGTGGGTTTTTGTGGATGTGGAGGGGTGGGAAAAAGGCTGGGGGTTGTGTTTTTGCTGAAGTTGTGAGACCCCTTGACAAGAGAGTAAGGATACTTTGAAGAGGCCTCTTTTAGCTTGATTAGCTTGGCTGCTTGGTGGATCGTTGTTGGTGAAAATTGGCGCACATGGAGCTGCATTTGTGGGCTTAAATTTGCTAGGAAAATGCTTAACGCTTGGGACTGGGTAATGGTTAACTTTGTGAGGGCCCCTTCGAAAGCGTCGAGATAGCTATCAATGTCTCCCATGTAGCGGACGTTAACTAGCTCCGCCAAGGGATCATCTATGAGCTCACAAAAGCGAGCCGAGATGTCCACTATATACTCGGACCAGGAAGGGAATTGGTTGCCTCTTTCACGCATATAGTTGTGATGCCACTGCAGGGCACGTCCGTCCAAGTGCAGGGATGCCAAACGCACACGATAATCAGGGAGAGTGTTATCTAGGGCAAAAAATTGCTCACAACGATACAACCAGAGCTTGAGGCCAAACCCATCAAATTTAGGGAAATCTACTTTGGTCAAGCGGGACGCTAACCCGCCCGGAAAAACAGAGCCACTTGCTGAGGTGGTGACGAGGGCGAAAGGGGGAGGGCTGAGGTTACCTTGGTCAAGCTGCGAGTTTAACCTGGTAACCGAAGTTTCAACCCGACCGCTGTTGCTGGACGGAAAAGGATTATCCGGAGGCCGCACCAACTGAGCTACCGCTGTAATGGCGTCCTTGAGTTCTTTGATGTCCTGGTCATGCCTGATTCGCGTAGCTTCACGTTCAGCAGCGATTTCGGCTTGCAACGCTTCAAATTGCTGGGTAAGCTCTGCGATTGTCATGGTTGGCGTGGGCTAGGTGGAGGACCGAGTGCTCTGATACCAATGATGCCGGCTGCAAGGGATAAACACCAGGTTAGGAACTACAAGAGCTCGAAAAACCCAGTCACAGTAGCTTAGGATCAGTGTAGGGGATAGAGTCACCGATCGAGGAAGCTAGCTGCAGGTAGAACAATGGATTCAACCAAAGAGAGAGCTTTGAGAAATTGAAGGAGATACTGTTTCATTGATTCCGCGGCACACAATACAATGACAGCTTTTATACGACACTACTAGGTTACCCAAAGGGGAAAAGACTCAACCGGGTTTAATCCACACGCAGGTGTAAACCGGGTTTAACAACAAAACATGAAATGAACCGGAAATAATGGGACTGACTCGAAAGCTTGAAATAACGATAATCCAGAGAGGGGATTTATTCAGCACTGTAACACCATGGTCCAGATCTGAGTTTGTCGGTGGTGAAGCATTCTCCAACGCCATGGTCCAGATCTGAGTTTGTCGTCAGTTAAGCTTTCTCCAGCGCCATGGTGTAGATCTAAGCTTTCTCCAGGAATCCAATTGAGATCCAAATCTTAGATTTAGATTGAGATCCAAATTCTATCTCTCCCAAAATTGTTTTATGTGACAAAAAATAAAAGGAAAAATAAAAAATCTACTATATATATAAAAGCAATAAGGTTTGGAGCCTCCATGTTGCGCCACCTCAGCTTTTGCCACATGTCGTTCTAATAATGCGCCATCTCAGCTTTTGCCACATGTCATTACCATATTAATCTACATAATTTTACTTTTTTTCTAAAAATACCATATAAATTTACACTATTAATAAATTTTCCACGTCATGTACACATCATAATTTTTTTTTATACTAATATAAAAAATTTACTATATTGAAGATTTGATTCTACAAAAAAAAAACTATATTGAAGATTTGTCAAGTCAAACTACCTTATTTACAAAATCTCATATCTTCCCTATTTTATTTCCTTTTTAAAAAATTACGTATAATTTTATTAAAGGTTTTCTACATGCATTTTTGAAAAAATCATGAAATAACTCACTTTGTATCTACTCATAGCTTTTATTTTTTAAGATAACAATATCTCATACCGATCTCATTATGTTATAAATCACTTCTTTTGGTTAAATTATTATGGATTTTTCTATATATAAATCTAAATTTGAAAAGATTTTGTAAATCTTTTATTTAAGATATATATATATTTAAAAAATTCCTAAGATTTATTAGTTCTATTTTAGAATTTTAGTTCTTTTATTTGAGTATATGGATATTTAACAAATTATTATTAGTCCACAAAACAACTAAACAAACTATTAAGATTATACTATGTAAGCGGATATATTTTTTCAAAATCTAAAAAAAAAAATCTTAGTCTTTAAAAAATATATGAATTTCTTAAATACAATGAAAAGAGATAAAATGTAGGGCTACTTTAAATTCCATGCAATTAAGGGCCTGTTTGGATTACATGTATTATAATGTCATTTTGAATTATTTTGCATTAATTTGAAAATTACATTATAGTACATATTAATGAACTTTTGCATTATCTCGTATTATTTTGGATTACGTACTATTTTGGATAGTCTACTGAGTCTTGGTACTTATATAGCAGTATATAACATGTATTAATGAAATTTAGTGAAAATGATAATGATAATATTTTTTTAATAAAACATGAATTAAACACATAAAACAGTTCATCCAAACAGACTTTTACATTATAATGAGGCAAAATACATTATAATGTAATTTTGCATTAATAATACATGCGATCCAAACAGGTCCTAAATACAAGGAAATAAAAAAATCTCCAAACACGTGAATGCAAGTTCATGATATCGAAATTTAAAAAAAAATCGGTGATAATTTTTTTACATATAAATTAATGAAAAGATATACACACAATATAAGTTCCATTTTATAAGTCAAACAAAATCAATATTATTTAGGTAAGAAATCTTAACCATGTTTATAATTGTATGTAGCAATTTTTTTCCTTATTTAAAAGATATACTTACAAATTGCTTATTTAAAATAAAAATACAAAATGTCTTAATCTATATATATATATATAATTAAAACCCCTAAGGATTCGAGCCTCCTCATTGCGCCACGTCGGATTTTTCCACTTGGCGAGCCCTTATTACGCCACGTAGGATTTTGACACATGTCAAAATTTCCTTACTCTATCTATTTTACTTGTCATATAATTTTTAACACTTCATATTATTTATTGCCATGTCATTTACACATCACCTACACATCATATATCAATAAATCATCTAAATATATCAAATACTTCATATTATTTATTGCCATGTCATTTACACATCACCTACACATCATATATCAATAAATCATCTAAATATATCAAATACTTCATATTATTTATGGCCATGTCATTTACACATCACCTATACATCATATATCAATAAATCATCTAAATATATCAAATTTAAATTTATTATAGTTATCATTATTAAGCCAACCCCTAGATTCAATTCAGACTTCATATCTTCATCTTCATCAACGTCATCTCCAACCCCGAGTCCTCCACATCCTCCTCGGCAACCCCGAACTTTGCTCCTTCGCCGACATCCTCGATCTGGCAAAGAATCCAACAATGATTCTCAAAACCCTCATCGTATTAATCACTGTCCCGATACGATATTAACGTCACACACCCACCACCAAATATGGTGTCATGTTCGACCGGAAGGAAAACACCATGTAGGACAACCCGTGCACGCTCCGCTACGTCAACTGCCCCATCTTCGTTCTCTCCAAGGAGGAGCTCCATGTTTGATGGTATTTGATAGCATAATAATCAAGTATGATTTACTTACAATTTTCGAAATTAATTAAGCCATTTTTGTGAAAATTTTGTTTGTTTGATTCGTTCCATTTTTTTCGGCAATTTGATCCATTTGAATGATTTACATTCAAATTAGAAATTTTATAAATTTGTTTTATTCATTCCACACGTAGAGTATCTTTTACCAAATCATATCTTCTTCAATTTACGTTCAAATCAACAATAATAAGGAAAGATGTTCATATTCTTTTTTTTTTATCGATTTGGCGTATATTTTCTTTCATATATAAAAATATAAAAATTCCTTTAATGAATCGTTTTTGAAGAATATTTAATACGAGTATTTTTTTTTAATTCTGCAATCTTTTTAATTGGGTTTAGATTAAAAAACTAACTATATATCTATAAATCTATAAATATATAAAAATCTATATTGTTGAGGATACGAATTTTTATTACTATATATTCAGGAAAAATCTACATGTTTCAATTTAAAAAAATACTGACTATATATTTCGTATCTTTTGAATTTTTGTTCATATTTTTTTTAATAATTATGTAATCTTTTTGGCAATTTTACGTTCAAAAAAACCCGTTTTTAGAGGAATTACCATAAATGAATTTAAATGTTTTTGTACCAAATCTTTTAGTTTTAATTTTGTGATATGTATACAAAAATCTTTTATGTTCAAAATTTAAACAAGAATACGCCATTTTACAGGTATAGTTGCTTTTGTGTTTATGATGAGTCAAGTATTTTTAGTGTTTTCAGAAATTAATTTATCTTCTACTCCTAAAAGCTAAATATTATTTTATATATTATTCCGATAAATAAAATATATTTCATGTAATTCAATGTTATTAAATAAAATATACAATTTTAATTTATAATTTTTGCTAACTCTTTTTTTTATTGTCTTCCTATATAGATTGCCCTATAAAAATAATGAATCTAAAAATATCCTTAAATAATCAATTACAAATAACCAATTTTTCTTTAATTTTTTATTTATAACCATGTGGATAATCTTTATCCAAATCTTCATCTAACACGCATATTATATGCATATATTTTTTACACATATTTTTTTAATAATATGATATGAAAAGAGTAATAATTAGGATATAAACCAATATGCCGATTACATATGTTAAAAATATATGAATATATTGCATTAAAAATAAACTATAATTCGAAAAAATAGTAGAAAATCGGACAGGTCTTCGACGCAGCCGGAATCGACGAGAAGCTCCCCAAGTGCGTCGAAGACGCCGTCGCCATCGACGCCAAAGTCGAAGTCATCGTCGGCGAGGACATTGACGATGTAATCGACGATCGGCTGATCAACGTCTTCGACTCGCTGGCCGAGCACTTCGTGTACCACAGATTACACTTTTTTTAAGATATTATGGATTACTTCTCAGCTATAGTTATGATAAATAGTATTCGATTGTAACACCTGTATTTGGAGTTGTTTCTTATCATAAAAATGCTTAGGAACACTATTCCCAGATTAGCAATACAAATGAGCTCATCCTGTCAGTTTATTATTGTCAAGTGCTCTCAAGAACCTTTCCCCCCTGTGGCAGATTCATTCTCAAAGCCTGTTTCTGGCTCTGATGACTCTCAGTCAAGTGGTTGGTTTCGAGCATTTACAGTTGCTGCCTACAAGCCGTACTTTGATGTTGATACTTCTGATGTCATGGAGAGAATCAAAGAGTCTCTCTTCCCATTTAAAGGAAGTTTTACAGAAATGATCTCAAACAACCCAGATTTGTAAGTTGTAGTTCGCTAGTTTGTTGTTTCTATGATCTTATATGCGGTAGTTCACACAATGCGCACACTTGGTTCTCATCTGTTGCATTCACTTATGCTATTTACTGCCTTCTTTGTTTTTAACCTTTGGTAATCTTATTGTTTGATGATAAGCAGATATGGACCGTTTTGGATATGCACTACGCTGATTTTTGTGGCTGCGTCTATTGGTACATTCGTCACATATGTGGCTCACAAGCTACAGAACAAGGAGTGGGATTATGACATAAATGTAGTAACTTGGTCTGCTGGTTTGTTCTATGGTTATGTAACCATCGTTCCTCTTGGCCTTTATGTGGTCCTCAAATACTTCTCTGCTCCATCTGGCCTTGTCCAACTATTCTGTCTGTATGGTTACTCCCTGTTTGTGTTCATTCCTGCATTGGTAAGCCAATTTTGTCTTTGCAATTTGCTTTAATCATATTAAAAGGTTCAAATCATTCACAATTTTCTATTTATATATTAGTAGATGTTATGAATTCTTATGGTGTTAGTTACAATTTGCATCTAGAGTGTCGTTGTACATTTTTAACAGCATGTATCTTACCAAATGGTATAAGACCTTTGACAAAAATGACGTTGTTGAGACAAAAGTTTTTAGAAATCCTTACCTTTCCAATGCCCATGACTTGTCCCATACTATTGTTACCGAAGGTGATGTTGCTACCTTCTTGTTGTTGAAGTGAGATGAATGACTCAAAGGTTCCCGCCATATGTGTTGAGCATGCACTATCAAAGAACCAGGGAACGCTTTCTCTCACTCCATTCTGCAAGATAAAAGTCAGTTTTTACGAACCTAGAGTTGCTTAACAACTCTTTTGGGTTGGGCAACGTGATGTCTGTCAAAATTTCTTTCATTGTAAACACTTTCAGGATCAATGGTTGGCTCACGTTCATGAGCATCCCAAAGTCCATAGGACTTATTGCCTCTTTTCTTTTTCATGTACTCATGTTTATAATGACCTTCTTTTCCACAATACCAACATGTTCTATGAGACTTAAGACCAAAATATTTGCTATACCCTAGAAAGACCGATTTTTTGTTAATACGAGCTTAAAAATCAATTTGTGAGAGTTTCAAGTTCTCAACTTGTTTCTTCCGGATTTTATGTGCTTTTTATCCCGAGTAACAAAGTTGCTTACCTTTGCTTAAGTTCCCCACCTTAGATGTAGAACAACTTGCTTTGTTGTTACAAGCAGGTGTGTAACTCTTAGGCTTAGGAGCGCACATGGTTTTCGATTCCTTAGGCACATAGGAATATCCAAGTCCAAGTCTTGACCTCATATAATCCTCAAAAGCTTTCTTAGCAAGAAACTCTTCTATCCACCTTTTCTTTTTAATCTCATTACTTGCCTTTTCCTTTTCTTCTTCGTTAACTAACTTAGCATTACCAAGTCTTAACATGAGATTTTCTCCTTCCAGGTTTGTTACTTTCTTATCTAGGTCGACCACTTCAGCTTTAAAGTTATCACAAGTTTTACAAACTAAAGACTCTGAAATAGAAGATTCATTTTCTAACTTAGCACATTTTTTAGACCAACCTTTGTTGTCACCCATTAAGTTAGAAATGGTATCCTCTTTTTCTTCAAGTTTTTCACCGAGTTCGGTAACCAGGGTTCCTAACTTCTCAATGATAGAATGCAATTGTTTAGTTTCATTGGACAAGATAGATGAAAGTTTAAAATTTTGTACCTCTTTAGGAGAGTCAACAACCATGAGATAAACTTCTTCTTGTTGACTTGTGTCATCTTCAACATCAGAGTCTTGTTGACTTGTGTCATCTTCAGCTTCAGAGTAATCCCAGGTGATCAACATAGCACTTTCTTCACCTTCAGACTTCCTTTTGACACAGCTTCTAGCGAAGTGTCCTTTTCATGAGCAATGGTAGCATATAACATCCTTCATGTCTTTGATTGGTTCAGAACCTTTTGAAGGAGCTTTGTTGCGGTTCCAAAGCCTCTTCATATCTCTTGTTATCAGTGCTAGCTCATCATCACCATTGATTTGATCTTCTTTAGTCTGAGCAAGATCAAACACTCTTTCTACTTTCAAGGCAATGTTCTTAACCGTACCTTGTCAGTTTCAAAGTGATTGTCTTGTCTTTGTTTGATTCCTCCATACACAGTCAACTTACCAATTACTTCATCCAAGGTGAGTAACTTAGTCTCACTGATGGTTAGAAATGCAGCAACAACTTCATTCCATTATGAGTTGAGCCCTTAGATCAATTTGCTAACTTGCTTCCGTTGAGGAAGTTTCTCACCATGAAACTCAAGTTGGCTAACCAAAGCCTGAAATCTCGAGTGATAGTCACCCAAGGCTTCATTCTTCTCTTGACTCATTCCTTCATACTCTCTCTCTAGTGTTATGATGTGGTCCTTCTTCACATCATCATTTCCTTGATGAAGTCTTTTAAGAGCATCCCAAATTTCTTTGGCCGTCTTGTATTGAACAACTTTCTTCAAGTCTTTAGGAGATAGAGCATGGTGGACCTACTTAGCACGAGCATGCTTCTCCAACTTCTTGAAGTCAGCATCATTGTAGGCCTCCTTCTTTTTCACTTCATTTTCATCAGTGGTAAGAAAGGTTTCATGACCCATCTCGATAACCTTCCAGAGTTGTCCATCGAGAGAGTATATATGGGTCTCCATTTGCTTGACCCATCCAAGACGGGGGTCACATCATAGGGTCAACCAAAATTTCTAGCCTTTAGGCGGGATAGTTCCTGACAAAGTCGTTAACGAGGTTGGGCGTGTGTGTGTGATTGTGTTGTTTTATTTGTTTTATCTTCGTTTAGTCGTTTGATAAACAAACAGCCTTGCTTCTCGTGGAACGATCCTGACTCCCCTATACTCAGCGGGGTCTTGACTTATAAATTTATTTGTTGTCCAGAGTAAAGGCCCGTCAACAATAAGCTAGCCTTCTCGACTCTTATCGGAATACCTTCTCGAAGTGCCTTCTCGGCAATGGCCTTCTTGGCCTAAGCCTCCCAAACTCTCTCTAGATAACTAGAGAAAAGAGAGAGCTTTTGTCTCTTTGATTAGAGGAGTCGATGAATAATACATTGAACTAGATGAATAAATGAGCTACTAGCTTATTACAAGACCAACATTACATTGCCTAGAGGTTACAATACCAACCTAAATCATCACAGCGGACGATCTTAAAAAATCTAAAATTAAAGGTTGATGACTAAACAACAATCTAAGATGAGAAACAGAAAAAGAGTAAAAACAAGGCTCTTGGTTTAACCTAGAAACAACTAGGTGGAGCATAGGAAGATCAAAAGATTGCTTTGGCCATTCTATATATATAAAAGCAATAAGGTTTGGAGCCTCCACATTGCACCACCTCATCATTTTCCACATGTCGTCTCTAGAATGTGTCACCTTGGATTTTGCCATGTGTCATCTTTTTATGAAGCCATGTCATATCATTTTTTACACATCATATGCCACATCATATTATATTTTGCCCCATAATTTACATGTCATATTTAACTATAATTATAAATAATAAGTAATTTAAATCTAAATACATTAATAACAAAATCATCTTTTAGGTTCTTTTTCTAGGCTCATTCAATATTTGTTCATAATATTCATTCTCCTTCTCCATCAAGAATATACCGCTCATATGTCCTTGGACTCCTTGCTAATGGTAGCCTTTCAAATCGATTTTTGGTTGCTCCGCACTGAAATGCCATCTATCGATCAATTTCTTGCAATCTTCACCGATCGATTTACCGCTACTCTTTATGTTAACTTCTTTTGATTGATCATTTTTTTGTTGTTTCCATTGCCCTTTCATTCTCCTTCTCCATCAATAAAAGTACTTTATTATTCAAATTGTATCGATCAATTTCTTGCAATCTTTACCGATCGATTTACCGCTACTCTTCATGTTAACTTATATTGATTGATCAATTTGTTGTTGTTTCCATTGTCCTTTCATTCTCCTTCTCCATCAATAAAAGTACTTTATTATTCAAATTGACGGAAGACACCATAATTGGGTGGGTAATCTCATCAACAAATGAGGCCAAGTGTCTTCGATAAGATTTTTTCGTTCGTGATTTTTAATTAGTTTGAGATTTTTCAATTTTAATTTGTCCATTGATGAGTAATTGTGATTTATCGGTACCATTCAGATATGAACAATTTTTTTTTACTAAATCATTAAAAATTTTAAAATTTGAACTTTTATAATCTTTATTTTGGATAAAGATATAGCTATGGAAATTTAGATAGAACATATTTTTATAAAAAAAGAAATACGGAACCTTACAAATAAAGATGATTTTTTTGGATAAAAAAACTAGCTATGATATCTTCAAATCAAGAAGATTTTTGGAAAATTTAGATACAATCATACAAAGCAAGCCATAGTAATATATTTTCCTTTTATAAAAAATATATATATTCCAACGTTTTAATTTATGTATAAATTATAAATTGTGAAATCATATGATTTGTTTGATTAAATTGATAATTTTATAAAAAAAATTGATTTTATATGTAAAATACTGGTTTGAGATTTTTCAATTTTAATTTATCCATTGATGAGTAATTGTGATTTATCGATACCATTTAGATATGAACAAATCTATTTTTTTTTTACTAAATCATTAAAAAAATTTAAATTTTAAATTTTGAACTTATGTAATCTTTAAATTGGATAAAGATATAGCTATATTTATGGCAATTAAGATAGAATCATATTTTTTATAAAAAAAGAAAGACTGAACTGTACAAATAAAGATGATTATTTGGATAAAAAAACTAGCTATGATATCTTCAAATCAAGAAGATTTGGGAAATTTAGATACAATCATACAAAGCAAGCCATATTAATATATTTTCCTTTAAATATATATATATATATATATATATATATATATATATATATATATATAGTATTCCAACGTTTTAATTTATGTATAAATTATAAATTGTGAAATCATATGATTTGTTTGATTGAATTGATAATTTTATTAAAAAAACAATTGATTTTTATATTTAAAATAATGGTTTGAGATTTTTCAATTTTATTTTGTCCATTGATGAGTAATTGTGATTTATCGTAACCATTTAGATATGAACAAATCTATTTTTTACTAAATCATTAAAAAATTAAAATTTTAAAAATTGAACTTATGTAACCTTTAATTTGGATAAAGATATAGATATATTTATGGCAATTTAGATAGAATCATATTTTTTATAAAAAAAGAAAGATAGAACCGTACAAATAAAGATGATTTTTTTGATAACAAAACTAGTTATGATATCTTCAAATCAAGAATATTTGGGAAATTTAGATACAATCATACAAATCAAGCCATATTAATATATTTTCCTTTATAAAAATATATATATTTCAACATTTTAATTTATGTATAGATTATAAATTGTGAAATCATATGATTTGTTTGATTGAATTGATAATTTTATTAAAAAAATAATAATTGATTTTATATGTAAAATATGTTTTTACTAGATCATTCTTTTCAAACTTACATACAAATTGAAAGTTTTTATTCGTTTGATTATATTGAACATTTTATAAGAAAAAATTTATTTATAATAATGAATAGATAATATCCTCAAATAATGATTTTAAAGATTTTATCATTTTATTATTATGAATAGATGATCTCAATTCTCAATTCTTTAAAGCTTGATTGACACTAGAAATGTTAAAACTTGATTCGACAATCTAACTTAAACTGTCTAGAGCAATTAAGGTTGAAATTCCTACAACCCATCCATAAATACTTCCTTTCTTCTTTCGCTCATCTTCATTGACAACAAGATAATTCTTCTTTCTTCGATCACATTACTATGACTGAATATATAGCTAATCCGTATATATTTTTTATATGATTTATTATTATTATTATTTAAATGTGAAATTATTTTGTTTACACGATATGACTTTATTTTTGAAATTATTGTTATGACTTTTTTTTTGAAATTATTATTATGATTTTTTCAACAATATCATTATATCTTTACTTTTGTTATACTTTTTTAACAATTACGACATATTTTGGTTTTTGTATATATTAATTAACAAATATATTTGTTAATTAAAATTTTGAAAATTTATGAACATTGATTTAAATTAATGTGCAATATTTCCTCAAATTCAAAATAGTAAACTAAATATTGTCAAAATGTATCTCTTAATCTAAATTGCCATTCAAAAATCTACGTCATTTTATTGTCAAAAAATTTACCCATTTGATCTTATATACATACTTTGTTTATTTGTTGTATAAAGTTGAACACACTTTTTAAAGTAGGAAAGTTTATGACAAAAAAAAAAGTTGAACAAACTTTTATTAATTGTAAATCATAAAAATATACATTTAAGATTATAAAAAACCTTAACAATTAAGAGAGGGTCTCTAAACAACAACCATAATTTTATATACGATTTTTCTAACCTATTGAATTAGGGCATAGGTTAAAAACCTTTATATAGAAATTTTCAAGTTTATTTTGATTTTTTAGCATTTTTAACATTATTTCCTAAGGGTTTATGCTTTCCTTCTTAAGGTTTAGTTTTCACATTCAGTATTTTTATCCTATGGCCAAAGGACATAGGCTAGAAAAAACGTTTTACATAATAACTTTTTTTTTAATTATATAAGAGATTTAACTATTCAGTGAAATCTAATAAAAAATATTTAAGTAAATCCGCGCAAGGCGCGGAAAACTACACTAGTGATTTCTAAAACTAGGGAAGAAAAACAAATCGATAGAATAATAAGGAAATACTAGAAGAATAAGGTGATGAAAGACGTGCCCAAATATCATGAAAATATTATATGATTCAAATCAGTTTGGTGTAAGCCTTCCATTTTGTGATTGACCCGTTGAAAACACGTTTGCATATGTTAAAGTTGAGATAAAATTATCAAATATATAATGATTTGAGTTATATCATTTATTATCATACGTACATATATTAACTTAAAATTTTATCAGATTTATATACTAGGTCTATTATACGCATTATTCTCAAGTATATTAACCCATAAATTTTAACATGGTATAAGGCTAGATTTGGTCCTTAAACCCGTTTGTTGGTTATTTGGGTTGGATTAGCGCGTGAGTGATGCTACATACTCACTTGTTTCTAGGTTAAATCCCGCGCCATGCTAGATCTACAATTCCGCTAATTAGTGTAGATAATATCAATCTTATTTTTTTTCCAATATACCTTAAAAATTTTATCATGATAATTTCGAAATTTATTTTGTTTCCAAATTAAATAAAAATTTAGAACCTCAAATTCCATACAAATAGAAATATGATATCTTTTAATTAACAAATTACCATAATTTAGATTACGGAAAACTACGAGATCAATATACCTTATTAAATTTATCAAAATAATTTCGACATTTATTTTGTTTCCAAATTAAATATTGATTTTGAACCTCAAATCCCATACAAATAAAATTATGATATCTTTTGATTAAAAAATTACCATAATTTAGATATATATAAAACGACCAGATCTCTTTTAAGGTGGATAGAATTAGAGCCTAAGTTTTTTTTTTGAAAGTTAAATCAGTATCTTTCTCTACAAGATATTTTAATATTAAGAATAACTGATATTATATTTCTTTGGTTTTATTTTATTTCCAATTTCAAGATATAGAGTTTCTATAAAAGAAATTACATTCTATCACACCTAATTAATAGATAATTAACTTACCACATAAACTTTTTCAATATCTTAAAAGCAAATTATGTTAGAACTACTTAATTCTACTCGCAATGTCAGCATCATGAGGTCTATATTCAGTGGGAGTGGCTACTGAATGGGTATGTCAAGCTAAATACAAATGGATCGGTCCGCGATAGGTTATCAACTACCAGGGGAGTTATTCAAGACATTATGGTAAATGACAAGTAGATTTTATCCATAATATTGGTATATATATGTTCTGATGGCAGAGTTGTGAGGTGTTTTACTTTTCAAGAATGCAAATTACCTGTCTAGCTTGGAGTTGATATCAATGGCGAATGTTTCAGAGATGGGTGTCATGGCATCCCTTGCTGTTTTCTCAGTAAGCTCAAGTGCTCCTGCAATGATCGTCGTCTCATCATGGGTTAACTCTCCTCCCTTTCCTGCCTGTATATATCACATTCAAATTCCACTCATACCCACATTTATAAATAAAAAAAATTGTCACATATACAATATCAAGAATTAGTCCAAGACATGCCTCATTTCCATGGAGGTTGACAAGCGTCTTGAGCTCAGCTCGACGAAAAAGAGCTTGGTGCTCTTTCCCTAGGACTAAGTCTAGCAACTGACAGGTGACAACAAAACATAAGAGATTGATTCATCAGGAAATGACATTATAATACGTTTGCATATGTTAAAGTTGAGATAAAATTATCAAATATATAATGATTTGAGTTATATCATTTATTATCATACGTACATATATTAACTTAAAATTTTATCAGATTTATATACTAGGTCTATTATACGCATTATTCTCAAGTATATTAACCCATAAATTTTAACATGGTATAAGGCTAGATTTGGTCCTTGAACCCGTTTGTTGGTTATTTGGGTTGGATTAGCGCGTGAGTGATGCTACATATTCACTTGTTTCTAGCGTAATTCCCGCGCCATGCGCGGATTTTATTAAAGTTTTATTTAAATTTCATATCTAAAATGAATCATTTGACATATTAATTTAACACATGTATATGTTTATATCATAGATTGAATATCCACCTAAAATTAAATTCCAAGGGCAATCAATGAAAAAAAAATCAAATAAATATCCATAAGGTCGAATAAGGTTGGGAGAGGTAGCTCAAATTTTAGGTGAAAGTTGAACTTCGATCATGTCACGTAAGCTTGAGTAAGCTTCATCAACTCTTTGTACCCAAAAGATGGTACAAATAAATTTTTTGACTCAAGTTAGGATAAGCTCAAAATAAACAGCGCCGAACAGTTCCCCTATAAAATCAAGGTGACTTAATGTAATGGCCTTATTTCTTACCCGTGATATGTTCAATGAGAATTTTGTAGAATATTATTCAAAATTATCATTTATTAATTTTTAAAAATCTAGATTATCTAAAAATAGTGTTATTTATGTGAAAACAAATTGGTATAGTAAGAGCCATGAAGTCATTACTATAATTGAATGCGGGTTTGAATTTGTAACCTAGTAGTCATGGTTATCATCACCTACCAACAATATTATAAAAAAATGTTAAACAACTTTGAGTAGGGAAGGTCCACCTAGTTAATTAGACGGTTCAAAGGCGTCTATGCGAACGAAAATACTAAATGAGTTGGGTGCTTCAAATACATAGGTAGAAATTTTAGAACAGAGCCTACTAACTAAATACCAAGACTTTGCTATGAGAAAATAATTTACATCACATTATATAACAAAAAAAAACATAAATTTTAATTCGTATTTTTTATTTTAAACTTCCGATAAATAAGACCCATATGTTTTAAATAACAAATAATAGTATAAATATTAAAAAAAATGGGCTACAAATAATCAAAATGATAAAGATTAGAGATTATCCTATCTATCAAATCTTCCAAATTGGATGATTATGACTATTTTTTTTAAGACAATGCAATAATAAATGGGCTACAAATTTCTGCATAATCATCCCATATGGTACAATTGATGACAGTTTGTCTATATAATTTGAAAAGTTGTAAAACCTTAAAATAAATATGTTCAATATTATATATTTTACCATAAAGTATATATTTAATCTCTAAAATATTCAGCTTCATGGATAAAAATATCAATCAACTTTTGAATAAAAAATGTACCTTGCATTGATCAATTGAAAAGTGATAATTTCTCCTTCTCTACCATTCTTTATAAAGGTAGAATTTTTTTTATCGATTTCAACCAATATGCCGATTACATATGTTAAAAATATATGAATATATTGCATTAAAAATAAACTATAATTCGAAAAAATAGTAGAAAAATATTCAAACTGAAATACTTTCCGAAATGATACTTTTGATCCAAAGATTCGCATAGAATGTTTTCAAATGGCATAAAATTGAATCCATTGATAGGAATAGATGTATAAGAACATGGATTAAGTGCGGTATTACAAAAAAAAAATGATTTTGTAAGTATGAGATTTTTTTTTATTATGCATCATAAAGTGCAAGTCCAAAATTTTAAATGAAAAACACTTTTCCTTCACAAACTATTACAAAGTTGTCCAAGAAAACTTCTTTAATAATCGCATGGATTTTATCACCCCTCGAACAGTTAAAAACTTAAAATAAAGTTAATATGGCCATATTACAAAGTATAGTAATAGAGATGTTAAAACTTGACCGGACTAACAACCCAACCTGACCTGAAATTTTAGGGTTGAAACCTGTAAATTCAAACTCGTTATCCCAAAATAAACCGAACTTGATTGACTCGAAACCTATTGGGTTGAAAATTGAAACTTTGTGGGTTGACTGATTTAGTATATTTAAAGAATGTATATTTTTTTGAAAATTAGAATATTTTATATTAATAAAATACATATAAGTAATATTTTATTATTAAATATTATTATAAAATAAAATATTATTTTAATAATCTCAAAAAATTCAATGTAATTGACCCGCTAGCCAGGCCGACTCGTCCGAAACCTGAAACGACCCGACACAAATTGACTCGTGTCTCAACCCGATTCGACCCGACTCGATTGATAGAACTAATTGTAATTGGTTAAATTTGATAAAACTTAGATCTAATAGCAATATTTACTCTTACGTTAAATTAGATTTTTTTCTATACAGAACGACCTAATTTATATATATGCAATGGGATAGCAAAAACTTTTGAGGTAATTATATGGGTTAAAAAATTGCATGATTTCTTAAAAATATTAATGAATGAGAAGATTATAGAAATTAATGAATTTCATATCTTTAACATCTTTTTAATATCTTTTGAATACATTTTCAACCTTTCTAGTGACATATTTTGAAAATTAAAGTAACAAAGAAGATGTATTATATCTTTTCAATATACTTTTTATAATTTGTTTCCAAAATTATAGGATCATATTTTAATTTTTAAATATATTCTTAATTGCTTTATTTTAGATGAAGATCACTTTTATTTCAAGGAATGTTCATAATATATATACTCTAGTCAACCAAAATCTTCTTCATAGAATGGTATAAAATTGAAAATAAAAATCAAAGAATATATATCAGATCATGGATAATCACAAAAAATACTACCTTGCCAAGATATTGAAAAGATTATAGAGTAGCTAGTTATTATCAAATATATATTTTTATAGAAAAAAATATTGGAAACAAAATAAAGATTATAAATTAATTTTAAAAAAATACTACCAAATTTGGTGGATAAAAGTATGTTTTTGTAATATAGGATCAATAGTTTCTTCTTTTACAGGATTTGGATGATCAGTTTTTTGTTTAAGAGATCTAGAAGATTATTGTAGTTTGTACAATAATTTAATTTTTTTGAAGTAGATTTAATGGAAATAGTTTCATAAAAAATTCATTGCATCTTTTTGTATCAAAATTGAATTTATCCTTTCATGAATAATCCGTTTGAAAATTACTTAAATAAATTTATAAATTGATTCTTGTTAAAAAAATAAAGAAAATATGAGATTTTGTATAAGAGAGTAGTTTAAACTGACTTAGTATTAATTCACAAAAATACTATAGTTTTTGGAAACAAATCTTCATTATATTTATTCTTTAATATGTTTAAATGTAAATCATTTTGAGAATAAATAAGATTTCGCATTTTCAAGTTAAGTTAATATTTATCCACATTCATCAAATAGTTGAAAGTTTATTATAAGAAAAATAATTTTTGTACGAAAATAATAATTTTTGAACAAATTAATAATTAAAGTTTAATATAAATATGTTTATCTAATATTTTTTTGAGTGAACCTAACTAAACTAAAGATTTTATTGATTAAAGATTAAAGTTTATTAGGTTGATTTAATGTTTATTTATATGTAAATTATTTTGTTGAGTGGAAGATTTGTACGTGAATCTTTTTAGGTACTTTATTGAGTAAAATTCTTTGGTTAAGGAAAAGATTTTTGTATTCAAAAGTTTTTTTATTTCAAAAGATTACAAATATGATAATGAAAGATTTAATTTGGTAATAAATAATCTGTTATATAAAATTGTCAAATAAAAGAGACTTCAGTTGAACGTATTGATAAGAAAATTGCCAAATATACTTAATTATATAATCAAAAGATTACGTACACAATATGATATGATAATGAAAGATTTAATTTTTCTACCCAAAAAAAATGAAAGATTAAATTTCGTACTCGTAATAAATAATCTGTTAAATAAAATTGTCAAATAAAAGAGACTCCATTTGAACGTATTGATAAGAACATTGCCAAATATACTTAATTATATAATTAAGTAAGCATAGCTAATTTAAAAATTAAACAAGGTTTGCTCCAATGGAGGAAGAAAGCAGTCCAGAAAAGCTGATTGCAAATAAAAACAATCATGTATTTTGGCGTATAGGAAGGTTATCAAGCATTCGGAACAGCCAATAGTCTAACCTCTTGATCTTCAATAAACGCAGCAATTCCTTTTCAATCAAGCATGGCACCAAATAGAAGGTAAAAGAAAATCAGTACAAATCAACCAGAAAGTAACAAAACCTCATTATACGAATGTGAAAAGTTGCTATGTCAGTGATGAGATAAATGAACAAAGCTGACAATGACTCGTTAAGAGATGCTTAGAGTTGCTTCAGACGAAGTCGTGCTTAGAGTTGCTTCAGAAGAAGTCGTTTTATCTTCTGAACTCTGCTTCCTCTCCGCTTGAAGAGAGCGGCATAATGATTCGAGCTTCTCTTTCTGATTCTTCACCTTCTCGAGTTGTTTCTTCATGCGTTCGCGCTGCATAGAGTAAAATCAACTCTTTCTCAGTTAATCTTTGATTAATCAGTAGCCCAGATGTAACATCCTACTGCAATATTTGATAAAAGATAAATTGTCCGTGGCCAAGAACACAAAACAATAAAGAGAACTTCTGCGCAACATAGTTCATTATTTTACCAATAGTTTGCTGGAGGCCTGCTTATAGGCATTTGAAAATCATATTCAGGGGTAAAAAATATCAAGATTATAAAATCTGATCACCTCTTCAACAAGTTCTATCAGAGTAAAATCTGATTTATCACATTTGCTCTTCAAGAAACCATTCTCCTTCTTGAGCTCCTTTACAGATTTTGCCATCTAAAACATAAGACAACAAGTAAACCATTGATTATATATGCATAAAAACTGAAAATAATAGGTTCACAATGATATTCAAATCTTAGAAAATAAGGATACCTTCTCAATTTCTAGCTTATATGTTTCAAAAACCTCATTACTCTTCTGTAGTGCATCCTGAAAAGATCAATATTGAGTCATAAGATTTCCCTTCAGCCTTTCAGGGGTCAAACAAACTTTAACAGCTACTTGTACAAAATTTAGGCTATGCAACCAATAATATCAAATATTGAAGCTTGTTTGTAGACCAAACTTCCCATATTTATAATTAAGACCCAAATTCACTAGAAACACAGTAAGGATTATTGGTGAATGATGGTGAATTAACACACTGACATTAGCGAGGCAGGGATTACCTGAAATTGTTGGAATTGTAAACGTAAACTCTTCTTATTTGTTAATAGTTGTGACACTTGTTCTGCATAAAGTTTCATCCGTCCCTGCTCATGGCCTAATTTTTCTTCATATTGTTGAATCTTCAAATCAGCAATCTTAAGCTCTAAGGTCTTTTGTTTTAGCTGCCATCAAAAGGTCAAAAGAATTGAATAACTTTAAAAATCTGTCCTCGAATATTATAATTCCAATCATGTCAAGAATGGAAGGAGTTACCTACCTGTTGTGCATGCTGTTGTTCAGAAAGAGAAAATTGATCAACAAGCTGCTTCAGTTTGTCTCTCAACCTACACCGGCCAAAATTCATGGATAAAAAGTCAAAGAGGATGAAATTGTCTTATAGTTAAGTTTAATTGAATATACAACCGCATTATACTAGAAACATCAGATAATTGAATGGAGACAAGATGACATTTCATTATACTTCAGATCACATATATTCCCTTGGCCTGGTGTATGCATTTTCAAAACCTTACATTTCATTTTCTTTCAGTTGAGAGAGGGATTCCCCTTTTTGCTCTTCCAACTTATTGCTTACATCCTACACCAAAAAAAAAAAAAAACAGATGGAAGCAAATCAGGCTTTAAATCAAACCCTAAAAGTAAACTTTAATTTTCTTTAAAAATCGACTATCTATATTAAATCTAATTAATACTAGTTTTTTCGAATTATAAACCAATATGCCGATTACAATATGCCGATAGAAGGACTGAACAACTGATTTTTAGTATTTTCGACCTGGACATGATAGATAGTCGATTTTTAGCATTTCACACTTAACTATCCTGATTTTTATCCTATGTTTAATTAGTAAGATTACCCATTTTTAACATCCCGATTTTTAGCATTTTCAACATGGAGAGGAGGTGCCTATCACATAAACCTGGACAGGACGGAGTACTGTCATTATATAGGATAATTTTGTGTAAACTACTAATTTAAGGTATTAAGGGTGCTCTTATGTATTTCATCCATGGTTATTTGATAAGATTACCCATTTGAATCAAAAATATGTATAGACTATAGTAAAATAAGATACTTTCACTTTTTTTATTCAACAAATAATATAATTTATTTCACATTAGAAACAAATTGTGGATCGAGATTCGAGAACTTCCTTTTTTTTCTCATTGATGCTAAATACTTTACATACATGGTAAGAAAATCTAATTAAAATTTTTCCCCTTTTCTCCTTTGGATTATGAATTATCCTAATCTCTCTACCTTTATCAATCTACCACTAACTTAGATTACAAAATAAAATACAACAACCCCATAACTAATTGAACATCACGAACGGTTGGGCGGCGGATGCGGCGGCTGGCGGGCTCTAAAACTAACCGATCCATCACTCTTCCTCCGGCGGCGGTGGCAGATTCAAATCGAGATCCAAAAATTTCCTCGGCCGATTAACAACAAAACCACTCGCCTCGTTATCAACCACCACCGACGACTCCGATCCGCTCCGGGACCCACCCGCCGTCGCCATCGGCAGCCCGTACGGCGCCCCGACGGCGGCGATCGTCACCTGGTAAGGCCCGGCGGCGGCGGCGGGCGGCGGATAGGTGAAATTGGTCTTGGCCTTGCAACCGCGGAACCCGCGGGCGGCGGCGTCGTACGCACGCGCCGCCTCCTCGGCGGTGTCGAAGGTTCCGAGCCAGACGCGGGACTTCTTGGTCGGGTCCCGGATCTCGGCGGCGTAGCGGCCCCACGGCCGCTTTCTCACGCCTCTGAATCGCATCTCAATGTTGTCGCCGCCGCCAACGCCGCCTCTAGCGCCGCCGTTGACGGCGTGAGTAGTCGGGTCTCTTGGAGCCATTAATTGGTTTTCAGTTTTTAGGAAAATGGGGGATTATTGGAAAATGGGGGAAAATATGGGGGTGTGGTGGTGAATTATGTGAGAAGGTGGGGTGGTTATTTATACAGAAATGGAGCGAGTTTTTTTGACGTGGTCATTGGTCAGATATATATATTCGACCGTTTAGATGCTTCCACGTGGCTTGTGATGAGTGAGATGTAAGATCAGGATCGTTTCTGCTCATTTTCATAGCTAAGGAATAAAAGGAAAAAAGGAAATTAATTTCTGGGCGTGAAAGGAGGATGTATTATGCCGGGGACAGTTGTTAAGGCGGAATTACGGAGTATACACTATACAGATTATTGGATAATATCGTTGATGGATGATTTTTAATTTTTTTAGGAGTATCATTTAGACGTGGTTTGGATCGTAATTATCTTTTAATTAATGGAGTATCATAAAAAGTTTTGATTGAAAAAAAGCTTTGTAATGTAGTAATTTCTTAAAACCTATGAAGTACAGTTTTGTAAGTTACTAGAGTTTTAATCCCGGG
The DNA here is from genome assembly GCA_964016875.1 of Fallopia convolvulus. Classification (NCBI taxonomy): domain Eukaryota; kingdom Viridiplantae; phylum Streptophyta; class Magnoliopsida; order Caryophyllales; family Polygonaceae; genus Fallopia; species Fallopia convolvulus. Next base: position 50,102,706 of record OZ024726.1, on the reverse strand, counting down.
ACAATTTTGTATTCTACTTTTATATAATTTAAATAATTTTTTTTTTTAAATCAAAATATGTGATCAAACATACTATATCGGAGTCAATTACATTACATTATAAAATATCTAATTTAGTTTCTTTCATATAAGTATTTACATACTTATTATATTTCAATTTGAGTGGAAATTAATACAAAAATGGCACTGGATCTATATGACCAAAATAAATAACTTTACTAAAATTTTATTTAATTTTAATTAAATAAATTTAGGACTAATATTAAATTGTTAAAATATAATTATTGGTAAAAAAATTCTTATAATTACTTGATCTTTTATATTTCAATTAATACGGGCATTTATGTTGTCAAAAAAATTATTTTATTAATAGATTTTTATAAATTAATGGGACATTTATGGAGACAAGAGGGAGAACTTTATATGTTGTTAAGATGTAACTCTCAATTTCCGTTTAATTAATGTAAAGTTTAATCAAAATATACTATTTATCGTCATATGTAGAGTGAAGTAAATTAATTTGTACCATATATAATATCATTAAAACACTAAATAACAAGAATTTTGGAATGGAGACACGAAATACATATGTACAATGGATATAATATGGAGTTTCGGTAAGATTCTATTCTAAAATTAATTGTAATAAGAATATATAGTCTACCAAGCTAATTATTTATCGGGTATACTTTTTAAAATTTTTTGATGTGAGACTCCTTATTTTTACACGGTCCGACAAATTGCAATTGTTACATGCATGAATCCATATCGTTCGATTAGGGGTAAATCATATGATTTATATAGATGATAGATTTGAGATCGTTTGTTTCATATATAGAATGGATTTAAAATTGCAATAAAGAATACGGAGTAGCTGAAAGGACACACGAAGCACACAGCCGCCTTCTCCCTTCTGTCACCAAAGTCCAACAGCCATTGCTTGAATTTCTCATGCTGTTTTTTGCTCTATTTTAATTGTAGAAAAATATTTTTCAGACCACTACAAGATATATAAAATAAGGTCTAAGAAACTACTGGCATTGCAAACATGACAAGTTATATTCGAAATCAAATAAAAAATTGGAAAATGGCAAGTAATTGGACGAAAGATAAAGAACACAATATGACAAAACAACCATACACAAATAACAAACGAAGAGAGAGGCCCAAATGCTGGAAGAAACCAAGACTAAACCAACTGAAAATTAATTTTGATGCATCAAGACTTCACAACAACCATGCAACAGGAGGAATTGTAATCAGGAATCACCTGGGTCAGATAATCGACCTGAAAATGTGTAACTTTGGCAAAACCTCTGCCCTCAAGGCTGAAGCGCTAGCCTTTAGAGAGGCTATCCGAGAGGTGAGAAACAGGAACCTAAGGAATGTCGAAATCGAAGGGGATAATCTCCAAGTCATTAATGCATTTAAAGGAATTAAGTGTCCTTGGGAGATTGAATTAATAATCTCCGATATTCTTGTCTCCATGGTTGGAGCACAAGATCTTCGCATTAGCCATATCCAGGGGCGTAGCCAGAAAATTATCATTGTAGGGGCCAAATTTTTTTGCCAACATAGCTTATATACGTTTCGAGAAAGATGTATAAATAAAAAATATTAATTTCGAAAAAAAAAGAACATATTTTATAGAGGATGGACTAAAATTTTTCAAAATACAATTACTTTAAGAAAATAAGAGTTTATAACAACTTATATAAATATGAATTATGTTTCAGAATACATTTAAGTTGAGAAAACAAAAATATTTCAGAATAAAAATTAGTTGAATCTATAAATATTAAAAGCTCGTAACTAAAAAATAAAGTCAAACTGAAGCCCTCGTGCTAATAATGAATTGTATGGTTCGAGACATCCCAACAATAATTTATTGTTTCAAAGTATTCGTGTTCAATCACATTATGAAAGTGGTAAGTTTAGCAAAATATAAAAACATTCTAAGTAAGTAAATGACTTGTTAGAAGTTGTTTGTATAACTCCAATCTTCAAACGTTCATAACTTTTTGCTCAAATGTCAGAATGGAGCTTATAATATATCAAATCGAAGCTATGAACAAGAGGAACATATATATGGAAAAAAAAATTGGATTGGGGGGCCATGGCCCCCACCCGCCCCTGGCCATATCCCTAGGGAGTGTAATGCTGTAAAAATAAGATTAGCTATCCGTATTAAGTTTGTAATTATAAAATTCATAGATTTGGTTCTGTAGCGTTATCTTGAAGCGAGCATGGAGCATGATAGGAACCTCCATAACGCCATTTGATGATTTAATTTTGCAATATTATGTTGGTCTTAATTAGAGACATTTCGCGGTCTCTAATTAGAGAATTTTTTTTTGTATATATATCCCTTCCACTAAGAGATTACATGTAGTGAAAAATCATTTTGTAAATGTGAAAATGAAAAAGACTTGATCTAAAAAATATATGTAGCTAGTGACAATTGACAAGTGATCCATACTTGTTTAGTTTAATCTCCCTAGAGTAATAATCTAGTACTGGATCCTATTTCATTGTAACTCTAGTGTTTGTGATACCATCTCAATCTCCGCTAACATTAATTGTCACTCTCTTTACTAAGTTTTTCCTTTTTTTTTTGAATGAATGGTTAATTCATTCATTAGTAAGAAAAGAGAAGTTTACACGAGATCTTGGCAAGTCTGGATATTACAAGGTTCTTCCATTCCCAAAGTGACAAGCCGTAGCCTATTTTTTCGATTGGCCTTGTTCCATTACTTTACATGGTTGATTACAAGCATTGCACATTCATAGGACTCCGTGGAAGTATATTGATAAATTTTCAAGTTTCTACAATACCAAACGTCGTAGACCATTGCACAAAAACGAGTGGTCCATGTTTGAAATCTTATGCTTTTTTCCCTCTTCCGTTTAGTAGCCATATCAACCCACTGGTACAGATTGCGTCCAACCCATTTTATGTGTGACCAGTGGTTGACCTTTGCCGCAATGTCTCTGCTGAATTTGCACGCGAATCATAGGTGGTCTAGCGTCTCGGATTCTTGTTGGCAAAGAGCACAAGTGTTGTCCCCCTCTAAGTATATCTAGCCTTTTCCTTTTATTGTTTTGCAACGTTTTGATGTCAAGACATTTGTAATTCCATTTACTATTTTTCTTAGTGAAATTAATACTAGTTTTTCTAACCATGTAATAAGGGTGTAGGTTTATATATATAATCCTTCTTCTAGAAACTATTAATATAAATAAAATCTTGTTAAAAAGTTAAAAATAATGCTAACTATATTAAATCTAAATAATATTTTCTAATCAGAGTTCTTAAGCATATGTTAGAAATACTTGGAAATATATAAAAATGGTTGATCTAACCTATGTTTTAAGAACACGGTTATTATTTGAAGTATCAAACACATAGTGTTCCGTATTAGCTATCCGAAAATAGACTATAATTCGAAAAAAGAGTAATAATGGAGGTTCCATCTCATGAATTATTATATGATCTTCAAGAACACATTCCCCATTTTATTTATTTTTTAAAATTAAATATTTACAAATTTGTTAAGCAAATCTTATTTTTACATGATCCGATAGTCCACATTATCCAAATAAATGGATCGATTATTTTCGAAAATCATGTGAAATTCAAATTTCAAAATTTCAACCAATTCAATCTAAATCTCAACAAATCATTTACTTTTATTTCCTCCCAAATCAATCACAATCGCCGATTCTAACAAATCACCTATAAGTTAAAAATTCCATAAAATTGTTTTGCTGTTTGATTTGATTGTTTCATAATTTAGGAAATTTGATTTAGAAATTCTTTTATCAATATTTTTGCAATTTAAATAAAAATCGTATTCGTTTATATTTAGCAATATATTAAAAAAAACTGTCTTTTAATCTATAACTATTTAATCTTTTGAATTGAATTTAAATAAAAATATAAATTTGACGGTTTAATATTTTGGATGTTGGAATTTCGGATTTTTTATCAATTGTTTTCCAATTCATAAAAATCAGATTCGTTCATAACTAAACTTATTTAAAGAAAATGTTATTGTAACAAATCTATTTATTTATTTACTGCATAATCTTTGGAATTGGACTTTGATAAAAAAATGATTATATATTCAGAAGCATATACAAAATTTCTTCCATTTTACTTTGTTTTATTGTGATTGCAAATTTCAAAACACATCAATCTTGAAAATCTTGCAAATTTCAAAATATATTACGGTAATTTTGAAAATCTTGAAAATATTTTATGACTCAAAACAGATAATTTTGAAGGACTAGAGAAACATCAATCTTTAAAAGCTTCATTGTGTTGCCAAAATATATTATGTTAATCTTGATTGAGAAATGTTAATTTTGAGAATCTTCATTGTTACCAAAAATATATAATAACAATATATTTAAAAGATATGGATTTTTTAAAAGATATGAAATCCATAATATCCATTCATTTTTTTAAAGAAATAAGATGTTCTTATCCGCACAATTTTATTAAAGAAATAAAAAAGAATACTATTTTTATGTATTCCGTTACATATTATAAATTAAGTACCTCCTTCATATATATTTGGTTATTTAGTTTAAACATCATCTAATATTTAACACATCATATTATACTGATTGTTATATTAAATCTTTAAACTTTATAATCGAGCTTCTTTGTAAGTACAATAAGTAAATTAATTAGAATTTGTGATCTTCAGACTAAATTATTCATTGTTATGGCGTGGTGATCTAATATAAGTATTTAAATATCAACGGATAATTTCTTTTACCAAATCTTTTAATTTAGTAATTAACGAAATACATAATAAACTTTTTAAGTTGTATTTGTGTAAATTTTGAATTGAATTTTGAAAAAAAAAAAACTAAGTACGATTTTTTTAGTAATTTAGATAAGAACTAAGCTATATTTATATATTTTTCCAATTTTAGATTCAACTTGAATATCTAACTCAACTAACAAGTTAATCACGTTCAATTTGTTAATTTTTCAAATTAAATTCTATAGATTAAATTTTGTTAAAAATTATAATACCGATTTTATCGGAGGAGGTGAGGAGATGTTTGTATATTAACCATTATTCCAAAATATCATTTAAATTAATTACCATATTAATAGTATTCAAATGTTCAATAAATAAATTGTACGAGTCTAATTATAAAATTATTTGTCTAACTTATGTCCTAAATTAAAGGTATAGGAATAAACTAATAACCCAATTTTAGAAACAAATCAATAATTTTTTATTTATATTTTAATTATTTTTTAAAAACTTATGCTTTATAAAACAGGGTTTTAATTTTCAAATTGGAATTCTTGCACATGTGTTATCAGTTTAACTAAATATTTTATTTTAACAAATGAAGCTGTTATCATATTATAATATTTTATTATAACAAATAAAGTGCGTTAAAAAATTTCATATTTTAATTTTGGTTTAGTAATTGTAAACTAACAAATCATAAAAAAATCCTTAACCTAAAAAAAATCTAATTATTGTCGTATTTTGTTAGATAATTTCAAGATAAAATATTATGGTTAAAGGTTTTAAAAAATTAATAAATTAAATACATATATGATAAATTGATAACATTAATATTATTTATTATAAAATTTAATAGTGAAATTACTAAACACATAATTATTATGATATTGATCGATTTCCAAAAAGATAATTTAATTAATATTTTCAATATATAAACAATAATACTTTTAAATTTAACATTGAGTTGATATTTGTTTAAACTTATATTTTAGTTATTATATTGTTATTCTTCCCTACTTTAAAGACGATTAATTAATATATAACTATGTATATCAAGACTTACTATACATACATTCAATTTATTACTATGAGCATGTGTTAATTAATATAAAATGATATATATTCGATATATAATCAAAGTAGAAGTTTTAATAAAATCCGTGCAAGGCGCGGGTAACTACGCTAGTTATTTATTAAAACATAAATAAGAAAAAAGAGCAGATGTTATTAGTTTATTAATGATGTAGCATAAGTTTTTAATTTTTTTTATCTTTATTATAAAAATATATGACGTGGCACAATGACATAGCGCGCGTGTTGTGCACGTAATTTTTTTGGACGAAACAGGTGTTCAATAGGTCACAATATACAAGTTTAGGTACTCAATCGAACAATTTCAAAGGTGGGGTGTCAAAATGACCAATTGGTCAAAGGTCAGGGGGTCGTATATGTATTTTGCTGATAGATAGATAGATAGATAGATAAGGGGGAAAAGGACAAAAAAAAATTGAAAAAGATGTAGGATAGCACGTTTGCTATGTTTTTTTTTTTGAGAGAGAGAACTATGTAAAATTGGGGTGGGATGAAATGGTATTTTAATTTATACTCCATCGTTCGGAAATAGTTATCGTTTTAGGTTGATTTTCTTGTTTAATACTAATATTTGTCACTTAACATATTTTTTCATACTTTTTTCTAATATTACCCTCATTATTTAAAAAGAATTATAAAATTAAAGAATAGAAGAGGAAAGACCTTGATAAAATTATGACTATTTTAAGTCAAGTCATAAAACTTTTTAATTTTAGAAAAAATCTAAATGTCTTGTATTCTAGACGGAGGAAGTACAATTTAACATATAATCTACCCTAATACATTATAAAGCAGAACCCAAATCTGTTGTAAAATTTGTGCTACGTGACATTTTTGAATAAATTAATGTGAAATTATATTTTAATAAATTTTGTAACAATTTATAGTATTCTTGCTATATATACTAAATAGATAACTTGTTTATATAATTTTGTATGTATATAATTTTCAATCTATGGATTATGTATTAGCTTACTACAATAGATAACATATTTATATAATTTTTATATACATAAATTTCTATGAGATGATATTTTTCATATTAATTTAATATTTTTATCTCTTAACAAGATTTATGGTCTTAATATTTTTTATCTTTTAACAAGGCTTGAGCTCCAAGTATAAAATTTATATCTATATAATGATATAATTTTAAATAATAAATTTTGTTATGTTGATATATTTTTATTTTGAGAAAAGATATAATTTTATGTTGATGACTAAGATTATTTGTAAATGTAAAAAAATCGAATTTTAATTTAAATTAATAAAATTAGATTTTCTTTATCTTTTTATGCATTTATATTAAAGATTTTTTCTTAAATCAAAGTTTGATAAAAAAAAATTTACAAATCTTGATGAATACTTGCTTAAATTGAATTTTGGTAAAAATTTACATTACATTTTTCTTAATTTCCTTTTTATTTTATTTATGTAAATATAGAATATTTTTTTTATCTAGCCACACCTTACATTTAATTTTTTTTTTATCTCTATGTTTTTTTGTAATTTAATATGGATGATAGGTTGATTAATACATTGAATTCTGTAAATTTTCATATACATTAATTTCCTTTATATTTTATTTCTTCGTTATGTAAATTTAGTATGGAAAACAACTTTATAGATGGATTGAATTTTGCAAAATAATACATAGATAATTTTCTCTATATTTTATCTCTTAAATCAAGGACAATTTTCTCTTCTATACTAATCTTTATATTGTATTTTTCATATTTACAAACATTCTTATTATTATAGAGTAAAATATAAGAACCCTAATATATAATTTTAATAAATTAAATTTAAAAAAATATTTTAATAAATTACATGATGTTTTGTAGATAACTTATCCTAATTATTATTATCTTTATAAAAAAACCAAGTATTTTATACATATTAGTGTCTAAAAAAATAAGAAAATATTATTTAAAAATATTCAATAAAAAGTAAAATCAATATTTTAATAATTTCAATCTAAATTTGGACAATATCTCCACAAATAATAAAAAAATATTTATAAATATATTCAATTAAAATATGGAGTACAATCTAAAAATAATAATTTGTCTATTGCATAATTTATTATGAAATTATATAAATATATTTAGTATTTTAAATTAATATCATAAAATTGTATAGTTTTTAGTAAAATTATCCCGTGAATATTACGGGACTTCAACTAGTTAAGAATGATGTGTATAATTTTTTTTTTTTTTTTTGCTAATTTTCTAAATTGAAAAAAAGGACCCCTTTGGTCCTCGCTCGGGGTCATGTATTATATTTTTTTATCTTTTATCTGTTAATTTAATTATGGTCATCATCATTTTTGGTCCAACACACAATGTGCAGTCTTCTTTGTCTGAAAGAGTCCATCGGTTCCGCATTCCACAATGCTAACTTTGTGATGTTTGTCTTCAATGTGTCCAAATCCGGTCCGGTCCGTGTAGGTTTTTTTTTTTAATTTGTTTATGTGTGATCTCTTGTCCACTGGTCCGGTCCAATGATTAACTTTGTGTGTGATGTTTGTCTTCAATGTGTCCAAATCCGGTCCGGTCCCCGTGTAGGTTTTTTTTTTTAATTTGCTTATGTGTGATCTCTTGTCCACTGGTCCGGTCCAATGATTAACTTTGTGTGTGATGTTGTTTTCAAGAGTGTCCAGATCCCGGTCCATGCAATGGTAAAGTGCGGATTTATTTATAGTTCGGAGTGCGGGGTTTTCTATGGTTTTTTGTCTGTGTCTTCAGGAGTCGACCGGGCCGGTGACGTTTTTGTCTTCAGAGTGTCCAATTGAGAGAGGGTTAGAGAGTGTCTAACCGGGTCCACAAGTAAATGGACAAACAGACTCGGGTTAAGTACAACGGTCTCAAGAAGAGACTACCGATTCAACTTCGCTGGACTATATAAAGTCATTTCTGAAGCCTCTGGCTGTCGATGTGGGAGGGGGAATTCTGATCAGATTGTTATACATGACTTGGCCTGGACCTTAATATATTGACATCGTAAATCAGGCCCATCATATATACTATTTGGGCTACTCTCATTTTAAATTAGTCAAAAAGACATCATTCTCCAATTGTTTCACTTCGACGAAATTAACCGTAAAACTTGAAATAATGAACCAAATCCAAGTTTGCTCGACCCAATCCTAGACAGGCGACCCGATTGACACTTCTATTTGTATACAGATGACTTCTCCAGAAATACATATCTGGAAATAGTAAATTAGTAAACTTACAGAAACAAAGATAGCTCGGGCGCTGGAATAAATGGGAACAAGTCCTGCCCAAAATGCTCCAACAACGAGGCTAACAACTGCCCAGCATCTGAACCGTCTTTCCAGGCCTGAGCAAGAACAGAAGGCGACTTCTGAGGTTGTCCATCAATTGCCATCTTCCCGCCTCTTCCTTGTCGGCTTTCCACCTGCCCCTGCTGCTGTGGGCCCATGCCATAGCCAGAGTTCGATACCGCCATGCCAACAGGACCACTTTCTGTGGCCAGCCTCTTCAGAGGCGGCTGTTGTTGCTGAGCCAGGTTGTCCATGCTCATCTTCCTCTTATCTAAAATACAACAACAGCCTCAGACTGAGACATCATCATGTCTTAAAGTATTTGCTGAACCAGGTTGTTCAGCATCACAAACTACTAAACGAGACGTGATGTCAAAGTCAAACACTAAAACGACTTGCACGAGGTCAGTCAGCCAGTTGGAATGTACAACAAGCAAATCATTGAATTGGATAGAAAGAGTGTTGAGTTTAAGGTCTTACTTGGGTGTGCCATAGCAACCTTAGGCTTGCTCTTTAAACTGATTCTTGGTGACGAGAAGGGAAAACGAGGCAGTTTCTTGATTTGATCGTGTAAACATTGACCACAAGCAAGCTGAAGTTTTTAATTTAGCATTAGTTTGGACTAAGCAAAAGCATGAGTGCAGGATTGCTTTGAAAAATGATACAAGCACAAAAACTAGGAATCTGAAATAGTTACCATTAAGGAACCATAAACCCGCCAGGCTTCCCGTCTCTTCAACTCATTCTTTTGTTTCTCCTGAAGCATTTCAGTTTCTAGAAGTTGCATAAATGGCTTTAGGTTTGGTAGTATGAGCATATGAACCTAATGTCAGCATGTACAATAAACCTCATTAGATAATCATTATTAAAAGTGTTCAGTAAGAAAAAAAAAATTAATATAAGTTGCATAATTAGATATTCTGTCCACCTTAAAACAGATATAACAGGGCCAAGCCACTAAGGAATTGAGACCAGAACTTACCACACGTGGTCCCAGGGCTGCCAATCCTTGAATAGCACCATATTGTTGAGCTAGACCTTTTGTTGGGTCCAAAAAAGCATGTAGCAGTGTCCTTGTAACTCGAGGTTGGAGATTGTGATAAACATGTCCAAATCTGTAAGAAAATTATAGCTATAAGCCAATAATTCAAAGTGCAAACCTGTAACAAGTCAAAGTGCTGTATACAAAAAAACTCAATATAGCTTCTACCAAAAAAATAAATCAATATAGCTTAGGAATGACACATATTATGCTTTACCAGTTCTATGTAATATATCTTAGGGGTATATATCCCATTGTACCGAAAAAAACAACAATAATTCATCTTTATTTGGCACCAATTTTGCTAAAGATCATGTGAAAACTTTCAACTTTTCATATAATTCATCAAGCTCAGCAATGCGACAATCACTGGCCAAAATGCTACAAAGCATAACCCCAGAATACTGATGTCTAGAAATACCAAAGTTGAATTAATCTTCTGTACATTACTAAAGGTATTAATTGACTCTCAGGTGTTTTTTTTCACATAATATACACACAAATTATTTCTCAACATAGAATTTGTGTTAGTCTATTTTAGTATACTTAGACATTGTCCCAAATGCAAAGGTTAGAAGTATAAAGTTACTAACTTTAGATTGGATTATTTGCATACAGTCTCACATATTATAATCATTTACATTCAGACTTCCTACATTTTTTATACCTAGGAAAAGGGTTCCATTAGTTGTTCAAAATTACAATTTGGCATAGTTTTGCAAGTGTGAAAATGAAAGAAGCACTGATCCGCAAAGATTCCCAGTCTGCCTATTGTAAGTAACAAATTACCTTTTTACACATCAAAAACATTAATCTTACTATAAGGAAGAAGAAAAAATAAAGCACATGTCCTCATCAAAGCTTTAATCAAAAAATTTTAGTCAAACAAAATATTATTTAACAAGCTAGTGTACCAGCCACTCTAAATACACACCTTCTGCATATAGAAGCAACCAGATTTGCACTAAAGTTTCTTAGCTCCCAGTGATTATCGGACAATCTGTTTCCCAACTTCTTGGCTACCAGACAAGTAATGACAGATGGCATCATTTGATGTAGCTACATACAGTGAGGAAAGAATAAGAACAAACAATATTCGTACAGAAGGCGAATTATTAACAAGGTTATATATGAATGTAATTGAGATGGATTTAGCCCCTGTATTAGTTTTGGTGCATTCTAACTAAAAAGTTATTATTGTCACATAGCCGAATTTCAGTTTTCCTTGGGTCTATCGGGCGCATCCTCCTGACATGTTCATGTTATGGGTGCCCCCATCTTGACCCCCCAGTCCTGCTCAGGGCGATGACGATGATGATGGTGATATATGAATGCAATTAACTAGCAGAAATAAATCATTCTTAAGGATTACATTTCTTCATGTATACATATTTCAACTGCAATTAACAAAAACTAATCAATATTAAACATTTAAAATTATTAGGAGCAGCCAACAAATGAACACGAGCTTGATAGTGCACATGTGTAATAAATCAACACATCATATAAGCCATGAAAGCACGAGGAACAAGCATCTAGAAAGTAGTGGTTTGCTTACATAAGGTTCTATATGGATATGTCGGTTTTGGAGAAGGCTCCAGGCTACACGCATCAACGCAAAGAGGGGAACAAAATTATTCAGATTCTTTGAAACCTGTGGATGCAGTCCAGGGTCAGATGTGGACGAGGATGAGAAATAAAGGTTAAATTCTTCCAACATGTAATGGCAAGGAAAACAATATATGAATGGCTTAAATATACCTCATCAGCAATGAAATATGTGAAATATGGAACTAATGGATGCAGTCCAGGGTCAGATGCCAAGCTCAATAAAGCTTCTTTAAACAGGAGGGAGTCTGGCTTCCGCATAGTAAGCTCAATAACTTTGTCAAAGTAAAGCTAATTAAACAGCATTAGTAAAAAGGGGTCAGTGACCAAACAAGGCAATGCCACCAAATATATTGAAATCAGCAGAAAGGAAATGCATAAACAGACCTGTAGCTCTTTGGATAAGACATGCTTAACAGGTAATTTAACATCAACAGGAAGTCCGTCTTCTTTGCACTCCAATCTTTTGCCATCAGGCTGAGCTGCAAGTGCTGCACAATCAAAGAACTATCATCATCATTGACCCAGTGAGGCTCCGCTACAGCGGAATCTGGGGGGTCAAGATGGGGGTACCCCTGCCCAAGGGAAAGGGGTACGCCCGATAGACCCAAGAAAAACTGAAATTCAGCTATGTGACAATAATAACTGAATTTAGTTAGAATGCACCAAAATTGATATAGGGACTAAATCCATCTCAAAGGCAGTGTATAAAAGTCAATAAGCACGAGGATGCGACCCATTCAAAGAACTATCAAGCTTCTTAATTATAATATATACTTTACTTGAGAAATATGCTAAACATGATAGGTTTTGTTTATTTTTTTCAGTATTACCAACAGCATACAGTAAATAGGACAATTGAAAATCACTAATCCAACACACCAAATATGTATATGAAAAGAAAGGCCATCCATCCCTGCTTCTTTTATTACTTTACTTTGTTCTCAAAATCAAATGAGAAGCATGCATATATAATTATATATCCATACTAATTACAGCTAAGCAATAAAAAGCAGTTAAAATTTAGTAGTTAAACAGAACATATAATTAAGGTGAAGTATCCATCATCCATCATTGACCCAGTGAGGCTCCGCTAGAGCGGAATCTGGGGGGTCAAGATAGGGGTACCCCTGCCCAAGGGAAAGGGGGTACGCCCGGATAGACCCAAGAAAAACTGAAATTCAGCTATGTGAATATAATAACTGAATTTAGTTAGAATGCACCAAATTGATATAGGGACTAAATCCATCTCAAAGGCAGATTTAGGTGAAGTATATTGTTAGATATTCTTTAGTGCAAAAAAGCAGTCAGCAAGACATTGCGGAGTGCACCTTCTGCTGGAGGATTTGCAGGAACTATAGGTTGTACACCTTCTATAGCTAGCCAATGAGTGTAAACTCGAGTATCAAGAGGTGCTCTTGGCAATGGTGTTTCAATGACCTGCTCCATTTGGTATATACTGGAAAATAAGTCCTAAGAACTCAATAAATACAAGAGAGAGAAATCTTCTCCACCACCAAAAGTACCTTACCTCCTTAAAATCCAGATCCTTGTCATCAACATAGAACAGATCTTTGTGCCCAGCAGCTCTTCTAAGTCGTAAAGGATCATTGGAGGCAAAGCCATATAAGGGCTGATCAAAAATGGAAAATCAAGAATTTGAGTAAATTGGAATGTAATGGTGACTTAAGAACTTAAGGGTCTTATAATATATAATTGAAGCTATGATGGACAATGAAAACATTAAACAACAGAATAAATTAAAAAATGTAAATAATACACAGGAAAAGCTGGTCTGACCTCAACATTTCTCAGCTTGAGTGCACTGTCAACATCATCTGCTGTCAAAACAGTTCGCTTTGAATGGCGCATACATTTAATCGCCTCCTATGACATAAATACTAAAGATAGATTAGCAAATCTTCTGTTTGACCTTCTGAACCTTAACTTTGATTGTTACAGTATCTGACACTCTCAATTCTCAACTCACAAGCAAAATGACTGAAGGAGAAAAAAACATTGAGCCAACAACAAAACTGATTATATGAGGAGTACACAAGTCTCAAGCATATGTTAAGCTGATAATTCACAACTGAACACCGCGAACTATTATGTATCACGGTCAAAAGTTAAGATGTTCAGACAGATGTCATACAAGTGGGACGTGTGCAGCTCCTCCGTTTCTTTCTTCAGCTTTCCCCCTTTTTCAATTTTCTAACTAACCAAACCTCTGCCCGTGCAACAGTATGAGTTTAAGTTTTATCCTAAGACAACATGGCTATACATTCAATCATTCCACGGGTGACAATTCTAAAATGCCAATGGTAACATAGTACACCCATCGACTACTAAATTTTCAACAGAAACAAGGCTGTAGCTGCAAAAGTTGTGGTTGTCTGCATCCGAAAACGAAGCAACAATTTGAATCACCAAGTAACCTACTTTATATTCCTTTTCAAGTAGAAGGTTGAAACCACTAAGTTCAAGTGCAAGGAATTAGTCACTTGGGGCGACATCCACGCCAAAATATTGAGATTAATCAGAATTATACGAGTAAATTGCACAGTGTGCATCATAATCACATATGACAATATCCTTCAAAAAGTTTATAGGTTTCACTTGTCCATCACTTCGTCAAAAAGCTACAAATCACTCCAAAATCATAATAAATGAAGCACCTCGATGCGATACTCACCCGAACTACACAACCAAAACAGAAAAGAGAATGTTTGTCGCAAAATACAAATTGAGCAGATTTGTTGCAACAAAAGATAAACTAATATCGCTAATTTTCTTTCTAAGCATCATGGATAGTCAGAACTATACCTGCATGATCTCGCGAACGCGGTATTCGACATCAGGAGCAAGTGCATCAGAGACTTCTGGGGATAAATTGATTATGCCTAAGCTCTGTGCTATCACTTCGATTGTCTCCTTCGGGACAATGCTCATCTTCTCTATAATTTTTCAACAACAAACTTCAACCCTAAGAGACGTTTCTTTAGAGAAATTCGATCAATCAACATCAAAAGCTAGGAAGAGCGGCTTCAATTGATTCCAGTACGAGAGAAATAGGGGGGATAGGGGCAAATCTTGCAGCAAGCTTTTCAATCGGGTCTAACTATCTAAGCTATTTTTTTTTGGTGCTGTTCCGGTGGAGTTGTTAAATAACGGTGGAGTTGTTAAATAACTGTGAAGTTACTAAAACCCTATAGAAAATTAATAAACTCGTTGAAAAAAAATTAAAAAGAAAAAAATATAGGTTGATATGGAGAGAGAAGAATTCAATCTTAGACGTTGAATTGTTATTTAACGATCAGGATCTTCTCAACTCTATCGATGGAGTTTTTTCACAACTCCAGTGTAACTAAACCCATTTTTTTTTTGGTCAAGTAACTGTCTAAGCTATGGCGATAGTTTTTAATAAAACGGGAGAAATAGGGGTAAGAGGGGGTAAAGTTGATGAATCGAAGTAAGATGGTTTGATTTTTTTTTTCTAGCTCGACTTCCACAAAATAGCTCAATGGTTTATTTTTTATTTTTAAAAATAGATTTTTATCATACGTCCTCATAGGTTTTTTTGACACTAAAAAATACTCCTTCCGTCCCCTTTTGTTTGTCCAATATTCTATTTCGGACGTCCCGAAATATTTGTTGTATTTCCCCCTTTCCTTTTTCATCCATACATTTCTTACGAAAATACTCTCAATCACTGTCACTTTTTACCCACTTTTTACTTTTTTATCCACTTTTTCTCTTTCCATCCCATCAACTATTCATCTTCTCCTACCTCAATTAAATTCCATCATACACAACCCATTTTTTTTAATCCATCCATTTTTATGAATTCATACCTCAATTAAATTTATTAACCTTAAAAATACAAATTGCAATGGTGAAATACTAATCCAATTTATTCCATTTTTTTTATCAACATTAAAAAAACATTTTCCCATATACTCCATTTTTTCCACATTTTTTATTGTCCATTAACCATTTTTTATTCCAATAACCATTTTTGAAAACATTTTCCCTTTTTTGAATTTTGCCATATTTTATGGCTGAAAAGAAAAAGCAAGCAAAAAAATGAAAAACAAAAAGAAAAAAATGCAAGCAAATGGGTTCAAATGGGCATTATCGAAATGGTTCACCATTGTTGCATTTGGGCAAGCACTCAAATGGATTAATCCATTTGTCCCAAAATCTCCATGCCCATATTATCTCTAGAGAACTCTTATTAATCCTAGTTGCTCTCATTTTCGGCCGCCACTCTCGAACTCTCTAAACGCTCTCTCTCGATCTCTCTTTCAAACCCTAAATCTCTTGTGTCTTCTCCCTCTCAATGTTCGAACGAGCATTGAAAGCTCGAACGATCCCCATCCTTGAGAAGAGTTGTCAATTTTTATGGAGCTTTCTTCAGATCTGTCTTCGATTTTTCTTGTGGTGCTCGATTCTTGCTCTCAGGCTCTCGATCTCTCATAAAGGTATGATAATCGCTTGTTTTCACTCTCGATCTCTCAAGTTCTCTCGATTTTTCCTCTAAATCTCTGGATCTCGATTTTTCCTCTCTCGTTTTTGCTTTTACGCTCTCGATTTGTCGCTTTTTTTCTTCGATCGCTTTGAATGTTGACAATATCTAGTGCTTCGTCTTTGAATCTCGAATTTCCTCATTTTTTTGGGTCTGAATCTCTCGATTTTTGCTTTGAATCTCCAGATCTATAGTTTGCTTTCAACAAGAGATGTCTCTTTTTTCGTGTTTGCTTTCAATCTCTCGTTTTTTCTTTGAAGCTCTTATTTTCACTCTATTATTGTCGATCTCTTTGTTTGTTGTCAAGATCTGTTGTTCCTCTCTCTGTTTTGCTCTAGATCTCTCATTTTTCTCTTTTTTTTGTCCAAGCTGGTGTTCATTCTTTGGATCTCGATATTCCTCTCTCTGTTTTGCTCTAAATCGCTCCTTTTTTTGGCAAGCTCGTGTTCATTTCCTCTCTTTGTTTTTTTGCTCTCAATCTCTCTCTCTCTCTCTCTCTGTTTTTATCGATATGTTTTCCTATTCTTATTCGCCATTTCTGAGAGCAAGAACGAGAGAGGAAAAATCGAGAGCGATGCATGCCTTGCTTGCTTTAACCAGTGATCTCTAAAGTAAGCTACATTGCATTCTCTCCCTTCTCTGTTTTTTTTTCTCAATCTCTATTGCCCTAACCGAACTCTCTTTTTACCTCTATCTGTTTTGCTTTCGATCTCTCTCTGCTTTGATTGTGATCTCTCATTTTCTCTCTCTGTTTTGATTGTGATCTCTCATTTTCTCTCTCTTTGTTGTGTAATGCAGGTCCCCTGAATCCTTTTGTTGAGATGAGTTGGGAATCAAATAGCGATGAGTTTAGTGGTCCCCTGCCATCTGAGGAAACTGAATCGTATGAATGCTCTGATTATCCGAATTGTGAGTGGGGAAATGAATGTGTTGGCAACCACTCCTACAGTCCCTGACGATCTGAATCTATAGTTGATTGTGACATTGAGAATGATGTTGATGATGCTTGTGTTGAGTCTCTTCCTGCGCCCCTTGGGAATGCTGTGATGCCTAATGCTGAAGAGGATGCCTCTGAAAATGTCCCCTCTGAAAATGAGGAAGTGTAAATAAGATATGTCCCCTTATCCTTATTACATTATGAGAATGCTTGCTTTGCTGTGATGTGTGACTTGTTTGAGATTGTTGGTGATGCTCTGTTGTTGCTATGGCATGTTCACTGTTGTTACTGGTGTGAGTCTGACTGTGAATGCATGTTTGGTTCTGATGTTGTTGCTTGTGTGAGTCCCCTGATGTTGTTCATGTCCCCTTCTCTCTCTGTTTGTTTGCTTTCGATCTCTCATTTTCTCTCTCTGTTTTTCCTCTCTCTGTTGTTGGTGTGAGTCCCCTGTTGTAATTCATGCACAAACCTTATTTGTTCTGTTGCTTTTATATTTTTCAATGATGAAATTCTTCATGAAAACTGAGATACAATTTCATTTTTGCACTTGCCTTTGCATGCATTAGGAAACCAACCTTAATTATGGTTGAATGAGGCCATTGCATATTTAGGTTTTTGCTTTGATTTTATGTCAATGATGGTTATGGGGACATCTGAGAAATGTTGTGCAAATCAATGATGAAAGTCTTATGAAAACTGAGAGGCAAATTCAATATATGCACTTGTCTATGTATGCAATAGGATGCTCTCCTTAATTAGGGTTGAAAGCGGCCTTTGCATATATAGGTTTTGTGCATGGAATTTGTCTCAGTGATGGTTATGGGGACATTTGAGATTATTCTTTGCAATTCAATACAGTATTTATGTGTTTTGACTTTAGCTTGCAAAGTCAGTGTATGCACTTGCCATGTTTGTCTTGACTTTCTTACACTTTGCATTTTCAAAAAAATTTGCCAAAATATATTGATGGTCTTACATTCTGATGCTTCATTGAACTTCCATTACACATGCATTTACAAAAAGAGATTTTCATGTGCACAAAATACCTTCTTACATATCTTACTTAAACCTAAATATATTGAGTATCATCTACTTGAGTTTCTTCCTCACTGTCTTGCTCCCCATGTGTTGCTTGAGTCCCCTGCTGTGTTTGTGCAGCCCCATGAACCTTTACCCATGCTTGACTAACATCCCAATAAGGTGCTTCTACTTGAGTTGGTAGATTCCCTTGGACTCTTAGTCTATTTTTTCCCACATATGGTACATCATAGTCATTGCTCCCATTGACCTTGAGTATCTCATTCATGCAATATTGCAATGTGAGCCATACAACTTAATGTGATTGGGTCTAGCTCATAGAAAGCTTGCATAACAGCCTCTAGCATATGCTCAATATTTTTTGGCATTTTCTTGTGCATAAGTGATTGGATGCTTCTGAAAAACCCCAAGTCTAAGATGTTTAAATCTGGACTGTTGGGGGGTTGTTGAATTAAAATGAATGTGAAGTCATCTTGTTTGTATACTTGTTGCCACTCTGCATTCTCCTGAGTTATGTGTGCCTTTGCAATATTAGGGCTGGGATATTTCGTTTTTTGGTTTTTTTAGCCTACCCGTAGGGTAAATTTTTTTTTTACGGTTCGCTTCCTGGATTTTTTTAGTGAAGAATCGGAATAACCGAACCCGAACTTTTATCGGTTCCTAACTGCGGTTATTTCCGTTAACCGAACCCGAAATGGCCCATAAATTTCGGTTCTTCGGTTACCCGTATTATAGTTCAGTTCCTATGTTTAATTCGGTTCCCGTTAAAAAATCGGTGCACCTGACTACATAAAACATTAAATCACAATTGTCCCCTTCTCTCTATTGTGGTCATTTCTCCTTGTGTCCTGCATGTTGTGGCCATTAAATCACAATTGTCTTGTTGGATGAAAATCACCTTGTGTCCTGCGTGTTGTGGCCATTTCTCCTTTATGGCTGGAATGATCTGATCAATAAGCATGCGCCTTGTGACTTGTTTGTTGACTGATTCAACCAGCTTAGTGACAATTGTCCCCTTCTCTCTATTCTTGGATTTTTCTCTTTGCTGGTTCTTGATATGTAAATGGAAAAATGCCTATTTTCCCATAAAATATGCATTGTCCCCCTGAGTTGAATCTGGGCCTTGCTACTGCAGCTGTGAATATAACCTTGGGAATGAATTTGCTTGAGCTTACAGCTCTATACTTACCCCTCTCATTCTGTGCTAGATAAACTCTCTGTGTTTTCTTGCTCAAATGAAACCACTTTTCATCAATATGCACAAAATCAAACATGGTGTAATATTTCTTCTTACTCTCTGGATTACTCCCTTGCAATAGGTTTAATATCCAATTTAACCTTGTGGTCATGTTTGATTCCTTTAGACCTGGGTGTAGTGAATTTGTATGTGGCCTTTTAGCTTTCCTTTGCACTAATATGTGGACTGCACTCTTTGAAATGTTGAGTTGAGCTGCTAAATCCCTTATGCATGACATGTCCCCCATGTTGATTACTGTGATTGCACTCTCCTGAATTTGAAACTTTTTCCTTCCACACTTGTGGTAATTTGTACTGAAATTAAGCTGTCCCCCTTGTTGTTGCATAGATGTCTTCCACAGTCTTGAAATTGTCCTCGATGACACATTAAATTGGATTGCTACAGCTTGAATTGCATTTCGTGGAAGTTGTCCCCCTTCTACCATCTTTAGAAGCTTCATCATGATGTTCATTTTTTTTCACTGCTGAGCCTGCTTGTATATGGCTGATGATGAGCTGGTGTGCTTTGCCCTACTTCTGGTTGATTTTGATTTTGGCCCTGTTCATTAATGGCCTCCTCAGCTTCTGGTTGATGTTGATTCTGTCCCTGCTCATTAATTGCCTCATCTTCGAAAATGGGAGCTTCATAGGATCAAAATGAATGTGTGTGAGACCATTAGCTTCCTCATCATCTGGAAGTGGGGCTTCATTGAGGTTAAAGCCTGAAGCCATAAAAGTAGGCAGTGATGCTCTGATTTTTTTTTTTTGAATATTCTCTGTAATTTCTCTGGTTTTGCTGGTAGGTTGAAGATGTAAATGGTGCCTTTAATGTTGTTGGCGCTCTATTTAAAGTCTGTAAAAGTAGTGCATCCGTGCGTTTGTAATCTCTGTAATTCTATTGGCTACTGAAAAATGAAGCTTGTTTCTGATTGGTCCAAAAAAGGTGTTGAGGATCAGTCCTTTTTGTATATTGAAATTCACTGTTTTTTGCATTTAATGTTCTGCAAACTCTGCAGAATACAATAAACTTATCCTGCAATTTTTTTTTCTTAATTACCGTGTTATTTGTCCTTTTGGACAAACAAAACGGGACAGAGGGAGTAGATTATTTATTATAAATCAAGTTCTATCAAAGCAAGAATGTTTGGCGATACATTAGACAAAAAGAGTTGTTCTCGATTAACATTGGGACCTATTTTACCCGAATAATTTACATGGGAACAAACAATACATACAAAAGAGAACAAAGATAGTAAAATATCTTCTAAGATGCTTCCCAAGTAAGAGATATTTGTTGTATGAGCGAAATTGTTTCCACATGTACATGAGTGGCATCAATCACATGCAAAATTGTTAGACCATAATGCACGACCAAGGCTTCAACAATGTGAATAGCTAAGGTTGCAAGCAAGTGGCAAACGACAACAACAACAACAACAAAGCCATATGAGTCTCGTATTACAATGCCCAAACCAATCTTGTTATTTGAAACCAAAGTTGCATCAGTATTAACTTTGAAGCAAGTATGCGGTGGAGGATTGGAGGCAACCAGATACTTGAATGCCTTGAACGCACAACTATTGATGTTATTACTAAAGACGAAGCATTTGCATAACTAGACACATGACTTGTAAAGCATGAGAGCATTGCCATACCATTAGTTTGGGTATGTTAGAGCACGAATTGATTTCTAACCGTCCAAGACACCCAAGATAGCAGCAAAAATTGAATAAAACCATATGTACCATGTGAAGCCATGATATGTACAACAATCTTAGAAAAAGTCTAATCAGTAGAGTTCAACAAAGAATTATAAAAAGGTGAGTTGTGTACAAAGAATTAGTTGTTTGTCAAATGGTTTCCTTTACAGCCGAACAACAATCACACAAAGCATTACAATCACATGTCTAGAGAACAAAATGGTTTTAACACTTAGTATGCCACTAAGAGCATGCCAACCAAAAACATGCAGCTTCGGGGGCACATTCAAAGGCCAAATGATGGACCATAGATTGTTTGGAGAAGCATTAGCACCAACGATGTTGGACCGGCCTAGCATGTCAAACAAATACTCGGATTTCACCGTACATGCCAAGTATCCGCTTTGAACCTATAATAATACAAACTATTGTCAAGTATTGATTTTTTGTAGTAGCCATGATTGAAGCATACCAAAAAGGACGTGTTACAGGAGGCACCGAATGAAGTTAGGTAGGCTACACTCAAGAGGGCAAGAGGTGGCAAAGATGGAGGGGGGGATGAGGTTGTCGGATGTGGTGCGCAATAATCGGTTTCAAGAGGGAAGAGGTGAGAGAGATAATGAAAAGCCAACGAAGACGATAGATAAAGAGAAGTTGGAGAGGATGATTGTTGGGAGGGAGGAGTTTATATGTATAAATTGAAATGTTAATTAGAATAAAAAAAACGAAGTGTCAATTAATTTGATACCATGTCATAATTTTGAGTGCCATGTCGTGAGTTTAACCGAAAAACTAATTGTCGTATTGTGTTTGGTTAATATCGTAATAGTTCGTATTATTATTGGTTCAAAGTGGATACTTGATATTATTACATGTTAGTTTTTAACTTTGTATTAATTTGGTTTAATATCGTAATAGTTTGTATTGTTGCTTGTGATTTTTAAAGTTCGTACTATTATTGGTTCAAAGTGAATACTTTATATATTATTATAAGTCATTTTTACTAAGAAAAAGTGGTTGAAGATGGGAAATATGAGGATGTTTATATTTAAAAATATATTCAGTTAAAATATGGAGTACAATCTAAAAATAATAATTTGTCTATTGCATAATTTATTATGATATTATATAAATATATTTAGTATTTTAAATTAATATCGTAGAATTGTATAGTTTTTAGTAAAATTATCCCGTGAATATCACGGGACTTCAACTAGTATATAATTAAAGTCAAACGCCCCACATGGGGTGACTTAGTGGTAAGAGGCATGAGTGATGTTGGGAGATCCCAGCCTTGACTCCGGCCCTTCACTTGGGTGAAAAACCAAATTTTGTCATTCTCCTTACCACTAGATCGAGCATGTCA
Organism: Fallopia convolvulus; assembly: GCA_964016875.1. Lineage (NCBI taxonomy): Eukaryota > Viridiplantae > Streptophyta > Magnoliopsida > Caryophyllales > Polygonaceae > Fallopia > Fallopia convolvulus. Next base: position 50,080,089 of record OZ024726.1, on the reverse strand, counting down.
GTACAAGCCATTGTACTTGGTCTGTGCGCTTTATCGTCTAATTCATAGATCCGAAATTTACCACCAAAAATGGGTTAAAAAAACTAAAGGCAAACTTGTCCGTCTTTAAAGTTTAAACTCTTATCACATCGGAACAAAAAAAAACTCCTATCACAAAAGTGGGAGATGTGCAAAATTGGACATAATTTGGCATTTTATTTGAATTCGGTTGGTTTTGAATTGGCAAGAGTCACAAATCACAATTAATTAGTTGTAAGAAGTTGGTTATATAAACCTTCCTTTTAAACCAAAATTTAATTTCAGTATTTTTTGGTTCTAATCCTTCTCCAAAAAAAAAAAAAAAGGAATGCTGAAGACTTCCGGAGTTCCGGAACCTTTTTGATTAATTTATGAACAACACGCCAAAATCATTCAATCCCTAACAATTGAGAATTTCGATTCTTCCGATCACTCATAAATCATAATTCCAATCTCCTACAGTTCTAATCTGAAGCCCATCCTTCATAAACCTCAGAAATCAGGCTCAATTCTGCTTCTTCGGAGTTCCATGGCGCCCTCTTCCTCCCTCCTGTTCATCACACCCTTTATTGTCCTTTTCCTATTGCACACCCCTGCGATTGCCCAATTGAGTTCCGAGCAAAAGGGTTTCATCTCCGTGTCCGTATCTGAAAAGGGTCTCGATTTTCTCAAGGACTTGCTGATCGAGAAGGCGATTTCGACTCTGACTCCACTTTCACTCCCACAGATCGAAAAGTATGTGAAAATTCCAGTGGTGGGGAAAGTTCATATTGTTCTTTCCAACATAACAATTTATCATGTTGATGTTAATTCTTCTACCATTAATTCTGATGAGAGTGGAGTTTCCATCAATGCTCTTGGTGCCACCGCTTATTTGAGTATGAATTGGGAATATTCTTATAAAGCTTGGGTGATTCATGTTTCTGATAGAGGAAAAGCATCTGTTCAGGTAGTCAATTGCATTTAGCCAATCCTGTTGCTTTATTTGATGATTTTGTCATTTTTGTTGGTTTGTGTATGATCAGATTTTTTAGGGTTTTTATTATGATGGTTAATTTATGACTGATCATGCTAAGGTTGAAGGTATGGAAGTGAGATTGAGTGTTAGTTTGGAAAACCAAGGAGGAAAGCTTAGCATGTCTTTGATGGATTCTGGATGCTCCATAAAAGATGTTGATATAGATCTGGATGGTGGAGCTTCATGGTTATATCAAGGGTAAATTTTAGATTTTTTCTTTTTTTGAGATATTGCCTATATTTATCTGTTTATGGCTTTGTTAGCATTTCTATCCGGATTTATTATTTGAAAGTCACACATGTTATATTCATGTCTCAGATTGGTAGATGCTTTTAGTCAGAAAATTGAATCTGCTGTTGAAGATGCTATTTTAAAAAAGATCAAACAAGGGATTGTCAAAGTTGATTCCCGATTACAGTCTCTTCCTGACAAAATTCCAGTGGATGAGGTCTCTTCTTTGAATGTTACCGTTGTCAATGGTCCGAGTTTCAGTGAATCCTTGGTTGATATAGGAATTGATGGGTTATTTGCGTCAAGGGATAATCTTCTGGTGTTTAAGTATCAGCATAAAGGGCAGGTTTCAGCTTTCCAGAAAGAACCAACTAAAATGGTGCAAATTTCATTGCATGAAGATGTTTTCAACTCAGCATCATCAATCTACTTCAATGTAAGCAGTTTGTTTGTTCAATATTTCACATTTAAGCAGTTTGCATAGGTGCTGGGAATTGTTTTTTCCCCGGAATTTTAGCTTTTCAATATTATCAATAAAATTCTTTCTTTGATTCAAATACTATCCTTAAAAATTCAATATCACACCTCAACTCAATTCTTCTATTAACAAGATACTTCTGTAGTCAGGCTGATTACATGAGGTGGATGGTGAACAAGCTGCCAGATCAGTCTTTACTAAACACATCAAAGTGGAAAAATATTGTTCCTCAACTTTACAATCAGTTTCCTGATGATAACATGAACTTAAACATATGGGTGAAGTCTCCACCTTTTGTGGATGTTTCCGATGAAGATGTCACAACTGCCATTTATTCAGACGTGAGCCTTGGAGTCTTGGATGGTGGTAAAGAATTAGAAGTTGCTTGCATTTCTGTGGTAAGACTATCAGGACATGATTTTTTGTTTTATAGAAAATACTTGTGTTATATATTTCCATGTAAGTGTTTCTGATGTGGATAACAATGAAGTGCTGTTTCTTGTCCATAAAATTGTGTCTATTTGAGTAATTTGATGTTTTCTGTTACAGGTGATTCGTGCTTCTGGGTATGCTGAAATCTCTAGAAATAACCTTACTGGTAGCATTGGACTAGATGACATTTCTTTGTCATTGAAGTGGAGTAAAATTGGGGACGTTCAACTGGAACTGGTTCAAGTACGGTTAAGGAGTAATCACGTTGTTAGCCTAATTTTCATTGTTCAACATGTAAGTATGTGATTGTTGATCGTTTATCTTGATTTGTTTTGTTTATGTGTGCAGCCAGTGATTGAAGAGGTTATTGAAGCTGTTCTGTTGCCGCGCCTGAACAAACACCTCATGCAGGGATTTCCCTTGCCTCTAATCCATGGCTTTTCGCTTCAGAATGCTGATATCATCTATTCTGAATCAGCCATCACGGTTTCTGGTGACGTTGTTTATATAGATAGCGATATCTCAACACTGCTACGGGCCATTTACGGCGATCACAATCATGGATTTCTCAAAACTACAATGTAAAGAAGTGAAGAAAACCCTGCCCTCCTTGCTGAATTAAAGCTCATACCTGCATCATTGGTGGATTCAGTTGGACTCAAAAGCTCATTCTGCACTCTTTGATGGCCGGAAATCTTGCTCCTTCAAGGTCCCCTTTGTTTTAAGCTCAAGATTCTCAAATTTTCTGAGTTAATGGTTGAGTGTTTGCAATGTTGTGCTGTAAAATGTGAAGGGGTATGTTGGTGTTTTTCCCCCCCTCTTTTAGTTATCTGTTTTAGGAATGTCTTCAATTTATTTTTTGTTTTGAAAATAGTACAAAATCGAATAAAAGGATGGTTGCAAAATTTTGTCCTGTCACAAAGCTTTCTCCCGAAGACAACCAAGAATTGACCACTTGCAGAACTAACAAGCAACTTCAATGAAGATAGTTACTGTTACTGATGACCAGAAGAGGCTTGCAAGCAACTAACACGCAAGCTTCTACTGTAACAAAGCTTTCATCGGGTTTGTTGTTGCATGCAATAGAAGCTATACACATTCCATCATTTAGCCTTCCCAAAATTTCTCAATCTTTTTTGTCATGGATACAGATGATAATAGTGTTGTATGGATTCAAATCAGTTTTGAACCCATGCTCTATAGCTAGTGTGTAACATTTTGAATGTAAAAACTAAAAACTAAATTCATATTTTAATAATAAGCTTTGTTATATGTATAGATAGATAAATAAAAAAGCTAGCTAGATAGATAATTTCATATGATTAGAGGGATTGAATTAAAACTATCATTAATTGTGGCATTGATGGTCAAGATCCTTATTATGTTTAGTATGAAATTCATTATTACACATATGTAGAGCTGTCAAAAGCTGTCTGAACCCGCTAACCCGATCCGAACCGTCCGATAATTTTAGGGTCAAGACCTGAAAATTTGAACCTGAAACCCGAAATCAACCGAACCCGATAGAACCCGAAACCCGTTGGTTTGACCGATTTAATATATTTATAGAAATTTAAAATTTAATTTGAAAATTATAATATATTTTATTATTAAAATAAATAAAAATAATATATTATAATTAAATATTATTATTTAATTAAAAATTGATTTTAATCATAAAAAAAGGATATTTTGGACCCGCTGGTCAACCCGACCCGATTGAAAACTCGATACAACCCGACCCGATTGACCCGTGACCCATAACGAAACCGAACCCGATTTAACCCGAACCCGAAATGACCGAACCTGAACCCGCCCGACCCGACCCGATTGACAGGTCTACACATATGTAATTTCATATTTTTTGTATAAAGTTGAATTTTAAATAATATGTGCATTATTAATTATCTAAATCAGATAGTACAAAGCATCACTAGAAAATGAATTATTTTCCGTTCTAGGCTTTTTCAAAACTTAAATTTCATAAATAGGCTGGTTTTTAAAAAAAATTCGGGCATAGGCTGGCTCGCCTGGGTCGGACTAAAGTCGCTGAAAGAGACTGCGACTTTCTGTTCCAAAGTCGCTGCTCCAGACGGTGTCTTGTTTATGATGAGACTGACCGCCCCGTAAAAAGATTTTAAAAAAGAAATTCCACCAAAGTCGCTATGAGATGCAGCGACTTTGGTTTTTATTTTTTAATTTAAAAAATTATTATACTAGTTAGATTTTTACTAAATCTAGGTATTTCTACATTAAAACTATTACTTAATGTTTTTACATTAAGCCTACATAATTCTACACTACATATTATTTTTTAAATGATAAGGATACGTCTTGTACCTTAGTACTTTAAATATTTTTCAAAGTTTTCTATCTCAAGTATTTATATTACTTTAAATATTTTTCAAAGTAATATAAAGTAGTATAATAATTTTTTCAAAATTATTATACTACTTTAAATATTTTTCAAAGTTTTCTTGGGCATTGTAATAATTTTTTAAATTAAAAAATAAAAACCAAAGTCGCTGCATCTCATAGCGACTTTGGTGGAATTTCTTTTTTAAAATCTTTTTACGGGGCGGTCAGTCTCATCATAAATAAGACGCCGTCTGGAGCAGCGACTTTGGAACAGAAAGTCGCAGTCCCTTTCAACGACTTTAGTCCGACCCAGGCGAGCCAGCCTATGCCCGGAATTTTTTTAAAAACCAGCCTATTTATGAAATTTAAGTTTTGAAAAAGCCTAGAACGGAAAAAAATTCCTAGAAAATTAGATTCTTTTAGTTAGGTTGTGTCTTTTGGGTTTTGTGTTGTTTTCTCATACCGGTTTATCCGACTTCTGAATTATTTTCTATAAAAAACTCATTAGAATGAAATTCAGGATTAGATATTTATATTTCTAGAGGTCAATAAATTATTTTTAATTTCAATTTAGATTTTTTAAAATAATAATACCAATAATTATGATAATTACTTTATGTGGAATTTTTTTTTGAAAAAAAGAATCCATTAGAATTGGTCCCAGCACTATTCGAATCATATGGTCCATAGCTCATTCAGGACTAGATATTTGTAGGAAGTACGCAAGTGCAAGGAGGGAGTTGATCCGCCCGTCACTCTCATTTCCTTGTACCACTCTCAAATCAATCTCAATGCACCAGCTACTATATTTGCATATGTTTATCCGTGAGCATTCACAATCAGCATCAACGACATCAACCAAACACGGCCTAATTCTCCTCCCAGATTGATTAATGCTCACTTTATAAGAAGCAGAGATTCCATGCCCACACAGCTTCATATCTGACGCTAGCTCCTAAGAGGCCACCGGGCCTGCTCCTTGCTTGCTAATTTCCCTCACATTTCTAAAGCCATTTCAGATATAAGATAAAATGGATGCTTTATCTTCCTCTTTCATCTCCGCTCTCCCCAAACAGAGCCTTATTCTCTCTCCTAAAAACCACTCTCACTACTCTCCTCTCCTCATCTCCTCCGTCAGGATTGAAGATAAACCAACTCAATTATCAACTAATTCCCGGCAACCTCCATCCCATCCCCGACATTCCTCTCCTAAATCACCGCCGCCGGCAAGGCCCCAACGACCGGAGATCACCATTCCGGCCACCATCTTCGCCGCAGTCGACGATCTCATCAACAACTTCATCGATCCGCCGGGGCGTCCGTCGGTCGACCCGCGCCATGTCCTCGTCGGAAACTTCGCCCCCGTCGACGAGCTCCCGCCGACAGAGTGCCAGATCGTCGGCCTTCTCCCGGCATGCCTCGACGGCGCCTACATCCGCAACGGCCCAAACCCTCAATTCCACCCGCGTGGGCCCTACCACCTATTCGACGGCGACGGCATGCTCCACTGCCTCCGCGTCTCCCGAGGCGGGGCCCACGCCACCCTCTCCAGCCGTTACGTCCGTACCAACAAGTTCAAAACGGAGCGCCAAGTGGGCACCCAGGTGGTCCCAAATGTCTTTGCCGGCTTCAACGGCCTAACTGCCTCCGCTGCTCGAGGCGCCCTCGTCGCCGCCCGGGTCTTGGCCGGCCAGCTCAACGTGCTCGAAGGCGCCGGCCTCGCCAACACCAGCCTCGCCCGCATCGCCGGCCGGCTTCTCGCTCTCGGCGAGTCCGACCTCCCGTATGAGGTCGCCGTCACCGGCGACGGCGACATCGTCACCCTCGGTCGGACCGACCTCAACGGCCAACTACAAATGAGCATGACGGCGCACCCGAAGCTGGACCCCGTGACGGGCGAGACGTTCGCATTCCGTTACGGCCCGGTTCCTCCGTTCCTCACCTACTTCCGATTCGACGCGTCCGGCAAGAAATCCGGCCCGGACGTGCCGGTCTTCTCCATGACCCGGCCGTCGTTCCTCCACGACTTCGCCATCACGGAGAAGTACGCGGTGTTCAACGACATCCAGATCGGGATGGACCCGGCGGGGCTCGTGCTCCGCGGCGGGTCGCCCGTGGCGTCGGACGCGGCCAAGGTGCCTCGCATTGGGGTGATGCCGCGTGACGCGACCGACGAGGGCGGGATCAGGTGGTTCGACGTACCCGGGTTCAACCTCATCCACGCGGTCAACGCGTGGGATGAGGTTGACCCCGTTACGGGAACGGAATCCATCGTGCTTGTGGCGCCCAACATCATGTCCGTGGAGCACACGCTCGAGAGGCTCGAGCTCATCCACGCGCAGGTTGAGAAGGTGAGGATCAACCTGGAAACCGGGCACGTGTCGAGGGTCCCGGTTTCGGCTCGGAACTTGGACTTTGCGGTCTTAAACCCGAAGCGGGTCGGGAGGAAGAACCGGTTCGTGTACGCGGCGGTTGGAGACCCGATGCCGAAGATCCCCGGGGTGGTGAAGCTGGATTTGGAGATGGAGGGGAAAAGGGAGTGCACGGTGGCCGAGAGGATGTTCGGTCACTGGTGTTACGGCGGGGAGCCGTTTTTCGTGGCGAGGGATCCCGAGGACGAGGAGGCGGAGGAGGACGATGGCTACTTGGTGTCGTATGTGCATGATGAGAATACGGGGGAGTCGAAGTTTGTGGTGATGGATGCGAAGTCGGCGGATCTGGAGGTGGTGGCGGAGGTCAGGCTGCCGCAGAGGGTGCCGTACGGGTTTCATGGCTTGTTTGTGAGGGAAAAGGATCTTCTTGGCAACATGAGGCCTAAAGCATTATATATATGAGTAGCTTTCAATGAATAGGTACCGATTAAATTTGCCAACAAGTTCAAATATATAGTAAATATACATTTTGAAAGGATTAGGATGTGATAACAAATGTATAATAAGCCCAATTTATAGATGTTTGTATTTCGACTCTTGTATGTATATATGTACACGTACACTTGGGTGGTCGGGACCGCATGTATCAATGTCAATTTGCAATTATTTCTTCAAATATACATATCATATTTACTAGATTGTCAACTTTCATTCATTTCTTCAAATATATATTCTTCAGGGAGAAAAATCAGTATATATGCAAATGATTGAGCACATGGAAATCGGTATACATAACATACAAACATTTGAAGACACAGTCGTACATGGTGTCGCATAAAAGCCTAGGAAGTTGAGGTATTTCTATTATATATTTACCTTTCTTAAAAGATAGGCATTTGTGATATGATCAGTATATCTAGGCTTGCAAAGTCACCCTTCATGTATATAAAGCTTCTTCTCATCTTCAACGAAAGCATCATATACGGTCGTGCTCTCTCAGGGTTAACAACATCCTCTTCAACCAAAAGTCTGTGACTCTTTAACGTACATTGTTTTGGACAAGAATCTATCAAGGGATAATTCTTAATCCTCGAAGTTGAGTGGGGCTTGATTTAACCGATTAATACCCTCAAAAATCAAAAGAACGATGAACTCGAATGAATATGGATTAACAGGTTGTATTTCGTGAGCCAAATTAACTTGACCAGTTTACAATTGCCCTCAATTACACAAGCTTCACACACATGCCCTACCCCCACCCATTGTTTACATTTTATTTCCCACCTCCCATTCCTCGACGGTTTGTCAGCACGATCTCATCGGTCGTTTCCTTCCCATGTTCGCCTGTCCTCGATCCATTCCCTCTCCCAATTGCCCATGGGCGTCTGTGGTGGTTATCGCAGTCAGCGGGCTAGGCGGATCTTTGTACTTTTAATGCTCGTGGGTCTTTGGAAAGGGTTGCTGAAGTTTGGGCCCAATAATAGCCCCAAAAGTTTGAGAATTTCCGACGTGGGAATTGAAATCTTTTCACTGTTCAGCTTCCTGGATTCTCGATTGTTCTCGAAGACACGTGGGGCGCTTGGATTGAAGAACATTGCTCGAGAGAAAGCATGAGGCGACGGATTGATACCCTTATTTACTTCCGATTGTGGCTCGATCTTCATCATTTCACCACTCTCCTTCTTCCCAAGGTAAAAACTTTCTCTCTCTTCTTATCTCTTTAATGGCGAGAACAAGGGTGTCATCGGAACATGGTTTTCAAGCATCCCGTGTCCTTCAGGATTGTACGTGATAGCTCCACCGGAACCCTAACTCAGGACGTTATGACCCAAATTCTGAGGGATGGAGGCTTCCCAAATGGTGTGGTGGCCATATGCCCTAGGGTCGAACGTCCTGATTGGACTCGCCTCGATTGGGTGTGTTTTTGCGAATTTCCATTCTCCATCTCTTGCCAATTCCCTTTCTCCCCTTTGATCGTCGAGTTCTTAACCCACTTTCGTTTGTCTCCCACCTAAATTCTCCCGTCGGCTTGGAAAATCTTCTTCTGGGTAGGAAAAACGGCTGAGTTTATGAAAGTGGATTTGGTCTTGGCTGACTTGCTCTTGTCTTATCGTGTCACAACGGTGAGACGGGGCCGGGTCATCCTCCAGTCTAGTGCTACTCGCCAACCATTAGTTCTCAATACAAAGGTCAATGGTAAGAGTTGGTCTAGTAGGTTTTTCTTTGTGGAGATTGCCTCGATTGGTCCTGATTGTCACCGCTTTCTCTTCGACAAGTGGAGAGTTGATAGTAAGAATCTACCCTTTTTCTCTGAATATTTCTTCGAAAAGCATTAACCTTCATTTGTTTTCTTTGTTGTCTTGTGGTTGTAGAATTTGCCGGATAGTTTGGAGCCTAGGAACTTGTCGAAGAGGCTCACCTCTAGGTTGTTCAAACTGACTCCGATGCAGAGGACTTTTGGGAAAGCAACTTTACATGGATATGTCGACTCAGACTATTCTAGCAACAAGGACAATAGGTAGTCCACTATAGTCTACAACTTACTTCTATATTTGGGCAGGAAATTGCATTTTATGAAAATCCCCAAAATAATCTATTGTTGCTCTTGATGAAACCCGAAATAAACCGTCGCTAGAAGACAAGAAACGATATTCTTTTATTCGATTGTGCAAACGCTTGCTCTTTATTTATTATTTTCTTACAACGAGGTTACAAACCAACGAGGCTTACAAATAGACGAAATTGATACCCTAGACCTCCTACGAGTATTCGAGATCTCGACCTAACAATGTTCGAGATCTCCTAATAGCTATGTGATTCTACCACCTACGGATCACTTGATGGATTTTTGGCGCGAGGCTGAGCTTTGAGTTCGAGCGTGGAGAAGATGGCTTGCGAGGTTGCGTAGCGAGGTCTTTGGCGTGAGTGAAAGCTCGGTGTGACTTGAAGTCTTTTTGTGGACTCCACTTGTCTATAGCGAGGTCTTTTGGCGATGTTTCAACACGTCGATCTTCAACGAGCAAGATAGTTCTTGAGTTCAAGATGTTTTTCGACCCCTTTTCACTTACGAGGTTCTTCTCCTTTTATAGAGAATTGGGGAGCCGAGTTTTGGTTATTGCTCGATGTGGGACGGCCGAGATCAAGGTTTCTGATTGGTCCGGAGGTGAGGCAGTCGATGATTGGTTGGGAGGAACGGCGACAGCTGAGTGGTCGAGTTGGGCGGGGATGTCAGCTAAGTCGGTGACGAGGTCTGAACCTCGTCGCCGAGGTTCAGACCTCGTGCGGATAGGGGTTTTGCTAAAATGAAAAAAGGGGGGCATGGTTGTGGGCCCCGGAATCCACCTTGGGAATCCCCTCGGGCCCGCTTGTTCCTCGTACCCCGGGCCCATTTCCTGTTCTACTATTTTGAGCACCATCACAACCCCATGGCCTGGGGACCTCGTCCCGAGGATCGCAGGTCATAAATACGAGGTGTAGTTGGTTCATTGAACCCGGGGTGCGAGGTTCATACTTCCTAGGATTGCGAGGTGCGAGGTCTTCTTGCGAGGCCTGACACTTGGGTGGACACATTGCGAGAGATATTCTTTCGAGGCCTGACACTTGGGTGTATTTGGTTCATCAAACCCGTTTATGCGTGTGATGCTTCCTGGGCCTGCTCCCCCGTATTTCGCTTAATGGGCCGTCGAGGTAGACCAGGCCCAATAAGCTTTTCGGGTGCGAGGAGAGGCCCAAGTTCTCGCTCTATAAGAAGCGTCTCCTACACGCCTCATTTCCATCTTCTTCCTTCAGCACTCTCTCTCTCTCCTTTGCCTCTTCAGTTTCCGATCTGCAGTTACTAGACGGTTTTCTGATGACTTTTCGACATTCTCCAGGAGCGTCACCGCTTTATTCACTTCGATTTTTAGCAAGTAAGTGCTCGACTTCCCCTTTCGCGTTTTCGATGTTCTTCTCCCTTCTCTCGCCACCGCCTGCCCTGGCGGGAGACAGACGTTTCCCGGTGTTTCGCAGTGGTGTTACGGCGGGGATGAGGGCGGCACTCGCGTCTGAGCGGCGCTCTCGAACTTCCTCTCGCATTTTCTCTTATTCTAGGTTTCGTGTCCTAGTGGGCGACGGTTGCTCCTCGGCGTTTCGCGCCAGCGTCATGGCGGCGAGACGGTGGGGGCGAGGGTGGCGCTCGCCTCTGCGCGGTGCTCTTGCTCTTCTTTTCCTTGCGTTTTTCCTTTCTTCGTCTTGTGCCCCAGCGGTGATGGTCGTTTTTCGGCGTTTTTGCGCCAGCGTCATGGCGGCGAGATGGTGGGGCGAGGGTGGCGCTGGCCACGCTCTTGAGCCCACCGTTCGCCAACCGACGGTTGAATTTCTGCAAAACCTTGGCTTCTCTTTCTTCTTTGAAATTCGAGTGCCTCGGAAACCCAAACGTCATGATGTCCGACTGACGGGACGTTTGGGCTTCCACCGCTGGCGTCCACTCCGCCTTCTCTTTCCTCTTTTTGGCGCTTCACCTTCCGTCTTCTCTTTCCTCCTTTTGGCGTCTCGCCTTCTGTCTTCTCTTTCCTCTTTTTGGCGCTTCACCTTCTTCCTTCTCTTTCCTCTTTTTGGCGCTTCACCTTCTTCCTTGCCGTCCTATCTTGTCAGAATAGCCCTAGGGTGCCACGTGGTCTCTTCCCGTCTTTACCTCGCGTATTCTTTTTGTGGCTTTGCTCGATGTCTCAACACTTTTTCTTTTCCAGGTATTCGCCTCTCGTGGCTTGGACGTCGCTCTTTCATGCCTAGAGGAGCTTCTTTGAGCCCCCCGCCAGGCTTCGTGTTCAAAGTTCAAGAGAGATTCTACGAGGAGGCCTCCAAGACCGTAGGAAGCGTAGAGAGTAGTGACTCTCAGAACACGAGGTCTCCCTCGCTGATTTTTAGTGAGCCCTCTTCCAGCGACTCCGACGTCTCCGTCAACTCGCGCTTCTCCCGACTTCGCGCTTCGTCTGGTGTTGAAATGGCCTCGTCCTCGATTTCTGATGAGGAAGTGGCTGGTGTTATCGCTAGGTCGTCCGACTCCAACGACCTGGCAAGCTTTTTTGCGCAGCATATCAACGATGTTGTGTCCGCCCTTCCGCTTGTCCTTGAGGAGCGGATACCCATGTCCTCGGATTCGAAGGAGACCTTTCTCTCCGAGGGGGTGCCTACGACCCTGGAACCGAAGGACCTTGCGAAGATCACCAGGGACTTTGCTTGGCCCGAGGGGATTGAGCTAGCGCTCCCCGAAGGGGAGGGCTGCTCCTTGGCGGTATACGACAGGTGCGTGGTCGTGCACCTATTTAGTCTCCAGGCCGGCTTCAGGCTACCTCTGGCCCCGCACATCGTCGACTTCTTGTGGGCCATGCATGTCTGCCCCGCGCAGCTTTTTCCTAACGCGTGGAGGCTCCTGTGTGCCTACACCCTTCGCAGCCACGAGCTCGGGGAGGGACCCAACCTCGACACCATGTCGAGCCTATTTCTAGAGAGGAGGGAGCACGATTCTTGCCTCGTCAACCTCAGCTTGCTCGACCTTAAGATCACCACGGCCCCTTCGAACGTCGTACCGTGGAAGAACAAATGGTTCTTGGTCCGGGACCCTACCGGGAGGTATCTCAACTTCCCCACGGCCCCGGGCAACTTCGTTCGGCCCAAGGGCACACAAAAGGCCGATGAGATCAAGAAAGACGAGATCAAGAAACGATACGTTCCTGATCGCCACGAACCGTTCCAAGAATACCTGGCACATGACCGACTTGAGCGGGCCGTCCTAAGTCTCACCCTTCCACCCCGCGAGGGCGAAGAGGGTACTCACTTTTCCTTTTGTTGCTTGTTTTTCTTACTTGCTTTTGGTTCTGGGTAACGCATGGCCCCGAGGGAATACCTCGCTTGGGTCATAATGCTTTGATTGTTTGTGATATCTCGCTTCTTGTTTTTTATCTAACTTATTTCTTAACATGTTTTTTGTGTTTTTGACTGTGGATCTCTTCAACGCTCTAACCTCGAAGGCGTAGGGAAAGAGACCTGCAACTTCCACTTCCACCACCCCGGTTCCCCGCGGTCAAAAGGGTGTTGTCATAAGGGAACCAACCCCGCAGGCGAGGCCACCCACCTCGCAACCAAAGGCAACACCCCCGCCGCCGAAGGCGCCTGGGGTGAAGACTACCGAGGGGGCCTCGTCTAAGGGGGATGTCGTGAGAACGTCCTCCCAAGCTTCCCGAGGATCCGACGATGGTGTCGGATCCAAGAGAAAAGAGTCCGAGGGTCCCCCCCCCCCGCCAGGACAAGACGAAAAAGCAGAAGGGGGACGGCCAGAGGGGGACCTAGGGAGGGGAGGCGGCCCCGCACTCTGGCCCCGCGAGCCGGGTTGTGTCCGCCACCGGGCCTCCTGCCGGTAAGTTTCACTGCCCTGGACCCGCCCGGGGCGTGCCCAAGGATTGGGACAGGGCGGATTGGAAGGAAGAGGTTGCGTGGGCGAACAACCTCTCGGAGGCTGCCCTCAACGACGAGATCCTCCGCTACTCGGCGATGGTATGCTCTATTGATGCGACCTTGCCTAGGCTCGGACCCAGCTCCTACCATTCCGAGACGGCCTAGACCTTGGAGACCCCCTTGGCTTATGATTTAGTCTCATTTTATGTATTTATTATATTATTTCTATTTTCGTCATTTACATTCCGTCTTTTCTATTTTGGGCGTGTGTTCTCTTATGCTTAAGAGACCGGCCCATTAAGCTATCATAAGGCCCATTAGGCCATTAGGGTTTGTTGCACCTTTCCTTTTATAGTAGTTACTATTAGTAGTATTTTGGGCTTGGATGTTGGGCCTAGCATGTTGCTAACCCTAGTCCACTCCCAACTAGCTTCTAGGGTTTCGTGTGGCCTCCTCTATATAAAGGAGCCACGCCCCCTTGTATTATTTACGTCCAAAATGAATTAAGCCAGAGCTTTGAGTCGAGTTTCTCCTCCCCTTTGGCCCGGGCGTCACCCTATTCTTTTTCCGACCCCATATTCTCCTGGCCTACGTCAAACTAGGCTCCCTTCTCAATCCTTTCACTTCACCTCTCATCTTAAAGTCTAGGCTTCGGCCTCAAATCTATCCGGTTACTATTTGTCGGAGAAGATCCGAACGTTTCGAGCCTAGATCCGCCCCTTGTGACCCTAGGGTCGCATCAATTGGTATCAGAGCTTAGGCGGTTCGAACGGTTCCTTCTCCGTTTTCACAAAAAAAAACACGTTCGACTTCTGTCCAGATTTCGAAAAAAAATTATTTTTTTCTGCATTTTTTTCCATATTACTGTAGGTCTTTTCTATACGAGTCCGGGCATATAAAATTCGCCCAAAACGGACATCGTTTGCCCCTCCAAAAGGCCGAAATACCAACCAGACGCGCGAGTCCGGCGCCCAGCCAGCAGCAACGTGCCAGGATCCGAGTCCCGGCACAGCCCCGGCGCAGCAGCAGCGTGCCAGGATCCGAGTCCCGGCACAGTCTCGGCGCAGCAACAACAGCGTGCCAAACCCGAGTCTTGGCGCAGTCCCGGCGCTGAAGCGCCGCACCAGCAGTGCGCCATCAACGTGCCAGCCCCGCGCCGAATCCGGAAACCCTAGATTTCGAGATTATTTTTCAAGATCTCTTGGGTTATTTTCGGATACATATCTTTATTTATTTTATTTTATTTTATTTGTTTTGATTTTATTCCTTTTTGTAAAAGATCTTAATTATAAAAGATCTTCTAGTTATTTTTATTTTTTTAGGATAGTTTATTATTTCCGTTTTTAACGGGATCTTTCGGATTGTGGAAGATCTCGTAATATTGTAACAAAAAAAAAACAAAAAAAAAACAGAGGGGCCGAGCCATGTCTTGGACCTGCTCGGAAATTTGGGATGATTCGGACTCTTGGGATCGGCCACATCGACGAGTCAACACTCGTCCCTATAAGCCGCTTCCAAGAAACCACCCGGATTGGATCCCACCATACCGGCTTCTCGAGAATCGGGCCCGCTACTACGGAGAAACTCCTAGATCCCGGCATCGTTCCTATGACGAGCGGAATTGGAGTCCGTCTCCTCGGCGCCCACCAACTCGAGTTTGCAAACCAGACCCGCGGCACCAACCTAGGCCACGGCCTGCCTCGGCACACCATGTGCCAAGATCGGTTCCTTCGGCTGAACCCTCGCCCTCTACCGTGGCCGAGAGTCCTAGCCTCGAGGACAGGCTCGCGGCCTTAGAGCGCCAATTGGTTGAATACATGGCGCGTTTCTATCCCACACTCGTTCCGACACCACAACCGCCATTGGCGCCGGTGCCAAGCGAGCTCATCATCGAGACCGTGCTGGCACCACAGTCGCAACCGGCACCCATACCGAGCGAGCTAGTCCCCATCGAGGACTCCACACCAGCAGCGCCAATACCCGAGGTCGAGAGCCCACCCGAGCTTGACGTCGAGCCCTCACCCGCGCCGCCGGCCACTTTAGATGAGCCTATGTCGTCGGACACCCTAATCGACATGCCTTTGTCTTTGATGCCAGACGCCGACCCCGAGCCCATAATCGAATCTGCCCCTGTGTCGACACAATATATTTTACTCTTCAAGAAGACCCACGTCGATGGCATGGTTTTGATTAGGTCGCATCCTTCTTCTATCGTCCCCACCACGTCGAAGCGAGGACGCTTCGAATCTAAGGGAGGGAGGAGGATGCGACCCTGCCTAGGCTCGGACCCAGCTCCTACCATTCCTAGATGGCCTAGACCTTGGAGACCCCCTTGGTTTAGGATTTAGTCTCATTTTATGTATTTATTATATTATTTCTATTTTCGTCATTTACATTCCGTCTTTTCTATTTTGGGCGTGTGTTCTCTTATGCTTAAGAGACCAGCCCATTAAGCTATCATAAGGCCCATTAGGCCATTAGGGTTTGTTGCACCTTTCCTTTTATAGTAGTTACTATTAGTAGTATTTTGGGCTTGGATGTTGGGCCTAGCATGTTGCTAACCCTAGTCCACTCCCAACTAGCTTCTAGGGTTTCGTGTGGCCTCCTCTATATAAAGGAGCCACGCCCCCTTGTATTATTTACGTCCAAAATGAATTAAGCCAGAGCTTTGAGTCGAGTTTCTCCTCCCCTTTGGCCCGGGCGTCACCCTATTCTTTTTCCGACCCCATATTCTCCTGGCCTACGTCAAACTAGGCCCCCTTCTCAATCCTTTCACTTCACCTCTCATCTTAAAGTCTAGGCTTCGGCCTCAAATCTATCCGGTTACTATTTGTCGGAGAAGATCCGAACGTTTCGAGCCTAGATCCGCCCCTTGTGACCCTAGGGTCGCATCACCTACTTCTTCGAGGTTGTTCCTTTCGTTGGTTCCATTATTATCATCTTTGTTTTAACACGTTTTTTTGGTTTTTTAGCATCATTTCTTCGAGAATTACAATTGCAGTCGCGTCAGCCTCCTCCATAAGACGATGGGTAAGATGGAGGCGAAGCTCAAGGCCCGCGATGCCGAGATCGAGAAGAAGAACAAGGACCTCGCGGAGGCCGAGAAGCGGATTCGAGCCGCGGAGGTTGCGGCTACGGACGAGGCCAAGGAGGCCGCCAGGGCCAAGGAGGAGGTGAAGAAGGCCAAGGAGGAGGGGGCGAAGGCTATCAGGAGTTTCGAGGGCGAGGTTGGGGTCCTCAAGGCTGAGAACAATGAGCTCCGGGGTAAGCTGTCCGCGGAGCACAAATTCTTCAGGGAGAAGGAAGCGGAGCTCCTGAAGGCCGAGGAGGAGATTACCAGCCTCCGACAGCGCGTCAGCGAGCTTAACGAGGAGGTGGTGGCTGCGGGGCCCAAGTATGTGGAGTCTACGGAGTACAAGGAGGAGTTGGTGGGCAGCGTGAACAAGATGTTCCGCCAGGCCGTCCGCATGGGGGTCAAGCAGGCGGTGGCGAAGTATGGGCACATCGACCCCCGTATTTCCTTCTTCAACTCCAACTACACAGAGACTATGGGGGAAGAGACCGGGGAGGAGCCCGAGGGAGAATGCGAGTTCTTCCTCAGAGAAGATGGGATCGTGGCTTCCAAGGCACCCCCCGCGGAGGAACTCGGCCAGGGAAGACCAAACCCCGTCGTCGTAGATTCTCACCCCTCGACCGACGCGCCGAGCTCCCTGCCCACGGAACCCACCGCCGAGGTCCCGAAGAACCTGCCGCCGAGGCCCCGAAGGAATGAAGGATGCCCTTGACCCTTTATAGTTTTTTTTTTCGCTGTTTTGGTGGCCCCGCTGGAGTCTGTAATTAAGATATTTCGGTCCTTGTGGCCTTATTTTATACAACTTTCCTTGTTTTTATGGTTGTGTTTGTGTTTCTTTCTTTAGCTTACTTGTATGTAAACATCCCGATCCAACCCCATGGCCCGAGTGTCACAACATTTGTGGCACCCTCAGGCCACATCGGGCGCTCGTTTGATTGTTTTCATGCCAAGATCACGAGCCTCGCTCGGATCTTACATGATTGTTTTTATTGCCTCCAACCCCAAGCGGGAAGCGAGGGGTGGACTTCACAACTAAAAACCGAGGTTCTCCAATCCCAAGCGGGAAGCGAGGGGTGGACTGCACAACTAAAAACCGAGGTTCTCCAACCCCAAGCGGGAAGCGAGGGGTGGACTTCACAACTAAAAACCGGGGTTCTCCAACCCCAAGCGGAAAACGAGGGGTGGACTGCACAACTAAAAACCGAGGTTCCCCAACCACAAGCGGGAAGCGAGGGGTGGACTTCACAACTAAAAACCGAGGTTCTCCAACCCCAAGCGGGAAGCGAGGGGTGGAATTTGAACTTCGCAACTTAAAACCGAGGTTCTCCAACCCCAAGCGGGAAGCGAGGGGTGGACTTCACAACTTAAAACGAGAATCTCCAACCCCAAGCGGGAAGCGAGGGGTGGACTTCTCAACTTAAAACCGAGGTTCTCCAACCCCAAGCGGGAAGCGAGGGGTGGACTTCACAACTTAAAACCGAGAATATCCAACCCCAAGCGGGAAGCGAGGGCTGGACTTCGCAACTTTAAAACCGAGGTTCTCCAACCCCAAGCGGGAAGCAAGGGGTGGACTTCACAACTTAAAACCGAGAATCTCCAACCCCAAGCGGGAAGCGAGGGGTGGACTTCGCAACAAAACTGAGAATCTCCAACCCCAAGCGGGAAGCGAGGGGTGGACTTCGCAACTTAAAACCGAGGTTCTCCAACCCCAAGCGGGAAGCGAGGGGTGGACTTCACAACTTAAAACCGAAGGACCTCCAACCCCAAGCGGGAAGCGAGGGGTGGACTTCACAACTAAAAACCGAGGTTCTCCAACCCCAAGTGGGAAGCGAGAGGTGGAATTTGAACTTTGCAACTTAAAACCGAGGTTCTCCAACCCCAAGCGGGAAGCGAGGGGTGGACTTCACAACTTAAAACCGAGAATCTCCAACCCCAAGCGGGAAGCGAGGGGTGGACTTCGCAACTTAAAACCGAGGTTCTCAAACCCCAAGCGGGAAGCGAGGGGTGGACTTCACAACTTAAAACCGAGAATCTCCAACCCCAAGCGGGAAGAGAGGGGTGGACTTCGCAACTTTAAAACTGAGGTTATCCAACCCCAAGCGGGAAGGGAGGGGTGGACTTCACAACTTAAAACCAAGAATCTCCAACCCCAAGCGGGAAGCGAGGGGTGGACTTCACAACTTAAAACTGAGAATCTTGAACCCCAAGCGGGAAGCGAGGGGTGGACTTCGCAACTTAAAACCGAGGTTCTCCAACCCCAAGCGGGAAGCGAGGGGTGGACTTCACAACTTAAAACCGAGAATCTCCAATCCCAAGCGGGAAGCGAGGGGTGGACTTCGCAACTTAAAACCGAGGTTCTTAATTTTTATTTTTGAGACAGATTTGAAAATTCCATAACCCTTTATTCACAAAATTTATAGGAAATAGCGGAGTTTGGAGAGCTTACACATAATATTTTTTTGAGCAGATCGATGTTCCATGTTTTGCTCAGGGTACGTCCCTCGCTGTCTTTGAGTTTGAAAGCCCCGGGTGCTACTTCCTCCCCGAGGAGGTATGGTCCCTCCCAATTGGGGTCCAACTTGCCACCTTCGGTACGCCTCAAGACGAGGCCACCCGTGGCCAAGAACCGGGGTCTAACCTTCTTGTCGTGATAGACCGCCACACGTTGTTTGTATTCTCTGGAAGCAGGTCGGCCACCTCGCGCAACTCCTCCCTAAATAGCAGTTCGACCTTGAGGTTGGCCTCGTTCTCTTTTTCATTGAAGTCAAAAACTCTCGCTGAAGGGACCAAGGTCTCCACTGGGACTAGCACTTCTGCCCCGTATGTTAGAGCGAAAGGTGTTTCGCCCGTTACGCGACGCGCGGTGGTGCGATATGTCCATAGGATGAGTGGGAGAAGCTCCGCCCAGCGACCTTGCGCCATGCCCAGGCGCTTCTTCAGATCGGACATGATACGTGCATTGACGTTCTCCACCTGGCCGTTGGAATGAGGGTGGGCCACGGAGGAAAACTTGAGGATTATGCCGAGGTCGGAGCAAAAGGTCCGGGTCTCCTCGCAATCAAATTGGGGGACATGGTCAGTCATGATGGTCATGGGAACGCCAAAGCGGCAAACGAGGTTCTTCCACAGGAAGTCACAGACCTTTGTCCCCGTGATCTTTGTCATTGCTTGTGCCTCGACCCACTTCGTGAAATAGTCGACGATGACCAAGATATACCGCACCTGGCCATTAGCCTTGGGAAGGGGCCAAGGATGTCCATCCCCCACATCGCGAAGGGGCATGGCGCGTGGATGGAGCGAAGACACGAGGTCGGGGTGTGCTGGAGGTTACAGTGCTTCTGGCCCCCGTCACATCGCTGGACATAGTCCCTCGCGTCTTGCGGGAGAGTGGGCCAAAAGTATCCCAAATGGGTGAATTTATGTGATAGGGATCGCCACCCTGGGTGGCCACCACAGACCCCCTCGTGTGCCTCATAGAGGATATGCTCCATAGACTCGGTCGGCACACACAACAGGTTGGGATCAGCATAGCCTCGATGATAGAGACGGCCGCCGATGACGCAATAGCGTGCCGCCTGCATTTTCAATTTCCGAGCCTCCGCGGGGTCCTCTGGTAGGACGCCGCTTTCCACGTATCGTGTGATCGGGGTCCTCCAGTCCCCAGTGGTGACAGAGAGAACCTCGTTGGTTACACTACGCGAAAGTTTTTTTTCTACCATCATGCGATTTCCTACCTCCAAGGGGAGGGCAGAGCCCAACCTCGCGAGAGCATCCGCCTTCGTGTTCGAGGTTCGCGGGATGGACTCTACCGCAAAGGTTTCTAGGCACGACACCAAGGCCTTAACTTTCTCTCGGTACGCAGGCAGGAACCCCGTCCGGGTGTAGTATTGCCCGTTGAGCTGACGTGCAACTAGCATGGAGTCGGTGTAGACCCTGATTTTGCGAGCTCCACTGAGGAGCGCCATCTCTATCCCGACGATCATGGCCTCATATTCGGCCTCGTTGTTGGTTGCATCGAAGGCGAAGTTAAGGGCATACTCCGTATCGATCGAGGGACCGGCGAGGAACACGCCAGCCCCGCCACCGGGCACCGGCATCACATCGT
The DNA here is from genome assembly GCA_964016875.1 of Fallopia convolvulus. Lineage (NCBI taxonomy): Eukaryota > Viridiplantae > Streptophyta > Magnoliopsida > Caryophyllales > Polygonaceae > Fallopia > Fallopia convolvulus. Next base: position 50,059,572 of record OZ024726.1, on the reverse strand, counting down.
GAACCATCAACGAATACCTTCCACTCTTCCGAGCTCGCATCAGTTTCGGGGAAGGTGACCTCCACCATGAAGTCAGCAAGGGCCTGTCCCTTCATTGCGGTTCTAGGGAGGTAGCTGATGTCGAACTCGGAGAGCTCGACTGCCCACTTTGTCATTCGCCCGGAGAGGGCGGGCTGGTGGAGGATTTGTCGAAGTGGGAGGTCAGAGAGAACCTGAATGGGTGCGCGTGGAAGTAAGGGCGCAAGCTCCTGGAGGCGGTCACGACGGCCAGTGCCATCTTCTCCGCCGGGGAGTATCGCTGCTCCGCGGGCTGGAGCACGCGACTTGTGAAGTAGACTGGGTGCGTGGCTTTTCTGGTTAGCACCGCGCTGACCGTCTTCGGGCTTACCGCCACATATAACTGTAAGTCCTCGCCTTCCATTGGAGGTGACAACGTTGGGAGCTTTAATAGGAAGGCTTTTAGCTCGGAAAAAGCGAGCTCTAGCCCCTCGTCCCAAACAAACTTGTCGTTCTTCTTGAGGGCAGCAAAGAAGGGCGGGGACTTGTCCGCCAAGCGGTAGCAAAACCTCCCCAAGTAGTTCACGGCGCCGTTGAGACGTTGTACCTCTGTCCGAGATCGCGGCGACCTCATTGAGAGAATCGACTCGACCTTGGCGGGGTTGACGTCGATCCCGCGCTCGCTGATCATGAAGCCCAAGAACTTCCCCAACGACACGCCGAAGACGCACTTCTCGGGGTTCAGGCTGAGACGATTGTGCCTGAGGGTCACAAAGACCTCGTCGAGATCGGCCAGATGCTCCTCGAGGCTTTTGCTCTGCACCACGATGTCGTCGACGTAGGCCGACACGTTTCTCCCCAAATGGTTTTTGAAGACCCGGTCAACGAGACGTTGGAAAGTCGCCTCTGCGTTTTTAAGGCCGAAGGGCATGACCTTATAGAAGTACGTACCACGCTGCGTGATAAAGGACGTCTCCTCCTCGTCACGCGGACTCATTGAGATCTGATTGTATCTTGAGTACGCGTCGAGGAAACTCAAGACCCCGTGCCCCGCGGTTGAATCAACTAGTTCGTCGATCGAGGGAAGGGGGTAGCTGTCTTTGGGGAACGCTTTGTTGAGGTCCTTGAAGTCCATGCACATCCGCCATTTTCCGCTGGCCTTTTTTACTAACACGACGTTGGACAACCATTTCGGGTACTGGACCTCGCGGATAAACCCCACGGCCAACAGCTTAGCCACCTCTTCATTCGCGGCGTTTGCCCTTTCCTCGTTCATCTTTCTCCGTCGTTGCACAACAGGGCGGGTGGTGACGTCGATGTTCAAGGAGTGTTGGGCCACGGTGTGCGGGACGCCGCGGAGGTCCTTGGCGGTCCAGGCGAACGTATCGCGGAATCTGGACAGCAGGGCCTCCAGCGACTCCGCCGATTTCCCGGAGAGACATTCTCCCAAGTAGATCTTCTTAGACTCATTCCTGAAGGGGGTAATCACCCTTCTTTCTTCCTCGGGGATGGGGATCGTGAAGTCCCTGACTTCGAGGTTCGCCTCGCCGGGGGACTCCACCATGAACACCAGACATTTCTGTTTTGCCGAGGTCGCATAGCAAACACGACCCTCCTCCTGGTTGCCTTTTACCTCTCCAACCCCGCCGTTAACGGGGAATTTCATCTTCAGGTGATAGATGGAAACTACCGCCTAGAATTTCATCAGGGACACCCTCCCGATGATTGCATTCCACACCGAAGGCAAGTGTACCACGGTGAACTCCACCATCTCGGTCCTCCTCGTGGAGCCGGTGCCCAACGTCATCCAAAGGTCTATGAGACCTTCTGTAATAATTGCGGTTTTTGAGGATATTTTTTTTAATTTTTCTCGGATATCCTTTTAACCTCTTTGTCTGTTTTAACGTTTAATCCAATATTTTTGTTGGAGATTAAATCCTAGAAAATTCTTGGTGATATCCTAAAATCACAAAGAAATGATTTTATGGATCGGTGTGAATTCTAGGATTTTTCAGTGGAAAAAGAATATTTATTGGATAAGCCGTCTTTTTAATTATGTAATGTAAGGGTTTAAAATACGAAACGGAAGCCTTAAAAATTGAAGGTAGCAAGATAAAATCATGGAAAATTGGTTTTATTGGTCTACATAATTTACGGGACGTTTTCCGTTTAGTATGTTTTTCTACCCGAGGTACATAATTTTACCGCTTTAACGCGAGTCCCGTTCCGGGACAGGAAATTCTTTTAACCGCCTTTCTTGTTGCTTAATTGGGAAGGAAATTGTGAGAATTCTTATCCACCCACGGCCTAATCTCCTGCCTAGTCAAAGTCTACAGGTTATCTCCAAAAGTTAAAAACAAGAGGAAGGAACGAGAAGGACGACGACGGACATGGGAGTTTCTCACCGCCGGTCTTCTTCCCCTTCCACCACCACCTTCCACTTCCATCATCATCATCATCTTCTTCTTCTTCATCTCCATGGGAGCTGGGCTGCTACTTCCGTGATCAAGGAAGGGAGAGTAAGGACGGAACGCCGGACTCGGGGAGAAAGACGTCTTCACCGCCGGTCTTCTTCGCCTCGCCAAAGTGACGCCGTCGGCGACCACCAGGCTGTCCGACCACCAACCACCATGGGAGCCACTGTCGGGCAACGCCCAGCCCACCCTCGGGCTCGGGGATCGAGCCAAACGAGCCATGGGCTCGAGTGAAGGTATATACGATCGAAATTAATTAGCGGGTTGATTGCGGAGCCACCGTAAGGGCCTTTCGGTTCCACTTTGCTAATTAAATTTATGGTTTTTATAATCTTGACGTTGATACGGTTCTACATGTTTGAACCGCTCGAGAAACGGACGTCCGGATCTTCATTTATAGCGAATACAAGTTTTGGATACCGAATGGCAGGTAAAGAACTTCGGATAATTACTCAGGATTCGTTGTTAATCCGTTTGATTCGAGATTTGGTAATCTTTAAGAACTGTTGCTAATGAACAATTTTTATTTAGAAAATTGTTTCAAAAGTGAAGCGGATAATTAGTTATAATTCCGCCAAGATGGCTCCTTGAAGCATGATAACTAAGGATTTATTATATATCGATATTCGGAAATTAAATCGTTTATCGATTAGGAAGTTGTAGGAGTTGAGAATACAACTAAGAAGTGTTTCTGTGAGCTTGTTGCTGAGAAATCCTTTGGTTATATTTGTCAGAAGGATGATAAAGATTTCTGTTGGAATCGCTGAGGACGTTGAGCACGCCTTTTAAGGCAAGTGGACGATTCTCTCTTGCGTTATTGTTATTAAATGAGGAATTGGATCTCATTTAATATTTGCGTTGGGAACAACTTGTATGATTAATAAAATATGATAGGTTGTTATATTTGTTAGAAATAATGACCATGTTGTTATTCAGTTTTGCGCTAGAACTGGATTTAGGTCCGTTATAGGTGACCTTGGATGTTGTCTCACGCTGAGACATTGTTATTGAATTAAGGTAGTTTCAGGGAGGGGAACGTGGTTCCATATCCTCTCTTTAAAACAATATTACATTAGGAGGGGCCTAATCCTAATGGTGAGTCATGACTCTCTTCCCCTACTCTTCGTGTGAGAGGGTTGATAGGCACTCTAGCTAAGTGCAGGTTTAGCACGGTGTAGTGTAGACGACATGGTAATAAGCCTCTGTGATCTCTACCTCACCATATGCAAAATGAAAGATCAAGGATAGCTTAAGTCCTGTGATCTTGGTACATGGTAGATGACAATGGATGAAATACTCCGATGATCTCTACAATACCAAAATATTTCGGCAGTAGTTCGGGCCGATTAAAAGCCACCAACTTGTTTGTGAAAAGTTTTGAAAGTAATATAAGATAAGTGCGTTAGGCACATTAATATACCTAAATGGTTCGTCCAGTCGAAAATCCATTCTTGCTTCCGGTTATGAATGATTCTTAATCAAACTTTGATTAAGTTAATCTGAATAATCGATGGAGGCTTTTCAAAATGTTATGTGATTAATATGAGTTCCCAACAATTATTTATGCTTCTTAAAAGAAACCACAAGCGGTGGTGTTCTCTCTCTTGATTATGCGAGTCTCCTTCTTTTTCTCTATAAAACTGCTAACTGTTGGATCATAATCCGAGTCTAATCGGATTTGGATGCCAATATGCTTAGTTACAACCATAAGAACCAAGTTAGATTCTTCGCTTGCTAGTCTTTCATTAGACTAACTCGTCCATTTTCTTTTCTTTTATATGGTCGGCTGGTGTCCACCGTTGGTTTACGATACATCAGGTTCTTCTTGGAAGTTGATTCAAGAGGCGGATTCAGATGTTTGAAGCTCCAGAAGTTGAAGAAAGGTTTCCAATGGCTATATTTGATTGAAGATCATGGTTGAACTACTTCAAAGCGAAGCTGAGTTTCAGAAATAAGAACTTAAGGAAGACTTAATGAAGATTTTGTTTAAATAGAAGGTTGTTCTATTTATTTATTTATTCTTTTAAGTTAAGGTTTGTATAAGACCTTTTACGTGTTTTTCCGCTGTAATATTTAAGTTAATTTTGTTAGGTTTTAAATGGTTTCTTTTACCTTGTTTTTAGTTTGTTCAGTCAGTTTAAAGCCTTAGGTAGCTTCGGTTTTCTTAATCGGGGTTACTGGCGGTAATACCTCCAGGGTAGGAAGGGGGTGTTACACCTTCTACGTCGACCTCGTCTCTCGAGAAGGAGGTGAGCTTCCCAGCATAGGGCTTCAAGGATGTTTCGGAGATGCCCAACTACTCTAAGGCGCCGTAGTACATAATGTCCACGGAGGATCCCGTGTCCACCAGTACTCGCTTCACCATTTTCGAGCCCACTTGAGCATGCACCATCAAGGGGTCGGAGGGCGGCATGTGGAGTCCATCGGCATCTTCGGAGGTGAAGGCTAAGCCTACGTGAGACCGCGAGGTCTGGGCGACGCCAAATACCGAGGGCTCATGATGGCTTGCCCTCGCGTACCTCTTTCTTTCTGCATGGCTTGATCGAGCCAGCGATTGTCCACCCGAGATGGTTTGGATATACCCATCGGGTGTTGTTGTCTGCCCAGACCGTGCCTGCTTCGCGAGAGCCCTCTGCTCGACGTTGTTGGCCTGAGCTTGACTCGGGCCTCGTGGTACGATGTTGGTGCGTGACGCGGGGTTGGGACGTCCCTTTTCGTTTGGGTTGTACAAAGGGTCGCCCCTGCCCCTATAGCCTCGTTGCTTTCCGCCAAAGCAGTTCCAATTGCTACCGCGGTTGTTGTTGCGGTTGGCGTCGTTCCCGTTGTTATTGTTGTTGTTGCTTCTGTTGTTGTTGTTGTTGTTGTTCCTGTTGTTGTTGTTGTTGACGGGGTTTTGGGCCTGCGTTACATACGCATCCCTCGCGGGTGGTGCGGCCACCTTCGCCTTTCCTTTAGCCTCGACGACGATTTCTTTGTCGGTCTTCGGTCGCGAGCTCTGGTTTGCGGCATCCTCGGCATACACCTGGGACGTGATCCGGGCGCACAGGCTGTCCTACGTCGTTGAGAATTTCAAGAAAATGAAAGTCTTGAAAGGCCCTGGACACAAGTTGCCCATGAGGGTATCTCGCACCGATGATTCGTCGATGTGTGCAATCTCCGCTACTGCGGTGGTGAACCTCGTGAAGAAGGTGCCCAACATCTCTCCTTCTCACTCCTCAATACCGCGGAGATCCCGCATGTTCTTCTTACGCTTCCTCGAGCCGCTAAAGTGTGTGACAAAGGATTCACACAGCTGAGTGAACGAGGCCAATACCCTATCTTGAGGCTTATGAACCACGTCATCGCGGCCTTGTCCAGGGTGGTTGGGAAGATGCGGCAGAATATGGCATCGTCGTAGGAGTTGACATTCATTTGGACGTCAAAGTGCTTCACGTGCTCCTCCGGGTCAGCCGTGCCGTCGTAGAGTCCCATTTGTGGCCAATGGAAACTTTTGGGCATAGGCGCGCCCTGAATCTCATCCACAAAGGGGGATGTGCACCCGGTCTCGACGGCCTGTCGGCGCGACCTCGATTTCAGAGGGTGCGTCGACGTCGTTGGCCTCGATTTGGGGGGATGCAAAGCACTCCCCGCTGTTTCGGACAACTTTGTGTCCTGCATTCTCGAACGTCGCGAGCGCGACCGCGAGATCTGCATGAGGTCCCGGGGAGGCCTCTCCGTTGATGAGCCGTTGGTGGAGGTCTCGTGTCCCGGCACATGCTCGGAGTGGGGTTGCCCCGGGGGGGGGGGAGGGGGACAAGGACGTATGAAGGGGCGAAGCCCTGCTGGTAATGCCCATAGCCCGGGTAGGGATATGGGTTCGGGGGTGCACCGCCCTGCTCGTACCCTTGGAATGGGTAGGGGTTTTGTGGGGCGGTGTACGTCCAACCCGGGGGACCACGAACGGGCAGCCCGGAGGTCCCGCGCCCATCCACTGCGTGGTTTCGGGCATGTTATCAAGGTGTTGGGGAAAGAAATTGTTCGGGTAGGCCATTTTGAGGGGATCAAAGCCAAGGTTTGCACAAATCGAGAAACTGCTTAGGATGAAGAGGTTCCCACAAACGGCGCCAGTGATGAAACCCGAAATAAACCGTCGCTAGAAGACAAGAAACGATATTCTTTTATTCGATTGTGCAAACGCTTGCTCTTTATTTATTATTTTCTTACAACGAGGTTACAAACCAACAAGGCTTACAATAGACGAAATTGATACCCTAGACCTCCTACGAGTATTCGAGATCTCGACCTAACAATGTTCGAGATCTCCTAATAGCTATGTGATTCTACCACCTACGGATCACTTGATTGATTTTTGGCGCGAGGCTGAGCTTTGAGTTCGAGCATGGAGAAGATGGCTTGCGAGGTTGCGTAGCGAGGTCTTTGGTGTGAGCGAAAGCTCGGTGTGACTTGAAGTCTTTTTGTGGACTCCCCTTGTCTATAGCAAGGTCTTTTGGCGATGTTTCAACACGTCGATCTTCAACGAGCAAGATAGTTTTTGAGTTCAAGATGTTTTTCGACCCCTTTTCACTTACGAGGTTCTTCTCCTTTTATAGAGAATTGGGGAGCCGAGTTTTGGTTATTGCTCGATGTGGGACGACCGAGATCAGGGTTTCTAATTGGTCCGGAGGTGAGGCAGCCGATGATTGGTTGGGTGGAATGGCGACAACTGAGTGGTCGAGCTGGGCGGGGATGTCAGCTAAGTCGGTGACGAGGTTTGGACCTCGTCGCCGAGGTTCAGACCTCGTGCAGATAGGGGTTTTGCTAAAATGAAAAAAGGGGGCATGGTTGTGGGCCTCGGAATCCACCTTAGGAATCCCGTCGGGCCCGCTTGTTCCTCGTACCCCGGGCCCACTTCCTGTTCTACTATTTTGAGCACCATCAACTCTCTCCTCAACTGAGGCAGATCGAGTACATGCATTACAACAACTGAGGCCTCTAAAGCTAGAGGCTACTTGGCTTTGTGGTATCTTACAGGAAATTGAAGGCAAGAAATACATGCCCATACTCTTCTTAGATAGTCGGAGTGCTTTGTACTTGTGTAAAGACCATGTATATCATGAAAAAACAAAACATATTGATGTTCGATATAGACATGGGTTCTGATTCCACAAAATCAGCGAACCGTAGGTTCCGGTTCTTCCACCCCCGGAACCGGGAACCAGCGGTATCGAAACCACCAGTTCCAAACCGGTTGAAACCGCCGGTTCCACCAAAAAATAAATAAAAATAGCATAACCGTGGTCGCGATCCAATGGACCACGACCACAGTTTTCATTTAGAGGTAAAAAATTAGACTTCGATTATTATTTTTATAATATTTCCGGTTTATTTTTATAATATTTCCGGAACCGAAACCAGATCGGAACCAAGGAACCGGCCCAAGGCCGGTTTCGATTCTGGAACCGGACCCATGTTTAGTTCGATATCACTATGTAAGACAAAAAGTGTAGGACTACGAAATAACTGTGAAGAAAATAATTAAAGATGAAAATCCTGCTGACTTTGGGGTACCTTCTAACAAATTTGTCCTCTGCAGGAACTCGCTCTACATCAATGATGTACATTGAGGGGTGGAGTCCGAGTCAATGAAGAACCTGAAACTCGTCTGAGGCCCTAAAATTGTTTCTCGAAGCTATTTCTTTAGTTATCTAAGCTTGGTTTAGTAGGGCAAATTGTTATATATAACTAAATCTAGCTTAATTATACACTATGACCTAGATAGTGGCATGCCAAACTTGGTTAAATATGTATGAGATTTGTACATTCAGGAACCGGGTCCAGCTTTGCAAGAACCGGGCTCGAACTAGACTTAATATATATTTGTGTCTTCCCCAGTTCATCCGGTTTAGAGGTAGCTTATATGGACTTGGGCCTAAACCCTCAAGCTTGCTTGCGTCTGGCCCAAAAGTGATGAAGACGACCCAACTCCTGAAGCTTGCCTGATGAGCTTTGCTTGCTAGCTAAATGGAACGCGGCATTTTGATGCGTTTCGGATCAACCCTAGCTATATATACTCATCTCTTCACTTGATTAGCTCATTCTGTCTCGCGGCGCTTCACAAACCAAAGAAAGAAAAGAGAGACAAATAGGAAGAAAGAAAAGAGAGAGTTCCAACACCGACGGTGGAGCAATCGACGGAGAAAGGTCTTCAGTTGAAGAACTCAGCGAGATCCATGGTGGAGATGACTTGAAAGTTTCATCTCAAGCTTTCTAGAGCCTTGATTGGAGGGGGGGGACCCGATCTACGATTTCTCCTTTTACCTCTTCTTATATCCGTTGTCTATGGCCGTTTTTCTCTTTTCTAGCATCATGTATACGTAGATCTCTATGCATGTGTTGTACCTTATTTGTAGCCGATCTTGAACTATCTTCGAGAACTTAGTGGATTCGGATGAGTCTCCCATACTAATACTCCCTAGAGTAGGGTTATCCCAAATTGACTGGGTCACCAAACCTTCTCACGTTCAATCTTGCTTTACTTTCTCAAGTTCTTAAGCTCTGTTTACATGTCTATCGTATGGACGTGGAGTTTGGTTATCTAATTTTCAAAAAATTATTGACAAGCCTAATCAAATCTGATTAAAAAGGGTCAAAATTCACCTGCTTTAATATTAATATATTAATATTAAGTGCCAAATTAATAAAGATAACAATCCCTCATCCTCTAGGCTCCTTCATGTCTTGGATAGGGGAGGCATCACCTATAAGTAGGCTTTACCTCTTATTTTCATCTCTCATAAAGAGAATAAAAAAAAAACTTTTTATAGCTAGATTCACATACAAAATCTCTCTTAAATATCTTAGACAAGAACATCTTGAATGAATCAGCATTTGGCTCCAACAACGCAACGCAATACACCAGATGTTCTCGTGATCATCTTCACACTCTTTGCATCCGCCGCTTGAAACGCTTGGTCAGGCGTATAATTCGGCCTCACCCGCTCCCCTGTCTGGGTAAACACAGCTCCATTCTCAAAGTAATCCCCAACTGACTTGAAGTTCCAATTCTGGCCCTGCCCATTTATCTTAGAAGTCGCCTATGTACACATATTGTAAACAAAGACGAAATCAATCGAAATCGGTGATTAGTACGTATAATATTCCATCAAGATCGATAATGCATGTTTAATTACCTCTTTGTAGATGTTGGCTGGGGCAATGAAATAGTTAGCTTCACTTTTGATGCTTGGATTACTACTGCCTCCAATGGCATATTGTTTCCATCCTTGGTACAAGTTGTTCACAACATGAGCATAACCATAACGAACCCTACATTTACCAAGATTCATAATGGTTAATTAAAAAAAAAGAACCAACCATAACATGTAATTAATTTTTTTAGGTGTGCATTTACGTCTAATTTAATGTTTCATTAATTGGTGTGTTTTTCAATTACTTATACTTTGTATAATAAGGTATGTTACGATAATTAGATGTTTGTTCTCATGAACTTTTCGATTCAGAATCCAAAATATAAAATTAAGATAGGTTTTTCATCATTTTCTTCTTCGTTTTCTTCAAGAAGACAAACCTGGGCATTCTTTGATTGCAGTTGGGACCAAAATGGTTAAACGCCACAGTGACCTTCATGTTCTTATCATGCGCGTAATCATCGGCATGCCCTAAAAGCATGACCTTGTCATGGTCTCTTAACCAGTTGTTGGAAAGGGTGATCCCTGTGGATCCCAACGTAACGTCGATGAGACCATCTTGGCACTTGAAGAGTGTGTTGTGATCTATCCACACCTTTGTCGAACCAGAGATCCTAATGGCGTCCCCATCGCTTGCTCCAAGAGCCAATAGCTTGGACCCCGGGCCCAGCACCTGGCCCGGAGTTTGGGGCTTGCAGTGGCTAAATACGAGTCCATGGATGATAACGTCCGTGACCTAAAAAGATTCGCACATGTAAATGCATGGGAACCCCAAAAGAAAACCCTATGGCTTGTTTCACTTACCTTCTAAAACTATTTTCTATCCAAAAAACTATTTTTAATACTCTTGAAATTCGTGCATCTCTCTACTTTTTACGTTTTTTAAAATACTAAAAATAACTTTTCACCCAAAAACTACTTTCTACCCACAAGTGAAACAAGTCCTAAGTGCACGTGTTTTAAGAATTTGAAGTACCTGGCTAAGGAAGAAACATGCGCCGTCTGAAATGTGGACTTTCGCACCCCTACCATCGATAGTAGTATAGCTTCCAATGACAAGAGGCTTTGCGAGCTTGATCCTCATATCCCCGTGGAACGTAATCCATATGGGACCGTTAAGCTTGGTGACCCCAAAACGTAGAGTTCCGGGAGCAGGGTTAATAGGGTCATCGCTTGGGTTGGTAACCTCATAAAACTTAACATTTTTAACATTGTTGACCATTTTCCCCGCAAACCCTACCGAACACATGGCTAGACGTTGCCTATTTTTAGCCCAATTCGCGTCCCCCCTCCAACAACGATCAATGACATTGAGGCTCTTCTGAGCCAAACTAGGGTTTGGACATACTGAGAGGATAAGGAGAACAAAGAAAGAAAAGAAGGGCGATATTCTATAGAGAGCCATGCATGCAAACTGTATTTGTGCCTCTTTGGAGAATGCAAACGCACGAGATTTCGAGTTTGAATCCCTTTAGCGTTTGCCTCTCCAGAGGCTAGAGAATGAGAAATTGTTGTTGTGATGGCTGAAATGTCTAAGGGAATAGAGCTTGTTTATATAGAGAGAGGAGGATTAGTATGCAATGCCTTTGATATTGACAACCCATCAGCCATGTTTAGATGACAAATTGTTCAACGGCGCAGGCCCGTTAAATTTTCGGTTACTAGGGCTTTAAATTAGAATCAATTAATGGAGCCAGATGTATTCGACCAAAAGAATGGAGCCAGGAGTGGTAAATTGCCTTCTCGTAGTACGTATTTGGGTAAATTAAAACATTTTAGTCAACGTATTTGGAGTAATAAATAGTTTTAATTAACACATAAAAATAGGTGTTGGGGATGAGTCATGAATCCACTAAAATGGGCATATTTGATGTTTCTGTGCCAACCCCTAAAATTAATGTCACCCTGTACAAAAACCGAAAATTAAAATTTCTCTAGCTCTATAACTTGTTGGTTTAGCTAGCTAATTGAATGAAAGCTGAAACTGTAGTCAAGTAATGGTGGTTTTAAATTAAGCTTTTAAAAGGTTTTGAAACTTTTTAATTGTTACAATAATTCATTATATTATAGAGGTAACGTTCGATTTAAATGATAATTTTACTAGCTCAAAGCGGCTCAACTCGAACCTTAAAATTGTTACATCAGTTCTAACAATCTTTCCTTCTTATTTTAGGTTCCAACTTTTCCGAATTAAACCCATTTTCAGTCTTATGTTCAAAATTCATCGTTATCTCCATGTATCATTTCAGCTTGGTTGGCATATTGAAACGTGAAAATTCGATGGATTGGGAAGGTTTGTATTCGCTTCTAGCTATGTGCGAATTTTTGCACTCTACTTCGTTTCAATTATGTGCTCGTGCTTTTTGTTCATTGATGATCACTTACATTGCAAGATGACTTACATGCTGCATACCAATAGAATATCAGTGACCTCACCACCAAGTAACAATCTAATGAGATGAACCCACTTTCTTCTTTAAAACAACCTTAATAGAAAAATCTTTGTTTACCCATAGATAAACTTACCCATTGACATGGCAATCTGGGGTAAATTACATGTCATTACTTTATTTCTTTTTTTAATATATTATAAGCATTAAATATTTCCAATTGGCTTCCTCCAAAATAAATGTCAAAACTCCTCCCGTCCTTCATCTAATATCTCACTCGCCTCCATTGATGATACACCAAAGGCCAAAGCTCTTTCCCTCTTCTTCCTCTCTTCTGAAATTTGTCATGAATTAATTTTCGGTTCTCTTATGCTACTCTCCCAATTTTATCCCAAACCAATTAAGGATTTTCAATCTCTCCCCGCAAATCTAATGGATTTCCTTCACTCTCCCAAATTTATCCCAAATCAATTTACCCGTAGATTTAATCGATTTCCTCCACTCTCTCGAAATTCTGCCTGGATTTGTCTCCCAACATAACCAACAATCGGCACCAAACCCTTGCCTTATTCCAAGAAGTATCGTCAACAAATTTTCAACTAGAAATCGTCAAGAGATTTTAAATTGAAAATTGTCAACAGATTTGCAACTGGAAAACCCTTTCCTGCGATTTGCAACTGAAAAACGTCTTTCAAGAGAGTTTCACCTAAGACTGTATGGTTTTGGTTTAGGAGTGCCTGCGATTTGCAACTAAAAGTCTGTTTCTTTCTTTCCATGTAAGAATCTTTAATTGAAAAAGGTTTTCTTAGTAGAAGTTTTGAATTGATAAGTTATAGAAAATTTTCAGAGTTTGCTTGAAAGTTTGGGTCTCCTTTATTGCTCTATTGTGTCGTTTCAATTGATGCTCTATTGTACTATTTCAGTTGATGAATTTAGTCTTCCTATTTTGTCTTCATTGAAATGCCTTTATCAAAAGAGTAAATTTGTACATGATTGTATCGTACAATGTATTTGCTTTGTTGTTATTCTAACTTTTGTGCATAGTTTTGCATTAAGTTGTTATTTCTAACTTGATCAATTATCATATTGCTTTCTTGAGTGCCTGCAATTGCACAATATTTATACTCAAGTAGTATCTCATTATTAGATTCAATTCGAGGTACAATATGCATTTGGTATGAGAAAAATACAAGATTGAAAATTTTAATTTGTTACTCTGTTTTGCTTTGTTGTTATTTTACTTCTGTCATATAATTTTATTTTAACTTCAAACCTCTCTCTTAAGGGTGAATTACTAAAACACCAACAAAATAGGTAATTGTCCTATCAATAGGATTTGACCTTGTAAATTCAACTCTAGAGAGAATTCATGAACAACAAAGACATCCATTAAAACATCCATTAAATTGAACTTAAACAAATCAAATATGAGGAATACATTAAACCAAATTAAAATTGAGGAAGACTTAACAACAACTTGGAATTGAACTTAAACATAGTGTGAAGTTGCCTCTACACGAATTAAAAACAAAAATTAAAACAAATAAAAGAAATAATAAAACTTAATTACTAAAATATAGTGACTGTGAACAGTAGCTAGTATGCAAATATGAGGAATACAACGAACTTAATCAGTCCAATGCTTGTGCCGAAACTAAGCTCTTCTTTGATCTTTGAACACTAGTATGCAATTACTGAAAAATAGTGACTTTAACCTGTGAGCAACACAAGTTTAAATTTCTTTCTTTAGACACAAGTTTAAATATGCTTATTTTTAACCAATACTCCCTCCGATCTAAAAAAAATGACGTTAAAATAAAAAGTCCTCCTATTAAGAAAAATTTATCAGCACACAAAACACTCACACATAATTAATTTCGCCCATATCCGCGTTGATTACAATGATTATGTGTGCCACCCTTTCATCTTCACATTAATTCCAGTAATTTTTAAAAATTAAAAAATTCACCAGGAAAAACCTTTAATCTTCCTTAGTATTACCAGCACCAAATCAAATTGTGAAAGAGAGCCAAAATATTTTGGTTAAACTTGAATTTTTGGAGCCAATATTAGTCTGCCTTTCATATAAAAAAACATATAGGCTTATGATATTTGTTTTAGTTAATTATTTAGAAGAAAATATTAGTGCAAATCCCTCTTGATCGTTTAGGTAATTATTATACTGTGTTTATTTTTAGGTAATTATCTAAAAGAAATTTTAGAGCAAATTTTGATTTTTTTTACGGAAACAAATCATCCAAAATCTTTGCAAATCATGTAAATTTTTTTAGGAAGAAATCTATATACTCATTTTTGGAATAGTAGAATTAATATATTTAGCTTTTTTTTAAGTAGCGTGGAGTATAAAGTATATGTTAATTAAAAATTCTTTTTAGATGGATTAATTAATTTTTTTTAATTTAGAGTACTTCGTATATGTTAATTTAAAATTCTTTTTGGATAGATTAATTCTTCAAATGACAAAAAGAAAGCTATGTATGTACATTCATAATTATAGATGAGGTGGAGAGAAATCTGTACTAGGGGAGAAAGGGAGGGTTTCCAATAAGAAATAAAGCTACAACTTTATTATTATTTTTTCATTTTTAGGTAAATGTTGTAGATTTTCAATGAGAGTAAAATTGATATCAGTATTTGAAACGTGTGAAGCGTAGTTTAATTTGAATCAAGAGCTAAATGCTAAACTTTCATTTTTTTGAATCGGAGGGAGTATGCAACATGAGAGTTTATTCATCTTGTTCACACACAAATAGGAGAGTGTTAGATCTGTTATACTCTCTCCGATTCAAAAAAAATGACGTTTTAGCATTTAGCCATTGATTCAAATTAAACGACGCTTCACACGTTTCAAGTACTGATATCAATTTTACTCTCATTGAAAATCTACAACATTTACCTAAAAAAATAAAAAAAATAAAGTTGCAACTTTATTTCTTATTGGAAACCCTCCCTTTCTCCCCTAGTACAGATTTCTCTCCACCTCATCTATAATTATGAATGTAGGTACATTGCTTTTTTTTGTCATTTGAAGAATTAATCTATCCAAAAAGAATTTTAAATTAACATATACAAAGTACTCTAAATTAAAAAAAAAATTAATTAATCTAAAAAGAATTTTTAATTAACATATAGTTTATACTCCAAGCTGCTTAAAAAAAAGCTAACTATATTAATTCAACTATTCCAAAAAGGAGTATATAGATTTCTTCCCGAAAAAAATTTTACATGATTTACAAAGATTTTGGATGATTTGTTTCCGTAAAAAAAATCAAAATTTGCTCTAAAATTTATTTTAGATAATTACCTAAAAAAACACTGTATAATAATTACCTAAACGATCAAGATGGATGTGCTCTAATATTTTCTTCTAAATAATTAACTAAAATTTAATGATTTGAATTTGTTTAATATTTCACGTACGTAATTATTTATTTTAATCCTCAAATTCAATGTTTTTTCATATATACAAGTTAAATAACAAATTAATAACAAATCAAAGATTACTAAAATCCATAAAAAGATAGATTTGTACATAATATTTGATTTTTATTTTTTTATAGAGTAACTTTTTTGTAGATTTAAAAAATTAAAAATTATTTAATTTAATATACAATTTTAGTATCCAATCTATTTGGCCTACCAAAATATAAGCCATAAATTCTTTTGATATCATAAAAATTGCATTTATAATATAGATTGTAGATAGAGCTGTCAAAAGCTGACCCGACCCGATCCGCACGAAAATTTGATGGTCAACACCAAAAAATTTGACCCCAAAACCCAAAATAAACTGAACTCCATAGACCCGAAACCCGTTGAGTTCAAACCCGAAACCCGTTGAGTTGACCCGATTTGTTATATTTTTAGAATATATAAAATATATTTTGAAAATTATAATATATTTTATTATTAAATATATAAAAATAATATATTATTATTCAATATCATTTTTATTTAAAAAATGATATTTAATAATTGAAAAAAATCAATTTTCTAGACCCATTGGTTCGACCCGACCCGCCCGAAAACCTGCAATGACCCGACCTGATTTGACTGGTGACCCATTACGACCAGAACTCGAAATAACCGGACCCGAACCTAACCTGAATGACCCGTTTGAGAGCTCTAATTGTAGATATAAATTATTTATCAATATTTTATATGAATGATAATGTTTATCCATTAACACGGTAGTTTTTTGTTGTATTTATTGTTACTGAATTCATCAACATTTAATAGGTGTGTATATCATAATTTGGATCAAATCATTTATGTTTTTTTCAACAATATATTTACATTTATTAGAAATACATATATAAAAAAATCCATGTGATTAAAACAACCCCGTAAAAAATCTTTATTTTATTTTTCATAAATAAAAAATTTTGAATTTAAATATTATTCAATTAAGAATATTTTTAATCCGAAATTTTCGGATTGGATCTGATTAAATCTGCGCATTTTCGGATTAATCCGACCAATCCGAATATAATAATAATAATGCACAATCACCTAATTATTATTTACCTTCCTCCTATTATCTACTACCAAGCAAAAGACCGAAATCTCCTTTTTTCTACTCCCTTACTTAATCATTGCCGCCATCCATCCCCTAGCTCGCCGTCGCGCCCGCAATCTATCTCCTTTGCTAGCTTGATCCTGCTAATTGTTTCCATTCATCCCCTTGCTCCCGCCCGTCGTCCATCCACTTGCTCGGTCGATCCTGCTCGTCGTCGCGCCAGACGTTGCCTTGCGCCCGTCGTCCGTCGGCGAGTTTCTCCATCTCTATATGTTTTTAATTAAATTGGAGTAAAAGAAAAGGATACTATTGGAGCAAAAGAAAAGAATACATGGTACAACAAGTTCTAATTGTTTTTCTATGGAGTCATTGTGAAATTTGCTTTTGAAAATTGTACAAATACAACATAGAAAGTTTACTGAATTTTTGGAATTGCTTCTAGAGCCTATACATTTTGATGTTTGAATTGCTTCTGGAAATTTTTGGAATTGCTTCTGGAAATTTGTTTTTCTATGGTTCAAATGATGTTTGAATTTTACTGCGCATCCTATGCATTTGAAATGGTTTATTGTGAAATTGTACAAACACTGCATGATATTCTAATTATTATTATTATTATTGTATATTTTGTTTTAGTTTGATTCACTTTGCAAATTATTATTGTAGGAAATTAGGATAGACGATAGAATCCCTACACTTTGCAAATATTATGCTGAGTATGATCAAGATATTCGGGATAGTATAAATGAAACCATTGAATCAAACCGAAATGGTAGTTGCCTTCTTCGGCTCTTGAAAGCCTTCTACCGTCAATACTTATCTAAAACAATATAATGACGGAATGAAAAATTAGGAATAAGATTTAACTACATACCTTTAATGAGGATGTTGGTAAAATTTGACGGAATTTCTTCCTAGAATCAATTCACAGTTGTGGTTGATTTTTTTCTCTCTTTTGTGAATATTTTGGAAGAGAGCGGAATGAGAGTGAAGTTGTGTTGAAGCGGAATGAGAGTGCATTTTTTAGCAGAATGAAAATGCAATATATGCTAAAATGACGACAATTTTACCAAATACTGTTTTTAGCGACCAAGTGGTCGCCAAAAACGCGGGATATTACCCGCCAAAATAGATCTGGCGCGCCAAAACATCTGACCAAGTCAGCGACCATATGGTCGCTACAGTTTGCGACCAAGTGGTCGCGAGAAAGTTGGAGACCATATGGTCGCAAATGGCAACGACCACTTGGTCGCCGACATGTATTCTAATGTTTGCGACCATATGGTCGCAAATAGTAGCGACCATATGGTCGCTACATGCTGGCGGGAATTTTCCCCGCGCACTTGTTGCGACTACAAAGGCCTAGCGACCACGTGGTCGCCTATTTTAGCGACCAAGTGGTCGCTAATTTGGATTTATATTTTCCTTCCGTTTTGACGTCCAGATTTGCGACCATTGGCGACCATATGGTCGCTAAGTGGCGACCATAATCCGTGGTCGCTAAAATATGGTCGCTAAATCTGCAGAATGGTGTAGTGAACAATATGTGATAGATGACAACACGAATTCTTATGGGTTCTCTTTTGAAAATAATGATCGGACGTCGATCAGAATGAACCCGCAATAATGTCCTCTAAAGTGGGGTTCATTCTGATCGACAACCGATCATTATTGTCAAAAGAGAACCCGTAAGCATTCGTGTTGTTATCTATCACCTTATAGTTCTCCATTGCCTCTTCAATTAATCTAATTATAGAATAATTATCTTTTTTATTCATGCCCTCGCACACCTTTAAGAGCCGAAGAAGGCAACTACCATTGCGGTTTTATTCAATGGTTTCATTTATACTACCCGAAAACCTTGATTATACTCAACATAATATTTGCAAAGTGTAGGAATTCTATTGCCTACCCTCATTTCCTACAATAATAATTTGCAAAGTGAATCAAATAAAAACAAAATATACAATAATAGTAATTAGAACATCATGCGGTGTTTGTACCAGGGGCGGAACCAGGAATTTATTTTGAGGGGGCCAAAATTTATCCGATGTAGTTAATTTTTTTTTAAATACAGAATACTGAAAAGCATTAAAAAATCTCAAGATTATAATGCGTAACTAGAATAACTACTTTTTAAATCAAGGAGATTTTATGTGGGAGTCAAAACATAGACCTAATGATATTACATCCTATCTTATTAACTAGTTGCCCGAAGATATTAGAATAACTATTTAATATATGCATTCATACTTTATTATACTATACACATATATTTTAATTAATGTAACCTATCCTGTTGAAGGTATCGGGTTCAATTACAATATGAAGATATGAAATTTAACAAAACATAGAAGTATTTTGACTATGTAAATGACATGTAAAAGTAGTTTGCATATATCTAATCTTCAAATGTTCATAACTTTTTGCTCGGATATTGGATCAAGGCGTATAATATATCAAATCGAAGCTCTCGACGAAAGAAAAACATATACTAAAAAATTTGGATTGGGGAGAGGCCAGGGCCACCTCCCGCCCCCATGTATTTCCGCCACTAGTTTGTACAATTTCACAATAAACGATTTCAAATGCATAGGTTGTGCAGTAAAATTCAAACATCATTTGAACCATAGAAAAACAAATTTCTAGAAGCAATTCCAAAAATGATGTTTGAATTTTACTGCAGAGCCTATGCATTAGAAGTGGTTTATTCTGAAATTGTACAAACACCACATGATATTCTAATTATTATTATTGTATATTTTGTTTTAGTTTCATTCACTTTGCAAATTATTATTGTAGGAAATGAAGGTAGGCAATGTAATTCCTACACTTTGCAAATATTATGCTGAGTATGATCAAGATTTTCAAGATAGTATAAATGAAACCATTGAATCAAACCGCAATGGTAGTTACCTTCTTCGGCTCTTGATCAAGGTGTGCGAGGGCATGAGTAAAAAAGATAATTACTCTATAATTAGATTAATTGAAGACAGAAGGGAGAACTATAAGGTGATAGATGACAACACGAATGCTTATGGGTTCTGTTTTGAAAATAATGATCGGTCGCCAATCAGAATAAACCCGCAATAATGTCCTCTAAAGTGGGGTTCATTCTGATCGACGACCGATCATTATTGTCAAAAGAGAACCCATAAGCATTCGTGCTGTCATCTATCACCTTATAGTTCTCCATTGCCTCTTCAATTAATCTAATCATAGAATAATTATCTTTTTTATTCATACCCTCGCACACCTTCAAGAGCCGAAGAAGAAAACTACCATTTCGGTTTGATTCAATGGTTTCATTTATACTATCTCGAAAATCTTGATCATACTCAGCATAATATTTGCAAAGTGTAGGAATTCAATTGCCTAACCTCATTTCCTACAATAATAATTTGCAAAGTGAATCAAACTAAAACAAAATATACAATAATAATAAGAACATCATGTGGTATTTGTACAATTTCACAATAAACCATTCCAAATGCATAGGCTACGCAGTAAAATTCAAACATCATTTGAACCATAGAAAAACAAATTTCCAGAAGCAATTCCAAAAATGATGTTTGAATTTTACTGCACAGCCTATGCATTTGAAATGGTTTATTGTGAAATTGTACAAACACCGCACGATGATCTAATTATTATTATTGTATATTCTGTTTTAGTTTGATTCACTTTGCAAATTATTATTGTAGGAAATGAGGGTAGGCAATAGAATTTCTACACTTTGCAAATATTATGCTGAGTATGATCAAGATTTTCGGGAGAGTATAAATGAAACCATTGAATCAAACGGCAATGTTAGTTGCCTTGTTCGACTCTTGAAGGTGTGTGAGGGCATGAATAAAAAAGATAATTATTCTATAATTAGATTAATTGAAGACGCAATGGAGAACTATAAGGTGATAGATGACAGAACGAATGCTTATGGGTTCTCTTTTGAAAATAATGATCGTCGCCGATTAGAATGAACCCCGAAATAATGTCCTCTAAAGTAGGTTTCATTCTGATCAACGACCGATCATTATTGTCAAACGAGAACCCATAAGCATTTGTGTTGTCATCTATCACCTTATAGTTCTCCATTGCCTTCTCAATTAATCTAATTATAGAATAATTATCTTTTTTATTCATGCCCTCGCACACCTTCAAGAGCCGAAGAAGACAACTACCATTGTCGTTTGATTCAATGGTTTCATTTATACTATCCCGAATATCTTGATCATACTCAGCATAATATTTGGAAAGTGTAGGAATTCTATTGCCTACCCTCATTTCCTACAATAATAATTTGCAAAGTGAATCAACTGAAACGAAATATACAATAATAATAATTAGAACATCATGCGGTGTTGTACAATTTCACAATAAACCATTTCAAATGCATAGGTTGCGCTGTAAAATTCAAACACCATTTGAACCATAGAAAAACAAATTTCCAGAAGCAATTCCAAAAATTTAGTAAACTTTCTATGTTGCATCTGTACAATTTCCAGAAGCAAATTTAACAATGGCCCCATAGAAAAACAATTGGAACTTGCTCATCTTGTATCCTTTTCTTTTGCTCCAATAGTATCCTTTTCTTTTGCTTCAATTTAATTAAGGATATATAGAGATGGAGAAACTCAACGACGGATGACGGGCGCGACGGCGAGCAGGATCGACCGAGAAAGGGGATGGACGGTGGGCGGGAGCAAGGCGATGGATGAAAACGACAAGCAGGATCGGACTAGCAAGGGGATAGACTGCAGGCGCGACGACGAGTTAGGGGATGGATGGCGGCGACGATAAGGTAAGGGAGTAGACGAAATGAGACTTCAATCTTTTGCTTGCTAGTAGAAAACAGAAGGAAGTAAAATAATAATTAGGTGACCGTGCATAATTATTATTTTCGGATTGGTCGGATTAGTATGAAAATCCGCAATTTAATTCGATCCAATCCGAAAATGTCCGATTAAAAGTGTTCTATGATTAAAAATATTCTTAATTTAATACTCCCTCCATTTCATAATACTTGTTCTTTTACCCATTTGTACACTTATTAAGACAGCTATCAAAAATACTATTATACACTTATTTATTACTTCACTTTTTTACTTTATTGAAAATCGCTACTAATAACCTATTAATAATTATGAGGGTAAATGTGTAAAGTAAATATCAAAATAGCTAAAAAGACATGTATTGTGAAACAAAAATTAAAGCCTAAAAGGACATATATTATGAAACGGAGGTAGTAATATTTAAATTCGAAATTTTTTATTTATGAAAAATAAAAAATAAAGATTTTGTATGGGGTTTGTTTTAATGACATGGATTTATATATATATATGTATGTATTTCTACTAAATGTAAATATATTGTTAAAAAAAACAGAAATATTTGATCCAAATTACGCTATACACACCCATTAAATGTTGATGAATTCAGTAATAGTAAAAAAACAAAAATCTACCGTGTTAATGGGAAAACATTATCATTTGTATAAAATATTGATAAATAATATATATCTACAATCTATATTAGAAATGCAATTTTTATGATATTAAAAGAATTTATGGCTTATATTTTGGTAGGTCAAATAGATTGGATACTAAAATTGTATATTAAATAAAATAAATAGATTTTAATTTTTAAAATCTACAAAAAAATAATCAAAAAATTATTAAAATCAAATATTATGTACAAATCTATCTTTTTTATGGATTTTCGTAATCTTTGATTTGTTGTTAATTTATTATTTAACTTGTATATATGAAAAAAAAATTGAATTTGAGGATTGAAATAAATAATTACGTACATGAAAAATTAAACAAAGTCAAATCATTAAATTTTAACCTAATAAATATACACGTTCTAAACAAAAACAATTTCTCAAAATCAAATATTAGGTACAAATATTAAGTACATAAATGGTGCAACATTAGTAAAGGGAAAAAACATTCATTAAAACACAATACAATAGACCAAATTAAAACTGAGGAAGACACAACAACTGGCACTCATAGAGAGTGCATTTTAGGGAATGGAAAAAACAACAAGAATAACCGAGGGAATGAGAACATTAATTCAAAACTGGAAAAAAACATGAAAGTTTTCCCTTTCAATTCATCCTAGTCAACCGGAATTATTTCCTTCACATCATTGAAGTCATCTTTTTTGTTCTTCTTTCTTGCGAACCTCCTTCCTATTTTGGTCACGCTCTGAGGAGTATTGCCCTCTTATGGCAATGACCGTTTTGGTGTAGTGTAGGCAGCATTCCACACTTGGTGCTCTTTCTCGAAGAGCATGATGATATCCACCAATGGTGGATTCTCCACAAGAACTTGCCTTGTTGAAGACCCTAATTCCCTTCGCAACATCCGTTTGTAGTACATCCTTGTCTAAATAGAAATGTTGTTTATTGTAGATTGAGCCTTCTCATGCATAGACAAGAGGCCCAATTCTAAAACTGGTGTTGCTGGCACCATTTCTACAAGTTTGGAGGTCACTGGAGGTCTAGGGCTTTTTTTCAAATTTTTGGTGGGTTGAAGATAATTGAGAAGAAAAGAAGATAGGACAAGAGGAAGTTTTTTAGTTCATGTGGTGTAAAAGACTCTGTTGAATGCTGTATATATACTTAAAAATGGGTTCTTGAGAAATCTAATGAGGATTTAGGAAGAGAATTAAAGGGGTAGGCGTGCAGGGGGGCGACTGCTCAATTAAGAGTTTGGTATTTCCAAACCATTTCCTATGTTAGTTGTTATTTCCGAACCAAACTCTTAATTGAATAGCCTCCCCTACACACCTACCCATTTAATTCTCTTCCTAAATCCTAATCAGTTTTCTCTAGAACCCATTTTTAAGTATATATAACATTTAACAAAGTCTTTTGCACCACATGAATTAAAAAACTTCCTCTTGTCACATCTTCTTCTCTTCTCAATTATCTTCAACCCACCAAAATAATGGAAAGAAGCCCTAGAACTCCAGTGACCTCCAAACCTGTAGAAATAGTGCTGATAACACCAGTTTCGGAATTAGGCCTCTTGTCTATGTATGAGAAGGCTCAATCTACAACAAATGACATTTCTATTCAGACAAGGATGTACTACAATCGTATGCTGCGAAGGGGATTAGGGCCTTCAACAAGGCAAGTTCTTGCAAAGGATCCACTATTGGTGGATCTCATCATGCTCTTCGAGCAAGAGCACCAAGTGTGGAATGTTGCCTAATCTACACCAAAACGGTCGTTGTCGCAAGAGGGCAATACTCCTCAGAGTGCGACCAAAATAGGGAGGAGGTCTGCAAGAAAGAAGAACAACAAAGATGACTTCAATGGTGTGAATGAAATCATTTTGGTTGACTAGGATGATTTGAAAGGGAAAACTTTCATGTTTTTTTAAAGTTTTGAATTAATGTTTTCATTCCCTCAGGCCTCAGTTGTTGTTCTTGTTTTTTTTTCATTCCCTAAAATGCACTATATATGAGTGCTAGTTGTTGTTGTGTATTCCTTTGTTTTAATTTGGTCTATTGTATTCCTCAGTGTTTTAATGGATGTTCTTTCCCTTTGCTTATGTTGCATCATTTATGTTTTTTTTTATATTTCTCAAGCTCTCTATGATATAACAGATCTACCACTCTCCTATTTGTGTGTGAAATAGATGAATAAACTCTAATGGTGCATATTGGTTAAAAATAAGCAGATTTAAACTTGTGTTCAAAGAAGCAAATTTAAACTTGTGTTGCTCACATGATGGTTAAAGTCACTATTTTTCAGTAATTGCATACTAGTGTTCAAAGATCATTAAAGAGCTTAGTTTCGGCACAAGCATTGGGCTGATTAAGTTCAATGTATTCCTCATATTTGCATACTAGTGTTCAAAGTCACTATTTTTTAGTAATGAAGTTTTATTATTTCTTTTATTTATATTTTAATTCGTGTGAGAGGCAACCTCACACTATGCTTAAATTCAATTCATGTGTTGTTGTCTTCCAAGTTGTTGTGTCTTTCAAGTTGTTGTTGAGTCTTCCTCGGTTTTAATTTGGTTTAATGTATTCCTCAAATTTGATTTGCTTAAGTTCAATTTAATAAATGTTTTTTAATGTATGTCTTTGTTGTTACTGAATTCTCTCTAGAGTGGAATTTACAAGGTCAAATCCTATTGAGAGGACAATTTACCTATTTTGCTGGTGTTTTAGTAATTCACCCTTAAGAAAGAGGTTTGAAGTTAAAAATAACATTATATGACTGAAGTACAATAACAACCAAGCAAAATAGATAAACAAACTGAAATTTTTAGTCTTGAATTTTATTAAGGATAGAATATATATCTATTAAGAGATATATTTAGATAGAATTCTATTCCATATAATATCTTGTATTTAGATAGGAAAATATCTCTACAAGATAAAATCTTAGAGATAACTTTGTATCTTATATAATGTGATCCCATGGAGAATACACACACGAAATTCATTCCAATTCTTTGATCTGTTACATGGTATCGGAGCCTCATTCTTCGATTTTTTTCCTTCTGCTGCAATCTCCGGCATTCCTCAATTTTTTTTTCTTCTCGATTGGTTTCTGAGAGCCTCTAGTCCAAGAAGACCATGGCTTCCTCTAACTCCGATCAAGACACTATAAATCCAACTTTCACAGGAACATTTGGTCAAGCAAATTCAGTCCATCACCTTGGTTCTTCCACCAGTAACAATCAGCCCAGTGCACAAGATAAGGCAACACTTGGTTTAAATTCATATCAGTGGCAGTCAGTTATCAATTTATACAACTCCATGAATTCAAAATTAGGTTCTTCACAATCTTGTGGTAATAATTACTCTTGGATCTTGGATAGTGGTGCGTCATATCACATGACCGGTGACCGCGCAATACTCCACGATATTGTTCCCATCTCTACTGTCACAATTAAACTTCCAAATCACTCTTTTACCTCTGCCATTGAGAAAGGAAATATCCGGTTTTCTGACTCTTTTATGCTTCAAGATGTTCTACTTATTCCTAATATTGATTGCAATCTGATTTCTCTGTCAAAATTATCCGCTGATCTTCAATGCATTGTCATGCTTACGGCTCGTTTGTGTGTCATTCGGGATCAAAATTTGAGGACGGTGATTGGAGTTGGTGAGCAACGGAGTGGGGTGTATTGGCTCAATGGCATTCAACCTGATTCAGCTTTGTGTTCAGCTTCTACGTTTGCTGTTTCTTTGCACTCGGCTTCTTTATGGCACAACAGATTTGGTCATCCGTCAATGTCTGTGTTATCTTCTATTCCTGGATTAGGCCCCTTTGTTAGTCAAACAGATAATTCTTTGCCTTGTGATGTGTGCTTTCAAGCAAAACAAACACGCAGTACTTTTCCAATAAGTGTGAATAAAGCACCTCACTTGTTTCATTTAGTCCATTGTGACGTTTGGGGACCCTATAGTGTTCCATCTACTAAAGGGGCTTCTTATTTCTTAACCATTATTGACGACCACTCTCGAGCCAGGTTTATCTTCTGGTACACAAGTCTGAGGTTGCCCAATGTATTAAGAATTTTATTGCCTTCGTTCAAACTCAATTCCATAAGAAAGTCCAACGATTTCATTCCGACAACGGGACTGAGTTCACCTGTCTTCAACCGTTTTTTGCACAGCAAGGCATTCAATTTGAATCAACGTGTGTTTATACACCACAACAGAACGGACGGGCTGAGCGGAAACATCGGCACCTTCTAAATGTTGCTCGATCTCTTAGGTTTCAAGCCTCGCTTCCTATCCAATTTTGGGGCGAATGTGTACTTACGGCATGCTATTTAATCAACCGAACTCCAACTCCGGTCTTGAATCAACGTGAAAATGTGTTTGCAGGTTCTCGGATGTCTCTGCTTTGCATCTAACTTACCCAGGAGTCGAGATAAGTTCGCGTCTCGGACCCGAAAATGTGTCTTTATGGGATACCCGACAGGCAAGAAAGGATGACGATGCTTTGATCTTGAAACAAAAGACATGTTTGTCTTTAGAAATGTTACTTTCTTTGAGACATTCTTTCCTTGGGCTGAATCCAATCCAACACCACATGAAAATTCAGTTTTGGTCAATCCGGCTGCATATGATACTCCTACTGGTGAACAAAATTTCAGCCCTTCTGTTGTTGAACATTCAACTGTCTCCTTGCCTTCCGACGACAGGGGGAGTTTCTCACTCCCAAATGACAACACTTCTTCTTCTTCCTCTGACTCGGATTCGTCTCCTGCTGCATCACCTCCTCATTTGTGGCAGAGCACTCGCATTCGACGCCCTTCGGTTCTTCTACGTGATTATGTATGTCATACTATTCGCGAGACTGACACCGCCCCACTCCCCGCTCTCACTCCCTCATCACACTCACCGTCCTCAGGTAGCTTATACCCTATTTCTCCTTTGGTTTCTTGTACTAATTTTTCAAAGAACCATGCCACTTTTCTTAATGCAATCACAGCTGAAATTGAACCTATAAGCTTCAATGAGGCAATTCTTCATGATAAATGGCGTTCAACAATGAAGTGTGAAATTGACGCACTTGAGCGGAATGGCACTTGGATTCCCTCGATCTTACCTCCCGAGAAGAAAGCGATTGGTTGCAAGTGGATATTCCGTATCAAATATACTTCTAGTGGTGCTATCGAAAGATACAAAGCGCGTCTCGTAGTCCTTGGAAACCGGCAAGTTGAGGGCATTGACTTTACCGAAACGTTTGCTCCCGTGGCCAAAAAGGGAACGGTTCGGGTCTTTCTCTCTGTTGCGGCTAGTCAGAATTGGGAACTACACCAAATGGACGTTCATAATGCGTTCCTTCATGGTGATCTTGATGAGGAAGTGTATATGAAACCGCCTCCCGGTTATGATGGAATTTCTCCGGGTCAAGTTTGCAAACTCCAAATATCATTATATGGCCTTCACCAAGCCCCTCGGAATTGGTTTTCAAAACTTGCTCATGCCTTAAAAGCTTTTGGCTTCAAACAAAGCAAGGCAGATTACTCTCTCTTTTCATTGACTCGACATGGCTCGGTGTTGCACGTTCTCGTCTACGTGGACGATCTTATCATAGCTGGTAATAACACTTCCTCCATCTCAGCTTTCAAGGATTATTTGAGTAATTGCTTGCACATGAAAGATTTAGGACACTTGAAATACTTTCTTGGCTTGGAAATTGCTCGTAACTCTACTGGCATAATCTTGTCTCAACGTAAATATGCGTTGGAAATCATCGCTGAAACTGGTCTGCTGGGTTCGAAACCTGCTGAATTTCCCATGGACTCTCACCACCAGCTAGCAACGGCCGACAGTCCTCTCCTCGCCAATGCTGAGAGCTATCATCGGTTAGTAGGTCGGTTTATTTACTTGACTATAACACGCCCTGAGCTGAGTTATGCCGTTCATACCTTGTCCCAATTCATGCAAAATCCTAAAGAAATTCATTGGCAAGCAGCAATCAGGGTCGTCCGTTACATCAAAGGTCAGCCGGGCCTTGGGTTATTTTTGTCAAGTTCAAGTGATTTACGGCTAAATGCCTACTGCGACTCGGATTGGGCATCATGTCCTCTCACTCGATGCTCGCTTACGGGATATTTTATCATGCTCGGATGCTCGCCCATTTCATGGAAAGCAAAGAAGCAAGTGACCGTCTCTCGATCCTCTGCTGAAGCGGAATATCGGTCCATGGCATCCACGTGTGGTGAGCTCGTATGGCTCAAATCTTTGTTGCGTTCTCTCGGCATTATTCATACTTCTCCCATTCGATTGGCTTGCGATAGTCAGGCTGCCTTACATATTGCCTCTAATCCCGTATTTCATGAGCGCACCAAACATATCGAGGTTGATTGCCACTTTGTCCGAGATTTGGTTGTTGCCGGAACTATTACACCTCGTCACATTCCAACACAACAACAACCGACTAATTTATTCACTAAAGCATTGGGCAAGTCGCAATTTCAGTTTCTTCGGTCCAAGTTGGGCATTCTCGATTCCCATGCTCCAACTTGAGGGGGAGTATTAAGGATAGAATATATATCTATTAAGAGATATATTTAGATAGAATTCTATTCCATATAATATCTTGTATTTAGATAGGAAAATATCTCTACAAGATAAAATCTTAGAGATAACTTTGTATCTTATATAATGTGATCCCATGTGGAGAATACACACACGAAATTCATTCCAATTCTTTGATCTGTTACATATTTTTCTCATACCAAATACATATTGTACCTCGAATTGAATCTAATAATGAGATATGAGCATAAATATTGTGCAATTGCAGGCACTCAGGAAAGCAATATGGTAATTGAACAAGTTGGAAATAACAGCTTAACACAGAAATATGCACAGAAGTTAGAATAACAACAAAGCAAATACATTGTATGATACAATCATGTACAGATTTACAACTTTTATAATGTCATTTCAATGAAGACAAAATAGGAAGACTAAATTTATCAAATGAAACAGCACAATAGAGCATCAACTGAAACAACACAATAAAGCAATAGAGGAGACCCAGACTTTCAAGCAAACTCTGAAAATTTTCAATAACTTATCAATTCAAAGTACTCCATATTAAGAGTTGCATGCATTGTACAACCAGAGTCTAGAATCTAATCATTTTCATCATGAGCATGAGCAACAATAAGCAGTTCATTAGAATAATGACAATGAGACTTAAAGATATTAGAGAAACCATTAGAATTATCATTTTGTTTCTCTTTTTCATCCCTCTTTTTCTTTCTACAGTCATTAAAGTAATGACCATTTTTACCACAGTAGTAGCATTTCACAGAAGAAGAGTCAGGTTTCTTATTATTTGATTTGTTAGTCGTATCATGTTACTTCTTACCCTTGTTGTTCTTACCTTTTCCTTTAGCAAACATAACCTCATTTTTACATTCATATTAATTCTCATTCTTAGACCCATTTTTAATCTTGAAAATAGACTCATTTTTCTGAGTGATAGCTTCAATAAGTTTGCTAACATTTAGGTCATTTCTGCTATACTATATGACATCTTTAAGAACAACAAATTGGGTAGGTAGAGAGTTCAACAGAATAACAACATGATGTTCCTCTTTTATTTTATCTTTGCACCTAGCTAGCTCTTGAGTTAATTTCATAAATTTGTCAAGATTTTCACTCAAAGTCATGCTGACATCCATTCTAAACATAAAGAGTTTGCACAACAGGGTAATTCTGCTAGGCAAAGATTTTTTTAGATAGATTTCATCAAGAGCATCCCATAGATTCTTAGGGTTAGTGTGACTTAAAACCCGCTTGACTACTTCATCAGAGAAGCAACCCACGAAACATGCCGAACACATAAACCAAACTAAGGGCCAAGCCCAAGGCCACAACAGGCCACGTAAAGCCCAAAAAAGGAACAAAAACCCCCAACTTTTTTTAATCTCTCATTAGCATACAAGATATTAAATTTTGGCTGTTTTTCAGCCTCCTCTTTGTGTGGTTAAATCGGGATGATTTTTTTTAATATTTATGTTGGAGTTTGAGATATTTTTTTTTAGTTTTAGAAACTAAAATGATTTCAAACTTGTATTTCATAAATCTACAAAAAAAAATCCAATAATGGACTCTTACCATATGCCTTGAGACATAGTATAGAGAAATTGTCACATTAATTGTATGAATTTCAAATTCTTGTAATGCATATAGTCGTTCGACGGGCTCGATTCTTACTATATTCTCTGTATAGGCAATCCTACCATTTAAGAACAGAGGCATATTCAATGAAGCAATACAAATCATGTGAAGAATATTTGGTGCGCTGCACCCACCACCACCCTCTTAACACCTATCCAGAAGGGAAAAGAAAAAACAATGCACACACCACCAACTCATAACACAATGCCCCAAAAAATTCAAAGTGACCAAATTTGAAAAAACAAATAAATGCCAACTTATAGGTGCACCTGTATTGTAAGATAAGAACCCAGCTGGGTATCTAATTTTGAAATTTGAACAACTTCATGCTACAAAAACAAAAACCCATAACTAGTCTAGTGCTATGCCTTATGCATTACATGTATAATTTTTCTGGTAAAAAATTATTGAACACACACCAGCCACAATTCCATATAATTGAGCACTCACCCACCACCCACAAATCCTCTCAATACAAGTGATCAGCACATCATCTTGACATGAGCTTCCATAATCTAAAATTATACAAACAAGAAGAGCAAAACCACACAATTCCAAAGCCAACTGTGCGATTTTTTCATGTACATGTAGTTCACAGAAGTATTTTCCTCAAAAAACATGATTATATTCATGAATCGTTATATATCTCAAACCTGTGATGACAAAGCTTCCACATTCGCCCTAACCAACAACACAAACCTCCATAAGATGTATGAAACAAATAGATCTAGCATTTCTTAGGCAAGCATAAATGGTGAATTTGGGAAATAAAAGAGAAACATAATGCAATACATGATGAAAGTCCCAAATGGCAATAACCATTATCACATAAGCAACATAAAGTACCATATATGGATAATACAAGTCTAATACAAGTAATTATACCTAAATGTGCTAGGCGACGGAAGTATGACAAGCCACCATTTCACACACGCAAAAACTCGGTTAGATACGACAAAAAAAGACCTGTGTTTCTCCGTCATATACGACAAAAACTCAGAATCTAAATGCATCACTAGAAGTAACTTCACAAAGCACTAACCTGTACAGTTAGCTCCAACATAACCTCAATCTGCTACGCGACAGAACTACAACAAGCTAGCATTTCACACACGCAAGAACTCAGTCAGATACGACAAAAAAGTCCTGTGTTTCTCCGTCACATACGACAAAAACTCAGAATCTAAATGCATCACTATAAGTAACTTGGCAAAGCACACACCCTGTATAGTTAGTTCCAACATAACCTCAATCTGCTACACGACAGAAGTACGACAAGCTAACATTTCACACACGCAAAAACTCAATCAGATACGACAAAAAAGTCCTGTGTTTCTCCGTCATATACGACAAAAACTCAGAATCTAATACATTACTATAGGTATCTTGGCAAAGCGCACGCCTATATAGTTAGTTCCAATGTAACCTCATCAGATACGACGAAAAAACAGAATCCAGATGCATCACTATGAGTCTATAACTCACTTTTCGTAGGATGCCCCAACAGTTTCAACATAACCGCAAAACACACCATGCTAACTATGTTTGCTTGCAGTTAGAAGAACATGTTGTACCCTATACAGATGAAACATAGGAACTAGAGGGATAAAAAAAAAAGTGTATCAACAATTTCTAAATGAGAAAATGCCAAAGTGTTCACCATACTAACAACTTCACAAAATTTAATCCAATGGCAAACTTTGTGAGATACAGGATCAGCTAATGATTCAAATAGATTACCGGCTAACAATAGCTTATAAATGCAAAGCAAATAGAAAATGAACCATCTTTAGCCCTACATCAAGCAAAATGCTCAAGAGAACCATATTAGCAATTCCATCATCATTATAAAGATACACCGACATATTAAAAAAAAACTACCCTAGCTATATCTCATCAAATCCATGATCTCAATACATAAATGAGGATGACTCCAACCAGCATTGGAAGCAATCAAGAGTAGCATAGTCATCATCTTCTTGTATGAAACGATCGAAGGTATCCTGGAACAAAGCACCACTTTCCGGAACAAGGAGGTAGTTTTGGCTGAAAGAACAATATAACCATTTCAAGAATACAAAGCTAAAAAAAATACAAAATCAGACCTCATCAACAAACATCACATCAGGTTATAAAGATTATATCTTGACAAGGAATGCCAGTAAGGTACACCAGGAAATAGCATGAACACAAAAATGGCAAATTTAAACAAAACATCATAAGCAATCAAAGCTCAAAATAAGCAAGAAAAATCAGAAAGAAAATCTTGTAAAAGTAAAGCAAGAAGTTCTTGCTCTTTTCTATCT
Organism: Fallopia convolvulus; assembly: GCA_964016875.1. Lineage (NCBI taxonomy): Eukaryota > Viridiplantae > Streptophyta > Magnoliopsida > Caryophyllales > Polygonaceae > Fallopia > Fallopia convolvulus. Next base: position 50,026,995 of record OZ024726.1, on the reverse strand, counting down.
CATTCTCAACTTGATCTTTTTTTACATAGGAGAATAGATTAGAATCGCCATGATCAATAGGGCAATGACAGACCTCAGATCAAATGACATTTCTTCTAACATTGCTAACTACAAGAAGTCAACAGCACAGCAAAAATGAAAAAAAAGGAGAATATGTTTTCCTTTGTTCTAATGTTCAACATCAACATAGAGATGTTCAACTCATATCTCTTCTACAAATCATACAGCCACAGCATACATTCTATATTTGCATACATTTCTCAAGTTTTTCTCTGGTAATTGCAATTAACAAACAAAGAAAGATAAAGTCCTAAGCTTCTCCTTGGACCACCACAACAAGAACAACAATCAGATGATCCTCATCTATTTTTCCTTCTGCTTAGAGACATGTAGAGAAGAAGAAAAAAGTGATTAGAGAGAAAACCAATAGTTGTTGTGATCGATCTTCATCCGATCCAGGAATCAACGCTGATTAGAGCCTCAACGCGGTGGCCTGGTAATCATCGGCGGTGAGATCAAAGTCGTCCATGGGAGGAAAGTTGAGATCGAAAGGCAAGGGCTTCCTGAACGACGAAGAAGCCATATTCTTCCACTCGTCTCCATCCTCGTTCACAACCGAAGACGAAGAATCGCAGTCGCTTCGACAATCCTCCGGCTGCAACGGCGGCGATCTTGGTTGCGGCCGCCTAGGCTGCTTGACGGAGACCGCCACGGCCGTCCTCGGCGTACTCGATGACTCCACCGTGCTACTCATACAACTCGAAGCCGGTCTCTGCAAATCGGCGGGAAAACACGCGCCTGCGCCGATTTCGCCGTTATTGGCACCGTTTGGGCAGAAGGGAGGGAATCTGACGGGATCCAACGGAGATAGGGCGGAGATCGGAAAGTTAGTCTTGGCCTTGGGACCGCGGAGGTTCCTAGCGGCTGAATCGTACGCCATGGCGGCTTCCTCGGCGGAGTCGAAGGTCCCGAGCCAAACGCGAGTCTTCTTGGACGGATCTCTGATCTCGGCGGCGAATCGGCCCCAAGGCCTCTTCCTCACGCCTCTGAACTTTACTTGCATAGATCCGTTGTTGACGGCGTTAGGCGCCACCGTCGCCGCCGCGGTGGTTCTGCCCCTCGGCATGGTCTGGATGATGAAATCTGGCACCAGAAAAGAGGTGATAGATTGTAGGATAGGTAAGCGATGAATTTGCAACAGAATTTTTTGAGGAGGAGATGAATTGTCCTTAGGCAAGAAACTCTTTATTTTTTTGTTGTTTCTGAGAAGGAGAGCAAAGGTAAAGAAAAAGAGAAAGAGAGGGAGGAAATGGAAAAGCGAAGGAGAAGAGAGAGAATGGCCTGAAGCAATATTGTTTGTTTATGGCGTCCGTAGCTTCTCTCTCTAACATTGATTGTGTGGGTGTAACTTGGAAGAAAGATGAATGGCCTGAGGCATTGCCTTTGCTTTCTCGATTTCCCTTCTTCTTTCTTTCTTTCTTCCCCACAAACCAGACGCACACACCTTTCTCTCTCTCCTCTCCGCTTTCGTCTTTTTCTGTCTCCAATTGCCCTGCATATTTTCCTTTTTTTCACGCTTTTATTATTTGCTTCCCCTCAAAAAAAATTGTCACGGAAACCGTACTTTTAAAAAAAAAAAAAAATTACCTACCTTTTATCATGTTTTTTATTGGCAATTCAATTACTTATGCATAATTTATTTTAATTGATGTGTTAAAAAATTTATGTAGAATATCCAAAGTAAGTAATTCACCATTAAAAAAAAACTATAAACACAATAAATAAATATATATATATATATTATTTAAAAGACACGAGGCACTAAGATTGAGAGTCGAAGAATTTGATGCGTCCACCAACATGAGATTCCTAGATATTGTGTGTGATTGGAGATAATGAATGCGATAAATGACAATTGGAATTGTTCGTAGGAGATTGAGATGATCATAATCGACATTATGCTTTTTTTCACTTGGTTCAAGAACTAGCACATTCTCGTGTTTTTAGCGAAGTCAACAAAGTGGCAGACTAAGTTCGGTCATTCTTTGAATTCCTTTGGCACCCGTATTTCTCCTCATCTATATGATCACATTCGTTAGGATGCCCTAGTGTAACGGTATTAGAAACCAATCAAGACATGTTCGACCTTAAGTGATCTGATTGACATAGAAACAAAACACCCAAGTCAGCATCGCTTGAAGTAGACAAATTTGATGAATAAACACAAAGGGTTGGTAAATGAAAATGCACTCGATTTTGATATTATATGAATAAACAAACAAGCTTTACAAAGAGTTCTTATGGTTCTTTCTATGAGTCTTGAACTAGCCTAACAAATGGCTAAGTAAAAGGCTTTTATACAAAGAGAACGATTAGCTCCTAAGCCTTTTAGAGTCCTAGTCCACAAAATTCATCCGCCCCACATGGGCTTGTCCCCTAAGCCTCTAGACGAAGCTTTCCCATTGTTCGCACCCCCATTGGTTGACCCTTTGCAAAATGCTCTCATTGGTCGAGTTGTCACGGTGCGCCCCCATTGGTCTAGCCTCCTGCATGCTTGCGACACCCTAACAGGTGTCACCTTGGCATTGGTCTTGTTGAGTGATTGGCGCGGCACACGTTTGGCACAAGCGCGCCCACGCCTAACGCACTCCAAGCACACGCCATTCGCCACCCGGGGTGCCACATAGATGCTTGATCGTCACCTGGGTGCTTGATGATGTATTTTCAGTGGTCGTTAATACCTATCAAAGAAACCTTAACTTAACCAACTCAGTAGAGCGGTAAGTAAGGGTCGATCCCACAGAGACTCTTGTATTTTTGTTATTACTTATATGCCAAGTAACCAAAGGGGATTTTATAATTGTAAATTCTAAACTACTATGCAAATTGAAAAGTAAATACGAATGCAAAGATGATTTGAATATATGAAAAACAAGCGTGTTCAACTAGTTAAATCCATCATGATATTGATTCGTTGATCATTGATTCTCTTGATTCTCTTCTCACTTGAATAATCTATTGTGGATAATGACCCTACTAAGGATTAAGATCCAAACTTCATATATAGTTGATAGAACTACCAGTCTAACAACCCTAATTAAATAATAACCTAGAAGACCTTCTAGATTCAATTAAATAACAGCATGACGATTCAAGTTATCAATAGAAACAAACACTTAGAGCAACCAGACATCCAAGTGACTTGTGAATTTATTCCCTTCTTCAACCAACAAGTCCAACCGGTACTAATTGATTAAAGTATACTCTTGATCAAATTAACTCCGACCGGTAATTAATCAGATTCAGTTATAACTAGAAATTCTATTAGGTAGCTAATCTAATAAAACCCTAATTTAGATTCAATTAAGCATAAGGAATAATTTCTATTCAAGTTTGTTGAAAATCAATCAAACCTCACAACTACATACAAATCATGACTTCAATAACTAGCCAAACACAATTAATTTAGCAATGCATAATTAAATTGAAATCAAACTTACAAAGGTTTCAAAGTCTGCCTCCAAAGAGAAAAACCCTAGCCTCCAATGTTGATAAAAAATTCTTAGAAAAATAATCTAAAATAAAGTATTTATATGTCTCATAAAAACAACCCTCATAAGATATATCAAATCATCCACTCGGATTTAATCTAGCCCAAAAACCAAGAATATCAAAGCCCAAAACCAAAACTCGGCCCAAAACTATGTCCGCTGAAAACTCCAGATTGCGCGGCATCACCAAATTGCGCGGCCGCGCTTTTCTCCTCTTCCCCGCACAATTAACTTCCAGTCAGGATTGCTCGGGATGATTGCTCGGGTTCGATCCCGAGCACTTTTCTTAGCTTGGCTCGGCTTTATTCTTTGCTTGGCTCTTCTCCATCCATGCTCCTAGCTTCCTTTAGCTCGTCCACCACCGCCATGGTCAATCTGTACTCGCCCCGCTGTTTCTCTTGAACCTAAAAACCTGTAAAACCGAGCAAACCAGCGCATAATACCCGACAACACAAAAACCTAAAAACTACATAAAAACTAACCTAAAACTAACTAAAACATATATAAAACATGCATCTAAACTACTCCTATATGCAAGCTATCAGTGCTTGTAACCTAGTCGCATATAATGCCCCTCAAGCAGCCCCGATCACATATATACTTGGCCAAGACTCTTGAACGGCATCGCATAAGCGCTCCCCGAGACCAAATGTCTTGACACTAAGGTGCATCAAGTCGATCTCTGTGCATCACCTAGTAGCTTGTCACAACTCCACATAGATGCCAAGGTTATGTGCCTAGCCGGATCTCACAACGCCCACGCATGGGCGCAACCCAGGCCAAGCGTCGCATCACACATTGCCACGATGACCGTGCTCTTGACTCACTAGTTGCCTCCTAGCTAGATCGGTTTTACACAAGGCTTACAATTGACACATAAAAAATAAACTAAGTAAGAAGATTGGAATCCGATGTGATGGAGCATCACATACTCCCCACCAAATTTGGTGATGCTTTGTTGTCATTGCGATTTAAGGCTTGACTAGTGCCTTGTGCGTGCAAGCACCTCAGCCACAATTCTCCGACCCAATACCTGATCGGGCTTCATCACATCGATGCTCGCATGCGTCGTCGGTTGCTTGACCCTGCTTCCTTGATTAATAGAGCACACCACTTGGTCCTCGGGAAACTTCAATTTCGTGGGCAACATACAAGGCTTGTCCCTGCTCATGACACAACGAGAATTTAAATGTGGCACGAGAACAAGTGAGTAGTGTCTCGTCGCTTCGAGACCTAACCATCTATATATATAGTATTAAGTTCTGGTAGAAGGCTTTTAGGGTAGAAAGTGAGTGTGAATATGATTCTTTAGATTAGAATTTTTCAACGGACAAGATTAAGTTGAAAATGAGCACATTATTGTGATAAAGGTGCGTTGCACCAGATTTTCTCATATTGATATTTTTAAGGGATTCTTTTTGATATCTTTTATATCAAGTCAACTATAATTTCTCTCTCCCCATTTTCAACATTGGCTTTCTAAATTTCAAAAGTCAATTAAAACTTGAGTTTGCGATTTTAGATCTCTTTTATAAATGAGTTAAACCGTCGTCGTGAGTCGAAAATCACCATCGACAATTTTGATGCACCAGTTCGAATATGTTGGCAAGGCGTCGCAAGTTCGTTTCAGACTTCCTCAACACCAACCGGTGATAGAGTAATCGAACTGCTGAACATGGGTTTAAGGTATTTAAAATCATTGTCCTTGTTTAATTAGTGAAACAAGCACCGTCACCCATTGAATTTTAGGTAATTTTTCTTTAATTGTTTCCCCAATTTTCTAGATCTCAATTATCTTTAATATAATGCTTTTTTTAATCTTCCGTTACATTTGGGGTTTTTATTTGTTGGATTGATTGAATGGGATTGATCATGTCTCACTCCATATATATGCATAATGTAGAATAATTTTGTAATTATTGTGTGTGTGATTATTTCTGGCTATTGTTGATAAATTCTTATAAATATTCGATATTTGTATATATTAATTTTCATTTTCTATATTTTGTGGAGTGATATTCATTGTAATCAACAAAGACATTCATAAAATTAGATATGAATATTTATGTAAGGTATGTAAACTGATTCCGATTCCAATTTGGTTAATTGCGAATTTAGGGTTTTATTGGGTTTTTCAGGGTTTGATTTGGGTTTTGTTAGGGGTGGCAATTCGGTAAATCGGTCGGATTTCGGTTGAGTTATTCGGATTTCGGATCATTCGGGTTTTGATTAGTAACGGGTATGATCGGTAATCGGGTATTTCGGGTCGGATCGGATCGGGTCGGATGTGTAAATTGTCGGTTACTGTAATATTCGGGTGTCGTTTTTCCTTTTTGGGTCGGAAAAAAAAAAGAATTTCTTAGTTTACAAGCAACGGAGTTCCTAGCCCGCAAGTGACACCGGTATAATTAAAACTATTAGAATTATTCCTTAAAATCCTTTATACAATTATTCTTTCTACCTAATAGTTAACTAATTAATTAATTTATTTATTTATTTTCCAACTCTTTCGATCCTATCTTTAAAGCAATCAAGTAATTCTTTTACTTTAAACTTAGTTAACCAAATCGAACGGAGTTCTAGCCTAACCACCCAATCTTATATCATTTAGTAAACCCGATCTTATATCCTAAATTCAATCTTTCATCCTTTAAAACCGTTCACCCCGATCTCCGTCTCCTCCAAATCTACAAACCGAGAGTCAACCAAATCCAAACTTTCTGTTCGTCGTGGGGAGAGCCGAAAGTCAGCCTTTTCTTCCTCGCCACCACTAAAGTCGATTCTAGTTAACAGTCATCCTAAGGCCTCTCGGGTTGCAACCGGTCAAAGCACAACACCGCCGGTAGGTTATGCCGCTGATCACGAGACCGTGAAATCGCCGAGAACCAGTCTCTCTTCGACGCAACTTCGTGCGTTGCCTTGTTTCGGTAAAGATCCTTCCTTTCTCTGTTTGGAGTCGTCGCCGGTAAACCGCTTTCCGGTACCGGGCTGCCTTACCTTCTTCTTTGTGTTTCTTCAACCTCAGAACCGACCGACGCTCATCGACGAGCTTGTGGGTGCACGCGCTGCTGTTCATCCGCGGTGGAGTCGTGGTAAGCCGCGGCCTTTTTTTTTTTCTTCTTCTTCTCATTCGGTCATGTCGGAGTGAGACGAGAGGGTAATTGGCTTGGGAGGGGGATAACGACGGCTGATCGGACGAGAGGGCCGGTCGTTAGAGAGTATAGGCTCGATCGATGTTTTGTTGCGGGAGGAAATTTTTGTTAGTATAATATTATTATTTTAGTGAGGTGTTCAACTATTAATATCGTTGTTTTGGTTTTTGGGTGGGGGTCTGTACGATTATACATATTAGATGGCTAGGTGGGAACTTTTGGGTTGGATTATGATTTGGGCTAAATTAGGATTGGGCCGAAGATATCAAGTTGGGTTTTAATATTATGAGTAATTAATTATACATATTTGGTTCGTTACCTAGTTGGGATAACTAAAGTTTGAACGCATTCAATGGTATACTTATATAGTTATACTCGAGGCTCGGATTAAGTCGGGTTCATAAAACGAGTATTGTTTGTTTTAAGTATACTTAGAGTAAGTGTGGGTTGAACTAATTCAACTTGTCATGTTAATATTTCTTCTAGGGAATCGTTTTTGCCCACACTCTTAATTTCCGTCTTCTTTGAGGATCCTTCCGTTTCGAGGTAAGTCGTTTTCAATTTGCTCGGTTCTTCTCTATCATGTTAGATTATATACCGTTATTGTAGGACGGGTTTTGGGAACTAGTCCCGAGTACCCTTTTAAACTGGTTTGAACTTATTGGTGTGATGTGTGTGTAAAATGGTTTTAACGCTTTTTATCGGAAAGATATTTTGAAATGTTTTCTCTGTGTTGGTACCGTTTTCGACACGACCATCATAGCCGGCGTTGAGGAAGAGTTGTCAATGTATGGCCCGTGTGACAGGGAAACCGTGCCCCTTCAAAACGAAAATTAATATCTATGTGTTTTGGCAAGTGCTCCAGTGGAGGCTTAGCCGGGGTTAGAAGGGAGATTGTGAAGTAGAGTGAGAGGGCCTGCCTTTGCACTCGGCGCGGGGTTGAGCGCCTTGGAGGTTGGATTGCGAGATGGAGGAATGAATTGTTTTAAGGTTGTAATTGTGAATGTGTACGTAGCTATGTGTGACTAACCAAAACTAATTTAGGTATTGGCCTTTAGAGTTATGAGTGCGGTTGTGGACTTGGATGTTGACTTTAGAAGTGCTTTCAAAACGTATTGCAGTTTCTGTATTCTTTCTAACTTGATAGATTAGTAGCTGACCCTTCGGGGAATATTTTTCAGTTCTAAGTATGAACCAGGGAACCGTGCAGAAACCGAGGCCAGATGGCGGGGCGAAGTGGTGAAGAGCGCGTGTCATAGTAGGGTCAGGTTTACCTTAGTTTATTTATGACTTTCTAGGATGTTGGTTTTACTATTATGATGGGGTTAGTATTATTACCTGTCTTTTGTTTTCCTCGAATAATTTATTGTTAGTAGTGATTCGTCGGATTTGGATATTTATGTTTTCGGGAACGCATGCATAACTATGTTTTCTAAGTTTTACTAAATAAAAGGTTGGATGTTTTAGTAAGTTTTCTCATCATGCCCGCGTTGCAAGATCCTAAAGTGTTGTTGTCAACCCACCTAAGTAGTACCCGATAAGGTCTATTTCTAAGTAGCGTCTTGTGGAAAGACGGGGTGTTACAAATTGGTAGCTGATGAGGTACGATATTGAGGTGCAGATTCAGCATCTCCAGGGCAGCCTGAAGGCCCTAGAGTGTCAGCCGTCCTTGCTTGAGGAAGTGAGGCAGAAGTAGGAGAGTTGCCCGATGATTCAGGATCTGAGGCAGAGATTGAGCCATAGAGAGACACCCGACTTTGTGGAGAGATTAGATGATATTTTGTGTTTGCGTGGTCGGATTTGTGTGCCTCGAGATGTAGAGTTGAGGCAGAAGACTTTGCAGGAGGCCCATGCTACACCTTACTCAATCCACCCTGGGGAAAGTAAGATGTACAAGGATTTGCGACAGTTTTATTGGTGGGATGGTATGAAACCTGATGTAGCGAGATTTGTCGCTAAGTGTCAGGTCTGCCAACAGGTGAAGATCGAGCACCAGAGACCTAGAGGGATGCTTTAGTCACTCCCTATTCCGGAATGGAAGTGGGAGGACATCTCCATAGATTTCGTCACGGGTTTGAGACTTATCAGAGGCCATGATGCCATTTGGGTAGTGGTGGATAGACTGACGAAGATTGCTCGCTTTTTGCCTATCAGGGAGACATGGCAATTTAGCAAGCTAGTAGAGGTGTTTATCAGTCAGATAGTCAGACTACACGGAGTGCCTAAGACGATCGTGTCTGATCGTGACGGGCATTTTACTTCCAGATATTGGCAGCATGTACATGAGGCACTGGGGACGAGATTGCATTTCACGACTGCTTACCACCCGCAGTCAGACAGCTAGACAGATAGGACGATTCATACTCTAGAGGACATGCTGAGGTTCTGCGTGCTAGACTGGGGAGGTCAGTGGTCGGATCACTTGGCTTTGGTGGAGTTTGCCTATAATAACAGTTGACATTCGTCGATTCAAATGTCCCCTTATGAGGCTTTATATGGGCGGAGATGTAGGACACCGCTGCGATCCCTCGGATGTAGTAGGTGAGAGGCCACAGATGATTGAGGAGACGATTGGGTAGGTGGCCTTAATCCGGGAGAGGATGTTAGCTGCACAGAGTCGCCAGAAGTCCTATGCGGATAAGAGGCGTAGACCCTTGGAGTTTGAGGTAGGAGCACACGTCTGGTTGAGAGTATCGCCTACCCGCGGGGTCAGGAGATTTGGAGTTAAAGGGAAGCTGAGCCCTCACTATATCGGTCCATTTGAGATTCTAGAGCGAGTGGGCGAGGTGGCCTATAGGCTAGCTTTGCCGCCCGCTTTGGACGGAGTTCATCCGGTATTCTACGTTTCACAATTGAGACAGTATGTCCCGGATCCTAGCCATCGACTCAATTATGAGGAGTTGGTGGTGGAACCAGATCAAACTTTCCGGGAACAGCCGTTAAAGATTCTAGATCGACGAATGAAGAAGTTGCGGAACAAGGAGATCCCTTTGGTGCAGATTCAGTGGTCTCGACGGGGAGTCGAGGAGGCCACTTGGGAGACTGAGTCCATGATGAGTGAGAATTACCCACAGATCTACCCGAGTCTAGTTGAGGCATTTGAGGGGAAGGTTAGTAATTAGTGAATTGGTTTTAGATTCCATGATTGCTTATGTGATTGTTTTTCTTCTGGATTGATTGTTGACTGCTTAGCCTCTTTGTTGTGTACATTAGACATTTAGTGTTAATTAGGTTTAACTTACTATTAAATTCCGGTTCGAGGACGAACCCCCTTTTTAGGGGGAGAGGTTTGAGAAACCTCGAGATATAGTTTCCTTCGTGATAAAAGTTTCAGGACGAAACTTTCTTAAGGAGGGTAGTATGTAATATTCGGGTGTCATTTTTCCTTTTTGGGTCGGAAAAAAAAGAGTTTCTTAGTTTACAAGCAACGGAGTTCTTAGCCCGCAAGTGACACCGGTATAATTAAAATTGTTAGAATTATTCCTTAAAATCCTTGATACAATTATTCTTTCTACCTAATAGTTAACTAATTAATTAATTATTATTTTTTCCAACTCTTTCGATCCTATCTTTAAAGCAATCAAGTAATTCTTTTACTTTAACCTTAGTTAACCAAATCAAACGGAGTTCTAGCCTAACCACCCAATCTTATATCATTTAGTAAACCCGATCTTATATCCTAAATTCAATCTTTCATCCTTTAAAACCGTTCACCCCGATCCCCGTATCCTCCAAATCTACAAACCGAGAGTCAACCAAATCCAAACTTTCTATTCGTCGTGGGGAGAGCCGGAAGTCAGCCTTTTCTTCCTCGCCACCGTTAACGTCGGTTCTAGTTAACAGTCATCCTAAGGCCTCTCGGGTTGCAACCGGTCGAAGCACAACACCGCCGATAGGTTATGCCGTTGATCACGAGACCGCGAAATCGCCGAGAACCAGTCTCTCTTCGACGCAACTTCGTGCGTTGCCTTGTTTCGGTAAAGATCCTTCCTTTCTCTGTTTGGAGTCGTCCCCGGTAAACCGCTTTCCGGTACCGGGCTGCCTTACCTTCTTCTTTGTGTGTCTTCAACCTCAGAACCGACCGACGCTCATCGACGAGCTTGTGGGTGCACGCGCTGTTGTTCATCCGCGGTGGAGTCGTGGTAAGTTGCCGCCTTTTTTTTCTTCTTCTTCTCATTCAGTCATGTCGGCGTGAGACGAGAGGGTACTTGGCTTGGGAGGGGGATAACGACGGCTGATCGGGCGGGAGCGCGTGTCATAGTGGGGTCAGGGTACTTGGATTGCGAGATGGAGGAATTGCATTGTTCTAAGGTTGTATTTGTGAATGTGTACGTAGCTATGTGTGACTAACCAAAACTAATTTAGGTATTGGCCTTTAGAGTTATGAGTGCGGTTGTGGACTTGGATGTTGACTTTAGAAGTGCTTTCAAAACGTATTGCAGTTTCCATATTCTTTCTAACTTGATAGATTAGTAGCTGACCCTTCGGGGAATATTTTTCAGTTCCAGGTATGAACTAGGGAACCGTGCAGGAATCGAGGCCAGATGGCGGGGCGGAGCGGTGAAGAGCGCGTGTCATAGTAGGGTCAGGTTTACCTTAGTTTATTTATGACTTTCTAGGATATTTGTTTTACTATTATGATGGGGTTAGTATTATTACCTGTCTTTTGTTTTCTTCGAATAATTTATTGTTAGTAGTGATTCGTCGGATTTGGATATTTATGTTTTCGGGAACGCATGCATAACTATGTTTTCTAAGTTTTACTAAATAAAAGGTTGGATGTTTTAGTAAGTTTTCTCGCCGTACCCGCATTGCAAGATCCTAAAGTGTTGTTGTCAACTCACCTAAGTAGTACCTGGTAAGGTCTATTTTTAAGTAGCGTCTTGTGGAAAGACAGGGTGTTACAGTTACATCGGGGTTATCAGGTCAAAATCGGTCAAGCAAATCCGGATTTCGGTTTAGTCAGTTTCGGGTTGAGTCGGTTTTTGCAATTTTCGGTTGAATTGGATTTCAGTTGAATTGGATTTCGGTTGAATCGGATTTCGGTTAAATCGGTGTTCGGTTAAATCAAATTTTGGTTGAATTAGGTATTGATTGAATTTCGGTTGAAATCGATATGAAGAGTTTAAAATAACTTTATTTAAGTGATAAAAGTTATATGAATTTAATGAATGGGTCATGAAAATATTAAAAATCGATGTATTTATAATATACTATTTGAATTTAAATTTGAATTTGATATTGAGTTTTTAAAGATGAAATTTACCACCTGTAGGATAAATCAATTAATACTTGACCAGAAAAGTCAATCAAATTAATAGATGATCACAATTTACAAATTCATAAGATACAATATTCACAAATCACAAGTAAAGACTATATGCTATTAAATATATGTAAGATAATATTCATAAAAAATTCTTATGATTTTGCAATCAACTAATTACATGTTACAAATAAATGAAATAATGATTATATGATGTTATACCCCAATAATTTAAAATGATGTCAGTTCACAAATAATAGCTTTATAGTCACATACAATTTCAAGATCATATACATAAATAAATAAAATCGTTACATTTTATTGAAGTAATATATCTTTTGTGATGAATAATAATATTGGAATCCATGACTATATGAGACTATGGTAAGTAGTTATAAAGTCATTAAAATAATTTCAATCATCATTACTATATTACTATATACTAAAGCGGAGGTTAAAATAATATATAAAATGATTCCATATTAAAATATATCATTCATCTTTTTTAAATCAAATTGATTAGTTGAAATTTAATCGAATTATTTCTAAATATTTATATTTATATATATTTAAAAAATATTAGTTTTATTTTGGGATAATATTATTTTTTGATAAGATATATATAATTCTTAAAATATCCTTTCTTATATCAATTTTTAATGAGTATTTTTAGAAACTATTGTTTTTTTAGATAAGATATGTATAGTTTTTCTAAAATATTCTTGTTTATATCATCAGTTTGATCAAAATTTAACAAGTACAAATACATAATACAATAATTTTAAATTCCGTAAAAGGTGCGAGAACTAACACTATTTCATAACTAAATGATTATACGATCTCTTATATTCATATGATCTTATTTATTAATAACATATAAGATCTTATATTCTATCAACCAATAGTTTTGAAAACTCAAAACATAAATAATTGTAAAATCTCATATTGATTTTGGTATAACTATGGTGAATAATTGAATATAGACATAAATAAATAAAATATTTTTTCATTTGATGAATATATTTTTTTGTGAAGAATAATGATATTGGTGTGTATGACTTGTGAGATTATGATCAATATAATTCTAAAAGTTACTAAAATGATTTCAATCCAATATCCAAATAATTATCTCATATCTTATATTTACATGATATTATACATTAATCATAAATAAGATTTTATATTGTTTTGGAAACTAAAAACACAAAATAGATGAAATATCACATTGATATTAGTATAACTATCATAATATATATATCTTTTTTTTGATGAATGATGATATATTGATATCTACCTAATACATTATAAAATCAGAAACCATGTCTGTTGAAAAAATTGCACCACGTGACGTTACTAGAACAAAATAATGTCAAGCTTTTAAATAATAACTTATATTATTCTTTTTATACATCCAATTGTTTATATTATAATAACTTTATCTATTCATATGTTGATACTTTCTATATTACTTTTATGCATATCATATCTTTTAACAAAACTTGATCTATATGCTAATATTTTTTATATTAATTTTATACATAATAAATTTTCTTTTCTTTTAACAAATCTTGCACTCCAAGTATATAATTTTTTTTAACTATATGCTGATATTTTGAAATATAATAAACTATCTATAGAATATATGATATATTTTAGTATACATTAGTATATCTACATAAATTTTAATAAATTAGCGTTAAAAAACTATTTTAATAAATATTTTAATAAGTTATATTATCATTGCTAGATTTTCTACCCTAAACCCTAAACCCTAAACCTTAAACCCTAAAAGATAAGAACTCAAATACATAACTTTAGTGAGCCTTTAGTAAATTACCCTGTGAATATCACGGGAAGTCAACTAGTTGGTATCTAACAATCTATGACTATGATCAGTAGTTATAACTTCTAAGTCATTTAAATGATTATATGATCTTTTTATAATTACATGATCATATATATTTATAATAAATAAAAAAATTAAATTCTATCAACCTATAGTTTTGAAAACTCAAAACATGAACTCGCCAGGGGTTCGGGGGCGGAGCCCCCGACAACACCTGGGGTCCGGGGGGCGGAGCCCCCAGGCAGGGAGTCCGAGGGGCAGCGAGTCGGGGGTCCAGGGGGCGAAACGCCCTTGGCGGGGTTGGGGACAGCGCCCCAAAAAAAAGGTATACAATGTTTTCAACAAGTGGTGAAATAATTTTTGCAAAATGTAAAACGTATTTGGCAGAATACGAAAAATTATACAGGTCTTACAAATTAGGCAAAATGTGAAAAGTGTTTTGGCGGAATGTGAAAAAGTATACCGCTAAAAATTAAATAACGTTTGAATTAATTAATTTTACCCAAAAAATAAAAAAAAAACCTAGTGTGAAATTTTACACGTCTTGTGCGCCTCGCCGCCTCCCTCTCTCGAGTCTCGACTCTCATTCTCGCATTCTCTCAACCCTAGTGTGATATTTCACAGTTGATCGGAATTCAGGGCTTTTCTTCATCGAAATTCAGGTTTCTTTCTCCCTCTTACAGTTCACTCCAGCGACCCAGCATAGCCTCTTCTCCTTGAAATGCTGCTCGTGTTGCTTTTCATCATCTTCGATAGTGCGGGTGATAGCCGGTAAAACCTTCCCTCTGCTTTCTCCTCCACCCTCTCTCTTTTCTCTTGAATTGTTGCTCGTGTTGCTTTGCATGCCGTCAGATCTTTCTGTTTTGTGTGAATGGCTTGTCGCCACTCATCAATCACTGTAATGTCGCTATGTCCTCCGATACACGGAGTTGTACGCTCAATTTCATTGACGATTTGCTTGCTATCTTTTGTAGTTTGTCGTTTTGGTTTTTTGTGGGTTTGGCTGATGGTGTTACTATAATTCAACTAAGTAGGCTTTAGGAGTTTCTTCTTCTTTTGATAACTTATCTTTTGAGGGATTTTGACGTTCTGCTATTTTCTTCAAAGGAAAGAAAAGAAAATTGGAATAAAAAGGTAAGAAGAACAGACGTTCTGCATTGGTTTTACCTCGATTGTAAGCCATGGAAAATACCTCTTTTTCGTATCACATTTGATACTTGTATTACTAATTACTTTCTTTTTATTAGGGTTAAGCTGATATGGAATTTGAGGAAATCACTTTCACATTTGATTAATTTGTTATCATTAGGGGAAAAGGCTACAAGTTGCTAAGATTTGAATATTTGATGCCTTGTTGTTTGCCTACCCCTTTTTGGTTGATCAAGCTTTTCATGTGATGGTAGTGTTATTCTCCTGATTTCCTAATCTGTATATTGTCCTAATTTGCAGAATTTGAGCAGATTACTTACAACAAGATGGAAAATTCAATTGGAACTGAGATGACACCCCTAGAATTTAATGAATCACTCTCTTCTTCTCCATTGATAGGTAACTATATGTCTATATGTTCCACTTGTTATCTTTTCAAATAATATTTATGTGTATAATATTCAAGAATCTTGCCTAAATCTCCACATATTTATGATATAGATCATTCAAGTACATCTGCATCTCTACCTTTAGAAGATGGAGGTAATCTGATTGATGAGAATGTAGATGTTAACCACGACAATCCTCGAAAGCGAAAAAACTCTACTAGACGTGCTAGTTGCTGGAAACATTTTACCAGGAAGCTTGAGAACGTAGTAGAATGGGGGACTTGCAATTATTGCAAGGTCGTAAGGTACAAATTTGATTCTCATGAAGGGACAACTAATTTCAATAACCATTTGAAAAAATGTCCAGATTACATGAAACTAAGTCTACTTGAAAGTTCAACTAGTAAGAAGATAGATTTGAAATTGTTTCATGGTTTAATTGCTGATGCTATTATGAGACATGGGCTTAGTTTTACGTTTGTTGAGTATGAGTTTGTCAGGAAGATTTTCAAGTATTTGAATGAAAATGTTGACACAATTACAAGAAATACAATAAAGAAGGTTTGCTTGGAAAGGTATGAGAATTTGAAAGGAAAAGTTAAGGATGTTCTCAAGATGGTTCCTGGTAGAATTTCTTTGACTTGTGATACGTGGACTGCATGTACTGAAAAAGGTTTCTTATGTGTCACTGCCCATTTTATTGATGAAAATTGGAAATTGCATAGCAAGTTGCTTTCTTTTCAACATATGCCTCCTCCTCATACTGGATTTGAATTATCAGTTGTGATGGGTAAGATTTTGTTTGATTAGGATATTCAGAAAAAGGTTTTCTCCTTAACGGTTGACAATGCATTAAACATGGATATGATGGTAAAGAAGCTGAAAGAAGGGTCAGTGCTACAGGATTTGCTATGTAAGGGAAAATACTTTCATATCCGTTGTTGTGCTCATATCTTGAATTTGATAGTACAAAATGGGTTGAAAGTAATTGACAATTCAATTAAGAAACTTAGAGAAGGGATCAAATACATTGCTGGTTCAGAAGCAAGATTTAGTAAGTTTTATGATTTAGCTAAGACATCTTATGAGGTCTCCTTCTCTGGTGGATTGTGGTTGGATGTAGCTACGAGATGGAATTCATCGTATATTATGCTTGATAGGGCACTGAAATACCGTGTTTTACTAGATCAGTATTTTGAATCTATGGGTCCTGATTCTTGGAAATATCAACTCACGGATGATGAATGGAAGAAAATTGATGAAATATGTCAATTGTTAAAGCCTTTTTACAAAATCACAGCTTTGTTTTCGGGAAGTGATTACCCTACAGCCAATTTGTATCCTCCTCAAGTGTTCTTGATACGTCAGAAGTTGAAAGCTCCAATTGTTGATATAGATACTCCTGAAGAACTTGACAAAGCCATAGATTTGATGAAAGATAAATTCAACAAGTATTGGAACGATTATGTTTTAGTACTTTCAATTGCGGCTGTTTTTTATCCTCGATGCAAGTACTCATTTGTGGAGTATTCTTTCCGTAAAACATATGGAGATGTAGAAGGGGAAAAGAAGGCTAAAGAAGTAAAGAAGAGTTTGGAAGAACTTTTTAAGGAATATCAACGCATGGCTGGAATGGATAATTCAACAAGGACTGAAGTGGTTACAGTGCAAACATCATCTCAATATGATGATGATGGCATGGAGGTGTGTACACTAAGTTCTTGAATTTATGTTATGAGTTTATGTCATACAATTGTCTTCTCTTATTTTATGAATTTATGTTAACTTATATTTTTTATTTTTACGAATTTATGATGTAGGGATTTCAATATTATGGTCGACGTGGTTCTTCACAGAGTGAGTTAGATAAATATTTTGAAGTTGACCGCATGGATATGGTTGAAAACTATGATGTGCTTGATTATTGGAAGACTCATTCTATCCAATATCCAATACTTTCTGCTATGGCTAGGGATATATTAGCTATTCCAATCACTTCGGTTGCTTCCGAATCAACTTTTAGGATGGGAGGAAGAATTATTAGTAAATGTAGAAGTGCTCTTACAGATAAAAATGCAGATAAGTTGGTGACTATGCAAAATTGGTTAACCGGATATGAAAGTAATATCCTAAATATATCACATTTTTTTAAATTGTTATATTTTCATTATGCTATTTTTCCTATGTCGATTGTTGACTAATATTTTTATCTAAATTATTTTTATGATCAGATTTCTCATTGGAAGGTGCTTTAGTAATGGAGCAAATTGATGATCAAGTTTAGACGTTTAGTAAGTATGTAAGTATATTATGCAGTTTTTTATTTGAATTATTAGATTCCAACTTCATAAAATGAAATATTGATAAATTTTCCTTTTATATACCCTTTCATACTAACTAGTAACTACATAAAATTAGTTGGAATAGAATGCTCAATTATCTTTGTAGGTATGATAATGGATCCCTTATCTTTTGACTAACAATGTAAATATTTTGGTGAGTAGTCGACTTAAATGGAACGGTGCAAGTAGAAGTGTAGAACGATGCAACTCTGATTTAAATCTTCTTTTGTTAAATGACAGTGCAACATAGGATTTGTTCTTTTTGGAAAAAAACACAATTAGTTATGTTAAGATCTGCAAAGAAAAAGGCTGACTTTTGCATTTTTGCTATTCTTTGCTATTGTTAATGACAGGTTTCTAGCTACAACACTGAAGGGAAATGCACAAGCTCTTTCTACTCATTTTGTGGAGTAACTGAAGACAAATTTTGACATCTATCTAATCTTAATGTAGAAAGGGGTTTTTATTTTATTTGGTATGATGAGTCTTGGTTATCTTACATTGAAGGTGTTAGAGATGTTGTCCTTTTGGAAACAATGTTTGAGTCTTGAACAATTGTGTGATATTTGAATCTGGAAGCATAATTGAGTTATTGACTTACTGCTTATTTCATATTTGATTGTAGTGAATTAATGGTTTGACCATTATTAATTTATTTTAGGGACAAATCATTTAAACTTGTCCTACAAAATTATTTTATTCGTTTCATACTAGTATTACTTTGTGCCAATATGCGTGATTAGGCATCATGTATAAATGTATAATTCAATTTGAATTATTCCAGGTCTCGAGTATATTCGGGTTCGGGTTGTTTCGGGTGTAATCGGGTTCGGATTGTTTCGGTTTTCGGATACAACTGGTTCGGGTTGCTCGGATTCGGGTATGTATCAGGTTGGTATTTTCGGATATAATCGGTTTCGGGTTGCTTTTTTAAAACGGGTTGCTTTCGGGTTCGGGTTAGAATCGGTCAGATCGGGTCGGTTTCAGATTTCATTTTGTGATTTTTTTCGGATTGCGGTCGGTTTTCGAATCGGGTTGTTTTGTCGGTTATTTCGGGTCGGATCAGAATTTGCCACCCCTAGGTTTTGTGTCAATCACCATTGAAGAAACGACTCATACTTTTTGTTGTTAATTTTGAAACATATGTCGACATTAAAGGGAAAGGGTTCCTAAGGAATTGGTGAAAGGTATAATATCTAATATGAATGTTTGATATTCATTAGTTGCCATATTGATATTCGTTTTTGTCGAAGTTGATATTCGTTATGGTTCGATTTAGGTATTTAGGTTTATAGTTGTTTATGCTATCATTTCTCATTAATGGATCGTGTGCTTATCTTCTTATGACTGTTTTGTGATTTTTGTGAAGTATGTGATTTCGATCTGTAATTGAAGATATTCATTGGGATTTCGATTTGCATAGTTGTTTATGATATTGTTTTGTGATTTTTATTTATTTGATGATATTCAATCTTAAAAGGTATTGATATTCACCGAGTAATATTTTGATATTCACATACAAAAATGTTATGAATCTATTCGTTGGACAAGTATATTGATATTCATTAGTCGATGTATTAATATTCATTAGTGTGAATATCGATATTCTTATATAATTACATAAATATAGTTGATTTTTTGATATTCACATATCTATATGATAAAGTTCAAGTTATTTTCATGTTTTTTGTTTATATATATATATATATATATATTTATATATATATATATATTTATATATATATATATATACCAGGCAATTCTATTCTCAATTTCCCAATGTGGGATAGCTATATTAACAAAAGTGTAATTAAAACTCCGATGCTAAGTTAATTTAACTACATACAGTATTATGCTTCATATGCGTGAGTTTAAATAGTAGCCTTGTCTAGCATGCTTATGCTCATAACATGCATAAAAATGAGTGTAATTCAATCCCCATCCAAACTAAGATTGTGTAAGATATGAAATTTAAAATTCCTAGACTCTAGCATGCTTAATTTGAGTGCTAGCAAAATAAAATCGTCAAGACAAACCCTAACACACAAGTGGAGTTGATAACTGAATCGGCTAAAGTCGTTGTTGCCAAGATCAAAAATAAATAACCCTATTCTACTAACTAGTATAGCAAGCAAGCAAGGGGTCGAACCCAAGAGAATCGGGATTCTGAATAATCAGCAGGAAACAAGACAGGGGTTTGTTGGAAGTTTAAGCAAACAAACAAACAAGCAAATAATATTTGGGATTAAATCAATTGAAGGAAAGCAGAGTTTATTCAATCAATTCCACCTTTTTAATCATTCGATCATCAATTCACCCACTTTTCTATTAATTATCAGGTTAATTCCAATCCTTATAAAAGATTTTCGCTTGTCCACGGTCCAAGCAGAATTATGATATGAACAAGAACGCTTAATTCAAATCATGCAAAATATTAAGGATAGAAGGATATTAATTCATGCAATCAAGCTACGAGTTTCATGCATAAAATAACAATCAAACACTCTATCTCAATTCTAGTCCACGGTCCTAGAAAAGAGTTGTTTCAAGGATAAATAAGATTGCACATACAACAATCAAACTAATCCAAACAGTAGATCTAAGTCAATCAAACAAGTTGATCAGGCTTATCAAATCAAACATAGATCATATAAATAAAACCAAGAGTTTTGATATTAACCAAGGGATAGAAAAGTTACCAGAATCTCATGAATTACATAAAAAGGGTTCCTTGATCAAACAAACTCCAAGTGATATTAGTTCTCCATAATAAAACTAAAAACTTGAATAATCTCTGAAAGTATGCTAGAATGTGTAATCTTAAAGTGAAAACGAAACTAAGCTTAAATAGCAGAAATAAATCCGAAACCTAAAAGATATAATAATAATAATAAGATAGAAAATAACGAAAGGAGTCAGCTCTGAAACGCCTCGATCCGTGGGCGCGGAATCAAACCGAGAGCGCGGATCAAGTAGTCCTCCTCGGCCGCGGAACCTCATCGAACCGCGAGCGCGGTTTAGATCCGCGGCCGCGGATGTTCTGACAGCATTCTGGTGTCAACTTCGGAGGTGGTTTTGACCCACTTAGAGTTGGAATTTGAACTCGCCGTAAAAATATGAATTATAGCTCTTCGAGTTAGCTTTCCAATGATACTAAATTCAGCTACATCCGATCTCCGTAGCTCCCGGAATAAGCGTTGCAAGAAAGTGGTGTCAAAACAACTCCAAATCAACACTTGTCTTCAAAACTCTTGCAATTCTTCAAATCGTGTCTTCGGTCTTCATATTACAATTATGCTCAAAACTAACCTAAACACACTCAAATCATGCCTAAAATACAAGAGTTAACCTATAGTAAAATAGAGCGTATCAAATTCCCCCATACTTAAACCTTTCTCGTCCCTGAGTAAGCTCAAAATAAATCTAACAATCAATCCTATCAAAGGTTTACAGCATAGTACAAGGGAAGGCAAAAATCACTCACCTCACCAACCCGAACCCAAAATAGAGAAATAATGAGCAACAACATGAAAGCTCAAATCACACACCTCAGTACCTCACAGAATACAGAATATAACACTCAAACTCTAAAAAGTGTAGAGCAACCTATGATCTACCCAACATCTAAAATGTAATCCCCAGACCCCAAAGTAGAATATAATCCTAAACACTCTGATTTTACCACTCATTCTACTTAGGTGCCCTTTCGGATTTTCACCTAATCACTCTTTACGTTTTACTTAGGTGTGCTCACAAATACTCACATCTCTCATAAACCTCATATTACCTCAGCCTAATGCTGGTCCGGGTTACTTGCTTATTACCTGAGCCGCCCTTTCGGGTTTTCATCTCAACCCATGATTTTATATGCCTTTTTTTATATTTTTATGGCTTTTTCATTTTTTTTATTTTTTTTTTCAAAAATTTTCTCTATAAAAAACATGGAACAAAAATCCCATAAAAATAAACTGAAAAGCAACTATCTAAGATAAGCGTAGTGAGTACTTCCTCCCCCATACTTAAATCCTTCATTGTCCTCAATGAAGTAAAGAGAAAGGAATTAAACAAGGAAGAGGAAAATCAGAAGACTCACATACGAAAGAAGAGAGATGAATGAACTCCCCGAATTGTAATGCACCAAAGTCAGGAACTAACTGATCTTTCTGGGAACGAACCACAAACGTCGTCTTCACAACTCAGCAATCAGATCCACACCACAGGACGTCTCCAATGAGAATGAACTAGACTTCTCAAAATAATAAAAACTCTGACGACGGCAGCACCCCCATACTTGAATTATGCCACAAAAATGGTGTAGTTGCAGACTCATGTTGATAGGGTTTCTTGACAACAAATAAATTTATATCAAGACCTCGCTGTTGTATAGCAGAGTCAGGTTCGTCCGCAGGGAGAAAGTCAGTGCTAGGTTTTGTTACTTGTTACGCAAGAAATCAAGTAAATCTAGGGTTTTTAACAAGAGAAAGAGGAATTCTAAGGTAAAGGTATCACCACAACAACAATTATGCATGCCAAACGCTATGCAACATAAAGATCATGCTTTTATCACATAAAGGTGTCAACTTTCGTCAACCAAAGCAAGTAAATCAACCAACTTTCATCTTATCAATAAACTTACTATCTATCTCTTCTACTTCAACTAGGATTGATCCGCTTTCGCTTCAAAACCCTAATTTGACTATTCTGATTCAAGGTTTCTGCTTTCGCTTCAACTATGAATGAGAAATTCCTTTCAACTTTCGTTTCAAGGATTAAGAACAAGAGAATAGATTCATGCAATAAAAACAATCAAGACATGATCATAAACAAGCATGCATAACCATTGTTGGGTTTAACCCCAACCTTAGAGAGGAAGACTACTCACAAAGCATAATTGAAAACATCTAAATTAAATTAAAAAGAAAACTTACAACTTTAATCCAAACAAACTTGTCTTCCACAATCTCCAAACTCGTTCCTCTTCTCTCCCTACGCCCCTCTATCTTCTCCCCCTTCCTCCTCTAACTTGAATGATCCGAAAACTAAAGAGGGGACAAGTGTATTTATAGAGAAACTATTCTATCTTAAATCTATCTATAAGGAAATAATATCTTCTAATAAGATATATCCCTCCTATCTATCTAATAACATAAAAGGAAACAAGATAGAAGCCTTTAATTAAACACCGACTCGGACACTCTGCTTCTCGCGGTGCCTCGTTAACGACCTTGACAGGGTCGTTAACGACCCTATTCATCACTTCGAACAACTTTGAGTAAAACTTGCGTAGAAGATTCGTTACAACTCCGATTGACTCGATTCTTTTTCCTATGTTCTTGTAACGAATTTCTCTATTTCTTTCCAAGATCAAACTTGATCTTCAATAACTTTACTTGAGCGCTTAATCTTCATCTTCACTTCATTCTTGAGTGCTTCATCAAGTGTTTTCTCTCGGTTTTGCTCTTTTCTTCAAAATATGCTTTAAATAGCTTCTAAAAACCTACAAAACACCACCAAAGATTATGTAGACTCCATATCTCATGAATATACGAAAACCTACACAAACGACTCAAAACAAAACACAAAACTAAAGAAAAAGACTCGAACATACTAAAAACACACCCTAAAAACATGACTAAAAAGGCGGACATCAAAATACACCATACTTAGACTTGCTTGTCCTCAAGCAATAAACAAGACATTAACCAAAACCATCAACACATATATCAAGTCAATGCCTTTATCAAAAAAAAAAGCAACATCAAAGCACAAGTAGAAATAGATAGACAAGTGAATCTAACGTCATCACACATATATGAGCAACCTCAAGCAAATGCAACTACAAATCCAACCTCACAAGGGTAATGTGTTTCACTCAACTCTCAAGTGTTTGGGCATGAATAACAACTCTCAACTCAATCCAATATGCAAAAATCAACATAGTCATTGTTACTTATATCACCAAACTCTCCACCCAAGATTTGTCAAAACAAGCAAAAATTCATCAAGAGAACTTAGGGGGCTCAATGAAAAACTTCATAGAAATTTCCATTCGCCCGGGTTGTAATGGGGCTTGGTAAAGACAATAAGGCGTGGAAATATTTTGGTCATGTGGTGCTAATAATATCCGGGAACCAAAGACTCCTAAAAACTCACATATCCAAAAACTCTCATAAAAGATAAACCAAACTTACTCAACATTATGCACACTTATCTCTTAACCCTCTTATCCCAACTAATCTTGCTTATAAACAACAAGGAAATTTTGCTCATGCACACTTTACACTTTTCACCTCTTTTTCTTTTCTTTTTCTTCCCTTTTTATTTTTCACTTTTTTTTTCTGCGGGAAGCTCGGTATCGACCTGCAGAGTCGGTAACGATGTCTATTCATTTTTTCTTTCTTTCTTTCACTTCTTTCCACTTCTTTTGCAAGTGCATTCAGGGAACCAAACTCCTTTTACATAACAAACTGCAAGATTCTCAAATACCCAACCCATATTACCCTACACTTGAACCAAACAACTCACTCAAGAAAATCATAACAACCAACACTAAGTCCTAATCCCCGGATAGGGTCAAGCTTTCATCGGCTAGGGAATAATTTTGTGGAGCTAACAAATAAAAAGGCTTTCAAGGCTCATTTTGGCTTCAAAAAGAGGATAATGATAAGGGTGGATATGGATTAAATAGGGCTTATGAAAAATAAGTTCTCTATCATCTGATCTTACATGCAATGAACAAATATCTCATATAGGTCTCAAGAAATAGATAACCATATCAATGACAAGAGATAATATGCATAAGGAGAGTAAATCACACAAGAAAAGAAAAGGGATTTTTGAATGTTCTCCTTATAAGGCCAAAAATAACTCACAAGGTAGTAGTTTTGTTGGATTCAAGTCACTTCTACTTAAGATCATATGTGCTCAATTCATCACATGCTAAATATCCACATAAAAAACAAATTTTTCACACATGATTCAGGCAAAGCTCTCCAAACATGCTATGGAATTACATGATCAAGCAAGTTAAAGCATATCACAGGACATCTAAGTGGAATATTATCAATCCTAAAAACACAAACAAACAAAAAACTAACACAAAACTGAGTTTCATTTTCCCATACCCCATACTTAAACCAAACAGTGTCCTCACTGTTTAAAACATATAAATATAAAGAGAATAAGGAAAAGGGAACTCACAAAATAAAACTGAAGTTGTTTGAAACCATTGATCACTTGAGAAGTTGTTTTTCTTTTGGTTCGGTAGAGGTCGGTACTGACCATGTGGGGTCGGTAACGAGCCTGTTGAATTACCACTGATTCTTCTTTGTTGCTCTTAACACCGAGTGTTTTGAATCTTCTATTTAGCACTTCTTCTTCTTGTGCCTGAGTCACTTTAGAAAGAAACTTCTATCCTACTACACTAATCTAACCTAAAAACAAGTCAAAAGAAAGCTAGCAAAAAGATCTAAGAAAGCAAAAACTAAAACTAAAACTTAAAAGCGGGTTGCCTCCCGTAAGCGCTATTTTTAACGTCGTTAGCCCGACAAACTTACCTGAGCTCTAAGGTGGCTTCCATCCAGTATCGAAGGGATCATAAGAAACCCCATACGTAGCCTGAAAAACATCATAGCTTCTCTCCAAAATATTAGGCCCTCGATCATCAATCAATATGCTTGGTAATCCTACAACAGGGTTAGTAAAATCCGAAAACCAAGGAGGTTTTGACTCCTTCACATGACTAACAGTAGGATTTAATATAGAACAAGGATAGGAGAAGGGATCGTGACCAGATTGATTGGATAAGAACAAGAAAACTCACTTTGATCGAGCAGAAAAGGACTTGTCACCGAGGCTATGTGGGTCGTTAACGACCCTGCTGGATCTGGAAGTGGCTCGATGTCGTGCCTGGATCCACCTCCCACCTTGTTTTCCTTCAGATAAGGGTCGTTACAGACCCATGGGGGGTCAGTAGGCTCCTTGGTAGATGTGTTTCCATTGAATTTGCTCTTTTTTGTATTCAGAGAGGGGTCTTTACCGAGCCAAGGTGGGTCGGTAGACTCTTCAATACTACAGCTAGCCACTTCGCTTATCGATGTGTTGAATTGAAACTCGACCGTCTCTTCTCCAATATCAAACGTGAGAAGTTCCTTCCTGACATCAACACGTGCTCTTGCGGTGGCTAAGAACGGTCTGCCCAGAATGATTGGCACCACAGGGTCTTCAAGCATATCTAGAACAATGAAGTCATTTGGGACAAAGAATTTTCCAACTCGGAGAGGAACATCGTCAACAACTCCAGTTGCTTTTACAAAAGATCCATCCGCCATGTAAAGTTTCATCTTGACAGGCTCTAGTGGTCCCATGTTAACCTTGGTCCAGATAGATAATGGTAATAAACTAGCACTGACACCTAGATCACATAGAGCTTTAAAACGGTGAGTCCCAATACCTATTGAAATTGCAAACTTACATGGATCACCGAGTTTTTCAGGGAGCTTTATGGAATGAACCTCATTTGACATCTCTGATATAGATCTTTTCCTGCTCAAAATCTCTTTTAAAAATTTAGCGTAGGCAGGCATTTCATTAAGGGCATCAGTAAACGGTATAGAAATATTTAGCCCTTGAAGGATCTTAACAAAGCGTCTAAACTTTCCTTCCGTAACATCATTAGACTTTGTAATCGGGAAAGGAAGAGTTTTAGAGGGACTCGAGATAGAGAGAGACCCGGATCGAGGACCCACTAAATCGACAAGAGGGTCGTTCGATGAAGGAGAAGGGTCGGTACCGACCCTGGGGGGGGGGGGGTCGGTAACGAACTCAGAGTTAGGTTCAGAAGACTTACCTGGCATGGATGACTCGGTATCGAGCTGGGGAGCCTCATTAACGACCCTGTTGGGGTCGGTAAGGAGCCTGATCGGGGCATCTTCTTCGTTGCCGTGCTCAGACGGCTCAGTTCTTTAGGCTTGCCTCGATCTGGCAACTCCTTGCCACTTCTGAGGTGTATGGCTGCAATTTGTCCTCTAGGGTTCTCTTCGGGTCGGCCCGGAAGTTGCCCTTGAGGTCTTGGAATCCGTGCAGCTAGGTTACAAAGTTGTGAGTCAACACTCTTTTTCCAGATCTCGAACTCTCCCCACCGTCTCATTTGATGATTGAGGTTAGCTTGGACCCCATTAATTTCATTCATCACTCCATTGATCCCTTCATAGAGTCCATTCACCCATGATGGCGTCTCTTGATAGTCCGAGGGTCTGTAAGGTGGAACTCTCTGTTCTTGCTGAGGAAGTTGGCTCCCTTGGCCGTATGCATAATTGCCCCAGGTGGGTTGATTGTAATTCCTCCATGCATAAAAAGTATCACCTTGGTTCCTATATGGACCCCACATGTGATTAGCTTTTTCATATGCCTCAATAGCTATGGTTTCCCTTTCTCTTTGGATCTCCTCTATCTCTAAACAGAGTTCATCAATCTGCTTAGCTAGTTCTTCATGTGTAACCATGGCTTTGCGTACTCTTAATCTCCTGTGGAGGTAACGCTCGAGTTCAGGGTCTACTTTATTGGATTAGAGACAACTCGGCGTCCTTCAACTGTCCTACGCTGTAAGAAAAAACAAAAACAAAAAACGAAATCAAAAAGCAAAAACGGTTTCTCGGCGAGGGTCGTTAACGAGTGTGGATAGGGTCGTGAATGAGCCTGGAGTGATCCCGTGAAAACCGAAACTAAAAACAAAGAAACAACTACATGTCGACAGGGTCGTTACCGAGCCTAGATAGGGTCGTTAACGACTCGACAATGACCTAGAAAATAAACAGAAAAGGCT
Source organism: Fallopia convolvulus (assembly GCA_964016875.1). NCBI lineage: Eukaryota > Viridiplantae > Streptophyta > Magnoliopsida > Caryophyllales > Polygonaceae > Fallopia > Fallopia convolvulus. Next base: position 49,999,477 of record OZ024726.1, on the reverse strand, counting down.
CAGAAACTGGGTTGCCCAGCAGGGTCGGTACCGACCCTAGGCGGGTCGTTACCGACTTGGCGGGGTCCTAAAAAACGTAAAAAGAACAAAACTTGGCACTATTGAAATCTCCCCGGCAACGGCGCCAATTTGTTGATAGGGTTTCTTGACAACAAATAAATTTATATCAAGACCCCGCTGTTGTATAGCAGAGTCAGGTTGTCCGCAGGAAGAAAGTCAGTGCTAGGTTTTGTTACTTGTTACGCAAGAAATCAAGTAAATCTAGGGTTTTTAACAAGAGAAAGAGGAATTCTAAGGTAAAGGTATCACCACAACAACAATTATGCATGCCAAACGCTATGAAACATAAAGATCATGCTTTTATCACATAAAGGTGTCAACTTTCGTCAACCAAAGCAAGCAAATCAATCAACTTTCGTCTTATCAATAAACTTACTATCTATCTCTTCTACTTCAACTAGGATTGATCCGCTTTCACTTCAAAACCCTAATTTGACTATTCTGATTCAAGGTTTCTGCTTTCGCTTCAACTATGAATGAGAAATTCCTTTCAACTTTCGTTTCAAGGATTAAGAACAAGAAAATAGATTCATGCAATAAAAACAATCAAGACATGATCATAAACAAGCATGCATAACCATTGTTGGGTTTAACTCCAACCTTAGAGAGGAAGACTACTCACAAAGCATAATTGAAAACATCTAAATTAAATTAAAAAGAAAACTTACAACTTTAATCCAAACAAACTTGTCTTCCACAATCTCCAAACTCGTTCCTCTTCTCTCCCTACGCCCCTCTATCTTCTCCCCCCTCCTCCTCTAACTTGAATGATCCGAAAACTAAAGAGGGGACAAGTGTATTTATAGAGAAACTATTCTATCTTAAATCTATCTATAAGGAAATAATATCTTCTAATAAGATATATCCCTCCTATCTATCTAATAACATAAAAGGAAACAAGATAGAAGCCTTTAATTAAACACCGACTCGGACACTCTGCTTCTCGCGGTGCCTCGTTAACGACCTTGACAGGGTCGTTAACGACCCTGTTCATCACTTCGAACAACTTTGAGTAAAACTTGCGTAGAAGATTCGTTACAACTCCGATTGACTCGATTCTTTTTCCTATGTTCTTGTAACGAATATCTCTATTTCTTTCCAAGATCAAACTTGATCTTCAATAACTTTACTTGAGCGCTTAATCTTCATCTTCACTTCATTCTTGAGTGCTTCATCAAGTGTTTTCTCTCGGTTTTGCTCTTTTCTTCAAAATATGCTTTAAATAGCTTCTAAAAACCTACAAAACACCACCAAAGATTATGTAGACTCCATATCTCATGAATATACGAAAACCTACACAAACGACTCAAAACAAAACACAAAACTAAAGAAAAAGACTCGAACATACTAAAAACACACCCTAAAAACATGACTAAAAAGGCGGACATCAACTCACCACAATGGAATGGAACCTGATAATAGTACCAAACAATTCCAAGGAACTAGACATGGAAAGATATAGAAAAATGGAATGGTGGATGATGGTAGAATATGGAAGAACACTCTTTTTTTTCTCTCTTCTTTTTTTTCTGATTTATCTTGGGGGTTTCACCTGAAAGCCTTTTATTTCGGGGGTTTCTCCCGAAAACCTTTTTTATTTTATTTTATTTTTATTTTTTTATTATTTTTTTAATTTTTCCAAAAAAACAAAATTTTAATTCCGCCAGGCCGGACCGCGAGCGCGGTTCTGGCCTCGGGCTGGCTTCTTTTTGATGGAAAAATTATACATGCAAGTTAGCCCGACAAAACCAAAACGAATACTAAAACTAAAACTAAACTAAAAAGATAAAAAGAAAAGAAAAGAAAAACTTACCTCGGGTTGCCTCCCGAGCAGCGCCTTTATTTAACATCGTTTGGCCCGACTTCTTTTATGCTCAGAAGGGATCATCATCAATTTGAAACTGGACCTTTTTCCCTTCATGTGCCATGGATAATAGGCCCTTTGAAACATCAATTACGGCGCTCGCCGTCTTCATAAATGGACGACCCAACAACAAAATTGGATCGTAATTCCCCTTACCAATTTCCAGGACATATAAGTCTGTTGGAAAAACTAAGCCATCCACCCGCACTAACACATCTTCCACAAATCCTTTCGGATGCACATTAGAGTGATCGGCTAGCTTAATAGTAATATTAGAATCTTGTAATGGCCCTAGACCTAACCGCTCATATATGCTCAGTGGCATGACATTAATAGATGCACCTAGATCAAGCATAGAATGCTCAATTTTGGCCTCACCAATTGTAACGGAAACAGTAAACCTCCCTGGATCTCCATACTTCTTAGGCAATTGCCTTTGAAGCATGGAAGATACATTTTCAGTATTTTCAACAAGATTAACTTTTGTAACCTTCCCCTTCTCTTTTTGTTTCCTCTTTATAGTACATAATTCTTTCAGAAATTTAGCAAAACGAGGAATACTTTGAACAAGTTTAAGTAAAGGGACATTTACCTCACACTTGGAGAAGGTTTCAAAATTTTCCTTGTCATTGGCTGGCCTCCCGGTGTCCTTTAGTGCATCAGAAAATGGTGGAGCGGGCTTTTGAGAAGCCATGGGAGGAAACGAAGGCCTGACGTAAGACTCAGATTCTGTCAGAGGGGCGATCCGCGAGCACGGATTGGGACCCGCGGGCGCGATTTTGGTCCGCGGGCGCGGATTCTGGCTGAATCTCAGTTTCTGCCTCGATTTTTGTGCCGCGATCGGAACTGTCCTCCGGCGAGCTCGGTGGGTTTCCGCTGGTTGGGATTTCAATATTCAGCTCTTTCCCACTCCTTAATGTAATTGCACTCACATTCTCCCTCGGGTTAATGGTCTGAGATGGAAGTTTTCCCTAGTCTTTGGCTTCTAACCGATTCAGAATGGTTGCAATCTGACTTAATTGATTTTCCAGGCTCTTTACCGCAACCTTTGTCTCTTGATTTTCTTTCATAAGCTGATTAATAATGGTTGGATTTTCATGAGGAACCTGGGGCCTTGGCACATAATTAGGTCTGGGAACATAGTTGGACTGACCTCCCTGTGGTGGAAAAGGTTGTTGAGGTTGTTGATTCCACCTAAAGTTAGGATGGTTTGCCCACCCCGGGTTGTAGGTATTTGAAAATGGGTCATTTCGCGGCCTGTGATCATAGTTCCCTATAGCATTCACATCAGCTGCTGGTTCTTGCATGATAGGGCATGCATCAAAAGATTCACCACAGATTCCACAAGCCCTTAAACTTGAAGCTCCATTGCCTACCAACAGTTGCTTCATCATAGCTTTTAACTCCCTTACTTCAGCATTCAGGGAATCATTAATAGAATTGACAGACCTACTTTTGGACCTCTTTCTTTGATTTCTGCATTGCTATGCCAGAGTCTCCAACTTCTCAAACGCCTGCCTAGGAGTGAGATTCTCATAAGAACCTCCACAAGACGCATTCATCAGGCACCTATCAGCATCGCAAAGACCCTCAATAATATAACAGATCAGATCTTTATCAGAATAGTCATGGTAGGGACAGCTGGCTATGAGTCTCTTGTAACGCTCATAGTACACATACAGATTCTCATCATCGCCCTCCTCCAAACTGCTCAGCTGCTTTTTGATAGAAGTTTGCTTGGCAACAGGTAAATATTTCTCCAGAAAAGCACCCTTCATCTGAGCTCAAGTAGTGATCGTCTCAGGTGCTAAGTATAGATACCATTCCTTGGCTGCATCAGCCAATGAAAATTGGAAGGCCCTCAACATAAGCTGATCTTCAGTCACATCAGTTGGTTTCATTCCCAAGCAGACAGAATGGAACTCTGCAAGGTGTTTATTCGGATCCTCCCCACTCAGCCCATGGAACTTAGGCAAATAATGGAGAAGACCAGATTTAAGCTCAAACTTCACTCCTTCTCCTAGGGCAGGAAACTAAAGACCAAGCTGTTGCTGCTCTAAATTAGGCGCAGTCAGTTATCTAATAGTGCGATCTGCCATGGTTACTAACTGCTCTTCAACCTCTGAATCAGATGAGGAAGAAGAAGAAACTGGATCAAACTATATGCCTAGCACTTGAGCCTGAACTTGACGTCTCAACTGTCTCAAAGTCCTGTTAATTTCTGGATCAAACGGAACAACAAGCGAATTATTAGTAGAACGGGTAAAAACCATAAGATAGGTTCTTACCAATTCGGGGGATCTGGACGAACCGATCCGCGGGCGCGGAATAAATCCGAGGTCGCGGATCTGCCGCGGGCGCGGAAAAGATCCGAGAGTGCGGTTTCGTCAGAAACGCTGATTTAAACAGAAAATTAAAAACCGATTCCCCGGCAATGGCGCCAAAATTTGACTCGACTAAAGTCGTTGTTGTCAAGATCAAAAATAAATAACCCTATTCTACTAACTAGTATAGCAAGCAAGCAAGGGGTCGAACCCAAGAGAATCGGGATTCTGAATAATCAGCAGGAAACAAGACAGGGGTTTGTTGGAAGTTTAAGCAAACAAACAAACAAGCAAATAATATTTGGGATTAAATCAATTGAAGGAAAGCAGAGTTTATTCAATCAATTCCACCTTTTTAATCATTCGATCATCAATTCATCCACTTTTCTATTAATTCTCAGGTTAATTCCAATCCTTATAAAAGATTTCCGCTTGTCCACGGTCCAAGCAGAATTATGATATGAACAAGAACGCTTTATTCAAATCATGCAAAATATTAAGGATAGAAGGATATTAATTCATGCAATCAAGCTACGAGTTTCATGCATAAAATAACAATCAAACACTCTATCTCAATTCTAGTCCACGGTCCTAAAAAAGAGTTGTTTCAATGATAAATAAGATTGCACAAACAACAATCAAACTAATCCAAACCGTGGATCTAAGTCAATCAAACAAGTTGATCAGGCTTATCAAATCAAACATAGATCATATAAATAAAACCAAGAGTTTTGATATTAACCAAGGGATAGAAAAGTTACCAGAATCTCATGAATTACATAAAAAGGGTACAACAAAATTAACAATTTCTCTATAGCAAACTATCTAACATGTTACCATCTATAGCAAACTAACTAACACACTGATACAAGCATGAAAAATAAATTAACAATTTCTCATGGATAAACAAATTTTTTATGGCAATGAAAGATCCCCTAACAATTTAATTTAGCTATGGGCTCATACCTCGAATACCAGTACAACAAAATTAGCACAAGCAAAGGAACATGCTTTATACTCACTAGAGTCCATGGCTAGAATTTGATTTTGTGACGTTTGATGGTATAAAAGAGTTAGCAAGTAAATTACCATGAAATGATGATAGCTCAAGAATTTCACCTTGCCATATAAAAAGATAATGTTTACAAACAGTTTTATGGAATTAATTACATCATGTGAGGAAAGAAGAAGTTTAAACTTGTCTCGTCATTATAGAAATTATCTCATAATGTCGCGTGCTTCAGGTTCATAGTCTTTATTTACAATACACCATTTTTTAGTGATTTGATTATCTCCAGACTTTTTTTTCAAGTCGAATGCCCTAAACAGTGGTGACTCTGTTCACGCGTGATTAAAGGATGAGGTTTCCAACATGCTCTTACTGTCTTTTCCGCGAGTGGCATTGCCACAAAGAACACACATGTACATGCTCGATATTGTATTCCTCATTGCCTTTATTATATAATTATATATATACGCGGGGTACATACACACACTTTTTTTTTAAAAGCGCACAGAAATATGCTCGCAACGCGGGCTCGCGCGAAACGATATTGCGCGGAGGGGCAAAAGTGGAAAATGGAAAGGGAACGGAAATGTTGGGAGGGACGTACGAAACGGGCCTGTGAGGCCGCTCGAAACGGGCTCGCGCGGCTTAATGGGTTTGCTCGAAACGCCATTGCGCGCAAATATTAGGGTAAATCGTTACGCGAAGCGCCGCCGCACCAGTCGTCCCCTACCTCCGTCCTCTCCATCCGCGAAACTCCATTGCGAGCAAAAAAAATGTCGCACCACCCGAAATCCGTACCGTCGACATCTCAAACGACGGAATCCGCACCACTGGCCGCCGATACCGACCCCGCTCTTGGACCGTCGGCCTCTCCACACCCCGATCCGGCCTCCCAACCACCACCCATCCCCACCACCAACTCGGCTACGCCCTCCGAACGACCTCCCAGCCCCGCCACCAGGCCCGATCCGGCCTCCCAACCACCACCCAGCCCCGCCACCAGCCCCGATCTGGCGGAAGAAGGACCACCCAAGCCCACCACCGGCTCCGATCCGGCCGCACAACCACCACATGGCCCCACAACCGACGCTCCGGCGACATCCGATGCTCCGACGGCATCCGAAGCCCATTTTGTTCGTAGCCGGATCCGCACCCGAGCCACGTTTACGGCTGAGGTACGTTTTAAACTCATTACGAAATTTATATTTTTGTAAAAGTTCGTAATGAATTATTAAGCAAATTTTACGTATTAATTTCCGTTCATATAATTGACTAAATCAATTTGTTAAATCAATTTGGCTTATTTAGTAAGATATTTGTTTACTATTCAAATTACTAGTTATATGTAGTTTTTGTTATTGTTATTAGTTGTTTAATTTAATTTATTTGTATTAATTTAGAGTTATATTTAGATATTGAATTATTAGTTATGAACTTGTAATTAATATAAGTAGATAAGTAGATAAGTAGATAAGTATGACACTAAAAGAATTGATAAATAATTAAATTAAGTAGATAAGTATTTTTTTCAAGATAAATAAGAAGATAATCTAACTTTGACCCTAAATTTTCAACTTGGAATAGGTTAGAGTTAAGACTACGTTAGAAAATCCTTTAAAAAATTCGGTCATGATTATCTAGAATTATCTTGAAAAATGACTATTAAAATTTGTAACTAATTTGTTAAGATTAAGAGTTAAGATAGAGAAATATTTAAATTAAATTCAGTGAACATTACTGTAAGTTATCTTAAAAACTCTTACTAAATTGTAACTTATTTTTGTTAAGGTTTAGATTTCCTGTGAAGGTTAGAAAATTGTAAATAATTGAGTAAATAAATTTCGCTTATTTAGTAAGATATTTAATGTCATAATTTGTTTACAATAAAATTCCTATTTCTATTTAGTTTTTGTTGTTGTTGTTACTTATTTTATTTAATTTATTTGTCTTAATTTAGAGTTATATTTAGATTTTGAATTATTAGTTATGAATTTGTACTTAATATGAATTCATAGTCGTAGGTTGAATTCTTGCTTTAAAAAAAAATAATTACAGTTATAATTAGAGTTTGAATTATTGTTTTATTCAATTTTCATTAAAAACGTAATGAAAACTGGAATAAAATTAGTAATGATAAATGAGTTTTTGGTTCGGAATTTGAATTCAGACAGAAACGACGAACTCATTAGTTGAATGCATATTCATAGGGTGAATTTCTAAATAAAAGGAAAAAAAATTAATAGAAAACTTACTAATTTAATTTGAACTTGTCGCCTAAAGGACGTACACACTAGCTTGAGCGCCATCCTCCTCGATAAGAGGATGAAAAAGGAGGCGCCCAAGCTCACGTGCGCCGAGATTGCACATGCGTTACTTGCCAGAGTGCCGCCTACCGAGCAGCAACGGATAGCTAGTGATCCGGAGTTGCTGCATGCACCGGAGATAGATGTAGACCCCTCCGTCGAGGTGGAGGTGGATTTTACAGAGGAGATCCTGCAGGACGACTTGCCATATGACGTCGCAGGGGACGACCTGCCCTTCACGGAGCAGGACGTACAGTTTGATACTCCCAGGGGTACAGCGGAGGATTTGTCGGTTGACGATTACCACATATCCGAGGCCACCATCTCTATTTCACCTCCCACCACGACCCATGTCCCGCCACCGCCACCGGTCTTTTCCAGTCCTCCACCTACTTCTTTGACCGATCCTACTACATCCGTGGCGGGATCCTCAGCTCCTCCGCTTACATCCGCATCCCCTCCTCCCATTCCAGCAACACCCATCCCTCCTCCCGTTCCATCATCCCACATACCTCCTCCCGTTCCAGCAGCACCCATCCCTCCTCCCGTTGCAGCTGTGCCTGCCCCTCCCCCCGCTGCGGAGGTACCCCCGCCCCCCAGCACCAGCAGCAGGGGCCGCTCATGAGGACCATCCCGCTGCGAAGGGCTTTCCGAGAGGTCCTATTGACGGCAGCCTGCTGACGACGTATTCCACACATGTGGCGGGCATGATTTGGATCGACCGTACCGTACGTAAACTTTTCCAAACTACGAGTATTTAATTTTTTTCGAAAGCAATGCTTAGTTTTTCTAAGTCACGTTTATTTTCCTCTGTTTAGTATCTTCAGGTCATTAGAGTCTGGTCTAGGAACTTGGAGCCTTTACGCTTGTTTCGAGAGTATATGCATGGACGACCCGCTTCTTGGTGGGGCCTCGCCCAGCGGAGCGGTCTCACCGGGATGATCGGCTTGGAGTTTGGCGCGACGGACCGCATTCTCATCTCTGCATTTCGGGAGCGTTGGTATCCAGAGACCAACTCCTTCCACTTCCCATGGGGCGAGATGACCATCACCCTCCATGACATGCACCGCATTTTCGGGCTGCGTATAGATGGAGAGGCTATGGTACGCCAGATGGATATGTTGCAGCTCGAGGCTCGTTTAGGGGATTTGCTCGGCCTCGATCCACAGACAGCACACGCGTGGAGGACACGGGCCCCGAACAAGGCCATCACAGCTATTCTGTTGGACATGTTTAGGGGGACGCGACCCGCATCCCCAGAGACCATTGCCACTGTGTTTCTATGGTACTTTATCGGGATGAAGTTATTCGTCGACAAGTCCGGGAACATGATCAAGACGTGGATATTGGGGTTTCTATTGGACCACGAGAGGACTGGTCGATATGCGTGGGGGGCGGGTTCATTGTCTTTACTACTTCGTGAGCTGGGCATGACGTCGCGCGCCAAGACTAAAGGGTGCTCGGGTTGCGCTCTTGTTTTGAGGGTACGTGCTTCGTCCTAAATATTTCATTTTTCGAATTTGGTTGGATTCAATATCTTATGAGTATTGTTTCAGACTTGGATCATGAGTTATTTCGAGCACACCCGGGGCCGGATCAAGTTGGCTATGGAGGTGCTAGCTGACCCTCTTGCAGCCGTACGACAGCCTGGTGAGCGGGCCCCCAGCCGAGACGTGAGTCGGCTGGATGCGATGCGACAGCTTCTAGACACGATCCGTGCAGAGGAGGTTAGACTTCGAAATCAACCTGACGTACATTGTATAGTGTGAGTGCGACGATTGATGATTTGTATTCCGCTTTGCAGATTCACTAGATGTCGTGGGGCAACGAGCTGGATTTTGATGGCGCGTACCGGGTGTCTCGCTATAGGGGCGTCCTGGTCATTGGGATCATACAGGAGGCGTACCATCTAGAGAGGGCGTTGAAGCAGTTTAGTCGCATCCAGACTATCCCTCCTCCACCATTGCAGCCTACAATTGTGGTCCGGCATGACGCGGTTCTAAACCGCCCATACATGGTTTCTTATGATCCGGCGGACCATCACTGGGCACAACGTATGGAGCACCTGATTGAGTTGGATGTGCAGCGTGCCGAGTACGCATGGCAGGTGGAGGAGGGCTACTTGGCATGGTTTAGGGCTCGATCTCACGTGTACGTCGACCCTACTTCGCCGCACCAGGATGACCCCCGTCCTCCTGTGCCTCACCCGATACCGGCAGTTTCTGACAGGATGGTAAGAACATATTTTTGTAATTGTATGTTTAAGTTGATATTTGAGTGTACAAACTAATATGAATTGATTTTATTTGCGCAGAGGGTACAACACGCATCGGGATATATCCGGATCCAGCTACTACAGATGCCGCCTAATCATGCGCAGCATCTCAGGCACGTGCTCAGTATCCTAGATTCCGACGCACCGCCTCCCCCATCGATGCCCACCCGGCACTTTCCGGATTCAGTGCACGAGCGCGGCAGTGGCAACGGCACCTCACATGAGCGCCGACCTTAGATGCTTTGATATTACACATACATTAGTACATTATGTATCTATTTTTGGTGGTTTTGGATTGTTGGTTTCATTTCGCATTACTATTCTTGATTTTGGATGTTTTAGATGGTTCGGATGACATACATTAGTACTTTACGTATTTTTTTCGCATTACTATTTTTGGTGGTTTTGGATTGTTGAGGTTGGGGTTAGGGTTTAGGGTTTAGGGTTTAGGGTTAGGGTTTAGGGTTTAGGGTTAGGGTTAGGTTTAGGGTTTAGGGTAAACCTTAGGGTTAGGGTTAGGGTTAAGGTTAAGGTTAGGGTTAGGGTTAGGGTTAGGGTTTAGGGTTTAGGGTAAACAACGATGGAAATTTATAACACTTGAAATTGATAACACTTGAAATTTATAATACTTGAAATTTATAACACTTGGATCCACATTTCGACGGCGCTTACAACCAACTTACCAAAAAACCCGTAAACAACCATAATGACTTATACCACTAAACAAGTGGCACTTGAAAAAACCATAAACAACATACACCCTACACCCTAAACAACAACTTACTGAAAAAACACTTGGATCCATAATAAGTGACTTATAAAAGTAAACCACATCATTAATTCTCCGGCGAAATATCATCAATCGCCCGAATCTCGTCACCTTCAGTCAGGCGAAGCTACACCGTGGTTTCTTTGGCGTAGATACGATGTGTTATATCGTTGTCGTTCAAGAAGAAGCGACAATATCCTGGTGGTGCTCCATAGCCAGCATTCTAGCCAGTAGCGGCATATCTAGCCAGTATTCGTTCGAGCAAGGAGACTCCACATGGCTGGTATGCTTCAAGAACTCAGCAAATGGCGTAAGGCCCCTAGTGAACAAGACTTCATACATATCTCTGTTCCGCATCAATTCTGTCTGAAGCTCCATTCGAATACTGTAATACTCATCCTCTGGCCTCCCCAATACGCAAGCAAGTGACCGAAAACCACAATGACCGTCTCCCATCACGTCTCTAGCATCATCAATGAACGGAAAGACAAAACTATCCACATTACCGATGCCAAAGTTAACCCCGCGCCATTTGACGCTCGTAGGGGGGCCACGGTGGCTTCCAGCAGCGGGGGTAGCAGTGCTAGGAGGCGCGGTCGCAACCGGAGGCGTATCAACTCCAGCTCCGGTCCGTTTCTTATTCCTAGATCCTTTAGGTCGTCCGCGTGGTCGGGATGGCGCCGGTGTATTTGCTTTGCTCCGACTGTCGTTGTCTTTCCGTCTTTGTTGCTCCCTCTCGTACTCTTCCATTACGTGCTCAAGGTGTGTTTTCTCCCGGGTGGTTGAATACTTGTTGGCTCCATCTGGCGACTCATAAGGTATCGGCTCAATAAGGTTTGTGGCTTCAGGATGCTCTGAATCTTTGAACGCTGATGTGATCTGCAAATACTGGTCTCTACGCATCTGACCGCTATTTCGCTTTGCCACCATTTCATCCCACGTTGGGTCTTGAATGGTCAAGGGTACGCAGGCAAGGGCAAGATCGTTGTCATCACTAAGCTCATCCCATTCCATCTGTTTCCAAAAAGGATGTATCTCCTCCAGCTCGATGGGTACTTTAGTTATGATAGCGTGTGCAACTCGATGCTTGCATGGAAGACCGTGACATTCCCTCCAAAAGTAGTCGTGGCACTCCATATCGAGTGTACCCTGCGTCAACTCAATTGCTATATCATAATACATGTCTAACAACTTACCTAGGCATTGCCTTGAAATGTGTCCGCGTATAGGACGAAACAGCGCTTTGAACTTATTCGCCAGTACTCTGTATTTTATTGGGTTCTGTATTCTGGTTCTCTCAATGGCTGTCCTCAAAGTGTTGGTTTGAGATTGCATCTGGATGTGAATCCTTAGTATCACGGTGTTGAAGCCTCCTCGAGATGAATCCAATATCTTTTTCAGCACAGCGTGCATCCCTTCGACCCTGAAAAACACATGTCAAAGTTTAAGTATTGAACGAATACACTTTCTACAATTCAAACTGAATTCAAATGCTAAAAATGAAATTACCTATTGGTGGTTCTCGTCTGAAAGTGGAGTGTATGATCGGTCCAAGCACGCACTATGTTCTTCTTGAATGGATTAAGCCACACCTTCTCCACGTATGCAATAAGCGTCGGTCGCCATCTTCTCTTCAATGCTACATACCTTTCTTCAAATGTCGCCTCTGTGGTGGACGAAAAGAGCGCCCAACAAGCGTTTGCAAACCCGTGTGACAACTCATGTGGTTTTTCAGCGTTCGCAAACACCTTTAGGTCGTACACAATAATTTTGTGTCTGATGTGCACCCAACACAACAAATGTTGGACTCCGTCCCCGAAAACTTGACTTATCGCCTTGATTAGAGCTTGCTCGCGATCTATCATGATTGCATTGACCTGGACTCCAAGATCGTCGTACACGCCTTTCAATTGAGTTAAGACCCACCTATAACTAGCGATATCTTCGTTTGAAATAAATGCAAACCTGATGCTGAATGTATTTCCGGTGCAAGTGAAGCCAACCATCTCCAATAAAGGCATGTCGTACCTAGCACAACAATTTGTTTTAAACATTTATACTGGAAACATACTAATCAAGTCGATTACATATTAAAATAACATACCTATTGGTCTTGTATGTGGAGTCCATAATGACGACATAGGGAAACTTCTTCAGCATGCGCAGACTTGTGGGGTGCACAAAAAACAAGGCATTCATAACATTAGAACCCCTTACTCGTCTTGGATGGACAATGTATCCTCGGTCTTTCAAGAACTTCAAAGACCATTGTGTCACCGTCAATTCTCCGCAATCCTCAAGAAGTAACTTATCCCTCATATTGTAGATTTGTCTAATTGAGGTCACATTTCCCGGGTACCTTGACCTCAACTCTTCAAGTATCATCTTCGGGGTGGCTAGATATAGTAACTTCCCTTTCACAAACTCCTTCTGCTCAGCTGTCAATCGGCCCGCATATGGATGAGCTAACAAACTAGTGGGGAGGCGATGATTGTGTTGTCCGCACTTTACCGTTAAGACCCATCCATTTTTTCCCTTGAGACGGACCCCATTCAATTCAAACGGACATCCACACTTCCTAGTCGCAGTATCGGTAAGTGGCTTATAAATGCTCCTATTTTCCAGTCCAGGCAACACCCTCTTGCCACATCTATATCTACCAGCTAGGTCACAAGTGAGTATGACCCTGTTTGGATTTGAGGTTTTTATGACTAGTACAAAATTCTTCGAAATTGCAATTTGTCTAGCCCAATCAAGCATTTCTCTTCGATCACTCCACACCCCATCATAGTGGAAAGCAATAGAAAAATCTATTCCGACAACCTATGATTTCAAAATGTAAAAACAAAATATTATAAATTACACTATCCTAACTTTCAATATACTACGTTCGTAAATGACATAATATTATGGGTTCCTTGAAAAATACCTGTTCTGGCTCGCTTGATGCATCGGAGTCGGTTCCGTAGTCTTCTCCCGATACACCTTCATCATCCTCAGCTATGAAACTATCGATTGACGATGAATCTTCCTCCTCGGGATTATAATCGCTCGATGACGTATCTTCTTCTCCTGACGACATTTTTAAGCAATGATGTGGAATGAAGGTATACTCCAACTATAATGTGGAATCGAAATGGGTATTTATAGGGGACAATTCGACCGTTTTTTTTACCGTTGAGATTCGCGCAACGAGGCTTCGCGCCAATCCAACGGCACTTCTTTTTACCGTTGGATTGCGCGCAACACCGTTTCGCGCGCAACCTCGTTGCGCGGGTCCCTTTCCTCCACGCTCCCGAAACCCTTTTTTAATATTCCGGAATTGTCCCCTTCCGCGCAACGCCATTTCGCGCGAAATGGCGTTGCGCGGATATTTGTGTGCGCTTACAAATTTTTCTGTGTGTATAAATCAACAGCCTATATATATTGATTGATTGATTTTTATTGTATATATATTATATTTTTTTCATTGGAGACAGAATCATGGTTTGACGTGAATGCAAACATTGGTCATGAATGCCGCCGGTTACTAAGTGATTCATCCTGCAACGGATCCCCTTTTAAGCAATTCTCCCTTAGCCTTTGGTACACATAGTCATTGTTATGTGTTACGAGGCTAAGACAACGTTGTATCGATCAAACACACACAACCGCCACTACATGTCTATAAGCACAACTAACCAATGAATTGGGCTAAGCCGGAAAGCAAACTATTGAAATAATATGATAGATTTACCGATGTAATTATATGTGCCCAAATCAGCCGTTAATGAATATAACTCTAGCAATATAGACTCAAAATATTGTCCAAGCGCACACATTTGTGACAGGCCTAGTACATAAGCTCACGGGGTTCCATCGTAAAATTAATTGATAATAGGAGGAGTAACCCAAGGGTATATATATATATACCAGATAATTTTATTCTCAATTTCCCGATGTGGGATAGCTATTTTTACAACATGCATTTGTACTTTATTATATGAAACTCAAATATTTTAGGGTAAAATACATAAAACCACCCCTTATTTTAGGGAGTTTGCAAAAAACCACCCCTTATATTAGTTTTCACGGAAAACCACCCATTATTTATATTCCATTTTCAAAACACCACCCTAACCCATTTGCCATCCTATTCAACGTTAAATTAGGGTAAAAATACCCAATTACCCTTAGGTTAAATTTTGTCATAGAAGAACATTCGGACTTTACGAGTCGTCAAATTTTGGGTAAAAAAAATTGAGCAACTCTAAGAGAGATAGAGCGAGGAGGGTTGAGATAGAGCCTCTTTCAAGAAATCAAGGGGGCAGCCCTTTAAGAAAGGGAGGAACGAAATCTTGCCTTGAGATTAATCAAGAGATTTTGTGGGTTTTCGATCGGGGTGGCGGAGGACCCGATATTGGCGCTAGAGGCGAGGGCAAGGAGGAAAGGGGGCGGGGACAATACGACATCGTTTTGATGGCGGCTGCGGGGGACGTGTTCGAGCAAGTATCGAGTGAGGGGGACACAGGCGGTATCGTTGGTGAGAAGGGAGGCGGAGGTTGCCAAAGGTGACGCGGGCGGCGAGGTTGCGAGGGCTGAGGTTGTGCCTGGAGAGGAAGCGGACAAGGTGGCCGAAGAGTCTGGCTCGTTCTAGGTAGAGGACCATGGTCATGGTGCTGCTGAAGAGGAGGCTGAGGATGGAGAAGTCGACGGAGGCATAGGCTTTTTCAGGAGCAATGACGCCGGCGACATACATGAGGGCAGTAGAATAGACAAATCCGTCGGAGCGACCCATCGGGAGGATTGGGAGGGCGGGGAAGACGGCGGTATTCATCTTATATGACAATTTAATCTAGGGTTAGGGGTAATTGGGTATTTTAACCTTTTGTTAACGTTGAAATGGATGACAAATGGGTTAGGGTGGTGTTTTGAAAACGGAATATAAATAATGGGTGGTTTTCTGTAAAAACTAATATAAGGGGTGGTTTTTTGCAAACTCCCTAAAATAAGGGGTGGTTTTGTGTATGAAACTTAATAAAACATAAAAGTATTATGACTATGTAAATGATATGTGAAAGTAGTTTGCATACATCTAATCTTCAAACGTTCATAACTTTTTGCTCAGATATCGAATTAGGGCGTACAATATATCAAATCGAAGCTTTCGACGAAAGGAAAATATATACTAAAAAATTGGATTGGGGGGGGGGGGGGGGGGGGCAGGACCACCTCTAGCCCGCATGTATTTCTGCCCCTGCACACGACCCCCATGTTATGGCCATGGAATTTCAAAGTTAGTAGGAAGAGTTAGGTAATATCCTATTAGGAAATTATAGCAATAAATAAGGTATTGGATAGTCCCTTTGGCTCTTGTTTGAAAACACATTGCTCTTTGCTCACGTATAACATTCTGATTACTTGATTTAGCACTCAGAATGTTGTCTAAGATAGTCCCTTTGGCTCTTGTTCAACTTCGTCTGGCATATGAACTCACTTGTAATCATTTGTTTATTATACCCGATCAAGTCAAGATAAGTCTTTTATTTTTGAATTAGTAGTTTATTTATATTCGTTATCGCAATTTCCTCGTAGACTTTTTAAATATTTCGTTTATCCATGCTATCGCATTCATCTTTTAGATTATATCCCATTTGTTATCGTATCGCTCAATTAAGCAAATCAAGTCTTGTAGTAACTTTATTTACCATAAACGATTGACAATGTGCAATTTACAACATTAGGCTTTTGAAACAACACATTATCAAACACTATTTCTTAGTGAGCACGTACATCTAAAATACTAATGCTACATATCATCCATCATCTATTAATTTAACTTTAAGGAAAAATTAAGGATTACAATTAAGCGATATATCTGTCTGAAAATTGAAATCGTAAGTCATAACTAAATGCTATCGATCTTCTTTTGCTCAAGTTGGTTTAGCTAGCTAATATTAATTTGTAGGGAATGTACACCTTCCATATCCTGCCAAAATGCACAAACAAAACCAAATCAAGTCAGATTCATATAATCGAAAGAGCCATAGAGGAAAATAAAATCATTATCGTTAATAATAAAATCTGAGTCCGTCAAGGAAGGGAGAATATTACTAGGAGGTTGAAAGACCACGTAAGCGGAGCCACCGAAATAGCACGTGCCAGACGCACGTGACTTCATTTGGTAGTAACTATTGAACGCATAAGAAGCGTGGGCTTCAAGCGTATTAGGATCGTAACACGTGGCACCTGGCTGGATCGGACGACAATCCGCCCCTCCCTCCCCGCAAGCGTAATCCAATCCCTCTTGCAACTTCTCCGCCCCCACCTTCTGGTTCGCAATGCACCACGTCTCCCCCGTGAGTGTGGCCGGCGTAGAGCTCCGATTAGCGGCGACTTCCGCCGCCGTGAGAGGCACGTCATAAACCCTAGTCTCGTCAGGGTAAAAGAGGCCATAGTTCCTCTCGCTGGTGGGCCCGGGCTTCTGGTCCTCGTTGAAGAGCGCGAAAAGGTAAACCTCGAGAACCCGCTTTGGCCTTAGCGGAGTTCCGGAGCCCGTGAGAACCCTGCGAACCAGGTTCCCGTTATACGACGCCGCATTGGCTGGGCCAGCACCGAGCTCGCCCGCGTCGCCAGTTGAGGGCCAGCCCGTCTCAGCCACGACGATTGGAACGTCGTCGTATTTGAGCGCGTGCATTGCCGCGTACACGGCGTCCACCTGTGTTGAAATAATCATACTCCAGAACCGTTAAAACTTAAAAGTTTTCTTTTCATTGATTTGTATTTTTTATGTAAATAATTAAATGAAATGATAAATTAGTGATTTCGACCAGTATATTCCACCCAATTGACGAGAAAGTAGGTTGGTTTTAAGTTTTTAACCGAGGAAGAAGACAATAATGTATGTGAGAAAAAGTAAGGAGAAATAAAATGATTTCTTCTTAAATTGCAATAATAAATATGACAATACTTGAATAACCCACTACGTCTAACATTTAATTTAAAAATAGTGGATAAATTTCAACAATAAATTATTAAATAGTAATGTTAAGCAATAGCAAATACCATTGATAATTAAAATTCTTTTTCAATAATAGTTAACTATATTAATTCTTGTAATAGAAACGTGTTTAAATCACATTTCAACACCCCCTTAATTCAAACTCACGCATTCCAATCTTCTCTAAAAAGAGTTGAAGCTTTATTTGACTCAACGCTTTAGTGAACAAATCTGCATCTTGATCATTTGTTCCACAGAACTTTAGAACAATCTTCTCTTCAGACACCAACTTCCTATAAAATGATTCTACACATCAATGTGTTTTGTCCTTACATGTAATGCCGTATTCTTGGTCATTGCAATTGTTGACTTGTTGTCACACCATAACTCAGTGGATTCTTCTTGTGCACAACACGGATCCTTCAACAATTTCCTTAGCCAAAGTGCTTGTCTTTGTAGCTGATCCAGCTGCCACATAATCAACCTCAAAAGAAGACAATGCCACAGTGTCTTGCTTCTTTGAGCTCCATATAATGGCACTCGAACCAAGGCTAAACACTAAGATAAAAGATGCCAAGCTTTTGAACACTCTGTCATTAGTCTTTTTTGTGTCATCTTCTCTTTGCAACTTCTCATTAGTGTTCATTGGCTCTTTGCTACATCACAATATAATCTTTCATGTGAAATTTCTTTAGCATATCTTTTGCATACTTCTTTTGACACACAAAAATGTCACTCTTTCTTTGCTTTACCTCTAGACCAAGGAAATATTGCAGAATTCCAAAGTTTGTCATCTCAAACTCTTTCAACATTGAGATTTTGAATTCATCTAGAAGTTCTTGTGAAGAGCTAAAGTAGATAATGTCATCAACATAAAGACATACCACAATAAACTCTTGCATACCTTGTTTCTTGACATACAAGGTTGGCTCATTCTTACTCCTTTCAAATTGATTCTCAAGAAAGAATGCATCCATTCTAATGTACCAAGCACGTGGAGCTTGTTTCAAACCATAGAGAGCTTTATGTAGCTTGTAAACTTTGCTGTCTTCACCTTCCTTGACAAAGCCTTGTGGTTGCTCAACAAATACTTCTCTTGCAACTCTTCATTGAGGAAAGTCCACTTCACATCAAGCTGAAACACTGACAATCTCCATTGTGCAGCTAAAGCAAGCATAATTCTCACTGTTTCAAACCTTGCAATAGGTGAGAAAGTCTCCTCAAAGTCAATCCCTTCTTGTTGAGCATAGCCTTTAGCTACTAGTCATGCTTTGCTATAGTATACTCCCATTAGTGTTGTATTTGGTTCTGAAAAATCACTTCGAACCTATCACATTCTTCCCTTCAGGAAGATCCATCAACTCCCAAGTCTTGTTCTTCTAAATAGACTTCAGTTCTCAACCTCCATTGCTACTTGCAACTCACCTACATCCCTTGCCTCATTAAATTTTGTTGGATCTGTACCAATCAAAGCAAAATCACAACTCTCATATAACTCTATTAGAGATCTAAACCTTCTTGGTGGAGATTCACTTGAAAAGCTTGAAGGAGAGGAGTTGTGGCTCATTGAACTTGAAGAGGAGTTACTATAATGGCTTGATGGTGTTCATGAAGGACTTGGAGAATGCTGATTGTAATTTCATGATGTGAGCCCCACATTGACGGCGAGCCAAGAAGAGGAAGACATGTCCGTGCGCTCCGATGGACCCATCACTCGAGCCAGGACCCGTGCCATAGCCCGAGCCACTTCGTCCCTCGTCGCGCGCGTTCTCGCAAGCCATGGCGCAACCATTGCCGCGCCCCTCACCCGGTGCGTCACCTTCATCGAAGGCGCGCCGGCACCACAGGTCGACGCTACGCACCGCGGCACCGAGAACCTCACTCTCGGTGCCGTGCCAACCTCGCAGGCCGAGCACCATGCCACGCCGGGCCACCCCGGCGTGGGAACTTGAGGTTCTGGTGCGCCTCGGCCTCGACACTCGAGGTTCGAGTGCGCACCAGCCCCGTCGACGCCGAAGACATACCGCGCCTCGTGTCGCGACATGCCCTTGGCGCGCCAACGCCTTGTCACGACCTTGTCGCGACACTCGCGACTAGGCCACCGTGACCATTTATGATTCTTACTATTTTTAGAACTATTTCCATTCCGAAACATTGCTACTTATGTCATTTCTATTTTTAGAGTTTTGGGCTTGGGCTTGCGTCTTGGGCCGCGTGCGTGCCTCCCCCTTGAGCCGCCCTTGCCATTAGGTTGAAAGCTAGGGTTTGGCGTGCCATCTTCTCTATAAAAGAGGCACGCCCCCTCATTGTTTCTTACGCTTTGAATGAACTATCGTTATGCTGTCGAGATTAATCCAGAACTACTTCTAAAAGGCGTCACCCAATTTTCTCATCTCGTCCCATACTCTTCCGATCTCCCTCAAAAGAGATCACCTTCTCAATCCTTTCAATTCTCACTCAAACCCCGTCTAGGCGTTAATTCGTCTCAAATCTATCGGTTACACACATGAGAAGACCATTTACGAGTCCAACGATCGATCCTTCGTGAATCCTTCAACGGGGTTCACATCAACTGGCATCAGAGCCTCAGATTGCGTAAGTCTTTCTCACTCATTTACTCGTTTTTTGCACGAAAATTTTTTCTTTACCACCATTGTTTTCATTAGCTTCCACCATCTCTACCATCACTCATTAGATCCATTAGTTTTTGCTTCGAAAAAAAATTCCGAAAATTCACAAAAAAAAAATTGCCATACCCGCCGACTTGCACATTAATTTTGGTTCATTGCATCGAGTTTTTCGAACATTTGCTTGCATCTTACTTGCATTGTTCGAACTGGTTGATTGTGTGTGTGTCGTGTGAATTGGTTCATTGGTGCGTGATTTGGTCCGATTTGGCCTTATCTCAAATCTTCTATTTTGTGCAAGTATCTTGGGAAATAATATCCATATCTTGTTAGTTGCCGAAAAAAAAATATTGGATAAGGAAAGCCAAAATAAGGCAATCTTATCCTAATTAATTAAAAAAAAAAAGAATTTTGTGGGGCCACACAAGCCAAAATAAGGCAAGTGTTCCCATTTGTGCAAGATAGCAATCGGCTCTCTCTCTCCAATCACATAAAATATTCTCTTGATTTGATTTGCATATCTTCTTGATTGATTGCATATCTTCTTGTTTCTATCTTGGTTCCTACAATCTCGCCTCCTTCCTTAAGGTCGAGATCTTCTTTCTTTTTCCTCCTTCTCTCGTGCCAAGGCTTCCATAGAGCCGACGCCATCTTCCTCTTTTCTTACTTGCTTGTTTGTGCTTTGCATGTTCTTACTCTCTTTGTTCCATATTTGTGCACGTCCAGATCCTAGCCTCCCATACCTTTCGAGTACTTTTCGTGCAAACTAAGAGTACTTGCGTGGTGAGTCTTACAATATCTTGGCGTTTCTTTTGCTTGTTTGTTTTGGGAACTTTTGACTCTTTTCATGTCTATGGTTGAGATAGGAGACGTTAGCATGGAAGGGGATGAGCATTCAAACCAGCAAGGTCTCGCACAACAACAACACAACAACCCACCCATCGTGCCGGCGCTCCAACCGGGTCTCCTCGGGACGCCCGGCGCGACGCTAACCGGTGTCGTGCCATCCGATGGCCTGGCGGCACTTGAGGCGCGCTTCTCCAACTTGGAAAGCGTCCTTACGAGGTTCATTGCGCAGCAACAACCACCCCCTGCGGTGACGATCCACACGCAGCCCGCACACCCGAGCGTAACGCCACACGGCGTCTCGGTTCAGCGGGCTACGGCGCAAGAGAAAGCTAAGGGTCCGATGGTTGAAGCGACTAACCCAATTGGAGTCAGTGTTATTAAAATCGAGATTCGGATCTTAAAATCGTGAGATCCTACGATCCCATATGGGATTTTGATCCGGATCGTACATTAAAATCGAAATTTGTTAAAATCGTTATAGAATCGTGTAGAATCGTGTTAGAATCGTATAGAATCGTGTAGAATCGTATAGAATCGTATTGGATCTCATGAGATCCTGTATAAAATCGTAAGATCCTACCCAATTTTTTACTTTGAGCTGATAAAATTTATTTTAGCACCAATTAGCTTAATTATTTGCATAATTACATCCCTTAAATGCTCATATTGTCTCTTTTAACCTCATTTACCTCCCAATTTTCATCTTTCTGACTCCCAATTGTTGAATTTACAATATTTTTCCCCTAATAAAGTCCCATAATCTTTCCTCGATTCTTATTATGTGAGCATATATATTTTTAAATGTGCTTCTTGTGCATATATAAGTTTGCAATGTCAATTTTTCGGCATTATGATCATTAAATTTTAATAAAATTATATATTTTTTTGGTTTTAGTGCCTATATTTTTTGTATCATATCTATATTATATTAGTTTTAATGATATTATAGGATCTTACGATTTTACGATCCGATCCACAAGACCTTCCGTGATCCGATCCTAGAATCTCGATTTTAATAACATTGATTGGAGTCCAAAGGTTGGAATCCATGAAGGAAAGTCGCCCGACTAATCAGGCTCAACATGTGGAGGAGGTTGTTGACGTTCATTCCGAGGAGGAGTACGACTCTGAGGAGTGGCGACGTCAACAAGCCAAGAAAAAGAAAAAGGCGGTCACCCCGACGCCTAAGAAAAAGCACTACAAAGACCGCGATGACTTCGATGTCAATGATTATCGAGGTTATCAAAGTCCCACAACTCCAATTTCGGATTCCGAGTTCTCTATAACGGAGTACGAGGAGGATTCCGAGGAGGAATTTGACCACCCTCCGGTCCATGATTCGGAGGAGTGGATAGATCGGGATCGGGATTGGATTCCGAGACCCAAGTTGCCCGAGAACCGCGCGGCGTATGATCGGCTAGAGCGCCGTGACAACCGCGAACGGCCTCGGCGCGATGGGGATCGGCGTCGCCAAAACCGAGACCGCGAGGATCACCGGCGCCCTAGGCGCGATGGAGACGACGATCCCAGCGATGATGGCGATGGGCCGAACCAAGGCTTTGTCCGAGGTCCCCGATGTCGACGCACACCGCCTTCGCGTGCCAACCGGCGCGCCGATAATGAGCGTTCGGCGCATGTATCACGCCGCGACGTTAAGGTAAAATTTGAAGATTTTTTTGGTAATTACAACCCTGATGAGTTTATTTCTTGGTTGCAGGGAACCGAACACGTGCTCAAGCATTGTCATTACGAGGAGCACGAGAAGGTCGAGGTGGTGACCCTTCATTTCAAGGGTGCGGCTCGGATGTGGTGGAACCGATTCGAATCGGATCGAGCCCGAAAGGGTAATGCCCCCATAACCGAGTGGCATCAACTTGTTTTCATAATGAAGAGGAAGTTTATTCCACCCGACTACAAGGAAAAGGTTCGGATTTTGATCCAAGACGCGCGTCAAGGATCCCGGACTCCGGAGGAGTTCTTTGCTTATTTGGAGGATTTATTCTTCAAAGCCGGCTTAAGCGCTTCCCCGGGGGCGTTGCGGTCTCGCTTTGTGGCGGGACTCCACCAATGGATCCGAGATCGCTTGGTTGTCTTGCCGATCAAAGATTTGGGACGCTTGATACACACGACCATGGAGCTTCACACGCAATTCAAGAGGCCGAAGACGTCCCAATTTCAAAGGTATGGTTCTAACCCTAGTCCTTCCGCTTTGGGTACTAAACCGTTTGTTCCTTCTTCTTATTCTAAACCCAAGGTAGGTACCCCCGGAACGGACTCCAAGGGCACTTCGGTTGGACAAAACCGTGACAAGGCAGCCCCTCACCCACAACGTACTCGAGACATCGAGTGCTATTTATGTGGTGGCCGAGGGCACTTGAAACGGGATTGCCCCAACACGAAGCGCGTCTTGTTTTCGGCTCAAACCGCGTCTTACGAGAGCGTAGACGAAGCTGAGTCGGACGAGGACAACGCCGCGCCAATCGAAGACGGTGCATATTGTGCACCATCGGACATCGACGCCGGCGTTGACAAGCTGTTGCTAGTGACGCGTCGAGCGCTTAGCATGAGGGAGGCCGTGCCAACCGATCAATGGGAAAACATTTTCCGTACTCGGTGCTTGGTCCAAAATGTCTCCCTTAGTGTGATAATTGATTCGGGAAGCTGCGGGAACTTCTTATCAAGAAAAGTTGTCGATCACTTCAAGTTGCCGCAGTCGGACCATCCGAAGCCCTACAAACTTGCTTGGATTTCAAACGATGGTGACCATTGGATAACAAAACAGGTTACTCTTTCTTTTTCCATTGGTCTTTATTCCGATTCAATTTTGTTTGATGTCACTGACATGGATGCCACCCATCTCCTTCTTGGTCGTCCATGGCAGTTTGACCGTCACGTGATTTACGATGGCCGGTTGAACACTTACATGTTCAATTACCATGGTAAACGCGTGACCATCTTACCCATGTCTCCTAGTGAAGCGTTGCAGGATGAGGCCGAAAGGCAACAAGCAAACGCTCGGGAGAAAGCCACGGCCGCGCCTAAGCCGAATGCAAGCACAAACGGCGCTACTGGCCATGGCGGGGATTCTGGCGGCGCTTCTGGTCCGAACATCACACCTTCTGGATTTCAAGAGGATTCGAGCCAGAAATGCCGACACAAAATGAAGGAGGAGCCTCAGACGCCGACATCGTCCTCGGCTGCGCGTCGCAGCGCGCCAGCGGTAAAGCCCAGCGGCGCTGGCTCGAACCAGCAGCCTTCCAGCGGCGCGCCTGGTGCCCCTCTTCCCCACTGGCAAGGACCTGTTGGCCAGCAACATGGCGCCCATGGCGCACCCAGGACGAGCGAGGACGCCGAGCCACCACTACTCGGCACGGTGCAAGATCGTTTGTTCCTTTGCCGTCGGCGCGATGTGATTAAGCACATCGAGGGGAGTTTTTCTTGCTTTTTATTGTGTCCCTTGCTTAATATTACTATTGATAAGACACATGTATTACCCCCCTCTATTGCTTCCTTGTTATAGGAGTTCTCGGATATTATGCCTGCCGAGCTCCCCGACGGGTTACCACCTATTTGGGGGATCGAGCATCGCATAGATCTCATTCCCGGTGCCTCACTGCCGAACCGAGCTGCATATAGGGCGTCGCCTAAGGAAACTCAAGAGCTACAACGCCAAGTCCAATCTCTTTTGGACAAGGGTTATGTTCGCGAGTCACTTAGCCCGTGTGCGGTTCCGGTTATCTTGGTGCCGAAGAAGGATGGTTCTTGGAGGATGTGCGTGGACTGCCGTGCCATCAACCAAATCACTATCAAGTACCGCCACCCGATTCCCCACTTGGACGACATGCTAGACGAGTTGCATGGTGCCGTGCTGTTTTCGAAGATTGATTTGAGGAGCGGCTACCATCAAATTCGGATGCAAGAAGGGGACGAGTGGAAGACGGCTTTTAAGACCAAACATGGTCTTTACGAGTGGTTGGTGATGCCCTTCGGCCTCACTAACGCTCCATCTACTTTTATGAGATTGATGAACTTTGTTTTGCGTAAATTTTTGGGACTTTTCGTCGTCGTGTATTTTGACGACATTTTAATTTATAGTAGGACTTTAGACTCTCACGCGGGGCACCTTAGGCAGGTGTTAGATTGCCTCCACGAACATTCTTTGTATGTAAATTTGGACAAGTGTGTGTTTTGCTCGGATACGACGAATTTTCTTGGCTTCGTCGTATCCAAGGATGGCCTACGAGTGGATTCTGACAAAATCCGGGCCATCCGTGAGTGGCCAACCTCAACGACCCCGACCATGGTTCGTTCTTTTCTGGGGCTAGCTGGTTTCTATCGGCGATTTGTCAAGGACTTTAGTTCTATCGCCGGGCCACTCCATTCTTTGACCAAGAAGGCAGCCACAATAAAGTGGATGCCGCATCACGAGGCCGCCTTCGAGGCCTTGAAAGATGCTTTATGTCGAGCCCCGGTCCTGCAATTGCCGGACTTCACCAAGCGCTTCGAGATCGAGTGCGACGCTTCCGACTATGGTATTGGCGGCGTACTCCTTCAAGAACAACGGCCTATCGCTTACTTTAGCGAGAAGCTAGCTGGGGCTACCCTTAACTATCCGACCTATGATAAAGAGCTCTACGCTCTTATTCGGGTCCTTAAGACGTGGCAACATTATCTATGGCCAAGCGAGTTCGTAATTCATACGGATCACGCGGCCTTGGCTTATCTCAAGAGTCAAACGACTCTGAATAGGCGCCACGCACGTTGGGTTGAGTACATGGAGACATTTCCATATGTCATAGCGCACAAAAAAGGAAAAGAGAACGTCGTCGCCGACGCTCTCTCAAGAAGGTACATTCTGTTGACCCAACTCCATTCCAAGTTGCTTGGATTCGCGATGATCAAGGAATTATACGCCTCAGATCCGTATTTTTCCTCAATCATTAAAGATCTCGAGCACTCTCGCATCCATGAGTCCTTTTTCTTGGACAATGGGTATCTCTACCGAGCTGGGAAGCTTTGCATTCCGGCCTCCTCGGTGAGACACTTGTTGCTCCAAGAGGCTCATGATGGCCGAGGCCACTTTGGCATAGCCAAAACATTGGCAGCACTGCGTGAGCATTTCTTCTGGCCTCACATGGCTCGAGATGTTAACAAGTACTGTCAAAGTTGTGTGCCGTGTCATATAGCCAAGTCTCGGTCCGAACCACATGGTCTTTACACGCCACTTCCAATTCCGGACGCCCCATGGGAGGATCTTTCCATGGATTTTATCACGGGCCTACCGATGTCAAGGCGTGGAAAGGATTCCATTTTCGTAGTCGTGGACCGGTTCTCCAAAATGGCCCACTTCATCGCATGTAAGGGGACTAATAACGCGGTGGAAATCGCTAATTTATTCTTCGAACATGTGGTGAAATTACATGGTATTCCTAGAACTATTGTTAGTGATAGGGATACCAAGTTCTGCAGCCACTTTTGGAGAACGCTTTGGGGGAAGTTAGGGACACGACTCCTGTTTTCTACTGCTTATCACCCCCAGACCGATGGTCAAACTGAGGTGACCAATCGGACCTTGGGCACTCTTCTTCGGACGATGCTCAAGGCAAACCCACGTCGGTGGGAGGACTTACTTTGCCATGTTGAGTTTGCTTATAACAGGTCCTACCACTCTGCGACGAAGATGACCCCCTTCGAGGTGGTCTATGGGCGTAATCCTCACACGCCGATGGACTTGGTGCCTTTGCCTTTCAAGCCCGAGGAGCATGTCGACGTGGCCAACCGCGCCGATCATATCCGACGCCTACACGAGCGCACCAAGGCCCAGCTGCTGAAACGCTCGGATCAATACGCGGCCCAACGCAACAAGGGACGTCGCGCTTTGATCTTTGAGCCCGGAGATTTGGTGTGGGTCCATCTTCGGAAGGAACGTTTTCCCGCTGCTCGGAAGACGAAGCTACACCCACGAGGGGACGGTCCCTTCAAGGTCCTCCGGCGCATCAACGACAACTCTTACATCATCAACCTCTCGGGTAATTACAACGTGTCCGCCTCCTTCAATGTCTCGGATCTCTCTCCATATATAGATCCCGAGTATCATGACGAGGAAACGGGGACGTTTCCCACCCAAGGGGGGGAGAGTGATGTGAGCCCCACATTGACGGCGAGCCAAGAAGAGGAAGACATGTCCATGCGCTCCGATGGACCCATCACTCGAGCCAGGACCCGTGCCATAGCCCGAGCCACTTCGTCCCTCGTCGCGCGCGTTCTCGCAAGCCATGGCGCAGCCATTGCCGCGCCCCTCACCCGGTGCGTCACCTTCATCGAAGTCGCGCCGGCACCACAGGCCGACGCTACGCACCGCGGCACCGAGAACCTCACTCTCGGTGCCGTGCCAACCTCGCAGGCCGAGCACCATGCCACGCCGGGCCCGGCGTGGGAACTTGAGGTTCTGGTGCGCCTCGGCCTTGACACTCGAGGTTCGAGTGCGCACCAGCCCCGTCGACGCCGAAGACATGTCGCGCCTCGTGTCGCGACATGCCCTTGGCGCGCCGACGCCTTGTCACGACCTTGTCGCGACACTCGCGACTAGGCCACCGTGACCATTTATGATTCTTACTATTTTTAGAACTATTTCCATTCCGAAACATTGCTACTTATGTCATTTCTATTTTTAAAGTTTTGGGCTTGGGCTTGCGTCTTGGGCCGCGTGCGTGCCTCCCCCTTGAGCCGCCCTTGCCATTAGGTTGAAAGCTAGGGTTTGGCGTGCCATCTTCTCTATAAAAGAGGCACGCCCCCTCATTGTTTCCTACGCTTTGAATGAACTATCGTTATGCTGTCGAGATTACTCCAGAACTACTTCTAAAAGGCGTCACCCAATTTTCTCATCTCGTCCCATACTCTTCCGATCTCCCTCAAAAGAGATCACCTTCTCAATCCCTTCAATTCTCACTCAAACCCCGTCTAGGCGTTAATTCGTCTCAAATCTATCGGTTACACACGTGAGAAGACCATTTACGAGTCCAACGATCGATCCTTCGTGAATCCTTCAACGGGGTTCACATCATTTCATATTTGTCACAACTTGCTCTTCCACGGAATTGTACTTGCTTTGTTTGATCAATGGAAATTGACTTTGAAGAGACATTCTCACCACTTGCAAGGTTTGAAACTTTGAGAGTTGTACTTGCTTTGGTTGCTCAATGGAAATTACCAGTGTTTCAGTTTGATGTGAAATCGACATTTCTCAATGGAGAATTGCAAGAAGTGTTTGTTGAGCAACCATAAGGTTTTGTCATGGAAGGAGAAGAAAACAGAGTTTACAAGCTGCAAAAGGCTTTATATGGCTTTGAAACATGCTTCACAAGCTTGGTATAGCAAGATTGATGCATTCTTTCTTGAGAATTATTTTGAAAGAAGTGAGAATGAGCCAAATTTGTATGTTAAGATGCAAGGTTTGTAAGAGTTTATTGTAGTATGTCTTTATGTTGATGATATTATCTACATTAGCTCTTCACAATTAAGAACTTCTAGATGAATTCAATCTCTCAATGAAGGAGTTTGAGATGACAAACTTAGAAATTTTACAGTATTTTCTTAGTTTAGAAGTGAAGCAAAGAAAGAGTGGCATCTTTGTCTTTAAGAAGATGTATCTAACAAATTTGCTGAAGAAATTTCACATGAAAGGTTGTAATGTAGCAAAGACGCCAATGAACACTAATGAGAAGTTGCAAAGAGAAGATGGCACAGAAAAGACTAATGAGAAAGTGTTTAAAACCTTGGTATGAGGCAGCTGAATAAGCTACAAGACAAACACTTTGGCTAAGGAAATTGTTGAAGGATATGTGTTGTGCACAGTGCACTAGAAGAAGCCACTGAGTTATGGTGTGACACCAAGTCAACAATTGCAATGTCAAAAAATCCAACATTTCATGCTAGGACAAAACATATTGATGTACAACATCATTTTATCTGGAAGTTGGTGTTTGAAGAGAAGATTGTTCTCAAGTTTTATGGAACAAATAATTAGGGTGCAAATTTTTTCACTAAGGCACTAAGTCAAGCAATGTATCAATTATTTTTAGAGAAGATTGGAATGTGCGAGTTTGAATCAAAGAGAGATGTTGAAATGTGATTCAAACCTTCTGGTACATGTGTGAAATTACATTATTTTAATACCCAAATTTAGTCAAATTCGATTGTTATTTCATGTGTGGGTTTAATTAAGTTTATTTTAAGATTTCTACCTAGGGTTGTTCATTGGTTCGGGTAATTCGGTTTTTACCTGAAAACCGAACCGAACTGAACCAAACCGATCCAAGGTACTTCGGTTCGGTCCTCGGTTCAAGATTTTTTTAGTTCGGTTTTCGGTTCGGTTCGGTTTTCGGTTCGGTTCGGTTTGGGTAAACCGATTTATTTAAATATAAAAAAAAATATATCCCTTTTCCCTCCCTTACACCTTAAGTATGTGACTGAGAACTGGAAACCCTAAAAAATTTATCCCTTTTCCCTTACATTCTCTCAGTAAGCGCCGCTCTTTGCCTCTCCTCGCCTCGAGTCCCCAACCCCAACTCCCCATTCACGTTTGACGGCTCGACAGCTCGATTGGATACTGCCTCGATTGGAGACTGCTCGAGCCCTCTCGCCCTCGGCCAGTCGGCCCTCTCCGCCTTTGACTCCTCTGGATCGAGCCCTCGAGTCCTCTGGCTTGCCCTCCACAGCAGCAGCACAACGCCACAACAAGTTCGCTCTCCAGTTCGAGACTTCGAGTCCTCCACAGCTTCACGCGACTTTGCAAGTCCGGCGACGAAGGCCCTTCGAGACTTCGAGTCCTCTTGCCACGGAGCCACGCCACAGGCCACAGCAGCACAACAGTCAGCAGTTTGAATTTGAATTTACTTCCATGCCCTGTACGTTTTCTTAACCTTGATCTTTGAGTGCATTGTTAATTAAGTTTAAATAGATCTGGATCCAATATAGAATACACACTTTTTTATTCAGTTATGAAGTTCAGAAGGCGGAGAGTTTGTAATTCGGTTCTAGTTCGGTTTGTAATTCGGTTTGGGTCAAAAATTGGTTCGATTTAGGCTATTCGGTTCTATATTTTGGGTCAGTTTTTACCCAATCAGGTAATTCGGTTTCTACCTGAACCAAACCGAACCAAAATCGAACCGAACCGAGCTTATTCGGTTCGGTCCTCGGTTCCGGAAATCTCCTAATTCGGTTTTTGGTTCGGTTCGGTTTTTCTCGGTTCGGTTCGGTTTTGGACCGATGAACAACCCTATTTCTACCACTACCTTAAGCATTTTGTTAGGCGTGGTTAATGGATTTAAGTTGGTTTATTTTTTGCCTTATATAAATCATGCAATGTTGATCTTTCAATTAAGAAGAAGAAAGCATTTGTTTCTTTTAACTCTTTCTCATATTTTGTTTGTTTTCTTCCTTTGTTAAAAACAACTCGAACCTCCACCATATATAACCTATCATGACTCGATTCGATTGGATAGTAATTCGACTGACTCGAACTTGTACTCATCCCAAATTTGACCGAACCGACCCCATTGTTAATCTACTAATATACCTTACAATTTTTAAAGGAGTCTCAAAGTCAAGTACATTTTTTAACCATTTTAAAAATTGTTTAAATGAATTAATAGAAAACCAGGCATATATACAATTATACATTGTACCATAAAGAGGGGTAATATATTATAATATAGTGTGTTTGTCAAAATATATAGTGTAGTGTAATCGATCGAACTGCACCGAACAACTAACCTGAGCATCGAAAAGATTCGAATAGGTCAGACCGGAGCCGGAGTCGACAACCCCAGGGGATCCCGGGCGGAGCAGCGCGTAATCAAGGGAGATTTCACCAGCGTTGGCGGAGTAAGCAAAGAACGGGTAAACATTAACCATCAAAAACGAGTTCGTCCGTCGGAGAAACTCGAGCATGGGTCTAACGGCGGAGCCCACAAGCTCCGCCTTGAACTCACCGGAGGAAGGCGGAAACGACGATCCGAGGGAGCTCAGCGCCACCGGAGAGGACACTTTAATGTAGCTCTGAAGCCTGACTTTCCGCAACGACGAGTGGAGGTTCCACATGGCGGGAACGAGGTACGGGGTGGCCGAGGGGTCGCCGGAGAAGACCTCATTGCCAACGGCGATGGCGGTGACGTTGGCGGCGGGGTAGAAGGGGAGGAGGGTGGATCGGAGCCACGTGTCGGTGAAGGATTGGCTGGAGGCGGCGGAGGAGAGGAGGCTGTTGGGGAGAGAGACGACGAGGGAGATGCCGGAGTTGGAGAAGGCGGAGATAACGGAGGTGTCGGCGTCGTAGATTTTGGCGTGCGTGAGTCCGTGAGATTGGAGGAGCTTTACGACGTCGTTTGGGTTTGGGAGGTTATCGGCAATTCTTCCGTAGTTTATTCCCACGATGCCCTCGGATTTGGAGGGTGTGAAGTAGTGTGACGAGAGAAGAACGAAAGCGAGCAACAGCGCCACCATAACTAATAATTTCTTTGGGTGTTTTGGCTTTGGAGAGTTAATTAATTATATACTTATAGGCAAGCAAGCTAATAGGATCAGGATCTGCCGATTTGAGAGGATCGGGGAGCTGAAATTTCGGGTAAGGGTCAGAAAGTTTGCCCGAGTTTTGATCTCCGGAATCAACTGTGCAAAGATCTCAGTGAGCTTTCCGTTTTAATAAAATGTATAATTTGTTATTCCATGATTAATTATCGGAAGTCTTTTGAATTGGTTGGGATGTTCACTAAGAAGTAGGAGGAATTGATCTCATTTTTATTCATGAATATGGGGTGAAACGATTTAAGGCATCCATCCACTTGAAGAGGATCAGTTGAAAACGGTTGGTTGGATTTAAAATTTTCATGGAAAGGGATTTAAATGTTTAGAAGCAAGAAATCCAAGCCACAAAAGTTTAAGAGTATTCTACCAAAAAAAAAAAGTCTATGAGTATTGCAATGTTATTCTTGATAAATAAATGCATCCAATTGGTAATATCAAGTTAAAATCAAGTGTCCAACCACCAGCTTAAATATTTCCACCCGAGCTTGGTTCGATTTGGGTAATACATATTTTTATTACACAATGACAACCTTTACCAACGACGAATAATCAAACACAATGAAGCAAACATCAGTACATCACACGTGAATACGTGATAGAGGAATTATAACAAATGAATATAAATTGTGTTTGCACAGCATGCAAGATCGCATACATAGGTACATTAAAGTAAACAAGTCTCTCACCCGATCTTCAATTTGGAATTTTTCTTGAAGCAACAATATTGGATTCATTTGACGCCCCAGAGTTATGAGGTGGATTGTAAGGAGGTGTGTAGGGAGGACTTGGAGGAGGTGAGTATGAAGGAGTCGTTGGAGGAGTACCATAAGGAGGAGAATAGGGCGGATTTGGAGGTGAATATTGAGGCGGTGGTGGAGAAGAGTAAGGTGGATTTGGAGGTGAATATTGAGGCGGCGGTGGAGATGGATAAGGTGGACTGGGAGGCGAATATGGAAGTGGTGGAGGAGACGGATAAGGTGGACTGGGAGGCGAATATGGAGGAGGTGGAGGAGACGGATAAGGCGGACTTGGAGGCGAATATGGAGGTGGTGGAGGAGACGGATAAGGCGGACTTGGAGGTGAATATGTCGGAGGACATGGTGGTGGAGGTGTTGGTTCTGTTTTAGGAGGTTGTGGGGGAAACGGGTGTGGTGGTTTAGGAGGAAAGGGAGGGAACGGGTGAGGCGGCTTTGGAGGAAAGGGAGGGAACGGGTGTGGCGGTTTAGGAGGGAATGGCTTAGGCGGAGGTTCGTTGTAGCCACACATACCATAGGTGCAAAAGACCCCGAAGTTGCATCTGTTGAAACACTTGCCACAATGAAAGGGATTTTTGTTAAGATCAACACACAAGCCACCACAACATTTGTGACCAAACTTACACATGAACCCACAAAGTCCACAATTCTCATCGTCGGATGTTAGATTCACGCAACGGTTCCTGCAACAAAACGTCTGGGGTGGATACTCTCCTAGGTGGCATATCCATGGCTGCTTCCAGCATCCTTGCTTCCTCGGATCCACTTGTTTTCTCAACCATGACGAAGACGTCGTGTTCAATGTCTCCCTTTGTGACACATTTGGTTTTGCAGCTATGGGTAACAAGAAGAATAATAGCAAGGCAAGGTGCGAGAGGAGAGCCATGGGAATGGCCGTTGACAATGAAATTGAACCTAAAATGGGACATATATATACACGAGTAATTAGATTTTTTTCCAACGCAATTTAATGGGTTGTGGAGTGGCCAAGTGTTCATGTTTTTCTTACATTAGTGTACAAGAATCGTGAATTGGCGAGGGCCTTTACATATGTGAAGAAGGGTGAGTATCATATTTTCTGGGTTTATATAAATGGACTTTTTCTTTCTTTCTTCTCTTGAAAGTAAACCATGATTAGGGGTAAAAAACATTTAACAGAGTGAAGCATTTATCTTGCCACTCGTACAGATTGAATACGTGAGATACAGCTAGTACAAGTCAAGTTACAGCTTTTAACTCGGGTAATTTACCGATCATACTTGGCGTCAAAACCTAGTATTATCATGACGAATTCTGCTCTACATTGACTTGTACCACACACTATCCTTCATGAAGCATGTGAGGCTGATCTGGCTGTTTGCTTCTAAGAGAAGGTAATCACATCTTATTCTCGTCACAATAACTTCCCATGAAAACACAATTCTAAGACATCAAATAAAGAGGCACGAATTGTTGTTCCACTTATAAACCAAAAGATGTTCTACCCTCACATATCACTACGAATGCATCTCAAATAGCAAGTCCAAGGAAACACTAAGCAAACACAAATGATAAATGGTTTACTGTGATCAGCAAAGTCGTCTGTGGATTCAACCTCTGACTCTTTATCTTCAGAATGATCTAGCTTCTTAATTCAGCCTAACAAGATATAATGACCTTTTTTTGGTTAGCAATAACACAAAATCATACCATCTGAAATGGAAAATAAAACTTGTGCAACATGTATAGATCAGCAAAACATAGCCTACTATGAACAACAGCAGACAGCTGTAATTACAAGAAGAATATCACTAGCTCTTATTTCAAAATGCATATTACTTGTTATATACATCAGAAGATATATTGATGAAAAAAGTGTGTTCTTTTTTATGCTATGACAAGGGCAGTGCTTACATTGTGTTCATTCCTTGTTTGCTGGTGGAGCAGCATTTGCTTCAGCCTCCTCCGTATTGGCATAACGACGCTTGAACTTTTCGACATTGCTCAATTTTTCAGCCATATGACGCCTTGCTCTCCAATGATAGACTTTTCCCTCTCGGTGAATCTTAGACATCATAACATTAATCAACCTGCCACTCTGGGTGACATAGGATATCCACTGCATCTGAGGATGCAATCCTTTCTTCATCTTGTGATAGTGAAACCTGCAAACATAAAACAAAATGAGTATAAAATGCATTCAGTTACTCCAATCCTATGCAAAGGATGTATAAAATGCTGAGGAAAGGAAAAGAGAAAAGAAGCAAGCAAGAAATTCGCAGATGGAATTTGATCAAGTAATCATCAGTCATTTTCATGGAAAATAATAAGTGAAAAGTGTATACTATGGAGCTGCCAACGATTGCATAATGAACAAGAACAGTATGTTATTGGAGCTGC
Source organism: Fallopia convolvulus (assembly GCA_964016875.1). Classification (NCBI taxonomy): domain Eukaryota; kingdom Viridiplantae; phylum Streptophyta; class Magnoliopsida; order Caryophyllales; family Polygonaceae; genus Fallopia; species Fallopia convolvulus. The sequence continues at coordinate 49,964,703 of OZ024726.1, read as the reverse complement.
CAAAGAGTGAATGCGTGCAGCAAATGTTCATTTAGTAAAACGAAAATTCCAAAAACAATCTTGTAATTTATTCATAGAGCATAGCCAAAATTTTGAAATCGACCGTTCCTGTAATTTTTCTAGTATAGAATCTAATTGAAGTTATCAGTATCTCTTCTTTTAATTGACTCCATTAAAAAAACAAGTTTGACAGATGAAAGCAGACGATGATAATTCTACTTCTCATCTGAAAACAAGCCTGAACATGTGCAAAATAATCGATTCCTCACAATATTTTAAGATATTAAACCAACTGAAAACGAAATTAACAAACAACAATACCACCAATAACAAAACAATCAATCCACATTGAGACTCAGACAAGCAGAAATTAGAAATCGATGATCGAGCAACTCGACGGTAACGATTGTAAGGTTCAATCCACGTGAGCAGACAAGCAACACAGAATAATTTACTGTTTGAAAAAATTGGGACAAAAGAGACTAAGGTTCTGATCTATTTTCAAATTTTAAGGAGAAAAATGTAAGGGAGAAACAGAAGAAGGTTACCGAGCTCAGTTTCCGGTCGGCGGTGTTGGGAGTAGTAGACAGGTGGTTGGTAGTGGTACCGATGGGAAGAAGCAACCGGAGATGAACGACGGAGACCCGTGGCCTAGGGTTCTTGTGTTTGAGAGAGGAGAGAGGAGGACTAGAGGAAGAACAAACCAATTTATTTGTTGGGCCTTTGTTTTTGTTTTTGGGCCCAATTGAGGATTTTTTTTTGGTTGAAAGTAATGTAATTTATTTTGATCGCAACTAGGTTTATCTCTTTCATTTTATAAAGTTTCAAGTTTGAATCAGGTAAGTATAATATTGAAGCTGTGCATAGCGTGATTAGCAAGCGTGATTAGCAAATTAATGAGATGCATATTCGTCTTAGCTTGAAAGGTTAATTATGGTCTAAAACTGGTTATAGACATGAAATAATCTCAAGTATGGTTGTTGTAAATGAAGCATCCTATTCAATTAGAATTTTAGAATTTTTGTTTCTTAAACAAAGAATAGTGTACATTACAGAGTTGCTACCAAGATTCACCAATAACCTGAATATTTGACCTCCATCCCAAAATCGACTACTAAACAGAGTTGCAATCAAACTATAGTGACCCAAATTTTACTGATCACCAACAGAAACAGCTGAAAGCAAGAACACGAAAATCCTATTAACTACCCCCCATGATCTCCAAAGCTGCCCATAGTAGCTGCGCTAGCCAAATCCATGTTAGTAGCCAGATCTCGGTTCCATCATTCGCTGCAACAAGCAAGAAGAGCTCCTCTTCGATCTTTGTTCTAAATTGGACATTGACAAGCAGCTCAAAGAGTATGATCTCATTTGCACTTGAAAGCAACCATTTTTATCTTTGAGCTCATATTCTCAGTATCCGGGTCAGCTTGTAAACCTGACGGGTAAGAACAAAGCGTGTCAAAGAACAATAAAGAAAAGAAATGTTTTCCTAAAATCCTAAAAGGAAATGTAATGTACACTATTTTGGAAACTAAAATCCTAAAACGAAATGTATCATAAAAGCAATGTTTTCCTATTTTCTTTTTCAGGCTAGTTCAATCCAGTTTATAAGCTTAAGCTATATTTCTTTGTCTTACATTTCTTCTAAGCTCAAGGTGTCAATGCTATTTATAATGACATTTTTCATTATAACTACATTTTTCAATCCAGGATACATTTAAGTTTTCTTTTCCTGTCGATTTATATTTCCTTGAAATTGGAAATTCACATACCTGGGCGCTTCTGCTTGGTAGCATCACTTCAAGGCAGTTTCTCAGGCCATCAACTCTGCACATTTGAAGTAACCAGTGTGAAGAAAAAGAAGAGGAAGGAAAAGAGAAAGAGACTTACAAGGACTGCCTGTTAATGTAAGAAATGTTGAAGGCAATCTTCACCTTTTACTATTTGTTATTTGAAGATCGTCATCATCATCGATTAAACCTTGTCCACCATACTTCTTTTCATCAGTATTTAATACTATCTGCACAAGTGCACAGTTCAGCAATCAACAGTTAACACAACGGGAATCATATACTTGCAAGTCATTCTTTAGTGGAAATAGAAACCAATATATGTAGACACAGAAAAGGACATTATTTGGAAGAATCACTACTAGTTATTTATCAACTCTTCATGTTACATTCTTAATTTCTGTATAGCATGTGAAAAGTTTAGTCTTCCTTAGCATTAAAAAAGAGTTCATGAACAGGATCACCCTTTGCCTAATAATCATGAAAAATGATTTCCAGACAATTCTGAGTAAAACCAGTCATGAATACAAAAAAATGCACAATAATGGGAGCTTTGTGTTTTTATTCCAATCAAGTTCAGGATTTTGGCCATGACTTACTTGATACTCGCCAGCTTCTTCAACACCCACGCGATATTGTTTATACGAATCAGTTGGATGAAAATTAAATATGAACAGAAGGGGGCCTCTGATGTAAGATATCACCTGTTTAAGAGAAGATTATTTAAGATTCAAGGATACTCATATGAATGAATCTGAAAATAAATGAAAAGCTACATTTAAAAAAGATAAACAAAAGTGTCAACTTCTCAATTCCATTTCAATTTCGTATCACTGGGCATCTCTTTGAAGATTTTATCATCATGATTTTTAAACAGAGGGGGAACATTACAATGGCAGCGGTCAGAATTTTCTACATTAAGTGAACCATGCACAGACGAAGTGATTACAAATGAAAAAGCTACTATCCTAGATTCCCAGTGAAAAAAATCAAAAACTCTTTCGAGGCAAATCATTGGTGAATTAAAAAAAATCATAAATACATTTTTGATATCCAAAAAGAAAGTATTGCCACTAGACACTAATACTGCAAAGCAAGTTCTAATTTGTCCCAGACTTTAGCAATGTGTGAGGTGGGCTTATAAAAGGGCAGTCGCTTTACCTTGTTAGTGTCGTTCACATGGTGAATCTTAGGTTGCCGTCTCGACAGCACTCTTTCCTTCTCATCCAATTTCATCATGTCCTATTTACAACATAAAAAGCAGCATTACCCATGGTCAGTGATTACTTTCTAGTTTTGACAATGATTTTTAAGATACACCCTCATAGAAGAACATAGGGCAAAAAGAGATTGCAGAATGAAAGAACACAGTTTCACATAAGTTCATATTTAAGTTGGAAAAGTTTTCAGAGAGCATTAAGAACGGAACATATATTCACAGAAGCCTTTTTTTTCAAACTTGGAGGAGAAAGATGTATGAAAAAAAAAGTTTTAAATACTGAAGAAAGCATTGAACTTAAACCATTCAATTACAGGTGTGCAAATATTGTAAAAATGAGGGTTATGGAACCACATAATCTGACCTTGTCAAACAAAAACAGATTCTGGTATATTCCTTCTTCATTCAGCAGATCCCAACTACGGTGAGCTAGTGATAAAGAGTTCTCGTTACTCTGCATTGGAAACTCTACCCTCTAGCACAAGACATAGAGAGTATGTCAGAAATTGATTAAAAAAAAGGTAACAAGTCGCATGAGAAAAAAAAAAGTATCACCTTTGGGTGCCCAAACTCGTTTCCCATGAAATTAAGATAAGCATGCCCGCCAATTGTGAAAGTGATCAATCTGATCATCTAAATTCAAAGGCATAAAGATTCAAAAAAAATGTCGGAAAAAACAAACCATTTATACGCCAAAAGAACATTTCCATAACAAGTTTTCAGAATGAGAGAATAACAGTGCAGATATTCACCAATAACAGCAAATGCTTTACCTATCTTCTGCCACAAAAGCTCAGCCAAACATAGTGTTTCCAAGAATATAGAAACTTTTGCTAGCTACATCAATCTATGCCACATATACGTATATCCCTTTCATGCTTATTGCCTTCAACTAAAAAACCACTTCTCCTAAACATTTTTTTTCTTCAATGTAAATGATTTAGCTTCTGAGTAATATGTTTATCTCACAAAATTAATCTTAACAGTCCTCCCATCTGTTTATTTCTAGACACAGTTTCCACCCTCCTTATAATGCATGTGCCCATCAGATGTGCTTGCTCTAAAATTGGGGAACAATAAGATTTATGTACAAATAGCTTTTGACAAAGCATTTATCAATTGTATGTCTTCTCAAATTCACAGCACATCTCCTCAAGGTATATATCAGAAGTTGCAGGCAACTAAAATCTGTTCATTCTAAGCAATATCCATGGAGAAGTATAATAATTTGTAGCAACAGTCAAAATGGTCATAAATCTGTGAATTCCGGAAATTTTCAAGTACATAATTCTATTCATTCTTTTCTTAAAAAAAGCATCCAAATTTTTATCAGTACCCCTCTCCATTTAAACAGAACTCCTCTAGAGGAAAATGAAGGGGTGTCCATCCTGCTGGCCTATCAGAGGATCTATAAGGTAAATTGACAGCATGACATACCTTGTGTAATGAACAACCTCTATCCAATGAATTCAATTCAGTGGACTCACCAAACAAAATTTCTGCAAATGAACACCCTCCAGACAAGGACTGGACAAGAGCAATTCCATAAATGGTTATTCTGAATCTCAGGATAAAAATGCTTAACTAAAACATGGAAATTACCCACCTGATTGTGATTTTCAGCATAAATAAGCATTTTGTCTGCATAAAACTTGTTTCCTGTCAATGTTTCCACAATCTGCAGTAGAAAACAAAGAAGGAATCAACAGAGATTTAAAAAAAATGATGATTGAAAACTGATTAAGGAATGGCCATATAGAATAGGAAAAAAAATACTAAAACACTTTAGATAAATCTAATGTCCAACCTTGCTCATGCTCCATTCATGGTCAGGCACATTTTGAAGAAGGGATGACCACATATCAGGTGCAGAAAGATTGACATAATAGTCAAATCCTAATCCACCTTGAGATGTGGGCTCACATAATCCTGGATAATTTGTTGCCTGATCATAAGTTTAAGGTTAGTTATGAGTAGACTAGAAACGTCCGTGACAAGCAATCGTAACTATTTATCAAAGACATTTCAGTTTCAGGAGGCCAATATATAAGATATGTGATTCTTCTACAGAAGAAATGTCATTAACAATTTGCAATCAATTGCTTGAACTAGATGCCCAGGAGATAGCTATAAGCAGTAGCAGCAAAAATCCAACTAAATGCAACTTACATCTTCTGCAATAGTTATGATATTAGGATAAAGAAAATGTAGGATATCATTGGCCAAAATGAGGTAAATCATCGCATCCCTGTCAACATATTGATTACAGTACCTGAAAAAGCACAAGCTTCCCCAAGTCAAGTCTCAGCACACGGTTAAGTTATCAGAATACTTTCATGATAATAATCTTGACTAGATACTTGCCTTGGACAAGTGACACGACCTATAAATTCTTAGATAATTGTAACAGCCTAATATTGATTTAGCAAAAACATAGCATCAGGTACCAAGACCATGCTCATGTAGGATAGCCACATTTGAAGCCCCATCAATGGTTCATTTTCAGGGAGGCACCAGATTTACAAATCTATTAGTGCATTTATTATGGAACATTGTAGACAAATATCTCCATATGTAATAATATGCATATATAAGCACAAAAACAAGTAATTAAAGTCTTCGTATATAGCAATGATTAATAACAAAGCCTTACTCATCTAGTTCACCAGTAAAAGAAGCAAATCCGTTGTGAGTATACAACATTGATGAGAGTGAATGAAAATGGAAGCCATCAATCTGGTACTCCAAGACCCACCTGTTCAAGCATTACTTTAAAATCAATGCAAGCATATGAACAAAAGGGATTTGCTGATCACCGATTCAGATTTAAGAATGAATCACGAAACAAATTGAACAATTTCGTATTTGGTGATTACCAATTCAAATTCGAAAGCAAATAGTGTAGCACATCAGGGTCACCATACTTAAACATTCTAGTTCCCCAGTACTTATGATGACCTCGCTTGCCTGGTGATCAAAAGAAAACAAGAGATTAATTCAGCAATATCTGAACAGCATGTCAAGTACTGAACTTACTAGTCCATTCAAGTTAATGTCAAGATGCATTTGAAACTTCACATGTATATCTTCTACTTGAGATTATGTTATCCTCAGATACTGAACTAATTTCCAACATCAACATACATTTTTTTTCCATGAAAGTGATAAAACAGATTTAATTTTCCTAGTCTCGCATGAATTATATTGTACAAACTAGACAAAGAATGTTAAGAAAGTAAATGTTGATCATTGGGCTACCTGTGTGGAAGTAGCAGTCATTTGATCCGTCATATAGTGACAACCCAACCATCTCATCTGCTGCTGCGTAAGAATGCACAATGTCCAAGAAGACGAGCAATCCTAGACCTGTATATCAACAAAAGCAAACAACAAAATGTGATTAACCAAATTTGCTTTATGTTTCTTAATTGGAGCAGATAGTCTCTAGCAGAAATTTTGAGAGGTAGCCATTTGCACTAGGATATCCATGTTTCATCTTATGGATTGTAGACAACTTCCCATAAGAGTTCACATGCTGTTAAATGTAGCATAGAAATGAAGTGCAAATGGAAATTATTTTTTATCATGTGAAAGGATACTGCCTTAGAAAGATGTTTTTTTTCCCTCTTCACAGTAAAAGTCCACGAACATTAGAGGTTGTCAAATTTTGATATGTTCTCAGATAAAACTGACAGACCATGAGCTTCATCAACCAAGCGCTTGAAGTCTTCGGGAGTGCCATATCTGCTACTGACAGCGAACATATTGGTGACCTGCACTGCATCATACAGACACTTAATCATATTGCTAGAGCTTTGATGACACGAACTATGAAATATGATGATGTTGAAAACCTGAAATGTTTCTATATATATGAAATAATGCATGTGATCCAATAATCTAATTAACGTGGCAATATGCTTGGAAATACAAAATACTAATTCCAAATGTAAGAAAGATGAGTTGGAGTTGCATGAATTTACATAAAGCCTAGTTTAAAATTATCTTACAATGAGGGAGGGAGGGAGGGAGGGAGGGAGGGAGTTCCTTAAGATCACAAGAGTTGGAATTTACTAAGAAATGTAGCTTACAACTAATGACACAAGCAAAACGAGCAACCCAGTTTACTACATAATAACTTATTATATCATGTTTACCATAAATATCTAATTAGTAACATGTGAGCATAGATAAATGAAAAAATATGAAACTAATGCTCAACTCACTCTATATCCAGCAGTGAAATAATCTTTGTGCTCAATAACTCCAAAAAACTGGATCGCATTATACCCAGCCCTTTTAATGTGAGGAAGGACCTGCATTGATAAAATTGGAAAAACAGAATATGTCAGCGTAAATGGCCAATCAGAATACATTCAATTAATCAAATAATACTAAAAACTAAGTTACCTTCTCCACAAATTCAATAAAAGAAGTTATTTTGGGCTCTGACCCACTGATTCCAACATGACATTCATATATTCGTAAAGATTTTGGAACCTTTGGTTGCTTATTCTTCCATTTGTACATGGATTCTGGTGGTGGTTCCCAATGAACAGCGACAGATTGATTTCCATCCACATCTATGACAAGAATATAGTGAATTGCAAACAATCAATGCTATGCATCACAAGAGATATGCAACAAAGACATATATTTTGCATCACAAGAATATAGTGAAAAAGCAGTACCGTTTTATAGGAATTGAGTATAATATGCAAGAAAAATTGTGCCACCACAACATTTGGCTTGAGTATTGTAGGCAGAGCACAATAGTAAAAAAGATAGTGCAACCATGACACTGCTGATTCCTTTTCCAGATGCAATCTAAACATCTAATTCATAAAAGGGAATAGAAATTGGAATTGAAAGTTAAATCACAAATTGGAAAGTTTACCAGGAAGAACATATGTGGCCCAAGCAGGAACTCTCTCCAAAGGTCCATCAGGAGTATTAAAGTAGACCCTATATTTGCTGCCGTGAGGAATGGAAGGAACATACTTCTTCAGCCAAGCTTTGCGTCCTTTTTGTATCTCAAACCAGTAAGGAATAGGAGGTTTTTTGTTACGGAATTTTTCTCGGGATATAGCATCATCCACGATATTAGTGATGTCATATTCTTTTCCTTCATCAATGACATCATAACGGAAGAAGCTAGGAGGCTTATCCTTATGCTGCTCTCTGTATGCATTGTATCTTGTTTGAGGATCATCGGGTATTTCATCCATCTCCTCTAAACTTTGTGGCCCATTAGGGCCAAACATTTGTTCATACAGCTTTGCTGCAACTTCAAACCTACTTTTCGGGTCTCTGCACTCCCCTGGCTCCCAGTATTCATCATTTGCTCTCTTAATAACTTCACGTACGGATACACCACTATCCCCTTTATCATAGTCATCAACATAATTATACATCTGAAAATAGAGCTCATCGGGTTCTTCTCCATCCCTCAATTTATCTTCCAGTATGATGAACCAATATCCATAATCATCATGGCCAAAACGTCCTTCTCTAGCACAATTTTCCGTTTGCGACCAACCATTAAAATCACCTATCAATGCACAATACCGTGCACCTGTGGCCAGATTGATCACATATATGTCAGATGGATATATAGAGGAAGCATTTCATATGCTCAAATTTAACTCCATATCTATAACTTTAGGCAGTAGGCACTAATTTCAGTCTTCATAAATCAAAAATATCTATCCCAAGCACATTCTAGTTTTCCCAACCAAACCAGTACATCAAACACAACTGAAAAGAATGGCCTATACTGAACAAGTGGAAAATTGAGCACAGTAGGCTAGTTGCAAGGATTTTACAGACAAGCATCGAAAGGTATTAATGAGGAATAGAACCACATTTGCATAACACAAATCAAATTTGTCAGAGTTAAAAAAAAATCTGCTCAATTCAAGAATGGGCATCATCATGACATACCTGGAGCCCAATCCATAAAATCAAGTCGGTGTTGTGGAGTCCTATGCATACCCATTAATTCATATCTGACAAGGAGAGGCTTAATTAGAACAATAAACAAACGCAAATATGTAGTAACTAGTAAGCATCCATATCCTAGTCAATCTAATGGAGACAAAAAATATCAAAGACCCTTGAAATAAGTAATACAAACATACACAGAAAAAAACTAACCCGGAAGCAAATTCCTTGAGATTCAAGAAGCGATTGAATACTCCATCCTTAAAGTCCTTCAATGCCTTGTGCCTGCACCAAAAATTTCAAAATTTATAATCTAACAATCAAGTACAAGAAAATTTTGTCAAGAACACTCTAGAATTACACCAGAAAAAGAAAGAGTTTCATATTTCTTGACCTTTCACGGAGGAACTGAGCAAAGGCCTTATGTGTAATTCCCTGTTTGTTTAAGAACCCAACTGGGTCGACCCCTTTCTTCTCCTCATTTTCCTTGCCCTGAGTTTCCTTAGGTTGGATTAGGCGCTTTTGTTGATACTGCGGTGGCTTCTGTGAAGCAAAACATCTCCATCTCCATTTTTTCGCGAAATTTACCTTCTGAGCTCCTTTCTTCGCAATATTTCGTTGTAATTGGGCTTGAACACGACGGTCATCTGGGGATGGAGGGACCTGGATTGGCGGTGCAAGGGTGAACATGCTACTGATTTGATATTTGGCCTCTTGGGTTTGTAAATTTTTAGTGCTGAACAGACTGATTTCAGAATCAGTAACCCGTGAACATAATTGACAATGAAAATCGGTGTTGCATTTCAGGATGGATAAGAGGGGTTTTGGGTTTATGGCTCTATGCTTGAAGAGAACTAATTTGTTTGGTTTATTTATTTTGTGAAACTGTTAGACAAGAAAGCTGGAATAGCTCAGTTGGTTAGAGCGTGTGGCTGTTAACCACAAGGTCGGAGGTTCAACCCCTCCTTCTAGCGTCTAAGTTTTATTTTCATTATAGTTACTATCATTTTTTGTGGACTAGAAGCTGAAGTTAAACAACATTGTTTTGTTACTAAAATGCCCTACACAATAATGAGTAAATCACGTGGTTAAAATTCAGCCATTAGATTAGATAGGATGGACTAATCAGATTTAAAATAAAAAAGGTGCATTTTAAGGAAATTAGGAAGAAACACCATATCACACCCAAATCCGCTACTTTTAAGGATGGGATAAATGCACGATCCGTTCAAAATGGAAACAAGCGAAATTAGAGGGGGGGTTTAAATTACCACAAGAAAAATATACATCAGAATCTGAGAAAATCTTTTATACCCCGATTGAAAATCCAATCCTGCTAAACCGTCATTCATTATCCACGTCTTCTTCCTCAACAACCGTCGTTCATCATTTCAAGCTACTCGACAACCTGTTTCTTCAATCGAATCAATGTGGTTTGAAGAATTCGGAAGATTATTGTATGCAATGGCAAGAGGTTAGCTATTAGTATTTGGAATAATTGTTCTTGTTTGTTAGATCGTAATTGTAAAATTTATTATATTTCGTATTGTGAATGAATCCTCTTCTTAAACGATTGATGTAGTTTTGATGTATGAAATTATTGAATCCGATGTTGCTCGATCATATGGTGCATTAGGTTCCTTGTTAATGATAGCGTTTGTCGATCATATGGTGCATACGGTTTTTCGAGATTGATTGTGCATAAGACATGTTCTTTTCGATCCACGCTAAGAGTTTGTGCAATGTTTAATAGATGGCAAAGTCAACAAAGTCGAAGAGCAAGAACAAAAGGCAGCATGATAAAGGTATGTATCATTAAATTTTTTATAGATTATATATTATTCAAGTCTATTAATGTTGTTTTTCAACCCATTTGATGAAAGTTACTGAACTGGCAATTACATATAATGCATATTAAAAAGTTATTCAACCTTTTATGAATGATTATTCAAAGCAAAGTGAAATATTATTCAAAATCAGATTGTTGTCAACTCTGTTTTAGAAGGATGATGAAAACCATTGAATAAGTTTAGTTAGAACAATGTTGTTTTTCAACTATTTACATCTAGTTATTCATATTGATATTATTGTATCCATATATGAATTGTAATTGTATCGAATAATTTTGTGTTATCATTTGTGTTTAACGAGTTTTCAAATGGAACAGGTGGTAATGATCTCCAATTGGAAATTGGAGAAAAGTCAAATCGCACCAATGTCCAATTTAAAAGACTTCGCACCAAGGAACATGTTCCAAATGATGATAATGTTGATGTATTTGATCTCGGTCCAAAAAAGAATTGTAATTCATAAGCATTGTAATCGTTATTCATAAGCAATGTAATGATTTGTTGATAACATAACTTAATATAAAGAATCACATTTTTTCACAATATTAAAGTTTTTTTTTCAGAATCATTGTCATTGTTATTCAATAGTGTACATTATTTATGTCAATACATTCTAATAATACTAGTGAAACAATCAAATTGAGTAATTCAAACAATCAAACTAAGTTATTCAAACATCGTCAATAAAATATTATTCGATTCTATAATTATTCAAAGAATCATATTGAGTTTTTCATCCACAACGCAATCAATTCCGTAATTAAATTCACTGCAGTCTTCTTCTGTATCCTTTTCAACAGGTACATCATTTTGAGATTCTGGAAATTCTGAATCATTGTTGAACACATATTCTTCCCACTTGTTGGTTCCAACTGAAACAAAAGATTACACAATCAATATATCAAAATACAAGACACTAAATTTAAACTTTTGCACCACTCAATTCATAATAATTCAATACAAGCAAAATGTTGTTCATTATGCATCAGGTGACGATGACTTATTCAATTCACATATCAATATTATTCAATTCATTATGCATCAGATGACAATAACTTATTCAATTCACATATCAATATTATTCAATACATTTTTAAATTGTTAAGAATACAGTTCAATATTAATTTATTCAATAACACTTATGCAACTATCGGATGTGCATTATTCAACCTCAATTTCTGTATTACTTTTATTCAATTAATGAATTTTTTCAGTATACGAATTAGTTTCATATTATTCATAAGACGATGATAACTTATTCAACTATTATAACAGATGTTATTCACAACAATTATTAAAAAAATATAATACATTTTCATTTATTTCAAAACACTTATTCAACTGTTGGGTCTGTATTTTTCAACATATAACTTTTGATTCATAATTATTTAACTAATACTCACAAAATTTTCAATATATTGGCTGATTTTTTCATCAACACGACAACGTTAATACGAATTAGTTTCGTATAATTCATAAGATGATGATAACTTATTCAACTAGTATACCAATATTATTTAAAACAATTATAATAATTGACACATAATATACATTTTACTTTATTTCAAAATACTTATTCAACTGTTGGTTTTTTATTATTCAACATATAATTATCGATTTACAAGCTTCAACTAATACTCAAATATTATTCAACATATTGACTGATGTTTTTCATCATACTGGACAACTTAAATGCAGTATATAGTTGTTAATCATCACGATCAATTACGCAACTAATAAACCGATTATTATTCAATACACATTCTCAAAAACAACTAACCAAAGGCACCATATCAAGACATTCGGATTGAAGAACTACCAATTACTCAAAATAATGTATCGAAATCTAAGATTTTTTACAGCAACGATGAACACACAAAACAATTAATCACAAAACGAATTACTAACCTCTTTCCATTGCAAAACTTGATTCAGTTAAACACCGAAATCTTCAAAACAAATTATTTTCGATTGAATAATCTGTCTGTCTAGTAAATTAAAATGGTGTTTGAGCGAGGGAGGAAGAAGAAGAATTGGATGAGGAATGCGGTTTAGCAGGAACGACAGTTTAGCAGCAGGCTTATTCAATCGTGGTATAAAAGATTTTCTTAGATTCTGGTATATATTTTTCTCTTTTTAAAAATAATTCCCCCCCTAATTTCGGCTCTTTCCATATCTAAACGGATTGTGTGATATTCCCATCCCCCCTTCCCTATTGTTACTATAATGCGTCCTACTTTTCAACCATTGATTAGGTGTAATCCAACGTCCCACATTCAACCACACATTACACTATAAAACATATTGTACATGAGCGTCCCTCAATATAATATGAAAACAAACAGTCATATACAACGTTATACACAATCATTTTCGAAATTCACATCACCAAGGTGAATATGCCTACACAGTCATGTTAGATGAAATGTATAGAATTCACATATAATACCATGTACACTTGGTGAAAATGCCTACACGGTAATGTTATATGAAAATGCACAGTCATATTAGATGAAAATGCACAGTCACATACAACTTATACACAATCATTTCCGAAATTCACACCACCAAGGTGAATATGCCTACACAGTTATGTTAGATGAAACGCATTGTCATGTTAGATGAAAATGCACAGTCACATATAAATAATACAATATTATACACAATCATTTCCAAAATTCACACCACCAAGATTAGTTTTTTTTACGAGCGTGATGAGTAGATAAGACTCATTCTCATTTCTCTCGATCATGCGGAACCATTCTAATGTGACCTCACTCTTATATGGCTATTTCATTGTTATTTTTTTGTAAGGCGCTATTGTTACTTTTTTTTTTGTAAGGCGCTATTGTTACCTTTTTTGGAAAGAAAATGTGATGTATTATTTAGATATCAAGTTCCGCTAACGCGGTTACACTCGACGGAAAGTCGTCCAAGTAAATTTGTTCATCACCTATGCTAGGACATATACGGGCAATAGAGTGAGCCACACTATTCCCGTTCCGACTTACATAAGAAATAGATGAGAGATCAAAGGACGAAAGTAAAATGTTTACATCACGAAATAGAGAACCAAGATAAGTTAAGTTTAACGTAGTACTTTTAACACCAAGGACGACCTGCAAAGCATCAGTTTCAGCATGTAAAAAAGCATAATGCAGACCCTTTGCAACCCGCCAACCAAAAACCATATCTTGCATTTCAGCAACTGTTACAGACCATGATACCTTCAAGCGACGCCCACCCACAACCATAATAAAACCGTAGGAATCCCGTAGTACAAATCTCAAGCCAATCATAGTATCCGAGAGTACAGCAGCATCACAATTTAATTTGAAGAAAGGAGAGATAGGAGGTTGCCAATCCCGTTGTAAAGGATGTGGATTTGATGTTGAAGTAGTAAAAGCAGCAGCTTGTTGTAATTGATATTCACTCACAAGTTTGGAGAAACCAATTCGGATAGAACATAAATGATGAGTGTGTCCCTTAAAAAGCTAATCATTGTGTGTTGTCCAAGAGATCCAAGACAATAGTAAGAATTCTGTTAGCCATCTAATGCCCCGTTCATTTAAGACATACAAAGCCAGATCATGAGGATTATCTAGTCCTTGCGAAAACAGCAAAGAATTCAAATCAGTTCCCCTCCATAATTGTGCAGCAGCTGGACACTCAAAGATTGCATGTCAAATAGTTTCACACTTTCACTAGTTAATCTGCATCGATCACAAGTAGAGTCATGTATAATGTGGCGCCTACTCAGAGATGCTTTAACACTTAAGCAGCCTGTGATAAACCTCCAAGCAAAAACACGCATTTTCGGTGGCACATTTAGAGACCATATAGCATTCCAGAATCTGTTACTTTACTGAACTATAGGTGTAGTATTAAAAATTGAAACAACAAACCAGTAACCGGTTTTGACAATATAAACTCCTAAATGTGAGTGGCGCCAAAACAGAGAATCAATAGTAGAAGTTGCTGACAGTGGAATGCTCAGAACAGAATGAGCATCAGGAAATCAGTCAAGGCTGAAACCTTAAGAGAGAAATTTGAATCATGTAATGAAGAAGCTAACCGGAAAGTAGTACCATCAGGAAGCCAAGAATCTCTCCAGACATGAACATCTTCTCCATTGCCCACTCGCCAACATAAACCATCCATCAAAAGTGACTTGGCACCCCAAAGACTACTCCATGTATAACTTGGATTATACCCAAGATATGAAGATAAAAAAAATCAGTTTTTCGGAAATACTTAGCCTTCAAAACACGAGCCAAAAGCGAAGTCGGGGAGTGTAATAAATGCCATCCTTGCTTGGCAAGAAGTGCTTGGTTAAAGGCTTTTAAATTTCGAAAAACCATGCCACCACAACGTTTAGGCTTACAAAGAGACTCCCAACTAGACCAATGATATTTCCGACGGCCTTCCGAAGATCCCCACCAGAAATTAGCTAACTACGAATGTATGTCATCAATGAGAGAATCTGGTAAGCGAAAAACACTCATGACATAAAGTGGGATGGGTTGTAACACTGACTTGATAAGAGTTTCCCAAACCAGCTTGAGAAAGTAAACGTTCCTTCCACCCATGAACTTTTTTCCATATGCGATCTTTGATATTTGAGAATACCACCCTCTTAGACCGTCCAATTACTGCTGGCAAACCCAAATACTTTGAAAAACGATCAACTTCACGAACTCCTAGACAAGATGTCAATTCAGACCGTCTAGTTGCACCCATATTTCGACTAAAGCACATTTCAGATTTCTCCATGTTAACCTTCTACCCGATGCTCGCTCGTAAGTGCTGATTAATATATCCAACTATTGTTGAGCATTCCTGAATAGTAGCTTTAGCGAAGAGCAAATTGTCATCTGCAAAGAATAAATGTGTAACCAGTGGGCGGTGGAGCCCCACGACAAACTTGGAGACCATGAAGAGCATTAGTTTGGGATGCCGAATTTAATAAGCTACAGAAACCTTCAACACAAAGTATAAAGAGGAATGGTGAAAGAGGACAACCTTGGCGAAGTCCCCGAGGCGGAGTGACATGTCCCTTAATTTCACCATTAATCTTGAAAGAAAAAGTAACTGAAGTCAAACAGCTCATAACTCTAGCAACCAACAAAGAAGAAAATCCCAAACGAAGCAGCAAAGATTCCAAATAAGTCCATTCAATCCGATCATACGCCTTCATCATATCCAGCTTTAGACCCAACCAACCATTATTCCCATATATGCCTCTTGTTCTTCATAGCATGAAAGCCTCAAAGGCCAAAAGTGCATTATCCGTTATAAGGCGATTTGGAATAAAAGCACGTTGAGACTCTCCAACAATCAAATCCATAAAAGACTTCAAACTAAAGTATCCGGTTAAAAGGCACTATTGTTACTTCAATCAATTAATATTGATCTTATAAGTTTACAATATGGTACGAAGTATCCGGTTACTAATTAAATTTGATTTCTTGATGTCTTAATGGTATACCCGTAGTATTATATTTAAGCGATCGATTAAAAGCTCCATGTACTCCGAGCCTCCGATCGAATACAAAGTACGGCTGAAGTATGCATTAATAACCCAAAACTTAGCATTATTTGTACAAAAGATGAACTACAACTCTCACTAATTAAAGAGACATGCATGCATGAAAAAACTCATTTAACTCCAAGAGATACAAACAAAAGAACCCAAATAAAAAAAGTGCATGGAAATCGATTGAAGTCTTAAAGATACAAACTAAGATCTAGTACTACAACGGCAACAAATAACACATGAAACGACGTGCATGAAAACTATAGCCAGCGAATCAAACTAGTACAAAGAGACTTATTACTTGAGCTACATAGCTAGCTCATCTTGAGACTTGCATGATCAACCTCGTCCACCGACATGCTGACCAGCTCCAAGAGCCCCCGGCCCACCGAACCCAACACCTCCAGCGGGCCCACCACCCGTCCCCGCCCCACCTCCAAAGCCCATTCCTCCACCAGGAAGCCCACCAAAGCCCGGAAGCCCGCCGCCCCGGATCCCACCCCCGGCACCAAACCCGGTCGATCCACCGCCTACCGGCCCACCAAAGGAAGTTCCCGTTCCGAACCCGAACCCTGCTCCGGGCATCGGAACGGCCGGTATCGGTACTGCGGGCACACTAACCCCTCCTCCAAAACCCGCCCCCATACCGCCACCGGGGGCGGCTCCTCCTACCGGTGCACCACCACCCACTCCTCCTCCATAACCACCTCCTACTCCCGGAACGCCGCCGGCCACCCCACCGGGTGCGCCGCCACCGAACCCAGCTCCACCTCCGAACCCGCCGCCTGGAGCAACACTGCCTCCAACCGGAACGCCACCTCCATAGCCGCCTTGTGGTGGACCGCCGTAACCGCCTTGGGGGACGCCGCCATAACCGCCTTGGGGGACGCCACCATAACCGCCTTGGGGGCCGCCGCCGCCCGGGCCATAGTCATTGGGCCGGAGAAAAGAGGGCTTCATATTATTCTCCCGGTGATCCATAACAAGCTTCCTGCTGTCACATAAACCACCGTTAGTGCATGCGAAAATGGTGACAAGGAACAAAATCAAACTCATTTGATTGTTGTTGTTTCTGTGTGCCATTTTTTCTTTTTGTGTGTGTGTGAAATGTTTTGTTGTGGCCTGTGGGATCGAGCTAGCTAGGTTATGTCGTCTCACCAGATGGTGTTGGGTAATGGAGGAGTTGACGAGAATGGGTTTATATAGAGCGGGGAAGAAGTACGTAAGTACACTTCGCGAATATCGAGGTCGGATTAGATTAGGTTTGGAAAATCAATATTTTAAGCTCGGACACGGCTGAGCATCGAATTTAATTAGGTTAGAACTTGCTTATTGAGGTCATTCGACTTTTCCGGCGCCTATTTACCTTAAAAGCATCCTCTTTGTTTCACAAATCACCAAAATTAAGTTTGTTTGGTATTTCTTAACTTGAGACAACAATGTTTATGTGATATTTAATTTTGACCTATTTGTTGTTTTGTAAGGATTTACAGACTAACACTCTTAAAAGAAATCGTCGGGAGCGAGCTATATCATTTTAAACCCCCACCAACTATACCACATCGACTTGACCCAAAAAAAAAACTATACCACATCGATCAAGTTTACTTAGGCGAGAAGGTGTCACTTCAAATGTGGCATTATAAATTCGGACTTCCTAATGAGTTCTATTTAAAGCGTCTTCTAAATTTAATTTACCATTCACTATTAATAATTTTCCTACTATTTGTGATTCATGTCAACTTGGAAAAAGTCATAGACTTCTCCTACCTAACCATTATAATGAGTCTAGTCAGAGTCCTATTTAAAGTTATTTATTCTGATGTTTAGATCCTACACCTATTTCGTTGTCATTCAATGGAAATAAATATTTCTTAGTTTTTTATTGATGGTTACACAAAATTTATTCGGATCATCTTTTTGCATAAGAAATCTTTCCACTTTTCAAATGTTTCAGAAAATGGTGGAAACACAATTCACCAGTAATTTCAATCTAATTGGGGTAGTGAATAAAGAAATGTCGCCACTTACTTTCAAACACAAGGAATACTTCATAGGTTTTCAGTCCACACACTCAATCTTAAAACGGGGCAACTGAGCGTAGACATAGTATGATTGTTGAAAAGGGGTTAGCCTTGCTCTCTCATGCAAAACTACCAACCACCTTTTCGGAACATGCATTCCACACATCTGTATACTTGCATAGTCGAACCCTCACTCCTATTCTAGGTCAAAAATCTCCCATCAAGTGCCTTTACGAAAAACCACCAGATTTTTTCTTTATAAAATCCTTTGGGTGTTTGTGTTATTAACTCCTTCTGACTAATAATGTCAATAAACTTGAATTTTGGTCTTCTTTATGCATTTTTGTAGGTTATAGTTCCCAACATTGGGAGAGATACCTTTGTCCTCATCTTTTGACAAATTGAATCTATATTGCTCGTCATGTCATCTTTGATGAGATCAATTTTCCGTATCATATTCACAAAAATAGTCCGTCAACTTCACTCCAAAACCCAACCCCTACAATTTCCCCTAACCCTCTCCAAATCGTACCCTTACCGACCCGAGACCGGCTAGCCCTGAACCCGATTTCAACCCATCATCCACGCCAAACCCGACGTCCCTTGCCCCATGCATGATGAGTAGACTTGTCAAAAGCTGACCCGACCCGCCCGGAAACTTTTGGGTTTCAACGGACCGGAAATTTGGACCCGAAACCCAGTTTAAACCTGACCTAGTTGACCCGAACCCGATTGGGTTGAAACCCGGTATCCTGTTGAGTTGACCCGAACCCGATTGGGTTGATCCCGGAAACCCGCAACGACCTGACCTGATTTGACCTGTTATGACCCGAATCCGGCTCAATCCGAACCCAAAATGATCCAACCCGAACCCAACTCGACCGACCCGATAAAAAAATTAATTATTAAATACGGAGTACTACACTTGTCACAAGTTAAAAAGACAAAGGATCTTGTAAAACTCATCGATGTGTGTAATTTTTGTTTTCATATCCGTATATACAATTATACATACTGTATTTGCGCCGGATTATATTGGGCAAGTCTACCTATCGAAGAAACCCCAACGTTGACATTTAGAAATGGAAATTAAAAGCATTCAAGGGGTTGAGAGATGGGGAGTTAGAGGGAGAGTAAATTGGAGGAAAGATGGAATTAATGTCGTGATGAAGATGGACAGTACATTTAAGGAGGACTACGGTCATATGACATGTCTCGGTCAAGAAAGAACACGTACCCAATGGAGCTAGACGAATGCATGCATGCACAGGCCAACGCAAACCTCATCTTGCCATTGGCAGCCCACAAATTAAAGCACGTATTACGTACATGCATGTATATGTCAAATTAATTTGCTTGCTGAAACGGTGACTTGAAAGTTTGGCACACAAGCTTGAAGGAAAATTATGATATATCATATGTGTAACTTTAGCATGCAGTCTATTGATAATTAAAGGCGGTATCATATCTAAGATGTGATTTAGATCGAAAATCATAGATCTTGACCAAAAAGATAAGAAAATCTAAGACTTTCATTCAAAAAAATTGAAAATTAACATTCATAAACATGTAAAATATTAAAACTATGAATCATTTATGAAAAAAGAACAACTTATTGAAAAAAATAAAGCCAAAAATTCAACATCGTTATTACACTTTGACTACTTAGCATCCAAATACAGTAATAAAGAAGGTTTTTAAAACCAACAAAAAAAAATAGATACAATTGTACATGTAGTTCATGGATGTCAATTTGAGAAATGTCTTTTATTACTGTATTTGGAAATACAAGTCAATTTGAGAAATGTCTTTTGCATAATGATATTACTTTTATATTACGTTTTGATTCCGATACCAATTTCATTGTTATATTCTAACACACTAATCCAGTAGTAATTTACCAAATATGTTTGTAAAATGTTCTTAAACTCTACTGGAATTAAAACTGATTAATGGTATTGATTAGCTTGTTTGGATTGCTCATTTAGATACATACGGTACACATCTACAAAATGTCAAAATGTAGATGATGGTAATGAAGGTTAACATACATATGATCCATATCTCACTAGAACTCTTATTTGATCATTATTTCTCTAAATCTTCAATATCATAACAAATCAACGTCCATTATTCGTGATCATTAAAACGCACACTCAAGATCCAACACTCTTATTCTCTTCGGGTCTATACACGTGAACCAACATTATAAATGCATTGTATAAGTTTCAAACTCCGCTAAACGCAATTCAATCAATCTTCACCCCCGCCATCATCACACTCCTGCGTGTATACCACTTATTTTCTTCTGAAGAACATGAACGTGTTGGATCAGAAGGCACGCGTCGGACCAAGATCAAGAAATGCTTGGTAATTAAGCTGCGGCCTTATTATTAGCTTCTCAGGTAGATCACTTAATTTCTTTGCAGTTTCCTTTGCTCTTTAGGTGTGAGCATCCTTGGGGATCCAGAGTTGCTTTTCCCTCTAAACAAGAGGCTAAGCCTCTTGAACGGGCTTCTGGGGGTACCGCTTTCTTCTCGTTGCTTAATCATACTCGTGTATTTGTCTGGTGCGAGTACCATTGCCTCTACCGACTCGTAAACCTGAATTGCCGAATCTGATTGATCACAAAATTACTGCTGAAATTCTAAATGACGCCATACAGATGTTTAAAATGTAGTAGTACCTGGCAAAGATCGCCGATTTTCTCCGTCCAACAATCGCCTTCACATATTGCAAGTACGTAATCTTTGCATTCGTAAAACAGCCTTGACACATCATCATTCTCGAAGGAGAGCTTAGCCTCGGCTAGTACAAATCCTACACCAAGCTGTGAAGGGAAAATTCGTAGTTGCATTGGTAACACCATCATAATTTACTACTCTAAAAAAAAACTACTTTTGCATAAGCATTTTAAATCCAATGGGATTATAAGGTCTAAATTCTTCGGAAAGTATTCCAAAGACCGATAGATGATTTCCAAATGTAGTTTAGCCAACTCAATGAAAAGACCTAACTTGTAAGAATTACATAATTAAACCTACATCTACTTGCACAAGTTGTTTAATGGAAGTCCTTCAAGTGATTTAAACATTAGCAAAAGCTGCAATGAACCATAAAATAGAGACTCCAAAAACTTACTAATGTGAGGAAGAGCTGCCTAAATAGATTGGAAGGACGAATCTCTTCAAAGCCAGTCAAAATGCTTTCCCTACACAAGTTCTGACATATTTAATTATTTCCTAATCAAGAAGATATGTTTATCAAGAATGTAGCAACACTCAGTGTTAAAGGCCTCCAATCTTACACAGCTAAATCCTCATCAAAGAGAGGTGCTTGTCTCACAGCTGGCACTGGCTTTGATGTTTCCCACAGTTCAAGCCACAAGTTACCTATAAATTATACACTAGGAATTCATACAATGTACATAGAGATTACAGGTTACTAAGAAATTAGAACTCTTTGCATTCATCTTGGACAAAAAAAAAAAAGATCCATCACTTGAGAGAAATATATAGCTTTAGTATATACTACTTGTAGATAGCAACTTAATAAAAAAAACATGGAAACTGACCCTCTTTCTGCATTCGACTACTTAGTCGGCCTCTTGGAGTCTCTTCTTTTAAAAAGTCATCTGCCTCGTCACTTGAACCGCCTTCGGTCCAATCCGGAGGAGAGTGCCATCTTACAAAGTCTTCAAGTATACAACCAGGATTTGCAGCCTGTATTGAAACAGTAGGATTTAGTATATCAAGGGGGAAAAAAAGATCCTTTGAAGAATTAGGAGAAACTGAATTTTTTTTTAAATCTTTCTCTAGTTACCTTGAAAGCTTGCATGTCAGAGAGAAGTTGGGAACAGCCAGCACCAAGACTAAGGAGTACACAAGAAGTATAAAAAGTGAACAACTTTATGAAGAAGTTTCAAATGACATCACAAGATAGAAAATACAAACTCTTAGAAAAAAAAATTCAACCTTCCTGTTCGCAGTACAAACTCTTCATGTTCACGGATAAGATCTTCGGTAAGCAGAGGACCTTCCTAAAA
This sequence comes from Fallopia convolvulus, assembly GCA_964016875.1. NCBI lineage: Eukaryota > Viridiplantae > Streptophyta > Magnoliopsida > Caryophyllales > Polygonaceae > Fallopia > Fallopia convolvulus. Next base: position 49,942,293 of record OZ024726.1, on the reverse strand, counting down.
AATTACAGGAAAAAAATATATTTACTTCAACATAAGATGAAATCTTAACGAGCCACATAAAAATGTAATATTGAGAAAACCTGCGTTAGGGGAGTGTATACTGGCTCCCCAGTTTCCAACATAGACATATTGTCTGCTGGACGATCAATGCCTAAACGAAGAACTAGTTCACCGGTATTTAGTCTAGCATATGCTCCATCCTGATGGCAACCATCTTCAACTTCTAAAGAGTCCAATAATTCAGAGTAGAGTTCGCGGCGCTTTTTTCGGGAAATGCAACAATTGATAACCTGAAGTTGTTGATATATAAGACAACAATTTAGATCTGGTATCCCGTCTTTAGGAATGCCTGGTATATATTCATCTTCCGCCCATAGCCTTCTCAACTGCACCATGTAAGAATTTCAAAGTAAATTTTTAGCAAAATTATGCAGCATTTTTGTGAAAGTAAGAGAGGGAAGGAATAGTAAGATGACATTCTTTATTTATAAAGAGCACATAAACCAAAATAAACTAATCACATACCACACATGTAAGCATGTTAATTAGATGCACTCTAAATTACCAATTAGAATCAACTTTCATGTAATATGGATATTTTGCAGATTATATAATTAAGGGAAACCTATTACAAGTAGACCATAGAAATTAAAAAACAGCAGCATGATGAAAAAGAGCAAAAAAAACTGATGCAGGGGGAAAAAGTGACTTACTTCAGCAACAACCTTGGACCAGAGCAATGCCATCTTATGTAGTGATTGGAAGCTTCCCATGATCTCAGCGAGTTTAGCAACAAGGCTGTGAGGCGGAGCACCATGGATGTCTCTTGATAATACCATCGAATTCGACCGATTCTCCATAAAACATCCAATTGTCCTACTTGGAGCAAGTCCCTCTGCAAGTTATAATCACAGAAATTAAATTCAAATTTCGTAAGAGAATTTTCTCCCTGGTAAAAATGAAGCACCTACTGTTGTTAAGAATTGACTGAAAAAAAGAGAGGACTCGTTCATCTTCAAGGTCAGATATAATTTCCCTTTTTGCAGGACTAGAAAACTCCATACTTAATCCTTGTTTGACTGGTGAAGAATTTCTTGAGGAGGTGATCAAACTCTTAATTGACTTATAGTTCTTACCAGACCTAGTAAATAAATTGAAAGCATTAACATCAGACAGTGTTTGATAACTTTGATTAAATCAGTTATCATTGATCAAAAACATGCGTACTTACTCGATAACTACAGATAGTTGCCTTAACACAGATGCAGGAGGAATAATATCTCCATTTGCAAAAGAACATTCCACTAATTGATCCTCTGAATGCTGAATAACAAAAATCCAATACAAGTGGAAATATATCAAAAGATGATACAAGGGATAATACCTAATAAATCCAAACAAGCAAAAAGTTCAACAGCAATAACATGCATGTGTTTTTGGCTAAGGAAAAAGATGTTAAGTGATGAGATTAAGTAAATAAAGCTAACAATTTCCCACCTCCAACTCATTGTATAAGTATATATTTTCATCATAGAACGGAAACATTTTTTCCAGGATGTCAGCTGTAACACCCCGTCTTTCGACGAGACACTACTAGGGAATAGACCTTACAAGGTACTATTATTTAGGTTGACAACTACACTGTAGGACCTTACAACTCGGGCACGACGAGAAAACATAATAAAACATCCAACCTTTATTTAACAAAAACTTAGAAAAACGTATCATGCATGAATCCCCGAAAAATTATAAATAATCAAATACGTCATAACGCCTACTGAAACAGAACTATCTGAACCGAAAGATAGTAACCGAAACAAAATACCAACTCCGTCTAACAAATATTAAAATCAATATTCTAACTAATATAAATAACTAATGTAAACCGATCCCACTATGACACGCGCTCTTTACCGCTCCGGCCCGCCATCTTGCCTCGGTTCCTGCACGGCTCCCTGATTCATACCTGGAACTGAAAAATGTTCCCCGAAGGGTCAGCGTCTAATCTACCAAGCTAGAAAGAATACGGAAACTGTAGAACGTTTTGAAATCAGTTATCTAAAGTCAGCATACAAATCCACAATCGCAATCATAACTCTTGAGGCCAATACCTAAATTAGTTATATCAGTCACACAAGTCACATACGCATTCACAATCACAATCACAATCACACAGCAATGCAATTCTTCCTTTGTCCACGATCCGACTTCCAAGGCGCTCATCACCGCGCCGAGTGCAGAGGCAGGCCCTCCCACTCCACTTCCCAATCTCCCTTCTAACTCCGGGCTAAGCCTCCACTAGAGCACTTGCCAAAAACACACAGATAATAGTTTTCGTTTTGAAGGGGCACGATTTTCCCAATCACACGGGTCAAAGTAGCCAACACTTCCTCAACACCAGCTACGATGGGCCGTGTCGGAAACGGTACCAACACAGAGAAAACGTTCCAAAATAATTTCCGATAAAACACATTTAAAATCATTAACGCACACAACACACAAGGAGTTCAAAACAATTTAAAAAAAAAATATTCGGGACTAGTTCCCAAAACCCGTCCTACAACATCGATACGCAATCTAACAAGGGAGAAAAGAACCGAGCAAGTCGAAAAACGACTTACCTTAACAGAAGAAGGTTTGATGGTCACGACAACTAGGAATCTGAACAACCAAGATTTCCTAGATACGATAAGGATAAGTTAGTAACACGGAAGGCTTGAAGTGAAAAGGGGACTATCAAGTTATAAACCGAACCCGAAATCTACCGACTAACACTAACTAACATGACTAAATAAACAAGATTAAAGGTACCCAACCTTTAACATATCTTCCGTAAGTATAATTATACAAGTTTTAACTTAAACTAATATTAATATAAATTCCTAAATATCTGAACCACATTAATACCGCTACATACTGCATAGCAAAGATTAAAGCTTTAATAAAAATAAAAATAAAAATAATAATAATAATAATAATAATAATAATAACCAATTCGTACACAACCTCGTTTGTTTTACACAAAAACAAGATCTGACACTTCAACTTATATGAAAATATATTAATCATAATTGACCCCTATCTAAACTCACTAATTAATCATGCACAAGAAAATCAACACCTACTTTGACACAAAGCCAAACCCATCTTAATCCTGATCAATCAGCCACGAATATTATTATTAGTAGTAGTATTTTTATTTTTTTTTGACTCAACACCGAAATAGATTTAGTGATCACTAACCCCGAATTCAACTACATACTCAAGCAATCGAAATACCAACAAAATCCCAACCCCAACTATATATATATATACAGACCGAAACAGGAATGGGTATACACCGCTCGTTCGGAAAAAAAAACATGACTCACCGGCGTCGTCGCAGAGAGTCACCGACGTCGAGGACGAAGGTACGGTGACTTCGAACAACAAGGTGGCAGCGGGGATAGAGTGACAAATAGAGGTGATCGAAGGCGATGATAACAAAAACCAGTACCTAGATCAACTGGGGCACGAGACGTGCTTGCGATGGAGGAGAACCCAAAATAATGAACACCGGCTAATATCCGGCGAGGCGGAGATGCACGACCACATGGCAAAAACTAGAACTGTGGAACAGGGCTTTTGAAAACACGAAGGTACAAAGAGGAGGACGAGTTTTCCTTTGGCGGCGCAACCGATTAAAAAGGGTATGGAGAAAAGATAAAAGAAAAACCAAGGGAAAGAAGAAAAAAAAATAAAATAAAGAACTTCGGCTTCAGCTTCTCTTTAGCTTCCAAATTGGGCCAAATAATGGGCCTTGACAAAAGGTTTTTTCCAAAGACGACTTTAAAGCCTATTCGGAGAGTGAAGAAGAGTCGAAAATTGAAATAGGATTAATCTCACAATATATATATTTATATATGTGACCAAAACCGGATTAGTATTTTGGATCATTAAGACCTATATTTTCCTAAAACGAGGTTGCCTGTGGTTCAAAAACTCGATTGTCTATAACTTAAAGAATTCGTTTTTCCGACCCACGAGACCTACACGACTACGGATATTACATACTACCCCCCTTAAGCAAGTTTCGTCCCGAAACTTTTATACGAACGAAAAGATATTCGAGGTTTTCACAAACCTCTCCCCCTTAGAGAGGTTCGTCCTCGAACCAGAATCGATTGATAACGATAATCATAACCAGTATTAGCCATAAAAAAACATACAACACGTCAATAAAAATTAAACAGTCAAACAAACAGATCAAGCAACCAAAAATCACGAAGTAACATCGAATTTGCAAACAACACACTAACTACTAACCTTCCCCTCAAACGTCTCTACTAAACCCGGGTAGATCTCTGGATAACTCTCACTCATCCTGGACTCCGTCTCCCAAGTGGCCTCCTCGACTCCCCGTCGAGACCACTGAATCAACACCAGAGGAATCTCCTTGTTCCGCAGCTTCTTCATTCGTCGGTCTAAAATCTTCAGCGGTTGTTCCCGGAAAGTGTGATCTGGTTCTATCACCAAATCCTCATAATTCAGTCTGTGACTAGGATCCGGAACGTACTGTCTCAGCTGGGAAACATGGAATACAGGGTGCACTCCTTCCAACGCAGGCGGCAACGCTAGCCGATACGCCACCTCGCCTACTCTCTCCAGAATCTCGAATGGACCGATATATCGGGGACTCAGCTTCCCTTTTACCCCGAATCTTCTTACCCCGCGGGTAGGAGATACTCTCAACCAAACATGGGCTCCGACCTCAAACTCCAACGGTCTACGCCTCTTGTCTGCATAGGACTTCTGGCGACTCTGAGCAGCTAACATTCTCTCTCTGATTAAGGCCACTTTCCCGATCGTCTCCTCAATCATCTGTGGCCTCTCTCCTACTACATCCGAGGGATCATCCCAACATAGCGGTGTCCTACACTTCCGACCATATAAAGCCTCATACGGCGCCATCTGAATCGACGAATGCCAGCTGTTATTATAGGCAAACTCCACCAAAGCCAAATGATCCGACCACTGACCTCCCCAGTCTAATACGCAGGATCTCAGCATATCCTCTAGCGTCTGAATCGTCCTCTCTGTCTGACCGTCTGACTACGGATGGTAAGCAGTCGTGAACTGTAATCTCGTCCCCAACGCCTCATGCACTTGCTGCCAATATCTGGAAGTGAAACGCCCATCTCGGTCCGACACAATCGTCTTAGGCACTCCGTGCAGCCTAACTATCTGATTAATAAACACCTCCACTAACTTGCTCACTTGCCACGTTTCTCGGATAGGCAAAAAGCGAGCAGTCTTCGTCAATCTATCCACCACTACCCAAATGGCATCATGGCCTCTGCTGAGTCTCAAACCAGTGACAAAATCCATGGAGATGTCCTCCCATTTCCATTCTGGAATAGGAAGCGACTGAAGCATTCCTCCGGGTCTCTGATGCTCTATCTTCACTTGCTGGCAGACCTGACATTTAGCAACGAATCTTGCTACATCCGGCTTCATGCCATCCCACCAATAAAATTGTCGCAAATCCTTGTACATCTTACTCGCCCCGGGGTGGATTGAGTAAGGTGTAGCATGAGCCTCCTGCAAAATCTTCTACCTCAACTCTGCATCTCGAGGTACACAAATCCGACCGCGTAAACACAAAATACCATCTGCCCTCTCCGCAAAGTCGGGTGCCTCTCCACGGCTCAATCTCTGCCTCAAATTCTGAATCATCGGACAATCTTCCTGCTTCTGCCTTACTTCCTCAAGTAAGGACGGCCGACATTCTAGGGTTTTCAGACTACCCTGATGACGCTGAATCTGCACTTCAATTCCGTACCTCACCAGCTCCCTCTGTAACTCTGGTTGCGCCGTCAGATGAGCCAACATACTCTCCTGAGGCGTCTTTTTGCTAAGGGCATCAGCGACCACATTCGCTTTCCCTGGGTGGTAAAGAATCTCAAGGTCGTAATCCTTCAGTAACTCAAGCCATCTCCTCTGTCGCATATTCAACTCCCTCTGAGTGAAGATGTACTTGAGGCTCTTGTGATCTGTCATCACTTTGCAGGTACTCCCATACAAGTAATGACGCCAAATCTTCAGAGCATGTACCACAGCTGCCAACTCCAAATCATGAGTAGGGTAATTCTGTTCGTTCGGCTTCAACTGTCTAGAAGCATAAGCAATCACTCTGTCCCTCTGCATCAGCACACAACCCATGCCTATCTTGGAGGCGTCACTGTAAATCACAAAATCCTCATTCCCCTGAAGAAGAGCTAATATAGGAGCCGAAGTCAACCTCCTCTTCAGCTCATCAAAGCTCCGCTGACAGGCTTCGTTCCACTCGAAACGAGTAGTCTTCTTAAGCAAATTGGTAAGTGGTTGGGCTATCCGAGAAAACCCTTCCACAAACCTCCTGTAATACCCTGCCAATCCTAGAAAACTCCGCACCTCCTTCACATTCTTCGGAGGTTCCCATGCCTTTACAGCTTCAATCTTTGCAGGATCTACCATGACTCCCTGAGCTGATACGACATGCCCTAGAAAGGTAACTTCAGGCAACCAGAACTCACACTTGGACAGCTTAGCAAACAATCGATGTTGCCTCAATACTCCCAACACCAGCCTAAGATGCTCAGCGTGCTCCTCCTTACTCCGAGAGTAGATCAGAATGTCGTCAATGAATACTACTACGAATCTGTCCAAGTAGTCTATAAACACCCGGTTCATCAACTCCATAAATACAGCGGGTGCATTCGTCAGTCCGAACGGCATCACTACAAACTCATAATGTCCATACCTCGTTCGGAAAGCCGTCTTAGGTATATCTTCCTCCCGAATCCTCAGCTGGTGATAACCTGACCTCAAATCCACTTTGGAGAACACAGTAGCCCCCTGCAACTGATCCAACAAATCATCAATACGCGGCAGCGGATACTTGTTCTTGATGGTAACGCGGTTCAACTCCCGATAATCGATACACAGACGGAGAGAACCATCCTTCTTCTTCACAAACAGAACTGGAGCTCCCCAAGGCGACGCATTCGGTCGTACGTAACCCTTCTCCAACAACTCCTCCAATTGTGCCTTCAGCTCCTGCATCTCCATCGGGGCCATGCGATATGGGGCTCTCGAAATCGGCCTCGTTCCCGGCTCCAACTCAATCCCAAAATCCACCTCTCTCTAAGGAGGTAATCCAGGGAGTTCGTCGGGAAAAACGTCCTCAAACTCGCACACTACAGGTATATCCTGAATGTGCGGTTCCGCCTTGTCCCCCTGAAGAACATAACACCAATATCCTACACATCCGTCGTTGAGCAACTTGGCGGCCTTCACCATACTAATCACCGATCCGGGCCCCTCCTGCTCTACCTCCTGACATACATGTCTGGTCCCATCATCTACGATCACTGTAACCGTACCTCTGTGTGTATCCAAAACCGCTCGATAACGCCTCATCCAGTCCATCCCCAGAATCACGTCATCATCTGGCGACAACTGCATTACTATAAAATCTGCATACCAATCTCTATTCCCTATTCTAATAGGGCACTGTAAAATCTCCTTATTCCCCCTTACTTTACTGCCGTCAGGCAGCCCCACAACAAAAGATACCCCCTCAGTGCAAGTCAATCCTAGTCTAGCCACGCAAGGAGAAGACATAAAAGAATGGGTAGAACCCGTATCAAACAGTATGTGAACAGGTCTAGACTGAATCCAAATCGTACCTGTAGCAGTCGGCGCGTGTAGGGCATCGGCCCTCCTCATCTCAAACACTCGGGGCTGATTGCCCCTGGTGATGCTAACTCCTGCGCCGCGTCCTCTGCCCTGACTCGGTGTCTGCTGAAACTGCTGAGGCTGACGACGAGGCATCTGATTCACCGTTCCCAGTGAAGATCCCTGTGAAGGTGCCCCCACCGTACAATACTGCTGCAAATGGCCAGGCTTCCCACAACTGAAACAACTCCTGACCGGCTTCGGACACTGACTCCTCGAATGAGCAGTACTTCCACAGTTGAAGCACTCTCTCTGTCCCCCAATGGGTTGACTCAGACGACGATGGTCCTGACGACCCTGTGGCTGAAACCCTGATCGTTGCGGCTGAGAAGAGCCGGGCCGACTGTCTCTCCTAGATTCTGTCGGGGCAGACAACTTCTGCCTCTTGCTTCCCGTGGTATGCACCTCCAGCTGACTCTGTCAGGTCGTGGCCATAGCATAAGCCAAAGCAGACTGCTGAACGTCTCCCAATGTCTTAAGTCGGAGACCAGACACATAAGCACGTAGATGCGGTTGCAACCTTTTCAGAAAGGTCGCAATCTTCAACTCCTCAGTCGGGGCAGCATTTGGCACCGCTGCCAACTCCTGCTGAAACTTCAGAATAGTCTCAGATACTGTGATATTTTCGGGTCCAGCATCCCGAAAAGCAGCCTCTCGTGCCTCCCTCACCACTGGAGGACAATACCGATCTCGAATCTGCCTCTCAAACTCCTCGAAAGTAACCTCAGTCCGGTGGTCCCTACACAACTCCCACCAGTCAAAGGCGCTCTCCTGTAGCAGACTCTGTACCAAAGACATCTTCCGCTCCTCCGGTGCCTTAATAGAATCCAATGCAGATTTTACTCTCCTCAGCCACTGCTCTACGTCAGAACCCTGAGCTCCAGCAAAGTTCGGTACTCCAGTCTTCCTAAACTCTGCGAGCCACTTATCAGGCTGAGGCTCACGATACTGTCTCCTCGGTTCGACCACCTGATCAGCTATCACTGGTCCTCCAGAAGCTGGCGCTGCTCCCAGCTGGGCGGCCAAAATAGAATCTGGTCCAGGTGCCCTCCTCTCAGCTCCTTGTTGCCCTGCAACTGCGTTCAGATTCGGTGCAGCTCCCGCACCCATCAATGTCTGCAATAACAGCTGAATCGCAGTAGTCACTTCTGGGGCCAATCTTGCTGGTGGTACTCCTCCTCCCACCTGAGCCCCGTTTGCTGGGAGACCTCCTCCAGCGACAGAGGCACTGTCCTCTCGATGAACAGCATCAGCCACATCCTGACTCTCAGCAACCTCCTCCTGATGGTTATCCTGTTGTACCTCTGGCTCAGCAGCTACAGGGATCTCTCCTCTACCCCTGCCACGACCTCCTACTCTCCCTCTACCGCGGCCTCTTCCGCGGCCTCTTCCATTAGCAGCAGCAGCTCTAGCTCTGATTGGTAGGACCATCTATAATAGAAAGTCCCACAGTCAATACTTAAACATTCTATTTTTCAACCTAATTCTTACTATTCTACGTGAGGTTCTTCGGCTGCTGGGGCGGAGTCGCGACGTGTCACCTACCCCCCATATATGCAACATGTCTACCCCAGTAAAAACATTTGAAAACACCGGCCGGTTTTGGTTTTAAGTTGGACCTCGGGTACTCTTTGTTGGTCAGTTCCATGTGCCCTGTTGTCAACCTGGCTCTGATACCAATTTGTAACACCCCGTCTTTCGACGAGACACTACTAGGGAATAGACCTTACAAGGTACTATTATTTAGGTTGACAACTACACTGTAGGACCTTACAACTCGGGCACGACGAGAAAACATAATAAAACATCCAACCTTTATTTAACAAAAACTTAGAAAAACGTATCATGCATGAATCCCCGAAAAATTATAAATAATCAAATACGTCATAACGCCTACTGAAACAGAACTATCTGAACCGAAAGATAGTAACCGAAACAAAATACCAACTCCGTCTAACAAATATTAAAATCAATATTCTAACTAATATAAATAACTAATGTAAACCGATCCCACTATGACACGCGCTCTTTACCGCTCCGGCCCGCCATCTTGCCTCGGTTCCTGCACGGCTCCCTGATTCATACCTGGAACTGAAAAATGTTCCCCGAAGGGTCAGCGTCTAATCTACCAAGCTAGAAAGAATACGGAAACTGTAGAACGTTTTGAAATCAGTTATCTAAAGTCAGCATACAAATCCACAATCGCAATCATAACTCTTGAGGCCAATACCTAAATTAGTTATATCAGTCACACAAGTCACATACGCATTCACAATCACAATCACAATCACACAGCAATGCAATTCTTCCTTTGTCCACGATCCGACTTCCAAGGCGCTCATCACCGCGCCGAGTGCAGAGGCAGGCCCTCCCACTCCACTTCCCAATCTCCCTTCTAACTCCGGGCTAAGCCTCCACTAGAGCACTTGCCAAAAACACACAGATAATAGTTTTCGTTTTGAAGGGGCACGATTTTCCCAATCACACGGGTCAAAGTAGCCAACACTTCCTCAACACCAGCTACGATGGGCCGTGTCGGAAACGGTACCAACACAGAGAAAACGTTCCAAAATAATTTCCGATAAAACACATTTAAAATCATTAACGCACACAACACACAAGGAGTTCAAAACAATTTAAAAAAAAAATATTCGGGACTAGTTCCCAAAACCCGTCCTACAACATCGATACGCAATCTAACAAGGGAGAAAAGAACCGAGCAAGTCGAAAAACGACTTACCTTAACAGAAGAAGGTTTGATGGTCACGACAACTAGGAATCTGAACAACCAAGATTTCCTAGATACGATAAGGATAAGTTAGTAACACGGAAGGCTTGAAGTGAAAAGGGGACTATCAAGTTATAAACCGAACCCGAAATCTACCGACTAACACTAACTAACATGACTAAATAAACAAGATTAAAGGTACCCAACCTTTAACATATCTTCCGTAAGTATAATTATACAAGTTTTAACTTAAACTAATATTAATATAAATTCCTAAATATCTGAACCACATTAATACCGCTACATACTGCATAGCAAAGATTAAAGCTTTAATAAAAATAAAAATAAAAATAATAATAATAATAATAATAATAATAATAACCAATTCGTACACAACCTCGTTTGTTTTACACAAAAACAAGATCTGACACTTCAACTTATATGAAAATATATTAATCATAATTGACCCCTATCTAAACTCACTAATTAATCATGCACAAGAAAATCAACACCTACTTTGACACAAAGCCAAACCCATCTTAATCCTGATCAATCAGCCACGAATATTATTATTAGTAGTAGTATTTTTATTTTTTTTTGACTCAACACCGAAATAGATTTAGTGATCACTAACCCCGAATTCAACTACATACTCAAGCAATCGAAATACCAACAAAATCCCAACCCCAACTATATATATATATACAGACCGAAACAGGAATGGGTATACACCGCTCGTTCGGAAAAAAAAACATGACTCACCGGCGTCGTCGCAGAGAGTCACCGACGTCGAGGACGAAGGTACGGTGACTTCGAACAACAAGGTGGCAGCGGGGATAGAGTGACAAATAGAGGTGATCGAAGGCGATGATAACAAAAACCAGTACCTAGATCAACTGGGGCACGAGACGTGCTTGCGATGGAGGAGAACCCAAAATAATGAACACCGGCTAATATCCGGCGAGGCGGAGATGCACGACCACATGGCAAAAACTAGAACTGTGGAACAGGGCTTTTGAAAACACGAAGGTACAAAGAGGAGGACGAGTTTTCCTTTGGCGGCGCAACCGATTAAAAAGGGTATGGAGAAAAGATAAAAGAAAAACCAAGGGAAAGAAGAAAAAAAAATAAAATAAAGAACTTCGGCTTCAGCTTCTCTTTAGCTTCCAAATTGGGCCAAATAATGGGCCTTGACAAAAGGTTTTTTCCAAAGACGACTTTAAAGCCTATTCGGAGAGTGAAGAAGAGTCGAAAATTGAAATAGGATTAATCTCACAATATATATATTTATATATGTGACCAAAACCGGATTAGTATTTTGGATCATTAAGACCTATATTTTCCTAAAACGAGGTTGCCTGTGGTTCAAAAACTCGATTGTCTATAACTTAAAGAATTCGTTTTTCCGACCCACGAGACCTACACGACTACGGATATTACATCAGCTTTCTCAACTTCTTTAGCACCTGCTCTTGCTCACCCTATATTCTTGACCTCTCTTGTCATTCCTGCTTTGTTCCAAATATTTGGCAGTTGCTTCAATACTTCTCTGCATCAACTAAAAACTGTTTGATTTCACATTTAAAATAGTATAGGCAATTAGGCATAAGAGAGTTCAAAAAAGGGGCAAAAGCAGTAAAGCACCATGAAACAAAATAGAAAAGATTGTCATTATCCAGATGCGGGGAATGTTTCCTCTCCTACCCAAACAATGGCATTAACAAATCAGTAAATTCTTCTCCCTTTAGTAAGAGAATTTTTTCCGTATCAAGCATGTTGGAGTAATAATTCGTTATTCTGCTTCAGTTTAGTATCAAATCAATTGCATATGGAATCATTCTGATTGATTGTACAATTGGCTGCTGGAAATTAAAATGTATAAAAAAAATCACCTTGAATCTACACAATTCGTGAGCCCGAGCTTCGCAGATGATCCACAGAAACCTTCTGCGAAATCCTTTCCACCTCTGAAAATCGAAATAAGAACAAAAGGAAAGAGGGATGGCAGCGTAGATATTTTTGGTATGAAGCAAGAAATTGTTTGGTGGATTGAATATTTCGACTACAAGGAAAAATAAAAATAAAACTAGATAAGGACGAACGAATTGAGAGGTTTTGTACCAAAATTAGATTTCAAAAACAAGCACACACCTGGATGGTGGGAGGAGAGATCGGTGGGGAAACTCTCCGGATTCCGGAACCCTTGAGAGAATCAAGCGGCCATCCATCGCCGCTATGAAATGCCGTCGATTTTTCGACATTTTTCACGGATTAAGCCAAATTTTGTTGGATATGCAGAGAGATTGTGGACTCTCGTCAAAGTACGGGCGTTTGAAACTACTACACTTGGCTAAGGGCCCGTTTGAATATGCAAATTGCAAACAATTTAATTAGTGCAGAAAAAAAATGGATAAGAAAGAAAGAAAAACATAAAATAAACATCTTTCATTTTTTTTAAATCACCACATTTAAAAAATCACCCACTTTTGTGAAAAAATATAATAAGTTTGTAGAATATATCATCATGATATATAGGTTTACTTTACATCAAAGGGTCCTTTTCTTGGTCTATACAAATAGAACTCATTAACCAAACCAATAATGTCAGTAATGTAAGCTAGAAGATAAACACATAAATGGGTTATGGGTTATCCTGAATTCCATATAGAGCTCCAAACTATGATGCAAGGAAAAGAGGCCAACAACAACAGGAGATCCGAGATTGTACTCTTTTGTTTTGTTTTAGGAAATGCTTGAAACACCCAAAAGAAGCAACAACTGAGGCCATATGAGTGCTGGTTTAAGCTTGAATAAAACTTAGCTTATAGAAAAAAATGAGCATCTTAGCTTGCTTCCAGATTCAAGGTTGCGAATAATTGATAAGTCCATTAAAATTATGGTAAAAAATCTCAAAGAACACACATCTAACCCTAAATTGAGAAGATGGAAGATGAACAAGCAGAAATTTTCCCAGAAAAAATGCAAAAAAATTTGGACCATTTCTCGATTTGTGCGTGTCATCCTTGCGCAGGGGCCATGCTAATCTTCTCTGTATCGTTCCAATTTTATCAGATGTCTCCGAAGAGACAAGCTTTGGTGCTTCATTGAAGTATATAAACTCGCTTCTAAAGCTTCTATCTATCGATGTGGGAAGAAGGAGAGTGGGAATTCTGATCAGATTTTAATAAATACTCTTTTGGGCCTTCTTTTAATGAATATGAAGTGAGTGAGCCTGGGCCAGGGCATGACCAGGCCCATTATACTACGAAGCATAACTTTAGCCTTGAGGCGTTGTTTTGAAAAGTATTTTCAACAAGTTTTGCAGAAGATGACTTGAAATCCAGTTGTTGTTGTTTTTAACTTGCAATCAGTTTTGCAGAAGAGGACTTGAAATCCAGCAAGAAGGGGAGATCAGTTCATTTTCTGCTGTGACATGTATTTTCAATCTGACTGATGTATAAATTAGTCAAGGATAAACAAAGAAAGAAACACAGGAATCAAGATCCGTGTGTAGAGACACTAACCACAATACAATGTTACAAAAGATCAGATTTGGATTCAATAGAGAATTGATTCTTATTATAATCCTGGTGTGCTGTGTGCTTGATGTTGATGATCTGTCTCGTCATATATCTCCTCCTGCACAAACCCATCAAACAGATTATACTTAGCATCAAATGAATACAAAAGCAAAGATTCGATAAGAAGAAGAAATAGTTGTATCTGAACTTGTAAAAGCTCTTCAATGACATCCTCAAGCGTTATAATTCCAACAGCTTCATCTTGGGCAAGTTTTTCCATCATTGGGCTGTCAATCTCGCTCATATTTAAGACCTCAGATTTGAAGCTCTCTGATCTCTTTCCTTTTGACATCTCTCTTTGTGGAGTCTTTAGCTTCTTAAGTGACTTTTTTTTCTTCAAGTGTTTCTCATCAGCATGAATGTCCAGCTTCACTTCTCCTGGTTGCATTTATGCAGTTAGTATTTCAACATTTCTTTGGCTTTACAATGAAATTTGAGAGTGTTTAATTAGTACCCTTTGTTGTGCCTTGTAATTCATCTTGCCTTCTCATGACGACAGCCATGTGACTATGACCTTTCTGAAACTCATTCAGAATGTCATATAATGGCATTGTCTCTGGAATTCTGTTGGATCAACAATTACATTTAAAAAAAAAAAAGCCAGAAACTGAGACAATAATCAATAGCCAAGTTTCCTAACTCAGTTTATACCTTACCTTGGAACTTTACGAATGACGACGTTCTTTATTGGAACCTCATCTGCTGGATTAATTGTCAGCAAGTTCTTAACCTGCAATATAATAGCATGAGCATGGGACGTTCTCAACAAAAACAAATAAATAATTTGAGAACCTATTTTGAAGTCCCAACAATGCACCTTGCACTAAGTACTCATAATATATAAGGTGTTTGTGTCAAACGAAGCTGAATTACCAGAACCAAGCCAATGATATTCCTAGGGTTCTCATGGTAAACCGGAACTCTGCTGTGCCCCTTCTCTAGTATCAATTTCATCAGACCTCTGTAACAAGTTTAGCTCAAAAACTTATTTTAAGTGTCAGATGAGCACAATGAACACTTGTTTTTCAAGAATGCAAATTACCTGTCTAGCTTGGAGTTGATATCAATGGCGAATGTATCAGAGATGAGTGTCATGGCATCCCTTGCTGTTTTCTCAGTAAGCTCAAGTGCTCCTGCAATGATCGTCGTCTCGTCATGGGTTAACTCTCCTCCCTTTCCTGCCTGTATATATTACATTCAAATTCCACTCATACCCACATTTATATATAAACAAAAATCTCATATATACAATATCAAGAATTAGTCCAAGACATGCCTCGTTTCCATGGAGGTGGACAAGCGTCTTGAGCTCAGCTCGACGAAAAAGAGCTTGGTGCTCTTTCCCTAGGACTAAGTCTAGCAACTGACAAGTGACAACAAGACACAATAGATTCAGTAAGAAATGACATTATAATACTTATATTGTGCCAAACGAACCCTAAGAAAGCGATAATGAACCTTGCTTATTGGGTAAGCAATGGGAAAGCAGATCCAAACAAGAAGTTGTACAAGAGGAGCCACTGTTGCACCTATTGCAAGCCCATATCTTGAGCAAACCGCCTGTGGAATGATCTGCACACACACGACCCAATAACAAACTACTGATTTCAAGAACCAAGATGAATGATCAATATAGAGTTTTCAAAGTGACTTAAATTATCACCTCTCCAAACAAGAGAATCATAGTCACAGAAATTAGAATTGCGCCCCATGCTGTGACCAAACTGTCTAGAAAGATAGGAAGTGCCTGGATGAATCATACAAAAATAATCAAGTTCAAAACTTTGCTGCATATTTTATACTATAGGTTTCTTTTTATATTTTCTAGTCCACTATTCTGAATTATATTATCAGACTTTATAGTTTTTAATTGAACATACCTCCATTGCAGCAGCGTTGCACATCAGAAGTGTACATAACAGCAAATGTTGTCTTTGAACAACAGGCATTATTTTTGCTGTATGGAACCAGATCAAAAGAGGAAGCTATGTAACATATAATACTTTAGCCATAAAAATGCACCATTACCAAATTGCTGAGACAATAATAATAGTAATGATACCAGCATTCTTGCGGTCACTTGGGCTACCGGATTTGGCCACAACTTCAAGCTCGACAAGGCTCAGCGACATGAGGCCAAGCGTGAGACCAGACATCAATCCGGCAAACAACACTAAAAATATACATATCAGAACTCGGATTATGAATTGAGTTCCACAGCACGCGTACTCTGCTGCCATTGTTGGATTACTATTACTCTGCTAGCTAGTGTTTGATGAATTGATTCTGATGGGACATAGAGAGGTTAAGTGTTTGTGTGATCTATATTAGATGTTCAAAAGTCCAATATGGGAGAGAGAATTGAGTTCTGATTCCGTATGCCAAAAGATTAATAGATTCTGTTCTAGTAGGGTGTTTTGTTGATTAGATTGTGATTTTATGGAGGAGTCTAGAAGTTGAATTTTGTTTCTTTGATCCTTCTTTTGAAGATTGCTTGTTTGGTTGGTTTTATGTGAAGACAAGTAGGGAATGGAAACAAATAAAGTTTGTGTGGTGATGGCCTACAAAGATTGATAGGAGGACTTTTTATGTCACTTTGCTGAAGAGAGAAGAAATCTAAACAAGTGCTACAATTAGGTATGATTTTAAGTGAAAGATGCTTGAACCAAAAACATGTGGATTAAATGGCATTGAATCAAAGTTGAAGACTTGGAGGTTGATTTTTAGTAGTCAACATTAGAGGACATCATAAAAATAAAAAGGGAAGAATATTGATTTTGTTATGGATAGCTAGTAGCTATATTGTACTACGTAATGACATATTTAGATTTATAAACTAACCAAACTAGAAATAGAACTATGAGTAAATTATCAACTTAGTTTAAGTGCTATCCAAATACAAAAATACTGCAAATTGAATTTCTCTCTCACTACAACTTATCGCAATCCAATGATAAGGTAAGTTCTGAATGTGATCCTTATAGAAATAGACTCTTCTTGTACCTCCTTGTGACTTGTGAGGATGTTGCCTAGTTTCCCCTCAATAAATTATCTCAATTTAGGGTCATTTTCTGTTGAGCCCTAATCTTTATCATTTTTCAATGTAGTCTATGGTAAAGCGTTGGGACTTCTATCTTTGATAATTTTTTAGATTAATCAAATACATCTACGTACCTATATTTTAAGGTCTTTCCTCACAATCATATCTCGATTTTTTTTTTTAGAAAATCACCTCAATTTAGTACCTATAATTTTTTAGATTAATCAAATACATCCACTTACATTTTTTCACAAATCATTTTTTCCCTTTAAAATCCATCCACTTTTTTTCAAACAAAATAACATTATTTATCCTTTACAAAAAAATAAAATAAAATCAAAACAACACCTCAGCTAAGCTTTTGTTGAATATAGATAGATTACATTTTTTTTCATAAACTTGTAGCAAAATCTGAGTCGCTTATTAACATTAGGCTTCTTAGTGGGCCTGGGCTGAAAATCCTGATCCGGCCCAATGATTTTTATTCATCAAATGTCAGAAGCTCCTCCTTCCCACATCGCTTGTCAGAAGCTCTAGAGAGGAGTTTATATAGGGGAGCAAAGCGAGAAATTTCAGCTTCTGCTTGTTCATCTTGCATCTTCTGTCAATTTAGGGTTAGATATGTTTTCTTTGAGATTTTTTGGCTGTTATTTTGTAAGCTTCACTTCCCTTTGTTTCTCATAAATGAGATAAGTTGTTCAGTATTTGTAATTTTTTTTTCTACCCCATGTCATTTGTTTATTTTTTTGATGGAACCCCATATATGCCATTTCTTAAAATGAACCTTACATAAACAGTTATAGAGGTATAAACAAGTATTGATTTGAGTAATATTATACTTCACACTAAAAATTTAACCTATCATAGGCTTCGTGCTTTCATGAAAAGTGTTGCAACTATTGCTTGGAAAAATAACTACGTGTTCTCCTAATCCCTTGTATATGAGAAACTGAAATTGTATCAAACTCATCATCACAGATTCATGTAGAATACGATTGGCATGGCCTTGCACTAATCAAAGAGAAATGGTTCATTTATTTCTAGCTTTCCTGATGAGCATATAAGCTTGCGAGCTAGTCTTGAACTTGTTTCATCTTCACTATTAGAAGATATGGAGACTCTCAGACTCCTAATTAGTTTGAATTTGAAATCTGATTTTTCCTTTACCACATGAATTTCTAAAAAACACAAGTTAGAGTCTCCATATCCAGATTCTTTCTTGTTTAGTGTTTTCTGGTGGTGGAGAGTTGGGATTTGTTTATAAAATGAAAGAGTGCCCACAGAAAATAAGGGTCTCTAGAATTTCTACTATTAAGTGTTCTCACATTGAGAACCACAATATATACTTGAAGTGATGAAAAGTACAATAAGAAGCCTCTATCGACCATTCATTTTCTCTTGTGAAGCCATGTAGTGAGCACAAAGCGAACTACTCTTTCCCCTTTTACTAAAGAATACCGTGTGTCCTCTACTAGAAGCTTTCCAATATGGTCAGCTACAATTTTGACCATGATCATACAAATCACAGTTTACACCCCAATCATCGAGTCATTTGTATGCTCTAAAGAAGTATTTATCTCACATATAACAAACACTAGTCGATTGTAAGAGGGATTTAAGAACACACACACAATTTCTTAAACAATACAGTTGCTATCTAATGTATTGTAATTCTTTATTGATGAGAGACTGTTAACACAACCAACAGACTCATAAGACACGCGACTTACATATTTATATAGGAGAAAAGTAATTGTCATCGACTAACATAACTTCCTAGGATGACAACTACATAACTACTTTCTTAACAACCCATAACTAACTCCCTGTTAACGCCAGACAAATTAACTAAACTGTCTTGTCCATTAACAAACTATTACTATGACATTATACCTAATTATATAACTATATTCAGTCAAGCTTATACCATAACATTCTCCCCTTTAAGCTTGACTTAGCATCTTCATCCCAATGCTGCTTCTTAATTCACAGAAACGTTGTCTTGCCAAAGGTTTGGTTAGCAAGTCTGCCAACTGAGCACTTGTCTTGACATACTACAACTTGATCTTCTTCTTTTCAACACAATCCCGGATGAACTGGAATTTAGTGTCTACATGCTTGCTCCTGTCATGAATACAGAGTTCTTTGCAAGTGCAATTGCAAACTTATTATCAACATACAAAGTTGGC
The DNA here is from genome assembly GCA_964016875.1 of Fallopia convolvulus. Taxonomy (NCBI): domain Eukaryota; kingdom Viridiplantae; phylum Streptophyta; class Magnoliopsida; order Caryophyllales; family Polygonaceae; genus Fallopia; species Fallopia convolvulus. Next base: position 49,922,997 of record OZ024726.1, on the reverse strand, counting down.
ACATCAACCTTCTTACCTTCTAATGTTTCCAAGACACTCCGTAGCCAGATTCCTTGACAAGTTCCTGCTATTGCAGCCACATACTCCGCTTCACAGGAAGATAAAGCCACCACCTTCTGCTTCTTAGATGTCCAAGTGATTGGATTCCTTCCAAGAAAGTAAATCACTCTACTAGTGCTTTTCCTATCATCAATGTCCCCTGCTAAGTCACTATCTGTGTAACCAAACAGCAAAGTCTGTGCAAGATTCTTTTGATAAACACATCCAAACTTGACAGTCCCCTTTAGGTACCTTGCAACCTTCTTTAAAGCATCCATGTGAGATGACTTTGGAGACTCCATAAATCTACTTTAAGACTCCAACACTATAACTAATGTCGGGTCTGGTGTTAAGTAAGTATCTTAGACTTCCAATAAGGCTTCTAAACTGAGATCCATCCACCAAATCTTCACCCACATCATACTTAGACAATCTTGTACGAGGCTCCATTGGAATCACACTAGGATTGCATTCCTTCAAGCCTAGTTTTCCACTATCTTCCTTGTAAGCCCTTCCTGACTAATGAAGATTTCCTTCTCAGTTTGTTTACTTCTAGCCCCAAATAATAACTTAGAAGCCCGAGATCACTCATATTAAAATTCTTCTTCATTTTTGTTTTGAATGAGTCTATCACTTCCTTACTTGACCTTGTAATGATCAAGTCATCCACATAGACTCCTAAAATCATAGTTTCTTCATTGTTGAATCTTGTATACAACGAGTGCTCATTCTTGCACCTTGTGAAACCAAGCACCTTCAAGCATTTATTCAGTTTAAAGGTCCATGCTCTTGGTGATTGTTTCAAACTATACAAAGCCTTGATTAGTCTCAACACCTTTTCTGGATGATCCTTGTCTTCACAACCCTCTAGTTGTTTTAGATAAACTTCTTCACTTAGATCACCATTCAAAAAAGCTGTCTTGACGTCCATATGATGAATCTCATACTTCTTTGCTGCTGCCAAAGCTATTTTTGCACATAGCCACATGTGCAAAAACTCCTTCATAATCAATGCCAAATTTTTGCACATAGCCTTTTGCAACTAACCTGGCCTTATATTTGTTTATTTTTCCATCTGGATCCTTTTTTACCTTAAAGATCCGCCTCAAAACCAATCGCCTTATGACCTTTAGGAAGATCCAATTAGTAAACCCACATGACATTGAAACTAAAATAGTCTATATGTTGCAACAAAAGAGTATCTAATATCTAGCTTCAGTTGGTAAAGGAAAACCGAGGGTCCGAGATAGATCAATCAAAGTTTATTTTTATTATGATTTTTTTTATTACCCTCTCCGTCCCGGTTTGTTTGTCCAAAAGGACGGTTTTTGTGATTATTGAGAATGGTGTAAAGTAGTATTGGTAATTGGGAAAGCGGGTAAAAGGTAAGTGTGATTGGGGGTATGTTTGTAATTTTATAGGGATAAAAGGTAGTATAAAGTAGTATTGATAATGGAAAAGATGATATTAGGTCGGAGTAATAATGTAATAAAAGTATAGATATAAAAGGAAAGCGGACAAACAAAAGGGGACGCTCGAAAGGGAAACTGGAGAAACAAATGGGGACGGAGGGAGTACTTTTTAATTTTCATAATTTTAAAATACAAATAGTATATTTCAATAATTTAATTATTGAAATAAATATATATTAAAAACATTTCATAAACAAATTTCAAATGTGAGTACTCGTCTGATTTTAAATTTATTTACAACCAATCGATTTAAAAAATAACAAGTTCGCACAAATTTGGTAAATGAAAGCATTTCTCCATTCTACTATTTGATTGCGAAAAAATTCGCACAAATTGTTTTGGGGTACTGTCTCTCTATTATTGGTTAAATCAAAGACTTTTTTGTTCCTAAAGACCTAGATGCTCCACCATGAACATACTAGGGCCTCCCTTTCATCCTTAGATGAGCATGCCTTAATTTCATCAAGGATTTGGCATGTTGTTTTTCCTTGTGGGTTGATTTGGTTCATAATCCGAAGTAGTTTAGGGTTGATTGAGTGAAGCGTGGTTTTGGTTCGATTGCACGCTAGTAGGATGTGGTTGATGTCCTCGTTAATGTTATTACACGCTACACATCCTTGCACAATCAAGATGTGATTTGTCATAATGCGAATTTTTGTAGGGAGCCTATTTCGGGTAATTTTCTATAAGAAATTTTTTATTTTTGGTGGGATGTCGAGCTTACCGATTCTTAGTTTAATATGGGGTTCACCTTTAGTTTGTTGGAGCAATTGGATAGTGGAATGTGTGGAATACCACCCATTTTACTTGGTTGTCAGTATAATATGTCCAGATTTTTTTAAACGTGGTGATTGTATTAGTCACTCGGTGAGCATACTTAGGGTTTAATACCAAAAGCAGTTTGTCCACATCCCACGAATTGTCCTCAAGGAAGTAATCTGCTACTTGTTCTTCCCAGTTCATGATGTTTTCACTATTTCCTTTCGGAGTCAAACAACTAGAGCCAATCCAATTATTTTTCCAATACAGAAAGGCTCATTAATTTAGACCATTGCCAGTATGTATTTTGTTTCTTCATGTAATTTAGTTTGAGGTATTTTCTCATTACAATTTTAACCTAGATGTTATCTGGTTCAACTAATATCTTCCACAACAATTTCATTTATAGTGCATGATTCATATCTTTCGCCTTGACAATCCCCTAGCGGGACTGCGGGAGACGTTTGACAAATCATATTCTAACTGAGCAAAGGTTTGTATTTACTTTTCTTATTCCCAAAAATAACAATAATTATTGAAAAGATATTCTCAAGAAAAAATAAAAAAAAATAAAAATCTCTTCAAGAGAATGAAAATCGCTTTAGAAATGAAGCAACTAATGAACCGGGCCGGTCACGAGCCTGCCTTTAAACAGGCCCAAGTTCGTTCAAACTGATAAACCCTAAGAACCGGAGAGAGAGACAATCAGGAGTCAGGTTTTTCTCTCGTCCTTCACCGCCAGCATATCTTCTCTGTCTCGTCGAAGTCTACAAAGGTTTGAACTTCGTGTATGTATTTCTAGGTTTTTCTCTCGTTCGTTCGTCCTGTTTATCAGTGGTTATACTGTTGCTGATCTGTTAAATACCTTGTTTCTTTTAAGACACCCGGATTGCCACTTTACTACCAATTGCAAATCTTTCGAACCCTGCTAAAAAATGGGTAAGAAGAACAAGAGTCAAAAGCAAAATAGCGATGCTTCTGTGAGTGAGAAGGATGCCAAGAGTCATGATCGAAAGGGAGTCATCAGTGATGAGAGGTTCGCAAAGGTGCATTCAGATCCAAGGTTCCAGAAGGTTCCGAAGCACAAAGCAAAAGTGGCTATAGGTTCCCGGTTCAGTGCAATGCTAACTAATAAACTCTTTGCAGCGTCTTCTGCTCCCCTTGACAAAAGGGGAAAGCGAAAGAAAGGCTCTTCTGAGAATGCCCTCCATCGTTATTATAGTTTAGAGGACGAGGATAATAGGGAAGAGGAAAAGAAGAAGAAGAATATTGGGAAGGAAAAGGAGGGAGTTGAAGAAAGACGAAAAGAAAAGGCTGAAATGAAGGAAGATGAAAGTGACGAGTTTGATTCTGATTCAGATTTAGAATCTGGTGATGAAGTGGAGCCGTTGAAGTCAAAATCAAAGGTTGATGTTGATGATGATGACGATGAAGATGAAACAAAGGATGATTTTGCTAATTGTGATAATGATGAAGAGGAGGTAGATATGGAGAATGATGCAACATCCTCTACCACTGATTCAGATGATGAGGTTTATGTTTATTCGGAAGATGATGATGCAGTTGAGGTGATCCTTCAATAGTCTCTCATTTCATTCTTCTGAAATGTGCAAACTTAGACTTTGCCTTTTTTTATGTTTTTTTTCTCTCTTTTAGATTTGGTGATTAATTTGTTGGGTATGTGAACAGGTAGAGAATGTGCCCACCATCGAGAAGGAAACAAACAGGCTGGCCATTGTTAATATGGATTGGAGGCATGTTAAGGTATGTTATCTTGCAGCTTCATAAATCATAAATGTATATATATTGGTCCAATACTCCAATTAGGTATTTTTCTCTGTCTAAACTTGCAGCACAATAAATTGATCTTGAAATAGATTAGTAAGTTAAGGTCAAATTCTGTCTTGGTAAATTCTAATAGATTAGTAAGAGCATAAGATTTTTTCATTGTAATATTTTTTTAAAGAGTGTCTCTTGATTTCATGTCTCTTTTCAGGTAGAAGCAAGTTTTATCTGTAGAATTACAAGGCCCTATTAAACCACCTGTCATTGTTGTGTCATTCTTACTATGTTGTTATTCTGGCTAACAATATTAGTTTATCTTTTATACTTGTATTATAATTTTTTTTTCAGGCTGCTGATTTGTTTGTCGTGTTGAGCTCGTTTCTCCCAAAAGGAGGTCAAATTTTGTCTGTATCCGTCTATCCTTCAGAATTTGGGATCAAGCGCATGGAAGAGGAAGCTCTTCGTGGTCCTGCTGCCCTTTTTGATGGCGAGGAAGAAAATAAGGACAAGGATATAGATGATGATGATGATGATGATGAGATAGACGATGAGAAATTACGTGCCTATGAGAAAAGTAGGCTCAGGTAATGTAAAAAATGTTTATAGCATGTTACTGTGATGTAGTATTTGATTTTCGATGCTCTTTTTTCTGTCATATTTAACTGGTATCTCTTCCTGTCTCCTTCGATGCCGAAGAAACTCCAGATTTGTGCATCTTGTACTTTTATGTATTTGAAAGATACGAAAGAGAGTAGTTCAAATCATTATAATAGCTAGAAATGAGTCACAGTCTAAGTAACCTTCTTGGAGCTGAACAAATGTTCCTTAGTTGGGTAAAAGGAATCATTAGTAATTATCTCTAAATTATTGACTTTAATGTTCTGGTAAAGGTAAATTATAAAGCTTTTCAAGTTCTTTATTTATCATAGAGTCTATGCATCCTGTTCCATTTTAACCAATGTCTCTTGGAAAAGCTCTGAACACTTCTCTATCTTCCAATTAATATATAGCGTCCTGCAACTTTTCTGAAGCTTCATTGACAAATCTTTGCACTCTTTCAGTCTCGCTAGAAATGGAATTTTTTAAGTAATATGTATGCTTATCTGAGAAACTTACTAGCCTACTAGGGAATAGGTTTTGTGCTTTTTACTCAATTGAAAACAGCTTCATTTTTGAAATATCCTGAAACTATTTTTTTTATGTAGGTATTACTATGCTGTAGTGGTTTGTGATTCAGTTGCAACTGCAGATTATTTGTATAAATCATGTGATGGAGTGGAGTTTGAAAGATCATCCAATGTACTTGACGTGAGGTTCATTCCTGATGATATGGAATTTAAGCACCCCCCTCGTGATCAGGCGACAGAGGTATTCTCAGACTGATGGCTTGTGTTTTCTGTTTCAGTATTTTAGAAGATCTTAAAGGTTTCTATATGGTAAAAGATTTAATGATGTACTGGGAGAATCAGATTTGGCCGTCTGGCTTATATGCTTATACTTCATGGCAGATTTTTCAGTATATTAGAAATACACTAGCATGTATTGTCGTAGTTGATCAACTTGTTAAACATCTGGGCTTTGATGGTAGATTTTCTGAATGGATTATTACTCTTTATGGATCAAATAATTGGAGAATGAGATCCTGGACAGTAAAACCATTTGACTCTGAGTTGATAGATGACTTTCTTTTCGTAAGAATGTTAAGTTTTCTTTTGCTTGGTATAGGGTTTTAGTAAGTATAGGTTGATTGTCAAATAAAGCTGAAGGAATAAAGGTAATGCTTTATTAAAGCACTATGCTGTACTAGTGTTAGAAAGGCAAGTTTTCCAGGACATCAAAACACGGAAAAGTTGACAAGATTTAGAGATTAATAAAGTAGTTATGTAGCTCTTTTTTTATACAGTCAACTCAATGCTCTCTTATATTTTTCTGTGGCCTTACAGTCTTTTGCCTTCTATGGATTTCTCTTTTAGTTTCCTGGCTGTGTGTAATATACTAATATATGCTTGCCCAAAATGAGATCCTTTCTTCTGCTTGATTTAACCATCACCACTAGTACTAGGTTTGCAATTTCCACGTAGTTAATTAATTTACATTCACTAATGGCAAGATTGTTGAATTTGAACAGTTAAGTGTGGACTTCTTCAGAGAAATATACAGGCATCTTTTTTTACTCAACTTGTTTAAGTTGAACATCCATATTTGATGTTTATCAGATAGACGTGTTTGTCCCTTAAATATTCAGATGTACTAAATTTTTATATGCTAACATGTCATGCTCAAGGTTTGGGTTTTGAAGCCTTGGTTTTGCTTTTCAAATGCTAAAGAAAATATGGTTTATCTACTGTTTTTTCTTGATAAAATGTCTTTGGTAGTTGCTTCTGTCTATTCGTTAAATTCATCTTTTATCTCTTCTGAAAAATTGAACAGGCTCCCACTGCCTATGAGGGTTTAGACTTTCATACTCGAGCACTACAGCACAGTAACGTTCATGTTTCATGGGATGAAGATGAACCACATAGGGTTAAGACTTTGAACAGGAAGTTCAATGCAGATCAGGTTTGTTTGACACTATGAATATGTTGCTTTGTTTGTCAAAGGTGATGCATTGAAATATTCTTGTACCTGTTTTTATTTATATTGGTAATTGGTTCAATGAATCTCTTGAATCCTCAAGGATAATGAATGTTTCCATTAACAAAAAAGAATTAAAATTCAATCAGTTAATTCACGAGCCCACGGGAAATAGGCTTTTCAGAGTTTCTGTGTAGATTTAATGTGTTGTTGGTCTTTTTTTCTACTAATATGGCTAACTGATTCTATAGATGTCAATCTACTATCAACCATGTGACTAGATTTTTTATTTGATTAATCATTGCTTCCTCTCTGACATAAGCCTTGCTGTGACAGCTTGCAGACCTGGAAATGAAGGAGTTTTTGGCCTCTGATGAGAGTGAGAGTGAGGAGGATGTTGACGAGGCAGATTTGTCTGAAAGGAAGAACAGAAAGAGGGACAAGTACCGTGCTTTGATCCAATCTGGTGGTGGTTCAGAGGAAGAAGATGAAGAAGATGATGAACGGCAGGAAATGGAGGTTACTTTCAACACTGGCTTGGAGAGTTTAAGCAAGAAAATACTTGAAAAGGACTCAAAGTCAGAGAATCTCTGGGAGACACATCTGAGGAAGAGAAAAGAGAAGCATAAAAAACGATCCAAGGATTCCTCAGATGATGAGAGTGATGATTTTAGTGACAGGGGAGCTAGAGAAGAAGAACCAGATGACTTTTTTGAGGAAGAACCTCCATCAAAGAAGACTAAGAAGAAGATAAGTGAGATTGAGTCCATGGAAAGAGAAAAGGAAGCTCCAGCTACTGAAGCAGAGCTTGCATTATTGGTTGCTGATGGTAATGAAGCAAACAATAACGTGAAAGGTTATAAGATCAAACGCGAGAAAGCAAAGTGGAAGAAGGGCAAAAGAGAGGCTATGGCTGAAGACAAATTGCCAGCAGTTAACCTTGATGATCCTCGTTTTGCAGTTAAACTCAATAAGCCTTTATTTTCCTTGGATCCCACACATTCAGAGTACAAGAGGTATACTTCTGCCACAGTAGCTTTTTGGAAGCAAATATCTGGGAGCATACTTATTTCTGTTTATCAAGAAATTGCATGCATTAATAATTGTTGTCTTGGTATAATAATAACAATTATGTGGTCTTCTAATAATCTAATTTAGGCCCTGGAACCCTGATTTGAACATATTCTGTTAGATTGTTTTTCAGGATTTTTTATTGGGTATCATTAGTTTTTATTCATTGCATTGTAGTACTAATTACAAGTCAACAACTTGATCTGAACTTCACTAGGTTTACATCTATCAATCACTTAAGCCTGGATTCTTATGTGGTACTTGATCATAACTGTTTTTATCCTCTGTAAATATTTGTATCCATTATAATGATAATTTGGACAATGGTTTGCAGGAGTGCAACCTATGCTAGGTGGGTTGCCCAGCAGAGTCAGAAGGATCAAGAACGGATGGACGAAGATCTATCAAGCATAAACAAGAATTCTGAATCCGAGCCGATCAAAACACAGGGCAATGATGAAGACACACATTTGAAGTCTGACAAATCAACCTCGAATGACAAACACGAGTTGTCTATGCTAGTTAAGTCCGTTAAGATGAAGTCTAAGGAGGCTCGTTTGCCTTCTGATAATGCAAAGAGGAAGGGTTCAACCACAAAGAAGCAGAAATAGAATCATTCAACCAAGAGTAAAGGCAAAATGCCGGACTATGATCAGTACTGGGTCTGATTTTTCACTGCCATGTGGCTATTTTGCCCTTGCAGGGGAAATCCACCCTCAAATTTTGTTTCAGAGAATCACCTATTATGCTGAACATTGATTAGTGCAATTGGTTGATTACCTTGTGTGTGTTTTTTTAAATGAATTGAGTCCTTGCTTATAAAGATATAACAGATGTATTTAGATATCGATTTCCTTGCATTTTTTGAGAAACCAATAAACCCTAATTTACCTTGTTCATCAGTAGCAGATTTTAATTGTCTGTTGTCTTGCTACAAGTGTGTCTCAGTAGATGGTAGTTTATTTATGTTTGGACATTGGAAGTGGGATTTATTAGCAATATGGCAGTGCATTTGAGAAAAGGAATCGGCAAAATTGAAGCTGGTGTCTTCTTCAATGATTGTAAATTCTCTTTCTTGATGTTTTTGTATAGTTCAAACATAATTGTTCAACAAAAGACAAATTGCTTCATCATCTTTTCAATCGCCAGAAGTTATGGTGATGCAAAAATGACAAATTCAACTTTGGAAAAATCAGGAATTGCATAAAAAGCACAAGGGAGTATCCCATAACATAGCACAAGTGGAAAATCAAGAATTTGAACTTTGTAAATTGTCTTCCTTGCATTCTTTTTTGGTCCTTACCACCCCAGTTCAGCGGAGAGCTTTACTCCACCAAACGCTTACGTCTGGAGTTCGAGTCTCGCGAGAGCCCCTTTATTTTTGGGTGGGATCTGCTCTCCCAACAAGTTCATTTCTCCTCCACTGAGAATCGAACACTCGACCTCAACGAAGGGAAGCATAGCCCCTCCCACTCCGCTACATGCTTGTTGGTGCTATTGTTCAATACATTGATTTTTTGTATTGTTCAATACATTGATTTTTTGTTTTTTGGATACAATGATTTTCTGCAAGATTCTTCTCTGCATTCTAAACTTCAGATCGATCTATGCTAATGGGCCTGGTCCTAAATGGACTTTATTTTACTCGGGCTCATTCAAGTAAGTCCGGCCCAAGACGTAACCTTTATTTGCCATAGGTTTCAACTTCCCACATCGACAGAAAGAATCATAAGAGATGAGTTTATATACTCCCATGAAGCACCAATGCTTGTCTCTTCGGAGACATCTGATAAAATTGGAACGATACAGAGAAGATTAGCATGGCCCCTGCGTAAGGATGACACGCACAAATCGAGAAATGGTCCAAATTTTTTTGCACTTTTTTTTCCTCATCTTCAAATGTATGTTCTTAATATGTATGAGCTTAGCTTTTCCATAGATCTTTTGCTCCCATCTATTTCCATGTTAGCTAGCTAGAGTGAAAAGTTTTGCGCGCTAATTTCTCTTTGGGAAAATTTGCAAGCTTTTCTTCATCCTTGTAGATATTGAACCTATTCTAATCTCACAGTACCCTTGATCACAAGATTTGCTTTGTTCTTGTCTGTCAAATTTCATTCCACAACAAAAATTATTCATATGATATTGAAGTTGATAGATTGAAATATTGTATTTCTTACCATGGTTAATAGTATCAAGGCATGGAAAAAGATTAAACTTAACATTGAACAATTTAGGCTATAAAGAGGTTTTATGCTTTCATCTATTTTCAGTGCAGACAGTGTGAAAAGTTCTGCAAGTATTTCTTTGGAAATAGTTGCAGGTTGTTCTATGCCCTTGTTTATGAAAGCCAAACAATCTATCAACCTCATCATCAAAGGATATGATTAGCATGGCCCTTCACAAATCAAGGAGAAATTGTTCTTTTCCCTTTTTGGATTAGATAAACATGCTAAGATCGATGAGTCTGAATCCAATTTTTTTTTTTATTGTCTCATGTTTTCTGGTGGTGGGTGTCTAATTGCTTTCATAATCATTAATTAATTAATAATTAAATTTGCAACATGTGAGGACTGAGAGGAGAGGGGGGACTGAGGTCTGAGGAGAGGGTCTGTAGAGTGCAGCTATCAAGTTTTCCCACATCGACAACCACACTAGTTTTACATATGACAATTTGCAATAAGAAGTGTCTGTCACCTACATTTGAAATTTTGGAGCCTTGTAGTGAGCACAAAGCGAACTATTCTTTCGCCTTTTACTAAAGAATACCGTGTGCTCTCTACTTTATAAGTGGCATACAATAATTTTTGTAGAAAGCTTTCCAATACCCGTGTGCTCTCTACTTTATAAGTGGCATACAATAATGTTAGCTTTCATAGTCCAGTTGACAAATTCATACTCTGAGCACATCCTAATTTTTCCAATATGTTGTCTGTGGATTTGTGATAAGGTAATTAGTCCCAAAACTATAATTTTTCTTTCATACACAAATCAAATACCCACAAAGTTTGAATGTGAAACTAAAATAAATTCTAAAACTAAATCAATTGGTCGAAGCAATTTTTTCCCTTGAACAAAATCCCCTAGAATCTTATTTAGGAAATGAATTCAAATTCATTTTTATTCTCTTTTGGAAGGTTACAGCAATGAGGCTATTATGTTAGCCAAGATCTTATTTGCATAAGGACATGCACAAAAGTGCACAAGAGCATATAGCTCTTATGGTTTGTTGCCAAAACAACTTCGTACATATACTGATATACTCGTATCAAACAAACACACTCTCATTATGTATGAAAAATTATACTGGTACTAATGGAACAAGGGTGCACTTTACATAATATTAGATAACATCATTCAACTACTGAAGAACAAACAATTTCATTATGTATGGAAATATATATTAATACTAACGGAACAAGAGTACACCTTACATAATACTATGTAAGAGTAAGTGCTCACAAAAACAAGTTGTAATAACATGAAATCACTAAATCAGATAAGGGAAGTAGTCTTCCTTAGTTTTTGAATATGAGTGGAACACACGAGTATGAAGTTCTACTGGATTATGAAAAGAATTCTCAAAGATCCTTTTCAAATTGCAACTCTAAAACACTAAAGTGAACTCAAAGAAATGTAACACTCAAAATATGGGCCTGCAACAAATTAGGCAAAACACTAAAGTGAACTCAAAGAAATGTAACACTCATAAATAAGTATGAGCCTGCAACAAATTGGGCTAAACCATCCAGATATTTGAGCCATTCGGCCAAAAATGATTCTTAAATACGTTGGGAAATATATATTGAATGTTGAAGATTACTCATACACTTGTGGGGTAATTTTAATTCTACGTTTGCTCTTGATGTCATATGCAAATAATACTGAATTGATTGGATATCTCCAGTTACTACAGACTATATATGATGTCTTCGTTTGGCTCCTACACAAATTTCTTATGTCAGCTAGCTTAGAGCACGTGAATTTTATTTTAAGTGTCTTCATTCAACCAAGAGAGGGAGTGTTTGTGGTGAACTATATTGTTGTAGTAAGAATCATTATCAATAATGAAGCTTAAAGGTACTGAGTGCAGTGAATGATGTCCAATATATAATCTAAGATTTTTTTCCTGACTAGGATTGAAATTACCCTCTTAGAGTTTCCAATTCACCTTATCATGGTGTTGGGATTTGAGTTATTGTTTTGGTCAAATTTTGACCGGTGACAATCACAAGTAGGGAATTCGAGAATGTGAGGACGAACTAGCCGATAAACACGAGATTAATCGGAACGAATCAATTGTATTCAGAATTTTGCAAGTATTTTGATTGGGTTTGATTACAACCGATGGTCCTCCCCTTACATTTCGCCGTCTTTCATATTTATACCCTACAATTGGAATTAACCTCCGTCCTCTTGCTCCCACGATCATATCTTTCGCCCTCCACGTTCAAGCGCCCATTACTCGAGCAGTTATCGTCGAGCTTCAACCGGCGATCTCCGTCTTCAAGGGATTTCGGGCTAACTGGGCTTCATAGTCTAACTCTGAGCTAGTGGGCCTGGTCGAAGAATGGGCTGGTGAATTCGGGGCCCAACAATTATAATATATACATGTATAAAAATTCCGAGCACCTAACAAACATGGGTCCTGGCCATCGCCCAAGCTAGACCTGGGCAGTACAAACCCAACAAGTGTTTCGTAACTACAATTCGGTTGCGAATTTGATTGCCTCACCATACCTACGGTAACAATCTATTGTACTGTTCTAGCCTTATCTACCTTGACAAATGGAAAATTTTGTACAAGTTATACTTTTCGTTACCTCTTTGTGAAACGTCGTTAGGTATGAATATATTAGATACATGTGACTCGATTGGTAAATTTACTATTTTTTTTTCTTTCTAATTTCTTTAATCTAACACATAGTATTTCAATTCACACAAGGTCCTTCAATTCTGACAATTAGTGTCAATCAGATAAAGAACCAACTCTAGGATCCTCATTCACAATTTAGATTTTAGACTAGTTTAAATGTGTTTTCTACCTAATTTTTACTCCATCCGTTTTATAATATTTGTCATTTTAGTCTTGTTTTTTTGTTACAAAATATTTATCATTTAAGATAATTTGTCGAACTTTTTTCAATTATACCTTTATTTAATTAAAAAAAATTGATTTATCAATACATGTAAAAATATATTTTCATAAAAACATCAATTAATACGGAGTAATTACCAGAATAATTTAGTCTAATTTTTATATTCGTTAGGTAGTGAAACGGAGGAGTGCCTACTAAAAAAAGGTGCCATTTGCTTCATCTAAGAACATCGGTCTCCGTCTATCGCTCTCCCCACCGTCAACTCTCTCCATCAGTCTCGACTCTCGACCCTGAAAGGTAACTTTTTCCCTTCGTCGGATTAACTATCAGTAAGTCTAAATTTTGAAACAGGTTTGTAGTTTGCAAACAACCCTAATTTGATAAGTTCAGTAATTTTCGAGTAATCCTCTCTGAAATTGTGGATTGCTTTTGCAAAAATAAGTTAATTTCTTTTGCATTTTTTGGACTAAAGGATGTATTTCAGTATGCATGATGTACATATGAAGGAATCATGTCCATCCGGTTTGTGTAATTTATCTTTGACTGAAAAAGACAGTAAAATTTTAGAATATCTAACCATTCTCTAAAATTATGCCCTGGTTATAGCCTTACATGTACTAATTGCCAAATATTTATGTCGTGTTAAGTGTTTTGTAGAATTTTGCACGGTGGGTAAGGCAGGGAAATATTTAAGATGGGAGATACGAGTACAAATATGAATCAGGTGGATTTCGGGTTTGCTTTCAATGATGTCGATTTCTCTGACCGGATTCTCCGTCTGGAGATCATGACAGACACTTTAGATTCCAAGTTTGACTGTGAATCTGTTCCCAATCGAAAGCGTATGAGAGAGAGTCTCGAGGAGGAAAATGGTTTGGTCACTTTCCATATATTTTGAGTTCTATCTTTGAATTGACTACAGTTATTTGGTATGTATAGTGTTTTTATGTATCCTATCAGAAAGGAAACACAAACACTAAAGAAGACATGAATTGAAATTTCAGTGTTCTTATTGTATAAAACTAGACTACCAAATATTCGTTCTAGCCAACATAATCCATTCTCAACTTAAAAAGAATGGATTTTCACTAAGAAGATTATGTTGGCTAGTTGAGAAGGTTCAACTAGCCAACATAATCTTCTTAGTGAAAATCCATTCTTTTTAAGTTGGTATATTAAGGCACCAAGTTCATGATGCACACATACTTGTGAAAAAATTATTTACATGGTCTGTGGTCATTGGTCAAAATACTTCTTAAATGATTTTTTGGTTGTTGTAGAAGATGAAGCTGCTAATAGTAATGATTCAAACTGCTCTATGGCTGTCAAAGTTAAAACTTTTCACATAAGTTCTCTCATCCTAGCTGCAAAAAGTCCCTTCTTTTACAAGGTACACATCTTCATCTGTTGTTTATCTTCTTCTATGCATTTAAACTACTAACATTGCGGTGTAGTTATTCAAAAATGGCATGAGAGAATCACAGGAAAGGGACGCAATCTTGAGAATCAATGCATCTGGTGTGTATTATCCTTGCACACTTTTTATGGAAGAGTTTTCTTTGTCTGGGGAAGGATGGATTTTATTTGTTGGTTAGCTCGTGATGAATTTGTTTTTTTCTCCTAATTATCATGAACAGAAGAAGCATCTTTGATGGAACTCCTGAAATATATGTACAACAACTCTTTGAGTGTAACTTCAGCCCCAGATTTGCTGGGTGTGCTTATGGCTGCAGACAAGTTTGAGCATACTCCTTGTATGAAATATTGCCTTGAGTTGTTGAAGAAGATTACCATGTCACTAGAACTTGCGATTTTGTGTTTCGAGCTTCTCTCAAGTGTCTTAGTAGGTGAAATAGTTCAGCCCCTTATACATTTAGCAAAGTGTTATCTTGCTTCGCAGTATAAGGATTTCATTAAGTAAGTATTTTGTGCTTCACAATATAATATGCGTGGTCTTGCTACAGTGATTTCTATCCATTTCCTTCAACTATTTACGTTTGCAATTGTAGTACATAAATTATGAAAAATCTGCTTTGCTCTTGAATATGTTAGATGCACTTCATATTGCTTTCATTCTAGCTAATGACGTGGGTTTGTGTTGATTAGGTCCCAAGCAGAGGCAATGGCCTTGCCACTTTCTGCAATCAAGGTAGTTCTAAAGAGTGATGGTCTCCGTGTGAATTCAGAAGATGATGTTTTTAATTTTATCTTGGAGTGGGCCCGTGCACACTATCCCAAACTAGAAGAGCGTCGAGAAATCCTCACCAAGGACTTGGCACAATTAATATGTTTCCCATACATGAGTTGCTCGGAGTTGAGAAAGGTCCTAGGTTGCCCTGATTTTGACCATGAACAAGTGTCAAAGATTGTGTTTGAAGCCCTCGCCTCCAAGATTGAAGAGCCCTATGGGCAACACTTGTGTGCTTCTCCCTCTGTGGACCTTACATCCACCAAATGCAGTTTTCCAAGACGTGAGTACAATCGCCAACTTGTTAAGGTGGTGCAGTTTAAATTTCCTCGGTCTCGTTGTGCTGTCTACTTTGACATTGAGATAGAAGAGTGCTATGATCCATACTTTGAATCAGGAAAATTCTATTCTCAGCCATTCTGCCTAGGTGGACGCAGTTTTACCCTGCTCGTGGTCCCTCGCTACAACGTCAATTTATTTCTGCAAATGGCAGAAAATTCAGAAGCTTGCACCTTAGATTGTGAAGCTGCAGTGATGGATAAGTCATCGATGGAGTTGGTAACCAAGAAGAAGCTCAAAAACTATACTTTAACTTGTGACCAGGAGTTGGCCCTATTACACTGCGCGTGGGTTACCTATTTCATGCCAAAGAGGAGAGATGATGACTTTATCGACGGGATCTTACATCTTCGATTTGAATTTGCCCTCAACGACTCATTGGCTACTGTATAATGTTTTGTAGGGCAGGCTATGTACTTGGCAAGATGGGTGCAAAAGATGGGTTTGAATTATGCCCTTTTTAGTTTGTGTGTTGACTGCTACTCGGAATCAATGTTATGTAAATGGTGGTCTAAATGTACTCTGCTTTCAGATGAATAGCTTGGCTTGTCTGCTACTCCCAAGTCCTATCCTATGTAATGGCTTTTGAAATATAATATATCTTCGTACATACACATTACACAAAGATAACATGCAGACATGGCTCCAATTTATTTATGTGCATACACACAAATTACACAAGGACAAAAAGGAAATATATGAAAACGGATTGAAAGGGAAAATAAATTGAAGGGATTGAATTTATTTTTTACAGCTCCAAAAGTAGTTTCATACTTGTTAAGTTTTTGTTATCAAGATTTTAATATATGAGAACGGATTGAATTTTTATTTAAACAAGTCCTACGGTAATCATAACACATCTCATTAATCGGTCGATACTAATGGGCCTAGGGCTAAATGAATATATTAGCAACAGATTAATAATTCCCCATAACTTGATGAGGCTAATTTAACATCTCATTAATCGATTGATGCTATTGGGCCTGGTTGGGCCGAAATGACATTTTTAAATCTCAGGTTCCATCAAGGAGGGTCTGGTCCAATACTTCTTTTTATTGATTGTCAGAAGCTCTCCTTCTTCTTCCCACATCGCTTGTCAGAAGCTTCATAGAGGAGTTTATATAGCGGAGCAAAGCAGGGACGATTGTCTCTTCGGAGACATCTGATAAAATTGGAACGATACAGAGAAGATTAGCATGGCCCCTGCGCAAGGATGACACGCACAAATCGAGAAATGGTCCAAATTTTTTTCTTTTTTTGTTCATCTTGTATTTGCAAATTTTTTTATCTGTATTACTCTAGCATATCAATAGGTTTTTTGCTTTCAGTTGTTTGAATATTGACTATAATGAAAGATCTGTTTTTTGAATCTGTATTACTCTAGCATATGAATAGGTTGTTTTGCTCTCTGTTGTTTGAATATTGACTATAATGAAAGATCTGTGAATATTATTACTTGGGAAGTTTTGCAGGCTTGCTTTTTACTTGTGCCTAGTTGTAGAATCAATTTCAATATTACAAGATTTTTTATTAGCATGATCCATTGGGTATCACAAGATTTGCATTGAACTTGTCTGTCAGAATATACAAAGAGAATGTACAAGATTTCCATTATTTCCTTATTAGCTTATGGTCAATTAGTAAGATACAATTGATGTACTTTGCAGAAATTTCTAGTTGAAATTGCAACAAATCCATTTTATCAACCAAATTGTATATATATCTTACAATAATTCTATTTTGGTAGGTTTAAGAGCTGTCAATTTTGATGAGATGAATGTTGTTGCTGATGGTGATGTCATTAGTATCTAATTTTATTTATACTTTTGTATATCTTGAAATGAATAATTTTTTTTATGTATATCTTGAAATGAATATTCTTACAACTGGGCTTAGTAGGGTGCGCCAGGCCCATGAAATAGTGCAACACATGGGCGACGCCTGACGGCCCAAAGTAGCAAGCTACCTCATACGGGCCATTCCCTTGAAAAATAAATTTAATATCGAAGTGGGCCGATGGCCCACATATCAGATATTAAACTGATAAGAACAGATACTACACTTGATCTTAGCCAAAAGGCCGAGAAAGGTATGCCTTTACTCCATGTAATTTGGCTCATTTATATGGATTTTTTAATTTGTAGTATGTTCAAAGAAGCAATGTGGGATTGCTGTACGTGTTGTAGACCATTTTAATTTTTAATGGTAGTAGCTCCTGGCTCCAGTATTTTTGTTTCAATATTTAAGGTGTGTTGTAAACTTCAATCTTCCTATCCAGACTCCAGTATTTTTCTTTCAATATTCTCGTTCCATTGATTTCATGTACTGAGCACAGAGCTAATTACCCTTTCTCCTTTTACTAAAACATATATAATATTAGGTATACTTTCTAATGAGAGTCATGTTTTATTTGTTTGAATATAACGTTTCTTGTAGAACTAAAGTTAAGGCATGTAGATGAATGAAAAGTATATGTATTCTGCCAGATGAGATGAATGAAAAGTTTGAGAGGAGTTTTTCTCAAAATTCTCTTTCGTGTTCTTCAAATCACATAGTACAAATAATCACTTGGATCTTAATTTGTTCTTGTATCAGAGCGTAGGACAATCGAGTGAGACTGTGAGAGTGAGGGTTTTCGATCTGTTAAAATGGGAGAAGCAGACGATCTATTGGCTATTGTTGAGCTTGAGAACAAGGATAAAGTGATGTATTGTTTTGGACAAAAATTGTACTATGTTATGTCCTTTTAGAGGAGGCCTTAACCAATAAATTTAGCAGAGTGTTATCTTGCTTTGCGTTATAACTTATAAGGATTTCATTAAGTGAGTATTTTGTCCTGGCTAATGACGTGGGGTTGTGTTGATTCGTATATACTTTGTTTCAAATTAATTAGGTGCCAAGAAGAGGCAATGGCCTTGCCACTTTCTGCAATCAAGGCTATTCTAAAGACTGATGGTCTCCTTGTGAATTCAGAAGATGATGTTTTTAATTTTATCTTGGAGTGGGCTCGTGCACACTATCCCAAACTAGAAGAGCGTCGAGAAATCCTCACCAAAGACTTGGTGCAATTCATATGTTTCCCATACATGAGTAGCTCAGAGTTGAAAAAGGTCCTAGCTAGGTTGCGCTGATTTTGACCATGAACAAGTGTCAAAGCTCGTGTTTGAAGCCCTCTTCTCCAAGATGGAAGACCCCTATGGGCTACACTTCCGTTTCCAAGACGTGACTACAATCAAGGAATTGGCAGGGAAGTGCAACTTTAATTTTCTGAGTCTGGTTGTGTCGTCTACTTTGACATAAAGAAAGTAGAGTGCTTTAAGCTATGTCGTCAATCAAGACAATTCTATTCTCTACCATTCTGCTTTGGCGGACAATATTTTTTCTTCTTGGCGAAATGCACAAGGGACAAGCAGACCTAAGTCTAACATTAGTTTATTTCTACAACTGGCGGAAAGTTCAGAAGCTTGCACGTTGGATTATGAATCTGTAGTGATGAATAAGTCATCAATGGAGTTCCAGGTACAACAACAACATCTACCTAGGTAGAACCCGGTATAAACGGGATCTGGGGGGTCGAGATATACGCACCCTCACCCTGACTCGACGTCAGGAGGGTATCTAAGGATGGACCAAAGTAAAAGGGTAAAAGGCGAGCAACAAACGATAGAAAGGCTAGAGGGGGGAGTAGAAAGCGAGAGCGAAAAAGTATGCTAGAACACACAGAAAACGAAAACAGCGAAACTAAAAACACAGATAAGGCAAAGAGCAAGATACACCCTCCAAGTCTTCCCTGCTACCGCTACGTCATTGTAATTTTCTGACGCCATTGGTCCCTACATAATGCCAAGTCTGCTGAGACCGCCATCACAATAAAGTATTATTTTATGACTTCCTTCCAACTCTTCTTCGGTCTGCCTCTCACCCTGCGAAAATCGCTACCGATCAGCCTCTCAATTCTCCGAACTGAGGCATCTGAAGGTCTCCTCTGTATGTGCCTGAACCATCTGAGCCTCGACTCTCTGAGCTTTTCACCTATACTAGCCACTCCCACCTTGCTCGTGATCACTTCATTTCTGATCCTGTCCAATCTCGTATACCCGCACATCCACCTCAACATCCTTATCTCTGCTACCATCAACTTCTGCTCCTGAGCCTTAGTACTCGGCCAACACTCTGCCCCGTACAGTATTGCTGGTCCAACCACAGATTTGTAGAACTTTCCCTTGAGCTTGAGTGGGACTTTTCCGTCACATAGCACTCTGGATGCGCCCCTCCACTTCTGCCAACCTCTCTGGATTCAGTGCCTAATGTCCTCCTCGATACTCCCATCACTCTGCACGATTGAGCCTAGGTATCTGAACATCTCCTTTTTTGCTATGACCTCTCCTCCCAAGTGGACTTCATCATCCGGCTCGACCTCCTGACTGAACTTAAACTCAACATATTCTGTCTTGGTCTAGCTCAGCTTAAAACCCTCTGCCTCGAGCTTCTCTCTCTCCAAGATTCTAGCTTTCTGCAAACTCCCTCCCTAGACTCGTCCACCAACTCTATGTCATCAGCGAACATCATACGCCACGGTACCTCTTCCTGAATCTCCCTCGTCAACACATCCAGTATGACGGCAAACAGAAAGGGGCTCAAGGACGACCCCTACTTGGAAAAATTCTGTGTTTCCCCCAGGGTGCTCACACTTGTCAGCGAGCCTTATACATATCTTTTAGAATTCTGATATAAGTCCCTGAAACCTCTCTCGTCTCCAAACACCTCCAAAGTAACTCCCTCGACACCCTGTCATACGCTTTTTCCAAATCGATAAAAATCATGTGCAGATTTTTCCTCCTCTCTCTGTATGCCTCTACCAATCTTCTGATTAGATGAAAAGCCTCAATAGATGTCTGCCCTGGCATAAAACCGAATTGGTTGTCCGACACGGTGACTAATCTCCTCAACCTAACTTCAATCACTTTCTCCCACAATTTCATGGTATGGCTGAGGAGCTTGATACCCCTATAGTTGCTGAATTGTTGCACATCCCCTTTGCTTTTGTACAGTGGGATCAAGCTACTAAGCCTCCATTCTTCTGGCATCCTTGCCGTTCGGAAAATAACATTGAACAAAGACGTGAGCCATTCTAAGCCTCTCACACCCAACCATCTCCACACTTCCACTGGGATCTCATCCGGACCTACCGTTCTCTTGTTGCTCATCTTTCGAAGTCCTTCCTACACCTCGATTTTGGAGATGCGTCTGGAGAAGAGACAATCTGACCGGCCTCTTGGCTCCTCTGCTTATATTGTCGACCCCTGGCCCTCATTTAGCAAGCTACATAAGTACCTTTGCCAACATTCTTTTATTTGGCTATCCTCAACTAGCACATTTCCTTGCTGTTTCCAAATCCCTGCTCTTTTTCTCCCTTGCCCGAGCCAACATGTACAACACTTTCTCCCCTCTTTTTTCGTCCGTCACTTTGTACAGTTCCTCGTACGCTTTATCTTTTCTGATTGCCACTGTCTTCCTCGCTATCTTTTTTGCTACTTATATTCTGCCCAACACACTTCTCTGTCACTGCCACTGCTGTCCACCCAATTAATAGAATGCCAACTGTTTACCCTTAACCTTCTCTTGGGCTTCCTCATTCCACCAAACTTCTGCTCTTCTGTTGCTACTTCTGCCTCTGGTCATGCCCAACACCCCAGATGCTACTCTCCGAACACACTCTGCCATCCTGCCCCACTTGTCATCTGCACTGTCTCTAATTTGCCAAGCTCCTTTTGCCTCTACCTCCTCGAAAACCCTTTCTCTAAAGAACTGTCCAACTGTCTCGTTCAAAGGCCTCCATCTGATCCTCGGTTGCCTCTCATTAGCAGTTCTCCCTTTTCTGCGGACCCAGTCTAAGTCCATGACCAACAACATGTGTTGCGTTGAAAGGCCACTGTTTGGGATAATCTTACAATCCATGCAACTCCTCTTGTCCCTTTGTCTGAGTAGGAAAAAGTCAATTTGTGTCTTGTTTGAAGCACTCTTGTAGGTAATCAAGTGCTCATCCTTCTTTTTTAACCAAGAGTTCACTATTACACAACCAGAGGCCACTAAGAACACAAGTAAGTCCCGACCTCCGTCATTTCTGTCACCAAAACTGAAACCTAGCCTCCATGCACTTCTTTTTGATCTTGTACCTAGAGTTCGAAACCAGGTACAAGATCAAAACCTATACTTTAACTTGTGATAAGGAGTTGGACATGTTACTCTTCACGGAAAAACCTTGGTGATTACATCGACGGGATCCTACATGTTCGAGTAGAAGTTGCCATTAACAACTCGTAGGCTTTTGACTTGTCATAATGTATGGTTTTGCCATTAACACTATGGAGGATGTAAGGGCTCGTTTGGTATTGATATCAGATATCGGTATCGGATATCGGTATCGGGTATCGATATCGGTATCGGATATTCTAAAGGTTCCATGCTTTAAAAATCAATCGTAACTCTTGGATAATTTTCCAGTATGTTATGGTATTTAATTAGAAAACTGTGAAGGTCAATTAGATTTGCTATGTAAGTATACAATTGTTAAAAAGATATTAAGTTAACCATGAACTCAAAACCAAAATTCACCTTATCCAAGAATTTTAAGTTTAAACTGAACCATATTAATCCTAGTTATAATAATTCCTGGTCCATATTTGATCATTGCTGACCCAATTTGTTCCTTCCCATCTAACTCGTAAGAAGACTTCTGTAAATATTGCTTCACTAAATTATATGCAGCTTGATCTCAAATCAACAAAAGATTTTAAATTGATGAATCCAGAATATGATCAAAAGATTTTATGACATATAAGTTCCAACAACAAAGGGAATGTTCTCTATGAAGAGAGAGGGTGCAAAGACAAAGTTCAATTCTCTCGGTCGCACATGCTTTTCGAGGCCGTGTTTTGTTTTGTGCTGGGACTGAAGCACATATGAAAGGGTTAGGCCTCACTTTGCTCTTGTAAGTGTTCCCACATTGAGAAAACCCCAAATTTTACTAGTGAAAACTACTATAAGAACTCCAAATTGCTGATTTAAAACTTGCGGAGCCATGTAGTGAGCACAAAGTGAACTATTCTTTCTTCTTTTACTAAAGAATACCGTGTGTTCTCTACTTCATAAGTGGCATACCCTTATTTTTTGAGCAAGCTTTGCTTCCCGACGATAAATTATTAGGCCAGGCTCACACTTCATAAGTGGCATACCCAATTTTCTATGCTCTTGTTGATGACCTTATTATCTTCTTCATCAATTTTGCTGATAAAATCCAGAGGCTCACACTTCATTTCTTGAAATTGACTAGTATACTCCTCCAACTCATTCTCAAGTCTCATGTTACTTGAAAACGTATTATTATCTGAAATCACATTATAAAAATCCATGGATAAATATCATATTACAAGCCTACAAATTAAAGAGAGATAAATATATATCTGTGAAAATACCTTGAGGAAACATATATAAGGGGTCATTAGTGAAGCTATCGCCTACGAACGGAAAATTGTCCACGTGAAAATCTTGCAAGAAAAACTGGCCACCATGCCAATTCAATGGAGGATAATATTCACTTGGATCATGAGAAAAACAATGCAGTTGAGTCAAGCTATAAGCTAAAACATAGACAATGAAGATACTAATTATAAAATGTGGAAATTAAGTAAGGTAGTGTTTTAGTAGAATTACGTACATAGAATCAAATGGTGATAAGAACAAGTTGTCATCCTTGGAAGTGGATGAAAATGGAAGTGCAAATGCCTTACTCTTCTTATCCATCATAAGCATTGTAGATTGGAATCCGTAGTAGATTGGAAATGGGTTAATTAATTACAAGATGAAACTGAGAGGGTTGGATGTGATTTATAATAGCAGCCTCTATATATGAGATTAGATTCATGGAACTGAGATTAAGGGGAGTGGGAGTATATATGAAAGGGGAGTGTGAAAAGGCCGGCTAGAAACAATTAGAATTAATGACACTCTAATTATTACTAGTATATACGAACTGTGAAAAATGATGGTGCATGACTACATGCGGCTGTCAAAATTAATTGAAAAAGAAAGAAACTTCTTTTGATGAACTTTGAGGAGTGTATTGCATGCACACTGGAGGTTTAATGCTGGCCATAAATATCCGTTTTAATCTCATCTGTTGTACGTAGTAATTAATCCGTAATTGGAGAGTTAACATATATATGACGGTGGTGTGTAATTGATTTCAGGTAACGGATAGGACATGGAATAAGTATTCTGTAACCTCCATTCTTATTACGTGCCGAGAGCTTGAGAACTGACTGTTAAGTTGTTCCCAAGGCAGCGGAAGAAACTATCGCAAGTATTAGAAAGACAGAATGAACACAGTTCCCTTATAGAGGAACCCCACTACAACCAACTAGTTATATGGGTAAACCTCTACCTCCGCTTGGAGGATTTTGAATGACTTACTTATATTATTGATTTGTTCCTTAGTTACAAACAGCCAGATTCAAACTTCTTTGTTCCTACGAATTCTACCTAACTCTAGCAACACTAATGAATCTTCTCAACTGAGTTCCTAAGCGAACAACAATCACTAAATAAGTAACTCAAACCTTACACCGAATCGCAGTTCTCTTTCTCCTGGGAACTTGGCTTCACCGTCGTCGAGATCAGACACTCGCCGCCGGGGACTTCTCTTCTTCTTTCTCTTTCTCTGTTGTGGGTATTTGTGAGTTCTGGGAGAAGTGCTCAATTCGAGTACTATTCATTTGGCTTTATACTCGAGTGAACTTGGGCTTCAATCGCATCTTTCATTTGTGTCCGAAATGCCCTTTGCTTGATGCCCAAGTTGTACTTTCTTCACATGTGACTTCAACTTGAACTAGGTCAACTTCTTGAATTGATCGGACCGTTGGATCAATCGTGACAGTCTGCTCCTCAGACTGTGCCTTCATCCTGTCCAAGACAGGATCCCGTGATATGCGCTGAACGGTCCTTGTCCTCACATGTGAGTTCCCATGTCGTGGGAACTGTCCTCTTCAGAGTTCCTTTGAGAGAAACTCTTCATCGTGTAAGCCTGTGTTCTCTGGTCATTCCTGGGAGTTCTCATTTCATGGGAACTCTTCATTGTGTACTCATTCATGGAAGTTCTTTGCTCAACCCGTGTTCCTTAGAAATACTTGATCAAAGCACATTAGTTCCCTTATATCGTTTGTCATTATCAAAACTCGGAGAACTGTATCGTTGTTCCGATGTTCAGAACCAGAGGTCCCAACATCGTTCCAACAATTTCCCCCTTTTTGATGATGACAAACCTATCATAAAAATCAGCAAGTATTTTAAAGCATGATATGCAAATGAGTTCCTACGCGTATTCCTAGGGAGCCACTTCTTGTGAATCACTGAGTTCGTACTTAGCTTTTTATGCAATTGTTCCCCCTTAGCTATAGTGTATTCTGTGATATCTTTTCAACTTAACTCATCTCGCATTTTTTGTCTTTCCCCCTTTTGACATCATCGAAAACAAGTAAACACATAGATAAGGAAGGAAAAGAACACGCAATCATACTAAAAACCATTCATTACTTAAGCAAAAAAATGTACATAGGAACACAAGAGACAATATTTGTGGGAACATTGAGGCTAAGAAAAAGAAGGAAAAGATCATGGGCTTGGTGGGAACAGGGCATCACAAAGCCGTGTCAAGACTAGTACAAGCTTTTCCTGGCCTTTAGCAATTTGTTCTTGGTCCCTTGCCATCTTTTCTTGTTCCCTGGCTATCTTGTCGAGAGTGTTGGCAATGTGCACCAACACTTGAGTGTTCCCATCTTGAGTGCCTTCACCAGATGGCAGCCTTTCTTGTTCCTCCACTGGCTCAGAGTGCCGCATTTTGTGGACCACAGAGATGTCCAGTTCCCTACCTATGGTGACCTCTTCCTTGGATGTGTCGTAGAGGCCCTCTCTGAGCAAGAGTTTCTTGATGAGGCCAGCATAAGGGAGGGAGTGGGATTTGGAAGCCATACACTTCTCCATGTGCCCCAAAATTATGCGAGGAAGATTTATGGGCTTTTTGAGGAGGAAGTGGTAGAGGATAATGGCATCAGTGATGTTGATGACAAGGCGCTTCTCTTGGTGAGGGATCACCATGTTGATGATGAATTGATGAGCCAACTTGGCTATGAGGGATAGGTGATGAGTAGAGGTGCCAGTGGTGGGAACACGGCCCTCGTAGATCGTGTTATAGATCACCTCGCTATTGAAGTCGTCCCAGCTCTTGGTGGGCAGTTCCTGGAGTCCCTATACGGGGACCTGTAGTTGAAGGCGGATTGTGGATGTGGTGAAGATGAAGTCATCGCCTTCGAGGGAGAGAGTTCCCTTGGTGTCGTTGTCATGGACCACAAAATGGTTGTAGAATCGGCGCACCTGAGAGGGATCGACACTCACGGCCTCACTACACATGTGGTCCTATCCTTGGGCTTTGATCAGGTCCCATAGTTGCCCTAGCCCTTCATCGACGAGCTGTTTTTCTGAGAGGATGAGTGGGGGAAGGAGCTTTGGATTCTCAGAGATATGAATTTTCCTGGGCACAGTTCCTTTCCCTTTCTTCTTGGAGTTCCCCCTAGAGACCGTAGTCTTTCCTTTTTGCTGAGGGGGGTCAGCCGCTTCGAGCAGCAGAGGCTGGTTCCTTTCTTCTGGGGCTTCTGCGGACACCACCATTTGGTGTCCGGGAGTCGGGATGCCAGCGGGCCCAGTGACATTGGTGGCCTCCTCATGGTCCTCAGCGTCATCGCTAGAGGTCCCTTCATCTTCGGAGGAGGTCAACCCAGTTTCCTCCTCGTTATCGTCTTGATGATAACTACCGTGCCCAGCATCATCAGTTGAGGCTGGGTTCCCTTCTTCTTGGGCTTTTCCTCCTTGGTTTTCGGAAGGCCCTTTGAGTGCGTCTTCAAATTCTTCCTCGAGGGCCTTTAGTTGGGCTTCCTCTTCTTCAGTTCCCATCACGATGGGTGCTTTGGCCTTCTGGCGAGCAAGGACTCCGATGGGGAGATTATCCTCGTCGGAGTCGAGGTCTATGGTTTTCTGGGCCGAAGGCGGTGGGGAAGGGAGTTGTATTGTGGTGGGAGAAGAGGGAGGTAGAGGAGAATGTTGTGGGGTTGGGACCTTGGGAGTGGAAGGAGGAGGAGTAGGAGTGCGAGCCTTGGGACTTGAGGTCCCAGAGGCAGATTTTGAAGTGATGGGGGATTTGGGAATGGGTGAAGTGGGTGGGGGAACTCTGGGGGAGGAAGAGGATGGAGGAATCTTCGTTGGAGAAGATGGAGGAGGGTTAGTAGTTCCCTCAACCATGGGAACAGGGGAGGAAGAGATTATCGTGGAGTCCCTGGGACCAGAGGTCTCAGAGATTGGTTGGGGACGAGGGCGAAAGAGCTTCTCGACCTCGGATGGGTGAACGACGACATAGGCGTCGGGTTTGGACAAAATAAGGACCTCCTCCATGTTGAGGAGGGATTTCTTCTTTGGCATGGGAAGAGAGGGGGATGAAGAAGTGGAGATTTGTGAGTGTTTGCGTTTGGAGGATTTGTGTTTGGATTTTGAGGAGTGGTGTTTGGATTTGGAGGGATCTTTGGAAGAGTGTTTGTGTTTGGATTGTTTGGGTTTTTCGTATTTGGAAGGGGGTTCGGATCCGAAACTGTCGACGATGACAATCGCGGAGGAAGAGGGAGGTGGAAGAGTGGAGGTCGGCGGTGCTGGAGGTTGCGCCGCCGAGGGAGGAGGAAGAAAGGGACTTACATAATTGTAAAGTCCCTCGATGAGTACATCGCGAAGAGCTTCATCTTGCTCGTTCTCGATGTCGTCCATTATAGAGAGGAAAAGGGCTTTAGGATGTTCTTGAATCCATGCCTTCATCTCGGCATAAGAATGGGCTGGAGCCATTTGAGAAAGGTTTGGGAAAGAGAAGGTTTTTGGAAGTTTTCTCGAAAGAGGGAGGAGGCAAAGTTACAGAGGAGGAGAATGACAGGGAAGGATGAGGAAGAAGGAACCCAAAAGTGGTAAAGTAGGGTTTTATGTGAAAGAGAGACAAGGGTAGAAAGGGAAGTTGGTATCCTCGATAACCGTTGGCCAATGAAATCGGAGGGGCGTTTCAACTTCCTTAGCACGCCTCTGACACGCGTCGTTTTCTTTCCTGGGAAGTCCTTTTGATTTTTGAATACTTGGCCCAAAACGCTTCAGAGTCTGACACAATTTCCCGTTTCCCTAGTGAAGTGTCATCTTTTTAGATCCAGTGTTCCCTTGCTTTTGCCTATCAGTTCCCATGATCTTTGGAAAGGTCATATTGAGTGGAGAGGTTAAGGGAACTCACACTCAATTTTCTTTGTGAGGCTGAGGAACTCAAAAGAGAACCAGACAATTGCAACTCGATTTTGGGATAAAGAGTTTGGCTCATGAGAAACGTTTGTCTGGTCCTTAGCTGAGGGTAGGTTTTATGATCAACCGTCATAGTGGCGTGTAAAGAGGGTTAGAGGGAACTCTGGTTGATCATTTTGGGACAAAAGAAATAGTGTTCCTCCATACAAATCAAGCTCTATACTAGTAATATGGCAAAATGAAAGCAATGAGTCCTACAGTTCCCTAGCATGCATTTCCAGTTAGACTAGTCAAGCATTGAGGGAGAGACAAACAGGGACTTGTTTAGTTTAGAGTTATCATCCCCAGAAGCATTCGAAAACGCTGGTAGGGACGTCTGTCTAAAGCTTTGGTGAGAATGTCCGCAATTTGCTCTTCCGTTCTACAGTGTTGCATGGAAATGTTCCCAGTTTCAACATTGTCACGTAGAAAATGATGTCTAATGTCTATGTGCTTAGTCCTAGAGTGATGCACATGATTTTTGGATATGTTAATGGCACTAGTGTTATCACAGAGTATGGGAACTGGGCCAAAAGACATACCATAATCCTGAAGTTGGGACTTGAGCCATAATACTTGGGAACAGCATGATGTGGCAGCCACGTATTCTACTTCAGCTGTGGAGAGTGCCACTGAATTTTGCTTCTTGGATCCCCATGAGACTAAGCATGACCCAAGGAACTGGGCCATTCCTGATGTGCTCTTTCTATCAACGAGGTGTCCAGCAAAATTTGCATCTGTATAAGCAATGAGCTCAAGGAACTGTTCCTTGGATACCAGAGGCACAAGTTGTCGTTCCCTTTGAGGTACCTGAAAATCCTCTTCACCTCTTTCAGGTGTGATTCTTTGGGGTTAGCTTGAAAACGTGCACATAAGCACACTGAGAACATGATGTCAGGCCTACTAGCAGTTAAGTATAGGAGAGAGCCAATCATACCTCTGAAGTTCCTTTGATCGACACTTACCCCTGTTTCATCGGCATTTAGCCTGGAGTTTGGTGAGATGGGAGTGTCGATGGGCCTTGAGTGGTCCATCCCATACTTGACTAGCATTTCTCTGATGTATTTTTGTTGATGAATCCTTGTTCCCTCTTTTGTCTGAGATATCTGGAGTCCTAGGAAGAACGTGAGTTCCCCTATGAGACTCATCTCAAACTCACTGCTCATGAGGTCCTTAAACTTCTCTACAAGAGTTTCGTTGGTTGCTCCAAAAACAATGTCATCAACATAAACTTGAACAGTCAAGATATCCTTAGACTCTTTCTTAAGGAAAAGAGTTTTGTCTATGGAACCTCGAAGGTATCCATGAGACAGAAGGAACTGAGCAAACCTGTCATACCATGCTCGAGGAGCTTGTTTGAGTCCGTAGAGGGCCCTCTCCAGGAAGTAGACGTGGTTGGGTAGCTTCTCATCTTCGAATCCTGGGGGTTGAGCTACGTATACTTCTTCTTTGAGGTGCCCATTGAGAAATGCCGTCTTCACATCCATCTGGTATAGCTTGAATCCTTTGTGGGCTGCATAGGCTATGAGAAGATGGATGGCCTCGATCCTTGCAACTGGTGCGAAGGTCTCGTCATAGTCGATTCCTTCTTCTTGTCTATAGCCTTGAGCAACCAAACGAGCCTTGTTCCTAGCTACGGCCCCAGTATCATCTAGCTTGTTCCGAAAGACCCATCGAGTTCCTATGATGTTCTTGTTTTTGGTCCTAGGAACTAGCTTCCACACCTTGTTCCTCTCAAATTGGTGTAGTTCTTCTTGCATAGCTTGGATCCAGTCTGGGTCCTTTAGAGCTTCTTTGATGCTTTTTGGTTCCACCATTGAAACAAAGGCATTAAAAGCACAAAAATTATTGAGAGAAGAGCGAGTTAGAACACCTTTTTCAAATGGAGTGATGATGTTGTCGATGGGGTGATCTCTCTTTTGGTGGTAGTTTCTTGTTAGAATGTGTGAGACGTCAACCTGTTCCCTTGACTCTTCTTCATCTGTGTCTTGAGCCTCCTCTTCCTCAGGGAAACAGTTGTGTTCAGCTTCTTCGCTGGGACTTTCATCAGGATTCTCTTCGGAGTTCCCTCGTTGTCCCCCCTGAACACTAGATTCTGGTGCATTTTCATTTTGGGGAACAAGAGAGTTGGAGGCATCTTGTGGTTCTTCTGTTGAGGAGGGAACTTCAAAGGAGCTTTGATCTGTGGAGTTTTGATCTCCTTCGTTGTTCCCTGATTGTGGGGCATTGTTCCCACTTAGATAGTCTTCATCTTTCTTTCTTGGTTCATCCTCATCGTCTTCTTCTTCTTGTCTGACCAGCTTGAACAGAGTTCCCTTTCCTTGGGCCTCTGTTCCCATCTTTACAGATTTCTCGTCAAAGATGACGTGGATGCTTTCCTATATCTTCTTGGTCCTCTTGTTATAGACCCTGTATGCCTTGCTATGGGAAGAG
This sequence comes from Fallopia convolvulus, assembly GCA_964016875.1. NCBI lineage: Eukaryota > Viridiplantae > Streptophyta > Magnoliopsida > Caryophyllales > Polygonaceae > Fallopia > Fallopia convolvulus. Next base: position 49,892,833 of record OZ024726.1, on the reverse strand, counting down.
TATCCCAGGAATATCCCTTCATCGCTTCTAGGCTTAAATTTGCCGAGGTTGTCCTTCCCATTGTTGTGAACGAAGCATTTGCATCCAAAGGTCCTCAGATGAGAGATGTTGGGCTTCCTTCCTTTGATCAGCTCGTAGGATGTCTTTTTGATCATGGGCCTAGTCATGGCTCGATTTAAGATGTAAGTAGCTGTGGAGATTGCTTCAGCCCAGAAACTTGGAGGAACTCCACTTTCTAGCATCATGGTCCTTGCCATGTCTTCCAACGTTCTGTTTTTCCTTTCCACCACACCATTCTGTTGAGGAGTCCGAGGAGCTGAGAAATTGTGAGATACACCATTGTTGTCACAATATCTTAGGAACTCTGAGTTCTTGAATTCAGTTCCATGGTCAGATCTGAGTGACTTGAGCTTGATTCCCATGCTCACTTCCATCCTCTTGATTAGTCTCTCGAACTCTTTGAAGGTATCTGATTTTGATCTCAAGAAAAGTACCCATGTAAATCTCGAAAAGTCATCAATTAAGACATACATGTACCTTTTTCCTCCGTAGCTTTCAGTGTCCATGGGACCACAGAGATCCATGTGAATCAGTTCCAATGGTCTTGTAGTGCTAACCACCTTTTTGGGTTTGAACGAGCTCCTGGTTTGCTTCCCACGAACACATGCTTCACACATCTTGACTCCTTCAAGGTTGATTCGTGGGAGACCAATGACTAGATCCTGTAGATAAAGCTTCAAGATTTGATTGATACATGCATGGCCCAGTCTCTTGTGCCAGAGTTCTGTTTCGTCAAGGGAACTTGCCAAGCACAGTTTCCTTGGTGGCTCAAAGTCTGTATCCACCACATATATGTTGTTGGACCTTCTTCCTTTCAGGATGATTTTGTTAGTCTTCTTGTTGATCACTAGACATTCCTTTGAGTCAAAGGTGACGATGTTGTTCCCTTGATCACATATCTGAGAGACGCTCAAGAGATTGAATCCCAGATCTTTCACCAAGTTAACGTTGCTGATTTTGATTGATTTGTTGAGTAACACTTCCCCTGTTCCTATGATCTCTCCTTTATTTTTGTTGCCAAAGGACACGTGACCTCCTTCGGCCTTTGGGTGGAGTGAGGTGAGGTTGTCTTTGTTTCCGGTCATGTGGTTGGAACATCCACTGTCAATGACCCATGTGCTGTTCCCCCTCACTGCCACCTACAAGAAGAGTTAGTTTTTGAGGACCCAGGCAAGATGACTCTTTCCTGGTTCCTTGCAAGGGAAGACAGTCTCAAATAGCACATAATCAGCAATGTTAATGTCACGAGAGTACTTGTTATAGGCAGAGTTCCTATGGTTGTTTCTTTTAATGGGAGCTCTAGCAGGCTTGTTGGTTTGTTGATTCTGCTTGTTCCAGTACTCGTGGTTTCTCTGGGCTTGGGCCTTAGCTTTGGGACAGCTTTCCTTGTAGTGCCCATGAGCACCACAGTTCCAGCAGGTCTTATAATATTCTCCTAGGTAGTACTTAGGATGGGGTCTCTGTATCCTGTTCCTATCCATAGTTTCCTTGTTGTACACTCTAGACCTGTTTCCCTTAGCTATTTGAACATACAACTTGTGTCTAGTGTTCCCAGTGTAATAATCTACTTCTCCATTCACCCCACTCTCCAGAACACGGATTTTCTCTTCCAAGTGTGCATTTTTCTGTTTCTCACACTGAAGCTCTAGGGCCCTACACTCGTTCATCTCTTTTTCACTCAAAGGGGACTTCCCTTTTCTAGGGCTCTCTGACTCATACCCTATTCCGTGTCTGGCAGGGACAAACTTGGTTTGGGAACTAGAGGCTTCAGAGTTCCCTTTTGCTTTACTCAGATTTTGTAGAAGGGTGTTCTCATCACTTTCTAGAGTTTTAAGCTCACTCTCAAGTTCCACGATGTGAGACACATAAGACTGAAGTTTTTCTAGAAGGGACACACAGTTGGGACATGGCTCTAGACCAACTAGTTCAGCATTTGTGTGTTCCGATTTTTCCAACTTCTTTTGCAGTTTAATATTGTCTTTGACAAGGCTTGAGAGAATTTTAAGCAACTCAGGTTTTTCATAATTATTCAAGGAAGCAAGAACGGATTCAGTAGTTACCTCACTGGGTTGTTCCCCAGTGGTGTCTCCTATGGCCATTGCACACATGTCGGGAGATGCCCAGGCTTCAGGATCTTCGTCCTCGTCATCGTCCCAGGTGGCGATGTAGGCCTTCTTTCCTTGCTTTCGATCGTCAGTTCCCAGTAGGCACTCCTTTGCGAAATGTCCCTTTTTGTAGCACTTGTAGCATGTGACGTCCGAGAGGTCCTTTTCAACTGGTCTTCTTTGGGAACCTTGTCCTTTCTGTGAGTTCCCATTCCCCTTTTTGAACTTCCCTTTGTAGAAGGATCGAAGGGCCCTTGTTACAAGTACCAGTTCCTCATCCTCTTCTTCTTCAGATTCTTCATGTTGCTCTTGAACTGACTTGAGCATTTTTTCAAGTTTGAGGGCAATTCCTTGGTGTGCCCTCGTTTGCTCCTTGTCATCTATCTTTCTCTTCTTATATCCCACCAGTTTTCCAAAGACCTGGTGGAGCATAAGAGCTCTGTTTTCGGGATTCTCTTTGAACATCATTCTTTCATTTGTCCATTCTCCAGTCAACCCATTGAAGAGTTGTTGAACCTTCATTTTATTAGTGACTTCCTCTTTAGTGATCCCAAGGCCAACCATCTTGGTGTAAAGTCCCTCGAAACGGGATTGGTAGCTATCGACGGATTCTCCTATCTCCATTTGGAAGGTGAAGAACTCCCTCCTTGCGTTCATCTGAAGATCTTCTCGGAGGTCTGAGTTCCCAATGTGCATTTGTTGAATGGCTTCCCACACTTCCTTTGCCGTGTCTAGGTTTGCCACTCTGTCGCAGTCTTGCACCGACATGGCATTCTTGAGGTACTGAATGGCTTTGAAGTTGGCCTCCATGCACTTGTACTCATTGGGTCCCCATTTTGAAAGATCATTCTCAATCGCTGGATCAATTTTGAAGTTCCCTTTTTCTATGACGCACCAACCTTGGTAGTCTTGGCTGCGCATCCAGTTCTTCATGTCGCGTTGCCAGACTTCGAATCTACCAGTGATGAGCCTTGGTGGCTTGCTGTTGTTGTGACCGACTTGGGTGAGTTCGTGAGCCATGTTTGAGACATGCGATGCTAACACAAATCTAGAGCAACCTTGCTTTGCTACCAATTGTTGGATCGTAACCGGTTAGCTTAGAGCTTGGGAACTGGCTGTTAAGCTGTTCCCAAGGCAGCGGAAGAAACTATCGCAAGTATTAGAAAGACAAAATGAACACAGTTCCCTTATAGAGGAACCCCACTACAACCAACTAGTTGTATGGGTAAACCTCTACCTCCGCTTGGAGGATTTTGAATGACTTACTTATATTATTGATTTGTTCCTTAGTTACAAACAGCCAGATTCAAACTTCTCTGTTCCTACGAGTTCTACCTAACTCTAGCAACACTAATGAATCTTCTCAACTGAGTTCCTAAGCGAACAACAATCACTAAATAAGTAACTCAAACCTTACACCGAATCGCAGTTCTCTTTCTCCTGGGAACTTGGCTTCACCGTCGTCGAGATCAGACACTCGCCGCCGGGGACTTCTCTTCTTCTTTCTCTTTCTCTGTTGTGGGTATTTGTGAGTTCTGGGAGAAGTGCTCAATTCGAGTACTATTCATTTGGCTTTATACTCGAGTGAACTTGGGCTTCAATCACATCTTTCATTTGTGTCCGAAATGCCCTTTGCTTGATGCCCAAGTTGTACTTTCTTCACATGTGACTTCAACTTGAACTAGGTCAACTTCTTGAATTGATCGGACCGTTGGATCAATCGTGACAGTCTACTCCTCTGACTGTGCCTTCATCCTGTCCAAGACAGGATCCAGTGATATGCGCTGAACGGTCCTTGTCCTCACATGTGAGTTCCCATGTCGTGGGAACTGTCCTCTTCAGAGTTCCTTTGAGAGAAACTCTTCATCGTGTAAGCCTGTGTTCTCTGGTCATTCCTGGGAGTTCTCATTTCATGGGAACTCTTCATAGTGTGCTCATTCATGGAAGTTCTTTGCTCAACCTGTGTTCCTTAGAAATACTTGATCAAAGCACATTAGTTCCCTTATAGCGTTTGTCATTATCAAAACTCGGAGAACTGTATCGTTGTTCCGATGTTCAGAACCAGAGGTCCCAACATCGTTCCAACAGTACTCCATATTAAAGTTTAGTTAAAAGGCAAAATTAGCAATGGATAACGCTAAATAATAACGATTGCAAGACTTCAACAGATTAAGCTTGGGAGTAATTAGTAATCAGTACCTTGTTAAGATTGACATTTTGAAGAAGTAATCAAATTTATCCAAGCACTGCTCTAAATTTGTAGAGCATATCTAGGACTTTTATAGATCGAGATTGATCACTCTGGAGCTTTGTTACGCAATCTTCCTTCATGTATAATGTGCAATTTTTCGTTTTTTTTGGTTTGTTGTTGTCTCAGCTGACTGTTTGTTTTCAATGTTTCTGACTTGTAGAAGTTACATGATACAATTAAATCATAGAAATTGTTGGGCCTCTCCGAAATATGGCCCAAGGGGACATTGCCAGCCCGAGACGAATAGCCCACATCGTTTGTTGGAGAAGAAAATCAAAGAAGCAGTCAAAGGCGTGGCGAGAATCTCAGATTTGGTAATTAACCACCTCAACGGCTACCTCATTCATGCCAGTGGCGAAATCTCCGGGATACGCTAGGTGCTTCACCAACGGTCCAAATGGAAGAGAAGGTTATAAAATAAGGACGAGGCAGACGTAGAAGACACATCGACTCACACACTCAAAATCAAGTGCTAAAAGCTCAATTCATTCTTTCTCAATATTTCTATTTAAGAGTTCGTTTGTACCAACCAAATATTCATCCACAATCTCAATAACAATACAAATACTACAATTTGCTTGCCTTTATTCTTTTTACTTGCTCTTATTCTCTAATATTCCATTTTACTTTACGCTTTACTTGTAGTTTGTAACGCGTTGTGATTACTTTTTTGTTAGGATTCCCTCATCTTAGCAGGTAACACGTTTGCGTGGTTAATCTCTCCAAAATAATTGGCGCCCACCGTGGGGCCCTAGCTAAAAAGAAGTCATGCTAAAAGGATCTACAAGTTCTATCAACAAGATGGATGGAATTCAGACTACTTACAGTCACGTGGGAGGTCTCGAGAACCATGAGATCAATCAGGAAGGTGACAACAAACGAACTGGGAATGCTGATGGAGCCGGGAATGTAGAAGGAGTTGATCAAGATTCCGGGAACGCAAATGGCAACCCTGCTACTTCGGTGGAACGAGGAGTAGGGGGTGGTGATTCTAACATCATCATGGAACTCCGCGCGACGATGATCACCCTCCAAAAAGACTTGGAAAACCAAAAGGAGGCTCACGCTAGATTTACCGAGGTATATGAAAAGCAAATCAAAACTTTGACTAATGAACGCAATTTGTTTCGATCTCAGGTACAATCAGCTCCCACCCGACCACGCGGAACGGACGCGGTAGAAGGAGTCGCCAGACAATTAGACATGGATGATCCAAGTCTCGTAACGCCTGATGTCGTCAGACCGGTAACTGGGTATTAGGTAAATGGCTGAGGTTTCCCAATTACGGGAACGCCTCAAAGCTCTAGAGGACCGAATCACTCAAGTCCCAAGAGCATCTCAACCGATAGCAATGGAAAGAAGGGACGGCTACACAGACTCTCCCTTCGTACCCGCTATCGCAAGAGTCGACATCTCCCGAAAGTATCACGTCCCCGATGTACCTAAGTACGAGGGGGTAACAGATCCTGATCAACACATAGCTGCATTCAAGCAGGCTATGAACATTAGCACAGTCCCTTTTGACATGAAGGAGATTGTTATGTGTCGTTGGTTCGGAAACACGTTATCCGGACCCACACTCAATTGGCACTCACATTTACCTCTTGGAAGTATTTCATCTTTTGCTGAGTTGATTGACAAGTTCAGAGTAAAGTTTGCAAGCATTCGACACGCTAAGAAACGATCAAGCGATCTATATCGCATGGTTCAGAAACCCGGAGAATTCTTGAAGACCTTCCTTAACCGCTACAACGAGGAGCTAGTGACTATAGAAGGATGCGATGCCGCCACAGCCGTGGAAGCATTCCGAAGGGGCATCTCAGTTTGTAATCCTGAGTTATATCGCGAATTAACTAAGTACCCTTGTTCAAATTTCAATGAAGTGCAGGTGAAGGCGTTAGCGCATGTGCGATTGGAGGAGGATGACCTCTTCACTGAAAAAGTTATTAGCCCTCACCGGCCAGAGTGAAGACAAGAAAGGCGAGAACACAGATATGCTCCATATTCCACTTCATCCCCTGCCAAAACAACTGTCAGTACGACATTTGCTAGGTAAGGCTAAAGATATGAAAATTTCAGGCTGCCTCCCACACTTTCCCATTAAAACTTCTATGTAGATGCAACAGAGGTAGTTCGAACTCTCAACAGGATGTGGGAAATTGTCAAATGGCCCCGAAAGAGTAATATACCTTCGCATCAGAAAGACAAGTCCAGATGGTGTGATTTTCACTTTGACCACGATCACCGAACGGACGAGTGTATCGCGTTGCGGAAGGAGGTAAGCGAACTATTACACAGGGGGTACCTCAAGGATTTATTATCAGAAAAAGCAAAGGAGCAGTTAGAGCGCAACAAAGGGAAAGCTAGCCCTCGTCCACCTCCGAAGCATACTGGAGTAATCAACGTCATCACCGGGGGATCTGAAATCTATGGTATAACGTACTCCGCAGCAAAGAGAATCGCAAGGGATACTAGGAGAGAATGTCCCAGAGCTCCTCCACGAACGGGTCACGACGTGATGCCAATTACCTTCGATGATGTCGAAGAAGAGGAAGTTCATCACGACTGTTTAATAATTTCTTTAACAATAGCAAATTTCCTTGTTAAAAGAATATTAGTTGATAACGGAAGCTCCACTAACTTGCTCATGTTGGATGCTTTGTACAGCTTAGGTCTTCGGATGGATGACATTGTCAAAAAAAATCTACGACTTTAGTAGGTTTCAATGGCGAATCACGCAACACGTTGGGAGAAATATCCTTACCGACCATCGCAGGAGGAAAAAACTACCAGGTAAAATTTCAAGTACTTGATTGCCCGTCACCTTTTAATTTCATTCTGGGCAGGCCATGGATCCACGTGATGAGAGCTATCCCTTCCACTTACCATCAATGTGTGAAGTTCTTGACGCCATGGGGTGTTCAAGAAATCAAGGGGGAACAAAAATTAGCAAGAGAATGCTACTCCGTGACGATGAAAGCAACAACTTCGAAAAACCTACAACTTAAAGCAGGGAATAAGTCGTCAGATTAGCAATTAAAGGACTGTAGAACAACCACTTACTATGTAAAGCCGGAAACGCCCGAACTCGAAGAAGTCGCTCTTGATCCACTTGATCCATCAAGAAAAATTAAAATAGGAGCAGACCTGGAGCCCACTTTACGTGAACAATTGGTGGAGTTCCTACGGTCCTACATTGATTGCTTTGTGTGGTCGAACGAGGATATGGTGGGCATTGATCCTAACGTGATCACATATGCCCTCAACGTCAACAAGAGGATGCCATCAGTAAAGCAGAAAAGATGTAAGTTTGCACCCGAACGAAATCAGGTAATCAACGACGAGGTAAAATCCTTGCTTGAGTCCGGAAAAATTACAGAGGTAAGATATCCTGATTGGCTTGCAAACGTGGTTGTTGTAAAAAAGAAAAACGGAAAGTGGCGCATTTGCGTAGACTTTACCGGTTTAATTAAAGCATGCCCTAAAGATTCATTCCCATTGCCTCATATCGATGCAATGGTGGATGCAATGGCTGGGCACAAGCTTTTAACTTTCATGGATGCATTTAGTGGATATCATCAGATAATGATGCATCCCGACGATCAAGAAAAACCTGCATTCGTAACCAATCAAGGAACTTATTGTTACAAAGTTGTGCCTTTCGGGTTAAAGAACGCAGGTGCTACTTATCAGAGATTGGTTAATAAGATGTTTCAGGAAAAACTGGGGGATACGATGGAGGTGTATATTGACGACATGCTAGTCAAGTCATTGAAGGCGTAGGACCATATCACCCACTTAAAGGACGCGTTCCAGATCCTACGAAGCTACAAAATGAAATTGAATCCGACCAAATGCTCTTTCGTAGTTACATCAGGGAAGTTCCTCGAAACATAGTAACGCAAAGAGGAATCGAGGCGAGCCCGGATCAGATCAAGGCAATAATGGAGCTACAATCACCAAAGTGCGTCAAAGACGTCCAAAAATTGACAGGGCGAGTAGCAGCTTTGAACCGATTCATATCTCGATCCTCGGACAGAAACAAGTTGTTCTATGATATCTTGAAGAAGAACAAGTCATTTGAATGGACGGAAGCACATGAAGAAGCTTTCATAGAATTAAAAAAATATTTATCTAACCCTCAAGTGCTTTCTAAACCCAAGCCAGACGAGAAGCTGTATGTATACTTGGCTGTAATCGAAGTTGTTGTAAGTGTCGTCTTGATCCGAGAGGAGAATGGAGACCAATTGCCCATTTACTACGTAAGTAAAACCTTGCTTGATGCGGAAACCAGGTATTCACTCGTGGAGAAACTTGTATTGTCTTTGGTAATGGCTTCAATAAAATTACGTCCTTATTTTGAAAGTCATTCTATTATCGTGAGGACTAAATATCCAATGAAGAGTATCATGTCAAAGCCAGAATTGTCAGGTCGGTTAATGAGGTGGCTGATACACCTTAATGGTTACGACATTACTTACGAGCCACGAACAACAATGAAATCTCAAGCCTTGGAGGATTTTGTGGTCGACTTCACTCCTACCATTTTGGAACAAGAGAATCAAGACGTGTTACATGTAACAAGTTCATGTGGGTGCGGCAAGTGGTTAATGCATACAGATGGAGCATCAAACCAGGTAGGCGTAGGACTGGGGGTAGTCCTGAAGTCACCACAGGGGGATAGGATAGCCCAGGTTATTCGATGTACGTTCAAAGCCACCAACAATGAAGCAGAATATGAGGCGCTTATAGCAGGGTTACTGATGAGGTATTTTTCAGTCGTTTTACCTATCAAAGAATCCTAACTTAACCAATCTGAGTAGAATGGTAAGCAAGGGTCGATCCCACAGAGACTCGTGTATTAATGTTATTACTTATGTGCCAAGTAACTAAAGGGGGGTTTTCAGAATGATTATCTAAACTAATATGCAAGAATAAAACTAACTATGAATGCAAAGATGATTTGAATATATGTAAGACAAACGTGTTCAACTAGTTAGATCCATCATGATATTGATTCGTTGATCATCGATTCTCTTGATTCTCTTCTCACTTGAATAATCTATTATGGATAATGACCCTACTAAGGATTAAAACCCGAACTTCATATATAGTTGATAGAACAACCAGTCTAACAACCCTAATTAAATAATAACCTAGAAGACCTTCTAGATTCAATTAAATAACAGCATGACGATTCAAGTTATCAATAGAAACAAACACTTAGAGCAACCAAACATCTAAGTGACTTGTGAATTTATTCCCTACTTTAATCAACTTGTCCAACCGGTACTAAATTAATTAAAGTCTACTCTTGATCTAATTAACTCCAACCGGTAATTAATCAGATTCAGTTGTAAATTAACCTAGAAATTCTATTAGGTAGCTAATCTAACAAAACCCTAGAATAATTCTGATTCAGTTAAGCACAAGGAATAATTTCTATTCAAGTTTGTTGAGAATCAATTAAACCTCACAACTACATACAAATCATGACTTCAATAACTAGTCAAACACTAGAGAAATTAGCAATGCATAATTAAATTGTAATCAAACTTACAAAGGTTTCAAAGTCTTCCTTGAGAGAAAAACCCTAGCCTCCAAAAGTATGATCAAAGTTATGAGAAAATAATCTATCATAAAGTATTTATATGCTCCTAAAAATATCCTCAAACACTATATCTTAAACCTCATACTCGGATAACACAAGCCCAAAAATCAACATTCCAAAGCCCAAAACCAATCTCGGCCCAAAGCACTTGCTCCGTGTAAAATCCCGAATGCGCGGCTTCGACACCAGAAAGCGCGGCCGCGCTTTCTCTTGCAACCCCGCGCTTTCCCCTTTCAGTTGGGATTGCGCGGCTTCGTTGCTCAGCTTCATCCCGAGCACTTGGCTTGTCTTTGGCTTGTCTTCCTCCTTGCCTTGGCCCTTCTCCTAGCATGTCCTAGCTCTCTTGGCTCCTTTGCCTCGTCCATCACCACCATGATCCATCTGTACTCGCCCCGCTGTTGCTCCTGAACCTAAAAACCTGTAAAACCGAGCAAACCAGCGCATAATACCCGATAACACAAAAACCTAAAAACTACATAAAAACTAACCTAAAACTAACTAAAACATATATAAAACATGCATCTAAACTACTCCTATATGCGAGCTATCAAATTCCCCCATGCTTAACCCTTGCTTGTCCTCAAGCAAGACATAAATCCAAAACACACCACAGAAATGCAATCATACATTCATCTCAAGTCAAACAAGCATTTCACATATAATCAAAAACCCAACCAAGACTTCCTATCATGCATTATGATAAGCAAAAAGTAAAGATCATTCATTCATTCTAGACCTCACCAAGGTTATTGTGTTTGCACTCAAACTCTCAAGTGTTTAAGGGTATGTGTTTCACTCAAAATCAACCATGAAAACTAGACTACCATATGCTTGCATCAGAGTTCTAAATCTCCACCGCTGGGGATCAAATACATAACAAAAATCATGAGGTCTTTTTAAGGCTTGTAATGGGGCCAAGGTAAAGAGAAATTAGGAAGGGATCATATTTGGCCTGTGGTGCTAAATCCGGGATAAAGAACTAATCCTAACCCAAAATTCAACACTTTTTCTCATAACACTTCCCAACTTCACTCTTAACTCCATACATTTACACTTAAGCACTTTGCTTCTCTTTTTTTCTTTTATTCTTCTTCAACTCTTTTCTTGTAACTAATGAAGACTACTAACATTTAAGTGCAATTTTTCTTTTTTTTTTCTTTTGCTTTGCACAACTTTTCATCTTCATTTTTTTCACTTTGAAACTAAGAGTTGTATTTCCTCTTTTTCCACCTTTTTCTCCCAACTCCCCCATACTTACATCAAACTCACACAAAATACAACCACAACCTAAAGTCCTAAATCCCGGATTATGGGTCAAGCTTATTAGGCTAGGGATTATTTTGTGGAGCTATCAAAAATAGGCTTAAAGCTCAAAAAATAGGGGTGTCAAGAACATGGATCTTGTCAAGGTAGGAAGGGAAATAATAGGCTTATAGAAACATTGCCTCAATCATTTTAATGTCATGCATTCAATCATATAAAGCAGCCTCGAAAAAGAGTATTAACGCAAGTTCTAGAGCTAGATAATCATGGCGATACACTCAAGAATGTAGAGAATAAATAATCATGAAAGGCCAAAAATATCTCACAAGGCTAATTGTTGTCTAGAACTTCAGAATGAATCAAATACTCAAGCTAAATACATGCTTCATCCTATAGTCAAGGTAATCAATCAATGATCATGCTCATATCATATCAACTTCAGTAAATCATGCAAATCATGGGTTAGAACTTATACTTAACTTAGAAAAACAAGAGGAATCAAACAATGGGGAAATAAGAACCTAAATGCAATATTTTTGTATTTTTTTCAAATTTTTCTGATTTTTTTTTTCATTTTTCAGGATTTTAATCAATGCATGCAAAAATTTTAAATATGACCTAAACTAATGCAACTACATGCAATGCAAACAAGTAATTCCCTTCCCCCATGCTTAAAACATACTTTGTCCCCAAAGTATAGTAAAAAGGTAAGGAAAAGAGAAAAACTCACAAAACTCTAGTTGTTCGGGTAGTAAGGCGGAAAATCTTGTGGTGGCGGTGGCTGGTACTCCGGTGGATACTCTGGCTGGGGATAGTACGGTGGGATCTCCTGTGCCGGCGGTGGCTGGTATGGCGGAAACTGAGGATACGGCGGATCTGGGAATGCATACTGAGGATACGACGGATGAGGCGGATAACCTGCTGAGCTCCATCCATCCAATCTGGTGTTGAGCAGTCTGAACTGCTCATCCTGGCGAGCCTGAAAAGCAGCAAGCTGCTGATCATGATGAGTCTGAAATGATGTGAACCGCTGATCCACATAACCTCTCATGCCCTGAAAGCTCTGATCGATGTGAGAAGACATATCATTGTATCACTGCGTGTTGTCCAGCTGCATCTGTCTCATCATTTCCATCATCTGGTTATACTGAGCATCAGAGTAATGTACACCTCCAGCAGGTCGAGACGGATCAAACTGCCTCTGTTGATCCTCCTCCTCAGACTCATCATCCTCATCAGTGTCAACATCTTCAGCAGATTCTTCCTCTTCTTCTTCTTCTTCAGCCATGGTGAAATCTTCATCCATCTCCTCTTCATCAGAATCCACCACAATAGGAACTGAAACCGCCTTCTTACCCCTAACCGGGCCCTTAACGGTAGCCACATCCAAGTCTCCAGCCTGAACCTTGATGAACCAGTTAGCTGGACTATCCCCAATCTGCACTCGATGTCCATCAGGAAGCTTCATTGCTCTCCCAGAATCACCAATCGCCCAGAAGTAAGAGTTTCTGTACTTGTAGAGAGCGCCCATTTTCTTCAACATGATGAAGTCAATAGGTGAAGGCGGAATATCAACATGTAACCTGCTAAGATCGATACCAAAATGCTTGGCTAGGAAAGTCACAATCCCGCCAATACAAATGGCTCCACCGCCTTTGTTCCCAACATGAGCCATGTGGTGCATCAGCATAGCACCCAAGTTCAACAACTTCCTCTTCAAGGTCGCAGCTAATACAGTGACGTCTTTCTTGGGACAATTGTTTCCCCCATCACCTCTCCCATTCAGATTGCTAGCAATGAACCGCTGGAACACCTTAATAGCGGGATGAGTGATGGGAGAGGCCTTTTCTCTAGACGGATTGTACTGAGATCTCCCTGTGATGGCTTTCCAGAAGTGTCTGTCAGCCCATGTAGCACCTGCCTCTGTAAGCACCAAATCTCTACTGATAGGGAAATTACAGAACCAAAACACTCGGTTGACCTCTTTCAAGGTCATCTTCCTTCTAACGCCCCTAGCCAAAACTTAATCTCCCCTTCTCCTTTAAAATTGGTGGACAAGGTGCTCAGAAACTCCAAAGTTAACCCCTTAAAGGTCAGTTCACACAGCTTTAAGAACTCACGCATATGCAGATACGCTCCTATTTCATTCAACAGATGAGCTATCCCAATCTGATTCATGAGATCCCAGTCAATGAACCGAGTTGATTTCCACTCTCTATCTTTCAGAAGCTCAAACCTAATCACATGACTGTCTTTGGTCAAAGTGATCCCAAAAGTCTCTTGGGTGACCTCCCCCACCACAGCAGGGGGAGCTAAAGCGGCTCGGGATGATGAAGATCCATCAGTTCGGCCTCTCTTGTTACCCATGATATCAGAATTTCAAGTAAACCTGCACAAACACCACACAACAAACAAGCAAGCGCAATTCCGTTGTCCCGGCAAGGACAACCACAACAATATTTCACAGATAAGCACTCAAACGCTCTCTTCCCCCACTACCTAGAACAAATTAATCAAAATTTAATCAAATTCTAATTAATTTCTAGGTAATTTTCAGATTTGCATGCAAAGTTCAAATAAAACACGAATCTAGCCTAGAATCATGCAATAAACGAACTTTTGTAAAGGTCTTAAGCCTAAATTCGAGCCTAAAGGGGTCAAATTCGGGTTTTCTAATCAAACCTAGATCTAGATTTAATTCGACTAAAACCGAATTTTAAGAGGAGATTGTGAAAAACTTACTTGAATTCCGTTTGAATATGAGTTCCTTGCTTGAATTTGCTTGAAAATCCGACTTGAATGGATTGGGTGAAGCTTGAGCTCTTGAGCTTTAATGGAGGAAGAGGTGAGGAAGGAGAAGGAGGGCGTAAGAATGGGGAAGGGAAAAAAAGAAGGGTTTCGGTTTTAATAAAAGGACGTCGCTGAAAAGCGGCCCAATGCGCGGGATTGCACGGGAATGCGCGGCCGCGCATTTGCGATCCCGCGCAATGTGCCCTCAGTCGAGATTGCGCGGCATTGGGGTTTGGATTGCGCGGCCGCGCTTTCCCTTGCCCAAGCCGTGCTTTCTCGACTGGGCCTGCATTGCTCGGGATCGAGCTTTGCAGGCTCGAGTTATTTTAGCCCTTGTTATTCTGTAATTGCCCGAGTTATCTGAAATTTTTTAGGATTATTTCTATATAAACTGACTAATAAAAACAAAAACTGTAAAAAAGAAAGCAAAAATCAAAGCAAATCTATCCTAAAACATGGGTTGCCTCCCAAGAAGCGCTTGTTTAACGTCTTTAGCTTGACGGAAAAAGGATACTAAGGCTCTTGCTTCGGCTCGTGGAGAGCCGTTTCTTCCAAAGTAGCACCATTGAACCCTTCATAATATGGTTTCAGCCTCTGACCATTCACCTTAAAGACGGAATGAGAAACTCCATCATAGATATCAACTGCGCCATGTGGGTATACGTTTGCTACCACAAAAGGACCTCTCCATCTTGAGCTTAGTTTCCCGGGAAATAGTCTGAGGCGTGATTGGAACAAAAGTACTTTGTCTCCAACCTTGAAATTCTTCCTCCAAATGTGCTTGTCATGCCAGGCTTTTGTCTTTTCCTTGTATATCACTGCATTATCATACGACTCAAGCCTGATTTCTTCCAATTCTTGGAGTTGAAGTTTCCTGAATTCGCCCACCTCATTTTCTTGCATGTTGCACTTCTTGACTGCCCAGTATGCTTTATGTTGAATTTCCACCGGTAAATGACAAGCTTTCCCAAACACCAACCTGAACGGTGACATTCCAATTGGTGTTTTAAAAGCGGTCCTGTATGCCCATAGTGCATCATCCAACTGAACACTCCAGTCTTTCCTGTTTGGTGCAACTGTCTTTTCCAGAATGGACTTGATTTCCCTGTTAGACACCTCTGCCTGGCCATTTGTCTGAGGGTGGTATGATGTAGAGACTCTGTGTGTGACATGATATTTTCTCAATAATGCACTCACCATCCTATTACAGAAATGGGATCCCTTGTCACTAACTAAAGCTCTAGGGACACCAAATCTAGTAAAAATGTTGGTCTTCAAGAAATCTATCACCACTTTAGAATCGTCAGTCCTGGTGGCCTTCGCTTCCACCCACTTGGAAACGTAGTCCACCGCAAGCAAAATATAATAGTTCCCAAAAGAATTAGGAAATGTACCCATAAAATCAATGCCCCATACATCAAAGATTTCACAGAAAATAATAGGAGATTGAGGCATCTCATTCTTTTGGGACATATTCCCAACTCTTTGACATCGGTCACAGGATTTACAAAACCCATGAGCATCCCGAAAAATGCTAGGCCAGTAGAATCCTGCATCCAATACCTTCCTAGCTGTTTTGTTGGAACTAAAATGGCCCCCGCATGCATAATTATGACAGAAGGTTAAGATAGAAGTTACCTCATTATCCGGGATACATCGTCGGATTACCTGATCAGCACAATGCTTCCACAAATATGGATCATCCCAGATGTAGTATCTTGCTTCACTTCTTAACTTGTCCTTCTGAGCTTTTGTGAATGTTGGTGGGAACTCACCCATAACTAGGAAATTAACCAAGTGTGCATACCAAGGCTTTACAACCTTAATAGCAAACAAGGTATCATCTGGAAATTCCTCCTGGATGGGTGAACTCTCTGGCCTCTGTTGCTCTTCCATCACCAGACGACTCAAATGATCAGCAACCACATTCTCATCCCCCTTCTTGTCTTTGATCTCAATGTTGAACTCACTCAACAGTAAGATCCACCTGATTAACCTGGGTTTGGCCTCCTTTTTCGTCAGCAGATAGCGGAGTGCTGCATGATCTGTATAAACAATCACTCTTGTTCCCAGCAAGTAAGAGCGAAATTTCTCCAATGCAAACACAACTGCTAGGAGCTCCTTCTCCGTGGTGTAGTAGTTCCTCTGGGCCTCATTCAATGTCATAGAGGCGTAGTGAATCACATGAGATGCTTTGCCCTTCTTTTGTCCCAACACCGCCCCTACTGCATAATCACTAGCATCACACATGATCTCAAAAGGAAGAGACCAATCTGGGGCTTGAATAATGGGAGCTGTGGTGAGGCGGAGTTTTAGCTCATCAAACGCTGCCTTACATGCATCACCAAATTCAAATCCTGCTTCCTTCTTCAACAACTCACATAAGGGGGAGGCAATTTTTGAGAAGTCTTTGATAAACCTGCGGTAAAACCCTGCATGACCTAAAAAAGAACGCACTTCACGCACATTAGTAGGATAAGGCAAATATTGAATTACTTCAACCTTAGCCTTATCGACCTCAATACCCCTAGAAGACACTACATGGCCTAATACTATACCTTGTTCTACCATAAAATGACATTTTTCAGAGTTTAGAACAAGATTAGTATCTTCACATCTTTTAAGCACTAGTGTCAAATGAGTTAAGCATGAATCAAAGTCATTCCCATGGACGGTAAAATCGTCCATAAATACCTCAATAAATTTCTCTATGTATTCAGAAAAGATACTAACCATACATCGTTGGAATGTAGCTGGGGCATTGCACAGTCCAAAAGGCATCCTTCGGTATGCAAAGGTGCCAAAAGGACAAGTGAATGTTGTCTTCTCCTGATCCTCTGGTGCTATGGCTACCTGAAAATATCCAGAATATGCATCCAAAAAACAGTAGAATGAACGACCGACAAGTCGTTCCAGCATTTGGTCAATGAAAGGTAATGGGAAGTGATCTTTCCGGGTTACAGCGTTAAGCTTACGATAGTCAATACAAACTCGCCACCCGGTTTGAACTCTTGTGGGAATGAGATCACCCTTGTGATTCTCAACCACTGTGATACCACCTTTTTTAGGGACAACCTGAGTTGGGCTGACCCATTTGCTATCAGAAATAGGAAAGATCATACCTGCCTGAAGGAGCTTCAGCACCTCCTTCTTTACCACCTCCATCATCGGGGGGTTAAACCTTCTTTGGGGCTGTCTAGACGGTGTAGCTTCATCTTCTAGTAGAATCCGATGCATACATGTTGAGGGACTAATCCCCTTGATGTCTGCAATGGTCCATCCTATAGCCGTCTTATGCTCCTTCAGAACTGCCACCAATCGTCCTTCTTGTTCCTTGGTGAGCTTGTTGGATATAATTACTGGCAGGGTATCCCCGTCACCTAGGAAAGCATACTTGAGATGGTTTGGAAGTTGCTTCAATTCTACCACTGGTGCCTGCACAATAGATGGCAAGAGCTTCTCGCTAGGCAAGGTTAGTGGTATGGGCTTTGAACCCGGTGGCATAAGTGGACGCTCAAAGTGAGCATTCAACTCTGCCACCACTTCCTGCAAGTCAGTCTTTAAATCCAAATCTGAAGTATTATTTATAATGGCATTTTCCAAAGTGGATTGCAGAGCCGCAGATTCATGCATATTGAAAAAGTCCTGAGCAAGTGGCTCTACCACATCAACTAAGCACAGCGAGGAATCTTCGGGAGGGTATTTCATTGCATCATAAATATTATATTCTACCCTTTCCCCGTCGAATTCCATAGTAAGAGAACCACTACAGACATCAATCTTAGTCTTAGTTGTTTTCAGAAAAGGTCTACCTAGTAAAATAGGTGCAACATGCTTATCATGGTCCATATCTAAGACATAAAAATCAGCAGGAAATATGAGATTGTCAACCATTACAAGCACATCTTCAACTATTCCTCTAGGGTAAGCATTTGACCTATCAACTAACTGTATAACCACACCAGTTTCTTGCAAAGGACCCAGTTCAAGCATTTTGTACACAGAGTAAGGTAGAACATTAATTGAAGCTCCTAGATCTAGCATGGCTTTATCAATCTTTGTATCACCAATAATGCAGGGAATAGTGAACATGCCAGGGTCACCACATTTCTGAGGCATACGCCTTTGAAACACAGCAGACACATGCTCACTTACAGAGATTTTCTGTTTCCCTTTTAGCTTTTGAGTTCTTTTGATGGTGCACAATTCTTTCAAAAACTTAGCATATCTAGGAATGCTTTTAATCAGTTTAAGTAAAGGAATATTTACCTCACACTTGCTGAACGTCTCGAACAATTCCTTGTCATTCTCCAGCTTTCGGGTCTCCTTTAGTGCCTCTGGGAAAGGTGGAACAGGTGCATAAGACTTTAGAGGAGTCGCAGACGAACCTTCAACCTCGTCTGAATTGCTCGGCATCAGTTCGGAATGCGCGGGTGCGCTTTCCGATGTCACCCCGCGCAATCCTAACTAAGACGGGATTGCGCGGCTTGGCAAATGCGCGGCCGCGCTTTTTGGCGTCTCGTCCCCGCGCATTTGCAACTGAGATGGCATTGCGCGGGGTTGCATTTGCTCGACCGCGCATTTGGCAGGCAGGCTGAGCAAATCATCGTCGAATGATTGGCTTGGAATTTCCTCTGTATCAACCTTAGCTTCTTCTGCCTCTCCCCTTCTGATTTGTTCTTGCCCGTCCCTGGGCTCTACTTGCAGCTCTCTCCCACTCCTTAAAGTAATAGCATTGACGTTCTGTTTTGGATTGAGCTCGGTCTGAGATGGCAACTTGCTTGAGTCTCTAGCTTCCAGTTTGCCCACAACATTGGCAATTTGACTGACTTGAGTCTCTAGATTGTGGATGCTAGACTTGGTCTCTTGTTGAAATTGGCTCATTGAGCCTTGCATTGTAGTCACAGTCTGTGCAAGTACTTCTCCAGAAAAGCTTCTTTCATCTTAGCCCATGTATCAATACTTCCCGGAGCCAAGTAGTAAAACCAGTCTTTAGCCTGATCCTTGAGAGAAAAAGGAAAGGCTCTCAGCGCGATCTGGTCATGAGTTACATCAGCAGGCTTCATGCTCGAGCACACAGCATGGAATTTTCAGAAAGATGTTTGTTGGGGTCTTCACCACTATGCCCATGGAATGAAGGCAAAAGGTGGATCAACCGGGATTTCAGCTCAAACTTGACTCCCTCAACAAGAGCAGGAAATTGCACCGCCAACGGTTGTTGTGCCAGATTCGGTGCAGTCAACTCTCTCAATGTTCGGTCACCCATCTCGACGGATTCAGCAGATTCAGATTCCGAGTCAGAGTCTTCAAGAAAGAATGGCAATACCTGAAAGTGATTCCAGATTTCCTTCCTTAGCTTGAAGAGTGTCCTGTCAATATCTGGATCAAACAACAAGGGAGATGAGTTAGTAGCACGGGTATGAACCATATAACAGGTTCACACCCAAAACAGCACAGAAGTAATAAACACAAATAGCGACGAGTCCCCGGCAACGACGCCAAATTTGATGAGGTATTTTTCAGTCATTTTATCTATCAAAGAATCCTAACTTAACCAATCTGAGTAGAATGGTAAGCAAGGGTCGATCCCACAGAGACTCGTGTATTAATGTTATTACTTATGTGCCAAGTAACTAAAGGGGGGTTTTCAGAATGATTATCTAAACTAATATGCAAGAATAAAACTAACTATGAATGCAAAGATGATTTGAATATATGTAAGACAAACGTGTTCAACTAGTTAGATCCATCATGATATTGATTCGTTGATCATCGATTCTCTTGATTCTCTTCTCACTTGAATAATCTATTATGGATAATGACCCTACTAAGGATTAAAACCCGAACTTCATATATAGTTGATAGAACAACCAGTCTAACAACCCTAATTAAATAATAACCTAGAAGACCTTCTAGATTCAATTAAATAACAGCATGACGATTCAAGTTATCAATAGAAACAAACACTTAGAGCAACCAGACATCTAAGTGACTTGTGAATTTATTCCCTACTTTAATCAACTTGTCCGACCGGTACTAAATTAATTAAAGTCTACTCTTGATCTAATTAACTCCAACCGGTAATTAATCAGATTCAGTTGTAAATTAACCTAGAAATTCTATTAGGTAGCTAATCTAACAAAACCCTAGAATAATTCTGATTCAGTTAAGCACAAGGAATAATTTCTATTCAAGTTTGTTGAGAATCAATTAAACGTCACAACTACATACAAATCATGACTTCAATAACTAGTCAAACACTAGAGAAATTAGCAATGCATAATTAAATTGTAATCAAACTTACAAAGGTTTCAAAGTCTTCCTTGAGAGAAAAACCCTAGCCTCCAAAAGTATGATCAAAGTTATGAGAAAATAATCTATCATAAAGTATTTATATGCTCCTAAAAATATCCTCAAACACTATATCTTAAACCTCATACTCGGATAACACAAGCCCAAAAATCAACATTCCAAAGCCCAAAACCAATCTCGGCCCAAAGCACTTGCTCCGTGTAAAATCCCGAATGCGCGGCTTCGACACCAGAAAGCGCGGCCGCGCTTTCTCTTGCAACCCCGCACTTTCCCCTTTCAGTTGGGATTGCGCGGCTTCGTTGCTCGGCTTCATCCCGAGCACTTGGCTTGTCTTTGGCTTGTCTTCCTCCTTGCCTTGGCCCTTCTCCTAGCATGTCCTAGCTCTCTTGGCTCCTTTGCCTCGTCCATCACCACCATGATCCATCTGTACTCGCCCCGCTGTTGCTCTTGAACCTAAAAACCTGTAAAACCGAGCAAACCAGCGCATAATACCCGATAACACAAAAACCTAAAAACTACATAAAAACTAACCTAAAACTAACTAAAACATATATAAAACATGCATCTAAACTACTCCTATATGCGAGCTATCAGTTACTCATTGCTAAAGATTTGAACGTGCAAGAAATTGAGGTAATTTGTGATTCGTTACTTATTGTAAATCAAGTTACGAACTCATATGTTGCCAGGGATTCAAAGTTGAAGGCATACTTAGAAAAAGTCCAAGAAATCATTAAACACTTCAAGCATTTTGAGATAAAGCAAGTTCCTCGGGATGCTAACACGCAAGCAGACGCCTTAGCCAACCTCGGATCCGCAATCGACCCAAGAGAGTATGACAAGATACCTTTCGTGTACCTTGATGCGCCATCCGTAATCAAAGAAGCAGATATGTTTGAGATTCGAGATCCTGATGAAGATGCTTCGTGGGTAACTCATTACTTAAGATTGTTACGAGATGGAGTCCTACCAGATGACAAGGAAGAAGCCCGACGACTTAAGGTAAAAGCTTCCACTTTCACTGTTAAGAATAACATTCTGTTCAAGTGGATGTCATCAAGAATATACGCCCGATGCGTAAAGTAGGAAGAGGTACAGAAGGTATTACAAGACATACACGATGGAGAATGTGGAAATCATACAGGGGGTCGCAACTTGGCGAGGAAGGCGAGCAGGATGAGTTATTACTGGCCCACAATGAACAAAGAAGCAGTGGAGTTTTCCCGCAAGTGTGACGCGTGCCAGCGTCATGGACCTATACCACATCAACCTTCGGAGTTGTTACATCCCATAACTTCCCCTTGGCCATTCATGAAATGGGGAATGGATATTGTGGGAAGGCTTCCTCCAGCTTCAGGACAACGCGTCTACATCTTAGCAGTGACCGACTACTTCTCTAAATGGATTGAAGTCGAAGCATACAAAGAAGTCAAAGACACCCAAGTTATTTCTTTCGTAAAAAGAAATATCTTGAGTAGATTTGGAATACCATCCACCATCATGTGCGACAACAGATCTCAATTCATCAGCGACAAAACGAGGTCATTTTGCCAGCAATACAACATTCAGTTGGTGATGTCGACACCATGTTATCCTCAAGCCAATGGTCAGGCAGAAGTGAGCAACAAAGTAATCATCAACAACTTGAAGAAGCGACTCAAGGAGGCTAAGGGAAGATGGGCAGATGAGTTACCCCTTATTCTATGGTCAGATCGAACAACTCCCAAGACTGCTACAAGCCATACGCCTTTCTCCTTAGTCTATGGATGCGAAGCCGTGTTACCAGTAGAAGTAACTTTGCCCACAGTTCAATATGGACTTACTACCGAGGAGTTAAATCTACCTAAATTGTTACATCATCTAGACACGGTTGACGAGTTATGAGATGAAGCATAAGTTTGTATGGCGGCATATAGACAAGGGGTAGCTCGGAGTTACAACAAACATGTTAATGCAAAGGCGTTCCAAGTGGGAGATTGGGTATTGAGGAAAGTGTTTCAAAACACGCAAGAATTGAATGCTGGCAAGTTAGGAGCCAATTGGGAAGATGATGGGAAAATGATCCCTAGAAGCTGGAACGCGATGAATTTGAAGTTGTATCACTTTTAAAACATGCAAGTCGCAATAAGGTATACATCACATACTTCATTCTTTTCACATTATATTGTTACATCTTTTTACACTCATGAAACAACAACGGTCTTATAAAAACTAACAAGGGACGCCTTGTGACGTTACAGGCCAAAACATAGGCCCTCGCCTTACGATTAGGCAACACTGTGCACACAACGACTAGTCAAGAAATGCAAGAGATGAGAACGTGTAACGCAAACTCTAGAACAAGAAGAGTTTCACAAAATGCTTGTAAATCAATTCACAATTTTATAAAACACAAGTGTACGTTTACATTCTGCTAAATACATTATTCTCTCTCTCAGAATCTTACACAAAAGCGCTATTACAATAAGAATCTACCAAAAACTACAAACAATCTTCTCAGAACGTGTTGATCTTCATTCCGCAAAAGCTGATCTGTATCACCTGCAAAAAAGACAAAAGCATATCCAAAACAACACCAGTACTAAACCAACATTCATAATAAAACCCCTAAATCATCAAAAGCAAGGGGGTAAAGATTGTCCACATCAAGGCCCTAAAAACAAGCGGCCATACAGAATAAAGTGTTTAAACCCTAACACACTGGGGGTAGTGAAACGTTCAGAGTACATATAAAAGAGTGAAAGAAACAAGAGAACATCATTCCTTAGAAACTCCTTCGATAGACTTCTGATTCTCCATCTCCACTTGGGCTACTTCTTTGGCGACAAAAGCAATGTTGTCGACTGAGGACTTCTTAGCTGCGATTACTTCATCAGAAAACAAGCTCTCGAATAGCTCTCTTTCCTTCACTGCATCCCAAGAGGTGTGCTTCCCAGCTGCGAATTCCTCCATCATCTCCACCCGAGCTCTGCACGACTAGTAGTCCGCGGTATCCTCGATTTTCTTAGCAAGAGCAACTTCTTTACCTGAGGAAACCACGAACTTCTCCTTAATTCTTTGGACTCCTTTGATGCCTTTTCAAGGTTGTCCGTCAGCTCCCGCACTTTCTTTTCTAAAGCACTCTTCTCATGCCCTAGTATGGTACTTTTGTCTTTTTCGAGCTGAAGGCTGACTTTTCTCTAAGCCAATTGATCCGGCAAGTCCTTAAAGGCCTTGAAAGCAGAAAGTGAAAGTTGCAAACCCTAAACGAAAACAAAACATCATGTATAATGGGAAGAGATGAATTAAAAAAGCACCAACAGGTCAAAATAGAACCTGCCACTAAGCCGCAAGGATTTCGCCAAAGAATTCCGAAAGAGAAGACCGGTTTTCCTCGCCTCGAGAGCAATCCACATGGAGAGGTGCTAAGGAGCTCAAACACTTTTCTACCGCCATGTCTAGTGACATCATCGTCTTCGGAAGATCAGACAGATTCGAGCAAGCTTTCTTCTTAGGAGAGATGACCCTAGCCTCGGATGATTTCTTAGGGACGGACACCGTTAAAGAAGTATCAGCAGTTGATGTCGTCTCAGCTTTCCTCTTCTTTCAAGCCTCTACTCGTTCCATGGTGGTAAGTGCGGTAGTGGAGCGAGTGGTCCTAGAACCTGGTAACAGGCAGATGAAGAAGTTATAAGGAGTAAAAACGTCAGCATAAGGAGTAAAGGGGGGATAAAACTTACTCGACATCTCAGTTTCCTCCGAGTCGACAAAGAACGCCTTCACCAGCTTGGGGTAAGACCTTTCCTCCAACGAAAGAGCTTCAATGTGAGAGATAACTTGGGCCGACACTTTGCGAGGCTGAGGAGAGGCCAAATTTTCTGCATGCAAGATAGAAACAATCAATGATTAGAAGCGATTGAACAAAGCAGAAGTGGTAAATAGAAACACTACCTGTTGAACGCCATCGAGCTTTCAAGAAAGCCGTGTCAATTCCCAAAGAGGAGAGCTTTATGAAGAAAAATTTATCAACCCAACCCCGATCAGATTTCGAAATATTAAAGATCAAATCAGATTTGTCTTGAAAGGTTTTTAGAGTCAAACGGTCAGGGCCACCTTTGGAAAGGCGATAATTATGGAAAAAGTCGGCGTCTTTGAAGGGAAGGCCATGAGAAGAGCATAACAGATCGACAGACAGCAACAACCTCCAAACTTGAGGAAGTATATGCCCGGGAGATACATTGAGGGTGGTAAGGAAGTCGACAACTAGTGGGGAGAAGGGGAAATGGTGGCCGATGCGAAAGGGGTACTCGTACAAGCATACCCAATCGTCGGCATAGAAATCAACCTAGATCCCAAGAGGAGGAGAAAATATCTCCGCAGACGTGGGAAAAACAACAGAGAAAGCGAAGATATGAGGATCTTCCGAGGTGCTATCCCTCTGATGGTATGGGGGGAGGATTCTGGAAGAAGTTAGAGAAGGAGGAATGGCGGTTTCGATATAGTAAAGAGAGGGTTTTGCGGAAGAGCTAGAAGTCGCCATAACTAAGAAAAGGGAGAAGATGAAAGATGAAGAGGAGGGAGACGTACCTGGACACCGGTAAGCGCAGTTGAAGCCTCAAGAGATCATGATGGCCGCTATAAATAGGGATTGATGGGACGTGTCTTTACTCGCCACAACTTCCAAGGTGAAAAATCAAAAACCCTAGAAAAATGGTGGAGGGAATTTTCCCGGGTTTTTGAGGGGGTATTGTTGGGCCTCTCCGAAGGGGACATTGCCAGCCCGAGACGGATAGCCCACGTCGTTTGTTGGAGAAGAAAATCAAAGAAGTAGTCAAAGGCGTGGCGAGAATCTCGGATTTGGTAATTAACCACCTCAACGGCTACCTCATTCATGTTGGTGGCGAAATCTCCGGGATACGCTAGGCGCCTCACCAACGGTTCAAATGGAAGAGAAGGTTATAAAATAAGGACGAGGCAAACGTAGAAGACACATCGACTCACACACTCGGAAATCAAGTGCTAAAAGCTCATTTCATTCTTTCTCAATATTTCTATTTAAGAGTTCGTTTGTACCAACCAGATATTCATCCGTAATCTCAATAGCAATACAAATACTACAATTTACTTGCCTTTATTCTTTTTACTTGCTCTTATTCTCTAATATTCCATTTTACTTTACGCTTTACTTGTAGTTTGTAACGCGTTGTGATTACTTTTTCGTTAGGATTCCCTCATCTTAGCAGGTAACACGTTTGCATGGTTAATCTGCCCAAAACAAAAATCAATCTAAATTTATCATTATTTCTGAATAATACAAAAGAAATACCCCGGCTAAGTCTTAGAATTTTCTAGATCACTTCTGAAGAAATTCCCGTCAGGTTTTCTACCTTGCTCAGACTATAAAATTTAGCATTTTGATGGGCTTGGGCCGATATTGGGTTTATTAACGTCAGGTCCTTTCCATTACGGCTCGGGCCAATAATTTTTAGTACAGAAGCTCTTCCCACACCGCTTGTCAGAAGCTTCATAGAGGAGTTTATATAGGGGAGCGAAGCAGGCATGATTGTCTCTTTGGAGACATCTAATAAAATTGGAACGCTACAGAGAAGATTAACACGACCCCCGCAAGGATGACACGCATAAATCGAAAAATGGTCCAAACTTTTCTTATTTCAGTTTGCCTTAAATTTTTTGTTCTTTCAGATTTTTTGTTTGCAAGTTTGCTTTCAGAATATGTATGAGCTTAGCTTTTCTATAGATTTTTTGCTCCTATCTATTTCCATGTTAGCTAGCTAGAGTGAAAAGTTATGCGCGCTAATTTCTCTTTGGGAAAATTTGTAGATTTTTCTTTATCCTTGTAGATATTGGACCTATTCTAATTTCACAATACCCTTGATTACAAGATTAGCTTTGTTCTGATCTGTCAAATTTCATTCCACAACAAAAATTGTTCATATGATATTGAAGTTGATAGATTGGATTCCTTATCATGGTTAATAGTAAAACTCCGTCACAGATTATATCTAGGCATGAAAAAGGATTAAACTTAACATTGAACAATTTAGGCTATAAATAGGTTTTATGCTCTCATCTATTTTCAGCGAGACACTGTGAAAAGTTCTGCAAGTTCTGCAAGTATTTCATTGAAAATAATTACAGGTTGTTCTATGCCCTTGTTTGTGAAAACCAAACAATTTATCAACTTCATCATCAAAGAATATGAAAGAGAAATGGTTCTTTTTTTTTCCCATTTGATAAACATGCTAAGATCGATGAGTCTGTATTTTGTTCCATCTTCTATATTACTGATCGATATGTGGATAGTCCTAACTAGTCAACATGTAGATTAATAGCCATGTGATAAAGTTTAAAATAATACTCTCTCTATTCCATAATGTTTGTCCTATTTTTTTTTTTTTCGTCGTTCCAAAATACTTGTCCACTTTTCTTTTATATCTATTCTTTTATTACAATATTACCCTCATTTAATATCATCTCTACTCATATTATCCAATCAAAATTCTACTCCAATACCTTTTTAGTCATTTCTTTTTTTTCCTTCTCTTTTTTTCCATCTTTATCCATCAACATCACACTCTTTCTCTCTCATTCCTATTGGCTACTTTTCCTTCTTTTTGTTTTTTTAATTTGTGTGAAAAGTATCCTTTAGGACGAACATTATGAGATAGAGGGAATATAAAGCATTTCAAATCTGATATTTCTTCTACTTGGAGCAATTTCGATCTACAAAACATAAGTTTGAGTCGCAATATCCAGACCCCTTTTTTTTTATCGTCCGATGTTTTCTGGTTGTGGGTGTCTAATTGCTTTTATAATCATTAATAATGAAATTTGCAACATGAGTGCTGCTATCAAGTTTTCCCACATCGACAACCACACAAGTTTAACTAATGATAAGTTGCAATAAGAAGTGTCTATCACCTGCGTCTGAAGTTGCGGAGCCATGTAGTGAACACAAAGTGAACTATTCTTTCGCCTTTTACTAAAGAATACCGTGTGCTCTCTAGGAAGCTTTCCAATATGGTTAAGCTTTCGTAGTCCAGTCGAAAAGTTTAAATCAAACCCTTATTTATTCTCGACTAAGCACAACCAAAGTCTTTTAATTTTGTCTTATGGAAACTATGAAGAGTTTTTTTTCATACACAAATCAAATACCCACAAAGTTTGAATGTGATCTCAATTGGTCGAAGCAAGAATCTTCCCTTGGATCAAATTCAATTTTATTCCTCTAATTTTGGAAGGTTAAAACAATGAGGCTATGATGGCTTATACACAAGGACATGCACAAAAAGTGCATAAGAACAATAGCTCTTATGGTTTATGGCAAAAATAACTTTGTATATATATACTCATATCAAACAAATATACTCTCATTATGTATGGAAAAGATATAGTAAGAGTGCACTTTACATAATACTAGATAGCAACACTCAAATACCGAAGGACAAACAATGCAATTTCATCATGTATGGAAATATGTATTAATACTAACGGAACAAGAGTACACTTTACATAATGAGGCCCAAATTTTCAGAGCCCAGTCCTAACCTTCCAACCAGTTCAACAACAACAACAAAAAAAAACTAAACTTGATTTAGAATATGACAAGAGGAAGCATTGTATCTTGTTACCAAAGGGTTCTGGAGGAAGTTTCTTGTCGATCTAAATTCTGACTGTAAAAGATTGTCACACGTACTCTTTTACATGATTTAGAAAAAAGAATTACAGCTCATTTTTAAGCCGCTACTAGAAATAAGTTTAGCTAACCCCGCCCCCCCTGAGAAAAACAGCAAAGCATATCAGAATAACAAATTCATTCTTAGAATTGAGTAATAAACTAGCTAATTAAGCTTGAAATCTGGCTCAAATGGACCTAGATCATGATCTGACAATTAATTAGACGTGCTAGGACTTGATGAATCTCATGAGTGTAGTGTCGAGCTGGATGCAGACTTGCAAGCTAGAAAGCTAAGATTCGGCCACTTTGATATCAGATGCATCCATGAGTTCCGCTATCTTCAACAAGAATTCCGACCTTTGCGTCCTCTTCTTCTCATAGCATTGCGAGTGCGTGACTTCATAAATGCTCATAACATGGCGATAATGAATTGCGACTCTAATGTAGCTTCCAATCTCTTCTACGATGATGGCGTTTTCTCTCTCGAACCTCATACAGTTGTCATCCTTAAGAAACCTAATCATAATTAAATTCAGGCCCGATCAGCAAAGCGATCAACTAGCTAGAAAAGGAGTCATAAAATATACATACAATTTCAACTCAGCACGATCACTGAGGTGCATACGTACGCTGCAATTCTGTCCTTGAGCAGAGTTACTTTACTGGTGCAACTCCTGTCCAATTTCAACTCAACACGATCACTGGGGTTTGGCTCCCCTTTGAGATTAATGATGGATTTCGTAGCTAAAGCTGAATTGGGGTACAATGCTTCCTCTTTTGTTGCAATCAGCATAAATTTTGTTGTCATTATACCCATGCGTTTCACCTCTAGCTGTAAATATATCTAAGTACAATTACCAGATACACATGTAATCAAATTAAAGAGATACATCGATCACGTACGTGCAGCCTATATATCTACCTACGTTACATACCTCTAGACCGTCAATAATGCATTGGTCGCCAACATCAAATGGATGGCTAAGAAACGAGAACATGAGCCCTTCAAATGTCTTTTTGCAAGCGTCGCCAAACATAAACGTGGATGCTAGAAAGGGAGATGCAATAAGGACGAGGATCTTGGTGGTTGCAATGTCAGTGAGAAGGAGCCAAGCAATGATGGCGATGGTGATCAACCCACCCGTCATAACTTTGTTTAGAACATCCACCGCCGCTATTGCATCCGACAGTGTATGTCCAAGTGCTACACAGTTTTTGTGCCCTCTTACCTACAAAATTAATTTATAACATGCAAAATTTTATTAATATATAATTAATATGTTAATAATTGTACAACTCTTAACTAAATTCTAAATTTACCATAGATTTTTCAAAGTTTTCATATGAGATTTTCTCTGACTCCTCTAAATGATGCTCTCTGCACAAATCCTTGATCAAAAGTTTTGAGTCGTCTTCCGAAAAGAAGCCTTCGAGGTCCTTGGCTGATATGTCCCTATATAGTCGTGGTACGTACGTACATGCAGAGCAAAAATAATGTTATCGATCAACTATCCGATTTAATTAATGAGCTGAGGGTCAGAATCAGATCGAACAAATTAGCTAGATTCCTTAATTACTTGGTAGTATTGCTTGTATTGAAGTATTCTATGCACTTATTCAAAACATCGGAGGTCCCGTCATCCTCTCTCGAAGATTCCTCCGAACGAGCCATGATATACTGCGTCATCTGTTTTATATCGTACGAAGTTTTACCCTTGTAAAGCTTCAAACGCTCCTTACGCAGACTCTCTTTAGCTTTCCTCTTCCTCTCTTCTGTTGTATCTTTGTTACTACAAGGGGGAGGCCCAAGGCCTTCTTCTCCACGATTGGTGTTAACATGACTTGATGGTACCGCTAGAGGCTGATCGATTCAACATATCCACAAATATATGTAAGTGAGACCAATCGGTATTACATATTCATACTTTTAAATGATTGTATTAATTCATATTTACGTTTTTAATGACTGCTAGACTAATTATTATTTATGCTTTTGAGTTGTATATTTATACTTTTTAACTATTAGCTAGACTAATTATTATTTATGTTTCGGAGTTACATATGTATGTTTTAAATGACTGTATTTATGTTTCCGAATTACATATTCATGACTTTAATTTGAATTGCGTACTTTCGTGAATATGCAACTTTATAAACATGATAAAGAGATGAAAGATGGGGAAGTTTCATAAATGTAAATTAAATATGAATATGTGGCTTAAAAATATGAATATGCAACTATGAAAACATGAATACAATCTTAAAAATGTATATAGCTCAATATAAAAACATGAATACAATCATAAAAATAAGATTATAGTTAATAAGAGCATCAATACAACAATTAAAAAGCTAGCCTTCGGGCATCTAGTCAAACAATCAAAAAGTTTTATACCTGAGACATGTTTGACCCGAACTGATTTGACCCGAATTCGAAAAAACCCGAACCTTAGATTAACCCAAAACCGATTATACCCGAATGGACTAGCCTGATGCAACCCGATATCCGATGCTACCCGACCCGAAGTCATCCGAAAATCCAAAGTTACCCGACCCGAAACCATCCGAAAATCCGAAGTTACCCGACCCGAAACCATCCGAAAATTACATTATGTTTTAAAATATTAATAATAGTGAATATTTATTATAATTATGTTTTTAATTTAAATGTTACATTAAATATCTAGACCCTAGAGTAGTTAAACTACAAAAAATCATTATTCGATATGGTCTGAATCAAAATTCGGCTTACTCGAAACCAGATTAACCCGAAATTCGGCCAAAGTCGAAATCCAATTTACCCAAAATCCGAAAAACCCGAAACCCGACTCACCCGAAATCCGACTAAACCCGAAACCGGACTTATCCGAAATCAAGTTGGACCGAAAACCGAATGACCCAAAACCCGACTTTGCCCGATTAATTGAGCACCCGACCCAAAACGATCCAACCCAATTTGACCTGATTTTCAACATATCCGAATTTGACCCGAATCCGAACTTACCCGAAACCGAATTGACCCGACCCAAACCCGACCCGACCCGCCCGATTGACACCCCTAATCATGAGTTTCATGACCTTCATAGCTAGGAAAACAAACAGATCGAGTTTATCCACTAGTTACTAGTACAATATTACACCTGAATACCTGATCAATATATCTATCTATATATTAAAGAAGAAAAGCATTCTTGTCACATGTCAGTCTCACATTCATTTCGTCTATATATTAGTCGCGATCTATACTTCATTTCGCATAAGTGGTGCCACGTCATCAAGCCTGTAAAAGATAATTTAATTTTTTTATAAGAAGATAATCCTAAACATATTCAAATATAACCATCTTTATCTAAATTTGTTAAAAATAATAAATAAATCTATATCTATCAACTCTTTAACTCTTTTTTAATTAATTATATATTAGCTTTTATTAAGGTGGGCTAGTTGTCACTAATGTTTTTAGGTGTGTTAAATTACCTTAATTTAACACTAAATTTACCCTTTTTTATTATTAAATCTACCTTTTTTTAATTTTTTTTTTTATTTTTAAGGCGGGGGCGTACCCAACCCCGCCCTTAGATCCGTTCCTGGGCATGAGAGTACCCCATGGAGTTCTCCCTCCCTTTTTATATATTTTTATATATAGTTATTTTTTCCTGTAAATCTAAAAGAAAATATGCATGTTTCTACCAAAAAAAAAGAAGAAAATATGCATGTGTATGATATATTGATATGGGATATATCATATCGGTTTTTCTATCCTATGCCCTAAGGGCATAGGTTAAGTTTTTCATTTTAAGGAACTAAAACCCTATATGGAAACTAATAAACCCTTTGTAAAAAATGATTAATCTTAAATAAATACAATTTAATAAATTATCAAAATATCTTAACCTATGCCCCAAGAGCATAAGTTAGAAAAATCAATGCTAAAAATGCAATTAATTATAAATGGACGAAATTGATTACTTCATGATATGTTGTCGTGTCTTGATGCGCGTCGTGTATCTTTGCTTCTCCATTCACCCCAAACCTAAATCTGGCCGAGGGATGATGCTTCTCCTACGTAGCCGGTTCACAAATAATTAATTAATTTCATATCATTTTTTTTGGTGGAGAATTAATTTCACATCATACATGCATGAAAGTACGTACACGCTGGTGTATGTGTATTTATATACGGATATACCTGATATGCCGCCTCATTCGTCTTGGGTTTATACATGTCATCTTTCTTATCCACTTGTTGAATGGGCCTTAAAATCTGCAACACTCTCTTCTGCTTCTTCTTCAACTTGCGCTCACCAATTAGTATATGGGCAAGGAAGTAAGAGTGAAAAGCGGCACACAGAATCCTGTCTTCGAACCTCCCATAGACAACGTTGGCCTCCCAGACGCGCAACAGGACGTCCTTGATAAGCCAAAGCACGGCTCCAATGGCGAAGGTAGCAAAAGACCACGTCCCAACGTGGAGCACGACGCCAGGCTCGGGAGTCCTCTTGAGGGCGCGATCCGTGTTGAAGTAGAAAAGCCAGGTGAAAAGGAGAGACCAAGAGAGGATGATGAGGTTCACGCTCTGCCTTAATCCATACGCAAAGTAGGTAGCGTGGCCACTGGTTTTCATGAGGCTGAGAGTCGTGCACATGAGGTCCAGCAACAGCCTAGTGACCAGGCTGATCACCGTGTACCCGCACAGCACCATGGACACCAACAAGCTCCACTTCCAGAGCTCGCATCCCATCAGGAGGATTGCTTTCAGCTTCCGGATGCTGAGGATCAGCGTGAGCCCGATCAGGACCGTAATCACCGCGTGGCTACGCGCTGTCTTGTAGTAGATGATCATCTTTTTGGCCTTCTTCTTGTAGTAGCCCACCTGGTGACCGGTTGAGTATGTTCCATTAACGAAGTTGGTAGCTGCTTTTATTATGAATGGAAGGAATTTAGTGTAGGAATTATTAAGTGGTGTGTGTGTGTTTTGTACAAGTACTGTATCATCTGCAGTTCCGACGATATCGAGTACTGCAGGCTGTTGGATTGCGCTACTCATTGAATTACGCGCGTATAATTAATCTGCTCCTAATTGCAAGTTTAACGACATCTATATATATATAAAATCTGCCTAACTACGTACGTACAATATGCGTATGTACGTAACAATTAATTACGGAGCTAGTACTTAAATATATTATTGTTCGACGACTTTGTTGCATGGTACGTGAATCGTGAATTCGTGATACGCACCAACGGACCATTTCTCCCATTATATATTATTTTCTCTTCGTTTCGATCATGCGCCCATTTTTTAAATATATTATTTTCTTGAGTTTGATGGTATAAAAATTAAAATCCCTACAAATAATCGGATATATTTTTGTAAGGATAATCTTTGGATTCTTTGCGCTTGGGCCTTTGGGCAATGATCGATGCAGGCATGCAGCTAGCTGTGAGATACGGAGTAATATAAAAGTATTAAAACCAAGGCGAGTCAACTGCGCTGGTTGAACAAGTGGCCGGTCAACCACCTCGAAAATGAAGAGTCGATCCACTTTCTGTGGATCTTGGTTAGAATTTTTCCACATAAGTAATATATATGTTCTGGGTTGCTATTTGCTAATATAATATGACCAATATATGGCAATGCATGTTGACCAGTTTTTTTTTTTTTTTGAGAAGAAACAGCTCCTGATATATTAAGAACCAACAGTATAAAAATTACAGGCTAATGCACTAGGCATTTGAGAAATATGAGTATACAAAACCATTGTCATAGGGGGCAAGGAGAGACCAAATTGTGCAGCATTATGAGCCAAAATATTTTCCTTCCGAGGAAGAAAACCTAGCTGACAAAGAGGGAACGAAGCCAGAAGATGTCGAAGGACACGAATAAACATACCAAAAGAAGTTCTCGGAGGAGTGAGAGCAGAGCAAGCATTCACAACAGATTTACAATCAGTGGAAACCTCCAGCCTAAGAACACCAAAAGTCTGAGCTACTTGAAGACCCCATATTAAAGCTTGTGCTTCCAAAGATTCAATAACTGAACTAGGTTTTGAAGATTTACTCCCTAGAGCAATCAAAGAACCATTAGAATTGGATAAAATAAAACCAATGGCAGCCTTACCGTCAGGAGTCATACTCGCATCACAACAAAGATGATAAGCAAACAACAGAGGAGACGAGATGACCTCATTGCAAATATGAAGATTTGCAGGCAACAAAGGAGTGGAAGAGGCAGAATTAAGGAGATGTAAATTAACATGTTGTAAAAGTTGAACATGATCCTTGAAAGCACCATCAAAAACTCTAGCATTTTTGTTAGTCCAAAGAGCCCAAATTGAAACAGCCCATAAATTCAAGTCAGAGGAGGACAACAGAACAATAGCTGAGCACCACCACTCCCAAACAGATAAAGGAGAGAGACCGAGGAGAGTTTGAAGCTGAGGAAATTGTAACCAAAATTTCTTGGCTAAAGAACATTTCTTGAGAACATGTAACTCAGATTCAGTTTTTCTAAGGCATAGGGTACACACATCAGATTCGATAATTTTCCTACGCTTCAAAATTTGCAAACAAGGCAAGAAATGTTTAAGGGTACGCCAAAGGAAATTCTGCACTTTTGGAATAACATGAAGCTTCCAAATTTCCTTCCAAGAAGAAGCTAAATCAACTAGATTAGAAGAATTAGAAGATTCAGCAATGGTAAGAGAGTCAACAATAACTCGATAAGCCGACTTAACTGTGAATAAGCCATCCTTGGAATAGAACCATCTTTGCACATCAGGTGTGACCAAAGAGACAATCTGAATTTTTTGCAATTGTTGAAGGTCACAATTGAGAAGCCTATAATTAAGCTCATCCCATTTCCAATCGAACAAATTCCAATCAATAAAATCAGCAACAGGGAGATCAAGTTCTTGAGGAATAGGAGTGGAGATTAAAGAAAAGGTATGAGGTCCTGGGATCCAATGGTCATTCCAAAACTTCACATTAGCACCGTTACCAATTTCCCAATAGAGACCCTTTTTAATGACCCAAATAGCTTGGTGGATACTCCTCCAAATATAGCTCGGATTAGAACCCAAAGAAGAGTTTAGAACATCAGATTGAGGAAAATATCTAGCTTTTAAAATTAATCCAGCAATAGAACAAGGCATCAAAAGGAGTCGCCAAACTTGTTTTGCTAGCAAAGCCAAATTGAAAGCTTCAAAATTCCTGAAGCCCATGCCACCATTTTCCTTAGCGACACAAAGAGTGGGCCATTTAGCCCAGTGGATTTTCTGATGTTCTTGAGAACCCCACCAGAATTTAGCAACAATTGAGTCTAGTTCAAGACAAACAGACTGAGGAAGCTTGAAACAACTCATGACATAGGTGGGAATAGCTTGCAGAACAGCTTTGATAATTACTCCTCTACCAGCTTGTGAGAGAACAGAAGATTTCCAGCCTTTGGCTTTCTTCCTAACTCTATCAACCAATTGTTCAAAAATTTTCTTTTTTGATCTCCTGATTACTGTTGGAAGGCCTAAATATTTGTCATGAGCCTCCACCTCACGAAAACCAAAAAGCAGCAGCAAAGCATCTCTTTGAAGTTGAGCAACATTGGGACTGGAGGAGATTTGAGATTTGTGTACATTAACTTGTTGACCAGTTCCATCAGAAAAAACCCCAAGCAAATCCTTGATGTATTGGCCTTCTTGTAAATTGGCTCTAGCAAAAATGATGCAGTCATCAGCAAAAAGGAGATGGGAAACCTTTGGAGCGGTAGAAGCAACTTTAATCCCATGTAAATGGCCTTGACCTTGAGAAACAGAGAACAAACTAGACATTCCTTCCATAACAAGAAGAAACAGAAAGGGGGATAAGGGATCCCCTTGTCTAAGACCACGTTTAGGAATAAAGGAGGATGTAGGAAATCCATTGAAAAGAACAGAAAAGGAGACAGAGCACACACATTTAAGAACCAAATTAATCCATCTAGAATGAAAGCCCATGTGTTGCATCACTCCTTTAAGATAAACCCATTCAACTCTGTCGAAAGCTTTAGACATATCGAGTTTGATGGCCATGAAACCTCTACTTCCAGTCTTTTTCTTTTTCAGGTAATGAAAGCATTCAGCAGCAACAATGGCATTATCAGTGATAGATCTACCCGAAATGAAAGAACTCTGATTATGACTAATAGAGTCATCTAAGAGAGGTTTAAACCTATTAGCTATGCATTTAGATACTAGTTTATAAGCAACATTACATAAGCTAATAGGTCTAAGATCGGTCATACTAGAAGGATTATCAACCTTGGGAATCAGAGACAAAAAGGTATGATTCAAACTAGAAGGCATGTCACCACCATTCAAAATATGAAGCACAAAAGAGGTAAGGTCCTCACCAACAGTACTCCAATGATTTTTATAAAACAAAGCAGGCATACCATCTGGACCTGGAGATTTGGAAGGATGCATTTGATTCAGAGCAGCAATAACCTCAGGAGCTGTAAAATCAGAAATCAAAGCAGCATTTTCAACATCAGAAATCCTCCTAAAGATTCCAGTCAACAAATCAGGAGGAATAATCGAGTTTGATGAAGAAAAAATATTCTGAAAATACGAAGTGGCAACCAAAGCCATCTCATCATGATTGGAGACCAACGAACCATTAGCTTTGACAAGTTGCTTAATTTTATTCCTTTTCCTCCTATTATTAGCTTTCGAGTGGAAGTAAGTGGTGTTTCTATCACCACAAGAAAGTTCATTTGCACAAGCACGTTGATGCCACATTAATTCATGTTTTGTGAGAAGAGCATCCTCTTCAGATTTGAACTGGAAGAGAAGGTCAGGATCATCAGGAGACATTGGATGACAAAGCAAACTCGAAATCTTATCTTGTAAAAGTTTGAGTTGTCTTTCAATGTTACCAAACTCAAACTTGTTCTAGTGCTGCAAAGCATGTCGAGTTGAAACCAACTTATCAGAAAACGACACGTTGCCCTGAGAAGACCAAGAAGATTCGACAAGACTAGCATACCCAGGAGCACCTATCCACATTGCTTCAAACCTAAAAGGGCGATGAACTCGAGGTTGTCTCAAAACAGAAGTACAAGGGTCAACAACAACAGAAATAGGAGTATGGTCAGAACCCCAGTATCCTAGGTTAGATATACTAGCATTGGGAAACCTAGAATGCCATGATGGAGTAGCAACAGCACGATCTAAACGCTCTTGGACACGGTGATTACCCTTTCTTCCATTGGTCCAAGTAAAAACACCGCCATGCCAGCAAAGTAGAGACAAATTACAAGCATCAAGGGCTGATTGAAAAGCATTCATATAAGGCAAACTGAGAGAGGAGCCACCATGTTTCTCAGAAGAATAAAGGACTTGGTTGAAATCACCAACACAAAGCCAAGTATTTCCATCTTCCAAAGACAAAGTGGTAAGTAAACTCAAAGAGAGATGTTTGTTTATATCTTCAGGCCAACCATAGAAGAAAGTAGTTCTCCAATCCAAACTACCAGAAGCAGTCAGAAAAGCAACATCTATATGGTGATTAGTGTAGGAAGTGATAGACAAATGAACCGAGTCATTCCAAAAAAGAGCAACTCCGCCCCCCCTTCCATGACTATTAGTAGCAAAAGAGCCAGCAAAACCTAACTTTAAAGCAACATTACTCATATAATTTACAATGGATTTTGTTTCCATAAGAAACAAAACATTGGGAAATTCTTGTCTAACAAGCTTGGAAAGACGAGCAACTGCACGGAGGCTTCCCATACCTCTGCAGTTGAAACTTAGAAGTTTCATGATGTCCGGCGGAAAGAGGATGTCTCCTCTTCCGCCGATATCTTAGATAAATTATTTGGAGCTTCAGAAACTGGAACCTCAATAAGTTGTTTTTTATTGGCATAGGATTCAGGAGGGGAAGTGAAAGGAAAAGTTCTCTTACCACCAGCATATATAAGATCTGGCTTAACTGATTCAGCCTTTTTGATATGACGCTTCCAAGTGCCTGGAGAAGAGTCTTTATTAGTTGCGACAGAAATTGGAACCTCAACAATAAGACATTCAAGACGTGACTCCGAACAAAGAACAACCGGGGAAGGCAAAATCAAATTGTCCTGATGATGCACAATGTTTTCAGGAGGTACAGAAATCACTTTCGAGTCTCCAACATAGCAATCTTCAACAACATCATCAGTCTCCATAGCCAAAAGTTGAACTTGTTCAGAAATTTTGTCCAGTTCTGGAGCACAATGAGAAACTGTAGGGACATGATCTAATATATCAGATACATCAATGTCTCCAAGTAAGATAGAATTTAACAGATGTCGTCCACCCTTCTTCTTTGCAGAAGGTAATAAATCATCAAAACCTCTTTCACCATCCGCTGAAGAGACAGAAGAGGTCAAGGGTGGAGCCCTTAACCAAGGGCCGTACTGTTTGTCAAAGCCTCTAGCTTCGTCATCATCACATTCAGCTTGAACATGTCTTAATTTGCCACATATGTAACAGAAATTTGGCAATTTTTCATATTGAAATTGGATCCAAACTTTACCCAAATTAGCTAAATTCAACACAGCTCCACGTCTTAAAGAAAGATTGAGATCCACTTCAACTCTTAATCTCAGAAAACCCGAAAATTCCGACAAGGAATTCTCATCCGAGGGCAAGAAATTCTTGAAGAGATTACCAACAGCAAAAGCGGTGTTCCTAGTCATTGCATTGAAAGGAAGATCCAAAACCCTAACCCAGAACCAAGTCGAATCAAAACGGATCTGAGAAGGCTGTGAAGAACCCGCCTCTTTAAGAACAAGCAAAGTACGATCAAAGGACCAAGGCCCATCTCATGTTGACCAGTTAAGCGTGTGTGTTTGGAGATACGATCATACGAATTGATTAATTAGTTATAGTTAAATTAGAATGGTAGTTAGATAATTGGATAAAAAAATGAGTTGAAGTTATGAAAAAATATTAAATTGTATTTGAATACATAAAATGGGTTAAATCTAGTTAAAAGTTAGAATTCGTGTTTTTTATTTCTTAAAAGAAAATTTAATACTCTTTATTACTCGAATTTAAAAAATAAATCTAAAAAATTAGGATAAATTTCTCAAACCCCTTGTTTTTTGAGGTTTTCATTAATTTAAACTAGTTAATCAATTATAACTAGTTGATTTTAGCTTACCAAACATTGTTATTTATTTTTTAAACTATTAACTAGTTAAAGTGATCGTACAAACACACATTTTGCCTATGAATTTGAATGGTTTAAATTATTCCACTAAAAATAATTTTCGATAAGCATTGTATCGTAAAATGTTATTAAACATAACAGAGAATAAGGGTTGTTCTCTTGGCAATAGAAATATCAATGATTAAATAGGAACACGATATTTAAAGAGGAAAACTTTCTACCCGACCAACAAGTCGTAGAAAGAAATATATCTACCCTTGAAACACCTACTCAAAGGATTTCAATAGACTACTTATAAGTTTCAAAGATTACAAGGCAAGCCAAGTTCCTTGGTAACTAGGCACCTACCTAAGTTCAACCGACTTAACTTCTTCAACCCTAATCGTAATCCTAAACAATAAATGAACTACCAACATGAATACTCAAACCATTGTGAAATCTTCATCGGAAAATACCATGAACCGCTCAAACAATTAGAAACGCTCTCTCTCAATTGTTTGCCTTCAACCACACTTTTAACCCTAGCTAAACCTAGCCTACTTATATAGCAACTTTCGAATCTAATCTCAATCACGACTTGTCTAACCGTGATGATATTCCATTTAGAAGATCTCTTTTAGAAAGGATTAAAATAATATATTTTCTTAACCATATCTTCAACCGATCAGATTATCCCCATAACCAATCGATCTCGATATTATCTCATTTGTCTCATCCATATCTTCACAATTTCTTCTTATCTCTTTCTCAAACAACTCGTGCTTAGATTTCGAATCTCAATTGAGATCGTTTGCTTAAGATATGGTAACTTGCCAAATATAGAAAGTTGTGTTGCACAGACTTTCCAGATCGTCACTCGTTCCCTCTGTCGTTCTCTCATAATGTTCCTTCACTCTAAAGATGCTCTTGTAATATTCACGTGATACATGTGAAACAACACATTAATCATTCAAAGTTTGTCATCATCAAAACTAAGAGAAACTATGGAACAATGAATGTTCCAACAATTTTCCCTTTTTAATGATGACAAACTTATGCAAAAATGCACATCTGTAACATATCAATATAAGACCAAAAAAACTTGAAATTAAATTTTAATAGGTTTCTCCTTAATGAAATCATCGTTGTTCCTACTCACCAAGTGTATGATCAAGTTCCTCATTAGCCAAAGTTCCATATGTATTTCCCTGGATATAACTCATCGCTACATTTTTCATAACTTCCCTCTTATGGCATCATCAAAAGGTTAGATCAAAGAAAGAAAACACAAAGCAAAGCACCAATCTTAATTGAAACTAATAGCACTCATACATAAAAGAAAACTATTACATAGGTATATTATTTTCATAGTGCAACTTCAGCAAAAGACAAAAGCAAACATTAAACAACCAAATCCAAAAGTGCTTAAAACATTTTAGGAGGGGAGTGACTAATGGTGAAACAATAAGGGTTCCACCCAGAGTTGGAGGAGGAGGGATCAATGCAGCGCAGGAAGTGTCTCTCTTGGCCAAGCGGATGTCGACGTCCAGCTTGGAGGAAATCTGTTGAAGCTCGAATCAGTGAGTAAAAAGGCGCCGCCTAGGCGCTCGCCTAGCGCCTAGGTGCTAGGGCGATGGGTAAAACACCTTTTGATGGTCAAGGCGGGTGTTTTTCATAAGGTGAGCGTCTTTGAGCGCCTAGGCGTCAAGGTGATGAGGCGAAAGGCGAGCGCCTTTTGGCTTCAGGCGTTTTGGGGACATTTTTTGCGTAAATAATTGGAAAGAAAAAAATTTAAAATAATATTGCTATGTTTTGTAGCTTTTACTTGATAGAGTTCTACTTTTTATGCTATGATTTTCTCCCACACACGATGACTGTTGTGTTTCTAAAGGACTATTTTATACAAAATTGAATCTTTTTTCTCATTTTAGTTAGTTTTTTTACTTGCTCATTCCTTTTCTAATCTCACTCTTATATCAGATTCTCGGTTTGTCTTTGCTTGTCTACTTAATTAACATATTCACTAGTTCTTTATTTTACAATACCGCATTTGAGTGTGCTTGCTTAGTTAATTAAACTGATTTTATCCTTTTTTGTCATGTAATGATTGTAATTCCTAAAAGACCCAACATTATTCATTAGAAAACATCATGTCATCATTATATATTTTTGCCTTAGAGAAGATCATGTTGCTATTTAAGAACATCATTAGAAAATATTCTAGGGTATCTAACTTATAAATTTGCACCATATAATAGAAATTCATGATTTCTATAGCATTGTAGTATTATACTAATATACAAAGAAAGAATTTGTAACATCCCCGACCAAAGTGCATACGTCATTTTGCATTCATATAATATTAATGGCATATGCATAGCATATTGGCATGATATATAGTGAATTTTTAAAAGTAATATTTATTTTCTAATTAAGTTTATCATATTTTAAAAAGTTAATTATTAATTAATTTAGGGTAAAGTTTGTAATAAAGGAGATTTGAGGGTGAAAATCGCAATTTTTGAAAAGTTTTGCCGACTCTTTTATGTTTTGCCAACTTTGCCATTTGATATATATCCAACTTAGTGCTTTGTTCTTGCCATAAAAACGTACAGAGAAGGAAAAATATAGAGGAAAAAGAGAGGGGAAAAAGAAGAACTTGATAAATTTTGTAGTTTGTTTATTGGATCTGGTACAAGATCTCTTCTATCGGGTTTTAATCTCGAAGTACAAGCGTGATTTGGTAAGTTTTTAATTAGTTAATGGTTTATCCGGATTTTATTGATTTTTTCAGATCTAGATCTACAGTTGATTTTGATTTGAAAATCGGTTGATCTATAGTTTTCAGAGGGTGTTTTTGATATCAGATTTATATTCGGTAAAAGACTTCAGAGTATTTTTAGGGTTTCGTTTTGTAAGGATATTAGGGAGACCCTTGATCAAGTTTTACAGAAAGGTTTGAACTAGAAAAATGTTCTTTTATATATATAGTTTATCGATGTCAAGTTTTAAAGGATTTGGAATTATGCATAAGAAGTTATAATGCATTCTGAAATTTCATTGCATTTGGGGTTAGAGTTTGTAAGAGTTAATAGCCTAATTTGCATTGGGTTACATATAGGAGCCCAAGTAATAGACCATGGTCAGAGTCAAGGGGGAGAAATATAGTATCTGCCTTAAACAGGTGAGTATAGACCGGAGATTCAACCCTATGTGCTATACGTGAAATATGAATATATGTGTTATATGTGGTATATGTGCTATATGCGCTATATGGGTATATGTTCTATATGATTTATATGGATAGATGTGATAACTCTGAAATTTCCAGAGCTGTTTGCACAGAAAGTATGTTAACAGATGGCATATGATATATGGTTACATGATGCACTTGATTGCATAGCATATTGCAATGAGATTAAAAGGACTTGTGACTATCTTGCCCTGAACTGTAATTCAGGAAATCTTCGGATTTCTTTGTTAAAGCGACCTACGGGTCATACAGGATCTTCGGATCATACAGGACCATAAGAGTCAATATTCAGGAGATCTTCGGATTTCTTTGCTAAAGGGACCATAAGAGTCCATATATAGTAAACCCGGGGCAGATTCAGGCTTGAACAGTTCACAGAATAATAAATCGGATACATCGGCATTTGCATTTGCATAGTAAATTCCTATATGACATATGTATAATGTGTATGTATATGTACATGGACTAAATGTTTGACTCTATGTGAAATAATTGATGATGGTTTATATTCACTGAGTATGCGACTCACGTAAATCGCAAAATAATTTTTCAGGTTCAGCTAGAACTTTCTGACGTGTGTCTGTTTAGAGGTCACATTCATACACGTCGGTCGGCTGAAGCTCAATGCAACCTTCTCCTCCTCATTTTGCATCTTAGACATATGGCTTGTAATAGAAGCTAGAGTAATAGATGTTTTAGTATGAGTAGTAACAACATAGAACTCCGTGTGCGCAACCTTTTATGGTTGTTAATTCCGCTATGTGCTTATGTGAATAGTTGGTATATGTGA
The DNA here is from genome assembly GCA_964016875.1 of Fallopia convolvulus. NCBI lineage: Eukaryota > Viridiplantae > Streptophyta > Magnoliopsida > Caryophyllales > Polygonaceae > Fallopia > Fallopia convolvulus. The sequence continues at coordinate 49,849,554 of OZ024726.1, read as the reverse complement.
ATTATCTCTTTATATAAGAGATAAGTTTTACTAAGCATACGTCATAGGGTATAAGGGTGTCACACCTAGTTTTTGGTATCAGAGCAGGGATATGATTTTTTAAGAGCATGCACTCATAAGCATTATATAGCATATGTAATTGACATTAGAATTGCATTCATGAGCATGATGCATAAAGGAGAGAAGGTTCAGCCGTGCCATGTCAGTCTATAAGAGCATTTCATTCAGCATTACATGAGCATACATTTCATACACATGGACCATTAGAAGAGGAAGTACAGAGGAAATGGTAATGGTACATACAGTATATCGAGAATGTATAATATGAGTGGATACAGTAGAGTTACCGGTTGATCCGATTTTGCTATTCCTATATGAGTTTGATGTTATATTGGGTATGGACTAGTTGTCAAGACATCATACTAAAGTGGTTTGTTGTACCAAAGAAGTAATGATAGACTCGCTTGGGAAATCTAGAGTGATTTTCTATGGTGATAGACAAATGGTACCCACTTGCTCAATATCTGCAATAGCATCTTTCTGCATGATCAGAGATGGTTGTAAGGCATATCTGGCCCATGTTATAGACAGTATAGTTGAATGTGATGAGTGTGGAGATGTTCTAGTTGTTAAAGATTTTTCCTGATGTGTTTCCAAAGCATCTTCCTGAATTGCTACCTATTAGAGAGATAGAGTTTACTATGAAGTTAATTCCAGGTACTGCACCGATTTCTATTCCTCCATATCACATGGCTCTTCTAGAGTTACAGGAACTGAACAAACAGTTATAGGATTTGTTGGACAAAGTATTCACTAGGGCTAGTGTATCTTATGACTGTGCATAGATTATAGAAAGTTGAATAAAGTAACAGTGAAGAATAAATATCCATTGCCAAGAATAGATGATGTAATTGATCAACTTTAGGGTGCAAAGGTATTTTCGAAGATGGAAATTCGATCAGGATATCATCAGTTAAAGATAGCTAAAGATGACATTATCAAGACAACATTCAGACTTCGATATGGGCATTATGAGTTTCTGGTAATTCTATTTGGTTTGATTAATGCACCAACAGAGTTTATGGTTTTGATGAACAAGGTATTTCAATCTTTTCTATACAGATTTGTGATCATCATTATTCATGATATATTGATATATTCGTGGAGTACAACTGAGCATGTCGATCATTTGCGTACTGTGCTACAAGTCTTGAGGGAAAAAACAGTTGTTTGCTAAACTGAGAAAGTGTGAATTCTGGTTGGATCATATGGTATTTTTAGGACATATAGTATCTGGAAGAGGTATAGAAGATTGATTCTAAAAAGTTTGAAGCAATGGTAAACTGGAAAGTACCAAATATAGTTACAGAAGTTTGCTGATTTCTTGCTATGACTGGATACTACAAACGGTTCTTTGAAGGTTTCTCTATTATAATTGCATCATTGACTAAATTGGTGCGAAAGAATGCTCCATTCCATTGGAATTCTGCATGAACAAAGCTTTGATGAGTTAAAGCATCGTTTGACTACAGCACCAATACTGACAATTCCTACATGTACAAGAGGATTTGTTGTTTACACTGATGTTTCATATCAGGGTCATGGTTGTGTCTTTATGCTGGATAGAAAAATAATTGTTTATGCATCACGACAATTATGATCACATGAAGTTTCTTATCTTGTACATGATTTAGAGCTGGCAGCAGTAGTATTTTCCTAAAGATTTAGCGACTATCTATAAGGAGGAACATTCCAAATCTTTACAAAGCATGAGTTTGAATTATTTGATGAGCCAAAAGGAGTTGAACATGCGACAGAGGCGTTGGATGGAACTACTGAAAGATTATGATTGTACAATCGAGTATCATACAAAAAAGGTCATTGTTGTAGCAGATGCTTTGAGTCGAAAGTCTAGTGGTATGATGACAGATTTGCATATGACTTCATTATCAGATTTGATTGCTTTGTGAGATCTAAATGATAGACTATAATTAGACACATATGAGTATTGATTGCTACTTTTGAGATTCGGCCAGTTCGGAGACAAAAAAATTAAAGATGCACATCTGAGATGGGAAGTTGATAGAATTTATTGAATGGGTTCAGCAAGGTAAAGATACGCCATTTGACATTCAGGATGACACATTGTTGTTTGGCCCAGATTCAGAATGACAGTGTGTTGCTACAGTATCGATCTGACCTGTCACATGTGCTAAAGGATTCTGAAGTACAGCTTGCAGAAAATCAGAGCTACATAGAGGAATTGATCAAGATAGCAGATTACAGAATTAGACAGTTACAAAGAGAGATTCTGAAATTAATTCAGAAGAATCATGGTATAGAGGACACAACTTGTGGAACTGAGAACAAGATGAGAAAGTCATATGAAGATATAGTGAGTTTTGAGGACAAAATTCTTATAGAGGGGGAGAAATGTAACATCCCCGACCAAAGTGCATACGTCATTCTGCATTCATATAATATTAATGGCATATGCATAACATATTGGCATGATATATAGTGAGTTTTTAAAAGTAATATTTATTTTCTAATTAAGTTGATCATATTTTAAAAAGTTTTTAAGAAAAAGTTAATTATTAATTAATTTAGGGTAAAGTTTGTAGTAAAGGAGATTTGAGGGTGAAAATCGCAATTTTTGAAAAGTTTTGCCGATTCTTTTCTGTTTTGCCGACTTTGCCATTTGATATATATCCAACTTAGTGCTTTGTTCTTGCCATAAAAACGTACAGAGAAGGAAAAATAGAGAGGAAAAAGAGAGGGGAAAAAGAAGAACTTGATAAATTTTGTAGTTTGTTTATTGGATCTGGTACAAGATCTCTTCTATCGGGTTTTAATCTCGAAGTACAAGCGTGGTTTGATAAGTTTTTAATTAGTTAATAGTTTATCTATATTTTATTGATTTTTCCAGATCTAGATCTACAGTTGATTTTGATTTGAAAATCGGTTGATCTATAGTTTTCCGAGGGTGTTTTTGATATCAGATTTATATTCGGTAAACGATTTCAGAGTATTTTTAGGGTTTCGTTTTGTAAGGATATTAGGGAGACCCTTGATCAAGTTTTACAGAAAGGTTTGAACTAGAAAAATATTCTTTTATATACATAGTTTATCGATGTCAAGTTTTAAAGGATTTGGAATTATGCATAAGAAGTTATAATGCATTCTGGCATTTCATTGCATTTGGGGTTAGAGTTTGTAAGAGTTAATAGCCTAATTTGCATTGGGTTACATATAGGAGCCCAAGTAATAGACCGTGGTCAGAGTCAAGGGGGAGAAATATAGTATCTGCCTTAAACAAGTGAGTATAGACCGGAGATTCAACCCTATGTGCTATATGTGAAATATGAATATATGTGTTATATGTGGTATATGTGCTATATGCGCTATATGGGTATATGTTCTATATGATTTATATGGATAGATGTGATAACTCTGAAATTTCTAGAGCTGTTTGCACAGAAAGTATGTTAACAGATGGCATATGATATATGGTTACATGATGCACTTGATTGCATAGCATATTGCAATGAGATTAAAAGGACTTGTGACTGTCTTGCCCTGAACTGTAATTCAGAAAATCTTCGGATTTCTTTGTTAAAGCGACCTACGGGTCATACAGGATCTTCGGATCATACAGGACCATAAGAGTCAATATTCAGGAGATCTTCGGATTTCTTTGCTAAAGGGACCATAAGAGTCCATATATAGTAAACCCGGGGCAGATTCAGGCTTGAACAGTTCACAGAATAATAAATCGGATACATCGGCATTTGCATTTGCATAGTAAATTCCTATATGACATATGTATAATGTGTATGTATATGTACATGGACTAAATGTTTGACTCTATGTGAAATAATTGATGATGGTTTATATTCACTGAGTATGCGACTCACGTAAATCGCAAAATAATTTTTCAGGTTCAGCTAGAACTTTTTGACGTGTGTCCGTTTAGAGGTCACATTCATACAGGTCGGTCGGCTGAAGCTCAATGCAACCTTCTCCTCCTCATTTTGCATCTTAGACATATGGCTTGTAATAGAAGCTAGAGTAATAGATGTTTTAGTATGAGTAGTAACGGCATAGAACTCTGTGTGCGCAACCTTTTATGGTTGTTAATTCCGCTATGTGCTTATGTGAATAGTTGGTATATGTGAATTATCTCTTTATATAAGAGATAAGTTTTACTAAGCATACGTCATAGGGTATAAGGGTGTCATAGAATTGCAAGAAAGAGCGCCTTGATCCGAAAGACGCTCGCTTTTCACCTGAAGCCTAGTGCCTAGGCAATAGGACCCCTATCGCTTTTGTTCGCCTAACGCCTTTTTCTTCACTGGCTCGAATAACATCTTGGCACCAACACTCCCCTTAGTAGAAGAACTCCCAAAAACCTTCTAGGCAGTCTTCTTCATCGTAGTTCCCTTCAGATCGCCTTGAAACTTCATCCTTAATATATTGCTCATGTCCAAGGGGAATCCAAAAGCCTCTTCCTCTGTTGGCTCATAGACCTTTCTAGACTGCAACATCATCTTTACAACTTGGGGTATGGAAGTCCACAGTTCTTCCCTGCACTATTATCCATGTGCCTCATCATGATCTCTAGGAGATTGATCTTTTCTCTATTAAGGAACTTATCCAACAACAACATGTCATTGATGGTAATAGTGGTCCTTTTCTCTAGTTTGGGAATCACCACCTTGATTAGAAACTAATGGGTAATCCTTCCAATATAGTCTAACTCATTCGTGGAGTAGGGACCAATAAAGACCTGTCCTAGCACCCTCTTAACAATCTTGTCCTTGTTCTTTGGCAAGTGGCAAGATGTGTGTAGTGTACCAAAGCCACCACAAGGAACCTCTAGAAGCTTTCCAACCTTATTAATAGAGACAGAGATATCGATGTCGGCCATAATAGTGAAACCCATGGGACCAGAAGGTAGATCTGCTAGTTGATAATTCTGGTAGAACTCCGTCATGAGGTTAACATCGATCTTGACCTTGCTGGAGCATAGATGTTCCCAACCTTGGAACTTCTGCAGTTCCCAAAACTTAGACAGATCATTGTCACACAATTTCTCTTCGATGACAATGGAGGTCACTACTCTCTTGGATCCCTTTGTGGTGGGAACCTCAGACTCCTTAACAACTTCCTCTTCCATCTCTTGTTCTTCCTTACATCATCCTCTTTGGTCTCCTCCTCGTCTTCTATCTCCATTTTCGATCTGTTCTTCTTCTTTTTCTTCTTCCTCCTTTGTTCCTTCTTCTTCTTCATCGAGTTGTTTCTTGAAGGCTGGGACAAAGGAACGAATAAGGTATTTCTTTTTCTGAGATTTCCCTTTTGTTTTCTATTTCTTGGGATTGGGTGTCCTTTGAAAATCAGAGATGTGTAAGATCTATGAAGGATGGGGTACCCTTTTCTCAGCGAGGGTTTGGTTGGATGAGGATGAAGAGATTGGAGCAAGATAAAGATTTTTGAAAAGTTAGGGTTTTGGAAGAGGGGAAAGATGATGGCAAGAGACGGTGAAAAGAAAAAAAATTACCAAAGGCCAACGGCTACATAAGTCCCTTCTTTCCTTAACCATTAAACAAAATCTATTTCTCTCTCTCTCTCTCTCTCTCTCTCTCTCTCTCTCTCTCTCTTTTCATAAGCCAATCGGTTGAAAATTTTATCCAAAAATTGAAAGATCTGACCGTCATTAAGAGATCTCTATAGTCGTGAATCACATCATTGCATGCAACATTAACGTTCAACCGTTTGTTTAAAAAAAAAATTCTCTAAGACAATGGATAGACCACTAAGGCATTCTCTAATCTGATGTGTTGTTTTGCGAGGTAACAAAGATGATTTTCCCAAGATCTGAAAAGACTTTTTTTTTCAACCAAGAACTTTGTTCCCACTGAGAAAACGTTCCCTCTCCTCGTAATCACGAGTGGAATAAAAGGCTCATTTGGATAGCGTATGGGTAAGACAAAGAATGAGCATATCCAAACATTTTGCGAGGGCTTTGGCACAATTTGACATCCAAATAATTAGTCACAATTCAAAAGGTTACAAATAAAAGAGTTCATAGGGAACGTTTATCCAAGACTTAGGATGATGTTATAACCAACTATCATTTCGGCTTGTAATTAACAAGGGTTAAGAGAGATAAAACTGGTTATTTTGGGCCAAAAAGAAACTTTGGGATAGGATCATTCTAGTTTAATTCTTTTGGGCATGCAACTTTTCACAATTTCCAATGTAGATAAAAGACTAACGCATATAGGAATAAGTAATAGCCATTATAAAGAAGGTAATTGATGTGTAGTTCCATGAGTGATGGTACATCTTTAGCCAAGCACTGAGGGAAAAAAGGATCGGGACATGTTTACTCCAAGGAAATCATGCCTAGTAGTATCAAGTTGTTTTAACGCTTTTTGTCTAATGTCTTGGTGAAAATACTAGTCATTTGGTCTTTGGTCGTACAATGATCCATCTTAATTGAACCCTTTTCAACATTATCTCGTAGAAAATAATGTCTTATATCGATATGTCTGGTCCTAGAATGATGCACAAGATTTTTTTATAAATTAGTATTGGTTAAGGGATAATTATTCTTCCAAAATAGATGTTACTTAGCAATTTATATTTTTCGAATATTCTGTAAAATCGTGGAGAGATTTGTATCACTATTTATTACAAGTACATTTTAATATTTTATACTGATTATAGCATCCATAAATAAATGATTTTTTTTATTAAACTATTTCAGGGAAAAACATAATTTTAAAGCATATGGTTAAACTATATATATATATATATATAGGATTAAGATCAGGTGAGGAGGTCTCTTACCGTACATAATTAGGAGGAGCCTCAACCATTAGATCTGGATTTTTAAAGGGATAAGATTAATTGCTAATTATGATTTAAAAAATTAGAGAAATCAAGTTACGTAATTCTAGGATCTGACTGTTTTATTTATGGAAAAAATAAACGTGAGATCAACTTGTTCATTCTTTGTGAATCTCTTGATAACTACTGATAATATGATATCTTTCTATTTCTCCATATCTTACAAAAACAAACGAGTATTTGGCGATTGAAGGAGCAATGACCGAGTTGGTTGTATCAAATTCTACAGATCTGGATTGCTTAGTTGATGAAGAAGATTAGGGTTTTTGGCTAATTTCTTCAACAACGTATCGAATTGTGCAGTGTTATTTTTTTTCTTTATTTTTTACGCTTAACAATTATGCCGATTTTGTGTTCTTAGTATTTTATTAGTTCTTTACTATCTAGTGTAGGGTTTTTTCTAAATGTTATACTGGTCATTTACTAACTAGGTTAGGGCTCTTCTGCGCCGTTAGTTTTTTGCGGCGTATGTGCTTGCAATGTCAGTTCATAGTATTGTTCATTGTAAGTTATATATTTGTTCATTTGGTATCATATAATTATTCATTTGAACAATTCCATAATATCCAATTTTATTTGTTCATGATTTGTTAAATAGATGTTCATTTATGCGTAATACTTGTTCATTGCATTTACTCAATCGAAATTAGATACTTATTCATCATTCAATAAACCTTATAATTTTGAACAACAGTATATGAACAACGTAAGTAAATTTTTTTTTTACTACGACCTAATACTTGAACAATATTGTGATGGCATATGAACAACAATTTATTATTCAGTGAACAAGTAAGTTTGAACAACAAAATAATGTGCTAGCATATGAATAATAGTATGTAATTCAATGAACAAGTAAGCTGATTGATATGAACAACAATTCATTATTCAATGAACCTTATCATTTTGAACAACAGTATATGAACAACGAAAATATTTTTTTTACTATGGCATAATACTTGAACAATTTTGTGTTGGCTTATGAACAACAAATTATTATTTAGTGAACAAGTCAATTTGAACAACAATATGTTTGTAGTTGATTTGAGGAGGACGATACAGACAAGGCGAGTTCTCTCAAATCGGGAGAGACGATGGTTTAGACCGATGATTGGAATGAACATTAGAGTTATTAGAATATCTGGTAAAGATAATGAAAAGCAAATCCCGTAATTTACGTTGTTATCAAAATTAATTAATTTTTAGACTTTTATTATATTCCAATGAACAACTTCTTTCTTAATCTTATTCTTTAAAAAGTCAGATCTAATGGTTAAGGATCCTCCTAATTATCTACGGTAAGAGTCCTCCTCACTTGATCTCAACCCTATATATATATATATATATTGGGTGGATCGAGTCAGTATCAAATTCGGATATTTTGGTTTTAAATTATATAAGATCGGGTTGTCATAATGGATCAGATTGATTCGGGTTGGATTGTATTGGATGTTCATTTCATCGAGTAAGGTTGAGTTATGGTCAAATTCGATCGGTTAGTTTTAGAGCGGTTGACTTAACTCGCAAATTTGATTCGAACTGCCCGATAATTTTATGGTTAAGATCTGAAAATTTGAACCCGAAATCCGTTGGATTGAACGATTTAGTATATGTATAAAATTTATTTAATTTATTTTGAAACATATAATATATTTTGTTATTAAAATATATAAAAATAATATCTTATAATTAAATATTGATTTTAATAATTATAATAAAATGATATTTTGGACTCGTTGGTCAACTCGATCGGACCGAAAACCCGCAACAACCCAACCTAATTGACCCGTGACCCATAATGAAGTCGAACCTACTTTAAACCGAACCCAAAATGACCGAACTCGCTCGACCCGACCCAATTAACAGGTGTAGCTAGTTAGTTTGGACATGACAAGATATATAGTTTAAAGATAGTTTTGAAGTTTTTTTTTTCTTGAAATGGATTAATAGAAAAATCTTTGATTATTGACGCTAAAGTATGTAGCATGACAAATGATACATCACACTCCATATTTTTGCAATGCAATAATACTTGAAACAACAAAAATCGTAAGCATAATATTTTTCAGTAATTTTATTTAGTAATTAGAACCATTAAAAATTGACCGAACTCGAAAAATCGACCCAACCGAGTAACCGACCCTATTTTAAACCCGACCCAATCAATTCGAAAACCAATTTTGACCCGAACCAAATTGTGACCCGAGAATATATGGCTCGAACCCGACCGACCCGGGACCTGATTTGATTAGCTTGTAAATGTAAAATTTTTATTAAAATATTAATATAATTTAATTTGAAAAAATATTTAATTATTTTTATGTATTTATATTATTTATATAATAATTTAATAGTAAAAATAATATTTAAAAAATAACGATATTGATCCGTTGATGAACCCAAACATGTATAATAATCTATCATAACTCGATCTGATTTGACCGGTAACTTGATTAATGGAACCAGAAACAAAAAAAAAAATTATATTTTCTTAAGGATCTAATAATAGATCTAATAGTAATTAATTAGCATATAAATAATTATAATATACTTTTTTTAAAGGATAATATATTTTTTTATTTAAGATACTCTAAAGCCTTATCTTATTTATGCATTGAGCGTTCTAATTTATATATGTCTACAATTGTTTTAGTAGAATGATTAATCCCTATCCAATAAGAAATTGAAAAAATTAAAAAGGTAAGTCGATGGGTCGAATAGCGACTTACCTGCTTTTTTTTTATTAAAAATCTTTCCGAACCATATAGCCAGCTTATATACGTAAAAGATTTTTATCCGAACCCAAACTGAGAATTAAAACTTTTTCCGAGCCTAAGCTGGAAAAAATTCGAAGTTTCACCATATATGTATAGATCTCGACTTAGATAAGTATAAAATCTTCTATGTCCATTACCAACCCATTTCCATTTTGTAATGGCTTTTGAGAACTTTGTAATTTTGTATGGATCACACAGAGACAACTAAAAAGCTCTAACGGGCAATATGTCTGTGCATACACAACTTACACAAAATATAATTAATCTTCGTACATACACATATTACACAAGGACAACATGCAGTCATGGCTCCAATTTATTTAGGGACAAAATCTTAGTACATACACACAAAGTACACAAGGACAAAAAGGACATATATGAGAGCGAATTATAAGGGAAAATAAATTGAAGGAATCTACCTAATACATTATAAAGCAGAAACCATGTCTATTGAGAAAATTGTGCTAAGTGACATTATTTGAATAAAATAATATTAAATTTTTTAATAATAATTTGTATTATTATTTCTATACATCTAATTTTTATATTATAATAACTTAATCTATATATTGATTTTTTATATCATTTGTTATGCATATTTTTTTATAAATATTTTAACAAGATTTGGAAAAATCTAATTGATAACATATTTATATAATTTTCTACCTATATAATTTTCTATCTATATGTTGATACTTTCTATATTAATTTTATACATATATTTGAACAAAACTTGAGCTATATGCTAAAAAATTTTATATTAATTTTATACATAATAAATTTTCTTTTTAACTTTTAACAAATCTTGCACTCTAAGTTTATAATATTTTTATCTATATGTCGATATTTTTCTAAATAATAAATTATTTTCACAAAAAGACCTGAACCATCTAGGGTATTTTCACAGATCAACAAATTATGCAGATCCGGGTCTTCGGAGCCATTTAGGGTATTTTTTTTAACCATCTGCATAATTTGTTGATCTGTGATGTGCAATTGTGTCTAATTAAGACCATGATAGTTATGTGTCAAGAATGATGCTTGCAATGTCTATGGTCAAATTGCAACTCTTGATTGATTAAAAGATAGTGATTTCTTATTGATATATTCTATTTTCAATACAATTGTAATAACCACTTTTGAAGAATAAGCGTTACATTAAAATGCCTCTCCAGGACGTTGGTTACCCTAGGGTTTCGCCCGGAAGCTTGCCAACTGCTCCAACCTCCCCAGAGATTAATGGCATTCGCACGTAAAGCCATTGTTGACTCCTACAGTCCTACTCCGTCAGCTTGGAAGCTTACTTGAAACCAAGTACAAGATTAAAAACTATACTTTTAAGTTGTGACAAGGAGTTGGACCTGTTAATCTTCACAAAAAACCTTGGTGATTAGTGATTACATCGACGGGATCCTACATTTTCAAGTTGAAGTTGCCATTAACAACTCGTAGGCTTTTGACTTGTCATAATATATGTTTTTGCCATTAACACGATGGAGGATGGAAATGATATTCTAAAGGTTCCATGCTTTAAGATTATTTGTAGCTCTTTAAAAAAAATTCACTATGTTAGGGTATTTAATTAATTAGAAAACTGTGAAGGTCAATTAGCTACATGTGCACGGTGTTGATATACCGTTTCTCATCAATCAATCAATCAATCATCAATCTACATACTAAAGAAGGAGTCTCATGACACATGTCATTCCCTCATTTATTTTGCCTATGTGTCAAGCCGTGGTTAACTCTGCATAATATGTGGCGCCACCTAATATATTTTGTACTTATCCGTTAATCTTAATTAATTAATTAGACATGTTTTTTATCTTAATTAATTTATACTTATCCTTTCACCTCTTCTAAATAATTAACCTACGTAAATTAAAAAGATTTGCACTTTATCTTTTAACCTAAATTAATTAATATTAAATTAAAAAGATTTGCAACTAACATATTGATTTTAAGATTCTAAAACTAACCTACAAATTAACGTGACTAACATATTGATTTTAAAGTAATTTTATCTTTTAATACTCTAACCTAATCTAACACATTGATTTTTTAACGAGATATATTCATTCTTATCTAAATCAGTTAAAAATAATACCTAGATTTAATATATATTTATGCAAATTTTTTATTTCTCCTTTATACACTACATATTTTCTTCCATAATTATATATTGATACTAATTTAATCAAAAATATTTAATATTAATCATACTTTTAGATAAATTTAGAAAGAAGTTATTTAATTTTCTCGCTTTTCAAGTTGATATTTTACGTACATTTTAATACTACCCTTCTCAATTTATTAACTTTAGAAAAAACAAATAAAAGTAATTTATTTTTTTTCATATTTACATAAATATAATAACAAAACAAACTATTTTAAAAATTAATTTATTTTTAAAATATATTAATATATTATTTATAAATAATCAACCCCGTACATGGTACGGGTACTTATGCTAGTTTACATTTGAAAGTCAGAGTCTGTATTGTTTTTACTCTTATTCCTTTTATTACAGCTGAATGGAACCGCATCGTTTTATGTATTGGCTTTTGTATGGCTCACATATAAAGCCTTGCTCTTGTAACGGACTCTAACAAGCTGAATGAAATTGCTCCTTTCTTGCGCGACAATTCCCTGATTTCTCTCTCTCTCTCTCTCTCTCTCCCCTTCCTCTCATTCTTCTCGTTCATCAAATTCTCAAACCCATTTTTCAGATTGTAATACACGGAAGTATACAATTGTTGAAAAGATTTTAAGTTAACCATGAACTCAAAATCAAAATTCACTTTATCCAAGAATTTTAAGTTTAAACTGAACCATATTAATCCAAGTTAATTCCTGGACCATAGTTGACCATTGTTGACCCAATTTGTTCCTCCCATCTAACTGACTTCTGTAAATATTGCTTCACTAAATTATATGCAGTCTGAGCTCACATCAACAAAGGATTTTAACTTGATGAATTCAGAATATGATCAAAAGATCTTATGACATATAATTTCCAACAACAAAGAGAATGCGCTCTACGAGAAGAGAAGGTGAAAAGAGGAAGTTCAATTCTATTGGTTGTACATACTTTTGGAGCGTCCGTATTTTGTGTTTGTGCTGGGAGCCTGGGACTGAATTGAAGTACAAATGAAAGGGTTAGTTTAATTGCTCTCATTTCTTATAATATTGGCTCCTTTGAGACATGAGTTGAAGCATCACTTTAATCTTGTAAGTGTTCTCACATCGAGAAAACCCCAAATTTAACTAGTGAAAACTACTAGGGTAAATTTTACAAAACCACCCGTAAAATAAGAATTTGTGCACAAAATCACCCATAAAATTCAAAATTATATTAAACCACCCATAAAATTAATTTGTTAACATTTAACCACCCTTCAATCTCTACCCGTTAAACATCCGTTAAAAATCTACAGACTTACAAAAATATCCCTTAATAATATACACATTTTCAATTTAACTCCTACCCCCAGATTAAAAAGGAAAAAGAAAAAACCACATGAATCTCCCTTCCAAATAACCAGATCTATGAGAAATCATGGAGCTTGCAATCGAGAGGCTGTTGTTGAACGAATTGAAGATCACCTCCGCCAGATCGACATCGGAGAGCGAGATTCCCGGCGAAGGATCATCGGCTTTCGACGAGCGAATTAAGTGGCGGCGAAACTGTTCGGCGGCGTTGTAGCCGGTCTGGAGCTCTTGAACGAGGCTACGGTGGCGGATCGTCGTCGGAGATAAGGGAGCGAGAGGTGGAGTAGTTCATCGGAATTCGAAAGGCTGTCCGTACAGGATTTTGCAGAGAGAGAGGGGAGTTGGGACATCTCCCTGCTCCGCCGCCGCCTCCCGCAAGCACGCCTTGACGGCTTGACCCTTATTCCGTCGCCACCTCCCGCAAGCTCATCTCCCTCCTCGACAATTCACCGGCGACATCTCCCTGCTCCTCAACCTCTCCAGCGTCGGACTCCATCGACACATTGACTATCTCGGTATCCCTCAAATTATCATAAACCATCTTTCATTCAGTTTAATTTGCATCTAATAACCCCTTAATCGGTTATAGGAGTCACAAGCAACATCGATTGTGCAGGATTTGGGGGTGATTAAGCATAGTGGAAGAGAGGGGATGGATTTAGGATTGTGATTTACTGAAATGGATTATATGTTAATTTGGAAATGTGTAGATAAAAGTTTTTTTTATTTGTACTTTCATTGATTTTTAACGGAAGTTAAGGAGTTAGAATTAGGGGTGGTCAAATGTTAACAGATTGATTTTATGGGTGGTTTAATACAATTTTGAATTTTACGGGTGTTTTTTTGCACAAATTCTTATTTCACGGGTGGTTTTGTAAAATTTACCCAAACTACTATAAGAACTCCAAATTGATGATTTAATACTTGTGGAACCATGCAGTGAGCACAAAGCGAACTATTCTTTCGGCTTTTACTAAAGAATACCGTGTGCTCTCTACTTTATAAGTGGCATACCTTTATTTTTTGAGGAAGCTTTCCAATTTGGTCAGCTTTCAAAAGTTCAGTCCAAAATTTTCATTGCGATAAATTATTAGGCCAGTCCAAAGTTGCTTTTTGTTGAGTTGAATATACTTGTACAATGTCATATTTTTAACTCTTGGTCACATCGATGCGGAAAAACAGTTTGAATACGTGCATTAATGTATTATTCCATGATCGAATTAGACACACAAGTCTAATACTATATTGGTGCTTCAAATTAGAGTGGATAAAAACTTTAAAAAAACACACATTTAACATTAACTCTTTACTTTCCTGGTTATCCCTCTCTTCTTATAGTTGGCCTTAAAACAGGCTTGCCTTAGTCTCTTAGTGTTATCTTGAAGATGAACATCCGGCATTTCTTCCATTAACTTCTTCTCCTTCTCCAGTTTCTCAATCGCCTCTCTCACCTTGGCTTCGTCGTTCATCCCTCCTTCCTTCTTCATCACCTACACACAATAATCATACATATCAATCACTAAACAAAAATTTCTTCAATTACATGACTTATGTATATACTTGGGAGAATCAAAAAGATGGATAAATGAACATGACCTCAACATTGTTGATTAGGGTTTGGAGGCTCATAAGCTTGCGGTGTGGCCATCTACGAATCCCTAATTCTCGACACCTCTTCTTAAGAAGGGTTAATCCGACATGAAGCTCATTTGCAGCACGTGTGATGGGCATGTAGAAGTATTGGCTAATCTCTTCCCTCCCTAATAAAACATTGCTCTTCCTCTTGCAATTTTCTATGCTCTTGTTGATGACCTTAATATTCATCCTCTCTTCTTCATCAATTTTGGTAATAAAATCCAGAGGCTCACACTTCATTTCTTGAAATTGACTAGTATACTCCTCCAACTCATTCTCAAGTGTCATGATGTTACTTGAAAACGTATTATCTGAAATCACATTATAAAAATCCATAGATAAATATCATGTTACAAACCTACTTAAGAGAGATAAATATGTGTAAAAATACCTTGAGGAAACAAATATAAAGGGTCGTTTGTGAAGCAGTCGCCTTCGAATGGGAAATTGTCCATGTGAAAATCTTGTAAGAAAAACTGGCCACCATGCCAATTGAATGGAGGATAATATTCACTTGGATCATGAGAAAAACAATGCAGTTGAGTTAAGCAAAGCTAAAACATAGACAATGAAGATAATAATTAATTATAAAATGTGGAAAGTAAGGTAGGTAGTGTTATAGTAGAATTACGTACATAGAATCAAATGGTGATAAGAACAAGTTATCATCCTTGCAAGTGGATGAAAATGGAAGTGCAAATGCCCTACTCTTCTTATCCATCATAACCATTGTATTGTAGTAGATTGGAAATGGGTTAATTAGAAGATTAAACTGAGAGGGTTAGATGTGATTTATAATAGCAGCCTCTCTCTCTCTATATATATATATGAGATTCATGGAACTGAGATGAAGGGGAGTATATGAAAGAGGAATGTGAAAAGGCCGGCTAGAAACAATTAGAATTAATGACACTCTAATTATTACTAGTATATACGAACTGTGAAAAATGATGGTGCATGACTACATGCGGCTGTCAAAATTAATTGAAAAAAAAAAGAAACTTGTTTCGATGAACATTGAGGAGTATATTGCATGGACACTGTGACACTGGAGGTTTAATGTTGGCCGGCCAATAAATATCCGTTTTAATCTCATCGATCTGTACGTAGTAATTAATCCGTGTTAACATATTACATAGGACGCTGGTGTGTAATTGTAATTGATTTCAGGTAACGGATAGGAGGACTACATGGAATATATGCATGTAGTCTGTAACCTCCATTCTTATTACGGAGTACTCCATATTAAAGTTTAGTTAAATGCAAAATTAGCAATGAATAACATTATAAATAATAACGATTGCCAGACTTCAACATACAGTATTAAGCTTGCGAGTAATCAGTAACAGTAATCAGTAGCTTGTTAAGATTGACATTTTGAACAAGTAATCAAATTTATCCGAGGACTGCTCTAAAGTTGTACAGCATAACTAGGGCTTTTTTAGAGATTGATCACTCTGAAGTTCTGCTACGTAATCTTCATGTATAATGATACGCTATAGTTAATTAGGATAATTATTTATTTTAGAATATTATATTTCCTTTTAATTAAGAGATTTGATTTGATTTGATTTTATCTTTTTAGGAAGAGTATTTTTTATTTAATATTTCAGCAATTAGGGTTTAGTTAGATATTAGAGTATTATAAAATACTCATTTTGGTTGTTATCGAATCAATCAGGAAACCAATAAATTAATAAAATTATCTTTTGCTTTGATTTTATCTCTCGTTCTTCTTCCCGTGGCAACCGACCACTTTTATCGAGCCAAACCCACATCGGGTGCGTCTCAACCCCTTGACCAACAAGGGTTCCGATACGAATCCACACCGGGTCCGTATCAATTGGTGCTTTCATTGAGAGTGAGTCCACATCGGACCATTCTCGCCTCCTTCTTGATCAAATTGGTGATTTCATTCCGGAACTCTTCGTGCCATGAATAACGAGGAAAGGGTTTCGGAAGTTGCTGCTCTGTGGGATCTTCGGGAACTCCTCCAAACTATTCTGTATGTAAAGATCCATGCCCAATTCTATTGGGTTCCTCGTGTCGTCTTGGAGCAAATGTTCTCAAGCGTCGGAACTATCGAAGATATAATACCGCTGGATGACGAAACTGAATTCCACTCACGTATCCGTTTTCAAAGTCGTGCTTCAACCCTTGAGGCGTTCAATCGCTTCATTGGACGATACATCTATGCGGGATATTGTCGAATTGAGTTGTTCTTTGATGATCGAATCAGTAGCATATCAAGCGAGATTGACACTCTAATTCAAGAGGTGAACGATTAACGAGATCGTGATACAACTGGCGACCAACAACAGGGTTCCAACGGGATTGCGTCAACATATGCGGTTTCCGCGACTGAGTCTTCTTTGGACGAGGCTCCACCAACGATTATGGATTACGAAATTGAAGCAGGGGATAGTATGCGCAATGAGAATTTTGGCTTGCCATCAGTTTGCATAGTTGATAATGAAAGGCCCAATAAATTTCATTTTACTGAGTTCACACATCCCTTGTCGAATGCCCACGCATTGTTTGTGAAACCGCCTGAGAAGAGCAAGGTCTCGGTTTCGAAGACGGAAGTGGCTCTTTGTGCTTTGAATAATCACATAGCAATAGTGCACTCTTCCATCTCCGATCAAACAAATGATGACCGTGGCTATCATTGGTACGCTTGCTTCAACACAAGTACGAATTTTTTCTCTAAATTGGAATTTGGTTAGGTGGAAGGGTTTTGTTTTACTAAGGATATGATTTGGTCTGCTCTTGCATATAATGAAATGGGTTTAGTATTTGATCCGGGCATTTATGTTATTTGGCCAAATGAAGAGAGCTGCGCATTTTCATACACCAATCTCCACCCGCATTACCTTTTCATACATGTGCAATGGGACCCTGGCGGATTAAGCTCCAAGATCCGTTTCATGAGTCTCCTCCTAATTTCCGACTTGAGGACAAGTCGATTCTCAACGAGGGAGAATTGATACGCTAGGATTTTATTATAATTAGATTATATTTAGATTATATTTTATATGATCTTATCTTTTATGTTAGGCAAGATATTGTTATATTATTTTCTATCCTTTTTAATTAGGGAAAGATATGCCTTAGCCCAAGATATTCTGATATGTACCTTTATATATTGGAGATTTCTCCATCAATAATCAATCAAATCAATTAAGAAATTTTCTTTTGTTCTAAATTTATCTTTCGTTCTTCTTCCCGTGGCAACCAACCACGTTTATCGAGACAAACCCACATCGGGTGCGTCTCACCCCCTTGACCAACAAGGGTTTCGATACGAATTCACACCGGGTCCGTATTATATAATGTGCAATTTTCGTTTTTTTTTTTGTTGTTGTCTTAGATGACTGTTTGTTTTCAATGTTTCTGAATTGTAGAAGTTACATGATACAATTGAATCATGATATCAATCTAAATTTATTAGTAATTCTGAATAATAAAAAGAAATTCCCCTGTTAAGTTTTAGAATTTTGTTTAGTTTGGTATGCTGTTGAGTTTCTAGATCACTTCTGAAGAAATTCCCGTCAGGTTTCTGTCTACCGTGCACAGTGTAGGAGTCATGAAATGAGCACAGAGCAAACTAAGATGGAGCAGTTTTGAAAAAACTTAGGAGTCATGAAATGAGCACAGAGCAAACTAAGAGGGAGCAGTTTTGAAAAAACTGATCACAGTGGTCAATATTCAGTTTTATTGTTTTTGTTGTTTTTGGCTCTTCTAAGTATTATGTCCTTAGCTGCTTAGAAGATTATTATGTGGGCGACGCTTGATGACCCAAAGTAGCAAGCTACCTCACACGGGCCATCCCCTTAAAAAATAAATTTAATATCAAAGTAGACCGATGGCCCACATATCAAATATTAAACTGATAAGAACAGATACTACACTTGATCTTAGCCAAAAAGGCCGAGATATGCCTCCTCTTTCTGTTGTTTGGCCTATTTATATGCTCTTCTAAATTTGTAATATGTTCTGACAAGCAATGTGGGATTGCTGTGCGTGCTGTAGACCAATTTAATTTTTGGGAAATTACGGATGGTGCCCTTTACTTTTGTATTTTTTCAAGTGGTTCCCAAAAAAAAAAGTTATTCCGCGTTGTATCCCCGAGTTTTAACATTAGTCTGTCCCGTACCCTTTTATACATTTTACTCTTAACATCCGTTAATTGACATTGACATTGAAAAAAAAAATACATAATAAGAAAAAAATTCAACCTAACCTTTTTTCTTGTAGTGAACATTCATCTTCCAGTTTTTAATTAGAAGAAAATCGTGCCGGAGAACGCCTTCTTCCACTTCGTCGCCGCCGAGTTCGACCCGATCCGCGCCTCCCTCACCAATTGCAGGTGGCTCGTCGTGTTATCCTCCTCCAAATCCCGCCGCGGAGAGGATCGGTCTCCGCCTCCTCCTCGTTATCATCTTCGGCTTCGATCTGTGCCTTGGGAGCGGAGTACACGACGAGCTTGTACTGGTCCGGATCGGAATTCGTGTCGAATTTCGCCGGGAGTTTGAATTGCAGTTAGGAAGCGTAGGTTTCCATGAGCTTGGCGTAATTGGGGCCCGGATCTGGCTCCTTGAGCATAGACGACTTTAATTTGGTCAATCAAGCGTAGTAGAGCGACAATGTCCGCTCCATGTACTTGAGGAATCCGGCGACGAACATGAGGACGGTCGAGAACCAGAGTAGGCTGTTCGGGAGGGCCTGGAAGAAGACGCGGTAGGTGGCGGTGACTTGAGTGACGAGGTGGAGCATGGTCCGCAGCTAAAGCTCGTTGTCATCTAAAGCCAAGGCGGTGATGGTGTCGGGCCCGCCGAGGTGGACGAGGAGGAACGGCGACTAGAAGGCGACGAGATCGGAGTGGGGAGCGAGGGGGGGGGTTTGGGGGCGGGAGAAGAGGAGGAGGCGGGTTCGGTGGTGTTGAAGGCGGATTTGGGGACGAGGCCGACGACCTGAGTTGGCGACGTAGTCGGCGAGGAGGTAGGCGAGCCAGATGGAGACGATGACGGAGATGTTGGCGGATTTCTCTATGGCAATTAACGGAAGTTAGGGGAAATTGTATAAAAGGGTACGGGCGGACTAATGTTAAAACTCGAGAGTATCACACAGAATAACTTTTTTTTTGGACGCCACTCAAAAAAATACAAATCTGAGGGACACCATCCGGAATTTCCCTTAATTTTTAATGGTAGCACTAGCACCTGGCTATATATGATGCCTTTTGGCTGGCTCGTACACAAGTTTCTTATGTCAGGTTAGAACATATGAATATTTCATTTTAAAGAATCTTCAATCAACAAAGGGGGGATTATTTGTGGTGAACTAATTAAAATGTTGATGTATGCCCCTATTGGTCACATGAAATGCAAGAGACAAGAAGCAACTAAAAGAAGAGTGAGAGTACAGGAAGCAATTGGGAAGTTTAAAGTAAAATACAAGCTTTAAGCCTTAAGGTGTGTTGAGCATAGAGATTGTAATATATGCTGCAACAATGAAGCTGAGATGGTTCAATCAAGCTATATCTACTGCATTAACTTCTTCTCGTTCTCTAGTTTATAATCTCAAAATGTAGCTCATCAACTAGTCTCTGGCAATGGGTGTTGTAAACAAAATAATTTATCTACAGGCTACAGCCTCTCTCTTTCTTTCATATCTCCTTCTTCAAAAATAATTCATATCTAGTGTATTCAAAACAACTTCAAACGTAACTAGACTTGATAAATAGTTTTTTGCATTAAAACTATATGCAATGCAGTAAAGGGTAAAACCGTAAAACGGGCTGAATTATGTAGTAGATACAGGGGTTGGGCAAAAAAAACCGTAACCGAAATACCAAACCGAAAAACCGACAAACCGCTCACTTTTTCCGGTTAACCGAACTGATAAACCGGTTACGGTTAACCGACCGATACTTTTAACGGTTCAACGGTTCGGATACGGTTATTAATATTTTCACGGGCGGTTAACCGATGAACCGATAATATTTTTACTATATATTATATGTTTTTAAAAAGAGAATTATATATCTAATTAGTTTTAGTTAAAAATAAATGTATTTTAATAAATAATAAACTATCTATTATAAAAAGAATCTACATCTCTTAGAATTCATCAGGTTGTCACTCCAGCCTACTTGAATTCACCCACATCTTTTCCCTTCTAATTTGTCTGTTATCTTTGTACAAGATGTAAAATATCATTCAGAGGTATATCATTTTCTTCTATAAAAACTACAACATAATTTGTTGTAAATTTCAAGTTCCTAGACACATTACTTAGTTTCAATAATTTGTTTGGTATGTCATTGTCAACAATTCACCCATCTCCTCTATATTTCTGTTCTCCTCTTACATGTTGTATTGTTATGAATCTTTATATTTGTAGTTTAAGCCTCACTTTTGTTTCTGTTGGTCGGAATGTTGCTTCAACTTTCAAATGATCATTTTTAAAATATACAAATAGAAATGATCCATGCCAAATCATAATATTTTGTATAATCGTTGTATGCGTTGGAAATTTGGAATGTGATTTTATTGTTGATATTTTAGATCTTTGACAGTGTGTAAAAATAATCATCCATATTTTTGGGTATTGTATATAGTTAAACTATTATCCCATGGGGCTTCGAAAATTAATACAGTAACGATTAATCCGGTTATTAAATGAAAGATATAATGCTATTGTAGCTTTTGGAATTAGATATGTGTTTGTATTTTGCATTTAATTTAACTTTTAAGTTTATTTTATTAAAAAATAAGGTAATTTTTGTATTAAAAATCTGATTTTTGATAATAAAAAATAAATTAAAACAAAACGGTTAACCGATAAACCGTACCGAGTTTCATGGTTAACCGCTAATGGTTAATCGATAACTAACGGTACGATTATGGTTATTGAAAATTAATAACCGTTCATCCGGTTAACCGGACACCGGTTAACCGAAACTCCGATTAACCAACCGTGCCCACCCCTAGATAGCAGCATATCAGAAGGATAAGCTTAAAACTGAGAATTCCATAAACAAGTACGTACAAAACTACAAATATATGTACACATAATATAAGTATGAGATCCCTAGAGTTGAGGAATAAGAAAAACTAATTCAAGTAGTACTTAATTATTATATACATATATATATTCTAAGATAATATTAACAAACTATAATTACTATATGCTACTTACTTCGTTTAAGGGAAAATTAGCAACAAATTAATAACTCCCCATCATAACTTGATGTTACCCAGTGGCTAATTTAACACCTCATTAATCGATTGATGCTATTGGGCCTTCTTGGGCCGAAATGACGTTTTTAAATCTCAGGTTCCATCAAGTAGGGTTCGGCCCAATGATTTTTATTCATCAATTTTGTCAGAAGCTCTCCTTCTTCCCACATCGCTTGTCAGAAGTTTCAGAGAGGAGTTTATATAGCGGAGCAAAGCAAGCCTGATCGTCTCTTCGGAGACATCTGATAAAATTGGAACGATACAGAGAAGATTAGCATGGCCCCTGCGCAAGGATGACACGCACAAATCGAGAAATGGTCCAAATTTTTTTACACTTTTTTTCCTTGGAAAATTTGGGAACTGTTAAGTTCTATTACCTTTTGTTTCTCATGAATGAGATGGGCTGTGTAGGTTGTGTGTTTTTTATCCCCCATTTGCTCAAATGAACTGGAATCCTTGTTCATATGGTATTGAATAGATTGGACTCCTTAATATGGTTAATAATACTCTTTGAGACTTTGATCGTTTACATCTAAGTTATATGCTCTCCCATCTTTTGTAACTTGTAAGTGCTGACAGTGTAAAATTTTTTGCAAGAATTGCTTTGGAAAATAATTGCAGGTTATTCTATGTTCTGATGAGCAGATAAATATGCTTAAGATTGACGAGTCTCAATTCGTTCCATCTTCTATATTATTAGATGTGCAGACTCCTAACCAGTCAGTATGTAACTGAATACCCATGATGAAGTTTAGAGTAATAATACATAGTATTTGAAATCTGATTTTTTCTTCTACTTGTAGCCTCAAATGAATTTTCCCCGGATAAATTTCTACAAAGCTTTAAGTTAAGATATTGCTTGGGAACATAGCTGTAAACATATTGCTTGGGAACATAGCTTTCTCCGGATAAATTTCCCCGGATAGTATTTGAAATCCGGATTGTCCCATGTTTTCTGGTGGTGGGTGCCTAATTGCTTTCATGCAAAATGTTGTAAACATATTGCTTGGGAACATAGCTGCAATCAAGTTGTGCTATTCCCCTAGTCTGTGAGAGCCAAAATTGCATCAACCTCATCATCATATAGATTCATAGAATATGATCAACATGCATGGCCTTACACAAATCTCAAGGATAAATGGTTCATTTCTTTTTCCCATCTTTCTTGATGAGCTGCATATATAAGAATGCTAGGATTGAAGAGTTTCCATCATCTATACTAGATTACTACTAAGCAAATCATCAGCAAATATCCTTGATGAAGTTCAGAATAATACATAGATAGTATTTCAAATCTGAATATTCTTCTACTTGGAACATAACCTCTGCAATCTGCATTGATGAAGACCAGAAATTTCACCTCCTTTCTTTTGCAACCTAACAAAAAGCCAAAAAAAGAAAACATTGTTTTAATTTCATACTTATATGTTAGTCTACACGTACAAAACCTTTAAATCAAGCCATTATGTACCTCGACCTTTTAGGCATAATCAGCTACACGAAATACAGTGACTTTGTATTCCATTGTTGAACTATCAACCAATTCAAAAACACAAGCATCCCCGACTTCAAGATGATTCTCTTCCCAAAATGAACGCCATCCAGGCGTCAATAGACGTACTCGGAACAAAGGAGGGGCTTCAATGGTGTATTGCACAAACCAAGCTTTCCTACCCTTTTCATTAGTAAGATACATTCCCGTATTTTCCTTTTCAAGCAAGTACGTTTTGGAATGTGGCATAGGAACATACTGCATCCACATCATTAGAAAACTGTTAGCATATACTTCATTCTAAATATGAAGATAATTTTTTTTAAGATCAATACAGATTTTTATTACACATACCAGACAAGATTTCACGTTGTTTTCTTTCACTACAACAACGTATGAAGGATTTTGGCATTTAAAGGCCTTGGCTCTTTGAAGAACTTTCTTCCTTGCACTTGTATAATCTTTACTTCTCTTCGCCTCTGCAATTTTGGAACCCAAAAAATTAAATAAAACATGTTTATAACCAATGGTCTTGTTTGGCATGCCAAAGATGGTCTCGTATCAACAATTTTTTATCATATCATCTAAAATTACCACATCATTGTGACATGCCAAACAAACCCTTAACTTCAAACCGTATACTTAACCATGAATGAAATATCACTTACTTGACTGGTTGAGTGGTGGGCACTCCTCCTCCTCCTCATCATCCTCATCCTCATAATCAGCAATACGAAAAATGGTGACCTTGTATACCATTTTCGTGGTATTAATCAGCTCAAAAACACACATGTCTCCCTCTTTTAGATAATTATCCTTCATAAACACGCTCCATCCAGACTTCAAGAGTCGTACTTGATCAAATGGCCCAATGCAATACTCTGTAAACCACTCTCTTCCATCTTCTCCAACTTTAAGGTATACTCCATTGTTTTCCTTTTCAAGGAAGTGGCGAATGGAGTGACTATGTGGAACACACTGCATATATGATCAAAATAGGAACATTTTGGCACATCCTTGATTTGTATATTTTTTACAACAAAAAGAAAGTCAATGAATTCAGTGTAATGGTAATTATAGAATATTAAGCATACCAATGAAGACTTCAGTAGCATTCTTTTTTTTTTGGTGAGGGAATTCACTAGCATTCTAACACTGAAGTGAGGATATGAGCTTTTATAGGCCTCAACTCTTTTATCAACTTTGTCCCATGCACTTATAGCACGCCGAGTTCGTTTCTTACCTACAGTTTCACATCAAAAATTGATAACAACAATTACAGAAGCACATGTTTAGATATTAGATCTATCAACTAAAGTATCAAGAATGAAAATACTTAGTTTATAATCTATATAAGGAAATATATGAAAGAAAATAACCATACTGGATTGGTTGGCGCGTGACATTTGTGGGCATTGATCATCATTGTGGTCTCCATCATCATCTCCATTATCATCATCAGCATCAGTTTCTTCCTTTTCACTTTCAACGACTTTAAATTGGTCAAACTCGACTCTGGTTTTGCTGGAAGCTTTGACAGGATATTGAATCTCCATAAGACTTGGATCAAATATGGAGACATCGAATTTGGATTTTCCTTTGTATCTAAACATCAATATATGCCCAAATTTGATGGAGTAGTACTCAGCAAATTCTTTCCAACCTTCAAGTAACCAAACTTGGTCTTCACACCTTTTCACTCCCAATTTCCAAGTTAACCCACCGGGACCAACTTGTAAATTAACATCCTCAGATATGGTGGTTCTGTGAGCCTTGACAAATTTTGAAGGAATTTTCTGTCCATATGATAAATAAATACATCATAAGGCAGAAAACTAAACATATATGCAAGCAATTTAATTAGTTTTTTTACACTAGCAAAATGATAAAAAATGAGATGGAATTATGTTTCCAAATTATACACATATGTGATATACGTGCAGGATATGGCAGAAAATCAAGAATGTATGCAGTCAAATTAGTAAATTTCTCTAACAATATACTCAAATAAATGGAATTATGTTGACAAGTGGAATTATCCTTCTAAATTATTTATATATATATATATATACACACGTGTAGGATAAGCAGACAATCAAACATGTATAATCATTTATCAATATAGTAATTTACAGTTTTACACAATACACTCAAACATTTAATCATATATATATACGTGCAGGATAAGGTAGATATTTATTCATGAATGTAGTCAAATTAGTAACTTACTCAAAAAAATATACTCAAAAAAAGAAGAAGAAGAAGTTAACAAGTAAATAATGTTACTAACCATCTGAGCATTTTCCAGAGACATAATAGCCTTGAAGAAATGTGAGGGTAATTGATTTTCTTCTTCATTCGCCATTTCCAGAGATTTAAGTTTTCACTCTTAATTTCTTTTCACCTAAAACAGTCAAGGAAATAAGCAGCTTGAGAACTGAATTGTAAGAAAATATTTTCACTGCTAAAAGTTAGTTACTTTCATCAAAATTTTAAGTTGTATACACGTCTAACATTAGTTGGAGCACCAATTACACTATTTTTTAACTAGATTTAGATGCCCGAAAGCTATACCCAATTACACCTACTCACCTCTAATTGTTTTTCAAAAACTAGCCTATATTGCCAAATAGTTGCAAAAATGCCCTTGAACACCACATATCATCCTTTCCAATTTCACCATAACAAGCATTTCTAATTAAAAACCCTACAAAAAAGAAGATCCAAGCCCTTGGCGTACGAAATTCCCTTAATTAATACCCATTTACGCTTACTTATCCCTAAAAAAAATTAATTCAAAAAACACCCTAAAATGCCAAATAGCTAGCAAGCATATCCTATCTCGTTAAAAGCTAAGGAACTGGCAAAAAAATTGCCCTTGATAATGTCTGTTTTCTCAACAAAGCTTTTGACACAGATTTAGGGTGAGAGATGAAACCAACCTCTCAATCAAAAACCCTCGGAAATTTCTCCGACTTCACTGATTTGGCGAGATCGAGGTGCAAGACGACCTTGAGGATGCCGACCGTCGTCTCCGGTGCCGGAGATCGAGGGAGGCCGGGAAGCGCCGATTCGGAGGCGGCGGAGGAAGGGTGGTTGGAATTGGATAATGAAGAGAGAGATTGATGAAGAATTGAAGATAAAGGGTGAAGAAGAGGAACAGAATCTGCCATTTAGTAGCTGGTAGACAAATGTGAGTTAATTTCATTGCTACTTTAGGGCTTCGAAAATTTGGAAGTGTTACCCATTTGGGGAAATTTTCATGCAAAGAGTGAAAGAGTAAAGAAGACGAAAAGGAGCTTGAAAGTACATTTTTTGCCATTTCTTTAACTTGTAGCGGCAATGAAGAAGGAATAGTGTATTCAGCATTTTGACACCAAACTGTATTGTTTTTTTTTATTATTAGGTAAGATTTACAAGTCACTCCAATTAAAGAGGGCATCCCAATTCCCAGAGCACTCCAAACTATCTTGTATTTGTTTTAGGTTTAAAAATACGCGGGGTACATACGCACATATTTTTTTGAAAAGCGTATAGAATATCCGCGCAACGCCATTTCGCGCGAAATGGCGTTGCGCGGAAGGGCAAAAGCGTAAACTGGAAATGGGATTCGGGAAATGAGGAAATTGGCTAGCTCGAAACGGGCCTGCGCGCGAAATGGGCTTGCGCGGCCCGAAATGGGCTTGCACGAAATGGGCTTGCGCGGCCCAAAAAAGGCTCGAATATTTTTAAGTATATATGTTCCTTTTGTCGAGAGCTTCAATTTGATATATTATATGCTTTAATCTGACACCCGAGTAAAAAGTTATGAGCATTTGAAAATTGATGGTACACAAACTATTTTTACAAGTCATTTACTTAATTAAAATATTTTTATCATTTGCTAGGTTGCATAGTTTCGTAATGTAATTGAACCCAAGAGCGTCGAAACAATTAATTATGGTTGGAATATCTTGAATCACACACTAAATTTATTAGCATATAACTTTTGAGGTTTTGTTCAAATATTCTTTAGTATTTTTTATTTTAATTCTCATATCTAATACAAAGTACTAAAAAGGGTCTTGATTGTGCTTAAATTAGTTAAGTAGTACACATTGTACTTCGTGCTTCATGAACAAGTAATCATACTTATCAATTTATTCATTCCACACCTTTACATTTAGGTGGTACAAGCAAATTAAATTTTTTTTGAACATTACATGAGACTAAAATCTACACGGTGACTTAAAAACGGTCGACTTTTATAATATATTAATTTGATTATTTTTATCCTATACTATAATCTTTTTATTATAAAATCTATTACATTCATCTTATACTATAAATCTATAATCATATAAGATAAATTTTAGAATATAAGAATTAAGTAACATTACATTACTATATATGTTGTATACTTGTGGGTTAAGATATTTGAGTTACTTAATATACTATATTAGTTAAGTATTATATACTAATACAACTATAATAAATTATTTTTGTGTATGTATATTTAGGGTTTAGGGTTTAGAGTTTAGGGTTTAGGAATGTAATTTATGGTTTAGAGTTTAAGTCGTAGGGTTTAGGAATTCAAGTTGGGGTTTAAGGTTTAGGGTTTAGGGTTTAGGTTTTAGGGTTTAGGGTTTACTGTACAAGGTTCAAGGTTTAGGACTTAAATTGTTAAATCAACTATGATTAACAAAAAATTTAAAAAATGAACTAAACCCCCATTAAATAATAGTTTTAGGTTTTAGGAATTCAACTTAGGGTTTAGGGTTTAGGATTTAGGGTTTAGAACTAAACCCCCATTCCATTAAGGAATAATTTTATTAAATATAATAATGTTACTAATATTATCGATAAATTTTGGCAAGTTGCGTTTGGAGTGTAATCCATTTTGGCAACTATGCCATCTAGGCATATTAGTTTTTTCATTTACTTATTTACCCTTCATTATTTTTAGTATTTACAATCCTTAAAAATAAATATTATTATAATATTTGGAAAGCGTATCCTTTTAATTATATATTATTATAATTAATATTACCAATATACAATCATATTTAGAGATCTTAAACCATTATAACGATTATAACGATTTCGTATAAGAATGAACGATTCTAAACTATTATAACGATTTCTTATAAGAATGAACGATTTCTAATTCATTATAATGATTTCTTATAAAATGAGCGAATATCACAATTTCGTATAAGAATAAATGATTTTAAACCATTATAACGATTTCGTTCATTCTTATACCCTAAACCCTAAGAACCCTAGAGCCTATAATGGTCAATGCTACCTATTTTGATCAATATAAGAATGAACGATTCTAACCCATTATAACGATTTCTTATAGGAATGAACAATTCTAACCCGTGTTTAG
Organism: Fallopia convolvulus; assembly: GCA_964016875.1. Taxonomy (NCBI): domain Eukaryota; kingdom Viridiplantae; phylum Streptophyta; class Magnoliopsida; order Caryophyllales; family Polygonaceae; genus Fallopia; species Fallopia convolvulus. Next base: position 49,820,628 of record OZ024726.1, on the reverse strand, counting down.
GGTTTAGGGCTTTTAGTATTAAGGTTAGTTGGGGTTAATGGTTTAGGTTTTGGTTAGGGTTAAGGCTATAGCCTATAGGTAGACCTGTTGATCGGGTCGGGTCGGTCGAGTTCGGGTTCGATCATTTCGGGTTCGGGTTCAAACGGGTTCGGGTCAATTGGGTTACTGGTTAAGTCGGGTCAGGTCATGGCAGGTTATCGGGCGGGTTCGGGTTGACCAGTGGGTCAATAACATAATTTTTATTTTTCAATTATTATTAAAATAAGTTTAAATAATAATATAAAAATAAAAAATTATATTAATTGATATTTTAAAATATAATTTAGAATAATTTTCCTAAACCAATATTTAAAATATATTAAAATATAACTTCTAGGGTGTTTTTAGCGGGAATAAATTTTCATTTCCCGTTATTGTACACTGTAGGGAATTAGAGTAATGAAATATGCAATAACAATAGTTACATAATATGACACATGATGACATCATCGAAATAAAATTTGACCCAGCGGGTTGAACCCGACCCTAACCCAAAAATTTTCGGGTTTAGCGGGTTCGGTTTATATTGGGTTTCGGGTTTAAATTTTCGGGTCTTAACCCAGAAAAAATCGGGCGGTTCGGGTCGGGTTGTCGGGTCGGGTCATGTTTTGACAGGTCTACCTATAGGTCTTAGGGTTTACTCCCTCCGTTTAGTTTTACTTGACCTTCTAGACTTAATTTCTTGTTTAGTTCTATTTGTCCTTGTAGGTATTTTATCCAAAATTTCTCAATATTACCCTTTGTATTACGCAATCAAAAGCAAAACACATTTAATAGATTTATCATTCACCTTTTTCCAATATGAATTTAATATGGGTAATTTGGTAAGATTAGAACGTCTTAATATATGTGCATTAGGTCATAAGGACAAGTAGAACTAAACGGATGGAGTAGTGTTTATGCTTTAGGGTTTCAGCGTTACCCATTTTGGTATTTTACCCACTTCCTATGATTTCAAATGGCAATTTTAAAATTCCTACATTTATAAAAAAAATCAAATTATTTTAAACCAAATATGATTTTCAAATTCCTATGGTATTCAATTCATGAGAAATCACTTACTTGGAAAATAAGGGTGTATTTGGACATACAAGTTGTTTAACTAGTTGTAGTTAAAATTAGAGTTATATATAGTTGAATAACTAGGTAAAATATGAGTTCGACTTGAAAAAAATTCACAAGAATTAGTATGAAATGAACGATTCTAAATGATTATAACGGTTTCTAATAACTAAGAATGAACGATTATAACGATTAATTCAAAAATCATTATTGCAAGGGGTTTGCCTAGGTCTTGTGTAAATTTTAACTTTATTTATTTGTGAATAAATACCATTAATTCAAAAAAAAATCATGGTTGTAGTATAAAATTACACAAAGGATTTGGGGGATTTGGGGTTTAGGGTTATGTATCTTCTAAAGGATTTGGCTTCTTTAGTATAAGGCTAAGGTTTAGTATAAAATATTGATAACTCATTGTTTCGATACTCTTGGGTTAAATTACATTATGGAACTATGCAATCTAACAAATGATAAAAATATTTTAATTAAGTAAATGACTTTGTAAAAATAGTTTGTGTACTGTCAATTTTTAAATGCTCATAACTTTTTACTCGGGTGTCAGATTAAAGCGTATAATATATCAAATCGAAGCTCTCGACAAAAGGAACATATATACTTAAAAATATTCGAGCCTTTTTTGGGCCGCGCAAGCCCATTTCGTGCAAGCCCATTTCGCGCAAGCCCATTTCGAGTCTATTTCGGGCCGCGCAAGCCCATTTCGCGCGCAGGCCCGTTTCGAGCTATCTGATTTCCTGAAACCCTTTTTAAATATTCCGGATTTGCCCTTTCTGCGCAACGCCATTTCGCGCGAAATGGCGTTGCGCGGATATCTGTGTGCGCTTACAACTTTTTTCGTGTGTATAAATCAATAGGCTAAAAATATCTGTAGAAGTAAATATTTATGAAAGCTTGAAATGTATTTTTCATAAATATTTTTTCAAACGAACCTAAAAAAACAAGGCCTACCATTTTAATTTTGGAAGTATCATATATTGTGTAAGCATGTATTTTGCAAGCAAACTTATCAAAATTTAACCTAGTAGCAAAAAATTACATATATATATATATAGTGATTGCACATTAAAAGTATATATGAAAAGTACTTCATTCTTACAGGAAACTAAGCAAATCACATTACATTTTCCATACATATATCAAAGTCTTAAATTTTCAAGATAATCAAACACTACATGATATTAGAATCTAACATGGACCCCCACCTCCTTTCTTTGCAATCTACCAAAAATGCCGTAAGACCATATTAATCTAACGTACATAATTATACATTACTACGAACTCAAAATCCTTATTTGCTTAACTAAACCAACTCTTGTTATATATGCATAATCGGATATACGGAATATATATGGGACATTTATGCCATGCATGGACCACATCGACAACCACAATATATATAGATATGAGACTCTAACTTAAGCTTTCATAATTATTAATTAAATTTGCAATATGTGAGGGTTTATAGATATGAAGTTGTCCCACTCCCACATTGACAACCACAATATATTACATATGAGAAGTTGCAATAAGAAGTGTCTGTCACCTTTAGACTTTAGTTGTGGAGCCATGTAGTGAGCACAACTCCAACTATTCTTTCGCCTTTTACTAAAGAATATCGTGTGCTCTCTACTTTATAAATGGCACACCATAATTTATTTTTGTAGAAAGCTTTCCAATACAGTTAGCTTTCATAGTTCAGTCAACAAGTTTAAATCAGATCATTATTCTCCATTGAGCACTCGCAAAGTTGTATTTATTTTGTCAATAACAATTTGTATGCAATGCATATTGAAATGCAAAAATCAAAAGACGAAACAAACACAAATAGAAAAGAGCAATTTTATAAAACAATTTAGGAGTTTCAACTGGAATGCTAGAGATCACAAAGCAAGGGGGAAGAAGTGGACAAAGAGAACAGAAGAACGACACAAGCAATCGGAGAAGATCCAAAGTGAGAAAAGCACAGTTCGAAAAGGTTGACCAATCACAAAGGTCTCCAAGGTGCTCTCTCGATCTCTTTTCGTTTGGATTGAGAAGGGAGCAAGGTCTCACCGACGTCAAAGCTCCGGATTGGAAAGCTCTCTCAAATATAATGGAAACACTAGAATCGGCACAAGAGAGAAAGTGATTGACAAATCGCTCATCTTAGGGTTGGCTCGATCGTTCGTAGTTGGAGTAGATGGATTTGCACTTGCCTTATGCCTAAATCTTGCGAGCACAATCTTGAATGGAGTTGATAGAACTCAACTCGAATCTCACGAATTGAATTGCAATCAAGAATGGAGTAACTCTAGCATCGAATCTCATGAAACTAGAATCAATCCGGCGCCGCTTCTCGCGATCTTTAGTTTGAAAGCTTCTCACCTTCAATGGAAGACACAATTATATTCTTTGATTTTTACATAAAACTGATATGCCCTTTCTCTAGGGTTTCATAAACTTAAATAGGGAAAATATCCTTACAATATAATAATACCTAAATAATAATAATAATAAAGCCTAAAATATATTAAAATTATCTTATCTAAAATTAAACTAGATAAAACATATAACGTAAGTTTATCAAATAAGTAAAGGCGGAACAAGACCAAACACGAGCTCCGCCCGCCTCGAAATCAACGCACGACCTTAGCCTTTCTTTGAGGAAAAGCGCACGATCATGCGTCCCTTGGTGCACGACCTTAGCCTGACTTCTGGCCTGGTGCACGACCATGCAGGTAGGTGCACGACCCTAGCTGAAAATTGGTCTGTAGTGCACAACCAACTCCTTTTTGTCCTCCTTGGCTCGATTTGTGTCCTTTGAATGTAACCATTGTAATGAGACTCAGGTCGATTTGTGTCCTTCGAATGTAATCTTTGTAACGAGACTTGGGACATCCTTAGCTTGACTCAAGTGTTGCTCTAAGGTCGTATTCCAAGGAATGGTGGCGTAAGACGACACATACGTCAAAATGGAGAAAATTGCATTCGACATTTTCTTTGATTTTGACTGTGTGATTGGTCCGTCTCCAACAATCTTGATGTCATATTGGAATTTGTCAAGCTCTCTTGTAACCACCTCCAACGTAACTCGACTTCGTTCATCTTAGTGGACATAGCACCAGAGTGAACTAAAATCATTAACACTAGGTTTAGTAGGGTGCGCCGGGCCAATGCAATAGTGCAACACATAGGCGACGCTTGAAGGGCCAAGATAGCAAGCTATCTTATACAACCCATCCCCCTTAAAAAATAAATTTAATATCGAAATGAGCCGATGGCCCACATATCAGATATTAAACTGATAAGAACAGATACTACACTTGATCTTAGCCAAAAGGCCGAGAAAGGTATGCTTTCTATAGTCATTCCTTGGCCGATTTATACCCTCTTAAACTTGCTCTATGGTTTGACAACCGATGTGGGATCTGCAATGAGCTGGTTTAAACGGCTATGTTTTCTGGTGTTTATTCACAGAACCGAATGCAGCTGCCACTTTGCAGTGGAAGTTGTAGATTATCCCTTGTACAATGTTAATTCGATATTTCTGATCAATTGTGAGCCAAAGTGAAATTTCAGAAGATGAATAAAAAATCAAAAAATGAAAGTAAGAGTAGCATGATTTAAATTTATAAATAAGTTCAGATGGCACTAGATTTAAATCTTACCAAATTTTTTAAAATGGTGTGACGTGTTGAAACTTGAAAATGGTGGATGGAATCTTTCCTATATATGATGTCAACTGCCAAGTAACACACGTATATTAGATGCTTTTTTTTTTGCCCTTAGGAGTTTACTGTTAGGACTTGGGAGCTCGGAAAAGGCCCTAAAATGTTAAAAATATCCACAAAACGTCAAACCCATTGGCCCAACCCGGATTTTCAGATCAAACTACAAAGAAATGTTCAAAAGGAAGAATGATGTCGATATCAGATTTTGATGATTTTTTATCACTTGGATTTTTATAAAAAAAATAGTTTCCAACTCCTAATACTTTAACGGAGATCGATAGTATTATTTTCCAATTGAACAGCAGCTGTAAGAATTTAATTGCAGGCAAATAATGAAACTGATCAGAGATTGAATCAAGTTGTGGCAAACAATTCAAACGTAGAATACATATCTACACATACATAAATAAATTCATGAATACAGTTTTAGGATTACATGAATCAGTACAATATGAAAAAATGGAACTGTTTTATGATCAAACTACTTGAAGCTAGATCGATCCCCGAGTAGCTAGTTATCCAGCAATTTCTAAGTTTAAAACTTTCAAAATTGGAAAAATCAACAACAATCCAGACATTTAAGCTAACTAGGATTGACATTGAAAAACTAGCTAACCACACACATACTCTCTCGATCGACTTCTCGCTGATGATCTGTTTGCGAATTTAAAACTATAGAATAGCACTAGAAGTAGCAATCACACATAAAGGCGAGAAACTTGTTCCCACACTTGAAGATGAAGAAATAGACGCAAGCTGCGATTACGAGCGCACACAGATTCATAATTCCTCTCCTCTCTTATCTTCACGTCTGCAACTGACAATTCCGATATCTCAATTCGGCAATCGATCCAACAAATCCACCTAAACACGTCGATCTGCAATCGAATTTTTCCGCTCCTCCAATTTGTGAATCGATCGGTTCTCCAGCCCTGGCGCCTTGATTCTGCGGCGGAAGGGGATTACATGGCCGGAGGAGAAGATGAAGCTTGAGCGAAAAGCTTCAATGGCGTCGGACGAGAAATTAGAGAGGGAAAAAGGAGGGATTCGGATTTTTGTGGGGGCTTTAAATTACTTTTAACGAACTACGTTGCTGGCAGGCAAAGGGCAGTGGTTTCATCTTAGCTGTGGCCAGGTGTCCCACGTATACTGTACAAGTGCGTCTCTCAAACAACGAAAAGGAATCTAAAAAATATTAAAAAATTCTATTTAAAGAAAGCTTTACGAATTGTAGTAGCACCTTCTGCTTATTTGGGCCAACAGCATGAGTAGTTAAAGTAGCCCATTTGCTCATAATACGGCCCAATACATGTCCCACGAGAATCCTATATACGTTAGTCGTCATAAGCGTATCTCAATTTTGACCCAACTCGATGTCAAAATCCATCAGAAATGTGCCAAAATTTGGCGAGATGGGACATTATATTCTCACCACCTATTTTGCCTATTAGGCAAAACTAATGTGCATCACATCTTAATAACTCCAGATTATTATTTATATATTTGATAATATTGCAATTTAGATCAGCAAAAACTTTATAGAGACCGTTTGTTTCAATATCAGGAATGAGATTGAAATAAGTTTCGCTCATACCCACCTCAAGATATGAGTTCATGTTTATTTTGAGGGAATGTGAATAAACCATGTCTAAACCCTTTTTCATACAAAACACCAGAAATGAGATAAATTATACCTATCCTGATTCCATATATCATAGATATAAAACCAAACGGTCCTTACAACTAGTTTTGTCAATTGCTATTCCACTGACTGGGAAAACATACGAAACGTTACTTGAGAAAAAGGTCTTATTAATAAAAAATTTTTAAAAGACTTGAAAACGTTTATTTTCAATGCTCAAGCATTACCTTAACATTCCCTTGTTAAGTGTAATTTCAGTTGCAACTTTGGAGCAGTTGGAGTTGGGTGGGTCGTCGCCATTTGTGATTTCTTGACGCCCCCACCACGTTTCTTTTTCCACTTTGGCTTTCTCTTTGGTCAGTGGTCACACCCAGATTGTATATTTTTTTTTCCCGACAATAAACAACCTCCTGAATTTTCTGCCTCAAGTCTGTGCCCTATTTCCGACATCCCTAGGAAAAGAAAAGCTTCAGAGATCACTGCTTGAGTGCTTGTGAGGTTGAATTTGAGCTCAATCGGAACAATTTATCTGCTGCGTTGTGGTTTTGGATCCTCGAAACCAAGAAAAGGGGGCCGTTGACTTGGTTTTGACTATTCAAATTTCAGATGAGTTTTGCTTGATTGTAAGAGAAGGGGTTCGGGAGGATACAGAGAATGAAGTCCTCCAGGAGCAGAGGGTTCGATTCTCCTCAAAAGGGATTCCTCTCTCGGAAATTAACTTTCCTGCTTTGTGTTGGATGCTTTTGCGTCGGCATGCTCTTTACCAACAAGTAAAGCTCTATTCCTTTTTCTCTTTCTGTGGCTTTGATTACCTAATTTGTTGTGAATTTGTTTATTTTGGGTACCGAATTGAGTATTTGATGCCTATTTTAGTGTATTTTCTTGTGTGTTTTGTTGGGAGTTTCTATATATATGCTGACACAGGATATTGGTTGATGGTAATCTGGGTGATCTTTAGTTGTTGGTGTAAGTATTGGCCTTCTTTGAATATATTCTAGCAGGAAATCAATCGAATGGTTTTTGAATTTTGATGTGTCGAGATGGGCATTCAAGCTGATTCAGTGAATGCACATTATTTTGCCTTCACCGTACAGTTTTTATGTTTGGATGGATAAATTCATAATGAGGTTCTACATGGAACTAAGCTCACAATAACTAGTGGAAAAGGGTAATGTTTGATCTAGATTTTGATCAATCTAACTTGTCTATAGATTTTCAAATAAATTTGTCTCTCTATCACAACAGAATACCAAGGTGACTATTTTGCATTTCTAATATGTAGATTCACAATGTGGATAGTCAGTCTTATTAGCCAATCTCATCAACTTTAGCCTCAGTACTATTTTTCTTTTTGTAAGGTCAATGAGATTAAGAAATTGTTGACCTCTTACAGTGGGAATCCCTCTTCTTTTCAGTTTAAGATCTTCATTAATGATGACTTAAAATTGCACCGGACACGCTATATTTCTTGATATGCCAGCATGTTAATCATCATATAATACTTGTAGGATGTGGACAATACCCACAGACGTTGATACATCACGAAGAAGTGCCACTGAAGATGGGATGCAAAACCAAGTTAGCAAAGACTGTGGTCAGAAATCTGTTGAGTATCTTTACTCTATAAATCATGCTATTTGATCTGTTGTAGCAATCTGTTGATTGTCTGGACAGCTATGCATCTCCTTTCATCTTGTGGTATTTGATTGAACTTTCGAATTTCTGAGTTGTAATTTTTTTTTGTGTGTGTCTTTTTTGCATTGCCTTTTCTTCTAAAGGATATAAAGACCGAACAGAAGGATGTATTGAAGGAAGTTTCAAAGGCTCACCATGCTATACAGTAATATTTGATGTTACTATTTCTGTAAATATTCCTGATTCTTGAGAATAGTTGAGATTAATCTGTTTAATTTGATGCAGTGCGCTGGACAAAACAATTTCAAATTTGGAAATGGAACTAGCTGCAGCGAAGGCTGCACAGGAGTATATAGCAAACAAATCTCCCGAGTCGGATAGTTATGGTGAAAATGGATCTACCAGAAAAAGAAAATATTTAATGGTGGTTGGCATTAATACGGCTTTTAGCAGTAGAAAGCGAAGAGATTCAGTCCGTGCAACTTGGATGCCTCAAGGTTATCATCTTTCCTCTTGTTTGTCACTTTCTTAGGTTATTTTCTCATTTTTAACTTGTTGCTTTCCATTTCTCTGAGTTCAGGTGAAAAACGAAAGAAGCTAGAAGAGAAAGGCATCATAATGCGATTTGTTATAGGTCACAGGTAGGATCAATTTAAGCACGGACTTTGTGTAAGTGTGGCCTTTAAAGCTTCTGTTTCGGCCATTCTATCTTGCTTCAGCAGGATTCAGCTTACTTTTTAGTTTTGACTCTGCTACATTGATGCAAATTGTCATCCTTTGTCTTAAAGTTGGCTTTATATGCTCCTTGGAGTCCTGGCATAATGTCATTGCACTTGAGAATAAATGAATTGAGATAGTACATTTACTTGTAATTCTGAGCTTATTTGCTGGCTGAAGTGATGCTTGATATTACTTAAAAGGGATAAATTACTGGTCCTCATCTGCTACAGTTTTGTTCTGTTTAACTTGCCTTGAATATTTACTCGTTGAAATTGCAACTTTTTGTGATGTATATTTTTTGAAATATGTGGTTTTTAGTGCAACAGCTGGCGGTATCCTGGATAAATCTATCCAAGCAGAGGACCAGATGCATGGAGATTTCCTGAGATTGGTACATTTGCGTAAACAATTTTATTCCTTCTCTTGTGCCATTTTTGACAAATTAAGAATGCTTTTGTTCAATGCTTCATGTGACTTGATTACCTTGCAATAGGAACATGTTGAAGGATATCTGGAGTTATCAGCAAAGACGAAAATTTACTTTGCAACAGCCGTTGATTTGTGGGATGCTGATTTCTATGTCAAGGTTGACGATGATGTACATGTGAATATAGGTAAACAATGATAATTAGATTAATTCAGGTGTCTAATTCAGTGTCTAAGTGATAAGGACGAGCCACATCTGTTGCACTATAATTCTTTGGTGTGGTTCTTACTCATTACTTGTAAACTTTGTTAAAAATAAATAATTTCCATCTTTTGATAGTAGTTTACATTTGATTTATTCTCTCATGCTGCTATATTTTCCTTATTATTTGTTTCTGATATATTCTTTTGACATTCTTCTCTTCTGCAGCCACTTTGGGATCAACATTATCACGATATAGATCAAGTCCTCGGGTTTATATTGGATGCATGAAATCTGGCCCTGTCCTTGCTCAAAAGTTTGTTTTCGTTTCTTTCAATCCCTCAAATTTTACTTTCCTGGACATTTAGATTTAGCATCTCATCTCTAATATATTTGTATTGCTGTCAGGGGAGTGAAGTACCACGAACCGGAGCATTGGAAATTTGGCGAGGAAGGAAACAAATACTTCCGCCACGCTACTGGACAGTTGTATGCCATCTCAAAAGATTTGGCTACTTACATATCAATCAATCAGTGAGTGTGCCACGTTTCTTTAGGGCTCTATATTTGAGAAAATTCTGGTGTTTACAGTATTCTGATCTCGTCCTTGTTTAATCTTTAAGGCATGTGCTCCACAAATACGTAAATGAAGACGTCTCTCTAGGGTCATGGTTCATCGGTTTGGATGTGGACCACATTGATGACCGGAGATTGTGTTGTGGTACTCCACCTGGTAATCTCTCCCCATCCTTACTAAAATTTCTTACTGGTTAGAGATAAAGAACTTACTTTTTAAGATCATGATTAGTTTAATATTGTATAAAAGTTACTTATTCATTGGACAAATGTTAGGAGGATGGATATGTAAACCATAGGTTAGTCTGATGTTATGCATTTTGATGGCAGACTGCGAGTGGAAAGCACAGGCGGGCAACGTTTGCGTTGCTTCGTTCGACTGGAGTTGTAGCGGAGTATGTAAGTCGGTTGAGAGGATGAGTGAAGTCCACCGGAGGTGCGGGGAAGGAGAGAACGTTTTGTGGAATGCTGTTTTCTAAGCTATAAATGTAGGAGTGTATACGTACACAATGCTTTTTGTTCGTGTATGTAGAGGTTGAATTGTGAAATGGGTCACGGCAGGAGGCAAAGAGAGCCATATAGCAAAATGTTGAGATGTAAAATTTCCTGGCGAAGAAGTCAAAAAATAAAGCTAAAGAGGCCTTTGTAAACAGTTCGTTATAATAAGCCTCAATTGTTTCAATGAAGTAGACTTTTACTATCAAATTTTATACACCACGAGAGTACTAACAACTGTCAATCTGTCATGCGGCCTACAACCTGTTTTATCTATGCCTCTAATCATAATTTTTATATCATAACCACTAACAATCTAACATAAAATGAATGTTTCTGTGTGATTCCGGTATGTCTCATTGCATATGCAAACTAAAAAGGGCAGATTTTGGTTTCAAAATTCAGAGACAGAGAAGACTGGTCTAGCAAAAAAGGGAGAATGAGCATTTTCTGATGCAATTTCAGTGCAATAAACAAAGAAAGATCAGCTACTTCAAACCTCTCTAAGAGCTTCAGCTCCAGCAACAATCTCCAACAACTCACCAGTAATCTTAGCCTGCCTTGCTCTATTATACGCAAGCGAAAGATCCTTAGTCAGGTCAACCGCGTTATCAGTCGCATTCCTCATCGCGTTCATCCTCGAAGCGAGCTCACTAGCCAAAGATTCCTGCAAAGCCCTGAGTATCTGGCTGTTCAAATACAATGGCATCAAAGCATCAAGAATCTGAACAGGATCTTGCTCAAACTGCATCAATGGCTCCAATTCTGGCTCCTTCCTCATTACTGTCTCCCTCTCAATAGCCAATTTCCCTTCTTTAGTAGTCAGCCTGAAGTACTCGTCTTCCATGGCGTCCACACAGTTCCCATCTGAATCCAAGACCTGACCTTTTCTGGACAGAGGAAGAAGCGTGTGAATCACAGGAACGGACTTGAGCAAGGAGACGAATTTGGTGTACAGAAGCTCGACTTTATCGACCTCCTCGCTTAGGAAGAGCGAGAAGACGCTATCAGCAATGGATTGAGCCTCTTTTGCAGTAGGAAACGAATCTCCATCAATGTACCTTACTACCTCAATATTCGGTCTCCTCGAGAAGTACGAATTCCCTTTCTTTCCTACACTAATCACCGACGAATCTAACCCTAGGGCCTTCAATTCTGCGATTCGCTTCTCCGCTTTCCTGATTACAGCGTTGTTGAATCCGCCGCATAATCCGCGATCGCCGGTGACCACGACGAGTGCGACCTTCTTCACGGTCCTAACGTCCGTTAGTGGAACGTCGATGTCCTCCAATTGAGCTTGTTGGTTGATGTGGTGGAGCATTTCGACAAAGGAGTCGGAGAAGGGCCTGCCGTTGAGGACGGCCTCCTGAGCTCGGCGAACCCTAGCGGCGGCCACCAGCTTCATGGCTTCGGTTATCTTCTGCGTGCTCTTCACGGAGTGGATGCGTTCGCGGAGCTCACGGATTCCGCAGCGGATTCGGGTCGGGTGGGGTGACGGAGGGCGGGGATTGTGGTGGAATTGAGGGTTGGGGTTTGGGGAGAAACACTTTGAGAGGTGAAACGAAGACATCATTGTGTTTTCCGGATACCAAATGTGGGTATTTCAACACTATAGGACTATAGCGCCATTGATGGAAGCTGAAGGAGTGAGATGGAAGGAAGGTGTTTCTCTGGTTTGATATGAAAACTCAGATAGAAAGAGAGATTTGTTAGGTTTACCTGAAAAAATGGGAGATGAGGAGGTTACAACAGAGTTACCGCCTTACCGGGGAGTTGTCGACGGCGAGCAATGGCCGGAGTTGTTGGCGTGAGCGTAATAAGATGGACGGGAGAGATTTAATTTATATTTCTCGTGTTGTTGGGCTTACCCAACTTGAAATGGACCACCCATTAAGTAGAAGACCAGACTCCAGAGAAAGCAAGTGCTACTATAGGTTAGGAGCCTAAAATCATGTGGAGAACAAATAAAAGCGACGTGTTGATATTGGGCACCGAAGCTTGTTGGGCGATCTGCTTTCTTGTTTGCTGGGCCAAATTGTGGGCACTCAGTTCTCAACATGGAAGTTTTACGGTTCAGTCGGTGCTTTCCATCCCCTCCTCCTTTTCACCATTGGCCGGCGAAGCCGCCTCCGTCTTGCTCCGTCGCTCGTGTTTATTTCGCCGTTCCTCGTGATGATCATGGACCAAGGATCGGCGATAAATCACAGCCGTCGATTGTCGCCCTCCATGATCTGTGCTTTGTCCCTCTTGGACGCCGGGGGCTACGTGCTCATATTTTTGACCAAGTATATGTATTTCAAAACAAGGCCTTACGAAGCTTCTTACAATAGATTTGTCGACGAAGATAGAGCTATGAGATAAGATGGTGATTGAATTGACGTTAGTGATAACGACAATTCTATGTGGTTCGTCAAGCTAGAGTCCAATCGCATCGTTTAAGTTAATATCTAACTAAGATTGATTGTGACCATATCCACAACCGAAATCTAAAGAGATCAAGCCCAACATATGCATTTGGGTTACTCCTATTGTTAATTTGTTTTAGTATGGAACTCCATGCTTGTGTGTTGGGCTTAACACGTATGCATTTAATGGGTAATCAATACAATTCTACATGGATGATGGATCGAGCCAAACCCTATAACACATTAATTAAACCCATTTTTATTGTAGGGTCGTTAGTACGTCTGGGTCGTCCGATCTCAAGTAAATGAAGTAGAAGAGGACGACCACCAAACTAAGTCATCTAGGCCGAGAACGGGGCGCGCCGTCAAGCAAGGCTTGGCTAGGATGATCCGTCGACATATGGTAACTAATGAGAACATGGCGATGTGTGGCTTGACATGCTGAGTAAACTGTAGCTCGACTCTCAAACCACTGAAGTTGTAGCACGAGCAATGGTCTTAGCCCGCGGGAAAGTGTAATAGGACCATCGGAGTGAACACTCATAGCCTACTACTCCTACTGTGTTGACATGGTTGAAGGTGTGGTGTCATCCAATAATGAAAAAGTATGGTGATAGGGGTCTTACTAAGGCCCCTTTGGGGGTAGAATTGATGTGTTGGCCCGCTGTTAACCAGAACTAAGAAGGATACAATTTCAACACTTTCTCGGATCCAGCCCACGAACTTTCATGAAAACTGAACTTGTGAAGCACAAAAGCCAGGAATTCCCAGCTGATGCGATTGTACGCTTTTTCCATGTCGAGTTTAACGACAACCCGACCCTCTCGCCCTTGCTTGTTACGAAAAGAGTGGAAAATCTCGTGTGCAACGAGCGTGTTGTCATGGATGTTTCGGTTTTGGATGAAAGTCCCTTGAATTGGGTGATTGAGCTTAGCCATGACGTTCTTTAGGCGATTTGTTAGTATTTTGATATTACTTTATACATGGTATTGCAAAGATGGGTAATTATTTTACAAATCTTCTAAGCTTAATAGTAATTTTATATTTAAGTTTTTTAACAAGGGACCCACATTTGATGATAAGCCCCGGGTCTGTATGCTAATCGACAAATCGCATGAATCAACGACTTGACCTAGTGGTATAGATATTAGTAGATTTTTTGCATTGGACCCTTAAAACTAATGGACGCACTACTCCCTAAAAACTAATGCTATTTTTTTAGTCTTGTCTTTTGGTTTGTTCGGTTCGATCGGTCAGACACCGTTCTATATCCGGATCGGATACTTTGTGGCCTCATTTTGGGGGAGATCCTCCTAATATCAGTTTCTCCATACATATCGCCAGTGAGATTCGAACTTCAATCGAACTTCAAATCTCTTAGACAACACTTAAGGAGACTGACACAACTTTACCACTAGACCAACTGTGTATTGATCCTTGAAAACTAATGTTTAAATATTGGTTTTGAATCACATTAAACAGTAGTTACGATATTACCATTATCTTCATAAAAAGAAAACATCTATTTCTATTTTGACCAGCAGTCAACACCACCACACACATTAATGGTCCCACCGTACCCTACCTAAGAAGCTCTAGAAATAGATTTAACGGTAATATGGACTCGAATATGTAGGATTCCATTGATGAAATAATTGCTATCATCCGCCATGAATTCGTTCCACGAGACTCCGAACAAGTCCGGCCACCCCATGGCTATGTCCTTTATTATAAATTCGCGGGCCGTCCGTTCCGTTTGAAAGCACTCCTTCGAAGACTCCATCATTACTCCAATTTCAATACCCAACGTCCAAGTCTCTGACTTACCTCTCTTGCACACAAATAGACCAAATCCGTGGCTCAATTGTTGCTTTCGCATTGTGCAGAGAGGAAAACTGATTGTCCACATAGCTCAAACACTTGAGAGTTGAGTTACTTTGATGGGAACAAATTTGCGCATTCATCTCTTTTCAAGTTAAAGTAGACGACACAACGATTCCAAGGAAATTCAAGATACTCCACCTGAACGAGTGGATGATTGTAGTCGCGCCTTGGAATTGCAAGGATGTGTTGCCCATAGGGGACTTTGTCCTTGGAGATGAGGGCTTCAAACATGAGCCTTGACACTTCTTTGTGGTCAAACTCGGGGTAGGCTTTGACTTTCTTCAACTCCAAGCAACTCATGTATTGGAAACATATGAGTTTCGCCAAGTGTTTGGCAATGATTTGTTGGCGATCTTCAAGTTTGGGATAGTGTAAGCGGACCCACTTCAATATAAAGTTGAAAATATCATCTTCTGAATTCACTTGGAGACCGTCACTTTTTAAAAGTGCCTCGATGGCATGAAGTGGCAATTTCATTGCCTTTGCTTGGGACCTTCAAGATCGACAAATATAATTTAAACAAAGTAATTAAGTTAACGCTAACTTCTTGGATCCGAACGGACCCTAAATTTGATGATAAAGACAGTACTACTTACTTGGTGAAATCCTTGAAATACGTAACAAGATGCTGCTTTGCCGCATTCATTAGTGGTTGAGCTACTTCCGCATCAGAAACACGTAAAGGAAGGTCGAGATACAAAAGTGCATATTCTAATGTCATGGGAAACTTGAGCAACAAGTCAATACAATATCTCATACAACAAGTAACTTCAAACTTGTCGGCTGTCACGAACACATCCAACAAATCAGGAACTGAAGTTGCATCCAAGGTCTCATGGTACATAAATTTCAGCACGTCCAGCAAAGCTCCTTCCTCTGTTCACCATATATACATAATTTCGAAAATATAAGCTAACAAGTATAGGAGATCGAAAACGTATTATTGATTTTATGGTTTTAATTTCTATTTACCAGATTCGTTGATCTTCAAAGTCACAGCATCCCTTTGGTGCGATTCGCTCATTCCGTTTTTGAATAGCTACAAGATAAATAATTAAGTCAAGTAGGAGATTAAAATTAGCCAAAAATGAATTGGGCATTGGGGAATTAATTAATTAAAGAAAGATTAATTACCTTGTGAAAAAAAGGGCTTTTTGCAGCCAAGATGACAGAACGTATGCGCAAAGTTAACGTTGTGACTCTGACATCAACACCAGTACAAGACTCTGGATCTTTAGTTTGTGGTTCATTTAAGCTCGAAAACCACTTACGAAGTTTCTTTGTCCTGGCCTTCTTCTCGATCTCAAGATGGAGTACCCGATCCGAGTAATCGTCGTCATTGAACGCAAACCCCGAACATAGTAAAGAATTTGCACAAGAGATAATAATAGATCTAGGAATTTTGAGAAAAGAAGAAAATTGTTGTTGGGTTATTTATATAACTCTTATGCTTGTTAGGGCTTCGACCAACAACAACAATATATAAGACATACAAACCTGATAAAACCCATCATCCGGTAAGGCGGTAAAGATTTTTTTAGGTTGAGAGGCGGTAAAGATTATAGATATGATAGACTTTATATTATATCTTAATTTAATTAATCTAAAAGTAATTAATATAATATAATTACAAAGTCGAACCGTAGCATGATTATTACACTTTTACAATTAAGATAGATGTGATTAAGTTAACCTTCGAGCCGTGTCATTATTAATTTCATAGAAAACAAAAGCACATCAAATCTTATCAAGATTATATTTGTACTAGTTTATTACAAATCAAATAAAAAATACGCATTTTCTAGGGCACACAACAATAAGAATTCTAGTCATGGTAAATCTAGATATTATTTATTAATTTTAATTTTTTTTAAAAGGTTCATTAATTCTAATTTAGGGAATAGTTTTGAAACAATTTCCAAAACTAGTATTGTTATTGTGTGCCAATGGGCACACATTAGCCGAACCCTAAAAAATATATGATATGAAA
Source organism: Fallopia convolvulus (assembly GCA_964016875.1). NCBI lineage: Eukaryota > Viridiplantae > Streptophyta > Magnoliopsida > Caryophyllales > Polygonaceae > Fallopia > Fallopia convolvulus. The sequence goes on along the minus strand of OZ024726.1, from coordinate 49,803,824 downwards.
CTCGAAATGTAAAATCTTATTTATAGACATTTGTGTAAAATGACATTAATATATTAGTAGAAAATAATGTTTTAAAATAAGATATAATTTTTATTGACTTTCTATAAATACTTCAATAATATTATCTATCTATTACTAATAACTAAAGCGGTAGCAATTTCTGCCACCACGTTGCGCCACGTTACTCCTTTATTAAAATAATAACTTTAAATATTTAATTATGCAAAAAAGTTATCTCCAAGTAAATATGAAGTTTAAATAATATTTGTAAAAATTTATCCCCAAATAAATGTAAAGATAAAGTATTAGTAGATTTGACAAATATAGATAAAAAGGACATTATATTTATTATATTTGTAAAAGATAAATTTTAAAAAAATAAGAAAAAATATGTACACGTAATCACATATATCTTTCAAAAAAGCAGCCATACAAATCATAATATATTTGAAATATAGATTATGTGTAATTTCAAATAATTAAAATTTTTAAATAAAGTAAAATATATCTACCACTATATTGCATCATATCACTGTATATTAAAATATCTATTTAAAATAAAAATATTAAAAAATATCAATAATACTTTTTTTTTTATTTGTGATAACTTGAACAATATAGATAGAAAAATATTAAAAACTAATGACTGATATCTTATTTTATTATATGTAAAGTAAATATAAATAAGGAAAATTTTCTATCTTATAATTTATTCCAATAATAATGATTTTTTTTACTTATCTACTTTCCAAAGATAACACAATCAAATATATTAATTTTTACTTCATTTTTTGTAATTTTTTACACTTATAAGAAAAGACCATAAAAATATTATTTTTAATTGATTTTTTTTAATTATAAATTTTTTATTTGTCTTCTTTCTTAACATAAGAATCTACTATATATATAAAAGCAATAAGGTTTTGAGCCACCACATTGCGCCACCTCAGCTTTTGACACAAGGCATCTCATTATTAATCCACGTAGGATTTTGCCACATGGCATTTAATCCTTACTCCATAAAAAGTATATATTAATTATTCTTTCCACTCATATTCCACATGACGAATTTTTTCCACTTAATTAAAATTTATTTTTATGTTCCAAATTTAGATAATATCTTAATTTTTGGTAGGAGATAATAACTTAACTAAAAAAATTTAACTAATGGTTGGATTTTTTCCTTATAAGCCAATAAAATATATGTGCTCAATATTTTTAGCATTTTGGTTGTTTCTTTCTCACTCTTATATTAAAAGATAAATATACTCAATTACATCTATTTTATTTTAAAAAATTAATAAACTTTTTAGCTTAAACTTAGCATTTGATACATGTCATCCCATTACTATTGTTGAATTGTTTAAATTTAAGCCAAGTTTTTAACCACCATTACAAAGGAATTAGATTGTTTAAATTTAAAGTTATTATTGTTGAACTATTTAAATTTAAACAAAAATTCGATATATTTTTAAAATAAATCTTTTTTGCTTTATTTTCTTCATATTTTATCTCCTTCTTTTAAATTAAACCTACTTATGAGATATTGTCAAGGGAAATTAGCAATGTAAATTATTTTATATTATAAAATATCGAGTTATAGTCGTGCAGGGTACGACGGGGACAACTAGTATAAAAGAAAAGAATCTTGAGTAATTTTTATATATGAGGATGATGTAACCAATTTTCTCAAATTTAACTTTTCAACCTTTTTTAATTTACTAAATTCAATATTGCACATGTTTCGTAATTTTTAATTTACTAAATGTTAAATAATTACATTTATCCTTAAGTTTTAACATTTCTCAAAAAGTATTTTTATATTAGAGAAAAGAAATTAGAGTAATTTTTTATAGTCGATAACTAAAGTTCATTAATATATAATATATAATTATATATTAAATTTGAACCTTTTCAAGCCACGAAAATAATTCTGCTTTCACCTCATATTTAAAAAAAAACCTATTAAATTATTTTTATCTATTTAAATCTTTCGTTGACACTAAATAATCATAACATATTTAAAATAAAAAATAATGATATCTTTTGAAAAATTCCTTATAAAAAGTTTTAAAAAGTAAAGTTAAATATTTAAAATATTAAGAAATAACATACATATCTTTTACCTTTTAGCATGATATTTTTTACGAATTTCTTTATAGGTATTTGTTGATTTTCTTTTCAATAAAAAAATTTATGAAAATTTCATTATAGATATTTGTTGATTTTTTACAATAAAAAATACATACAATATAATATTTAATGTTTAATGATATTTACTATTGTAGAAATATTAAAATATTTAATAGTCTACAAGTTTACATACATGGAAAGTAATAAAAATATGGATAATATAATATTTAATTATATCTAATATTTAGTTTATTAGACTATAATAATTTTGGGACCACCATAAATTAAATTAATTATATTCTACCTATTTTTCATAAATAACTTATCTTTTTAGTTCATATTAAATTATTTTTATTTATTAAAATAATTTTAAATTTTATCTATTCCATATTTTAAAAGTATATATATTTTATTCAAATTTTATATCTTTTTTAAATTAAACCTATTTTTTAATATTGTTAATGAAAAGGAGATTTGTAAATTATTTTATTTGAATAATCTCTCTTTATTCTCAACATTAAAGTTAATAATTCAAATTTGATTTGTTTTATTTGCTTGAAAAAAAAAAATTTTTGAATTTGACACGGACAACAAATTACCTACATTAAATTTTATATTATATTTTTCTTTATGAATATCACATTTTTAATATATCTAAAAAATATTGAGTCATGCACGACGGGTACAACTAGTAATTATCTATAGATATACTCATGGCTATTAATTTTTCTATTGGAAAATATAGTGACGGGTGTCTCTTCCATACTTCGTTTTTATTAGTCTTGCCTTTGGCTCTCCCAGTTCGATCAGTCAACACCGTTCTAGGGGAGACCCTTTCAATATCAGTTTCTTCATACATGTTGTCAGTGAGATTACATGTTGTCAGTGAGATTCGAACTTTGAATCTCAAATCCTGAACAACACTTAAGAATCTAGCACTACTTTACCACTTGACCAACTGAGTATTGATTTTCATACTTTATTTTATATCTTCTGGATTTATGTGATTTGAGAATAATAAAGCAAAATAATGTTAAATGCCTTCTCCTGATTTGTCTTTTTTCTTATGTGTTGGTGAGTAGTTTCCATGTCTAGTCTGGTTTTAAATCACAGATTTGAAGAAGTTCAACTTGTTACACGTACGATGGATCTTGCACAATTGGTATGTTATTGGAAAGTAATTCTTAAAGAGTAACTCTGAAACACCAAAGCAAGTCATTGGAATGGTGGCTTTTGGAAGTTGGAAATTTTCATATTAGAGCAATATTTTGATTCGTGAAAATTGTATATACTTTGGGCGCACATACTTTCTTAAGATGCACGATAATTATACTAGGGTATATGTTAAAAATAATAATTTTTAGAAACTAAAATCAAACTAATAAATCTTATTGAAAAAATAATTAAATCTAAATAAATACAATTTTAAAATATATTATCATTTTTAGGCTCTTAACATATGTCCTATAAGAAAAATCGTTACACTTTTATCTATGACTTGTAATATGTAGATTTTTTTTTCTGGATTAGTGTTGGTGTTGGGACGATGTTGGGAACTCATGTTCCACAACATCGGAACAACGAGTTTTCTCCAGTTTTGATAATGACAAACACCATATGAGAACTAACGTTTTATGATCAAGTATTTCAAAGGAACTTCAGGTTGAACTGACATTTCGTTCCCCTTAGGGAACTCCAGAGCATACAAAGATGACTGAATGAAAGAATGCAGTTCCCATCAGAGCATGTGCTATCAAGAGGATTCCCTCTCCTCTCTTCCTTTTTTTACCCATTTTTTATTAAAAAAGAGGATACTCTTGAATGTGGATTTAAAGAGAGGATCCTCTCTTGGGAGAGGAATGAGGTGAAATCCTCTATGGGTAGAGGAATATGCACATTGGCTTTTGTTCATTCCTCTCCATATTCACCCAATCAAAATTTGACATGTGTCTCTTATCTATCAACTACATTCACTTATTTTCATTACAATTTAGCATTAACAAATTACAAATAAAAATATTTTAAAGATGATATTTTAAAAAAAATAAAATAAATAATTCTTACAATTTTTTTGTCTATAAATTGAACCTAATATTGCATACATTTTTCATCTATCAACAACAATCATTTATTTTCATTACAATTAAGCATTAATAAATTACAAACAATAATATTAAAATATGACATTTAAAAAAAATGTCATATTTTTAATATTGTTGGATTGAGATACGTATCGAAATTATAAAGACCCGAGTGAATTTGCCCAAGATCAACCCGAAAATATTGTTGGATCATCGATCAAGAAGAAATGATAACGAGACATTCAACGTGACACGTGGACGCTATAATGATCGGTCTCTAAGAAGATTTATGGCTAGAAGGGAGGAAGTTAGAAATAAAGAAATGCATACGACTCTAGAGAACGACTTGGTCGATCACATTTGGGAGAAGTTTAAGGATTTGGCATCGGATTCGGATTGTGATTAAATTCTTATAACAATAATGTTGTTATTTATGCTTAATGTTTTCATTTTACATCTTATTTTATGTTGTTGTTTGTATTATCTCAATGTTAATCAAAATTTAATTATTAGTAGTAATCAATTTATATTGTCATAAGTAATATATATTTTTTATTGAATGTTAAATTAATTTATTAATTAATTAAAATCATAAGGAGTGAATAAATCATAAATTGATAATTAATATGAATATGTGGTAAGATATATGTATTAGAAATTGGAAGAGAGGAGAAGAAATGATTCTCATTGTTGTGGGTGGATATAGAGAAAGAGGAAAAGGAAGAGGAAAGAGTGAGGTAAAATATAGGGTAGGTGAAGTGTCAAAAGGAGGTGAGGAGAGAGAAAGTGAAGAGAGGATTGGTAATCCTCTTGATAGCACATGCTCTCAAGGGAACATATAAGAGAGAGGTTTCCAACACAAGGGAACTCACATGTGAAGATAAGACAGCGCATCGTATTTCGTGGGATCCTATTCCAGACAAAGCAGAGGCGCAGTCTATTCCTCAGACTGAGCCGATTGATCCAATGGTCCGATTAGCTTAAAAACTTGACCAATTTCAAAATGGAATCACATGTGAAGAAAGTACATACTTGGCTAGAAAGAAAAGGACATTTTGTACAAAGTACAAAATGAGATATCAAGCCTCAAGTCTCAAGAGTATATAAGCCAATGAATAGTGCACTTGAAGACGCACTTCTCTCACAATTCACAAAAGCCTCGAGCAACCAAAAAAAAGAGAAGAGCAACCAAGAGAAGTCACTGGCGACCAGTGTGTGATATCGGCGACGACGAATCCAATGTTCCCTGATGAAAGAGAACTGAGTTAAGACACAAGAGTTGAGTATAAGGTTTGAGTTCCTTGTTTTAGTTGATATGTTGTCCTAGTACTTAGGTTGAGAGAGCTCATTAGTGTTCCCAAAGTTTGGTAACTATTGGGAACAGAGAAGTTTGAACTTTGTCTTGTAGTAGGTTAGGGAACTACCAATAAAAGAAAAAAGTCATTCAAAATCCTCCAAGCAGAGGTAGAGATTTACCCATACAACTAGTTGGTTGTAGTGGGGTTCCTCTATAAAGGAGTTATGTTCAACCGTTTTATTACTTGCGATTTTCTGTTACTTCCGCTGTCTTGGGAACAGTCCAACGTTTGTTTCCAAGCTCTTCGCTAACACATCACGATTCAACAGTGGGAATTCTATATTTTAACAATATATTTTATTCGAATATTATAATAAATCACTCGTTAATAGAACTTGTATAATCGCATTGAATAACATAATTTTCTGATCAAGTAGGGAGGGGGTTTGTGTTCAAAGCTAGCTTCAACATTTCTTTTTTTTCTTAGATTATCATATAGATAGTCAGTAGTCAGTACTCAGTAGCCACATCACCCAGATAGAGTATCAACACAAAGAAGGCCCAAGACGATTGATGAGACTGAGGCAATCGGATGCAATAATATGTTATCTATGCATATTGCCTAATGATGTTATAATTTGGATCCATCTGACGCAACTGGGCTAATCAAGTGTTATTGAGGCCTGAGGGGCCAGGATTTTTGGAGCATTGATGTTAAGAGCACTTCTAGTGCACTCTGGTGGGTCTTACTTAATGTTAGAGATGAGGTAAGTCTCTTAATGGAGATGCAAGACATGCCATTTTGATGACAAGGCATGGAAAATTCGATTGGCAAGGAATTTATGATAGCTTCGTATGATCGTATCACATGGCCAACTGAATGATTGGCAAGACTGGATCTGGGGAAAGATCACAACTCCCCGGATTGCCTTGAGTGCATGGAAGGTTATAAAGAAGGTTTTTTTTTACTAAGGACAGACTGATAAGAATGAACATATTGCAGGATGATAATTGTGTGCTCTGTAACGGTAGAGGAAGAGAAACAAGGGATCATGTTTGGTTTGAATGCGGCTTTTCCAAAGTATTGCTCAGAAGGATCCTATACTGGGCGGGCATTAGAAGATGTTCAGAACACTGATATTCATGTTTTTGGTATAGTTTTTAGTGTGTTTTCTTAGTTTGTTAGGTTTAGTTTTAGTAGTTTTAGAGTTAGTTTTGTGTGTTTTTGGATGAATTTGCATATTTTGTGAAAAGTATAGAAGCTACTCCGTTTTGTGTCTTTTTGTAGGTTTTAGCAAGGAAACGATGCTTTTTGGAGCCAAATAGAGTGCTATGGTGGAAGATGGAGGAATACGAGATAAAGGAGTCGAAGTCAAGATTTTTAGAGTTGAAGTGTTGAAGAAAGCCAAATCCAGGCTCGTTAACGAGGCTGAGAAGGCTCGTTAACGAGGCTTAGAGATAGAGTTTTTCGAGAGTTCGATCTATTGTCTACCGACCCTGTGCAAAAATTTATTCCGTGTCGGTAGGTTTTTTTTAATGAGTTTTAGGGTTATAATATATTGTGTTTTAGGTATTGTTATCTTTTTAGGTTTTATTTCTATCTTTTAAGAGTTAGTTTTTATCCTTTAGGAAAGTTTTTATCTTCTAGTTTTTTTTATTAGATAGCTTTATTAGTATAAATACCCTTCTTTTCTAGCCTGAGGAAAGAGGGAGTTCGAGTGGTAGACAGATTTGAGGAGAGCCGAGGGAGAGAGAGAGCTGAGTCGGAGGAGAAGTCGAACCGAGGTGGAACGAGAGTAAAGCCAGGTCGTTAATCGTTATTCTGTTCGGTATTCTTGTGGTTTTCGATTTCTTCTGAGGTCTGTAAGACGATATTTTTCTTATTAATTTGAAGTAGTTTGTTTTGTTTTCAATGTTTTCTCTTATTGAATTTGTTTGCTTTATAGTTATGAGTAGTGAGTAGTTTTCCTATCTAGGGTCGGGGTTAAACCCGACATAGTTGTGCATGGTTTGATGAGTAAGTTGATGTGTTGAATGCCTTTTATCTATTTTTAGATTGCTTGTTGTGTTTATGCCTACATGAGAATCGAGGTAATTTGAGTTCTTAACTTGTTCGAAAGAGAAAGTTAGTAACTTGAATGTTGATATTGTTCGACAACGAAAGTTTCGAGCTTTGGATCAAAACAAGTGATTGAGTGAATTGATTTACGAGAATAAATTGATTTGTTTGCTAATCAGCAAAAGTTGATGAATTTATCTATTTAAAGGCATGATCTTTATCTTCTTACGAGTTTATATGCATGGCTATGTTGTGGTGATCCTTGTCAAAGATTTTTGTTATTATTTGAATTTCTTCGGTTATATTCGCTACTGAGTTCGTTGCCTCGGTACCGAACCTGTTCTTAGGTCGTTAGTGTGTGTTTTCGTAGTTTATCCAGGTTCGTTAACGGCCCTAACAAAGTCGTTAACGAGGTTGGTCGTAGGTGTGGTGTGTTGAAAACTGTGTTTTTATAACGAACGTTTAAGAAAGATAAAAATAAGTATGCAAATATATAAAAACCCACCTCATCAGCCTTGCCCTTTATTAGATAGCTAGATCTTTGTTGGATGACTTGATGATCGATGCAGATTTCAGGAATGTGAGAGATGAGATGCCAATCACGCCCTATATCTTTCTCACACCACCTTCTTACCTCGGGGCATCCATCAATTGTCAATTTTTTGTAAGGATGCAAGAGATTTAATGCCTCTCGGCAGAGCAGCCAATTCAGGACAACGGCTCAAGGTTAAACTTAGAAGGGAGATGTTGTGTTGCAATCCTTCTGGCAATGCCCTCAAACCATCACACCTTGTGATTACAAAAGATCGCAACGAGTGAGCACATGAGTCAATTCCTTCAGGAAAGGCCAACAGTTTTGGAAGCTCTCTAAAATCTAGATTCACAAGGTTTCTTAGACCATATAATCCTTTACAACCCTTTAGGTCTAAGCTTCTGCAACAACAAATCCTGAACTCCTCAAGCTTGGTGAGATACTTTATTCCGCTCGGAAGACTAGTAATGCTCGCGCAATAAAATATTTCCAAACGACGAAGGTTCCCTAAGCTCCCAAACTCTTCTGGTAACGATGTCAAATGGTTACAAAACTAAAACTTCAATTGTCGTAAAGAGCTCAATCCACATAAGCTTGCTCAAGGCAAGGATATCAACTTTGACGTCAGACTCAGATACCTCAAGCTTACTAACTTGTGGACATCTTTTGGAAGTGTTCTCAATTGAGTACACCTAAAAAGCTCCATTGTTTGAAGCTTGACTAGGTTGCACATTGAGTCTGGAAGTCTAGGGTAAAATATGTACTTTCACTTATATATATTATACACAATATATATAGTGGAGCTTATTCATTAGCTTATAATCTAGTTTGTTATGAACGTTTAATCGAGCTTGCTCATGATCATATAATCAACCTTTTTCATGAGCAAACGAGTTAAGTTTTCTTGTGCTCAAGCTCGGTTTATTTATCATCAAGCCTTAAAATTATACTCAATTTACCAAGACAGTCCAAACAAAAGCCAGCAAGACTATTAACAAACAAGACTACTTTGCATTCCAATTGAACTGCACACATCTCACAAACAGTAATTATCTTGCTAAAAGAAGTTCCTTTGTCTGTTTCCATTACTACTAACACATCTCACAAACTCAAGAAGCTCCTTTGTGTGTGGGAAACCCTTCATTCTACCCGTCACCATTGCCTTCTGTATAATCTTACCAGATGCAACATTTGGTTCACCTCCATGGTTGGCCATATGTTTCAGCAACAACACAGCATCCCCAAACTTCCCTCTCCGAAGCATCGCGTCCAAGAAAGCATCGTAAACAGCAATATCAGGAGCAAAACCAGCCTCAAACAACAAGTTAAGTCTCTTGAAAGCATCTGAAATCTCACCCATCTTGCACAGAGAGTTATTCAGTATCCTAAATGTCACACTATCAGGCTTCACTCCTTGTTTGTGCATTTCCTGCACAAATTCTCTAGCAACAGCATCAGCTCCTTGTCTTAAAGCTGACTGAATCAGGATATTATAGGTTGTAGATTCAGGCAAAGCTCCCATTTTTCTGAAACAAGTAAGAAGCTTTCGCGCTTGATCAACTTCAAGCAGCCGCTTCTTGTAAACGCCACGGATAAAGTCATTTAAAGACCTTGTATCAAGATAATCGCACTCATTATTATGATTCAGCATGTAGTATTGAAGCAAATTATAGCACTCTGATATCTGGCCTATGGAAATGAAGTATCTAATCAAACACCTGAAGCTCACGGCGTCGAGTTTGACACCCGGGTACTGCTTCATCTTTTTCAAAACCCGGCTGATAATTGAAGAGTCGCCTAGTTTGCAAGCAGCAAACAGGATTGTGTTGAATGAAATTACGCTTAGCAAATTTGATCCGTCTTCAAACTTATCAAGAATCTCCATGGCTTCTTCTAGATGTCCTTCCAAACACAGCGCTTTAAGCAGAGTGCCGTAGGTGATCTTGTTCGGCACCAAACCGACTTCTCTCATCTTTTCCACGACAGAGAGTGCTTCAACAGATCTGTTGGTCTTGGCTAGCGTGTGGATATATACATTAAAAACTGCAACATCAATCGCACAATCACACCCACTTGATATAGCATCAACCAAGAGCTTATATGCGCCATCCACATTTCCAGCTTTCAACATGCCTCCAGCTAAGGCAGTATAAGTATACGGGTCTGGAGTTAGACCTTTCTTACCAACACAGGAAAGCATAGCATCTACTCCAACCAAATCATTCTGCAGAGAAAGTGCACGGAGGATAATGTTGTAAAGATAAATGTCTGGTTCACATCCGTCCTTCTCCATCGTTTCAAGGATGCCAAGTGCCTCTTTGATCTTCCCATTTGCACAAAGATGTTGAGCAATGACAGTATAAGTTATGACATCTAGCCTGCACCCAACACTATCCATTTCGCTCAAAACCCTACCAACATCATCCAATTTGTCATTCTTACTGAAGACGTAAACCAAAGCAGTATAAGAGCAATTGTTAAGTGCAAAGCCTCTCTTCTTCATAGAGCACATATAAGAGAGTGCTACAACACTGCGGTCACATTTACACAAAGCCCACAAAATTGGATTGTAAACTAAAGGAGAACAAAAGTGACCCGTGCAAAGCAACATATTGAAAAACTTGCAAGCCTCATCTAACATGGAGGAATCAATTAGCTTTAAGATTAGCATAGTCAACACAGTTTCAGTCGGAGAATAATCCAACAGCAGCATAAATTCAACAATGTATATTGAATCCTTGAAATTACCCAGTTGCAATAACTTTTCCAACAGCTCCGATAGGCACTGGAACGAGGGCGAATATCCATTCCTGTGCATTTCAACCACAACTATCAACGCGTCGCGCAACGAATCAATAAAAATCAACCCTTTGAAAAGCACATTATACGTAATAGCATCCGGCGACAGACCCTTCTCCCTTAAACCAAAGTAGATGCAGAGTAGTTTATCCAATGCAAAATTGCCAGACTTCACATAGCAACTCAACAATCTGTTATAATCACTCACAGACGAGAACGCCATTGAATTGAGCACTTTCAACGCCTCTCTAACCTGGCCGGACTCGGCAAGTTGACACATTTTGCGGTGTAATTGATCAAACTCGGAGCAATAGCTACTAATGGCAACAGTGATATCCCCAACTTTGGTTGATTTTGGTGATCTTTCCTGCACTTTGATCTTTTGGAGATAATCTGACACACAGGAGGAAGATATAACAAAATCAATGTATTCAATCAAATGCTTTTAAGTTATGGTCCAACCAACATTCAGACAAATTTACAGCAATATATAAGGTACTACAAAAGTCCAGACATGTGTAATTCATGTTGCCTCGGAATTCAGAATTTCCCTTGACAACTACAAATTGGATGGAGCTTTCTTATTACTGAAAAAACTCTCCTCTTTAGATCAATTAATCAGAGAACATAATATAACCTATCTCTACATGATATACACCTCAAATATCAACAGTTTAAATGCATATCTAGGTATAATACAGAAGCTACACAAGTTAAACATGGTAAAAGGATTTGAATCCTCAGTTTAATACACCAGTTCTAACCAAGTTTAAGCAAACTACAGAAAGTCAGGCATCAAGCAATTGCAAGCACATCACATTTAGTGGGCAAAACATGCTGAATTATTCTCAATCTGATTTAGCCCTAATTTAATTCACATTGGTTTCATTCATAATAGATCTTCCTTGAAAACAGTACTCTATTTTCAAGGTTCCAAAAACCCTCAAAAGAGATTAATTACACTATTACCTCTTCTTTCAGTGACAATCCGAGCAATTGATCTCTGCTCTTCAGGCTTAACAACCATTAAAGCACTGACATTAGACTCGAACCTCTGGAACAAAGAAGTCATCTTTGGTGCAGCAAAAACAATCCAATTGCGCCTTGCATCTTTGATTCTATAAGCAAATGCAGTCATCAGCACTAAAAAAGCTATCTTTACATCAATGAAACACACGCCACACCAAGAAAAGAGGAATTGAGAAATGCCGTTGACAGTTCGTTAATTTCTTTCTGCAACTGAGTTTTCCCATCATCTTCAAAGTAAACCTTGTAAAACCCCACTAAAATCAATCCGCTGCATTTATCAATCGGAAAATCAGTGTGTAAACTTATCAAATCACGTGGGCCTTTGATTTCTTAATTGGAAGCTTGATCCAATTTAATATTTTCAGCAACACCCCAGCGTAGCGGCCCAATAAAATTGCAGCCTTGGACTTTTTCTAGGTTGTCGGTATTATGAGCCGAACCTCATTTTTGATGGAATCCCTTCATTCTTCAAGTCTTATATGTCAGATTTGAAGGAAAAGGACATTGTTGATGAGATATGGAACATACTGTTCCAAAAGATTTGTGGCTCTCTTCAACCTAGATTGAGTTGAGATATAATTGTGAAAGCATTGGAATTGAGGTGGGGAAGAAGTGAATTTTGAGGAATTAATGGAATATACCATCAGCTGCATCATGATTCATGAATCAGGTGAATTAGAGAGCAGTCTTGTGATATGAACATGATTATGAACTTCTGTTACAATACTGTGAAGCCTAATTGGAGCATATCAAGTGAAATGTGATATCTGATTTCAAATCAAGACCATAGATATATGAATTCATGACTAAACTATTAAAAATATATATTGAAAATTGGGGAAAAGGTAAAATTGCATAAACTCGCCAGTATGATCCAACAGAAGAGCCCTTATACTGTCTGAATGTCCCTGCAATTTCATGATTCTAACAAAAGGACAGTAGGATCCAGATTCTTTGCTTATTAGACTCACAATATAAGCCATGATGAATATCTCTACCTTGATACTTAGTTCAACTGAAACATCTGAATCAATATTCATCTTTTGACCAAACATATACAAGAATCCGTATTTTCTTGGAAGACCACATCAAAAGACTGGAAACATTCTTCAAACCATCTCAGCTGAATTAGCAATCCTATCATTCGTCTTCGTAAAAGCCGGAACACTGTATAGTGATTCCCTTAGCCTCACTGCAACAAACACAAGTAACAGCGGGCTTAGTACATATTATTATGGACCTTACATTTTGTAGTAGCAAAATACAACTAAAGCAAGACAGTGGGAGCCCATCCTTTTGCTCATCTGCAACGACCGCAGTTGCATATATCCCGGCAACACGGGCACAACCAGTTGAGATTTTCATTAACCTCCAACACATTTTCTCCATATCTGCAAATAGATGAACATGCGAATCTCACAAGTCATGGCATTACCTTTCAAACAGCCTGGATAAGGTTCAAGCAATATCTTTAAAACATGATCATCTTCTAGAGTGTCCAAGAAGATCAATAAATGAATGTTTGGGAGCTATGTATATCTTTTTTTCTTGGTTTGATGTAATATATTTATGTTTATTCATTTTTCTTTCATGATTGGATATACAAATCTACTATATATATAAAAGCAATAAGGTTTGGAGCCTCCACGTTGCGCCACATCACCTTTTTCCATATGTCGTTTTATTATTATTCCACATAGGATTTTGCCACATGTCATTTAATCCTTGCTCTATAAAAAATTTATATTAATTATTCTTTCCACTTCATATTCATGGCAAATTTTTTCCACCTAATTAAAATTTATTTATTTCCCAAATTTAGATAATATCTTAATTTTTGGTAGGAGATAATATCTTAACTAAAAGAATTTAACTAATGGTTGAATTTTTTCCTTATAAGCCAATAAAATATATATGCTTAATCTTTTTAACATTTTAGTTGTTTCTTTCTCTCTCTTATATTAAAATATAAATATACTCAATTACATATATTATTATTAAATTATCAAGTCAAAGTTTTTTTAACCTATATATTTTTTTCCATTATGATCTTTAGATAGGATCGAATCTTTTTGTTGGCAAATCTTTAAATTTCAATTATGATATATCTTTGATTTTTCAATTTTGATTTTTTTTTGATAATTTACATACAAATCTAGCCAATTTTAATTGTAATTTTCAATTATAACTTCCCGGTAATGATTTTTTGATAATATACGTACATGTCAAGTCAATTTTATTTGCTAATCCATATTAAATGTCCCATTATTTTCATTTTTGCTATCAAAATCTTTAATTTAGAATATGTTTTTTTTACAATTTATATAAATCATCAATTTACAATTATTATTTATATTATATTTTTATTTATTAATATCTTTTTTTATAGTATATCCGAAAATATCGAGTCATAGTCGTGCAGGGCACGACGGGGACAACTAGTTTATTTCTAAATGTATACGGAATACAAATTTCTATTGTCAAGTTCTATAAATTATTTTTATGACATGCATTTTGTCTTTAATATTTTTTGTGAGTTAGACGTGAAAGGAGGATGGTCTTGATCGAAAAGATTATAAATAATATTAATTATAAATTTCAAATAATAAAATATTTGAATGCACAATCTATGTCAATTGTAGAAGAATGAAGATAATAATTTATTATATTATAGAAAAATTATATTAATTATAAACTACTAGATTATAAGCTAATGAATAAGTATTTCCTAGTATAAATAATATTAATTATAAATATTTGAATGCATTTTGTCTTTAACGTTTGTTATGAACATATAAATAATACAATTATTTTATAGAGTTTGGTTCCCATAAAACATCCCCTTAAAATGAAACGGAAGGAGAATTTTGGACCCTTGGATCAAGGAGATCCAAGGGCTGATTTTCTTTCCCCTTTTATTAATGGCGGGGACAATTACGTCTTTTCCCTCTCTAATTAATAATCCTTTTTCTCTTTTTTGTTTTGTCTAGGGTCCGTTCAAAAGCAGATCGAAGATCGTGCCCTTCGATTGAAACGGAAGGAGATCGCACGGAACGAGATCGCCATCGCCGAATCCGAAATCGAACGAGTTTGAATCTGCGAGTCTCGTTTCAACCATGGCAGAAAGTGGTAAGAGGGATTCACAAGATCGAACAATTTTCGGAATCTGTGTGATTGAATCTGTCTGAGGGATTGAATTTGTGTGATTGAATCTGTGTGGTAAGTGGTAAGAGGTATTGAATCTGTGTGATTTTTCGGAATCGATTGAACTGGTCAAGTGTGAATCTAGTTGGATTTCGATTGAACTGTGTGAATCGAACTTAATACTAGGCCAATCTTGAACTGTGTGAATCGATTGAACGGTGTGAATCGACGTTGCACTTTTCGGACTTAATACTGCACTTTTCGGACTTAAGAATGCACTTTTAGGACTTACTAGTGCACTTTTCATACTTAAATAACGCACTTTGCACTTCTCGTTGATAATGCACTTTTAGGACTTAATAATGCACTTTTCATACTTACTAGTGCACTTTTCATACTTACTTGCACTTTTCATAAAGGAATATAACTAGTATATGACAATGCACTTTTCAGCCTTACTAGTGCACTTTTTATACTTAACAATGCACTTTTCATTTTTGTTTAGAGAACATATATTTGACCTTATAGATATTTCATTTGTTATAGAGAACATATTTTTACTGCACTTTTCACAGTTAATAATGCACTTTTTACACTTAAGAGTGCACTTTTTCTACTTAATAGCACTTTTTATATCTTTTACTTTTCAATGATTTAGTTAGTAGTTTAGGTAATGCACTTTTCCTAGTATACAATGCACTTTATTATACTTTCAATGCACTTTTACTGATTTTCAACTAACACCTTTATATTTCCCTTTTATGTTGTTGTAGTGGGGACATCAAACTCTTCTTCAACTACTATTCTAAATGAGGAATCACCTA
The DNA here is from genome assembly GCA_964016875.1 of Fallopia convolvulus. NCBI lineage: Eukaryota > Viridiplantae > Streptophyta > Magnoliopsida > Caryophyllales > Polygonaceae > Fallopia > Fallopia convolvulus. The sequence goes on along the minus strand of OZ024726.1, from coordinate 49,787,926 downwards.
AAAACAGTGGTGAATATTTCATTGAGCTATCTCAAGGGGGAGCGACATACTATTTGCCCACATGTCCATCCGAGTTGAAACCATATGAAGGTCAAATTTTTGTTTTAGTACAAGTAGCCTATTAGCTCAAATGGTAGAGCGGTGTGCTTTGTGCAATGTAGGTTCGATTCCTACATGGGCTAATATGATATCTTACAAAAAATAATTCTTAACACATTTATTCCTAACCTAACTAGCTAGGTACTAAAAGAAGTTATATTTTATCGTGTGTCAAATAATTAATAAACCACTATTTTTCAAAGAAGATCATGATCAAATTAGCTTATATGGGATTCGAACCCACATCTCTGTGCATAAGCACATTGCTCTTCCATTTGAGCTAATAAGCTTTTCTTAAATTAATGCACTTTTACATGTTTTTAAATGCACTTTTACATGTTTTATTGCACTTTTTGACATTATACTTGCACTTCTTTCTTATGCACTATTATTAGTTTATGGTGCACTTTTACATGTTTTTAAATGCACTTTTACATGTTTTTAATGCACTTTTTGACATTATACTTGCACTTCTTTCTTATGCACTATTATTAGTTTATGGTGCACTTTTACATATTTTTAATGCACTTTTACATGTTTTTAATGCACTTTTACATTGTTATTCGATTGCTACTGGATCTACCGAATGCTAAAGAGAAGGAAGGAACAAAGGCGAAGAGAAATTTGCTCTAGAGCAATACAAAACACTGACTGAACAACATTTGGTTCTAGAGCAATACAAAACAGTTTACAATTCTAATTTATCTTCCATTTGATGCTGTAGTTGAAATGGTCCATGTTATCCTGTTCAACTGTAATCGAAAATGAGAATATGGAACAAATTGGACTTTACATAGATATCAAAAATACTTGAAAAGCACTCCATAGGAAATCAACCATGTCATGTATGGGATATCTGCATACAAGCACATATGAAATCAACATATAATGAAGAACTAGAAACAAGAGGTGGACATTGATGATCATATATAGATGATCAGGTTTGGATTCGGTGGAGTTACTCTACCTATAATATAAAGATAAAATAAAATTGGAAATTGGAATCAAATTATAACTCCACCAGATCCCATTCTTGGATAATCAACCAGCAAGAATATTTTCACAGGCAAACATCCCATATTTTCTCAGATAGATAAACCGAAGAACTCCAAGACTGAAATTTCCAACAACACTGAAATTAGCACAAACCCTAGACCAGTCAAAAGTTCAAGCTACACAATTCTAACTAATGTAAGCGAGAAACACAGACCCTAAACAATTAAGCAGAAATCAAAACGAAAGACACGCATACAAATCCAGCAATTTCACACACAAATATAGCGATTCAGACATACGACCCGCCAAATTAAACCAGAACATGAACCCACAAATTGGGATCGTGATTGAACCAGAACATGAGCAACCAAATAGTTTACAATTCTAATTTATACCTTTTCGATTTGTTTTTGGAGGCATCGTGATTCGTGGGAGAGATTGAAGGCGAAGGTGAGATCGTCCGTCGTCCTTCGATCGTCCGTCGTCCTTCGTTTGCTTTGGAGAGTTCGATCGATTGGAGCCTTCGATCGAGTGTTTGGAGTCTTCGATCGTTTGGAGACTCGTCGTTCTTCGATCGTCCGTCGATCGTCCTTCGATCGTTTGGAGACTTTGAGCGTTTGGAGTAGATTGGGCTTACAAAATTGAGCGTTTCGATTTCGTTTGGAGTAGATTGAGCGTTTCAATCGTTTGAGCGTTTGGAGTCGATCCAAACTCCTTATTTTTGATATTTTAGGTTAAGGGTATAGAAGTTGGGTGTATTTACAAAATTGTCACCTTCCTGATTTGTTTTATTTTTTTTTCAAAATCACAGAAGTAATCTCAGCCCTTGGATCATGTGATCCGACAGCCCAAAATTCTCGTTCCGTTTCATGTTAATGGTTGGTTTCATTTGAACCAAACTCCTATCTTATAATATACTTATTATATTATAGAAAAATTTATTCAAAACCAACCTATATAAAAATTAACAAATAAATTATTTGTACATACAAGCATGTTTCATCAAATTCTTTTTGATTAAATTCACATTGAAAAAACTTAAAATGTGAGATCAAATTAATATGAATAGAAAAGTTGAAGTTGTAAAGGAAAAAGATTGAAAGATTGAAAAAAAATAATTTAATCTTCCTTTGTAAAATTTTTAACATTAACCTATAACTCCTCAAATTCCAACACTCTCCATTATTCTTAGTTATGGGCATGACCATTAATTTGGGGGGTTTTAGCCCACATTCCTCTTTCTAAATTGAAGGCAAAGTTAATATTTTTAAAAATGAAATCAATTTGTTTGACCTTCTCAAATTTAACTGTTAACTTCTTCAATTGATTGAGTTTTTAAAGCTCCTTTAAATATCAAATATGAGGTTCACTTGCTCAAAAAAAAAATACAAGGTTTATTGAAAGGTTCATTGGGTTTAAAGATGATCATGGGTTAAGATTAAAAACGAAGGGTGCTGAACAAGAAAAGGATGAGCAAAAATATAAATAATAAATTATTTGTAATAGATTCAAGCACATGTGAAATAAATATTAAAACACAACTCCCAAAATGTCTTTCTTTTATTCAAATTACATCTTTTAATATTTTTGTATCTATATTTATGTTTGTTTTGTGGTTATATTTTCTCCAATAGAAGAGATGAAAACTACAAAAAGAGTGATAGTGATTATTTACAACAAGGTACAATATCAATATTTTTTAATATTAGTTTTTTTGCTTAAATCTATCGCTAAATATATATAATACAAAATTGGGAAATTTCTGCACAATCATATGGCTGAGAATTTACATTATTTTAAAATACATTATTTTTTTATATTCAAAACTTTATTCCTTCTAACTTAACAATAACATACTATAGTTAACATTATATTATCTTTGTACTCAATTAATCAACTACACTTCAACAATCTATTTAATTATTTAAATATTTTTAAATATCTGCAAGACTCATATTAGGGATGATAAATTCCACTAAACTACAAAAAAATTATATGAAAGGAATATACGAATAATATACGAAAAAGTATAACTTCGCTTAAATAATATAAACATAATATATGAGAATTCGTGCGATAGCACGGGCATCCACCTAGAAAGTATCTATTTCCATATTAGATTAAGGCTCCGTTCGGCAACGCTTATCTGGATACATATAAGTACCCAGTTACTTATATGGAAAAAATAAGCTTCGTTTTATGTGTTCGGCAAAATTTGCTTATTTGAAATAAGTTACTTATATCCGATACTTATCTGCTGAAAAAATAATCAGCACCCCCAATCTTATGTCAAATAAGCTAACTTTTCTACCAAAATATAAGTAAGCGGGACCCACGTGATTTACCAATTAAATTTTATTTTTTATTTTTTTACCCTTCATTAAGCCATTTTTAGTAAATTTACACCTCTTGCTTAAAATATCAGCAATTTAGTTTACCGAACACATTTCGAATTATTTGGAAAATAAACAACTCATATCAGTATATATCCCATATCAGCATCCACGATCAACATCAACAAGCATAAGTATCAGCATCAACATCAACATCAACATCAACACCGATAAGTACCGATTTACCGAACGGAACCTAAGGAACCTTAAATGCTTTAAACTTCCTATTGAGTCTGGCTATTCCTCAAACTCCGAAAAATTAAGATTGAGGATGCGTAGACACTTGAAGTTAGACATCAACCCTTTTAGGAAAGATTTACTCACATAACCCATTGGATGAACAAACGTAAACACTCTTGCTTTGCTTGCCTTTTTAAAGTGCTTTGGAAAGCCTTTTCTTGACAAATCCTCTTGATCCCATGAAATATGTTTGGCTGCTGGTGAAATTTCTTGACTATTAGAAGTTACAATTGCAATCTTCTCCTTTGATACGTATGTTGCTAAATCAAACAATAAATCATGCATCTCAAGAAAAACTGATTTTTCAACTAGTTGGAAAAAAGCTTGTATCACTAATTTCAAGTTATCAATCAAGTTACTCTTGGAGCTATGCACAATATCATTCCAAAAACCACTCTCATCAAAGAGTTCTCCATACCTTGTAAAAATGGTCTCTACTAGATCATAGCTTGGAAACTGGAAAAAAGACCGCGACAAAAGCTCATCGAAATATTTGTTTCCAATATCTTCGGGCTCTTCATTTTCTTCTCTAGATTGCAGAAATCCACGTGCCATCCACATACAGACCAAGTCATCTCTAAACAAGGGATAACCTTTCTTATACCCACCACAAAAGGCAAAACATGTTCTAAGTTGGTATGGAGTTTGATCATAGCTCAATTTTAGTGCTGGCAAGATATCATTTGGTCCTTGCTCAATCTTCCAAAGTCACTTTCTTCAATTTGCTTCCATAATCGATCATCTCTTTCATGACGCAACATACTGCCTAAAGTCTTTGTTGCCAAAGGAACTCCATGTCTATTAGCAATGGATAAGTGTCACATTCACCTTTATTGAATGCATATTTGGCAAATATTGACCAACAATGATCATCTGATAAGCCTTTCAACTCATATGCATCAATAGTACCCATGACGGAGGCTACCCTTTCCTCACGAGTTGTCACTATAATAAGTTTGCTCCTTGGTGAACCTAAAGACAATAGTTCACACAATTCCATCCATTCTCTTGGATCTCTGATCCACACATCATCTAGAATGAGAAGATAAGTTTCTCTACTTAGTATCTCACAAAGCTTGTCTTGTAGCAGTTCCAAATTGGAGGTGGAGAAATTCATGCCAGTAGCGATTCGAAGAATATTGGCAATCAAATTTTTCAGTACAAACTTGCTTGATACATGAGCCCATAACCTCAACTCAAAACTTACTCTAACTTCAGGATCATTGAAGATCAATTTTGCCACGGTTGTTTTACCCATACCTCCTAATCCGATTTTTGGAATGACAAATAAATGTTGAGCATCATGGCTCGAGGATCTCATCAAAACACTAATAATCCTCTATTTATCTTCTCTTCTTCCAAAAACATCTGTTTCACGAACATATGAATAGGTCTCCCTTTGCGAAGTAGCCTCAACGAGAAATGGAACAGTGTGTGACTCTTGAAAATTAAAGTTCCTCCTATTGTATTCAACTTCATCCAACCTATGAAGAATTGCTTTGAGCTCTCGAGCCACATCATACTGCGTAAATAATTCGGTGATCCTTCATAACAAGCTTCTCCCATTGACCTTGAGCTCCAAATCTTGTGTTCTTATCAGATCAAGCACATCCTCGATATCATAAGCAACGAGCTTGAGATTCCGAAGCCAAAGTCTTGGTTACTTGCTCGTGGATTGCCGCTCTTGTGCATCTAAGAGAACGACATCAATTGCAAGCAAAGTTTCCTTAATTCTCCTAAGGTCACCTGTCACCCGGCCCGGATATCCAACTGATTTCTTCAAGAGCAGAAGATCCAAGAGTGTCAAGAATTCGGGCAACAAGCTCAGAAACAATATCAACCATATATATCTGAAACACAACTAAACCAGGAGTCACAAGATATCATGAAACTGTGTATGAATGCCCATAAAAACAAATTAAACAACAAAAGCTGTAAATTAACAATGCAATCTTCCACATCTGAAAGAAATTACCAGCGGTTGAAGAATTTGTAGTAGATTAAGCTGATCAGGTGACGGAGGAAGAGGGGATTGGAGATTTACTTTTGCAGTCACTTGTGTATTTTTGGATAAGGAAATATGTGAACATGAGTCGCCTTATTGGAATGTTTGTGCTGACAAATTAAGACTTAGTTTAACTAGCCCATAGGATCAGTATGACGATCGAAGAATAGAATCAATCATTGTACCTAAAACCAAATGTACAAGTAATAATCCAAGTCAAATTTACACCCCTTGAATGTTAGGTGATCAAAAGAATACCATTATTGTAGTGTAGATTATTGATATACGTTTATTATATATATTTTCCTAGCATCTATGTTGTGGGAGAGCACGTTATTGGATGAGATGCAAAATCAACTAGTACATGATAATTAGCGGTTTAATTTCATACGCATACACAACAACACAACCAGCCTCTTTCGCAATTCGATCTAGACAATTGATAGCATGCATTTAGGCATTGGTTTTAGGGCATATTTATGTTTAAATCTTAGGTAGTTGCATGTGTTTTGCTTAGTTTTCGTAGTTTTTGTATTTCGGTGTCTACTTTTGTGCTTTCGTGTTTTTAGGTCGTTTTGAGGAGCAAGGATTGGTTAAGTTGAAGGATTCAAGATTGGAGATATTCAAGTGTCTTTTCCAAGGATATTGAAGCCATTTCTGATGATTATTAATGCCCAAGAGGTTGTGGAAAAGAATGCTTAAATCCGGACCATCCATTGAAGTTGTTGTTTCGACACCACTTTGTTGTGACGCTTGTTTCGGGAGCTACGGTGATCAGAAGAAGCTGAATTTGGTATTATTGCAAAGCTAACTCGAAGAGCTACAATTCATATTTTTACTCCGAGTTCAAATTCCAATTCTAAGTGGGTCAAAACAGCATCCGAAAGTACCGTCAAAACGCTGTCAGAGACAGGCCGCGATCGCGGCCATCCAAATCGGCGATCGCGGCTTTACACCGACTCGCCTAGTCAAATTAGTCTAGGCCGCGATCGCGGCCATCAAAAAGGGCGATCGCGGCCCATCTGAGCTGCTCGCGCGATCTTTCGAGCTTATCTTTATTTGTTTTTAATTATATCTTTCCTTTTGTGTTTTTAGTTGGCTACTTAAAAACCTAGTTTCATCCTTTGTTTTGGATCTCTATTCTCTCTTAGACCTAGTTTTCATAATTTTAGACTTTGGTATTTTCTCTCTTATGGAGAACTAAACTCCCTAAATCAAGTTGAAGCTTTTCAGACTCAAGTTGTTGTGAGATTCTTCTATTCAGGTTTATTTCTACAGGTTATTTCAATTCTCTTGTGCGTAATTAATATTGATTGTGTTGATTTCTGCTTGTCTGGCCAACTAGTTGGAATTTAATACTTTCTATTGCTAGATCTAGGCTTTCTCGTAGTAAAGCCTAATCTTTGTAGCAACTCAATTGGTTTAGGACTCGTTGGACTAAAACAATTGAGAAAGAGATTTGAATGCATGTTAATTGTTTGACTCGTTGGAATTCAATTGCATGTATCCTGTTTATCCTTGTTCTTAATGCTAATATCCTTGTTATTTATGATCGTTTCATGGGTTGTTTGGATATTAAGTTTGCATGTCTCGTTGCCATGTTATATTTCTAATCAGGATAGGAATAACCAAAAGGAAATAACTTGTTTGAATCTGTGATCAATTGCTTGAGGAAGAAAAGTGGATACTTGAATAGGATTGTTTTCCCTAATTGATAAAAATCCAACTTTTGCCTTGTTTGATTTATTGTTTTGCTTTGTTTAATTTTCCCTAATTTTAGTTTAAAATTATAAAATCCCTTTTATTACTTTCAGAGTTGATAACAATATTGCTTAGAATACAAGTGTCTCTTGGGTTCGACCCCGACTTATCGACTATACTAGTTGAGTAACTAGGGCTTATTTTTAATTTGGCACGACGACTTTAAGCCAGTCAACAATTCTTCATATGATGCGCTACATACATACTTCATAGTACTATATATCCATGAATTGAATGGATTGCAAAAGTTTACAAGATGGATGTTAATTAATGGCCGAATACATAAATAGATCCCTGAACTTTGACGATTTTGGCATTCATATCCTTATACTTTGAGAGTTTCAAATACGTCATTGGTCTATACATTTTTTGGTCATTTAAACACAAAAATCTGAAGTGGCAAAACGCGTGTACGTAACTCTCGTAGGTGCGCGTGCAATCTCTTTAAAGTGATTTATTTCACTGACATATATTTTATTCCTTTTTTTCTCGGATTTTTAATAATGTCAGATTTTAAAAAAATTAGGCATATCTTCCTGATTTGTTCCCAGATGGCCAGATCCGATTTTGGCCTTCTTTTTTTCTCCTTTTCAGAGATCCGATTAATTTCCTTCTGATTAATTTTTAATAACGCCAATACTAATAATGATTCTGGGATTTTTTTTTCATTAAAGTGATTTGTTCCCAATTCTTCCTGATTCACTAATTAGTTAATTTCTCCCAGATCCGATTTCAATGTCGATTTTTTTCCTTCACTATACTATTTCTCATATCTGCAACAAGAACTAGAACCATCTCCTCCACTATTGCTTTTTTCTACGCTGATTTGGGCATATCTTCTGTTCCGTCCAATTCGGAAGAAGGAATTCGAATTCTTCACGCCAGCATAGCAAAGGAACAAGAACCAGAGAGTCAGGACGGAACGAAGGACTCGGAGAAAGAATTTCTTCACTGCCGGCATAACAAGAAACCAGGACCAGAGAGAATCAAATTTCTTCATCGCCGGGCGTAGATTTGGTCGGGGCTGGAGGTCGGGGTGAAGAATTCGAGTCCATCGCTCCGTTCTGATTGACAAGGCAAAGAAGATATGCCAAAGGTGAAGATTTTGAGCCCGTCGTTCGTTCCAATTCTCTTTGGTTTCTGAATTTGAGCCCGTTGTCGTGTATTCTGATTCACCCCAGAAAGGGGGCGATATGTCGGCGGTGAAGAATTCTTTGCCTCATGTGTCTAGGGTAACACATGAGGAAGAAGATGATTAAAAAAAAGGAAAAAACTGATATTTAATAATAACAAAAAAAATTATTGAAATTTAATAAAATTATCCAAGTGGCAACTTGTGGCATAAAATAAGCTTATGTGGCAAAAGAGATGTATACAGGCAGCGTGAGTGTATTGCACGCATATGAAATTTTTGTCATTTGTGTTTAATAGACAAAAATATGTATAATATAATGACTTATTTGAAACCCGCAAAGTATAGGGATATGGTTGCCAAAAAGGTCAAAGTTTAGGGACCTATTTATGTATTCGGCCGTTAATTAATATTACATACTACTATATATGCATGCATGACTTAAATCTGACATCGAGTAAATACTTGAATCACAATGATCCAGTATGTAGGACAAGTTATATACAAGTTCCCATCTTCATGGATCGTGTCTCATGAAGATCAAGTTCCCGACCATCTTTAAGAGTTTGTCTCAATCATGAGGACCTGTAAATGTGCGATGGGAGAGCCAGAGAGTTATGAAAAAAAGACCAAAATTAAAGGTTTTACAAGCTCAATAAGGATTGTACAAATGATTTATACATACATACCTTCTCAACCTTGATTAGGTAGGCCTTCATTGCTTTGGATGATTTCATGATCTATATGAATTACAGGAATATGTGCGATGAGATGCCAATCACTTCCTGTATTTTTCTCACACCTTTTTCTTAGCTTCGGGCAATCATCAATGCTCAATTGTTTCAAGAATCGAAGAGCCTTCATGCCCCTTGGCAACGCAATCAAATTCGGACAACAAGTCAAGACTAGATTCAAAAGGGAAGTGTTATGATGCAATCCTTCTGGCAATGCCCTCAAACCTTCACACCAGGCAATTCTAAGAAATCACAATGAGTTAGCACAACCATCAACTCCTTCGGGAAAGGCTAATAGTTTTGGGAAGTTCTCTAAGGTCCAGATATTGGAGACTTCTTAAACCATATAATCCTTCCCATCCCTTCAAATATAAGCTTCTACAAAAATAAATCTTCAACTCCTCAAGATTGGCGAAGTATTTCATTTCATTGGGAAGAGTGGTTAATTTCACACAATATACAATTTCCAAACAACGAAGGTTCTCTGAGCTTCCAATCTCTATTGGAAAAGATCTCAAATGTCGACAGTTGAATCTCAATACCCGTGAAGATCTCAATTTACTCAAGCATGTTGTAGGCAAAGATGCCAATTTTGATGTCACACCCAAATGTCTAAGGTTTACTAATCTGTGAACATCTTTTGGAAGCCACTCAAATTGAGTACATCCAAAAAGATCCAATGTTTGAAGATTCACTAGCTTGCAAGTTGATTGGGGAAGCCCAATGAGTTTCAAGTTAAACATAAGATTAAGGTACCTCAGATGCTTTAAATCCCCAATTGAGTTTGGCAACTCCTCAAACTCAGAAAAGTTAAGATTAAGGATGCGTAGACACGTAAAATTAGATATCAACCCTTTTAAAAAAGACTTACTCACACAACCCATTGGATGAACAAAGACAAACACTCTTGCTCTACTTTCCTTCGAGAAGTGCACTGGAAAACCTTTAATTGACAAGTCCTCCTGATCCCATAAAATATATTGGACTCTTGGTGGAATCTCTTGTCTACTAGATGTCACAATGGCAATCTCATCCTCTGACACATATGCAGCCAAATCATACAATAAATCATGCATTTCAAGAAAAACTATCTTCTCAACTGGTTGAATGAATGATTGCAAGACTGAATTCAAGTTGTCAAACAAATTGCTCTTGAACATATGTACAAGATCATTCCACAAACTGCTCGCATCAAACAATTCCCCATACTTTGTAATAACCGCCTTTGCCCCATCATACCCTGAAAATTGTAAGAAAGATCTCGATAGAAGTTCAAAGAAATATTTGTTTCCTATAGCTTCAGGATCTTCATCTCCTTGTCTTGATTGTAGATATCCAAGTGCCATCCACCTATTGATCAAGTCAACTCTAAATAAAGGGAAGCCTTTTTTGTACGTGGCACAAAATGCAAAGCATGATCTAAGATGATAAGGAGTTTGATCATAACTCAATTTCAATGCTGGCAAGATATCATTTGGTCCTTGCTCAATGCTCCAGAGCTCACTTTCGTCAATTTGCTTCCAACTACGATCATCTCTCCAATGGTGCAACATACTACCTAAAGTTCTTGCTGCTAAAGGAACTCCATGACATTTTCGAACAATGGACTTCCCAATCTCAACTAGTAACGGATAAGCTTCTTGTTCACCGTTGTTAAATGCATACTTGGCAAATATAGACCAACAATGATCATCCGACAACTTTTTTAGCTTGTATGATTCCACAGTACCAGTGATGGAAGCTACCCTTTCTTCACGGGTTGTGAGTATAACTATGCTCCTTGATGAACCGATAGACAATAGTTCCTTCAACTCCATCCATTCAGTTGGATCTCTAATCCAAACATTATCTAGAATAAGAAGGTAAGTTTTCCCACCTAGTGTCTCACAAAGCTTCTTTTGTAGCAGTTCAAAATTTGAGTTGAAGAAATTCATGCCAGTAGCAATTCGAAGAATATTAGCGATCAAATTTTTCAGCACAAACTTGCTTGATACATGAGCCCATAACCTTAACTCAAACCTTGCTATGACCTCAGAGTCATTAAAGATCAATTTTGCAAGAGTTGTTTTTCCCATACCCCCAATTCCAATTATTGGAATGACAGACAAGTTTTGAAAATCATGGCTTGACAATCTCAATAAAACACTAAGTACCCTCTGCTTGTCTTCTTTTCTTCCAATAACATCTGATTCGCGGACATATGAATAGGTCTCTCTTTGCGTAGTAGCCTCAACAAGCAATGGAACCGTGTGTGACTCTTGAAAATTAAAGTTCCTCCTATTGTATTCAACTTCATCCAACCTATGATGAATTGCTTTGAGCTCTCGAGCCACATCATACCGTGTAAATAATTTGGTTATCCTCCGAAACAAGTTTCTCCCATTGACCTTGAGCTCCAAATCTTGTGTTGTTATGAGATCAAGCACGTCCTCGATATCATAAGCAACGAACTTGAGATTTTGAATCCAAAGTCTTGTTGACTTGCTTATGGATTGTTGTTCTTGTGCATCTAAAAGAACAACATTTATTGCGTGCAAAGTTTCTTTAATTCTTCTAAGCTCATCCGACACTCCTGATATCCAGCTGATTTCTTGAAAAGCAAAAGATCCAAGAGTGTCAAGAATTCGGGCAACAATCTCAGAAACATTATCAGCCATATCTGAAATACAACAAATCAAGGAGCAAAAGAGTCGCATATAATATTATGTGTATGAAAACCCATAAAAACAAGTTTAAATAGCATGACATATAAGATTACTGCCTTTACTAACAATTGATATATTGTCATCTCACTTTTTAAAATATATTATTAAATCCTCATTTATTACTCCAGCTTTTTAATTATTTTATTTAAAATTACCAAGACTTATCAAATGGATCGGAAAGGTTGAGTTTGGGTCGGGTCACTCAAATTCGGGATGTCGGGTCGTTAAAATTACCTAGACTTAACAAATGAATCGTTTCAGATTTGTTGCTACTTCGGGTCAATCTAACGAATCAAGAGCATTAATTTAAAAAACTTTATGATATTGAATATAAATGATACATTTATATGTAAAATAAGAAATCACATTAATCTAATCAGGTCAATTGAATTTGAATTTTCCTTTGATTTTGGGTCAGATTTCAAATAAAAAAAACTTCAGGCCGATGGGATCAGGTTATCATGTGATTTAATTTAAAGATTTGAAAGGGTCTGCTACACAATCTACAAAATTATCATCAGATTTCTCCTATTAACACCGATCAAAAAATTAATTAAAAACGAAATTACCTTTACTAGCGGTTGACAAATATTACCAGCGGTTGACAGGAGCGGCTACGCTGGATCCGGAGGAGGAATTTGCAGCAGCGGCACCGGTAGGTTTGTTGCAGGCGACGGAGGAATTTGGGGGATTTAGAGCTCAGTTCCTTAGCTAGCTATTCCAGTAATTGGAATGACAAAAACATTAAGACTCCAAGAGCTCAAGAACAAACAAATAATCCTATTCTTCTACCAATAAAAACGACTTTACACTTTACAGAACAAAAGTATCGTGTCTTGTACATTGGGCTGAGCTTTAGCTTTATTTAAAATAGGTCCAAATAGGAGCCCGCACTGATCATCCTTGATGTTATAAAGGTAAAGTTAAATCTATCTATAATAGGGATGACAATGGGACGGGGATTTCCCATTACCTGTGGGGATTCCTCGTTACGGATATGGGGATGGGGATTTTTAGTGAGGATGGGGCAAGTATGGGGGAAAAGTAATTACCCGCTAGGGTATGAGAACTGAACGAGGATAGGTGTCCCCACCCCACCACCCGACCCGACCTCGATCCCATTGGGGAATCCCCATCGGGGGACACATTGGGGTCGGGTCGTAGGGATTACAGAAGATGAAAATCAAACGGGGATGGGGAGTCCCCGATGGAGATTATAAATGGGGAAAACCAAACGGGGATGGGGAATCCCCGACGAGGATTATAAATGGGGAAATCAAGCGGAGATGGGGAATCCCCGACGAGGATTGACTGGCTAAAAGTCGTCGTGCCAAATCAAAAATAATCCCTAATTACACAACTAGTATAGTTGGTAAATCGGAGTCGTACCCAAGAGACACTTGTATCCCGAGTAATTATTATTATCAACTCAAAATAGTAACAAAGGGGGGATTTTGATTAATATTCTAAAACTAAGGAATTGAAACAAACAAAGCAAGCAATCAAACAAAGCAAAAGTTGGATTTTTATCAATTAAGGAAAACAATCTTATTCAAGCATCCACTTCCATCATCAAGTTATTGATCATAAATTCAAACAAGTTATTTTCTTTGGTTATTCCTATCCTGATCAGATATAATAAACAAGCCAACGGGTCATGTAAATACTTAATATCAAAACAACTCATGAAACGATCATGAATAATAATGATATTAGCAATAAGAGCAAAGATAAACAGGATACATGCAAATTAAGTTCCAACGAGTCAAACAATAAGCATGCAATCAAATCTCTTTCTCAATGGTTTTAGTCCAACGAGTCCTAAAACATTGAGTTGCTACAAAGATTAGGTTTTGCTACGAGAAAACCTAGATCTAGCAATAGAAAGTATTAAACTCCAACAAGTTAGCTAGACATGAAGGAATCAAATACACTCAATATAAATTATGCACAAGAGAATTGAAATAACCTATAGAAATAAACCTGAATTGTAGAATCTCATAATAAACTTGAATCTGAAAGCTTCAACTTAAATAGAATTAAAAGGTTTAGTTCTCCATGAAACAGAGAAAATACAAAAGTTTGGAATAATGAAAACTAGGTCTAAGAGAGGTTTTTTAGATCCCCCAACAAATTCTGAGAACTAGGCTTAAGTAGCCAACCAAAAACACGAAAGGAAAGACATAATAAAAAGCAATAAAGATAAGGCGGAAAATCTCCTCGCGTGTAAAGTCAGTAGGGTCGTGACCGCGATCGCCGTAGATATTGGTCGCGATCGCGGTTTTTGTCTTGACGGTACTTTCGGTGGCTGTTTTGACCCATTTGGAGTTGGAATTTGAACTCGAAGTAAAAATATGAATTGTGGCTCTTTGAGTTATATTTCCAATGATACCAAATTCAGCTTCATCCGACCACTGTAGGTCCTGAACGAAGCGTCACAAGAAAGTGGTGTCGAAGCAACAACTCCAATGCATGGCCCGGTTTTAAGCGTTCTTTTCCACAACCTCTTGGGCCTTAATGATATTCATAAGTGGCTTGAATATCCTTGCAAAAGACACTTGAATATCTTTAATCTTGAATCCTTCAACTTAACCAATCCCTTGCTCCTCAAAACGACCAAAAAACACGAAAGCACAAGAGTAGACACCGAAATGCAAAAACTACTAAAACTAAGCAAAACACATGCAACTACCTAAGATTTAAACATAAATATGCCATAAAACTAACACCTAAATGCATGCTATCAAATTCCCCCATGATTCAACCTTGCTTGTCCTCAAGTAAGAAATAGATTTAACACCCCACAAACAAGCAATTCATGGATCTACTTTGATAAATGCTTAAGCAAGAATAACAAGAGACATGATTCAACAATTGACATCATAGCATGTATTTTGGCATCTAAATAGATCAAGTAAACACATCCATTCTAAACCTCACTAGGAACATGTGTTTTCACTCTCACTCATGTGTTTAAAGGTATATATGTGCTTCGCTCAAACTCAACTTTGAAAGCCTAGCTACCATAGACTTGCATCACTGTTCTAGATCTCCACCGTTATAGACTATGCATACAACAAAAATCATGAGGTCTTTTGAGGGTTGTAATAGGGCCAAGGTAATAAGAATTTGGTAGGGAATCATTTGATCTTGTGGTGCTAAATCCGGGAATTAAGACTCAACTCAATTCTAAATCAACACCAAACTTCAATTCTTTTTCTTTCCCAACTCCTACTCTCTTAACTCCATTTGATCTTCTCTTTTTTTCCTTCACTTTCATTCTTTTTTGTTTGTTGTTGTTGCTTCAACTCTCATATAATTTTTTTTCTTTTCAACCAATTGAAGACTTCAACTTTAACGCTCATTATTTTTCTTTTCACCCTCATTTTCAAATTCGGATTCAAATATTCATCCACCAATTGCTCTTTCAACTCTCCCATACTTGGCTCACAACCACAAAACAAATCAAGTAAAAATCTAATTCCCGGATGGGTCAAGTTTATATAAGGCTCGGATTTATTTTGTGGAGCTTCCAAAAATAAGGCTATTAAGGCTTAGAAAGGGGGTTCAAAGAAGGAACATATGTATGGGTGGATAAGGGAATAATAGGCTAATAAAACAATGCCTCAATCATTTTAATGTCATATGCAAAAGTCATGAATGCAATCTCGAAAAAGATATCTAAATGCATTTTAGAGGAAGCAATCAAAGTGAGAACACACAATGAAAAAGAGGACTCATAGATGTGTAGTCCTAGAAAGGCCAAAAATAATAATCTCACAAGGTAAAATTTGCCTAGAACTTCCGTGTAACTTAGATCTCTAGGATATACATGCTCAATCAAATTATCAAACATGCTCTTAAAGATATAAACATTATCAACCTTCAAGCAATCCAAGCAAGTTAAGGGGCAAAAATCATCATCAAATATATTAGAGGACAAGTGATTTCTTTGCTTAGGGAAATATGACAAACCTAAAATGCATGATATTTTTTGTATTTTTTTAAATTTTTTTGATTTTTTTTTTATGCAATTATGAATGCAAAAATTTAAACATGCTTTCCAAGAATTTAAACTATATGCAATGCAAAACTATACTAACATGTAAATGTTTCCCTCCCCCATGCTTAAACAATACATTGTCCCTAATGTATAAAATAAAAGAGAAAGGAAGAGAGAACACTCACAAAGTCATCTATTCTTTTGAATATGGAGGAGGTTCAAAGTGGCAACAGTCTGGTGGTGAGGACACAAGATAGATGGAGAGCAATGAATTCACAAGATTAGACATTGTCAATGCCCTTAACAACGTACCTGTCAAAATCCTTGGAACACATCTCACAAAAACATAAGTAGCACAAGGATAAATTCAAATTGAATAATAACCCATTTAAAAACCGCTTCAACTTATCAAACTTGTGAGACCAATTTTCATGAGATGGCATATGCTCAAAAAAATTCAACACAAGTGGTGATGTTAGAAAATACTTACAGTATGGATCAAAGTACTTGTCTTCATTACCACTTTTACCAAAGATGAACTCCATGTAATCTCTAGCACCAATCTTAGGCTCACTTGGTTCTATAGGCTTCGTAGTGTCCTTGAGTGCCTCGGGATATAGGAGCATTGACTTTTGAGAGTAAAGAGGAGGAAAGTCGAGCCATAAGTCATCGCCAGCTTCTGAAGTAAAATTGTGATCGCAGAGTCTGGGCCGCGATCGCGGTTTTTGGTCACCGCGTACACGGAATCCTTAGTTACAATTCCGCGGTCGCGGATGGTGGTCACCGCGGGCGCGGAATCGTCTTTCAGAATTTCTGAATTTTCAGTTCGCGGGTCTTCAGATATCTCCACGTCTTTGTTTAACTCTTTTCCACTCCTCAATGTAATGGTACTCACATTCTCCATCGGGTTTATCAGTTCAGAAGGCAAATTCCCCGAGTCTCTTGCTTCCAGTCTACTCACAACAGTGACCAGTTGACTAATCTGAGTCTCCATGTTCTTGAGACTAGATAGTGTGTTTTGTCCCAACTGGTCCACCGTATTGGCAAGCTTTGCAAACATCTCCTCAGCATTAAAAGAGGAGTTCTCAACTGGATGGAGCATAGGTGGATGTTGTTCAACCTGCTCACTCTGATAGCTCATGTAGGAAAAGAAATCCCAACACTCTTCTGGTACCATACACCATAGCCTATAATTGCTCATGTACTCAGCCAACTGTAGAGTCTCAAGATTCAACCCATCTAGGATGCACTGACATAATTCCCTCTCACAAGGGTGATAGCCCCAAGCACCAAGTGTATGAAAATATTGTTGCACTCTAGAGAAATACACATGAAAATATTCATCTTGTAGTTGTCTACATTCAAACATAGCCATTGATTAGTAGCACAGGTGTGGACCGTAAGATAGGTCCACACAAAAGTTGATAAAAATAAGAACTTAGAATTAAACAAAGTATCCCCGGAAACGGCGCCAAAATTTGACTCGTTGAAAGTCGTCGTGCCAAATTAAAAATAATCCCTAATTACACAACTAGTATAGTTGGTAAGTCGGGGTCGTACCCAAGAGACACTTGTATCCCAAGTAATTATTATTATCAACTCAAAATAGTAACAAATGGGGGATTTTGAATAATATTTTAAAACTAAGGAATTGAAACAAACAAAGCAAGCAATCAAACAAAGCAAAAGTTGGATTTTTATCAATTAAGGAAAACAATCATATTCAATCATCCACTTTCATCATCAAGTTATTGATCGTAGATTCAAACAAGTTATTTCCTTTGGTTATTCCTATCCTGATCAGATGTAATAAACAAGTCAACGGTTCATGTAAATACTTAATATTAAAACAACTCATGAAACAATAAGAGCAAGGATAAACAGGATACATGCAAATTGAGTTCCAACGAGTCAAACAATAAGCATGCAATCAAATCTCTTTCTCAATGGTTTTAGTCCAACGAGTCCTAAAATATTGAGTTGGTACAAAGATTAGGTTTTGCTACGAGAAAACCTAGATCTAGCAATAGAAAGTATTAAACTCCAACAAGTTAGCTAGGCATGAAGGAATCAAATACACTCAATATAAATTATGCACAAGAGAATTGAAATAACCTGTAGAAATAAACCTGAATTGTAGAATCTCACAATAAACTTGAATCTGAAAGCTTCAACTTAAATAGAATTAAAGGGTTTAGTTCTCCATGAAACAGAGAAAATACAAAAGTTTGGAATAATGAAAACTAGGTCTAAGAGAGGTTTTTTAGATCCCCCAACAAATTTTGAGAACTAGGCTTAAGTAGCCAACTAAAAACGTGAAAGGAAAGATATAATAAAAAAAATAAAGATAAGGTGGAAAATCTCCTCGTGTGTAAATTCAGTAGGGTCGCGACCGCCATAGCCGCGATCGCCGTAGATGTTGGCCGTGATCGCGTTTTTGTCTTGACAGCATTTTGACTATACTTTCGGAGGCTGTTTTGACCCATTTGGACTTGGAATTTGAACTCGAAGTAAAAATATGAATTATGGATCTTCGAGTTAGCTTTCCAATGATACCAAATTCAGCTTCATCCGACCACTGTAGCTCTTGAACGAAGCGTCACAAGAAAGTGGTGTCGAAACAACAACTCCAATGCATGGCCCGGTTTTAAGCGTTCTTTTCCACAACCTCTTGGACCTTAATGATCATTATAAGTGGCTTGAATATCCTTGCAAAAGACACTTGAATATCTTTAATCTTGAATCCTTCAACTTAACCAATCCCTTGCTCCTCAAAACGACCAAAAAACACGAAAGCACAAGAGTAGACACCGAAATGCAAAAACTACTAAAACTAAGCAAAACACATGCAACTACCTAAGATTTAAACATAAATATGTCATAAAACTAACACTTAAATGCATGCTATCAGGGATTATAAATGGGGAAATCAAGCGGGGATGAGGAATCCCCGACGGGGACGAGAACCCAACGGGGATGGGGACGGGGACAAATTTTATTCTCCGATGAGTAATGGGGCGGGTATTGGGAGCATATATCTAAATGGTGATGGGTACGAGGATGGTATTCCCCTCCCCGAACCCGCCCCATTGCCATCCCTAATCTATAACTATATATTAAAGCGGTACTTTTTCGAGCCACCAGAACGATTCTGGCCGCACCTCATATTTAAAAAATTAATTTTTATTTCTATTATTATAAACTCTTTCTATTAAATTCTTTTTTAACTATTTAAATTTATCACTAACATCAAACAAATATCTATGTAGTATAACAATATCTTTTGAAAAATTCCTTATACAAGTATCTAAAATTAAAGATAAAAATATTTTAAATATTTTAGAATAAATATAAATCTTTTATCATATATCTTTTGACGAATTTATTTATAAATATATATTGATTTTATTTTATAATTAAAAATTAATCATAAATATTTTTGACTATATTTGATAATCACTAAATTTACGTACATGGAAACTAGAAAGTAATAAAATATGATTAATATAATAGATAATCTTATCTAATCTTTTCTTTATTGAACCACAAAATGAGTTTGGTCAAATCTTAAATTAAATTAATTAATTTTAAATATTTTGTATAATTAAATTATCTTTATCTTTCAAAATTTTATTATATCTTATTATTAAGTTAACTATTATTTTTTAAATTATTATAAGTTTTTTTATTCATATTTTATGTTCTTTTTCTAATTAAATATCTATGAAATATCATCAACGAAAAAGAGAAATATAATTATCTTATCTTAATAATATATCTTTATTCTTAACATTAAATTTAATTCATTGTAAAAATTATACATTTTATGAGCAATAAATTACTTATATTATATTTGATATTATTTTTTATTTATTAATATATTATTTATAAATTTTATAAAATATCGAATCGTGGTCGTACATGGTACGACGGGTACAACTAGTAGTTTTAACTTATATCACTCGCCACATATAATAAAATTATTATAGACCCCACATATAATAAAATTATTATTTATATCCATGAGAATATTCTATAAGATTTGAATTTGGCAATTTTTGGCAAAATAACCATTAAAAAATATCCAATTCTATAAATATTTAATTTTCCACAAGATTATAAAAAATATATGGAATATTTCATAATATTTAAATTTAACAATCTTCTATATATAAGTAATTGTTCAAAAGTATAACTATTTAAAAAAAAAAAAAATTATCCAAGTCTAATAAATATTTCATTGTTTGAATTTTTTTTTCTCCAAAATAACTATGAAATAATAAGAAAATCTAATATATCTATCTATCTATCTATCTATCTATCTATCTATCTATTACTAATAACTAAAAAGATAGAAAATTCAATTTATTTTTTCTACAATATTAAAATTTCAATAAATATTAGTAAGAAGATAACATGTCTCCTACAAGATTGAAAAATATTCACGTCAATCAATATTAAAATAGAAAAAATTGGATATAGTCAGTGATAATAAAATAAATATTTACATATTTTTCCTTTTATCTATTTATGGAAAATATTTTATTTAAAATATAATTTTGATTAAAAATATAGAAATTTACATTGTGTCTTAGAAGATTGACAATGATCTATTTATGTAAAATTTCTTTTAAAAATTGAATTTTGATTTAAAAAATATAGAAATTTGCACTAACTTTTAAGAGATTGACAATTATCTATTTATGTAAAATTTATTTTAAAAACGAATTATGATTCAAAACAATGTCTAATTTATTTTGTGTGTGTATTATCCTTATACAGTTGATATACAGACCTGATACTGCTGAAATCCTTGGAGTTCATATATTTGGATTGCATGCAGCAGACCTCATTCATGAAGCATCCAATGCAATAGCATTAGGTACCAGGATACAGATTTATGTCTTTCTTGCAGTCAAAATTTGATTGGTTTGCTATGATCAGTTTAGATCAAAGTGTTCAACTATGTGGCTACTTATTACTTATCGGCATTCTGCATGATATAAAGTTAGCTGATACGGAAGAAAGATCGAGTGTCAGGCCTTCTCGGATTCGTCGTCGCCCAAGACGATATGAGGATTAATATATCTAAGTATTTTTGATGAATAATAGTTATTTAGAACATTAATTTATAGTTTTGGTATTTTATTTATTTCATGTAATTTTTATAAACTAGAGCTTGTCTCTCTTTCCGGGTTTTCTTTACGGTTCTTTCCCGGGACGCCTTTTTTGAACCGCTAGGGCTTAGGTATAAATACTCTTGGTGTAATTCTCATAATTTATCCAAGAATTAGATTTGCCCTAAATTTCTCTTAGTTATCAGTTTTTCGTCTGTGGCCACCAACCACGATATCCCGAGTCGGAATCCACACCGGGTTAGGCTCAACCCCTTGACCAACAAGGGTTCGATACGCTGATCCACACCGGGTCCGTATCAACTGGTGCTTTCATCCTGAACACCATGTCGAAATCCATTGTCGATGATTCTTCCAACACCGCCAGTGATTCACCCGATCTCCGTACGTTGATTCTGCAATTGACGGATACAGTCGAGACGATGCGTTGTGAATTCGATTTGCACAAATCGTCCGTCAACAGTTTGGCAACACAGGTCGACCGGCTGGCAAACCCTAGCCCGAGCCCTGCCGCCGCCGCGATCGTGTCGGACCCGATCGACCGCACGCACCACACGTCGGGTCTGCCACCGCCACAAAACCCTAACCCTGCGATGTCGTTTTCGACGGGATGGATCCAGCCGTACGCCGTCCCGAGCGAAGGCGCGATCCAGAACGCGGGTTGGCCGACGCACACTCTCGGTCCCAGCAATGCCACCGCGCCGTTCACGGACTGGACTTCGCCCCCACCGCTCGGCCTTCGCTTCGCCCAATCCAGCGCCGGCCCCAGCCCGGGTTTCGGCTACCAAAGCGCGGGCCCGTCTAACGTCGTGCCCTATACTCATGCTCCGCAACTTGAGGCTCATCCGATGCACCAATTTCCGCCTTATGTCCAGCGAGAAGGGCCGCGCGCTCCACCCGCCCCGGACCCTAATCCAAAAATACGGGTCGATCCCCCTCGCTTTAATGGGACGAATCCGAATGGTTGGATTTTCAAGGTTCAAGCATACTTCGATTATTTCCGAACATCAGAGCATGATCGGTTACGATTAGTAGGCATCCTATTTGATCATCCGGCTTCGGATTGGTTCCGTTATCAACGTCGGAACAATTGTGGGGAAACATGGGCAGCCTTTCTGCTTTCTGTACAACAACGTTTTGATCCTACGTATTACGAGGATTATACAGGGCTCCTTGCCAACTTGAAACAGAAATCTTCGGTACTTGACTATCAAACCGAATTCGAAGCTCTATTGAATAAAGTTACCGGACTTTCAGAAGCCACCCTGATTTCTCTATTTAAAGCGGGACTGAAACAACCTGTACGCCGGGAATTGAATCTTCGGAATCCGACTACATTGGCGCAGGCTTTTGCTTTAGCCCGCGAATTGGCGGCAACTTATGCCGACACTACAGCGCAGTGGATCTCGAACCGACGGCCATGGCCGACACAGGGACCACGCCAAGGCCAGCCTCCGCCGAAGACACCCACCACCGTGCCAACCGGTTCGGCCGAGAATCCACCGCAAAACTCGACACCTAACGGTAATTTCTCATCTCTTCCAATCCGACGTCTTTCTCGTGCTGAACGTGATGAACGAACTAACAAAGGCTTATGTTGGAATTGTGATGAGAGGTACACTCGGGGCCATCGCTGTACGCCCCGTTTCTTGGCATTATTGAGCTGTGATGATAGCGATGATGATGAGGAAGACAATTCGGAGGAACTTATCGTTCAGGGGGATATTTCTAGCCTTAACTCCATGGAAGGCCTCCCTAATCCGCGCTCGTTACGCCTCTCTGGATCGATTCAGGATGTTCAGATTCAGGTTCTGATTGATGGAGGTAGTACCCACAACTTTATTCACCCGGCTTTGGCTGAAAATTTACAATTACCTCTAGTTCAAATTTCGCCTTTTCGCGTTTTTGTTGGGAACGGAGCTTACTTACTATGTGCATATCAGTGTCCGGCAACTAGCATTATTCTGCAGGGATACACTTTTTCTATTGATCTTTTTGTGCTTGCGGTGCATGGACCACAAGTGGTTCTGGGTGTACAGTGGTTACAGACATTGGGCACAGTCGCACATGATTACGCTAAACTCACTATGCAGTTCATCTGGAATGAGAAATCTGTGTTTCTGAAAGGCGACACGAACTTACCGAAGCCAATATCGAGCGCCGAACTTCACACTCTTTGTGTCTCTGATAATATTTTGGACTGTTTTGAGATCCTCAGTCTCACGCCGGACGCCCCGTCGCCAGAGGTTGATTGGCCGACCGATCTGACGCCGGATATTCGCGCAGTTCTCGAGCGGCGCGGGCGGTCTTCCAGATTCCGACGGGCCTTCCTCCGCGTCGCCCGTGGGACCATCATATTCATTTACATGCGGATTCCAAACCGATCAACGTCCGTCCGTATCGTTACCCATATTTTCAGAAAGCTGAAATTGAGCGACAGGTTAAATCCATGCTCGATCAGGGAATCATTCAGCACAGTACTAGTCCATTTTCTTCTCCTGCTTTGCTAGTCAAGAAAAAAGATGGTAGCTTCCGTTTCTGCATCGACTACAGAGCTCTGAATGGCATCACAGTTGCAGATAAGTTCCCTATTCCTACAGCTGATGAATTATTTGATGAATTAGGGAGCGCAACTATTTTTACTAAGCTTGATCTGCGTTCAGGTTATCATCAGATTCGAATGCATTTGTCTGACATCTATAAAACTGCCTTTCGGACACATGACGGTCACTATGAATTTCTGGTTATGCCTTTCGGCTTGACTAATGCACCGTCAACTTTTCAGGCTGCTATGAATAGTATATTTTCTCCGTATCTGCGCCGATTCGTTATTGTCTTCTTTGATGATATTTTGATATATAGTCCATCAGTTTCAGCTCATGCCTTGCATCTAGACACTGTTTTGCTGACTCTTCAGGACCATCATTTTTATGTCAAAGGCTCGAAATGTTCTTTTGGAACTTCAACGGTGGAATATCTCGGACATATTGTCACAGCCGGACAACTGATCGCCGATCCCGCTAAGCTTTCAGCTATGGCCGATTGGCCTCCGCCCAAATCCGTGAAACAGTTGAGAGGATTCTTGGGTCTGACAGGCTATTACAGGAAATTTATTCGCAATTATGCATTGCTTGCTGCGCCTCTGACTAATCTGCTACAGAAAGACAAGTTTGAGTGGTCCGCGGATGCCAGAGACGCATTTCAGAACTTGAAATCAGCCATGATGCAACCTCCGATTTTACAGCTTCCCGATTTCTCTAAACAATTTATTGTTGAAACTGACGCGTCTGATGAAGGCGTAGGCGCGGTATTACTACAAGAGGAACGACCCCTCTCATTTTTCAGCAAGAAACTCGGCATTCGCCGGCGCGGGTCGTCCGCATATCACCGGGAACTATTTGCTATCGTCTCCGCAGTTCAGAAATGGCGTCAATACTTGCTAGGACGAGAATTTGTAATTCGTAGTGATCAAAAGAGTTTGAAGGAACTCCTGACACAGGTTATTCAGACGCCCGATCAACAGTTCTTCATCCGAAAACTCATGGGCTACAAATTTCGCATTGAGTATAAACCTGGCGCTTGCAACCGAGTCGCAGATGCCCTCTCCCGCTGTATGATCGATACCGAGGCTACTCTGCAGCAATTCATGTCTTTTGCGGCTCCTTTGCCGGATATACTGGCACGTCTCCGAGCTGAAAATTCCACTTTGGCCGATTTACAAGCATTCCACGCGGCAGCCGCGACAGGCTCGTTAGCCGCGCCGTTCAGAATCTGTGATGGAATTCTGTATTTGGGCCATCGCTTGATGGTGGGTTAGGCATCACCACTTAAAGCCGAAATATTGGCTGAGTTTCACTCGTCTCCCAGCGCCGGCCATCCCGGTATTGATCGGACATTTCGTCGAGTCGCTGAGGTGTTTTATTGGAAGGGCATGCGCTCCGATGTTAAACGCTTTGTGGACTCCTGTTTGATTTGCCAATCCACAAAATATAGCACTGCCAAGCCTGCGGGCTTAATTCAGCCTTTGTCGGTTCCTCAGCAGGTTTGGGATGATGTCTCTATGGATTTCATTACAGGATTACCGCCTTCTCGCGGCAACACCGCAATTCTAGTTGTCGTCGACAGATTGTCTAAATACGCGCATTTCGGCGCACTTGGGCCTTCGTTCGACGCCCCTAAAGTCGCTTCGCTGTTCATTGAGTTAGTTGTGAAGCTTCATGGTATTCCGGCTACTATTGTATCCGATCGTGATCCTATTTTCCGCAGTACTTTCTGGTCCGAGTTGCATCGTTTAAGTGGTACTAAATTGCATCATAGCACAGCCTATCATCCGCAATCTGATGGCCAAACTGAGGTCAAAAATCGGAGCCTTGAACAATACTTGCGCGCTTTTACGCAGGGGCGACCACGTCGTTGGGTTGATTTTTTGCCGTGGGCTGAATTGGCATTAAATTCGATGTATCATGAGGGCCTCGGGATGTCGCCGTTCAAAGCGTTGTATGGTCGAGAGGCTCCGCCGATCGCTCGAGTTACTATTCCGACGGGTCCGCCAACCCCGGCGTCGGAAGCCATCCGAGATCGTGCCCAAGTGTTGGACCTCATTCACACTAATTTGTCCAAGATGCAACAACGCATGGTTCGTCAGGCTAATAAACACAGGAAGGATGTCACTTTCAGTGTTGGTGATCAGGTTCTCCTAAAATTACAGCCTTATCGTCAGCATTCGGTTAGCCGCTCTCTTTCGGCTAAATTAGCTCGCCGCTTTTATGGACCCTTTACTATTACTGAGTGCATCGGGCCGGTTGCTTATCGGCTCGAACTTCCGGCAACAGCGCGTATTCACAATGTGTTTCATGTTTCGTTGCTTCGGCCCTTTATTCCGGATGGTTCACCGATCGTACCCGCCTCCTTACCGGCAGAATTTCTGTATGACAGACCAATTTCACGACCGGTGCGCGCTACTCAGACGCGTGAGGTGTTCGTGGATGGCGTTCCGCGGGCTAAATGGCTCGTTGAATGGTCCGATGGAGCGCCGAACGAGTTTACTTGGGAGCCTGTTGAGGTGATTTCCCGTGCCTTCCCTGATTTACGGCTCGAGGACAAGCCGATTCTCAACGGGGGAGAGAATGATACGGAAGAAAGATCGAGTGTCAGGCCTTCTCGGATTCGTCGTCGCCCAAGACGATATGAGGATTAATATATCTAAGTATTTTTGATGAATAATAGTTATTTAGAACATTAATTTATAGTTTTGGTATTTTATTTATTTCATGTAATTTTTATAAACTAGAGCTTGTCTCTCTTTCCGGGTTTTCTTTACGGTTCTTTCCCGGGACGCCTTTTTTGAACCGCTAGGGCTTAGGTATAAATACTCTTGGTGTAATTCTCATAATTTATCCAAGAATTAGATTTGCCCTAAATTTCTCTTAGTTATCAGTTTTTCGTCTGTGGCCACCAACCACGATATCCCGAGTCGGAATCCACACCGGGTTAGGCTCAACCCCTTGACCAACAAGGGTTCGATACGCTGATCCACACCGGGTCCGTATCATTAGCAGTCCATGCACACCCAACACTTTCTGAAGTGATTGAGGAATTATACAAAGCACTAAAGTAAGATTCTATAGGACAAACTCTACATATCCAGATAT
The DNA here is from genome assembly GCA_964016875.1 of Fallopia convolvulus. NCBI lineage: Eukaryota > Viridiplantae > Streptophyta > Magnoliopsida > Caryophyllales > Polygonaceae > Fallopia > Fallopia convolvulus. The sequence continues at coordinate 49,761,072 of OZ024726.1, read as the reverse complement.
TATAAATATTGCAAATAAGTGAATAACGAAAAAAGAAGAAGCAATTTCCCCTTAAATTGATCTGTCACAACTCAAATCTTTAAGGGGTAACTAGAATTTACAAATCAAATTTCTTTCCCATGTAGCGGAGCCTCACTGGGTTAATGATGATGACGACGATGATCTTTCCTAAAAAAGTTCTTTGTTCTATTTGTTTCTCACCTTTAAATGTTATCTTTATTGTGGTGCCCAATGATATGCTTTTTGTTTTGATTGGGTTATCCTTGTTTTCTGGGCAGGTTAATTTCAACCTTGTATTGAAGTAAAAGAGGATGTTGCAGTTTAAGCTGCTCAAATACACAGAATGAATCATCTGAAGAATTTATTTGTACCAGGAGTGAAACAAACCTAGTTATTTATATTTATGATAGACTCTTCATTTACCTAGTTATTTATATTTATGTGCATTTTTATTACCTCCATTTACCTAGCCTGCTACGAATCGAGTCATGTAAGCTTTGTCGTGCTTCGTAGGTAAATGCAGAGATGCATTCACATATTATTGTCTTATTAGTTGCTATCTTAATTATGATATTGGGGTGTAAGAATGTGTTTGTAGAAGTATAAACTACACTATTGATATTATATGTATTTAATATGTTATTTTTAGATATATTTGTATAGAAAAAACATAAAATCTGGTGGCTTGAGTCTTGTAAAACCGTAGAGTATTTAAACTCTTTTGTGAATGAAAGGAGACAGATTTGCAGCCCCAAAATTATCTCTATGGTGTCAGAGCGTATTTTATTAAAATTGATTCTCTTCTCCGATTAATCGTTGATCGAGCAACCTTTGTTTGGTTCATGTGTGTGTGAATTCTCGGTCGTTTAATCATCGAGTTTTGTTGTGGTTCGTGTGATTTGTGTGTAGTCTGCAAGTTGAATTTGGGCTTTGTGAGTTTAATTTGTGAATTTGTGATTGGTTGTGATTTGTGGTTCACGCGACTCCTGTAAGTGAGTTTGTTTTGTTTATGCTGGTTTGAGATTTGAATTGTGGCTCAAAATTTGAAAATTTGTAGAGACTGAATTGGTATTCTTGTGGTGATTGGTGTTTTGTTTGAAATTTGATTAATATGTCCAGGTATAATCCAGGCTCGGGGATTGGTTCTCTCACCGCACAAGATCGTTTAGGTACAGGCTTGAATGAGAATCAATGGGCTAAGTTGACTAATAAGCCATGCATTTTACAGGATCGGACTTCGATGAGATTGGTTGGAGCGGGTGAGGAACGCAATGGAGTGTACTGACTCCGTGTAGTGGCGCCCACATCACATGCTTCAAGGTTAGACGTCGATTCACTTGCCCTTTGGCATTCCCGTTTTGGACACCCTTCCTTGTATGTTCTTCAACATTTGCATAAAATTAAAATAAATGGTTCCCTAGACCCTTATGATAGTTGTCATAGAGCGAAACATACGCGTTCTAGTTTTCCTATTAGTAATTCGCATGCTTTAGACATATTTGATTTGATTCACTGTGATGTTTGGGGTCCGTCTTGGACTCCCTCTGTTTCTGGAACTCATTATTTCTTGACTAACGTAGATGATTGTTCTCGAGGTGTTTGGATATTTTTGATGAAACATAAATATGAGGTTTCTTCTCTTATTCAAAAGTTTTGTTCCAAGATTACTTGTCAATTTGAAAAACATGTCAAGCGTTTCCGAAGCGATAATGGTACTGAATTTACATGTTTACGGTCTTATTTTGATCAAAATGGAATTCTGTTTGAAACTTCTTCTGTGGGAACACCACAACAAAATGGTCGGGTTGAACGCAAGCATAGACATATTTTAAATGTGGCTAGGGATATTCGTTTTCATGCAAACTTACATTTGATGTTTTGCGGAGATTTATTCTTGTTGCGGGATATTTGATTAACTGAACTGATGTTCATGTTTTTAGTATAGTTTTCGAGTGTTGTTCTTAGTTGTTTAGCTTAGTTTAGTTAAGTTTTAGTGTTTGTTTCGTGTGTTTTTGGATAAGTTTACATATTTTGTGAAAAGTATGGAAGCTACTCCGTTTTTGTGATTTTTGTAGGTTTTCGAAGCGAAAAGGGAACATTCCGAGGGAGTTGAGATCGGGAAGTTGATGGTGGAGCATGGTGGAAGAGAAGAGAAGAAGAAGACGCTTTGAAGATCCCGACAAATCCAAAAGAAGTTATGCAAAAGTACAAAGAATCAAGGAACAAAGACCTCGATACCGAGCTGTAAGGGTCGGTACTGAGCTGTGTAATGGAGTCCAAGTTGAAAAGTTCAGTAAAGAGTCCTACCGACCCTGTGCAGGTCGACACCGAGGTGGCCTGTGTCGGTAGGCGGCGCCGACTTTCAGATTTTATATCTTTTATTTCGCAATCTTTTAAGTTAGGGAAGTTCTATCTTTTAGTCTGGTTTTAGGGGGATTTTTCGGACGATTCTTAGAGAAGTCGAGAGAGAGAGAGAGGGACGATTCTCTGTTCTTCTGTTTCGAGTTAGTTTGTGTTTGAAGACAAGTTTTCGATTTTAATTCAAGTAAGCCTTTGTTTTGTTTCCATTCAATGTTCTCATTCAATCCAATTGCTTGTTTTGTTTCGATCATAAGTGAGTAGTTCGCTTTTTCTAGGGTCGGGGTTGAAAACTTGGCCTAGTTGTGCATGATTGAGTGTGTGATGAATATTTGATTGCCTTTTATCCTTTATCTACTTGTTTTATGCTTATACTTAGAAGAAAGTCGAGGTAATTCGAGTTTATTGCTTGATCGAAAGAGAAAGTTCTAACCTTGAATGTTGATATTGTTCGATAAACGAAAGTTCTGAGCTTTGGATCAAAAATAAGTAGAGAGTGAATTGATTTATGAAAATTGATTGATTTGCTTGCTTAAATCAACGAAAGTTGATAGCTTTATTCTTAAGGCATGTTATTTATCCTTCACGCTATTTTGAATGCATGATTATGTCGTGGTAAACCCTATCCTAGATCTTTTCTCCATGTGAATCACATCGTATTACTCTGTTCAAACTCGATGCCGAGGGTTCCAAGTCGGTACCGATCCTGCAGTTCGTTCGTGCTAGTTGCGTTGTTTGTAGTCGAAATCCAGCATCGATACCGACCCTGACAAGGTCGGTACCGAGGTTGTCGTAGCTTCATGTTTTCTTTTGTTTCTGCTTGTTTTTATTTCTGTGTTTTCTTGTTTTCTAGTATAGTAATCAAACATAACTTGCTTCCCGTGGACAATCCTGACCTCCCTATACACAGCGGGGTCTTGACTACAAATTTATTTGTTGTCGGGAAACCCTCTCAACAAGAACTCCTACCCCTCTTTTGGAAAATAAAATGCCATATGAAATTTTGTTTGGTCGACCACCTGATTATGCTCATTTGCGCACCATAGGGTGTCTTTGTTATGCTTCTACCATTCCAAGGTCTACTGATAAATTCGAACAACGAGCTCGTAAATGTGTTTTTATTGGTTACCCAAAAGGTAAAAAAAGATGGCAAGTTATTGATTTGGAAACTAAAGAACGTTTTGTCTTTTCTGATGTCGTTTTCTATGAAACTCACTTTACTTTCAAACTTGCATCTTCCATGCCTAATTCGGCCTTATCTGATTCTGATGACATGCATGCCTCAGTTTATGATGCTTTACCTTGTCCATTGGCTCCAACGCAAACAGGAGACAGGGGGAGTGGGGTTCAATCTCCTCTTGTCCCTGTCTAAGAACCGACTTTAAACTCCTCAAATAGCCATTCGCAGAGAATTGTTGGAAGGAGTGGGGTTCAATCTCCTTCTAGCATTTTTCAAGACATTCCTTTGCCTAGCTCCTCAAATGACCAATCGCAGTCGGATGAAAGGGGGAGTGGGGTTCAATCTCCTCCTGTATCCGTTCAAGCCAATGTCCGTCGTTCTACCCGTGATCGTACTACTTCTGTGAAGCTACATGACTATGTGTGCAATACTGTACCAAAATAGGAAGCTTCAACGCCGACTTCGCCTTCCTGGTCAGCTTTGTCAGGTACCTCCTATCCCATAGCTAATTTTGTCAATTATAACCGTTTTTCATCTCGACATCTTGGTTTTATTGCTACTATTCAGTCTAATACAGAGCCTACTACATTTGTTGATGTTGTTCGTAGTCCTCACTGGCGTGAGGCTATGAAGGCCGAGATTGATGCACTTGAGCGGAATGGTACTTGGATTCTTTCTGCTCTTCCTAAGGGAAAGAAACCCATTGGAAGTGGGTTTTCAACGTGAAATATAAGTCAGATAGATCTATTGAGCGTTACAAAGCTCGTCTGGTTGTCCTTAGAAACAATCAAAAGGCTGGTACTGATTATAATGAGACCTTTGCTCATGTGGCGAAAATGGTCCCAGTTAAAACATTTCTAGTTGTTGATGTTGCTCGCGATTGGGAACTCCATCAAATGGATATTCATAACGCCTTTCTTCATGGTGATTTGGATGAGGAGGTTTATATGCGACCTCCTCCAGGTTTCTCAGGTTCGGCTAATGGGCGGTTTTGTCGCCTGAATCGTTCTTTGTATGGTCTCCGACAGGCACCTCGGAATTGGTTTGCTAAATTGACAACAGCTTTGCGTGGATTTGGTTTTGTTCAGTCTTTGGCGGATTACACTTTGTTCTCCTACTCTCGCTCCGGAGTGTCCTTATATGTCTTGATTGATGTAGATGATTTGATCATTGATGGTAATAACCCTGTTGCTATTGCTACCTTCAAAGGACAACTCAGTTCTTGCTTTCATATGAAAGATTTGGGTCCTTTGTTTAACGTCGATGGCGCGACGTCTTATGATCGGACATTTTCAATGCCCTGAGAAGTCTATCAAAATCCTGCGAACAATTGTCATGCAGGCAAATATAACACAATGATAATTTGAAACCGAATAATATAACATTCAAACACCGTTTCAGTTTATCAAACCCACTAGAAAAGTCATGGTTAGATGGTTTAAGATATAACCAGTTGGGAAGATGAGGTAGTTTTTCAAAATATAAATCAAGAGTAATGATTTTCATATTAACACTACCACCCTTAAAATTTGAGAAATCACTAGGTAAACTATCATGCTTAGGATCTTTTGCAAACACATCAGACAAACAGATATCGATGGAGAGTAAGGAAGAAGAGGAAAGGATACATGGATCATGATCGATCACAACAAAGGGCTCCACGGCAGGAGACATAGACATCTCCTCGGGTGGAAGGGAAATCTCCATATCATCATCTAGCTCCTTCTTCGAGTCATCAGGCTCGTCGTCATCACTCCAGGAGCTGTCCAACTTAAGGAAATATTCCTCCTCCGTCATCACATGACTATGATCATCCATCTCTTCATCTCGTGAAGGGTCTCTGAGTGCCTCCGCAGACAAAATATGAGGCTCAAAATTGCAATTTTCAACAACAGGCGGCGGTCTGGAATTCAAGCAAACCGCGGCCGCGGTTACGGAGCGGCGGTCGCGGTCCTCCTCCAGAGAGGAGTCGTTCGTCTTTATGGCCAACACCTCCACTGGTTTCCTTAATTCAACAATTTGGTTCTCCAATTCCTTAATTCAAGCAAACCGCGGTCGCGGTCCTCCTCCAGAGAGGAGTCGTTCGTCTTTGGCTCGGAGCTTAAAAAGAAATTCCATCGGTCAATGGGTTTCAAAATGACGTATTTTCCATCGCTCTCGCGGTACATCTTTAGTTGGGACTCAAGAGTCATACCACTAAAGATGTGATTGCAAGCATCATCAAGCCCTACGACTATCCCCCAAACAGAGAGATCATGCAATTGTTCTTGGCACCTAGTGAAGTACTCATGAAAGGGTTCATCCTGCAACTGAAAAAACCTAAACGCAGACATTAGTATATACAAGTGTAGACCGTAAGATAGGTCTACACAACAATTTCGGGAAACAAACCGCGGGCGCGGGTCTGGCCGCGGGCGCAGATCTTCGTCCAAAAACGCTGATTTATCAGAAAAAACAAAACCGATTCCCCTGCAACGACGCCAAAATTTGACTCGACTAAAGTCGTTGTGCCGAATAAATTACCCAAAATTACAAACCAAGTATAGCGTGCAAGTAAGGGATCGAGCCCAAGAGAATCGGCATTCTAATCAATCAACAAAGAACAAAAACAAGAGTTTTGGGGTTTAAGCAAGCAAATAGTATTAGGTTTCAAATCAATTAAAGGAAAGCAGAGTTCATTCAATCAATTCCACCTTTTTAATCATTCGATCATCGATTCATCCACTTTTCTATAATTCCTAGGTTAATTCCAATCCTTATAAAAGATTTCCGCTTGTCCACGGTCCAAGCGAAACTATGATATGAACAAGGATGCTTAATTCAAATCATGCAAAGTATTAAGGATAATAGGATATCAAATCATGCAATCAAGCTACGAGTCTCATGCATAAAATAACAGTCAAACACTCTTTCTCAATTCCAGTCCACGGTCCTACAAAAGAGTTGTTTCAAGGATAAATAAGATTGCATAGACAACAATCAAACCTAATCCAAATAGTAGATCTAAGTCAATCAAACAAGTTGATCAGGCTCATAAAATCAAACATAGATCATGGAATTAAAACAAGAGTTTTGATATTAACCAAAGGATAGAAAAGTTACCAGAATCTCACGAATTCAATAAAAAGGCTTCCTTGATCAAACAAACTCCAAGGAAGATTAGTTCTCCATAATAACAGAAATAAAACTAAGTTAAACTAAAATAAAATCTAGATTGAAGTCTCCCAAACTGAGTACGAAACTAGGCTTCAATACTAAAAACATCTGAACTAGCTTAATACTAAAGATATAATAATAAAAGAAAAGATAAAATAAAACTGAGTCGGCGCGCGGAAACAACGACCCGCGAGCGCGGTTCTCAACCCGCGATCGCGGGTCCAGTCTTATCTCGGCGTCCGCGGATGCTCGTTCTCCCGCGGTCGCGAGTCCTGCTTTCTTCGAACCTTCAATCTCGTTTTCCTTACCAACCGATGTAAAGCGGGTCTTCATCTCGAACTTAGGACTTCTGTCTTCAAAGTCTTCATTTGTACGCTTTTCTGATATTACAATTAAACACTCTAATCTAGCTTAAAACACTCAGAAATCCTAATAAAAATACATAAATACGCTGTAGTAAAATCAGCAGTTTGCGTTCCTTGTTGCTTTCTCTTGGGGTTCGTCTTACTTCCTCCATGCGTTTGTTTTGTAACAGCCATGCTGCGTTGCATATTGCAGCCAATCCAGTATTTCATGATCGTACCAAACATATTGAGGTCGATTGTCATTTCATTCGAGATCTTTTATTGGGTGGTGTGATTCAGACTACTCATATTCGTACTTATTCTCAGCCAACAGATATTCTTACTAAGGCTATCGGGTCTCAGCAGTTTCAGTTTCTTTTGGGCAAGTTGGGCATTCGTGATCTACATGCTCCAACTTGAGGGGGGAGTATTGATATTATATGTATTTAATATGTTATTTTTAGATATATTTTTATAGAAAAAACATAAAATATGGTGGCTTGAGTCTTGTAAAACCCTAGAGTATTTAAACTCTTTTGTGAATGAAAGGAGACAGATTTGCAGCCCCAAAATTATCTTTAGATATCCAAACAGATGGCGGTGCTTGAGCTGGTTTCAAGTTCTTGAATCTAAAACTGGATTTAACCTCATTCTTTGTTATTTACATGGCCACAAATAGTTACTTGCTATATTTTTATTGCTTATGGATCTATTCGCTTACAACCGTTAGCCTCGACTTGGTTCAAGATTGAGGTTTGGAAATTTTACAAGGGTTGAACCATAGGTACGTATGCGATGAAGCATAACAAGAAGAGTGACGAGGTTGCTAGAGGGGTAGGCTAGATGAATTTAGCTCGAATATGAAATTCTTTTTTGAAAAAATTTATTGCTTATCAATTGTTCTCTATTAGACGATTTATAGTAATGAGTTGGTAACTGTTTCTGATTTTCTATTTACTAAAATTTAAGCACAGTCTGGCTGGTTTTGACCATAGATTGAGTTAATTAACTAAAATTCATATCCCACAATTTGACCTGTTTCACTAAGTTTAGTATTTCTCAACAAAAAAAAGGTAAGTTCAGTAAGGTTCTCAGAACATTGAAGCAGAAAATTGGGCATGCTGGCTGGGGTACTCATATGAATCTATGGTGTGATACTTACCAATTTAAAATGAGTTCGGGTCATTGTACTTTTTCTATTTGTATAATGCTTATATTAATGTTTTGCAAGAAAAAAATTATGTGAATCTATTGTGTGATACTTACCAATTTAATATGATCAATGGTGGCTAGGCAGTTAATTGTACACCGAGTATAATGAGTGGGCCTCAAGTTCTGAATGAAGGAGGCTTTGAAAAGGTTGCTCCCAGTGTGTGGTTTGTCAATTTTGTGGAGCAAGTGATAACACAATGTCATCTTATCAAGTTTTTGCTTCTAAAGAAAAATCACATAAGGAGGAAGTGAGCTACATAAATAATTTTAATAGGGGACCTAAGAATGATCCTTACTCTAATACCTACGACCCTAATTAGAGAAATCACTCTAACCTCTCCTATGGGAACCATCAAGCGCAACAACGAGCACCTCCTTGATTTCAACCTAAGGCTCCACTACACCCGAAACAAGCAACTTCGTCGTCTCAAAAGCCTGCATGGAAAATTGCTATAGAGAGTCTTGCATCTTCCATGAAGACATTGACAGAAGAAGTGAGAGCTCAAGGGAAGAATTTGAAGATTGTAGAACAAGTAGCTTAACAAGTCGCTAATGCTCCAAGACCTACTGGTCAGCTTCCAGAACACCTTGATGTTAATCCAAGGGGTCAATTGAATGTTGTGACTCTAGGGAGTGGAAGAGAATTGGAGGTTCCCCAGCCTAAGGAGTCAAAACAACAAGGCATTGTGCCTCAGAAGCATCAAGATGACGGAGAGGGAGAAAAAGAGGTGCCATATGTGCCGCCCATTCACTACAAACCCCCTCTCCCATTCCCACAAAGAAAAGCCAAGGCTCAAATCGAGAAGCAATTTAGGAAGTTTCTTGTGTTAGGAAATTAATCATCTTTAAACCCAAAACGCCAAGATCGATCATACTAGGTTATTAAGAAACACCAAATTAACATACCTTTAATCTTGATGGCAATCGAACCTTATGCGGAACTACAAACGAGAATCGTAGGTATGTGATCTTCCTCATCCTAATCTAGGGTTTTCGCTTTCACTCTTATGGGAAGAGTACCGTAGAACGCCTGAATGATTTAGCGTGTTGGGGACCATAACCTAAATCTCTATTTATTTAACCCAAGAGAATCCCATTAAGCCTATTGGGCCAAATCCGGTATCCACCCATTGGGCCCATACCATTTATTAGAAGTCCGAGAGCTTTTCACATAATTGAATCACTTAAAATAAACTCACTAATAATTAGCCATATAATATAATTGTTCTATCAAATATGTAAGCCCACATAATAGAAATTAAAAATCTAACATCTTGAAGTTTTGAAGAACCTTCTACATCAACATCCCATTCACAGATGTTCATTGTTTAAAGATGTTCAAAGATTCTACAATCTAGTTTCTATTGGACCTCCATGTTTAAAGATGTTCACTGATATATCTCTTCTTGTGATTCTTGTCAACGTACCGGTAGTATCTCTAGAAGAAATGACATGCCATTGAATAATATTCAAGATGTAGAGATCTTCGATGTTTGGGGCATTGACTTCATGGGTCCAATTCCATCTTCTTACAACAACAGGTACATACTCTTGGTTGAGGACTATGCGTTTAAATGGGTTGAAACCATTTCCATCTTCTTGCAACAACAGGTAGAGGTGTGCCAATTCGGTTTTAAATCGGCAAACCGGGTCGATTCAAACCGATCAAAACCTAAATCTAAACCAAATCGGAACCTAAACTGGCAGTTTGGGTCCGGTAAGGTTTAAGTTTAGATTTTTCCAAAACCCAAACCGCGAAACCGGGGGTTTGGAACAATTTAAACCGCTGATTTTACAAACTAGAACGGGAATCGCCCAAACCGCCGGTGTTTGGGTCCCAACGAATAGTTTTAGCCTTTTTTTAAAAAAAAGTCTACCTTATAAATACCACATCCTTCTTCATTTTCATCTCGCACCAATCTCTCAATCTCTCTAATACTCTCAAGTCTCAAGTCTCATCATATTCTCAATCTCTTATTCTCTCAATTTCTCTAATACTCTCATAATCTCATTCTCAATCTCCTAATCCTTCTCCTTTCTTACTTTTTTTTTTAAATTATGGATGATTTATATGATCACCTCTTTGGATCACAAGAGAGTGATGCCCAAGCCACACCGATGACGATACCCGAGTCCATTACTCTATTTCCTCCCCAAACACAAGTCCCACCAGAATTTTCTCAACCACCACCACCATCCCTCCCACCATCATCCAGAAGGACCATCACTCGAGAGTCTCAATCTGATATCGTTACAAAATATTTTACAAAGGGGCATTGTGATGAATCGAACAAAAAATATACTATAACACCCATATTTTGCAACGATGAGTATTATTGTCAGTGACCTTGGATTTTTCCCATCCAAAGTCACATGAGGCTTTAAGGTACAAAACACAATTTAAATAATGCGGAAATTTCAAAAAAATCATATTACATCAAATGTGCTCGAAGGTTCGATGCTGAATTCCAAATTTGTCTTACTTTGCTTGTAGTGGTATTCCAACACAAACATCCAAGAACCTTCAAAACACTATCATTAGTAGACTTTTAAAATAATAGCTCATAAGACACCTTCCAATCTAAAACAGAACTGGGTAACATATTTATAACATGTACTGTTGTCATAACACAAACTTAACGAAACATATCACTTGCAAATCGTGTCACTTGCTCCCATACTGCCTTCCAAAGGGGCCTTGGTGCCACAACTTGCTCAGAGGCTTGATTGGTTTGGGGAGGTGCCTCTTGTGCTTGATTGGTTTGAGGTTTAGGTTTTGTGTTAGTAGCTTTAGATTTGGTTGGAGAGGGAGGATATTTGAGAGACTCGAACTTTTTTTTGAGTTTAAAGGGATAATTATCCCTTTTAGGGGGAAGTTGTGGGTTTGGTGGCAAATGGGGACCCCTAGGAGGAGGGCCCCAAAGCCTAAAAGGAAAGTAACCAATGGCAATGGTCATCCAATATACAGTTTCAGCACTTGCAAAACTATTATATGTCGTTTAGATAGCTCTGTTGTTTCCACCATAAAGCTCGATGGTTGGCTCCTCTATTATCACATCATTGATTTCCTAGATGCAGTGGCAGAGTCGAGATTGTTTGAATGGGGTCCGACAATCTATTAAAGGTAAAGTAAATACTAATGTCATTTGAGACATATTTCATATCATCCGGAGGTCCCCTCCGATTGAGTGACTTTTTTTTTTTTTGCAAGCTTCCTTCAACCTCCACAAAATTCTTCTTCACGAAACCTAATTGCCACAATTTTCTTGGTGGTAGAAATGGAAAAAATTACAATCTGGGATTCAATGTTGTACCGATGTTGCTCAGTCCTACAACCTTAACCAAACATATCCTTTGCCTATTGTATAACCTCGCCTCATACCGTCTTTCAAAGGGGCCTCCTTTGTGGTGTCTCTTGTACCACTTGCTCAGAGGCCTCTTGACGTATTGTTTTATTTATTACTTTACCCTTCTTTTTACGGAGTAGTATATAGTAATAATGATTGACTCTTAGGACATGGTATAAGATTGCTGATTTGAAAAGTCATACTTGATTTTGAAAAGATAAACCCTATGAAATTATTTTAGAAATCCCAACTTAATAAATATAGAAAATCAAAAAACCTTCATCTTCAATTTTTTTATTTATTTTTTCGGTACGAGCTAGCCTTCAATTTGTATGTAACTTTTTTCACATCAAAGTCAAAGTTTCAGTCAAATTGTATGTTTATTAATGCCTTATGTGACTTGTATATATTTTTTTGTTAACTATGTTTATTGTTTTCTAGACAAAAAAAGGGTGGACTCGGAGAGCACACAATTGTTGATAAGAGACAAAAAAGGGTGGAATTTAATCAATATTTAAACGTTGTTTCGTTCCTCTACTTATCAATGTATATCGTTTTATTTCCTGTCCCTATTATGTTTTGTCAGGTATGTATACAAACGGTTGTTCACGAAAGAGAGAATTTTATTATCACAAGACAGTCACTGTATTATACAAGACACTTAACCCAAAACAATGAACATCTTTTGCCTTTCTTACTGACAGTCACAGTATTATACAAGACACTTATCCCAAAACACTAAACATCTTTTTGTCATTCTTATTGACAGTCATTGTATTATACAAGATATGAACACAAAACAATGACATCTTTTGCCATTCTTACTGCTATTATCTCTTTTTGAAAAGTTTGCTTAGCTTGCTCCAAAAACCTGGTTTTTGAGCCTTGGCTGCTTTAGGGTCAGAAGCTGCTTTGGAATTGGTTTTAGGCATATCTTTATTTGGCTTAGGGGGTGGCTTCTTTAGGGTCAAAAGAATGCGGACGCCAGAGGGCCGTCTATGGTTTCATTGGAGGTCATGTTCGCGGCGGCGTACGCGGCGGGCGAAGTGGAGAGAGAGGGATGGAGAAGCGGACGGGGAGCGGGAGAGAAAGCGCGGGAGAGATCTTGATTATGAAATCAAATGTCTAATAAGTAGAAATCCAAAGAATTTCAGAAGATTAAATTAAATTTTGACAAAAATAATTAACTTTTACATTTTGTCATAAAAGATTGAAAATTAATTATCTTTATTTGATTTTAATAAAAAAGATTAAATTTAAATTATATTATTTTGATAAAAATAAACTTTTCCCAAAAAAATTCATTGTAATAATTTTTGTTCTAAACTATTAGATAAGACCTAGGTAAAATATTTTATATAAAGATGAATATTAGAGTAAAATAAATGTGCAATATTCTTTTTAATCATGACTCTTCGATACCAATGTTTCCTTAAAAAGTTATAAACATTTTCAATTAAACCATAAACGTTAATGAATATTAGTTTTGACTCTATATTTTTTTTAAGAAAAAAATATTTGCATAATACAAAAGTTTCTACTATTTAATTATTTATTTATTTTATTTATATTTAATAAAATCTGTACAAGGTACGGGCCCTTACACTAGTTATTTATTAAAGATAAACTATAATAATTAGTGGTAATTTAATCTTGAGTGGATCCAAAATTATTATGACAATTTTATTTTATTTTTCTTTGCATTAATAGATAATAAGGAATTTAATAGAAAACGTTGAAATAGGAATAAAATTCAATTTTTTAAATATTAGGTGGGGGACTATGATCGTCCTGACTGCTCGAAAAAAGTACAATTTTATAAGATTACTTCTAAATAAAATTCACGTTCAAAGAAGTCTTAATTTTATAATCTATCCACTTAGGTTTTCTATTATCAAGTGGACAATATTTTATTTATCAAGAGAAAAATCTTTCTAGTTTTTTTTTTTTTTTACATTAGTGTGGTCCACAAACAAGCACAAAATTTATTGTATATAAAAAAAACTTGTTTAAAGAGAAAAACTTGTATTAAAGTATACACCTAAAAGAGAAAAAAAAAATACACATCTTTTAAATAACCATACATGATTTCCCCTACCCGCGCTAATTGGTAACCAAACTAGCCGTTAACGATCCAAAGGTGGGATATCTTATCCCCATAATTATAGCCGTTACCCCCTAAGATGTCTGTGATCTTTTCGAAACTAGATCAAACATTTATTTATTTCTAGCCAAATCAACTATCATGTGACAAGTAACCAAAACATTACTTAAGACGAAACCCGGTGGTCCATGTTATTCAAATGCATCAGCAACATTTTTTTTCCATTAACGACTTCATGAGTTCTACATACATACGACGCTACAATTACACAACATTTTTTAGCTCTCCAAACTCACCCTGCTTGTAATTTCACACCATAAATAAACAGAATCGATACAGATAAATTACAACTATTACCTGAAATCCTCCAATGGTGAGCAAACAGAATTGGAATTGGCAGTGGAAAAATGAAAAAGCAGACTACATCTCCTGGTTTAAAACTTGGCGTAATTGGATCTTCTGGCTTTCCGTTCTAGCCTCTAACAACTTGGCTTTCAAGCTATTCTTCTGACCACGTGGCCATTCAATACACCCTTTCATTCCCGCCTCAGGCGAGCTACAATGGCTACCCAAATCCAAAGGAATCCGCCCAGAAGACGTTATGCTGCTTCCATTTGAGATCCTTCCATCTGAAAACCTACTTTTCAATCCATCTACGGATATGATCTTGTATCTCTCACTGAGTCCCGACCTCCAAAGCCTAGATATAGACGATGCCTTCTTATTCTGTTTGGACTGAACCGAACAAACCTCACTGATGCCACTCACTGGAGTTTCATCGCCTTTGTTGATGGACATGATACTTTCCTCACAAGAGTAAATTGAACCATGATCATCAGCATGGCTCACTGTTTCCCAACCACTTCTATCATCATCAACCTCGCCGTTTTCACTTTCATATGGGTTAAAGCACGGTTGTATTTCCTTCTCACCGGTTTCACCCATTACCATTTCCTCAAAAACAGAGAAAATATCATCTGATTTCGGGGGATCATAGCTAAATTCTTTAATGTCTTGAATCTTAACAGAATCAACGGCATTCTGAAGCATCTCAACCTCCTTTATCTCCTTAAGATCCAAATCCCCACTTTTAGACCTAAGGAAGCGTTCAAGATTTTCTATGATCTTGTTCATCTGAGAGAATTTGTCTTCTAGGGTTACTTTAGCATCCACAAGCTTCATTTGGACACGTTCCTCCCTCCACACCTCAGCCATCTGCAGCATCTTCCTCTCATCATCAGCTTCCTCCCGTATTTTCATGCAATCTTTCTTGAGTGCTTCAATTTCGGCCTTGTCTTGCCCAATCTCGTTTGCGAGTTCATCACATACTTCCTCGACCAGTACTCTGGCTTTCCTCTCTTTTTCATAGTCCTGCATGTACCTCTTTGTGACGACTTTTGATTCAGCCAGCTCATTGACCAGCTTTGAGTTCACTATCTCTAGTCTTTGACGGTTCTTCCTTTCCCTGTTCAAGTCTGCCTTCATGCCATCAATAATTGCACGGACCTTTTCGTGTTCTCTGCTCCACCATGCTGCCCTCTCCTCACTGAGTTTCCTTAAGAAATGTTCGAGCTTCTTCTTTGAAGATCTTCTTTCCGATTCAAGATCCTCAATCCGTGATTGTGCCTGTTCAAGCTCTGATTGAAGCGCTGAGGCCTTTGAGATGGCATTTAGTTTTTCATCAAGCAGCTTTGACTTGCTGGGCTCTTCAATCCTGTTTTGACAAACTGGGTCCCACTTTGTTGCCCCCTCCATTGCATAGTTGGAGAACTTCAACGAAGGTGGTGGCTATGCATGCAGTAAGAATAATAAACAGGTCCATACTATATTAGGTTTCTGAAGAGAGGAAAAGAAGATTGTACAGAAACAGATGACATTTTTCCCACTACTATTCCCGAAATATATGTTTAAGAAATTGTGTATGGGCGCAAGTTCAACAACATACAAATAATACTTGAAACTCCGGAAATCGGAAATACGAGTGAGTCAGTCTTGATATGTATTTAAGCACAAACTTATTTGTTCTTTGGTGACATAGCAAACATAGGCAGCATTATAAAATCCATCTATATAGGTTGACATTAATCATTAAGTGAAACCATATACATCAGGAGAAAAAATGGGAAAGTTTACCTCACAAATATATCCATTTATTGGACCATTCACCGAACAAGGGCTCCTTGGTTGATCTTTTACCATAGAGCTCAATCCCCCACTTCCATGATGATTAGGCAACCGAACGTGGCTGATCCCCTGCTGCAAAAAGACAAATGAAATCAGTCAATCAAATTAACTCGAATTCGTAGAATTCCTCCCCAAAAAATGTATCCATGTATATGTTCCCTAATCCCTACATGATCCATCCCAAGAAAATCCAGCCAAATACCACAGTTAACAAACTAGTTCACGCAAGTTTAGCTGATGATTTGGTAGAAGACTGCAAGCGAAACATTGAAAACGTATGTATACATTGACTGAGTTTTGTCAAACATGAGCCGAAGACTTGCTAGCTTAACAAGCAAACAGATTATTACATCATGGATGCACCAAGCATCTCAATTATCAACAAGTAAACTGGTCTCGTATTTGACATTTGCTTATTGAGCTAGCAAGTCTTCGGCTCAAGTTTGACAAAACTCAGTTGCATTTGGTGCTTAGCAGAGCTAAGCATACATATCAAAGCATTAAAAAAATGCAATGTAGCAACTATAAAGTGACTAACAAGTTCTACCAAAAAAAATGATTAACAAGTTCTACCTGAAACCAAATGACAGATATTTGGTATCTAGTATTCATATGAGCAAGAAGGATATAAAACCACATAAATCCATCAAACAGCAATTTGAACACACTTGCAACAGATTGAGTGAAGCAAAAATAGCTGAATCAACACGTAGTAGTTTTAATTTCATACTGAAATCACAGCAACGAATTAAAATAATCTTTGGATCTGACACCAAAAAGGAGGAATCAGAACCAGAAAACAGAAACGCACCATAAACCCTAACTGATCTTCCGCCTTCCTCGACACGCGCCGCTCCGGTTCTCCAGCGCCGCCATCATCGACGGCGTCGGAAGCCTGCAACCGCCAGAGAGCAGAAGCGAGCTTCCTCGCGGAGACCGCTCCTCCTCTCCCACCTCTCCTCACCTTCCGACTCGCCGCACCTTCCACCGGCAGATTCCCATCATCTCCGACCACCACATTATTCACCGAATCCCTCTCATCCTCCTCAGGCTCGTTAAACTTCCACCGGAGCAGCGGCGTAGCAGGACTTGTCCGTTTCCCGGCGGCCGACGAGCCAGCGTCCTTTCTAGGGGTCCGGGAGGATACGAAGGCGATCCTCAGGCGGGATATTTTCCGGTGAGAAGGCTTCTTGGGAAGATCTGGACGCAAAGAAAGAGGATGAGGCGCTGATTGTGGAGCGTCGTGGTGTGGTTTGGTAGGTTGGGGAGGGGCGGTTGACAGGGCGGTGCTGGAGGTGATCTTCATTGTGTATAAATTAACTGGTCGGCCATTGATGGCGAAGAAACAGAGAGATTTGAGTAGAGAGGGGAAGTGTGAGAGTGAGAGAGATTTTGGAAAGAGAAGAGTGTTGAGTAGAATGAGGTTGGAGACAAGTATTTTTAGCTCTACTCCGTTTGTAAGCGAGGGGGGGGGGGCACTGCTTTGGATACTCTGCCTGCGCGTCGGATACGGTGTCGTTTAGCGGGTAGTTTGATCTGATCTGGCTCCTACGAGCCGACGTCGTTTTATTCCTTACAATTCTCTTGATTTTTCTCCTTTTGTTTTTCTCGGTTGAACGTTTTAGACTTTTTTAATTAAAAAAACGACAAATCTTTATGCACATAGTTTTTTTTCCTGGCGCACAAGACTTTTTGCGCATCATGAAACGTACCTCTTCATGATGAGCTACGCAAACGGATACCCTAAAAGGATCCCCAATATCCGGTTTAGTTTTTCGCTTCATGATGCGTAGCTCATCAAAAAAATGAACGCTTTATGAAGCGTAATCTTTCGTTACAAGGCACGATACGCTTCTTCCCCTTCCTCACTGCTTTCTGTAACGAAATCCGACGACGGGAATTCGCCGGCGATACTCCAATTTCCGATTACCTAAACCCTAAACTATTAAAAAATGGAGAAGGAAGGTGGTGATAATCATGGCGGTGCAAAGCGGGTGGATTCGGCGATAAATCCCGACGATAATGGGGCTTCGCGTTCGTTGGCGTTGCAGCATAGGTCCGACGAAGCTGGTGGCGGAGCTCCTGTCACTTTAGGGCAAGCAAGTAAGTGCTGGTTTTGCTTTGATTTCGCCATAAGATGCTTTGATTCCTTGCTTCTGATTTTGCTGAAATTCGATGCTTTGATTCCTTGCTTTGATTTTGCTGAAATTCATTGCCATTGTTGATATTGCCATTCGATGCCTTTGTGAATTCAAATGTACCTCTCTTTTCTCCAAATGTTCTTCTGCAAGGCCACAAATTGAAACCACACAAAACATGAATTTCACCAACTTTGAACAGTAAAATCACAACAGGATTTATTTGTTTACTTGAAGCTTGCATCCTCATCTGCTGGTTTAAATACATGTCCAATCCAGAAGTAGAATGTCCTATCTTGTTTCTGATCTTGAGCCTTCCCCTGGCAAGATACAAGTTGTGATATTATATCCTTATATAGTGCCCATTCATCCTCTGCCAAACTTCATATGTAGCCACAAGTAAGCATTGTCATTTTGCAATATGTACCTCTCTTCTCTCTTTTCACGGTATCTTTGCAATGATACTTGTCTGTTTGTCTGACCCTCAACATCTGAAACATGTATCATGTCAACATTGACAAGGAAAGAATTTATATCTTGGGTTGTACAATCATTCTGATGGATCAAGATAGTACTCAGAGATAATACTACCAAGCATCATTCTAAACTAAGCATGATCAATTAACTGAATCTTTGACAATGGTTAAATGGTAAATGCTCTTTTAACAGCTAAAATTTTAAACAAGAAATCAACTCAAATTAGTAAATTTGTTCGAGTTGCTAAAAGAGGAATGATTGAGCACAAGGAGACAAAGGAGAAAAACAATCAAGCAAAAGAAAGGGTAAGAGAGATAGAATAAGTACACCGATGCTGCTATAGAATAGTTTACTTTTGGGTCTAATAACTTTTTGGGGTCAGATATATTACAGGTTTGATAGATCACAGGCCCTTCTCAAATCAATGGGACTATGCTGCTACAGAAGCCAACTATAAATTAGCAAGATGTCGCGGATGTCTGTCCTATACAATTCAATCACAATATGAAAAAATGGGATATAACATGCTATCAGAGCTATCGTTATGGCTGGATGTTCACTTTTTTTTTCTAAATAGATGATTAATCATCAGTCATTTACCATCCTCTTTCCCTCCACCCCACCCCAGTGGCCCAGTCCTCCAAGATTCCCAATAATAAGCAGGAAATTTGTGTTTTTTCTTTTAATTAAGAGCACCATAGATCCTGAAACTCATACAAATGATATTTTGCAATACATCAGTAATTTTGTTGCCTTCTCAAACACTAATTAGACAACATTTGAATGAAGAGCGTTTCCAAATTGATAAGCTTTCACACCTTTACAAGCACTAAGAATATTAGAAAGAACATAATGATCAACCACATGGCCTTCAGTTAGCATCTCACAAGAATAAGAACCATTTGAAATATGCATTTGCATTTGGCAGCTCACCACATGACTAAGGGAGAATCCAGTATCGTGGAGTAGTTGTGAAGATATTGTTGCCATAATCAAGCATAAAAATATGTATTTGTATTTGGCAGCTTGTTTCATTGTGAATATAGACAGATTTATGTTGTTAAAATTGTTTAATTGTTTCATGATGAGTTAGTTGATATATATTCTGTTCTTGATATTTTTTTTTTTTGAAGTTTTAGTTTGAATTGAGTAATCATGTTGATCCTGCAAAAGGAAAAGAAGATTGACAAATTGATATGTGTTTGTAGGTGAAGATGGTGGTGGTGTAGGTGGAGCCGTCAGTGGTAACGAGGGAGATGTCGGTTGTACATGGATCGGATGTGGAGTTGGAGGGTGGTAGAGGTCCGGATGTACGAGTAGAGTCGGATGGCGGTGGAGCGTCGGTGGGTCCCTCTATCCCACCGGCTAATGTTGTGGTCGGTGATTCAAGCGGCAAATCCACTCCGATTGACACGGGAAAGGAGTTTGGAAAAGATTGGTGGGGCAAGACGGGTCTATCGGTACGTAATTTAGTTTCGAGATTTATAAGATTTAGTTCTATTCACAGAATGTAGATACAATTGTATTGAATTATAATATATGTATGTTATGGTTGAATATATACTTTAGTCCCGAATATGGATGTAGTTTAGTTTTATAAGTGATTTGAAAACATAATATCGATAATTGAAAATCATGTATTGAAGAGAAAACATATTCATGAAATTATGTTATGAACAAATTTAGTTCCATGTTTATGAAATCATGGGAATGCAAAGTTGAATATCAAGAGCATATAATGAAAGAAACAATTTCAATAGGCGTTTCAGGAGAGATGCGCGTCTTTTTCTACGCCCGTCTCGATGCCGCCTCCTCAGCCGAAAAAGAAGAACACACGACATGCGAGGTCACGGAGCATATTAGCGGAGCAGCGTGCTCAGGTCGAACCTCGGCCAAAGAAGGCTAGGACGGGGACAATAGTAGATACATTGATTTCAGAGCTGCAGCGCGAGGAGACAGAGCAGCATATTGGGGATATGCAGACATCTCAGGATATAGGGCCAACCGCTCCTATGGATGTCGAAATGACGCTACAGACAGATCAGATTCCGGCGACCGATGTTGTTGACCCTTCAGATGAGCAGACGCTTACCCCTCCGCGTGTTTCACAGTCTCCATTGGGCACGATTGAGGATATTACGAGGGATGTTGATACGACCCCTCGGGTTGAGATGGTTGCTCAGACCGACGACGTTGTCCCTGAGAGCGACCCTGCATTGAGAGATCCGCCTGGTTTAGATACTGATATGCACGATGATGAGGACATATTGAGGGACATTGATTTTACTGTGCCATCTCCTCGCGCTACCGATAGTCCTGCTCCTCCTCGCGCTATCGTTAGTCCGACACCGCCTCCGCCATTTGATCCGAGGACGGACCCCGTTCCTGTGGTCCAACACGTACCGCCCCCAGTAGAGGAGGTTCCGGCCTCTCCTGCTCCGGCTGACGAGATGTGGCAGCCTGGAGGGCCGCGAGTACCAGACCTCCTTCGGTCGTACCCGACTCATGTAGCAGAGTCGATATGGAGGTGGACACTTGCGTCGTTGGAGGGCCGGGAGGGTGTTGTTATAGAGGATAGTTTGGTAAGTGTCTTTTATACCGGTTTATTTTAGGTTAATATTTCATATGATTGAATAACGTTATTGAGAATTTGAATTTTCTATTTCAGTGGCGCAATATCATTAGGGCCCACTCACGACCGGTAGAGTGGACGGCTATTGAGCCGCATATGATTGAGGAGCCGGGTACGTGGTGGAGTATTGTACAGCAGACCGGTCTGGGACGTCTAGCGACCTTGACATACGGAGGATCGGATCACGCGATCGTTACAGCTTTTGTGGAGCGTTGGCATCCTGAGACCAACAGCTTCCACTTCCCATGGGGCGAGATCACGATCACCCTCCACGATGTACATCGGATATTGGGGATATAGATTGATGGAGACGCTGTGGTGAGACAGATTGAGAGGGCCGGGGATTTCCAGACTCGTGTGATGGAGATATTAGGGCTCACTCCTCAGCAGTACCGCAAATATAAGACCTTCATACCAACTAAGGATCTCCAGGCTATCATACTTCAGATGATTGCGGATAGGCGGGACCCATAGCACATAGCGTCTGCATACTTGTTGTGGTTGCTTAGCCAGACTTTGTTCTGTGACAAGAGCACCAACAAGGCGAGGACGATCTATTTACAGTGTTTGATGGATCATGGTGTTACCAGTAGATTCGCATGGGTTGCTGCGGCATTGGCGTGCTTATACCGCCATTTGGGCATTGCATCTCGCCAGGGGTCAGCGGGATTGGGAGGATGCATGCTCATTCTGAAGGTATAATAGTATTGTGAATTTTTTTGGTTGATGAACAATTTTCATTATTTCGGTACTAATTTTAATGTAATTTTATAGGCTTGGATATGGGAGTACTTTAGACATTTTCGTGGGCATTCAGTGTTGAATGTAAACGCTCTGATGGATGACCGAGCGGGTGCCCGAGATGGGAATGACCACCGATCAGGGCCGAAGAAGCCGAAGCGCTTGGAGGATATTCGAAGGTTTATGGACAAGATTCTTGCTGATGAGGTAAAAGTGTTAATAGTTTGACATATTGATTCCTATTGAGTTGTAATGCAAATTATTTCTCCTGTGGACTTGCAGGTTTGTTGGACGCCTTGGAACCGAGACCTGGAGTTTGAGACAGAATATAGGATTTCTAGGTATCGAAGAGTTCTGCATTGCTTCAATATTTATGAGCCATACCAGCCCGAGAGGTGTCTGCGACAGTACTATCATGTGCAGACGACTCCCCCAGATCCGATTGAGCCGCGTGTAGTCTTGCGTACAAGGGAGATGAACACCTACAGTCTTGTTTTTCGGAACCAAGACTTGTATTGGAATGAGCGGTATGACCACCTGATTGACCTTGAGCAGCATGGCGTGGCTCGGTATCCTTGGCAGGCGGACCCTGCGTATCTTGACTGGTTCGACGGGGTGACACATCCATATATAGATCCTAGATCAGACCGTCAGAACCGTCCTCGGGACCCCGTTGCCCATCCTGCAGTTATGGTGGAC
Organism: Fallopia convolvulus; assembly: GCA_964016875.1. NCBI lineage: Eukaryota > Viridiplantae > Streptophyta > Magnoliopsida > Caryophyllales > Polygonaceae > Fallopia > Fallopia convolvulus. The sequence goes on along the minus strand of OZ024726.1, from coordinate 49,738,500 downwards.
GTTAATGTGGTATGTTAATTTGTAATACAAAGTTTTGTATGCAATTATATTCGTTTGTACTAGTGTTGTATTTAATGAGTTAAATAAATTGTGCAGCGGGCGCAACAGGCAGTTGGATACGCACTAGAGGCTTTATAGGGAATGCCGACGGATCATGTGGCTAGGGCGTATTTGGAGGAGATGTTGAGCATTTTAGCGGATGGTGTTCCGCCCCTACCTCCACCCGTGAGTAGGCCGTTCAGGGATTCTCAGTACTGTCCCGGACAAGGCAGCGGACTTCGTCGTGCTGGGGAGGGTAGTAGTATAGGGGGTGTTGGGGTTGAAGATAGTAGGACCGGGGGTGCTGCTGACGGTACCGCGTCTAGGGATGGTGATGGAGGTGAGGGAACCGAGGTTAGGGATGATGTTGGAGGTCAGGACACCGGGCCTACTGATGGTGATGGAGGTGACGGCACCGGGGACGGGGAGTCGTAGTTTATTAGGGATTGAAGTATGCTTTTGTATGTGTCATTATCATCATGATAATGTAACTCATGTTTATATTAGTTTTTTGATATAGATGGCATTATTTTGAATGCAAATTAATTGAATTACGTTGTCCAGGTTTCTTCTAAGTTTGTGACCTTGAATTGAATTATAACTTATGGTGGTGATGGTCAATTTTTGTATGTGTCAATATGTTGAGGCTCTTCATTTTCATGCTTAAAGCTTTCATGAATGTTTTCTACCTCCTCTGTGTGTGGTCATGAATGTGGGAAAATGGGAAGCTGAAAAAGGTAAGAAATTTGCATACGACTTTGTTATTTTTATCTTTCTTATAAAATTTTCTGGTCCTAATGCTTGGAGTTGCTTAAAATCTTCAGCATGGTGACCATATTGAGGAGCGTTACAAAGAGCACATGGAGTGGGGAGCTGTTTTTGATCATCTTACTCATTTGTAAACAGCCACTGAATGGTAATTTTTTGTACAAGCTCTTACTGTAGAAATTCTGGCAACACATTGCATATCTTCATGATCTATGACTGTTGTAGACTGCTGTTGGATTGGATGATCTCAACACATTGCATTTCTTAATTCTTATGGCATGAAAATCTTTAAATAGATGTGTATTGGTATTTGGTTAGCATATGGATACTGATCTTGAGTTGGCTAGCAAATGGGAATCTTGCAAAAGAAAATCTGCTGATTTTGATGGTTATTGTGTCCACTTGTTCTATCCCCAGTCACTAGCTGCCAGAGCAGAAGTGTTAGAGTTGTTTTCAGTTGAGAAGCAATTATTGAGCTTTCACTGTTATAAGAAAGCTGGAAGGAGGAATATTTCCAATTGGATTTGCTAAGAAAGTTGCAACTAAAAATTCAGAGGCACAAAACAGTGTACTAGCTTCTGAAAGCAGGCAAGAGTGTTAGAGTTCTTTTTCCTTTGCAACTATTGACAATGATGTTCCACTTGATCATATTGGAAAAGGCAAAAAAAGGTTCAAGTTCACTGGTTGCTGGTTGATCCCTTGTATCACATCAATGCAATTTTTGAATCTGAAACTAGGACCTTTTGAATGATAAAGTGAAACAATGGTTCAGGAAATCTGTCGTAACATTAAAAAGCTAGATTTTGCAAAGAAGCATATAACAACCACCATTACTGCTCTTGATCGCCTCACCATGCTTGGTAAATATGATCTTTTCAGTATTGCTTTCAGCTTCCACTAAAAGTACAGTGCCTTCTCCAAAAAGGAAAAGAAAGTGAGTGAACATAGAGTTTCACTTCTTTATCTGCTTTCACTTGGAGTGCAGCTGTATGCTCTCAGAATTTTATTCATCCGTGATGTTCTTTCTTGATGGATCTGTATCAACGAGGAAGCTTCGTTAAAGTTTCACACAATTTGTTAAGTTAAAACTATTATGTTGGCAGTATCTGCTGTGGAGCAACTTCAGGTAATGGCTTCGAAGAGGCAATACAGGGAGGCAGCTGCTCAGTTGAAGGTATAATGTTTATAACAGACATGAATAGTTGGACTACTATTTTTTTTTTACTTGTATTCAGTGACTGCCAGAAACTATCTTGCTGCAATATTTTCTGAATTCTGTTGTGAGTATTTCAGGCAGTGAACCAATTGTCTAGTCACTTTGAAGCCTACAGGGACGTTCCTAAAATAACAGAACTGAGAGAGAAGTTCAAGAATATTAAACAAATCCTCAAGTCTCATGTTTTCTCTGACTTTTCAAGGTAAAATTTCACCACATGTCAACACACTCACTTGACTGAGACTAAGACTTGGTCGATCAGTTGATCCTTCAAAGGAGCAGATATGCTGCATTCATTGATGACAGTAATAAATGTTATTATTATCAGCATTTCTTTTCTACGACACATTGGCATACTAATATATCATCATGCTTTATCTTTTCTCCCATATCATTTCACATTAATATAATGGTGGACAACTTCCTTTGGAGAGCAATCTAGATGATGGCGTTGCCATTAATCTGTATTGCTTTACTATATTCTCATCCTTAGCTGTTGTTGGTAATCAACTGTTGCCTGTTTCTGTGCAGATCACTTATGGTCTTGAGAGAATCCTAATGCTGCTTCAGGTTGAAAAATAACATATATTTTTCAGTGATTCTTAGTCTTGCTTCCTTGCCTTATTTTTACTGAAGCATTCTGGGTACAATTGGCAGGGAGTTGATCATTTCAAGAAGATTCAATACTCAGAGGGTATTACATATGGAGAATTGTTTTCTGAGAATGAGTTAGTACTCTACTTGATCAACTATCTTTTTTTTTTTGCTACTATGATCTTGATTAACAGGTTACTATTCAAACCTACCCTATTTGACATTTTGTTATTCATAAGCTTGCTTCTCCTCTTAGGTTAACATTGATATTGCCATTTCTATTGTTGCAGTATTGTTTGGACTTATTCTGGAATCTTGACATTTCCTCTGTTGTTGTTACTGGTGTCAATTTCTTTGATCTTTGAATGTATGTTTGTTCATTTTTTTCTTGTGCTATCAATTTTATATTGGTCTGCTGCTGTTACTGTCAACTGAATTTGTAACCTTGTTCTTTCTATCAATTTTGTGGGTTAGGTGTGGATGCAGTGTTGGAATCAGCAGGACCAGATTGCATTGTTCCTGGGCAGGCTACACCCATTAAATTGCTTGGTCTGAAGGTACCCTTTTTCTTAATGATTCAGTATCATATTTTAGCTGAAGAATGGTTTCTGTAGTCTTGTGGACTAATATGTAATGTAGGTGTGAGATTCCAGTGCTCAGCACTTAACCTTTATTATTTGAATAATCATATGTTCTCTTGATTGATGAGTTTGGATATGTGGGAGCTTTACCTGTCAGTTGGTCTAGTCTAAAAATTTTGCTACCATGTCATATACTCATATGTGCAGACATGTTCTTAAGCTTTTGGAGGTTGGATAAAGCTTCTTATATCTATTGCATGTTTATGGGAAGTACCTGTTTGTCAAGCCTTTGGTTGGTATGAGCAAAGTCTTTATTCAAACGTAACAGTAGAAAACTTCTGACTTTCTGTTGTGAATCAGTTCAAACTTTTGACTTTCTGGCACCAATGATGAGTGTTAGTCCCAAGAAGATAACTGGTTTGTGGTCATGTTTACCATGATGAGTGCTTACAAAACATGACTGCTGAGACCACCAAATATGACCCTGCTTGCCCAATTTGTACAGAAGGAGAAAAACAAGTCTTCAAGATGTCCAGAAAGGTAATGAAAGGTAATGAAACTGGTTCTAAACATTCCACTAACGGTGCAACCTGATGAGAAGCAAGCTTAATAATTTTTTGAGTCAGTATTCTATACCGTCCTAATTTGAGTATATTGGATCAACACACTGCCCTCCAAGCACTAGTTAATATCCTGGATAAACCACAGAACTTGACAAGTTTATATCTCAATCCTAGCCAAGTTCCTGAACCTCTCATACCGTTATTGGAATTGCCTTTTCAAGCAATCCAGCAGTTGAGCTCAGAGTTGCTATTTCATCTTCTAGCCCAAAATCATTTTCAGCAAGATGAAAACTCAAAAAAAACTATAGCTCCACTCGTACAGCTTTTTAGGGACTGGAATTTTGACTTTACAACAGATAGCAGTCAAGGCATTGGAAAAGATCTCTATAATTTGGTCAAAAGAGCTTGTTCATGCCTTCTAACATGTATTTTTCTCTTTTTATGTATCCAGGTGCAAGATTGGTTGTATATGGATGGGGAAGATGCTGGTGCTAATGAGTTCCAAGAATGTCTTGATATCTTGAAAGCCACCGATAACCCCATATTTTTCAGTGCGTTACGAAGTCTTGATCTTTTTCCTTTGTTATTTAATCATTGTCATGTATATCTCGTTAGGAATCATTGTCATGTTTGGTTCCAAAATAGTTATTGATCTCCTTCAATGACCCATTATCATTAAACTGTATATCTCGTTAGGAATCATTGTCATGTTTCAAATTTGATTACCATTAGCATGAAACAAACTGTTAGGAGTGACAGGATTCATGTAGGCTAATATAATCACTCAAACATACTAATCACCCTCTCACTGATCCCTCCAATGTATTCATTTCGGTTTTAATCCTTGTTGAGAGCCTTCATGGTAAATATTTTCTTACTGAAACTGCATTATTTTACCACTGAGCTGCTGAGCAATGTGTTTGTGCTGGTGCAGGTATTGGATTCAGCTGTGAACACAATGAATAAGACATTTGTCGATGAATGAACTGATCTGCTAAGCCTTCTGGTTTTGATCATTTGCTATCAAACCAGCATTACACGGACCTATCAACTCTCCAACAGACCTCTCATTCTCCACCACATCATTTGCAGCACATTGGACATCACTAGAGGCGTGTTTCTGGCCTACAGTTCCTTGGGACACAACAATATCAACAGCTGCATTGGCAATCTCACCAGCAAAAACCACAACCTGTCCCATTTTTTCATTAGCAACACCAGAAGCAACCAGACCTGCAGCAGGACTTGGTTTTCCCATGGCGCACCCAGGCACTAGATTTTCACTTTGCCCAGCCTCATGAGTTACAGCCACAGGCAGGCCAGCAGACTCACATCCATCAATTGCATCAGTGACACCATGAATCGAGAAAGTAAACTCACCTGCATCCTTGTCACCTACCAAGCATGGACCAGAGCCATTCACCTCGTCAATTTTTTCTCGGATACTCGTGTTGTTACACTAGTAGAAAGGATTTCAGCTAAAGCACCATCATAGTTCTAACTTTGTTTAATGATTCATGAGTGTAAGTTTAACAACACTTTCTAACAGAATCTATAAACTCTTATCTTCACTGGATTCCAAAAAACTGATTCAAGTTCAACACATCAAAGATACTTTTATATGTGTTTTCTCTGACATTAGTAACTAGTAAACGTTTTTCTTAAGGACCCTAAACCACTGAAGTGCAACTAAACAAACACACTAGTCTGATAACCGAAAAAAACAAGGAAAACCATATGCTAAAATAACATAAACACTAATGTAAAAGAACATAAACACTCTAGACCTAAAAAAATCAAATGATCTATTCAATTATAATTGGATTCTTCTCGCTAGCACCTTCATCTTCGTTCTCCACAGGCTCCCTCCTGACTAAGCGGAAATCAGGTTGAGTCGGATTACCATTCATCTCCTCAGCAAAAATTCGCTCCAGCGTCTTGAAATAACCTAAGCGTCCAAGATGCATGCCAACCTTCTTGATCCCAATTTCACTGCTTTGCATCAGTTCGCGCATAAATAGGCGAACCTCTTGCAAATCCCTCGAATGCTCCCTTGAAACCATGGTTGTTGTGTTTTTTAACGCCTTTGAATGTGTTGATAATGAAAGAAGAGTTAATCTGGTTGAGGCATAAATAGAGAGGGAGTTCAACATTGGCGCTATATTTTCCCTCCATATAATTAGTTTCCCGAAATTAATCGTGGATCGAATCTCACAACTTCCATATCCTGCGTAATAAGATATGGATGGAGATATGGCAGCGTTGGCGGTTATTTCTGTTCTAGATTTTGCGCTTCATGAAGCGCAAATGTACGCTTCATAAAGCGTTACTTTTGATGGAGCGTTCTTTTTTAATTGGCCCCCCTTCAGGGTTTTGGCTTGCACATTTCAGCGCTTCATGAAGCGCTATGCTTAATGAAGCATAGCGCTTCACGACGCGAAGAAATAGGGTTTAGGGTATTGGTAGGGTTGGGGTATAGGGTTAGGGTCTTAACATGGAAATGAGTGTTAAATGATAATGTTTTATTTCCATTTTGAGCTTATTTAAATGGTAGGGTTAGTGTGACCTTTTGATCTTTAAATTCAAATTACAATTGCGATTATTATTTAGGGTTAATGAATGTTACATTTAATGCATAGGTTTTAGGGTTTGTTCAATTCAATTTAGGATTTTGTTTGTTGTTAAATGGTAGGATTAACGTCAAGAGTTAGGATTTTAGTTATTTTGGTTGTATATACAATATGGTTATGGTTACTTTGAGGTTTTAATCATTCCTTGCAAATTAGTTTAGCGATTATTATTTATTGTATGAATTAGGCTTATTTGTTAGTTATTGGGTGTATGGATATGTTGTATATATGTCACGATTAGTATGTTAAATGGATGAACCCTAAATCATGTTCATATCGTTCATCTAAACTCATTACCCTACACCCTTAATACCCTAAACCTTGAACCATACCCTAAATCCTAACACTAAACCCTAAACCCTAAACTCTAAAACAAACCATAAAACATAACCTTATCATTAATTATGAAGTACTTGAAAGGATGTCCATATCGTTCATCTAAATTCATAACCCTAAACCCTAAACCCTAAACCCTAAACCCTAAACCTTATCATTAATTATGAAGTACTTGAAAGGATGTTCATATCGTTCATCTAAACTCATTACCCTACACCCTTAATACCCTAAACCCTGAACCATACCCTAAATCCTAAACCCTACACTAACTATACCTTAAACCCTACCCTAAACCCTACCCTAAACCCTAAACCCTAAACCCTAAATCATATGTCCTTACTATACCCTATACCCTAAACCCTAAACCCTAAATCATATACCCTTACTATACCTTAACCCTAAATATTACTATACCCTAACCCTACCCTAACCCTACCCTAACCCTACACTAACCCTACACTAAACCCTAAACCGTAACCATTAAACGTAACCTTACCTAAATTTATGGTACTAACCCATATAAAATGAAATTTCAAGAATCGGTACCTTTTTTATTTTTCCAGTTTAATTTGAGCCCGGTTCGTTATATAAAAGGTTTAATATGAATAGAAAGGGTTCACATATTCAAATATACATTTCTCGATATATTATATATCTAGAAAATTATTTAAATTACAATATGTTTGGAACCGGTTATAATTTTATTTTTCAAACCCTAAAAATAGGTGAACCGGAATGTTTATTATAAATCCTGACCAAACCGAGTCGAAAATCCATTAGTTCAAATCAAAATCCTTGTCTATATACATTGATAGCCAATGCGGCACACTTGGTCCAGGTACACGCGTTTGAGGATATAGTCTACGGTTCGAAACGGGGGACGAGCGAAAGCCACCCTTTTTTTTGTCATGGTTTTTTGCGCACCATGATGTGTACCATTGCGCATCATGAGCGTAATTTTGCGCTTCATGAAGCGTCTATTTGCGCGTCATGAAGCACAATAATTAATAGCTTCAAATTGCTGCAAGTCTACAAGGTGATACAAACTGTTAGTGTCTAATTCATGCTATTTGTGAACGTGTAAATTCTTGTTTCCCGTGTGAACTTGTCAAATTCTAAATTCTATGTTTTTTCGAAGCTATAGCAATTCACTAAACGTTATTGAAACTTGTTTAACTTTAGTTCCATGTAAAAATAAGTGTCTACAATGCATAACATCAAAAGATTCATAACAATATGTATCCAACATTAATAACTCTAACATCCTACATTTGGGCTTAAACCATTAGAAACACGAAGTTCGCGCCATGTTTCCATCCGTTGTGTAAACGGATGGTCCCACCCCTTCACACTAGGGTCATGATTCCTTGTCCAATCTATCGGAGGAGGAGGAAGCGGCGCGTCATCCTTCAACCACACCTACAAAAAACAATATCTAACCATAAATAACAACAATTACACTTCAAGTAATCATAATTAAGTCATCATTAATTATACTTACTAGTATAAAGTGGTTTCTTTGTCCCACAAGAGCTATGGCATAAATCTTTGTCGGAGGGCGCCGATTGTCCCCTATACCCATCATAGGTAAGCATGTGTGTGATCCATTCCACGACAACATCACAAGAGCAACCTGGTGTAATGTGGCAAATATCAAACCACCAATGGGCATCTCGAGCCAATATGGTCGCATGCACGGGTTGTCCACATACGAAATACTCTGCAAAAGCTCATCGATAGTTGGCCTGTTCCCTACACGCTCATATATGACTCTGTTCCGCCTCAATTCAGCAGATAGATCCTTTCGAACTCTATGGTATTGTCCCTCTCCATATCCCAATACCTCTGCAAAGGATCTATAACCACAATGACCATCCGCCGCTACATCCCTAGCTCTCACAATGTAAGGAAACATGAAAGGGTTAACATTTTCAACACCAAAGTTCACCCCCAACCACACCACTTCTTTATTTTGAACTTGTTCATTCGTATCTACCATAATTTTCTTTTTGGCCTTGTTGGTTGAGCCCTTTGGCCTCCCACGCTTCTTTGCCGTCGACGTGATTTCCTTATTGCTCTCCTTTTCCTTCTCTTCTCTCTCCTTCAAATCATTGTCTTTCTTCTCCTGCTCATACTCACTCATCCTATGCTCAAGCAGAGTACTACTCCTCTTGGTTGAGCCCTTTGTAGACCCCTTTGGCCTTCCCTTTCGCCATGAAACAAGCATTGAATGTATCGGCTCAAGCAACGAAGAATCTTGGGGTATGACCATGTCTACAAATGACTCAGATATACCGTGCACCTGATCCTCAGTCAATTCTCCTCTCTTATACATCTCAATCATCAATTCCATTCTAACTTGGTAAATTGAGAGGGATACATTGTCTTTTATGGGCATGCGTTGTGGATCGATGCCGTCCCATACCACTTGATGCCAAAACGAGTGTATCTCAGTTGGCATTATGGGCTGCTTGTTGACGATGGCATGAGCAATCCTATGAGGACAAGGAAGACCCATGCGCTCTCTCCACCAATAATCATCACACTCAATCTCCATCTTTCCCTCACTCATCTTTTTGTGTAGGCTGTAGAACATATTCAACAACTTCTTAATGCAGTGTGTTGATACTCTATAAAATAGACGAACAAATATCGTCCTCATTTCCTTAGGGACCCCTTCCAACTCTGTCGGTAGCTTCGTACGTGCCATCTCAAGATCTCCCCGCAAACCACCAACTTGGGACACAATCTGATGGTGAATCCTTCCAATCACCGTGTTAAAGCCTCCTCGAGAACTGTCAAGTATCTTTTTAAGCACATGGTGCATGCCCTCCACCCTGAAATAAACATAATTTCACTTATTTTTCTTAATATAAATTAATAAATCAAGGTACATATATAGGCCTAAACTTACCGATTCGTTGTTCTCGTCTGAAAGTGAAGTCAATGCTCCGTCCATGCTCTTACTATCAACTGCTTGTAAGGCCCAAGCCATGACTTCTCAACATATGGCATGAGCCCTGGCCAACGCTCTTTCACTTTGAGAAACCTCTCCTCATATTTTCCCTCAGTTGATGACATAAATATGCCCCAACACCTATGAGCAAATCTTTCTGCAGCCTTGAGGTCTTTTAGAATACAAAGAGCATACGCTTTAATGTTCATCTTCACGTGCACCCAACACATGAGATGTTTTACTTCGTCCCCAAATATAGCGTCCTTTGCATTCATGATCGCCTTCTCTCGATCTGTAACAATCGCATTTGGCATTTCCCCAATTCTGCAAACAAACGCTTCAACTGTTTCAACACCCATGTATAGCTTTCGGTGTCTTCCTTAGAGATAAATGCAAAACCGATGTTGAATGATTTGTTAGTGCACGTGAATCCAACCATCTCTAGTAATGCCATGTCGTACCTGTCCAAGTATGACATGTTAATACAATTGTGAAAACAAAACAAAAGGATTAAATAACATATTCAAAGTTTAGAAAAGTGTACCTATTTGTCTTATATGTGTTGTCCATAATGACAACATATGGAAACAATCTCAGTAGATGCAACGAGATCGGGTGGACGAAGAACAAGATCTCTATATGATCTGAATTATCCATCCTCTTCGGAAAGAAACGATATTCGTTTCGTTGCAAGAAATGTAGCGCATATTGGGTTACCGTCATATTTCCACGATCCTCGATTAGAAACTTTGCCCTCATATTTGAAACTTGTTTCGTCGATGTCACATTACCAGGATATAGCGCCCTCAATTCCTCGACTATTCTCCTTGGAGGCACATATATGTAGCTCAAATTCCTAACCAACTCCTTCTGAGCTTCCGTCATTCGTCCCATAAATGAATAACCAAGTAAACTACTTGGGAGGTCATGGTTGTGAATTCCGCACCCAACAGTTAATGCCCATTTTCCCGTTGACTTGCTTCGAACCCCAACCAACTCAAACTTACAGTTGCATTTGCTCTGAAGTGTCCGTACACTTGGTGGTCTAACAATTGGGAGTACTTCACCCTTCTTTCCAGAGGAAGAATACATCAACAGACCCCTGTACTTATACTTTTTTTCCTATTGGACCCCTGTACTAAAAAATGTTCAAACAGACCCCTGTATTGCCCCCAATTTTGCCTATTGAACACTTTCAATCTTATTCTCCTTCCAGTGTACATCACGCACTTTATGTGTCATGTTATTTTGCCAAATAAGCCAAAATGGTCAAATACATACATGTTATTTTGGCAAAATACGTACATGTACGTATTTGACCATTTTGGCTTATTTGACAAAATAACATGACACATAAGGTGCGTGATGTACACTGGAAGGAGAATAAGATTGAAAGTGTTCAATAGGCAAAATTGGGGGCAGTACAGGGGTCTGTTTGAACATTTTTTAGTACAGGGGTCCAATAGGAAAAAAAGTATAAGTACAGGGGTCTGTTGAAGTATTCTGCCTCTTTCCAGATCTATATTTGCCATGCCTATGACATGCAAGCCTGACCATTGTTTGGTTTGATGTTTTTATCGTCAACATCATCATTCTTTCACGACCGACCTTCCTAGCCCAATTTAGCATGTCTTCTCCATTATCCCACACAGTATCATTCTCAAAATCAACAGAAAAATCCTTCCTAGGTACCTACGTATATAATATCACAACTTATCTTAATTCATCGAACATGTATACTATGCAATAATAGTAACACATTATAAATTTCAATAAATTTTTTTAACACAACAATCGAAATCATGTATTATCTTGAAAAATATATTACTACTTCAACTAAATCGTAAATTACCTCTGATTCAACCATCTCGTTTTCAGACTCAACTTCCTCTTCTTCTTCAACACTCATTGATGACTCTGACTCTTCTTCCAAGGAGTGCGATTCGTCTTCTGATTCATACGATGAATCCGAAAATTCTGTTTCGGATGACATTGTTCACTATGCAGTTTGTTATTCAAAAAAATTAGGTTTGGTGGATAAAAAAATTTTCGTTGTACGTGATTGATTATCGTCGACCGAATTATGTTTGTTTTTCGTGTGCGACTGAATAAAGGGTCGCGCGATTCTAACCGCCGCAAACCCTACGCATCATGAAGCGCTGCGCTTCATGGTGCGCAGGAAACGCGGGTATCCGACCATTTCCTGTTTCGCCGACGCGCTTCATGGAGCGCTGCGGTTCATGAAGCGCAGCTTTCCTTGTGCGCCAGGATAAAAATTCCTGTGCACAAGGCAACAGTCTAAAAAAATGGAATTTTTTTATAAGGAAAGTAGTTAGAAAGGCCCGCTAAATAGGGCTGGGCAAAAAAACCGTAACCGAAAAACCGAACCGAAAAATCGACAAACCGATCACTTTTTACCGTTAACCGAACCGAAACTTTTTTTTTATCGGTTACGGTTAACCAACCAATACTTTTAACGGTTTAACGGTTCGGATACGGTTATTAATATTTTTGCGGTCGGTTAACCGATGAACCGATAATATTTTTAATATATATTATATGTTTTTAGAAAGGGAATTATTATATATATATAATAAGGTTTAGTTAAAAATAAATATATTTTAACAACTAATAACTATTTAATATCTATTGCAATTTATTTCAATACAATATCCAGTAGTAAAAGGCCGAAAGGAGTGAAATCCATAACAAAAATAACTTATTTACATTCTGTTGTGGCTTTTGTTTTGTCTTATTGTGTCATTTATAAGTTGTGTTAATTGTTAAATGTTGGAGTAAATAGGTAACGATTGGCTTTATTGTGTCAACTGTCAGCTGTGTTAATTGTTAATTAAGTAAAATATACACTGGAATCAACAAGACGAGAGCATAGCACGTATACAGTAAGTAAATTTCATTTATTTTCCCTTTTCAATTAATCTCTTACATTATCTTTTTTTTTGTCCTACTAATGGTCCAACTAATCTCTTTGAATCTGAATGGGACCATATCTAGTGGCGGATTGTAAGTAAAATATACACTGGAATTAACTAGATGAGCATAGCACATATACAGTAAGTTGGGTTAATTATTAAATGTTAATTAGGTAACAATTGGGTTTTGTTTTCAACAGGTACATGATTTGCTTATTAATTTCTAAAACAAAAATTAATGATTATTAATAATCAAGCATCGATTTGCTTTTGTTTTGGCTGATTTTTTATTAAAAAAATAAAAATAAAATAAGTCGGTTAACCGATAAACCGTACCGAATTTCACGGTTAACCGATAGCGAACGGTACGGTTATGGTTATTGAAATTTACTAACCGAAGTTCCGGTTAACCGATTTCCGGTTAACCGAAACTCCGGTTAACCGACCGTGCCCACCCTTACCGCTAACAAACTAGCGGTTTTTCTAGAGCATCATGACGGATGAGGTTTCGAATATCCGGATCAAAAGTGAGAGAAACAGATGAGACACGTCGAAAGGAACCAACAATGTAGTCCGCCATCGAATTGCATTCTCGAACGACGTGAGTGATACTCCAATACCAGAACCAAGCAAGTAAGCAATGGATATCCGCCTGCAACATCTCGATCTCCCACGAGCAACGCTAGTCACCAAGAATAGCATTGACCAACTGCAAGTTATCGCCTTCAATCTGGATATGGGATATGCCACGTCGAGTGGCCTCAAGAATCCCTTGTCTTAAGGCGATGGCCTCGGATGTTAGAATACACTGTCGACCAATCAGTCCTCCGTCAAAGAAGATGGGGGAGTCGCCGTGATCTCGGAGAATAAACCCGAACAAGGCCACACCATCAGCGTTCACTGCACCATCAAAATTAAGCTTAGTAAAGTTCATTGCGAGGTTTTTCCACTTAGTGTGTTTTCTCTTGTCCCACGTAACCTGGGTTCTGCCACAGGGGCTTGAGACATCAACATTTTTAGCATTTTTTCATTCTGTTATTTGACTGCGAATAAATTTGCATAAGTTGTTCTAGGGTATTGTATGTCTATTGTTGGTTGAGTCAAAGATTGTTTTCGTTATAAAAAAAAACCAAATGCCCCGCCAGGAATATACTAGGGCCTCCAGTTCATCCTTAGATGAGCATGCCCTAATCGCATCTAGAATTTGGCTTGGTGTTTTCCCTTCTGGGTCGATTTGGTTCACAATTCGGAGTAATTTAGGGTTGATTGAGTGTAGTGTGGTTTTGAATTGGTTCGGTTGCACGCTAGTATGATGTGGTTGATATCCTCATTAATGCTATTACACGCTACACATCCTTGCACAACCGGGATGTGATTTGCCGCATGGCAGTCCTATAGCCATATCTCTTCTCTAGATTATGTCTTTTTTTAAGAATACTATACTAATAAATACAAGTTTTATTAGAGTGTCATGTGAAAAGATATTTTGCTAATTATTCACAATAAGATGGAAAAATTACTCGAATTTGTATTAAAACTGGTATTTAAATATATATTTGTATTAAAAGTAATTGTTTTATATGCATTAGAACGAATCGTATGTGCATTAAAACTCATCTTGTTTTTGTGTGCATTAAAATTGTTTAATGTTTATACATTAAAACTATGTATATAGGTGTATGCAATGTTCTAAAAAATACTAGACGGGGATAGGCGTGGAATGAGGCCAACACCTAGGCAGCTAGGGGGGCCTGGGTGTATTAGTACGATTTTAATGATATAGGGTTATTATTAGTAATTTAGTGAGAATATAAAAAAAAAACTTTCACAATGTCTCTATATAAATTGTATAAATTCAATCATAGAGCTCACTTAAGAGGCCGCTCAAACCGTTTATTAGACCATTGGATGTATGCTTGTGCATCAAAACAAACCCAATAAAAATGTTACTTATTTATGTATGTGCATTATAACTAAACGTGCGTGCATCGAAATGAATGAAAAGCGCATATTATTTATGTTCATGCATCAAAAATAGCTAACTATAGGCAGAGACCTTATTGTGCACATAAATAAGGTAAAAAAACGTTCGAAATCAATGCATTATGCCCGTCAAAAACTCAACGCACAATTATCTAGTTTTAATGCTTATTAAACTAGTTTTGATGCACATTCAAGGCAAAATCAATACACATGATGATTGCGTTCACCGGAAACGAATTTTTGAAAAATAACGGAAAAAAGCATATACGTCGTATTTTACCCCCTTTAATGATGGTCTAATCTAAAGCATTGTTTTTTTAGAAATCATATGGAATCTACCTAGTACAATACTAAAGCAGACACTAAGTTAGTACAAAAATTTGAGTCACGTGTCACAATCTGCCTATTTTTTCTCCTAGAATTGTTTTAATAATATTGTTGTTCAAAAAATCACTCCACTTTCAATCTTTTCTAGAATTTGAGTCACGTATCTCATGACTGTGCATAGATTACAGAAAGTTGAATCAGGTGACAATGAAGAACAAATATCTATTGCCAAGGATAGATGACTTATTTGATCAACTTCAGTGTGCAAAGATATTTTTGAAGATAGACATTCGATCAGGATATCATCAGTTAAAAGTAGCTAAAGATGACATTATCAAGACAGCATTCAGAACTCGATATGAGCATTATGAGTTTCTGGTAATTCTATTTGGTTTGACTAATGCACCAGCAGAATTTATGGTATGATGAACAAGGTATTTCAATCTTTTCTAGATTGATTTGTGATTATCATTATTCATTATATATTGGTATATTCGTGGAGTATAGATGAGCATGTTGATAATTTGTGTACTGTGCTACAAGTCTTGAGGGAAAAACAGTTGTTTGCTAAACTGAGAACGTGTGAATTCTGGTTGGATCATATGGTATTTTTAGGACATATAGTATCTGGAAGAGGTATAGAGGATTGATTCTAAAAAGTTTGTAGCAGTGGTAAACTGGAAAGCATCAACTACAGTTACATAAGTTTGTATCTTTCTTAGTATGGCTGGATACTACAGACTATTAGTGGAAGGATTCTCTATTATAGCTGCACCACTTACTAAGTTGCTATGAAAGTAGGGGTGTTCAAAAATATCCGATCCGGTCAATCCGATCCAGTGATCCGACGATCCGATCCGCGAAAATCCGAATCCGTTGGAAAATTATCCGAATTCGATCCGATCCGAGAAAATTAGCCGGATCACCGGATCGGATACGGATCGGGTCGTCAAACCCCCCGGATATCCGAGGGTATAATACTATACATATATATTTTGTGCAATAACAAAAAGTATAATAGTCCAAGTAGTTTTATGTGTTTCGACTTCCTAGTACTACCCTTTTTTTATTGTTTTTCTAATTATTTTTAATATATTTCACCCCACAAATACAATTAACAATAAATAAAACCTAAATCTACATTTAACACCCCATTTATTTTTATTTAAATTATTTTTTCTCTTTCTTTTATGCGGATGATTATTTGGATCATGATTTTTGGGTGAAATTTACCGATTGAATAAATTATTTGGAACTTAAAGACAAAAAAATATATAAAAATATGAATATTCGGATATTCGGATATCCACCACAAATATCCGATCCGATCCGAGCTATATGGATCGGATATCCGGGTATACCCGGATCGGATACGGATATGGTTTTAGAGAAAATTTTATTGCGGATATCCGATCCGATTAGCCGGATCGGATCGGATATCCGGTTATGAACACCCCTATATGAAAGTATGCTTCATTCCATTGGTATTCTGCGTGCCAACAGGGCTTTAATGAGTTAAAGCACCGACAGACTACAACAACAATACTGAGAATTTTTACAGGTACAAGAGGATTTGCTGTTTGCACTGATGTTTCATATAAAAGTCTTGACTGTGTCTTTATGCTGGATGGAAAGTAATTTCTTATGCATCACGACAGTTGCGACCACATGAAATTTCTTATCTTGTACATGATTTAGTGCTGGCATCAGTAGTATTTTCCCTAAAGATTTGGCAGAAATTATTTATATGGAGAAACATTCTAAATCTTTACTGATCATAAGAGTTTGATATATTTGATGAGCCAAAAGTAGTTGAAAATGAGACAACGACGCTGGATGGAACTACTGAAAGATTATGATTGTACAATCAAGTATCATCCGGAAAAGGCCAGTGTTGTAGCAGATGCTTTGAGTCAAAAGTTCAGTGGTATGATGGCCAATATGCACATGACTTCATTATCAGATTTGATTTCTTTCCGAGATGTAAATGCTAGACTACAACTAGACACAGATGGAGTACTGATTGCTACTTTGAAGATTCGGCCAATGCTGAAACAGAAAATTAAAGATGCAGAAATAAGAGATGGAAAGTTGATAGAAATTATTGAACAGGTTCTACAAGGTAAAGAAACGCCATTTGACATTCAGGATGGCACATTGATGTTTGGCTCATATTCATAATGTTTTTCATTTTAGTATGTTACGACGAAATTGATCTGATTCGTCACATGTGTTAAAAGATTCAAAAGTACAGCTTGCAGAGATTTTGAGCTATATAGAGGAATCGATCATGATAGCAGATTACATAATCAAACAGTTACAGAGGGAGATTCTGAAAGTAATTTAGAAGAATTATGGTATAGAGGAGACAAGTTGTGAAACAAAGGATTAGATGAGAAAGTCATATGAAAAGATAGCGAATTTTGAGGACAAAATTCTTATAGAGGGGGAGAAATGTAACATCCCCAACCAAAATGCATACGTCATTCGGCATTCATATAAGATTAAGAGCATATGCATAGCATATAAGTATGATATATAGTGAATTTTTAAAAGTAATATTTATTTTCTAATTAAGTTTATTATATTTTAAAAAGTTTTTAAGAAAAAGTTAATTATTATTTATTTTAGGATAAAGTTTGTAATAAAAGAGATTTGAGGGTGGAAATCGTAATTTTCTAAAGTGAATTTGCCGACTTACGTTATTATATATATCATCATCTTCATTGTCTTCATTTTTAAGAAATGGATAAGACAAAAAAAAATGAGAGATGGTACGTACAGAGAAGAAAGAAAAATGAGAAGTTTGATTGTTTTGGATTTCGATTGTTTTATTGGATCTGGTACAAGATCTCTTTTATCGAGTTTTAATTCTAAAGTACAAGCGTGATTTAGTAAGTTTTTAATTAGTTAATGGTTTATCTGGATTTTCCTAATTTTTCCAGATCTAGATCTACAGTTGCTTTTAATTTGAAAATCGGTTGATCTATAGTTCTCAAAAGGTGTTTTCGATATCGGGTTTATATTCGGTAAAAGATTTCAGAGTGATTTTAGGGTTTCTCTTTGTAATGATATTAGGGAGACCTTTGATCAAGTTTTTCAGAAAGGTTTGAACTAGAAAAATGTTCTTCTATATATATAGTTTATTGTTGTCAAGTTTTAAAGGATTTGCAATTAGGCACAAGAAGTTATAATGCATTCTGGCATTTCATTGCATTTGGGGTTAGAGTTTGTAAGAGTAAATAGCCTAATTTGCATTGGGTTATATATAGGAACACAAGTAATAGATCGTGGTCAAAGAGAAAGGGAAGAGATATAGTATCTGTCTTGAACAGGTGAGCATAGACCGGAGATTCAACCCTATGTGCTATATGTGAAATATGAATATATGCGCTATATGTGGTATATGAGGTATATGAATATATGTGCTATATGAGCTATATGGATATATGTGTTATATGGATTATATGGATAGATGTGATAGCTCTGAAATTTCCAGAGTTGTTTGCACAAAAGGTATGTTAACAGATGACATATGATATATGGTTACAGGATGCACTTGATTGCATAGCATATTGAATGAGATTAAAAGGATTTGTGACTGTCTTGTCCTGAATTTGTATACAAAAGAGACCTACGGGTCATACATGAGGCCTGAGATGCCTAAGAGATGGTAATTGATCAAATGAGGCCTAAGATGCCTAAAAGTCGGTAATGGATGTAATGGAAAAAAAAGGAAAAAGAAAAGAAAAGTTGGTATATGAAAAAGAGTCGGTAATGGAAACCCGGGGCAGATTCAGGCTTGAACAGTTCACAGAATAATAAATTGGATACATCGGCATTTGCATTTGCATAGTAAATTCCTATATGACATATGTATAATATGTATGTATATGTACATGGATTAAATGTTTGACTCTGTGTGAATTAATTGATGATGGTTTATATTCACTGAGTATGCGACTCACGTAAATCGCAAAACAATTTTTCAGGTTCAGCTAGTTTTTGCTGATGTGTGTCTTTGTTAAAGGTCCCATTCATACAGGTCGGTCGGCTGAAGCTCAATGCAACCTTCTCCTCCACATTTTGCATCATAGACATATGAGTTGTAATATAAGTTAAGAGTGACATATGTTTTAGTATGAGTAGTAATGGCATAGAACTGTGTGTGTGCAACCTTTTATGGTTGTTAATTCCGCTTTGTGCTTATATGGATAATTGTTATATGTGAATTATCTTTTTATATAAGAGATAAGTATTACTAAGTATACGTCATAGGGTATAAGGGTGTCACAAAGTAAGAGTAATAGAGAACCTTAAGGTATGTTATCATGATATATTCATTATATTGGTTTTCATTCATTTGTGATACATTAGCTATTTTCAGGGTTCATCCTAACAAATATATTCCCATTAGTTGTTTATGGAGTTTATAATATTTCCTGGTAACCTCTACACTAACTTATTCTCATTTTACACATAAACTTCCCTTTTCACTTGACCCATCTCCTAAATTTTAACTATGATTTAGATTGAAGCAAAGACAATTCAACTCATCGATCTTGGATTTACACTGAAGCGCTCGGGCTTAAACTTTGAAGTAATTCAATATGAAATCGGGCACAATAAACACAAAAAAATACAAGTTAGAAGATGGATACAAGTACACAAAATTTTATTCTAAAACCAATTAGTAATAGGAGAAGTCTATACAACTATAAAAACTCTCCCTCAATAGACCAATAAATGATCTATCTATTGAAACAACTATATATTGAAATAGAAAATACCATTAACAAATAATTGCATAAATGATATTTCTTTTGAAATAGAAAATACCATTAACAAATAGTTGGAGTTTGGAATACGAATGGGCACACCAAGTTGTCACAATCAGTGCACCATATCATGTGTGTTAGCCTCTTACGTTCCTTCTTGAATGTTATAAGAACAATTGTTTGAACTTTCCTTTGCATTATATTTGTTGTAATTGACAAAAGATAGAGCTAACATATAATTAATTGGCTAATTTCAAAAGATAGATTTGTTTGAACATACAATTTCTATTCTAATTCAAATAATATATACATTCATCTATGCCCACTTATAAAATAAATAAAAATAAACACGAAATCCTATCCCGTCCATCGGACGGGTCAAGCCTTCTAGTATATTAGACATTTATCTTCTTTTAATTTTAAGATGTGAAAAGCTCTTTCTTCCCAAACATTACTCAAAAGTGGTAAAATATTTTTTTTGATCAAGTAAGATTTAATAAGGGGTTAATTACCCAATACCAGAAGCATCCCGAAGGATGAGAGCATTGAGCTCTGGGTGGTTGATTAAAGTCGCATAGGGGTAGTGGTGTGTGAGTTTTACAATTTTGTCTGCAACCTTGTTTCCACTCATGTATGTATGGGAGAAGTTTACCGAATCTAACGTTGAGCACATCATTCGGAGATTTCTGCGTGTAGTATGATCGTGTCTTTTATTCATTATGCCCCTAGTCTATGTGTTTCTTCTCTACTGTTTCTCAGAATAAACCTGATGGTAATGCTTCTATCTTGTGTCTTTGATTCATTTGCATTTAATTTGTACCAATCGTGTCGTGGTTTTTTCCATTTTTGGGTGCTCTATTTCTACTTGGGTTAGTTTAAAGAAGGGAAAGAGAGTTAAAAAAACCAATACCAAAGAATATCAGTCTACCCTAATACATTATAAAGCAGAACCCAAGTCTGTTGTAAAATTTGCGCCACGTAGCATTTTTTGAATAAATTAATGTGAAATTATATTTTAATAAATTTTGTTGGAACGATGTTGGGACCTCTGGTTCTAAACATCGGAACAACGATACAGTTCTCCGAGTTTTGATAATGACAAACGCTATAAGGGAACTAATGTGCTTTGATCAAGTATTTCTAAGGAACACAGGTTGAGCAAAGAACTTCCATGAATGACCAAAGATCACAGAAGCATACAATGAAGAGTTCCCATCAAGGGAACTCTGAAGATGAAAGTTCCCATGTAATGGGAACTCCCAGGAATGACCAGAGAACACAGGTTTACACGATGAAGAGTTTCTCTCAAAGGAACTCTGAAGAGGACAGTTCCCACGACATAGGAACTCACATGTGAAGACAAGGACCGGTCAGCGCATATCACGGGATCCTGTCTTGGACAGGATGAAGGCACAGTTTGAGGAGCAGACTGTCACGATTGATCCAACGGTCCGATCAGTTCAAGAAGTTGACCTAGTTCAAATTGAAGTCACATGTGAAGAAAGTACAACTTGGGCATCAAGCAAAGGGCATTTCGGACACAAATGAAAGATGTGATTGAAGCCCAAGTTCACTCGAGTATAAAGCCAAATGAATAGTACTCGGACTGAGCACTTCTCCCAGAACTCACAAATACCCACAACAGAGAAAGAGCAAGAAAAAGAGAAGTCCCCGGCGGCGAGTGTCTGATCTCGACGACGGTGAAACCAAGTTCCCAGGAGCAAGGGAACTGCGATTCGGTGTAAGGTTTGAGTTACTTATTTAGTGATTGTTGTTCGCTTAGGAACTCAGTTGAGAAGATTCATTAGTGTTGCTAGAGTTAGGTAGAACTCATAGGAACAGAGAAGTTTGAATCTGGCTATTTGTAACTAAGGAACAAATCAATAATATAAGTAAGTCATTCAAATTCCTCCAAGCGGAGGTAGAGGTTTACCCATACAACTAGTTGGTTGTAGTGGGGTTCCTCTATAAGGGAACTGTGTTCAGTCTGTCTTTCTAATACTTGCGATAGTTTCTTCCGCTGCCTTGGGAACAGCTTAACAGCCAGTTCCCAAGCTCTAGCTAACCGGTTACGATCCAACAATTGGTATCAGAGCAAGGCTGCTCTAGATTTGTGTTAGCATCGCAGGTTTCAAAATGGCTCACGAACTCACCCAAGTCGGTCACAACAACAGCAAGCCACCAAGGCTCATCACTGGTAGATTTGAAGTATGGCAACGCGACATGAAAAATTGGATGCGCAGCCAGGACTACCAGGCTTGGTGCGTTATAGAGAAAGGGAACTTCAAAATTGATCCAGCTATTGAGAATGACCTCTCCAAATGGGGGCCAAATGAGTATAAGTGTATGGAGGCCAACTTCAAGGCCATACAATACCTCAAGAACGCTATGACGGTGCAAGACTGTGATAGGGTGGCAAATCTAGACACAACGAAGGAAGTGTGGGAAGCCATCCAACAAATGCACATTGGGAACTCAGACCTCCGAGAAGATCTTCAAATGAATGCGAGGAGGGAGTTCTTCAATTTCCAAATGGAAATGGGAGAATCCGTCGATAGTTACCAATCCCGTTTCGAGGGACTTTGCACTAAGATGGCTGGTCTTGGGATCACTAAGGAGGAAATCACTGATAAAATGAAGGTTCAACAACTCTTCAACGGGCTGACTGGAGAGTGGGCAAATGAAAGAACGATGTTCAAGGAGAACCCTGAAAACAGAACTCTTATGCTTCACCAGGTTTTTGGAAAACTGGTGGGACATGAGAAAAGAAAGATAGATGACAAGGAGCAAAAGAGGGCACACCAAGGGATCGCCCTCAAACTTGAAAAAATGCTCAAGTCTGTTCAAGAGCAACATGAAGAATCTGAAGAAGAAGAGGATGAGGAACTAGTCCTCGTAACAGGGGCCCTTCGATCCTTCTACAAGGGAAAGTTCAAAAAGGGAAATGGGAACTCACAGAAAGGACAGAGTTCCCAAAGAAAACCTGCTGAGAAGGATCTTTCGGACGTCACATGCTACAAGTGTTACAAAAAGGGACACTTCGCAAAGGAGTGCCCACTGGGAACTAACGACCGTAAGCAAGGGAAGAAGGCCTACATCGCCACCTGGGACGATGACGAAGACGAAGATCCCGAATCTTGGGCATCACCTGACATGTGCGCAATGGCCATAGGAGACACCACTGGGGAACAACCCAGTGAGGTAACTACTGAATCCGTTCTTGCTTCCTTGAATAATTATGAAAAGCCTGAGTTACTAAAAATTCTTTCAAGCCTTGTTAAAGACAACATTAAATTGCAAAAGAAGTTGAAAAAATCGGAACACATAAATGCTGAACTAGTCGGTCTTAAGCCATGTCCCAACTGTGTGTCCCTTCTAGAAAAACTTCAGTCCTATTTGTCTCACATCGTAAAACTCGAAAATGAGCTTAAAACTCTGGAAAGTGATGAGAACATCCTTCTACAAAACTTAAGTAAAACAAAAGGGAACTCTGAAGCCTCTAGTTCCCAAACCAAGTTTGTCCCTGCTAGACATGGAATAGGGTATGAATCAGAGAGCCCTAGAAAAGGAAAGTCCCCTTTGAGTGAAAAAGAGATCAATGAGTGTAGGGCCCTAGAGCTTCAATGTGAGAAACAGAAAAATGCACACTTAGAAGAGAAAATCCGTGTTCTGGAAAGTGGGGTGAATGGAGAAGTAGATTATTACACTGGGAACACTGGACCTAAGTTGTATGTTCAAATAGCTAAGGGAAATAGGTCTAGAGTATACAACAAGGAAACTATGGATAGGAACAGGATACAGAGACCCCATCCTAAGTACTACCTAGGAGAATACTATAAGACATGCTGGAACTGTGGTGCTCATGGGCACTACAAGGAAAGCTGTCCCAAAGCTAAGGCCCAATCTCAGAGAAACCACGAGTACTGGAACAGGCAGAATCAATAAACCAACAAGCCTGCTAGAGTTCCCACTAAAAGAAACAACCATAGGAACTTTGCCTATAACAAGTACTCCCGTGACATTAACATTGCTGATTATGTGCCATTTGAGATTGTCTTCCCTTGCAAGGGACCAGGCAAGAGTCATCTTACCTGGGTCTTCAAAAACTAACTTTTCTTGTAGGTGGCAGTGAGGGGGAACAGCACATGGGTCATTGACAGTGGATGTTCTAACCACATGACCGGAAACAAAGACAACCTCACCTCACTCCGCCCAAAGGCCGAAGGAGGTCACGTGTCCTTTGGCAACAAAAACAAAGGGGAGATCATAGGAACAGGGGAAGTGCTACTCAACAAATCAATCAAGATCAGCAACGTTAACTTGGTGAAAGATCTGGGTTTCAATCTCTTGAATGTTTCTCAAATATGTGATCAAGGGAACAACATTGTCACCTTTGATTCAAAAGAGTGTCTGGTGATCAACAAGAAAACCAACAAAATTATCCTGAAGGGAAGAAGATCCAACAACATTTATGTGGTGGATACAGAATTTGAGCCACCAAGGAAATTGTGCTTGGCAAGTTCTCTCGATGAAATGGAACTCTGGCACCGAAGGTTAGGACACGCAGGTATCAATCAAATCTTGAAGCTTTATCTACAGGATCTAGTCATTGGTCTCCCACGAGTCAACCTTGAAGGAGTCAAGATGTGCGAAGCATGTGTTCATGGGAAGCAGACCAGGAGCTCGTTCAAACCCAAGAAGGTGGTCAGCACTACAAGACCATTGGAACTAATGCACATGGATCTCTGTGGTCCCATGGACACTGAAAGCTACGCAGGAAAAAGGTACATGTATGTCTTAATTGATGACTTTTCGAGATTTACATGGGTACTTTTCTTGAGATCAAAATCAGATACATTCAAAGAGTTCGAGAGACTAATCAAGAAGATGGAAGTAAGCATGGGAATAAAGCTCAAGTCACTCAGATCTGACCACGGAACTGAGTTCAAGAACTCAGAGTTCCTAAGGTACTGTGACAACAATGGTGTATCCCACAATTTCTCAGCTCCTCGGACTCCTCAACAAAATGGTGTCGTAGAAAGGAAAAACAGAACTCTAGAAGACATGGCAAGGACCATGATGCTTGAGAGTGGAGTTCCTCCAAGTTTCTGGGCTGAAGCCATCTCAACAGCTACTTACATTCTGAATCGAGCAATGACAAGGCCCATGATCAAAAAGACATCCTACAAGCTTATCAAAGGAAGAAAGCCAAACCTCTCTCATCTAAGGACCTTTGGATGCAAATGCTTCGTCCACAACAATGGGAAGGACAACCTCGGCAAATTTGACCCCATGAGCGATGAAGGGATATTCCTGGGATACTCTTCCCAAAGCAAGGCGTACAGGGTCTACAACAAGAGGACCAAGAAGATAGAGGAAAGCATTCACGTCATCTTCGACGAAAAATCTGTAAAGATGGGAACGGAAGCGCAAGGAAAGGGAACTCTATTCAAGCTGGTCAGACAAGAAGAAGAAGAAGACGAGGATGAACCAAGAAAGAGAGATGAAGACTATCCAAGTGGGAACAATGCTCCACAATCAGGGAACAACGAAGGAGATCAAAACTCCACAGATCAAAGCTCCTTTGAAGTTCCCTCCTCAACAGAAGAACCGCAAGATGCATCGAACTCTCTTGTTCCCCAAAATGAAAGTATGCCAGAATCCAGTGTTCAGGGGGAACAACGAGGGAACTCCGCAGAGAATCCTGACGAAAGTCCCAGCGAAGAAGTTGAGCATAACTGTTCCCCTGAGGAAGAGGAGGCACAAGACACAGATGAAGAAGAGTCAAGGGAACAGGTTGATGTCTCGAACATTCGAACAAAAAATTACCACCAAAAGAGAGATCACCCTATTGACAACATCATCACTCCATATGACAAAGGTGTTCTGACTCGCTCCTCTCTCAATAATTTTTGTGCTTTTAATGCCTTTGTCTCCTTAGTGGAACCAAAAAGCATCAAAGAAGCCCTAAAGGACCCAGACTGGATCCAAGCCATGCAAGAAGAACTACACCAATTTGAGAGGAACAAGGTGTGGAAGCTAGTTCCTAGGCCCAAAAACAAGAATATCATAGGAACTCGATGGGTCTTTCGAAACAAGCTCGATGATACTGGAGCCGTAGCTAGGAACAAAGCTCGTTTGGTTGCTCAAGGCTATAGACAAGAAGAGGGGATCGACTATGACGAGACCTTCGCACCAGTTGCAAGGATCGAGGCCATCCGTCTTCTCATAGCCTATGCAGCCCACAAAGGATTCAAGCTATACCAGATGGATGTAAAGACGGCATTTCTAAATGGGCACCTCAAAGAAGAAGTATACGTAGCTCAACCCCCAGGATTCGAAGATGAGAAGCTACCCAACCACGTCTACTTCTTGGAGAGGGCCCTCTACGGATTCAAACAAGCTCCTCGAGCATGGTATGACAGGTTTGCTCAGTTCCTTCTGTCTCATGGATACCTTCGAGGTTCCATAGACAAAACCCTTTTCCTTAAGAAAGAGTCTAAGGATATCTTGATTGTTCAAGTTTATGTTGATGACATTGTTTTTGGAGCAACTAACGAAACTCTTGTAAAGAAATTTAAGGACCTCATGAGCAGTGAGTTTGAGATGAGTCTCATAGGGGAACTCACGTTCTTCCTAGGACTCCAGATATCTCAAACAAAGGAGGGAACAAGGATTCATCAACAGAAATACATCAGAGAAATGCTAGTCAAGTATGGGATGGACCACTCAAGGCCCATCGACACTCCCATCTCACCAAACTCCAGGCTCAATGCCGATGAAACAGGGGTAAGTGTCGATCAAAGGAACTTCAGAGGTATGATTGGCTCTCTCGTATACTTAACTGCCAGTAGGCCTGACATTATGTTCTCAGTGTGCTTATGTGCATGTTTTCAAGCTAATCCCAAAGAATCACACCTGAAAGAGGTGAAGAGGATTTTCAGGTACCTCAAAGGGAACGACAACTTGTGCCTCTGGTATCCAAGGAACAATTCCCTTGAGCTCATTGCTTATACAGATGCAGATTTTGCTGGGCACCTCGTTGATAGAAAGAGCACATCAGGAATGGCCCAGTTCCTTGGGTCATGCTTAGTCTCATGGGGATCCAAGAAGCAAAATTCAGTGGCACTCTCCACAGCTGAAGCAGAATACGTGGCTGTCGCATCATGCTGTTCACAAGTACTATGGCTCAAGTCCCAACTTCAGGATTACGGTATGACATTTGGCCCAGTTCCTATACTCTGTGATAACACTAGTGCCATTAACATTTCCAAAAATCCTGTGCATCATTCTAGGACTAAGCACATAGACATTAGGCATCATTTTCTACGTGACAATGTTGAAAATGGGAACATCTCTATGCAACACTGTAGAACGGAAGAGCAAATTGCGGACATTCTCACCAAAGCTTTAGACAGACGTCCCTACCAGCGTTTTCGAATGCTTCTAGGGATGATAACTCTAAACTAAACAAGTCCTTGTTTGTCTCTCCCTCAATGCTTGATTAGTCTAACTAGAAATGCATGATAGGGAACTGTAGGACTCATTGCTTTCATTTTGCCATATTACTAGTCTAGAGCTTGATATGTATAGAGGAACATTATTTCTTTTGGCCCAAAATGATCAACCAGAGTTCCCTTTAACCCTCTCTACAAGCCACTATGACGGTTGATCATAAAACCTACCCTAAGCTAAGGACCAGACAAACGCTTCTCATGAGACAAACTCTTTATCCCTTTATCGAGTTGCAATTGTCTGGTTCTCTTTTGAGTTCCCTAGCCTCACAAAGAACATTGAGTGTGAGTTCCCTAAACCTCTCCACTCAATATGACCTTTCAAAAGATCATGGGAACTGGTGCGTACACACAGGGGAACACAGCTAGATCTGCAAAATGAAACGTCGCTTCGGAAAATGGGAAATGTGTCAGACTCTGAAGCATTCTGGGCCAAGTATTCAAATTTCAAAAAGGACTTCCCAGGCAGATATTGACGCGTGTCAGAGACGTGCGACGAAAGTTGAAACGCCCCTCCGAATTCATTGGCCAACGGTTATCGAGGATTCCAACTTCCCTTTCTACCCCTCGCCTTCTCTCTCCCTTCATAACCCCAAATTGCCATTTTTGGGCTCATCTCTCTCATTCTCCTCTGCAACCCTTCCCTTTCTACAACTTCCCTTTCACCCATTTCAAGCAAACCTCCAAATCTCCTCTGCTCCCAAAAAGCTTTACAATGGCTCCAGCCCACTCTTATGAACAAATGTAGGAATGGATTTGCAACAACCCTAAAACCCTTTTCCTCACGATGATGAACGACATCGAGAAGGAGCAAGATCCATCCCTTCGCGACGTCCTCATCGAGGGACTCTACAACTATGTGAGTCCCTTTCTTCCTCCTCCTTCGGCAGCGCAACCCCCAGCGCCGCCGACCTCCACTCTTCCTCCACCTCCCTCTTCCTCCGAAATTGTCATTGTCGACAATTTCGGATCCGAACCCCCTTCTAAACATGAAAAACCCAAACAATCCAAATCCAAGCATCACTCCTCAAAATCCAAACACAAATCCTCAAAACGAAAACACTCTGAGATCTCCTCCTCCTCTCTTTACTCCGAAAAGAAGAAACCCTTCTTCAGATTCGATGAGTATCTCAACTTCTCCAAACCCACCTCATGTGTCGAAAAACCTCCCCTCTCTTTCCCCCCTTCTTCCGATTCTGGGAACTCTCAATCCCAGCGTCAACCTCCACCACCTTCTACTCAAACCTCCTCTCTACCAGGGTCATCAGATCCTGGGAACTCTACCCTCAACGCTCCCTCCTCCACACCTCCTTCTTCTCTTCCTCCCATTCCCGAGGGAACTCCTATCCCTCCCTCTTCTAAACGAAACACACCTCCCCCACCCACCTCCCCCATTGCTCAGTCTCCCTCTCACAATCCAAACACCGTCTCTGGGACCTCTAGTCCCAAGGTATCGAACAATCTTCCCCCTTCAACCCCCAAAATTCCAACTCCACAACCTTCTCCTCCTCCTCCCTCTTCTCCCTCCACCCTCAAACTACCATCTCCCACTTCCTCGGCCCATCACGTCCTCAACCTCGACTCGGATGACGACGATCTTCTAATCGTCGTCGTCCTCGGAAAAAAGGCCAAGGAGCAGCCTCCCATAGTCATGGGAACTGAGGAAGAAGAGGCCGACCTCAAAGCCCTCGAGGAAGAATTCTGAGGCGTTCTTTACGAGCCTTTCGAAGGCCAAGGGAACAAGCTCCCAGCAGCAGAGAACCCATCACCAGCTGCCGGTGCTGGCCGAGCAGTCGTCATCAAGAAGACGACGAGGAGGAAACAGGTCTGACCTCCTCTGAAGATGAAGGGACCTCCAGCGATGACGCTGAGGACCATGAGGAGGCCACCACTGCCAAAGAGCCTGTCGGCATCCCAACTCCTGGACACCAAATGGTGGTGTCGGCACAGGCCCCAGAAGAAAGGAACCGGCCTCTGATGCTCGAAGCGGCTGAACCCCCTCAACAAAGAGGAAAGACTACGGTCTCAAGGGGGAACACAAAGAAGAAAGGGAAAGGAAATGTGCCCAAGAAAATCCACATCTCTGAGAATCGCAAGCTCCTCCCCCCCCCCCCCTCATCTCTCAGAAGAACAGCTCACCGAACAAGGGCTAGGGCAACTATGGGACCTGATCAAAGCCCAAGGATGGGAACACATGTGTCGCGAGGCCGTGAGTATAGACCCCTCTCAGGTGCGCCGATTCTACAATAATTTTGTGGTCCACGACAACGGCACCAAGGGAACTCTCTCCCTCGAAGGCGACGATTTTATCTTTACAACATCCACGATCCGTCTTCAACTACAGGTCCCTGTCCAGGGCCTCCAGGAACTTCCCACCAAGAGCTGGGGCGACTACGACAGCGAGGTGATCTATAACACGATCTATGAGGGCCGTGTTCCCACCACTGGCACCTCTACCCATCACTTGTCCCTCATTGCAAAGTTGGCCCATCAATTCATCATCAACATGGTGATCCCTCGCTAGGAGAAGCGCCTTGTTATCAACATCCCTGATGCCATCATCCTCTACCACTTCCTCCTCAAAAAGCCCATAAATCTTCCTCGCATAATTCTCGGGCACATGGAGAAGTGCATGGCTTCCAAATCCCACTCCCTCCCTTACACTGGCCTAATCAAGAAACTCTTGCTCAAAGAGGGCCTCTACGACACCTCCAGAGAAGAGATCACCATAGGAAGGAAATTGGACATTTTTGTAGTCCAGAAAATACGCCACTCTGAGCCAGTGGAGGAACAAGAAAGGCTGCCATCTGGTGAAGGCACCCAGGATGGGAACACTCAAGTGTTGCAACACATTGCCAACACTCTCGACAAGATGGCCAGGGACCAAGAACAGATGGCAAGGGACCAAGAAAAGATGGCTAAAGGCCAAGAAAAGCTGGTCCAAGTCTTGACACGACTTTGTGATGCCCTGTTCCCACCAAGCCCATGATCTTTTCCTTCTTTTTGTTCCTAGCCTCAATGTTCCCACAAATATTGTCTTTTGTGTTCCTATGTAAATATTTCGCTTAAGTAATGAATGGCTTTTAGTATGATTGCGTGTTCTTTTCTTTCCTTATTTATGTGTTTACTTGTTTTCGATGATGTCAAAAGGGGGAAAGACAAAAAATGCGAGATGAGTTAAGTTGAAAAGATATCATAGAATACGCTATAGCTAAGGGGGAACAATTGCATAAAAAGCTAAGTACGAACTCAGTGATTCACAAGAAGTGGCTCCCTAGGAATACGCGTAGGAACTCATCTGCATATCATGCTTTGAAATACTTGCTGATTTTTGTGATAGGTTTGTCATCATCAAAAAGGGGGAAATTGTTGGAACGATGTTGGGACCTCTGGTTCTAAACATCGGAACAACGATACAGTTCTCCGAGTTTTGATAATGACAAACGCTATAAGGGAACTAATGTGCTTTGATCAAGTATTTCTAAGGAACACAGGTTAAGCAAAGAACTTCCATGAATGACCAAAGATCACAGAAGCATACAATGAAGAGTTCCCATCAAGGGAACTCTGAAGATGAAAGTTCCCATGTAATGGGAACTCCCAGGAATGACCAGAGAACATAGGTTTACACGATGAAGAGTTTCTCTCAAAGGAACTCTGAAGAGGAGAGTTCCCACGACATAGGAACTCACATGTGAAGACAAGGACCGGTCAGCGCATATCACGGGATCCTGTCTTGGACAGGATGAAGGCACAGTCTGAGGAGCAGACTGTCACGATTGATCCAACGGTCCGATCAGTTCAAGAAGTTGACCTAGTTCAAATTGAAGTCACATGTGAAGAAAGTACAACTTGGGCATCAAGCAAAGGGCATTTCGGACACAAATGAAAGATGCGATTGAAGCCCAAGTTCACTCGAGTATAAAGCCAAATGAATAGTACTCGGACTGAGCACTTCTCCCAGAACTCACAAATACCCACAACAGAGAAAGAGCAAGAAAAAGAGAAGTCCCCGGCGGCGAGTGTCTGATATCGACGACGGTGAAGCCAAGTTCCCAGGAGCAAGGGAACTGCGATTCGGTGTAAGGTTTGAGTTACTTATTTAGTGATTGTTGTTCGCTTAGGAACTCAGTTGAGAAGATTCACTAGTGTTGCTAGAGTTAGGTAGAACTCGTAGGAACAGAGAAGTTTGAATCTGGTTGTTTGTAACTAAGGAACAAATCAATAATATAAGTAAGTCATTCAAAATCCTCCAAGCGGAGGTAGAGGTTTACCCATACAACTAGTTGGTTGTAGTGGGGTTCCTCTATAAGGGAACTGTGTTCAGTCTGTCTTTCTAATACTTGCGATAGTTTCTTCCGCTGCCTTGGGAACAGCTTAACAGCCAGTTCCCAAGCTCTAGCTAACCGGTTACGATCCAACAAATTTTGTAACAACTTATAGTATTCTTGCTATATATACTAAATAGATAACATGTTTATATAATTTTTTATGTATATAATTTTCTATCTATGGATTATGCATTAGTTTACTACAATAGATAACATATTTACATAATTTTTATATACATAAATTCCTATGAGATGATATTTTCCATATTAATTTAACATTTTTATCTCTTAACAAGATTTAGGGTCTTAATATATTTTTTTAATATTTTAACAAGGCTTGAGCTCCAAGTATAAAATTTATATCTATATAATGATATAATTTTAAATAATAATTTTTGTTATGTTGATATATTTTTATTTTGAGAAAAGATATAATTTTATGTATAATCTACCTAATACATTATAAAGCACCTTGTTGAAAAAATTGCACCACGTGTCATTACTTGAATAAAATAATGTCAAGCTTTTAAAAAATAACTTGTATTATTATTTCTATATATCCAAATGTTTATATTATAGTAATTTGATCTATCTATACGTTGATACTTTGTATATTAATTTTATGCATATATCTTAACAAAATTTGATCTATATGCTAATATTTTTTATATTAATTTTATACATAATAAATTTTCTTTTATCTTTTAACAAATCTTGCATTCTAAGTATATAATTTTTTTTAACTATATGTTGATATTTTTCAATATAATAAAGTATTTATAGAATATATGATATATTATAGTATGCATTAATTGATCTACCTAAATTTTTAAAAATTAAGGTTAAAAACTATTTTAATAAGTTATATTATCTTTGCTAGATATCATACCGTAATTATATTTAAGTTATAGCATTATATTATTTTTTTCTCTATGTTATCTTCTATATCAATCTTTATATTAATGTTCTCCATATTTAAAAATATTATTATATATTCATTACAAAGTAAAAGATAGGAAATCTACATAACCTTAATAATATTTTACAAAAATTGATTGTTTTATGCATATTAATATCTTTAAAAAATAAAAAAATAAAAAATATTCAATTCAAGTGAAATTAACATTTTAAAAATTTAATCAAAATAATGGACAAGATCTCAACAAATAATGAAAATAATTTTTAAATATATTCAATTAAAATATGTGGGACGATCTTAAATTTTTTTAATATAAATTACATGATTTTATTGCGATATTTATACAAGTCTATCAGATTATTGTATAATCTTTAGTAAATCTCTCCGTGAATATCACGAGAATTCAACTAGTTATCTATAACTATATATTGAAACTATCCCTTTTCGAGACACCACAACGATTCTGGCCCCACCTCTTATTTATAAAATTAATTTTTGTTCCTAATTTTTAACTTTTTCCTATTAAATTCTTCTTTAACTATTTAAATCTATCTTTAACATCAAACAAATATCTATTTAGTATAACAATATCTTTTGAAAACTTCCTTATACAAATATTTAAAATTAAAGATAACAAGTTTAAAATATTTTAAAATCTATAACTATATATTAAAAATGTATCTTTTCGAGCCACCAGAGCGATTCTTGCCCCACCTCATATTTAAAAAATTCTTTTTATTTCTATTATTATAAATTCTTTTTTAGCTATTTGAATTTATCTCTAACATCTACAAATATCTATTTAGTATAACAATATCTTTTGAAAGCTTCCTTTTACAAGTATTTAAAATTAAAGATAAAATATTTTAAAATAAATATAAATCTTTTAGTATATATCGTTTGACGGATTTTTTTATAGATATATAGTGATTTTTTTTATAAAATAAATTAATAATAAAATTTAGAATTCTTAAAATTAAAAAAAAAAGATAATAAAATATTTAATAGATATATTGAAATATTTGATAAACCCTAAATTTACGTACATGAAAAGTAATAAAATATGAAGAATATAATATTTGATTAAAAAATTATAAATTCTACGAGCAATAAATTACTTATATTATAGTTTATATTATATTTTTATTTATTTATTAATATCCTATATATAATGTTTATAAAATATCGAATCGTAGTCGTACATGGTACGACGGGTAAAACTAGTATATATATTAATTAACTATCAAACATGTAACTAAACTAAAACAAAAAGTCATCATAATTCATAACACTCGATAATATTTTGGCATCTACTAAAACAAAAATCCTCAACACCTTCGGGCACTACAAAACTAAACACAAGTAACTAGAATTCAATTTTACATTTTTACTGGACAAGTGGACTGTAAAATTTATTTATGGCACCCTTCCCACCTTTCAGCGCGTGAGATCTGAGCAAAACGAACGCTCCACGGTCGTGAAATCACGCTCTCATAAGTCATAAGTGGATCTAAGGGACAGCACCCGTGTGCGGGTGGTCCGGTCTTGGCCAGTTACTATGTTGTCTGCTTCTGCACAGCATATCTTGGGAGCAGCCCGTCTAAACCAAATATACAATAATTCCCAACATTATTCTTGTATGCGAAGTTGCTAACACCATCCTTCTTGATAATAAGAGAAAATTTCACGATTGTGTTTTTGGTATTTTTTTATTCTTAATTATTATTGGGATGATGGTTGGACAAGCTAAATTACAAAAATAAATCAAACTTAAATTCCGATGGTAAAAACTTTCTTACACTTTCCAATGTGAAAAAAGTGAGTTATAAAATAATTATAGGATGATTTTGTTTTAGAGACCTGCCTTTGATGGTAAACTCCGGATTCGTGAACTAGTCGAAAAAGTGCACGAACGAGGTGATTTGGCTTGTGTCGACTAATTCAACCCAATGGTAGAAGGGATGATGAGACTTGTTTTTCACCCAAATAAAGGGGCGGATCGGTTCGACACAATACGATGATTAAGAATGTTAGTCCAAATGTGATGGTAAAATATTGCCGTTTAATGTTGGATAAAACAAATGATCGAATATTGTAAAATAAAACGGATGATTAAGAATGGTGATGGGCACTTCAGGCCCAAAAACTCCCTCCTGCTGGATTGCAAACTAAAAATTGTTGCAGCCCATATATACAGGAATGAAACTAATTACTGTACGTACGGAGTATATTTTATCTATAATATTCGGTTCACGTCTAAAATACCCAAGTAGTTAGTTGTTTGATAAATTCTAAATATATTGTTAATATTGAGTTATTATAATTTTCCAACTAAGTTTAAGCTGTCTCCGTCTTCTCCTACCTGGAAGCAGCGAATTTCATGTCATATTTTGCATTATTAATCCCACAACACGGTTTCATCATATAAGTTGAGGTTTCGCTACAATTCCTTTTTATTCATATGAGACGTATGAAATGGTACAACATAATCAATTAATTAAATCTGTATTATCATTATATAGTTTTGATTATTTATCAATTGACCTAACATTTGATAGCTTAACTCGGTGAGTTTATTGTTCTTATAACAGTATAGATCAGTCATTAGGTGATCTAGCAGGTATGGTGGTAATATGTTGGCGTATATATAATTAGAGGAGTATCTAATTCAATGCTTAATCATTACGGACAAAGATTGGCCACCAAATTGCATGATTGTGCTTGTTTAATCATTTACATTCCTAAAAAATACATTCAGATCAAATTGACCTTTCTGAATCAACAACATTGTTAATGAAATATTTTAACAATTCAATTGAGTATCTTTAAAAAAAAAATCAAGCTACCACTAACCATGTTCAGTTCACCCCCATTGTATATGAACTCTCCTTTACTTTTCTCTTACAAATAATAAAATGCAATGGGGTCATAGGCTCACAGGGGAGTACACGTTAAGGCACCTACGACTATCCAATCATATCAATATCCTACTTTCAATTAAACAACTTATTAGTTACGTAATAAATAGTTAAAGCCTAAAATTGAATCAAAACTAGTACTGTATTATTTTTGGCCAATTGCACTATTCACTTATTTTCAATTCCTGATACAATCTTATACTAATGGGAAGATGAGACGAAATTAGTATGTTGTCATTTGTCAACCCAACTTCATCGCTTGACACATGAGACACACACCTTTCCAATCCTACGTGGCATCTCTATTTGGTCTGACGGGCCCCACCACCAGCAATCACCATCCCTCTCCATTATAAATCATCCACACACCCCTTCACATCACAAAGCCAAAAAACTCAAGAAACAACGAAACCAGAAACACAAAAATGGGCAACTGTATCATCCATGAATCCCAAGAGCAATGGGGAGGAGAAGATTGGGGACCCGCCCTCGCTCCCCCGTATCGCAACAACAAAGATGAAAACACCAGAGACGAATTCTCAGGTTCTAATCCGAAACCAACAATAAGCACAGAAGTGAAGTTGAAGATTACCAAGAAACAGCTCCAAGAGTTGATAGGGAAAACCGACCTGGAAGGAATGTCGGTTCAAGAGGCACTTAAGCAGCTGATGAAGACGAGTGTTCAGTATGAAACCGAGCAGAAAACATCTTGGAGGCCCAGGCTTCAGAGTATACCAGAAGCAAATTCATTTCGTTTGCCATGCTAGTGTTTATATTGCTGATCTTTCATTCTATGTTTTCTGCAACCAATTCTTCAAGAAATGTAGGAAATAGGTAGAAGGTGAAAGTGGTTAAAAGTTATTCAAAATTCATTACAATAAGCTGTACATTAGGGAACAAAGAAGAAAAATTCATCTTCTCCATATAAAATGGAAGGTTCTTTTTCATAATGATTTATGATGCAGTAGTACAAAAAGCATGTAAAACCAACTCTCGAAGTTGTAAAAAAAATATAAGTTGGGCATAAATTTGTGAGGCTCGAGTCAATAGTAAGATTTACAATGATGCATCCGAAAAGCCATCCTTTCAAATTTGTATTCAATCAATTATCCAACTGCGGATAGTCTGTTTCAACTTGTTCAGGCGACGGAGTTGGAAATGAGAGGAAACCATTGTAGCATCTGCCAACAGATCTGAACTAAAAACATGTTACTTGCAATAATAGTGTAAAAGGTAATGATATAAGATTATCTTTGAATTGAATTCAAAGTCATAACTTATCATGAACAAATAAATTATATATGTTGGAGCATCAGCTTATGCTGTTGTGTGAAGTTTTCTTCTTTGTGTACAATTGGGAGGGAAGTCCTTTTCAAGCAATCAAATCCAAGTGAAGAGAATGCCAGCATCTGAACCATCTAATTATATATACTAGATCAGGAACCTTATTTCACAAACAAACACATCTAATTGCTATGGCAAGACAACAATTTCCCCTACAAAGACCCAATCACCCAATAAAAACTTTCATACTGTTTCACAAAAATGATTAGCATAGATTTATAAGACTAAGATGATAAGGAAATGGCACAGCATACAGGTAAGCAAAAAAATGTATAAAAAAGGTCATATAACTGATACACTAACAATTAAAGAAACCTTCATTTCCATATAACAAGGGACCATCCTCACCTAGCATTTTGTCCGGAAACAATGAAAGGTTGAACGAGATAAGCATGCCATCATTTTGGTGGTCATCCAGTCTATTAGTTTACTACTCAATTAATTTGGTATGTTATGATCATAAACTTGTCAAGGTTTATGTATTTCATTATATGAAGTTGTAGGTATCGGCCCTGTATTTGACTCCCAAATGATATTCTGGAGGTAAACATCAAGATTTGTGACAAGTAAAAACTCACTGTTTGAAGGAGCTGAGATTTATGAGCTTTCTGTCTTTGAATTCATACAAATAAATACACTACTTTGAGCCATGGAAGCCTAAAGGTGTTTCCATTTACATGAACTCCACAGATTGATTCAGTTCAGTACTTTGGCAGTTCCTCATTGATGTAGAAAGACATAGGATAGCGGATAATAAATAGAGCACCACCAATTTCCTCAAGTGTGTGCAGCAAAATTAAATTGTGGAGTAGTACCGTATATAAATTGCTGAGAAGTCTGGAGATACTGCATTCACTTCTTTCTCCTGGCTGCTCGCTTCTTCTTTGACTTACCAAACCCAACCCCACTTTCCTGCCAATATAAATGACATGTTACTGCCTAATAACTTTGTAACGCCTAAACATCATGCCTGTTAAAAACAGGAAATAATTGTGCAAAAGCTATATAATGATACATTTAACAAAGCATCACAATGTAAGAAACTAAGAAAGCATATTCATAGTCTACAGTTTATTCAAGAAAGTAAAAGTAACTTTCAGCTTGGAGTCCCTCACAAAAGTGAATAGTTTCAAGATTTAAGTGATGCTCAACCACATTTTCGTAAAATAGATGCTGAATCACGACCCTAAAATTATCATAGCAAAATTATGAATTCGGCAAGTTTTAACTTCTATAAATTCAAATTGAGGTTACTTTGGGTATGGACCATTTCCGTTGAAAATATCTTGCCAAACCCCAAAATTCAGGAGTGGGTTTAATCAGATTTTCGAATCAGATCAACAATTTGATGGATATACAGTTTACTGAAAATATACTTGCTTCTCTAGGAAGAATCTATGAACTTCCAGAAAAGTGTAAAACAAAGAACAGTTTACATGCAATTCAATAGGCATGGTTTTATAAATTTGAGTTAAAAAATTTAAACTACTTCAAATTAGCATTTGCTAAAAAGATAAATATAGTTAAAATTATAATAGATCACTAATGAGAATGAAACAAGAACACTCCTACTATGCTGACCAGCATGAATGTTAAATGTTAATAATCCAACCAAAGATTTTTGCTTTGTTTACAATTACTTTTCCTTCTTCTCTTTGCCCTGGCTGGATTTACTCTGGAAGACTCTATGGAAATGAGAATTGCAGGGGACTCACAAACAAGAGGAAGCAGCAATAAATTTTCAGTAACACCCTAAGTTCAATGGATTGCAAATTGCCTAACGATGGGAAGTCATCAGTTGATCTAAAGAACTCAAACTGTAGAATCCAAGAATTAAGACATGACCAAGCACATCGTCTTTATTGTTAATAAAAACAAAACACACATACGAAAGCAAATAATTGAAAGATTATAACTATGCTAAAAACCTCCCTAGGTTCTACCCAAAAAAAAGTTATTACCTTATAAGCTAGAAGTCAAATGTTTGATTACCAAAACTGACATACCTTTTTGTAACATCTGTATGCACTTTGACCAGTAAACTCTTGCCCACTTTTACTGACATATACCTGGAGTAAATAGGCACAGCTTCAACATTAGAGATACTTTAATACATAAAAGTATACAGAAAATAGCACCAAACCACATTGACAGCTGTTGCTCGTGATAAAAGTCCAGCAAAAAAAATGAAGCATCAGATTTGTAGATGGTAAAAGCATCAAAATCTTCTGTGCCTGGAGCTTAGATTATCAGTTTTTCATTAACTACTAGTTTCTCATGACAAGAAGTGTATTAAGTGAGACCCATATTTATCTGCCAATCAATAAAGAGTAACTAAAAGATTTTGTTTCTACAACTAATATCACTGCCTTGCAAATCCTCTAAGCCTAGCAAAAAAGCAATAAAGAAAAAAGGCCAATTCCTAACAATACACTTTTCATTTTGTAGGTATATTAAAAAAATCAACAACAAACAGCAACAACATTGCAGTTCCCCTTCCGGGAAATCTGGGGGGTCAAGATAGGGGCACCCCTCTCCTGTACTTTTCCAAAGCACGGGTGGTTCTTTAATCTTTAGTGGGCAAAGTTATATTTTAAATAACATGACATGAGAATCAAGCAAGGAAATGCTTCCTGCAAGAAACAAGAACACGGTAAAGTATAACAAGCGCACCTTCCTTCCACTTTCATCTGTATACCACTGGCCAACGGACCCACCGCTAGCATGAACACGCCTTCTGCTAGCATCTTTAGGAACATCAACAGTGCTTTTAGGATTAATCCATTCTTCAGTAGAATTATTGGATCCTCTGCCACGAGAACTTTTAGAACTATTGCCAGCTTTCCTTGAACTTGTCTCAGGATTCGCTCTTGTAATGCTTTTCTTCTTAGAGCTACTTTCATTGTTGAATTGACTCCTGAAGCGAAGACAATCAATAATTGTGACAAAACACATAATGCGAATATACAGAACACAGGCTACCAAACAGTGAATGTACTAACAAACCTGTAATCAATTATTGATGCATTATGCTGCTGATTTCCTGCATTATTTACAGGGAACAATGGCTGAAAATGGCACAAACGACTTTGAACGAGTCTTTGGATCCTTGGATCATCGTGGAAAAAGTAACAGTGTGCAGGAGGAAGAGCATGACCAAGATCAGTTGTCTGTAGCTTTTCAGCCCCAGCTCTTGCTCTATTATTTTCTCCTCCTTGAGTCTGACAGAATCCATGCACTGCCTCAGCACCTATTTTTGCATCTTTTGGAGCTCTGAAATATTCTTGACAAAACTCATCTAAGGCAGGTGTTGAAACATTACAAGTTTCCTCGGGATGAAAATCTTTCCAGAAATCAACCTTTTGTGAAAATTTTGCAGATGGGTCACTTCTTTTCCCACTTGTAGCAGCAGAGCGACTGAGATTCAAATCCCTCTTATGTGTGGCTTTAATTCCACGACTATGATCATCGGCATCTTCAAATTCAGACATGCCATCTGAATCAGAATCAATCAGTTGAAATCTTCTAAGAGGACTCATGGTCACATCTGAGAAGACTGGTTTACCCCTTTCCGCAGCAGAACTTGTAGAAGGAGCATCTAAATCTTGTTTCCTTTTTCTACATGGTTCCTTAGATGGTTGCTTCATTACAATTCCACGTCCATGAAGTGAAAACTTTGTACCACTACACACTGACTGCACTTGTGGAGCTGTCTGTTCGTCTGTAATTGGTCAATGCGGCACGGTGAATTAGAAGATGGCAAAAATCAAATGGTATCATTCAACCTTTTTCAATAACATACAGCAGCACTATAAAGTGCTACTGAGCACAGAAGCCAAAAGGTAGTGTTAATCCATTGCTGAGATAAATTAATCATTTTACCATGCTTGATTGCCATGAATACCAACATATGATAAAACTGACGTAAATAAATTATATAAATGACACATCATTTCCTTTTAATCTATAATGTGATATCCTACATGCTTCAATTTTATAAAAAAAAAAAGTTATCCACTTATAATCACAAATAACATGTGTAGATAAGCTCCATTGGCATGCTTGAACGGAAAATGAAAGGAAGAAGAGTAAAACCCTTATTGGGGAATGGGAGTCAGAACACAGCAGATTTGATCACGTCAAATGAATCCTCATCAACTATTTAGGCAAGTCATTATGCCATTGAGAGGAAAACCCTGTTGGTTCTTCCACTCTTACAAAGCAGCCTTACATATTTAAGTTATTTCTAATGAAGTTTAATTATCTGGTGTCTTGATACATTGCAAAATCCTCATCAACTATTTAGGCAAGTCGTTATGCCATTGAAAGCAAAGTTATCTTCGTATTACGAAAAGCAAGTCATGCTTACAAGTCAAATTCCTAAATCCTAATCTTTCATCTCAAACAAGCAAGTCTTATCATTGTCATCTGCCAGATGCAAAGCTCCTCGTAAGCCTTGGGTTCTTGCAGATCGGATCATCTATCAATCGTTGTTGGTTAAACACTTCATGCAAATTAAAATCAGACTTCTAGATGGGTAAAATATTGCATTCATTATAATCTCCATTTTAGATTCAGGTCAGGCCATACTTCAATTGCCTCAGAAGAGAAACAATTACAAGATTTCCTGGTCTTCAATTAAGATGCAATTTTTAGGCGTAATAAAGGAAAAAACAAACAGCGAACAGATCACAAAACCCAAGAGTTGATAATAAAAATAAAAATCGCAACAAACATTTCGCCATTTCGGGGAAAGAAAGAGGGTGAGAAAACCCTAACCTGGGCGGGGTCCAAGTTCCTCCGGAGAGAACTCTTCGATATCATCGTCAATGGAATCGGAAAATGGATGCTTCGACTCTCGACTTAGTAACGGCGGTTCCTTGGTCTTGGTAGGCAGTCCACGGCGGAGGCGCCTGAAAAGCGGAGGCGGCGAATCAGGGCGAAGATCCGTTTCTGGAGGACGAGAGTCGTTGTTGTCCTCAGGTGGAGCTGAGGTGTCCCGGGTCGGTGAATCAGGAGCCTCGCATGGGAGCTCGAAGTCCAGATCAAGGTCCAAGCCCAAGGAGAACGATGGAGGTTCAATATCCGCCATTGAGATTTGAAGAAGCTTCAGGGGAAAGGGAGGCGTTGGGACTAATATGTTTTGAATTTGGAGAAAAATGGAGGGATTTTTTTTGGTAATCGGAGCAAATATATTCGAAATTTTGCGCCAAAAGTAATCCTCTCTGGTTGAAAAAAGGGATTTGTGTGATCGATCTGCAGCAGCAAGAGTAACTGGGCTACGCTGAGCTCGCCCATCCGGCTTGGTGGCCCAATCTACACTACTATGCAAGCAAACACAGCTTTAAAATTCGGCCGTTAGTTTTTATAAAATCCCCTTGTTATTATCGTGCGACGGTTATTAATTCATTATTCATTATTTCTCAGTAATAATTTTGATATTTTAATGTTCCTTGAAATTCGTGTCGTATTGCTTAGCTCTTAAGTAATCTCGGGATATATATTCTTGGAAAAGCGTGATCGACTTAGGTGATATTTAGATGTGAACGGGTAATTTTGACATGTCTCGAAAAACGTGTCCAAGTTACTTCGCTCGTAAACAAGCTCGGATAAGTTTGTTTCTTAGTTGTGAAGAAAGCTCGTATACGTAATAAAACAAGTTTTAAGACATTGGATGGCGTGAAGTCAATTAAATTAATACCAAAAGGTTTTGCTTAATTAGCTCTTAAGTAATCTCGGGATATATATTCTTGGAAAAGCGTGATCGACTTATGTGATATTTGGATGTGAACGGGTAATTTAGACATGCCTCAAAAAACGTGTCGACGTAACTTCGCTTGTAAGCAAGTTCGGATAAGTTTGTTTTTTAGTTGTGAAGAAAGCTCGTATACGTAATAAAACAAGTTTTAAGACATTGGACGGCGTGAAGTCAAGTAAATTAATACCAAAAAAACCATGCCCCTTTAAATAAATTTACGGAAATGCCATTTTCAACTTTCTTTTCCAAAAAAATCATGCTCCTTTAAATAAATTTACGAAAATGCCATTTCCATATTTCTTTTCCAAAAAAAACATGCCCCTTTAAATAAATTTACGAAAATGTCATTCTCATATCTCTACACTAATGAAGTCTTCGTCTTATAATCGCCGCACAACGCGCGGCCTAATTGCTAGTCCTAAAAATGTGTATATAACTCATTAACCCGAACTATAAATAAATAAGGATTATTAAATTAGAGTGTGTTTGGATTATATTAGTTTATAATAGTGTATATTGTTTCTAATATTTAATTGTACGGCCATGAGCAGTGGTGATGCGACCACGCCTTCTGGCCTCTTATGTTTGTCATCGAGGAAGGCATGAGTGTCTGATCCATTGGTCTGGTGACTCGAGTTAGAGACAACGCCATCACAAGGGCGACCCAATCGCTAGTCATGTGTTCCATCGAAAGCCAGGACCCATCAGAAACCACCGTCAAGATCCTCCTAGTCCTCGCCACTAGGGCAAGCGGGTCGCTCCAAGACTCGGATCCAGGTGACAAGGCGCCGACTCCCATGATCGTGTAAAGACGGGACGTAGGTCTCGCAATCACAAGATGCGAAGAGCCGACTCCTTGGCCTCCAAGTCTCGCGTGCATCGCGGGTTCTCGTGTCGGGCATCGTAGCGCACAATGCATACGAGCGTGCGGAGGAGGCCAACGCCTACTCCTCCTTGGCGCGCAAGACTCCTAGATGTCGCGTAAGTCTCGCGAGTCTCCAACGGCTAGCGCCAACTTCCTAGGTGGTCCCCTCTATCTTTCTATCTTTAATTAAGTCTAAGTCTATTTTTGGATATTTCCTAGTTTAAGTGAGTTAAGTTTGGAAACTTTCCATTTTCCCTTTTGCTTTATTTTGGGCTTGGGTGTTGATTTTTAGTGTATGCAAAGC
Organism: Fallopia convolvulus; assembly: GCA_964016875.1. Lineage (NCBI taxonomy): Eukaryota > Viridiplantae > Streptophyta > Magnoliopsida > Caryophyllales > Polygonaceae > Fallopia > Fallopia convolvulus. Next base: position 49,694,843 of record OZ024726.1, on the reverse strand, counting down.
AAACATAAAAGCATATTCGCATTGTTAAGTTGAAATGAAAGTCGATCCTTGTACATGCAAGGCATCTTGAGTAGACCTCGAAAGGTTATCTCGTGAGTAGACCCATTCAATGGTAATCTCGTTGGGTGTAGGCCCTAAGGCAATCACCATCGACCCACTTAAACATTTTGTTTCATTAATTTAAACCCGGATATAGGCTACGAGTCACGGGATGAGATCCCGCTTTCCTTCGACGTATATTGCCCATATTCCATGCCAAGGGTTCATGCAACATCGTTGTGGGATAAAACTTATCAAACAAAACAATAGACGTGTTGGCAAGACACATCTATTAAGAACAAACGTACCTTGTTTGAGTTCCATGATTCCGCTTCATCCTTCACTCGAACGAAGTCTTCTTCCCAACACTTGTGTTTGATTACTCGTGAAAACTCACTCAAACGTTGCCTAGTCTCTTTCCGACTACAAGTGTTTTCCTCACCGAATTTGTGTGGACTAATGGACTGTTTTCTCATGTGTTTCATGCCATCAAAAGCACGACATTCTCCCCTTAAATAGGCGTGAGAATCTTATCCAAAAACTGCCCAAAGTGGCGGTTACATTCGGTTGGAGAAATGGGGGGACGAAAGTGATTTTAGGGGAAAGTAGTTGCAACTTCTCCCTTCTCTTTCCTTGTCATATACATCCCCCTTGGACTCCAAATGGCATTTAAATCTAGCCTAGAATGGCCCAAGAGAAAGCCCAAAAATCCAATCCAAAAGGCCCAAGACTTCGGCCCAACACGCATGGCATGAGGCCCATGCCATGCATTAAGCATGCGGCCCAATAGCCCATTGGCGCGCCCCATGGGCCGGCCCACCTAGCCCCACACCTACCTAGCTAGGTCACTTACCTAGTGTAGGTGGCCCTTAGCTAGTTGAGCTGACTTGAGTTGCGTTGGAGCTCGTTGAGCTGACTTTCAAGCTTGTTGAGCTAACTTGAGCTAGTGTGAGCTAAGTTGAGCTTCAATGAGCTAAACCCTAGCTACATGAGCTTCTTACAAAGCTTATACTTCGAGTCTAGAGCTTGTTCAAGCTTCTTAAGCTAACTCTACGCTAGTATGAAGCTTCAATACTTCTTTCTAGCATACATAGCTATGTGTCAAGCTATTCCCAAGCTTTGGTTCTTGCTTAGAGCATTTACCAAGCTTCGAGAAGCTTCCTAACTTATATTAGAACATGCACTAAGCTATAAGACTCAAATACAAAGCTCAAAACTTACCTTAGCTCCATAACTCGAACTCGGCGTCATGGGCCAATGCCCTAAGCGCGCCGCAAGCTCACCGCATACTCCTCGATGCGTCACTAGCCTCGCGCAGCCTTGATCGTGCCATTGCATCACCATAGGCGCGCTCTAATAGCCGTGACATGAACCTCAAGTTCAATCACTAGGCGCGCCCCAACCTGCCGAACCTCGAATCTCAAGATCGAGCTCCTCGCCATGCCACGCCTTCGCATGCTTAAGCGTCGTCCCGTGTCCGAGTGACGCCGCCTCCAAGGCGCGCCCTTCACCATGTGATGTGGCACTCGAGGTTTCATACCTCGGCGTTGGTGTGCAATTCCTTTGGATTATTTCTATACATGACAACTCCCTTTATCATATCATGGCAAGTCATACAAGTCAATTTCTCAATCGACGTTATCCTTATGACTTGTTAACCTCAACATGCTCTTATATGGATTTGATGACTTTACACAAATCACCAACATTGGGCGTGGCTCTATTTTTTGCAACATGGGCTAGCCCAAGGTTTATAGATGCTATCTTTTATTTCTATCTCCTAGCATACAACACTGAAATGAGCCACCCCCACCCTAGTGAAACTCATGCCTGAACAAAGGAGAATAAAAGAACTCGAGGCCTTGGTTGCGCTACTACAATCGCAACAAAAAGCAAGTTCGACCTAGTGATCCAAATGCAAGCGCCCTTGGCACCGCCAAACCAATTACGACAACACTCGGATCGCAACCGGTCCACGACCATGATTGTTGGTCCAATCCATAACCAAAGCAAGGATAAAGGGACAATGTACCCCCAACGAACCAACAACCACACCTCTAAAGGATTCAGTTGGTCATCGAGTCCCCACATGGCTATGCGGCACCACACAACCAAAGATTGGTAGTTAACACAGAAGAATCAACCTGAGCCTTCTCGGCCATAAGAAGTTGATCAATGCTGATCTAAATAGTTGTCCAATTTGAAGTCTTGAGGTCTAAGTATGAAGAACTAGATTTTGGTATTATGAAAATTTGAGATGTTTCTAGATTGGTAAATCCAAGTAGTTTTTTTACTTGCCTTTGATATGATAGATTTTCATTTGACTACATTGTGTACTTGATTCCAATGCTTTTTTGCAAGCAGTTATCTATTTGCTCGTTAATGTTGTACATGCTAGTGTTTTTGTACGCGGTTTAAATTTGGAATAAACTTACTTTTTTTATAAAATAAAATGATAGGTGAGTGTATTTCATTAATTTTTTTCATTTTTTAAAAAAGGTACAAGTACGATCTATCTTGGGTATTTATTGATTGTGATTAGACATGTCAAATGGATAGGCTAGGTCGAGTTCGGGTTCGATTATTTCGGGTTCGGGTCGTAACAGGTCACAGGTCAAATTGGGTCGGGTCGTTGCGGGTGTTCGAGCGGGTCGGGTCAACCCAACATGTCAAGAAAATCGAGTTTTTACAATTATTAAAACATTATTTTATTTAAAAATTATTTAATAGTAATCTATTATTTTTATATATTTTAATAATAAAATATATTATAATTTTCAAAATGTGTTTTATATATTTTTAAAATATAACAAATCGGGTCAACCTAACGAGTTTTCGGGTTTCAACTCAACATATTTCGGGTCTACCGGGTTCGGTTTATTTCGGGTTCAAATTTTCAAGTCTTGACCCTAAAATTTTCGGGCGGTTCGAGTCGAGTTTGCGGTTTTGTTAAGCTTTTGACAACTCTAAGGCTCCGTTTGGTAGGCGCTTAACAAAGCTTGGTGGAGGTGAATTTAAAATTTCAAGCTACGGAGGTCTGTTCGACGGATCTGTTGGTTTACTAGCTTAGCGAGCTGGTCCGAGCTGAACGAAAACGGAATTTTGCACGCTGACCTCCTAGCTTTTGGAGCTTAAAAGATTGGAACTTGGAAAAAATACCCACTTTACCCCCGATTTTCTTCGGTCTTCTTCTACTCCTCTCCATCCCTTGCCAGCACAACCTTCATTTGGTCCGCCGCCTTTTTCTTCTATACTCCCTCCCACCGTCCACTTCAACCCACTACCGCTTTGATCTTCCCCCGTCCACTCCTCTCCGGTCCGACAACACTCTCGCTGCCCAGATACATTCGTCCCCTCCTTTCCTTCCCAGTCATTTGGATTTAGAGATTTAATTTAGGAAATAGGGTTTAAGGTCAAATTTAGAAGCAAATTCGAATTGGGGTAAAATGATTTTGAAAATAATTAAGATGGAATTGAGATGGTATTTCCATGGTGATTTGCTATATACAAGATGGTACAGAGGAATGAAGATGGCAGTGGACGACACACTTCTACTTTTCAGCCCATGAAAATCAGTCTTGTGGCCACACGTGACAAGGAGGGTGTTGATGGGTTTTGTTATTTTTTCCATCTACAAGGGTGTTTTTGTCATTCTATGTCATTAATGAGACCCATATTGGTAATTGTATCTATCCCTTAATTTGCTCCATCTGGTCCTACCGAACACTCCTCAACAGAGTCAGCTCGTATTTCTAGTTCTAGCTTCTGAACCAAATCTAACTCGATTTCAGCTCGGATTCCAGCTCCAACTAGTTTGTCCGAACGGAGCCTAAAGTGTGATCAATCTTGGGTCACGTAGAGTAATGGGTTAACCGTTATAATCTAACGGGCCTAACTATCTGGGCCTAAAAGTAGATAAGTGTATAACAAAGCCCAGTTTATCTCTCCGCCACTTTCTCGCGCGCTTCCCTTCGATCCTCCGGCCAGTCTCTCTTCTTTTCCTCTGTCCGCCGCCAAGTGCTCTTCCTCCACCACTGTCGCCGAGCTACCCCTTACCGTTGCAGCAATGAATTACGACTGGACTAATGTAAATCAATTCTTTCTTTCAAATGAAGGTTATAGAGACAGAGAAGGTATGGGTTTTATGCACCCTAGCACCTCCGTTTTACTCTGCCCCTGTATCTTCGTGTATACCTCCTCCTATTATGTACTTATGCTGTGTATTTTGAGCTGTAGATATGGTGGAAGGAGAAAAAGAAGAGAAAGCTCGGAAATTTGAGCCGAAGGTATCGCACGATGCGAAGATTCGAGAGTTGTTACGGAGTATAGTTTCGCCGGAGATTAACCTGTGCTCTCACGGTGTTAAGGAGTTCAGGAAGTGTTTGAGGGGGGACTCAGGGGGCGAATTCTTGTACCAATATGTTAGGACTTCGTCGAAGCTTTCCGAGCTCATGGAGGCCTGGAGGATCAGACAGAATAAGCCAGGTTTTATATATATTGTATCCCTAATTACAGCGATATTGGATCATCCTGATGGGAAATATAGGCCTGACGATCCTGGAAGAGTTCAGATTAGCCGTGCTCTTGACATGTTCTCAAAGTCAATTATGGAAGAAAAACTGGATGATTTGTACAAGGAATTGAACAGCAAGGAAGGGAAGCGACAAAAAGTGGCGCTTTCGCTTTTAGCAGCTATAGTTAGGAGGGGTTCAGTGTTGGCTTCGGAGGTTGCAAACATTTTTGATTTTAAGATGCCAATGTTTCCCAAATTGGCCGAGTACAGGCGAAAGGGTGTATCAATTAAGAGGAAGGTTTCAACCAGGGGAGCATTTATAGAGTTTGCACTGTCTTTTTTGGAAGTTGGTCAGCCAGGGTTGTTAAGGTGGGTTGTGCAACAGAGGGCGATGTTCTCTGGTGTGCTTCGCGGGCTTGGCAATGATGATGATGAGACTGTGGTGTATGTGTTATCTTCACTGCGTGATCGGGTTCTTACTTCAGAGTCTTTGTTGGGCCCTGGACTCAGGAGTGTTCTTTTTGGCAGCATTACATTGGAACAACTGGCCAACATCTCAGCAAGGGAGAATGGAAGTCTTGCTGCCGAGGTAGCTTACAGTGTTCTAATGATGGTTTGTACTAATCCTGTAAATGGGTTGATGCCAGATTTCAGAGGGAAGATGAACGCTTTAAGGGGAAATCCAAAGCGTCTAACTGATTTAATGAAGAAACTGAAACCAACTGATGTCAAGTATCACAGAGAGCTGCTTTTGGCTGCAGTTCGTGGAAGGCCATCACTGGCTTCATCTTACTTGGACAGTTTTCCTTTTAACCTTGAGGATCATTCATCTCCTTCTTGGTTAGTCCTATACATTTTTTACAATTAGAAGATGAACTCTAAAATTGATCAATTGGTAGTGTCTGTTGTGAAGGTTTTTGTGTACTCATGTAGCTAATGTGCTTTGGCAGGCTTTCTGCAGTTTCTCTGGCTGCAGATCTGCTTTCATCTGTGAGTACAGATTTGTCTTGGGATTTTCTCAAGTGCCGTGAGAAGGAGCCGCCGTCATTGCATACTCCAGAAGTGCAGACAATCTTGAAATGTGTCTGCCCTCGTACGTTCAGTCGATCTGCTACCAGTAAAGGGCTACAAAACAAAGCTTGTACAATCCAACATGGTACCTTGAGATTTGTTCTTGAAAGTCTAAAGTTGCTGGACTCCTTCTTTAACGCTCTAATGATAAATGGGTTGTCTTCTCTCAAGCAAGTAATTCAAAATGAAGTTCGGAACCTGCTCCCTGATCTTCAATTAATGTTTAATATACTAAATTCATTAGGCAATAAGTACAAAAAACCAGTTAATTCTCTTACACCACCCTGCCGACCAGCTAATTCTGAAATTGTAACTGAAAATGACAATGAAAAACTAAAGATAAATGCTGAGGAGGAGGATGACATTCTTGTTGGTGGTGTCAGCTCTGCTGAAAATTCTCTGCCTTTGGAGGGAAAGAATAAGAGAAAAGGGTCTCAATTAGATAATTGTGAGGTGGACAATGATGTTTTGAAGATTACTGACTTATGGAACATGGACAAGTGTACCTCCAATCTAGCTGGACCAGAAGATACTGAAGTGCTATTCCACTGCAAGTTGCTTGAAGTTTTCAAGATTTGTCATGTAAGTTGCTTGAACTTTTCAAGACTTTTGATGATATTTACTGATAAACTATGCACACTTTGTTCTTGTGTAATTGGTGGCTTTCTTGATTTTTTTTTCACGCTATAGGCTGTTGCTATCATTTTTAGAGCCACTAGTTTTTGACTCTCCAGGCAAAAAAAGTCATATAAGTCTTATTAGATTGATGATTGGTCAATGTATGATTTATTTTTCATATTGTGCAGCGTGCTTTACATTCTGTGATAGAGGGTTCATACGATATTTTCAAAATTATCCCTGGTGATCTTGTGGCACTCCCGACTAATCTGCTGCGATCTTTATTGCCTTTGCTGTTGGAACACATCGGTTGGCCATCAAAATCAATTATTTCTTGTGCAATCATTCCTCCGATCTATAAGCATTTGCAGTCTTTTGTCAACTTGCTACTGTATTCACCAAATGAAGAAATTAAGCAACAAGCTTATTCGCTAGCTCAGGCAGCGCTGCTCAGTACTGGTGCCTTCGATGGTAATCTTTTGGATATAAGGGCATGGTTTTTATTTTTACCTGGATATGCAGGAGAGTTTGTGGTGGACCAAAATGTAAAATTTCTCCAGAAATTGTCACAACCAGTTGTTTTGTTCCTCTGTAATGCTGTTTCCAATGTTGGCAATCAACTGCTGAAGTATTGGGATGACATAAAGTGCTATGCTTGCAATATGAAAGGCCATAAAGGTATTTACTTCATCCTTGACTTCTCTTTTCGAATGTGAAAAAAAAGAATTTTCCGTCTTAGCCCTGTTGGTCTTCCTTGTTCACTTTTATTTAATGCTTTGGAAATATAAATGCAGTTGTAGGCTTGTAGATAATTGATTTTTGCTTCCCAGCCTGTATGCTAAAGTGAACATCGAACAATATTTGTTGCTGTTCTTTTATAACATTCCTGTCAGATCAATTCTAGTCCGTGAACCTTTTAACATCTACTATCTCCAGAAAGAGTCTTAAATCTCCGATCTCTGAAATTGTTGGACCTTTAACTACTCAGTAGTTTTTAAAGATATTATTCACTTGGTAAAATTCTTGAAGAAGGAACTTAGTTACTTAGACCTTATGAGAGAGCTCCAAAACTAGGAGGAGTTATTAAATGAATTTGGAATTATCTTGTCTTTATCAGCTGTTGAACTGAGGTTAATTGAGTTGGTTTTCGACAAATGGACTAGGTATGCCATTTAGTTGAAAAATGTTAATATTTTCCAATAGAGGAATGGAGTTGCTGTATCCTGAGATATTCTGAAATGCTGTCATGTTGGTCTCTTCTGTTTTTTAGGCAATAACTCATTTGTCTTATCTTTGTGAGCATTTTTCTGGAAGTTGTGGACAAAATTTGATAAAAGATTTAATTTTCTATGAAGATATGAAATTTCTGCAACATGTGAAGATCTTTTGAGCACTTTTGTAATCTGTCAAACATCCATGCATTAGTAACATCCAAAAATATTGCATCTAGCATTTTCAAAGATAATGAAATAATCAGAGCTTAGAGTATTGGTCCAACAGTGGAATAGTACCATCTTATCTGTGGAGATGTATTGCCAATTTGCCATCAGACCTAGTGATCTGACATACTTCTTTTTAATTTCTAAAACTGAGGTTTGATGTAACAAAACTGAGTGAAAAAAAGCACGTGTACGGGTACTGCACTTGATTATTGGGGCCAGAAGGAAGCTAAAGTTTTATGAGAACTCGAATTTTGTTGCTGCTATGATACACTCCTTCGTTTTTCCTGGATTTGTAACTTCAATTTTTTTTAAACCAATATTCTATTCTACTCATCATATATAAAAAAATTGTATTTTTTCTATAAAGTTTATATGCACAAATATTAGCTTCAATTAATGGTTAAAAATATGACTATCAACTAAGCATTTTTCAGCATCCTAAATTATTCAATTTTTTCCCCTTTCCATTGTAGCATGTTTTAAAGAGTTTTTCAAGTTTTGAGTCCGGGTGTAGTTAGAATTGTTCTTACAATTATATCAATATCGTGTATGCCTTTGGCATATTAAGTTGACACTTTGTTGAAAAAGGTTGATGATTAATTGATCTATTCAAGACTATTGTACGTCTAGAGAAGTAATTTTGCTAATAATTTAATCAATAAATATAGTTCTGACTAATTATGGGCTTTGTAAACTAGGACAATGATATGGAGATACATTATAACTTTTTAGTTATCACTGTCAGATTAACGAGTTGCTTGAGCTATTTTTTTTTTTACGAAGGTGATAAATTCCAGTTTATGGCAAATCCAACTCTGATCTAGTTAAATGAAATGCCTGGCTGGTGTCAAAAGATTAACTTTATAAAACATGGACCTGAAAAATGAAAAATGTTGGACAGTGTAAGCAGTTCTTAATCTGAGTTAACATTGTTAAGGCTGTCTACCCAAGTATTAATTCATTACAATCTGAAAATTTGTTTTCCTCTTTTCCAGATGAGATCATTTATTTCAGCCCACTTGTTGTTTGTATCCTGGAGAACTGCCTAAAATTGCTTCGGTCTGAATCAAGAAAGTTAAGTGTGTCTCAGAAAACAATGACATCATTATATGTCTGTAATACATTGAAATATCTCCTAGAAACTCAGGTGAGAATGTTTTTCTTTCATATTCTCTTAAATTTTCTTTTCTTGATTCTCTCTCTCTCCTATATATTGATATTTGTAAGGATTCCCCGTTTCCTTTGCTTTGGAACTGATATAAAATCTACTTCACAGGTTGAAAGCCAATTTTTATCTTCCTTTATTCATGAGTTTTTGTCCAAGGAAAATGTTAGTCATTCTTCCTCTGCTTCTGATCCTGATAAAGTTACCTGTGAATGGAGGCCATTGAAGGATTTATTAATTTTTTCTGAAAATATATTGCATCAAGAACTTTGTATCTGTCTGTCTGCTGAGAGAAAATTTCTGGATGAAAGCACGTCTTTCACAACTGTTCTTGGCGAAGTGGAAAAATTCCTTGGAGATGGCTCTGAAATGAAACTGGATGCAGTATCAATAGCCTTTTATTCCTCATTGTTATGCACAAATCCTGATCAAATACTGCAGAATTTACCGTCCATTCTTGACATCTCAGAAAATCTCTATGGATGTCATCATGCATTAATAAGTACTCTCCTCTTTCTTGATCAGAATCTTCTAGTCAGCTTTATTAGACTATCTCCTAAGATTTTTATAGATGGACTTGAAATGAGTGTTCTTAGGACCAAGAACAGTCAATTGTCTTCACCACATAAACCTTCCAACTCAAAATTTGAGTCGGCAGAATCTGCTTCTATAGCATTTGGTGTTTTTCTGGAGCATGTACCTTTTCATATCCTTTTTCCATCTATTATCATCAGCGACCATGGACACCTCTCCAAAATTAAAGAGCTACTTTATACTAAGCTATCCAAGATGGCAGTTGATCAGCTAATTCTGTCATTAAGGCTTGTGCTCTTTTGGATTCATCAGATACAGCTATCTTATAGGGAGAAACCTTCTGATGAACTGAAGCACTTATCACAGACGTGCTATGGACTATTGGAGCTGATTTTTGACCGTTTATTCGCTCTGAAAGCTGGAGCAGCTTGTTCAACAGACAAAAGCTCCTCTTTAGTGTTTCAGTATCTTCCAGTAGTGGCCGAGACCATCTTCAGCCATCCTGTTGTGGCAATGTCATTTTCAAGTCCTCTTGAATATTGTAACGATGTTGCCAAAGAACCTCCCCAAGACAGTTTAGAGGGATTTCTTGGTGCACTTGGACATGGAGTTCATCAAATGAATCATCAAATTGTGAATTTGTTGTCCATGACTTGTGACCTTCTATTGACTCAATGCTGTGACCTGAATGCTCTACCAGAAAACAAGGACTGTATGAATAAGATTATGAAGGTTCTCGATAAGCTTGTTAAGCAGATGTTTCGATTGTTCAAGGAAAAGTTTGATCTAGCTATTAGAACCCAGAATCTGATGGTTTTGTTCCCAATGTTATATGCTGTGCTCTCTTTGCTGCGGTATATATCACCTTTTAAATTGCTTGATTTAGCTCAGTGGATATTTCACAGAGTTAGCAATGAAGAATTTATGTCTTACAAGACATCCAACATCTCACCCATCTGCGTGGGATTTTTCATTGCTGCTGGTGCTTTAACAATTCTAGATAGGTCTTTGCAATTGCCTACAAAGGAGGAAAGCTTTGGAATGTTATTTGAGGTTATTTATCAAAAAGCTGTGAATTTTTCTGTGCAATTCAATCTCCATTCTGCCAGTTTATGTATGGTTGAAGCACTAAATGCAGTTTGCAGACATAAATGTAGCCAGGACTTGATTTTCTTGAGCATGGAGATGGTCAGGGTGATCTCCACCACTCCTATTCAAATCATTACTCACTGCATTCATGCAACTAATGGTCCAAAGTCAAAAATTTTAATGCTTTTGATAAAATTGAGCCCCTTGCATATGTCGGTCTTTGGTCACTTGTTTTTAGAGATTCTGAAGGACGGTAGTCAAGGCTTATCTGACAAGGACTATTTGATGCTTCTTCCAGCTGCCCTCATCTACTTGAGTTCTTCTGTTTCAAAATTTGGAAAGCAGTATCTTCAGAAGTTCAAAAGATTTCCTTCTTTTTATGCAAGGATTCTCTTGGAAGGTTTTCTCAACTGGAAATTTTTTGTCTCACAAAGCATATTGGAACTGGAATGTGGGGCTATCCTCACTTCGTCAAGTGAGGAGCTTCTTACGTTTTTCAGTAGTAGTCTTCTTGGAAATGCGGTTAGTATGCTGAAAAATTGTTTTGCTGTTAGTGTGGAAACAAAGGATGAGCGATTACTGTTATTTGATACATTTTGCTCAGATGATGTTGCTTCAGAAGGTCTCTTGGACTTTAATGTTAAAAAGATCAAATCTTATCCAGTAAACCAGTTATTGAACTTAATTAACAGAGTTGTTGCAAAAATTACTCTTTGTCAGACACTCCTATTTCCTTATGATGATCAGGTTCAACTGTTATCAGAGGGTGCAGATAATGGCAAAAGGAAGTTTCTCAATATGTTGGTACATGCTTGGAAATTGATTGTCAAGAAGGTCCCATCTACATCTTATACTTCTGAAAAGGAGCTCAACTGCTATTGCTTGCTCAAATTCCTGGAGATGTTCATTTTAGGGTCAATTGTTACGCTGGCTAAGAAGATGTCTGATGTTCTAGTTCAGCTGGATTCTCTTCCTTTTTTAGAGAAGATTATAAGATATTCTCTTTTATATAGATTTGGTGATTCTGCTACTTTCAAACTCATTCGATTTACCTTATCCTCTCTGTCAAAGGGAACTTTGCCTACTGATTTGTTCCTCCAGTTGCTTCTCGGGCACTCACAGCTGGCCTCATCTGTTTCAAGTATTAACGACTCATCAGTTTGTCAAATGGCTGGCTTGTTTTCAAGACCAATATCTAGCATTTTGGGGTCTCTAGTAATTTCTTCTGGTGAAAATGGCAGCGCAGGAAAACAAAACACAAATGTAAATCCTTTGGAAATCATCAAGCTGTTGAGAACATTGTTTCATTTGAGTTCTCAAAAGCGTGCTTCATTTCCAGAATCTGGCATGGATATAGATTCCAGAGAGTTGCTTTTTCTTCTCATGTCATCCTATGGTGCAACTATGAGTGAAGTGGACTTGGAGATATATGCATTCATGCGAGAAATTGAGGTGACTCAGGTTAATAATAGCTGTAGTATTGCCGAACTTGATTTTCTGTGGGGGACTGCAGCTATTAGGATCAGAAAAGAGCTTGAACAGGAGCAGCCCATTTCATTGAACAATGATGCCAATGAAGTGGAGACAGACCAACGGAAAAGTCGATTCAGGGAAAATCTTCTCATTGACCCTAAATTATGCGTTGCAACAGTTTTGAACTTTCCTTATAAGCGGACCCTGTCTGAGCCTTTACTTTTGAATCAATCTCATGAAGATTATGCCCATATGGCACCTAAGGTATTGTGAACCTACTTCATAATGTTTTTTTTTTTGGGTTTTGAATATGCAGTTCTGTAGCCTCTTCTGAGAATAATTTTTGCCTATTATCTGTGATGTATATGCAGTTAAACTCAGAGAGCTTCCAACAATTACAGTGTTATGATCCTGTTTTTATGATGCGATTCTCAATTCATTGTTTGTCAATGGAATTCTTGAATCCCGTGGAGTTTGCTGGTCTAGGTTTGCTAGCAGTTGCATTGGTTAGCATTTCCTCTCCCGACGAGGACATCAGAAAATTGGGATATGAGGTTTTTGGGAAATTTAAGGATTTGTTAGAGGTTGGTCATCTTTATTTATCATGGCTTTTAGTCATTTGTATTTATGCGTGCATTCCTCTCTTTTGATTCAGAAAGTGAGTATTAAGATTGAATCAGAGGCCTCACAAATGTTTATGCTTCACGAGGTTCTATATTAATATTTGGTGTTTATTTTGTCTGGTTTCTTTAAATTGTACACAGTTTTTAAGTTACGTTTTCCTTGTTTCATTTTAGCTGACTTTGTTAGGCTCTGCTTCATTTTAGCTGCTGGATGTGTTATTTGTTGTCAGGCTATAGCATCATCAAGAATTTCTCTATATTTAACTTACAATATATTATTGTAACTGAGTTTACTTTTGAAATTAATATCATACCTGTTATCTGCTGCAGAAATGTCCCAAGAAGAAGGATGTTATGGGACTGAAGCTTCTACTAATATATTTGCAGAATGGGATCGAGGATCCTTGGCAAAAGATTCCTTCCACTCATGCCATTTTTGCTGCTGAGGCTTCTCTTGTCTTATTGGACCCTAGTCATGATCATTATGCTTCTATAAGTAACCATTTAACAAAGACTCCCAGATTGAATGTGAAGGTATTTGTTGGACTTTAACCTTTTTTGATTCTTAATAATCTATCCTTGCATTTGATATTCTCATAAATAATAAATTTTATGGCCTTTGACTTACTGGATATTCTTTGTTTGCAGTCCATACCTTTCTTTGACAAGTCGAGTAGCTCTATTGATTTCAGAGCAGATAGGCAATGGATGCTTCGTTTGCTGTATGCTGGGATTAATTTGGAAGATGATGCCCCAGTTTTTATGAAGAAGTCTGTTCTTGAGATATTACTAAGCTCTTATGCATCTCCCCTTTCTGATACCAAGTCAAAAGAATTAATTCTTCAGGTAATTTCTTAAGGCAATCAGGTGTTACTTGAAAAATAGGGTGCATCCTCATGCTCATTGGCTTTTATACAGTGCCTTTGAGATGGATTTAGTCCCTATATCAATTTTGGTGCATTCTAACTAAATTCAGTTATTATTGTCACATAGCTGAATTTCAGTTTTTCTTGGGTCTATTCGGGCGTACTCCCTTCCCTTGGGCAGGGGTACCCCCATCTTGACCCCCCAGATTCCGCTGTAGCGGAGCTTCACTGGGTCAATGATGATGATGATGATGAGGTGTTACTTGAAAAAGCGGCTTACAATCACGTGATTATTTACTTTAGTTGTAAGATATTGCTGACATGGACTTCATTTTTTTTGTTACTCGTGCAAATTAGAGGCGATAATTAAGCATGTTGGTCAATTCAGGAGGGATCATTTTACTTTCTTTTTAGTAACAATTTTTCAGTTTAGCTCATTTTGGATAGCACAGGTGGGTTGATTCAGATATATTCTGATTTCTGTTTTGCGTCCATTTGGCTGGGATTTTTCTTGTTATGGCTAGCTTAATTCAATTATGTGGATTTTGAATCTTATGGTGTGCAGTCAGGTCATCAAACTCATACAAAATTACCAGCTTGTACGGTCAAATTTATATTTTATATGAACTTAAGGTATTCAGGTTGATATTGAATTAAATGTAGTCAGGTTGTTTAAGGTTTACTATAATTTTGTTGAAAAAAAGTTTATGTTCATATTCTTGTAGAAGTATAACATATTTATGTACTTATGCAGTGCACTTGTGCCTTGTAACAAAATTTGTTTATAATTTGCCTTGGCTAAGATATTTCTGTTCCTACGTCACCTCTTTTCCATGTGTCAGACTTCTATCTTCATTTCTTACCTAGTCTAATATTCATTTTCCCTCTTTTCACTGTTAATATATTGAGACTTGTGTCTTTGATTGCCTTTCAGGTAGTGAAGAAATCTGTTAAATTGAAGAGAATAGCATATCATTTAGTGCAAGAGAATGGTCTAATTTTGTGGTTATCATCAATCCTTCCTTGTCCCAGTTTAGACAGAGATAATGATCTATTCTCTACAAAACTGTTGGTAAATTTGCTGGAGGTAATTGCCGTTTAGATCCTAATTCTTCTTTGGCTCTTGCTTACCATAAATCCCCCTCCCCCTCTTAATGTTACTATGTAATTCATTGGATGTTGTTAAACAATTGGGATGCTCATTAGCTATTCTCTTACAGTGTGTGTCTTTGGTGATGTTTTGTTTACTAGATTATTACCTCTCCATTGTGTTTCATTTTGACTTTATTTTGTGCTTTGACAAGTAAGGAATGAATCGAATGATAGCTCAACTATGCACTTTCTTTTAATTTTTTGCAGTCCCATCTATGGCAGCACTTTTGTTTGATAATATTTTCCTCAGTATGTGTTGATTTTGTGGATTAATTGTTCATTAATTTAATCTTCAGTTTCCTTTCAGTATGAGGAATAGGCGAGATTCTATTTACCTCATTTTATGTAGGTACATAAAATGAGCAGTGTTGGACCATAAAATTATTGATTTATAACATCTTATCTCACTGTGTTTGGATCAGGTTGCTAAAGATGCTGTTTCATTCAGAAGAAATGTAGAGTGGTTGCAAACGTCTGGTTTTGAGCAGATTTCAGATCTTTCATCTCGTCTATTCAGAATACTAGTTAGTGGGTCAAAATATGTGCAGACGAATTCCACTTTAGTCATATCAATCTTGGAAGTTGTTATGATCGCCATGAAATTATCAATGGAGCGGAACATTTATCAACCTCATCTCACCCTTTCTTTTGGATGTTCATATAAGCTCTACCAAAGCATTAGTTCATCTCGTGATGGTGCATGTGCAGAGTCTGGATTGACAGCTATTCTTATTAGTACTCCCCCGGTTTCTCTCTTGCACATGGTACTCTCTCTCTCTTTCTCTACACACACACACACACACTTTAATGTGTACATATTTTCACTATAACCACATTTTGCAAATATACATAATCTCTCTGTATATTGACGGGATCTCCCATTGACGTGGTTTGAAGGATTATGAAGAACTGTCACAGTTTCTTGTCTGGGCTGCCTCCACAGCTTTGAGCTTGGACTCTGCAAAAACGCTCCAGAGCATAGATTCTCACTGTTATGTAGCTGATCTTAGAGAGACTGGTGTAGAATCTTTTACATCAAAACTTCTACGTTGGCTTGTTGCCTCAGTCATTCTGGGAAGGATTTCGTCTAAGCTAGATGATTCGAGTTTTGCTACTGAAAGGACAAGTATGGAAACTTTGTTGTCTTTCATGAAACAGTTTAGGTTAGAAAATCGGGATGCCGGAAACATGTCTGGATCTGAAGAAATATTAAGCTTATTAGCTGCTGTGATTTTTCATCTTCAGCAGCTTCTTGGAACAAAATGCACGGTGCTCTCTTCAGTTGTTGCCGCACTTTCTATCTTACTTTTCCCGGATACTTCCTGTGCAAATGGTACACATCTTTCAATCAAGTATTCTTTGCCTGAGATCTTAAAACCTAGTAGTGTTATAAAGATTTGGAGCACTATTCAACTCTTGCTTGTTGTAGATCTTCTTTTGATAGGGAAGCTTATTGCATTATCTTAACATATAAAAATGAGGGATCTTTTTCTTGTTTCTTGGAAATTATCCACACATATTTACTAGATAGCCTCTTTGGTTGCAGGCTTTGATGATAATCCTGTGTCAGATCTGTGGTCAAAGATACATTGCCCTCCTGAGGCAAATCCTGTCTGGAGATGGTAACCTCTTATGGGTCTTTTACTATATAAGCTTCATTTCATGACACCAGCTTATGTCTCTATTCTGTTTGAACAGTCTCTATTTATGATTGACAAAAAAAAAAAAAAAAATTGATTACTAACAAATCCAGCATGTGTGCACATTAGACTATCAGTCCAAACTCATGCTTGCACTTTTTTGATTCAGGTCATATTTCCAGCCATGGACAGAGGATCAAAAACCCAAGAGAACTGATTCAGAGCGTATAGACGAATTGCATGCTTGCGAGGGCCTCATCATTACAATATCGGGCGTTCTTCAAAAGAAGTCATCAGGCGCCGAGTCACCGTCACTGTCCCTAAAAGACTTGGAAGACAGTGGTGTATTTGAATGGGAAAGAAGGCAAGTTTGCAATCCTAAAAAGAGAAAATCCATGGAGGAAACTCAAACCCAGTTGAGCCAATCAGCAAGCAAGCCCAAGCGTAAGAAGAAAGATTCCAGTGGGAAAAAGAAACGTCAGCTGACATGAAGAATGTCAAGTGCTGTAACACCATATTCACAGGTAACAAAAATACCAGTTTAAGCTGTAATCCCTCCCAATAGTAAATTTTGATAGCATAATCAGGGGCTCCTTGTGAGAGGAAGTCTTCTCAATTTTGTGTAATGATTTTTTTTTGGGTCCAATTAATACAAATCAAATGCCAGTAATTTATAGTATTTTCTTCCTAATATGTAAAATGTAATGTGGCTGAACTTTCTGAGAAGGTTGTGTTTGTGTGTAGCTGCTGTCAATGATTTCTTTGGGTTCTCTAGATCAGATGTAGTGGGGTGGTTGATCAAGAAGGTTGTACTTCCCAATTCCAACCTCATTTAGTGGTGGACATGAGTAATGAGTTGTGAATTGAGTAGTTTTAAATTTCAATTTTCAAACCATTGAACATAATTTATCCATCCTTAATTTACATTGAGTCACCCTTGATTGGACAATTGGTATTTTATCAGCAAATAATCTCTATTCCTAAAATTCTATAAAATTTTATGCTACAACAAAAATATTAATCTATCTAATATACCTGGTTAAAACTCTCAACCAATTTATTCCATGGCATATTCAGAAAATTGACAAATTCAAATATTTTTCATTCTTGGGTATATAGCTTCTTCACTTGTAAGTTGTAAGCAAAATTTTATCATGAAATTTTATTGGTTAATTTTTTTAAAGCAAATTTATATTAGTGACGATCAAGCTTATTTGTAACCATTATTACCTCGAGAGAATGTTGATCATGACTCTATTTCTCAAAAATAAAATAAAGGGTTTTAAAATTACAATTTAGTACTACTCCATAATTTTGCCAAATTTGAACTTATGAAAGGGAAGTGGGAAGGGATAATTATAAAGTTTAGCACAAGAGTGGATTATAGGCAGAATACATCAACAAACACTTGAACTTGTACGTTTTTTTCAACCAGCCCCCTGTACTATAAAATGTTCAAAAAAACACCTAAACTTAACTGAATTTATTCTATTAAGCACTCTACGCTGACGTGGCATAATTCGTGAGTTGCACTTGCTCTATGTGCGAGTGTCTAAATACTGATTTTTGAAGTTTTTTAAAATAATTTTTTTTTTCATTAATATGTGTCTTCTTCCCCCAAATTGATTTTCTAGGGTTTGTTTCTCTTGGGTTAGATCTGTGTGAGGGCAGGGTGAAGAATTCTTCATTCTCCAGGCCGGAGATTCTCAGCCAGGCGCAAACACGGTTGACATGTGAGATTCTCAGGCCGCTAATTCCTTGGATCTAACAAAAAACAAGTGAAATTTTGGATCTTTATCAATTGAGAAATAAGAAGCACGGTTGACATGGAGTCTGATTTTGCCATTTTGGATCTGGTTCAATTGGATCTTTCCTAAATAAATTTTGGAACTCTTTCTCAATTGAGAATTCGAACTCTTTCTCCGAGTCCGTCGTTCCGGCCTAAGAGCCTGGTTTTACCTTTTGGATCTGGTTCCTTTTACCGGCGGTGAAGAATTCGAACTCTTCTCCGAGTCCGTCGTTCCGACCTAAGTGTCTGGTTTTAGCGTTTTGGATCTGGTTCCTTTTACCGGCGGTGAACAAATCGAACTCTTCTCCGAGTCCCTCGTTCCGTCCTCACTCTCTCTGGTTCTTTTTGCCGGCGGTGAAGATTCAAACTCTTTCTTCGAGTTCGTCGTTCCATCATCGCTCCCTCTAGTTATGGATCTGGTTCCTTTGCCGATGGTGAAGAATTTGAACTCCGACGTTCCGCCCTCACTCTCTGGTTCCTTTCTATTGCTGCGGTGAAGAACTCGAACTCGATGCCGTCGTTCCGAACTCTCTCTGGTCCTCATTCTCTGGAAGAAGACCCAAAAAAATTAAATAAAGTATTTACATTTTTTTATTAAAATCTAATAAAATTAATGAGGAATTCTTACGTGGCAAAAAACATACCCAATTTTGGCTTATGTGGTTTGAAAAAAATGACACATCAGCGCGCGTAATATTCACGATAAAAAAAACTTAGACTTCAGTGTTTATGTTGTAGTGCAGCAGAATCAAAACCTTAACAATCGCCATGATCAATCAAAGAGAGAAGAAAGCGGGAAAAGAGTTTGTTTCTGTGAATTTTTGTGAATGAATATTCCAGTACAAACCAGAAAGCTATATAAAGCTTTGCCACGTAAGACAATATAAAAGAAAATACATCACACACTCATATTGACTATTTGACTAATATACCAACACCCCCCTTCAAGATGGAGGTGGGTCAATCAACCCCATCTTGGACACAATGGACTCCAATCTTGTGCCAGGAAGAGGCTTTTTCAGAAAATCCGCCAACTGATGTTGTGATGAGCAATGTGACAAAGTAATCAAACCTTCAAGTAACTTCTCTCGAGTGAAATGACAATCGAGCTCAATGTGTTTTGTACGCTCATGGAACACCGGATTCCGAGCAATATAAACAGCCGCTTGATTATCACATTTCACTGGGACTGGAATTATACCCTCAACTTCAAACTCAGCAAATAACCTGGTTAACCAAGCGATTTCAGCACAAACTCTGCGGAGGGATCTGTACTCAGCTTCAGCTGACGATAAAGACACAGTCTGCTGTTTTTTAGATTTCCAACAAATCAGATGTCCCCCAAAGAAGATCACATAACCACTAACAGAACGACGACTATGTGGACAAGTAGCCCAATCAGCATCACAAAAAGCTTGGAGATGAAGATCTGAATTATGAGTAAACAAGAGAGCCTTAGATTGTGTACCTCTCAAGTAAGAAAGCACATGATGAGCTGCAAGTAAATGTGGCTGTCGAGGATGCTGATTAAACTGACTTAAAAATTGCATTGCATAAGCTAAATCAGGCCTTGTGTGCACCATAAAATTTAGCTTCCCAATCAATTGACGATAAACCAAAGGATCTGGAAGTAATTCACCATCTGTGGGTGACAATTTGAGTCTAGGATCCAGGGGGCTGACTGCGTTGTAAGACAAATCAATAGGAAAATCTTTGAGCATCTCTGCAATAAACTTGCGTTGACACATTAGCAATCCTTGAGCAGTAGGAATAAACTCAATTCCTAAGAAAAAATTGAGTGATCCTAGATCCTTTATCTTAAATTCAGCATCCAGAAATGTCTTTAAAGCTGGATCTCATCAGAATCATCCCCTGTCACTAATATATCGTCTACATAAACAGCCACAAAGATCATTGAACTAGCTGTCTTCTTATGAAATAAAGAGTAATCATTCAATGATTGAGCATAACCACGAGATCTCAAAGAGGCAGACAATTTAGAATACCATTGTCGTGAGGCTTGTTTAAGCCCATAGAGTGATTTTCTGAGTTTACAAACATGAGAAGGCTGATCTACACTCATTCCTGCCGGTATCTTCATATAGACCTCCTCATCCAATTCTCCATGCAAAAAAGCATTATTAACATCCATTTGAGAAATTTGCCAGCCCCTCTTTAAAGCTACTGAAATCAAAACCCTGACTGTAGTCATCTTAATTACAGGAGAAAAAGTTTCATTATAATCCACTCCTTCTTGTTGAGTGAAACCCCTGACCACTAACCGGGCTTTATGTCTTTCTATGGAACCATCAACCTTTCTTTTGACTTTATAAACCCACTTGCAACTGATTGCTTTCTTTCCCCTTGGCAAAGCAACAACATCCCAAGTTCTGTTCAGCTCTAACGCAGCAAACTCAGCCTTCATAGCCTCTTGCCAAACGCTGTACTTACAGGCTTCACTATAGGAAGTAGGTTCTATTTCTGGAAGATAAGAAGCATCTAGAGAACAGCTTGGAAACTCAACTGTTGAAGTCAAAGTGTGAGCACAAAACAGATGATCAACATATACTGATGAGCAGACATAATCTGACACATATGCTGGTGCTTGATGCACACGAGTAGACCTTCTAAGAGGCTCATTTATTACAAGACCATCATCCACAACAGGTTGAACAGAAATGTCATCAGTAGGCAAAGGTATAGTAGGATATAAGGGGGGTGTTGGTATTTTTGTGGTGGTTTTTGAAGAAAAGGAAAAATAGATTCATGAAAGACTACATCCCTAGAGATGATAATCTTCTTGTTCTCAAGATCAAAAGCCTTATAAGCCTTTTTTTCCAAAAAGATACCCCAAAAATACACAAGGAAGTGCTCGAGCTTGAAACTTATCCCTTCCTTGTTTTAAGGTTGAAACAAAACAAAGACACCCGAAACTTCTCATGTGATTGTAGGTTGGTTGGCTTTTATGTAGGATTTCATAAGGTGCTTTGTGGTTGAGAATTCTTGAAGGCATTCTATTTATGATATACACTGCTGTCAATATACTTTCTCCCCAGAACTTTAATGGCAACTTTGAGTGGAACATTAAGGCTCTAGCTACCTCAAGAATGTGTCTATGCTTGCGCTCCACCACACCATTTTGCTGAGGTGTGGCAACGCAAAATGTTTGATGCTGGATTCCTTTCTGACTTAAAAAATTTGCAGCCTCCTTACTTAAGCCAAGCTCGAGTGCATTATTTGATCTAACTACTTGCACTGGCTTTCCGAATTGCCTTTCCACCATAGCAAGAAAGCTTTTCAAAATAGAAAAAGCATTGCTTTTCACTGACAGCAAGCGTACCCATGTAGTTCTACTAAAGTCATCTACAATGGTAATGAAGTATCTATAACCATTATCGGTCATAGTATGATAGGGTCCCCAAAGGTCAATATGGATCATTTGGAAAGGATAAGTTGTGGTAATAGAACTAGAAGGAAAAGGTAATCTGGTTTGTTTGGATTTTGCACAAACATCACAATGTAAGTGCTCAGGTTTATTTGGAAAAAGGTTTTTAGCAAAAGGCAAGAATTGAAAGCTAGAATAAGGCAGATGTCCCATTCTATTATGCCACAAAACAGGATCAACATGACAAGAAAAGAATGTACCTACTTCATTATTCCTCTCAACTTGTTTTAGTTCCCGTTGAGATTGAGGAACTAGCAAATAAAGGTCCTTTGAAGCTTCACCAACCTCCACTGGCACCTTCATAGAAGGAGCTTGCATCAAGCATTTTGAAGATGTAAAAATCATAGAGCACTGTGAATCACTGACCAGCTTGCCTACCGAGATCAAGTTGCATTTGAATGAAGGCACAACTAAGACATCTCGTAGGATCAGGCCAGGCAAAACTTGAACAGAACCAGCCATATGAACAACAGTGGTTGCTTCATTTGGCAAAGATATGACAAAAGGCTTGGATAATTTGTATGTGGACTCAAGTAGTAAAGCATCACTACACATATGACAACTTGCTCCACTATCGATTATCCAAGTAGTTTTATGAAAAATCTTAGAGGTAAAAGTTGTACCTGCGAAGCCAGCAAAATCGTCATGTACAACCTCTTTCCCCTTCCCAGAACCTGTGTTCAGCAAGCTTAGCAACTTTGTGATTTGCTCAGGAGTTAACTCAGTTTGACTAGAATGGACACCAGCGGAGTTTTCTTCAGATTGAACAACACCAGCAAACTGATCATCTTTCTTCTTGTTTTCCCTATAATTTGGAGGAAAACCTATAATGAAATAACATCTATCAATATTATGGTTTGTCTTTTTGCAATTTGTGCAATAAAGAGGCTTTCTCTCGGAATTTCCTTTTGCCTGATTTTGCACTGAATTTCCATTTGTCTATTTTTGCACTAATTGTGAAGATCGTGCATTAACTCTCATTGAAGCAGATTCATTGAAGATTGAAGCAGGATTCTGAATTTCACGTTGCTTCTCCTCTTGCTGCAGGAGTGCATGAGCATGATGAATATCCGGGAGAGGGTTCATCATCAATATACCACCTCTCACAACTGTAAATTGCTCATTTAATCCCATTAAAAAGTGTACAAGTTTCTGATCTTCCTCATATTTCAACAATTGTTGAATTGATCCACAAGTACACCTAGGAAACTGATGCAAACTGTCTAATTCATCCCACAGAATTTTCATCCTTGTAAAATATGTCGAAATAGAACTCGAACCTTGTGTGAGAGAGTTCAACTCCTTCTTTAATGAATATAACTGAGCTCCATTGAATTGGCCATACCTTGCTTCCAAATTTTCCCAAATTCCACGAGCAGAATCAGTATACAGCACACTCCTTCGGATCTCCGAGCTTAAGCCGTTGAGTAGCCACAATATGACCATATCGTTGCATCTCTCCCACTTAGGATACTGCGGATCTGTTTTTGGTGGACGAATTAGGGTTTCGTTGATGAATCCGGTCTTATTCTTCGCTGATAGCGCGATGCGCATCGAAATACGCCATTCACCAAAATTTGTCCCATCAAATTTCTCTGGAACTAGCGAGAGACCTGTATGATCACTTGGATGCAAATAGTAAGGATCGTTGGTATCAATTGCTGGTGTTTCTGGCATCTTCTCTCAAAATTGGGGAAAAACGATCGAACAGAAGAAGGAAAGAAGAATGGACAAATTGATCACGGATTGTTGAGGAAGAAGAGGTTTAGATCGAAGATACTCGCTCTGATACCATGTTGTAGTGCAGCGGAATCAAAACCTTAACAATCGCCATGATCAATCAAAGAGAGAAGAAAGCGGGAAAAGAGTTTGTTTCTGTGAATTTTTGTGAATGAATATTCCAGTACAAACCAGAAAGCTATATAAAGCTTTGCCACGTAAGACAATATAAAAGAAAATACATCACAAATTCATATTGACTATTTGACTAATATACCAACAGTTTATTAGTGCAAAAATAGTTAAGTTTAAGTGTTTTTTTTTTAACATTTTATAGTACGGAGGGCTGGTTGAAAAAACATACAAGTTCAAGTGTCTGTTAATGTATTTTACCGTGGATTATAGGGTTCTTCATGCCGGACTGGGAGAGAGTGTAATTAGCGAACATGGACGAGGGCAAAATGGGCAATTCAATGTTTTTATTCTTGTGGTGTATAGACTATAGAGTCGACGTCCTCTATGCTGAGACGGCAAGCAGACGACTGAAATCCACCTGGTGGCAGTTTCTGGTGAGTTTGGGGCGGAGCGCTGGAAATTTCGCGAATCGCTCGCTTCCGCAATTGCAAATTTCTTGGACTGTTGCCGAAAGATTGATGGAGAAATGACCTCAGCTAAATGATCTGGGGAAGCTGGATTATGTAGAAGCTGAAATCAATGTGTCAACAAAGCTTATCCTATGAACAATACTTGTAATCCATCACGATGCGTGTCCATAAAAGCTCACTTCTCTGTCCGTCTTTCTTCCGTCGTTGCTTGATTTTCTGTTTTTGTGATCAGCGATTATAATTATCCTTGTTTCTTCAACCTTCCATCAATTTCTCTTGTGAAATTCTATAAGAGGCTTGGCAAACCTGCGTCATGGATATACAATTGCGGCTAGTGTTTTTTTCTGCAATTGTGCTCATCTCCAACATTGCTGCCGCTGCTTCCACCCCTTACGTTCGGCCGAAATCTAGAGAGAACTTGCAGATTCTACGGAGCCCTAGGGGTTCTTCTCAGCCCCATCAGGTCTCTCTTTCTCTTACCCCCTCCCTTGTTTTACTTGATATCTAGGGTTTGTCTTCATATGGTGTAGGAGTCGGAATCATTGGTATAGGCAATTAGGTTTATGTTGTCAGTATATGTTTGATGATGAGTTTCAGGAATTTCGGTTCAATTTGCTCTTTGATCAATTTAATTTAGACCCAGAAAACTCAGAAATAATTGGATAACGCATCAATTTTAGTCCTTTTTGATATTATTGATTCTATTGATGATTCAATTGATGCTTAGGGATCCTCTGATGTGTGATATTGGTAGTTGCATCAAATCATATATAGATAAGGACTCATCACTGCTTTATTTAAGATCCAACCTAGAAGGAGGGATCATAGAAGCCATCAAAATGAAAAGAACTGGAATCTATAACATATTATAAAGGTACGTCATCAATTGCAGGTTCATGTTTCTCTGGCAGGAGACAATCACATGAGAGTATCATGGGTTACAGATGATAGTTCTTCTCCATCAATCGTCGAATATGGTATATTGCCTGGGAATTACAATGCAACAGCTAAAGGGGAGAGCACTTCTTATAAATACCTCTTCTATCACTCGGGACAGATACATCATACGGTTATTGGGCCTTTGGAGCCTAACACCGTTTACTTTTACCGTTGTGGAGGAGATGGTCCAGAGTTCCAGCTTAAAACTCCCCCTGCTGAGCTCCCTGTTACTTTTTCTGTTGCTGCTGATTTGGGTCAAACAGGCTGGACTCAGACAACTCTAGACCACATAGACCAATGTGACTACGATGTTCATCTCCTTCCTGGAGATCTTTCATATGCTGATTACTATCAGCCGCAGTGGGATACATTTGGCCAGCTGGTGGAACCACTTGCAAGTACGAGGGCTTGGATGGTTACAGAGGGAAACCATGAGAGGGAAAGCATACCTTTTCTGAAGGATGGCTTTCAATCATACAATGCTCGGTGGAAGATGCCATTCGAAGAGAGTGGCTCGAGCTCAAATCTTTATTATTCCTTTGATGTTGCAGGGGTGCACGTTCTCATGCTTGGCTCATATGCTGACTGTGATGAATACTCTGATCAATACAGTTGGTTGAAGGTATTTTTTTTTCTCCTCTGAACATTTACTTTTCATGGACCTCTGTGCTATATAGATTCTAAACCAAAAAGAAAGAGATTTTAAGTGAACTTCAAAAGTTGCAAATAAGCATGTCTGGGTAAGTTGTGACATATTTTTGCATGTAAAAGAACCACTGTTTTGACGTATCCGTATTTGACAATTTTTCATGTATTTTTGCATGTAGAAGCAGCACCTTGTTTTTTACGTTCTTTTACAAGTCTCTAATGGCTCTTTTAGGCAATTACTGGAATTTGCACTTCTTGTTATTAGAAATTTGTACCTTTAATGTGAGTTTTCTTCTATGAATCACTTGCAGGCGGATCTGGCCAAGGTGGATCGGAAGAGGACACCTTGGCTCATTGCATTGTTCCATGTGCCATGGTATAATAGCAATCATGCTCATGAAAGAGAAGGAGATGGAATGATGGCAGTTATCGAGCCATTGCTTTATGCTGCCGGGGTAGATATCGTGCTTACCGGGCATGTCCATGCTTATGAGCGAACGGTATCCAAACTTACTTTACTTTTTCACCTTTTCCAATTGTCTACTGCTTTTGCCAAACTCAGCTGAAAGGACTTTTCATCTTTTGGTCAGAATCGTGTGTACAATGGAAGATCTGAATCTTGTGGTGCTGTTCACATAACCATTGGCGATGGGGGAAACAGAGAAGGTCTAGCTCATAGGTATGTCATACAGACTTCCTCAAAACTTCTCTGCCTGGACTTATCCATCAGTTGTACATTGTTAGGATATTTATTCCATAACTGTTTTACCACAGATAGAGCTCTTTGTGACTTGTAAAGTTGGAAGCTGTACAAGGGTTAATTTTAATCGTCTGAATAAGTTTAAAAATAGTTACTCTTATAATATGTGCATGAGGATTATGGCTGAAGTCAGAAGATGACTTACTCAACCGAATACATTCCAGAGAGTTCATTTAAGGAAACTAATAATTTCTTGAAATCCAATTTCTAGCTGTGTACCATAATAAATTTGGCTTGAACCATTACTATTAATGGTTTTTCCCGTCAATTATAGGTTTAAAGACCCGCAGCCAGAATGGTCAGTGTTCCGTGAAGCCAGCTTCGGGCATGGGGAGCTGAGGATTGTAAACACCTCCCATGCCTTCTGGAGCTGGCACAGAAATGATGATGATGAACCAACTCGTTCAGATGAAGTATGGATTACTTCCTTGGCTAGCACAAAGTGCGTGACAGAGAATGAACACTACCTCAGGAAGATCCTTTTGGAACCATAAATGATGTATGAAAGTTTGTAAGGTGTTGCATAAGAAAGAGTTTCACTAAATGTCTGATTTCTGCTACCATGTCTGCTTTGTAATATATGTTTTTGTGATTTGAATGTGATATGGACTGAAATCTTGGTGAAATTTGAAAATGAGAAAAACCAAGTGGATGTTAATATCATTCGCTAATATTATCTACAATGAAGTGGCATTCCGAGTACTTTTTTTTTTATCATACGGAGCAAGTGATGATGTACTCATTAGTCATTGGCTATATTAAACCCTGTTAACGTTTTAAACTACTTCACTCGCAATCTGTCATTTAAGTTGCAATACTAATCAACGGAGTACAAGCAAATTAGCAGTTACCCCTTAATCGATACAAACTTAAGGTACTGAATGGTGAATAATACATTCAAAAGACTAAGCAAACGTCATTATTATTTTTTAAATGTACGGTTTATTGCCATATTTGTTTACATATTAGAACAAAATCTAAAAACCCAAGATCAAGGGAAAAGAAAAGCTTATTCATATTTGCCATATTTTCCCAACAATTTTCATTGTGTAACGGTAACCCAACAATAACAAGCACTAAGCGTGAAGTAATCTACTTAGAAATTGTCAATTGTATCAGAAAACATTGCATTCATGTTATACTGAGAGAAACAAGGAACGAAGATAACACGACAGTCTAAGTCTCACTAGTAGGTAATGACATCCGTTACCTAGTAATAGTGGCCAACTGGCCATAAGTTCGAATCTCCCATACATGATATAATAGCATGGTTAGGAAATCAATATATACCCAGAATTCATCATATTAAATGCTAATTGATTTTGAAAATATTGATTTATTTCTCTTTTTATCCATTCGTTCATTCACCATCGTGACTCTAATGTCATCCCTTTCCTCACCCTAATTGTGGTTATAATATCTAATACAATGTAATTAAGTGATTCTTATGTGGTTAAAAAAATCCTTTTCAGATGATCCCACCAATAATAGTATTGTCATTCAGCAAATCACAAGCACCAACTGTGCCTCAATCTACTCATCAACTGTATCAGAAAACACCAACTTCGAACAAGGAACATTACACAAAATATTCTGAATTTCTCATGTACTTTTATCATAAACTCCATCAATGCACCTACCTGGATTAATCCATTTGATACTAAGCACCTTCAGATTCAAGCCTCTCCTTTTTGCAACGCCTTTGGTCTTCAACCATAGACTCAAAGACTTGCAAGAGATTCTCCAACCCTTCTAAAACACTCTTCTCCTCCCCAAACGCCTCAAGCGCATACACAATGCTCTCAAGCGTCGACAGGAAACCAGGCTTTGGCTCACGCCTAACCTCACTGTACAAACTCCCTTTATCAACATCTAATCTTACACATGGCAACAGCCTCAGCCATGGATTCTCATTGTAAATCCTGTTTGCCTTTGCCCATGTTCCATCCAAAACAATTAAGTTCTTCACGTTGAAATCGACTTCTTCAACACCAGCTGAATTCTCGGATGGGAACAGAATTGCTGTTCCAGGTGGAATGGTGATCTCAAACTCTTCAAATTCCACGATCCCAGCTTCTTGCGACCTTTGAAATTTCTTCACAACAAACCCTTTTGTTATGAGTTCTTGGGAGAATGAAGGATTCATAATTTCTTCAAGCTTGAGATTCCTGGTTTGATGTTGTACCATACAAGGAGTAATGGAACTGATTTTGCCGTATTTCTCAATGCTAATGCTAATCCCAGGCGTTCCATTTTCGTCAATTAACAATTTCCCATTTCTCTTCTCAGAAGCATTTCCACAAACACTTTGCGTGCGCTCTAACTCCTCCTCCAAAGCCCGTATATTAAAATGAGCTTCAAAGTTAACGTCGAAGACAGTAGCCACAGTCAAATTCTTCAGCCCTAGGGTCGCAATTCTCGTGGAATTAAGCGGGTGATTCTTCTCCAAGCTGTGCTGGAGAATGGTTACGTTCACCTGGTTATCGAGATTGGGAGATTTGATCCTCGAGCAAAGGCAGACGCTGAGGGGCTTTGAGCAATTTGGGCAACTGGGTCTCTTGGATTTGAGCTCCAAAGTCGTGTTCATGGCTGTGGGTTTTGAGAAAAGGAGCGACTGGCTATTTTGAGACGATGAGGAGGGAAAGAATTTTCTGCCATAACCGGAGGACAGCCATTGAATTGGCCATCTCAGATGAACAGACATTAAATTATATAAATTTTTATAATTCAATTCCTTGGCACCAAATCGGTCAATAAAGCGCTATTTGAAGTGGGCATCGCATGTTCTTATGTAACACCACGCAAGTAGTGTTTCAAGTAGAGACATAATCATAATCTATTTCAAGCTAGAATGATATCAAATAGGACTCTCTAACCATTTGTCAATCATCGCTAAGCAACACTGGTGATCCATTATTCTATTACAAAGGCTTAAAAGAATTGAAATCGTCTATCGGCTATCGTCTATTGTCTATATCGTCTAATAAAAAAAAAATTACACAAGCCCACCTACACGTTACAAGAACAAAACATCTGACAAGTGAAGTATTTCTCACCGCTTATTATTATCCATAACAAGCAGCAGCAACAACAATAATAATACAACAGTTGAGAGAAGCCATCTCTCTTACCCGAAAAAGGCACAAGAGAGATTTGGCGTCTTCTAATGAGCAAATCTCAGTCAGAGAAAATAAAATAGAAATAAATTGAGGTTTAACGGCGAGCATGGCCAGACGACGGTGGCGGCCTCCTATTAGTAGAACCCCTGCCTAATGCAGAAAACTGGTTCCTCCCTTGTTGGGGGTTAGCGCCACCATATCCACCACCTCCTCCTCTAGCAGCCATCTGATGATGATGATGATCTTGCGGATTCAAATTGCTACCGCCACCCCATTGGTTATATCCTCCAACTCCATATGATTGATGAAATACTCCAGCTACCGGAGGAGGAGGAGCGTGTCTAGGAGGATACCTGGGTGCAGTCTGAGGGGGATAATACCCCTGTTGCTGCTGGTAGTTGTTATCATTATTTCTGTCGCGATGGTAATTAGATGCTCTCCTGTCATGTTGATGATGAGATCCTGGCGCATTGCTTGCATAGTAATCCTGCTGGTGCTGGCCATGACCATGACCGTGATCATAATAATCTCTTCTCGAGTGAGCCCCTCCTCCTCCTCTGTTGTAGTCTGGAGCATTGTATCTGTCTGAATGAGCGTAGTAAGGATCTCCACCACCACAATAAGGAGGACCATTCCTCATCTGTAAGCTATTCACAACTAGTCTGTGTGCAGCGTCTCCAAGCTGAGGACCACTAATGCTTCCAGGGGGATTCGGCCTTGAAGAATTGTTGTACTGGTGCGAATGTTGTGCACCTCTGTCATCACAACTATTTCAGAAGATTCTACAAACATGCAAGCTGCAAATACAAATAAATTACAAGCATTACCTTCCATTATTCATATGCCTCCCCCTGCCAGTATCCTCGTGCCATAATACAGGTTCTTTCAGATCACCCATCGACACAATCTGCCATTTCATATTCCGTGAAAAGAATTTGCAATCATCAGTCAACTCAAAATACAAACTTAAACCCTAGAAGGATTGCAAAATGAAAAATTGGTCAATTTCTGGTTACCTTCTTGGGGAATTTAACACCAGGCGGTGGCTTTGTAACGTGTGTATGATAATCTGGAAGGTTGTATATAGTGCATCTGCAAAACAAAACTGAAGCAGGTGAGATTACTCCAACAACTGCTCAGAAACCAGAAATGATTATTTCTCAATCTTACAGGACATTGTTGTCTAGAATATCTTCCATTCCAGCCACAGGAGACCTAAAAATTGGAGGACATGGGTCTCCAGCACAGAGTGATATGTAACCGTTCATTCCACCGCTGCATGCAACCATATACACAAAATTAGCTCAGACCGCTCTTGTTAGCAATTAAATAAAGCACAACCAACCAATAGAAATCTTAGCACAAAAATCTTATGATCTTGCAACAGTTGGGTGCTGGTGAAAATCCATGAGATGAGGGCAAAAAGGAAGAAAAATAAGATCCACAAAGAAAATTTGCCATTTAAGTTATCATGTCATTTCATTTCTCAGACAAATCATGATACATGTCCAACTTTATCATTACATAAGAAATATGACTGGATCCTGGTAAAACAACAAGGATATTATACAAAGAGAACATATAGAATACAGTAAGTTGAATGATAAGAGGTTCGTCACTTCATCATGTTCATTCATCTTCTACTTATAGGTTGTCATTGATTGTAAACAACATTTAAGGCATACCTAGCCCCTGGATCTATTGTCTCTTTCACCTGAACCCGTTCTGCCTCAGGTAGCTGTTTGCAGCGATCATCAAGAGAGAAGATATATGGGGACAGCGGGTGAGATACAGTAATGAAAAGCATGTCACACAGCACACTATTTCTTCTTGCTTCATCAGCCTAAATACAAAACAACAAACTAATTAAAGACAGAAAATGCTTCATTTTCAAATTATGTTGTTGCTCAATACAGGTGACATACCGTTAATGTATGTTCAATTTTTAAAACCTCGGCAAGAAGACGGCGCTCTTCAATAAATGGCAATTTTGCAATACCCTAAAACATCATATGGAAGCATTAAAATGCTTTGCTCGGTACATATTTTTTAAGAAAACAAATTTACATAGGTAATAATTTCATAAATTACCTGCCAAGAAAACCGTTTGCCATTCATGTCTACTTCAAAATCTGGCAGAGAGTTATAAGAGTTTCTTATCAGGAAAAACACAGTTGACAGCATGTAAACTCAATTGCAATTATCAGAAGACAATTTTCAATGCTGGCTTACAAAATATTACTTAGAAAAGTTTATCTTCCTCTTAATTTTCAGGTATAGACTTAGTTTTGTAAAAAAAAACTTGAGTTCTCAATCCTCATTTCAGATTAAGGGTTTGTTTTTCATTATCATTGTCATTATAAAGACATTTTTATTTATAAAGTTTCTAAAATACGTGAAATAACTTTGTTTTCGCACATTTCAAGGACTTTATACATGAAAATGTCTTTATAATAATAATGAAGAACAAGACCTACAAGAATCTGATCTTTTCATCTAAGTTTTGTTAAATTTAAGGCAGAAGAACATATTTAAAATTTGGATAATTTTTCAAAATTCCTTAATGAAACAGGTTACAGCAGAGGCAAGAGCATAGAGACAAATGGCTATGGTGAGTCCTCCGATTCTCCTGTCACATGTTCCATGATGAGTGCAAACGTGTAATCAAGGGTCTAAACCACAAGAAACAGGGAATGGAGATGTGTATTGATCTAAGGCTGTGCAATCTGCAGATAAACTGCACTTCAGGTAGTTATTCCAATTGATCTTTTAAGCACATAAATGGATCAAATCTATGACCTTGACTGTGCTTCAAGTAGTTATTCCAATTGATCTTCTAAGCACATAAATGGATCAAATCTACGACCTTTGCGTTTTTTACTTTTGAGAATACTTGTTTTGCCAACTATAACATAGGTACAATAGAAAAATACCTGTTGGGTAAAAGTCTATGATTGGGGAGTTTGGATCATTCATCAACTTCCTGTATTCAACTGGAAGGGCATGGGCACTGCAAACAACTGTATTTAGAGCACAAACAGAACAGCCATAAACTATAAACAGTGAAGAACCTAAGAACTGAACCTTGCAGCAGGAAAAACTCCTAACAACTGATCAAATGGTTTGAACGGAGTGCCCATCTCAAATGTGATATCCATCTGGCCTAGATCCTTGAGATCAGAAGCAAATGGAGCATAATGGTAAGGATAGAACCTGCAACAAAGAAGCAACGATCATTTATGAGCTTGTGAATACTAAGCCTAACAAACAAAGACTTGTATCAGCTCATTGAAAACCATAACTGCAAACCTTTTATTCTGCAAAAATATATGACAAGTGCATTATACATGACGTAACATGCCAAGTATCAAAGAAAGGGAACAGGTAAATCATTGGAAACTTGTGGCACATGTAATCCTAGCAAAGACTCACTCAGCTGTACCTAAAAATCATGCATCTATGGAGAAAAAAGCTGCTTCGGCATTTGAGATTATCTAACACTGAGACACCAAGGGACCTTATCAACTATTTCTATTTGACAACATTAATAGTGACCCAATTGCCATATATAATCTTGGATGGAAGGAAACCCATGCTACAAGAGACTTACCAAATACCAATCCTAGAAGCAACAGAAAAACTGGCAACCTATGCTACAGGGATTCAAAAACCATCACTGCCAACAACCTCTTCATATTAAAAAGGGTCTTTGCGTTAAGAACTCTGACTTACAAGGCAGCAAAAGCCCAGTTCACAAAGGTAGAATCTGTGAGATGGGAGGGGGGTATTTTGCTTTACAACAGCCCATCCCCTAGAAAAATGTGTGAAGGTCATGCAAACTAATTAATAAAAAAACTCAAAATTAACTCACCACTGCCATGAGCAGACACCTTCATAGTAATAATGCATAACCCAACACAATCCTTCAGTATATTTCCGCGCCTGCAAAACAACACCTCAAAAAAATCATGCACCATAAAAATAGTATACAAAGTGGACTAATAACTTTCTATTGCACAAGTATCATAAAGCCAGACATGTCAGAAGCCACAATCGTATAAGGATTATTCGTGCACAAACCAATTTTGTACTAATACACAGAAGATTCACAAGAATCTGGGTATGACTTATGTCTCTTCTTCCCTCTTTAGTCTTTAAATAGGAAGGTAGCATGTCTTACTCTTCAAATTTTGGAGTTGAAATAATTTACTATCAGTCTAGGTGTAATAAATATCTGCAATGTAACCAATATTATTAACCCTTCTTAAGTGAAGAGCAATTTCTGCCAGCAACATCCTAGATCCAAAAGGTTGGAGAAGACAAATTTTAAGATATGATCAAAATTCGCAACAAACATGCAAATCATCATGGTAAGGGAGATATTCAATCGAGTGTTGCAATTGGCAATATAAATTTATATAATATGATCATATGTTCTTCTTGGGCGCATCCTCATGCTCATTGGCTTTCATACACTGCCTTTGAGATGGATTTAGTCCCTATATCAATTTGGTGCATTCTAACTAAATTCAGTTATTATTGTCACATAGCTAAATTTCAGTTTTTTTTTTGGGTCTATCCGGGCGTACCCCCTTTCCCTTGGGCAGGGGTACCCCTATCTTGACCCCCCAGATTCCTCTGTAGCGGAGCCTCACTGGGTCAATGATGATGATGATGATGATCATCATCATATGTTCTTCAGCTTATAACTTACAGTCTCAACATATCAAATAAAAGTAGCCAAGGCAAATATAACCCAAGTAACCACCTCAAAAAATTATTACAGAATCAAACCAAAGCTAAATACATAGGACCATCCTTGTCAATAAATGGTAGTTCTAAGTAGGCTACAATGGTACATGGTAATTATGTTTCCCCCATTAGCATTCTACTATTATTGTGTGGCCATAAATATCTCTTTAGTGTGGGTGGATATCATTTAAAAATTTAATCGCACAGCAATGTTACACAGCTAAAAGTTACTTACAACATCTTTCCTTATTTCTTCAAGCTCCTCAAGAGACTTTGCCGAGAATTTCTCTTCATAATACCTTTCTTTCCATCCAGGCTCACCCAATCTGATCTGATAAACGAACATAAAAAGTATATAGTTACAAGCTAGCACTCCTCTAGACAAAAAAAAAAGGATTGTTCAATGTAGTAGCCAAAATTGTCTTGCACAGCATAAAGCTCAAAATTTCAATATCACAATGTTCCACTTCAGGATTGCCATTCCAATTTCCAAGTAGAAAAAAAAAAAACTAGATAATCAACACATTACAAAATACTTTAATTTTTTTCAAGTATTACATCAGCAAGTGGATAAAATTTGGGCCAACAAGGGCCTCATCCCTTCATATTTCCCCTGAAGATCATAACATATGTGAAGAATATGTTCAAACATTAATAGCATCAAGCAAATAGCAACATAAGACAAAGCTCAACAAAAGAAGCTACGACAGTTGTAGAGGCAGACCTTGTCTTCCTCTGGCTTGTCAGAGTTAAAAGCATCAGACTTCTCTCGAAGCACGTCTTTCAGCTTCCCTTTCAGCTCATCCTTATTATCACTCATCTGGAATAAAATGTAAATAAAAATAACCAATCAACATCATGATAAGTTTAAAATAACCCCACTAGAAAGAATAGCTAAAGAACAGGTACCCAAGAGGCCAAGATACACTGAAATGCTTTTATAGTGAGAGGGAAGTAAGGATAGAGAAACATACCTCCAATTCAAAACTGTTCTCAACTTCAACAATGGCAGCACCAATTGTGGCTGATGATGAGAGACGTGCAACTTTCTGAAGCCGCTCGGAGCTATCTGAATGGTTCCCAGATTCAGTTTTCTGAAAAGGTGAAGGTATAGGTGCAGAAGCAAGACGGGAACCACGAAACCCAGAAACAGGAACTAAGGAATCCGGCTCCAGCTGAGGTTTCATATCATCTCCTCTTTTTTGTGCTTTTCCACGTTTGATCCTCTCTGCTTGACGCTGAGTAATTAATTAGAAGAAATAAGTCTTTCAATTTACACAGTACGATAAAAACCATGAAAACAATCGTACTTGATGCAGCCGAGCTCTTTTCTGAAATATTGTATCTTCATAGGATCCAATGGCTTGTATGAAACTCTCAACCCTTTCCAAGTCAGGCTGCAACAAATAAAGGTATAGTAAAAAGAAGGATATGGATAAAACACACACACACACACACATACAATCATTGTTACCTTGCTTCCATCTGTCAAATACCCTCCTAAAGACGGAAATTCTTTCTTGTAAACAGCCATCAACAGGTTGATAGCACCCTGAACACAATATTAGTACAAATAAAGAAGTTCTTTTAGCCCAAAACTGAAATTAGCTAGCATCCAAGGGAAAACTTCAATCTGAATTCCCATTCATATGACCAAATAGCATTATAAAGAACTGTACTGGGCTCATTCACAATTAGAACACAAAAAATTAAAGATAAGCAAGCACGTGATACCAAAAAAAAAGCATTCAACCTTGCATGCTGTTCAAGATTATGCAGAACTAGCAATAGAAAACACAAAAAAGCAAGAACTAATCACCTCACGAATTTCCAGAGTGGGCATGTGTGGTAAAAAATCATTGCCAACAAAGAAACATATAAAGATGAAATCATCAATAATGCGCTCAAAGTCAATCTCAAATGGCGGATTGTGAATTTTGAACTCGTATTCCAAATATTCCCTCAAAGTCCAAATGTTGAGGAACTGCAAGGGGAAAATACAACATATTAAGAAGCATTTTAGAAGTTACAGAAAGATAAAAATACAACAACAACAACATCGACCCAGTTGGCTCCTGGTTAAGGCGGGATCTGGGGGGTCAAGATGTATACACCCTTGCCCCCGACACAGAAACATAAAAATATAGTACAATAAATAGTATAGACCTGAAAAGGCTTTTTGGGTACTGCATCATCACCCTTTTCATCAAATTCTCCAGATTTTCTCTTTGCCTTCCCCTCACAAGCTGATGCTAAATGCCCTACCTGACCACACACGAAACACTTGTCCTGCTGTCCAGGGGTGTATATAACCTACATCACAAAGCAGTCCATATGTGTATTAGAAGGTGAGAAAATCCTTCTATTAGAAAATACATTTGTACTTCAATGAAAACTTAATGGCTGTCCATAAGCAGGATGCTTGAAAGTTGAATGCTCGCATAAACGTAAAAATAATCGAACCACATGATGATTAATAAAATAGCAGCTGGAAGACAAAGTAAATTACGAACCTCTCTAAGAATGGAGAAGTGGACTTCATGAGTAGCCAAGGCCAACATGATCAGGTCTGCATCCTGCACAATAGAATAAACAAGTAGACAGCTATTAAGTTACTAGGCATATGAAACAAGTTAATTTGAGTTTTTTATTTATTTTTTTTTGACAAGAGAACATACCAATCCATATAAGCAATGCCGGGTATTTGGATCATAACCAGGAAGATTTCTTTGAAGTCGTATGTACGACATGATCTTGTGTTCTCCTTCCCCAGGAACATTGGCGTCAGAAAGAATAACCTTCAACATATCCGAAAAAAATTCTTTAAGTTGCAAAATTGATATGTAGAAGTCAATAGATTTAGTTAATGAACCCATTCGATTGTAGAAACCAAATGCAAATCAAATATCATGTGACAAATACAGGTTATGCAGCAATACCTTGATTGTTTTCCACCCAGGGTCACTATTCAACCTAAGATGGACATAGTACTGCAAAGCAACTGACAAAACAGCCATAAACTCTGTTCCAGGTGTAATGACATTGGTGTCAACTGTCTGTGATTGCTCTTTAGGTGGAAGCTTTCTTCCTTCACTTTCAAACTCCTGACGCAGTCTTTCTTCCTCAGCTGCCTAGTAAAATAGATTCACAATTGAAAATCATCAGCCACAAAGTTATATGACTGACAGCAAAAATAAAGCATGCGAATAAATCGAGACCAATACTGGAGGAAGATATTTTGAGAAGAAACATACAGCATCTGCTGCATCCTTAGCAGCTCTAAAACGCCTTGAACGTTGCTGATTCATCTTAGCCCTTGGAGCAACACCATCTATAAATTCAACCATAAATTTTTTTAACAAAGTCCATAAAAATGTACACATAAACTCCAACAATAACTAAAAAGGAGAAAGAAACAAATGATCAGCTTCACCCACCAATAGCCATGAATAGCAGTTTCCTTGGCCGAACCATCCCAAAAAGCCTATCAATGTAGTCAAACATATTCTGGAACACCTCATCAAAAGTTGACGGAGCAGGCTGCACAAGGCAAGGCGGAAATTAATACACAAAATTGACGCAGAGAAACCAAAAGCATCCAATAAAGATCAAAATTACCCAAAAAAGGGAAAAAAACCTATATCAATATGGTTCTGTGAACCATAAAACACAAGCGAGCTACCAGACACTTCTTATACCAATGAGTAAATTCTTGAGCAAAATAATTAGCTAGTACTAAAAAAACATTCGTATTCATTACCCTTAGGAACACCAATTTATTATTAACCCAGCCCTAGGTCATGTAAAGGATTGAAACATTGCTATTTGGCGACGAGCTCTGTATCTGATACAAGCTGTACACCGCAAAATAATTCGAATACGGAGCGAAAATCTCTAACTACACAAACGCTAACTAACATACAAATCGAGAATGCAAACATGAAAGCACATACCCGGTCCTCGGGATGAAAGCACGGGTGAATAATCCCGTTCATATCGAGATAGAGATTATCATATTCGAGACTATTAGGGTTGGCCTGGCTCGTATCAATAGGGATTTGCACGCCATCAATAACGACGGCCTCTTCTTCGACAACGTCGACCACTATGAGAGGATACTTCTCCGCCAGCCATCGGTAGAACGCCGGCACTCCCATCGCAAATTCAATTTGAGATGTTTACAGCGGATGTTCGAGGGCTTGTTTTGAGCTTTTATATGTTGATTAATTTGAGAATTATCTAAATCTATCTCTATTCTTCGACCAAAAAACTCTCTCTATTCTATAAATCGATAATCTATAAACAAAAAAAAAACATATTATAACTAAGGATTATTGACTTTTAATGTCTCAAGTCTCAACTAATGATAATTTCAATTTTGATGTAATCTCTCATTATATATTTATATTAATGGTTCATTTATATATATGTGTAAATCTATATAATTAGTAGTAAGTTTTTTTTAACAGTGAAAGCATGATTGGTGTATATTAATTTCATGTAACTCGTGTAATTAATTTCATCAATACTGTGTATACTCTTATTGGCTTATGACTTATATATGTCAATTTTATGGTTGGTAATTATATTTGACTTACATATTTATATTTAGATATAAAAGTTCAATTATAATACCAGATTAACATCAAATTTTATTAGCCCCATATTTTTAGAGATGCATATACTTTTATAAAATCTGTGATAGTTGTCAACGGGTGGGAAATATTTTTAAGAGATATGAGATGTCTCAATCTCATATGACATTCTTTGAGATTTTTTTATGTTTGGGTATTGATTTCATGTGACCTTTTCCATCCTTTTTAGGAACCTATATATTTTGCATGCGATGGACTACGTTTCAGAGTTGGTGGAAGTGAAGGCCACAACTGATGATTCAAAAGCAATTACAGGTTTCCTTAAGGACAATATATTTTACAGATTTGGGATCCTAAAGGCCTTGATAAGTAACATGGGTACTCATGTTTGTAACAAAACTGTGAGTGCTTTATTGAAAAAAGTAACATGACCACTGCTTACCATCTTTAGACTAATGGACAAGCTGAGGTGTTCAATAGGAAGATTAAGATGATTTTGGAAAAGATAGTGCCTCCCAACAAGAAGGATATGATCCCAAGGCTTAATGATGTTTTGTGGGCCTACCGTACAACATATAAGACTCTCATTGGGATGTCTCCTTATTGATTGGTCTATGGTAAGGCTTGTCACTTGCATGTAGAGCTTGAGCATAAGGTATTTTGAGTTGTCCAAAAGTGCAATTTGAGAATTCAAGAGGATGGTGCATTTAGGAAGATGCAATTACAAGAGCTAGAGGAGTTAAGACTAGATGCTTATGATAACACTGCGAATTACAAGAATAAAACAAAAAACATGGCATGACAAGAACATTTTGAGGAAGGATTTCAAGGCTGAAGTCAAAGTCCTTCTATTTCAGTCTTGTCTTACCCTCTTCCTTGGGAAGCTCTGTTCTAGACGGGCAGGCCCTTACACAATGGCTCGAGTATTTCCACTTAGGCCTGTGGAATTATATGATGGGGTTCCCACAAGGTGTGTAAAGTCAATGGTCAAAGATTGCCACCAGCGACCGTGGTTTGGCCACAAACGACGCATAGTTCCAGTTACAAAGACCGCGACCATGGATTTGCTATAGCGACCGTAGATTTCCAACAAATAGCGTCGATTTTTGGGTTGTGAGTTCTTCTTTTCCAATTTTGCTTGTGTGCTTAGCTTTCCATAATGAGCTAAACATTTAACTAGAGATCAAAAGAAGTTGTGGGATGATTTGTGTGAAAAGGAGTCACTTTCTACCAAGTTTTTTCATGTACCGACCTTGCATGCACTTGGACTATATGATTGTACTCTTAGGATGCTAGTGCATGATGGTGTTGGAGGCTTGATTGATTTGAATGTCATTACATTTAGAGACTTGGTATATGAGTTTTTAGTCACATTTGAAGAGGGGGAGGATGTGTTTAGATTTCGTATGTTTGATAAGGAGTACACGGTGACTAGGGCTGAGCTAGCCAATACATTTGGTGTGACTGATCCTCCTACTGTTAATTGGAGGATTATTGAGAAGATTCAAGGAGTACATGATTTTAGGTATGCTATGACAGAGGTTAGACATTGGATAAAGGGCCTATAACTATAGTATAGTGCACCCTTACTTGAGGCTATACCATTATAAGGTGTTAGCCATGACCTTCCTTGGCCAAGGAGAGGTCAATAAGATGTCGATGAGAGATGTGAGCGTAGTGTGGTGTTTGACAACGGAGTAGCATATGGTCCTTGATTGGGTTGGATTGTTCTTAGCCAGTGTGAGGAAAGAAGGCTAGGACTAAGCCTGGGAGCACATGCTTTGGGGGTATGATCACTCTAATCACCCTTCATTTTGTAACCATATAGCGGATTAGGTCACATTGTCTTGAACTGACAAGTGATGGATGTTAGGGTTGACCAAAAATAATTGAAACCAAAAAACAAGAAAACCGACATTTTGTTATTAACTAAACCGTCCACATTGTAACCTGAGTGTTTGAACTTAGGAACAAAGTTCTAAACTTGCTACTATAGCTTTGTAAAAAAAAGTCTCCCTTTAATATGACATGATGTGTTGGTTCTAAAGTGTGTGATGCTATGTTGATTCTAGATTGTGTTTACATTGGTGCTTGATAGCTTGAGGTTGTAATAAGCTGAATTCGTTGACCCTAAAAGGATATGAATAATATATGTTGAGCATCCTTGGGTGCCTTTAACTACAATTATACATATTTAATACCTTTTCTTTAAACTAATTAATTTTGTTTGAAAATGTAGTTATCAATTGACGTACCTCAAAGCAGTATAAAGTCGGCTTTGTTGAGTATCTAATATTAAGTCTTTAGCATTTTTTCCCATGAACCTAATTGTTGTACTTTTGATATTGTAACCTTGCACGAGGAGCTATGCTTTTAACCCATGCCAACTCTTGCAAACATGAGACACAGGAGCACAAGGCATTATAGAACTTGAGAAATAATTAACAAGTGACCTTGCCCAATAACTTCTTTCGAAGGTATTAATTAGTGAAATATAGCTAATTTGTGTTCAACGAATTGCAAGATGGCGTAATGCATCTCCCTGCACAAGTCCTACGTGATGCCACTTCTCCATTTACGCTTGTGGTTGGTGATTTACATCTCGAGTTTCCTACACCTGCAGAACCTGTTCCAACTTCCAAGTTCCTCTTCTACTGTGGTATTATTCTATTTCAAAATACAACCAATTTTTACTACTGTGTGAGTGTAAAGCATTCGGCAAAAAGTTAGGGTAGGACCGGTTTAGAGGGAGGAATTGGCAATGTATGAGTTATCGTTCTTTGAAAAGTGTGACCATTTGACATAGTTAATTTTAGGGCTGAGCAAAATCCGGTCCGGACCGGACCGGGAGGTATCCGGTCCGGTCCTCGGTCCACAATAAAAGAAGAGCCGGTCCCCGGTCCGGTCCGGTCCAAATCCGGTCCGGACCGGATTTTTGTATTAGTAGTAAAAAAAATTATTTTATGTAAAAAATATGTATACTTATATTATAAAATTTATGTTAAAAATATAAATTTAATTTTTATATGGTATAATATATATATTTTTATTAAAAATAATATATTTTATAAATAAATAAACTTTTTTTATTAAAAACAATATTTTTTATTGATAAAATAATGGCTCGGTCCAAAACCGGTCCAAAGCCGGACCGGACCGGACCGGGACCGAGACCGGACCGGACCGGGAATATCCGGTCCGGTCCTCGGTCCAATTTTTTTAGGAAGTCGGTCCCGGTCCGGTCCGG
Source organism: Fallopia convolvulus (assembly GCA_964016875.1). Classification (NCBI taxonomy): domain Eukaryota; kingdom Viridiplantae; phylum Streptophyta; class Magnoliopsida; order Caryophyllales; family Polygonaceae; genus Fallopia; species Fallopia convolvulus. Next base: position 49,653,000 of record OZ024726.1, on the reverse strand, counting down.
TCTTGGACCGTTGCCCAGCCCTAGTTAATTTGGCTTATTGTTATTCAATGTCGTTGTTGCTACAATTGATATACTAAAACTTGCATTATTACATGTTATTATTGTTGTAGTTTGTACAAGATATTGGTTTATTGTTGTTTCCCTTACCATTGCTATCTGCGTGTATTAATCTACATATAACTTGTAGTTGGCTTTATTTCACGCTTAATTCGTATTGCCTTGTGTTGTAGCCTGTAGGTTCTTGCTACTATATAAAAATTGTATTTTCACGACATATTTATTTTATTTTTCAACAAACTTGAGCATGTCTTTATTTGAGAATTTTTATTTATTTATTTTTTAACAAAATATGAATGTCTTTATTTGCAAATTTTCACTTTTCAAATTTCAAATTTCAATTTTTGTATCAAAATGGAGTTTGTGTACGTAAATTGAAATAGTCAATCAAAAAGTACTTAACTGACCGGTTTTTGTTTTTTGAAAAATGTCAAGATTTATTTTTGTGAATACCCCGATGTCTAAAATATCGGACCGAAATTTATGGTCCGGTCCGTAAAATACCGGACCGTAAGACCGTATTATTTATACATTATATAATATTAGGCTTAGAGTAATTGGGTTGTGCATTACTATTTACTGCTTGCTAATTACTACCTTGTAAGAGATCCACCATCTTGCCAATTACTATTTAATACTTCATAGGTTGCGAAAGTTTAAAGTTTCATACTAAATGGAAGTTTTGAGTTGTGTCATTGGTATTTGAACTCTATAATAGAAGAATTAATCTCGCTAATTACTACATCTCTATGATATGACCGTTGATTTTCGGCCAACTTAATCAAATTAAACACTAACGGTCAAATCGGTCCAAACCCGAGACCGGACCGGAATGGTTCGGTTCGGTCTGGTCAGGTCCACGATCCATATTTTTTATGAAATACGGTCCATCGGTCTGGACGGGACCGTATACATTCGGTCTGGTCCGGTCCGATTGCACAACCCTAATTTATATGAAGATTGAAGTTTAAAAGGAACGAAGCAAAAATCTTTATGACTTTCAAGAGGTACGCATTCTTGTTGGAAAAAAGATAAAAGGGCATCTACGACCTTACGGGGTCAATAGTCCAAGACTATCTCATTAGCGGGAAGAGTCTCATAACCCGACCCATGACCAACTCTAATCTTAATATAGTCTAATTGGGGTTTAGTCCCTTTCTTTGGTTTCCGTCTTTGTTTAGATGTATCTTGTTGTCGTCTTGGAATTTTGCATTCATCTTCTACTTTTTTAGATCTGTTCCATAATCGAATTTGGTAATGAACGAATTCCTCTATGTTCGTGGTGGGTCCATCAATGCGTTGATTAAAAACCGTTCGGTTATGAATATACCAAATGCTCCGTCGAGCTATTAAAAGATCTTGAAATTTAGATGAACTTGTATAGTAGATAAAATCCCATTTTCGTTATATCGTGTTTGCAAAATCGATTTCTAAACTAGTATTTTGATTATTTATGAGTCCGTCAAACCTACTCAATTACTGCATTTTTTGTTCATTTATAAATAGGCATTATATTATATCATTAAAAGTCCTCTCGCACTCTCGCATCTACTCTATCAATCTTGTTACTCTCGCAATTGCTCCATGTTCGTTTTTTTACTTCAATTTTTCCCCCTTAATTACTAGTGCAATTTTATGTTCCTTTTTTTATGATTTCTTCATTTCATCTGCTTACAATGGGATTCAAATGAAGAATTCACGAATATTTTTGTCTTTCATGAAATGGGATTCAAATGAAATTGCATATAACCTGTTTGATGAAATACCTGAATGAAAACAAGATGTGTAATTGCACATTTAAACATGTAGTGATAGAATTATTTTATATATTCTATTGTATATTGTCGATTTACACCTTGAAAATCTTAGTTTCCTTCTTTTTTTTTCCCCACTTGGTTATTGTGAAAAAGTCACAAATGTTTTTGCCTTTCGTGAAATGGGATTCAAATGAAATTGCATAAAACCTATTTGTTTAAATGCCTGAATGAAAACAAGATGTTTGAATTGCATATTTAAACATGTGGTGACAACATTATTTTATTTACTCTCTTGTATATTGTTGATTTTCACCATGGTAGTCTTAGTTTCCTTCTTTTTTCCCCCACTTGGTTATTGTGAACATCTGTTATTAAATTTGTAGCTTGTTAGTTCTAATAAATATTTGCGGAACACTACTGTTGCCCATCTCTTACATTCTTTCATTAACTTTGTCCATCTCTTAGGGACACTCCGGATACACTTCTGTCATTATTATTTGTTTTGCTGAAATGCTAATTCGATTAAGTGAGTAAGTAAGAACCCACAAGGGGTAGTATAATCGGCTATACATGAGCAAGTAAGGAAGGCACAACCGCCAACCCAACCAAAAACAAGCATATAAGGGAAAGTATGCAAACTCCCCTAGCTATGCCTTACATTAAAAGTCACTACAAAATCTCCACCTCATGTGTGGGGTACAAATCATAGAGTAGTCTAAAAACGTGGGTAAGAATCAAACGTGTCACTACCTCGATCGGGATGGGGTTGTTGTCAAACGCCCTAGCATTACGTGCATGCCAAATAAAGTATACTGTAGATGAGAGAGCGTAGACTTGTGCCGAGGCAAGACAAGATCGGCCCCGGGCGCGCCCTTTGAGCCACTCCACGGCACTTGCTAGCGAAGTACATGCCGAGGTGATGCAAAATCTAACGTGCACCTCTCTCCAAATGCCACAAGTGTAGAGACAAGTGAAGAAGAGGTGCTCATGTGTCTTCAAATCCGCCCCACAAAACCGGCAACTTGGCTCAACATCCACGAAATGGAGACGGTCATAAGTGGAGAGTTTCCCGAGGATGCCGAGCCAAAGGATGAAGGAGTGCCTTGGAGTGTTGTGCTTCCTCAAAACTTGCTTGTACCATCCAACTACCTCCCTCTTTTTTCTAATGGCCTCATAAGCATGGGCCACTTTGAATTTGCCCCCATGTACCCATCCCGAGAGCGTCTCCATGACACCATTGACTCTTCCTTCTAGCCTTTCCACGACCTTCCTAGCTTTGAAGATTGCCTTGACCAAGCCCGATTCCTTTGGACTCAGCGTCCAATCAAGCACCTCATCCACTCCTAGGTGCATGTAGTGAAACCAACGCACCCATATTCTCTCTCGGCGGTTTGCAATGTGCCAAAGATGCTTGATCATGAAGCTCTTGTTCCAACTCTCAATATTTCTAAGTCCCAACCCCCCTTCTTTTTGTGGCATACAAACATCTTTCCATTTAACTCTAGGTTGGCCCCATAGGAAGTTACGACAAAGGCGGGTGAGGCTTGTGAGGACCGATTTGGGTGTGGGTAAAGTAGAGAGCCGAAACCCCTCACATCCTTGAAGTACCGAGGCTATCAACTCACGTCTCCCGGCAAAGGAAATATTTTTCTTGGCCCAAGTGTTTAGGTACCCCCCGATTTTATCAAGTAGAGGTTTGTAGTGTACCACCCTAAGGTCATGTGGGCTACTTGGGATCCCCAAGTACTGGAATGGAAAAGAGCCGACTTTGAAGCCGGTTTCATGTATTAAGGCGGCTCTTTCACTTTCCGGTACGAAAGCAAGAAAGATGGACGATTTACCTACATTAACCGCCAACCCGGTAATCTCCTCAAATTTTTTCAAACACCCCATGAGGATCCTCATCGAACTCAAATCCCCCCGGCAAAAAAGAACAACATCATCGGCGTAAATTAGGTGAGAGAGCCGCAAACCATGACAGTCCTTGTGTAAATTAAACCCCCTTCTCACGGTCTCCTTTCTTATCAAACGGGACAAGAATTCCATGCAAATCACGAAGAGTAAAGGGGAAAGAGGGTCACCTTGGCGGAGACCACGTTTGCCCGGGAAGAAATCATGAATGCCCTTGTTTATTTTGATGGAGTAGCTTGCCGTTGTAACGCATTCCATGATCCATTCAACAAACTTTGAAGGCACACCAAGGTTGTCAAGTGCAAACCGAAGAAACTTCCAAGAAATGGTATCATATGCCTTGGCAAGGTCGACATTTAGGAAGCATCTTCTTGTCTCTCTCTTCACCTCATACTTCCTCAAAAGTTCTTGGACAAAGAAAATATTATCCGACATCAAACAACCCTCCACAAAAGCGCTTTGGGCCGGGTCGATAAGGGGGGCAAGGCATTTGGCTAGGCGTGAGGTCATGATTTTGGAGATCAATTTGTACACCACATTGCAACAATAAATCGGGCAGTAGTGTTCAACAAGGGTGGGTTGGTCGATTTTTGGAATGATGGAGATGATGGTATGGTTGAGTTGCCGGAGAAGCTTGCCATTAGTGAAGAATTCTTTAATTGCCGCACATAGCTCGGCACCGGTGATGTCCCACGTGGCCTTGAAAAATTTGGAGGTGTATCCGTCGGGGCCCGATGCTTTCTCATCTCCCATGGACCATAGGGCATCTTTGATCTCTTTGTTGAAAACCGGGCTAGTAAGCAAGGCGACGTCTGGAGCCGAAACCCGTGCGCCCATTGCAAACCAACTCGGATTCGGCTCGGTTACTTGCTTTTCACTTCCGAAGAGACCCTTGAAAAAGTCTCCAAACTCGCAAGCCACTTCGTCGATGGAGGTGGTGGGCGCGCCTATGTGCCGGCACAAGGAAGTAATAGTGGCGCACCGAGCATTGGGCTTCATTAGGCCATGGAAGTACCGTGTGCATCGGCCACTTTTGATGAGGTGCTTGGACTTCGCTTGTTGGCTAAGGAGGCTTGCCTCGGCATCCCCGAGCCTCTTCATGTCTCTACCGGCTCTCTCCATCACCATTTTCTTTTCCAACGAGGTAGGGTCCAACCTATACTCTTCAAGGGCTTTGTTGTATGCAAGGGTGGCCTCGCTATCCCTCGAAGAAATATGGCTAAACTCAGCTCGGTTGAGCTTCTTCAACGGTTCCTTCAAGCCCTTAAGGAGGCGGCTTAGCCGGAATTGGTAGGTCCCTCTTTGGTGAGATTCCCACTTTTCCTGGACCAAGGCTATGAAGCTTGGATGTTCCACCCACATGTTGAAAAATTTAAAGCTTGGCTTGGCTCCTCCTTGCGCCCTATGAAAACAAACAACACCCGACTTGTGGTCCGAAAGGTGCCACTTGTCCGGATAGTTAGTATGTAAAACAAAATCACAATTGTGCCAAGAGTGATTTACCAATACACGATCAAGCTTGCTCCACACGGTTTGATTGGTCCAAGTGAAGTTGTTGTTGCTAGTGTATGGCGTATCAACAAGGCCTAGCCGCCTACATGCTTCTCCCATGTCTCGGCTCTCATACATAGAAACCGGCTTGCCATTGAATCATTCATCTCCATTCATAACCATGTTGAAATCTCCCAACACCATCCACGGGATATTGTGAGCTTCAAGAAGCTCCTCCACAGACGAGCACTTTTATGTCGCGGTAAAAGCACTGTCAAAGAAATATCCTAACTTCCTAACCTAAGTATAGTGGAAGCAAGGGTCGTACCCACATAGACTCAGATTATTTGTATTTAAATAATATTACTAAGAGAAAGGAGGATTTTTATGGCTTCAAGCTAACAATCTAAGTAAATAAAGCAAAGCAAATAAAATAATTAGAGATTCAAATATAGAGAAAAGCGTACAACTATTTTCGTATCCATTGCATACATGAGTTTTGATCCTTGATCTTTCTTATTTCGATTTTCCTTGACTAATCTATTGTGAATTTATGAAATTCAAGCTTAAGGTGGTTATTAATATACACCGTCTTTAACAACCTTTTAACCAATTAACCTAGAAAACCTTGAAAGTCAAATTGATCATGCAATTAAGTTCAAAGCATTCTATAGAAACATAGTTCATGAATTCCACCGTCTATTCATGAAGTTTTGTGATTAAATTCTCCGCCTTTGATTAACCTTATTCCACCGTCTATAAGTTTAATCAAAGGATTCATCCATGAATAATAAAATTCCACCGTATATTTAATTATTCTAGTTGTAATTCAACCTAGAAAAAGAATAGGTGATCAAGCTATTATAATCCTAAGTAAATTTAATCAATTAAGCATGGAGAAATTCAATCTAGTGTAGGCAAACAAAAATAATTCAAATCTCACAAACAATCATGCATACAACTTCAACTAACTAGTTGGACATGAGAAAATTAGCTAGAAATCGACATTAAAGAAAAATAAAACTTACAAGAGTCAAATTTCTCTTCAATTGCAAATCTAGGGTTTTGTCTCCCACAAATCTCCAAATTCTTCAATAGCATAAAACTCCAAAACAAAAGATAGCATAATAATCAAATAACCCTAAGGAAAGTATTTATATTATCTCTAAAAATATCCAAAAACATAAACTAAAATCGGCCCATAAGATCTCGCGGAAGCCCAATCAGCGTCGCATCAACGTGCCAGAGCGCGGTTAGGTCCTCCCAGAGCGCGGTCGCGCTATGCCTGTTTTGGCCGCGCTCTCACCGCAGAAGCTCCACACCTCCGACGCTGGCTTGGCCTTCAAAACGCGGTTTGCCACTTTGCTCTTGTCTTGTAATTCTCGCCTCGGATCTTCTCTTCAATGCTCCCTAAGCGTCCCGAGGTCCGGTCCTAAGCCTTTCATCCACCGTCTTCCACCTTCCGACCTACAATTATGCACATAGATGCGTAGATTCCGAACTAAACGACAATAAAACCTAAACTAAAACTTAAAACGAAATCCTAGCTAAAAATGCATAAAACGAGAATAAAAATATGCTCTAAGACCTATACGTATATGCTCTATCAAATTCCCCCATGCTTGAACCTTGCTTGTCCTCAAGCAAGACATAAAAATCAATCTCACCAGAAACGAGCAAGCCATGACTTCAATTCATTTTCAAGAAGTTCAAACTTAACTATGAAATCTCTGCATACATTCAACGAAAGTTTCAAACCAAGCTATTAATCCATTCTAACCCTCACCAAGGTATATGTGTTTGCACTCAACACTCAAGTGTTTAAGGGTATGTGTTTTCGCTCAAAATCATCTTTGAATGCCAACTACCATATGCTTGCATCAGTGCACTAAATCTCCACCACGAATGTTCAAATGCACAACATAAATCATGAGGTCTTTTTTTCAAGGTTGTAATGGGCCAAGGTATAGACAAGTAGGTAGGGATCATTCTTTGGCCATGTGGTGCTAAATCCGGGAACTAGAATCAACTAAAACCCGAATTACATCAACACTCACTCTCAACACTTTTTCCCAACTTGTACTTCCTTTTCTTCCATTACTTTCTTTTAAACACTTCTTTCTTTTGCTCAACTTTTGATTTTTCTTTCTTTCCACAAACCCGAGGTCCGGTCCTAAGTCTTTCATCCACCGTCTTCCACCTTCCGACCTATAATTATGCACATAGACGCGTAGATTCCGAACTAAACGAAAATAAAACCTAAACTAAAACTTAAAACGAAATCCTAGCTAAAAATGAGTAAAACAAGAATAAAAACATGCTCTAAGACCTATACCTATATGCTCTATCATCCACAAAAAGCCAAATGGGTCTCCTAGCAATAACACTATGTAACCCACAAATGAAGCATGCCCCGTACACCACACCGGATGTCTTGCAAGTGATTCGACACCCGATGTGTTGCACGAAACAAGTGAGAATATCAACCTCCACATGGCCCGGGTCCCAAAGGACAAGTATTCGGGCACGGTCATCTAAATGAAAATTGTTCGTGTGGCTCCAACCCGGTGCCACACGGTTTATCACACGGCTCATGTCATAGCCTTCACACTTTGTTTCAAAAATGCCACATACCTTGGCCTTAAATTCTTGGATCACCTCCCTTAATCCACTTTGTTTCCGGGGATGGCAAAGCCCCTTAATGTTCCATGAAAGGACCGTCATAAGGACACATTGGCGCCCTTCCCTTGCTCGTTTCTCACCGAGCTCCTCGTTTGTATAGCTTGTGGTTGTCTTTGCCACTTAGGTGAGGCTTGGAGTGCCAAGATATTTTCATTTTCATCCTTGCGCGCCTTCCTCCGAGCTCTTTTCTTTTCCGATTTGGATTTGGCAACCATAAACGGCTCTTCCTCCTTCGAGTCTCCACCTCTTCCACCCTCGGCGAATTTGTCCGAGACTCCGTCATCATCCTCCACACTAGCCACCATCTCCTCAAACGAAGTCACTCCGGGGGTAAGATCAACCTCATTTTCACTCTCACTCTCGGCCTCACTTGGAGGAGCTTCACTCTCACTCTCGGGTGAAGTTTTTTACTCGTGGCACTCACTTTTGGTGTATGCGAGTTACACTCCTCTCCTTTCTTGTTTTTGCCTTTCTCACTCACAATTTGTTTCCCATCCCTTGGTTTTGGTGTTTGTGTTTCACTCTCAATGTGTTTCCTGTGTTTCCCCACTCTCTCCGAGGTTGTCTTCCCCTTTGGTGCTTCGGTGTTGGAGGTGGCGCCGGTTCTAGGGGACATTGGACCCTTCTTGGTGGAGTCATTCGGTGGAGCACTCCCCTTGCCTTGCATCTCCAAGGAACCGCCATCCCCGGCCGGCTCTTCCTCTCTCCGAGCATTGCTCTTTGAGACCTTGGAGGAACGCTTGGCCATTCCACCCACGACATCTCTTTTCTCATTGAAGGTGCAATCTTTTTTCTCATGCCCAAAGGAGCAACAAACATCACAATAGCAAGGCTCATTTTCAATCAAACAAGTACAATCTAAAGAGACTCCATCATCAAAATCAATACCTACCTCCCTTACAATCGGCGAGGCAAAGTTGATCTCCGTTAGGACACGTGCATAAGCTCCTCTCTTGCCTTCATATGTGACAGGATCCATGTAGAGTGGCTTGCCAATGTATGATGCCACTCTTCCAAGCACGGGTGTCGTCCAATAATCCTTTGAGAGCCCATACAAGCGCACCCAAAGAGGAATGGTGGCTATGTCTTTCCTATTAAAGGCGAACTTGTCGGGAATGTATTTGAGGAGGAGAGGCTTTCCATGAATAAAATATGGTCCTCCTTGAAGCACCTTGTCACAATCCTCTTCATTATCAAAATTAAAAATCATCCACCCTTATTCCTCTCGATATCTCGATTTCACTCCCCTTTGCTTCCTCATCTCATTGATCAAGAAATTCCTCGAATGGAAGCCCACATATTGACCTAGCAAGGACCACCCCCAAACTTGTTGTTTTGGCATGGCTTCGGAGCACTTGATTTGGACACGGCTTGAGGTTGGTGGGATGTATTCAAGTTTACAACCTAGCCCGGAATTCATGAAGATTTTTTTAGATTGGCTAGCCCAAGCATTGGGGCGATTTTGGCTCGGACCGGGGCGAGGGGGAGGCGCGCCTTGGTGCTTGAGGGCGTGGGCGTAGGAGCGGGGCGCCGAGGCACTTGTGCCGATGTGGCCCGAGGCCGGCGCGGGTGTGGGTATGGCAAGGGGTGGGGGATTTTGGCGCGCCGAAGGCGAGGGGGCTGGGGGATTTTGGCGAGGAGCGCGGGGAGGAAGCGCGCCCTTGCTTGAAGGCGCGATGGGTTTAGGCGCGCCCGACAAAGAGCTAGCCGTTGGGTTTTTTTGAATTTATGTGGGAAATTTTGACATGGGTTGTGGGGCCAAGATTTTGTGGGAGTTGGTGGGAAAAAAAGCTAGAAATTAGGGTTTGTTTGAGGCTAGTGGCGGCTAAGGAGGGGGTTGGTAGAGCATGTGATTCTTCTAGACAAGTTTTACCCGAAATGGTAGAGACAAAAGTATGGCAAGACAAAAGGGGGAGAGTGGACTTTATGTAACACCCCCTGTTTATATAGGGATATTACCGCCAGTGACCCCAAGATTAAACTCTCAAAGTCACCCAAGGCTTACAGTAATTACAGAACTTAACCAAAAACTTTAAATGCGGAAGAGATATATATATATATTGAGAGATGCGGAAGTGAAATACAAAAGTTGAATAACTTGAATGGATACAAAGTTGAAATGGGAAGGGTCCCACAAGTTGGAACCTCGACCTTTAAAATTTATTCTAAACTTATATCAAAGCTAACCACCTGATATCCGCTTTTTAGGTAGGTTTTTAGTGTCTAGATAGATTAGATTTAGTTGGTTTTAGTACTAGAGTTTTATCTTTTTGAGTCTTTTTGCTTTAGTTTTCGTATTTCATTGAGATTCGGAATCTACGCATTTTTTGTGTCTTTTTGTAGGAGTTTTGGAGCTTGGAAGAAGAGTTTGGAGCATTGCAAGAGAAGATGGAGATTAAGCGCTCAAGTAAAGTTATTTAAGATCAAGTTTGAGCTTGGAAAGAAATAGAGAAATTCGTTACAAGAACATAGGAAAAAGAATCGAGTCAAACGGAGTTGTAACGAATCTTCTACGCAAGTTTTACTCAAGGTTGTTCGAACAAACCCTCAGGAACGACCCTATGAGGATCATGCACGACCCTATTGGGGTCGTGCTAGACCCATGGAGATTACCAAGCCTCAGGACCGACCCCTTGGGGGGTCGTGCACGACCCAAAGTGGGTCGTGCATGACGCCGACTCTCCCTTATTCCGAGATCTTTATGGATATATTCTATCTTTTATTTTAGGAAGTAGTTTTATCTTGTTTCCTAGTTTAATTAGGGCTCCTTTTCCTCTATAAAAAGGGGGGCTCTCTCTAGTTTTTATGATTCGTTCTTTGAGGAGATTGAGAGGAAGACTTGGAGGACAAGTTGGAGAAATTTGTAAGACCTCTTTGTTTTTATTTGAATTTTCGGTTTGTTTATTATGATCATGTTTTCTTCTTTCTTTTCAATGAGTGAGTAGTTTTTCTTATATTCTAGGGTTGGGTGAAAACCCAACACAATCATGCATGTCTAAACTTGAATTCATGACTTGAATGCTTGAAGATCATATCTATCTATCTTGTGCTTAAATCCTTTGCGAAAGTTGAGGCATGTCTTGCAATTAACCTAAAAGCGAAAGTGTAAAGTTGATTGCTTTGACTAGTTCAAATAGGATTATTTGCGACAGTTGATATTCCTAGGTTGAAGGATAGATAGAAAGTTGTTTAATTTGCGACAGTTGATTGAATAACTTGAATTGTTTGCGACAGTTGACTTTTCTATGATCTAGATAGCATGATAGTTGTGAATTCTTGTTGAAAGCATGTATGGTTGTTGTTGTGGTAGCCCTAGCCCTAGGATTGCCTTTTATATTTGATTAAGTCTAGTTAATTTGCATCGATCTCGACCCACCTAAGGTCGTGCTCGAGCCTAGTTCCTTCGTTTGTGTTCTTGTGTGTTTGTGCCCCTTCGTGTTTATTTTGCTTTTCATAGTTTATCAACTAATCTTTGGCCCTAATCTCATTCCCGTGGACGAACCTGACTCCGCTATACTCAGCGGGGTCTTGAATATAAATTTATTTGTTCAAGAAACCCTTCAACACCACCTTCGATCCAGGAACCTCGACCTTTAAAATTTATTCTAAACTTATATCAAAGCTAACCACCTTCGATCCAGCTGCTCCTCAAACTTGTTCTTCCTCTTCAAGCTTGTTCCTCTTGGTCCTCGATGTAGAACTCCACTCCTGATGTGCCGCGATGAGAAATGCAATGGACACCAGCCGACCATGCAAGGAAAATAAACGGCCGGTTAGTCTTGTGACAGACTAAGCAAATGGGGTTTTGGAAGGTGGTTCAGATTTTAGGAAGGGACGAGTTGGGATGTAGGGTACCGAATGAAAGTCGGTCCCATCCTCGGACCTCGGACCTCTTATGAATACTATGATTTGGAGAAACAGAATGAGAATGTCACCCAAGGGTACATCTCAGTTTCGAAAGAAATGTTTACTTATGTTGGGAGCTTGGGTTTCACACATTTAGTCAGGTGGGTGGTTAAACCCCTCGTTGATCACGTTTCCCTCTACCAACCTCACCGCATACGTGTTGTGCGAATTCAGATTGGAGCCAGAGAATTACGAAATCCGAGAGTGAGGATGGCATTCCATTTTGTACTAGCCTTCCTATCATTTTAATTGTCGCCAACGGGAGCCTATTTAATCTCTACCAATTTTAAAGGATCACAATATCGTTCCACTTGGAATTAAGCATACTTTTTAAGTAAGACAGAATGTGGGTTACGGCCCCACAGAAATACTCAAAGGTTGGGTTGCAAGCCCAGACTAACACGAGCTACGTGCCATACCCCTCATCGAGCGAGCGGGTATTGACCATGGTCTTAAAGGTAGAGCAACTGCTCAAGATTTAAGTCGAATGAATCGACGTGTATAACATAAAGTACGCAAACACAAGCCTACTCATCTAGGCACACATATCACAAGGCAACGGCCCTACAATCCATCTAGCGTAACCTAAGTACGACTAGAAATTACATGTCATTAAATCTAGAACAATATAAATCCTAGATTCATTTTATTACATACAAGAGTTCCCAACAAAGTCATAAAACAATTTAAAGCACCTGAAAACATATAATTTAATATTGTAACATGCTTGTAAAAACGAGTGATGCAAAACGACTTTATATGGAAATCGAACCCAAACCACTTGCCTCGAAATTGACGTAGAGGGGTTTTGAAACAATCACCCGCGATTAAGGGCTTGTTCCTGTTCCAATCAACCACAAAATAAATTGTCGTCAATTTATTTTGTTCATTTGATAGCGTTGATTTTCAAGGATTCATAACGGATTTAGGTTTATAAAAACTATAAACTTATACATTATATTAGTAATTTCCTTTTTATTAATATAACATATTAACCTAACCGTATTTTTAGTATTAATCTAATTAAAAACCTTTTTACTTATACATCTTCAAAACCTTTATTGTTAACTTTATTTAATCAAATCATTTTAGTCTTATAGTGAAATAAGAAATTCTACTCTTATTAAAAAAATCCATATTTAAAATACCAATTTAATTATAAATACACTAATACTACGCATTTAAAATTCATAAGTTTATTTAAATACTTATAAAATAAACTTTTGTTAACATTTGTCAATTTAGATGCTTTTATCCATTTTAAAATAAAAGAATTTATTTATTTTTTTAAATTGATTAAAATTTGAAAATACCTACAAAGGTGAGCAGCCCAGTCGGGTCGGGTCGGGCCCGACCTGCTCACGGGCTTACCAGCCAAACCGAACAGCCCCCACGCAAAAACAGAGCACAAAACAGCACCAACTTTGATCGCTTCGTTCTCCTTCGTCTGGTATCGGATCGGAGCATATGAGTAAGCGTTGGAACCGTGATGGAGAGATATTTCCAATGATATATAATGGGAAAATTTTCGTTGTGTGTGGAAGAAGAACGGGCCAGAAAACCGAGCCTTGCTCTGTTTTTTGCTGAACCGAAGTGATTTCTTTCCGAGCAGATTTGGGCAAATTTGAGAGCGTTTTTGGAGAACGTTTCTGAATGAAAAATGTGTATAACGGATTTCTCTTCACATTGGCCTTTTGTAGTACTCAAAACGATCCCCAATCGACTCATATTCGGAGCTTGAACAGCCAATCCCGAAAACCAAACGTCTCCCCACTTCAATTCGAGTTTATCCACAAATTAATGGTCAATTTCGACGATTCCGATCCTCCTATTACTCCCTCCTTGAATGATGATTGTTTTTTTAGTACAAATAGACGCCTAATTGATTGTTATTAAACCGAATTTGAGCCATCTTCGAAATATTGAACGTTTTAGGTCGATTGAATTCCTCGACCCTTCACTCTCAGAAACCGAATCAACACCCCAAATTGATTGAGGGTTGTTAAATAAAATGTGATGGGCTTTCCGGAAAATCTTTCGGATCGAAAATCCGTTGAGAAACGAGTGAGATATGGCCGTTTGAACATTCGGGCTTAAGGTTGAAGACAACCCAACAGGTTGTCAATCCATTTCCGAGAAATTGCACAAACAACCCTCTTGTTTTGCAAAAGTGATAAAAATGTCCTTCCACCTTAACTTTTGCCCTCCAAATAAAATAGATAGTTATCATTTGAACTTTAAACAATTTATTTTATTAAAATTTATCTTTAAAAACACTTATATAAATTTTAGAAATATTATTATAATACTTGTTCTTAAATTTTGTTATTTATAATTATTCTCTTATAATTTTACATAATAAAATAAGATTCCATTTTTCATGGTTACATTTTACCATATTGTAATAATCATAAAACCATAATTCTTATGGTTCAAAATTAATATGAGAACATAATTTTTGTAACCTTTAATATGGGGTTTTAACCTTATAAACCAACCTTATAAAATTTAAAAGGTTATAACATTAAAACTTTAAGAAATAACATATGTAAAATATTTTATCATGATAAAGGAAAATGTAAAATTACATTTTTATCCTTTATAAAAATGAGGGATATTACACTTTACCTCTTTTGGTTTTTTTTCCAACACCATCTTCCAAGACTACCTTTTTCTTATCCTTGGCATGTGACTTGTCTTGGGGACCACCCACCTCTTTGACTAATCCGACCGCCACTAGTGTATGATGCTCCGGCGGCGGCGCCGCCTTTGTGGCCGACGGTGGTATTGGCAAGCTTGCCAAAAATTCCTCCTCATTCTCATCATCGGATAGGATGTCTTTGGTATTGGCCACAACTTCAACTTCTTCTTCTTCATTTGTGGCTAAGTTGTCCATGGATTCAAGCTCCTCTTCCATGATGGTTTTTGGATTTTCCTTCAAACCATTCTCTTTTTCCTTGCTAGACATCTTTTCTTTCATGTTTGTCTTGTTAGCTTCAAGCTTCCCATCATCTTTTGAATTCACCATGGGAGCATTCACTTTGTTCTTGCTAGCTTCTTCTTTCTCTTTCACCAAAGAGGGTTGATTCTTCTTCCCCATGGCCAAGGGCGGCCAAGGGAAGTGACGCGCGCCAAAGGTGAGCCAAGGGTGGCTTGCGGTGGTGGTGTGGCGGCTAGATACAAACGAGGGGAGGGAGGTTGCCGAGAGAAACGAAACAAAAGGAGGTGGGAAACCGACGGCCAAGTGCACCGACGAGCTCCTACCCGGCGGTGGCTCGTGAGGATGCCACCGAGGGTGTTGTGCAAGGCCACGTGAGGTGGTGCTTGCCGGAGATGGTGGCCGGTGGGTGGAGTGTGAGGCGTCGGTTGGGAAGGATTCTAGAGAGATGAGAGAGTTTCTCTCTCTAGAGACTGAGAGCTCTTTCTTGATTCTACCGAGATTAGTAGCTTGTTAGTTTCTCCGTAATAATATTTTTATGAGTTGGTTTGAAATTATCAGTGTTTTGTCACTTTACCATCTAAAACTCAATTACTTTGTTTTGTTGAATGTAATATTTACACATCGTTTATGGAGGCTTTGCAACATCTTTTTTCTGTATCGATAAAGGAGTTGTTCCCTGTTGAAAACCAAGGGAGTGGTTAGTTTTCTTTTCATAAGATAAAAAATTGTGTTTTATTAAATTCTGTGTGAATATTTTGTTTTCTACAGCCGATCACTGTATGATATATTCCAGCTTAGCTGCATTAACATGCACTTATTATATAAAAAACGGGGGCAGTTACAAGTTTCTCAAAACAACAAATTCTGGATGGTTGTCCGTTGTCCCATGGAATTCAAAAATCTTGAATCATCAAATTTTTTCAATTGTCTCAACAACGTAGAGATTACTACTAAAGCAAATTATCCTTCTAATCTTATGAACGGTTCTTTAGTCAAACAGATATTGGATAAATTAAAGGTATATAAATTATTTAGATTAGTAAAATATTTCGAATATTATAATATTTTATATATTAACCAATTTTTATTGTCTTATATTTTTATTTTAGCTGCGTGTTGAATGAAAAAGGGTGAAAGACTTAAAAAAAATGATGGATGCTGTCAGGATCAATCCTCTAATGGTTGGTATCTGCGTAGATGAGCAGATGAGAGAATATCAAATGAGAGAAACCTCCAAAATATTTGTAAGATCTTGCTTAATTTGTTTTTAAAAGTATATGATGTATCTCTTTAAATTAAGCTCCCTAAAATGAGAGAACAACAACCTCAATGAAAATAGTGAAGAAAATATAAAACACCCACTAAATCAAATGGTCTATTTTTGAACAAATCAGTACGTTTATAGTTAAATTTTAATTTATTATAAAAAACATGCTTTTTGATGTATACAAATTGTTATTAAATAAAATTAACTAGGTCTTACTCCGGAAATTTGGGTCTCACTCTGGAAACTCCTATAATTCATTTTACAAGGCCTTGCATAACTTTGTACTTTTCTGCTTTTGTCGCACACAGTGGCGGACCCAGGATGTTTTGAAAGGGGGGGCTCGAACCCGAAAGTAATTAATTGAAAAATAGGATACCTACTTATATTATAAACAACAACAAGCCAATGTCTATACATCATAAATACAACGCTATAAAAAATTAAAATAAAAACACATAATATTTTTTCATTTTACAAATTACCAATTAAATAGGATAACTCTTAATAATAATGATATTTATTAGAAAATAATCTAATTTAAAAATATTAACTTCCAATAAATATAAAATTATTGAGTTATTAAAAATATATATAATATTAATACAAATATGATATGATTTCTTCTAAATTTGTAAATTTTTCAACAAAAGCTAATTTTTTTCTTTTATAATAGAGTAAAACTAAATATATTGGCAATAAAGATTTATTAAATAGAAAAGCTTATACAACTTTTAACTAACTGGTATTTTCATTAAAAATATTAAGAGATAAAAATAAGGGAAAATGGGGCAATTTTATTTCAATAACAGGTTAAAAAAAGAAGAAAGTTGAATATGAGATGATTAAAAAATAAATTGAATTTGAACAAAAGAAGAAGTTGAATGTTAACTAATTAACACGTGCGAATCACGATCGAGTTAAATGGAAATTTATTGGGCCAAAGGTCCAACAAAATAATAGGCCCAAACAAAAAAAATGTTAAGATGCTCTTGATGGATGGAAAACTCGAACCTGTGACCTCAGTATTTTAAAGGGGGGGCTTCACCACTGGGATACTTAGTTTTTTCTGCACTTCTACCTATCTCTATGGTAATATACCGACCCAAGGGGGGGAAGCTGCCCCCACAAGCCCCCCCTGGGTCCGCCACTGGTCACACATGCACCACTAAACAAACGACTGACATGCATCTTGGTCTTCATTCCATAAAAATTGACAGCAGGGGCATCATTCTCAAACTGAGGCAGGCGTTCACTATCGCTTTGAAAACTTTGGGCAACACTTGTGGCAATAGGTTTACCAAGATGACAAACAACTAAAGTGTCTTTAAATCTATGAGCAAATCACGAAGGTACCAAAAACCTGATGCTGACTTCTTTTTGGCATGAACTCTACATTTGTATGCATCTTTTGTATGGTCAAAATACATCATCAGATTCCAAGAAATATTATTTCCACAATCTGTGATAGTTAATGCATCCATGTCTTCAACTTCATCATAATCATCATCAAATGATGCGGCCGATTTATATTCAAATCCATCCTTAAATGGGGAAGTAATTTCAACTTCATCTTCAGAATCCAATACAACCTTCACACCAGTTTAGTATGCTACCCAAAAAGGATGGAAAGTGAAGAGCAGTCAGAAAGAAGAAAAAAAACTAAACTGGAGATTTTAACCAATTTTTTTATGAAGTGACCTGTGAAGAATTTTGTTTTCAAGATCTTGATAGATAGTATATCCCGGTTGCCAAGTTCCTAGGGTGGGGGAATTAGGACCAAAACCGTGGTTGAAATCGAACCGACTGTTTGATTTCCGGTTCTAGGCCATTCTCTAGTTCCACTAAGTCTACTATGTTCATTTGTTATAATATTGTGTCATCTTCTCACTACTAACTCAATAAAAAATAATGTGCCCTGATATTTACAAGTTCGTAATGTTGAAGAGATGATGACAGAATATACTTCTACCTTGGACATCATTTTAATATCAGTTGTAGAAGGGAATAAAATCACAAATAACTAGAATGACTGTTTGCTTCAAATGTTTGTTTCTATCGATACTTGAATAATAAAGTTGTTGTTTAATTAAATCTAGAAGTTCTTCTAGGTTGTTAGATGATTAGGGTTGTTAGATTGTTAGTTCAACTAAACTTGAAGTTTGGATCATAATCCACAATAGATCAAGTGAAGTGAGAATCAATGTTCAATACACACATATATGATGAATTTAACTAGTTGAACATGTTTTTCTCATATTTAATCAATACAACCATCTTTGCGTTCATACTTTATATTTAATTTGCATATTAGATTAGTTAGTTACTCAAACATCCATAAAACCCCCTATTTACTTTACTTGGCACGTAAGTAAAAGCACATTTGCACGAGTCTCTGTGGGATCGACCCTTACTTGTCATTCTACTAAGTTTGGTTAAGTCAAGACTCTTTGGTAGGTATTAACGACCGTGAAAATACCTCATCACCCAACCCACCCAAAGTTTAGGAAAGTTCATAAAACACCTTCAAAAAACATGCAAAATGTCCACAAAAACCATCAACAAACAAGAAGGTGTGGTGTCGGCGCCAGCGCCCGACGATGCCAAGGAACACCAACAAGATAAATATGGCACCATCATTTGGAATTGGTGCTCCCATGTCCAAAAGGCTGTATTTGAGGTCCACTTGCAAGATACGATCCCGCGCCCTAGTGATTCACCCCAAATAAGGTTGAGCATCAGAGGCCTTCATAAGCGATGCGACGTTGTCGTCCAAGCTAGGGGTGTGCAATGCTCTTCGCATTGTGTTGACTTTTCCTTGGCACAAGTGGGGCCAAACTGCTCCATTAGGTCCCCAGAGTCTTCACCCAAAAGATAGCCCAGAGAAACTAGTGAAGTGCTCGATGAATCCACGTCCACGACACCATTGGCGCGGGCGGGAGTAGCATCGGCGTCAGTACCATATGCGCGTCTGAAGGTGTCGTCAGCGTCGACGTCTCAACACGGTGACCATGATGCGACATAGTCACATCACATATACTTTGTATTTTTATAGGCGAGCAACTAGTTGGAGGAATATGAAAGTTATTAAACCTCTACACACCAATAAGGGACATGTAAGGACCCCTCCTGTCGTTTTTATTGGGGGCAAATTAATATTGCAATGCTAAATGACTACTTAGGCTAATTCAAAGTGAAATTATCCTAGAAGAAAATTTGGAGTTAGATAAAACAAATTACAAACCTAAAAATTATAATTGCAATGTTTAACATTGAAAATACAAATCTCTAGGTCTAGATGGCATGTCATATGAATTCTATCAAAAATATTGGACTATTATAGGACCTTTAATTATTAGATTGTTAAAAGGTTGTTTAGCCTTAAGTTAAATAATTAGGTAAATAAATCTTACCTTTATTTTTTTGATACCGAAATGTGAGAATCCAAGTTCAACTAACCACTTTAGGTTGATTAGTTTGTGTTCCACTATTTATAAATCATTTATAAGGTTTTAACCTAAAGACTCAAAGAGGTCTTAGGAAAACTTATTCACTTGCTTAGGTGGTGCTTTTGTGTTCAATAGGTCAATTCAGGACAACATTCTTATTGCCTATGAGATATTCCATTCTTTGAGACGAAAGGAAAGGAAAGGAAAGGAAAGGAAGGTTGGATAACCATTAAGTTGGATATAGAATAGGCTTATGATAAAATTGGGTGAGATTTTTTATTGATATTCTTACAAATTTTAGGTTTAACCCCACTTTTTTTTAAATGGATTGAGGAGTGCATTAAGGCTATTCCTACTTGTGAACAATGGACCAAAGGATATTTCCCTCCTTGAAAGGGGAATTCAACAAGGAGATCCTCTCTCATAACTGTTATTTACCATTGTAGCGGAAATTTTAGCACAAAAATTACAATGACAAAGCATGCTACATAAGAGAGATATAGGAATTTAGGTGGTCAAAAAAGAGAAGTCCGTACGTTTTTTGGTGAAACCCAAAAAACAAAAAAAAAAACACTTAATTTTATCATTTCTCTCTCTTCCACACCATCCTACACTCTCCCGATTTCATTTCATGAAATTCACTTAAATATCAATAAAATTATGAAACCCACTTTTCTACTTTTCTCACTTTCCAACAACCATTTATTTTTCTACACACAATTACAATTATACTCTTAATTTATTCATTCTAAATATTTCTTTATCTAATTAAACACGTCACATTAATTTTAACAAATTACAGTTTGACTAATTTTATTTTATTTTTGGGTTTTGGGTTGTAAAAATATGTCTTTGTTTACCCTAAATCAACCCTAAAACTAATTTAATTTTAAAGTGAATCAAATATATACAAAATTGCTATCTATTGACAGTGAAACTCAATGCCCCAGTTTTGAAAGTCGAAACTCAATGCCCAAGTTTCACGCAATTTTCATTTTTTTATACCCTTAGTCACAAAGAATTTGATTTCAATCAAATATATTTTTTTAAATTCCCATGATTTATAATATCGGGAAGTCAATTCCTATGAATTGTATTTCATTTATTTAAGCAAACGAGCACTTAAAAGCAAGATCATGGTGGGACTTTTCTGATTTCTTATTTGACTTACATTCCAACAAAGTTTCTTCTACATTCCAGAAACGCTGATTTGATTTGAATCTTAATTTTTAACATCATTCGTCTGCATTGTTGATTTGGTAAAAAAAAATATATTCCATCGGAGCAAAAAAAAAATCCTTGTACGATAGACAAATATGCAGAGTTTCTGGGATTCCATGAAGAATGAACACATTGATCAATCTAATTGGTTTCATCTATAAACTCTCCAACAATATTTTCTCCACCTTTGTTTTCCAATTCTCTAAATGTATCGTACCCACCTTCTACAATGAACTAAACAAAAAACACATAGTCCTGTAATCAAATGTACCCTTCATTAATTATCATTTCATTAGCCCTCATATTTACCTCTTAAAGATCATTAATCTCAAACTTGCAAAAATTACGGCAATAAAGAAGAAAAATTAAGCTTAATTATGTATCAGGAATTAAATTGCTACTTTACTAGAATTTAGACAAGAGTAGTAAGACAAATTCACTTATCTATGCCAAAAGAAACTTATCAATCCCATAACTTGATTTCCATTCCTTGTACAAATGCATGGCTTCCTCCATTATTTGAGTTTCTGCCATTAATTTAGCTCTTTTTGCTCTAGTTGGGAGCTCAGAGAAATAGTCACTCACCACCATAACCTTGCTCAATCGATCTTACACAGTCGACGCAACATAAGGGCAGGGGCGGAACCAGAAACTTTCGATTGTAGGGGCCAATAAAATTTTCTAATCTAACTAATATTTTATCCATTTAAAAAAATATTCCCTCAAATACATGTCGTTTTAGCCTAATTCTTTTGTTCAAAAATATTTATCATTTGACATATTTTACCACACTTTTTTTCCAATATTATCTTCAATAATTAAAAATATTTACGTATAAATAAAATACAAGTGAAAAGATCTTAACAAGATTGACGGTATTTAAGTCATATCATATGGTTTTTTTAATTTTTGAGACAAATCTTAAAACGACGTGTATTTCCGAATGGATGGAGTACAAAATATTGGAAATATTTAAAGAAACTCTTAAAATTATTAATACATAATTAAAATAAATACTTAAAACACGCGTATTTTTTTTCAAAATAGCAAAATATTGTTATACATGATAGTGTTGAGAAAGATGTAGAAATAAAAATATAAATTTGTACAAAAAAGAATATATTTTACTGAGGAGATACTAAAATATTTTAGAATAAAACTGCATTAAGAAAATAATACTTTATAAAGATAACTTATACAATTATGTTTCAAAATACAAATGGATTGAATCTATAAACACTAAATGCTCATAACTAAAAACTAAAATCCAAACTGAAACCCTCGTACTAATAATGAATTGTGTGATTCAAGACATCCCAACAATAACTTATTCAAAGTTTTCAAGTTCATTTACACTATGAAAGTAGGAAGTTTAGCAAAAGATAAAAGCGTTCTAAGTAAATGACTTGTTAGAAGTGGTTTTATGTGTCTAATCTTAAAACGTTCATAACTTGTTGCTCAAATGTCAGATTGAGGCGTATAATATATCAAATCGAAGCTATTAACACAAGGAACATATATACCAAACAAAAATTTGGGATTGGGGGAGGGGGGGCATGGCCCACTCCCGCCCCCATTGAGTTCCGCCTCTGCATAAGGGTCATACCCAACCTTCGCCATCAGGTGCAACCCCAAATAATCTCGAGTTTGTAGACTTTGACGAGGCAGAGAAGATATGCCGACGGTGAAGGATTCTTTCTTCCGAGTCCGTCGCTCCATCCTGATTCTCTATTTGTTGGACTAAATTCAAAGGGGTAATGATCAGTAGCTCAAGGGATTTTTGTCGCCAACCTTTGTCGTCGCAACCACAATATTGTGACTTTGTCCCTTGGAGGCACTTTTAGCTAACAAAATAAAGACTAACATTAGAATAGTAGGGATTTGACATACACAGACAAACAGTCACTTACATAGACTTGGGGACTTATTAGAGGAGTGAGTCGAGGGGAGAAAGTAAGTAAATGAGACAGATGGACATTGAGAAGAATGTCGCGCACCAAGATTCGGTGAAAATGGGGAAGGAGGCATAAAAAAGGGATTGGTGAAAAGAAGGTATTTTGAGTGAAATAGGCAAACATGATTATTTAATGAGCCTATTGTTTTGATAAGGAAAGAAATTAGGGTGGCCACTATCAAGCTAGTGGTCGCCCTAGAGCATCTTGACGGATGAGGGTGAGAAAACTCGGATCAGTTGTAAGCGGGAAAGTGGAGGCACGTCTGAAGGATCCATCAATGAAGTCCGCCACAGAATTGCAGTCCCGAAACATATGAGAGATACTCCAATCCTGGAACCGAGCAAGCAAGCAATGGATGTCCGAACGCAACAACTCAATCTCCCACGGGCAACGCCAGTCACCGAGCACGGCCTTGACTAGCTGCAAGTTATCGCCTTCAATATGGATCCGGGGAATGCCACGTCTAGTGGCCTCGATGAGTCCCTGGCGCAAGGCAATGGTCTCAGATATCAGAATGGAT
The DNA here is from genome assembly GCA_964016875.1 of Fallopia convolvulus. Taxonomy (NCBI): domain Eukaryota; kingdom Viridiplantae; phylum Streptophyta; class Magnoliopsida; order Caryophyllales; family Polygonaceae; genus Fallopia; species Fallopia convolvulus. The sequence continues at coordinate 49,629,846 of OZ024726.1, read as the reverse complement.
TGCCGACCAATCAGTCCTCCGTCAAAATGGATGGGAGAGCCACCAAAGTCCCTGAGGATGAACCCGAACAAAGCCACGTCATTTGCATTCACTACACCATCAAAATTTAATTTAATATAGTCCTTCTTGGGTTTTACCCACTTCCCGTGCTTTCTCCCAACTCCACCCCCCACCACATGGGTGCGAGGACCGGGGGAGTCAACGATACTTGCTAATTTCCATTCTTCAATTTGGTTTCGGGTAAATTCGACGATGTTGTCGGCATTAGCCATGTTTGTTCCATTGTTGCTATCGAAAACTCTCTTGTTTCTAGCGAACCATAGGCTCCACCAGGTACAAATTAGGGTTTCCAACTCCTCTTTTGTTGTCATTTTCTTAAGTTCCTCTAGGACTTGGTGTGGTTTTTTGTCATCCGGGGATACTTGGTCAGTTATCCACCGGAGTTTTGGGTTTATGGAATTAAGGGTTGCCCTTGTAAGGGGGCATGAAAATAAAACGTGGTTTGTATCTTCAACTTGGTTGTTACACGCTTCACAACCTTGTGGTACCGGGATATGATTTGCCGCCAGCCTTGTTTTAGTCGGTAGGCCTTTTTGAGGCACTTTCCATAGGAAATTCTTCATTTTGGGGGATATGTTTAGCTGGTTAATCCATTCTAAATTAATCTTGGGTTCACCTTTGGATTGGTGGAACCACTGCATGGTCGAGTGAGTAGAGTACCAACCGTTTTTGCTTGGTTGCCAATACAGTCTATCCGGTATTTTGTTGATAGGGTTGATAATTTTGGAAATTCTTTCGAGGTCGTCATGGTTAATAACCTCATTCAGCTTTTCCATGTTCCATGAGTTATCCTCATGGAAGTACGCCTCAACAGGCTCCTCCCAATTAATGAGGGTTCCAACCCCCGGTTTTGGGTTTAGGGGACCATTACCGGTCCAATTGTCTTTCCAGAAACGGATGGTTTTACTGTTCTCCACTTGCCAGATGAGCCCCTTAATGAACAAGTCTCTTAGGCCATATAGCTTGGACCACTGCCATGATGTGTTTTGTTTTTTCTTATAGCTCAGGATACTTTCCGTTTTGAGGTATTTTTCAATGACTATTTTGACCCAGAGATTGTTTGGTTCTGCTAGGATTTTCCAAAGTAGCTTCATTTGGAGTGCTTGGTTCATTTTGACCGCCTTAGCGATCCCCAGCCCCCCCCCCCCCCCCCCCCGAGTGGGGGGGGGTCGACAGATGGAGTTCCAACTTATGAGTGGTTTATAATTGTTTTCCTTGTTCCAAAAGAAATTTTTATTAATATTGTCTAGTTCTTTCAGGGTTGACTGTGGTAGGAAAAACGATTGCATAATATAGTTTGGTTGTGCGGAGAGGTTTGCTTTGATTAAGGTTTTTCGCCCCTTCTGAGATAGGGCATTAGCTTTCCATTTTAAAAGTTGGGATCTGGTACGCAAAACTAGGGGTTTAAAGGTGTTTTGTGTTACTCTCCCATTAATTATTGGGCATCCTAGATGGGGATCAAACGCGGATTATACAAATATATTGTTTTGATAATATGGTGGTCACCGAATGGACCCTAGTATGTTTGTTTTGATATGATCTTGTCCACTAGTTTTTTTAGGAGGGGCGTGATCTTGCTCCCGAGAGTAACGAGATATTATTTTTGAAGAAAGGTAAGCTTGTATTAAAAACAAAAGCGGCTCAAGCGGAGCCTTAAATACAAAAGTGCCATACGAGCTGGGGTACAGAGGAGCACTCGAAAGGAGAGTAGTTCAAGTTAGACAAAAGGAGCCAAAAGGCTGTACAATCAATTATAAATCTGTAAGGTGTTATACCAGTGGGTAGTCACAACATCCATTTTTTCATTCTTGGCAAGGAGAGTCATCTTGATGATGTTGATTAGTCTCTCGGAACAAGCCATGATATTCGGTATTTCGTCATGCAAAATCGCTTTGTTTTGTGTGTGCCAAATCGTGTAGATGAAGGTGGTAAACACCATCGTGTTAGTTCTCCAAATGATGCTTTGTTTGCACTGGGCAGAGGCGAACCAATGCAGCCAACTGTTGATGTGTGGTGGTTTTCTTGCGATGTGAAGCCAATCAAGTAGTTTGTAAAACACAACTTTGACAAAAGCACAATCATTCCACAGATGGTCATTCGTTTCGGGGCTGGATTGGCAAAGGTCGTAATCAACGTTGTCTAGTGGTGTCCATCTTCCAATTCTGTCTTTGGTAGGGAGTCTTTGATGGCTTGCAAGCTAGGCAATGAAGGAGCACTTGGGCTTGTGAAATCCTTTCCAGATCGGAAGCTAGTGGGGAGAGCTGACGCCCTATTGTCTCAACAACTGGTAAGCTTTAGAGGAGGAGTAATTTCCAGTAGAATCAACAAGCTCATTATGAAGTTGGTTAGGTGGAAGTTTCTCAACGAGGAGGTCACGGACCTTAAGGAGAGACTTCCAAGTCCAACTATCAGTATCTTTAGGCTCCACACTCCATATGTGATGGGTGTTAGTGAGATTAGCGCTGCACCAGTCGATCCAGATGTTGCTAATGGCGTGGTTTGCTAAGCTCCCAAACTGATTTTGCTATACATGCTCTATTCCAGGAGAGAAGCTCCTTGAATCCGAGTCCACCTTCAGTTTTGGGTCTGGAAATGTCAGCTCAAGAGATAGGGCTTTTTGGTGAACCCACGTTGCCAGTCCAAATAAAGGAGCGCAAACTGGCTTCAATCTTATGGAGAAGATCTTCAAGGAAGAGGAGAATGGAGCACCAAAATGTTTGGATACCATAAAGAACGGATCTGACCAGCTCCACATGCCCAACATAAAAGAGTAGTTTGGCAGCCCATGTTCTCACTTTTGAGGTCATTTTCTCAATAACAGGCCCATATCTCTAATTTGCAAACGTTTTGATCTCAACGGTATCCCTAGGTAGCGGAATGGCAGTTGTCCCTCGCTGAAACCTGTTGAGTTAAGGATTTGGAGCTTAAGAGTTTCGGGGACGCCTCCAAGAAATATACTGGATTTAGTTGGGTTAATTTGAAGGCCTGAGATGCTTGCAAATTCTTCAAGAACTTTTTTTATTGCAAGAATAGAGTCCATGTCACCTCTGCAAAAGATCAACAAGTCATCTGCGAAACTAAGGTGGGAGAGTTTCAACTTTTTACAAGCAAGGTGGAATTTGATAAGAGGATTAGACTCAAGAGATTTCAGCATCCTGGAGAGGTACTCAATGGCCACCACAAAAAGATATGGTGAGATAGGGTCGCCTTGTCGAATGCCACGACTTGGAAACAAGCCTTCAAGGCTGCTATTAACATTAATAGAGAATGTCAGCGTGGTAATGCAGGTTCGGATCCAAGAAATGAGCTTATCTGGGAAATTAAAGGCTTGTAGAGCATTCTCTAGAAACTTCCAGTTAATAATGTCAAAAGATTTATTGAAGTCAATCTTGAGAGCACATCTAGGGGAAATACCTAACCATGTGTGATGTTTGAGGATGTCTTGGCAGACTAAGACATTGTGGCGGATTGACCTCCCAGGCACGAAAGCTCCCTGTTTATTTTCAATCAAGGCTGGGAGGACAGCTTTAATGCGGTCGACAATGATTTTGGTGATGGTTTTGTAGATGGTGTTGCAACATGAGATTGGACGGAGATCCCTAGCGTAAGTTGGATTGCTGACTTTCGGAATAAAAGAGATGATGGTGTGATTCACCTGCTTAAGGAGTTTATTTGAGAAAAAGAAATCTTGGATGGGGTCTCAAATAAATCTTGGATGGCCTCACAAGTGTCTTGGCCAACAATGTGCCAAGCTTTCTTGTAGAAATACGAGTTGTACCCGTCCGGTTTCGGTGATTTACAATCGGCAATGGAGAAGAGGGCTTGTTTAATGTCAGAGTGGGAGGGGATTCTGGTGAGGTGACTATGGTCAGAAAGGGGAACTAGAGGGCCAATGCCGATAAAGGAGAAAATGAAGGGGGTTGTTGGATGCGGCGTTCCAAGAAGGCTTTGGAAGTGGCTGAGCAAAGAGGCAACAATGTCATTATGATCACACCATTTATTGCCCGAATCATCAAGAAGGTATTTGATTGCATTGCGAATCTTGCGGCTTTTAAGATGGTTATGGAAAAGGGAAGAGCAGTGGTCTCCATATTTAATCCACTTGAGCTTGGACTGTTGTTGCAACATCAAGTTGAGAGCATTCATATCTTTTTTCAGCTCAAAGATAAGTTTAAGCTCTTGTTGTTGTAGTGCTGAGTCAAAGGGCCTGCTTTGGGCTTGCATTTGTAAGTTTTCCAACTGAGTGTTGAGGTCAGCGGTTCTCGTGACCAGATTTTCAATGGACCCCGTGCTGAATTTTCGAAATTTGGCTTTGAGGGCTTTGAGCTTAGCAACAAGGCGATACATTTTGTGGCCCCTGGTATTGTCATTTGACCACGCTTTTTGGATGTTAGGGAGGAAGGATTCATGAGAGGCCCAACTGTTATTAAATTTGAAGGTGACATTTTTTTAGGAGGGTGGGTTACCAATGTTAAAAATCGCTGGGCTATGATCAGAGATGCCTGGAGGTGGGAAGAAAGATGAGGCATTGGGAAACTGAATTGGCAAGAGGTCATTGGTGAGAACACGATCAAGCTTGCACCAAATGCGTTCTCCCTTAGTATTGTGGTTGTTCCAAGTATGGTATGCACCCCCATAGTTAATATCAGTGAGCCCTGGATAAGAGCAAAGGTTACTAAGCTCAGAGGTGTCATGAAGGCCAGGGCAGGGTTCTTCACTGATTTTTTCACTTTGATCGATAGTGCAATTGAAATCTCCAAGAACAGCCCAGGGTAGAGAAATAGTTTTGGCGATGTTGGAGAGGGAATGCCAAAGGGTTATCCTATCAGCCTTGGCATTGAAGGCGTAAACAAAGGTGATGATAATATTAGTGTTGGTTATTGGGCAGGTGACAAGGCAATGAAAATGTTGTTTAGAGAAACTAACAAGAGTGAGGTTGATGATGGTGGGATCTCAAAACACCTAGATCCTCCCATTGTTAGCAGGGGGCGAGTTGAGCATTGAGGGGGCGAACACGGGTTTCCAAGAGGGCGAGAATGGAGGCTTTTGAGTTTTTCAAGAGGTTAGAAGTTGCTGTTTTTTTGTTTTTGCTAGGGTCATTCAGACCTCTAACATTCCAACTTGCAATGGTGAGTCTATCCATAAAGGAATGGTGGTGGGGGAGAGTGCTCCTTGAGCTTTGAGTTCTATTGGGATGGGTTTGGGAATTTTGTGGGTGAGGGGGGATGGAAGTAGTGAGTTAGCTTTAGGCTGCCACAAAGTTGACCAGATTAGTGGGGTTTGGGGTGAGAGTGCTTATGGAAAGGAAAGTAGAGGGAGGAAGGGAAGCAATAGAGAGAGACATATTCGAGGTAGAGGCTTTAGTGGAGGGTGTGGAATGGTTTTGAGGGAATGAGATCGGGGTGAGCGATCGACAAAGGAGAGTAAGCAGTGTTGGAGTGGGTTATGAGCTTTTTGGTAGAGAGGGTAGGGGATTGTGGATCAAGGGGGGCAACATTAAAAGTGTTGGTGACAACAACATGACAAGAGTTGAGGGTGCATTCAATGCTCTTATGACCAAAAGATAAGCATTTAGAGCAATGGGCAAGGAGCCATTCATAACATATTGGATGGACAGTGGCAGTACCATCAATTCGCATTAGTTTAATTTCTCTTTTGAGCTGATCACTTGCGAAGATCTCGACCATGATTCGGGCATAGGAAATTCTTTCCTCATTAGCAGTGATTTTGTCTATGAAGAGGGGTTGCCTATAGCTGATCCGATCCTTTGAAGGAGGGGTTGCCTATAGCTGATCCGATCCTTTGAAGGACGCGGTCAGACCAGAATTCGAGTCCTAGGCCTGGGAGGCTGACCCAAACTGGGATAGATTCAAGGCATGAGGGATCCATTTTGATCCCTTGGTGCCATCTTTTAAGGATAAGGGGCCAAGGACGGACGCAGGAATTAAATTTAGGGTGGGCTAATTTTCACCAATTTTTTTAGGGTGGGCTAAATTACCTTAATTCCCAGCCCACCATTGTGTCCGTCCCTGTAAGGGTCCTATGACCTCCAAAGAGCCATGACCCTCCTCTAAGAATTTTAAGGAGATCATCCTCATTAGCATTTGAATATGAAGAGACCATTCTCATTGAGCAGAATTTTTGGTGGTGTGATACCTGACCATCTAGCAGCAACGAACCTTTCCATGGCTTTGTAGGGCACCTTTTCGCCTGTCGGGGCGCCAACAAGGGAGAGATTCCAAATTTTTATTTGGTCAGCAATACCTTTCCATGACTTAGTAACAAGAAATTATTCATAAAGCTGTCAAATGGAGTTCTGAACAAGCGGCCCGTTCCTTGCCACCCGCTATCCTTTATTGCATCTATATCTACCGAATTTAATAAAATTCATATAGAATGTGTATTAAAGAGAATTTAGCAAACAATGTCATAATGTAAAATATTCTCCTAATCAAATTCCTAAGAGAATTAAGCAAACAATGTCATAATGTAAAATATTTTCCTAAGCAAATTCCTACTAATATATGCTCTTGTACGTCCCAAAAAAACTTCTAAAAAAATCTGTTCAAGTCTTATCAAAAGAGAACGAAACAAAAACTAATTTCCTATCTAAAGAATTAATAATTTTAAAAAAAAAACTAATGAACATTAACAGCAACGGGGCTACGGACGTAACGCTCGCCGTCAGACCAAGAAATCCCACCAAACGCATACCCATCCGAATCATACTTACCTCGTACCGTAACCTTAAAGCTCTTCTCCTCTCCGACTCTCTCGAACGTCAAACTCGCCGGGTGAACCAAGATCGAAGCCCCTCTCGGGTGTCTAACCGAGACCGAGTACGTTCCAGGGGGCCCGACGTTGGTGACCCGTCTCTTCAACGTGACCGAGTCCCCGGGCCTGAGGTGAGGGACCGAGAACGACGGGTAGTTGAAGTGGCGGAGCTCGGACGTGTGGTGGTGACACTTGTAGTGGTAGTGGCTCTCGTCGAGGAAGGGGGCGAGGGTGGTGTCGTTGTAGCCGATGGAGCAGAGGAAGTGGAGGTAGTCTTTTGTTGAGAGGTCGTAGACGAGGCCCGGGTCCATGGCTCGGTTGGGACGGATGTGGCCCGATCCGTAGGCAAAGGGGTCCGATTTGGCGTTGTCGCTTTGGTCCGTCATTGGGCTAATTGTGTTGTCTCTCGTCCGTGCTGCGCACACAAATATATACTTGTTTAATTAATCAACTATCTTAGTTGCAAGTAACGAGCCCAAAAATTAGCTAGAGACGGACGGACGGACATGAATTAACTAACTCATGATCGAGACCTCTTGTATACTATCTTTGGACGTTTAACTACTGATAAAAACATGACCAATTGATCGATTGACAAGCTTAATTTAGCCAAATTTGGCTAAAAAGAATTTTCAGTCTAGGTTTAATGTTTACTAACATGCATATATGGCTAGTACATCTATTACAATATTGCATATTTGCCCTAATAGTTGGCTAGTTAATACATGGACAATATTGTATGTTGTGTAAATGTGTAGAATATAGTGACCGAAATTAGTACATACCAGAGGTCATGAGAGCAGAACGAATAGCGGCGGGGCTCCAGCGAGGGTAAAGGGTTTTGAGGAGGCCGACGACACCAGAGATGTGTGGGCACGACATGGACGTACCCGACATTGTAATGTACGGAATCCTTCGGTCGTCGCTGTCCTCCTCCGTCGGGCTTATTCCTTGGCTGTATGCTGCTATTATGTTCACTCCTGGTGCCGTTACATCAGGCTGTACGTACACACACAAAAGTATAAGATCACAACCATTATTCTTCAAGTGATTGACATTAACTAGCAACAAAATGTTTGATTAGTTGATTTAGCCGACCTTTAAGATCTCCGGAGTAGCCGTGTTAGGGCCTCTGGAGGAGAAGGCAGCCATTGCCGGAGCTGGCCTCGTGTTCAAAGCTGCCGTTGCGGGTGTTAGGTAAGCCATTGGCTTCCTAAATTCAAGCGCACACGAAGATCGATTAATAGTTGTGTCACAATCTAAAAAGCGACAATCTTTAATGAACAAAAGAAGTATATATATATATTGAAGTTAATTAATTGGTACCCGGTGCTGTTGATATAGGCAAGAACTTGAGCACCATCCTTATAGTTAACGTGGGATGAAGGAAGGATATGAGGGTCGGAAATGAGCTCGTTGCCACTCGCCTCGTCGTTGCAGAGTATCATCCCTGCAGCTCCAGCGAGGTGCGCTTGCATTCCCTTGTCGACGCGAGCGTTGTCTCCTCTAAGACATGCCAAGATCTTTCCTTTTACCTTGCTCGGATCCAAAGTTCCCGGTTTGCAAAGCATCCTATATAATCCATCAATTTAATTAAATAAAACAACTTATATATTTACATGCACAACATTGTTATGTATCAATAGAAGAGCATATATATACGTACGCGTCTGCAGCCGTTGCATTGGCAAGCTTGACTTTGTCGCCGGATGTGAGCGGATAGTATGTGTAGTTCTTAAGTGGCACCGAGACACTTGTTCCCTAGCCAAATTAGTATAGCAAAATATAAGTTCAAATTAATATATACACACAATGTAGCATAAATTATAAATATGCATAAAAAACATAACATTGTGGACTCTAAACATAAAATCAAAAGGGATCGATCCATCCTATATATATACCTTGAAGCGACGGCCGTTGCCGAGCATAACAAAGGCTTGGAACTCACGGTCAATGGTGCTAGCACCAATGGTAAATATCCAAGGGGCGACATTCGAGACGGTTCCGGCGGTGGGCCCACTATTCCCCGCCGAGCAGATGACGTGGATGCCCTTCCTCATGGCGTGGAAGGCTCCGATGGCCACGGTATCCTCGAAATAGTCAGTGACGGCGCCACCTAGGGAGACGGAGATGACGTCGACTCCGTCATGGACGGCGTCGTCGAAGCCGGCAAGGATGTCCGAGTCGAAGCACTCGCCGCCGTTGAAGGGCTTCCAGCACACCTTGTAGGCGGCCACCCGAGCCTTGGGGGACCCGCCCTTGGCGGTCCCGGTCCCGACCCCGAGGACGCTCACGTTGGCGACGGCGTTGCCACCGGCGGTCGAGAGGGTGTGGGAGCCGTGGCCTTCTGTGTCGCGTGGCGAGAGGTCCGAGGCGTTGATTATCCCGCCTGCGCTCAAGTAGCCCTTGGGGTAGAACCTTGCCCCGATCAGCTTCCTGTTGTTGTAAATGTTAAGTAATATAATTTGATGCAAAAGTTATTAACTTTGTGAAATAACATTGGAACATTTTCAAATTAATCTTTATGTTCAGTTCCATGTCATATAAAAAAAAAGTAGCATTTTCCAATTGATAGAATAAATTACCAATATATTGCAAATAAATACCTTAATATATTAATATGGTGTTTTATTGTTTAAATAACAAAAAAACATTATCATATAGCCTGTCACACTTAATTTAATATATCACCAAGAGTTCAATTAGTTATGATATAAATTTGAATTTGGCTATTAGGGCTAAAACTAACCTGTTACACTTGAAATCGTTACCACCATCTGCGCAGGGTCCAGTGTACCTTTCGGGAACAGGTCCGTATCCAGAATCATCAAAGCTTGCAGATTCAGGCCAAACACCTAGATATAAGTTTTAACGATAAAATTAAGTCCATATATTACAATTAATTAAGATTTATCTATGTATTATAATATATGTACCAGTATCAAGATTGGCGATGATTGTATCTTCACCGAATCTGGCTTTGCTCATCAAAGAATGGGGTAAAACGGCATTGTTCTTTGACAAGTCCATAAAATCCCAAGAATGGGTCGTGTGCAACTTCTTTGGTTTGTTCAAGAACACTGAAACCACTCTTGAATGCTCTGCAAAAAACAAAAGAAAGCATCATATTTATATAACCAATCAATCAATTACTATTACTAAGAGAATTCGATCTCTAAGTATATATATGTAGACATACTTGCAATCTCAGCGGCCTCCTCCTCTTCAAGCATGGCGGAAAACCCGTTAATGTGTTTCTTATACGAGTAGATGATTGCATCTTTGGCCTTATAATGACTTCCAAGAAACGAAGCAAGAAATTGGTGATGGGAGTCCTCAGCACGCACCAAGTCATCTTCGGTAGGATTTGGGCCATGAGAATGTACTCCCATGTACACAATGTACGACTGTATACGTACAAAAATATAAAAACACATAATTAATTAGCATCATTTATGTAAACACTAAACAAATGGATCGATGAATGGAAATTATTAAGTTATATGATCAAGATTAAGAGTACGTTTTTGGCTGCAAAAGCAGAGGAGGCTTGCAGAAGGAAGAAAGCCAGGAGAAGAGTAGAGGCTAAGCATCTTCGGAACCCCATTGTCGATGGGTTGATTCTGTATAATCGCGAATAGAAGAGAAGAATAGCTAGAGGTAGGATTAGGGTTTATATAAAAGAGATGATAGGAAAGATATTGATAGATACGTAGAGAATCAGGTATATCTTCCAAGAAAATTCTATCCTTTAGTTAGAATACATTGTTTAAATGATAAAAAAACACCTATTCGGATAATATATAATAAACAAATAAATCTAAACTATCATTAAGGTACAAAAGAGTAGTTTGGTTGATTTTTAAATCTGAATTTATAATTTAAAACATTTAAAGCTATTTAATTAATTTTAGATTGAAATGTTTTTCAGGGTCGGACTTCTTTTTTTTTCAGTGTACCGTTAAGTACCATGCTCGCTCTAGCTATTTTGCTATATCATATTTAAATTGCTTATATTCAATTTTGGTGGGATCAGTTACGATCTGATTTTCTTGGTAAGAAGTTAATATCAGATTTCAATAACAGAATACAACCAATTTTGTGGGATGTTGATGCCTAACAACTTATAAACATATTATAAGAAAAAACTTACCATATACACTTACCTTTTTATTTTTTGAACCTCAAACATTATCTGGGCGCTCATGTATATGAATATAATATAAAATGTTGTATTAAATTACAAAGCTGTTTTATTTTGTTTTTCTTCTTTTCCCGTTTTGCTCTTGCTTTGGGTTCTCTCTTTCGTGTCGCTTTGCTTTCGTTTCGTGTTTGTTGCCTCTTTGCTTCTTACAACTGTTGTGGGTTTTCGGCCTCTTTTGGTCTCTCGGTCGCACCTCTGCAGCTTTAAGCCAGGGGTTGAGGGGTACTGAACTGGGTCAATGTTGTTGTAATTTTAGGTACCAAATAAAAATAAAAATAAGCTTGGGACAAGTCAAGTATCCTAGAGATGGAACGAAGCAATATATAACGCCAGTGGCATGGCAAGGTGAAAAGCACTCAAGCAGGTTGTTAATTAACTAGAGTCTGCTTAGACATATTAAGCTGATACGGTCTACATTAAGATAAGAAGGAGCCAAGTTTCAGTTAATACGGATTACGGGCTACGATTAACATAAGGAAGAGCCATGCTAGGCTAATACGGTCTACGATTTAAAATAAGAAAGAGCCATGAATCCTAGCTATATAGCAAATTCACTTGTGAACCGGATTAACTATATATCCTGATAGATTGTCCTCTCTAGCTAGCTTGTTAATTGATTCTCTTCCTTTGCTGATTCCACTTGTCTCTCTTCCTTTGTTTATCTTCAGCTGAGGTGGGAGAGGGACTTGCTGATGTTGTCCCTGGGATGCCCAAAGCCTTCGCCACTCTGGGATCACTGATGACTGAAAATTAAAGATCCAACACAGGAAATTAATGATTCGGTTGCGAAATTGGTTTGCGTAATCATTAATCAAGCATGACTAGAAACCCAAAGTTTTGGAGGAGATGAATTCCAGGACTTACCATAGTTGAAGCAGACAGAGAACATGTTTGTAGTGATCCAGTAGCAGAACAGCGCCTGACGATTTCAGTTTTACAAAAATATCACCAAAGTTAGAGGCATCATCAAGTAAGAAAAATGTCTGTGATTAGTAATAAAGTACATACCATAGAGAAAGACATGGTTAGAGGCATCAAAATAAAGGCGCCAAACACTGCTAAACAGTCTACATATAAGCCAGGACCAGGAGCTACTTTCAACTTAAACATAGCAGACTGCACAGCATAACAGATTTAACATTTAATATATTTAGGCCTCAAAGTGATACATAGCAATTAGCTTTCTTTACAATGCAAACACTAGGAATCATCAATTTAAAGTCCAGAATGCAACCTCCCCTCGAAGAAAAATTGTGAGTGCCAGTGAAATAGGAAGGATATACATAGCATCTGGAGTGGAGAGATCTGTAAACCACAATGTTCCCCCTGTTTTGAATGATGGAACTTTCTCCGCCATGTTTGAGATCTACAGGATCATCAACACATAAAAAAATTAAGAGTATTAAAGCACAATAATATCCAAACTCTATCCAGAAAGCTTCATCTTGTACAAGGGAACAAATGGAAGAATTATCTCCAGCTTACAGCAAGTGAAAAAACGGTGAAGAAACCGATTTGGCTATACGGAAAAAATATGTCCTTAAATGAAGTGCCACTGCTTCTGCGGAACCTAGATAACAGTATTATCAATAAAATCATAATCAAACAGACTATTTAAGTTGCAGCGTAATCCAATGGCCAGCGGATCAATGTTTAATAAAGATTAAGGATAACACATTAACTATAGTATCATGTGGCGGTTGTATTTTCATTACAACTATAGTACTTACTTTTTCGCAAGCTCCCGCACCTTCTTCACAGATTCAGCAAAATCTTTGGCTACCATTTCCTATAAAGAGTGAGTGCAACATGTTTATGAACACATAAAAGACATTCCCATCAAAAACTAAATAAGTTATAATCCCCAACCAGTTTTATATTGAAAAGTGTTTAAGCATTGGCATAGTTTGAAAGGTGCATTTCATGTCTTATGGATCTTTGATCAACTGTAACTGTCATTCAACGAAAAGTTTCAACAGAAAAGATATATTACAGATGATTCCAGTTTCTTCGCCACCCCGAGCAGCTGCTGCCCAATCATCTGCAAAAATAATTTTCAATCATGTAAAAAATCGAGCTTTAACTTCATTATGATTTGGAAATAATTTCCTTGGCAATAATTTTTAGCTTGATTTTAACAGTATTCAACCTGTATCAATCTCCAATCCAAACTCCAATTTTAGAATTTAAAAATAGTTCTAAACATGGAGCTAATGTTAGACTTGATCTCCTAAACATGCATCATAATTCAGATTAGATGAAACAAGGATCAAATCAGAAAGTTATAAAATGGTATGGCTATTACCATATCCTTTGCAGTACTATTTTTCCTGAGGTAATATATGTTGGACGGGACTCCAGCTCCACGAACCAACAAAGTGGCAACAACAATGGATGCCCACCTATCACAAACAACAGCAAAAGAGTACAATAAATAAACCCTTCAGACAAATTCCACAAAATTTTCTATGATATGTGAACAAAGAAAGTAATGTAGAAGTAGACATTCACTTACCAATTCAAGCCAGTAACACTATGAACACCATCAATAAAGTGTTCAACGGCAGCAATGGGGAAAGCTGAATCAGAAGCTGCCATGGAAACCTCGAATACATTGGCAACTTCACTTGCCTCTCCAGCAGAGGTTGACATTGCTCTTTTCAAAGGTAAGCCATTTCCGAATAGCCCATAACTGGGTATTGGACAAAATGTCCTCTGGCTCACAAAACTTCCAAGAGTGTTCCTTTGGGCTAAAAAAGTCATCATCTTTGACCCAGATGAGTGCACATCTGGTTTCTTGCACTCACTATGATGAGAAATGTGAGTAGAGGAGGGTTTGGATCTAAAAGGCTTCCTATGGGCTAAAAAAGTATCGATCTTTGACCCAGACGAGTGCAGATTTTCTGTTTTCTCCCACTCCTTGTAACAAGAAATGTAAGAAGAGGAGGGCTTCGGATGCTCTTGAGACCTCGTCTGGACTAAAAAAGTCTCGACCTTTGACTCATTTGAGAGCTGATCTTCTGATTTTTCGCATTCATTGTAAGGAGAAATGCAAGTAGACGAGGGGTTGAGCCTAAGAGACCTCACCTGGGCTAAAAAAGTCTCCATCTTTGAGCCAGATGAGTGCAAATCTTCTGGTTTTTTGGAATCATCATACTGAGAAATATAAGTGAAGGAGGGGTTGAATCTACGAGCTAACACGGTACCTTGGATTGAGAGGCTACGCATGTAAGCCATCCTCTGAGAACCCAGGATTACGAGAGACATGGCAATTGGCAAACGCTCAAGATAGTAAAATTCCAGTTGTAGTGATTTCTAAAAAACCTAGCTAGAAACAGATATTTGTAGAGAGCCCAAAAATATGATAGTACGAACGCAGAAGCAATACAGCTGTGTATTGCGTTCGATTCCTACTTTTGCACAACAAATTTGCATGCTGAAAACAAGAGGGAAATTTCAAATTTGGGTTGGTATTCTTAGGTAGTTCCAAGTGATGTCCCAAAGTTTTAAGATGTTCGATTTGTGACCCTCAACTTGTTATTTTTCCGTTCACGAAGGCCTCTTCTATTTTTTTGGTAAGGAGGCCCAGTCACAGTAGCAGATTTTATTCATAACGGATACGACTATACGAGCATATCAGCTCATGTGGTGGTCCTTCAAACAACTGGAAATTTGCTTCTCTATTAGGCTCCCGAATTAGTTTTTTTGGGAGTTTGATTCCGCTAGATGGACGCTTAAAGTGACATTTTTAGAATCAACGGCCAAAGTTCACGCTCACTGAATAGTTTTTTTGAACTTCGAACATTATCAAAATAGTCGTTTTCATTTAGTTTAAATTTAATTGTCCGCGTATATGGATTTTGCAAAGATGAAGAATAGCATGGAGAATAAACCAAAAGCTGTGCACAACAAGGAGAGAGCTGTATGGCGAAGACCAAAGCAAGGCTGGGCAAAACTCAATTCAATTGTGACGCTGCGGTGAACGCCTTAGACTGTGGAATTGGATTTGTATGCAGGCTCTCAACAGGGGAGGCTTACTTTGTGGGCTCACGCAAAATTCAGCAGGTTACGGAGGTGGAGATGGCTGAGGCTGAGGCGATTCTTAGGGGTTTGGAGGTGGCAAAAGATGCAAATCTCACCCATCTGGTGGTTGAGTCTGATTGTCTGCCTCTGATCACGAAGATTCAGAAAGGGGAACTTCCTAGAGTAGCGTTGGGTTCCTTGATAGCCATGATTTTAGAACTATCTTTAGGTTTTATTAAGTGTGATTTTGTTTTTGTTAACAGGGCTGCTAACTGTGTTGCACACTGGCTGGGACAGTGGAAACCAGCAGTTCCTTTTTTCTCTTCTTTTCCTTTAGGGCTGTGTAATCTGTTAGAACTGGATTTGCTTTCTTCTGGTGTTTAATGAAAGTGTTTGGTTTGTTATCAAAAAAAAAAATGCGAAGGGAAAGAAAGGACGAGTGTGGTCGATTGATTCCATCATTTTGAAACCAGATTTGAACTCATGATGAATAAAATACATTGATCTTAAAGATGCCCTATAGAGCAAAGCAATACATATAACGCCACTGGCATATATGGTGAAAAGCACTCAAGCTAGTAATACTGACAGTATAGTTAGTTACTTAATTAGTGTCTGCTTAGACATATTAAGTTAATATGGCCTACGATTAACATAAGAAAGAGCCATACATCCTAGCAAATTTACTTGTGAACCAGAGATTTAGTACCAACTATCAGAATCAAATATCACCTCTACTTCTTAATCAGTCTTCTTCCTTTGTTAATTTCATTTATCTCTTGAACCTTTCGGTGTCTTTAGTTGAGGTGGTCGAGGGTCGCGGTAATGTAATCACTGGGATACCCAAAGCCTTCTTAACTCTTGGATCCCTGATCACTGAAAATTCATGACCCAGCATAAGAAATCAACGATTCGTTGCGAAATCAATTCATTTAACATTGGAGATGATGAATTCTTGGACTTACCACATCCGTAGCAGAGGGAGAACAGGCTTGCAGTGATCCCGAAGCAGAACAGGGCCTGATGATTTCATTTTTACAAAAATCTCACCAAAGTTAAATCAAGTATATCAGGACATTAGACTGATGAAATGTTTGTGATTAAGACATCGCACATACCGTGGGGAAAGACATGGTTAGAGGTATCCAAAGAAGGGCGAAAAGCCTACGGTTTTGCAATGAGCCAACACCAGATGCACCTTTGTGCTTGTCATAAACATACTGCACAACATAACAGATTTACATTAATATAGGCATCATCTTTATACAATTAATGCCAAAACTCCTAATCATCAAATTAACCAAAGTCATCAAAATGCACAGATTCATTTATTATTACCTCCAAATGAATAAGATATATCAGTGCCATTGAAGCAGGAAGGATATACATAGCATCTGGAGCGGAGAGATCTGTAAACCACAATGTCCCTCCTGTTTTGAATGATGGAACTTTTTCTGCCATGTTATCGATCTACAAGATTATCAACACATAAAAATAGAGTATTTTAAGCACAACAATGTCTAAAGTCTATCCAAGAAACTTCAACTTGTAGAAGAGAACGCATGGAAGAACTATCTCCAGCTTACAGCAAGTGAAAAAGTGATGCAAAGACTGATGTGGACAAACGGGTCCATCCATTGAGCCATGCTCCTATATGGATAGAAGCCGCCTCTGCTGACATTAGATAATATTATATCAATAGACTCATTAAACAAATAGACTATTTAACTGGCAGCTTAATGCAATGGATTAACACTTGCTTTTTTAAAAGCTCCTGTATCTTCTTGTTCCCTTCTGCTACAGCTTGGGGTTCCATACCCTATAAAGAGTGAGCTAAACATGTTTATGACATACATAATGACATTTCCATCAAACTATATAGAGAGTGATAATCTGGAACCAGTTTTGAATTGAAAAGTGTTAAGCATTGCTATAGTTTAAAGGGCACATTTCGTTTCTTATGGATCTTTGATGAGCTGTGACCATCATTGATGAAAAGGTTCAGCAGAAAAGACAAATTACCGTTGCAACCACTTGGTCCCGGATCTTGATTGACTGTGACACAATCTTCTGCAAAAACAATTTTCAATTTTGTAAAACTTGAGCATAAGTTCAATATGATTCAGAATTTCCTTGGCATTGATATTCATTCAGCTTGAATTCAATAGCTTCCAAACTCTAAATTTGGAATTGGAGAACACTTCTAAACATGGGAAAGCTAATGTTAGACTTGATCTCCTAAAGAAGCAACATATAGTGGATGAAACATAAAGTATTAAACATCCTTAGGGAACATTATAGAGAAACATAACGGTTGGAATCACATTATTATGTGCCCTAAGGATACTAATGTTAGACTTGGATATGAAACATAAACA
Source organism: Fallopia convolvulus (assembly GCA_964016875.1). NCBI lineage: Eukaryota > Viridiplantae > Streptophyta > Magnoliopsida > Caryophyllales > Polygonaceae > Fallopia > Fallopia convolvulus. The sequence goes on along the minus strand of OZ024726.1, from coordinate 49,612,404 downwards.
ATGATCATATCAGAAAGTTGTAAACATCGTATAGCTAGTACCGCGAGCTTTAAAGTACGCTTCCTAAGGATACTTATGCTGAACGGGACTGTCGCTCCACGAACCAACAAAGTGGCAATAGCAATAGATGCCCACCTATCACAAACAACATGTAAATAAATTCTTCAAACAAATTCCACAAAAATTTCTATGACATGTGGATGAAGAAAGTAATGCAGAAGTAGAGACGTTAGCTTACCAATTCAAGCCAGTAACACAATGAACACCATCAATAAAGTGTTGCACGGCAGCAATTGGGAATGCTGAATCAGAAGCTGCAATGGAAACCTCAAATGCATTGGCAACTTCATTCGCCTCTCCAGTTGAGGTCGACATTTCCCTTTTCAAAGCCACGCCATTTCCGAATAGCACATAAGGTGTTCGAAAAAATGTCTTCTGATTCACATAACCTCCAAGAGTCTTCCTCTGGGCTAAAAAAGTCACCATCTTTGAACCAGATGAGTGCGAATCTTCTAGTTTTTTGCAGTCCTTATGATGAGAAATGTAAGTAGAGGAGGGGTTGGGTCTAAGAAACTTCATCTGGGCTAAAAAAGGCTCGATCTTTGACCCGGATGAGTGGAAATCTTCTGGGTTTTTGCAGTCACTCAAACGAGAAATGCAAGTTAACGAGGGGTTGAGTCTAAGAGACCTCATCTGGGCTGAAAAAGTGTCGATCTTTGACCCAGATGAGTTCAAATCTTCTGGCTTCTCACAATCATTACACTGAGAAATGTAAGTAAAGGAGGGGTTAAATCTACGAGCTAACAGTGTAGCTCGGATTGCGAGGCTACGTTTGTAAGCCATACTCTGAGAAACCAAAATTACGAGAAACACAGACACTGATCACCAAAACATGGAAAAAGCTCAAGATTGTAAGGTTCCAGTAGTTGTGATTTTACTGTGATTTTTTGGGGTTGAAGTTGAGTTGTAGGGATTTCTATAACCTAGAATCAGTCAATCAGAGACCCCAAAATATAACAATACGAACGCAGTTGGTGTGTAAAGACTGAGTGATGAGTAACTACTTTTGTACATAAAATAAGCAAATAAATAAATAAATAAATAAAATTTTGGTTTGGCATCCCTATGGTTTGGGTAATTCCAAGTGATGTCCCAAAGTCTTAAACTGTTCGATTGGTACCCCTCAACTTGTTAGTTTTTTCTGTTTGGAGCACGAGCTCTCATTAACGCTTCATTTTCAGGGCTCTAAATCTCTAATATGAAACTGGGGATAGTAAACCTTGGAATTTGGAGGCCATTTTAGCAAAGCTGCAATTTTCAGCAAACTTTCCTTTCAGGTTTCTGGTGTTGGATCAGTCTCTTTTGCATAATTCTTGCAATACTTTTTCAGGATTAAGCAGGCCACACAACACAATTACATATGCCAAGAATAAATTGTTGGATCAGACTGAGCAAAAAGATGGAAGGCTGCTGGATTCTCTTCCGGATCATAAACAAATCTTGAAAAGCAGATCGATCTCAACGCTTAAAGGAGGTAATGTAACATACTAATACTTATGTTCTGCTTTACTTGTTTGAAAGTTTACTTGTACATGCTAATCTTGCTCGTTTCAAAGAGGTGCAAGGGCTTCGATAAGAATCTTAAACTATCAAATGAAACCCTCTTGGTTTTCCTATCAAAATTTCATGAATTTTACATTTAACTTGGTTTTATATTTTATCTTCTGTAGGGCAAGGATTTAGCACTGGGACACTCAATCTAGAAGAGCTTCAAGTCACTGAAACAACCAAATTTGAGCTTGTTTGGGGATGCAGCCAAGCCAAGCGCCCGACAAAACAGTACTGTGTTTCCTTCTACAAACCAGTAGTAGGCATTCCTAACAGCTTTTCCTGCCTCGGTTATTATTGCCAGCAAACCAATACAACCGTCTATTGATTCTTTCAAGCTATATAAACACCCACATAGCGCCAATGGCACGGTGAAAAGGCATTCAAGCCAAAAAATAGTATATATAGTTGGTTAAAATTTAGGATCTGCATTGTCATGTTAAGCTAATATGTCCTAAGGCTAACATAAGAAAGAGCCATGCATCCTGGCAAATTTACTTGTGAACCAGATTAACGATCAACTATCAGAATCAAATGTCACCTCAGCTAGCTTCTTAATTGATGATTCTCTTCCTTTGTAAATTACACTTGTCTTTTGGGGTTTCTATGGACTTCAACTGAGGTGGTGATAGTCGGCGGGATGCCCAAAGCCTTCTGAACTCTAAGATCTCTGAAGGCTGAAAAATTCAAGACCCAAACAAATGATTAGCTGCGAAATATATACTAGATCAAAACCGAAATTTTGGAGAGCCCTTACCAAGACTTAAGCAACAGTTGAACAAGCTTGAGGTGATCCAGCTGCACAACATAGCCTGCACATCATATCATTGTAACTAATTAGCTCAAGTGAGAAAAACTAATATCAGGACAGCTTTCCTCCATGTAATATAAATTTAATTATGGTGCAATACAAAGACTGAACAAGCGTTGTTTATAATCGCCACATGAATAGCATACATACAGTAGGGAAATACATGGTAAGAGGTATCAAAGAAGCGGCACAAGCCCTAACAAAGTATTTCGGATAGGCAGCCTCAAAGTGAAAAGCCACTTTGGGAATAATCCTCATAAGCAATGTCTGCACACCATAGCAAACGATCAATGCAGAGAAAGAACACCAATGAAGGATATTGATGGATCATCAACAATTATCAGATTTAGGTTTGAATCAATGTATAACATAGGCCCCAACTTTCATAGAATGGAGGAAAATGGCCCGAAACCAATGCATTGCTTCATGAAAAGTCTATATAACGCAGATTCATTATATTGTTTTCGGAGTTCATTTACATAATTTTTATTACCTCCCGTCGGAAAAGAAATATCAGCGCCATGGAAATAGGAAGGATATACATAGCATCAGGAGTGGAGAGATCTGTAAACCACAATGTCCCCCCTGTTTTGAATGATGGAACTTTCTCCGCCATGTCAAGAATCTACAAGATTTATCAACACATAAAGAGAGTGTATAAGCACCAATAACATATCCAAAGTCTATCCAAGAAACTTCAACTTGTAGAAGAGAACAAATGGAAGAATAATCTCCAGCTTACAGCAAAAAGAAAACTGATGGAGATAGCTGTGTTGGCATATGATCTAGGTACATCTCTACAATGGTCAGATAATAGCATATCAGTATATCCATTAATGAAAAACACTATTTAATTGCATCTTAATTTGTTAATCAAGATCATGGTTAACATAGTGAGGCAAGAATGTTAATGTTAGTGATTGAAAGCAGAGAAGTCGCTTAAACAAGATACTCAAGGAAATCCTGAGAACTCACTATTGAATATATAATCTACACTAGAAAGAACTCAAGGAGCTAGCAAGAATTTTCCATGATTTAATTAAACATTTTGAAGCAGCTTACAAAATAGTGATCTTGTGCTTCTTCTTGTCCTGTTCATCCACCTGTAAAGATTGAGCTAAACATGTTTATGAGATATCATCAAATTAACATTTTCCAACATGAATTGAAGGCCTGGTCATATCACTTACATAATAGACCTGTTTCGTATCTTCATCCACCTGTAAAGATTGAGATAAACATGTTTATGAGATTATCAAAACATTTTCCAACATGAATTGAAGGCCTGCTCATATCACTTACATATTCCTCTTTCGTATCTTCATCCACCTGTAAAGATTGAGCTAAACATGTTTATTATCAAAACATTTTCCAACATGAATTGAAGGCCTACTCATATCACTTACATAAACAAATTGGAATTAAAACAAAGAAGCAATTTTCAATTCTGTAAAAATTGAGCCTAGCTTCAATATGGTTCGTAAATTCTTTGACACTATAACTTAGCTTGATTTCTAGCATCTTTCAACTTGTAGAAGTCTCCCATTCTACCAATCCAAACTCCAAATTTGCAGTTTAAAAAAGTTCCAATTTAACATAGGAAAGCTAATGTCAGACTAATAACATTTTGGTTAATACAACATATTACATGAAACAATGATCGATCAAATCAGGAAATTGTTAACATCTTAAAGCAATTACCGTGAAGGAAGAGGCAGAGGGATGCTTGCGCTTCCTATGTAAACTTATGGAGACAGGGAGTGTAGCTACATGAGCCAAAAAAGTGGCAACAGAAATGGAAGCCCACCTATCACAAGCAACAGTCAAAGACTAGATTAAACTCTTCAGACAGAATGCACCAAAATTTCAATTGCAGAAATAGACATAATTAACCCACCAATTCAACCCAGTAACAGAATGAACACCATCAATATAGTCTTGCACAGCAGGAGATGCAAGTACTGGTACAGCAGCTGCAATAGCAACGTTAGCAGTTGCAATGGCAACTTTAGAATAGGTTGATATTCCCCTTTTCAAAGATACTTCGTTTGCAAATAGGCCATAGGGTGTTCGACCAAATAGGCCACAAGGTGTTCGACGAAACGTCGTGTTCACATAATAGCTTCCAAGAGACCTCCTCTGGGCCAAGAAAGTCTCCATCTTTGACCAAGATTCCGATTTCTTCCAATCATTGTAATGAGAAAGGTATGTAGACGTGGGGCTGTATCTCGGAGCTAAAAAAGGCTCGACCTTTGACCCAGATGAGTGCAAATCTTCTGGTTTTTTGCAGTCATTATAATGAGAAAGGCAGGTAGACGAGGAGCTGAATCTGAAAGACGACTTCATCTGAACTAAAAAAGGCTCGATCTTTGACCCGGATGAGTGAAAATCCTCTCTTTTTTTGCAATCATTATGTTGAGAAATGTAAGTAAGGGAGGGGTTGAATCTACGAGCTAGCAGTGTAGATCGGATTGAGAGGGTACGCCTGTAAGCCATTCTTCGAGAAACCAAAACTAAGGTTTGGCAAAATTGAAACTTTTAGTCTAGATACGTACATTATGACTTGATCCCCAAGTTAGCTTGTTGTCAGTTTGGTCCCTTAATTTTGAATCGTTTAAAAAGAGTCCATAACCTTCTTAATTTTGTTTCATTATAGTCCATTAACATTTTCTATGTTTTTTTAATTTTGGTCCTTAAACTTTTACTAGCTTTTCATTTTAGTCCCTAACCTTTATATTTTGTTTTATTTTTATTACACAATAATTCATAAGTTTAAAGTTATTTTCGTAAACCGTCCATAAATTTAGAAATTTTGATAAAATTCATAAATAAATACAACTTTTTTCTTTCAAAAAACCAACCTAATCCTTTTTATTTCCATTAATAAATGTTAAATTAAAACCTTATTTATCAAAGTCAACATTATTATGAATTAAGTTAATAAGAATATATAAGAATCTAGTGATAAATCAACATTAACGTGGTTCTTTATAAGAAAACCTAATTTATGGGCGGTCTTATATAAATTTCAAATTTATTAATGACTTTGTGAGGATGGTTTTACGTGATTTTGCCTTAATACTATTGAAATACTAAAAATGAAACAAATCCACTTTACAACAACTCAAAGATTACGGATAAATTTATGTGATTTTAACCTTAGTATAGTTGAAGTACAAAAAATGAAACAAAATAACAATAAAGTGAAAGGTTAGGGACGAAAAGGTAATTTACCCTTATATCTATCAAAATTAATATCATTACTTTACTATGAGTCCGGTTCACGTGCGAATGAGCGCTCATGTGCGAAATAAGAAAGAACAACAGCCGTTGGATCAAGAAAAATCAAAGGCGCTGATCATTTCACTTAAAAAGGGGAAAAAAACGGCACGGGCGAATTTTTGGCGAATTATTCACGTATTTTTCAAAAAAACGGAAATAGGACACACGCCCAGATTGTTCATCGAAAATGTGGATTTGTTCATCAATACTGTGGATTTGTTCATCAATGCTACGGATTTGTTCATCAACAATGTGGATTTGTTCATTGGTTTTGACATATTTGTTCATCAGTTTGTGCATATTTGTTCATTAGTAACAGCAATTTGTTCATTGGTTTATGCATATTTGTTCATTGATACATGCATATTTTTTCATTGCTATATGCATATTTTTTCATTGCTATATTCATATTTGTTCATTGATTTTGGCATATTTGTTCATCGGTTTGTGCATATTTGTTCATTGATTTATGCATATTTGTTCATTGCCTTTTCATATAATTGCCCATTGCTAAATGCATGTTAGTTCATTAGTAACCTCTTAGCATACACCATATTATTGCAAAGTCGGATTCTTTATCTATTATTCTTTGTATTCAAGTTTCTAAATCAAACTTATCTTGTTTAGGTACTACATTGAGCACTTCATTTCGTATTGACAAGTTAGCCTTAAAGCACTTCATTTGTATTATCTTTTGCATTCAAGATAGCCTTTAAAAGCACAAAATAAATACAAAAAATGCACAAATAGATAGTCCTAAATGTACAAGTTGATGATATTAATAGTCCTAAATGTACAAATTGATGGTATTGACACATAAACATAAGTATATTTCTATTCACAAATAGGATATATCAATGAATAAACAAGGTTATATCAATTTACAAATAGAAGTATATCAACAAACAAATATGGGTATATCAATGAACAAATAATGGTTTATCAATGAACAAATAGTAGTATATCAATGAACAAATATTGGTATATCGAAACTAATTATATGTGCATCAAAAACTATAAAATATTGTATTCATACACATAAATAAGGTTAAAAAATAAATTTAAAAATAAAAAAAGTTCAAAATCGGTGAACATTGTTATCTAAAACTCGATGCACAAATAGTTAGTATTGATGAACAATTGGTCAATATTGATGAACAAATTGGGCGCGTCTCATAAAAACGTATTTTTAGAAAAATTCGTGAATAATACGGGAAAAATTCGCCTGTGCCGTATTTTATTTTTTTTAATGAATGTTTAATCAAGGACGTTGATTTTTTGGAAGGAACGAACGAGATTTATTCTCAATTCGCACCTGGGCGCCCATTCGCATGGAACTCTTTTCCCTTTACTATATACTAAAGTGGATGTTAAAATAATATATAAAGCGATCCCACATTGAACCATGTCATCCATCTTTTTAAAATTAATTGGATTGGTTGTAATTTAATTAATTATTTTTAATTAGGTATATTTTATAATGTCTTTTTTTATTTTAATATTTAATTAGGTATATCTATATATTTTAATAATTATTTTTTAATTAGGTATATCTATATATTAGACAAAACAATCAATCAATATATTAGTTTTATTTTTATATAGGATAGTTTTTTTAGATAAGATATGTATAATTTTTAAAAAATTATCATAGCCTATATCAGTTTTTAATAATTATTTTTCGAAATGATAGCTTTGTATAGATAAGATATGTATAGTTTTTTAATAATATCCTTACGGCTTACATATATCAATTTAATCAAAATTTAAAAAATACAAATAAATAATGCAATAATTTTACAAAATCACGTGCAAGACACGAGAACTAAGACTAGTACTATAACTAAAGCCGATCGAATTCATCTATCCTATGTGTTGTCGCCTTAACTATACCATGTAAATGGCTCACTTTATTACAGGCCTATAAATGAAACCGACATAATCCTTTTTATTACGAGCTGAGCCTTCCTATGACACGGCACAGTAGTGAATGTATTTTCGTAGTTGTGGACCGTTTCTCAAAAATGGCTCACTTTATAGCGTATAAAGGGAACAACAATGCGACTTAACATCGCAAACTTGTTCTTCGAACATGTTGTGAAATTACATGTTGTTAAAACTATCGTTAGTGATAGGGACACTAAGTTTTGTAGCCACTTTTGGAGGATGCTTTGGGGAAAGCTACGGACACAATTACTTTTTTCTACTTCATATCATCCCCAAATCGATGGTCAGACTGAAGTGACCAATCAGACATTGGGAACCCTTCTTCGGACAGTGGTCAAAGCTAACCCACGTTGGTGGGAAGACTTACTTTATCATGTTGAGTTTGCATATAAGTATATAACAGGTCCTACCATTCGGCGACTAAGAAGGCGTCGTTTGAGGTTTCTACGGGTGGAACCCTCACACTCCTATGGATTTGGTGCCTATATCTCTCAAGACCGGCAACCACATCTATGCAAGGAGCGGTTCACCGAGACCATTCGCCGCCTTCATGAGGGCACCCGGATCAGAATTGCAGTGCAGCTTAGAGCAATACGACGTCCAACACAACAAAGGGTGTCGTAAATTGATCTTCAAGCCCAGAGATTTGGTGTGGCTACATCTTAGCAAGGAGCGGTTCACCGACGCTTGGAAGACGAAGCTCCACCCGCGAGGTGAAGGTCCTTTTCGGGTCGTCAAGTGCATCAGAGACAACGCTTGCCAACTCGAACTCCCGGGTAAGCATGACTTCCACGGTTCCTTTAATGCATCGGATCTCACCCTTTTCTATGAGTCTGAATATCATGACGAGGAAACAGGGACGTTTGCTACCCAAGGAGAGGAGGGTGATGCGACCTCATCCATGGACGCAGTCCAAGAGGAGGAAGCCTTCTCCGTTTACTCCGACGGCCCCATCACTGGGGGTCGCACTCGCGCCATTGCAGCCGCGACAAGTTCAATGATGGCTCGGGCCTTCGATAGCCTTGGTGCTCCTTAGATGTCCTATGATATGCTTTACCTTGCTTGATCATGTAATTCCATAGCATGTTTGGATAGCTTTGCTTGAATCATGTTGAAATTTGTTTTTATGTGGATATTTATCATGTGATGAAATTGAGCACATATGATCTTAGGTAGAAGTGACTGAAATCCAACAAAAATTGCTACCTAGTGAGATATTTTTGGCCTTATAGGGAGAACATCAAAAATCCCTCTTCTTTTTTTGTGTGATTTACTCTCCTTATGCATATTATCTCTTGTCATTGATATGGTTATCTATTTCTTGAGACCTATATGAGATATTAGTTCATTGGATGTGAGATCAGATGATAGAGAACTTATTTTCATAAGCCTTATTAATCCTTATCCACCCTTACATTATCCTCTTTTTGAAGCCAATTTGAGCCTTAAGCCTTTTATTTTTAGCTCCACAAAAATTTTCCCTAGCCGAGATAAGCTTGACCCTATCCGGGGACTAGGACTTAGTGTTGGTTGTGATGGTTTTGTTGATTAAGATTGTTTGGTTCAAAGTGTGGGGTAATGTGGGTTGGGTAAAGAAAGTCTTGCAGTTTATCTTGAAAAAGGAGTTTGGTTCTCTGAGTGCGCTTACAAAAGAGTTGAGAAAGAAAGAAGAAGAGGTGGAAAGAAAAGAAAGAAAAAAATCAGTACAATCACCTCGTTACCGACCCTGTAAGGGTCGGTACCGAAGCTTCCCAGCGGAAAAAAATCAAGAAATATCATAAGGGAAGAAGAAAAGCAAGTAAAGAATTGAGTAGTGTATAATGTGCATGAGCTAAATTTCCTTGTTATTGTAAGCAAGATTAAGTTGGGATAAAGGGGTTAATGAGTGAGTGAGTGCATAAAGTTTGAGTGAGTTTGGTATATTGTTAATGTAATATCCGTGATTTTTCTAAATATTTTTGGAAATTTTCGGTTTCCTTTCTAAGACTCGTTCAATCAATCTCGATACACGTTTTAAATGAAAATTATTCCTAGAAAATTCCAGGTGACATAATAAAATCATTGGAACTGATTTTATTAATCTATATAATTTTTAGGATCACTTCCATGAAAGAAGTATCTTGATCGGGTGAGATCCGCTTAATTAATTATGTACCCGTTAAGAGTATACTCTGCAACGAAAACCTTGAAATTAAAAGTAGCAAGATAAAATCATTTGAATTGATTTTATTAGTCTACATAATTTTTAGGACCGTTTTCATAAAATGAGTATTTCAATCCGAGATATATAATTTTACCGCCTTAACGCAAGTCCCATTCCAATACGAATATAATCTCTCACCGACTTTGAAGTCAACAATGTTGATCCAAATATATACTTGCATGTTAAGTTTTCTTTCATGCGGATATATTTGATAGACCATTTGCATTTTTTTGTCCTCTTTGCATTTAATTCCACCTTAGCCATTTGTATTTTACTTTGCCCATTTTAACCCCACACCATGACTATATAAAGCCATTGATCGTTTTTTTTTCTGGGAGGATGGATCTCTGTTTCCTTCCAATTTGTGTGTGTAAGGGAGACAAAAAGCTGCTCCACCCACCCACCTTATAAACCCCCACCGTTCAAACACTTTCATTTGTAATTCGTTTCCTAAACTACCTCCGTTCAATACTAGCACCACCGGCTTATATTCTCTACTTCGTCTTGTTCAAATTAGCTTCGCCTTGATCGGTTTTAGGTCTGCTTCTCGAGGTAAGTGAATGGTTCTCTCTTACCCTTTTTATTAAATGTGAAATTCTATTTCCGTTTAATTTCTCCTAATTGTTGTGAACACTTGTTTGCTAAATAACCAGAATTAGGTTTATTTACTATTTAGATTTAACGACTGTTCGTTATTTTATATTATTATTCGTATTGTTAGTACTATTTAGGGCCGTTGATAGTGCTCTTATTTGGTTGGAGATTCTCCTTTGAGATCTCTTTGATGTGGATAATTTTAGAACATGGATAGCGGGTTTTGACTCGTATATCTCTATATAACTCGTTAGGAGGTATACTTGGTATCGGCTCCTAACCTCTGTATTATGTGTAGAAAGTAGTGACGCGCAATGTGCCTACTGTTCTCCTTAATACCTCGGGTCATGACTCTGCCTGCTCAATCGATAAGAGAGGTGTTTGCACTCTAGCTAAGTGCCCTAATATATGAGGTCTGAAATATTGTTCTTCGTATCTCCGGCTATGTGCGAGCCAACTTAAAAGTCTTCAACTGAAGTGAATAGTTTTATGACTTATGAGAAGATAAAGTGCCCAATGCACTATAATTAAATGAACTTAGTTGTGGTCCGGATAAGAGCTAGATGTTTTTGACTTTTTGTATGTGTGGTAGTATAGTTCCCAACAGATCTCATAAGTTTTGTAGGAGCCACATATTTGGTGTCCTATCTTAATCTTGAATTCTATTATTTAGTTAAACTTCTTTCTGGAAATGCCAACTGTTGGATCATCAACCGATTGTTATTCGGATTCCGATGCCAGATGTCTAGTCTTTTCTATGAGGACCAAGCCCTATTCTTTCACTTGTTTAGTCTCTTGTAGACTAACCGACTTTTCTTTCTTTCCCGGTTCGTCCGGCTGTTACTTATGTTATATTTCCCCTGCCAGTTACTTATGTTATATTTCCCTTTCAAAACAATAACGATGTAATAATAGAGTTATTTTCCTTCCGTTTAAACATGTAATAAACATGATTACTATTATGTATGTATTTTGTTTTACTTGAAATGTGTTGTGTTACCTAGCCTCGGGTGGCTTTGTATGGTAAAATCTGAGGCCACTGGCCGTAGCACCCTTGGTTTAAAATAGGGGTGTTACAATTATGGTATCAGAGCCAAAGGTTTTGTTTTTCACTGAAAACACTTTTTGATTCTATTTAATTGAGAATCATTCGATAAAACTTCTTTGTGTTGTCTACGAAGTTAGAAAAAGGGAAATGTCTATGTCTTAAGAATCATGATTTGATTTCAAAACTTCCTTCCATAATCTTCACCGTAAGTATTGAATTAAGGAAATTCTAATACTTATCGTCTTCGTCTTCAGAAAATAGTGTATACCGTGAATATGACCTCATATGAAGGATGGTTGGGTCGGTAATAAAGTTGGTTAGAGTTCTCAGAATAGTGTTGTAACCATCTTTTCCTTGTACATTGTAGTATGACACCAACCTTACAATATATCGATTTATGATGATTTCTGTTTCAAACGTGTGTCCATTACTCATATACAAATGTTGATTAATTTTTTAATGACATTTGTGGAAACTATAGATGGTGAACACCAGGGGAACTATTCGAGACAATGAGTCAGAAAGCAACCAAACAGAAACTAGTGCAGCTAGAGCTCCAGTTGGAGGCCAAAATATCGTACATTTTGACGCTGCTACTATTGCAGCCTTGATGGAACTGTTCAAAGCCGCCCAACAGGGAGGAGTTCAACCACCGCCTCCTACAAATATGGCTGCCGCTGTAGAGGTCAATCAGGCTATTCCCGATAATGGCCTAAGCATCATGAGGGCGATGAAAACTTTCACAACTATGAGACCTGACTCTTATGATGGCACTGGGGAACCTATTCTCGCTGCCTACTGGTTCTCCCATGTGGAGAAGTTACTCAGAAACATAGTTTGCACTCCTGCTGAGAAGTTGCAGATTGCTTCCCTACAACTAAAAGGGGCAGCGAGTGAGTGGTGGGAAAATTCCAATTTGTATGAGCATCCTAATCTAGATTGGGATATGTTTAAGGAGAAAATGATGTCACATTTCTTCTCTCCGGCTATGAGAGATGAGAAAGAGGATGGGTTGAGTGTCTTGGAAAGGGCAACCAAGTTCAACAGTTTATTGCACTATGCAGGTCCTAAGGTCTCAACTGAGGCTAAAAAGATTCGCCGTTTCCATAAATGGATGAGTCCTACTCTCAATCCATGGATGGAACAACGTGAGTTTCAAACACTCGAGCAATATGTGGACGTTGTATACAAAATGGAGAACAGGCTGGCTGAATCAGACCACAAAACCCATGGAAAAGGAAAGTGGCATCATGGAAGTCAAGGTGGATTCAAGAGGTCCGGTTCGCCTCAAGTGACTGAAGGGTCCAAGAAAAGTAAAGTTGGGCCAGCGCAATCCAACTCTTCTCAAGTAACGAGCCAGCGCAAGGGTGTAGTGACCTGCTACAACTGCGGCAAAGAGGGTCACATTAACCGAAAATGCATAGAGCCCAAGAGACAGTGTTACAACTGTGGGAAGGAAGGGCATATGCGTAATTACTGTTCGCAGGTCAAGAAGAGAACTGTTCAATCCAAGTCTGATACAATTGCTCAAAGTAATAAGGTTCTAACAAGATCCACCGTATCAAACTCTGAGCAGTCAACGGCTCAGAACAAGGGGAAAGGACCGGTAGTGTCTCAAGGGCAAACTCAGCGCCTTTATGAGATGCGTCGAAGTGATGGACCTGATTCTCCTGTGTGTCAAGGTACACTTTATGTCCTTTCAACTATTGCATTCCTGTTATTTGATTCAGGTGCAACACACTCCTTTATTTCTGAAAGTTGTGTGAAGATGTTAGGATTAAAGTGTAGCGATACTTGTGAACCGTTTGTCGTAAACCTGCCCAATGGTGATAGAATCGTAGGAACTAAACAGCTTAGTAAATTTCCTATAAGCATTCAAGGTCGAGATTTCAATTCCAACTTGATATGCATTCCTATGGTGCCTTATGATATTATCCTCGGGATGGATTGGTTGCTACAACATGGAGTTGTAATCAGCTTCAAGATGAGAACGGTAACCATTACCTCTGGGGAAGTGGTTTGTAAGTTCAAAGGAAGGCGAGAAGGGGAGAATGGGAAGTTAATAAATGCTATGAAAGCTGGAAAGCTACTTCGACAGGGTTGCATTGGGTACATCTGTTATCTCGAGTCAACCAAGAAGAAGGTGGTTGATGTTCAAGAGATTCCCGTGGCCAGGGAGTTTTCCGATGTCTTTCTAGAGGAACTTCCAGGTTTGCCACCTAGGCGTGATGTGGAGTTCACTATTAAGCTAGAACCAGGAACTGCACCAATCTCCAAGGCACCATACAGAATGGCTCCAATCGAGATGAAGGAACTCAAGGAACAATTAGAAGAGTTGTTGGATAAAGGTTTTATCAGACCAAGTGCTTCACCTTGGGGAGCTCCTGTACTGTTTGTAAAGAAGAAGGATGGAACTTTTCGCCTATGCATTGACTATAGAGAGTTGAATAAAGTTACCATCAAGAATAAGTATCCTCTGCCAAGGATAGACGATTTGCTAGATTAGTTGCGGGGTGCAAAGATATTCTCCAAGATCGATTTACGATCCGGATATCATCAACTTCGTATTCGTGAGGAGGATATTCCCAAGACAACTTTCCGTACCCGTTATGGCCATTATGAGTTTGTGGTGATGCCTTTTGGACTGACAAATGCACCTGTTGTGTTCATGGATCTTATGCATCGTTGTTTCCATGAATATCTGGACAAGTTTGTTGTGGTGTTCATCGACGATATTCTGATTTACTCTAATAGTGAAGTTGAACACGAGGAACATCTCATGGTTGTTTTGAGGATCTTAAGTCAGAACCAGTTATATGTCAAGTTGTCAAAGTGTGATTTGTGGTTGAAGGAATTGGCCTTTCTAGGCCATGTGATTAACCAAGACGGAGTATGGTAGACCCACAGAAAGTTGAGGCAGTCGTAGAATGGAAACAACCTCAAAACGTGAAGGAAGTTAGAAGTTTCCTAGGGCTTGCAGGGTACTATCGAAGGTTCGTAGAGGGATTTTCGAAGATTGCTCTACCAATGACCAAGTTGCTCCGTAAGGTCCATAAGAAGTTTGTGTGGGATGAGAAGTGTGAAGAAAGTTTCCAAGAGCTTAAGAAGTGTTTGACCAATGCTCTAGTTCTGACTCTTCCAGATGGACATGAAGGGTATGTGCCTATGTGGTATACATTGATGCCTCGAAACAAGGTCTTGGATGTGTGTTGATGCAACATGGAAAAGTTATTGCATATGCATCTCGCCAACTCAAAACCTACGAGGTAAATTACCCAACACATGACCTAGAATTAGCAGTTGTGGTGTTCGCGTTGAAGATTTGGCGACATTACCTGTATGGCGTCAAATGTCAGATCTTCACCGACCACAAAAGCTTAAAGTATGTGTTCACTCAAAAGAAATTAAATATGAGGCAGAGAAGATGGTTGGAACTGATCAAGGACTACGACATTGAGTTACTTTATCATCCTGGTAAAGCTAATGTTGTAGCCGACGCTTTGAGCCGCAAGACGACTCAAGAGAGTTTGATAGCCATGCTGACTGTTCAACCAAAATTACAGTTGGAATTGATTCAAGAAGGTTTGGAAGTTTGGTTTGGAAGACAACAAGGTTGTATGAATACTTTGGAAGTTCATCCTACTTTGTTTGATCAGATCAAGGAGAAACAGTTAGAAGATTTAATGTTGATCAAGATCAGTGGAGAAGAACATGAAGGTAAGGCACTCCGGTTCGTCATTCAAGATGATGGATCCCTTTGGTTCCAAAACCGTATTTGCGTGCCTGTCGTGGATGAGTTTCGAAATATCATTTTAAAAGAAGCGCATTCATTTGCATATTCAGTTCATCCTGGAGCAAGTAAGATGTATAAAGACTTGCGTCGGAACTTTTGGTGGCCAAACATGAAGCAAGATGTAGCAGAATTCATCTCGAGATTCTTAGTTTGTCAAAAGGTCAAAATTGAGCATAGAAGACCTGGTGGAATGTTGTAATCTCTTCCGGTCCTAGAATGGAAGTGGGAAGATATTGCAATGGACTTTGTCACCGGTCTGCCCAAGACTCAAGGGAAGAAAGATGCAATCTGGGTTGTTATTGATATACTCACCAAGGGTGCTCATTTTATAGCAATCAAGATGAAGTGGGAAGTACAGAAGTTAGCTGAGGTATTCATACATGAAGTGGTTCGTCTCCATGGTACTCCAAAAACCATTATCTCTGATCGAGACGGACGCTTCACATCGAGGTTCTGGAAGAAGTTACATGAGGCTATGGGTACTGAATTAAATTTTAGTACTGCTTTCCATCCTCAAACCGATGGGCAATCTGAGAGGACAATTCAAACTCTCGAAGATATGCTTCGAGCCTGTGTGCTAGATCGCACAACAAGTTGGGACGTCAATTAAGATGGCTCCTTTTGAAGCTTCGTATGGCCGTAAGTGTCGTTCACCAATATGTTGGGACGACAATGCTGACAAGATTCTTCTCGGACCAGAGTTGGTCGAGAGGACTGCTGCTGATATCACTTTAATACGACAAAGATTGTTGACTGCTCAAAGTCGACAAAAGTCGTATGCTGATTTAAAGCGAAGGGATGTCGAGTTCACCGTAGGTGACAAGGTTTTCATTCGAATATCTCCCTCGAAAGGTGTGTTTCGTTTCGGAAAGCGAGGAAAGTTAAATGCTCGTTATGTTGGGCCTTTCGAGATACTTGAGAGAGTTGGCAAGCTCGCTTATCATTTGGCATTGCCACCATCAGCGCATCCCGTTCACAATGTCTTTCATGTGTCTCTGCTAAGAAAATATGTGCCCGATGAATCTCATGTACTCAACTATGATGACGTGGAGATTCAGTCAAATGGCACCTATGAAGAAAGACCAGTTTGAATCCTAGACCGACAGATGAAGAAGCTTCGCAATAAGGAAGTACCATTGGTTAAGGTACTTTGGTCTAAGAATGGTGGTGAAGAAACGACTTGGGAAACTTGGGAAACCGAGCAGGAGATGTTGAGTCGTTTTCCAGAGTTAGTGTCGTCTTAGTTGGAATCTTTTTTAAGGGGGTACTACGAGCTGCTTTGTTCCGCTTGTAGTTTTTGTCTGTGTTTGTGCTTTCCTTTCCTTGTAAACCTAGTTCTCCCTAGTTTCGGGGACAAAACTATTTTTAAAGGGGTACTATTGTAATATCCGTGATTTTTCTGGATATTTTTGGAAATTTTCGGTTTCCTTTCTAAGACCCGTTCGATCAATCTCGATACACGTTTTAAATGGAAATTGTTCCTAGAAAATTCCAGGTGACATAATAAAATCATTGGAACTGATTTTATTAATCTATATAATTTTTAGGATCACTTCCATGAATGAAATATCTTGATCGGGTGAGATCCGCTTAATTAATTATGTACCCGTTAAGAGTATGCTCTGCAACGAAAACCTTGAAATTAAAAGTAGCAAGATAAAATCATTTGAATTGATTTTATTAGTGTACATAATTTTTAGGACCGTTTTCATAAAAAGAGTATTTCAATCCGAGATATATAATTTTACTGCCTTAACGCAAGTCCTGTTCCAATAAGAATATCCTCTCACCGACTTTGAAGTCAACAATGTTGATCCAAATATATACTTGCATGTTAAGTTTTCTTTCATTCGGATATATTTGATAGAGGAAAAATGTAGGGTTACACCCATCATAAGAGGTTGCCACGTTTCATTCTATCAAAAAGTAGTGGGTCCCATAAAATAGACTTTTACTGTACTACCCTTTATCAATTTTCATCTCTTTTTAACTTTTCACCACTTTTATAATTAACCTTTTTTTTATCTTTATGTGTTTTTAAAATTAGAGTCTAAATTTTATTTGGAGCCTAAATTTTTTTTTTATTAAACACTTTTTATATAAGAAGATTATTTCATAATTTTACTAATACATGTTATAATATTCTCATATAAAGAAAAAAATTGCTCACATGAATATAAATATTCTTTGTTACGTACATGTAATATACATATGTTATGTTCACATTTTCATCTAGATATTGTGTTCATAATTTGACTAGTATAGAGATTAAATTTTTTATATATATTTGCTTCTCAATTAATATTAGAAGGAAAAAAAAGAATGCTTAGTATGGATCTTTAGTGTGCAGTTCATGCATATTGAATGTGCAATTCTTGACTAAATACCAAATTTGACTAAACTCGAAACCCGACTTATACGAAATCTAGTTGGAACGAAAACCCGACCCGTAACCCATAATCCTAAATTTTTTCACCCGAGTTAACTTTTTAATGTAATTTTTAGTGTGGATTTTCAGTGTGCAGTTCATGCATATTGAGTGTGCAATTCAAGACTAAATACCAAATTTGACTAAACTCGAAACCCAACGTATACGAAATCTAGTTGGACCGAAAACCCGAACCATAACCCGTAATCCCAAATTTTTTCACCCGGGTTAACTTTTTAATATAAATTTTAGTGTGGATCTTCAGTGTGCAGTTCATTCATATTGAGTGTGCATTTTATGACCAAATAAAAACTTTCACTAAACTCAAAAACCGACTTATACGAAATCTAGTTGGATAGAAAACCCGACCCATAACCCGTAATCCCAATTTTTTTCACCCGAGTTAACTTTTTAATATAATTTTTAGTGTGGATCTTCAGTGTGCAGTTCATTCATAGTGAGTGTGCATTTCATGACCAAATAAAAACTTTCACTAAACTCAAAACCCGACGTATACGAAATCTAGTTGGACCGAAAACCCGAACCATAACCCGTAATCCCAAATTTTTTCACCCGAGTTAACTTTTTAATATAATTTTTAGTGTGGATCTTCGTTGTACATTTCATGCATATTGGGTGTGCAATTCATGACTAAATACCAAATTTGACTAAACTCGATGCCCGACTTATACGAAATCTAATTGGATCGAAAACCCGACCCATAACCCGTAATCCCAAATGTTTTTCACTCAGGTTAACTTTTTAATATAATTTTTAGTGTGGATCTTCAGTGTGCACTTCATGCATATTGAGTGTGCATTTCATGACCAAATAAAAACTTTCACTAAACTCAAAACCCGACTTATACGAAATCTATTTGGACCGAAAATACGATCCGTAACCCGTAATCCTAAATTTTTTCACCCGGGTTAACTTTTTAATATAATTTTTAGTGTGGATCTTCATTGTGCAGTTCATGCATATTGAGTGTGTATTTCATGACCAAATAAGAACTTTCACTAAATTCATAACCCGACTTATATGAAATCAAGTTGGATCGAAAACCCGACCCATAACCCGTAATCCCCCATTTATTTCACCCGGGTTAACTTTTCAATATAATTTTTAGTGTGGATCTTCAGTGTGCAGTTCATGCATATTGTGTGTGCATTTCATGACCAAATAAAGACTTTCACTAAACTCAAAACCCGACTTATACGAAATCTAGTTGGACCGAAAACACGACCCGTAACCCGTAATCCTAAATTTTTTTCACCCGGGTTAACTTTTTAATATAATTTTTAGTGTAGATCTTCAGTGTGCAATTCATGCATATTGATTATTGAGTGTGCAATTCATGATTCTTTAGTGTCTAGTGTAATTAGTCTTTTTTTTTATTTAAGTAGGACAAATGGGTTAACATAGCCCAATACAAGCCAAACGGATCAAAATAGTCAATCGAGTCAATGTGTGAAGTGGATCATTTTAACTCGATTGGCTCGGTCAAATGGGTTGACCCGTGAAGTAATCTTCAACCTTGTGCACGTTACTAAAATAACTCCACACCTAGAAATCTAAAAACCGACTGTCTTGAAATCCGACAATCCCAAAACTTGACTCTCTAAAAACGAATTTATTTTTTTTATCAAATTGGTAGATGGATCTTCAGTGTACAATTCATTCATATTGAGTGTGCATTTCATTACTAAATAAGAACTTTCACTAAACACGAAACATGACTTATACGAAATCTAGTTGGACCGAAAACCCAACCCGTAACCCATAATCCCAAATTTTTTCACTCGGGTTTTATTTTTATTATAATTTTTTGTGTGGATCTTCAGTGTGCAGTTCATGCATAATGAGTGTGCATTTCATGACTAAATACAAAATTTGACTAAACTCAGAATCCGACTTATACGAAATCTAGTTGGACCGAAAACCCGACCCGTAACTCGTAATCCCAATTCGTTTGGATCTTCAGTGTGCAGTTTATGCATATTGAGTGTGCATTTCATGACTAAATACAAAATTTGACTAAACTCAAAATCCGACTTATATGAAATCTAGTTGGACCGAAAACCCGACCCATAACCCGTAATCACAAATTTTGTGATTTGTGAAATCAAGAAAATTAGATTTCATATAAGTCGGATTTAAAAAAATTGCTTCTCCATCTCCAGCCTCAAACCTTCCTCCGACGTTACGGGTCAAAGTTAACCCGTAACCCCTAATCCTCACTTGACCAACTAATATATTACCCACTGATATGGATTAAAAAATATTGTTGATATGGATTAAAAAATTGTAAAAAAAATTATAAAAAACAACTCCTTGTCCCCAATTCCGGCTCGGACAAAGCACTCTACGTTAATTCGTCCATTTCCGGTGTGCAATTGGTCATTACAATGTTCGTAATCCGTAAACAAATGCGTTCGTGCTTTCATTCTTTCGCATTCTATAATAAGGATTTATGTATTATGATTAGGGTTTATGGTTTAGGCTCTAGTGGTTTAGAATTTGAATTTAGAGTGGAGGGTTAGGGTCAGTGGCGGAGCCAGAACAAATTGAAAGAGGGGGCGGAGTCAGTTAAGAGAATTGACAAATAAAATAATATATTATTATTATTATATTATTATTATTTAAAAAATAAATATTTAAAATAAATGTCAATATATAACGGTTGGGTAATGGGTAGTAATGAAGAATATATTTATATAAAGTAAGTAAAAGAAAATTAAATATGTAAAAAGAACATTAAAATTTTATCTCTATTATAATAGGAAAAATATGTATAAATAAGCAAGAATTTATTATTAATTATTAAATAAATAGTAAGTTATATCTAAAAATTTCTTATTTTTACTTTACAATACAAAATTATATTTTTATTAATAACTAAAATTATTAATATATTAAAATTAATCACCATAATAATAATCTAGCTAGTTTAATTTAACTTTTTTGTGGTTGAAATAAAAAAAACGAGAATCAATTTACTTATTATGGTGAGCAATGGAAAGTAAAAAAAACAAAGTAAAAAGAGTGAGAGAGGGGCGAAGACTCGAACACAGGGTTGCTGCTCCTAACAACAGTATGGAATCTCCCGCCAAGACAAGGAGTTTTAGTATCTCGTGAAAACTTTAACATTTTATATATAATATTTTGAGCGAGAGGGGGGGGGGGGGGGGGGGGGGGGGGGGGGGCGCGACCGCCACCCTTCCCCCCTCGCTCCGCCTCTGTTAGGGTTTAGGGTGTGCAATTGATTATACAAGGTGTGCAATTCTCAAGATGCATTAAATCCACACTCAAGATCCATGAAATGCACGCTCAAGATCCAAAAATTCAATTTCCCGCCAAAAATCACTTTCCCGCCAAAAAATTAATTTTTTGCCAAAAATTCATTTTCCCGCCAAAAAAAATCAACTTTCCGCCAAAAATTCACATTCCCGCCAAAAATTCAATTTCTCGCCAAAAAATCAATTTCCCACCAATAATTGACTATACAAGGTGTGCAATTGATTATACGAGGTGTGCAATTGGTTATACAAGGTGTGCAATTGGTCATTACAATGTTCGTAATCCATAACTAAATGTGTTCGTGCTTTCATTCTTTCGCATTCTATAATAAGGATTTATGTTTTATGATTAGGGTTTAGGGTCTAGTGGTTAAGAATTTGTATTTAGAGTGGAGGGTTAGGGTTTAGGGTTTAGGGTGTGCAATTGATTATACAAGGTGTGCAATTCTCATGATGCATAGAATGCACACTCAAGATTCATTAAATGCACACTGAAAATTAAAAAATTGACCCGGGTCATAAGTTTTTGGATTACGAGTTACGGTTCGGGTTAACAATTAAATATTAGGGTTTAGGGTTTAGGGTGTGCAACTGATTATACAAGGTGTGCACTTCTTTCACATTTTCTTCGTCCTTCCCCTTCCTTTTACATTCTTCTTCCCTTAATGGATTCAAATCCGATTTCGGATCATTCTAAGCCACGATTGTGGCTAACCTCTGAAAGGAAGTTTTGGATCTTCGATTGCTTTATGGATTAGGGTTCAAGGTTTAGGCTCTAGTGGTTAAGAATTTGTGCTTAGAGTGGAGCGTTAGGGTTTAGGGTTTATGGTGTGCAATTGGTTATACAAGGTGTGCAATTCTCAAGATGCATAAAATGCACACTCAAGATCCATGAAATGCACACTAAAAATTATATTAAAAATTTAACCCGATTCATAAATTTTGGGATTCCGAATTATGGGTCGGGTTAACAACATAATCAATTGCACACCCTAAACCCTAAACCCTAAATTTTAGTTGTTAATCCGACCCTAAACCCGTAATCCCAAATTTATGACTCGGGTCAATATTTTAATATAATTTTTAGTGTGCATTTCATTGATCTTGAGTGTGCATTTTATGCATCTTGAGAATTGCACACCTTGTATAACCAATTGCACACCATAAACCCTAAACACTAACGCTCCACTCTAAGCACAAATTCTTAACCACTAGAGCCTAAACCTTGAACCCTAATCCATAAAGTAATCGAAGATCCAAAACTTCCTTTCAGAGGTTAGCCACAATCGTGGCTTAGAATGATCCGAAATCGGATTTGAATCCATTAAGGGAAGAAGAATGTAAAAGGGAGGGGAAGGACGAAGAGAATGTGAAAGAATTGCATACCTTGTATAATCAATTGCACACCCTAAACCCTAAACCCTAAACCCTAAGATTTAATTGTTAACCCGAACCGTAATCCAAAAACTTATGACCCGGGTCAATTTTTTAATTTTCAGTGTGCATTTAATGTATCTTGAGTGTGCATTCTATGCATCATGAGTATTGCACGCCTTGTATAATCAATTGCACACCCTAAACCCTAAACCCTAACCCTCCAGTACTCTAAATACAAATTCTTAACCACTAGACCTTAAACCCTAATCATAAAACATAAATCCTTATTATAGAATGCGAAAGAATGAAAGCACGAACACATTTGGTTATGGATCACGAACATTGTAATGACCAATTGCACACCTTGTATAACCAATTGCACACCTCGTATAATCAATTTCACACCTTGTATAGTCAATTTTTTTGTGGGAAATTGATTTTTTGGCGAAAAATTGAATTTTTGGCGGGAAATTTGAATTTTTGGCGGGAAATTGATTTTTTGGCAAAAAATTGATTTTTTTGGCGGGAAATTGAATTTTTGGATCTTGAGTGTGCATTTCATGGATCTTGAGTGTGCATTTAATGCATCTTGAGAATTACACCTTGTATAATCAATTGCACACCCTAAACCCTAAACCCTAAACCCTAAAATTTAGTTGTTACCGATAACTAGGGTTGTCAAAACTTGACCCGACCCGAGAAACCCGCCCGACACCGAACCCAACCTGACCCGAGAAAAAAATAAAAAGTTTTAACCCAAAACCGATTATACTCGAATGGACTAGCCTGATGCAACCCGATATCCGAAGTTACCTGACCCGAAACCATGCCAAAATTACATTATGTTTCAAAATATAAATAATAGTGAATATATATTATAATTATGTTTTTAATTTAATTGTTACATTAAATATTTAGACCCTAGAGTAGTTAAACTAGAAAAAATCATCATTCGACATATGGTCTGAATCAAAATCCGGCTTACTCGAAATCATATTAACCCAAAATTCGGCCAAAGTCGAAATCCGATTCACCCAAAATCCGAAAAACCCGAACCCGACTCACCCGAAAACCGACTAAATCCGAAATCTAACTAAACTTGAAACCGGACTTATCCGAAATCAAGTTTGACCAAACATCGAATGACCCGACTGAAATTGACCCGAAATCTGACTTTGCTTGATTAATTGAGCACCCGACCCGAAATGATTCAACCCAATTTGACCCGAATTTCAAAATATCCAAATTCCATTGAATTGGATCAATGTGTGAAGTGGATTATTTTGACCCGATCGGTCCGGTCAAATGGGTTGACCCGTGAAGTCATCTTCAACCCTGTGCACGTTACTAAAAGAATTCCACACCTAGAAATCTAAAAACCGACTCTTTTGAAATCCGACAATCCCAAAACTTGACTCTCTAAAAACGAGATTATTTTTATCAAATTGGTAGATGGATCTTCTTAATTAAAGAATGAATTTTCAAATTGAGTCAAAATCGAGAGGTGTAGAGAAAGCCAAGTAAAGTTCCTCCTTTGTTGAGGAAGAAGATGTACAATAAGTGGGTGTTTGAAATTAATTAATTAATCTTTTTTTTCTTTTTTTTTCAAATGGAATGAGTTGTTTTTTCTTTTTTATTCAATTAGGAGTTGGTAAAATAATTAATTAATCTTTTATTTCAATTTTCAAATTGAGTCAAATTCTAGGCATGTGAGACCCACTTAAAAATTGATTAAATCTTTTCTTATTGATTCAAAAATGAAAATGAAATTTAAGAAAAAAAAATTAAATTTCCCGCCAGAAATTAAATTTCTGGGAAAAAAAATCAATTTCCCGCCAAAAAATCAGTTTCCCGCCAAAAAATTCAATTTTTCGCCAAAAGTTCAATTTTCCGGCAAAAAATCAATTTCCCGCCAACTTTTTTTTGTACCCATTTAATTACGCATGTATCTTGTCATGCAACTATGTATATCCTGTCATGAAACCATGTGTATCCCGTCTTTGAAAAATTAAAAGTTTTATTATTGTTGGGAAAAAGAGTTGACTCCCTCTACAAAAGCAGATAATAAAATCGAATAAACTAATAATGATTGAACAAGAAACATACAGAGTATTTTCTAAATCGTGAAATACGATTGGAGAAATATCAAATTTAGTCGGATTTTTGTGAGCGGGTTTTGAGATTGTTCATTTGGCCCGATCAACGATTTCGGATCATTCAACGCCACGATTGAGGTTAACTTCCTTTCAAAAGTTAGCCACAATCGTGGGTTAGAATGATCCGATATTTGATTTGAATGCATTAAGAGAAGAAGAATGAAAAAGGAAGGGGAAGGAGGAAGAGAATGCGAAAGAATTGCACATCTTGTATAATCAATTGCACACCCTAAACCCTAACCCTCCACTCTAAACACAAATTTGGGATTGTCGGATTTTGGAAGAGTCGGTTTTTTGGATTGTCGGATTTTAGGAGAGTCGGTTTTTAGATTTTATTAAATGTATTGTGTGGGATTCGTGTGCATGAGTCGAGTTTTGGGATTGTGGATTTCAAGAGAGTCGGTTTATAGATTTCCGGGTGTGGAGTTCTTTCAGTAACGTGCACAAGGTTGAAGATGACTTCACGGGTCATGCCATTTGACCGAGCCAATGGGGTCAAAATGACCCACTTCACACATTGACCCGCTTGACTCTTTAGATACGTTTGGCTCGATTTTGGGCTATGTTAACTAGGGTTGTGCAACCGGTCCGGACTGGACCGGATATATACGGTCCGTTCCAGACCGGTGGACCGTAATTCAAAAAAAAAATATGGACCGTAGACCGGACCGGACCGTATCATTACGGTCCGGTCCCGGGTTTGGACCGGTTTGACCGATAGGCAAACTTAACTTAATTAATTAAGCATAAATTAGATTGATTGAATAATAAATATATGACCCAGCAAATTAAAGCTTTTTAGCTACTAAAAGATCGGATCTCATCGTTGTAAATTACTGTTCAATGTGTGCATACCCTATACTGGTACATCTTCGCTGCAACCAAAAATTAGCATAAGAATTTGATGCAAATTAATTAAGCAAGAACATATGTATATTTGCAGTAGGAGCGTATGTATATATAAAAACTGATCAAGCTAAACACAAAGCGTGGTTAATTAGTAGCTAATTAACAAAGATTTCAATCTCTTTTCATTAGTACCCTGTAGCTTTGCTGGTGGAAAATCGAGATCGACAGAAAGATGAAAGAGACCCAAAAATACAAGGCTCTCTAGCTAATTATTGCAAAATTGGGCCTAGCCCAATTACCGCTTAAATGCCTAATAACAATTATATCATATAGCTTAATCGGTTTTACGGTCCGGACTGAAAATTCCCGGTCCGGTCCCGGTTTTGAACCGGGACCGAAAATCTCAATTTTCTCGGACCGAGGACCGGACCGTAAAATTCCGGTCCGGTCCGGTCTGCCGGTCCGGTCCTAGTTTGCACCCATTTGTCCTACTTAAATAAAAAAGACTAATTACAACTACACACTAAAGAATCATGACTTGCACACTCAATATGCATGAATTGCACACTGTAGATCCACACTAAAAATTATATTAAAATGTTAACCCGGGTGAAAAAATTTGGGATTACGGGTTACGGGTCTTGTTTTCGGTCCAACTAGATTTCCTATAAGTCGAGTTTCAAATTTATTAAAAAGTTCTTATTTGGTCATGAATTGCACACTCAATATACATGAATTGCACACTAAAGATCCACACAAAAAATTATATTAAAAAGTTAACCCGAGTGAAAAAAATTGGGATTATGGGTTACGGGTCTTGTTTTCGGTCTAACTAGATTTCCTATAAGTCGGGTTTCAAATTTATTAAAAAATTCTGATTTGGTCATGAATTGCACACTCAATATGCATGAATTGCACACTGAAGATCCACACAAAAAATTATATTAAAAAGTTAACCCGAGTGAAAAAAATTGGGATTACTGGTTACGAGTCCGGTTTTCGGTCCAACTAGATTTCCTATAAGTCGGATTTCAAGTTTATTAAAAGTTCTTATTTGGTCATGTATTGCACACTCAATATGCATGAATTGCACACTGAAGATCCACACAAAAAATTATATTAAAAAGTTAACCCGAGTGAAAAAAATTGGAATTACGGGTTACGGGTCGGGTTTTCGGTCCATCTAGATTTCGTATAAGTCGGGTATCGAGTTTAGTCAAATTTCGTATTTAGTGGGATTCGGGTTTTGGGATTGTCGGATTTTGAGAGAGTCGATTTTTAGATTTCCTGGTTTTGGGATAGTTAGATTTCATTAAATGTGGTAGGAATTTCTTTCAGTAACGTGCACGAGGTTGAATATGACTTTTCGTCTCGTTCGGTTTTTTTCCGACTCAATTAATTTAATAAATTAATTAATAACAATATTTATTAAATATAGCGATTATATTTATTAAATCCACACATATTCTAGAAATTCAAACTCAAGAATAATCAAATACACACTCAAGATGCTAGATTGCACACCCAAGATGTATGAAATTCACAATGAATATTATATTTATTTTTATAAAGTTATGTGTTGCACCAAAATTGAAAATTATTTAAATTAAAGAAGATAAGTAACTAAATAAATATTTTAGTATATTTTTTTAAGTAAAGAGAATTATCGAAAATTTAATGGGATATTGAAAAATTAAATTTGGTAAAAAAGTGTAGTTGGTGAATACTTTAGTTGGTGGGTAGTTGGTGGTAACAAATGGTTTGAAAATTAGTAAGGGCAATATAGTAAAACCCTTTTTTATGAGATTTATCACTTTTTGAACTAAGGAATGTGGCATCACTATAAGGTGACACGTGTCCGGTGTAAGATATTCCACTTACACTGGGTGTAAGCCTAACCGCCTCCTTTGATAGACCATTTGCATTTTTTTTGTCCTCTTTGCATTTAATTCCACCTTAGCCATTTGTATTTTACTTTGCCCATTTTAACCCCACACCATGACTATATAAAGCCATTGATCGTTTTTTTTCTGGGAGGATGGATCTCTGTTTCCTTCCAATTTGTGTGTGTAAGGGAGACAAAAAGCTGCTCCACCCACCCACCTTATAAACCCCCTCCGTTCAAACACTTTCATTTGTAATTCGTTTCCTAAACTACCTCTGTTCAATACTAGCACCACCGGCTTATATTCTCTACTTCGTCTTGTTCAAATTAGCTTCGCCTTGATCGGTTTTAGGTCCGCTTCTCGAGGCAAGTGAACGGTTCTCTCTTACCCTTTTTTTATTAAATGTGAAATTCTATTTCCGTTTAATTTCTCCTAATTGTTGGGAACACTTGTTTGCTAAATAACCAGAATTAGGTTTATTTACTATTTAGATTTAACGACTGTTCGTTATTTTATATTATTATTCGTACTGTTAGTACTGTTTAGGGCCGTTGATTGTGCTCTTATGTGGTTGGAGATTCTCCTTTGAGATCTCTTTGATGTGGATAATTTTAGAACAGGGATAGCGGGTTTTGACTCGTATATCTCTATATAACTCGTTAGGAGGTATACTTGGTATCGGCTCCTAACCTCTGTATTATGTGTAGAAAGTAGTGACGCACAATGTGCCTACTGTTCTCCTTAATACTTCGGGTCATGACTCTGCCTACTCTATCGATAAGAGAGGTGTTTGCACTCTAGCTAAGTGCCCTAATATACGAGGTCTGAAATATTGTCCTTCGTATCTCCGGCTATGTGCAAGCCAACTTAAAAGTCTTTAACTGAAGTGAATAGTTTTATGACTTATGAGAAGATAAAGTGCCCAATGCACTATAATTAAATGAACTTAGTTGTGGTCCGGATAAGAGCTGGATGTTTTTGACTTTTGTATGTGTGGTAGTATAGTTCCCAACAGATCTCATAAAATTTGTAGGAGCCACATATTTGGTGTCTTATCTTAATCTTGAATTCTATTCTTTATTTAAACTTCTTTCTGGAAACGCCAGCTGTTGGATCATCAACCGACTGTTATTCGGATTCCGATGCCAGATGTCTAGCCTTTTCTATGAGGACCAAGCCCTATTCTTTCACTTGTTTAGTCTCTTGTAGACTAAACGACTTTTCTTTCTTTCCCGGTTCGTCTGACTGGTATTTCTATCTTCTATGGAAATATCAGACTTTGAAAACAGGACTATTGCAGAATAGGAAGACGAAGCCTTGAAGGCCTGAAAGGAAGGATGATCTTTTGACTATTTTAAGTTTATTTTGAGGTCCACGTGCTTTTGTACAATTATGGCCTATAACAAACGTCTTGTATTTCACTGCCAGTTACTTATGTTATATTTCCCTTTCAAAACAACAACGATGTAATAATAGAGTTGTTTTCCTTCCGTTTAAACATGTAATAAACAGGATTACTATTATGTCTGTATTTTGTTTTACTTGAAATGTGTTGTGTTACCTAGCCTCGGGTGGCTTTGGATGGTAAAATCTGAGGCCACTAGCGGTAGCACCCTTGGTTTAAAATAGGGGTGTTACAGTTAAGAGTTTTGGTGAGATGTGAGATTTTAGGAGTCTTTATTCGCGGATATTATTAGCACCACATAACCAAAATATTTTCCACGCCTTATTGTTATTACCAAGCCCCATTACAACCCGACCGAATGTAAGCTTCTATGAAGTTTTTCATTGAGCCTAAGTTCTCTTGATGATTTTTGCTTGTTTTGACAAATATCTGGTGGAGAGTTTGGTGATATAAGTAACAATGACTATGCTGATTTTTGTATATTGGATTGAGTTGAGAGTTGTTATTCAAAGCCTAAATACTTGAGAGTTGAGAGAAACACAATTACCTTTGCGAGGTTGGATTTTTAGTTGCTTTTGCTTGAGGTTGCTCATATATGTGTGATGACGTTAGATTCACTTGTCTATCTATTTCTACTTGAGTTTTGATGTTGTTTTTTGATAAGGGCATTGACTTGATATATGTGTTGTTGGTTTTGGTTGATGTCTTGTTGATTGCATGAGGACAAGCAAGTCTAAGTATGGAGTATTTTGATGTCTGCCTTTTTAGTCTTTTTTTAGGGTGTGCTTTGTGTGTTTGAGTCTTTTTTTGTAGTTTTGTGTTTTGTTTTGAGTCGTTTGTGTAAGTTTTCATATTTTCTTAAGAGATGGAGTCTACATAAGCTTTGGTGGTGTTTTATAGGTTTTTAGAAGCTATTTGGAGCATTTTTGAGGAAAAGAGCAAAACCAAGGAGAAGCACTTAAGGAAAAGCTCAAGGAATGAAGTTCATGAAGTCATTGAAGATCATGTTTGAGCTCGGAAAGAGATAGAGAAATTCGTTACAAGAACGTAGGAAAAAGAATCGTCAAACGGAGTTGTAATGAACCCGCTACGCAAGTTTTACTCAAGGCTGTTCGAAGTGCTGAACAAGGTCGTTAACGAGGCTCTCAGCTCGTTAACGAGGTACCCCGTGGCGCAGCGAGATCCGATTCGACGTGTTTTAAAGCACTTTTATCCTACTTCCTTTTATGTTATTAGATAGATAGAAGGGATATATCTTATTAGAAGATTTATTTCCTTAGAGATAGATTTAAGATAGATTAGTTTCTCTATAAATACTCTTGTCTACCCTTTGTTTTTCTACACATAACACAGAATCAATTGCCTTGGAGGACAAGTAAGGGGAGGAGAGAAGAGAGAGGAGGCACGTTAGAGGAGAGATAGAGAGACGTGTGGGACAAGTTTTAATTCAAGTTGTAAGCTTTCTTTATTAATTCAGTTTTGATGTTTTCAATTATGAATGGTGAGTAGTCTCTCTCTCTAAGGTTGGGGTTAACCCAACAATGGTTGTGCATGCTTGTTTATGATCATGTCTTGATTGTTTTTATTGCATGAATCTATTCTCTTGTTTTTAATCCTTGAAACGAAAGTTGAAAGGAATTTCTCGTTCATAGTTGAAGCGAAAGCATAAACCTTGAATCAGAATAGGCAAATTTAGGGTTTTGAAGCGAAAGCGGATCTATCCTAGTTGAAGTAGAAGAGATTAGATAGTAAGTTTATTGATTGAACGAAAGTTAGTTGATTTACTTGCTTAGGTAGACGAAAGTTGACACCTTTTTGTGATAAAAGTATGATCTAAGTGTTTCTTTAGCGTTTGCATGCATAATTGTTGTTGTGGTGATACCTTTACCTTAGAATTCCTCTTTCTCTTTCTTAATTTCCTAGGTTTAATTGATTGATTGCGTAACAAGTAACAAAACTTAGCACTGACTTTCTCCATGTGGACGAGCCTGACTCTACTATACACAGCGGGGTCTTGATATAAATTTATTTGTTGTCAAGAAACCCTTTCAACACCAGCGCTCACCTTCCTCGACACTTGAGGTTCTCGACAACGCCTGCGCACGTGCGTCTTGGCTTATCAGCATCGCGCCAACCTTGTCTTGGCCATGTCGTGACACTTCCGTCACCTTGGCCACGACGTCTATCATTTATGGTTATTTTAGCACGTCTTTCTATTCCGAACATTGCTACTATTAGTTGTGTTGTTTTTAGAAACCCTTTTATGGGCTTTGAGGGTGTTGAACCTTGATTGCACCTTAGCCCTAGTCCAAAGCTACTCTTGTCTTCCTAGGGTTTGTGGCTTCCTCTATATAATAGGAGCTCGACCTCATTCTCTTGTTTATGCTTTATTCAGATTCTTAATTAAAGTTGAGGTTGATCAGTCTTGTGCATCAACATTGTTAGTCCGATCAAAGCTCTCAAACACATATGATTGTTCTTCACGTATAACGATCTCAAGACTCTTCACATTGAGTCTTGATTGCTCCCTAATTAACGTTGGATCTAGCTTCATTTGAGTCCCATAACATTGGTTCTCGATTCAACAAGCATGTCGCATAGCATCCCTGACCTACTACACGGTCCTAGATTAAGATCCGAGCATCCTTAAGTCTTGACGGATCTAATTAGGTCGCATCAGTCATGCTCAAGAGTAATATAATATGGGGAAGGTTGGGTAGCAAGGAGTTTTTGGAATCCCTCAAGACGAGCCTAAAGGATGCACTTCTTCTTGTAAATATTACCAAAGGCAACTATGTTCCAAGAGATTAAATCTGTAGTGAAGGGTTGAAGACATTAAGGGTGTCCAAACCCGGTTAACCGAGATTTCGGTTAACCGAAGTTCGGTTAACCATGAATTCGGTTCATTAAAATCACTAACCGTAACCTAACCATGAATATCGGTTAACCGGAACTCGGTTAACCAATGTTTCGGTTCGGTTTTCTCGGTTAACCAATAACCGTTTATATACTTTTTTATTATAATAATACACTTAAAAGGCAAATGAAATTATCAACTTTGTATTAAAAAAATATTATCTAACTCGGTTAGAACATTTCAATACGAACTAATTTTACATGTCTAGGTAGCTAAAATAACCGGTTGATAGCTTCGTTTGTTACTAGTGTGCGAATTATACGAATTATACATTTCATACAAATGAAACTTTTTCTTATATATTAATTAAACGGTCTTGCGTTTTCGGTTAAATGAAATTGTGAAAATAAGGAACCGTAACGAACCGAGAAACCACCAATATTCTCGGTTCGATTAACCAAACCGAAAATTCAAATAATTTCGATTCGGTTAACCAAAAAAGTGTCGGTTTTCCGGTTTTTCGGTTCGGTTTTTCGTTTTCGGTTTTTTATGGACACCCCTAGAAGACACTATGATAAAGGCATCTCTTTTTTCCACTTCGTGCATAAGAAGGAGTCTAAAAGGTCATGACTCATGAGTTAACCAGTCAGCCTGAAAGCGGAAAGGTCGGTCCTGATCCGAGTCCGCAATTATAGCCGTAAGATTAATGAGAAGAGGCAGGTTGTTAGAGTGTGGTGCCAAGAGGTGCTTGACCGAGGCATCAGTGAAGCGAAGATGCCAATAAGCAAGACAAAGACCTCGATATGATCTAAATCTAGACGTCTTCCACGTTGCAGCCAATGCGCTCTAAAAAATGGTAGGCGGACTCTGAAAGGAACTGTCTAGCACCTACACGGCCAAAACGGTTACTTAAACGGTCTTACACAGGCGCCTAAACGTGTTGAACGGCTAGATGGACTGAAATCTTCCACTGCTTAGGCGGAACCTAGACAGGATTTTTAGAACAATGGTTGCTGACCGACTAGTAGACCAAGTATGGTGTAGATCGACCCGAGAGGCCGAGAAGCCTATGTCGATTAATTGTAAAACTGAGTAGTGGACGCATTGGAGGCAACTGACGATGATGAGCGTTCGTTAGCATTGAAGTCCCCTGCAAACCAATATTCATGCATGCTCTTAAAGGGCAAAGCGTGACCACCCAATTTAATTTCGAGCTATGAGGCCACAAAAATTCTACGTGGCACATTTTTAGTTACTAACTTACTATATATATATAGGGTAATATGATGCATGTCTCCAATTGCAAATCGAATTATAGAAATAAATCCGATGAACTTGACCAAAAAATGTCCTTTATTCAATTGACGCGTATTACATGAATTGTTCAACTCACTATATATTAATACTTCAATGTCCTGATGGATACATACGATGCATAATCTGTTCGTTTATATCTAAAAAGAAGACAATAATTATAAAGTTCATTTGAGTGATTGAATCCATCCATGCATACTGTGTCGGTTAGATATCACTATGTTGGTTAGATATATATTACTATTGGTACTATGTTGGTTAGATATCACGTACTATATATTAGTACTTCAATGTCCTGATGGATACATACGATGCATAATCTGTTCGTTTATATCCAAAAAGAAGACAATAATTTTTTTTTGTCGAAGGAGAGACGGTACTCTTCGATCCTTAAAGGACCGTTTTATTAATAAAAAAAAGCGGTTTAAGTAGTCAACAAACTGGGAGAACCTGACCCCTTACATCATCACTAAGCAAAGAAATAACAAACCTAAGCTAAAAGAAAACGCTAAAGAAGTAATTAAGGTAATCTGCGACACAACCTGTTTCCCTAAAAATATGCCGAACCTGGACAAGCCAATTTCTCCTAATAAAGCCTTGACATTGAGCGACCAGGTTAAACAAAGGGTGGTAACGATCTGCAGATTTACTAAGAAATAGACACACTAACTGTGAATCCATTTCAAGCATGTAAGCAGCAGACATTGACTAATGATTAAACCTATCCATCCATCCATGTAAGTAGTAGATATTTAGTTAGAGTTTTTTAATTAATTATATAAACATTATTTGACACATAATATTAATAATTAGTTATAAAATTAGTTTTTAAGTAAACTAGTTTAAAAAATTTTAGAGTTAGTTGTCAAAAAGCGTCTTTTAAAAAAATATGTTTTAACAATCCAATTTTTATAATTTTATTTAAACAAAATCATCATTTAAAATATATTTTTTTAAATTCAACCACGAATTTCGAAAGGGTTAAAAATAGTTTTTAAATAAACGAATTTTGAAAGTGTTAAAAATTGTTTTATATGTCTTAAAAACATAAACATTAGAAGAGAGATACATAATTTTTTTTCCAACAAATAGAACAACGCCATTGTCATTAAGAGAGAGAAATAATTATCGATTTCATAAACCTGGACAGAAAAAAATCAATTAAATTAACCCAATTCTAATATACCAATTTTTTTTTTGTCGTTCTAAAATCTATGTATATATATAAAAGACGCAGGGAATAAGATCACCACGTTGCGCCACCTAGAATTTTCCTACGTGTCGTTCCCACGTTAAACCACCTAGGATTTCGCCACATAGGATTTTTTATTTTGGGAATTTATA
Organism: Fallopia convolvulus; assembly: GCA_964016875.1. Lineage (NCBI taxonomy): Eukaryota > Viridiplantae > Streptophyta > Magnoliopsida > Caryophyllales > Polygonaceae > Fallopia > Fallopia convolvulus. The sequence goes on along the minus strand of OZ024726.1, from coordinate 49,578,203 downwards.
TATATAGAAATAGGATAAATTAGTCTTGGAAAGATTTTATCTAAAATAAAGATGTCATCTATTATATATTAGGTATTAGGATATATCTAAAAGATTTTATCTAAAATTAAAATAAATTATAGAATATTAGATATTATATATCAAGATAGATATATTATTTAGTTTTTCAAATTTAATTTCTATCTATTATATAAAAAAATCAAAATTCGGATTTTATTTAAAATTAAAAAAAATTATTTTATCTTTATTTTTTATCTACTTATGTAAAAGATTTATCTTAAATAAAATTTTGGTAAAAAATAGAACTTTCAATCTAGATAATTACTTTCCTAAATTGACTTTTGATAATAAAAAAATTACGTTATCTTTCCCTTAATTTTATTTTTGAATCAATATATCCATCTATCTATCTATTACTAATAACTAAAGCCGAAATAATTTTTTCCACCACATTGCGCCACATCACCCCTTTATTAAAATTGTAGTTTTTTATAGTTAATTATGCAAAAAATTTATCTTCAAGTAAACAAAAGATAAAATAATATTTTTAAAAATTTATCTCCAAATAAAAATAAAAATAAGATAATATTAGTATATTTTACCAATATATATAAAAAAGGGCATTATATTTATTATATTTGTAAAAGATAAATTAAAAAAAAAGAAAAAATATGTACATCGGCAAAACATTTATAACGAGTTAAACCTATAAAAATAAAAATAAAATAATATTAGTATATTTTACCAAAATAGATAAAAAAAGGACATTATATTTATTAAATTTGTAAAAGATAAATTAAAAAATAAAAAAAAAAATATGTACATCGGCACAACATTTATAACGAGTTAAATCTGGTTATGAAATATTGTCAAGGAAAAAGAACAATATAGATTATTTTTTCTTAATAATCTATATTTATCTTCAATTTTAAACTTAATAATCTAGATTTGATTTGTTTTATTTGATTTAAAAAAATAACTTTTATACATATTATAGGCAATAAATTACTTACATTAAATTTAATATTATATTTTTCTTTATTAATATATTTTTTATAATATATCTAAAAAATACCAAGTCATAGTCGTGCAAGGCACGACGGGTACAACTAGTACCATCTACTCACCAAAAATCAAAAGCATTTCCCATTTTATATTTTAAGAGTTCACATTTTGTATTTTGATACTCCACAATCACAAACTCCATATAAAACCCCCCTCAAGTTAACCAAAAACTCCTCAACAAGCACACAAGCGGATCCTTATAAACTCGACTCAGAATCTCCCTTTTCACCATGGCTGTCTCTTCAGGCTCTGCTCTCAAAGCACAAACCTCATCCGGTTACTCAATTGCTCAAAGGGGTTATAATAACACCTTCAATTTATTCGCTTTGCCCTCCAACTCGCTCAATTTCTCACAAAATTCACTGTCTCGGAGACCCCCGTCAATCTCCTGCATTATGACCCGAGAAGAATTTGGTGCCAAGGAACTCAAGGAAGAAATGTCGGATCTCGAATCGGGTCTTCTTCGGCGACCCGATTCGTTTGGTAGGTTTGGGAAGTTCGGGGGAAAGTATGTGCCGGAAACCCTAATGCATGCTCTCACTGAGCTGGAATCTGCCTTCCATGCGCTCGCTAAAGACCCCCAATTTCAGGTTTGTTTTTTTCCAGCTGTTAGGGTTTCTCGAATCGCTACTTGAAGGCTTTTGTTCCGTTGTTTCTGTTCTATCTTTGAGGTTTGGTGTTACTATTCTGGCTGTAATTTGATTATTGAGCGATTGGTTTCATGAATTATGGGATTAGGGTTAGTTTCGATCTTGTATGTATGCATGTGGGAAATCCCATCAATTCAATCGATCGAATGCTGATTAGGAATCATGTGGGGCTTCTTTTTATTCTCTTGTACTTTTCGAAATTCTAGAAGAATTAGCTATCTTAGCAAAGAGTAGCGATCATAGGTGTCGTTTTCAATTCCGTTTCTTACTGTACTATTTGGTTTCCCTTGATGGGGGTAAGAGAAGGTTGAGTTTGATTGGATGCAAAATGGCACCCACGAGCCTTTCTTCATCCTGCGTCATTGCCTTCACTCTAATTCCACCATCACAATCTTGTTACCCTGCCAAATGAGCCCCTTTCCTTTGGTTATACATCACTAAATCACAAATTCATCATGGACCAAACATAATTTCTAAATTGCAGAGTGAACTAGATGGGATTTTGAGGGACTATGTTGGTAGAGAAAGCCCCCTTTACTTTGCAGAGAGGCTTACAGAGCATTACAAACGCCCCAACGGTGAGGGCCCACATATATATCTCAAAAGAGAAGACCTTAACCACACCGGGGCTCACAAAATCAATAACGCTGTCGCTCAAGCGTTGCTGGCTAAGAGACTGGGAAAGACGCGCATTATTGCAGAAACTGGTGCTGGTCAGCATGGTGTTGCAACTGCTACAGTATGTGCTCGGTTTGGCTTGCAGTGCATAGTTTATATGGGTGCTCAAGACATGGAGAGGCAAGCTCTGAATGTGTTCAGAATGCGTCTCTTGGGAGCTGAGGTTCGTTTCTTATTTCTATCACCTAAGCAAGATTTTGGGCCATTTATCGTCGTATTATTTGATTCATTTATTAATTTTCATAGTTGTGTCTTGGTTCTTTGCTGCCTTGAAAGGTGTACATCAGTGCTTTAAATTTGTGTACCATCTATTACTTATTCTGTCAAACTTATCAATCGATTTTGCCTTTTTTAGAAAATGGAATTGCTGTGGATGGTTCTTCTGAACAACAATGGTCTCTTGAAGCTTATTTGGAAAAACTTTTTCCTTTTTACCACCATTAGTATGAAAACAGAGCCTCTATATTTGCACTATTTTCTTCCTGATCTTCAATGTATATTGTTTATGTAAGACTATAACTCAAACCAGTGATTATGCCTCCGTCATTTATAACCTTCAATGTCACTTAGTGGTTCCTTGCTCTTGGTGGATGCAAACTGATATAGGCTTTAGTTATGATATCCAACTCCTTTTACATCTGTTCACTTTGCATTGTTGTTTATTGTGTTGTGAATTTTTTTATTTTACATCAAAATTTCTGTTAAGCTTTTACAGGATATAATTTCTGTAATAGGCTCCATATTCACTATCATGGCCTTTCTGAATGTAGGTGCGACCCGTTCATTCCGGTACCGCCACTCTGAAAGATGCTACATCTGAAGCAATACGGGATTGGGTAACCAATGTGGAGACGACCCATTATATATTAGGCTCAGTTGCTGGTCCTCATCCATACCCCATGATGGTCAGAGACTTCCACGCGGTAATAGGGAAAGAAACAAGAAAACAAGCACAGGAGAAATGGGGAAGGAAACCTGATGTACTTGTCGCATGTGTTGGAGGAGGCTCAAATGCCATGGGACTCTTCCACGAGTTTGTTGATGACAAAGAAGTTAGACTAATCGGCGTGGAAGCTGCGGGTTTTGGCCTTGATAGTGGTAAACATGCTGCTACTTTGACCAAAGGAGAAGTCGGTGTGCTTCATGGAGCCATGAGCTACCTTTTACAGGATGATGATGGTCAGGTTATCGAGCCTCACTCAATCAGCGCTGGGTACTTGTGCAACTCTATGCGTGTGCTTTACCTTTTTTTTCTCTCAACTAAAAACATGAATATCATCATCTCATTTCTTTCCGTCTAGATTGGATTACCCTGGTGTTGGACCAGAGCATAGCTTTCTGAAGGACATAGGACGCGCCGAGTACTACAGCGTCACGGACGAGGAGGCTTTGGAAGGTTTGTGGTACAAACCCAGATCATCAATTTTGTTAGTTATAAATTATAATTGTTATCTTCAATTTCCTCACTCTTTCCATTGGGACTCCTCCACTCGTGTTGTGCGTTTGCAGCGTTCAAGAGGTTGTCTAAATTGGAAGGCATAATTCCGGCTCTGGAGACGTCTCATGCATTGGCTCACTTGGAGAAGCTCTGCCCAACTCTTGCTGATGGCACTAAAGTTGTGTTGAATTGCAGTGGAAGAGGCGACAAAGATGTGCATACTGCAATCAAGCATTTGAAGATGTGATCAGTTGCTTTCTTTCTACTCTGCTTGCATTTAGTATCTCAGCTAAAAGGAAAAAGTATATGGTTGGTCGAAATCCTAAGCTACATCACAGTTTTGGTTTATAGCAAATTGTGCTTTTTGCTCAAAAGTACTGCCTTTGTCAAATAAATGGAAGTTGTACGGACATAGAATGGAATAAACCAGAAAAAAAAAATTACCCTTTTTTTGGTATCAAAGAAATCTGATGTTGAAACCCTTGTGCCTAAACAGCTGAGTTCAAACCAATCGTTTTTAAGTAAAGAAGCTAGAACACTTGTTTCTCAAATGATATTCCTTAGACTATATACAAGTTCGTGAAACACTTGCAACAGTAAAGCAGGAGGCAAGTTCATCCGTTTTTGATAGTTGCTTCCTAATTGCCTAATGACAGAATGAAACAAATCAGCCGATTTTATTGCATTAAGAAACTGCAACATGGGTCTTTAAAGATTATCTACATTGATGATAAATTAGTGTAGCTTTACAATAAGAGTAGAAGACCCTTTAGGGCCCATTTTGTACAATAGTGAGAATTGGGTTGGAATCAGGAATGAGTTTGGATGAGAATAGGATAGGTTTGACCCATACCCATTTCCATGGTAGAGAATGAAAAGTAGGTAAAATTGTAATGTGAAATGGTTGATTTTCAACCTAATTACTCTACCAAACACTAATTTAAGTTTGAGTGATTCTTAACCAAATTCCTCATGCTGAAGGTATGGTACCAAATGGGGTATTTATTTGAGTGTTTTTTACTCTATCATTAGGATGTGATGTTGATTGAAAAAAAAAAAAATGAAAATAGGGGTATTTGTTTCAAACTCTTTAAAACATTCGCTTTCAGAGCAAAATTTGTACAAAGTTCTTTTCTTTTCAATAGTTCAATACTTCAATTCACAATTACTCCATGTGCTTGAAATAGGGCCAGATACAATATCTGTGTATTGTAGATAGATACTTGATGTGAAATATATTTGAACAAGGACATTTGAGAATGAAAGGTTGAAGGAGCCAATGGGGCCATGTATGGATTTTGCCGCCTTCAATATAGCGGCAAAAATCTGGCCTTTATCTTGTGGTGGAAAAATATTGTAAGATAAAAGAAATCTTTCACATGTTTGAATGTCATCCTCCAAGAAATGAACTAGTCACGATTGCAATAAAAATATCAGACAAATAAGGCTATGTTTGTTAAGTCATTAAAAAAATTAGTTGGAGTTGTAAAACTAGTTGAAGTTGTAAAACTAGTTGCAAAAATAGTTGGAGTTTTAAGAAAATATATAACCACTGTTTGGTGATCTTCAACAAGTTTATTATAATATATAATGATTTTAAATTCCACTTGATATAAAATAATAATAATTGAATGTTTGGAAAGTAACTATTATTTAGAAAATTATTATTTTTATTTCAAAAACTACTAAAAACTACCAAAAATTAGTGCAAAAGCTTTAAAAAAATAGCTTTCTCAAAAAACTAGTTTTTCAACTAATTTCTAGTGTTTTCAAGTCAAACAAACGGCGTTTATACTAGTTAGCGCAACTAGTTGGAAAACTCCAACTAGTTTTTGGGGCTAACAAACATAGCCTAAATCATACTGTTTTTTTAATTTGCTTTAATTAATGGTTATGAATCACTTTTGATTGTATCAAATTATGATTAAGGGGTTTATTTGGTAAAAGGGTGAAAAATGGTGCAAGTTGTCAAACGAGCAATTGATGTCTCTTCTGTTCAATAACTACAAATTTTCAAATCAAATAAAATATAATCTTGAGTGAAAATACAGATATAATAATTTTTTTGCATTTTTGCATTTTATTCTAATTTTTGGAAGTTTATTCGTCAAGTTACAAATTTTTGAAAGGATTTTATTTGGAAGTTTATTGCTTCCTATTTTCTATAACAAGGAATCTGTCTCCATAAGTTTCACAAGGAATTTGTTGTTGTTGAACAAAAAAGAATGCATCCTAAAGTTTCATAAGACACATAGAATATCCCACAAAATCGAAGTTGAAAATAGAAAAAATAAATAAAAAATTATTAGCTTTTTTCATTTAATTTTCGAAGTAAAGATAAAAAAAGATGTATAACAATTTAGAAACATAACGAATCCGGGAGGGAAAGGTTTTAATAGAATGAATTCTATTATCTATTAAGATTAAGGATCCCTTTTTGCCTAAATATTTTTTGTTTGCTCTTTCATAAATATTTTTTGGAAGCAAAGAGCTAAAACAAAATACATCAAACTCTCGGATGCTAACACAGGATACTTCCATAAAATTGCGAGTGGAAAACGCAATAAGAAAATAATTAAGGAAATCATCACATCTGAAGTTACACAAATTCTAGGCACAGATAATATTAGAGATGGAATAAGGATTAAGGAATGACTTCAAAAAAAGATACACTAAACAACCAACTTATCTAAACAATGCGAACGACTATCTAAATCTAATAACCAAACAAATAACTGAAGAAGATAACAGCATATTAACAAGTGTCATTACTAATGAAGAAATCAAAAAGACGGTAATGAGCTTGGGTTCAGACAAATCACTAGGACCGGACAAAATGACAGCGGAATTCTACAAGAGATATTGGAATATTATAGGGCCAACGATAATCAAAGTCGTTAAAAGCTTCTTCCATTCGGGAAAGATCCTTCGACAAACTAAACATACTTTTATAACTCTCATACCTAAGATAGAAAATCCTAAATCAACTAACCATTATCGGCCAATAAGCCTATGCTCAACTATATACAAAGTCATTTCTAAAATCATACGAAAAGGATTAAAAAAGTAATAAACAAAATTATTCATCCTCTTCAAGGAGCGTTCATAGTAGACCGAGCCATTCAAGATACATCCTTATAACTCATGAAATATTTCACTCATTTAGGAACACGAAAAACAAAGAGGGATGGATTGCAATTAAACTTGATATGGAAAAGGCTTATGATCGAGTAGATTGGGAATACTTATTAGACGTGATGCATAGGTTTGGTTTCGACAGGAAATTCATTGGTTGGATTCGGGAGTGTATATGCACGGTGTCTCTTTCGGTTCTTGTAAACTATGGACCCACGGAACCATTTACCCCAGAACGAGGACTCAGACAGGGCGACCCTTTATCACCATTCTTGTTTATCATAGCATCGGAAATCCTTTCAAGAAAATTACAATTAACTAGCGAACTCGAGAAAAACTCAATTGGATTCCCAATAGCCCGTGGTGACTCGAATTCCCTTTTTAGCCTTTGCAGATGATATCATAATATTTGCCAAAGCGTCTCAAGGATCATGTGTCAAAGTAAAGACCATTATTGATGAATTCTGTAGAATTTCGAGTAAAAAAGTTAATTATAACAAATCAGCCTTTCAAACCTCCAAAAATATGACTACCCAGCAAAAAAATATAGCACAACAAGCTCTTAGGATTACAACAATGATGAATCTCGAAAAATACCTAGGTTGTCCAATTATAAATGGTAAATTTAATAAGGACACCTTTAAAGATTCCATTGGAAATGCACAAAAACAATTCAACAAATGGAAAGCAAATTCGCTCTCTCAAGAAGGCAGAACGGCGTTGATTAGAGCCAACCTAGCCACAAAACCTAATTATGTAATGCAAAGTTTTATGCTACCTTCCTATGCCCATACGAAAATGGATAGGATTAACAGGGGTTTCTTCTGGAAGACAAAAATTATAAACCCCTGGTGGGATGGGATAAGATTTGCAAACCTAAAGAGTTAGGAGGACTAGGAATTAGGAAAACCGAACATATGAACAAAGCACTACAAATGAAATTGCTTTGGAAAATTATTGCAGAACCAAATAATATTTGGGTTAGGATAATTTCACAAAAATACCTTAGAAATGATAATTTGTTTTCATACAAGCTAAAAGCAAACACCTCATAGCAATGGAAAAAACTTATGCACCTAAGAGAAGACTTCTATAAAGGTCTTATATGACAAATTGGGGACAGAAAAACGGTCAAATTCTGGAAAGACAACTGGCAATTAGGAGGTCCGCTTTATCCTCATGCAAAGAATCATACAAGTATAGATGAAACAACAACGATAGATAAGTGGATTTCTAATGACCGTAGATGGAAAATAGATGAACTAAAAGAAATCCTCCCCGATAACATTGTTGAGCAAATCCAAAATACCTCAATCCCGGACAACTATATCCAAGATAGACTATCTTGGGCTCCGAGCAAAAATGGGTGGTTCTCCACATCGTCTGCAGTAGAATTAATTACAAAAATAGAAAGACAGACACCAAATATAAATAATTGGTTGTGGAAACTGGATATATACCCAAAAGTTAAAAACTTCCTTTGGAAAGTTGATAATAATGAACTTTCCACAAAATCTAGACTTCATGATAAACAAATTATAACACCAGGAGGTTGTGCTTTGTGCGATTGTACCAACGAAGATACAAACCACCTACTTACAAAATGTCCGTATATGATATATATAACTAATAAAGTAAACACAAACATTGCAAACTCTATCAAAGGATATGACTCCCAAAACAAAACGCCTAGAACAGTCCTAAGTGAAATCTATCAACTTCTAGGGAAAAAAGACTTCACATGCATGTCGGTTGTTTGGTGGAGCATTTGGCATCAACATAACAAGTTGATTTTTCAACAAGATCAATGTGAAGGAATAGCATATTTGACAACATATATAAGAAACCAAATTGTAAAATGGGAAAAAGCGTCGAAATGGACAGAGGATGAAGAAACTATACTAGCATCTCACTCAATGAGAAGAAACAAAGAAGCACAAGATCAAAGGAAGTGGAAAAACCTAAACCAGGCTATATGAAAATAAACTTTGACGCATCTAAACTAACCAATGGCAATACAGTTGAAGGAATTGTACTTAGAAACCATCTTGGCCAGGTGATGGATATGGTGACGACTAGTTTTTGAAAAGTGTCTGTATTAAAGGCTGATGCTCTGGCTCTCTGGGAAGCTATTAGGCAAGTGAACAACAGAACCCCTGGAAAAGTGGAAATTGAAGGGGATAATCTCCATGTCATTAATGTTGTTAAAGGGAAAAATCATTGCCCTTGGGAGATCGAGCTCATAATCGCTGATATTCTTGTTTCCATTTATGCAAACAAAGATATCTCGATTAATCTTTTTAGGGATTGTAATGTTGTGGCCGACAAAGTTGCTAAATTGGGGCACAGTCTTCCAGTTGAGTGTATCAACACTCACCCAGAACTTCTTGTTCTCATCCGAAGGGATGTTTTAGGGCGCCCTCCGTGAAGGAGAGCACCCTATTCCTTATCTTATAAAAAAAACTCGAAGTTCGTAATTTAGGTCGTTTGTTATTCTTTTTTAATCGCTTAAAATACAAATTCTTTACGAAAAAAGTAAGAAACATGACATTTTCACTCCAGTAATAAATTTAAGCTCAAATGTCATATTTTCAGTCCATATTCTAAAATTTAAGGTACTTAACAACTTCCAACTGAAAAAAATGACAGAGTATGTTGAAAAAAATAGGGCAATTATCCCACATCTACCAAATAGAGTGAAATTTACTCATATATTAATTGGCTAAGGTAAAACTACTTATTTATTGACTTAAACTTTTAGATTAAAAAATGGATTCAAACTTATATTAAAAATACTAATAGTATATAACTATTGGAATGTCTATCCCACATCTGAAAGTTGGGACGACGGATTGTTCCTCTTATTGTCAATTGTTTTTGGATGGAACCTCGCTGGACTAATATGATATTAGAGTCATCTGCCTAACGGCCTCTGTTGATCCTGGGCGTGCCCCGTTGTGTTGTCCAAGTATCAACTGTGTCAGTTCCCCCAGTTGCACTTGCGGTGGCATGTTAGAATGTCCATCCCACATCTGAAAGTATGGCTAATATGGTATCAGAGTCATCTGCCTAACAACCTCTCTCGATCCTGGGCCCGCCCCGTTGTGTTGTCCAAGTGTCAACTGGGTCAGCTCCCCCAGTTGCACTTGCGGTGGCATGTTAGAATGTCCATCCCACATCTGAAAGTATGGCTAATATGGTATCAGAGTCATCTGCCTAACAACCTCTCTCGATCCTGGGCCCGCCCCGTTGTGTTGTCCAAGTGTCAACTGGGTCAGCTCCCCCAGTTGCACTTGCGGTGGCATGTTAGAATGTCTATCCCACATCTGAAAGTATGGCTAATATGGTATCAGAGTCATCTGCCTAACATCCTCTCTCGATCCTGGGCCCGCCCCGTTGTATTGTCCAAGTGTCAACTGGGTCAGTCTCCCCAGTTGCACTTGCTGGATATGTTAGAATGTTCATCTCACATCTGAAAGTTGGGACATCAGATTACTCCTCCTATTGTTAATTGGTTTTAGGATGAAACTCCATTGGACTCATAATAACCTAGGTAATTTCTTATCTTCAATTATGTAAATGTGATTATAGACCTTATTAATTTAGCTTTCTAATGGAAGATTTGAAGAATCTCCTCATTGTACATATATGTAAACGTGGTTTTTTGTTTGTTGAAGTGAGTAGCTGGAGCTGAACTGAGTTGATTCGAACATGTGTTTGAAACTGAATTAACCGGCTTAATTAAATATAAATAAAAAAACTAGTTGGGTGTTTAGTGAATAAAAATACGAAAAAGATAGATATGAATATAAAACTTAAGATATAAAAAAGAAATAATATAAAACTTAATATCATATCTTCTTTAAAATGACTAATTGTACTTTCTAATCTTAAATTTATTTGTCAATGCACAAATAAATAAATATATTAATATATATATTAGCATGCCAATGATAAACATTACGTTATAATATTTCAACAATAAAAAATTAATACGAGTCACATTTATTATAAACTGTAATAATTATAATATATGTAAACTTGCATTATTTGATATATCAAATTAAAAGTTATTTAATTATTAAAATATTAACATTGAAAGGGTATATTGCAACATGTAGATTATTTTTAGTACCATTGTATTTAAATAAGTTTGTATGTACATTGATAAAGGGGCATTTTGGTGAAGGAACGAGATTCACCTTATATATAGATTAATCTTCGATTAAGCTGCGTTCAACTTCCTTCAGTTTAGAGCTCAGATATCCCAAAACTACAGCCGTAATTAAATAAGATGGGCCATTGGACTCAATGGTAACTTGACCAAAAACCAACTAGCCTGTACATACTAATCAACCTCATGGCCATGGATAATAAATTAATAATAGGAGTATTTGTGATTTGAGATCATAGGATAAATAAATCCCCATCCCCTTGCGTGCCCAATATAAATGCAAATTTAAGTATTTCTCATGATGGGACATAATTTTTGATGCAGACCATGCCATTTTCCATCAATTTTAATACTAAATTAATTAATTAACAAGGTGTAAGTTTCTTCATCCTCTTAATGCTATAAATACATATGACCTTTCTTGCTTCTTTATATAATTCTATTGCATAAGTTAAGACTTAAGAGGATATGGATTCTATGATCTCCACAAATCAGATGGGCAAGATTCTAGAACATTCTATTTCTGGAAATCTTGATTGTTCTTCTGATGAGGAGAGTGGCTGGACTTTCTACCTTGAAGATTTCTCATCCTTTTCCCAAACTTCTTCTTCCATGGCTTCAAAGGCAGTTTGTGTTGATCATGATTTGGAGGATACTGCTACTTCACCTGATCTTAGACCAAAGGTAACTAACAACTTTTCTCTTCTTTCTGAATTACTTGATCATGAATGTATATGACAGTTAATTCTGTTTTTCACCTAACCAACCGAATAACGGAAAATTCGTTACTATTTATACAGGGAAAAACAAATTCGTCGAACAAGATACAAGAGGGCGTTGATCAGGCAAAAGATTTGGGCAAGGAAAGTAATTTCTACACGGAGTTGGGGAGAAAAGGACTTTGCTTGGTTCCTCTGTCCATGTTGTGTAATTGTGTCTCATAAGCTTAATAAGTGTAAATGTTAGTAGCCGTTAATTTTTTTGACCAAAGAAAATTCGTTGTAAAATTTTGGATTGGCGTACAAAATGGTCATACACAAGCGTCTTCTTCTTTACTCTTCTTTTTTTTTATAAGTAAAAGAAATCGAAATACCAGACAAATTCTGGTAGTTCGAGAGAGCGACATGGAACTCGATAGCTAGAAAGACCGACAACAAACGACACTCAAAAGAAACCAAACAGAACCAACAAAACAAAAAGAAAACAAAAGAGAACAAGGTAGACAAGCAGCAAACACCGAGCAAGGAAGCCAGAGAGACTTGAGTTCAGGTAGGATAAATCACTTTCGCGGGTTAGTAACGGACTAACACATGCGTATAGGGCCGTCGGTGCGCAAGACAACAACAGGAAGCCGACTTGGGGAGGTGTGATGATTCGCTTGGAAAAGCACATGAAACACACTAGTGGACAACACCGAAATATTTCTCGAACCACGAACCAAACCACGAACTTTAATCGGAATTTGAGACAAACGAAACCTTGCACAACATTTATGGTATAGAACTAGGGTATGCCCAACACATAGTGGGATTAGTGTGCGGTGGCAGTGTGGTCTTGTTACGAGTGACAAAACTCGAAGATTAGTTGCTTTAGCAACTTCAACCACAGAAAAAGCAGGATATGGTTGATCCATAGGGGAAATGTTATTAGTTGTGTTGGAAGAGTGGCTGAAGAAGACTGGTTTGGTAGTTGTGGTTGGTTGCTTGAGATTTTCGTAAATTGACAAAAATTGTTCAATGGTTGGTAGAGGATTTCCGGGTACTTAAGTAACTAAGACAAAGGACTATGAAAGTAAAGAGACAGTAAACATAGCCAAAAACGAGTTTTAAAGAGCCATTGTTTAAGCTCCACAAAACAGGGCCGGTGATTACCGGTTGGGGGTTACCAGAAGAAATGGTTTCACCAAGGGATAGCCATTAATTGCTCGAGAGAATCCGTATTTAGCACGAGTGGAAGAAATGGTGATACGCTATAATTAGTTAAGGATAATTATTTATTTTAGAATATTGTCTTTCCTTTTAATTAGGGATTTGATCCTATCTTTTAGTAAGGTTATCTTTTTTTAATATTTCAGCAATTAGGGTTTATTGTTAGCTAGATAATAGAGTATTATAAATACTCGTTTAAGTTGTTATCAAATCAATCAATGAAAAATCAGAAAATAAATTATCTCCAAAACCCTAATTCTCTATCTCTCTAATCTCCTCTATCGTTATTCTGACTACTCTATCTATCAAATCTCTCTTCTCCTTCTATCGTTCTACTGCCTCGTCTAATTCTTCTTCTCCTATAATCAATCTCTTCTCCTATAATCTAAACATTATCGTATCATTTCACCAAAAACAAGTCTTCTTTACTCTTTATTCAATACTTAAATATTTAAAAATTGGTCGTTCTTGTAGCCAGAGACGAATTTACGCCTGGTTTTGTTTAGGAGCGAATTTACACTTTTTCTTTATGACTTGCGGTATCTTGCTATTAAGATTGAGTGAGTAATAATTTTCGGATCGATACCCACCATGACTTCATTCGACCACGCAAAGCAATCAGAATAGGAGCGTAAGAAGGCGACTAGTTGTTTACGTATTCCTGGTGTCAAATCTACCCCTACCCGAATCTTACGAGTGAGATTTTCGGGGTCCAACTCTACTTCCTCCAGTTCCGAGACTTTGGGCTTATTAATGTAATATGTCAACGTCTTACAGTCCTGTAAATGCTATGTCGCCGACTTCCTTTCATGAGATGGCTTCGGAGCACTTGAAGTAGTAGTCTGCATGGTTACGGAGTAACACTCTCGTGTTATTTTCTATTCTCCCTTGATTTCTTGAATTACCCAAGGTGAAGGGTATTTGGCGCATTGATGATATGTCAAATGGATTGCCTTCATTCCGTGGATCCAAGGCCTGCCCAAAATTACATTGAAAGGAGATTGACAATCAAGTACCAAAAATTTTACCTAATAGTTAAGTCAACATGCTATAGTGGGGAGGGTAATCTCTCCTATCGTGTTTCGTGATTCCCCGCTGAACCTAATCAATGTTGTGAATTTCTTAACGATGTCATTGAGTCCTAGACCTAAGTTGTATAAGGCATCCCAACATTAACAAGTTAGTAGAACTCCCATTATCAATCAATACGTATTTAACCAAGAAATTTGCAATAGTCAGAGAGATGATCAAACAGTCATGATAAATTTCATCTTCCTCTACGTCATCAAAGTAATTGGCATGAAGTCATGGCTTCTTCGAGTTGTAACTCACGACTCTTCAAGCCTACTACTTTTGGCAATTCTTTTAGCTACAAAGTAGGTTACTCCACAGACTTCAGATCCCCTATAATCACGTTAATAACACATGTATGTTTCATAGGAGGGGATGGACTTGTTTTACCTTTATTGCGATCAAGTTGTCCATGTGCTCTCTCTAATATAAGATCTTTAAGATATCCCTTGCAAAGTAACTGGCTCACCTCTTTCCTCAAGGCGATGTACTCATCCTTTTGATGACCATGATCAAAGTGGAAAGCACACCACTTTAAAGTATCCATCTAGTGTTGTGGCATGTCACTTTTTCAAGGCCACTTCACGACATCCCCCATTTTTCTCAAATTCCTTAGGACTTTCGTCGCATCCACCCTGAAGTTATAATGAGACAACGCGGCGGTAGCCTAGAATCATCATTCCATCCAAAAGGTTGTGATCCTGCAACATTCACTGTTCGATTCGGGACAGATGCATTGGGGTACGGGTTATATCTCATATCACGCTTTCCATGTCGTCGATCCGGTCTGGACGAACTAGATGTATTGACAACGTATAGGTCATCCTCTTCTAGAGGAACATGAGCCAATGTCTTAACTTGTACCTCATCGAAATTCGAGTAAGGATATTTAGTCAACTCACGATACAATTCGGGATTACCGAACGCCTCTACGGCGGTAGCTACGTCACATTCTTTGATGATGACTGACGAGCACTTTTATGTCGCTGTAAAAGCACTGTCAAATAAATATCCTAACTTCCGAACCTAAATATAGTGGAAGCAAGGGTCGAACCCACAGAGACTCAGATTACTTGTATTTAAATAATATTACTAAGTTAAAGGGGGGGGGGGGGGTTATGGTTTCAAACTATTTATCTACGTAAATAAAGCAAAGCAAATAAAACGATTAGAAATTCAAATATAGAGAAAATCGTCCAACTAGTTTCGTATCCATTGCATACATGAGTTTTGATCCTTGATTATTCTTATTTCGATTTCCCTTGACTAATCTATTGTGAATTCATGAAATTCAAGCTTAAGGTGGTTATTAATATACACCATGTTTAATAACCTTTTAACCAATTAACCTAGAAAACCTTCTATGTCAAATTGATCATGCAAATTAATTCAAAGCATTCAATAGAAACATAGTTCATGAATTCCACCGTCTATTCATGAAGTGTTATGATTAAATTCTCTGCCTTTGATTAACCTTATTCCACCGTCTATAAGTTTAATCAAAGGATTCATCCATGAATAATCAAATTCCTCCGTATATTTAGTTACTCTAGTTGTAATTCAACCTAAAAATAGAATAGGTGATCAAGCTATTATAATCCTAAGTGAATTTAATCAATCAAGCATGGAGAGATTCAATCTAGTCAAGGCAAATAGAAATAATTCAAATCTCACAAACAATCATGCATACAACTTCAACTAACTAGTTGGACATGGGAAAATTAGCTAGAATAAGACATTAAATAAGAATTAAACTTACAAGAGTTTGATTTCTCTTCAATGTTGCAAACTAGGGTTTGGTCTCCCACAATTCTCTCTAAATTGAAATTAACGTAAAAGCAAAAGTAGTAGATAACATATCATAAAAACCCTAAAAGAGTATTTATATGATATCCAAAAACATCCAAAAATACTAATAAAGTCGGCCCAAAGATAACACGGAGGCCCGAAGTCAGCGTCGTACAAACGCGCCGAAGCGCGGTCAAACTCCCCAGAGCGCGGTCACGCTCCCACTATCCTTCCCGCGCTCAGGCCTCAACATTCAAGCGAGACTTCAGAGGCCGTTTTGACCCCCTTCCATTGATACCAAATTCGGATTCATCCGACCTCTATAGCTCCCAAACCAAGCATTTCCAGATAGAGGTGTCAAAATAAGACTCCAATGTATGACTCGAGTTTAAGTGTTTTTATCCCTCAAGCTCTTGGGCCTTAACTCTTCCAATCTTCACTTGCACCACTTTAAGCTTCATCTTGATTTGTGATTTTCCCTTCGGTTCTTCACTTCAAAACTCTCCACTCGTTCCTAGCTCCGGTCCTTAGCTTCACATCCACCATGCTTCACCTTCCAACCTGCAATAAAGCACAGAAACGCGTAGATTTCGAACTAAACAGAAATAAAACTTAAACTACAACTTAAAGCAAAACTCTAGCTAGAAATGCATAAAATGGGAATAAAACATGCTCTAAAAACCTATATCTATATGCTCTATCAATGACAAGTTCCTCGTTATACCTATTTAGAAATTTCTTCAATGATTTACCTGACTTCTACACTAGGCGGTACACGTCACTAGAGCGTTTCTTAGTATGTCTACTGACTAGTGACTTCTCAACCAATTCAGCAAAAGAAGAAATACTACCAAGTGATAAGTGGGAATGCAATTCAAAGTAGGTCCAGACAAAGTGTTTCCAAACCAACGACACATCACGATATCTTTCATGTCAAAAGGGACCGTGCTGATGTTCATGGCTTACTTAAAAGCAGCTATGTGTTGGTCGAGATTAGTTATCCCTTCATACTTTGGTGCATTAAGGACATGGTACTTTCGTGAAATGTCAACCCCATGTGATAGTGGGTACGAAAGGGGAGTCGGTGTAACCATCCCTCCTTTCGGTTGTTATCAGTTGGGGAGCCCTTAGGACCTTGTGTTATTCGATCTTCTAGGGCTTTAAGACGCTGACGTAACAACGTTACTTCTGCGTCTCCCCGGACATCACAGAGTGAATTACATTTACCTAATACCCTCTTATATGCCTCATCTCGTTAAGTGTGATCAAATTTGGATCGTCGAGATTCAATTGTCGAGCAACGCCTTCCATAGTTCCCGAAACACGTGGTTGACTTGGGCCCGATTGTACATGCGATTGGAGCAAATCCCTTACGTGAGTTAAAGATTCAATTTATTTTTCATAAACGTCAGCAAATCGGTTATGTGCTTCTTTTTTGTTTTCCAAATCTTTTTGAAGGGCGAGCATAGAGGCCCTTAGTTAAGTAATGACAACTAATTCAGTGACCGCTACTTGCTCCAATGTAGCGATTTAGTTTTTCGGGTTCTGGGTTCTTTCGGTGGACTGCAGATTTGCAGTCATGTAGAGAACTAGAGATACTTGATGTGATGATCGATCATAAATGTAGACATTTTCAAGCATTGAGGTCGAAAGAGCCCCCCACATCAACAATCAACAAATATTGTAAAATTGTGTACACATGTTAATTAGGATGTCATGCAATGAATGAAGAAGTCGGATGTTATTAATGGTACACAATTAACCAAACAATGAATTCTATTTTCGGTTTGTTAATCAATTTTGCTTTCCCTCTTATAAGTGACTTTATCACGTTGGTTCGAATACAAGTGATCTAGAACAGTTCAAGTGCATGCAATTGAGTTTACTATAAACAGTTTTAGATTGGGTCAAACATCTTTCACTCATCATCCAAAACTTCTAGAGTTTGAAGAATATTTGAAGTTAGAGAAAACTTTGTAATTTCAGTAATTGTGTACAATCTTTTTAGATATATTTTTCTAAGTTTGAAGTTTAGGAGTGATATAATAATTTGAAAACTTCAAGGCAGTGTCATAGAAATGCTTAGAAGGTTCCATATCAAAATTGAACGATGCTAAAGAAGAAATGAGGGAATAGTGCTATGCTTGTGTTGTTAGCTAGGTTGACATTTGAAACTTTGCAATAGGTTATTTGGAAAGTGGATGTCACTATTATGAGATTTTGCTAATATTTTAAAACAAGTAAATCACCAATTTTGTTGCTGATGGAGTTTTAATTTGAGCAAAAAATATTTTTAATTCAGCATCTTAATTTCATGTGGAAAAAAAGTGATATGGCTCAATTGTCAGGAAAGATTGTCATTTGATTTTCAGGAAAACATCTTACCAATCAAAAAAAAGACATATAGTATATATATTAATCATTTCAAACGTGATTAGAAAGCTCAAATTTAGAGCTCTTAATCACGTTTATTAAGAACAATCCTTCTGTTTTTTTTTTTTTGGTTTCCTATCCGGTTCGCCCTGTCCCAGTGGCTTCGGGTCGGACTTAAGCCCAGGACTACATCCGGATTCGGAGCGGGGTAGGGAATTACGACTTTAAACTCCTCCCAACGACGTTGCGGGGGATCGAACACGGGGTTCGCCCTTCCAAGTGCAGCTCCCATACCACTGCACCAACGCACCGTTGGTACAATCCTTCTGTTCTGTTAATATTGTTGAATACTCCGTATTTTTTTTTATTTAGGGGAAATTGCATTTAACCACCCTTTATTTTACACTTGTTCAAATCAACCACCCTTTATATTTTTTTCTACACTTAACCACCCCTTATTTGTAATTGTGTGCATTTAACCACCCATTTTAATGAAAAACGTCATTTTTCTCCGTTAAGTAAAGTAAATTATGTTTTTTCCTTTCTTTTTAAATTTTATTTACAATAAATAAATAAAAGAAAAACCATAATTGACACTTTCAAGTTCCAATATGCTGATTTTTGTAACCCTAACCTAATTTCGTCCATAATAATTCATTCCCCCCATCCAATGACGAAAAAGAAACACGACTTTGCCGATGCAAAGACCATGGGTTTTGGATCTGATTCTGACGACTTTGAGCGTCCCTTGGAGTCAATCGTGTCTAAGTTGATGGACAACGACTTGAGATTCAAAAGGTTGAGATGTAGGCCGAAATCAAGTGATAATGACATTCCAAGCTCAATTTATTCCTAAATTCTTTTTTTTGTTGTAAATAAAACTAAAAAAGAAGGGCAAAAACGTAATTTACTTTAATTAACAAAGAAAATAACGTTTTTTTATCAAAATGGGTGGTTAAATACACATATTCACAAATAAGGGGTGGTTAAGTGTAAAAAAAAATATAAAGGGTGGTTAATTGCAACAAGTGTAAAATAAAGGGTGGTTAAATGCAATTTTTCCTTTTATTTATTCCCATTAGCTTGTTGACATGTATTTATTATGTAATTATATATTTTCACATCAAGCAAAATTCTGTACCTAAGGCCTTAATTAGGTCGAATAAGTTGAGTTAACTTATCCACTTGTTTAATCCATTAAATTGCATCAAATGAGTCATATAATATAATTTAATACGTACAACTTAATGCATTAAATTTATAATCCAAACAGAAGGTTACCTGATTATTTTTGGGCCAAGAAGTGATTACTTATAGTTAAATCGTTGAATTTTTTTGGCGACACTTTTTTTGGCTAAACTTTTTTTTTTTATGAAGTCATTTTTTTTTATCGAAGGAGAGACAACACTCCTCAAGCTTTTAGTCCATTTAGTCTAGGTTAGGTTTATGTTTGTAACGATGTGTAATAGAATGGATTGTTCTGCTTTGAAGATAAAAGGCATTTTTTTGATAAAATAAAATATTTTAATTTGTTTTAAAACATATAAAAAGCAATTTTTTTTTTATGCATTTCAAGGTAAAAATAAACATTTTTTGGTAATAAATATTTTTTTGTCGTGAAGTAGAACAAGGCTTCAAAAAAAATTGAAATCCTATTTTCAATCAAAATATTCAAAAAGTGCTTATGGGAAAATTAAATTAAATAATCGAAGCTCTAGAAAGAGCATGCCACCAGCCACTCACCAACCCAAAACAATATATTAAGAGGATATTGTTTTGAAGCAAAAAAGGAATCTGCTTGAAGCTGAAGCCATAAGATGTTTTCTAATTAAAATTTTAAAAATTATAATTAGTTGCTACCCTCTATTATTCTAAAATGAACTTGGTTCAACATTTGAAAAGTCAATAATAAATCATGCTTCCAAAACCATGAGGTCCTCATGTTGTTGATTTTCAATCTTTTGACCAATATTAAAAAAATACAAGATTTCCAAAACTCACTAAACATTAAAATCATCAGCAACTGATTACAGTTTAAATCACAGTTGTTTAATATAATCACAAGTGTAAATTACATTTTCATCTAGCAGCATGATAAGGCTCCTTGATTAAATCAAATTGCTGCACAGCTTTCTTTAGGCAAGAAATTGCAATGTGCATTGGTTGAAACTCTTATAACAGAAATTAAAATCAAAGAAAGTAACACAGAAGAAAATGCAGTTTGGTTTAAGGAAACAGTTATGGAAGTATTGTCTGATCGAATATGCTGAATGCTTTCCTGATCCCTTCTCTTGATTTGTGCATATGGTTTAAGCCAAAAAGTAATCTGTTTAGAGTGATTTGTGTACATTTTATAAGGTAAATATATTCAAAATGTATATGAGTCATGCTGACTGACTATTTCCAAAGTCATGTGTGCAACTTCCAGATGCCAATTCAACACTTTGCTTGGAAGGTACGTTTACACAACACAAGAAATTTCAGTTGCCCCATTATCTAATTTACATTCAGCACGACCACATAAATGCTCTACTCGATCATCACATACCCTTTATATATATATGTCCTTTGTAAATTGTCAAGCCATTTACATTTTGATTCATCCAAAAGCCTTTGCCTTCTTCTCTTCTTCTTCTTCTTTTTCAGATTACAAAGAGATAATGTCGTCGATGATCTCCACGAATTATTATACGAGCAAACCTATGCGTTCGTTTGCTGCATCGGATTATTCTTCTGATCAGGAGAGTGGCTGGAGTTTCTATCTTGAACAGGATAATTCAGAATTCCTCTCAGGTTGTGAAAGCTCTTCCATGGTTTCTGATGCTGCTTGTTCTTATGCTTCAATGAAACAACCGATTTACGTCGACCATGATTTGGAGGACACAGCTAGCTCACCTCCTCCTCAGCAGGTAAATAAACCATATTTCCATATTGAATAATTTTTGTAGCAATTTTGCAGTCTTTTTTTTAAATGAATAAAAAAAATCTAATTATTGGCATGAATTGCTTGAAAAATGCAGCAGTCAGATGATGAATTGAAGCAGTTGTACATGAATAATACAAAGCAGATGATGGACAATAGACAAAACTGCCAGGTAATATTCAAAATGTGATCTTGTTTACTCTACCCCACCTTGTTTCATAATATGATGTGAATGGTCAAGTTAAGAAAAAATCATGGGATCTTTTCTTAATTCTCTCCTGCTTGATATTTTGAACAGGAATATAATTTCTTAAACTTGCCCAACCAAGAAGAACATGAGGGCATTCCTCAGGGGAAATCGAATTCGTCGACGACGGACGAGATGGAATTGGGAGAGAAAGAAAGAAACTGGACAGAGCTGGGGAGAAAAGGACTCTGCTTGGTTCCTTTGTCCATGTTGCTAAATGTGATGTAGTAGGGTTAGGTGTTAGTACTTATTACTTGTACAAATTTGGTAGTCATGCACTTGAACAAAATGATACATGAGTACATACATATTCTTCTCTTTTTCCTGCATAGTTTCTTTTTCCTCCTTTATTCATTGATCAACCGCCATAAATACAAAATTTGAAGTGAAGAAGAGGTTTAAGCAAAAGTGTCAAGTTATTAGTATTAAAGTTAAATTGTGGTTTTAGAAGGGTTACATTTGCAAAGGTCCATTACATTGGCAACGTACCTCCTATAAAAAGAATTTAAAAAATACATACGGTGCGAAATACTGCTAGCATTTTAAGCTGATCTTGAGCTTGGTTGGAGCCTGGAGATACAAATCTTATTCCTCAAATTGAAGTAAACTAATTATTAACTAAGCATGATTATAATTCACATGCAACTTTCTGGGTTTCCAACTCTAAGTGAAGAGAAATCTGGGAGTGAATTGACCCAACTCTCGCAATCTCCATCCATTTTGTTGATGCATTCCAACAAAATGCACTCTGTGTGCGAGTCAAGTGGTATCTTCATGGTGTGCATTTGCTGAACAAGCTCTAAGACTTTTGCAGTATCTTTCTGGCGAGCAAAGCCACCGATCAATGTACCAAAAGTAATGGCATCAGGGGAACAACCCTTGGCTTCCATTTCAAGAAGCAGATTGTGAGCTTCCTGCAACATCCGTGCTTTGCAATACCCGTCTATCAACGTATTGTATGTTATAATATTGCACTTGAAGTCACAACTTTCCATCAAGGAAAACACGTCCCGTGCATCACCCATCCTCCCTTTTAAACAAAGGCCTTTGATCAAACAATTATATGTAACCAGATCAGGAAGTTCACCCCTTTGAGTCATCAACTTAATCACCTTCACTGCTTGATCTGTACTTCCTTCCTTGCAAAGATTGTTGATTATGATAGTGAATGTCACCACATTTGGCAATATACCATCTTCAATCATATTTTCCAAGAATGCTTTTGCCTCCTCATCATTTCCAGAGAGGTATAGTCCATTAATCAAAGAACTATAGGTGAAGACATTTGGAGAAATGGAACGGCTTTTCATTTGCAAGAAAAGCTCTTTGGCCTTATCCACACACCCTCCTTTGAGTAATCCATCAATCAAAGAAGTATATACAACTCCATTTGGAGCAATACCACTACTTTGCATTTCCAAAAAGAGCTCTTGAGCCTCATCTATATGCCCTTGTTTACATAAACCATCAATCATAGTTGCATAAGTAATTTGATTGGGTCTGCAACCGCCCCTTACATCCAGCTTTTTCATGTTGTTAAATAAACTTGTAGCATCTCCAACTTTGTTGGCGTGAAATAGACCTTTCAGCAAAGTAGTTATAGTTACGACGCCTGCAAAAATTCCCCTAGAATTCATATCATTGTACACATTCATGGCTTCTTCTATCTTCCCAATTCTACAATATCCATCCAGAATCGTGCTATATGTAACGGTGTTGGGGATCACGCTTCGAAGAATCATCATTTCCAAAATCTCCAATGCTTTTTCTATCTCGCCCTTCTTGCAAAGTAGATTTATGAGAATGTTATATGTGAACACATTAGGATGAACACCACGGTCAATCATTTCAGTAAAGAGAGACTTGGCATCTTCTTCCATCCCCGAACGACACAACCCGTCAATCAAGCAACTGTAAGAAACAACATCAGGAGAAATTCTGATATCTTTTTCTTTCGAATCTACTGCAATCCGCTCCATACAACCAGCACCAATCACAAGAGACGGCATTGTTATGGGCTTACAATCCTCTTTGGCAATGCCCAATTTACCATGCACCATTTCTCGGTGCAACTGAAGTGCTCTAGCAGCATTCCCAGTTTTACATAAACCATCTACCAGAGTAGTGTAAGTAAGGACGTCAGGAGTACATCCCAACTGAATCATCTTTGAATACACAACAACAGCTTCAACCACTTTCTTCTCTAAGCACAATCCTTTGATCAAGGAGTTAAACATAACTGTATCTGGACAATAGCCATTCTTCAAAATGAGACCAAAAACAGAAAATGCAGCATTCCCTAATTTCATGCTAGAATAGCAATTTATCAAAATATTCAAGATGATGGGATTTGACCTCAACCCCAGAGCACCGGAACTAGCCAACGTCTTGTAGAAAGAGAGGGCGAGAGAGGAATGCTTGCACCTAATTAAACCACTCAAAAGTGTACTGAAACATGAAATTGGAGGCGATGGTGTCATATATAGCATGTGGTTGAAGAAGTACTCAGCCTCGCTTATGTCAATTCTGCCCGATTTGCAATCAATTTGCAGGAATTTACTAAGTGCACTCTGTCTACCCTTGTATGATACAACTGAAGAGAGCTTTTGTAAGTTCCCTCTGGAAGACATTCTTTGCCGTTGGAGAAAGACTGATAAACTCCAACAAGCAGTGAATTAGGACATATAAGGCTCCTAAATTGTGCGAGATGAATCGATTAAACACCGACCAATGCAAATCTGTAGTGTCGATGACATTTTTAGCATGTCAGTTTTCAAAATTGAAGATTGTGATAGAATCTAATAAACACAAGTAACTAAGATGTGGAGAATCGGAAATTTACCAAAAAAAAAAACTACCTTTACCAGCGACGGCTGGCGGGCCACCGGTGGAAGATAGGGCGGCGAGTGGGGGTGTTTGAGGGTTGAAAAGGGAAGTGCAGGTTGTGTACGAGAAATTGAGAACAGAAGAGGACTTTTAAGTTTATCATAAAACATAAAAGAAAAGGAAAAAGGAAAACATTTTGTTTCATTTATTGATTATTTATTTATTTATTTCACGAGGACTTATCCCAAATCCATTACAATGGAACCAATCGGGTGCACCGCACTCCCTTCTTGCTCAAGCCACCGTGACACCGTCGATCTCTTGCTCTAACCACCTCCGGCGACCCCGTGACGTCCCGCCTCTGTCGCCACCGTTCTTGTCTACTCTTCACTCTCACTATTGCCCTCCCAGCTGTGCTTAGGTTTCCGGCCGTCCGCTTCCAGCCGACATGGCTCGCTAGCAGTCCTCATCGTCGGTATTACTCGGTGCACTTCTCGATCTCGTATTCGCTCTCTACCTCTTCTGATTGTTGGTGAATGTTTGCTGTATTGTGTTTGGCATTTTCAGGCGTTTGAATTTGGATAATGATTTTAACAGTTCAAAAATACTGAGAATTGATGATAAAATTGTTGAAAGTTCAAAAGTTAAATTCTCAACTCTGGCTCCCCAGGCGTCCCATTTGTGATTCTAGCCAGCTGATCTTGAGTGGACATGGTGTGAAAGTGTTGAAATTTGGAGTTCTTAAATGGTTACATGTTGCAGTTTATTGTTTCATTTTTAGAGAAAGAGAATAGTATTCATGATGATAGAATAGCTTATAGTTTACTGAACATCAAAGTTGAAGAGGAAAAATTGAGCATAATGCATGATGCTATTTGGCAAGTGTAGTTTCTTTCCATATACAATGTACTATATGTTATTTGTTCTTATTAAATCACTGTCTTGTGAAGATTTGCTGGCTCCCTCTCTGCCAACGAGGGGAAATTCCACATGAAGTTCATGTCATCTGCATCAACAGTTCAAACACCAAACAGTGTCAGTATTGTGACCATGAAGTCAAAGCAGCAACCTCCAGAGGTCTAATTCGATATCCCCGTTCATAAATATGATTTGCTTACTACTTTTTTTTTCCGTTGCATGATCTTTAATGTTAATGTAGAGCAACTTTTGCAAATGATTCAGCATGCCAAACATACAACCAATCAGAAACATTCCACCCTCTTTGGAAATGAGCAAGTTGAATTATAAGGAGGTTTTACTTTTAAGAATGTCATGATAGGTGGCTTAAAAAAAGAGTCAATTCATAGTTTGTTTAGTTGGAAGCATTGAATAAAACGTTTGCAAACTTTTGAAAAAAAAATTGGATGGAAAATGTATCCTTTCGTTATTTCTGGCTAAATTTTGGTAGCCACTTTATTTGCCATACTGTTTGTTTATGTGAAGCTTGTGCTGATAGGGTTCCGAGCCAACTCCTCCAAGGATTACGTCCAATGTGAAGCAGAATTTGCAGTTTCTGAAGTATTGGAAGGTACTTCAGGGAAGATTGTACATCCATCCAGAAGCTGTGAAGTCAATAGCGAAACATAACCCTTTGGCAATCTTCATTGTTGTAGGAGGTCCAGAAAAGAAATTCCACCACACCTAAGCCTGCTACCAGCTATAGAAGAAAAAAGGTGCTGAAGGAGGATCTCCCAGAAGACACGGATCACTATCAGGATCCAACTCTGACCCTTTACTAGTAATATTCCATCCAGGTTATTCCTTATCTAAAAGTTGGGTTCTGAGATTTACCTCTTTTCTCTTTATTGAAGTCTTTTTTGGTTTTGTTTGTAAAATATCAATGTAGCACAAATCAAG
Source organism: Fallopia convolvulus (assembly GCA_964016875.1). Taxonomy (NCBI): domain Eukaryota; kingdom Viridiplantae; phylum Streptophyta; class Magnoliopsida; order Caryophyllales; family Polygonaceae; genus Fallopia; species Fallopia convolvulus. Next base: position 49,552,050 of record OZ024726.1, on the reverse strand, counting down.
GCTTTGAAACTGCTATACCTGTCTTGCTAGTTGATGGGTACAATGTATGTGGCTATTGGCCAAAGCTCAAGAAACATTTTGTGGGTGGACGCCTTGACTTAGCCCGGCAAAAGTTGATCGATGAACTTGTATCCTTCAGTATGGTGAGAGGTTTGCTTCCTAACTTCTTTTTTCTTTCTGAAAATAAGCTTCCTTCTTAATTGACTTAGCTTTGGTGTTTATGTTTTCCCTAAAGGGACATTGTTTGTATCAAATTGATCTAAAGTTAGATTGGTTGGGTCTCAGGCTTCTCCTTCGATCAACTTCATCTCCAGCTCTAACTTCTTCATGTAACCCTGAAAAAATGATATTAGAGTAGTTGTGCATGTCTCCTTTAAACTCCAAATTCGGCAATTCATTTAGACATTTGTAGGATCATTCCAATCAAAATTGCAAGCCATGAATGGAGGAAGGTTTGGAGGTTTAAGATCATCATTCAAGATGGGCCTATTACAGCAAATAAATGTTTCTAGAATTTGGTCAAATTGCCGCAGGCTACTTATTGATGCACTTGCTCGTATACTTGATGCCAGTTTGAGCATCACTTATTTATATACATACCATCATTAGTTATGGGTGATGAAGATTTTTCTTACCGGTGCCAATTAGTTTTGGATCTACTATCTCTACATTCTATGAATTGTATTTGTAATATTTTGGTTATAAGTCATATGGAATATATGGTGCCATCTATCTAGTTCACAACAACTACAACCTAGTGTTAACCCGCCTCAGGTGGGATTTGGGGGGCCAAGATGTACACACCCTTGCCCCGACATAAAATCAAGAGGGTGTATGTGAAAGGCCCAAGCATTATCATCATCGCCCGACAAGTCCAAAGAAAACTGAAATTCAGCTGTGACAATAATAACTGAATTTAGTTAGAATGCACCAAAATTGATATAGGGGCTAAATCCATCTCAAAGGTGTATAAAAGCCAATGAGCATGAGTATACGCCCCAAAATAATTGCAGATGTCAGGGTGGTGGTTGTTTTTTGTTAATTTACTTTTGAAATGATTGCAGATGTCAAGGTGGTGGTTGTTTTTGATGCAATGATGTCTGGATTACCTATGCACACAGAAACTTTTGTTGGGTACGCTTCAGTGCAATTAATTGTATAATTCGGCAAAAATGTCAATTAAGTAGATTGCTGAACTCTTATGTAACTGAAGAATAAGCTAACGGTATTGAATAGTAGCATTTGAGAAAGATTATGACTTGTTACGCTAGAGTGTTTGGATAGGATCATGAATTGAGAGAACTTAATGCCAGATTGGGTTAAGAACTATTTTTTACATAAACCATTCTGAATACCAATTAGCATTGCAGTGTAGATGTTGTTTACTCCACAGAAACATGCGCAGATGCTTGGATAGAAAAAGAGGTGAGTATTGGCATTATGTTATTAAAGTTATCTTTTTTAGTACCAGAAGGTTCCAAATAATCATGTGCATGACATCTTGTTGATGAGACATAATTATTCTTTTACTAAGTTTGACCAATAGCAATGCAATAAGGACATTACGCATGATCTAGATTCATTTCAGTCTTTGCAGAATTGATACGACTAACTAGTCTGTTTCCTGCCAATTTCAGTTCCATAAGTTGATTGCATGACAATTTTCAAATGAAACTAGGTTGCTGCACTTAAAGATGACGGATGCCCAAAAGTTTGGGTGGTGACATCGGATCGTTGTCAGCAACATGCAGCTTATGGAGCGGTATATTACACATTAATGTTCTATTTATTTTGTCAGAATTTAACAGTGTTTTTAGTCTATACACACGTTAAATTGCACAAAATGTTGTTATGTGAAACATAGATAGAAACAGAGGGATTATGTTTTAATAATGGTAAGAGCTCAGAAGTAAGACCCTGGAGTACTTGTTGATCATTTTGATGATGAACTTTTGCAGGGAGCATATGTTTGGAGTAGCAAGGCACTGGTTACTGAAGTAAGACCCTTTGTTATAAGTATCCTAATGTTCATCATGTTAATGGACTGAAGCTTAGTGGTACTTTTGATATAACTGCTGATGTTTCATATTCAATTTAACATGGTGCTGCAAATAACCACCAAGGGACTGTATAATTCAATTATGTATTCTTTTAAACAAGAAAAGTGTACATTTAGGTAGTTCCCTTTTTATGATAATCAGCTTTTTTTTTTTTTTGGTAGAAGATAATCCGTTTTTCTGTGATATACTCCAGTGCCACTTTGTTTGATAGCCTATTTTCTCATTTGGACTGTTAATTCTTCATATATACTAGACATGATTGATTTAGTGTGAATGATTACAATAATAGACATGACAATTTGAGATGTTTAAATATTTGGGACTCGACTAATTACTTCCATCTTAATCCTTAGATTAAAACTTCAAAAAAGGAAATGGAGAGGCTACTTCAAGAACAAAGGTATGAAACCCTTTTCTTATTGCACATCTAATATTTTGAAGTGCCTCGATGAATGTAGTAATCTCTCATGGGATGGGATGGGATGGGATGGGAATTAAGAGGATAATTATTATTTCTGTCAATGGCAACTGGCAAGATACATATAGTTGGCAAGCTGAGAAAAAATCATTTATATAATTTGCACATTAAAAGTAGTGTTGAGTGAATTTATAAAATTATAATCAGATTATGTCCTTGAGGTGCACACAAATTCTTAGGACTAGTTACATTGCCATGAAATTTATGATATACACATGCTCTTCTGTGTCAGGTCTTCTTCTATGCAAGGAAAACTGTTGAAGCACAATCTAGATTCAGAAGTTGTTGATGCTCTGAAGGATCTCAGGAAGAAGCTCTCCGGCAATGAACCCAAGTAGCAGTGAAACAGAAAAACTAACTTAAGCAGCATATTTCATGTCGAGAAATGTGTTTTATATGCCAACCAATTGTATCCATCTATCTATACTCATAAAATGAAACTTTGTACCAATGTAATATGTTCTTATGTTTGTCTGTCAAATGATGCAGATCATTTATTTACTTTGTGTTGCTGAGGTTGTATAACTTATCCATTACCCGTACCATTCTTTCCTTTAAAGATTGTTGTCTTGTTTAATATATAGAATTGTTACTCATGAAACAACTAATTTTTCCAAACATGTCTTTCTATTATGGAGGATAGACAAAATCGACCATTAATTATTGGTTGTATTTATAAGTTAGGTAAATGTCTCTTCAAGACTTCAAGATATGGGCCCCTTCATTTAGAAGACCGGGCTGGAAAATGCCTGGACAAATGCACATTTTGCAAGTCTTTCGACAGTCTTCTTCACTCTCTGTGAAAAATGGCAAGTCAAAGGCAGCTTACATCTTTTTTATTTGATGATCTATTATACCTAGACAGCTAGACGTGTCAATGTCGCATTAATTTTACACTTTCATCGGCAAGTTGGGTTTTTTTTCTAAAAATTTTGGGATAGGATTAGAGTTGTAATTTTTAGGCTGAATTGTTTAATGTGATTAATTTACAACTATATCATACATTATCCAAAATTATTTAATGTAGCTCTATTGCTAAAAAACATTATTATTTTCAAACTTAAAATTTTCCCATCCTTTTTTTCCAATCATACATCGTCAATTTTCACATCATACGATATCATTGAAATTGTGAATCATTAGATTAACCAATATTTGACAGACGAAAGACAGTGAGGGAGCGAGAGTTGCTGTGAGCAAACTACCCAACTCCTCGTCTCCACCTTGTCCATCAGTCCATGACCTCCTAAAAGCCACCCTTCCTCGACACAACAAACCCAGAAACTATTTTTTCTTCTTTTGCTGTAAATACAAATTCTTTCCCAGTTCAAACTCTTTCTCCTCTTTGGGTTTAAGCCCATCACATGAACTTCAATCGTTTCCTTCGCCACCTGATCTGAAGTCTGAACCCCCTTAATCTGAAATTTCATTCCTTTTTCTGGTGCTTTTTCGGATCCATTTAAAGGGTGCTACCTGGGAATAGTGATTTTCACCAGTAAAGGGGAAAAAGAAAGGGCTCCCAAATTCTTGGCTGCTATTTTGGCGCATTTCCGTATTTGGTTTGTTTTGTGGAATTGGTTTGGTGTTGCCCCATAATGTGGTCTAGTCCCGGTGAACCTGCGGACTCGTATTATAAGGTCAGGCCTGAATGTACAAATGTTCCTAAAAGCAAGTTCAGAATCAAGGTTTGTTGTTCTTCCTTCATTTCCATCGTTCTTGTTCTTGTTCTTTCTTCATTTCTTTCCTGTGGGGTTTTGTGGATTGGAAATTTGGAAAGCTGAATTCGGCATAATAATTTTTTATATGCATTGATACATTTGAGTTATATGGGCTAACCTCCAAGGGTAGCTGAAATTTTAAGAAAATGGATTTATGAACTTTTAACTCTATGCTGATTCCTTTTCTTTGCATCTCAATCTTGTGTTGTCAGTCAAGTTCTATTCTTTGATCGGAATATTTGATGAGTATTTAGGTAGGGGGTAAATCCATCGCTGAGGTGACAAGTTTGATATTCAACAAGTGGACATTTTTAGTCTCTTTGATTTGATATCTATATAATGCTGTGGCTGATTTAGCAGAAAAATGATGCTTTGCTGTCTCTTGATGTGTTCTTATAGGCAGGTAAAACATTGAGTGTACGTAAGTGGCAGGCGGCGTTTTCTCCTGAAGGTTATCTTGACATTGGAAAGACCCTTGGTCGAATTCACCGTGGGGTAAGTTCTGTTCAAAGGTTGTTAAGATACTCCCAAGTTTCATACGTGTTTAAGGTGTTTTGTAATAGTAAGGGGTGCAGAATAGATTTATCTTTTACTCTTGGCCTTTCTGGGCTTAACTTTAGTTCACTAGTAAAAAAATGTATGTTTTGACATCCTTTGCTTATACATGTTCTATTTATCTTTGTAAATAATTGGATCATTGTGAGCTGGGTTGAAAACGAAATCATGTTTGGTTCTACATTGTGTTGAATTATCGGAGAGGATCATCCAGAGGAGCAATTGAACTGTACCTGTTATTCTCAACAGGGTATACATCCACAAATCAGAGGAGAGGTTTGGGAATTTCTGCTTGGTTGTTATGAACCCCATAGCACATTTGAGGAGCGGGCACAAATAAGGCGAAACAGAAGGTAGCATTTTTCAGTATAAATGTCATTCACACGTTAATTGTTTGGCTTTTATACATATGATGTGTTAAGAGTAGTTTAAGGTTATGATTATTATTAAATGTAAAAAGCAGTGAAAAGTGCAAGTACAACGGAACATGCTTTTGAATCTATTGGCTTATGTGGGTTGTTGCAGAAACTTTTTTTCTGTCACTAACTTCCAAATTTCATTAATTCATACTCATCAAACAGATCAAATTTATCCTATTTTTCAGAAATAAAATATAGCTTCATCTTTCAGGGTGGTAATGTATATATCCAATTATTGATCCCATTTATTAACTATAGGATTCGGTATGCTCAATGGAAAGAGGATTGTCGACAGATGTTTCCCCTTATTGGAAGTGGAAAATATATAACAGCACCAATCATCACAGAAAAAGGCGAGCCTATTCAAGATCCCTTAGTACTACTAGAAACAAATATGGAAAATGGTCCAAATGGACATGTTACAGATCAAGCTGCCTATGGGGCAAATCCTGCACCTATTCTAGGAATGCAGAGTGAAACAGACAAGAAAATAATACAATGGAAGCTAACACTACATCAAATAGGTCAGTTTAACAATTTTATATGTATTTTGCTGAGTGCCTGTTAGTGCTACTAACACACGAGGACGCATTAGAGATTGTGCCTTGCGTTTTATGGCTTGATAAGTCCCAAGATACAAGGAGTGCTTTGCATTTGGATATGTAGACTTTGGGACCTTGCCGAGGTTTTGGAGATGCTAGGTCTCTGCTTGAGACAGTTTTGAGTTGTATTTTACAGTCTTGGCTTTTTGCTTAGACTTGGTTGTCACTCTCTCTCTTTTTTTCTATATAGTTTACCATTGGCGAAAAAAAAACAATTTTATATGTAAATCCCTGATGCTTATACGCATTGGCCCTTTGCATCTTCTTCCCATTCTTTATATGGAACATTTCTCTTGTTGTTTTGCAGTTGCATTTTTCGAATAATTTATTCTTCCAATACCCAAATCAAGTCCTAGTTGCCACCTGATTCTACACGTCTTTGTGTTGCAGAGAAATGTTTGGAATGCTTTCTTTACATTTAACTTTGTAATCCTTTATGATATCTTTGGCAGGTCTTGATGTGATTCGCACTGACCGAACTTTGGTCTTCTATGAGAAGCAAGAAAATCTGGCCAAACTCTGGGATATCTTAGCTGTTTATGCCTGGATAGATGAAGATGTAGGCTACTGTCAAGGTCAGTAGCTGTGTTTAGAAGAAGAAAATGAACTCTTAGCTTAGCTTTAGTGTTTAAAGGTTAGTTGAGACTTCTAATACATGTACTATGTTTAACAAAAGAGGCACCATATCCTAAAATATATTTTTATCAAGGGGCTCTACAAAAAAAAATTGAGGAAATGGGCATTGGTTTATGATTTCTCTTGATTCACCGACTTATTTTGGTGTTAGATGTTAGGTAAATTTATATGGATTTAAGTACCTTGGATTCTGTGCTGACACATTGCATAAAAAACTGCAGGAATGAGTGATCTGTGCTCCCCTATGATAATTCTTCTTGATAATGAAGCAGATGCTTTTTGGTGCTTTGAGCGCTTAATGCGCAGACTGGTAATTTATCTTTGTATCTCCCCCAGTGCCTATGATGCTTGATTCAGTATCATATCCTTCTTATGTTTGTTACTTGAAATTACAAAGCGAGGAAATTTCAGAAGCAATGGTAACATGGTTGGTGTGGAGATGCAGCTTATGAATTTAGCATCAGTTACTCAAGTTGTTGACCCAAAGCTGCATCAACATTTAGGTATAGTTATCTGAGCCATGTCTTCTCCTTTCAAACTAGAACTAATATTTTCTGTTGAGTTTTTAAACCTTTTCAGAAAAAATTTGACAGCACCGATTTCTGCACTGGAACCTAGATATAATTCGGCATGATTTAATATGCATCAAAACAGCAAAAAACATTAATACTTATGAGTTATGACCATAAAATATATCATCTGACGTGTAAATATGTATGATTGTAAAAATTAAATTAGGTAGTATGATCCAGAATTAGACACCTGTTCTTCATTCTGTTTGGCTTCATTCATCAACAATTCTATTGTCCAGCTCTACATGATTTCCTTGCACATACTCTGATGATCCTTCTTGTTTGTGGAGAGCAGAAACACTTGGTGGCGGTGACTATCTATTCGCATTCCGGATGCTTATGGTCTTATTTCGTCGAGAATTCTCATTTTGTGACTCGCTGTATCTCTGGGAGGTACGCGTATTATAGTAACAGTTTGATGGGAGTGAAATGCTCCATTTTTTTCGGGCTTGTTTGACACCATGCATTATAATCACATTTTTTAGTTATAAATACTAATTTTTAAAAACTATGTTTGGTAAAACACGACACAAATTCTAGTCAGCTAAAACTACTCTTCAACATACAACCAAATCATAACTGGAAATGTCATTATTAAATATTATAATGGCCTGCCAAACAAAGCCTATATATTTCATTGTCTCTCTTGGAATTGAGTGGCTAATTATACTAAATCACAGATGATGTGGGCTTTAGAATTTGACCCTGATTTGTACTGGATGTACGAAAAACCTGGTGAATCTGGTGAAAAGGAAGGGAGGTCTAAAGGAAGTGCAAAATCATTCCGTCAATATGGAAAGTATGAGAGGCAAAATATGAAAAATGGTGCAAAAGATGATCCTTTACCTATTTCCGTCTTCCTTGTTGCCAGCGTTTTGAAAGATAAAAGCCCAAAGCTTCTCACAGAAGCTCGCGGTCTTGATGATGTAGTACAGGTGAGTGATTTTCTGTTTGAGTCTAGTAGTTTTAATGCAAAACCAAAATCCTTCTCTGGAAATTGCAATACTTGAGTTAAGTAGAAAGTTATCTAGAAATTCTGCCTGTTTTCTTATATTTTGCTTCTTCGCATTGTCTAGATCTTGAATGACATAACTGGAAGCTTGGACGCCAAGAAAGCTTGCATCGGTGCTATGAAGCTTCACAAGAAATATTTAAAGAAGGTATATGCTTCTTGAACTTCATCAAGATCTCATTTTGAATTTGATATCTTATCAACCGTATTCCTCTTTGTTGATCACAGGCAAGCAAACATGACCCCTGAATATATGGCGAATTCGTCTGTTATGATTTATTGAAAACTTTCTGCTCAAAAATTGTTTTTGAGACGAGTGAATAATGTTATGCAAGTCGGGATGAGTTCCACTGGGCCTTCAAACAGTTTGAAGACATCTATAACAGAAGAGATCTTTTTGTTGTATACTGAAAAAAAGAAAGATAGCACAAGCAAGCAAGACAGAGAGGGGACAAAAGTCACAAAACCCTCAATATAGCATGAATACAAAATAGTCTATTCTACCACTAGTGGAATTTGTTGATTATGAAACCTGCAAGATTATCAATGAAATTTTCCAACTTTGTTTTGCTTCTTTGAAGCGAGTTTTGTGTGTAAAAATGCTGTGATTCATGACAAGGGTATTTTATTATTTGCTTCTTCAAGCTCTTAATAGTTCACAACTCAAATGAATGGCTTGCCAAACTAACAAATTTATAAAACAAACACATTTATCACTTACCAGGGATATATTTGCATTGTAAATGTATCAAACACTTTTTTCTTACAAAAAGGAATCCATTCTTCACAAAGTTGACAAGTATCATTGTTTTGTGGTTCTCTATTTCACCAGATATTCAAAGCTTAAAGTTAAAAGACCCATTCTTTGGTTCTTCGATCTCTTGTGATGGTGAAGTTACAAGTGTATCAGAAATAGAAGGAACACACAGCCACATTCATGAATGAGCCACAAATCTTTGGGAAAACAAGATACCAGTTTTAACTCCTGCACTCAAAGATGCAATAATAAATAACTAGACACTTTTCATGATATTGAAACAGATGATACATATTTTGAGGCACAAGACCTCAACAGTTCACCTAGACCCCCTAAGATGATGGTCTAAATATTGAACAAAGTTGCTGAATTGACTACACTTTAGATAGAATGAAGTCACCATAATATAGGTGTCACCTTTCACAAGCTTAAAACTACATACTAAACTGGGCTAACAAGTTAATTTCTGACGCCATAAATCATTGTAAGTTATGGTCATCACAAGGCAACAGTGGCGTTTTCTACATTGTGTTGAATCAGCTTGAGCCAGAACCTGAAGAAGACACAATTGCATCCCAGCGCCAGATGGTTCCATCGTCACAGCCAGCAAGTATGATGCTGCCACAAATAACCAGATTCATTAAGCATTAAAAAAAACTCTGAAATTCTCTTCCAAGTTAAACAATCTTGAATTTTCAAGTTTGAATATTTGATCATCCTTGTCTTCAAATTGAGCCCAAAACAAACTGTAAACCACAGTGCTGGAGGAGATATGGGACCAGACATTATTTACCTTCCATCATACGACATAGCAGTCTGTCTGATCGGGGATTTTGAATGCTGATGAGATAGTCTGCAACAGAGAATAATAGGAAATGTCAAGAAAATTTTACAAGGAGACATTAGTGTCGTGTGCTTTGTATTTGCAGAAAAGCCCAAAGATGAGTAGTAAAAGACACCAACTTGGCAACAAGAACAGGAGGGCAGGATTGCAACTCCCAAACATATATCTTTCCCTCACGATTACCTGTTAGAAAAAAATTATGAAAGACAAAATAAAACGTACGGAGCCCAATGTGGGATATGAGAGAAAGTTGCAATTAAAATAAGGCTATCATTAAGTAAACAGAAGACAGAATAAATGAATTATGTATAAGAAGACACTTACATACCTACAGCTACTGTATTAAAATGAAAATCACAAGAAAACTTAATGAACCAGATATCACATTCTGGCACAGGGTACTTCATCAGAATATCAGCTGAACCCTGAAAAAAGATGCAAAGAGTTATTGCAGGCTTATTTGGATGCACAAAGAATACATGAAGGGGAAGAGAAAACACTCAATCTAGATGATGTAAACTAACCTCGCCTGGAGATTGATCCTTCATTTGTGGATCCCACAGTACAATTTCATTGTCAACACTCTGGAATTCATATCAATGACCAATGTAGATGAAAGAAATAAGATACAAGCTCCTGGACTATGTGAATGGATAATCAAAACGGTTTTGGTTGACCTCTAGCAAAAGAGAACTACCACTCCATATAAAACTATAAACACTTTTCCTCGTATAACTCCAACCTCTGTTGGGCTAACTTTTATTGAGAGAAATCAACGTGATTCAATTTGGCTATCCAAATTTATGGCTCACATGGGAAAAGTATAACCTATAATAAGGCTATAAAAAAAATGATGATGACACTTCAAAAAATGCCAGTGTCAAGGAAGCCATGAAAATGAAAGAGATACTCAGAAAAGCAGTAACAAAGAAATTAATAGATTTTCTACAAACAGCTATCATGCCATTTTTCCTTTTGGTGAATTAAATCAAACATCTAAGAGACAAAAACAGAAACAGGCCTGAAACTATAAAAATAATCTACAACTTACCTTCGACAAGACAAAGTCACCTAACCACCTAGTGCAATCAACATAGTTTGTATGGATGGATGCCATGAATATCTGAAATAAAAGAGGCGTTTCAGATTACATACAGGAAACCACAACACTCATAACCGAAAAATAAGGAATATATAAATTTCTGCTCACTGGGAACTGCACATATTTGGTGGGGAACTTTGATGGAAGATCTGTCCAAGTGAATGATTTCTCAACGTATGGCCAAAACTCTGCAACAAGCTTGGCGTTAATATAAAAGAGAACCACTGAATTACGGAAGTACAAAATACAAGTACAGTAGTTTTGATTTTAGGCAATTCAATGATGCCCATCTGGTCTTCAAATTTGATTTGTGTCAGGAATTAAGATCTAAAAACAAGATGTAAATTTATGAAGCATAGGAAGAAATAGAGAAGATAAGGAAGTGTTGATGGGACATGTTCCTTCCGAGACAACATTTGATTCCATGTTGAAGTGAATAAAAATGATTAAAAATAGATCACCAAATTATTCCTCAATAACTACATCATATAAATTTAATCCAGTATTCTAGTCACAGCCTCTATTTCCATACAAGTTTACAGGGATATATGTTCAAAAATAACCACCTGGTATCAAACATGCGGTTTCAAAAAATAATATTTTCAAAAGGCTCAGACATCTCGTTAAGCGAAAATTTGTGATTATGTCTATATTAGATGTTGTCAATAGTTTACTCGACAAGGTTTACATTTTCAGTTAAACTGATCAGAGTATCGATACCAACAGACAAAGTGCTATGCTACTATAATGAAATAAAGATGCAAGTCTAGATTGGCAAGACTATAGCCCAAAAAAATTAAAAAGCAGAACTCATATACAAGAAAGAAACAAGTAGTTACCCTTCATTGACCAAATTTTGACAGTGTTGTCCATACCACAACTTGCAATACGATATATGTCAGAAGGATGGAAGTCCTGCGACAAACAAATGAATTTTTAAATGAACACTGGCACTGGATATACTTCATAGGTTATCCTAGATTGAGTCCCTACAAAAACACCAAACTATAAACCAATCAAGATAGAATATATTAGCAATGTGGGAACAAGAAACTGAATGACCTAAAGAACTGGTCATAACACTACAACGTGTTGGCATAGCAGCTATTACCACGCTCAAAACTTCATTCCGGTGTCCTCCAGCTCCAGCAAATATCAAGATGCATATTCCCGTATGAACATTCCAAAGACGAACGGACTCATCCTGTTTCATCGTCACTTGTAAGAAATAAAGGTTTTGACCACAATTCCACATTGAGACCAAGATACCTACCTTGCTTGCAGATACCACCAGGGATGGCTTCAGAGTCTGAGTCCTAATTTCATTAATTGAGTCCCCATGTCCCACAAAACTCTGCAAATATATAGTAAAGTGAAATTCAAACATATCTTGGGGTGGGGGGGGGTGGGGGGGTGGGGGGGGACAAGTTTGAAGAACAGTTCAAGTTAACACTATTACACAAGCATATCAAGTTATCATGGCAAGAATGTGTGTGCCAAAGAAAGAGAGATGAGATACAATACGTCACTACACAACTTTCAAGTGCATCATCATTCACAATTACAGGTTTAACAAGTTGAAGCGCAAATAAAGTAACATCAAAACATTCCTCTAAGCAGACACCAACTTCCAGAGCCTAGATGACAGATGTATCCAAAAACTATTACACAATATTAAGTTACCATGATATTAATGTGTGCATTTGATAGAGAATGTTACAAATACAACTTTCTGAAGTTGTAATGCAAATACAAGTACAAAGCAAAACATTCCTATAGGCAGACACCAACTACCAAAATCTTGATGAAAAAATGTAACCAAAGTAAATATCATATTCTTTTTGTCTACACAAGACCAAAGAGAAAGGATGAGAAGCTTATCATACAATGATACATACCTTATGTATCTTCTCACTTCCAGCACTAATGATGCGAATAATGCCATTGATTCCACCAGCTACTATGAATGGAGTTCGATCAATATCACAAGCCCAGCTAACAGTGTAGAAAGACTCATCTTTCTGATGCAAAAACAAAACAAAACAGAATGATCAAAGGGAGCTCCAAGCATTAGTAAATAAGCATAAATGTGTTTGATGTAAAGTAACACATCTCTTACATCTTCATCAATATACGACTGCAGAACAGCTATAGTACCACCATCCATACATCGATAAACAGTGACCTGCAAATGGAGATAGGCCACATAATCTCCCAAACAGAAAAACACAACCACGTTTCGAGCTATAGAAGGAAGTGATTCATCAGCCATATAAATACATTAATAATTGAGACCCCTATCAGATTGAATTGACACTCGACAGTGAAATCAATGCAATCAGAAGCTACAATTTTTGAAGTCTTAAGCCCTAAACTCTAATTGATGAATGGAGACTTTTCGCCTAAATGTTAACGAAAAGACGAGTACCCGATTGCCGCCGACGGTGGCGAAGACATTGTAGAAACGGGAATCGATGAAGTTGAAAACGACGGCGTAGAGAGGGCGCTTGCCCTCTTGAAGCCGATTGGTGACTTTGTAATCTCTCTTCTTCGAGGTGGTAAGTGAGCCCACCACCGCTTCGCAGCCTATGGGAGTCCTCGCCATTTGCGCACTTTTTAACAATCTACGCCACCACAAATACCATCAATAATTAGGGTTCTCCAACGGTCGTCGGAGAAGAAGACTGGCGGGAACTTGGGGAGACGACGACGACGACGACAGAGAAAGTATGCACTTTTATGTAATTTCTGTGTTAATAGTGTTGGAAAACTTGTACATTGATGCCCTAAAAACACGCAATAATAGTATTATTATTGTTGTGGAATCTGCGAGAAAGCTTATGAAATAAGATCTGATTGTTGTTTTCTTGATTGAATTACATTGATTTGTACATGTTATTTATAGGCTAAAGTTGGCTTGATCTTGCCGTATCTACCTAAAGAAAATAGAAGGTTGTAAGGACTGTCATCGTTGTATAGCTATCAAACCGTATGAGCCAAAATCTAACAAGTACAAAACAAGTATAATACAAATGGATGGATAATTCACTCTTAATTAATTATCTCTTAACACTCCCCCTTGAATATCCATCTTTTTAATTTGTGGGTTATGTATATGCTGCCTCGTTAAAAACCTGGCTAGGAAAAACCCAGTGGGATAAAAACCTTAGCACAAGGAAAAAGAGTACAACTTGTCTTATACGCTTTCATAGTATTGCCTCATTAAAAACTTTGTCAGGTAAAACCCAGTGGGAAAAACCTGAACGAAGGGAAAAAGTGTGCAATGCGTATAATTCCCCTGAAATCAACGTACTTCTCGAAACCTGTGCATTCCGTTCTTGTACACAAGTTCTTCAAACTTCTTGGGTTGTAAGGATTTTGTGAACAAATCTGCCACATTTTCACTTGATCGTATTTGCTGGATTTCGAACTTGCCCTCCTTCTCTAGATCATGAGTTGAGAATAATTTTGGTGAAATGTGCTTCGTCCGATCTCCTTTGATGTAACCCCCTTTTACTTGTGTGACACATGCAGAATTGTCTTCATATATCATGGTTAGATTACCTACAATTGATCTTATTTTGCATGCTTTTTGTATGTATCCAATCATTGACCTTAACCAGACACATTCTCTTCCTGCTTCATAAAGAGCGATTAATTCTGCATGGTTTGATGATGTAGCGGTAAGCGTTTGCTTGGTTGACTTCCATGAGATCGTCGTATCTCCATACGTAAATACATAACCATTTTGAGATTTTGCTTTGTGTGGATCTGATAGGTATCATGCATCTGCATATCCAACAAGAGTAGCATTATTATTTCTATGATAATATAAACCAAGATCAAGAGTACCTCGTAGGTATCGAAACACATGTTTAATTCCGTTCCAATGTCGTCTTGTTGGTAATGAGTTGTATCTTGATAACAAACTTACAGCAAAAGCAATATCTGGTCTTGTATTGTTTGCGAGATAAATAAATGCACCAATTGCGCTTAGTTAGGGGACTTCAGGACCAAGAATCTCTTCATCATCTTCTCGAGGTCTGAATTGATCATCCTGTATACTAAGAGAACGAACTATGATGGGTGAACTCAACAGATGTGCTTTGTCCATGTAGAACCTTTTTAAAATTTTCTCGGTGTAATTTGTTTGATGAATAAAAATTTCATCTTTCAAATGTTCAATTTGTAAACTGAGACAAAATTTGGTTCTTCCAAGATCTTTCATTTCAAATTCTTTCATCAAGTATTTTGCAACATTTTCAAGTTCATCGGATGTACCGATAATATTTAAGTCATCAACATATACTGCAATAATAGCGAATCCATTTTTGGATCGTTTGATGAAAACACATGGGCAAACGGTATCATTTTGATATCCTTCTTTAAGAAGATATTCACTAAGCCGATTGTACCACATCCTTCCAAATTGTTTTAGACCATATAATGATCTTTGCAATTTTATAGAAAACATTTCCCGAGATTTTGCTTTATATACCTCAGGTAGTTTTAATCCTTCAGGAACTTTAATGTAAATATCACTATCAAGTGATCCATATAAATATGCAGTTACGACATCCATAAGTCGCATTTGTAGTTCCTCTGAAATAGTTAGGCTAATTAAAAATCTTAATGTAGTTGCATCAACTACAGGGGAATATGTTTGCTCATAATCTATCCCGGGTATCTGAGAAAAACCTTGAGCTACAAGCCTTGCCTTATATCTCACAATTTCATTTTTCTCATTACGCTTTCGTACAAATACCCATTTATAGCTACTGGTTTCAAGCTCATTGATGTGAGCTTTATTGGGCCAAAAACATTACGCTTTTCAAGCGATTTTAATTCAGTCTGCATAGCCTCTTTCCATTTTGGCCAATCGTGTCTAGTACGACACTCATCAATAGTTTGTGGTTCAATGTCATCGTCATCAACCACTATTTCGGTGGCAACAGAGTATGTGAACACCTCATCAAGGATAATGTCTTTCCTGTTCCACTGTATTCCAGAATAGACATAATTTACTGCAATTTCGTAATTATCAATGCTTTTGTCATTATCCGGAACAGGTTCCATTTTGTTCTTGTCCGGAACATTCTCTGTTTTGTTCTTATCCGGAACAGTTTTCATTTTTGACATATCCCCTAAATTTTCGGAGGTATTTTTGTCATGTTCTCCCCCTGAATAGGAAATCGGTGTGGCTTCATTTGGATTATTCAGCCGCCTATTCTTTCTTGGCTTTAGATTTTTTGATCCAAGCGGGCGGCCACGTTTTCGGTGCGCTATACATTCCTTTTCAGGAATCTTATCTAGTTGTCCAACAGGAATTCCAATCCTTTCAGGGGCATTTACAACTGGCACATGTGACTTTGTCACTTTCTTTGTATTTGTAAATGAATCAAGTAATTGATTTGCTATACTCTGCAAATGTATAATCTTTTGTACTTCTTGTTCACACATTTTTGTACGAGAATCAAGATAAGATAACGATGAAGCATTCCAAGTAATTTCTTTATTCACTTTTCCACCAAGATTTGGAAATTCATTTTCATTAAAATGACAATCATCAAATCTTGTCGTAAATAGGTCACCGATAGTTGGTTTAAGATATTTAATAATTGATCGAGATTCAAAACCAACATATATTCCCAATCTTCTTTGGGGACCCATTTTTGTACGTTGTGGTGGAGCAATAGGAACATAAACTGCACAACCAAATATCTTTAAATGTGATATATTTGGTTCTGTACCAGTCACTAATTGTAATGGGGAATACTTATGATATGCAGTAGGTCTTAATCGGATCAGAGCTGCGGCATGTAATATAGCATGTCCCCAAACTGACGTTGGCAGTTTAGACTTCATCAATAATGGTCTAGCTATTAATTGTAATCGTTTAATAAGAGATTCCGCAAGACCATTTTGTGTGTGAACATGAGTCACTGGATGCTCAACTGTAATCCCAATTGACATACAATAGTCATTGAATGTTTGGGAAGTAAATTCTCCTGCATTATCAAGTCCGATTCTTTTGATTGTATAATCCGGAAATTGAGCTCGTAAGCGAATGATTTGTGCTATGAGTTTAGCAAAAGTTGTATTTCTTGTTGATAAGAGGCTAACATGTGACCATCTTGTCGATGCATCAATTAATACCATAAAGTATCGAAATGTTTCACATGGTGGGATTATCGGTCCACAAATATCACCTTGTATTCGTTCTAAAAACATTGGATTTTCAATCCCAACTTTATTCTTGGACGGTCTAGTGATTAGTTTGCCGAGTGAACAACCACTGCAGTTAAAATCACTTGACTTAAGGACACTTTCTTTCTTTATTGAATGTCCAGTTGAACTTTCAACGATTCTATGCATCATCCCATTACCCGGATGACCCAAACGGTCATGCCATAATGTAAACATCTCTTTATCATTTAATCTCTTATAAGATGTTACATTTGTCTCTATTGGACTTATGTATGTGTGATAAAGTCCAGTAGAATGGGCTGACAATTTTTCTAAGATCTGCTTCTTGCCACATAAATGTTTTGTGATGCACAAATATTCTCTATTGTTTTTGTTTATGGTTTCTACATGAAAACCATTCCGACGCACATCTTTAAAGCTTAGTAAGTTTCTTTGAGACTTACTTGAATATAATGCGTCATTTATGATCAGTTTTGTCTCTTTAGGGAGCAAAACACAAGCTCTACCAAAGCCTTCGATCAATTTTGTCACACTAGAGATTGTTTTAACATTTGCTTCAAGCAAATTTAACTGAGTAAAGTATTCTTTATTTCTCAAGATGGTGTGTGTAGTAGCGCTATCCACTAGACATTGATGCTTGCTACTTGATGTATCTTTAATCGTTTTCATATCTTCAAGATAAAGAAAAACATAATTAAAAACATAAACAACAGATTTATTTATGATACATAGATTATTTTACAAGGATGTTGGGAATGGAAAACATACTGCAATATTTTACATAATATTACATGGATCAAGATTTTAGTTTTCATTTATCTCAAATCCATCATCTATGATGAAATCAGAGATGTCCAGGCTCGGTGTAGGTTCAGTGTCGTCAACAAAATGAGTTTCCACGTTCTTCCCTTTATCTTTTTGAGAAGCTTGGTACAACTCAACCAAGTGTTTGGCTGTGCGACACACCTTTGGCCAATGACCCGACATACCACATCTATAGCATATAGATTTGGGCTTTTGGGAGGGTCCTGTAGTACCTTTCTGGACTATTGGCTTATCATTCTCCTTAGACGTGGATGCATCAGAAAAATTACGCTTCTGATAATCACCAAAACCTCTACCACGACCACGTCCTCGACCATGGCCTCGACCACGTCCACGACCACGATTGCCATCGTGTCAATGGTTATCTTGATACCTACTATCATTTTCTTGAGAGACATATGTGACATTTGTATCAAGGTACGGTGCAGTACCAGTTGGCCTCAGGTTGTGGTTTTTCATGAGCAGTTCATTATGCTGCTCAGCTACAAGTAGTACTTGTATCAAATCTGAATATTTCTTAAAACGTTCGGCTCTGATACCATAATTGTAACACCCCTATTTTGCAACATTGGGTATTACCGCCAGTGACCTCGGACTTTACCGTCAAAAGTCACCCAAGGCTTTATAATGATGTTAAAACTTATAAAATGCGGAAATTGACATTTAATTAAATGTAATTAAAGATGAAATTGACCAAAATCAGAATTTTATTTATTGATAAGAACTTTCGTTCATTACATTGAGAGTCGTTTTACAAATGATGTAGCAGCGGAAAATGAAACTTGTGCCACCGCGATCGCGGACCTGGTACTTGGCTCCACCGCGGTCTGCCTTGAATCCACGACTTGTCTTGATTCTTCTAATTTCGTCTTCAAATTGATGTCCGCCTTTTTAGTCATGTTTTTAGGGTGTGTTTTTAGTGTGTTTGAGTCTTTTTCTTTAGTTTTGTGTTTTGTTTTAAGTCGTTTGTGTAGGTTTTCATATTTCCTTAAGATATGGAGTCTACATAAGCTTTGGTGGTGTTTTTTAGGTTTTTAGAAGCTATTTGGAGCACTTTGAAGGAAGGAGCAAAGCCAGCGAAATATAGCACTCAAGAATGAAGTGAAGATTAAGCGCTCAAGTAAAGTCATTGAAGATCAAGTTTTAGCTTGGAAAGAGATAGAGAATTTTGTTACAAGAACATAGGAAAAAGAATTGAGTCAAACGGAGTTGTAACGAATCCGCTACACAAGTTTTACTCAAGGTTGTTCGAAGTGCTGAACAGGGTCGTTAACGAGGCTCTCAGGTCGTTAACAAGGCTCTCAGGTCGTTAACGAGGCATCCCGAGGAGCAGTGAGATCCGAGTCGGCGTGAATTAAAAGCTTCTATCTTCTTTCCTTTTATGTTATTAGATAGATAGAGGGAATATATCTTATTAGAAGATTTATTTCCTTAGAGATAGATTAGTTTCTCTATAAATACTCTTGTCTACCCTTGTTTTTCAATATACAAAACACAATCAATTTGCCTTGGAGGGCAAGTAAGGAGGAGGAAGAGAGAGAGAGAGAGAGAGAGAGAGAGAGAGAGAGAGGCATGAGAGACGAGATTGTGGGAAACTTGGAAGACAAGTTTTGTTTGGATTTAAAGTTGTAAGCTTTCTCTTTAATTTAATTCAGTTTTTGCTTTTAATCATGCTTTGTGAGCAGTCTTCCTCTCTAAGGTTGGGGTTAAACCCAACAATGGTTGTGCATGCTTGTTTATGATCATGTCTTGATTGTTTTTATTGCATGAATCTATTCTCTTGCTCTTAATCCTTGAAACAAAAGTTGATTGGAATTTTTCATTCGTAGTTGAAGCGAAAGCGGAAACCTTGTATCAAATTAGTCAATTTAGGGTTTTGAAGCGAAAGTGGATCTATCCTAGTTGAAGTAGAAGAGTTTAGATAGTAAGTTTATTAATTGAACGAAAATTAGTTGATTTAATTGCTTTAGGTTGACGAAAGTGGACACCTTTATGTGATAAAAACATGATCTTTTATGTTTCATAGTGTTAGCATGCATAAATGTTGTTGTGGTGACACCTTTACCTTAGAATCTCTCTCTTTCATGTTAAAACCCTTATTTAATTGATTGATTGCGTAACGAGTAACAAAAATTAGCACTGACTTTCTCCATGTGGACGAACCTGACTTCGCTATACACAACGGGGTCTTGATATAAATTTATTTATGGTCAAGAAACCCTCTCAACACAAATCTTCTAATTTCTCCAAGTCTTCGGTCTTCTCATCATTTGTCATTATAAACACTAAAAGACCTAAACCTATACATAAAATGTATTATATAGTCCTAGCTAGTTATGCTATATGAAATACAACATATCATCTACCGTTTATCTTGGCCTCAGGCTACGTGGCGGTGGGATGCAAATCATTGCAAAGGCTAGGATTCAAGACAAGGAGTGTTTTGCACAAACTTTTTATCAACAAATTCTATCATCTTTATGGGTGTGTTTGTTGGGTACCAAAAACTAGTTGGAGCTTTCCAACTAGTTGCAAAAACTCGTATAAACGTTGTTTGTTTGCCACAGAAAAAACTAGCAACTAAGGCTATGTTTGTTAAGTCACCGAAAAAACTAGTTGGAGTTGCAAAACTAGTTGAAGTTGTAAAACTAGCTGTAAAAGTAGTTGAGGTTTCAAAAATATATATAAACATTTTTTGGTAATGTTCAACTAGTTTATTGTAGTAATTGATAATTTTAAATTCTATTTTATAATAGGGTTATTCTTATTTAGGAAATAATTATTTTTTTTAATTCGAAAAACTACTAAAAACTAGTGCAAAAGCTTTAAAAACTAGCTTCTTCAAAAAACTAGTTTTACAACTAGTTGCTAGTTTTTTTGTGTCAAACAAACAGTGTTTATACGAGTTTTCGCAACTAGTTGGAAAACTCCAACTAGTTTTTGGTACCTAACAAACACACCCTAACTAGTTGTAAAACTAGTTTTTTGACAAAGCTAGTTTTTAAAGCTTTTGCACTAGTTTTTAGTTTTTTTTTTATAGTAAAAAAATAGTTATTTCCTAGATAAGAATAACTCTATAATAAAATAAAATTTTAAATTATTAATTAATATAATAAACTAGTTGAACATTACCAAACAGTGTTTATATATATTTTTGAAACTTCAACTACTTTTTCAGCTAGTTTTACAACTTCGGCTAGTTGTTCAACTCCAACTAGTTTTTTTGATGACTTAACAAACATAGCCATATGTTTCTCCGACAGATCAAACAAACACATGATAACAGGTTCAATCTGCAAAACCTAAAGCACTCGCACTCCATAACATGTTTTTAGTTACTCTTTGCATTTGCAGCGGCGGGCGGGTGTGGAGTGGGAGAATCAAGCGTCTTTCCAACAAAGATGGTGTGATAATGAAAATCCAACCTCATAAAAAGAAGAGATAAATCTACATTGGTCTAAGTGATATTTGTTGATGTATCAAGAAAGGATTGTTATGCTGATATGGATACAAGTAAAGATTGAATAGGATTTTGAATCTTCGATTGCTAAAAAGGTTCCATCCTTAGGTGTGTTATCTTCCAATCGACGAATTGAAGGTTCTATAACTATAAGTGGCATCCGAGAGACAATGTTAAAACTGAATTAAAGTTTTACATCATGAACAAGATCTTCTCTTCCACAATAAAAGGACGAATTATCCAAGATAAAAGGAGTACTCGCCGTATGGTGTGTGTGTGTGTCTATACCAAAAATTCAAAAAGCCAGAAACCAATTTAACGGAGCAAACAAAGTTCAGATGTTAATCATAACATTGATACCTATGGAGTCCAAAACCAGAATTCAAACAGCAAGAAACCAAATTAATGGGGGCAAACAAACTTTATTCACTAAAACAACAATTCAAGTACCATTCAGTCATTCACACAATACTGTTTAATACCAAATTTGAAAAACAACACAAACAACCCCATTAGAAACATCAAAACACAACAGCACAATATCTTCAGAAACCACCACGGAGACGGAGGACAAGATGGAGGGTAGACTCCTTCTGAATGTTATAATCAGCAAGAGTTCGCCCATCCTCCAGCTGCTTCCCAGCAAAGATCAGACGCTGCTGGTCTGGCGGAATCCCCTCCTTGTCCTGAATCTTAGCCTTCACATTATCAATCGTATCAGAACTCTCCACCTCCAAAGTGATCGTCTTCCCCGTCAAGGTCTTAACAAAGATCTGCATCCCACCACGCAGCCTGAGCACAAGATGGAGTGTGGACTCCTTCTGGATGTTGTAATCTGCAAGCGTACGGCCATCCTCGAGCTGCTTTCCGGCAAAGATGAGCCTCTGCTGGTCCGGTGGGATCCCTTCCTTATCCTGGATCTTGGCCTTGACATTATCAATCGTGTCCGAGCTCTCGACCTCCAGAGTAATTGTTTTCCCGGTCAGAGTCTTCACGAAGATCTGCATACCTCCACGGAGACGGAGCACCAGGTGGAGGGTGGACTCCTTCTGGATGTTGTAGTCAGCGAGGGTGCGGCCGTCCTCCAGCTGCTTTCCGGCGAAGATAAGCCTTTGCTGGTCCGGGGGAATTCCTTCCTTGTCCTGGATCTTGGCTTTGACGTTGTCGATGGTGTCGGAGCTCTCAACCTCGAGGGTGATGGTCTTGCCAGTGAGGGTCTTGACGAAGATTTGCATCCCACCGCGGAGACGGAGCACCAGGTGGAGGGTGGACTCCTTCTGGATGTTGTAGTCGGCGAGGGTTCTGCCGTCTTCGAGCTGCTTTCCAGCGAAGATAAGCCTTTGCTGGTCCGGTGGGATGCCCTCCTTGTCCTGGATTTTGGCCTTAACATTGTCGATGGTGTCGGAGCTCTCGACCTCGAGAGTGATAGTCTTGCCGGTGAGGGTCTTAACGAAGATCTGCATCTGTACATATCAAAATCATTGGAAGAATATATCAGTCGCGATTTCTAGGTTACAATTGCGCAAGATTCAACATACATCACCAGATAAGATTAGAATTCATGGAGAACGATAATGGAAAGAAAACGTAACAAACATCAATTTGGCTGAAAGCCTGAAATCAAAGTCGGAACTAATTATAAAAAAATCATCAATTTCGCCAGAATTAAAAACGAAATTGAACTCCAAAGCGTCTGTTTGAGGCAATCGATCATAAACTAGCACGCCTCAACATCAAAAGGTTGCCTTGTTACATAAAACTCAACCTTTCGATGAATCAGAACCGAGCAATTGCTCCAGAGGGACAAAAAACTTTTCAACACAATTCTAATCAACGGAAAAAGAAAAGAAAACGAACCTTGAAGGTAAACGCGAGCACAACAGATGAGAAGAGGTTGATAGAAACGAGCGATTGAAATCTTTTAGGTTTCGAATGTGATGAATGATGAGAAGCGAGAGAAAGGGCGTATTTAAGGACTTCTTAAACCGACTCGTAGCGAACTAAAACCAATAGTTAAACGCCACGTGTACGCTTAACTCACACGGCAAGGCAAAGCATACCTTTCTTCACTAGAAAACAAGGCGCCTCTAGAATGTGCTCGGGTGCACGTTATTACCATGAATCGAGTTATCTAAAGCGTTGAAGTTGGGTTTTGCTGGGCCCACATATTCTTTTCTTCCCGTTGGATAAATCGCGAGCCTACGAGATTGAAGGCTACAAACAACCACGGGATCTGAGCCGAACCTAAGGGGATTAGTTGGTACTTGGTAGGCGTTATGTAACGCCGTTAAATGTGACGGAGTTAGCACAAAGTTGTCATTATCGTTTTCAATTTTTTGATTTATGAAGTCGGTGATGACCTCAATTTTTATTTTTTAGGAAGAGTATTACAACAATCATCAATTAATATCTATCTACAGTAAGCTACTATCATCAACTATATATATCACATTCTTAATTTTAAAAAAATATTTTATAATTTTTATATATAATAAATAGCAAGATTATTAAGATATTTTTATACTATATATTATACAAATATTAGGATAATTATTTTATTTTTAGATAAAATGCATATTCAATTCCAACTTGACTCTTTTCTTATAATTCTTTTGGTAATTCATTTTTATTAAAGTATTACATATATAAGCAATAAGGTTTATTTAGAGTAATAAGGTTTGGAGTCATATAAATCAACATGTATACTTAAAAACTTCCACATCATTACCATGTCATTAACCTATTTATATATTTTTTTTTGTAAAATATGTCAACCAAAAAAAATTGTTTCCTAACTAATGGATTATATTAGATAATCTTCCTATTTACCTGAATTAAAAATACTTACTTTATTTAATTTAAGCATTTACTTTAATTAACTCATAACTTTGTTTCTAGGGATATTATTTTTATTATTTTTATTTTTTTATTTAGAGTAATCGTGGATAGTATATTAGTATTTTTTGTGAACTGATTCTATTTTTCTTTTATTACCCTTATAAATAATTGGTTACATTTTTGTAGAAATGATAAAAACAAAACATTTTTTTGAGGTGACTTTTATAATTATTTCAAATATTGATTTAGAAATTATCTACTTTAATTTTTTGAGAATCTTAAACCATTTTTATAATTTACATAATTTAATTTATTACATATTACTTAATAAAAATATTTTAACCATATTAAATCACCTCAATCCCAACTTAACTCTTTTTTTCGATAATTCATTTGGTAATTCATTTTTATTAAAGTTTTTAAATCTTAAATTTTGATCAAATCTTAACAAATTCATTTCTTTCCATCAATAATATCCTTTCATCAAAAATCAAAATCGATGATATCTTCTTTAATTGTTTTCACAAAACCTAAATTATATTATTATTACAATTATTTTTATTATTATTAGATGAATTAGTTACTTCTAGTTTTTATTCGTATATTAGTTTATTGGTTGAGAGTTTGGATTCGTTTAAATTTGATATCAAACTTAGTTGAAGCCCCGTGATATTCACGGGATAATTTTACTAAAAAATTATACAATTCTACGATATTAATTTAAAATACTAAATATATTTATATAATATCATAATAAATTACGCAATACACAAGTTATTTTTTTTAGATTATATTCCATATTTTAATTGAATATATTTTTAAATATTTTCCAATATTTGTGGAGATATTGTCCAAATTTAGATTGAAATTATTAAAATATTGATTATACTTTTTATTCAATATTTTTCAATAATATTTTCTTATTTTTCTAGACGTTAATATGTATAAAATACTTGGTTTTTTTATAAAGACAATAATAATTACGATAGGTTATCTATAAAGCATAATATAATTTATTAAAATATTTTTTAAAGTTAATTTATTAAAATTATATATTAGGTGTTCTTATCTTTTACTCTATAATAATAAGAATGTTTGTAAATATAAAAAATACAATATAAAGATTAGTATAGAAGAGAACATTGTCCTTGATTTAAGAGATAAAATATAGAGAAAATTAGCTATGTATTATTTTGCAAAATTCAATCCATCTATAAAGTTGTTTTCCATTGAAACTGATAAATTCAATGTATTAATCAACCTATCATCCATATTAAATTACAAAAATACATAGATATAAAAAAATTTAAAGGTAAGGTGGGGCTAGATAAAAAAATATATTATATATTTAAATAAATAAAAAGGAAATTAAGAAAAATGTAATTTAAATTTTTTTTTATCAAAATTCAATTTAAGCAAGTATTCATCAAGATTTGTAAATTTTTCTTTTTTTTATCAAAGATTTGTAAAATCTTTAATATAAATGCATAAAAAGATAAAGAAAATATAATTTTATTAATTTAAATTAAAATTCGAATTTTTAATTTTTTTGATATTTATATATAATCTTAGTCATCAACATAAAATTATATCTTTTTCTCAAAATAAAAATATATCAACATAACAAAATTTATTATTTAAAATTATATCATTATATAGATATAAATTATATACTTGAAGCTCAAGCCTTGTTAAAAGATAAAAAAAATATATTAAGACCTTAAATCTTGTTAAGAGATAAAAATATTAAATTAATATGGAAAATATCATCTCTTAGGAATTTATGTATATAAAAATTATATAAATGTGTTATCTATTGTAGTAAACTAATACATAATCCATAAATAGAAAATTATATACATAAAAAATTATATAAGCATGTTATCTATTTAGTATATATAGAAAGAATATTATAAGTTGTTACAAAATTTATTAAATATATTTTTACATTAATTTATTCAAAAATGCCACGTGGCGCAAATTTTACAACAGACTTGGGTTCTGCTTTATAATGTATTAGGGTAGATTAGGGTAGATTGTCATATTATTTCAGCTTTAAAAATCATTTTATAAAATTATTGTTGATAGGGTTTCTTGACAACAAATAAATTTATAATCAAGACCCCGCTGAGTATAGGGAGGTCAGGATTGTTCCACAGGAAGCAAGGTTGTTCGTTTATCAACTACTTAAAAGCAAACAAAATCAAGCAAAATTACTCACAAGCAGCCTCGTTAACGACGTTGTCAGGGTCGTTAACGAACCACCGAACACAAAAAGACTCAACTAACGACCTAAATAAGTTCGGTACCAAGCCAAGTAACTCAGCAACGAAATTCACTTAAAATAATTCAAATAAAAACAATGATCTAGGACTAGGGACACCACAACATAGCCAAGCATATAAACTCGTAAGAAGAATAAATCATGCCTTTAAATAGATAGAGTCATCAACTTTCACTGACTATCAAGTAAATTAACCTACTTTCGCATCCTAATTCACTTAATTGCTTGTCTTGGATCTAAAGCTTGAAACTTTCGTATTCAAACAATATCAACCTTCAAGTTACTAACTTTCTCTTTCAATCAAGTTAAAAACTCAAATTACCTCAACTTGCATCTCGGTATAAACACAACAAACAATCTTGATAATAGATAAAAGGCATTCAACACACAATCTTACTTATCAAACATGCTCAATTATGCCGGGCTTAACCCCGATCCTAGAAAAGAAGACTACTCACTAATCATAACTACGAAACAAATAGACTCAATAAAAGAAATCATTGAAAACAAATTACTACTCAAAATAAAAACAAAATATTGTCTTACAGAAAAATCAGAAGAAACCGAAAATATGCAAATACCGAACCGAAATACTTGACTAACGACCCCGATAACTCTCGTCCACCGAGCTCTCAATCTCGACTCCGATCTTCTCTTTCTATCTTGGCTCTTCCTCTTCTCTCTACCACTTGCTTCTCTGCTTCGTCCCCCCCCCCCTTCTAAGCTAAATAAGAGGGCTATTTATACTAAAAAGGCTAAAAACTAATAAGGCTAGAAGATAAAAACTTTCCTAAAAGATAGAAATAAAACTCTAAAAAGATAGAAATAAAATCTAGAAAGATAACAAGACCTAAAATACATAATATAATAACCCTAAAAATCATAAAAAGATACTCTACCGACATGGAAAGAATTTCCCGCACATGATCGGTGAGTTATAAAGTCAACCCTCGAAATTTCTATCACGTGGCCTCGTTAACGAGCCCTCACAGCCTCGTTAATGAGCCTGGGCTTGGTTTCTTCCACACTTCATCTCGTGAATCTTGGACTTTGACTTCTCCATACTTGTATTCCTCCGTCTTTCACTGTAGCGCTCCAAATTCAGCTCCATATAGCACCTTTTCCTTGCTAAAACCTACAAAATACACAAAACAGAGTAGCTTCCATACTTTCTATGAAAATATGCAAAACTATCCAAAAACATACTAAACTAATCCTAAACTTATCAAAATTAAACCTAATAAACAAAGAAATCCTACTAAAAACTATACTAAAAACACGAACATCAAAATACCCCATACTTAGACTTGCTTGTCCTCAAGCAATCACTAAACAATAACCAAAACCAAACAAACATACTTATCAAGATATAGCCATCCTCTAAAAAGCAACATCTACACATGAGAAAAATATAGCAAAGGATATTTAACGTCATCACACATATATGCATCAAATAGACATAAGAAAATACAATCCAACCTCACAAGGGATATAATGTGTTTCACTCATCTCTCAAGTGTTTAGGCTTAGAATAACAACTCCCAACTCAATCCAATATGCAAAAACTCATAGAAATTGGAACTTATATCACCAATACTCTCCACCCAAGATTTGTCAAAACAAGCAAAAATCATCAAGAGAAACTTAGGCTCAATGAAAAACTTCATAGAAGCTTCCATTCGGCCGGGTTGTAACGGGGCTTGGTAAAGACAATAAGGCATGGAAATATTTTGGCTATGTGGTGCTAATAATATCCGGGAATCAAAGACTCCTAAAAACTCACATATACTCACCAAAACTCTCATAAAATAACCAAACTCACTCTCTCATTATGCACACTCATTTTACTCACCCAACATATCCTAGAAAGTCTCATAAGAACTAAAAGAACCTCTGATTTTATCTATAAACACATATGCACTTTAAACTTCCTTCTTCTCTTTTCGCTGCCTCGTTAACGAGCTCACTTCAGAGTCGTTAACGAGCTTCATCGTGTATTCCTTTTTCTTCTTTTTTTCAACTCCAACAAACAACTTTATTTTGTGCATCTTTTTTTTTTTATCAAGAGAACTTTCTTATTACAATTGAAACAAGAGACTTCCAATCTACCCTTCCCAACAATCCCTCAATCATAGCAAACATTATATGTCACTCCTCTTTTTTACACTTAACAAAAATACCTCTCCAATCTAAGTCCTAATCCCCGGATAGGGTCAAGCTTATCTCGGCTAGGGAACAATTTTGTGGAGCTAAAAATAAAGGCTTCAGGCTAGAATTGGCTATCAAAAGAAGGATCATGTAAAGGTGGATAAGGAATAATAGGGCTCATAAAAAAAATAAGTTCTCTATCATATGATTCTCACAAGTAATGAACTGTAAATCCCATACGGGTCTCAAGAAAATAGATAACCATCACAATTCCAAGAGATAATATGCATAAAGAGAGTAAATTATACAAGAAAAGAAAAGGAATTTATTATGTTCTCCCTATAAGGCCAAAAAAATTCCTCACTAGGTAACAATTTTGTTGGATTGTATCACTTATGCTATAAAGTATATGTGCTCAATTCATCAAGTGCTATCTTTTTCTAAAAACAATTTCAAGTTAAAAAAGAATTCCGGCTATACTTTTAAAGACATGCTTGCAAGGAATTATATGATTAAGCTAGCAACTACTATCATAGAACCTAAGAAAGGGATATCTATCAATTCTAAAATCATTTTTTTAATTTTTTCTCTTTTTTTTCCGATTTTTTTATATTTTTTTTATATTTAGAAACTAATCAAAACACATAAACACATAAGACAACAAGTTTTCTATTTTCTCCCACCCCATACTTAAAATTACAGTGTCCCCACTGTAAGAAAATAAGAAGAAGGAAAAGAAATAGAAAAGAAAACAAACAAATATAAAAATAAGAAAAAGAAAAACATAAGAACTTACAAAGTCTCAAAAGTGGAAAACAAGGAAAAACTTCATCTTCAGGCTGAATTACTAGTTTGGTGGAGGAAAGTAGTGCTCAAAGGTACCCATGAAGTCGTACATCGTCCTCCAACGCTCAGTATCATCCATCTCTCTCTGACGATGCCTCTCATCCTCCATCGACATGCGAGCAGAATAGACGGTCTCCCATCTGTCCATCCGTCTATGAATATGGTCCTGCTGGAGGTGAAGCTGTTGCATCTGAGCAAAAAGATCCTCGGCCCATGGTGGTGGCATACCCGATCCTGTGTACTCGGGCTGAGGAGGTGGTGGATAATGAGGCTGGAAATGATCTTGATACAACACCGGGTTGTATGGCATGATTCCATAGGACTGAGGGTCGGTAGGAGCTGGCGGTGGGTCGACAGAAGCTCTCGGTGCCTCGTTACCGAAGCTGGGTGCCTCGTGAGGAATGTAGGGAGGAGGCTGGAAATGGTCGTTAACGAGCCTGGTGGGCTCGTCAACAAGGAAGTTGCTGCCTAATACTTCTGTGTCGAGGTCTTCTTCCTCGAGGTTTAGCTCCTCAGTTCCTCCCTCGGTGTCGGCTTCTTCAGTGTCGTCGCCTACTACCTCAGTATCCTCATCTTCATCTTCATCTTCATCTGTTGCGTCACCTTCTCGCTCAAATCTTGTCTCACATGGCCGTAGTGATAGCTCATCCTCCGGCTTGGGCTCTAACGGGTAAGCATGCCCCGTCCACGCCTTGTACCAATTTGGTACGTAGAGTAACTCCAACTAGTCGAGGGTGGGCCTAACGAAGCGGTCTTGAACTTTTAATTTGAACCCTCCTTCGGCTTGAATGAAGATACTTGAGCTATACCAATAGCTCTTGTAAGGAGTTGAGCGTGGGCCGGTGTGTAGCGAGTGAGGTCAACTCCAAGGTCTTTAGCCAAAAGGCTAACCAAGTTGCCACACCAAATTTCCTTGGACTTGGTTGATTTCTCGACGTAGTAGAGCCATTCATACCCCAAATTCAAAGGGTCGGGCTCCTCGAAAAGGATGGTGCGGAGACAAGCAACTTCCGTCCTCGTTGGCCTGTTCAACTCTCTCTTCGGCCAAAACGTAGCGGCTAGGACTCGGAGAATGATCCTGAAGATGGGGTTGATGATGCTTGCCCCAGATAATGCCGCTGTGGAGGATTGTTCTTCCCCTGTGATGTAGCTCCATGTCCTAGTCACCCTGTAGTCTTTCAAACTGTATTCTCTAGACGGATTTGGAAGCTCTAGGATTGCGTTGAACTCTGCCATAGTGAACTCACGGCTCACGTTACCGAGCCGAAACCGGATTCGTCCCGCCGAAGTCTTCGATGGGAAGCTAGTCTCTAGAGTGGCCAAAAACTCGGATGTGAGGGTCGGAAAGTGTGGTAGATTCTCCTTCTTTAGGAGATGGGCTGCGCCAAGGATAAGGAAGGCCTCCTTGACGTCCGTGTAGATCCCCGTGTTTATAGCACTGGACTTCGAGAACCAACGGGTGTTGTGGTCCTTCTCTAGAATGGCACGGTATCGATGCGCTTAGCCTTGAGTACTCAAAATCACATTGTCCATGCGAGGTGGAGATGGGGACCTCTGGTTCCTTCTCTTCTTCTGAGCTCGGGTAGCGGGTCTTCTTGAACTTGCCATGAGATCTACAAAATAATCAAAAACTTTTCCAAGATAAGATCTACTCAAAATAGATAGGCAAGATACCCCATACTTGGTCTCGAAACAGACTTGGAATTTATTCGTCAACTACCCAATTGGGTCGTTTACGAATCTGGACTGGTTGTTGAATTTTGAGATTATGCAGGGTCGTTAACGAGCCTGGGTGGGTAGTTAACGAGCCGCCGAGAACCAAATCGCAGAATTCCGAGTTTTAATCTACTTTAAAAATCGAGCAAAAATCAAACATGCAATCCTCTATACTCCTCACTAGTCACACAATCGGACATACGCACCCCATACTTGCTCGATTACCCATCCCGCTCATGCTAAATTTACCCGAAATTTTGACATGCTAAGTTTAAAACTTGATACTATAACAAGAAAGATTCATGCTTTTCACAATCAACTTTTCTCAATGGAATATCTAACATGCATTTCCTTCTATAGATCTAGAATTACGAAGCAAAATCAAACTTGCATGGGCAAAAATCCAATCATGAACATCGATCCTCTATATGAACTCAATTCTAGACATGAAATTTCTACCCTAAATACCATAAATCATGCAATTTCGAGTTAGGGTTTAGAAAACATACCGGAGAACCGAGAAATTTGAAGAACAAGGGGTCAGAATTGGTTGAGTAACGAGCTCGGTGAAGGTTATCGAAAGCTCGGATCTTCGACGGTGGAGGGAAGGGTTTCCGGGCTTCGGTAACGACGATGGCTCGGTGATGGTTGGTGCGGGATTCCGATCGGTGGGTCTTAAGATTTTTGGTTGAGTTTTTGAGAAGGTTGGATTTGGGAGGATTTGAGGGTGAATTTTTGGAAGAGGTAAGAGGGTTATATAGGAGAGGGAAGGGATAGGAAGGGGTGGAGGGGGTGGCGGCTAGGGTAGTGAAAAAGATAGACTAGGTTAAAAAAAACTTACCTACCCGTTTGTTGAATCGGGTCGTCCGAACCGGGCCGTTAACGACCCTGGGTGGGTCGTTAACGAGCCACCGTGGCCTCTTGAAGTGATTTTCGATCTCTTCTCCTGCGTCTTGTTAGCTCAAGGTTTAATCCTAATTTCTATCCTAAAAACTACTAAAAAGAACTCAAAAGAAAGCTAAGGAAAAGAGTCTAAAAAGAAAAATCTAATTCTATACTAAAAAAGCGGGTTGCCTCCCGTAAGCGCTATTTTTAACGTCGTCAGCCCGACGTGCTCCTTTGACTAGGGTGGCTCCTGTGTAGCTATGTTGGGGTCTTGAGGTACCCCATACTTAGCTTTGCAGCTTTTGTGTGCTTGAGTTGCTAAATTTGGTCCCTTTTCTTCTATCAGTATGCCCGGTATTCCTACATGATGGTTAGTAAAATCCGAAAACCAAGGTGGTTTGGATTCCTCTGTAGTGCATATTATAGGGCATGGTGTAGGATCAACAGATAAGGAATGACCATCTTCAGCAGTTTCATAGTTAGAGTACTTACCTTGGTTGTATTCGGGCATGTGGGACTCGATGATTGGCCAGTGAGGCTCGGTAGGGACGGTTGAATCGAGTTCTGGTTGAGTCAACTCGATTTGTGCGATCGCAATTGGGTCATTGGCATTTTGATCCAAGTTGATTTCCACCCGTTCCTCTCCAATATCAAAGTTGAGGAGTCCCTTCCGCACATCAACTCTTGCACCTGCTGTAGCTAAAAATGGTATGCCCAGAATTATGGGGACATGAGGGTCTTCAGGCATATCAAGGACGATGAAATCATTTGGTATAAAGAATTTCCCGACTTGAATAGGATAGTCATCCACGACTCCTGTGGCCTTGACACATGATCCATCTGCCATGTACAGATTCATATCTACTGGCTCTAGTGGCCCCATATTAGCTTTATACCAGATTGAGAGAGGAACTAAACTACCACTGGCGCCCAGATCACATAAAGCCTTGAACTTGTGGTTGCCTATGCCGATTGTTATTGCAAATCTCCCTGGTCCCCTAATTTTTCCGGTAGAGCTATTGATCTGACTTCATCCTGCAGCTCTGTAATGGATCTTTTCCTACTAAGAATATCTTTCAAAAACTTTGTGTAAGCCGGTATTTCGCTTAGGGCCTCAGCGAATGGGATGGAAATATTAATGCCCTGAAGAATCTTTACGAAACGCTTGAACTTACTCTCAGTAGAGTCCATAGATTTCTTAGTTGGAAATGGAAGAGTTTTCACAATTCTCGGAACCAAGTTTGGCTTGAGAGGTGGTGCTACCGGGTCGTTACTGGGGTCATCAGGTGACCTCGGTGGGTCGTTACCGACCCTGATGGGGTCGTTAACTACCCTGGAGTTGAGAGGAATGCTCGGTCTAGAAAACTTACCTGGGGTAGGGTCGTCAGGAACCCTCGGAGCCTCGTCACCTTGGTATATGGGCTCGTTATTTGCCCTCGCTGGCTCGTTAACGAGCTGTTTGGTGACGTCCTCTTCCTCCTTTTCTTCAACTTGGACTCGCTCCGGCAATGTCTTCCCGCTCCTAAGGTGCACCGCTGCTATTTGTCCTCTAGGGTTCTCCTCGGGGCGGCCCGGGAGTTGCCCTTGTGGTCTTGGAATTTGGGCAGCGAGGTTCCCTAGTTGAGAATCAACACTCTTCTTCCATATATCAAACTCTCCCCATCTTTTATTTTGTTGGTTCAGGTTGGCTTGAACTTCGTTAACCTTGTTGGTCACTTCGTTAACTTTGTTGGTCACGCCGTTAATGCCTTTCTGTAATCCTTGAACCCATGATGGTGGCTCCTGATGTCCTGGAGGTCGATAAGGTGCAGGTCGTCTATCTGGTGGAGGCATTGCATAGTTTTGATTGGTATTCTGATTGCCCCATGCCTGATAGTTGTTCAACCTGTCATTATGGCTAGGCTGGTTCCTGTATGGTCCTCTCATATAATTCATCTCAGCTATTGTCTCAGCGGGTCTAACCTGCTCTATGTTAGTGCAAGCAGAAGTACTATGTGCAGAAGAACCACATTCTTGACATGATTGAGAGGATTTCAGAAAACTTACCTGCTTCTTCAGACGGCTGACCTCATCTTGCAAGAATTGATTTTTAACATCCGGGTCAACTTCGTCTCGGTTAGGCATGTAGAGACGTTTCTGAGGCTGTGGAGTCTGCTGGGTTCCATACATGGCATCGTAATTGGAAAGCTTATTCAACAGTTCCCATGCCTCCGTCGGATTCATCTCTATAAAACCGCACGCGGTATGCGTGTTGATGCGGTTCTTGGTCTCTGCGCTGATACCCTGGAAAAAGATTTCTTGCAAAACATATAAAGGTTGCCCATGAGTGGGGCACTGTCTAAGCATCTCTTTGAATCTTTCCCATGTTTCAACAAAGGTTTCATTAGGCAGCTGGTGATAGGAGGTGATGCGTTTCCTCAACTCCGTTGTCTTAGCAGGGGGGAAGAACTTTGTAAGAAATTGATCGTACAAAGCTTTCCAAGTCTTGATAGACTTAGAAGGTAGGCTCTCCAACCAACTCAGTGCCTTTCCAGTAAGAGACCACCTAAAAGCTTTTAACAGAACATATTCAAGTGAGACACCTTTAGCAGCTATGGTGTCACATAAATCAAGAAAGTTTTTAATATGCTCCATAGGGCACTCAGTAGGTTTCCCTTCAAACTGAGCCCGTTTAATCAAGGATATGAATTGAGACTTGATCTCAAAGGGTTTCTCTATCGCAGGAAGCACGATTGGAGATTCTGGCACCCTCACTTCTGGATGCATGTACTGTTTGGCATTCCTTGGATAGGCATTAAGCTCCTCTTGTAGACGAGCATTAGCAACTCGTTGACGCTCAGCCTCTGCAGAAGCGCCTTCTTTCTCAGTTTTCAATGCCTCCATCTGATTTCAGAGGTCTTCCATTTGAAGAGCCATCTCTTCCGGTGTGGCCATGGCTCGGTTTTCTCGGAGTCTATGGTGCAAGGAACGTTCGGGTTCTGAGTAATAACCAGTGTTGTCAAACTCGAGCCTTCGTCGTCCTACCGGCATACGCTGAGAAATCAAACAATATCACTTAATTGCTTGTCTTGGATCTAAAGCTTGAAACTTTCGTATTCAAACAATATCAACCTTCAAGTTACTAACTTTCTCTTTCAATCAAGTTAAAAACTCAAATTACCTCAACTTGCATCTCGGTATAAACACAACAAACAATCTTGATAATAGATAAAAGGCATTCAACACACAATCTTACTTATCAAACATGCTCAACTATGCCGGGCTTAACCCCGATCCTAGAAAAGAAGACTACTCACTAATCATAACTACGAAACAAATAGACTCAATAAAAGAAATCATTGAAAACAAATTACTACTCAAAATAAAAACAAAATATTGTCTTATAGAAAAATCAGAAGAAACCGAAAATATGCAAATACCGAACCGAAATACTTGACTAACGACCCCGATAACTCTCGTCCACCGAGCTCTCAATCTCGACTCCGATCTTCTCTTTCTATCTTGGCTCTTCCTCTTCTCTCTACCACTTGCTTCTCTGCTTCGTCCCCCCCCCCCCCTTCTAAGCTAAATAAGAGGGCTATTTATACTAAAAAGGCTAAAAACTAATAAGGCTAGAAGATAAAAACTTTCCTAAAAGATAGAAATAAAACTCTAAAAAGATAGAAATAAAATCTAGAAAGATAACAAGACCTAAAATACATAATATAATAACCCTAAAAATCATAAAAAGATACTCTACCGACATGGAAAGAATTTCCCGCACAGGATCGGTGAGTTATAAAGTCAACCCTCGAAATTTCTATCACGTGGCCTCGTTAACGAGCCCTCACAGCCTCGTTAACGAGCCTGGGCTTGGTTTCTTCCACACTTCATCTCGTGAATCTTGGACTTTGACTTCTCCATACTTGTATTCCTCCGTCTTTCACTGTAGCGCTCCAAATTCAGCTCCATATAGCACCTTTTCCTTGCTAAAACCTACAAAATACACAAAACAGAGTAGCTTCCATACTTTCTATGAAAATATGCAAAACTATACAAAAACATACTAAACTAATCCTAAACTTATCAAAATTAAACCTAATAAACAAAGAAATCCTACTAAAAACTATACTAAAAACACGAACATCAATTATCAATACATATGGGTCCCGTATTTTTTTTTTGTAAACTTTAAATTCCTAATCTAAAAGTTTAATTAGTATGTATGTTCTTTGGAGTTTGGTTCAAATGAAACAAACTCTTATCCTAAAACGTGAAACGAATGCACTTTTTCTAGGTCGTAGTGCACTTTTCATAAAAAAGAGCATTCCTAAAATACTAAAAGTAAATCCGAAAAAGTGCATTACAAAAAGTACGAAAAGTGCACTGCAAAGTACGAAAAGTGCAAATCCGAAAAAGTGCACTACTAAATAAGAAAAGTGCACTACGAACTAGGAAAAGTGCATTCGTTTCAAGATAAAAATTCGTTTCAGGATAAGAGTTTGTTTCGTTTGAACCAAACTCTATTTTTTGGTATTAGTTCTATGAAATTACAAATGACAACCAATTATAAGTTGAACATTTTTTGTAACAAGAGGGCTGAATAAACGACATATATACTACTTTTATTAAATGATAATAATTAATCATTTTCATCCCCATTTTTATCCATAGACTAACAAAACCTTGGGAAATGTGAGCAGGTAAAGCAAACATAGTTACCATAGTTATTTTCGCTATTAAAGGTATTTCTTAAATTACTGCGCATTTATTATTATTTTTATTATTTTCCATATTATTAAATATATGGTAGTTGTGCAACTTAATGGAAGATTCTATCATTCAAATATGATGGAATTAAATTTGGAGAAGGGGGGAATATTCCTAACTTGAGCTCTAAGCAATTTGAGTAGCCCTGGAAAATATAGAAAGTCGACCCCCCTGATCTCCTTCTTCCATTATAAATACACGCCCTAGGCGTGTATGGAGAACCACATGTGCATATCGGCATATTCTGAAAACTTGAACAGGCTAATACTCGCTTAGCTCGACTGTTCAGGGATTCGCCGTTTTCTCGTTGTACCTCGACGCTCGAAATGACAGATCGCCCTATTGACTTAGGCATCGGAGGTGAATTAGGGGGTCCCCGCCCCTTGTGTCCATTGTTTTCCAGGTTTTAGGTCAGAAGATTGGGCGTGGAGCTGAAGAGGAAGGAGTTCATAATTAGTGCATTAAAGGCGGAATTTTTGTGCACTAACAATTGGCATCGTCCGTGGGGAACGAGTACTCGATCCGCGCAATTATGGTGTTGGAATTGATCCTTGAAAATCAAGAAGTCGTCTTTGGAGACTCTGGGGCATCGTCGATAAGCGAAATCACGCGAACCACCGCGATCGCGGTTCGACAAGCGACGACGAATTTTTCGAAAATCGCTCGGAAAATCGAGACCTAATGCAAATTGATCAGACTAATTCCGATAATCGCTCGGAAGGTCAGACATTTGTGCCCGAAAACGACTTGAACCGTGACCCGGCCCCTCTAGCTAGTACTGCTGTTCATCGCACAGACCGTTCGGGGCCCGAGTCGAGCGATGAAATCGTCAGTCGTGGTACTTCAAGGTCTGAATCGATTGAATTTGATCAAGCTTGGGAGTCGGCAATGCGTGTTGCTGAAAAAGAGAACAATCGAAGGGTTCGAGAGCAAGGCGAATCGGTCCAAGCGATCGCAATCGCCGAACAGAACCGCTCCCGCAATTTAGAAAATCGCGACTGTGGGCTGCGTATTTTCGAGCCTTCTCTCTATATTCGCGAGCCAAACCCTAATTTGGTTAGCCCTCGTCTAGAGCAAGGCCAATCTAGTCGTTCCGGGTCTAATCTCGTTGGAGGTGACAATCGCATCATCTTGTCATCCGCTCCAAACGGCAGGAATGGGGCATCTTCGACCGCCGGAGATGAAGAAGAAGACGAGATCACCCATGCTTTGACTACTACTCTAAGAGAGAATGAGAAGTACCAAACTAGGTGTGCAGAGGCTGAATCCCATTTGGAGCATGCCCTAGAAGAAGTCGCCAGGCTGAAGCGCTCCTTGGACAAAATTCAAGGGAAGCGCCCCATTGATGAGTCGGAAATTGAGAGGACTACTCGAAGACTTCCAAGTGTTATTGAATTCACCGATAACTGACGTAGTACTTAATCGATCAGTTCTGACGAATCAGGCGAGATCCAGATGGATTATGATAGCGACATGAGAGCGCCAAGAAGTCGGCGAAGGGACCATCACCACGAGTCACTAGACCTGGGTCCGGTTTGTAAATCGGCGGTTCCGGTTCTCCCTAAACATGGAACCGGAACCGAGCATGGGCCGGTTCCCCGGTTCCGGTTTCCGTCGATTCCGGTGCCGGTTTCTCCCGGTTCCGGTTCGGAGCCGGGCATTTTTTTTAAAAAAATAAAAATAATAATCCCAGCCACACCGCGATCGCGGTATGCACACACCGCGATCGCGGGTGACGGACCGCGATCGCGGTCCCAAAAAACAGAACCTTTGTTTTTTGAACAAAGTCCAAACCCGCGACCGCAGCCTGAGGGCCGCGATCGCAGTTTGGATTTTGGCCCAAAACCGAGCTTGGAGATTGAACTAAGGCGATTAAGGCTTGTTCTTCAAAACAAAAAAAGTTGGATAATTAAAGGGCTTGGACTTAAAATTAAGTTGCCTACATATCCTCTCGGGGTTATAGAGGAATCAAAGCCCACGTAGTTCTCTTACCTTTCGATATTTATCCCCGCTTAGCTTACCATCTACGTCGATCCATCCGAAGCACTTTGGGATTGGGACTCATCGTCTTGGCCGTCCGAGTCGAAAGTTTCAGATACCTCCGTCTTTTGTTGACGAATTTCCGCCATCTTCCAATCACATACGCACACTTGGGCTTCCAAAACATCAGGCTTTAAACTAGATTGTTTTGCGTCAAGGACGTGTCCTCCTTCGCTAAATGTTTGCTCTACCGATACGGTTGAGGCGGGAACAACAAGCACTTGAGCCGCGATCTTGACCAAGGTTGGGAAAGTCTTCTTGTAGGTCTTCCACCAAGCTAAAATATCAAATTCTCCTTCACCAAACTCAAAGTGGGTTGTTAGATATGTTTCAAACTCCGCATTCGAGCTCGAATGTCTCGGTTTCTTGGTAAGGGTATGCAAAAGATTAGCCCCTCACCTTTTAGTAGCACCGAGGGCACTCGAGCTTGAAGAGGAGGATGAATGTGGAGGTAATGGAGAAGAACTAACACTAGATGAATATTCGATAATCAATTCCTCAATTGATCTTCTAACTTTACTAAGTATATCCCCAACACTAGCAATATCATCATTAACATCCAACTCTAATGCATCATAATAACCATTCAAAAACATTTCTAAACCACTCATCTTAAATCTAGGATCAAACACACAAGCAACAAGATAAATATCGGGGATAACTTTATAATAGTTCAACCATTTCACTTTCATAGCATCAATATCACCACAAAGTTCGGGGTGATGAAACCCGAAATAAACCGTCGCTAGAAGACAAGAAACGAGATTCTTTATTCGATTGTGCAAACACTTGCTCTTTATTTATTGTTTTCTTACAGCGAGGTTATAAATTACGAGATTACAAACAAACAAGTCTTACAAACAAGCGAGGTTTACACCCTAGACCTCCTAAGAGTATTCGAGATCTCGATCTAACTAGGTTCGAGATCTCCTAATCGCTATGAGATTCTATCACCCACAGGCCAGTTGATGGACTCTGGTGACGAGGTTGAGTTTTGAGTTTGAGCGTGGTGATGAGGGCTTGCGAGATGATGCAACGAGGTCTTTGGTGTGAGCGAAGGCTCTCTGTGTGACTTGAAGTCTTTTTGTGGACTTCACTTGTCTGTAGCGAGGTCTTTTGACGATGATTCAACACGTCGATCTTCAACGAGCAAGATAGTTCTTGAGTTCAATATGTTTTTCGACCTTTTTCTACTTACGAGGTTCTCCTCTATTTATAGAGAGTTGAGGAGCCGAGTTTTGGTGTTTGCTCGATGTGGGACGCCCGAGATCAGGGCTTCTGATTGGTCCGGGGTGAGGCAGCCGATGATTGGTTGGGAGAACGGCGACAGCTGAGTGGTTCAGACGGGCGAGGGTGTCAGCTGAGTCGGCAACGAGGTTTAGACCTCGTTCCCGAGGCCATATAAGACCTCACGGTGATAAGGATTTTGTTTAATTTAAAGATGGGTTTGGTTATGGGCCCCAGAATCTACCTTGGGAGTCCCGTCGGGTCTGTTTATTCCTCGTACCCCGGGCCCACTTCATGTTCTACCATTTTGAGCACCATCACAAGCCTATGGCCTGGGGACCTCGTCCCGAGGACCGCAGGTCATATATACGAGGGGCATTTGGTTCACCAAACCCGGGGTGCGGGGTTCGTACTTTTTAGGATTGCGAGATGCGAGGTCTAGAGGTTGGGTGGATATCCCGTGAGGAATTCTCTTGCGAGGTGAATATCTGCGAGGCTTAACACTTGGATATTTTCTTTCGTTCATGCGTGTGGCGACTTCTGGGCCGGTCTCCCAGCGTCTCACTATTGGGCCTCTAAAGATGTATTAGGCCCAATAAGCCTTTCGGGAACGGGGGTGGGCCCAAGTTCGCCTCCTTTAAAAGCGTCTCTTCCACGCCTCCTCAACTCTTCATCTCCATCTTCTTCCTCACGTACTCTCTCTCTCTTGTTCTTCCGCTCCTTCAGCCCACAGTCGACGGTTTTCTCGAATGTTTCCAGGAACGCCACCGGCCTCTCCGCGCGAATCTCCAAGCAAGTAAGTACCCGACTCCCTTCTTTTTTGTGTTCTCGGCGTTCCCCTTTTTCTCTCGCCGCCCTTTGCTCCGGTAGGAGGAAGACGTTCCCCGACGTTTCATGTCGGTGCCATGGCGGCGAAAAGGAGGGGGCGAGGGCGGGGCTCGTGCCAGGGCGATGCTTTTGACTTTTTCTTTTCTGCGTTTTTATTTTTCTTCTTCCTTATCGATTCGTGCCCTAGAGTGCGATGGTTTTTCTCTGGCGTTTTGCGCCGATGTCGCGGCGACGAGACGGAGAGGGCGAGGGCGGTGCTGGCGGTGCCGGTGGTGTTCTCGAACCCTTTGTGTGCCAGCCGACGGTTGGGTTTCCTCGATCCCCTCTTTTTTGAAAATCAAATTTCTCGGAAGGCCAAACGTCATGATGTCTGACTGACGGGATGTTTGGCCTTCCACCGTTGGCTTCCTTTCCACCCTCTCCCTTTTTGGCGCTTCATATTCTTCCTAAGGCGTCCCACCTGTCAGAGTAGCCCTAGGGTGCCACGTGCCCTTCCCCTCCTATCACCTCGCGATTTCTTTCTCTTGTGGTTTTGTTCGATGTCTCAAAGCTTCTTCTTTTCCAGGTGTTCTCCTTTTGTGGCCTGGATGTCGCTCTTTCATGCCTAGAGGAGCTTCTTTGAGCCCTCCACCAGGCTTCGTGTTTAAAGTTCAAGAGAGGTTCTACGAGGAGGCATCTGAGACCGTAGGGAGTGTCGAGACTAGTGACTCTCAGAACCCGAGGTCTCCCTCGCTGGTTTTCAGCGACCCTTCCTCCAGTGATTCCGACGTTTCCGTTAATTCGCGCTTCTCCCAACTTCGCGCATCATCTAGTGTCGAAATGGCCTCGTCTTCGATTTCTGATGAGGAAGTGGCCGGTTTTATTACGAGGTCGTCCGACTCCAATGATCTGGCGAGCTTTTTTGCGGAGCATATCACCGATGCCGTGTACAGCGTTCCGCCCGTCCTCGAGGAGCGGATACCCATGTTCCCGGACTCGAAAAGGACCTTTCTACCCGAGGGGGTGCCTATGGTTCTGAAGTCGGAAGACCTCGCGAAGATCGCCAAGAACTTCGCTTGGCTCGAGGGATTGAGTTAGCGCTTCCCGAAGGGGAGGGCTGCTCCTTGGCGCTATACGAAAGGTGCGTGGTCGTGCACCTGCCCGGTCTCCAGGCCGGCTTCAGGCTACCTTTGGCCTCGCACATTGTCAACTTCTTGTGGGCCATGCACGTCTGCCCCGCGCAGCTGTTTCCCAATGTGTGGAGGCTCTTGTGTGCCTACACCCTTCGCAGCCACGAGCTCGGGGACGGACCTGACCTCGATACCATGTTGAGCTTATTTTTAGCGAGGAGGGAACACGAGTCTTGCCTCGTCAATCTCAGCCTGCCTGGTCTTAAGATTACCACGACCCCCTCGAACGTTGGGCTGTGGAAGAAGAAATGGTTCTTGGTCCGGGACCCTACCGGGAGGTACCTCAACTTCCCCACAGCCCCGGACAACTTCGTCCGGCCCAAGGGTACACAAAAAGTTGACGAGCTCAAGGCCCGATACGCCCCGGTGCGTCAGGAGTCGTTCTAGGAGTACTTGTCACAGGACCGGCTTGAGCGGGCCGGCCTGAGCCTTACCCTTCCACCCCGCGAGGGCGAAGAGGGTACTTACTTTCCCTTTTGTTCCTTGTCTTCGTTACTTGCTTTTGGTTTTGGGCAACGCCTGGCCCCAGGGGGAAACCTCGCTTATCGAGTGATGACCACGAGCCTCGCTCGGGTCATACTGTCTTGATTGTTTGTGGAGTTCCGCTCTTTGCTTTTTATCTAACTTGCTTTTTCTTATATTTTTGACAGTGGACCTTTTCAACGCTCTGACCTCGAGGGCGCATGGAAAGAAACCTGCGACCTCCACCTCCCAGGTTCCTCGGGCCCCAAAGGCCTTCGTGGTGAAGGAGTCGACACCTTTGGCGAGGCCGCCAGCCCCGCCATCGAAGGTGACACCCCCGCCGCCAAAGGCGCCGAGGGTGAAGACTACTGAGGGGGTTTCGTCCAGGGGGACGTCGCCAGGACGTCCTCCCAAGTCCCCCGAGGATCCGGCGATGGAGCCGGATCCAAAAGGAAAGAGGCTGAGGTTCCCGCCCGCCAAGACAAGAAAAAGAAGCACAAGGGGGACAGCCAAAGGGGCACCTCGGGGGGGGGGGGAGATGGCCACTCGCCCAGGTCCCGTGAGCCGGGTTATCTCCGCCGATGGCCCTCCCGCCGAGAAGTTCCACTGTTCGGACCCGCCCGGGGTGTGCCCAAGGATTGGGACCGGGCAGACTGGAAGGAGGAGGTTGCGTGGGCAAACAACCTCTTGGAGGCCGCCCTTAATGACGAGGCCCTCCGTTATTCGGCGATGGTATGCCTTTCTTTTTCGAGGTTGTTCTTTCTGTTGGTTTCATGCTTATTCTTTTTTAACGCGTACCTTTTTTTATTTTTTCAGCATCACTTCTTCGACAACTACAACTGCAGTCGCATCGCCCTCCTCCACAAGATTGTGGACAAGCTGGAGGCGAAGCTCAAGGCCCGCGACGCCGAAGTCGAGAAGAAGGGAAAGGACCTCGCGGAGGCCGAG
Organism: Fallopia convolvulus; assembly: GCA_964016875.1. Taxonomy (NCBI): domain Eukaryota; kingdom Viridiplantae; phylum Streptophyta; class Magnoliopsida; order Caryophyllales; family Polygonaceae; genus Fallopia; species Fallopia convolvulus. The sequence goes on along the minus strand of OZ024726.1, from coordinate 49,508,663 downwards.
AAGCGAATCCGAGCCGCGAAGATTGCGGCGGCGGATGAGTCAAGGATGCCGCCAGGGCCAGGGAGGAGGCGAAGAAGGCCAAGGAGGAGGGGGAAAGGGCCAAGGGGGAGGTTAGGGGTCTTAAGGACGAGGTTGGGGATCTCAAGGACGAGATCAAGGAGCTCCGGAGTAAACTATCTGCGGAGCACAAATTTTTTAGGGAGAAGGAAGCGGAGCTCCGGAAGGCCGAGGAGGAGATCAGCAGCCTCCGATAGCGCGTTAATGAACTTAACGAGGAGTTGGAGGCTGCGGGACCCAAGTACGTGGCGTCTACGAAGTATAAGGAAGAGTTGCTGGGCAGCGTGAACAAAATGTTCCGGCAGGCCGTCCGCATGGGTGTCAGGTAGGCGGTCGCGAAGTACGGGCCTATCGATCCTCGCATTACTTTCTTTAACCCCAACTACGCACTGACCATGGGGGAGGAAACTGGGGAGGAGCCCGAGGGAGAATGCGAGTTCTTCCTCAGAGAGGATGGGACTGTGGCCACCGAGGCGCCTCCCGCGGAGGACCTCGACCAGGGAGGCTCGGACCCCGCCGCCGCAGATCCTCATCTTGTGACGGACGTGCCAAGCTCCAAGCCTGATGCGACCTCTGCCTCGCCCGTTCGCCAGATCCCCACGGAACCTGCCGCCGAGACCTCGAAGGAATGAAGGATGCCCTCTTATGTAGTTTGTGTTTGTTTTTGTATTTTCGGTATTTTGGTGGCCCCGACGGGGTCTGTAATTATGACACTTCGACTCTCGTGGCCTTATTTTATTTAACTTTCTTTGTTTTATGGTTGTGTTCCGTGTTTCTTATTTTAGTTTACTGTATATATATCCCGATCCAACCCCATGGCTCAAGTGTCACAACATTTGTGGCACGCTCGGGCCACATCGGGCGCTTGTTTTATGCCGCGGTTCCGAGCCTCGCTCGGATCGCGCATGATTGTTTTTACGCCAAGATCCCGAGCCTCGCTCGGATCTCGCATGATTGTTTTTATGCCAAGATCGCGAGGCTCGCTCGGATCTTGCATGATTGTTTTTATGCCAAGATTACGAGCCTCGCTCGGATCTCGCATGATTGTTTTTATGCCAAGATCGCGAGCCTCGCTCGGATCTTGCATGATTGTTTGTATGCCAAGATCATGAGCCTCACTCGGATCTCGCATGATTGTTTTTATGCCAAGATCACGAGCCTCGCTCGGATCTCGCATGATAGTTTTTATGCCAAGATCACGAGCCTCGCTCGGATCTCGCATGATGATTTTTAATTGTTTCCAACCCCAAGCGGAAAGCGAGGGGTGGAATTCGCAACTTAAATCCGAGAATCTCCAACCCCAAGCGGAAAGCGAGGGGTGGACTTCGCAAACTTAAAATCGAGAATCTCAAACCCAAGCGGGAAGCGAGGGGTGGACTTCGCAAACATAAAACCGAGAATCTCCAACACCAAGCGGGAAGCGAGGGGTGGACTTCACAACTTAAATCCGAGAATCTCCAACCCCAAGCGGTAAGCGAGGGGTGGACTTCGCAACTTAAATCCGAGAATCTCCAACCCCAAGCGGTAAGCGAGGGGTGGACTTCACAACTTAAAACTGAGAATCTCCAACCCCAAGCGGGAAGTGATGTTCGTGTTTCTGGTATAGTTTTTAGTAGGTTTTCTTAGTTTGTTAGGTTTAGTTTTAGTAGTTTTAGGGTTAGTTTTGTGTGTTTTTGGATGGTTTTGCATATTATGTGAAAAGTATGGAAGTTACTCCGTTTTGTGTCTTTTTATAGGTTTTAGCAAGGAAATGGTGCTTTTTGGAGCTGAATAGAGTGCTATGGTGAAGGACGGAAGAATACAAGATAAGAGAGTTGAAGTCAAGAGTTCTAGAGAAGAAGTGTTGAAGAAGCTAACTCCAGGCTCGTTAACGAGGCTGTAAAGGGTCGTTAACGAGGCTTAAAGATAGAGTTTTTCGAGAGTTCGATCTTATGATTACCGACCCTGTGCGGAAATTCGTTCCGTGTCGGTAGGATTTTTAATGAGTTTTTAGGGTTATTATATTTTGTATTTTAGGTTTTGTTATCTTTTAGGTTTTATTTCTATCTTTTTAGAGTTAGTTTCTATCTTTTAGGAAAGTTTTTATCTTCTAGCCTTTTTATTTTGATAGCTTTATTAGTATAAATACCCTTCTTTTCTATCTAGGGGGGAGGGAGGGGTTCGGACGTGTTCGAGAAGGAGAGAAGCCGAGAGAGAGAGACGAGGCTAACGAGGGTGAAAGCTTATGTCGTTAGGTGTGTTTTCGATTCGGTGTTCTTGTTCTTTTCGGGTTTCTTCTGAATTCTGTAAGACGATTATTTTCTTATTAATTTGAAGTAGTTGTTTTGTTTTCAATGTTTTCTTATATAGAAGTTGTTTGCTTTATAATTATGAGTAGTGAGTAGTTTTCTTATCTAGGGTCGGGGTTAAACCCGGCATAGTTGTGCATGGTTTGATGAGTAAGTAGATTGTGTTGAATGCCTTTTATCTATCTTTAGATTGCTTGTTGTGTTTATACCTAGATGAGAATCGAGGTAATTCGAGTTTTTAACTTGATTGAAAGAGAAAGTTATAGACTTGAAGGTTGATATTGTTCGGCAACGAAAGTTTCGAGCTTTGGATCCAAAACAAGTGATAGGTGAATTGGTTTATGAGAATGAATTGATTTGCTTGCTAATCAGTGAAAGTTGATGAATTTATCTATTTAAAGGCATGATCTTTATCTTCTTATGAGTTTATGTGCATGGCTATGTTGTGGTGACCCTTGTCCTAGATATTTGTTTTTATTTGAATTTCTTTGGTTGTATTCGTTACTGAGCTCGCGACCTCGGTACCGAATCTGTTTTAGGTCGTTAGTGTGTGTTAGTAGTCTACCCAGGTTCGTTAACGACCCTGAAAAAGTCGTTAATGATGTTGGTCGTGTGTGTGATTGTGTTGCTTTATTTGTTTTATTTTTGTTTAGTAGTTCGATAAACAAACAACCGTGCCTCCCGTGGAACGATCCTGACTCCCCTATACTTAGCGGGGTCTTGACTACAAATTTATTTGTTGTTAAGTAAATCCCTATCAACAAATTGGCGCCGTTGCCGGGGAAGCAACAGTGTTTGTTTTTTTATCCGTGGGTCTGGGAATAGCCCGACCCCGTTTTTGTTTTTAATTTTTGTTTTCTTTGTCTGTTTTCTCAGCGTATGCCAGTTGGACGTCGAAGGCTCGAATTTGACAACGCCGGTTATTCTTCTGAACCTGAACGTTCCTTGCATCGTAGACGCCGAGAGAACCGAGCTATGGCTACGCCCGAGGAGATGACTCGTCAGATGGCTGAACTACAGAGGCAGATGGAGGCATTGAAGACCGAGATAGAAGCTGTTGCTGCCGAGGCTGAGGGTCAACGAGTCAACAGTGCTCGTCTACAGGAAGAGCTGAATGCCTATCCGAGGAATGCCAAAGAATACACGCATCCAGAACTGAGGGTGCCAGAGTCTCCAATTGTGCTTCCGCAGATACAGAAACCATTTGAGATAAAGTCTCAATTTATATCCTTGATCAAGCGGGCTCAGTTTGAAGGGAAACCTTCTGAGTGCCTTATGGAACATATTAGGAATTTTCTTGATTTATGTGACACCATAGCTGCTGAAGGTGTCTCACTTGAATATGTTCTGTTAAAAGCTTTCAGGTGGTCTCTTACTGGAAAGGCCCTGAGCTGGTTGGAGAGATTGCCTTCTAAGTCTATCAGGACTTGGAAAACTTTGTATGATCAATTTCTTACAAAGTTTTTCCCTCCTGCTAAGACAATGGAGTTGAGAAAACGCATCACCTCCTATCACCAGCTGCCTAATGAGACTTTTGTTGAAACATGGGAAAGATTTAAAGAGATGCTTAGACAATGCCCCACTCATGGGCAACCTTTATATGTGCTCCAAGAAATCTTTTTCCAGGGTATTAATGTAGACACGAAGAACCACCTCAACACGCATACAACGTGCGGTTTTATAGAGATGGAACCCACGACTGCATGGGAATTATAGGATAAGTTGTCTAACTATGACGCCATGTATGACACCCAGCAATCTCCCCTGCCCCAAAGGCGTCTCTACATGCCCAACAAGGAAGATGTTGACCCCGATGTCAAAAATCAGTTTCTGCAAGACGAGGTCAACCGCCTGAAGAAGCAGGTAAGTTTTCTGATATCCTCTCAATCTTGTCAAGAGTGTGGTTCTTCTGCTCATAGTACTTCTGCTTGCACTAACATAGAGCAGGTAAGAGCCGCCGAGACATATGCTGAAGTGAACTATATGAGAGGCCCATACAGAAACCAGCCTAGTACTTTTGACAGGTCAAACAACTATCCAACATGGGGCAGCCAAAATCCGAATGCCAACTATGCAGCGCCCCCACCAGATAGAAGACCTGCACCATATCGACCTCTAGGCTATCTAGAGCCACCATCATGGGTACAAGGGTTACAGGAAGGCATTAGTGGAATCCAAGCCAACCTTAACAATCAAAACAAAAGATGGGGAGAGTTTGATATATGGAAGAAGAATGTCGACTCCCAACTAGGGAACCTGGCTGCATAGATTCCAAGACCAAAAGGGCAACTTCCGGGCCGTCCTGAGGAGAACCCTAAAGGACAAATAGCAACGGTACACCTTAGGAGCGGAAAGACACTACCGGAGCGTGTCCAAGCTAAAGACAAGACTGAAGAGGACGCCACGGTTCAGCTCGGTAACGACCCAGCGAGAGTGAGTACCGAACCAGCACACCATGGTGACGAGGCGCCGAGGGTACCTAACGACCCTAGTCCAGGTAAGCTCTCTGATCCGAGCCCTCCTCTCAATCCCAAGGTAGTTAACGACCCTATCAGGGTCGATAACGACCCGCCGAGAGTACCTAACGACCTTAGTGTCGACCCGGCAGCATTACCTCTCGAACCTAACTTGGTTCCGAGAATGGTGAAATCTCTTCCTTTTCCTATTAAGAAATCAAAGGACTCTCTTGAAAGTAAGTTCAAGCGTTTCGTAAAGATTCTTCAGGGCATTAATATTTCCATCCCATTCGCTGAGGCCCTAAGTGAAATGCCGGCTTACACGAAATTTTTGAAGGATATTCTTAGCAGGAAAAGATCCATTACAGAGCTGCAAGATGAAGTCCGATCTATCGCTCTACCAGAAAAGCTAGGAGATCCAGGAAGGTTTGCCATAACAATTGGCATAGGCGACCACAAATTCAAAGCCTTATGTGATCTGGGAGCCAGTGCTAGTTTACTGCCTCTCTCAATCTGGTCTAAAGCCAACATGGGACCATTAGAGCCAATCAACATGCGGTTATACATGGCAGATGGCTCTTGCATCAAACCAACAGGGGTTGTAGAAGACTTTCCGGTTCAAGTGGGCAAATTCTTTGTCCCAAATGATTTTATAGTCATGCAATGCCCGAAGACCCGGTAGTGCCTATTATCTTGGGGAGACCGTTCCTCGCCACAACTAGAGCCATAATTGATGTTAGGAAGGGACTCCTAACTTTCGAAATTGGGGATGAAGTGACGGAATTCCGGTTAAAACAGTCAATAAAGGAGACCGATAGAGCCGAAGTCAAGATGCTCTACACCCACAATGAGATCATCGAATGTGGAGACCCCGTTGGAAGATTGGCGTCAAATGATGAATTTTCAGGTCAAAGATGGGCAGAAATAACCTCTGCAGTTTCGGTAAAGAGCTCCCCAGCCTCAGTACCGACTCTCCTAGCAAAAGAAGCAAGCTCGTTAACGACTCCATCAGCATCGTTAACGACCCTGGCCGAAGACAATGAAATTTCAGCATTTGAATACCTTGAAGAGGTGTTGAAGACGGAGCCAGAAGAACCGATTCTAATCCCAACTAAACCTTCTCCAACACTTAAACCTCTTTCGGACTCCCTCAGGTATGAATTCCCTGGTCCTAATTCTACCTTCCCTTTCATCATCAATGCTACATTAAAAGATGAGGAAGTAGAGAAACTGTTGAATGTGCTTAGGATGCATAGAAAAGCCATAGGCTACTCCCTAGATGATATAACTGGCATATCTCCTTCTCTTTGCATGCATAGGATATACATGGAGGATAATCATAAACCCACTATAGAGCATCAACGTAGGTTAAACCCTAATATGAAGGATGTGATCAAAAAGGAAATCATTAAATTACTTGATGTTGGGATCATATTTCCTATATCGGACAACCAATGGGTGAGTCCGGTCCATGTAGTCCCAAAAAAGGGGGGAATGACTGTTATAGAAAATGAAAAGGGAGAGTGATACGCTATATTTAGTATAGGTTAACTCTTGCATTTTAGGTATGATTTGAGTGTGTTTAGGTTAGTTTTGAGCATAATTGTTATATGAAGACCGAAGACACGATTTGAAGAATTGCAAGAGTTTTGAAGACAAGTGTTGATTTGGAGTTGTTTCGACACCACTTTCATGTAACGCTTATTCCAGGAGCTACGGTGATCGGATGAAGCTGAATTTGGTATCATTGGAAAGCTAACTCGAAGAGCTACAGTTCATCTTTTTACGGCGAGTTCAAATTCCAACTCTAAGTGGGCAAAACTACCTCCAAAGTTGACACCAGAATGCTGAAATGCAGGATCCGCGCCCGCGGAAATATTCCGCGCTCGCGGATCGAAGGGATTCCGCGGCCGAGGGTAGAGGATTGATCCGTGCTCGCGGATTATTTCCGTGCTCGCGGATCGAGGATTTTCAGCGCCGCCTTCGTGTCGTTTTATTTTATCTTTTTAGTATTTTTATATCTTAGGGTTTCAGACTTATTTCTACTATTTAAGCTTTGTTTCGAGTTTCACTTTAGGGGGACAATTCTAGCATACTTTTACTTTTAGGTTTTTATTTCAGTATTTTGGAGAACTAATTTACCTTTGGAGTTTGTTTAATCAAGGAAGCCTTTTTTATGTAATTCGTGAGATTCTGGTAACTTTTATATCCCTTGGTTAATATCAAAACTCTTGTTTTTATTTATATGATCTATGTTTGATTTGATAAGCCTGATCAACTTGTTTGATTAACTTAGATCTACTGTTTGGATTAGGTTTGATTGTTGTCTGTGCAGTCTTATTTATCCTTGAAACAACTCTTTTCTTGGACCGTGGACTAGAATTGAGAAAGAGTGTTTGATTGTTATTTTATGCATGAGACTCGTAGCTTGATTGCATGATTTAATATTCTTCTATCCTTAATATTTTGCATGATTTGAATTAAGCGTTCTTGTTCATATCATCCTTTCGCTTGGACCGTGGACAAGCGGAAATCTTTTATAAGGATTGGAATTAACTAGGGAATTAACAGAAAAGTGGATGAATCAATGATCGAATGATTAAAAAGGTGGAATTGATTGAATAAACTCTACTTTCCTTCAATTGATTTAAACCCAACAATATTTGTTTGTTTGTTTGTTTGCCTGAACTCCCAAAACCCCTATCTTTGCTCTTTGCTGATTAATCAGAAAACCGATTCTCTTGGGTTCGACCCCTTGCTTGCTTACTATACTAGTTAGTAGTTTAGGGTTATTTATTTTTTATCTTGGCAACAACGATTTTAGCCGAGTCAGAGAGCTTATTCCGACTAGGACCACTACCAGTTGGAGGATGTGCATTGATTATAGGAAGCTTAATAGAGCTACTAGAAAAGATCATTTTCCGCTTCCTTTCATTGATCACGTGTTAGAACACTTAGCCCAGCATGATTATTTCTGTTATTTAGATGGCTATAGCGGTTTTTGGCATATTCTTATTCATCCTGATGATCAGGAGAAGACTACCTTTACATGTCCCTATGGGACTTTTGCTTATAAAAGAATGCCATCTGGGCTTTGCAATGCCCCCACCACCTTTCAAAGGTGTATGATGGTCATCTTTTCGGATATGATAGAGGAGATTGTAGAGGTCTTCATGGATGATTTTTCTGTTTATGGTTCTTCATTTGATTCTTGTCTTGCTAACCTTGCACGTGTGCTTACAAGATGTGAAAAAACCAATCTTGTGTTAAACTGGGAAAAATGCCATTTCATGGTTCAAGAAGGGATAGTGCTAGGACATCTTGTCTCTAAGAGAGGGATATAAGTAGATAAAGCAAAAAATTGAGCTTATTGAAAAACTACCTCCTCCCTCTTCTGTAAAAGACATTAGGAGTTTCCTAGGGCATGCTGGTTTTTACAGACGCTTTATTCAGGATTTTTCTAAGATAGCTAAACCTTTGACTAACCTACTAATGAAAGATGTAGTGTTTGAGCTGTCTCCAGAATGTCTTGAAGCATTTTACAGGTTAAGAGCAGCCCTCGTGTCCGTCCCTATTATGCAGTCCCCGGATTGGACATTACCCATTGAGATAATGTGCGACGCTAGTGACTATGCAGTCGGCGCAGTCTTGGGACAACGGAAGGATAAGAAACTCCACGCCATCTACTACGCCAGTAAGGCGCTGGATGAGGCGCAGAGTAAGTATACCACAACGGAGAAGGAGTTCCTAGATGTGGTATTTGCTTTTGAAAAATTCCGTTCCTACCTTGTTGGATCAAAAGTGATTGTTTATACTAACCATGAGGCTGTTAGATACCTAATGGCCAAAAAGGATGCCAAGCCTAGATTGCTTCGTTGGATGCTCTTACTGCAGGAATTTGATCATGAAATAAAAGATAAGAAGGGAGCAGAAAACCTAGTGGCGGACCACTTATCAAGGTTGCCGGTTGAGCATATCACTGAATCCAACAATGAAGTGCCAATAAATGATTCCAGACCAGATGAACACCTCATTCTGAACGAGGTCGAACTCAACAAAACCCTCGTTACCGACCCTTTTAGGGTCGTTAACGAGGCACCGAGGCTGGAATGCATAGATCACGAGGGCAAAAACCCAAGGTGCATCGACACATCAATCAGGCAGTTCGTTAACACGCCACAAGAGGTCGTTACCGAGGATACTACTATAGCTCCAGGGTCGTTAACGACCCACACAGGTCTAGTGACGACCCGGTCAGGTAAGATTTCTGAACTCATACTCATTCAATTCGATTCAATCCCTTCATCTTCTTCTACTTCTACTTCTTCTACGTCAATTCATGTTGTTAGAAGTTCAAAAGCCCCTTGGTTCGCGGATTTCGCTAACTATCTTGTAGGAGGCGTGATTCCCGAGGGACTAACCCCACAAAAGAAAAAGAAGTTCTTCCACGATGTAAAACATTACTATTGGGATGATCCTTACTTGTTTAAGCAAGGAAGTGATCACCTCTTTAGACTCTGTGTCCCAGAAGAGGAGATAGAGAACGTGATCCGTCAATGTCACACACTGCCTATTGGAGGCCATGCAAAAGGGTTCAAAACCACGACGAAGATCCTTCAAAGTGGTCTCTAATGGCCAACCATGTTTAAATATGTACAAGCTTATGTGACAGCATGTGATGGATGCCAACGCTCGAGCAACATCACTTGGAGACATGAGAACCCGCTGATCGGGATACTAGAGGTCGAGTTATTCGATGTATGGGGCATAGACTTCATGGGAACTTTTCCCGCATCAGGCCCCTACAAGTATATCCTAGTGGTGGTCGATTATGTTTCTAAGTGGGTAGAGGTCGTCTCTACAAGGACCAACGACGCTAAAATCGTAGCCAAATTTATTAAGACTAACATTTTTCCCAGGTTTGGCGTTCCAAGAGTCCTCATTAGTGATGGAGGTTCTCACTTCATTGAGCGGAGCTTTGAAGCACTTTTGGCTAAGTATGGGGTATCACACCGGGTGGCAACACCATATCATCCTCAAACTAGTGGCCAAGTAGAAGTTTCAAACAAGCAAATAAAAAGCATACTGGAAAAGACAGTGTCCCGTTCTAGGAAGGATTGGTCTTCCAAATTGGATGACGCTCTATGGGCATACAGGACAGCATACAAGACGCCTCTACGCACCACCCCCTATAATCTCGTGTATGGCAAATCATGTCATTTACCGGTCGAGATGGAGCATAAAGCACTATGGGCTCTTAAGGAGCTCAACATGAACCTCGACGCAGCTGGAGCAAAACGATTCATGGACTTGCAAGCACTAGAAGAATTGAGGCTTAAGGCGTATGAAAATGCTGAAATTTACAAAGAGCGCACCAAGAGGTGGCATGATCAGAAATTGGTGCCAAAAACTTATGAGGTTGGCGACAAGTGTTGATAGGGTTTCTTGACAACAAATAAATTTATAATCAAGACCCCGCTGAGTATAGGGAGGTCAGAATCGTCCACGGGAAGCAAGGTTGTTCGTTTATCAACTACTAAAAAGCAAACAAAATCAAACAAAAACACTCACAAGCAGCCTCGTTAACGACGTTGTCAGGGTCGTTAACGAACCACCGTACACAAAAGACTCAATCTAACGACCTAAATTAATTCGGTACCGAGCCAACTAACTCAGCAAGAAATTCACTTAAGATAATTCAAATAAAAACAAAGATCTAGGACTAGGGACACCACAACATAGTCATGCATATAAACTCGTAAGAAGAATAGATCATGCCTTTAAACAGATAGAGTCATCAACTTTCGTTGACTATCAAGTAAATTAACCTACTTTCATAACCCAATTCACTTAATTGCTTGTTTTGGATCTAAAGCTTGAAACTTTCGTATTCAAACAATATCAACCTTCAAGTTACTAACTTTCTCTTTCAATCAAGTTAAAAACTCAAATTACCTCAACTTTCATCTTGGTATAAGATCAACAAACAATCTCAATAATAGATAAAAGGCATTCAACACACAATCTTACTCATCAAACATGCATAACTATGTCGGGCTTAACCCCGATCCTAGAAAAGAAGACTACTCACTACTCATAACTACGAAACAAATAAATTCAACAAAAGAAACCATTGAAAACAAATTACTACTCAAATTAATAACAAAATATTGTCTTACAGAAAATCAGAAGAAACCGAAAATATGCAAAGTACCGAACCAAAATCTCGATCAACGAACTCGGTAACTTTCGTTCACCGACCTCCGAACTCGACTCTGATCCTCTCCTCGGCTTACTCGGCTCTTCCTCTTCCTTCGAAATCCTCCCCCCTTTCTAGGCTAAACAAGAGGGCTATTTATACTAAAAAGGCTAAAAACTAATAAGGCTAGAAGATAAAAACTTTCCTAAAAAGATAGAAATAAAAACCTAAAAGATAGAAACAAAATCTAGAAAGATAACAAGACCTAAAATACATAATATAATAACCCTAAAAATCCTAAAAAGATACTCCACCGACACGGAAATAATTTCCCGCACAGGATCGGTAAGTTTCAAAGTCAACCTTCGAAATTTCTATCACGTGGCCTCGTTAACGAGCCCTCACAGCCTCGTTAACGAGCCCTCACAGCCTCGTTAACGAGCCTGGGCTTGGTTTCTTCCACACTTCATCTCGTAAAACTTGGATTCTGACTTCTCCATACTTGTATTCCTCCGTCTTTCATTTGTAGCACTCCAAATTCAGCTCCATATAGCACCTTTTCTTTGCTAAAACCTACAAAATACACAAAATAGAGTAGCTTCCATACTTTCTATGAAAATATGCAAAACCATCCAAAAACACACTAAACTAAACCTAATGTTATCAAAACTAAACCTAATAAACAAAGAAAACCTATTAAAAACTATACTAAAAACACGAACATCAAAATACCCCATACTTAGACTTGCTTGTCCTCAAGCAATCACTAAACAAGAACCAAAACCAAACAAAACATACTTATCAAGATATATCCATCATCAAAAAAAAAAAACATCTACACATGAGAAAAATATAGCAAAGGATATTTAACGTCATCACACATATATGCACCAAATAGACATAAGAAAATACAATCCAACCTCACAAGGGATATAATGTGTTTCACTCAACTCTCAAGTGTTTAGACTTATGAATTCAATCTCTCAATTCATCTTATATACAAAAAACTCGTAGAAATTGGAACTTATATCACCAATACTCTCCACCCAAGATTTGTCAAAACAAGCAAAAATCATCAAGAGAACTTAAGGGGCTCAATGAAAAACTTCATAGAAGCTTCCATTCGGCCGGGTTGTAATGGGGCTTGGTAAAGACAATAAGGCGTGGAAATATTTTGGCTATGTGGTGCTAATAATATCTGGGAATCAAAGACTCCTAAAAACTCACACATAAACAAAACTCTTATAAGAATATATACCAAGCTCACTCTTCATTATGCACTTTCATTTTCTCTCACCCATTATATCCTAGAAAGTCTCATAAGAAATAAAACAATCTCTGATTTTTTCTATAAACACATATGCACTTCAAACTTCCTTCTTCTCTTCTCGCTGCCTCGTTAACGAACTCACTTCAGAGTCGTTAACGAGCTTCATCGTGTATTCCTTCCATTATTTCTTTTCAACTTTATTTTGTGCATCTTTTTTTTTCAAGAGATCTTTCTTATTACAAGTAAACAAGAGACTTCCGAACTACCCTTCCCCATAATCCCTCAATCAAGCAAACATTATATGTCACTCTTTTTTTTACACTCAACAAAATATACCTCTCCAATCTAAGTCCTAATCCCCGGATAGGGTCAAGCTTATCTCGGCTAGGAAATTTTTTTTGTGGAGCTAAAAATAAAAGCTTCGGGCTAGAATTGGCTATCAAAAGAAGGATCATGTAAAGGTGGATAGGGAATAATAGGGCTTATAAAAATAAGTTCTCCATCATATGATTCTCACAAGTAATGAACTATAAATCCTATACGGGTCTCAAGAAATAGATAACCATCACAATTCCAAGAGATAATATGCATATAGAGAGTAAATCACACAAGAAAAGAAGAGGGATTTTTTGATGTTCTCCCTATAAGGCCAAAAATTCCTCACTAGGTAACAAATTTGTTGGATTGCATCACTCATGCTATAAAGTATATGTGCTCAATTTCATTAAGTGCTGTCTTCTTCTAAAAACAATTTCAAGTTAAGAATCCGGCTATACTATTAAAGACATGTTTGCAAGGAATTATATGATTAAGCTAGCAACTACTATCATAGAACTAAGAAAGGGATATCTATCAATTCTAAAAAAATTACTCAAAACACATATGACACAAAAACACATAAGACACAAACTTTCTACTTTCTCCCACCCCATACTTAAAATTAAAGTGTCCTCACTGTAAGAAAATAAGAAGAAGGAAAGAAATAGAAAAGAAAAGAAAACAACCAAAAATAAAATAAAAAGAAAAAGATAAAAACTTACAAAGTCTCAAAAGTGGAAAACAAGGAAAAACTTCATCTTCAGGCTGAATCACTGGTTTGGTGGAGGAAAGTAGTGCTCAAAGTTCCCCATGAAGTCGTACATCGTCCTCCAACGCTCAACATCATCCGTCTCTCATCCTCCATCGACATGCGAGCAGAATAGACAGATTCCCATCTATCCATCCTTCTATGAATATGGTCCTGCTGGAGGTGAAGCTGCTGCATCTGAGCAGAAAGATCCTCGGCCCATGGTGGTGGCATACTCGATCCTGTGTACTCGGGCTGAGGAGGTGGTGGATAGTGAGGTTGGAAATGATCTTGGTACAGCACCGGGTTGTATGGCATGAGTCCATAGGAATGAGGGTTGGTAGGAGCTGGCGGTGGATCGGTAGTGGTCCTCGGGGCCTCGTTAACGAAGCTGGGTGCCTCGTTAGAAGTATAGGAAGGAGGCTGGAAATGGTCGTTAACGAGCCTACCGTCAATGAGGACGTTGGTGCCCAAAACTTCCGTGTCGAGTTCTTCATCCTCGAGGTTTAGCTCCTCAGTTCCTCCCTCGATGTTGGCTTCTTCAGTGTCATCGCCAACTACCTCGGTATCCTCATCTTCGTCTTCATCTTCATCTTCATCCATTGCTTCACCATCTCGCTCAAATCTTGTCTCACATGGCCGAAGTGATAGCTCATCCTCTGGCTTGGGCTCTAACGGGTAAGTATGCCCCGTCCGCGCTTCGTACCAATTAGGTACGTAGAGTAGCTCCAACTTGTCGAGGGTGGGTGTGACGATGCGGTCTTGTACTTTCACTTTGAACCCTCCTTCGACTTGAATGAAGATACTAGAGCTATACCAATAGTTCTTGTTGAGGAGTTGAGCGTGAGCCGGTGCGTATCGAGTAAGGTCGACCCCAAGGTTTTTAGCCAAAAGGCTAACCAAGTTGCCACACCAAAATTCCTTAGACTTGGTTGATTTCTCGACGTAGTAGAGCCATTCATACCCCAAATTCAAGGGGTCGGGCTCCTCGAAAAGGATGGTGCGGAGACAAGCAACTTCCGTCCTCGTTGGCCTGTTCAACTCTCTCTTCGGCCAAAATGTAGCAGCTAGGACTCGGAGAATGATCCTGAAGATGGGGTTGATGATGCTTGCCCCAGATAATGCTGCGGTGGAGGATTGAACCTCCCTGGTGATGTAGCTCCATGTCCTAGTCACCCTGTAGTCTTTCAAACTACAGTCTCTAGACGGATTTGGAAGCTCTAAGATTGTGTTGAACTCAGGCATGGTGAACTCACGACTCACATTACCGAGCCGAAACCGGATTCGTCCCGCCGAAGTCTTCGATGGGAAGCTAGTCTCTAGAGTGGCCAAAAACTCGGATGTGAGGGCCGGAAAGTGTGGTAGATTCTCCTTCTTCAGGAGATGAGATGCACCGAGAATAACGAAGGCCTCCTTGAAGTCCATGTAGATCCCTGTGTTTATAGCACTGGACTTCGAGAACCAACGGGTGTTGTGGTCCTTCTCTAGACCATTCGTGGTTCATCACATCTATCCCCACGGCGCGGTAGAGTTCATCGATAACCAGGTCGCAATCTTCAAAGTTAACGGCCACCGACTGAAAACGTTTCATGAGCAACCCGACCCGGATGAAAAGATAAGAGTCATATGGCTCTTACAACGTCGGATTAGCCAAGGTAAGTACGTCGGGCTAACGACGTTAAACATAGCGCTTACGGGAGCCAACCCGCTTTTAGTATAGACTAGATTTTTCCTTTCTTTTTAGACCTTTTCCCTAGCTTTCTTTTGAGTTTTTAGTAGTTTTTAGGTTAGAAAGATAGGATAGTTTCTTTTTAGCTAACAAGATGCAGGAGATGGGCTCGTAAAGCATTCAAAGAGGCTAAAGCGGCTCGTTAACGACCCACCCAGGGTCGTTAACGACCCGGTTTGGCGACCCAACTCGGCAAACGGGCAGGTAAGTTTTTTTAACCCTAATCTATCTTCTATCTTACCCTTTGCCGCCTCTTATCTACCCCTCCTTCTTCCCCTACCCTCTCCTATATAACCCTTCTAAACCTCCTAAAATTCTACTCTCAAATCCTCAATCCCAAGCTTAAAACTTCCAAAATCCCTACCGAAATCCTTCACCACCGATCGGAAATCTCACATCCACCGAAGTTCGGAAAACACCCCAGTTACCGAAGTCCGCAGCCCCTGCATTCGTTACCGGCGAGATCCAAGCTCGTTAACCACCCAATTTTCGATCTTTTATTCTTCAATTTCTCAATCTACCGGTATGATTTCTAAACCCTAACTCTTTATTGCATGATTCATGGTTTTTAGGGTAGAAATTTCGTATCTAGATTGCGTTTATAGAGAGGTGGTCGAATTGCATGTTTTGCTCTTGCTCAAGAATTTTGTTCGTGCCTAGTTGTTCTCGATCTAGGAAGGGTTGTTCGTGCCTAGTTCCCCATTGCAATTTGATTGGAAAAGCATGAATTTTCTGGTTCTAGAAATCGAGGTTGATCTTCACCATGTTAATTTTGGGCAATTCTAGCATGTTCGGGATGGGTAATTGAGTAAGTATGGGGTGCGTATATCCGATTGTGTGTCTAGTGTAGGATTAGGAATGATGCATGTTTGATTCATGGCTTAATTTTGGAGTTTTTCATACACTCGGACTCTGCAAACTGGTTCTCGGCAGGTCATTAACGACCCACCCAGTTTCGTTAACGACCCTGCGCATTACCAGGCCTTTAAAAACCAGTTCAGATTCGTTAGCAACCCAATTGGGTAGTTAACGACGAATTCCGAGGGCTATTCCGAGACCAAGTATGGGGTCTCTTGTCTATCTATTTGAGTGGATCTTATCTTGGAAAAATCGTATTTGTTTGTAGGTCCACATGGCAAGTTCAAGCCGAGCCGCTACCCGAGCCCAAAAGAAGAAGAGGAATCAGAGGTCCCCGTCTCCACCTCGCATGGATAACGTGATCTTGCGCACTCAAGGGCAAGCGGACCGATACAATGCCATTCTAGACAAGGACCACAATACTCGGTGGTTCTCGAGATCAAGTGCCAAATCAATGACGATCGATGATGTCAAAGAGGCCTTTGCTATTCTAGGTGTGCCTCACTTGCTGAAGAAGGAGAATGTACCACACTTTCCGGCTCTCACATCCGAGTTTCTAGCCACTCTTGAGACGAGCTTCCTAACGAAGACTTCGGCGGGACGCATCCGATTTAGGCTCGGTAATGTGAACCGAGAGTATACTTTGGCGGAGTTCAATGCTATTCTGGAGCTACCAAATCCTTCTCGAGATTACAGTCTTAAAGATTACAAGGTGACGAGGACTTGGAGCTACATCACCGGGGAGGTAGAGCCCTCCACTGCGGCATTATCCGGGGCGAGCATCATCAACCCCATATTCAAGATCATTCTCTGAGTCCTAGCCGCTACATTCTGGCCAAAGAGAGAGTTGAACAGGCCGACAAGGATAGAAGTTGCATTCCTCTGCCCTATTCTTTTTGAGGAGCCTGTCCCATTGAACTTGGGGTATGAATGGCTATATTATGTGGAAAAATCAACCAAGTCAAATAAAGTATGGTGCGGGAATTTGGTTAGTCTCATGGCGACCAATCTTGGAGTCGATCTCACCCGCTAAACATCGGCCCACGCTCAGCTGCTTAACAGGAACTACTGGTTTAGTTCCGGTATTTTTACTCAGGTCCGGGATGGGTTCGTTACAAAAGTTCAAGGCCGAGATGTTGTACCCACCCTGGATAAGCTGGGGCTTCTTTATGTACCGAATTGGTATGAAGCTTGGACGGGGCATGCATTCCCGTTGGAGCCCAAGCCGCAGGATGAGCTCACGCTCCGCCCATGTGAGACGCGATTTGAGAGAGAGGGAGAAGAGATGGACGAAGATGATGAAGATGAGACTGAAGAGGCAGTTACAGAGGGAGGTACAGAGGAGCTCGACATCGAGGAAGATGACCTCGATACAGAAGTTCTGGGCACCAATGTCTTCGTTAACGAGCCCACCAGGGTCGTTAACAACCACTTCGAGGCCTCTACCGATGCTCCTACCGAGGCAAACAGCTTCGGTAACGACCCGCCGAGAGCATCTACCGACCCCTCCCAGCCTCCTATCGACCCTCATTCTTATGGAATCATGCCATACAACCCAGTGCTTTACCAAGACCACTTCCAGCCTCACTATCAACCACCTCCTCAACCCGAGTACACTGGATCAAGTATCCCGCCACCATGGGCCGAAGATCTTTCAGCTCAGATGCAGCAGCTTAACCTTCAGCAGACACATATTCATCGGAGGATGGATAGATGGGAGAGTGTCTATTCTGCTCGCATGGCATTAGAGGATACGAGGCATCAGCAGAGAGAGGCGGATGATGCAGAGCGCTGGAGGACGATGTATGACTTCATGGGGAACTTCGAGCATTACTTTCCACCACCTAACCGCTGATTCAGTTTGAAGAGTTTTCTTGTTTTCTGCTTCATGACTTTGTAAGTTTTGTTTGTTTCTTTTTCTTTGCTTATTTTATTTTGTTTTTCTTTTCTATTTCTTTTCTTCTTCTTATTTTTCTTACAGTGGGGACACTGTAATTTTAAGTATGGGGTGGGAGAGAATAGAAAACTGTTTGTCTTGTGTTTTGTCTTATGTGATTTATTTGTTTTAAGTAGTTCTTTGTTCCATATAAAAAAATCAAAAAAAAATTTGAATTTTTTTTGAAAAATTTCCAAAAAGAGTTTTAGAATTGATAGATATCCCTTTCTTATGGTTCTATGACAATAGTTGCTAGCATGATCATATAATTCCTTGCAAGCATGTCTTTGATAGTTTAGCCGGATTCTTGTTATGAAGTTGTTTTTAGGAAGGAATAGCATTTGACGAAATTGAGCATGTATACTTTTTAGCATAAGTGATGCAATGCACAAAATAATTACCTCGTGAGTTATTTTTGGCCTTATAGGGAGAACATAAAAAATCCCTCTTCTTTTCTTGT
The DNA here is from genome assembly GCA_964016875.1 of Fallopia convolvulus. Classification (NCBI taxonomy): domain Eukaryota; kingdom Viridiplantae; phylum Streptophyta; class Magnoliopsida; order Caryophyllales; family Polygonaceae; genus Fallopia; species Fallopia convolvulus. The sequence continues at coordinate 49,490,344 of OZ024726.1, read as the reverse complement.
GTGATTTACTCTCTATATGCATATTATCTCTTGGAATTGTGATAGTTATCTATTTCTTGAGACCTATATAAGATTTATAGTTCATTACTTGTGGAAATCATATGATAGAGAACTTATTTTTATAAGCCCTATTAGTCCATATCCACCCTTTTACATTGATCCTTCTTTTTGACAGCCAATTTAAGCCTGAAGCCTTTTATTTTTAGCTCCACAAAAATTGTTCCCTAGCCGAGATAAGCTTGACCCTATCCGGGGATTAGGACTTAGTTTGGAGAGGTATGTTTTGTTTAGTAAAAAAGAAGGGAAGTGCAATATTATGTTTGGTTTCGAAATTTAGGGATTTTTGGGAAGGGTAGATTGGAAGTCTCTTGTTTTAATTTATTAAAAGAAAGATCTCTTGATAATAAAGGATGCACAAAGAAATTTGTTGAAAAGAGAAGGAAAAAAAGTGAAGAAGTATACACGATGAAGTTCGTTAACGACCCATGTGGGTTCGTTAACGAGGCTGCGCAAAGAAGAAAGAAAGAGAGAAGTTAAGAACAAAAAGAAGTATATGTGCATTTGTGTTAATAGATAAATCAGAGATTCTTTTTGAGTTATGTTATGAGACTTTCTAGGATATATTGGGTAAGTGAAGGAGTGTGCATAATGTTGAGTGAGTTTGGTATGATCTTATATGAGTGTTTGGTGATATGTGTGAGTTTTTAGGAGTTTTGATTCCCGGATATTATTAGCACCACATAGCCAAAATATTTCCACGCCTTATTGTTATTACCAAGCCCCGTTACAACCCGGCCGAATGGAAGCTTCTATGAAGTTTTTCATTGAGCCTAAGTTCTCTTGATGATTTTTGCTTGTTTTGGCAAATTTTAGGTGGAGAGTTTGGTGATATAAGTTCCAATTTCTATGAGTTTTCGTATATAAGATGAGTTGAGAGTTGAATTTCTAAACCTAAATACATTGAGAGTTGAGTGAAACACATTATCCCTTGTGAGGTTGGATTGTATTTTCTCATGTCTATTTGGTGCATATATGTGTGATGACATTAATAGTCATTTGCTATTTTTCTTCTATGTGTTGAAGTTTTTTTTAGATGATGGCTATGGCTTGATAAGTATGATTGTTGGTTTTGATTAATATTTAGTGATTGCTTGAGGACAAGCAAGTCTAAGTATGTGGTATTTTGATGTTCGTGTTTTTGGTATAGTTTTTAGTAGGTTTTCTTAGTTTGATAGGTTTAGTTTTAGTAGTTTTAGGGTTAGTTTTGTGTGTTTTTGGCTGGTTTTGCATATTTTGTGAAAAGTATGGAAGCTACTCCGTTTTGTGTCTTTTTATAGGTTTTAGCAAGGAAATGGTGCTTTTTGGAGCCGAATAGAGTGCTATGGTGAAGGAAGGAAGAATACAAGATAAGAGAGTTGAAGTCAAGAGTTCTAGAGAAGAAGTGTTGAAGAAGCTAACTCTAGGCTCGTTAACGAGGTTGTAAAGGGTCGTTAACGAGGCTTAAAGATAGAGATTTTCGAGAGTTCGATCTTATGATTACCGACCCTGTGCGGAAATTTGTTCCGTGTCGGTAGGATTTTTAATGAGTTTTTAGGGTTATTATATTTTGTATTTTAGGTTTTGTTATCTTTTAGGTTTTATTTCTATCTTTTTAGAGTTAGTTTCTATCTTTTATCAAAGTTTTTATCTTCTAGCCTTTTTATTTTGATAGCTTTATTAGTATAAATACCCTTCTTTTCTAGCTAGAAGGGGGGGGGGGGGGTTCGGACGTGTTCGAGAAGGAGAGAAGCCGAGAGAGAGAGAGAGACGAGGCTAACGAGGGTGAAAGCTTATGTCGTTAGGTGTGTTTTCGATTCGGTGTTCTTGTTCTTTTCGGGTTTCTTCTGAATTCTGTAAGACGATTATTTTCTTATTAATTTGAAGTAGTTGTTTTGTTTTCAATGTTTTCTTATATAGAAGTTGTTTGCTTTATAATTATGAGTAGTGAGTAGTTTTCTTATCTAGGGTCGGGGTTAAACCCGGCATAGTTGTGCATGGTTTGATGAGTAAATAGATTGTGCTGAATGCCTTTTATCTATCTTTAGATTGCTTGTTGTGTTTATACCTAGATGAGAATCGAGGTAATTCGAGTTTTTAACTTGATTGAAAGAGAAAGTTATAGACTTGAAGGTTGATATTGTTCGGCAACGAAAGTTTCGAGCTTTGGATCCAAAACACGTGATAGGTGAATTGGTTTATGAGAATGAATTGATTTGCTTGCTAATCAGCGAAAGTTGATGAATTTATCTATTTAAAGGCATGATCTTTATCTTATTACGAGTTTATGTGCATGGCTATGTTGTGTGACCCTTGTCCTAGATATTTGTTTTTATTTGAATTTCTTTGGTATTTGTTTTTATTTGAATTTCTTTGGTTGTATTCGTTACTGAGCTCGCGGCCTCGGTACCGAATCTGTTTTAGGTCGTTAGTGTGTGTTAGTAGTCTACCCAGGTTCGTTAACGACCCTGACAAAGTCATTAACGAGGTTGGTCGTGTGTGTGATTGTGTTGCTTTATTTCTTTTATTTTTGTTTAGTAGTTCGATAAACAAACAACCGTGCTTTCCGTTGAACGATCCTGACTCCCCTATACTCAGCGGGGTCTTGACTACAAATTTATTTGTTGTTAAGTAAATCCCTATCAACAGGAAGCGAGGGGTGGACTTCGCAACTTAAAACCGAGAATCTCCAACCCCAAGCGGGAAGCGAGGGGTGGACATTGCAAACTTAAAACCGAGAATCTCCAACCCTAAGCGGGAAGCGAGGGGTGTACTTTGAACGAAATTTTCATTTTTGAGACAGATTTGAAAATACCACAACCCTTTATTCAAAAAATTTGTAGGAAATATCAGAGTTCGGAGAGTTTACACATAATATTTTTTGAGCCGATCGATGTTCCATGTTTTGCTCAAGGTACGTCCCTCGCTGTCTTTGAGCTTGAAAGCTCCGGGTGCGACCTCTTCTCCGAGGAGGTATGGTCCCTCCCAATTAGGGTCCAGTTTGGCGCCTTCAGTACGCCTCAAGACAAGGCTACCCGTGGCCAAGAACCGAGGCCTAACCTTCTTGTCGTGATATACCGCCACGCGCCGTTTATATTCTCTGGAGCGCAGGTCAGCCACCTTGCGTAACTCGTCCCTAAATAGTAGTTCGACCTTGAGGTTGGCCTCGTTCTCTTTTTCATCAAAATCAAAAACTCTCGCCGAAGGGACCAAGGTCTATACAAGGACTAGCGCCTCTGCCCCGTAAGTTAGAGCGAAGGGTGTTTCTCCCATTGCGCGACGCGCGGTGGTACGATATGTCCGTAGGACGAGCGGGAGAAGCTCCGCCCAGTGACCTTGCGCCATGCCCAGGCGCTTCTTTAGATCGGACAAGATGCGGGCATTGACGTTCTCCACCTGGACGTTGGACTGGGGGTGGGCCACGGAGGAAAACTTGAGGGTTATGCCCTGGTCGGAGCAGAAGGTTCGACTCTCCTCGTAGTCGAATTGGGGGCCATGGTCAGTCAAGATGGTCATGGGAACGCCAAAGCAGCAAACGAGGTTCTTCCACAGGAAGTCGCAGACCTTTGTCCCAGTGATCTTTACCATTGCTTGTGCTTCGACCCACTTCGTGAAATAATTGACGATGACCAAGATGTACCGCACCTGACAAACAGCCTTGGGGAAGGGGCCAAGGATGTCCATCCCCCACATCGCGAAGGGGCATGGTGCATGGATGGAGCGAAGATGCGAGGTCGGGGCGTGCTGAAGGTTACCGTGCTTCTGACACCCGTCACATTTCTGGACATAGGCCCTCGCGTCCTGCCTGAGGGTGGGCCAAAAGTATCCCAAATGGGTGATTTTATGTGACAAGGCGCGCCACCCGGGGTGGCCGCCACAGACCCTTTAATGTGCCTCATATAAGATATGCCCCGTAGACAGCATAGCCTCGACGATAGAGTCGGCCGCCGATGAAGCAATAGCGGGCCGCTTGTATTTGCAACTTCCGAGCCTCTGCGGGGTCCTTTGGGAGGACACCGCTCTCCACATATCGTGTGATCGGGATCCTCCAGTACCCAGCGGTAACGGAGAGAACCTCGCTGGTTACACTCCGCGAGAGTTTTCTTTCCACCATCATGCGATTCCCTACCTCCAAGGGAAGGGCAGAACCCAACCTCGCGAGAGCATCCGCCTTCGTGTTTGAGGTTCGCGGGATGGACTCCACCGCGAAGGTTTCTAGGCACGACACCAAGGCTTTAACTTTCTCTTGGTACGCGGGCAAGAACCCCGTCCGGGTGTCGTATTGCCCGTTGAGCTGTCGCGCAACCAGTTCGGAATCGGTGTAGACTCTAATTTTGCGGGCTCCACTGAGGAGCGCCATCTCTATCCCGGCGATCATGGCCTCATACTCGGCCTCGTTGTTGGTGGCATCAAAGGCGAAGTTAAGGGTGTACTCCGTCTCGATTGAGGGACCGGCGAGGAACATGCCAACCCCTCCTCCGACATCACACCACGAACCATCAACGAATACCTTCCACTCCTTGGAGCTTGCATTAGTTTCGGGGAAGGTGACCTCTACCATGAAGTCAGCGAGGGCATGTCCCTTCATTGCAGTCCTAGGGAGGTAGCTGATGTCGAACTCGGAGAGCTTGACTTCCCACTTCGTCATTCGCCCGGAGAGGGCGGGCTGGTGGAGGATTTGTCGAAGTGGGAGGTCAGAGAGGACCTGAATGGGGTGCGCGTGGAAGTAAGGGCGCAGGCGCCTGGCGGCGGTCACGACAGCCAAGAGAGCTTCGATAGGAAGGCCTTTAACTCAGAGAAGGCGAGCTCTAGCCCCTCGTCCCAAACGAACTTGTCTTTCTTCTTGAGGGCAGCAAAAAAGGGCAGAGACTTGTCCTCCAAGCGGGAGCAAAACCTCCCCAGGTAGTTCACGGCGCCGTTGAGCCGTTGTACTTCAATGCGAGATCGTGGCGACCTCATTGAGAGGATTGATTCAACCTTGGCGGGATTGACGTCGATCCCGCGTTCGCTGATCATAAAGCCAAGGAACTTTCCTGATGACACGCCGAAGACGCACTTCTCGGGGTTCAGGCTGAGACGATTGTGCCTGAGGGTCACGAAGACCTCGTGGAGGTCGGCCAGATGCTCTTCGGGGCTTTTGCTTCGCACCACAATGTCGTCAACGTAGGCCGACACGTTCCTCCCCAAATGGTCTTTGAAGACCCGGTCAATGAGACGCTGGAAGGTTGCCCCTGCATTTTTAAGGCCGAAGGGCATGACCTTGTAGCAGTATGTACCCCGCTGCGTGATGAAGGACGTCTCATCCTCATCGCGCGGACTCATCAAGATCTGATTGTATCCTGAGTACGCGTCAAGGAAACTCAAGACCCTGTGCCCCGCGGTTGAATCAACTAGTTCGTCGATCGAGGGCAGGGGGTAGCTGTCTTTGGGGCACGCTTTGTTGAGGTCTTTGAAGTCCACGCACATCCGCCACTTGTCGCTGGCCTTTTTGACTAGCACAACGTTGGACAACCATCTTGGGTACTGGACCTTGCGGATAAACCTCGCGGCCAGCAGCTTAGCCACCTCTTCATTCGCGGCGTTTGCCCTTTCCTCGTTCATCTTCCTCCGCCGTTGCACCACAGGGCGGGTAGTAATGTCGATGTTCAAGGAGTGTTGGGCCACGGTGCATGGGATGCCGCGGAGATCCTTGGCGGTCCAGGCGAACGCATCGCGGAATCTGGACAGCAAGGCCTCCGGCGACGCCGCTGATTTCCCGATGAGACACTCTCCCAGGTAGATCTTCTCGGATTCATTTCTTGTAATCACCCTTCTTTCTGCCTCGGGGATGGGGACCGTGAAGTCTCGGACTTCGAGGTTGCCTCGCCGGGGGACTCCACCACAAACACCGGGCATATTTGTTTTACTGAGGTCACATAGCAAACGCGACCCTCTTCTTGGTTGCCCTTTACCTCTCCAACCCCGCCGTCGACGGGGAATTTCATCTTTAGGTGATAGATGGAGACCACCACCTGGAATTTCATCAGGGATACCCTCCCGATGATTGCATTGTACACCGAAGGCAGGTGTACCACCGTGAACTCCACCATCTCGGTTCTCCTCGTGGAGCCGGTGCCCAGCGTCATCCAAAGGTCTATGAGACCCGCAACGTCAACCTCGTCTCCCGAGAAGGAGGTGAGTTTCCCAGTGTAGGGTTTTAAGGATGTTTCAGAGATTCCCAACTGCTCGAAAGCGTCGTAGTAACTGATGTCCACGGAGGACCCCATGTCCACCAGTACCCGCTTCACCATCTTTGAGCCTACTTGAGCATGTACCACCAAAGGGTCCGAGTGCGGCATGTGGAGTCCCTCGGCATCTTCGGAGGTGAAGGCCAAGCCTACGTGGGACCGCGAGGTCTGGGCGACGCTAAATACCGAGGGCTCATGATGGCTTGCCCTCGCGTACCTCTTTCTTTCCGCATGGCTCGACCCAGCCAGTGATGGTTCACCCGAGATGGTGTGGATATACCCATCGGGTGTTGTTGTCTGCCCATACCTTGCCTACTTCGCGGGAGCTTGCTGCTCGACGTTGGTTGCCTGAGCTTGACTCGGGCCTTGTGGTACGGTGTTGGCTCCTGAGGCGGGGTTGGCGCATCCCTTCTCGTTTGGGTTGTACAAGGGGCCGCCCTTGCCCCTGTAGCCTCGTTGCTTTCCACCGAAGCAGTTCCAATTGCCACCGCAGTTGTTGTTGCGGTTGGCATTGTTCCCGTTGTTATTGTTGGTGTTGTTCCTGTTGTTGTTGTTGTTGTTGTTCCTGTTGTTGTTGTTGTTGACAGGGGTTTGGGCCTGCGTCACATACGCATCCCTCGCGGCTGACGTGGCCACCTTCGCCTTTCCCTTAGCCTCGGCGACGATTTCCTTGTCGGTCTTTGGCCGAGAGCTCTGGTTTGCGGCATCCTCGGCATACACCTGGCACGTGATCCGAGCACACAGGTTGTTGTACGTCGTTGGGCATTTTTGGAAAATGTATGTCTTGAAAGGCCCCGGACACAGGTTGCCCATGAGGGTATCTCGCACCGATGATTCGTCGATGTGTGCGATCTCCGCCACTGCGGTGGTGAACCTCGTGAAGAAGGTGCCCAGACTCTCGCCCTCTCCTTGCTTAATACCGCGGAGATCCCGCATGTTCTTCTTGCGCTTCCTCGAACCGCTGACGTGTGTGACAAAGGACTCACACATCTGGGCGAACGAGGCCACAAACCCTATCTTGAGGCTTATGAACCATGTCATCGCGGCCTTGTCTAGGGTGGTGGGGAAGATGCGGCAGAACATGGTGTCATTATAAGAGTTGACGTTCATTTGGACAGCAAAATGCTTCACGTGCTCCTCCAGGTCAGCCTTGCCGTCGTAGAGTCCCATTTGTGGTCTATGGAAGCCTTTGGGCATAGGCACGCTTTGAATCTCATCCACAAAGGGGGAGTGGCATCCGGCCACAATGGGTTGACGTCGCGATCTCGATTTCAGGGGGTGCATAGCACTCCCCGCCGTTTCGGACAACTCCGTGTCCTGCATTCTTGAACGTCGCGAACGGGATCGCGAGATCTGCATGGGGTCCCAGGGAGGCCTCTCCGTTGATGAGTCGTTGGTGGACGTCTCGTGTCCCGGCACAGCCCCACTCCGAGTACGCGGGTACGTACTCGGAGTGGGGCTGGCCTGGGGCGGGGACAGGGACGTATGAAGGGGCGAAGCCCTGTTGGTACTACCCATAGCCCGGGTAGGGAAATGGGTTCGGGGGTGCACCGCCCGGCTCGTACCCTTGGAATGGGTAGGGGTTTTGTTGGGCGGTGTACGTCCAACATAAGAGGTCTCGGGCCCGCCGGTTCCCTCGGGTGTTGCGCGGTTCCCTCGGGGGGGGGGGGGAACCGAAACCGAAACCTTGGGGGGAATCGGACCCGCCGGTTCCGGTTCCCGTCGGTTTGCCCAAACCGTGACCCAGGTCTACGAGTCACCCCCGCATAAGAGGTCTCGGGCCGCGGACCCCCCTCAGTCCAGCGGCCCATCCTCGGATGACTCAGGCGAACCCAACAACCGCGATAATCATCGCGGCCGGTCGAATCACGACCGCGGGTCTGACGATCGGCGCGATTTCTCGCGCGAGCGAGACGATTGTTATGATCCTTCCGATAATCCCGAGCCTAAACATGATCAAGGCAGAAAAAGGAAGAAGAGGCGACGTAGCCAGCGTCGGAGTGTTAGCCTTGAAAGGATTGAAGGTAGGGCTCGAACTCTTGAGCGTACTCAAAGAAGGCTACTTGATCTTTTGAGAGCGCAAGGTGGTACCTTGCAATCGGCTCGGGAACAAGCAGAACATGAGTTGGCTTTGTTGACATCAACGCCGTTCCACTTGGACATCCAACAAGCCCGGCCCCCATCAAAGTTTTCTCCCCCATCTTTTACTCTGTATGATATGCATACGGATCATGTAAGTCACATAGCCTCTTACTCCCATAAAATGGCATTGTGGGTGTCTGAGGAAGCTATCATGTGCAAGATGTTTCCGAGCAGCCTCGGTAAAAGTCCTTTGAAGTGGTTTCAAAGCCTAAGGCCGGGGTCAATTCGGTCTTGGGATCAATTGGCTTCTAAATTTGTGAGGTGATATATAGCTAATAGTCGAGATGCTGCATCACTTGACACATTCTTCAGCCTCAAGCAAGAGAAAGGAGAAAGCTTGCGTCGCTTCTCAAATCGATTCATGGAATGCTACGCAGAAATTGAGGGATGTGATGACAAAATCGCTATTATCGCCTTTAAAAGGGCAATCCCTGTCGATAGCAAGCTGAGAGAGGAGTTTACACTACGTCTTCCATCTACAATAACCGAGCTTCAAGAGCGTGTTCATCAGTATGTGCGGTAGAGGAGGCTAATTTCAAAGTAAGAGGAAGGTCGTCCTCTCCTCCTCGTAAAACTCACCGCCATTCTGAAAGCTTTAAGAGAAAGGGTCAAAGTAGAGCGGTTTACACCGCATTTAGTGTGTCAATCTATCGGATCCTACCTTGCATTAAGCATGAGAACTTTTTTTCAATATCCTCCCAAAGAGGAATGCCATGAAGATGATCCTCGTAGTAGGAAGTATTGCATGTACCACAAAATTCGGGGGCATATGACTGAACAGTGTGAGTCATATAAGCAGTTCCTAGAGAGCTTGGTTGAAAGAGGGTACTTGCATGAGTTCATTAAGAAAGACAAGCCTGGAAAAGGTGACGAGCTGGGGCAGAAGCAAATTGAAGTGATCCAAACAATCTCGGCATCTTACAAGCATGAAGATGATGAAGCAAGGAACAACTTCAGGAAGTCCTGCCATGAACTTGAAGTGATGAGAGTTCATCAGGCTGAGACACGACGACCTCCTTCCCTCGTGAATGTGGTGGATGGGCTAGTCTTTAGGGACAAGGACCTTGCGACAAGCCAGGTTCCTCATAACAACCCCTTAGTCCTATCAGTCGAGCTAGAAGGCTTTAAGGTGCGTCGTGCTCTTGTTGATACAGGGAGTTCAGTTGATATCATGTACTATGAAGTCTTCAAACTCCTTGGGAAAAGCAATGAACATTTGATCCCGGTCAAGATGCAATTGACTGGACTTGGTGGCTATCCAACGTATCCGCTTGGAATGTTTAAAACCCAAGTCAGTCTAGCCAAAAAGGTGGTGGCCGTTGAATTCTTGATTGTTGATGTGCCTTAACCCTACAATTTGATTTTGGGGAGGCTTTGGATTCATGGGATTGGAGCGGTACCATCGACGCTCCATCAAATGGTCCAATTTAGAGATGGAGACGGCATAGTCCGAGTTTGGGCTAATTAATTAGATGCTCGTCTATGCTCTAAGGGAAACCGCCCTAAGTCAGAGTTTATGCGAAAAATTGAAGATGAGTCAAAGTCTGAAGAACAGTCGCGAAACCGCGACCGCGGACCCAAGGGCCGCGACCGCGGCATTAGAACTGAGAGCGAAACCCCTAAACTAGGGCAAACTGTGACCGCGGATCGTCGGAGTGCGACTGCGATGCCAAGGACCGCGACCGTGGGGTACCTTGCCGCGATCGCGGTACTGCATCTAAGAGCATGACTTTGCGCGATGTTGATCGTGAGCACGGTCACCCGTCTTCCCCTACGGAGGGATCTCGGGATTAGGAATTTCATGTAAACAGGGCACTCTTTTTCCCATGTGGTTTTGATGAGGCCCTTAGGATTTTTCGTTTTTGCATTCATTTTGTTTAGCTTTGTAAGTTCATAACATTCATGTTTACTTATTAATAAAAGTCAGCTTTTTGCATTAGCTTGAGTCTTGCATTAAAAAAATAAAAGCGCAACATTAGTTAATCGCACTAATGGATTTTTCATATGCGTGTGTGAGAAAAAGAATTTATGATTTTCGCTCATAAAATAAAGAGTTTATGATATTCGCTCATAAAATAAAGAGTTTATGATATTCGCTCATAAAATAGAGAATTTATGATATTTTCTCATAAATATTGAAGTCCATGAAATTCGCTCATGTGTGTACGAATATACGAATATACGAAAGCATTAGGGGACTTGACATCGACCAATCCACTTAGCCACTTCATTAGTACACCTCTGTAACCTACGTCGCCGAATATGGTAAAACATATAAGGCGGTGTAGGTGGGGCATTTGTGAGCGGGTAAAACAAACATAGTTACCATGGTTATTTTCGCTATTAAAGGTATTTCTTAAATTACTGCACGTTTATTATTATTTTTATTATTTTCCATATTATTAAATATATGGTAGTTGTGCAACTTAATGGAAGATTCTATCCTTCAAATATGATGGAATTAAACTTGGAGAAGGGGGGAATATTCCTAGCTTGGGCTCTAAGCAATCTGAGTAGCCCTAGGAGATATAGAAAGTCGACCCACCTGATCTTCTTCTTCCATTATAAATACACGCCCTAGGCGTGTAGGGAGAGCCACATGTGCATATCGACATATTCTGAAAACTTGAACAAGCTAATACTCGCTTAGCTCGACTATTCATGGATTCGCCGTTCTCTCGTTGTACCTCGACGCTCGAAACGACATATCGCTCTTTTGACTTAGGCATCGGAGGTGGATTAGGAGGCCCGCCCCCTGTGTCCATTGTTTTGCAGGTTTTAGGTCAGAAGATTCGTGGAGCGGAAGAGAAAGGAGTTCATAATTAGTGCATTAAAGGCAAAAATTTTGTGCACTAACACGAAACTATAACCAATAATAATATCTTGAAATTATAAACCAATTTTTATTAAAATGTTAGCAGTATATTCAAATTTTGGTTTTGGTCATCTGATAAGATTTAAAGTTTAATGTTGTTAATCAAATAATAAAGATATTTTTAAGTAAATAATTTTTATTTAGCAAAAGATCATGATTTATTTTAAGGATTTGTTCGGTGCACCCACATTTTTTTATATAAGAGATTATTTTGGATAATGGGTCAATGTTTTGTGAGAGATAGAATATTCTAGAACAAGAGAAAAAAGAGATTATAAGAGCTTATTTGAGATAATGTGCTGTAAACGAACACAGCCTACATCTTGATTTTAAAACATTTAATGTTATCAAGTTGAATACGTGTAAAAGCTAATTTTATTTGGTTTAATATTTTTTTATAAAAAAGTAGATTATATGTAAAATTAATAATTTGACTCAATTAATTTTAAAATTATCTGTTGTATTTTTTTTCTTAATTAAATAGGTGTAAAGGCTCTATATGCATGAGAACTACTTAGTAAACATATTATATTAAAAAAAAAATTCAAATTAGTTTATACTAAAAGTAAAGTTAATATTTATTTTCATATTCAATCTGAAGTTTTGAGCATTATCACATATAAGTCTTGATATGATTTAGCACTTAAGTAATTATTTCTAAATTTAAACGGATAATTTTTAAAAAACTTAACATATTTAGTTTCACAATTTACAATAAAGAGTTTTATTCAGGGACAAAATATAACAAAAATTTTAACATATTTTATTAGGGTTTTTTTTGCCAAAAACCACCTTTTAAATTATGGTTTCTTTAAAAATTCACCTTTTAACTTTTTTTTTTAAGTAAAAACACCTTTTATGATACAAACACACAAATTCAACCACCTTAAATAATTTTTTGGTGAAATTTTATCCTAACCGGACTGATATGTGACTGGCTTAAAATCGTTGATGCCAAATCAAAAATAATTCCCTAGTTACTCAACTAGTATAGTCGGTAAGTCGGGGTCGAACCCAAGAGACACTTGTATCCTAAGTTTTATTATTAACAACTCAAAGAGGTAACAAAGGGGGATTTTGGAATTAAAACTAGAACTAAGGATTGAAACAAACAAAGCAAGCAAACAAACAGGGAAAAAGTTGGATTTTTATCAATTAGGAAAAAGCAATCCTATTCAAGTATCCACTTTTCTTCCTCAAGTTATTGATCCTAGATTCAAACAAGTTATTTCCTTAGGTTATTCCTATCCTGATCAGAATTATGACACGGAAACGAGACATGCAAACTTAATATCAAAACAAACATGAAACGATCATGAATAATAATGATATTAGCAATGAGAACAAGGATAAGCAGGATACATGCAAATTGAGTTTCAACGAGTCAAACAATTAACATGCATTCAAATCTCTTCTCAATTGTTTTAGTCCAACGAGTCCTAAACCAATTGATTTGCTACAAAGATTGGGCTTTGCTACGAGAAAACCTAGATCTAGCAATAGATAATATTAATTCCAACAAGTTATCCAGACAAGCAGAAATCAACACAATCAATAATAATTACGTACAAGAGAATTGAAATAACTTGTAGAAATAAACCTGTAACGTAGAATCTCACAACAACTTGAGTCTGAAAAGCTTCAACTCGAATAAGATTTTATAGAGTTTAGTTCTCCATAGAATAGAAAAAATACCAAAGTCTGAATAATAGAAAACTAGGTCTAAGAGAGAATAATCAAACAAGGTTGAACAACTAGGTCTAAAATAGTCTCGACTAAGAGTACGAAATAAAATAAATTCGGAAATAAGATAAAATAGATAGATAGAAAGAGCAATCGCCGCCTCGGAATTATGCTGACGTGGACCTCCGCGGGCGCGGTGAACAACCTCCGCGAGCGCGGAACTGTAGAATTCTCCCTCCGAGTCAACACTGACCCGCGACCGCGGCCTTAGGCCTCCGCGATCGCGGCACTGCATCTTGGCTCCACCGCGGTCACTCCACTCCGCGGCCTTCACTTATCGATCTTCTAATCCCGACTTCAATTCTTCCAATTTCTTCAAGTCTTCGGTCTTCTACTCATATATCGTTACAAGCACTAAATGGACCTAAATCTATATATAAAATGTATTATCTAGTCCTAATTATGCTATATGAAATACAACATATCAAATTCCCCCATACTTAAACCTTGCTCGTCCTCGAGTAAGCTCAAAAATAAAATCAAGTATGACAAATCAACAAAGGTCTACAGACAGCAATGGGAGAAAATGATCTAAAACTAAAAAGCACTCAAAATAATCTCACAACCCGAACCCATGTAGAGAAATAATGAGCAAAAACATGAAAGCTCAAATCACACACCTCACAAATACAAGATATAACACTCAAGCTCCAAAAAGTGTAGAGCAACCTAGGATCTACCCAACATCTAAAATGTAATCCCCAGACCCCAAAGTAGAATATGAATCCTAAGCACTCTTATTTTACCACTCATTCTACTTAGGCGCCCTTTCGGGTTTTCACATAATCACTCTTTTCATTTTTCTTTTAGGTGTGCTCACAATTACTCACATCTCTCATTAACCTCTTATTACCCTAGCCTAATGCCGGTCCGGGTTACCTGCTTATTACCTGAGCCGCCCTTTCGGGTTTTCAGCTCATCCCAGGATTTTTATGCCTTTTTTATATTTTTATGGCTTTTTTTATTATTATTTTTTTTAATCTGAAATGCAAAAACTAAAATGATGCATCTGTACATATATACAACAGTGAGTACTCCCTCCACCATACTTAAACCTTTCATTGCCCTCAATGAAATACAGACAAATCAGATAAAAATAAAGGAAAGGAAAACAGAAGACTCACTGTGGAGGACCTGACGGTGGAAAATGCTGAGGGTACTGAGGCCAATAATGCTGATAAAATGCCTCCTGATGCTCCCTCATCTGATCCATGGTGACTGTGACACCCCTATACCCTATGACGTATACTTTGTAAAAATTTATTTCTTATATAAACATATAGCTCACATATATCAACTATCCACGTAAGCACATAGCGGAAATTAAAAACCATAAAAGGTTGCACACACACAAACATCTATGTCGTTACTTCTCATATTAAAACATCTGTCACTTTAACTTATATTACAACTCATATGTCTATGATGCAAAATGAGGAGGAGAAGGTTGCTTAGAGCTTTAGACGGCCGACCTGTATGAATGTGACCTCTAAACGGACACACGTCAGTAAGAACTAGCTGAACCTGAAAAATTATTTTGCGATTTACGTGAGTCGCATACTCAGTGAATATAAACCATCATCAATTATTTCACACAAAGCCAAACAATTGGTCACTATACATATTCATACATATTATATATGTCATATATGAATTTACTATGCAATGCAAATGCTGATGTTTCTGATTCTTTATTCTGTGAACTGTTCAAGCCTGAATCTGCCCCGGGTTTACTATATATGGACTCTTATGGTCCCCTTTAAGAAAGAAATCCGAAGATTTCCTCATTACAGTTCAGGGCAAGACAGTCACAGTTCCTTTTAATCTCATGCAATATGCTATGCAATCAAGTGCATCATGTAACCATATATCATATGCCATCTGTTAACATACTTTCTATGTAAACAACTCTGGAAATTTCAGAGCTATCATATAAAACACATATATCCATATACCATATATATCCATATAGCTCATATAGCACATATATTCATATACCTCATATACCACATATAGCGCATATATCCATATATTCATATTTCACATATAGCACATAGGGTTGAATCTCCGATCTATACTCACATGTTTAAGGCAGATACTATATTTCTCCCCCTTGACTCTGACCACGGTCTATTACTTGGGCTCCTATATTTAACCCAATGCAAATTAGGCTATTTACTCTTATAAACTCTAACCCCAAATGCAATGAAATGCCAGAATGCATTATAACTTCTTGCATATATATCCAAATCCTTTAAAACTTGACAACAATAAACTATATATATAAATGAACATTTTTCTAGTTCAAAACTTTCTGAAAAACTTGATCAAAGGTCTCCCTAATATCCTTACAAGGAAAACCCTAAAATTACTCTGAAATCTTTTAACGAATATAAATTCGATATCGAAAACACCCTCTGAGAACTATATATCGACTGATTTCTGAATCAAAAGCAACTGTAGATCTAGATCTGAAAAAATTAGGAAAATCCAGATAAACCATTAAGTAATTAAAAACTTACCAAATCAAGCTTGTACTTCGAGATTAAAACCCGATAGAAGAGATCTCGTACCAAAACCAAGATCAAACAACAAAACTTTCACTTTTTTCTTATCTTCTCTCGTTTCTTTTCTCTATCTCACCTCTCCAATTTTTTTTTGTCTTACGTACCAAACCTCATATGCAAGAAGATGAGAATCACACATATATATATCAATTGATATGGGAAGTCGGCAATTTTGGAGGAAGTCGGCTAAACTTTTGTAAATTTGCGATTTTCACCCTCAAATCTCCTTTACTACAAACTTTATCCTAAAATAATTATTAATTAACTTTTTTTTAAAAACTTTTTAAAATATAATAAACTTAATTCGAAAATAAATATTACTTTTAAAAATTCACTATATATCATGCCACTATGCTATCCATATGCTCTTAATCTTATATGAATGCAGAATGACGTATGCATTTTGGTCGGGGATGTTACAGTGACGGACATGTATCTGACATTCCTCCCCACATCCGCTAAAGTACTCCTCATACCAGCCTGCTCTCTGATAAGATAATCCTGTTGATCAGCCATAGAATCAAGCCTCATACTCAAGTGCGCCATAGCAGAAGTCATCCCTTCATACCATTCTGGAGCTTCTCCTTCACCAGAAGGACTAGCCTCGTGCTGTCCCTGAGGAGGCTCATCGTGCTGCTCAGCGTAATGCTCATACTCTGCCTCCTCCTCCTGTACATCCTCTACTACCATCACATCAGACTCCAAATAAAAATGATCAGCTGTCTCCTCAGCTCCAAACTCCCTAGCCAGACGTAAATATGCATCATGCTGCCTACCACAGTGCCAGATCCAACCTCCATTCTCAGCCTCAGATAAACACTTGGCCTTCTTCAGTTGTGACAGATCAAAGCAAATCCCACCACCTACTGCCACTCTATATCTGTCCTGTATAACATCTAAGCTCACAAAACGCAGGGCTATCAAAGTAACCAAGCCTCCAAAAGCAATCTTCCCGGACTAAGACCGGGCCTTCCTCACAGCACGTAAAAACAACTTTACCCAATCAGGGACCACATGTTGGTCCCCCATCAAACACCACATCATAGAAACATCCTTAGCTGCCATCTTGTTAACCTCTCCATTCCCTAAAAAGGTGTTAGAAATCACCTTATGACAAAGCCTCAACCCCGGATGAACAATACTGTAATTTTGTAACCCAGGGCCAAGAATATACTGAGTGTGAGTCACTGCAGTCCAAAAATGCATCGCCCCCGGGTTATCCTCAACATCAGCCCAACCAACTGTAGGCTGACTCGTCACCCCAAAATACTCACCTAACTGATTCCTAGTCAGTGAGTAATTTCTCTCAAGCAATCTAAAGCCAACACTACCATCATCAAGCTCTCTGTAAGTAACCAGAAACTCCAATACTAGAGGCTTATATGTATATGCATGCAATGGGATCAAACCACCTAAACCACCCTGCTGTAATAACTGATGAACCGACTGATATAAACCCAACGAATATAATGTCGGTGCATGGAAAAATTTAGTAGACAACATGGTTTTCTTATCAATCTCATCCCACAATCTCTTCTCAGCCCTTAGATTCCATTTTGAGAGAGTTGAAAAAGCAGTCTAACCGGATATGCCATGGTAATAAATAAACCGAAGAAAGGGGCAAAATCAGACTCACAAAATGGAACGTATCAGCTTCTATCAACAGCTCCGCGGGCGCGGAAGGTGGTCGCCGCGATCGCGGACGTGTAGTTCTCCGCGGTTCCGGCGTTCTCTCGCGGTGGCTCGCGGGGCTTCGAACTGAATCGCGGTGGCTCGCGGGGCTTCGCGATGACTTGCTAATGAAAATTCCGAGAAGAATGAGTGGATTTGGAGAGGTTTTGAGGGAGATTTAGAAAAAAAATTGTTTGGATTCTAGATTTGAATTTGTGGTGTTTTGGATAGGAATTTGGGAATATGGATGGTGGATTTGTGTTTAGAATGGTGAAAGGATGAAGAATACGGATTGGGATTCGATTTTTGTAGAGTTGGAAAATTTGGGTTTGAGAGATTTGAGAGGTTGCAACAATGGTGGATTGGAATGAAAGGAGGATGAAGGTAGAAGAAGAAGGTAAGAAAAGGGTAGGGCTGGCCGGTAGGTGAGGGGTAAAACCGGTAATTCCCGTCAAATCCTTGCATTTTTTTTTAAATATCCCGCAGATGCTCAGTTCCGCGATCGCGGTGAAGGACCGCCGCGATTGCGGAGCTGTTTACTGGGTACTTGTTCACCTGTTTTCTGTGTATTTCGAGGAATAAATGCCCCAAAATATTTTTGTTCTTTCGAACCTAGTACCTGCATGTTAGTCCGACAAGATTGAAAGGGAAAACTAAAACTAAAAAAAAACTAAAAAAACTAAATAAAATAAAGAAAAAGAAAACTTACCTCGGGTTGCCTCCCGAGCAGCGCCTCTATTTAATGTCGTTGGCCCGACATTTTAGCCCTTTTATTCAACACTGAGATTTGGATCAGAAAGATCCACCTCCTCTAATACTTCTTGGCTGACTCCCTCATGGTATTTCTTTAGTCTCTGACCATTAACTTTAAACACATTTTGAGAGTCCCCATCCAATAATTCCACAACCCCATGTGGAAAGACTTGAGTAATTGTATATGGTCCAGCCCATCTAGAACGGAGTTTGCCTGGGAAGAGTGTGAGACGAGACTGAAAGAGAAGGACCTTGTCTCCAACTTTAAATTCCTTCCTTAGGATGTTCTTATCATGCCATGCTTTTGTTTTGTTCTTGTAATTCACAGCATTGTCATAAGCATCCAATCTAAGCTCTTCCAACTCTTGCAATTGCAATTTTCTGAATTCTCCATTCTCTTTGATATTGAAGTTGCATTTTTGGACCGCCCAAAAAGCTTTATGCTCAATTTCCACCGGCAAGTGACAGCCTTTTCCATAAACCAATCTGAAGGGAGACATCCCGATGGGTGTCTTATAAGCAGTACGGTAGGCCCACAAAGCATCATTGAGTCTCAAACTCCAATCTTTCCTGTTGGGTGCCACCGTCTTCTCCAAGATTATTTTTATCTCCCTGTTGGACACTTCAGCTTGTCCATTGGTCTGGGGGTGATATGCTGTAGAGATCTTTTGAGTGACATGGTACTTTTTCAATAAAGCACTGACAGTCTTGTTGCAAAAATGAGTACCCCTGTCACTTAATAGAGCTTTTGGAATCCCAAATCTTGAGAAAATGTTGTCCTGAAGAAAACCTGCAACTTCTTTTGAATCATCAGTTCTGGTGGCCTTTGCTTCCACCCACTTGGAAACATAGTCCACCGCAAGTAAAATATACAGATTCCCATAAGAAGAGAGGAAGGGTCCCATAAAATCAATGCCCCAAACATCAAATATTTCACAGTATATCATACGAGTTTGAGGCATCTCATGTCTTTTAGAAATATTACCCACCCTCTGACAACG
Source organism: Fallopia convolvulus (assembly GCA_964016875.1). Classification (NCBI taxonomy): domain Eukaryota; kingdom Viridiplantae; phylum Streptophyta; class Magnoliopsida; order Caryophyllales; family Polygonaceae; genus Fallopia; species Fallopia convolvulus. The sequence goes on along the minus strand of OZ024726.1, from coordinate 49,471,329 downwards.
ATCACATGATTTACAGAAAGCATAAACATCCCTAAAAATATGAGGCCAATAAAATCCAGCTTCTAAAATTTTCCTAGCAGTTTTATTAGTCCCAAAATGACCCCCACATGCATAGGAATGACAAAAAGAAAGGATAGATTGTACCTCAGAATCCGGGACACAACGTCGGATTACCTGATCTGTGTAGTGCTTCCATAAATAAGGATCATCCCAAACATAAAATCGGGATTCATGACGAACCTTGTCCCTCTGGACCTTGGTAAAAGTAGGTGGGAACTCCCCCGAGACGAGGTAGTTAACAATATTTGCATACCATGGTCGGAATGAATGGATCCCAAAAATGAATTCTTCAAATCGAAGATCAGTTTCGCTGTCAAACTCAGCTCCGCGGGCGCGGTAGAGTTTCCGCGATCGCGGACCATTCTCAGCAATTTCAATTGTCTCAGTTACAGATCCGCGGCCGCGGGGATCCTTCACCGCGATCGCGGAATCGTTGTTTCGAACCTCGAACAATGTTTCGTCGGGGAAACGTCCTTGAATCTGATCTTGTCTTCCTGGCGTATTTTCTTCATGCACAAGCCTACTTAGATGATCAGCCACTAGCTTCTCAGCTCCCTTTTTGTCTCTGATCTCTATATCAAACTCACTCAGCAGGAGAATCCATCTAATCAGTCTTGGCTTAGCCTCCTTTTTCGTCATCAAATAACGAAGCGCTGCATGGTCTGAGTACACTATCACCTTTGTCCCTAGTAGATACTGTCTGAACTTCTCCAAAGCAAACACTACAGCTAGCATCTCCTTTTCAGTGGTGGCTTAAAACATATACAGCCCCCTATTCTTGTGCAAATTTGTCAGATAGACACCCCACCTTTGGTTTGGACCTATTGAACACTTAAACTTAACAATTTGGACCTATTAAACACTTGATCGCTGACGTAGCGAAGTACGTGTAAGTCAAACGCACATATACAGCCCCCTGTACTTGTGCAATTTTTTTTTTCTTTTTGTATTTTTTATATTTTCTGATTTTATTAAAATAATGGTGTTAAAGATTGGGCTTATGTGGCATCTTATGTGGCAAAATAAGCTTATGTGGCACACATTTGGACAAAAAATTGGAATATGTCAACATGCATGTGTTACACTCAACGAGATTGTCAGCGACCAGGTGTTTAATAGGTCCAAATTGTTAAGTTTAAGTGTTCAATAGGTTCAAACCAAAGGTGGGGTGTCTATCTGACAAATTTGCACAAGTACGGGGGGTTGTATATGTTTTAAGCCTTTCAGTGGTGGAGTAGTTTCTTTGGGCATCATTTAAGGTCATAGAAGCGTAATGTATAACATGGGATGCTCTAGCTTCTTTTTGACCCAAAACAGCCCCGACAGCGTAGTCACTTGCATCACACATGATCTCAAAAGGTCGAGGCCAATTCGGAGCTTGAATTATTGGTGCACTTGTTAGGCGTGTTTTCAGCTCATCAAACGCCTTTTTGCATGCCTCATTGAACTCATAAGGCACATCCTTCTTCAACAAATCACATAATGGGGCTGAGATCTTGGAAAAGTCTTTAATAAACCTGCGATAGAAACCTGCATGGCCTAGAAAAGAACGCACTTCACGCACATTAATAGGATAAGGCAAGGACTGAATGATATCAATCTTTGCCTTATCGACCTCAATACCCCTGGATGACACTATATGACCTAAAACAATGCCTTGCTCAACCATAAAGTGACACTTCTCAGAGTTTAGAACCAAATTGGTCTCTACACATCTTTGAAGGACTAAAGAGAGATGGTTTAAGCAGGCATCAAAGTCATCACCATGTACTGTAAAGTCATCCATAAAAACCTCTATAAAATTTTCCATATATTCAGAAAAGATGCTTACCCCGGTCATCACCATGTATTGTAAAGTCACCATGTACTGAAAAGTCACCCAAATGGTATTCTACGATATGCAAAAGTGCCAAAAGGACATGTAGATGTCGTTTTCTCTTGGTCCTCTGGTGCAATAGCAATCTGAAAATACCCTGAATAGCCATCTAAAAAGCAAAAAGCAATAATAGGAACGACCGACAAGTCGCTCAAGCATTTGATCAATGAATGGCAAGGGAAAGTGATCTTTTCTGGTTACCGTGTTCAGCTTACGGTAATCGATACAGACTCTTCAACCAGTCTGAACTCGTGTGGGGACTAATTCCCCATGCACATTTTCTACCACTGTAATACCACCCTTCTTGGGCACAACTTGGGTCGGACTAACCCACTGACTATCAGAGATGGGATAAATCATACCTGCCTGTAGGAGCTTCAGCACCTCCTTCTTGACTACCTCCATCATAGGTGGGTTGAGCCTTCTCTGTGGCTGTCTGGATGGCTTGGCACCATCCTCTAGGAGGATCCTATGCATACATGTAGAGGGACTAATCCCTTTAATGTCAGCAATGGTCCAACCTAGTGCTGTCTTGTGCTTTTTAAGTACCTGCACCAATTTATCTTCTTGCTCCTTGGAGAGTTTGTTAGAAATAATGACAGGTAACGTGTCACCATCTCCAAGGAAGGCATATTTTAAATGCTCAGGGAGCTGTTTAAGCTCAACTTCAGGTGCCTGTACTACAGAAGGAAGCAGTTTCTCGCTAGGGAGAGTTAGTGGTATGGGCCCAATGGCCAAAGCATCAGCAGGAGATTCACAACATGCATTCAGATCAGCAAAAATTTCATGATATCTTTCAGGCAATTCATAATCCAAACATGCAGGATCTATGTCATTCTCTAGAACAGATTGCAACTCATCTACACAAGTAGTATCAAATACATCTTGTACAATAGGATCAATTACATCAACTGAGCATAGAGAGTGATCATCATGGGGGTATTTCATAGCATTATCCATGCTATATTCAAATATTTCCCCATCAAATTCCATGGTTAGAACCCCTTTACACATATCAATTTTTGTTCTAGCAGTTTTCATGAAAGGACGACCTAACGAAATTGGAGCAGCACGCACATCATGATCCATATCAAGCACATAAAAATCAGCAGGGAATATCAATTTATCTACCATAACCAGAACATCCTCAACAATCCCTTTCGGGTAGACTGTGGACCTATCAGCTAATTGAACAATAACACCAGTTTCATTCAAAGGTCCTAAGCCTAGTGAAGTATAAACAGAATAAGGCATGACATTAATAGAAGCACCTAAATCAAGCATGGCTTTATCAATTTTAGTGTCTCCTATTATACATGGAATGTTAAACATGCCTGGATCACTGCACTTTTTAGGCATACGCCTTTGAAATACAGCAGAGACATGTTCACTGACCTTAACTTTCTGGTTCCCTTTCAATTTTTGATTCCTTTTGATAGTGCACAACTCTTTTAGAAATTTAGCAAATCTCGGAACACTTTTAATCAGATTTAGCAAAGGGATGTTTACCTCACACTTGGAGAATGTCTCAAAGATATCTTTGTCTTGTTCTGGTTTCTTAGTATCCTTGAGTGCCTCAGGGAATGGTGGAATCGGCTTCTGTGAATTCATGGGAGGAAACTGAGGTCGAATGTAAGGATCCTCGAGTTCAGCTTCAGCACCGCGGGCGCGGAGAGGGTCCCGCGATCGCGGACATTCGGATTCTTCGGTATCCGGTTTTTTCTCGCCTCCGCGGTCGCGGCAGTTGGTCACCGCGGTCGCGGTGTCCTTGATCAGAATCTCCGAGCTCTTAGTTGAGGTTCCGCGATCGCGACACTCGTTCTCCGCGGGCGCGGGGGCGTTCTCCAAAATTTCGAATGTTTTAGTTCGTGGATCTTCATTCACCCCCACGTCTCTATTCAACTCTCTTCCACTTCTTAATGTGATAGCACTCACATTCTCCCTTGGATTGATAGGTTGTGCCGGCAATTTCCTAGAATCTCGGGCCTCTAGCTTGCTTACTGAAGTAGCCAGTTGACTTATCTGCGTCTCTATATTCTTGATACTAGCTTGAGTGTTCTGTCCCAACTGGTCTACTGTGTTAGCTAGCCTTGCAAACATCTCTTCAGCATTGAATGAGTTGTTTTGATTTTGAAATGGAGGTCCAGGAACATAAGGCTGCCTGTTTTGCTGATTTCCTCCTTGCTGATTGTATTGAGGCTGATTTTGATTCCCATATCTCAGATTTGGATGATGTTCCCATCCTGGATTGTATGTATTAGAATAGGGATCAAAACGAGGTCTAGGAGGTCCATAGCCTCCTACAACATTAACCTCAGCCTGAGGTTCCTGGAGTTGTGGACAGGCATCAGTAGGGTGAAGTGTATCAGCACAGATTTCACATGTCTTCAGTTGTTGAGGGGTTCCTGACAGCATGAACCTCTTCATCGTATCTTTCAACTCTGCCATCTCAGCTTTTATAACAAACGAGGAGTCCATAGATTTGACTCCTTTAGTGCCAGTTCTTTTGTTGAATTGCCTTGAGTTCTCAGATAGCTCAGAAAAGAGCTCAAGGGCATCTGCTGGTGTCTTATTCATCAAGCTTCCACCACAAGCTGCATTCACCATTCTACGCTCTTCATCCAGTAATCCACCAAAGAAATACAGTACCAGGTCTTGATCAGAATACCCATGATACGGACAGCTAGCACATAGTCTCTTGAATCGCTCATGATAATCATACAGACTCTCCCCAGCCTGTTGCTCAATGTTGCTCAGGCTCTTCTTCAGATTGTTCTGTTTGGTGGCAGGGAAGTATTTCTTCAAGAACGCCGCTTTCATCTTATTCCAGGTATTTATGGATCCTGGAGAAAGATAGTAAAGCCACTCATTGGCTGAATCCTTCAGAGAGAAAGGAAACACCCTCAGCTTGATCTGGTCCTCAATTACATCAGCAGGCTTCATACTTGAGCAGACCTGATCAAATTCAGCAAGATGCTTGTTCGGATCTTCTCCATCATGCCCATGGAATTGGGGTAAAAGATGGATCAATCCAGACTTCAACTCAAACTTAACGCCTTCATTCAGCGCAGGGAACTCAACAGCCAAGGGCTGCTGTTGGAAGTTTGGGGCAGTCAGCTGCCTCAAAGTCTGATCTCCCATTGTCTCAGCTTCAGCAGAATCCAAGTTGAAAGGTAATTCACGGAGTAGTTCCCGAGCTTCACGTCTCAACCTGGAAAGAGTCCTTTCAATCTCTGAATCAAGAGGGAAAATAGAGGAGTCAGTAGCACGAGTGTGGACCATAAACTAGGGTCCACACCAGAGTTGGTAACACTAAAAACTTAGAATTAAACAAAAGTGTCCCCAGCAACGGCGCCAAAATTTGACTGACTTAAAATCGTTGATGCCAAATCAAAAATAATTCCCTAGTTACTCAACTAGTATAGTCGGTAAGTCGGGGTCGAACCCAAGAGACACTTGTATCCTAAGTTTTATTATTAACAACTCAAAGAGGTAACAAAGGGGGATTTTGGAATTAAAACTAGAACTAAGGATTGAAACAAACAAAGCAAGCAAACAAACAGGGCAAAAGTTGGATTTTTATGAATTAGGAAAAAGCAATCTTATTCAAGTATCCACTTTTCTTCCTCAAGTTATTGATCCTAGATTCAAACAAGTTATTTCCTTTGGTTATTCCTATCCTGATCAGAATTATGACATGGAAACGAGACATGCAAACTTAATATCAAAACAAACATGAAACGATCATGAATAATAATGATATTAGCAATGAGAACAAGGATAAGCAGGATATATGCAAATTGAGTTCCAACGAGTCAAACCATTAACATGCATTCAAATCTCTTCTCAATTGTTTTAGTCCAACGAGTCCTAAACCAATTGATTTGCTACAAAGATTAGGCTTTGCTACGAGAAAACCTAGATCTAGCAATAGATAATATTAATTCCAACAAGTTGGCCAGACAAGAAGAAATCAACACAATCAATAATAATTACGCACAAGAGAATTGAAATAACTTGTACAAATAAACCTGTAACGTAGAATCTCACAACAACTTGAGTCTGAAAAGCTTCAACTCGAATAAGATTTTAGAGAGTTTAGTTCTCCATAGAATAGAAAAATACCAAAGTCTGAATAATAGAAAACTAGGTCTAAGAGAGAATAATCAAACAAGGCTGAACAACTAGGTCTAAAATATTCTCGACTAAGAGTACGAAATAAAATAAATTCGGAAATAAGATAAAATAGATAGATAGAAAGAGCAATCGCCGCCTCGGAATTATGCTGACGTGGACCTCCGCGGGCGCGGTGAACAACCTCCGCGAGCGCGGAACTGTAGAATTCTCCCTCCGAGTCAACGCTGACCCGCGACCGCGGCCTTAGGCCTCCGCGATCGCGGCACTGCATCTTGGCTCCACCGCGGTCACTCCACTCCGCGGCCTTCACTTCTCGATCTTCTAATCCCGACTTCAATTCTTCCAATTTCTTCAAGTCTTCGGTCTTCTACTCATATATCGTTACAAGCACTAAATGGACCTAAATCTATATATAAAATGTATTATCTAGTCCTAATTATGCTATATGAAATACAACATATCAATATGCCCTTATACAAAATAATTAAATTATTTCAAAAAATTATAAGGTAGTTTAGTAAGAAGTTCATAAATTAATAAATATTTATTTTTAAAGATATAAATAAATTGTTTAGTTAAATATTTTTATTTACATAAGATTTATTTCATTTTGTATAAGGGAATATCGGTCCGGTTAGGATAAAATTCCACCACAAAATTATTTAAGGTGGTTGAATTTTAAAAAATGGATGAAATTTGACATTTTAGTGTATTTAGGTTACGAGAAGGAATTTTTTAGAAGTAGAAGGGCACCAAAAGAAATAAGAATTTTTTTGGCACCAAAAGAAAAAATCGAAACCACAGGAGCACCAAAAGAAAAATCCCATTATTTTATATAAATAAACTAAATTTAGTTAATGGGCTTCTAATCAAATGGTTCATCAATAAAATAGTCTCCTCAAATATTAATTTAAAAAAGCTCCCTTTCCCCTTCCCCCCTTTCCTACCCAAGCAATAAACCTGCCCCTTTACCAAAATCCACCCAATTTAATCGTTGTCTATGATTTAATCCTTCTTTTCAGCCTAAGGCTCCGTTCGGCAACTCGGTACTTATCGCTATTGATGTTGATGTTGATGCTGATACTAATACTTATGGTTGATGATGCCGATCTTGGATGCTGATATGAGATGCTGATATCATTTACTTATTTTTCAAATAATCCGGGATGTATTCGGTAAACTAAAAATTGATGATATTATAAGCAAGAGGTTTAAAAGGGTGAAAAGTAATTTTATGTGGACCCCACTTACTTATATTTTGGTAGATAAGCTAGCTTATTTGAAATAAGGTGGGGGATGTTGATTATTTTTTCAGCAGATAAGTATCGAAAATAAGTACCTTATTTCAAATAAACAAGTGTTACCGAACATGTACAACGATGCTTATTTTTTCAATGGAACTCTTATCACTATCAACTACAAGCTTATTTGATGCTCACCGATAAGAAACCTGAATCTTTCTCCTGGTTTATAGTTTGATGTTAACTAGTAGATGCAAAATCAAATAGGCCGAGAAGGCCACACCGAGAAGGCAAAATTTACACCGAGAAGGCATATTTCTTTTATCTAAATCTTATTGAACTTGTTTAGAATGCCGGATTGAAGAGCAAGAACCCTAACTTTGAATGTCTCCATTGATGCAATCGAATCTTAAATTGACTTGGGATTTGTACATCTTCTAGAGCCAAGAGACAGAGGCCCATACTTATTGTTAGAAATTTGTCTCCCCGGTTTATATTTTATGGATTTGTGTGTTCGTCCGTCTCTGTTCAAGCCCCTCCTTGATCCTCAATTTCTTGTCGGTGTCCCACGTCTTCTTTGGTTGTTCTTCGTCGGGTTTGTCTCGATGTTGGCTACTTGTTTCGTCATGTACGACAGACCCGCGTTTACCTTCCTCCGAATTTCCCTACAAGTTCATTAAAGTTTTTGGAAAGAATTATTCTAAAACTTCAAAGAAATTTCGGTACATTTTTTTAAATAAAATTCATGAAATGGTGAAAAAATAAATTAATTTATATTTAATTTTTACTAAATAAAGTCCTTGCTAGGCAAGACAAAGTTGTTCTTACTTGCGGGGCAAGCTAAGCTTTTCTTGTCGTCCAAGCATGGCTTACTTGCGGTGCAAGGTTACTTTTTTCTTTTGCAGGATGACTCGTACTTAATTGTGTACTTTTTTGAAGAGCTGGAGTTGTGGTCGGTACGTATCATACCGAGTTGTATTAGGCCAGGTCACTTGGTGCTCTGAGGCTTCTAAAGATCATTCATCTCGGTGGAGGTTGTGTCAGCTGTCCATTCGCACATCCCGTGATGGGTTGACATGTTGCCTGCGGTGCTACTCATTTTAGTGCTTTACTCTTACCGATTCCGATTTTATTTTGCTCTTCTTTTCGGGGATTTGTACCCTCTTAGTCATTTCTACTTGCCTTATATGGCTCATTTGTTTACCCTCTTAGCCGTTTACGGTTGCCATTTTCTTAACAGCCTCTCAGACTACCAACTACCAAGCCTGTTTAGTATTCCAAATTCTTACCTGTATAAAAAAAAAAGTCTCCCCAAATTAACTCAAAATTTGAGAAATTTGAACAAAAATAATAGGTTTCCCAAAAAAACCTACCTTCGTAGTATACAAACTACCTCCTGCAACTAAATACCTTTTTTAATTGTATATATGATTCTATGATCCATAAATCGCGCACAAAATCAGTAGAATCATGTACAAAATCGTGAAAATATCCAAGATCCTATTTAATTCATCTCGATTATATTAATGGTATATTTGGATTATTCAATTTAATATATTAAGTCGTATGAAATTATATTAAATGTATAATTTAATGGATAAAATTGGCGATCTAAATGGACCCTAAAATCCCACACCTAATAAAATTTTACTTAAAATTGGGATAATTATATCATTTTAAGTTCTTAAAATTACTAAAATTTTATGGGGTGAGATTCACGTGAGAATAGTTCCCCAAAGAGAAATGAGAATGAATCTCACTCACTCATCACGTGTGCGCGCAGTTTTTTTTTTTAACTTGGTGGTGTGGATTTCGGAAACGATTGTGTATAATATTGTATGTGACTATGTGTTTTTTCATCTAACATTACTATGTAGCCATTCTCACCAAATATGCATTATATTACATGTGAAAAAGTCATATCAAGTGAAATAAGAGCATTTACAGTTGTGTTAAGTGAAAATGCATGCTCATGTTTAGGCACGGACAGATGTGCGACCCGACCTGGCCAGTTCGCGGGCCAGCTAGGCTTAACCCGCCCGAGCCAAGGGCCGGTCATGGGTCCGAGGATAATAACCCAACCCGGCTCGGTTTCCCAACGACTATATTACGTTGGCAATAGCTAGTTTAGTTTTTAAAAAAATAATGCCTAATAACGGCTAGTTTGGTTTAATAATTGTTTTTTTTATTCCACCACTTCTATTCTTACTTTTATAAATACCACTTCATTTTATTTTTTTTCTTCACACAATCTAGTCGTTGGCAATAGCTAGTTTAGAATCTTCTCAGCTCTCATATTCTTCTACTTACTTTTTCTACGAAGAGTCTTAGTCTGTCAATTCTCTCAAGTCTTAATCTCATTCTCAATCACATTCTCTCAAGTCTTAATCTCTCTTTAGTCTTTCAAAAAAAAGTCTTAATCTCTCTGTTATAATTCACAATTAAATTTTTTTCCCTGTTATAAAAAAATGGAGAGACAAGGTTTTGTTCTAAATGATGAGGAATTTGAGCATTTGGCGCAAGATGGAAGGGCTCAAATGGAAGATCAACCCGATAATTTTATTCCTCTTTTTAAATTAATTTGTTATTTCGTTTATAATATATATAATTCTTATAAACTAAAATATCTAAAAAAGTTATTTTGTAGGTTGGATCCCATCTCAAACAAGTGCTACGCAAGAGGCGGGCGAAGCTGAAGAGAAAAAAAAGAGACCTCGTTGGTTTGGATATACTTTAACAAAATCGAAGATGAGAACAACCCCAAGAGTTTTAAATGTTTGTGCTTGATTTGCGAGAGGAAAGGTAAAACTAATTCTTACAAGTTTACCAAAAATGGCGGAACGAAAACTTTGAGCAGGCACTTGATGAGGGATCATAAAGATCAAATTCAAGGATCGCAACAAGGTGGTTCAAGTGGCAGAATTCAAACATAAATAGGCGGGTTTGCCTCCTCTCAACCCGATGGAGGTAATTTTTTCTGTTACAATAGAAATTAAAAAATTGACAGCGTGGCTGAATACATTACAAAATCTGAAAAACCATTCACTTTTGGAGAAGACATTGATTTTCAAAAATTTACTAAATTATCTTTGCAACCGGCTTATGAAACCGTTGGTCGTTAGACCTTAAAACGTGATGCATGCTACAATATGAAAGGGCCAAATCTAAAATGGTACAATTTTTTGAGCAATATGATGGTGGTATGTGTATTACAAGTGATATTTGGAGTTCTAGAGTATGTGATTTATATATTTGTGTCACAACCCATTGGATTGATGATAATTAGATGTTGCAAAAAACGTGTGATTGGTTTTGAGCCTATTTTTGAAAGTCACACTGGATCTAATATATATGATCATATTGTTAGAAGTCTTAAAGAATTTAATTTGTTTGGAAAAGTGTTTTCACTTTCCTTCGATAATGCATCTGCTAATACTAGATGTATTGATTTCTTTAAAGACATCTGCCTCTTTTGTTAAATAGAGATCTTTGTCATAATAGATGTGATGCCCATATTGTTAACTTATATGTTCAAGAAGCATGCAAAGATATTTTTGATTTGATTGGACCGATTAGAGAATGCATTAAATGGCTTAGGTTCACCGGTAGCGTTAAACGTCGGTATAGGAGCTTGTGTAATGAACAAGGATTATTTCCTAAGAAATGGAGTATGGATACACCAACTCATTCAAACTCCACTTTTGATATATTACAAATTTACAACATGCTTGTATTTATAAAAATTTTATAACCCCTTTGTATGGTGAGCATTACAAAAGTCCGAATGGTACTCTAGGACTTATTTACGAGGAGTAATGGGAGATCGCGACACAAGTATGTAAACTTTTAAATTTTTTTAAAGATGCAACATTTTTTTTTATCAAGTTTATACGCCTAATGTTCATCAAGTTATTTTTCAATATTGCAATATCGTATATGATATGCAACAAACCCAACCAGCATTAGCTCACATAATTGAAAATATGCGAACGAAATAGTTATCTTCTTTTAAAGAGCATGCACAATCATATTAATCCAAAAAGCTCAATGATATTATGTGAAAAATTACAATTATGTTAAGTAAAAATGCACAATTATTCTTAAATTTTACAACCTCAAAGATATTTTTTTTACACATTCTTAATTTTCATCTCACATTCTCAAATTTTATTATTGAATATGAATTTTAAAATCATTGAATACGAAAATGGACATGTCGACGAGGTAAGAAATCCAGTTGGCGAACCAAGACGGCGTATGGGAATCGGGATGTTGCTTTTTTCTTGTTTGAACTGCGAAAGACGTTTCAGTGTGGTACGGCACCGTTTCGATCAAGATAGGGAGAACACGTAGACGTCAAACTGGGAGTCAGTTTTCCTTTTTCTTTAAAAAAAAAAAGGAAATCCAAATCGTTTTTTGTTCATTTTCCTCTGCCTTTAATTTATCCGATCGTTCTCATCAGCCTTGTTCTTCTTCTTTCCTTCTCCCAAGCCCACCTCTCTCCTCTAGAGCCTTCCTTGTCACTCAAGCACTGTTAACCCTAAGATGGAATGATTTGTTTTATAAGTAATTCGATTCGTTTTAAAATTCATTCTGAAAAATAATTCCTTTCATTTCTTCTTTCGTATGTCGTATCGGTTGCCTTGTTCATATACTTTCTGTTTGATTTATTGATTGTAACTATTCGTTTTAATTTATCTTTCTTCAGCTGTGTTCTAGGGATTCCCTGATATATTTTTTACCAATTGGGTTCCCGTTCGTATAGATTAGGTAGAAAGTTTCCATTTACAAGTTTCACAAGAATTTAATTTGTGAATAGGGTTTCCCCCCTTTCTAGTTTGTTTGATTTGCGAAGGAGGTATATATTTTTTTCCTGAAGTTGTGACTTTGACGAAAGTCTAAAGGTTCTTCCTTTCTATGAGGTCTTGGTACTATTGATGTTTTGATCAAAGGAATCCTGCTTAACCAGATAAGTATTTTGCCTCGGTTTCTGTATCCTCCTATCCCTGAATTCCTCTTCCTGGGATGAGGAATGAGTTGCAGAAGCAACAAGGTTCGGTTGTGGATCCGGGACGAGCAAATAAATTCATCCCGAGTTCATTCCGTACCCTATCGGGCTATCTGAGAATTGTTTCCTCTGGGGCATCAACGGTAGCATCTACCGTTCGATCAGCAGCCTCTGTGGCATCAGCCATCGTTTATAATGAGGATGACTTGCGTCATGATCAGGTAGCTTCACTTGTTCTTCTTGAGAAATTTTGCTTTATGCAATATATTAAGTGAAAGGAGATTTATTTTGGTAATAGTTCTCTCTTTGATACAATTGCTTCAGATTGATTTTAGTAATATGAGTTCCATTATCATTTGGTTTTTCATTTATGAAGGTGTTGTGGGCTGGTTTTGACAAATTAGAATGTGAAGGTGGAGTCTTTCGCCAGGTTTTGTTACTGGGTTTGCGGTCTGGTTTTAAGGTTTGGGATGTGGAAGAAGCACATAATGTCCACGAACTTGTGTCCAGACAAGATGGCCTGGTACATTTTCTGCAAATGCTACCTAGTCCATTATCAGGGAGTTCTGAGGATAAATTTGCTAGTTATCGCCCCTTGCTAGTAGCCTGCGCACATGGTTGTGTTTCACATAGCAGTAATGTACATGATGGGCTTAAGTCCTCTTACAATGGAGGCGCATCTAATGGTCACTATTCAGGGAATAATTGCTTGGGACCTTTCTTTGTTCGTGTTTATTCTGTAACTTCTCCAGCTTTTGTGCATGTGTTGAAGTTCAGAACAGCTGTTTATGCTGTTCGATGCAGTTCTCGGGTTGTTGCTGTTTGTCAATCAGCTCAGGTACTTTGATACAAACCCAATCTATAAGTTTTATTACTTTTAATTATCATCTTCCCTTTTACTTTTTTTTTCCAGTTAGTTAAATAATTTGACTTCCCATACACCCACTTCCTATGTCATTATCTTAATATTACAAGTTTTAGTTATAGGAGTTACTTACTTTATCCATCTATTATAACGAGGAGCATATTTTTGACAGACTTGATTATTGAAATGAATGACATAATGTGAGGATTCTGAATAGCGAGATGCTTGCTTTCAGATATTCTATCTTTTATTTTCATAAAGTTCCAAAATGTAGTTTGTATTTTTACTCATGTTTCTTCAACTTATTATGGTGCAGATACACTGTTTAAATGCTTCTACCTTGGAGAGAGAGTATACAATTCTTACAAATCCTATTGTTATGACACCTCCTGGTTCTGGGGGTGTAGGATATGGCCCACTTGCTGTTGGTCCTAGGTGGTTGGCATATAGTGGAAGTCCTGTTGCAGTGTCAGATATTAGTTGTGTCACTCCTCAGCATCTAAAGCATTCAGCAAGTTTTCCTAATCGCACCCCAAATGCAAGCCGGGTTGCATTGTATGCAAAGGAGTCAAGCAAGCAGCTTGCAGCTGGAATAGTGACTCTCAGGGATATTGGGTATAAACGACTTTCTCGGTATTGTTCTGAGCTGCTACCTGATTCCAATCACTCAAATCCAGGGACCGGGGGCAGGAAAGCCAATGGAGTTATGAATGGTCATACTATGGACATGGATAATGTTGGAATGGTTAGGATGTTCCTCCTTCGGACTATTTTCTTATTACAGTTGTGTTTATCTTACTTCAATCTCTTTTGGATTTTCATTGGGCTGATATTTTGCCTCATAGTGTGTCACCTTTTTCATGTTTTTTGTATACAAATTATTCAAACTATATACACATACAATTTTATGTGCTTATGCATGCCATTTGGTTGTCAGTTAATTGTTAGATTAACTTGCGACTTGTGCCTAGTTGTCATTATGTATTTATATCTGATAGATTTTCTTATCACTACTTTTACAGGTTATAGTAAGGGATATTGTAAGTAAATCTGTTGTTGCTCAGTTTAGAGCACACAAAAGCCCTATTTCAGCTTTATGTTTCGACCCCAGTGGAACTTTGTTGGTAACTGCTTCTGTTCAAGGTCATAACATTAATATCTTCAAGATCATGACTGGATTCAGTAATTCAACCACATCTGATTCTGGTGGTTCCTATGTACATCTATACAGACTGCAACGTGGTTTTACGAATGCAGTAAGATACTAAGATGAATTTCGAAATTCCTCCTGTGTTTGAACTTTTAGAAGAGACTATCTGACTCTTTGGTTCATGAATTTACAGGTAATACAGGACATAAGTTTTAGCAACGATAGCCATTGGATCATGATTGGTACTTCAAGGGGCACAAACCATCTTTTTTCTATTTCCCCATCAGGTGGAGCTGTGAATTCACAATCTGCTGATGACTATCTTAAAATGGACGGACCGGGTGAAACTGTTTATCCTTACAACATTCATAAACTGGCTAATTCAGATGATCAGATATTTAACCAGCAACATGTGAGCACTGTTGGTTTTCCTATTACTCTCTCTGCTCTTAGCCGGATAAGAAGTGGTGACAATGGTTGGAGAGACACAGTTACTGGTGCAGCTGCTGCTGCCACAGGGAGAATTAGTGCTCTTTCTGGTGTAACTGCTTCCTCCTTCCACCATTGCAAAGTTCAAGATGATATGCATGCAAATTCCTTGATGGCAAAATGCCATCTATTAGTTTTTTCACCATCAGGTTCTTTGATCCAATATGCACTAAGAATGTGCTCTAAGGGACCAGAGTATATGGTTGTTGACAATGGATCAGCCCTTTATGAACCAGATTTTGTTGCTGATATGAGAACTGTTGTAGAGGCAGTGAAGAAGTGGAGTATATGTCCGAAACGAAGTCAGAGAGAGAATGATGACTTGGACATCTATGGTGAAAATGGCAGTGTGGATTACTCAAGTGTTGTTTCTGATGGAAACACAAAACCGAATGGCGTTTACCCATTGGGTCAATGTGCCATTGCCAGAACAAAGAAAAGCTCTGAAGACAAGCATCATTTTTATATAGCTCAAGCTGAAGTACAATTGCATCAAAACAAAGTTCCATTATGGGCAAATTCTCAGGTACCTGTCATTGAATTTCATATTGTGTTGTGTATGTGACATCTCTTTATCCCTTATGCAGTTGTGCTTCTTCTCCTGATGTTTGATCTCTTAATGCTATAATATTGACAGATCTACTTCCAGCGTATGATGATTGGTGACATCAAAATGGATGTAGAAAATGGTTCTGGTGGAGAGACGGAAATAGAGAAAATCCTGACTCAAGCCATTGAAGTCCGGCCCAAACACTTAGTTCCTGCTTTTAACTATCTTCCATATTCCAAATCCACTAATCCAAGGTATTTCTTGTAATCTGTCTAAAATCTTGCCCCCTGTGTTTATCCATTTGATGCTTGCGTTTTCATGAAAGTATAACTAGTTATGCTAGTAAAAAGGAGAGCGACCCCTGGAAAAATAATGTATATGGAATAAACATGTGTAGTGACTAAAGTCCTATGTTATTCTTTTTTTTTATAATTTCGTCCGTTCCAAACCTTTCCATTTTTCTCAAATGGATTATCTATTCTATTGTAGTATCTCTAAATCAACTACATCCTTTATACAGAACTGGTTCTCAAGATGTAAAAGTTGGATCGCAACAGGCGTTTGGAATTAGTTCTCCTTTCAGCAATTCAACTGAGAAGGGTTTCCTTGATGACACTGAAGAGACCGTTTATTCAAAGACAAAGGATGCTCTTAAGGGCCCTGTAAATGATGACAGCCCTAGAATATCGTGCAAACTTGATCCTGTAAATATTAGTGATAGGGAGCATTTAAAGATGGAAACTCAACTTGAGGATGTAAATAACAACAATGAATCCATTACAGTGGGAAATCTATTTGAAGACCAGTGTGAGAATTTGAAGATGGAAGCTCAAAATGAGGTTGTAAATAACAGCAATGAATCCATGACAATGGGGAATCTATTTGAAGACCAGTGCGAGGAGTCTGATTAGAGGTAATGTTTTCAGACTTTGTGAGAATTGCATGTTTGTCAACTTTTATTCATAACATAATGTTACAATTTTCCTTGGATGTTGTTGATATATGCTCTTTTGTCTAATGGTTCAAATCTGATGATGCTATTGACTGTTGTTTTTTTGGCATGACGAGTATTGTTGTAATTGTCAAATGTGTTGTTTATTCTCTTTTTTGTACCATGATGATTCTACTTCAAGCTAAACGGCAATGTGCATTTGTCTTGTAGAGTTTTCTTTTTATTCATGAGGCTGGTTAACAAGCTTAATTTGATATTATCAGAAGAAGATGCGAGGTACGTATGTGTGTGGACTTGAGGGAGAACAAGCTTCATTTGTGTCGTCGTCAACTTTGCTGTGGGCCTTGGCATGTGTTTTTGGAGCTCGGGTGTTTCATATTTCCTATATATATTGATCATGTATAGAAAACTCTGGACTAAAAGGATGTATTTATGTGCAAAACCATCGACTTTGTGAATATCATAAGATTTAACTGGTCTTAAACCTTGCTTCTGCTTTTGAACTATTTTGATTGTTTCTGTTTCTGCATTTCAAATACATGGATTACATGCTCAATATGTTCAATGTAGAATTGATCGTTTATCTTTTTTAAAGCTGTTATTGGTATTGCCGTGTAGGGCATATTTACTTATTAAGCCTATGTTTGCTTGATAACATAATCTGAACGATGAACCGGCTTTTAAAAAAATATGAACTGAAAAAGACCTTGAAAGGTTTCTCTAACCCTTCACTCAATTCAACCATCAATCATTTGTTAGAAAGAGCGAGGTATATATTATGTTCATCATCCCTCATCAATCATCACTCTCATTATGTTACTAAAATCTTTTAGCCATCACTTTATAAGAATCTGTTTGGTATGTTTGGAAGCAAAGAAACCGCTGTATCTTCGACAATGCCCCGGATAATGGAAATCTGGTGTTACAACAAGCAAATGAATTTGCTACTTGCTTTATTACTGAACAGAAGAGAAGAAGGGAGAGACTGGGAACTCAAGCCTAAAATGCAGCACCACCGAGCGGAAAATGGAAGCCTCCACCACAAGGTTGGACAAAATTCATTCGTTCTTCTGAGGGTGCTTTCCTAATGTCTTTCAACAAGAACATTGGCAACTGAACGGCTTTACATGCGGAACTGACTACCATCCAAGAAGCTATGCTGCTAGGGAAGGAGAAGAATCTAACTGAGATAATTTTTGAGACTGATTCACGAGTGGCGGTGGATCTAATTCTGAATGAGATGCCCACAACACATCCGGACTACCAATTGATTAAGCAATGCAAGCAGCTCTTGGGTCTCCTTTAGGAGATAATGTAACCTTTTATGCTTAATATTTCCTTTCAAACCAAAAAAAAAATATATATAAGAACTTGTTTGGTATCTATATCTAGGATACACGTCTGCAGACTGCAATTGCATCATATCAAACAACAATATAGATACTGACTATTGAGCCTCATACCCATAATGTCAACACCAAAGGAGCCCATCTTTGGATTGAAGATTTGAAGTGCATGCGTTATGCTTCTGCGTTCTGACCAAACCACTCTTCTTTCACAATAGGAAATCGAGACAAACGGGCCCTAACAGTAATTCGTATGTTTGCAGTTTTTGTTTAGTTAAGCGGATGGTGGAGTTGTTGAGATGACAGGGTCGGTGGTGGGTTGGCCCCACTCATCAATCACACCCAAGTACAATGATTGGTAGGCTGGAAAGATGGGAAATCAAGTTGTACTGGGACGGAGATGAGAAATCAAGTAGTCCTGTGGTAGGCTTACCTCCATTATGAGAACATATTGGTGGCAAATGAACTAACTTTTGAATCTTAATCATTGACATTTACCTCGCATGAAAAAGATGCACTAATATGAAAATTAGAGGACAACACAATAGAAAGTTATTTTCAACACCTACAGATTAACAAGCACGAATAGACCACAAATACTAGTTACCACTGCAAAATTAAGCCAAATGAACACCAATGCCGTTTACCGGACTTCATGATAGAACCCTAAAATTAAAAAAAAAAAAAAAAAAAGAAAGCTGACAATGAACAATTCACATGATAAAGGATTGACCTTGGAGTAGCGTGCAGAATGCAAAGCCTAAGAGGACTAAAAAGAATGCTCATCAGATTAGGCCAAACGTGCCACGTCATCCTGTGACACATCAGCTGCAGCCTGTGGCGCAAACTGCCACATGGCAGCTCCTGGGTAGCCGAAAATCGGTACCAGCTTACTTCCTGGTATGGGTCCATGAGGGGCAAAAGCTGCTTGGAATGCTGGAGGAGTTGGGAGGAATCCGGGCTGTGAATTCATGGACTTGAGTTGCTGCTCTAGCTTCTCCTTCTCTGCCTTTAACTTCTGCTTCTCATCTCTAAGTTCATTTTTCTCAACCTACCACATGTTTTATGTGTTTTAAAAGCATTTACAATCTTTTACTTATTTCCCTTGATTTATATTGACTCTAGAAATTATTCCTTTTCCAACCCAATCTAATCTCATGAGTTAAATTCAAAAGAATGTAGTATGAATCATACAGAGCAGCAAGAATTAGGAGTACAGACCTTTAACTCCTTAATCTTCTCCTGTAAACCCGAATTTGAATCCTTCAGCTTTTGGGCTTCGGACCTTAGTTGAGTCACCATTCTTGCAGCATCAACTAAAATGGCAGCCTTGTCTGTCTTGGGAGGCCTCCCAGGCTCTAGCATTGAGCTCAATTCCACAAACCTAAGAAGGGTGTTATATTAGCGATTCCCACCAGGGAAAAGAAGGCAGGAAGAAGCTAAGAACGTAAGGAAATCTCTAGAGGATATAAAGAGCATACTTGTCATTAAGTTTATCCCGACGCAACTTCTCTCTGCATGCCTTGGAGCTTGATGGAG
Organism: Fallopia convolvulus; assembly: GCA_964016875.1. NCBI lineage: Eukaryota > Viridiplantae > Streptophyta > Magnoliopsida > Caryophyllales > Polygonaceae > Fallopia > Fallopia convolvulus. The sequence continues at coordinate 49,452,116 of OZ024726.1, read as the reverse complement.
CAGATGATTCAGGTCTTCCCCTGCAAAACATGACACAACTTCAGGAAGAGAGTGTACAGAATTGTATGGGAGCTCAACTACTCACACATATAATGATTTTAGATATCAAATGGAAATACCATGAAAACCATTACTGAGAAACTACTTCTTTTCATATCTATTTTAGCCTACCCCACCCACAAGGCAGAAGAAGATCAGCATTGTTGCTTCTGTAACACTTGAACAAACCAGGTAATTTTCTCAACAAGAACTGCATTAACATAATTGTTGTCCTATTTGCAACATATAACCTATTTTCTTTTCAAGATCACTCTTCTATAATTCTAGCTTAGCAGCCTTGAAGACACACAGAAGTGTGAACATTTAAAGGAAGCATGTCAAAACTTGTTAAAGCGGTTATATAGAGGCTGAAGTTTACTTTGATAGAAATGTTAACATCTCTCTTTCCAACATCACTCAAAAGATGGAAACAAAAGGTGAAGATAGATGAAACTTGGTACCTCTTCTTTGATCCATTTTCCTTGGGGCCTCCAGAGTCAGCAAGAGCGCTATTTAGTTCAACACTGAAAAGCAAGATCAGATGTCAAAAGAAACCTAAACAAAAGTACGAGAAGCAAGGTGGATATCAGAATGAAAGGGAATTGAATCAATTGATGCAAAAAACTTTCTGCAAATAAAAGTGAGCCCCTTATCAAATAAACAATAGCACAACAGAAAGGTAACCCATGACAATATTTTAAACTGAGATGGAAATTGCATAAAAAAATCACCACATCATTTTGCCAGGGAGAATAAAAAGTATATCAGTAATAAAGATAATACTTCAATTCAATTATAATAATAAAAAAGAGACATTCCATCTCCATGTGAGACATAATACAAGATGGTGACAATGCAGTCATTTTTACTGCCCATTGGGCTTGCAATTATTCCTACAATAACATTGTTTGTGAATAAAACATTATAGGCCAATCTTTAGGAGCCTGTCTAATATAATTTTCACTCTTAACAGAATTTAAAACCCACATAAGCGAAGCTCATCCAAAAAAGCCTCTAGAACTATTATTTGCCAAGAAGGGGAAAATTGTATACTAGAACAAGGGAGGATAGCATGGTGAAATGTGAAATGAGTTGATAGATAAACTTGTCTTTCCCAATCCATCACTACCAACTTTGCAAGTAACAAAATGATCACAATAGAACAGTTTATAAGATCCTATTTCAAGAATTTCATAGAGCAAGTTGCTTCCAATCTAGGGTCATTCCTCATGCAATTGAAGTAACAACACAAGTTCCAATCCACTAAATATACTGGCTTGCTAAAATTACTAGGTGTAGGATAATCATTATCCCCCAAAACTGTGAGGTTACACTTTGTGAGCTACAATGCAGATAAAATAAATCAAATAACACCGGGAAAGTAACTGTAGGAATGTAGGATACCCATTATCTCATAATATAACAGTAATCCCACACAGCAGATCAGTATCTTCACTGTGTTCCCCATTCGGCAAATGCAAAGGAAGTAAACTGAAGAAAGGAACAGTATCTGATGACAGCACTTATTCTGACGACTTATCCCATTAACTATACATAATTTCAGAGAACAAGGAACTCCAACAAGCAAGAAATACCAATCAATGACCTAAAGATCACAATCGAAAATCCCAAAATTTCGAACGTAGAACCGGAAAAGATAACAAAAACGAATCCAGAAGTGGTTAAATTCTCCACACACACGAAAAAAGGAAACATCTCTAACCCTAATTGGAGAAATTGGGAACAAAACTCAACAAAACAGAGAAAACCAGAATCAATTTGTGGACCACAAAGCGAAAGGATACCTGACATTGGAGGGGACATTCAATGCTTGTTCAGGCCAATTGAAGGCAGAATTAGGATTACAGAAATTTGCATCGGGAACAGGGAACTCCTCAATCAGATCAAAAATCCAGTTGCCGTTTTCAGGAGAAACCATGTCGGTGAGTAAACCGCCGGCGAATGGCTGAACTTTCCGGTCAAATTTCGCGGGCTCGGATTGATTGGTCTGGGGTTAGGTAGGATTTGGGAGAGAGAACAGCAGTCGGCTTTGGAGATTATTATTTTTTTTGTTTTGATGAAAATAAAAGGGAAGAAATGAAAAGGGAAAGAGGGAGGGAGGAAGAAAATTGTGTGAACAAGATGACACGAGTCTTGTGGCTTCAAGCCTTCAACTATGAAGCATGTGCGTACTTGAGAATCTACACGTCATCCGTCCACTCAGAACTCTCCGCAATCTCTATGCCCCACCCTATATGGGCTCAACCGCTCAAATAATGATATTTGGGTAGTTTTACATTTTTTTTGTGTTTTTTTATGAGGTAAGAATTCCGTTTATCGGATACATCCAATAAAATCGAGATGCCGAATTAACGACAGTCGTAAAATCGACAAGAACATACAAAAATAAACAAAACACGAAAAGTAAGTACATCAGACGAAAAGAGGCACTAGAATTAGCATTCGGGTAAAAGCGGGCAAATATAATGAGGTGGACTACTGACGTTGCCTCCACCGGGATGAAGGATCTTCAGCAGCCTCGAGAACGTCATGACGACTGCGCCAATCACAAACGAATCACACCCAATCCCAGAGCCAAATCTCGACATTTTACAAACTGTGCTTGAGCTAACCTGCAAACCAACAAACAAGAAACCAAAAAAAAACCCAACATGGGCTTAAACTGTCCAACCAAAAACACACAACCCACAAGATCCAAAAAAACCCAAATGGGCCAAAAAGAGAGTCCAAGGCCACAACACACTATCAAGTTTTAAGAATGGAAAGTAAACGACATAAGAGGCTGCAAAGAGGCCACGTAATCCGACACAAACAACACCACGAAAACCATGAACTCCGAAAAACCTGACGAGCAAGACGAAGTCGATCACGGGCGAAATCGGAGAGGAGATTAACTCCACATCTGTAGAAGAAATTCAGACGAAGCTAAAACCAGATGCTCACGCCTTGAACAAGAACAAACTAGACGGAAACAATTTCTCCACTATCAAAGCATAGGTTTTACTTCAAAACATCAAACTAAAACTTGGATCAAACATCAAAAAACCGATCTACGTCCAAAACTTCCTAGGTCATGGGATTTGGAATTCAGGATTGTACGTAGGTTTAGCCGAGCTAAACCCGAAGCCCATACGACCGACGCCGAAAATTATCACAAAATAAAATGGCCTCCTCAACTTAGGGGCAATCGTGTGGCCTTCTCGGCATAAAGCCGGTGGCGTTCTCCGCCTGGGATTGGTGGCCTTCTCGGCCAGAGACAAAAGGCCTTCTCGGCCGGAATCAAAGAGCCTTCTCGACTTTCAGAGTTCCCGCATTCTAGAGAGAAGGCAGAGTCTATCTCTAAAAAGGGGACGAAATGAAAGGAATAACACCACATGTGTACACTTCTAGTTATATTTTTTGTGTGTTATCCAATATTCGGGACCATAACAGAAATACTATATCAAAGATATCCATATCAAACGAGCCCTAATTGTTAAAATAGAGTGCGCGTTAACATTGGCTTCTGTCTTCATCACTCCGTTTCCGTTTCCGATTCGATCGATCTCTAAACCCAACGATGACGAGTTTCCCTCTTCCCGAAGACATAATGATGAAGATTTGCCAACTCCTCCCAATCGAATCGGCTCTATCTTGCAAATTCGTGTCCAAGGAATGGGCGAATCTGATTGCCGATTCCAAAAGTTTCAACCTTTACATCTCTAATGGCGGCAGATCTGCAAGTTTCTACTTGGACCCGATGAGTACGAGCATCTGCTACCTACTCATCAAGCCAGGCGGGAAGAATTTCATCGATGTTGTTACAAATCCTCCCTTTATGGTGGACAATATCCCGATTTCCATCAAAAACAGGGCGGGGCACTACTCCTCCGCTGATCAATTGCTCAATGTTGGAATAAATTCCATTGAAAAGCAAAGTGGGGAAAAAGTGGCAGTCCCACATCGAGTTTTTGTGGGTTTGGTGTGCAACTTATAAAGAGCCTACATATTAGAGCTCCTAAAGGCTTGAGAGGAGAAAGAGTCCCCCACGCGCGCGCGTCGCCGCCGTCCGGCTCGGCTTGTGACACGTGCGCGGTGTGGTGGGGACATCTTTTTACGGGTTTGCTAAACTTTTTGCGGATAAAAGGGCCAACTGAATTGCGGATTATTCGATTCAATGATTCTTCCGCAATTTCAGATTTTGACTAATTCTTAAACTGATGGCGAGATTTTTTCCAAAATGTGGGACTTAATCACAGATTTGATTTTCAAAATAAAACACGTTTTCTATTTCAACCACTTTGCTGATTCGTGGAGTAGTGGAGAGATTTGAGGGAGCGGAGCAAAACTGACTCCAACAATCCTCTATTAAAGGATCTCTGCTATGCTCTTCAGAAATCATCCAAAAAAACACCATTTTCTTTCTTTCTTCCAAATCCGCAAACCCGCTCTCTCTTCTATTCTGAGTTCCGAGGATCCCATCTCCTCTTTTCTGAAGTGCACAGAATCGAGGAGAGATGTGCTAACCTTGGGGGACAAACGCCGCTTTCTGATCTGCACCGTGTCAGGGCGATTTGTTTCTAAGGCAGCGGTTCTTTTCCGCGACACAGCGATTCATTATGCTCACATAAATTTACCCTTTCGGCCCAAATACAATTTTCTTGTTCTTTTCTACTGCCCTGCAGTGATCCTTACTTACAAATTACAAATTAGAAACAAATTATATCACTGCAACCTTTTTCCATTTGCTATGGAGAACCAGATCATCAAGCTGCTCGACCTCAGCAAACTCGAGCCTCTTGATGGAACCAACTTCAAACGGTGGTCGCGGAAACTGCTCATAGTCTTCGAACAACTGAAAATTGACTACGTCCTTCTCAAGGACGCACCTTCAGCAACCACTCCTGTCAATGCTGCTGCCCTGCCCCTTGCTGTTGCTGCTGATGAGGATCCTGTGCAGACAACTCCTGATGATGCTGCCAAGAAAGACGAGGTCTCTGCACAGGTGCTTGCTGAAATCGAAAAATACAACCAAGACAATAAGACTGTAAGGGGTATACTTCTGAATCATATGTCAAATTCTCTGTTCGATTTGTTTCTTACTAACAAATCTGCTAAGTCTATTTGGGAGACCCTTGAGAAGAAATATGGTTCTGATGATGCTGGGAAGAAGAAGTATGTGACATGACAGTTCATGAGGTTCCAGATTGTTGATGACAAGCCCATCATGGATCAAGTCCATGAGTACGAGAACCTTGTTGCTGACATTCTTGCCGAGGGGATGAAAATGTGTGAGTATCTGCAGGCAAACTTCCTCATCGAAAAGCTACCAGATTCATGGGCAAGCTACCGCAACCATCTGAAACACAAAAAGAAGGATATGAATTTAGAAGAGCTCGTGGGCCACATGAAAATTGAGGAAGCCAATCGCCTCAAAGATAAGCCTCCTAAACAATCTGATTCTTCGGTTAAAGCTAACATCGTTGAAAGTTCTGGTCCCAGGAATGACAGGTTCAAAAAGGGCGTGAGCAATCAATCTGGGAAGAATTAGAAATCCCTTCAAAACAAGAAAACACAACAATTCAAGAAGGGAGGAAAGTATGACAAGGCTAAGGCAGGATGCTTCGTCTGTGGGAAGCCAAGACATTGTGTTGCGCATTGCAACCACAAGATCGAGGTTCCAAGGAATGATCACGCTTGGTTTCAGAAGAATGGGTCGCCCATAAACAACCATGAAAAGAAGGAAGTGAACCTGACTGAAGACGACTTGGTGGCGGTCATATCTGAGGTGAACCTGGTCGACCTAACTGAATGGGTGGTCGACACTGGAGCCACGAGGCACTTCTGTGCTAACAAGGAGCTGCTGTCCAACTTTGAGCCTGCTGATAAGGGCGAACAAGTCTACATGGGCAACTCCAGCGTTTCTGAAGTGCTCGATAAAGGGAAAATCCTTCTCAAATTAAATTCTGGAAAAAAGTTATGCTTGATTAATGTGTTGTATGTTCCTTTATTGTGTAGGAACTTAATTTTTTGGGGGGGTTGTTAGTCAAAGCTGGTTTTAGGCTACTTCAGGATGGAGGAAAACTAGTCATAAGCAAGAATGGTGAATTCGTGGGGAAGGGTTTTATGAATGCTTCTGGCCTTATCATGCTTGAATGTGCTATTGTTGAAATTGAGAATAAAGCTAGCACTTCTGCTTATATTGCTGAGTCCATTAATATTTGGCATGGTAGACTAGGCATGTGAATGTCAACTCCATAGACCGTTTGCATAAAACTGTTTTGATTCCTAGTCTAAATAAAAGTGGACTGAACAAATGTGATGTATGTACTGAAGCCAAATTTATTAGAAAACCGTTTAAGTCGGTAACTGAAAGAAAATCAGAATTGCTTGAATTAATACATACTGATTTGGCTGACTTTAAAAGTATCGAAAGCAAAGGAGGAAAACGTTATTACATCACCTTTGTAGATGACTATTCTAGATATACCAAAGTGTACCTGCTTAGGACAAAAGATGAAGCTGAAAACATGTTCTTGGTATATAAAGCTGAAGTAGAAAACCAACTAGATCGGAAAATCAAAAGGATTAGATCAGATAGAGGTGGAGAATATGGGACTGATTTCTTAAAGAGGTTTTGTGAACAAAACGGAATTATACATGAATTTACAGCCCCTTATACACCTCAACAAAACGGAATAGCTGAAAGGAAAAAACGAACTTTAAAAGAAATGATGAATGCTATGCTTCTAAGTTCGGATCTACCTGATAACATGTGGGGGGAAGCTGTTCTATCTGCAAACCATGTATTAAATAGAGTACCTCATAAAAAGCTAGAACAGACTCCATATGAATTGTGGAGAGGCTTTGCACCTAACTTAAGTTACCTTAAAGTGTGGGGGTGCCTAGCCAAAGTTGCTATTCCTACTTTTAAACGTGAAACTGTAGGTCCTAGAACCTTTGATTGTATGTTCATTGGTTATGCCGGTAGTAGTTCGGCTTACAGATTCTTGCGTTTAAATGACCGATCTATATGTGAATATCGAGATGCTGAATTTTTTGAGCATGTGTTTCCTTTAAAATCTCATGATATGTCTAATTCTGTTGCATCTACTTCTAAAGTGACGTCTTCTTTACCTCAAATTGTTGATGTTCCTGTTGAACCTAGGAAGAGTAAAAGACGTAGAAGTGAAACTAGTTTTGGTCCCGATTTTGTGACTAGTTTCTTAATAGAACTAAAAGACATAGGCAAGATAAACGAATCTCTTGTTTTCCTTCATATGATTGAAGATGACCCTAAAACTTATGAAGAGGCAATGAGTTCTATTGATGCTAGCTTCTGGAAAGATGCTATTAACAGTGAATTGGAATCTATAATGTCTAACAACACTTGGGAAATTGTAGACCTACCTAAAGGTAGTAAGACTATCAGTTCCAAATGGATACTTAAAAAGAAATTAAAGACTGATGGAACCATAGACAGGTTTAAGGCTAGACTTGGGATAAAAGGGTTCACGCAAAAATATGGAATTGATTATTTTGATACTTACTCACCTGTGACTAAAATCGCCACTATTCGTGCTTTACTTGCTTTAGCATCTGCTCATGATTTGCTTGTACATCAGATGGATGTAAAGACAACATTTTTAAATGGCGATTTAGATGAAAAAATATACATGCAACAACCTCCAGGATTTGTGATTCCTGGAAAGGAGCACAAGGTGTGTAAGCTCAAAAAGTCCTTATATGGTTTGAAACAAGCTCCAAAGCAATGGTATGATAAATTTCACAAAACTATTATCAGCTTTGGTTTTATTGTGAATGGTTCTGATGCATGTGTGTATTCCAAGATGTTTCATGAAAAATGTGCGATAACATGTCTTTATGTGGATGACATGCTTATTATTGGAACACACTTAGATGTAATTACAGAAACCAAAGACTTCTTGTCTTCAAAATTTGAAATGAAGGACTTAGGAGAAGTTGATGTAATTTTGGGTGTCAAAGTGACTAAAATCAAAAATGGCTTTACCTTGCTTCAATCGCACTATGTAGAGAAACATTTGAAAAAATTTAACTCGTATGATGTGACGCCTGTTAGAACACCATATGAATCAAGCATACATTTAAAGAAAAACAAGGGAAATAGTGTTTCTCAAACCGAGTATGCTAAGATTATTGGTAGTCTGATGTTCTTAATGAATTATACTCGACCTGATATTTCCTATGTTGTGAGTAGACTAAGTAGATATACACATAACCCATGTTAAGATCACTGGAATGCTCTTAAAAGGTTATTAAAATATTTAAGAGGCACGATGGATTGGGGCTTACATTACGTGAGCTTTCTAAATGTGTTAGAGGGTTATTGTGATGCTAATTGGGTCTCTGATAATGATGAAGTGAACTCTACTAGTGGTTATGTGTTTACTTTATGTGGTGCAGATATATCATGGAAGTCTGCAAAACAGACCATGATAGCTAGATCTACTATGGAGTCAGAGTTTATAGCTCTTGACTTGGCAGGGCAAGAGGCTGAATGGTTGAGAAACCTAATGGCTGATGTTCCATTGTGGGGGAGGTTGATGCCTCCCGTTTCTCTACATTGTGATTCTCAAGCAGCTATGGGAGTTGCCAAAAGCAGTGCCTATAATGGAAAGAAAAGGCACATTCGCATAAGGCATGAGGCCGTGAGACATTTGATATTGAATGGTGTGCTCATCATGGAGTACATCAGGTCGGAAAGGAATCTTGCAGATCCTTTGACCAAAGGACTAAAGAGGAAAATGGTCCTGGAATCGTCGAGGGGAATGGGTCTAAAACCCATATGAAAGTTGAGATTTCTTAATCCTATGACGAGAAGAATGAGAGGCTGAACAAATTGTTCTTAATGACTTCATAGCCCTAATAAAGGTGGTTTGTATGAGACAGACTTAATGAAGTCACCTATTTGAGTGCTACTAGGTTTTGATCCTAAATTAAGAACTTGAGAAGTTCTTTAGAGAGTACTCATGAGCATCCCAAGATTGATGAGTATAACTCATATGCGGGATCACTTGGACTTAAGACAAGGTGCGTGCTCGTGGGTTACGTTCTCAAAGTGCAAAGAGTTCAAGACTCAAGTCACTCTTTTGACATGGGAATATTCTCATGTTCACTAAGGTATTGGTTCAAATCGAAAGATACCGATATTTAAGCACTGAGTCTACAAAACTCAGAACAAACTAGCACTTTGCTTTTGTGGGGGAATGTTGGAATAAATTCCATTGAAAAGCAAAGTGGGGGAAAAAAGTGGCAGCCCCACATCGAGTTTTTGTGGGTTTGGTGTGCCACTTATAAAGAGCCTACATATTAGAGCTCCTAAAGGATTGAGAGGAGAAAGAGTCCCCCACGCGCGCGCGCCGCCGTCGTCCGTCCGACTTGGCTCGGGTTTGTGACACGTGCGCGGTGTGGTGTGGTGGGGACATCTTTTTACGGGTTTGCTAAACTTTTTGCGGATAAAAGGGCCAACTGAATTGCGGATTATTCGATTCAATGATTCTTCCGCAATTTCAGATTTTGACTAATTCTTAAACTGATGGCGAGATTTTTTCCAAAACGTGGGACTTAATCACATATTTGATTTTCAAAATAAAACACGTTTTCTGTTTCAACCACTTTGCTGATTCGTGGAGCAGTGGAGAGATTTGAGGGAGCGGAGCAAAACTGACTCCAACATTCCTCTATTAAAGGGTCTCTGCTCTGCTATTCAGAAATCATCCAAAAAAACACCATCTTCTTTCTTTCTTCCAAATCCGCAAACCCGCTCTCTCTTCTGTTCTGAGTTTCGAGGATCCCATATCCTCTTTTCTGAAGTGCACAAAATCGAGGAGAGATGTGCTAACCTTGGGGGACAAACGCCGCTTTTTGATCTGCACCGCGTCAGGGCGATTTGTTTCTAAGGCAGCGGATCTTTTCCACGACACAACGATTTATTACGCTCACATAAATTTACCCGGCCCACATACAATTTTCTTGTTCTTTTCTACTGCCCTGCAGTGATCCTTACTTACAAATTACACTCAATTCGGGACCCTCCAATAGCATAGTTTGTATCAATTCGGCTGATCATTGCTTCCTTTTCCACAATTTGCTCACCGGAAAATCATTCGTAGTGGACGATTCTTATTCTCGGAAGCCAGGATTCAGGAAATCCTGGTGCTGTTATGGCTTCGGTTATGATCCTCATAGCGACGATCATAAGATCGTGGTCTTATGCCACTGCAAGGGTGGTGAAGTTTTCAGCTGGGTTTACAGCTTCAGAAGTCCTGGCTGGAAGCAATTCCAAGGCCTCGTTTATGATCATGATGCATATTGTTGGCTCTACAATGGAGCTTACTACTTCAATGGAATTCTTCATTGGATTGTTATGTCTTGGCCATCTCAGAATACGGTGGTGATTGTTACCCTCGATTTGCTTACTCTCAAATTTGGGACAATGTTGTTGCCCGATGCTGGTGTTTTGATTCATAGGTCGTTAGTTGAACTGAATGGGCGTCTTTGCTATTTCTACTCCATGCGCGATTCTTCTTGCGAGTATTGTAAGTTTGAGGTGTGGGTGATGAATGAGTACGGTGTCCCAGAGTCTTGGGAGAAATTGGTAACCATTAGTTATGAAACCAAAATTAGTAGCACTTGGTATTCAACCCGTATGCTTTATGAATTGACGCCCCTTATGCTATATGTATGTGAAGATGGAGCACGAGTGATGTTGTTTGCGTGGGAACATGATACTAGGCTGGTTTGGTACGCTATAAAAGACAATAGGCTTCAACTAATAGGCAAGAAGAAGATGAAACGACTAACACGCAAGTATAAAACCTTTGTAAAATGGAAAAATATCAGCTGGGATAAAGCGTGACTGTTGTTTGATCTAATAAGTTATACTCCTATTTACAGTATGTTTTAGATGTTTTTCTAGTCAACCTTTGTTGATTTCTACATTTAATTTAAACAATATATATATATATATATATATTGAGGTTCAATAGAGAACAAATAAGTATGAGAGAACAAGAGAGCAATTGTAGGCCATTGGATCTTAATGAAATAGAGGGTTGAGATTGAAAGTTAAAAATGAGCCATAATTGAGCAAATCATGTCCACGTAATTATAGGGAAGTAAAAGATTTTATTGTACAAAGAAAAATCAAATCAAAATTAAAATCATGGCAGTTACAAATTTAGCAAATCATGTCCACGTTCAACTTTCACCCCTTGTCCGTCTGACAGCTTTTGCCCGTTTCTCGTGCCCTAGCCCTTCTCTGGTGAGGTGCCCAACGACCACCCGTCGCCTCCATCACTCCCCCCGTCCAGCATGGATCCCCCCTTCAGATCCGGCACCTCGTTGTCTCTTCTCGGCGCCCGTCGGTCCCATCGCCGGTCCCGTCGTTCCCTACGCCCAGGCTTGCGGATCCCCCTACGCCGGTCCCGTCGTTCCCTACGCCGGTCCCGTCGTTCCCTACGCCGGTCCCGTCGTTCCCTACGCCGGTCCCGTCGTTCCCTACGCCCCAGACTTCGGTCCTTCCCCGCCCAGGCTTGCGTCGCCCGCTGGCTTTCGATCCGCTCGCCCCTCACCGTTCGCCCTCACCGCTCACACCTCGCCTTCCTGCTGATCATCACATCCGGCCCCGATTGTACAAGCTCGCGCGTCGCCTTATATTCAGGAATACCGATTGTATATAAGATAACATTACATGTATATAGACATAAATACGGTGTATACAATGAACATTTATACATGTTTACGAAATACAAATAGAATATACATTAATAAAGATGTTTTATACAGAGTTAGGACATATATATACACATAGTGTATATAGATCCCAAGTGTATGTAACATAGAGGTCATGGGTATAGAAATGTATATAAATTCTAATAATGGTATAACTATTGTATACTGAGATCAATATAAACACATCATACTCATTCGTGTATAATTGGTATATTAATTTCTAATAATTGTACACATATATTAAAACGGTGTATATGCTCAACATTTGTACATTTTTTTTATTCGACGTAGAATTAAAAATAGTTTACAAATAAGTCATGTATATTAACTGTGAATTACATGTATATACGCTAATAACGAATGTATACATAATTCAAATTGTACATGTAAAAGACATGTTTTCATTAATTGTACATACAATAATGCAAATAGTATCCAACCACATCAATTTTGTATATACATTTATTAAGTTGTTATATACAATATTACAGTATATATATACAGAGGATCGGCTCTTGCTCGACGTGGTGGTTCGTGGTGGCCGGAATTCTCCAGCGAGCAGTTCCGACGTTCATCGTGCAGTTCCGAGCAGTTCGACGTGGTGGTTCGTGGTGGTTTTGGCGACGTGGTGGTTCGAGCAATTCCGACGGCGCTTCCAGCGCAATGGAGGTTGCGGGTCTCCAGCGACGGCGGGTCTCGGTGGTGGCCGGGTCTCCAGCGATGGCGGGTTCGGTGGTGGCCGGTTTCAACGTGGCCGGCGCAATGGAGCAATAGAACGGTTTCAACGTGGCCGACGGTTTCAATGTGGCGGGTTCGGTGGTTGCCGCCGATTGAAAGTGGCTGCGAGAGTTTTAATTATGGTAGTTAGAAGGAGTAAATCATGGGGAGAAGATCTCTCCTATTTTTGATTTTCTTGCTATTTTCCTATTTTTGATATTGTAGATACTAATCACACCATCCATCCCAATCTCATCCAATGGATGAGATTTGTTCTCTTGTTCTCTATAGGATCATGTTCACTATAGAACCTAACTATATATATATATATATATAAATAGTTAGGTTCGACTGTGAATTTTAGTTTTTCTTATGTCTATCAGGTGTACTCCTTTTTATTGGGCAGGGCAGCCCCATCTTGACCTCCCAGATTTCGTTGTAGGAGAACCTCATTGAGTCAATGGGTAAATGTTGTTATGTTGTCATTGCTTGCCTTTTTGAATTCATCCGTAACCCCGGTTACAAACCGTGGTCTGTGGTAATGCATTAGATATACACTTCTTACTTGCATCTCTTTCATCAATGAATTCTTGTATGGAAAAAGATTGGTATTAGTATTGTCATAGATGTTCAATTCTTTTTTATTTATTTTGATTTTTTCCTGTTTAAAGGTAATAAGAATGTTCTTTAAATCCGGTTTTATTACGTGCTTCAAATTTATTGAAGCTGATTTTTCACTTGATCTCTTGCCAGTGATTCGTCCAATTATGTTGCTTGCTGATGGCTGATGTGTTGCCTGTTCATTCAGACCACAACGTGCTGGATTATTGTAGGGGGCTTATTTGCTAGAGAAGTTTGTGTACTATGGAAATCCAAATTGTGTCACAAGTTGTACACAACACACACACGTGTATATTTATAGATGACCGGTGAATATCTTAACTGGCTTGATTATATATCGACCGAAGCAGGAAGATTAACATTTGGAAGAGTGAATTACCAGAGTGATAATTCCATTCACAACACTTTCACTACTCGTTACATAGCTGACCACAATAGTTGTTGATTCAGCCATGCACACACCAAACACACCAGCATTGCAACATTTAGATCAGAAGATACATGACAAGGTTGATATATAGCAATAAGATAGAGGAAAACAAAGTAAACGCAAGCACCTATGGAAACACAATAAATTTCCCATCTGCTCAGGTGTAAATAAAATACATTGAAGGTTCAATTAGGGAGCTTTGACAACTTTCTACATAGAAGAAAGACGGGTTCATAGAATGTGTCATGGCTTGACATTCATCAACAAAACAATGAACTGTATGAATTCCATAATTTAGAATTTAAACTCAGGTCTTCATATGAAGCTTAATTAAATAATACAGTAGATTATTTTAAATCTAACCAATAATCTAAAAACTTCCTCCTCACATAACAGATACTTGAATTCAAAATTAGAAGAGGTTCTCACAAAGTTGCACTTTTATCAAAACTTTGACAATAATCTGATTCATCAATTAAGCCTTAGTTCAAAAATTATCTTAAAAGATGGATATCTTAAATTATGGGCAAAATACATAAACGGCTCCTGACCTTTGACCAATTGGTCACTTTGACACCCCACCTTTGAAAATTTTCGATTGAGTACCTAAACTTACACATTGCGATCTATTAAACACCTCGTCGCTGATGTAGCAATGATGTGGCAATTTACGTGAGTTACACTCTCTTACGATCGAGTGAGAGAGTACACAGCACAAATTTATTTCTTTTTTCTTTTTTTCTTTTTTTTCTTATTTTCTTATTTGTTTACCATGTAAATTGAAACCCGAATTGAATCCCCAATTCATGGGCTGTGCTTACGAGCTCAAATTCGTCTCCCTCGCCAACTCCAACATCACGCTAGATCTGGAATTTTGTAAATCCGTCTTCCACAAATCTGGATCCACTGCGACGGCCGCAACAAAACCCTAGCCGTCTACATAGCCGACCAATTCGACCTCAACGGGCTGAACAGTGATTCAAGTCTTGCCATCGTCCTCGTAGCCTGGAGGCTACCAACCTGATCCCGGAGCAAGAGAGTGATGGTGCCCAGGTCGGTGTGGCGCTTGGGCCCGAGGGTGAGATCTGGCTGAGGGCATTTCGGGTAGTAGTTGACCACGACTTTCTGGTCCATGTCAACACACGCCTTGGTCAACGCCTTGGTCTCAAGGCCCATGGCTTCGGAGAGGACGCCGAGGAGTTTGCAGGCCAAGCCCATCAGATTGTCGATGTACTGCTCTGTTACCTTGATCCATCCCTCTGGCTTGTCCGGCCACCTTGAGTAGTCCTTGTTCTTCGTTGGGCATGAGAAGTATGTCACTATCTCAAGCCAATCTGAAACCGTCTCCCCCTAAATCGACGGACAGTTTCGTACATTGGTTAAAAATTGAAAGCCAAGCTGTGCAATTTGAGAATCAATTTTGATGGAATGTACCTGAAGATGGCTGTAGACGATGAATCCGCCCTTCTTGCCGCCGGACATGTCGAATCGGAGCTTCTCCTCGGGCAGAGAGCGAAGACCTCGCGAGCAAGGCGAGTCATGTCGGAGATGAGGGAGGTGTCGACGCCGTAATCGAGCGAGGTGGAGGCATGGCAGTCACCGACTCACCGGACGTCGTCGAGCTAGGTGGAGCCATTGCAGTCATCAGAATTTGTCGAAGGAGCGAGGCTGGAGGCGGCATGGGAGGAGGAAGAAATTAGGGATTTTGAGTAATTTATTTTTTTTTGCCCTGATTTTTATTTTTTAAGAGCAATTAATTAATGTTGAAAAACAATTACTGATTTTCTATCAAAAAATGATGTGGCAATTTTTTTTAATTTTTTTAACTTTATTAATTAAATACATGATGATGTGGCATTGTGACATGGCGCGCGTCCTATGCACGACAAATTTTTTGACAAACTAGATGTTCAATAGGTTGCAATGTGCAAATTTAGGTACTCAATCGAACATTTTCAAAGGTGGGGTGTCAAAGTGACCAATTGGTCAAAGGTCAGGGGGCCGTTTATGTATTCTGCCTTAAATCATGATTTTCCTACTCATCATCACACCTAGACTTTGATTCCATGCCATGTCATCTAGTTTTATGAGAATTTTGCCACGGGATAAATCGAGGCTAAAAACCACAACCATTTAAAAAGGTTAAGTTTTTGGAAAAATTGCATTTAACCACCCTATATTTTTACACTTGTTGGAAATAACCACCCTTTATATTTTTTTCTACACTTAAGCACCCTTTATTTGTAAATATGTGCATTTATACCACTCATTTTGATGAACAATGTTATTTTCTGTGTTAAGTAAAGTAAATTATGTTTTAACCCTTCTTTTTTTTTATTTACAATAAATAAAAAAATTAGGAATAAATTGAGCTTTGAATGTCATTATCATTGATTTCAGCCTACATCTCAATCTTTTGAATCTCGGGTCGTCGTCCATCAACTTAGACACGATCGACTCCAAGGGACGCTCAAAGTCGTCAGAATCAGATCTAAAACCCGTTGTCTTTGTATCGCCATGATGAAGGGAATAAATTACTATGGAGGAAATTAGGTAAGAGTTGTAAAAATTGGCGTATTGGAACTTGAAAGTGTCAATTATAAGTTTTCCTTTATTTATTTATCGTAAATAAAATTTAAAAAGAAAAGAAAAAACGTAATTTACTTTACTTAACGGAGAAAATGACGTTTGTCGTTAAAATGGGTGGTTAAATGCATATAATTAATTACAAATAAGAGGTGGTTAAGTGTAAAAAAATATAAAGGTGGTTAATTGCAACAAATGTAAAATAAAGGGCAATTAAATGTAATTTCTCCTAATTTTTTATATGCAATTTTGAAACTTTAGATTAATTACCGCAAAATTTTTTAAACTTTAGATTATTTTAAGTAATTTTTTCTTCTCTTTATCATAATCTATCTATTTTTCCCATTAATTACCTTTTTTGTTTTTTTTTTCTAAATAAATGTGAAACTCGTTCTTTTAACCATTTTTCGGGGAAGGAGGGAGTATTTTTACTTGGTTATATATCTAATCTGAATATGCTCTCGCACTAAAAACCCGACTATAGTACTACTTTCTTCACGTATTTGATGGGAATGGATCTCGTCAAATAAACGGAAAATCAATCAGTAGAGATCTTTTTCATTGACGCTGAAATCAGAATTGCACCAGAAATTATTTGTCCTCCTTTCTTTTCTTCTTCGCGTTCTCTTCTCTCATTCTGTGGGTCTGGCCTTTTTCCGGTCACTTTACCACAGCTCGAAATACACAAACAAAACACGGTTTTGACTTTGACCTTGATCAAATCTGTTTTTTAAAGCTCGTAAATTCTACCTGGATCGGCTTAATATTCTTTTTTGAGTTTTCTGAGATTCACTCGCTTTGGAGCTCCCCTCGCGACGATTGAAGTAGATTTGTTTGGGATGGTTTGAACGTCTATCTAATTGGTTGGCTGTTTTGAAAGATTTGCTGCAACTGAAACTGAAGCCCTAGGGTTTTGTGTGAAATCAAGCTGCCGAGCTTTCCGTGCTTTGATCAATTTTGGATTATCACTTAATTGATGAGGAATGAAAAGGATTGCTCGCTTGCTGGATACTTGTGAAATTAGAGATGGATATCAAGACATTGGGGCTTTCCGTTGTACTTGTTCTTCTAACTTTGCTTGGAGTGGCTCCGCCAGGCGAGGAGATTGGGGCTTTGGGGAGTCCGGTGAGCTCAGCTTTGGCGAAGAATGCTGAAACCCTGGTATGAGAACCCCTCTTTGTTTGTGATAATTTGAAAGGGTGCTCTTTAAATATATAGGGATCGACCTGTAAGTGTTGCTTGGAGATTTGTGCTTTCAAATAATGATATTCTAAATATGTAATTGGTCTTCTCTATGTTGCGTCTTATAATTTTCAAGAGAAAACAGTCTATACTCTATATGATAGCAGAGGCTGCAAAGCTTTAACTCGTGCTTTTTTCTTTCTTCTGGAGAACTAAGAAATAGATACCTAGCTACATACAAAGTTTAATTGATCACAAAAACAGTACTGTAGGATCGGTCTCAATGCTCTAGTAGTATCCTCGATTAGAATAACGTGCAATGAATGTATATGCCCATGTGTGAATTCTCTCACACTGTCTTTCCTCGATGCAAACATCATCTAATTGTAAAATTAGCTCCTTGGCATTTCATAATGAATGTGGAAACACAAGGAAACATCTTGATTTTATTTTGCAACGAGTTTTCAGTAACTTTGGCAAATAAGATTTTATGGTAGGGAAAAACCACTCACATTGTGGCCTAGAAATTTTGGTTCTTTTCCCATGAATGGTCTTTCTAGAAAGATGAGCACATGTAGGCTGATTGATTACAGTGGGAACAAGGCTTGACTGCTGGATCACTTGACCATGACCGAAATCAGGACTAGAGAACATCATAGAGTAATGAAACATTAAAAACTTATATTCTCTTGACAATTAGAGCTAGTTAGTTGGAATGCTGTCTTAAGGCTTGGAAGATTCCCTGCCCTCATATATTCTATTGGTGCTTTGAGGTTGCCTTAGCTGCTCTTATTGATCATGTGCTTTCCTCTTTATAGTTAATTACATTATTTTTTTTTAAGTTTGACATAATAGAAGATCTCCTTACTAGAGGTAAAATAGTACGTTGGGATAAAAGTAACAGGGTCTAAAGCTATTCACATATTCATTGTAATTGATATAACAAATCACGATAAACATTTCTGGCTATGTTACGGTTGCAGGAAGGTATTTTATGGGCCAATTGCAGGCTTGAGATGATCCACTCAAAGGAAGAATATAAAGAGCTAGATTTTAGTATATTTGAAACTTTCGGCACAAACATCCCATCGAATGAGATTTTGGAGGAAGAGAATGTGCAGAAGCTCATGAGTGTTTTGTATCAGCAAATAAGCCCAGAACTTTTTTACTGTATAAGGGAAAAGGTTTTTGTTTCCCCTATTTCTGGAGATGATAACAGCTTATCAGAAAGGTACATGAAGGTTCTCAAGTCTGTAGTTTCGAAGGTGCCTGCAGAAATGAGAAGGTATCTTGCTACCGTATCGGAAGGACCTTCACAAGAGGTAGCACAATCACCCAGATCTGCAACTTTTCTGTCTGCAGTTGGACAAGCACCCATATCTGCACCTTCTCCATCTGCAGTTGAACAAACACCCATATCTGCACCTTCTCCATCTGCAGTTGGACAAGTACCCAGATCTGCAACTTCTTCTCCCTCTGTATCTGGAAATGTAGTTAGTAGTAGTAGTAGCTCAAATGCAAAATCAAACAAAGACGGCGACAATCATAAAACAATTGTTATTGCTGTTGTTGTAACAGCCCTTGTAACATTCATCTTTGCTCTTCTGCTCTTTGTATGTTGCCGTAAATTTTATGGTTTGCATTCGGGCAATGATTACAAGGATGACAGACCCCTTCTCAGCATAAGCATGAGTGACTACTCTGCTGGTATATTTTTCTACTTTGCCTTTCAGTTTTCACCAAAAGGTTCATGTAATTTACATTATGTTAACTGAAATTTGGACTTTTATACAGCAGGTTCACCAAAATCTGATGTTTTCCATAGTACTCCACCCCAGATGATGGGGCTTCAATCCTATGGCAGTTATTTTGGAGGGAAACAAGCTGGATCTTTAGAAGGAAATATGGAATCAGCTTTTGTCAATGCATCATCAGATAGAGTAGACAAAATTTCAGTGCAACCCTCTACTTTAAATTCTAATGGATCCTTTCTGCCTCTAAAACCTCCTCCTGGAAGGATCTCTCCATCTGGGTTGCGTCTGTTGAAGCCACCCCCTGGGAAAGCAGAACCCTTGCCCCCTGAACCACCAGCTTCATTGAGACCAACTCCTGCTAGGACTAGTCCTCCTCCTGCACCACCTCCTCCAGCCCCTAAAGCGCCACCTCCTCCAGCCCCTAAAGCACCACCTCCTCCTGTTCAAAAACCGCCTTCTAGTGGGGTTGGTCCACCACCGCCACCTATTCCTGGAATAAAGGCTGGTCCTAGGCCACCGGGCCCACCGCCTCCACTGAAGAGTGGGGCTCCACCACCTCGTCCTCCATCAAGTTCAGGTGTGAAGGAAGATGAAGAGGCTTCTAGAGCAAAACTAAAGCCATTTTTCTGGGACAAGGTTCTTGCTGACCCTGACCATTCAATGGTGTGGCATCAGATTAAATCAGGGTCGTTTCAGTGAGTTTCCAACTTGTGCTGGTTTTCTGACCCGTGTTGCTCTTGCAAACTTTTTCCTGTGTGTTGTAAAACATTGCCGTGTATTGCAGATTTAACGAGGAGATGATAGAGTCATTATTTGGATATGCACCCGCGGGTGGAAAAAAGCCGGCACAACAGAAAGATTCTTCTTTGGATTCACCATTGCAGTTCATTCAACTCATTGATCCTAAGAAAGCTCAGAATTTGTCAATTCTCCTGCGGGCATTGAATGTGACAACAGAAGAAGTTTGTGATGCTCTTGAGCAAGGTCAGTTTTTTGCTTCCTCTCTAGTCAACATGATATGGATGAGGAATATGGTTATTGGTGTTATTTGTTTCTTATACAAAAACATTGATTAAAAAATCATACTATTGAAGTTCAGGATTACACTGCCTTTGAGATGGATTTAGTCCCTATATCAATTTGGTGCATTCTAACTAAATTCAGTTATTATTGTCACATAGCTGAATTTCAGTTTTTCTTGGGTCTATCCGGGCGTACCCCCTTTCCCTTGGGCAGGGGTACCCCTATCTTGACCCCCCAGATTCCGCTGTAGCGGAGCCTCACCGGGTCAATGATGATGATGATGATGAAGTTCAGGATTACTTATAGTGCTTTTGTTTTTTCAACTATAAGGAAAATGGCGTATACTGTTAGGTTCCTTTGTCTTAGGGATAGGGTGGGTCAAATCAATAGCATAGATCTACTTGATATACAATATGGCTGTTAATCTTTTTGGATATTTGCATTTTGTTTCAGGAAATGAGCTTCCTCCAGAGTTCCTTGAGACTTTGCTGAAGATGGCTCCAACACCTGAAGAGGAACTGAAACTGAGACTATATGGCGGTGAGCTTTCTCAGCTTGGTCCAGCCGAACGGTTTTTAAAGGTCTTGGTTGACATCCCATTTGCCTTTAAGCGAATGGATGCACTATTATTCATGTGTACTTTTGATGAAGAAGTTGCTTCCCTCAAAGAGTCCTTCACAATCCTGGAGGTAAGATTTTCTCTTTAGTATAACAGAAGCTTCTTCAAACTTTATGCGATGGTTAAGGTACATTTGAATAATGGGCCTAAGATCTTTTCTTTTTATCTCAAATAATGATTTCCATCTGACCTGACAGGCTGCCTGCAAGGAACTGAAAAATAGCCGCCTTTTCCTGAAGCTTCTAGAAGCTGTTCTGAAAACCGGCAATCGCATGAACGATGGAACATTCCGTGGTGGTGCCCAAGCTTTCAAACTAGACACTTTATTAAAATTATCCGATGTAAAGGGGGTCGATGGAAAAACAACTCTCCTCCACTTTGTTGTCGAGCAAATAATCCGTTCTGAAGGTATACGAGCTGCTCGTATATCGAGACTGAGCAAGAGCTTTTCCAGCGTGAAATCTGATGATCTCCTTGAAGATATTGAAGACGAATCTGAGGAACAGCTTTGCACACTCGGTCTCCAGGTTGTTTCATGCTTAGGTGAGCAATTGGGAAACGTTAAGAAAGCAGCTGGTGTGGATGGTGATACTTTAACAGGATCAATTGCCAAAATGAGGGCCTCATATATCAAAGCCCGGAATTTTTTGAATTCAGAAATGAAGAACATTAATGCGGGAAATGGATTCCACCGGGTGTTGAAATGCTTTGTTGAGGAGGTTAATACTGAGGTTACATCATTGTCTGAGGAAGAGAAGAGGATAACAGATCTGATGATGAGCACTGCAGATTATTTTCATGGCACTGCTGGAAAAGAAGAAGGGCTGAGGTTGTTTATTATAGTAAGAGATTTTCTCATTATGTTAGATAAGGTGTGTGGAGAGGTAAGGGCGGAGAACCATAAGAAGTCTAAAATTAATAGCCGAAATCAGAAGAACGATCACCCGTTTCATTAGATTTGATTTGAAGCTGTCCGGAAACTCAGGAAATCAGAGAGAGCCTCCTTCAAGGCCAATTCAAAGTCCGTGCTTCTGGTTCAGGTGGTATAGGAATTCTTGAATATTCCATTGCATCATCTCAGAATCACATCCTCGTTTTAATGAGGATGGGTCACTTTGGTGTTCTTCGCGGCTAACACTAAGCAGGAAGGGTTTTAAATGAGGGAATGATGGGGACAAAAGCTTACAATAGAGTAGAATTTGATGGGTCTTTGTTCACTTTTTGATGTGTAATTTATTGCATTCATTATTGCTGGTTTAGTAGATTCATTTGTTTATACCCCAGCTACTACGCCTACATGGGAGCTGGGAGCATGAGACGAACGAACCTTTCTGTTTTTTTTTATATGTTCTCTTCTCTGTAAGCAATTCTGCTTAGAGAAATTGCATTAGGAGGGGAAATCTCACCCAAGACTCCCAAGAGTAAGGTTGAAAGTGACAGCTTTTCATATAGTACTTATAATGTTGGTTCTTGCTAATTGGGATCTCATAATTGAACTTGAATAAAAGAAATAACCATTCATTTATAATTTCATAGTATACTTGTACAAATACACAGAATTGGAGAAGTCCTATTATTTTATCATGTCCCTTATTTCATTTTTGGCCTTTTGATGTATCTCTCCGTTTCTGAAAAGTTATCCTTTTAGCCCATTATACGATTATTAAGGAACATTTTTTATACCTAGTATATAAAACCAAGGTTCTTAAAACCGCTATGCGGACCCTAGGCGGAGAGGTGCCACCTAGTGCTTAGGGCCTAGGCAGCTTAAACAATTGCTTAGACGGGCCTAGACGAACGCCTAGGCGGATTTAAAGGCTATGCGAGTTGGGACCTACCAACGCCTATTAGAGTAGTGTATAGAACTCCAACTAGTTTAAGGAGGCTAAGTATAATCTGGGATAGCCGCTCTCCCCTCACACCATTTAATAATAAAGAGATATCTTCTCTATAATGTTCTTCTAACAAAAGAAAACCTAAAGCAAAAGTAAAAGCTTCAAACGCTAATTGATCACCAATTTGATTTGCTTCATGAGAAGTATGACAAAATCAAATATTCCAGTTTGTTTTTAACAGTCTTGACACTTATACATTAGGTTATATAATATTATAATGGGTGATAACGAGGCAATGACCTCTCTAGCAAGAGAACAACTGATTAAGAGTCCACCTCAAATAAAAACTAACAAAAACTTGTCTCCCACGCGATCTCAAACCATCCGAAATTCCCCAAAGTTTAGCCAGTATAGCACAACAACTAATATCTTGCACAAAATCCCCAATTCAAACACCATCACTATTTCAATGCTCGACTATCCGCAAGAATGGAACCATTAGTGTTCACTTTAGCCCATTCTACCCAAGCATCCCACTTGTGTACACAAACCCTGCATCTCCAAGGGAATCATAAATAAACTCCCACTTGAGTGGATCACATACCTTCTCAAGATTGAGTGTAAGTAGCATTTACCTTGTTTTCCTTTCTTATGTCACATTAAATTCACTACCTCTTGGACCAACACAATATTATCGATGATAAGGCACCTTGGTAAGAAGCCCCCTTGTTTCGTCCAATAAAACTAGGCAAAGCATTTTTGTACGCGATTTACCAAAATCTTGATAACAATCTTATAAAAAACATTAAAAAGATAGGTTGGCCTAAATTGACTTAATTTTTGTGTTTAAATTTCCTTTTACTATAATGACACTATATATACTTTATTATAGGGTTATGTTCAAATGGCTCGACGACTCGTAATCCGACCCGATCCGTAAATTACGGGTCAAAAATTTTGAGATTACGGGTTACGGGTTGACCCGTAAAACCCGTAATCCGAAATATTAATTTTTAAAAATATTTTTTATAATAGATAATTATATTTATACTTTATAATAGATAATTAAATATTTTTTATAATAGATTACCAGAATAATGAATGAGAATCAAAATGATTGGAAAATCCTCATTAATTTCAGCATTTACTATTACATCCTTTTATACACATACAAGGTTCATCTAGACCATTAATTCAAGGGACATGTGTCACTAGATCCTACAAGAGAGGATTCTAGAATAGTGCTTATTCAGCTAGCTCTTAGATCATTCTAGAATCGTGATGACTCAGCTTGTGTGATGTCATTGCTGAGGCATTCAGGCTGATGTCATTCATGTGTGTCATTATCCCCCCTCGAACCAAAATTGCCTATGCAAAGTTTGGGGCGCATGTTGAGGAACCTTGTGGACGGAAGGGCCTTAGTTAAAAGATCAGCGACTTGATCCTTGGATGCAATGAACGAGACAGTGAGAGCCTTGGAGTGAACTCTTTCTCGGACAAAATGGTAATCGAGGGAAAGATGTTTGATCTTGTGGTGAAGAACAGGATTTACCGCCAAGTATGTTGCCCCGAGATTGTCGCACCACAATGTTGGTCTTTGAGTGAGTGGAATACCAAGCTCAGCCAGGACTGATTGGAACCAAATTGATTCGCTGGTGGCTTGAGCAAGAGCGCGGTACTCTGCTTCTGTGGAGGAACGAGAGATCGTAGGCCGTTTCTTTGAGCTCCACGATACCAGATTCGAGCCATGGTAGATGCAGTAAGCTCCAACAGATCTGCGGTCAGACTTGTCACCCCCCAGTCTGCATCTGAGAAGATGGAAATTTCGTTTTTGATGGCAGAGGAGTTGTGGAATTTCATGGTTGCAGTTGAGTTGAGATATCGAAGCAACCGTTTTACTACTTGCCAGTGAACCTGTCGGGGAGTGTGCATATATTGGCAGATTTTGTTTACAGCAAAGGCAATGTCAGGCCGGGTGAATGATAGATACTGAAGACTGCCAACGATGCTCCGAAAAAGTGTAGCATCGGGGAAAATATCTGATTCAGCTTCTGCATCAAAGTTAGAGGCCATAGGAGTGTTGACTGGCTTGGAGTTCGCCATCCCTACTTTGGAGACAAGATCAGAGATGTGCTTGGTTTGGGACAAATAGAATCCTTGTTTGTTTCGGAGAATCTCTATGCCCAAGAAGAAATGTGCCGCACCGAGATCCTTAACGGGGAAACGCTGGGAGATGGCCGAAATAAACTGTTGAGAAAGGTGAGGTGTAGAGGAGAAGACTAACAAATCGTCGACATAGACAAGTATAAAAACATAGTGGGAATTAGAGCAGTAAGAAAAGAGGGAGGAATCTGCAAGGGAAGGAGTGAACCCCATTGTGACAAGAGTGTCACTGAGCTTGGAAAACCATGCCCGAGGGGCTTGTTTAAGACCATAGAGGGAACGATGTAGTTTGCAAATAAAGTGAGGAAATTGAGGATGTACAAAACCTGGTGGTTGAGAGATATAGACGTCCTCGCTCAGTGATCCATGTAGCAAGGCGTTTTGTATGTCTAATTGTCGCACAGACCAATTGTACATGGCTGCTAGGGAGAGGAGAAGTCGAATTGTGGCGGGTTTGGCTACGGGGCTGAAAGTTTCATCATAATCAACCCCTTGTAATTGGTGAAACCCCTTGGCGACAAGTCGGGCTTTACGTCGCTCGATGGTTCCATTGGAATGCCGTTTTGTTTTGAAAACCCACTTGACACCCAAGACATTGTTGGAGGAGGAGGGAGGAACAAGGGTCCAGGTTTGGTTGGATAGGAGAGCTTGGAATTCTTTGTTCATGGCTTCTCGCCACTCTTCGTGTTTGGAAGCTTCAATGAAACACGAGGGTTCTTTCGGAATGGAGGTGGTGGTGTTGCATTGGGGTTTAGGCGGCCATGGGATAGTTCCATCGCGACGAATTTGGGGCTTGAAGATTTGGTTTTTGGATCGGGTTGTCATGGGGTGAGAAGGGGGTGGATCGGGTATGGGATTGGGCCCAATTTGTGGTTTAATGAGATGGGGAGATATGGGAAGTGACGGGTTTGGGCCTGGGGCAGGAAGTTCGGTTGAAGGAGATTGGGCCGAAGGTGTATTTGGAGGTGAGGAGAGTGGGGCCGGGGAAGATAATTCCATGGGCGATAATGGGGAGTTGGGATTTGGAAGGGGTGGGCCGATGTTTGGTGAGGAAGGTGGCGGCCCAAGTAATGAGGGAAGCATAGATGATAGAAGAGGGATTGAGGTGGAGATGGGTGATTGCGAGGGTGAAGTTTGGTTTGGTTTTTGATAGGGAAAAGTGGTCTCATGGAAAATGACATCCCGTGAGATGTAAATACGGTTGTCAATCCAATTGAGACAAATGTACCCCTTATGATGGGAACTATAACCGAGAAAAAGGGTCGGGGTGGAGCGGAAGGATAGTTTGTGGTGGTTGTAGGGTCGAAGGTTTGGGAAGCATAGACATCCAAATACTTTGAGAAATTTGTAATCGGGTGGTGTATGAAAGAGAAGTTCGAAGGGTGTTTTGTTATTGAGGATCGGGGTTGGAAGGCGGTTTTGAAGGTAAACGACGGCTTCAAAGGCATAGTCCCAAAATTTTAGAGGAAGATAGGCATGTTTAAGAAGGGTAAGCCCGGTGTCGACGATGCGACGATGTCGGGATTCGACACTCCCATTTTGTTGGTGGGAGTATGGGCAAGTGAGGCGATGAAAAATCCCGTGTTGTTGGAAAAATGTGCGAAGGGGTTTAAATTCGGTGCCTCCATCGGTTTGGACCGATTTAATTTGAGTGGAGAAGAAATTTGTCAAGAGTGTAAAGAATGTTTGGAGAGTGTTGGTGACTAGAGATTTTGAGGCAATAGGAAAAATCCACACAAATTTTGAGTAATCATCAACAACGGAAATAAAATATCGATGTCCATTAGTAGAGAGCTGGTGGGCTGGGCCCCATACATCGATAAATAGTAATTGCAAAATATGGGTTGATCTACTAGGGCTAGTAGGATGGGGTAGAGAGTGGGCTTTGGCCCATGAACAAGATTCACATGGGAAAGCTTCTTTGGGCTGAGTGGAACTAGGTAAATTAAGGTGCTGTAAAACAAAACGCGTCGTTTGGAAAGAGGGGTGTCCCAAACGATTATGCTAGAGAAGGGAGGGGGTTGAGGAGGCGGTGAGATTCACTGAAGGTGGTGGTTCGGTGGTGGCAGATAAGACATACAATCCGTCTTCAACATGTCCTCTGAGAAGGGCCGCCTTGCTCGCTACATCCTTCACAACAAAGAAATTGGAATGAAATTCAAAGAAAACACGATTGTCTTTACAAAATTTATTGACAGATAAGAGATTTTTTGTGAGTAATGGAGTATGAAGAAGGTTGTTTAGTTTGAAGGAATGAGAGGAGGAGTATAAGGAGGAAGAACCGTAGTGGTGGATTGGGAGATTCGAGCCATCTCCGAGCAAAATCTGGTCCGTGCCGGAGTAGGGCAGTGGGTCGATCCTCAAATTGGCAAGATCGGGAGTATAATGATGTGTTGCGGTAGTGTCTGGATACCAGGGGCCGGCGGTGAAGTTGGCCTGAAAGTTGCGCGGAGGTGGAGCTTGATATGCTTGATTGAAGCGGTGGTGACAAACCAAGGCAGTGTGGTTAGGTTTGTTGCACACCTGGAAGATGGGACGGGTGTCCGAGGCGCCAGTGAAGTTGTTGTGACCGCTGGTGTTGTTGTTGAAGCCGCCACTGTTGTTGGTACCAGTGTTGTTGTTGTAGCCGCTGCGTCCTCGTCCTCTGCCCCGCCCTCTGTAGTTGTTCGTTCCCCTGCCACGGCCTTTCTCTGTGTTGTTAACCTCTGTCTTGGTTGTGGTTGAATTAACAGAGATGGGAGGGGTGGTTGTATTCTGGTGTGACAGGCGTGCTTCGTGCACAAGGAGATGCGAGAGAACCTGGGTGGGTTGGGGCAGAGTTGGTTGAGTAGAGAGAGAGGTGACGATGGAATCGAAGTCCAATCCAAGGCCAGCGAGGAGGTAGACCACAAATTCTTCATCGGTGATGACTTGTCCAACAGCTTGAATAGCGGTGACGAGGCTCTTAGTTTTGTTGAAGTACTCAGTAATGGTGGAGGAGCCTTTCTTCATGGTGGCTAGTTGAAGCCGGCTGTGTACGACTTGGGCGCTTGAGCGAACCGCGAAGAGGTCTTGAAGTTGGCTCCAGATTTGTGCAGCAGTAACGCAGTCGAGAATCTGGACTAGCACAACTTCGGTCAAGGAAGATGTAAGAATGGAAACTACCAATTGATCCTTGGCTGTCCAGTCGGCTGCGGTTGGATCATCGGGTGCTGGTGGCGGGGTGGAGCCTTCCACGAACCGGTAGAGATTGTGGGCACACAGGTAGGGTGTCACTTGCGCTCGCCAAAGGGGAAAATTGTCAGCTGAGAGCTTGACAGTGATGAATGAGGAAAATGAGGGTAGAGATGGATTTTGAGGAGCTGTAGGGGAATTGGTCCCCCATGGATTAATGAGGTCACCAGACATGAAGAAAAGAATGGGAAAAGGGGGATCAGATTTTGGGCGTTGGCCTTTTCAGCTCTGATACCATACCAGAATAATGAATAAGAATCAAAGTGATTGGAAAATCCTCATTAATTGCAGCATTTACTGTTACATCCTTTTATACACATACAAGGTTCATCTAGACCATTAATTCAAGGGACATGTGTCACTAGATCCTACAAGAGAGGATTCTAGAATAGTGCTTATTTAGCTAGCTCTTAGATCATTCTAGAATCGTGATGACTCAGTTTGTGTGATGTCATTGTTGAAGCATTCAGGCTGATGTCATTCATGTGTGTCATTAAATATTTTTTATAATAGATAATGATATTTATTCTTTATAATAGATAATTAAATATTTTTTAAAAATATTTTTTACGGTTACGGGTCGGGTCAACGGGTCAAATGGGTCAACGGGTTGATCCGACCCGTAAAACCCGTAACTTGTAATCCGGGTTACGGGTCGATGAATTTTTTTTACGGGTCGATCCGATGAACAACCCTACTTTATTAGATATTATTACATAGACAAAAATACATAAAAAAGTTGTATAGGTCTTAAAATTTACTCTAAAAAAAACTCAAGTTTTAACAAATTAAATGTTGCGTTTTTACGTGCAGTTTATGCAAATATCTGTAATTAGCGTGTGTTTTATATAATTTACCATCTTTCCCTTTATTGAATGACAGCTGTCATTTCCAACCTACTTTTTTTTTCCTTCTCTTTTCGTAGACGTACTTGTTGCTCACTCGATAGCTATTTGGGGGACGACCCTAATCCACCGCTGCAGTGTCGTCCAACTCGCCTTCTGTCTCTCTGTCTATCCTTTCACCCTCCTCCTTCAACCAAGGTATCGATCCGCACCTTGCAATTTCGTCTACTGTAATTTTGGTCCACGCTTTTCGTTACTAGTCACTTTTCGTGCTCTCTAGCTTTAGATTTCTAGGTTTTGCGTCGGAGGCATAGCGAGGGTTTTACATCCGTTTAGGGAATTTGATTTCAATTTTTTTGCTAGTTGGGGTTTGAATTAAGGTATCTCGTCTAGTGGTGGAAGTTAATTTCTTTTGTAGCTAAGTATGAAATCAATGTTGCAGCTCTGTATTAATGAAAATTAATGTAGTATATGTTCGTTTTGGCTTTTGATTCTTTGCTTTTTGGAAGAATAAGTGCAAATTGATGGAGCTAATTAAAGGGGTGTGATTTGGGGCAAAATGCTAGTTTCTTACCCCCGTTTGGCAATTCATTAGTAGAGGGAAGGGAAAGCAAAGGAACAAAGGGAAGGGGAAAAGAAAAGAAAAGGTGGAATTGCAGTGGAAGTATCAGTCTTTCGTGTAATTAGTTTCATTAGTTAGCTAAATTTGTCAGGTATGAAAGATGTATGAAGAGAACTGCATTAGTTGCCCAAATGTTGAAAATGCGCATTTAGGGAAATTGTTATTTACTGTGTCTAAGAGGTCAGTGGACCATAGATCTTCTTAGCATCGGACAGTTTTAACCTTGCCTGCTAAGATCCATCAAGTGTGACAATTTTTATGATGGTTTCTGTTGTTGCCAGAAAATGCGTCCAAACAGTGTTCTTATACACTAGTTTCTTTGTCTAATCTGGTTCATTGGATATTAGTGTTGGACTTTCTTGTTCTTACAATTGTGGATTTTTTTTTTCCTGTTTTGCATTTGTACATTATTCGTGAATTGTGTTAAAACCATTGTGCTCTTGATACTGCAGATGAACAGGGAGAAGCTCATAAAGATGGCCGGTGCAGTCCGCACTGGTGGGAAAGGTAGCATGAGAAGGTATACTGTTAACTTATGAAAGTAGACGGTGATAAATAAAGAAGGATTTTTTAATAGGTGCCCATGATCCGTAAACACACTTGAACTAATTAATTGTTTGTTATTTTAAATTGATTCTCTAAGATTTATTAAGTACTATTTAGGGTAGTTTGGAAATAGTTTCCAACTTTAGACTCTTAAAATGTGCTCATGAACCCACATTAAAAAAAATCCAATAAAAATTCTTATCACTGGAACTTTTGAGTTACATTAGATAATATTAGGTAAAAATGAAAATTTTCTTATGGAAGCATCAGCTGGAA
Organism: Fallopia convolvulus; assembly: GCA_964016875.1. NCBI lineage: Eukaryota > Viridiplantae > Streptophyta > Magnoliopsida > Caryophyllales > Polygonaceae > Fallopia > Fallopia convolvulus. The sequence goes on along the minus strand of OZ024726.1, from coordinate 49,421,870 downwards.
AAAGATGTCTCTCTTTTTCTGACCTTGATTAAAGGAAAGCAGCCAGCTTCTCATTTTGAGAATGCTTCTAAATTACTACACAAAATGGACTGCAGATTTATCATCTTATTTTGCAATGCTGTCTTTATTGTTTTACCTAATTAAAGAATTAAGTACTGCAGTCTTTATTCTACTTTTCACGTTTTATTGTTGATCTGTTAGTTACATAGAAGTCTTTTTACTGGCTTCCCTTCTTAAACAAAAGATATTATGTCAAGAATTTTTTTAATATCCTATATGTTCTGTACTTGATTGAATCATAAATTCACAATGCATCAATTGTTTGGCCCGGATTGCAGAAAGAAGAAGGCTGTGCACAAACCGTCCACCACAGATGACAAAAGACTGCAGAGCACATTGAAAAGAATAGGAGTGAACACTATCCCTGCAATCGAGGAAGTTAACATATTCAAGGATGATTTTGTTATTCAGTTCACAAATCCCAAAGGTCATTTTGTCTAAAACCACATTTTGTTAATTTAAAATTCATAAGTTATGGTCACTTAAAAGTCAAAAAATGATCGAATGCATTCAGTTTATCTGCCTTCATGCTCTCTTTATAGGCAAGGTACTGAATACATTCTTATATTGTATCAAAACACTAACGGGCCATCTGTTCATTTTTTTTTTGTCTCGAATACAATTTATATTTTTGCCAAGGGATCAAATCTGCTTCACTATTAATACTTCCATTTCCCCCTCAGTTCAAGCTGCGGTAGCTGCTAACACTTGGGTTGTCAGTGGTACTCCACAAACCAAGAGTATGTTCATCTCTATTTTGTATTCTTTTCCAGTATTCCTATGTGAATAAAAGCAGTTGAGCCCAGGCAAATTACAATGCTCTCTACCTAATATTCGACCTATTCCTATTTTTCACTGTTGCAGAGTTGCAAGACATCCTGCCAGGAATAATTAACCAATTGGGTAAGTTTTTAGCTCTTTAATGACAACTAATTTGTTCTTTGTCAATTTCTTCTCTTTAACGGGTTTTGAATTGCAGGCCCAGATAATTTGGACAACCTGAGGAAGCTTGCAGAGCAGTTCCAAAAGCAGGCTCCGGGTGCAAATGCTGAAGCCAGTGGCTCAAAAGCACAAGATGATGAAGATGACGAGGTCCCAGATCTAATCCCTGGAGAAACCTTTGAAGCTGCTGCAGAGGAGGGACATGCATCTTAGAGCTCTCTCCATAAACTGTTCTCGGTTTTTTTTGTGCCTTGAAAATCCTTACACTGATGGGAGAAAGATTCAATCTTGTATTTCTACTGGCTTTGTCCAAAAGCTGGTTTATGTTTATAGGGCAGTGCTTGCCTTGTTTGGTTATGTTTCTACCTGTTAATGTTATTGGTTTAATCAAGTGACATGTCTAACATGAGCCTGTAAAAGTCTCTTATGGGTTTTAAAGATTTTCATTTTCATGACTCGATGTCAAATAGATCCCTGTGATCACTAGGTTGTAGATGCTTTTTAACACAGACCGAAAAAAACCATGAGTAATGCTGTAATGCTCAATCAATTCCATTGAGAGGGAGGGTTCTTCCAATGAATCAGATTCATAATTCAAATTGCGAGGGTAACAAAAAATAATGTGAACCGGTTATAGGGGTAATAAAAATAAACCCGGTTAGAGTGCGATCAATAAAAAAACCCGGTTTAGTTGGTTCAAGCTAAAAAAAACCCTTATTTTTGCATTCTCTTCAGTCTTCACCAAAAACTACTCTCCGAGCAATTTCTATCCTCTGAACTCTGAAGCGTGGGGTGGGAGAGCGAGCAAACGAAGGAAGATGGTTAAGCCAAAGAAGGAGCTTCTTTCATCTGCGCCATGGAGGGTCGAAGATAAGAAATCCGATGAGATCGCCGGCGCCAAGCTTAGAGCCACCAGTCAGCCTGATGGCACTTCTACCATGTACGTTCCCGGCAAGAAGAAGTCTTCATCTAAGAATCCTAACTCCGCCGACGACGAGGAAGACTCCCAGATTGACTCCGAGCTTCGCTATACCTTTCAGCGCAACTACCAGGTCCTCCTTTATCCGTCACCCTCCCCCCTTCCCTTATCCGCGAAGTTCAATTGACGAAAATTGTAGTTGCAAGTTTTCGAATTTGGTGCAATTCGTTTGAATTTTGCCTTGAATTGAGTTCCCCTGGATTGAACAGTGTATTATTGTGGACACTGAACAGTGTATTAAGTAATATTGTGTGCGGTTGTTCATTGGTGCTATGACAGCGCGTCGCAAACTCACCTTTTCAAAATAGCTTTGTTGAGTCTCTTTACCTCCAGAAATAGTTTCCAAAGTAGTTGACCTTGAAAAGAGAAAATTTTACTTGGTGAGAAACTATGCACTTTCAAATAATATTAGTGATTTCAAGTGGGATTACCTTAGATAGTAAGAATATGAGGATAACTGGTTAAGTTCTTATTTTCTTCTACTTGTAGATCAGTTATGGTTGGTTAAATTAAGAAGGAAGCTGAAGATCAGTGATGCCAAGAACGTTTGGATAGATGGTTAGTAATAAGAAATCTAGAGGGTAGAGAAGGGGAGTAATGTAATTGTGGAATGTTGAGAGTAATAGAGCATGGCCAGATTGCTGAGTGCTGATTTTTATTCTAGTTCTATAGATACTCGAGTACTAGTATAGCAATCTGACCTGCCATCATTATTCGCCAAGATATGGGTGTATGGTTTTTGAATTACAAGGTACTCAATGAAATTTTGTATCTGATATCTGGTCATGAAATTTCCGGAATGTTAATATGATATTATGGAGTTTCTTTTAATGAAAGAGCAGCAGGCTTGTGATGGTAAGAGGATAAATGGTTTATATTGCCAACTTAAGTGTACTTTGTGATATGGTGTACAAATTGGCATGAATGTCTGCAGACACGCTTGTTTCAATCCCCTTCTCTCTTAATTCTGCTTCAAAATGCTCTTGTTGTTGTTGCTCACTGTAAATTCTAACACCAAGGTCTTTTCATCTTGGTGCTTGAGTTGTATGACTTGAGAATCACATTGTTTGTAAAAAACTTTCATTGTTCATTCTTATGGATTAAAACACTGCAATGGTTTTCCAAATTAACAATGTCGTGCAAGGATATTTTTAAAGTAATTCTCCAAGTGTTGTCCTAACGGTGTCTATGCTCCCTTGAATATCTATCTACTATTATGGACTTCTTGTTGGTATTAGTGACTTGCTCTTGCCTTCTTTTTGTCACATTGACATGCTGCGTTTGGTGTTAGACAAGGTTTGTGATATGACATAGGACCTTTAGATTGAGTCACTCTTTAGAACTTGTTGGATTAGATAATTTAATAATTTACCCTTTAAGCAATTGACTTAATGGTTGTATCATCATTTCTTTTGCACTAACATTTTCACATTCATTTGGCAACCTCCTTGAGCATGGTAAATTTTCTGAAATTTAACATGTTTTGATGTGTGTGCAGTTTCTTCAGCAAGTATTTACTATTGATACGCTTGTGAAGCCTCTTCCTCCAACACCAGCATATTATGTCTCACGAAGCTTGAGCTTCTTCACAAGTATTTTTACTCAGTTTTTTGGTAAGCTAGTCTTCCCACAGTTTTTTACACAGTTTGTGACCTTTTGATTTTTGTTGCTTTAAAACTTTGCTAAAACCTTGTAAGTAGAAGATTGTACGAATATTACCTACCAGCAATTGATCTGTCATGTATTTTTTTTTTTCCAGTTTTGTTATCTTTATAGCAATGGTGAAAAATGAGGCATGCTTGATTCTCTACTGATTTTGTTTTGTACTGCAAAGAAAGTGCATTAACATATACATCCTCTGAACAGATCCGGATGGCATAGCAAAAGCTCAAAAGTCGCTTGGAATTGGCGAAGAAGAGAGAGCTCGCCGCGTTCGTTGAAATTAGCTATATGGAGTTGCCGGCTTTCCTTTGAATTTCTATCTACTTCGTTTCAATTAGTGAAAAACATTACTTTGAAGTTGGAAAACTGAAAGTCTCTGTATGATCTGACTTATGCTTTACTTGTTGAGTTCTTTTAGGAATGGGAAGTATAGAATGTTCATTCTGGCATCTCATGAGTTGTTTTATTACACACCTCTAATTAGATTGCGACTCTTGTTTCCTCCATTTTTCCCTTGTCGTTTATGTGATTTCACAGACTTTAAGGAGAAGTTTACTTGGTACTTTTTAGTGTGATTTTAGAGAAAAGAAGTGTCTGACTCAAGGGCTGTCTGTGACTCTGTGAGCATTCAAGATCCTTACTTTCACCATGTGAAAGGATTGATCTGGATCTCCCTCTGTCAGTGTCTCGATTCCCTGAATGTGTTTTGATTTTTTTTCCCCATCATCTTCAAATGTGGTCACTCACTGATTAATGCAGGTTGAATTTGTGATTTATCTGGTTGGGTTTATAAATTATAACCAAGTACTCCGTACTATTGATCTTAAGTGGGGAAAAACTTCCACATTCTTAAATAAGAGATAATCAGAGTTCACACAAAAACCGTAGATATAAACTATCTTAGATAACTTTTGTAAAAATGAACAAAAAAAACAAAAACAAATCAGAACTCCCATAATTGTAAAGAGGAGAACTAGTATCTGTGATACAAAAGAACATTTAACTCACCGTTCATCCAGCCATGAAGTCACGGGAAATACCTCCTTTTCACCCCCACCGTTAACCAAAATACCTCAATCCACAAGCAACCCATGAATCACACTTTAATTCAATTCCATTACGCTATTTACTCTTTCATGCACTTTCCAGATCCATACAAAGTAGTACCTCATAATCGAAGTCTTCATTCACATATAAATTTGGTGCAAACATAGAATTTGAACAAGCATCACACTTAGCTCTTAAACTCTAATAAGGTGCCTTGTGTTGCCAGAAATGGAGAGTGTGTGTAACAAGAGATCCACTTTGGGGCTACTTGTAGTTTTGGTGTTCAGTGTTGGAGCCGTTTGTTGCCAAGGTTGGCAACTCCAAGTTCCAGGCTTTTTCATCTTCGGCGACTCCCTTGTTGATAACGGTAACAACAACGATATACTCACGCTTGCTCGAGCCAACTACTACCCTTATGGCATCGATTTTGCACAAGGAACGACTGGTCGATTCACCAATGGTCGCACTTTTGTCGACGCTCTCGGTATGCTAATTCATCAGACTTCATATACATACGTGCTACTTTTTGATATTTGCACCTAATTTATGCATAGGTAATATGTATGCATAATTGAAAGTTTCAAGTAAAAGATTGGGAAATCTAAAAATGTATATTCTCTTAGGCGGGATATATAACTTGGAAGAATTGATAATGCTAACATGATTTACTTTTACTCTCTCAATGTTTTAGGCTATGATTTTTCTTCATTGTATCTTTTTTTTGTTCCCAAAATGCAACTATGTTAGTTTTTAGTTCAATAACTAAGAAATCTCTGCCTTGTTTGCTTCCCCTTTGATATATTGCAGCGGAACTATTGGGATTCACAGACTATATTCCACCGTATTCAAGAGCAAGAGGGCCTTCCATTGTGAGGGGAGTAAACTTTGCATCAGGAGCCTCTGGCATCAGAGATGAAACTGGCAACAATCTCGTACATACTCATTTCCATCTTCATGTTTCATTAATTTACCGTGTAACTAACAAAATAATGTATAATTCATTCTTAAAACATTACATTATAAGTTCAGTATCCACCTTATGATGCATATGATTTTCTTAATTATATAGTCACCCTTACCCCGACTCGAAAGTCAGGAGGGTATTTAGGCCCTCCTTAAATACCCTCTTGACTCTCGAGTAGGGGTAAGGGTAAGGGTGCGTACATCTCAACCCCCCAGATCCTGTTTATACGGGGTTCCAACTAGATAGATGTTGTTGTTGTTGTCACCTTTAGTTAGAAGTTGCCTAAACTCTTTTTGGTACATTTAACATCTATCACATCACATATGTTTGTAACAGGGAGATCATATGTCAATGAACCAACAAGTGAACAACTTTGCAAGACTAGTTGGGGAAATGAGAAGATACTTCAGAGGCGATGAAGCCGCGCTGGGAGCACACTTGAGCAAGTGTATTTTCTACTCAGGAATGGGGAGCAATGACTACCTCAACAACTACTTCATGACAGACTACTACTCTACCTCCACTCAGTTCACTCCTCAGACCTTCGCCTCCTCTCTTCTCCAAGACTACTCCCGCCAACTCATGGTTCGATCATATTCTTAAGACTCGATCTTTATTAAACTTTATATGGACTGATAGACTGTGGGTCGTGCATATGTAAGTCTAATACATAAGCTTCTGAGGTTCTATAATAAAATTAATTGACAATAGGAGTAGCTAGCCGTAAAGCTTTATATACTAGTCCTGTTTAATCTCTAACTTTTTTATATTGTCAACAATCTTCACCTTACCTCTGTTAATTGATTCAAAGCCTTCTTAATCTCGGTGTTGTTGTTGTTGTGTGTGTGTGATCTTGCAGTTCTTGTACCAGATGGGAGCTCGGAAGGTGATTGTGACGGGGGTCGGGAAGATAGGATGCATACCTTACCAGCTTGCAAGGTACGACAACAAGACCGGCGATAAGTGTAACGAAGGGATCAACTCGGCTATCAACCTCTTCAATGTCGGCCTTAAGCGAATGGTGGATCGCTTCAATGGAGGCCGACTCCCCGGTGCCAAGTTCGTCTACTTGGACTCTTACCAAAGCACCCAAGAACTCGCTTCCAATGGAAAAGCTTATGGTAACTACTCGTATTAATTAACTTCTTATATATGATGTTCGATCTAGATGACTTAAAATAAAAAAAAAAGTACCATATGTTCTACTCATATTGCTAGCTAGACTAGGATTTGGATAATATATACTTGCTAATTAATGTGTTGTTTGTTTGTGTAGGGTTTAAGGTTGTGGACCAAGGATGTTGTGGAGTGGGAAAGAACAACGGGCAAATCACGTGTTTACCGTTGCAAAGCCCGTGCGAAAACCGAAAGGAGTATCTCTTCTGGGATGCCTTCCATCCCACTGAAGCTGCTAATATTGTGCTTGCTAAGAAAGCTTACAATGCCAAGTCTAAATCCTATGCTTATCCAATTACCATTACGCAGTTAACACTGCTTTGACCACAACCCAATCTATCATTAACTACATGCTTGATTAAATTCCAGCCCATCCTTAATTGCTTGCTTCCATATTTCCAACGTTTTGTTGTTGATCAAATCGCTGTTAATTTCAATGATTAACAGCACGTATGTGTCTTTTGATCTCAATTTGTCATGTTGTAACACCTTCTAATGGTTTGAACGAGAATAATGATTATTTGCTAAAGTTTTTTTTAGTAATTTGTTCAGGTATCAATGTTGTAGTTAATCGATAAATTGCTTGGATATTCCTCTTAAGAAGCCAAGATCAATCGTATCAAGTTATTAAGAAAATAAGAACACTATTTACATGCCTTTTAGGGCTTGTTTGTTTGTATACCAAGGGTATATGGAATGGTTTAGTGTTGGTGATTTTAGTGTCATTAAGTGATTGTTCCCTATATGGGAACAATGTTTTTTAGTGTGATTGGGATTCATACGATACTATGAAATCTTACTTTGCTATGTCACGGGTTTGGGTGTGCGGAGTGCGTGCTCGTGTAAGCATAGTAGAGGACTAGAGGGGAACATTAAGGAGAATTTAGTGATGGAATTATATTCCTAAGAAGGAAACGTGTCTTTAAGACAAGAATCCTATATACAACATTGACGATGAACAATAGGCGTTGTTTCCTGAAAGGGAACAATGAGTCTGTTCCCTGTTGGAGGGAATAATGTTTGTTCCCTTGGAAGGAACAGTGGTTCACTTGAGTGGGAACAATAACTCTCTGATGCATGCCTAAAATTTCGGCACGTGTTTAATTATTGATAACGGTCATGTAAACTGTTGTATAACTGCATTGTAACTTCCTTAATGAGTAATAATTAATGGGTGACGTGGGTTATTCCAGATAACCTTTCGTGGCACTTGGTAACCGTTGTTAATTTCAAGTAACCGTTGGTAACTGTTGTTAACCATTCCCTGAAACTGCTTTCCTTTGCCTATATAAATGGCTATTGGGAGATTAGTGTCGGGTTGGTTCACATAATCACAGGAGAACGTCTATCTCTATGATTGAACTTCAAATAGAGTATAATATCCATTTTACATGAACTCTATGTTGGGAAAATGGATCGATCACTAGTTCCACAGCCCCACAAACAATCTCAGGGAAGCTACCAACAATCCGTAGGACTGAAAAACACAACCAAGACGACAAACTCCAACCAAGCAAACCAAACAACTCAATCCAGGAAACAAAATCACACAAGCAACCAAAGCAATCTCAAGCAAATTCAATGCACAAATCAACACCAAATTTAAGTGGGGAAACCCCTCAAAACTAGAGGGGGAAAAAACCCACCACGTGGCCCTCGGTGCACCCTTCCTTGTGTTGCTGCCCACCACCACATGAGACACATAAAACCCATTTTATGTGCTCACGTGGCCCCCACCATCACCACAAATCAGATTTGTGTGAAATATGGCTTTGGGCTGGACTTTTGGGCTTAGGCCCAACAATCTCCCCCTCCAGCCCAAGGGGAAGATGTCTTCATCCTGGCATCAGTTGCATTCGAGTTCCGTCCCACCGCTAGGGCACGAAATTAATGTTGGCCAAACTCCACCACCACACTCTAGCTCCCCCTCCTCCGTAACTGTCTCGTACTCTGAGGTAGGATATCCGATGGTATAATCCTCTCTCTTTGACCTCCTAGAAGTTTCTTCACCTTGTGTTGGCTCCCCCTGCCCAGATCCTTCACCAGCTTCAGCAACTGATGAACACTCCACTGTGAAGGGTATCTCATCAACACTATCTCCAAAAGAAAACTCTACACTTGTGTCATCCTCTTCTCACGTCTTAGAAGAACTGTTGAATCTTGTTCGCTTCTCAGACAACCAATCATCACAAGTACTCGAGGTCACACCGACAAAAGAATTGAGAGACTTCTTTGCTTGAAATTGCAGCTCCATCTTACTCAAGCATTTAGACCGCCTATGCATCAAATCAAGCGAAGAATGATCTTGAACTCCAGTCAAATCTTCCTTGATAACCCTCATCTGAGTCTTGTATAAGGTATCTTTCAAATCACCCCTTGCAATTACCATGGAACCTTTGACGAGTTTCCACTTCTTATCACCAAAGAAGTTCTTGTAGCCCTCTTGATCCAAAACATTTAGAGAAATCAGATTCATCTTCAATTCCGGTATGTGTCGCACATTTTTCAAGGTAATTCTGCAACCCATGCTTGTCTTCACACAAACTTCACCCACACCAACTATCTTTGCATGACTGGCGTTCCCCATCTTTACCTTCCCAAAGACTCGTACTTTGTATCTGGTAAAAGCATTCTTCCTTGAAGTAGCGTGGTAAAAAGAACCAGAGTCAACAACCCACTCTACACAAGAATCAGAATCAACATTGTGATCCTCAACGCAAGAGAGAACAACCATTCCATCATCACCGCCACCATGTGCAGCTGCAGTGGTGTTTTTGTCATCTTCGTTCTAATTTTTCTCTTTCCAACGTGGACAGTTCCTCTTGATATGCCCTTCTTTGCCACAGAAATAACAAGCATAGCTCCCCCTAGTCTACGATCTCCCTCTGGACCTGCTACTTGAATCTATCACCAAAGCCTGTGATGTGTCTGTTCCCATATCCTTCCTTCTAGTCTCCTCATTGTAGAGACTATCTTTCACTGCAAATAAAGTCACAACACCATTCGGAGCAGAGTTGTTGATCGACACCACTAGAGTCTCCCAACTGTCAGGCAAAGAACTCAAGAGTAATAAGGCTTGCAACTCATCATCAAGGACCAATTTCATGGTGTTCAACTGATTCACCAACTCCTGAAAATCACTCAGATGCTCAGCAATAGACTTTTCGTCCTTGTACTTGAGATTCACTAGCTTCCTAATTATAAAAGCTTTACTCTGAGCTGACTTCCTCTCGTACATGGATTCAAGCTTTTTCCACAAAACATGTGCATCAGTCTCATTGCTTATATGATGATAAACACTATTATCAACCCATTGCCCGATGGTTCCCACTGCCTTTCTGTGTGTTTTCTTCCAATCATTGTCCTTAATCTCAGATGGCTTGGCCGACCCTAATTCAATAGGACCATACAAATCCTTGCAGAATAAAATATCCTCCATCCTCGACTTCCAGAGCGAGTAATTTGATGATGTCAACCTAAACATCGTTCCCGCAAATTCCTCCGTCTTAGTTGTCATTTCTCACCCAAACACAAACTGAGTTGAACCTAGTTCTGATACCACTTGTTGGGAAAATGGATCGATCACTAGTTCCACAGTCCCACAAACAATCTCAGGGAAGCTACCAACAATCTGTAGGACTGAAAAACACAACCAAGACGACAAACTCCAAGCAAACCAAACAACTCAATCCAGGAAACAAAACCACACAAGCAATCTCAAGCAAAATCAATGCACAAATCAACGCCAAATTTAAGTGGGAAAACCCCTCAAAACTAGTGGGGAGGAAAAACCCACTAATGCCCAACTGAGCACAAATCCACTAATCAACCGATGAGTACAAGTGTTTACAAATCTCACACTTGAAGATTATCAATCCATGGAGAATCAATGCTAGAAAACTCCAAACTAGGGTAAACACTTGTAAACTAAGATTAGGGTTCCAAGTGAGAGGAGGAACCTACAAACAAGCTCTCGTTGTTAATTCTCGGAGCAAGAGACGAACAATCCCGACGTAGACAAGGAAGACCAGCTTCACCCAACTTCCCCTCTTTCTCCTTTCTCCCTCTTCTCTCTGTGCTCCAAAATGGGGCTGCTGCACAAAACCCTCGTGCTCCCTTCCTTGTGTTGCTGCCCACCACCACATGAGACACATAAAACCCATTTTATGTGCTCACGTGGCCCCCACCATCACCATAAATCAGATTTGTGTGAAAGATGGCTGTGGGCTGGACTTTTGGGCTTAGGCCCAACACTCTAAGGTTCGATCTCTTTCACGAGCCTTGTTAGAGATTGGTGAGTTTGTCTTATCTCACTTCAAATTTTGTGGATTCCCTAAGACTATTTAGAAGGCGAAATATTGATTTCGGAAAGCGTTTCTACGTGATTCAAACCTATATCAAGTATCACATATGATTGATCTACTGAAGATTCGTCGTCTTCAACTACATCCACGAAGAGGAACTTCACGGATTCAACAACGTTGTTCCCTTAGTACCAGCAGATACATGATCTTCGGTGAGAACTACGAAGCAAGAGTCTAAGACACCTACATTTAGGAATGACCCAACCCGATTCCAGTGTTTGGTATAGATCGATAACGGTATGAAATTGATTCCCATACCTGATTTTTCCATTCCCTCATACTCAATCTTTTTTGTGGGTTTGAGCCATTCCCTAACTTCACCTTCTTCCTCCTTTTGCATCACCATGGAGAATCCATGAAAAACCAGCAAACAAACCTTCATTTCTATCATGGACAACCCAAATCTTGGAAAAAATAACTTCATTCTTTCGTTTTCTGTTAATAGTGTGGATTTGGAAGCAAGTAGCTTCATTTTTTCTCCCTCCTACGTACCTGTTAATGGCGAGTGTGGACCTGGGAGCAAATGATGTATTTATTTTCTTTTTCTCTCTCTCTTCCAAAATCTTCATCTGTTTATTTCATATTGCTTCTTTTTGGAGGAAGAATTTAGCCTGGAATTTGTTAATTCTTCACGTGGGAGGCTGTTGATATCCTTGTCCCAACCCGATTCCAATAAAACACCAAACATCACATCTCAAGAATGGAATAACTCAATTTTTAATTTCATACTTCCTTATTCCAACCCCATTCCCGGTATAGAACCAAAGAGGCCCTTAATGGTTTGAACAAATATACTTTTTGTTTCATAGAAAACTGAAAAGATAATTTAACATGTTTTCCTAGTTAACATGCTTCACAGAGTAGAACTCTGGATTGTTTATTACATTTAATGAATCATTGAAAAGAAGATGATAAAAGACATAATTTCTGGGATGAGCTAGATGCCAAAGTTGAGTAGTAGGAGCAAATGAAGACGTACGTGAGAGCAATGGGGGCTGGATTGAGACTCGTTTGTGGTGGTGAAGGGGCATAAGATAATTTTTCTGATTAATCCTACTACTCGAGTCCAAAATTAACCATGAGCATTTTGACATGTAAGATCAATTATCATATTTGATTTCACAATTTGCCCTTAACTTTGACAAATTAACACTAGCTAGCATTAATCATTGTCTTATATGTTGAATCGAGCATGTTGATCAAACTAGATACGACATTCTTCATAAAGCTAGCAAAGCAAACACGATAATCGTCTTTAAAGTACGTAGGACAAAAATATCATAAGCCATCAACACATAAGTATAAAATCAAAGGTCCTAGTAATTTACTAAATTAGATAGCTAGCATCAGAGAAGTGGTCAATCAACTAGAGCTAGCTAGTTCTTGGTGTTAAGCTCGTCAAGATCAAGCTTGGCAAGCTGCTGAATGTTGATAGGACGAACAATGTCCTGGCCGCCACTGAAAGCCAGGCTCCCCATTATGATGTTCACCTTCTCCGATGGGTGGAACGCGTCCCAGAACACGTACTCGTCTCGGTTCGTACACGGCGTTTGAAAGGGCAGACAGGTAATTTGTCCTCTGTTCCTCCCTATTCCACAACACCCTTTAGTGGTCACCTTAAATCCTGCACATCAAGAATATTGTATTAAAATCAAACCCTAAACCCTAAACCCTAAACCCTAATGATCGATGGATTATATTAATGAATGATGAGTAGGAGTATTGTTCACAAGTAGTGACCATAGACAGATGGACGGGTGAGAATGTCGGTGAACATCTTGGAAGTGTCAATGTAGATGAACCTAGCTCCAGGGAGGTCTTGGTTTAGGCCGTCGAGCATGGACTTGACGTTGGTGTTGAAGGGAAGAATGAGCTGGTTGACGGAGGTGGAGCATTGGCTGGTGGGACTTTGTGCTAAGTAGCTTGGAATGCAACCCATCAACCCTAATCCTGCTATCACAAACTTCCTCCCTCCAAGATTGTACAACCTCTGCAAACATACATATACATATACATATACATTCATGTCTACTAATTCGTTGTATATGTATAAATTGAGCTCTATAAGCTAGGGTGGGTGAAGGGACTTACGAGAAGGTCTTGGTGGTATTGCTGGGTGAGGAGGGAGGCGAATTGTTGGGAGTTGTACTGGTTGCGAGTGTTGTAGTTGGGCATGAGATAGTTGTTGAGGTAGTCGTTGCTTCCCATTCCCACGAAGAACAAGCACTTGGCAATGGCGCTTGCCACGCCGTCGGCTCCTAGGCTATCCGTTATCTGGTCAAGTGTGCTCTCAAAGTTGCCTATTTGCTGGTTGAACGGGATTCTTGTTATCTGCAATTCATACATACGTCCATATATCTATCATTTACTAAACAAGTTTAATTTATTTATTAACCGAGCTAATCACATGACGATTACAATTTAAAGTACTCGTTCAAAGAAACAACTTCACTTACTCTTTTCCCACTTGTAATAACATTGAATTGTACCTAGAATTTGTTATGTGCAATTTCTTATAGTTTCCAATTTAAAATTGTAGTTCTTTATTATGGTACAGTATAAATTAGGTAGTTGTAGCTAGCTAGCAGGTCAACACTCATTGGGAGGAGCAACGCTTTAACTCTTTATTAGTGGGTGAGGAAACCATCTTCATTTATTGTTCCTTTCTTGTATGTATACAGTAGTAGTACCAACATGTTAAGCCATATACTCAGAACACCCTATACAATAGTACATAATATTCTTGAAAACTATAGGACCGGATGGATATTAATATTCGTCCGACACGCCAAGAGAATTTTTGGAAGAAAAAAAATACTAGAGCAAATGGAGTATTGAATGTAAAACATTGTCCCACCAACATACACAAATAACACAATTAATGCATAAAAAAGTGTCTCGGTTAAATTTGACCTGAAAATGGCTCCGGCCCATAGATTGCACGAAATTATTAAAAATTAAAAAATACTCCCTCCGTTTCAAAATAGTTGATCTTAGACAAAATTGCACACTTATTAAGGAAATTTTTTTTTACCCAAACTACCCCTATAAGTACACTTTGGGAGATGCAACTAAAAAAAATAAATTTTGGGATATGTGTAATGTGGGGTATAGGTAAGGGTATAAATGGAAAAAAAAAGTTAGATGAACAAGTATTTTGAAACAAGAAAAAATGGCTTTAAGAACAACTATTTTGAAACGGAGGGAGTATAATTATGTTGAAACTGTACCTCGCCTTTGAATTGCAATGAGTAAATAATACTAGTATATATTAATGTATAAATGATGTAAATAAAACAAAAAAAACTCACAAAGTTGTGACCAGTATTATCAAGGATGCCAGAAGCAGCGGATGCGTAGTTGACGCCATGCATCATTTGCTCCGGTGTTGCTTGTGAGTGTGCCGGTATCAGTGGTAGCCCTAATTCCTTGGCTGCATTTTTCACAATTTCATATTAGCAATTTTGATTAAGATGCACATATATAATATAGATAATTTAATCAACTAATATATGTATAACCTATTTGATCGACGATGGTAAAGCCATTGGAGAAGCGGCCTGTGGGCCCGTCTTCAAAGTCAATGCCATAAGGAAAGTAGTTGGCCTTGGCGAACGACGGCAGGTTGTTGTTGTTGCCGTTGTCGATCAACGAGTCTCCGAACACGAACATCGCCGGAACTATCTCTGTCGCGGCAGCCTCATCATCCTGCCCTCCAACTCCGGTTATCACCAGCATCGCCACTACCACTGCCGCCACCGCCGCCTTGAAAGGGGCCATCATGTGCATTATTAGTAAGTAAGTTTATGTGTACTTTTTTTTTGTGTGTGTGGCCGGGAAGTGAAGTAAGTGTAAAGTGTGGTGTGTAATAGGTGCATTTGGGTGGAAATGGAAGCCTGTTCTTAAATAAGGAAAGCCAAAAAAGAGGAGTAAATGCAGCCATCGGTATTTTTTTTTCCAGGGTTAATTAAAGTAGTTAGATATGGGGTAGTAAAATTAAATATGAATGTGGCCTCTCAAATTGACTGCTCGATCAGGTCATCGGAAATGACCAATCCTATTTATTAGTATACGCGTATGCAGCCCATCTCCTGTACGTTCTTTTGAAGTCCCACTGTAATTCCACCGTATTCAATTCATTCATTTTTATTCGACCAAAACACAAATCCATTTCATTTTTATAATTATTTTAGTAAAGGTCAACGTACAGGATTGGTTGCCTGGGTTGGTAGTTTGTGCAGAGTGTGATACAAGTTTTTCAACCCTAGCTAGCTAGCTAACTACATGCATTAATTCTACCTCTCAGCGGTAGTACTGTGTTAATTAGTGTATACTCCCATCTCTCATTCAGTATTCTACGTATTAATAACCTAGAAGGGTACGTGGTAATGGAGCACTAGGAGGACTTTAAGATTTGTTCTTCTTCAAAGTTCAAATCGAATCTCAGCATTCAACAATGATTCTTGTACAACTAGAAGTGGGCCCAATGAGCCCATTTATCACGCCCATGAGATATAACGGTTCACACAGCCTACCAAAGCCAGGTTCTTGTAGACTTTGACGGTTCACACAGCCCATGAGATATAACAATGATTCTTGTAGACTTTGACCAAGGATGGGGCTTACCAAAGCCAGGTTGCACGAATATCAAGGCAATCAGCCCAGAACGTCGCAGATTCGCAGGATCATGAAGATAGAGACAATTTCTACACTTAATCATCCACGATTTCCTACTGGGCCTAAATAGCCGGGCCGATTCACGAACGTGTCCTTTTCCATTTTTTTGTCTAGCGGGCCTGTTTAAAAATAGGCCCAAGTTCATTCAACTGATTAGCAGCGCTAGGAAGGAACCAGAGAATGATGATTCAGGACGGAACGACGGACTCGGGAGAAAGAATTCTTCACCGCCGGCATATCTTCTCTGCCTCCTCAAGGTCTACAAATTCGCCTCCAAAATTCATCGGTATTGATCGGTTCGAACTTGTCCTTCTCAATTGAATTATATTTCCTAATGTCTTTATGTCAACCGTGGTTCTTATTTCTCAATTGAGAAAGATCCAAATTTCACTTGTTTTGTGCCGCTTGCGCCTGGCTGAGAACTCGCCCCTCACCCACCAACCACCCGCCTCCGCCAGACCATGTTATGTAATGGTGTATTAAATTTGCTTGCATTCTAAAATTATGTAGTGAAATGCTGTTTTGGGAGTAATTTGTAGTCTAAATTACAAATTTTAGGTTTACGGGTAATTTTACTGTGCTCCATGATATCTAATGCTTAATTTTTCTAAATTATAATTGGACAGCTATAAGTAAGTCATTTGAGACAAAAAGAGATATAGTTGAATTATAAGCTTCACCTTTCTTTGTGGCAAGATTCGTAGGGGAAGTTGTGCAGATTTGGAGCGTGATGTTGTTTGTTTTGATTTCGGTTTGAAATTCCAAAGCTTATACACGTTGAACACCACTTAAAAAACACCTGAACCACCCGACAACCAACATGTTTTGGGGTGATTTGGGTTCAGATACCACCCCATTGGGGTTCTCATCAGGTTGGGTGTGCAGTTATTAATAACTGGGTCAGGTGATGGAATTAGTCTATCCGCCCCAAATCTGTCCCATTGACATCAATGTTCTAGGAGAGGTAGAATACATAATTTTTATTTCATATTTGTAAAATTGCTCTTTAACTTTCTTCATACTGTCCGCATGTGGAAATTAGGATGAGCGCCGCTGACTTGCCAACGAAGGAGGTCCACACCCTAAAGGGGCATGAAGGAGCTGTATTAGCGGTGAGGTTCAATGGTGACGGTAGTTATTGCCTGAGTTGTGGCAAAGATAGGACCATACGTCTCTGGAATCCCCACCGCGGGATTCACATCAAAACCTACAAATCCCATGGTCGTGAAGTTCGTGACGTTCATGTTACTCCGTAGTCTCCCGTTCCTTATCTTTCAATTTTTTTCACCTGCTATTTTCATTTTTCATGAATGATTAATTTCGGCATACATAATAAGCTAAAACAAAAATCTTTGTTCTAGTGCAAAAGTTAAGTTCACTGTCTTCTTCGAAGTAGTGCAGTTAACTTTTTTTTATTGATTCTGTTACAGGGATAACTCAAAGCTAACCTCGTGTGGTGGGGATCGCCAAGTGTTTTACTGGGATGTATCAACTGGTCGTGTCATTCGGAAATTCCGCGGACATGATAGTGAGGTTTGTTCATCTAATTGATGAATGCTTTTTTAAATATTGAACTGTTTTTTGGATGAATAATTTTTCCAGTGATTGGTTTCATATGTTCAGATTATAGCGATTGGTATGATTTGGCACAGAAATAGCACTGAAATAATTTTTGTTTTCAGGTTAATGCTGTCAAGTTTAATGAGTATGCATCAGTGGTGGTATCAGCCGGTTACGATCAATCTGTTCGCACTTGGGACTGTAGGTCTCACAGCACTGAACCAATTCAGGCATCATTATGCTTTTCTTTTTCTTAACCATCCTACTTTGTGTGCTAAGTTTGATGTTAGTGGATTTTAGTTATGTTTATTTACTGTCCTTGTGTATCTGAATACTATCCAGATTATTGACACATTTCAAGACAGTGTGATGTCTGTTTGTTTGACAAAAAGTGAGATCATTGCTGGAAGTGTCGACGGAACTGTTCGAACATTTGACATTCGTATTGGTAGGTGCGTAGTGTTGACTGTTGACATCCCTCATCTGTACTGCTACTTAGTTTGCGAATTGTTGTTTCATACTTTGATCTTTGGCCTCATTTGATGTAACCAGAGAAATATCAGACAACTTGGGGAGTCCTGTCAATTGCATTTCCATGTCCAATGATGGTAACTGTGTACTAGCCAATTGCTTGGATTCTACACTACGTCTACTAGACAGGTTGGTATCTATCTTACCATAGATTTGCAGAAACAACTGATATGGACATCATTTAACTTGAACCCCGTTGACTGATTGTATGATTTTAGATCTACCGGAGAGCTGTTGCAGGAGTACACAGGCCACATTTGCAAGGTTTACTTGGAGTCTTCTTTTTATGATAGCCGTCTTGTGATTACTAAGAGTTGTGTGTCCAACTTCCTGTCATAATAAATATTCTGAATAATAATTTCTTTGATACTTATGCATCAGTCGTTCAAGCTAGACTGCTGCCTTACCAACACTGATGCTCATGTAAGTGGTGGATCTGAAGATGGTCATGTTTTCTTCTGGGATTTGGTAGATGCGTCCGTTGTCTCTAGCTTCCGTGCACACACCTCAGTGGTAAAGTTTTCAAATGGCATTACATTAGTCTTATTAGGCACTGAGTTCATCAGTTCATGTACGCTTTCTTCATATGTTGACAAGGATCATTTCCAATTGAAAGAAATTAACGGGTTCTTGAATTTGCAGGTTACGAGTGTGAATTATCATCCCAAGGAGCAGTGCATGGTAACTTCCTCGGTTGATGGCAACGTTAAAGTATGGAAAACATGAAACAGAAGAGCCCAGTAAGTTTTATTAGATTTTTGGGCCCCCCTTTAGAACCTCGAGGAATCAAGAGTTTGTGAAAAAGGTATGCAAATTTTTGATTTGTTACAGTGGCAAAACTCCTCAACCCTCTTAATTGTAATTTCCACATTCGTGTACTTGATTGTATGTTCTGAACAGAAATTGACCGGTTTGAAGTTTGATTACTCTCCTTGGCAACTGGCCTTTATAGTTCTTGCACTAGTGTGCCACAGCCAAATAAGACTACAAGTGTGAACTGAACTTGTAAATTTTAAAACGAACATTGTCATTCATCACTATATAAAAAAAATTTGTCATCACTATATAAAAAAAAAATTGTCATCAGAGTTCCTAGTTATTTAAAATAACACAATAATTTACCACATAAAACATAGTATGTCATAAAATGTCATCACTATATAAAAAAATTGGCTTAGCTTGCTACTTTTTGGTACTTGAAATTGATCGGTCTCCTTAGCATTCAAGTTAATCAAGGAGTGGGCAGCGCCAGCTGCATCCAAATCGGAGGAGGCCAAAACACGGTGACAGAATGCGGTTTCATCTTGTAAGGTATAACTTGATCTTTATCCAAATCATAGACATCAAACTCCTGAGGTTTATATTCCTCGTCTTCTTGGTCAAAATAAGGCTTGCTAAAAAAAGGATACGAGAAATAGACACGATTCTCCTTGCATCCTACGAAGTCTCTTGCAGAAACAGCAGCCGATACCTCATGACTCGAAAGCAAAACAGCGTCCTTGCCCAAACTATTTGTAGCACACCAACCGTGGAACATCCATTTGAAAACGTGCACCTCATCCGCTTCATTCATATGTCTTACATTCACAACCACCACCACCAAAAACAAATCTGACAACGAAGCCACAAGATTGAGAAACACCAATTCTCGGCAGCATACAAGATAATAGGGTGGGGAGAGTACCTTTGTCAAGCGAAACGCCGAGTCAATGGAAACTAACAAGCCCTTCTCATCCATAGCATAACACAAGCCTTTAAACAAGATCACATCTTTAAGCCTATAATCCTTAACACCATCAATGGCACGCCAAACCGAATCCCCATCGTTAAAGTACCAAATCTCTCCGCTATAAGACACCAACACAACAGTGAAATTAGTGTTCTCCACAAAATGTGGTAGCAATATCACCTTACGGATCTCAACAACGTGGTGTTGACATCATCGACATCAACGCGGTAGCACTTGCAAACCTCGGAAACTCGATACCGGAGAAGGTCGAGAGAGCTACAAAGGATGCTGACCCGCTCTGAACTAAGGATTGAGAGGAGAGTGAAGGTGTTGGGCTTGGTATCCGACGACTTTAGTAGCCAGCTGTTGGAAGGGTCGTTGGCGGGCGAGATCTTGTAGACACGGCTGCAGCTGAGTGTTGGAGTATGTATAGTATCGGTATCATCTAGAATGTGTTGCGGGAGCCGAGGTAGACGGATCGGGAAATCGGAGATTCGATGCGGGAGAAAGGTTCGCCAATTGCTACACACGGATCGAAGACGGACGTCGTAGAGATTGGAGTCGAGAATGTCTCGGACGCGTTCTAAGACTAATGGAGTCAGATCGCTCCATGGCGGACTTGATTCCGATCGTTTTCTTGAGAGTGTAGGCATGTCTGATGCCGGATTTGATGGGATCGGAGTGTGATGAAGCTCAGCGCGCGCTATGTAGTTTGATGGTTGCAATTATTTGATCAAAAATATTTATATAGAATATATCATTTAAGGAAACAAATCACTAAATAATCATATTGTTTCCTTTTTTGTAGCATTGATTGATCAATTGCGTTAAAGATAGAGGATTTATGTTGATCCTCCGATCAAGTTTACGCCGCAAGTTTTAGTACATTGGATTTGCATCCGTACTAGGATATATTTTTTTGGTAACTATTATATCTTGTATCTAGTTTGATACAAGTTGTTACTAGGTTTTATCTATATCTTCTTTAAATATTCTATTAGCCTAAACCTGGACATCGATCTTCTCGATCACAAAACAAGACACAATGGCGGCTGATGAGGATCAAGTGGTGCTTCCGAACACACACGAAGCACAAGCAGATCAACCTTTCCTGGTCTTTCAGTTTCCATATATCCATAAACCATCTTCAACGAATTATCTTGCCTGGAGCAACCAGATTCAGCTTACTCTCGAAGACTATGGCCCGTTCAACTACTTAAATGGGAGTATAGTCGCTCCACCACAATTCAATGCTAGAGGAAACAATGTGCAAGTTCCCAATTTGCCGTATTTCACTTGGAAACGCTAGGATCCACTAATTCATGGTGGTCCTAGTTGGCTAGTTGGGCGATGACAATATATATTTCATAATTGTATTTTATTTTATCTTATCATTAGAGATAATGTTAGCATAATTCTACGCTTTAGATTGATTTTTCTGAATTCCTATAGAATTGTGATCAGATGTGTTATTACGCTATAGTGTTTTATGCGGCACATGTGAGCCGTTTTAATGGTCAACATGGAAACATCTGTATGAGTAATTTTTTTATATAAATGGAGGGTACATAGGGTTATATTCTTTATTTTGCTATTCTTTTATCTTTTACCTCGGGTTTCTTGTTCACTTTTTTTCTTGAGAAAGCTTGTGCTTTCGATCTGCTGCTTTTTCTTCCTCTCTGATTTGTCTCCCACATTTTCTGATAATGGATTTAGGTAAGTTTTATTGTTACTTTAGAACATGATTTTGGCTTTAGTGAGAAATCGAGGCACTATTTTCTCGATTTTAAAGGGTTAACACTGATTTTGATTGTATGTTTTGCTCCTTTTAATTGTTGATTGTTTGTTTGGACTAGTTTCTCCATTCAATTTTGAAGTTGTCCCTATATAATGTCGTGTTTGTCTTGCTCTTCAATTTTCTCACGTTCTTTGAATATCATCGATACAAAGAATTAATTGGGGTTAATTCTTAGAGTTAGTAGTTTTTTTTTTATCATGTGTGACAGTAGATGCGAATATGTGGCAATCCAAGGCTCGAAATTTTTGTCTTTGTGTAAATATAAAATTTATTATACTCGATGAACCTTATTGCTACATGTTATGCACCTAAACGTATATAATTATTAACCAAGAAGATCAACTGCATATGTACATTTTGTTATACCTCCAACTTTATCAATTTCATCATCATTAACCTAGTGAGGCTCTGCTACCGCATAATCTGGGGAGTCAAGATAGGGTACCCTTGTCCAAGGGAAACGTGGTATGCCCGATAGACCCAAGAAAAACTGAAATTCAACTATGTGACAATAATAACTGAATTTAGTTATAATACACCAAAATTGATATAGGGACTAAATCCATCTCAAAGACAGTGTATAAAAGCCAATGAGCGTGAGGATGCGCCCCAATGTAGCTTGTTTTGTGTCTTCCATTGTAGGTTGTTCATTAAGCTTAGGTAATCCTAATGTTTCTAATTCCGATAGTGTTGATCCTAAAGTTAGTAATGGAGTTGCATCGTATGATCTGGAAGTTAGTGATGATTATATTGTTTAGTTTTCACAAGATTGTGCATATTTTGTGTCGATTTGCCCAAATGATTTAAAACCAGTTGAAGCCAAGCATTTTATGACATTGGATGAAGGTATTGCATTTTATACAAAATATGCCTCCGTTTGTGGGTTTGAAGTTCGGCTTGGTTCTTCTCGTTTTGAGACAAAAGATAATACTGTACTTTACGAGCATTTGTTGTGTAACCGAGAAGGTTTCAAAGATGGGAAAATAATATGCATGGGTAAACGTACAAGAGCTTCAAATAGGGTTGGTTGTAAAGCCCATGAAATTTGTCGGCATGTTGGGTTATGTTGTCCAGACCTTTGTAGAGCGTCACTCATATCATCATGTACCTGGAAAGCACAAGCAGTTTATGAAGTCAAGTAAAAATTCCATTCCATTTTAACATCGTTTTGTTTGTTATATATATTTTAATATTAAATATATAAAAAATCTGTACAAAAGTTGGTACGATTAACCAAATTAATGGTCTTTTTTCGGATTATTGGTACTGTTTTTTTTTTGTGGTTTCGACGTTTTGTTCCCACCTTTCATCACAAGTAACATATAAAAAAGTATTCAGGTATTCCTAATGTGAGGACGGGTGAATGAATAACCATATCTTAGCTAGACTTAGAAAATGACGCCTCAACTCTCTCTCTCCCCGAACCCCAGAGAACACCCCCAAATCAGAAACCCTAAAACCAAAATCCCTGAGCAAATCGCTCAATTCTTAGTCATTTGCTCCTCGATTGTATGTTATTATGAAAGCCTATGTGATCTATGGCAATCTCGCTGGCAAATTGATCCAAAAAATCCCGTTTTTCCCGCTGGTGATGTGACATTCGGGAATATGGAGATATGGTTTGAGATCTCTTTCTCGAAGCATGGAGCACGTTGGTGGTCTATGTGGCTTCGAATCTGGAGAAGGGGGAAGAAAAAGGGTCTCATTGGGAGAGAGCTGAGGTCTATGTGGAGAATAGGGCTAGTTGGGCTACGCTACAGGGATGTGCGGCTAGCGATGGAAGTGTCGATGGGATTTGGGGGCTCGCTCTCTCAGCGCAATTTCGGGGCTGCTAGTTCTAAAGGAATGATGGCGATCTTTTGTTCTTGGCGCTGGAACCGATCGGGAACAACGTCGCAGAGGGCTACGGTGAACAGGTTGTACCCTTCCTACTCTGATTCTATGAACTATTATTTTAAACTCAAAACTGAAAAATACTTCTTGTTGGGCTATATAAATATGGATAGCTTATCTGTTGAAATCCTCACATCTCTCTCACAAGCTTTCCTCTCTTGCTTCATCTCTTCTGCTTACAATTGTAACTCTTTCAAAGTCCGATATTGTTCTTTGGCTCCAATGGAGAAGAACCATGGAAAGAAGTCCTTCAAAAAGGTGCTTTGCTCTGACCCCTCCTTTTCTAAAGAACAATGTGAGCTTGATCCTGTGTTTGAAACCTCTGAAAATCTGCCTACCATGGCCCAAGTGTCCTTTAAGGGTGGCATTCCTTCTAAGCCTCATGAGCCTGGTCCCTCGGGATCTAAGAAAGAAAAAAGCAAAGCCAAACCAAGGATGGATATGAATGCCTTCCTCAACCAATTATCAAGTGTTAAAGAAAACATAAACCATCTTAAAGAAACATCCTTATTTGCCTTTGTTTTGGGCGACTCCATTGAAGTTGTTAGGCTCAGGCAGAAACTCAGAGTTGACTGGCAACTCAAGGGTGATTTCTATGTGCATGTAAGAACTAATGGGTGGATGGAGTTGAGGTTTGCTAACCCTTTGGAGAAAAATAAAGCATGGGAGGGGAGACTTTACCACGTCTTTGGCCATCTTATGATCCTAAAGCCATGGAAATCTAACTTTGATCCATCCAGTGCGTCTATCACTGTGGTGGATGTTTGGGTTAGAATTCCTAGATTGCCTGTTGAATATTTGAGTTTTGAGGTGCTAAGCACCATTATGAGGTGGAACCAAATGGGCAATGTGATCAAGCTGGATAGCTACACTGAAAAACTACAAAGATTGAGGTATGCTAGGCTTTGTATTAATGTTGACTTGGCTGAAATTGATGACACCACTATTTTGGTGCCGGATGAAAATGCCCGGGAGCCCTCCTACAAAGTGTGGTTCGAGGACTTCCCCAGAGGGTGTGGGAGCTGTGGTGATGCTTCCCACACCTTTGCTAGTTGCCCTCTTGCTGTTGTTAAAAACCAGCATGTCACTATAACCTTATCTAAGCCAAATCTGTCTAAAAAAGGCAAGCAAAAGGCCCTTGAGTATGAGCTGAATGTGGAGAATGGTGGCCCTTGGGAAGTTGCTGGCAAAAATAAAGAGAAGTTGAAAGGGAAAGGAAAGGCTGTTATGAGCCCAATTGACCCCCTCTTAGAAGTGGCATCCATGTCATTTATAAGACAGACTCCTCTTCTTCGAGCTCTAAGGAGTCCAAAGAGTCTTGTCACTCAATTGCCCCTCCAACTGAGGAGATCATCGCCCCTGAGGTTGTATTACCTATTCCTAGCACCAATGATGACACCCCCTTCAATGTTGAGGTGCAACCCAACCCTAATGATGAGCTGGTCCTGTATAATATGAGGATTAACCCCCAGGAAGACCCTAGCCAAGACAATGAGGAGCAGATTGACACACTAGATACGATGAATGAGTTTCTTCTCATGGATGGGGATGAGGACAATGATGAGGTGTACTCTCAGGAGGAAATAGAAGCTTACAGTGAAGCTGAACTGGATGAGGATCAACTGGATGATTCTCAGGCCTTGGAGTATTTTCACTCCTTATCCAACACTAACTTTGTGGTCCTCAAGCTGGAGAATATGGAAATGATTAAGGAAAAGGAGTCAAACTCTGAGTCAGGAAAGCGCAAAGGTAGTCTTGGGGATTATGATTCGGTTTCCTCTGCTCTGAAGGGTGGGGAAAACAAAAAGATGAAGATGTGATCATGTCTGATGCTCTATTAAACTTTTGTTACTTCCTGCTTGATGGAGGCAGTGAAGATTATGCTATCTTTCTTATGTTTCTTTTTTGTTGTTGGATGCATTTTGATTATGTTTGGGTAGTATCTAGCGTAAGTGATGTTCATTGGTGGCTTATGGTATGTTTGAAAGAGGTTTATTGGGAAGAGATGTTGCTTAAACCACTGCCCCCTTTTTGGTGTTTCTAGCTCCCTATAGCTGGTTACAGAGGTGGTTTGTACAATATCTCTATCTGGTCTTGTATGGAAATATTAGAATGTAATTTGTTGAATATTATTATGCTAAGTTTGAACTATTATCACTCTTGCATTTGCGTGCTTTATAGGCTTTGTGAGATTTGTAACATAATTCATGAAAATGTAAACATAAGTAACTTCAATTTTTCTTATGTGAAAGGAAAACAAAATGAAAAATATTGGTGATTATGGAACAAAGTGTGGGAAGCAATTCAATAATCCAAGGACCCTGAAGGAGCTAAGTGCCTGTAACTCCCTTATACATCATGCTCAACTTTTGAATAGGAGAATAAAAACAAGTGGGGATTTAAACACCAAGAAACTAAATCTCAGGATGTACATGTGGCTTACTAACATAGTGACTGATCGAAGATTGTGCAGGTTAAAGATATTGCTTGAACAGGTTACTGTAGCAACATGGAACAAATTAAAGCTCAAGTGCAAGTGGAGAAGGGTGACTAGAGAAAATTGGAGACAAATCAAGTGGAGGAAAGCTAGACACACTAAAGAATGGAAACAAATGAAGAATGTATGGTTTTGTAGTAGCATGCAGCATAAAGCTCAACATTACATTAGAAAGTTTGGTGTAGCCAGATGTCATAGAATTTGTACAAACTGGTGCAAAAGGACTATCATGTATGCAAGAAACATATGTTGTAATATAATTAGTATGGAAACTCAGATGGGTGCAGGAGTGAACAAAGGTTGGCACATGTCTCGTTTTTGTGGACAGTTGAAACCTACGCAGATCCATGGGACATTTGTTTTATTAAACCCGGAATATGGTGATTTAGAAAACAGGGTCAGGTTTAGAAAACACAGTAGAATATTGAAATATAGTATACCAACAATGACAAAAATGAACCAGGGAGTTAGAATATTTGTTACATTAATTGTTTATAATGAAGATTGGATTTTGGAATAGTAGGGGGATAGGTAGAAAATCCTTTTGGCCGGAACTTGACTCGTTTTGCAAAATCCAAGAAATACAAATTATCGCAATAGCTGACAGATAACCTGCCGAATGATCAAGTTTGGAGACGTGCAAGTTTTGATAATGTCATTTGGTCTCCTGCGAATGGGCGTGCCGGGGGCATTGGAGTTTTCTGGAAAGCTTATAAACTCATCAACGAGGAATTAACTGTGTTAGGCCAAACACCGAGGTATGTTATTTTCAAGTACTATCATGTGATCACTAAAAATACTTGTGCTATATGCTTTGTTTATGCCCCGCCTAATGAGGGGGATAAGGATGCATTCTGGATAGAACTTACAGAGACCTTACAGAATATAGAGCTCCCAATTATTATAATTGGTGACCTTAATGAAATTCAAAGTCCTAACGAGAAAAAAGGGGCTCATACCCGAAACGACATAGATTTGAAAGATTAATAAATTTCAAAAATGACTGCCTCCTAGAAGATATCCCGTTCTCAGGAAATGCTTTCACTTGGAGGAAAAATAAAACAGAAATCGATAATATCTATGAGAAACTAGATAGAGTCCTAGTTAGTAATAGAATTATCCAATGGTTTCCTAATATCTGCACTAGCAATCATGCCTTCACTAGCTCTGACCATTGTAAAATCTCAGTGGAAATATGCAACGATGAAATGATTAAAGCACAACCTTTTAAAATGGAAAAACTATGGATGTACAGAAAGGATTTCCGAAATATTGTAAAACAGGCTTGGAGGGTGCAAGTCCAAGGTTCAAACATGTTTCAACTGGTTAAAAAAACACAACTCCTAAAACAACATGCGAAGAAATGGAATAAAACTACTCTAGGAAATATTTTTGAACAACTAAAAGAGATAGAGGTTAATCTCCTTGAACTACAAAAAAGCATTCTAGTTTCCCCGCAACCAGGTGTTATCCAGAAACAAGGCAGACTGTTGAAGAAGAAAGAATGTCTACTAAACTACAACAAAACTTATTGGAAGCAGAGAGCTAAAACGAAACATATCAAACTTACCTATGCAAATACAGGATACTTCTATAAGATTGCTAGTGGAAAGAGGAATAGGAAAATTATGAAAGAAATTTGGACAGCTGAAGGCACACAAATTCTTGGAATAGAAAATATCCGGGAGGAAATAAGGAAAGACTTTAAGAAGAGATATACGAAAGAACTAACACACTCAAGGTCTCAAGCAATGAAAGAGACTACATGAACCTAATCTCAAAAGAAGTAACAGATGAAGATAACATGATGCTAATACAACCAGTTACAAACGAAGAGATCAAAAACACGGTATGGAATCTCGGGCCTAATAAATCTCCAGGACCGGATGGTATGACAGCAAAATTCTACAAGAGATATTGGGACATCGTGGGACCGTTGGTTATCAAGGCAGTAAAAAGTTTATTTCACTCAGGTAAGATCCTAAGCAAATTAACCATACGCTCATAACCCTTATACCGAAAATAGAAAGTCCAAACTCGACAAACCATTATAGACCAATTAGCCTATGTTCAACCATATATAAGATCATTTCTAAAATTATAACGGAAAAATTGAAGAAAGTAATAGGTAAAATCACACACCCTTTGCAAGGAGCCTTTGTAGCTAATAGAGCAATACATGATAATGTATTGATTGCTCATGAGATTCTACATTCTTTTAGAAACTGCAAAAATAAGGATGGATGGGTAGCTATTAAACTTGACATGAAAAAGGCATATGATCGAGTGGATTGGGAATACTTGTTAAAAATTTTAGAAAAATTTGGGTTTGATAAAAAATTTGTTGGATGGATCAAGGAATGCATATGCACGGTGTCTCTGTCGATCCTGGTAAACAATGGACCCACTGAACCGTTCACGCCTGAAAGAGGTCTAAGACAGGGCGACCCCTATCACCCTTTCTCTTTGTAATTGCAGCGGAAATTTTAGCAAGAAAATTACAAATAACAAGCGAAACTGAGAAAAGCTCGATCGGATTCCCGATATCCAGGGGAGGGACTCGAATTCCATTCTTAGCATTTGCTGATGACATCATTATTTTCGCTAAAGCATCACAAGGATCGTGTAATAAAGTGAAAACTATTATCGATGAATTTTGTAACATTTCCGGCCAGAAAGTGAACTACAATAAATTTGCCTTTCAAACATCTAAAAACCTGAGCACGCAACAAAAAAACACCGTACAACAAACTTTAGGAATACCAACGATGACAAATATTGAAAAATACCTCGGTTGTCCAATGATCAGTGGCAAAGTAAACAAAGATACTTCAAGGATACGATAGGGAAGACCCAAGACCAACTTACGAAATGGAAAGCAAATTCGCTCTCCCTTGAGGGGCGAACGACCCTGATCCGAGCAAACCTTGCCACAAAACCCAATTATGTTATGCAAAGTTTCATGCTACCTAATTCCATTCATTTGGAAATGGATAGAATTAATAGAAGTTTTTTATGGAACAAGGATAGAAACTACAAACCGTTGGTGGGATGGGATAGAGTATGCAAACCAAAAGACATGGGAGGACTAGGAATAAGGAAAACGGAACACATGAACAAGGCACTACAAATGAAACTCGTGTGGAAAATTCTAGCGGAGCCCAACAATATTTGGGTCTCTATTGTGACGCAAAAGTACCTAAAAAATGATAGTCTCTTCAACTATAGACTGAAACAAAATGCGTCTTGGCATTGGAAAAAATTGATCCAACTGAGAGAAGAGTTTAACAAAGGTCTAATTTGGAAAATGGGAGATGGTAAGACAATCAAGTTCTGGAAGGATAGATGGTTGCATGAAGGCTCGCTTGACAACCATGCCAAAAATATAACAAGTAATGATGAAAACTCAAAAGTGGCAGAATGGATATCTAACAATAAAACATGGAAGATAGACAAATTAAGGCAAGAATTACCGGATGAAATAGTCGAACAAATACAATCAATACCAATTCCGAACAACTACATACAAGATTGCCTTTACTGGGCTCCCAGTAAGAATGGGTGATTTTCCACAGCTTCGGCTATAGAGCTCATAACCAACAGAACAAATCAAGATATAAGCCTAAATAATTGGATATGGAAGCTGGACACTTATCCGAAAGTCAAAAATTTCCTATGGAAAGTAGATAGTAATGGCCTCCCAACAAAAGCACGCCTAAGAGATAAACAAGTCGTTACCCCAGGAGGATGTATATTATGCGACTGCTCTGACGAAGACACAACTCATATACTAACAAATTATCCATATATGATACACATAACCAATAAAGTAAACCACAACACAGCTAGAGTGATCAGGGATTTTGATTCCGACAAAAAAAAGCCTTAAACTAATACTAAGTGAACTTAAACAAATACTTGGCAAACAAGGATTCACAGAAATGGCAGTAATCTGGTGGAGCGTTTGGCACCAACGAAACAAACTGACTTTCCAACAAGACCAATCTAACGGTATCTCGGATTTGACTACGTACATTAGAACTCAAATCGATAACTGGAACAAGGCTAAACAATGGACGGAAGATGAGGAAAATACTAGAGGAAAATTGGGCAAAATGAAAACCAGAAACAGAATAAGCAGAAAATGGAGAAAACCTAAACAGGATTACATTAAGATTAACTTTGACGCATCCAGACTATCCAATAAACAAGCAACAGGAGGAATGGTACTTAGGGACCACCTCGGCCGACTGCTGGATTTAAAAACTTGCAAATTTGGAAAGGTGACAGTGCTCCAGGCTGAAGTGTTAGCCCTTAGGGAGGTCATACGGGAAGTAAAGAAGAGACAAATAAAGAATGTGGAGATTGAGGGAGATAATCTCCAAGTAATTAATGCGATCAAAGAAATTAAGAAATGTCCTTGGGAGATTGAACTTATAATCTCCGACATTCTTGTGGCCATTTATGGCTCACTTGATATCACTATTAACTATGTCCCGAGAGACTATAATGATGTGGCCGATAAAATTGCTAAATTGGGTCATGGCCTCCCTGATGAGTTGATTAAAACTCACCCAGAACTGAATGTTCTCATCCGCAAGGATGCTCTAGGTCGCCCTCCTTAACGGAGTGCGACCTAATCCTTACCTAATCAAAAAAAATAAAAAATAACCATATCTTAGCTAACTTTGGAATCAATTTACAACAAATAATTGTACAAATGTAGAGCAAACTAGTTTACACAAGTCGATGGAACCATCTTTATGCAAGCTAATTCAATGTCAAAAGTCACTTATCCTATCTAATGTTTCCTTTCTTCTTAAAGGAGTTTAGAATAAAATTAGTATTGTTAATAGAGCGTCCTTCTAGAATAAATACATACTAAATCACCATCTTCTCATCTCGATCACGGGAGAATTTTTTTGATAAAAACAATGGTGGACTTAGCCTACTATTAGCATGTAGTAAAAGTAGCATGTAGTAGAAAGATAATTTGATATTCGATAAAAAAAGAAGTTTTCGAGTTTTCGAGTACCGGAATACTTTCATCGGACTCGGAAAATACCACCCCTTACTCTTCGCCGATCTCGGCTCCACTACCACGCCCCCGCCGAAGGCAGCAGAGACAGTCAAAGCCGCCGCTGCTGACCTGGACCTCGAGATCATCCTAATTTTCAAATCATCGGCCTCCTCTCCCTCAACCGGAATCTTAAGTCTGTTCTTCACCCTACGCGGCCAGAAAAACAGCCAAAACCACGACTTGCTCTTCTCAACCGACGCCGGTGCATCTCTCCGATGGACCGATCTGGCACGGGCGAACCTCGCCGACTTAAAGATTGAGACCGCAACGGATCTGAAGCGCCTGAACGAAGGCTCGATCTCCATGAAATTCGAGGCTTTGCCGATAAATCTACCGCGGCCGACCGAGCGGCTCAAGGCGGCGTCGCCTGGGAATGAGAAGAACGAGAGCGACGAGGGTGAAGAAGACGAGGTGGAAGAGCAGCAAGCGCAGGGGCGAACCATAGCGCATTCAGAGCAGAGAACGACGAGTCTCTCCCGGCCAGACTCCGATGCGTCACCGGCGGGGAAAAGGCGGGGCGAGCCAAGGACGGTGACGTCGTGCCGGATTGCGGTGGTCGAACTCGGAGATTGATGGTGAACTTGTGGTTCTAGACAATTTTCGTATTAAACAAAATTAAACATAAATATTTAATTTACCTTTTTCTTTAATTCCAAAAAAATTGCATTTGGGGGATGAGTGGGCCTGGTGGAAGCAGTTGGGCGGGTTGGCGGTGCCAATGGCCAGGATGGCCGCCACCCCTTCAGCTCTCTGTGCCTTCCTCGTCTCCTTAATAGATTCCATTTCTTCTCGGCTAGTTAACTAATTGATTGATTGCCAAAGAGGGTGGATACTTATATTGATGCACACATATATATATGCGGGCCGGATGAAGGAGAAAGATAGATGCATAACAATCGATGAATAAATCATGGCTATGTCGAGTGATTTCTTCAAGATCTTTGTCCGGATGTTGGATAACAAAACCCTAATCCTACAATTCCCAATCCATGCCCCAATATTAGGCGAATTCATCAAGCAACAGATCCGATCTCTTGCCCAAATCCCCTCCCAATTCCCAATCCAAGCCCCAATATCAGGCGAATTCATCAAGCAACATATCCAATCTCTTGACCAAACCCTTGTTTCCCCAAAACTCAACTATTCGATGATCCAACTTAAACTCTCGCTCCTTGGTGGCAAGGGAGGGTTTGGATCTCTTCTCCGTGGGGCGGCGACGAAGGAGGGGAAGAAGAAGACCAACAACTTCGACACTTGCAGGGATATGAGCGGCTGACAGCTGAGGCACGTGAACGCGGAGAAGAAGCTCGAGGAGTGGATGGCGGAAGAGGAATAGAGGAAGCTGGAGAAGGTGGCCGAATATTATATAAAGAAGATGGAGAAGGCCGAGAAGAAGAAAGGAGGCGGTGCTGGAGCGGAGAAGTATGTATCGCGGAAGTGGAGAGGTCAATTAGGGATTCCATGGATGGGGAAGGCGATGATGGTTGGAAAGTGGGGGTAATTTGGTAACTTTATTATTCATTAACGGGAAATTGAACGGAATGGAGGATTGGGTGGCTTTTCGTAAATGAAAATTTTTTTCGGGTGGTTTACTGGAATTTTGGTTTATATGGGTGGTTTTGTGCACAACTATATAATTGGCGGGTGGTTTTGTGCAATTCACCCTTATTTGTTAGGCAAGTTTTAGGATTACTTACGTGTCATGTTCTTCATCTTTACTTGCATGGCAAGTATTTTCTACTTGCAAGGCAAGTATGAGTCCACTTGTGTCATAAGTAAACCATACAATGGTTTACTTGTGAGGTAAGTTTGACAACTTTTCTTGCAGTTTAGCTCGAGGCTTTTTTATGTACTAATTTTCCGAGGAGGTTGACTTGGGTCCAGGTCACTTGGTGCTTCACATTTTGCACGCCTTGAAGGGGTTGACTTGTTGCATGCGACGTTATTCTTATAGTGCTTTACTCACCCCGATCTCAAACTCTTCTTAATTAGTTCTCATTTTCGGAGATTTGTACCTTTCATAGCTAATCTTGCTTGTTTTTTACTCGCTTAACCGTCCACGACTGCCTTAACAGTCTTTCGGATTACCAAGTATGTTTTGTATTTCAAATTTGTACCTTTATCAAAAAAAAACCAAGTCTGATCATACAAACTGCCTTTTAAAAATTAAGTTGAAAGGATCAAGGTTTCAACCAAAGACTTGTTAGTTAATAAGACTCTCATCAATTAATTAATCAAATATTCGACAAAAAAAAATCAATAGAGAACATATATTACGCGGATGTGCTGGTTAATCTTCGTCACTCGATCTTGTCATAAGTTGTATACAAGGATTGAAGCCCAGATTCCTGATGATGCTCTTTCTTAGATTTATCCTCGTTCTCCGACGGAATTTTATTCTTCTTGCTCACGACTAATTTTTTTACCAGCAATGAATACGGCCTGATACTTGGTTCTTCTTGGGATCGTTCTTGCCTCCTTTTACCATTATTCAGCTTTCCAATAGGCAAATTGTGCACGTAATTTTGACAACTTTGGAAAACAACTGATTTGACAAGGGCTTCATCTTCTTCTTCCAACTCCCTCGCCTCGTCTTCAGCACTGCGCTGTAAAGCCGCGAGCATTGCATCCACACTCACTGATGCACGCATTGACTTCATGGACTTCATCTCATCAAGGCCTGCAAGGACATCCGTCTTTCGTTTTAAACCTAATGCACGCTTCTCCAAAGACTTGATCACATCATCTTCACTACGCAAAGGCTCAAAATTTCGCGATGCCCCGGACTCAACAACATAGTCGGAGCTCTGAGGTTCCGTCTTGAACGTAATTTCCGCTGAGCATTTCGTGCATTTAAAGTAGAACCTGAATATTCGAATGCCCAAGTAGGTCTCGCCAATGACATATTCTTTCCTGGAATTGAACTTGGTCCCCTTGTACATGTAATTACCACATGTCCTGCAACGAACGCTCATGGGAAGCATCATCCGGACCTCTAATTGTTGGTTCCTGTGCTGCCTCCTCTTCGGGATCGTCACCGGATCAAAATCCGGCGAGTAATACTTGTTCAAAACTTTCCTTTCTCCCATATCTAACGTCTCTTCTAACTTTGACGTCTCTACTTGAAGCCCGTATCTTCTAATTCTGACGTCTCTACTTGAAGCCCGTATCTACTCTGACTTCTCTACTTGAAGCCCCTTATCTGACTAGTGAAATTCCTCTTCTGGTGTGAGAGTCACTCTTGCAAAGTGTGTAAATAATACAATTAGGTTGTGAAAAGATTTCTTAGGCTTTTCATTGATGGAATGGTTTATTTATACAAAAAATAGACACTATGTAACTTTATTGCATTGGAAAAGAGATTGGACTTCCTTAGAGCCCAAGGTATATCCTATTTATAGATAGAATAATATCTAAGATAATATTATTAGAGCATGTTTATCAATAGATATCAAACACTCCACTTTCTTCTCCTTTTTCACTTTATTTATTTCATGCTTTAGGCATCTCCAAGAGCTTCCCCATAATTTTCTTCAAAATGAAGAACCAAAAGACATATTCTCCAAAATTATTTTAGTTTAACTCCAACAGTTTCCCTATCTTAAATATTTTTATATTTAATATATACAAAAATATCCTAGAAAAAAGTATAAAAGATAAATCAACCAATCAAAAGTTGTCATGATAGAACTTGCAATTAATGCCTTCCCCAAATTATTTTGGAGAATTCCCCAAATATAGGGAAAGAAACTCATTTTTTTGGAGAAATCCCTATAATGGAGATTGTGATGGGGAAATTGTTGGAGTGAAAACTTGTATCATATTCTCCATATTCACATTTTTCAAGAATATAGGGAAGATCTTGGGGATGCTCTTACTACACTAAAAACTTAGATTTTTATAAATTCAACAAATTCACACACCATCCAATCAAAATATGAGATGTGGCGTTTTAAACAAAGAAAACCAAAAAAAAACTATGCAGGAGCATTGATGCTCCCTTTCCCCTTTTCTAGCATCAGGCTATCTCTCTCTTCCTTTTCAATTAAACAATTAATTTTTTGTAGCATCCATGCTACTTTCTTAACCCATAAACTTGCTCTTATCTAATTGTTCTTATCTTAATACGATTTTTTTAATCTATGCCCTTGGGGCATAGGTTAAAAGACTAAAAATGGTAATATATTTTGAATTTGTATTTATTTAGATTTAATTATTTTTTCAATAGGGTTTATTAGATTCCTATTAGGGTTTTAGTTTCCTAAATAAGTACTCTTAACCTATGTCCTAAGGGCCTAGGATAGAAAAACCGATCCTAATAAAAGGCGGAGTATCACTTTTTGCATCACAGTATATTATGTTGTGAGATTTTTTGTATTAAAATTTAGGGTGTAAAAATCCTATGCGTAATACAAAGCAAAAACCGTTCTACCAAAAAAAAATACAAAGCAAAGACCGGACCGTCATTGATTTTAAAATTATTATATCTTCATATATTTGGATGTGAGATTGTATGATCTGGTTTATATCTTTTGATAAATTGTTTCCTTATTTCCTTATATAAAAATATTTTACTAAATCTATTCATTAATTAATAATTTATAAATTAAAAAAGATATAAATATAAAAGTATTAAAATTTGGATACAAATCAATGAATTTTTTTATTTTCTTATTAAAAATATTTCAAATTTTAAAAAAGTAAAATAATTATATTGAAAATTGGTTTTCTATCTATATTTTAAATCTACTCGATATATTTTAAATATTTATAAATATGAAAATTAATATAAAAATTAGATGTATAGTAAATTTATTAAAATATTTTTTAAAATTAATTTATTTAAGATACACTACACGAGATATAATTTTTTCAACCTAATAATCTAATATATACGGATTATTAGATTAAATTAGATAAATATTCCCTTCTTTTGCTTTTACTATACCTATCGAAATAAACCCTAGAAATAGCCGCTCTATTTCTCTCTAGCCACTGGCTGACGAACTTCGGAACGCCTAAGAGAGTAATACTTTTTGTTTATTTTTGGCTTTCTCAAATTCCGTGTTCTGATCTCTTTTTGATTTTCTCAGATCCGTGTCCTAGAGTTTCGCCGGCGAAATTATGGCTCTGGTATGCAATCTGTCTTTATAGGCTGTTATCGCAGTAGTGTTGGTGGTTTATAGATATTTGAGCGATTTAGTTGTGGATTGTTAATCTTACATCCGAAATTTGCTGTTGATGTATGTTCTTGCTGTTTTTAAATACCTGTTCTTTAGCAATGTAGTCGGATTTGGATGGATTATTCATTATTCAATTGAAGGTAGTTTGATGTTGTATTGAATATGGCTTTGAATCTTTTGATCTTGGCTTCAAAAATCAATTTCATAAGCTCCTTTAGTTGAACTCTGTGACTAGTACTGTGATGATTTAGTCTATATTGACATCGTGCTGCAATTGCGTATTGAATTTCCAGATGTTGTGGTTCACTCTCTTTTGGATTCTGTATCGGATTGAGGTTGTCTAGCTATTTGTTGTTTATTATCTTTCTGAGAATGCAAGCTTTGTGATTCTTTTTCATATGAATAGTTTGTGTATAACAAGGATGGTAGACATGGATTTCCTTTAATTATTATTCTTACATTTATAATTTCAGGTTCTGTATTCTGGAAGTGGCAACAAGAATGCCTACAAGGCCCTTGTTGCTGCAGAGTACAATGGTGTTAAAGTTGAACTGGTGAAGGATTTTAAGATGGGGGAAACCAACAAAACTCCAGAGTTCCTTAAGATGAACCCTATGGGGAAGGTATGCTTGTAATTCATTCATAGGACTTTTGTTTGTTTGACTCGTCTTTTTTTTCCGTATTGCGTTCTCAATGTCCCAGTTTGCATTTTTTTTACTTAGGTTCCAGTATTGGAAACCCCTGAAGGTCCCATCTTTGAAAGCAATGCAATTGCACGCTATGGTGTGTTATTTGTGTCAACAACATTTCTTGGAGTTGTATTCTCTGAAGTAGTTTGATATAGTCTTTCTATTCTCTAATAGTTTCTAATGGCTGTTTCTTGTATGTGAACATGATTCAGTAACTCGCTTGAAGGCTGATACAACACTTTATGGTTCCTCACTGATTGATTATGTAAGTAATTTGGTGCATTTTCCTGCGTGGCATAAACAGTTCACTACTAGCTGCCTTATTTTATTGCCTGTGCTTGCCCACTGTATTTGATGTACTTAACACATTCTACAATCTACTCTATAAAGATCTTTTTTATGTCAATGTTTCATTATGCAGGCTCATGTTGAGCAATGGATTGATTTTGCTTCACTAGAGATAGATGCCCAAATTGCTAAATGGTTGTATCCCCGCCTTGGCTGGGGTGTCCACCTCCCTGCTGTAAGTGAATATTTCAATCTTTTATCTTCTGTAATATCCTACAAAAGACATGGTTAATGGTTATGATATATGTGTCATTTTTGTATTATATCTTCAGGCTGAGGAAGTTGCAATTTCTAAATTGAAGAGGGCCTTGGAAGCATTGAACTCACACCTTAGCTCTAACACATACCTGGTTGGACACTGTGTAACATTGGCTGACATCATCTTGACTTGCAATTTGTCCCATGGGTTTAAATTAATCATGACCAAGACGTTTACGAATGATTTCCCACATGTTGAGAGGTATTTCTGGACCTTGGTTAACCAACCGAATTTCAAAAAGATTTTTGGTGAGGTGGAACAAACGAAATCTGTTCCAGTAGTTGAAAAGAGGCAGGCAGCCCAACCTGCTAAGCAGAAGCCTAAGGATGAACCAAAGAAGGAAGTGAAGAAAGAAGCAGCAAAACCCAAAGAAGAAGAAGTGGCTGCTGAGGAGGAGGCACCTAAGCCGAAACCAAAGAATCCTCTTGATCTTCTTCCACCTAGTAAGATGATACTGGATGAGTGGAAGAGGCTGTATTCTAACACTAAAACCAATTTCCGTGAGGTTGCTATCAAAGGTAATGATTTTAGTCTTCAACATTATTATTTGCATTTGATTTACTTTCCCTATTCATATATTTCTACTGATATATGTACTGTGTGTGATCTATGAATTTCTAATTTGATATACGCAACATGTGAATTTCTTCATTTTCTCCAAGCTTGTTGACCACTTGATAACTTACATGCTCAATGAATGACATTGTCTGATAGTTTTCTTTTTGTATGATGAACAGGGTTCTGGGATATGTATGATCCCTCGGGCTACTCTCTGTGGTTTTGTGACTACAAGTACAACGAGGAGAACACTGTCTCATTTGTGACTTTAAACAAGGTTGGTGGTTTCCTCCAAAGAATGGATTTGGCACGCAAGTATGCCTTTGGAAAGATGCTTATAATTGGCGCGGAACCACCATTCAAGGTCAAGGGTTTGTGGCTGTTCCGAGGACCGGAAATTCCCAAGTTTGTTATGGACGAGTGCTATGACATGGAGCTGTACGAATGGACTAAGGTTGACATCAATGATGAAGCACAGAAGGAGCGTGTCAGCCAAATGATTGAAGATGCTGAGCCCTTTGAAGGAGAAGCTTTACTTGATGCTAAGTGCTTCAAGTAACTTCATTGTTGCATTTTCTTTTGGTTAAAAGTCAGTTTATCTGTTGCATCTTTTTAAGTAACAATGCAACTCCATTCATCTATTATAGAAGATACCTTGTTAAACTTCACAAGCACCCTTTATGGAAGAAAAGCCATTTCTAAGATCCGATCAAATTGACATCTTTCCTTCTTGCCTAACAAGGTTGTCTAAAAAATAAGTAATT
The DNA here is from genome assembly GCA_964016875.1 of Fallopia convolvulus. Lineage (NCBI taxonomy): Eukaryota > Viridiplantae > Streptophyta > Magnoliopsida > Caryophyllales > Polygonaceae > Fallopia > Fallopia convolvulus. The sequence continues at coordinate 49,383,110 of OZ024726.1, read as the reverse complement.
TTCCTACCAAAATTGACATCTTCCCTTCTCGCTTAATAAGTTGTGATTAAAAGAATCGTTAACAATGGAAAGTGAAATTGGTATAATACTTGATTTGTCCAAAAAACGCTACTTGCAGGAAACGAAGGAAATAATGTTTGGCCACTGCAAAAGTTGTTCTTTGATTAGATACCAGACTTTGCATTGTCTACTTTAAATTTATTCAACTTCAATTTATTCAATTTTCAGAAAAGACACTGAACTCATAAGAAAACTGACGGATAGCAACCCGTCACACATTACACTGAAGAGTTTAAAGATAAAACAGCTTATTTTCCTAAAGTAAAGAATCAATTATGTGCACATCTCTTCAGCCTCCTTGGAATCCTCATAGTTGAAGAGTCCAGAACTCCAGATGATGTTTCTATCATCTACTAAATCTTGCAATCCTCCTCAGACGAAGTTCCTCTTCTGAAAGGTTACTAGACCTGCTAGAAGATAAACCATTGGGCAGATCTTTGCTTGCCCCACACATTTCACAGACAAATAACAAACCTGGATTATCATAGGTACACACTCGGCATCTCCATTTGCTACCACCACCCACTGTTCCCTGACCATAACTTCTTCGGTGCTGAAATCCAAACAAGCCCTTCACAAATCTCAGGGGCCAGCTCACCGCAGATGAAATCCCAGAGACAACCCTATTTAAAGGTCTGGAGCCTGAATAAAGATCCCTCAGGCGAAGATATAGAAGACCAGCAAGAATCCCACTAAGGTGTCCAAGGAAGGAGACGTCAGGTACCATTATCTGTATGAGAAGAAGCTCAGCCCAAGCGGCATATTTGGAGGGTATGGGGATACCGTGGACGAGAGTGTAGTCATCAGATTGGGATTGGAGAACAACTTTCATGGCGAAAAGGACGCCTGAGAAGCCGACAGAATATTCAGAGTAGTAGGATTTTTCATAGTCAAAGAAAAGGAGGGACTTTGATAGGAGGAGGGTTATTCCTTGAGACATGCATAGGAGAGATGTGACCATGGCAGCAAAGCTAATGCTTCCCATTGAGGTTTCTAGCCGGATGCCTTTCCATAGAAGGGATATCATGTTGTAGAAAAGGTGAGGCTCGCCCATGTGGTAGAATGGTGACAAGAAGAAACGTTTGAAGTCCTTGTACTGTTTGATTGATTGATAAGAAAAAAGAAGTTAATATATGAAATTAACATGCAATATCATATAAATCTTAAACATACTACTGCAATGAAGAAAATTCATTCCAGTACAGTATTTCTGGATGAACAAGCAAATAATCATGAAAGACTGTTCAACATGTCATTTAAAACAGAACCTTGCATATTGAGCTAATTTGAACGTAATTGACACAGACAGAGACATAGGTAGAGGAACTTCCAAAAGGGAAACACACAAGAAAAACCTCCTAGTCAACAAACACAAGAATTATAAAATCCCTCAATCTCCCTGTTAGTTTACTAGCTCATATGGAAACATAAGTAAATAGCATGAAAACATTCATTCAAAAAAAAAGCATGAAAACACAGAAACTATGCAAAAATAAAATAAAATAAAATGTGAATGCATAATAATCATTCCAGTAGACACTATGAAAAATGATGGGCAATAGACATAGAAAATCATACCTTAATGATTAGATGGGCATTAAACCAGACCTCATTTATGCGAGGGATAAGAGAATCAAGAAAAGCAGGTCTGAGATATATAAGTGTATTCGCAGCCAGAAGGCCAGCAGTCACTGGAGGTTTACTCTCAAGTCTGTAATACTCGCTTGCAGTTTGCAAAGCTAGCAGAGGAAGCATACCGCGGAACGCACCTCTACCACCCCTATCCATCTGGCTTTTCCTTTCTAGTATGTACTTGATTACTCAATCAATCTGTTTAACCGAACCTGGATTTTTTGCAACAATAAGACTGGACAGTTTAGCTATAAAGAATAAGTTTCTGGTAGGGGAAGGGCATTTCTTGACACCTTCTACCTCTCCAGGTAAGAAACTCAGCAGCATGACTACTAGGATTGAAAAGAATATATCATGGTGATTTAAACTACACAGATGAAGCTACACTGGCGTCAAAAGAACAAAAGTTGCGAAGTAGGAAGCATAGAAGTTAAGCATTCTCTGGACTCATTCTACAGAAATATCTAGACAAAATTTATTAAGTCAACTACTTTAGATATACCAAGACAGATTTACCGAGTGCATCAACTAGAAACTACAAGTACAGAACCGAGGTCTCTGAATCTGATCAAAGCTAACAATTTTTAATTTTTGACAGAAAAGCTAATTGTGTGTAAGAACTTCGTCTGATACATCATCGTAAATACCTAAAGTACCTAAATTGATTAAGAACTTTGCATATAGACAAAGTTCTGACAATTATTTAGCTTTGGAAGATAGGTTGAATGTATTCAGGTGAGATGATGCTTTTATTTTTACATCAGGCTCTGTAATTGAAGCATCTAGGTTTTTTTCCCTCTGAATAACATTCAACCAATGTTCCAAAGCTAACTAATTGTCAGAACAATGTTTAATTGCAAAATTCATAATCGATTGTGAATGCTTCAATTAGAAACTTTCGCTTCCAAGGCATCTGAATAACTGAATTTGATCAAAGCTAACTATAAACAGCAATTCTCCAAAATCTAGATAGTTCTCAGTCCACAATACCTAGGTACTTATCAGAACCTAGTGCAGAAAAGATCAACGCACCAGAAATTGGAACCTTTAGAAGCCTAATTTGTATGCAAAACATAGCCATATTGTCACAACTCCACATGTACGGAAATACGGAATAAAATGGAGATGGAATTGAAAGATAATAATGGTTTTCTCAATTAGAAAATGAGAGAAAATCTTCAAATTCGACAGTTAGGGTTTGGGGAGGAACTTGAGACAAACAAAGAGGCAGCAGGAAGGAAGATAGAGCGATACCTTAGGAACGAAGGAGGGAAGCTGATCAAAATGATAAGAGGAGAAAGCGATATCTTCAGTGTATATATAAATAAGCGAAAACAAAGAAGCTTCGGCTTCACGAAACGAATAGAAAACTCCAGATTCTGCAGATACACGAAATTTGCTAACAAATTGTAATTTCCCTCTCTTTTTTCTTAATTATATTTATTTATAATCCGAGAGGGCGAAAAGAAAAAATAAACAATGGTCTTCGTAATTCAAATTTGGAAAAATTACATTTAATCACCCTTTATTTCACATTTGGTGCATTAACCACCCTTTATATTTTTTTCTACACTTAACCACCCCTTATTTGTAAATATGTGCATTTAACCACCCATTTTGATGAAAAACGTTATTATCAACGTTATGAAAAACGTTATTTGTAAATATGTCATTATCATTGGATTTCGGCCTACATCTCAACCTTTGAATCTCATCAAGTCATCGTTTATCAACTTAGACACGATCGACTCCAAAGGACGCTCAAAGTCGTCATAATCAGATCCAAAACTCATGGTCTTTGCATCGGCGAAGTCGTAGTTCTTCTTCGCCATTGGATGGAGGGAATGAATTTTTATGGAGGAACTTAGGTCAGGGTTGCAAAAATCGGCATATTGGAACTTGAAAGTGTCAATTATGGTTTTTCCTTTATTTATTTATTGTAAATAAAATTTAAAAAAAAGGAAAAAACGCAATTTACTTTACTTGACGGAGAAAATGACGTTTTTCGTTAAAATGGGTGGTTAAATGCACATAATTACAAATAAGGGGTGGTTGAGTGTAGAAAAAAATATAAAGGGTGGTTAATTGCAACCAGTGTAAAATAAAGGGTCGCTAAATGTAATTTTCCCTTTAAATTTAGAGTGTTTACTTTTTGGGATTTTCCTTTTGGTACCCCTGGTTTTTGACATTTCCTTTTGGTACCCAAAAAAAATTTATTCATTTTGGTACCCCTATGCTTTTAAAATAGTTCCATTCATAACCTAAAGTCAAATTTCACCCATTTTTTTTAACTTTTCCGTTACAAATTAAAAAAAAATACCTATTATTGTAAAGTCCACTCCACGTACCGTCCACGGTTCTGACCAAAAAAAACGTACCGTCCACGGTGAATAATAGAGAGATTATTGGGAGGAATTTGAGAGTGGGTAATGACTGTCATTCGGCCATTAAGTTCATTTCAAAGCTTGTGGATAGAGAGATTATTGTGAGAGATATATACAATTCGTTTTAATCATTTCAAAGATGGTGTGTGTTCTTGCATAGATTACTGGTAAGATTACCCAGAAAAAGGACAAAGAGAGGATCTGAGATGCATTTTCTTGATATTTAGAACCGGTTCGGTTGGAATATATTCATGGGATTTTTGTGTCAACCATCCAGTTCATGTTGATTTATTAGTGGGTTTTTGGATCAATAATATATTTGGTTCAATTTCTATAAAGAAGAAGGTGAAAGAAGAAAACAAAAGTTCATAGAGTTTTTTTTTTTTTTTTGATAAATGAGCTACTAGCTCATTACAAGGCCAACACTAGGTTACCCATAAAATACAAGGCTAACCTAAATCATCACGATGGATGATCTTTAGAAAATCAAATAACAGAGGATGATCATTAAACCAGGAACTACTAATCGAGATATCTACCGGATCCAACAAGGATCCCGGGAAAAAAATTAGAAATAGCAAAATTAAGCTGAGGAAAACTAAAAAGCCTCTTGGCGAGAAAATCCGCCGCAGCATTACATTCTCTGAAACAATGAAAAAACACCACACAAGGAACCAAAGCAACAAAATGACGGATATCATTTATAATGGTTTGAATTTCCCAAGGAACCTTCCAAGTTCGTTTTAAAGAATTAATAAGAACTAGATTATCCCCTTCAATGATAAGGCGGGAAACTGCACTACGAATACCATTAAGCAAGGCAAGAGCTTCAGCCTGGAGAACCGAGATAGGAGGTTGTTCTTTTCGATCAAAGCTCAAAATCTTACTTTTGTGGTCACGAATAAGAAAGCTTGAAAAAGTAGACGAATCTGTTCGCTTGGAAGCATCAAAATTGAGCTTTGCCCATAACAGAGGAGGTCTAATCCATGAACGGTTATTTTTCCTTTTTGGACGAGGCACATTTTTTGGAGCAGAAACTGGTTGGGCAAAATTCCATTGTAAATACTGAGAGAAGGCTAAATCACACGGAAGCAAAGAAGAAATAAGTCTAGACGGATTAAAATTTTTTCCATTTCTATGTCCCCAAATAAACCACCACAGGAAACAAAGGATGTTACTGTTTTTATTCGAATTTATAGTAGAAACAATATTATCAATAAAAGTACCTGAGAAGATAATCTGAAATTTAAGATTAACCTTAGCCTCAAGTTTGGAAAGCATACTTTGCAAAAATGGACAGTTAAAAAACAGGTGATTCGGGTTTTCATCTTCTATTGAGCATAATGAGCATGTACTAAAAACACAATTATAGAAGCGATTTAATCTATCTGTTGTCGGAAGACAATCAGCACAAGCCTTCCACAAGAAGTTTTTAATTTTAGGAGGAAGAGAGGTCTTCCAAATCCAAGCAAACTCATAGTTTAGATCAGACCTATCTATAGAAATCATACACGAAGCTGAGGAGACTGAGAAAGATCCATCATTAGAAGGAAGCCAAACCAAACGATCCTCGGAGTCAGATACAGGAATTCTAATAGAAATAATAGAGTTCACAATTGATTAAGAAACCATCAAACGCAAGTACTCAACATTCCAAAGTCGACCGGGAGTGATAAAAGCTGATACTTTTAAATTTAAATTATCATTATCATAAAATGACATTAAATCAATATTTTTAATCCAGCGATCTTTCCAAAAATTAATTGAATGACCATTTCCAATATTCCAAAAAAGACCTTTAGAGAATTTATCTCTAAGATTGAGCAATCTACCAAATTGCCAAGAACAATTTTTTTCTGTATCTAAAAAATTGAACAGGAACCCAAGTATTTTTCTGAAATAATACGTACCCAATAATTATTGGGTTCAGTTAATATTTTCCAAAGAAGTTTCATTTGCAAAGCACTATTAGTAGTCTCAGCCGTCCTAAGCCGCATACCTCCAGACTCTTTAGGAGAGCAAACTTTATCCCAACTTATAAGAGGATGATGATTAGGAGTAAACTTATTCCAAAAAAAGATTTATTAATTTTATCAATATCACAAAGAACACCTTTAGGAAGTAAAAAACTTTGCATTAGATAATTAACCTGACCGAACAGATTTGATTGAATAAGCACAGCCCTACCTGCCTGAGAAATAGAGTTTCCTTTCCATTGAGATAGTTGTTTTTTCAATTTTGTGATTGAATCTGCAAAGACTGCATTTTGAACCCTACCTTTAAGAATAGGAATACCAAGATATTTCTCCATAGAAGTAGTAAGTTGAATATTAAGAACGCTTGCAAGAGAGGTTGCAGTTTGACGTGAAATATTTTCAGAGACCTGAAAACTACTTTTATGATAATTAATCGAAAGGCCAGAGACCCTAGAAAAAGAATCCAAGAAACCTTTAATATAATTAATATTAGCATGAGAAGCATTAGCAAAAATGATAGTGTCATCTGCAAAACTAAGGAAAGGCAGACAAACTCCATTTTTAACTAACTGAATTCCCACATATTTGGAATCTAAAGTTGATTGAAACTGAAGGGATCTCGCAAGATACTCCATACATATAATAAAAATAAAGGGGGCCATCAGGTCACCCTGACGAATACCACAATGAGGGGTGAACTCAATTCCTGGTTCGTTATTTACCAAAATCGAGGAGGAAGAAGTAGTAATACAAGTCATGACCAGATTAACCCAATTAACATGGAATCCAAATTTAAGAAGAATTAATCTAATAAAATTCCAATCAAGTTTATCGTAAGCCTTTTCCATATCAATTTTCAAAGCCATCCACCCATGTTTTCCTTTTTTCTTTTTATGAAAAGAATGAAAGATTTCGTGAGCAATTAGGATATTATCCTGGATAAGTCTTCCTTAGACAAACGCACCCTGAAGAGGATGAATTATATTTGGTAAAATAGAAGTCATACGATTAGCTAAAATTTTTGTAATAACTTTATAAATCGTATTGCACAAACTAATAGGTCTAAAATGATTTATTGTTAAAGGAGAGTCAATTTGGGGAATAAGAGCTACAAAAGATTTATTAATCGATTTTAGCATATGACCAGAATGAAAAAAGGCCTGAACTACTAAAACTACTGAATTTCCAACAATATGCCAGTAATGTTGAAAGAAGTTAGCAGGGAAACCATCTGGTCCCGAAGATTTATTCGGAGCAAGATCAAAGACAGCAAATTTAATTTCCACAAGTGAAGGCGCTTTACATAGTATCAAATTATCCGAAGCTGAGACTAAATTAGGAATAATATCTAAATCTGAGTTATTAACAGAACAATGGGGATTTAAATTAAACCGGTGAGCAAGCTCTTCAGTTATTTTTTGGGAAATTAAGTCATGATCAAAAAGAACAATTCCTTCATTTGTTTGAAAAGAAAGAATTCTTTGTTTATAAAAACGAATTTTGGAAACAGATTGAAAATATTTTGTATTTCGATCCACATTTTGTAAATGAATTACTTTTGCTCTCTGTTTCCAAAAATTATGCTGAAAGTCTAAAAGAGCATTATATTTATTTAGATGAGACTGGAGTTTAAAAAGAATGGTAGAATTATTGGGATTAACTAATAAATCCGAATGGAGCGATAATAACTGATCTTCAGATATTTTAAGTTGTTCAAAATTATTATTAGTATGATGTTTAGCCCAAATTTTAGAATATTTTTTTAACAGATTTAATTTCATAGAGAGACGGAACATAAAATATCCATTCATTTGGTAACACCAAACTTTAGAAACTAAGGGATTAAAAGACGGGATTGACATCCAAGCATTTTCAAATCTAAAAGGAATTTTACGATAAGATTTAGAGGATCCAATCGAAAAAGATATCAGGCAGTGGTCCGAGGTTGTAAAAGGATGATGTTGAATTATAAGAGACGGGAACATATGAGTTAGAGTTTGATGTATAAGGACTCTATCTAATTTTTCAAAGACATTATCCTGAGCTACCGAACTTTTACGCCAAGTAAAGGGGAAACCAGAAGTTCTAGAATCCACCAGACCAAATTGATTCGAAAAATTTAAAAGACGATTAAATTTACTAGGTAAAGGAGGAACACCACCTAATTTATCGTTAAGTGATGAAATTTCATTTAAGTCTCCTATTAATAAAAATGGTAAATTTATCTGAGAAATATGTGAAGCAAGGGAGTTCCAAAAAGCATTTTTATCCGCTTCCCTTGCCGGGGCGTAAACAAATACTAAAATGAAATTTTGGTTAGGATAGGAATATTTCATAATGATTAGATTAGAAGATTGATGACATAAACTACATTTTCTTGTTTTAGTATTTTCACATATAAGGAGCCAAAGCCCACCTCTAGATCCCACAGAAGGACAAGAAATGGCAGATTGGAAACCGGATTTATGCAAAATTGAAAAGTTGGGATCGTCTTCTGTTTTGGTTTCCGCTAGACAAAGAAAATTTAATTTATTCAGTTTTCTAATAAACCCAACTTCTTCCCAGAAATTAGGCATGCAAATACCTCTATTATTCCAATATCCCATATTCATAAAAAACCTTGTTGATTAGAAACAATAAATTTCAAAATTAGAGTTTTAATATTCCAATACCAAAGGAAAATTTTAAGAGGGTACAGAAGCAGCATACATAAAAAGTCATTACAAACATGGAAAAGTACCGAACACTGATAACTTATAGAAGAGAGAATTAAAGTGCAGCTTTCCAAAGTAAAAATAAAACTAGAATTGGACCAATACTGATACATAGAGCTAAAAAAAGAAAGTGTAATAAAAATAATAAAAGATTTAGAGATATAAATCTGCAGCCTGCTCGAAATCAGGAGGAAGTCCAAGTAGTCGAAAATTATTCTATCATACTTGTTAATTGGAACAGAAATAGACATGTTATAATAATAAGTTAAGTAGTAGCTTAAACAATCAAGTGCTAAATAGGGAGAAAGACAATTCATGCACAGAATGAAATTTATGTTGGGATTGTTTAGAAGAAAGATTTTAACCATAACAGAAGGATAATAACAAGTTGAGTAACATAAACTGATCTTTAATATTACACAAACCAAGCATACATAAGGGGAATACTTGGTAATTTTACACACAAGGGCATTACCAAAATCAAAAGAGGCTAAAACACTGAAGCCACTGCCCATACATACTTGAAAGGATAAAACTGACCATAACTGGGATGAAACAACATAAGGGAAACACAGCAAAGGGAAATTAAGCATACAGACTAGATGTCTTAAACAACAAGTAACACAAACAAAGGGAGCAATAATCATTAAACTGCTTGTTTTTTGCCCCGGGTCTTCTTAGGCTTCTTAAGGGCAGAAGTAGCATCAACCAAGTCTTTAAGCAGCTCAGAGTCCTTACGTTTAGATGAATCAGAAGTGCTTTCACCAGCACAAGTAATGTCCACAGCTTTCAGCTGGTTTCTTAGCAAAGAGTTTGAGGACTCAGTCCCATTGTCCATACCAGTCAATCCCATAAATGCAATCTGAGGAGTTGGGAGAGAAGCACTAGGCATCCCAAACCCCACAGACACCAAGGGAGAGGCATAGAGGTAGGGTGGGATCATCACTGTCTCAGGAAGGGGAGCATTAAGGTTTGCAATAGCAAATGCAATTTGTTCATGGGCATTCATCAGCACAGTAGGGTCAGAGAATATCACAGGATCCATAGCAGAAAGCATTTCAATAGTAAGCAAAGGATTATATGGAGGAATATCATTCAGAGGATTCAGTTCAGAGTTTCCCACCCCAACAGAGGGCAAAACCATAGAAGAAAGAACATTGGAAGAGACTAGGTTAGAGGAAAACATTGGGGAAATGACATTTGATCTTACAAAGGTAGGCCCTTTAGCAGCTCTTGAAACAACAGGTCTAGTAGCCATATCACCATGCAAGCTAATATTTGTTTGTTGAATAAGCTCAGCTTCAGCTGGGTTATCCAACACACTTAATTTGAAGCTCCTAGGCTGAATATTGTTGAGAGGACACTCATCAAACCCATGAGAAGCCTCCCCACAACAACCACAACCCTTAGAGACAGTTTCATACCACACTTTGAGGGATAACACACAGTTAGAGTGGTTTTTGATTTTAACACAACCCTTAAGAGGAGAAGTGATATCCACATTAACCAGCACTCTACAGAATTTCATTTTGTTCTTAGTGTTTGAGACCTCATCCACCCTAATAAAGTGTCCAATGAGATTATCCCGAAGGATAAGGTCAAGAGCAGCAGGGTTATAAAGATAGTATGGAAGAGAGGGAATTCTAGCCCTGATGTCAGCCCTTAAGAATCTCATCAAAAGTTGGGTTAAATTCAGGATAAAAAGGGATAAGGGCAACCAACTTGCCTTGAACCAGATAAGGTCTTTTGTTCCAAACTGAGTCTCTAGCTTCTCTATTTGAGAACTTAAACAGTATCCAGAAGTTAACAAACTCCTGAAACTGCACCTCTCCTTTCACTGTTTCTTTCCAAACTTCCTTCATTTTTCCATTGATAAGAGTAGTAGAGATAGGCTCCTCCACCATCTTAAGCAAAAGGAAAAAGTGCATGAGTTCATGCAAGTATTTTTTGACAGAGGGAATAGTTGTGGGATTAGGGGCTGGAATTTGTGGAGTCAGGACATGTGGATTGAGAAGATTATTATTTGGAACAAAGGTAATATCAGGGACCAGCTCAGGAGAACCCTCAGAAATGTGGGAAAGAGTTTCATTGCATGCAAGAGGTCCAGTAGGACTTTGTGGTTGTGGAATAGGGAATTCATTAGGTAAAGGGTGATCAGGCAAGGAAGAAAGGAGAGAGTTCCCTTCAATCTCCATTGCAGCAGACATAGAGTTAAGCACAGGGAAATTGACCAAAGCATCTTGGTATGAATTATCTCCTATCATTATGAGTATTTGGGAAGAGAGGAAATGAGATAGGATGAATAACTTACGAAGCAACTAGCAGTCTTTAAATAGAGAATAGTAAGGAGATGTAGAGAGTTTAAGGACCAGAGGAGAGAAGTTGAATTTAATAACATGCAGATTAATAAATGTCATCAGTGCTGATTGGTCTCAGAAGAGGTCAACAGTAACCATGCAAAAAGAATTTCTGCATGAAATCTTGAACAGGTATGAACACAGTTTAATGTAACAAGACCTAGATTTTGAACAGTATATAAATAGAGAGAATTCAGCAGAAGCATTTAATGATTTGTAGGCTAGAGAAATGATTAAGAACCAGCGAATTTGAGTTGTAATAACTGCCAAGATATGGGTGAGTAAAAATTGCAAATTAATCAACACCCTCAAGAAAGTTGACATACCTAAATTACAACTTTTAGAATAATGATAAAATAGGTGATATGTAAAATTGGTCTTATCGTGGAAATAATATACATTTAGATAAAAAGTAATTATATGAGATGGTTCAAGGATATAGTCCAGGAAGAGAATTACAGAGGTTTCATAATAAAACATCAGATAACCATATAAATAAGCAAGATATTTTAACAAGCTGAGGAAAAGATCATGAAGAAAATATAAAATTTTTAAGTGACTCATAAATTTGATAATATCCCACAGGAGAAGAAGTAGTATAGCTTTATTAATATAAGAATTAAAATGGAGGTAGAAGAGAGTAATCAAAGAGGTAGGTTTCATACTAGTTTGAAGATAAAATGACCACAATAGTCTATTTATCACTTTTGTTGCAAAAACAGCATATAAACAAAGATAGAACAGTGACCATTCCCAATAAGAAAGACACCCACAGAGAAGATCACGACATAAAATCCTTAGTGAGAAAGATATAGCAAGGTAAACAGCAATACTAAATGTCAAAAATTGTGTGAACAGTAACTTTGTATTTTGAACATCATATGGGATAAAACCTTTAAAATAAATATCCATGTCAATTCTTAGGGGATGTTCATCCAAAGGAAGAAGCATCCAATAATCTTCATAGAATTCTAACTGAAGAAGGTGCCAAGCTTCAACTATAGCAAAGAGATATAGGAGCCAAAACCACCCATCTCCAAGAAAGGAAAGTGGCTTGTCTTTAAAAAGGTTCACAAGAGCCCAGAGTAGAGAAGGCAACAACTACTCAACCATCAGACAATAATAATTCATTAATCCAAATGGGAGCACTTGCTGCCAATTCACTACCAAGAATGAACCAAAAGCAAGCACACATAGAGACATGAATATTTTACAAAATAAACATGGACCATAATAGGAATTAGAATAGAAATGAGAAAACAAATTTCCCAACCAAGCATCACATGGAATATGAAGTTTATCCAAGATCCAGAGATATACAATAATCACAGCAAGGGAGAATCTTAGAAAGATATCACCTGAATCAATCATAATTTTATCTTGTAGCAGAAGATTGGTCCATAAGAGTAGAGAGCTCAACCCATACATCAAAGAGGGAATACTATTGATCCAAGAATAGGGGTAAATCTACAACCAACTCACAAAGAGGCAATGTGAAAAGTCACAAATACATTCATGGGAGTATAAGGATTCACCAAGAAAAGAGCCTTTAATATAGCATAAGTTACTTCGAACAATAGTCATATAACTTTGGAGAGAAAGGTTCAGTAAAGTTTCAATGGAATATGTTTCATTCTTTGAAAGCCAAGAGGCTGCCAAATTCTCAATCTTGAAAGACCCGAAAGTCAGTCTTGAGAGAAGAAGGCCAAAGAAAAGTTTTAGACAGGAAACAAAAATTAAAGCCAAAAAGAAAAGGAAGAGAAGCAGGATTTACATAACCTGAAAAGTCCAAAAACCATCAGCAAGAGAAAGGACAAGAATCAATCTCCAACAGCCCATAAGACCAGTGAAAATAGCAACACTTCCAACACGCATAGCAAGAGTAGACGAAAGAACACAGGCAACAGCTAAGAAACTACACCAAACTCATACCAAGAGGTACAATAAGCAACCAAAAACAAGGAAAATTATCAATTTGAGCCATAGAAATATAACAGCCATGATTCAGAATCTCAATGAGAACAAGTTTCATAAGATTTGTGGAACAAAAGTTCATAGAGGTTTCAACAGGATAATGTTCATTCTCTAAAGGCATCCAAATAGACAGGTTCTCAATCCTGAAGGGCATAAAACCCACACAAGAGAGAAGAAATCCAGAAGGAGGCCAAAAGAGAAAAGTTTGGAAAATAAACAACTGCACACCAAAAAACACAAAAGAAGAAGAAAAGATTACATAACCTGGAAATATGAAGATCCAAACGCATGAAGGGAAAGAGCAAGTCATTCCCCTCCAAAGAAGCCAAAGAGCCGCATTCCGCATCGTCGCGAATCTCTCAAATAAAGAGAGATCCACCACATACATCAACAAAAGCCAACAATCCAGAGACACCAGCATAAATAAATCAACACAAGTCGCAAGACTCCAAGGAGAAATTTCAAGAGCCTCCCCACCGATCCAAGACCAGTGAAGAAGATAGGGATAAAACCACCCCCAAGAACTGGGCAACATAAGCTGGCCACTTTGAGAGAGATTAGAGTAGGGATCAAGACGGTACCAGGGCCGACAAGTGTATAGAGGAATCACAACATATTCAGATCCAAAGAACAGATCGAAAAAGTCAAGAAACCCAAAAGTTTAACAATAGAGGGAGAACGCAAAGTGAAAAATTAAACCAATCTGAGGGGGGGAAGCCAGGGAATTCACAAAGAAGGCAAGGAGGAAAGCGGATTTACAGAGGGAAAAGCACAAGAACCAGAGAGGAATCGAGGAAGAACAAAGGAGAAACCCCAAAAGGGGCAATTAGGGCCGGCTCACTCAAAGGGCGAAAGGAAAAGGGGGCGCGTCAAAAGTTCATAGAGTTGAATTGAATTGGGTTGGTGGTGTATGGAAGGTGGAAAAACGGTGGCGTTAAGAGGGGAAGAATGGGGAGGTAGGTTTTTTTTGTTTTTATCAATTGTTAACAGAAAAGTTAAAAAAAAGTGGGTGAAATTTAACTTTAGGTTACGGTTGAAACTATTTTAAAAACACAGGGATACAAAAAGGAATAATTTTTTCCCTGGGTACCAAAAGAAAATGTCAAAAGCTCAGGGGCACCAAAAGGAAAATCCCTTACTTTTTTATTTGAGAAATTCTGTTTGGTTTCCCTCACTTTTACACTTTTTCGAATGGTGTCCTATGAATAAAGTATTTCCGTACAATACCCCAAGCATTTGATTTTGTTCGCACAGTACCCAAAAACTTTTAAGGAATTAAAATCCTTCCAACTTTTCTTCAATATTTAAAAACGAAACAATAAAAAAAGGTTAAAAAGAAGCAGTGAGATGTGACAAAGAACAAGGGGAGCATTGAGGACAAATCAATGCTTTGGGAACGGCCTAGAACGATGAAGAGGAGCGATCGGCGACGACGTTAAGGTGGAGAGGTCGGGGAAATGGAGCAATTTAAGGTTAAATTAATCTAATATTTACCCTTCTTTTTTTGTTTCAAGGTCCAATTTAGGATTTTAGGTCCAATTTTAAATATAAGATGATTTTAGGGGTGATTGTTGATGTTTAATGAAGTCGGATGAGTTTTTGAAGTAGTACTTTGTTGTAAGTCTATAGTGCTCATACACTAAGCATTAAATTCATGTTCTTGTTGTAGTGGTTTGATAAAGAAAATTGCTATTTTTTATTGTTATTTTCAAAAAAAAAAAGTGTGGGCAATTGATGTATTATTGTTGAATGTTCAATGAGGAGCGTTAAAATTGATAATTTTATGAACTGGAGAAACTATTGATTTGTTTTTGGGTTTGGCTAGGATTCTGAATTGCTTTGGAAGGGGTCATTTAAACGTCATTTTAAAAAAAAACCTTCATAATAAAAATAATTTAAACTTAAATTTTCATTAATTATAGTCATTTTTTGTGTTAATATTTTTTTTCATAAATATTTTTAAATAAAAATAATACAAAATTTTGAATAATATACTTTTGATCATGTAAATAATTTTAATTTATAATAATTACAATAATAATTTGACGAGCAAAAAAATTTAATAAAAATAATTTAAAATTTTATTGGTCAGTGACTAAGGGCTCATTGCCTCATTTGGTATCGATACCTATATGTAACATCCCCGATCAAAATGCATACGTCATTCGTCATCCATATAAGATTAAGAGCATATGCATAGCATATTGACATGATATATAGTGATTTTTTAAAAGTAATATTTATTTTCTATTTAAGTTTATTATATTTTAAAAAGTTTTTAAGAAAATAATTAATTATTAATTATTTCAGGGTAAAGTATGTAGTAAAAGAAATTTGAGGGTGAAAAGTGTAAATTGTCAAAAGTTTAGCCGACTTCTCTTGAGAATTGCTGACTTAAGCGTATATATGTATATGGT
This sequence comes from Fallopia convolvulus, assembly GCA_964016875.1. NCBI lineage: Eukaryota > Viridiplantae > Streptophyta > Magnoliopsida > Caryophyllales > Polygonaceae > Fallopia > Fallopia convolvulus. The sequence goes on along the minus strand of OZ024726.1, from coordinate 49,367,596 downwards.
GTTCTTATTCACCATCAATTTACGTAAACAAAAAATATATGCAGAGAGTTTTTGAGAGAAAAAAAGAAAAAAAGGAGTTTATTTGTTTTGATTTTGATTGTTTTTGTCTAGATCTGGCACAAGATCTCTTCTATCGGGTTTTAATCCTGAAGTACAAGCGTGATTTAGTAAGTTTTTAATTAGTTAATGATTTATCTAGATTTTCCTAATTTTTCCAGATCTAGATCTACAGATGATTTTGATTTGAAAATCGGTTGATCTATACTTCTCAGAGGGTGTTTTCGATATCGGATTTATATTCGGTACAAGATTTCATAGTAATCTTAAGGTTTTGCCTTGTAATGATATTAGGGAGCCCTTTGATCAAGTTTTTCAGAAAGGTTTGAACTAGAAAAATGTTCTTTTACATGTATAGTTTATTGTTGTCAAATTTAAAGGATTTGGAAAGATGCACAAGAAGTTATAATGCATTTTGGCATTTCATTGCATTTGTGGTTAGAGTTTGTAAGAGTAAATAGCCTAATTTGCATTGGGTTACATATAGGAGCCCAAGTAATAGACCGTGGTCAGAGTCAAGGGGGAGAAATATAGTATCTACTTTAAACAGGTGAGTATAGACCGGAGATTGAACCCTATGTGCTATATGTGAAATATGAATATATGGATATATGCGCTATATGTGGTATATGAGGTATATGAATATATGTGCTATATGAGCTACATGGATATATGTGTTATATGGATTATATGGATAAATGTGATAGCTCTGAAATTCCAGAGTTGTTTGCACAAAAGGTATGTTAACAGATGACATATGATATATGGTTACATGATGCACTTGATTGCATAGCATATTGCATGAGATTAAAAGGATCTGTGATTGTCTTGCCTTGAATTTGTATACAAAAGAGACCTATGGGTCATACATGAGGCCTGAGATGCCTAAGAGATGGTAATTGAGCAAATGATGCCTAAGATGCCTAAAAGTCGGTAATGGAGGTAATGGGAAAAAAAGGAAAAAGAAAAAGAAAAGTTGGTATATGGAAAAGAGTCGGTAATCGAAACTCGGGGCAGATTCAGGCTTGAACAGTTCACAGAATAAAGAATCGGAAACATCAACATTTGCATTTGCATAGTATATTCATATATGACATATATAATATGTATGAATATGTATACTGACCAATTGTTTGGCTTTGTGTGAAATAATTGATGATGGTTTATATTCACTGAGTATGCGACTCACGTAAATCGCAAAACAATTTTTCAGGTTCAGCTAGATTTTACTGATGTGTGTGTCTCTGTTATAGGTCACATTCATACAGGTCGGCCGGCTGAAACTCAATGCAACCTTCTCCTCCACATTTTGCATCATAGACATATGAGTTGTAATATAAGTTAAGAGTGACAGATGTTTTAGTATGAGTAATAATGGCATAGAACTCTGTGTGTGCAACCTTTTATGGTTGTTAATGTTTGATATGTGCTTACGTGAATAGTTGCTATATGTGAATTATCTGTTTATATAAGAGATAAGTTTTACAGAGTATACGTCATAGGGTATAAGGGTGTCACACTATATATCAGGTATGGGTATCAATATAAATTATATCCATAAATTGTGTTTGGTAAATTTTGATATGGATATCAAGCGGGTATCGGTTGATATCAAGATATCAAGCAAATAATACAAAATTTTGAATCACTTTGGCCGTAACGGCCACTTGTGTTCACAGGTGATTTTTTTTGTTAAGAACATTTCGAACTTTTTAATCCAAAAGTTGTGATTTTTTTTCAACAAAGACCTCATCTTTAACCTAGTTTTTTGCTAATAATTACATAAGTTTGCCTAGCCAATACATGCAAGTTCAAACACATGCTTTATTTCCTACTTCACTACTATATCAAGATAAACATGGTAGTTCTACCCAAAATTAAATAAATATGGTAGACTAAAGTAGAGTGGTGGAAGAAAGATAAGAACAAACTAGCAAATAAAACATACCCCATTGTGATTGATGTTCAAGGCTTGATCTTCCAATCCCAAGAAGTGTGGGTAATCCCCCATTGTTGTTCATTGTTGAAGAATGATGACCATGGAAAGGTTTTGATGATTTTTGGAGAGGAGATCGAATGGAGTGGAGTTGCTCACGTCAATGGTAGATTAAAGGTATACGTCGGAATAAATTAAGGTAGGTGAGAAAATTTAATTTCTCGGTTTACGAAAAAACCCAGCCGTAACGGCTAGATGATGCTCGATCGTCGGTCGTTATGGCTGAGCCACTTCCGACCGTAATGGCTGGGGGCCTGGTGATGCGTTCCAGCCAAAGACGACATCAACAGTTTCCATCACAAGTCGAGCTATTCAGCCCATGAGTTCGGTCAAAGACCCACCTTCTACTATATTGATGATATATTTGGTCCAAGACACACTTTCGGACCAATTGGAGGAGCCAAGGGTCGAGCCAACTCTTTCCGAAAGAATCTCCGTCGGCGTGGCCAACACGCCAGAAGGCGCGCCCGCGCCAACAGGAGCTGCGGCCGCGGCAGGGATAGGCGCGCCCGCGCACCCTGCCCGCGTGCCCGCGTAATTCCACCAGTGGCTCGGCCTTTTCGGGCGCGGGCTCGGGCGTCTGGTGGCGCACCCTCGCACTCCCGGGTGTCAGGCCGCGTCCTCTTGGGCAACACTTCGAGGCCTTCGGTCTTCTCCTTGGGTCTCGGGATTTCGGATTTCCATTTATTCATATGTCGGGATTTTTAAGTGAAATAATTACTATATTTGGTATTGATTATATTTCCGCTATTTATTTAAATAACGAGATGGGCTGGGCTTGCATGCTTGGCCCATCCTCGCTAGGTTTTCTAGGGTTAGGTTTTAGATCTATTAATATGTCAGACTATTCTTGAATTCAATTTACGATTGAATGAAATTGAAATTGCCTCAGTGAATCAAGATTCTCTTCCTTAGGCCTTCAGGCGTCAATTCTTCTAAACCTTTTTCCCAATCGCTCTTCAATCTTTCTGAGGTTTCGTTCGTCGGAATCAAGTCCATCTCGAGACGCCGCTAGAACCCTAGTGTCGTACCAATCTTCATTGAACCGCGCGCCCATGCGTGCTCCATTCATTGATTGCTTCCGCTCCATTGTCAGCCCTAGACCGAGATGGGATTCATAACACGAGACATCGGTCCTTGTAGCGAGACGAAACGCATCACCTGGGGCCCTGATGAGGTATTTTTCAGTCGTTACCTATCAAAGAATCCTAACTTAACCAATCTGAGTAGAATGGTAAGTAAGGGTCGATCCCACAGAGACTCGTGTATTAATGTTATTACTTAAGTGCCAAGTAACTAAATAAAGGGGGGTTTTAATGATTGGAAATCTAATCTAAGATGCAAAATAAAACTAACTATGAATGCAAAGTTTGATTGTAAATATATATGAGAGAAATATGTTCAACTAGTTAAATCCATCATAGATATGCTTATTGATCATTGATTATCTTGATTCTCAATTTTCTTGAATAATCTATTGTGGATTATACTCCTACTAAGGATTATGACCCAAACTTCATAAATAGTTGAAAGAACTAACAGTCTAAACAACCCTAATCATTTAACAACCTAAAACAACGTCTAGATTCAATTAAACAACAGCTTTACGAATCAAGTTATCAATAGAAACAAACACTTAGAGCAAACAGACATCTAAGTTATTTGTGGATTTATTCCCTTCTACAATTGAATAGCCCAAACGGGTCCAAACAATTATAGGTGCTACTTTATCTAATCAACCCCGAACGGGCATTAATCAGATTAGTTGTAAATAACCTAGAAATTCTATTAGGTGATCAATCTAACAAAACCCTAGATAAATTCTTATTCAATTAAGCACAGGGAATAAAACCTATTCAAGTTGATGAGAATCAATCAAACCTCACAATAATATGCAATCTATGATTTCAATAACTAGTCAAACACAAAGGAAATTAGCAATGCATAATTAAAATAAAATCAAACTTACAAAGGTTCAAAGGTTCTTCCTTGAGAGAAAACCCTAGCCTCCAAAAGTATGATCCAAGTTATGATAATGATAGATAGAGAAAACTAAAAACAAGGTTTAAATACCCCTAAGATATCCAAAGATAAAATATCCTGAAATTACATTAAACTAGTCGGAAAAGACCTAATAACGTCCAAACCGAGGCCCAAAACACGCGGCCCAACTCTCTCGCAGCAGAACATAAGGCGCGGTCTTAACATAAAGTGGCGCGGCCGCGGCACCTTGATCTCCAGCCCGCGACACTCTTGGTTCAGCATTTCAAGTGACACTTCAAAGGCTGTTTTCACCCCCTTCGAGTTGGAATTTGGACTCGGAGTAAAAATATGAATTGTAGCTCTTTGAATTAGCTTTCCAGTGATACCAAATTCAGCCTCATCCGAGCATTATATCTCCCAAACCAAGCATTGCAAGATAGAGGTGTCAAAACAAGAACTCCAATGCATAGCCCGAGTTTAAGCGTTCTTTTCACAAAAGCTCTTGGGTCTTGGTTCTTCCAATCTTCACTTGTATCACTCTAAGCTTTATCAAAATCCACCATAGTCCCCTAAGATCCATCCCGTTCACGCTTGTTTACCGAAAGATCTGCAAAACCGAACAAAACAAGCGCAAAACCGGAATTCCCTAGAAAACCTAAAAACCTAAGAATTACACTAAACTAAGCTAAAACATATGCAAAATAAACATAAATATGCATCCTAAACACTACCTAAATGCAAGCTATCAGGCCCCTCTGGCCGTGGTGCGCTATTATGAAAAAAGTCGGATGTGCTATTCTAAAATCCCGTTATTATATTATTTAGCTACCCATGGATGTAATTGAAAGCTTTTTTTTTTTGACATATTTAGCTCCTAATCCAGCTCTAGTTCTAGCTCAATTTAGCTTCAGCTATAACCTCAGCTTCTAATCCAACTCCAGTTCGTATTTACCGAACGAAGCCTAAAAGCATGTGCAATGGTGAGGATGTGCAATCATCTCTCATTTTCTCTCTCCTTCTCTCCTTTTGACACCTCATTTTCTCTATCATCCACATCATTTTTCACTTTTCCTTTCATCCTTCTCTTCATGTTTCTTTATTTCCCCCACAACAAAGGGTATCCCCTTTCACTTCCTCTCTCTCCTAATTTAACATATATATTTACTATATATTTTATATCATTCAATATTCATTACAAAATTAGTTAATCAAATGAATTAATAATAAATTATATTTCCTTAAATAATTTGGATTTATGATAATATAAACTAACTACTGATAAAAAATAATCTTAATTAACATTAAGATAACTTCAAACAACATTATAAAGTGCAAAAAAATACAAATTAAAAATAGTGTTATGTTCCGAAAAAAGCATGCCAAATCCACAAATCCCCTAGGATTACAATTGTTGTTCTCGATCTTCCTTGATACATTCCTTTCCATCCAACCGACAATTTTTCCACTCGCAATGCATGCAATCTATGCTTCCCATCATGTCGGGAAGGCAATTGCATGCTTAATATTGACCATTTTGGGTAGTGTCTTAGCACCTTCCATGAATGCATCAAAGTAAATTTATTACCATTGTGCAATGTTTGGTAACTCTCATGAGCATTGTTCTCCACATCTTCGTCTCTTTCTCCACTTTTCTTGTTTTGTTGCTCAGTAGCGTACACCTCTACCCATCTTTAAACAATTTGATTAATGTGATTCCGACGTTGTTGCATAGCTTTGATAGATCTTTCACGTAGCTCAGGATTATCACTTCGTGCCCCCTCATAGAGTTTTCAAATTCTTACGCACAAATCTTTCTTAGTTCGATTTGTTCCTTGCTTGATATCTCCTCCGACATTGATGTAGCCCGATACAAGCGCTTCATCCTCTCGTATATTCCATGAAATCTAGAATGAAGAAGTTTTGTAAACAAATATCTGAGTTTTATGAATATGATAATTTGTGTATTTAGAAAGGGAAAAACAATATAATAGAAAACCCTAGAATGAGTCAAAGTTAAATGTAAAATAAAACGTGAAAGCTCCTAGATATTTAAAACTTAAATATATATTGAACAAAACCTTCATTTGTTTCTTCTTGGCAGTAGTGGGATCTTGAGTAAATAGTTGAACCTCCTCAATATCTTCTAGATGTTATGTTGGAGTTGCATTACAACTACCATTTCTAGGAGATTGCTCAATTGGTTGGCTAAAATTTTGGGAAGATTGTTGAAATTGATTGAAAAGAAATTGTGGAAAGGTTTGGAAATAATTTGGATTAATTGGCCTTGGTTGATTACCAAACATTTGTAACATGGCTTAAACTTGATCCAAATTAAATGTATTTGGATTATATTGGGTGTTTGAGTTATTTGGATTTTGATTGTGATTATCCATGGAAGGTAGTAGTAGTAGTGAATGAGAGAGAGAAAAGTTAAATGAGTTTGTGAAAAAATAAAAAAAAAAAATTATAAAAATTGATTGATTTTTTTTTAAAAATATCAACATTATTTATTAATTCGTTGGAAATTTATTTAATGGTAGGTTGAAATGAAATAAATAAAGTTAGAATACATGTATTAACTTGTGAATGGATGAAAGTTCATCCTTAGACACAAGGGCCAAAGCTTTCATTATCCTATAGAATGGAAATTATTCTCGTTCATCCTCTTTCAATTTTTATAATAAAGGAGAGCTCCTTTTTAAAGAGAGAGAGTGTGCAAGAGGACTTTCATTCCTCACCATTGCACGTACTTAGGAAATAAAATTAATTTCGAGGCTAGTTTAGGAAAAAAAAAATCTAAACACGTTGGGTATCCAGATTGACGGTTGAAGATGCAGCCTCTGCATCTGCATATGGTGGAGACTCCCGCACCTTATCCTTCCCCTTCTTTCCTCGTTTAGGTCCTCTTCACCTCACACAAAAGAGGCCGGAGAAAGGAAGCACGGAAGGGATGTTTTGCCATATGGGGAGATTCACAAAAGACTTACGCGTCGCTATCCATCCCGATTGTCAATCTCCCACTGCGGAATTTGAAGACGGAGTCCGCCGATCCGGAGAATAATCAAAGAAACGAGAGTGCGGGGCTGAAATTTCAGTTCACAATCACGATACTTCGTGTTGCAATTTCGAAGAAGCAGGGGATTCAGTTTCCGAAGACTGGAAACATAAGCTACGGCGTCTTCCTGCCACCCGGATCGAATTTTACGATCCTTGAGGATTAAATTCGATGCGATTGCTCAACAATTTTGCGATTGTCCTTGAATCGTAAGTGCAATCTTACTGAATTTCGGAAGATCTCGTGTTGGTATTCGATAAGAAGCTGGTATTATTTCTCTTTCCTTCTTATCTTCACAAAAATGGCGCGGGAAAAAAACATTTTGTAATCGGGATTGTAACTTGAGGGTGATTTGAATCCGCTTGAGTATTTTAGGGCCTCGTCTGTAGGGATGGGAATTCTGTGAGAACCCCAAACCCCACTTTTTTCCTGTCTGGAAGGGTTTCTCCCTTTATGATTGTAAGGTAGCTCATAGTTGATGTTTAAATGTAATTTATTGTTATAACCTGCATCTGCTAATCATATCATTTGTGTATATTGAACTTCAATAGCCGATGTGAGATTTGGGGCTAATTGGACTTGCAGTCTTTTGATAACTTAGTTATCTGTCTGCTTTGCTTTTGCATTTGTTTTATGTTCCTCATAATTAGCCACACATGTTGATATCTTTCTCTAAGCTCGTTAAGTATCTTCCTCACAAATTCTAATTCTAGTTTGTTCTGCACCCACATAATATCTCATGATATTACTTTTTATGTTAATTTCTGATCAATATTTTCCACTCTAATATTCTTGCAGATGAATAGTTGAAGTTATTTAACCTGCTGCATTTGGTGTTGGGGAACTTATAGGATACAGTTTGGTGTAAATTGTGAATCACGAATTGAGTTATTCAGGAGCAATTGTCTACCATGGGAGGATTGTTCAGCTCTATGGGGGCAAGGGTTGATGTAAGCAGATGTAGTGGTTCATCTAATGGTCAAAGCAATAAGAGGCGAAAATTATCACCATCCTGTAACGAAGAGAGCCCGAGATTAATTCCCTGCCTTCCTGATGAGTTATCAATCCAGATTCTAGCTAGAGTTCCTAGAATCTACTACTACAATGCAAAATTAGTTTCAAGAACCTGGAGGGCAGCTACAACGAGCCCTGAACTCTACAATCTCAGGAAAGAATTCAAGACAACCGAAGAATGGCTTTATGTGCTAGCAAAAGTTCATGGCTCTGAACTCTTATGGTATGCTTTAGACCCTTTGTCAAAAGCTTGGCTAAAATTGCCTCCAATGCCGCCTGTCGCTTACAGTGACTCATGTCAGAAGCTCTCTACACCCAGGCTGTGGAATTTGATCACTCCTACAATCAGACTAGCCGAGTCGGTTAGAACCTGGCTTGGTCAAAGAGATAGAGTAGATCAATTTCCGCTGTGTGGTTGTTCATTTGGCGCCATTGACGGTTGCCTTTATGTCCTTGGTGGCTTCTCTGGGTCTTCAACCATAAGCCGCGTTTGGCGGTTTGATCCAATCCTAAACACATGGAACGACGCAACGCCCATGTCAACGGGTAGAGCCTATTGTAAAACCGGGATCTTAAACAACAAGCTATATGTTGTTGGAGGAGTAAACAAGACTCGTGGAGCTTTTAATCCTCTTCAATCTGCTGAAGTCTATGATCCCATAACCGACGTTTGGTCTCAGCTTCCGAACATGCCCTTTTCAAAAGCCCAGGTTTTACCCACGGCGTTCTTGGCTGACATGTTAAAGCCTATTGCAACAGGGATGAGTTCCTATATGGGGAAATTGTGTGTTCCACAGAGTCTTTATTCATGGCCTTTTATTGTTGACCTTGGAGGCGAGATGTATGATCCGGAAACAAACTCTTGGGTTGATATGCCAGGTGGCATGGGTGAGGGGTGGCCCGCAAGGCAAGCGGGGACGAAGCTTAGTGTTGTTGTGGATGATGAGTTATATGCACTTGATCCATCTGGGTCAGTAGAAAGTAAGATTAAGGTTTATGATAAGAAAGAGGATACATGGAAAGTGGCTATAAGCAAGGTTCCTTTGGGTGATGTAGTGGATTCTGAGTCTCCTTATTTGCTTGCCGGGTTTCATGGAAGATTACATGTTATAACAAAGGACTCGAGCCATGACATTGCAATTCTGCAGGCTAAGCCACGGGGAAGGTTTGTTTCTTCTCCGGGTTCGGGTCTAGATTCGGGTTCAGGTTCTTCTTTCTCTAGCAGAAAACCGTTGCAAGAGCGTCTGGTGTCGGAAGCAGAGACAGATACTGTTGTTTGGAAGGTTGTTTCTGCTATGAGTTGTGAGTCTGCTGAGTTAGTTGGATGCATTGTTCTGGATTTGTAAGTTTTGCTGGCCTTGATTTATTGTTATTGCCTTTTCAAGTTTGTGATCTATATGTTGATATGTGAATATTAGATATCTGAATTCTGTATACACGTTGATGAATATGCTGAAGTGAAGGAATTGGACTCCTCTGTAATTTTCTTAAAAGTTTCAGTTTATAAGGAAAATGGAAGGAAATACATTGTGTGCAGGAATTCCAATGAGCATTAGAATTTTTCTGTTCGGCTGTGGATTTGAAATGTTTTGAATGCATGTTATAAATAAGGTCATTAGAGTTTGTGTTGTGATTTTCCATTGCAAGTTGAGTGCATATAGAAGGATGCAAAATGCAAATTGAATTTCGAAGGTTGTTTTTTTCCTTGCAATTTCTAGATTCAGACTCAACCGTCCTTGTCAAATTGAGTTTTAGCGAGTAGAAGTACTTTTTTGATTATTCAAACATGCACATAATGACCGGGAGGAGGAGAATTTAAGAATCACCAGACTTTATCCAGTGAATTTTCTCTTCTTCTTGAAAACAACTTTTCCTATATGAAATTGAATGATCTCTAACATCAAAAACCAAAAGTTTTATGAGCATTGCTTATGTTAGCCAGCTGTACGTCCAGTTCAGAAACTGAAGGCTTTCTTAATTTTTCCGCAATTTAAATCTGATTATCGTATGCTGATACAATACAATTATGCCTCATTGTAAAAATAACTATGACGTCACGAATGGAGAAAATTGAACAGCTTACCCTATATCATTACCCTTAGTATTAAATTGTATTCCTATAATACAATTTAATGTATTAAATCAGTGATCCACACAGGATAGTGGAAAAGAATAAAAAAATTAAATTAAAATGCATCAGTGATCCACACAGGAGTAGTAAACTTTTTATTTATTGTTATTTCAGTTTGTTAAAAATAAAGATACTAATTAGTCCGTCCATTACAATGAATGGAGTCGATTCGCATGTCATGACCCTTACCAGTTAAGCTGATAAGATTTGAGATTTGAGATGACTTTTTATTTATTAAGATACAGTTATATTCTGTGTTACATGCATCTCAAATTTGTAAAGCAAGATGGAGGAGGGTGGCGGCGAGTAGTAGTTGCAAAATGTTTGGTGAGACGATGAGAAGCTTGGAGCAAGGATTCTCTGGTGGCGAATGCACTGACTCTAATGTACTCGTCCCCAGCAGGACCAAATCCACGGCCAGGAACCACGGACACGTGGGTGGCATCCAGGATCTCATTGAATACGTCCCACGAGTTTCTCCCCGGAAAGTGGACCCACACGTAGGGTGCGTTTTTGCCGCCATGGACCTCCCATCCCAGTGATGAGAAGGTGTCCGCTAGGATTCTCGCATTCTCCATGTAATACTTTATTATACGTTTCAACTCCTACACAAAAACATACGTATTTAAATTAATTTTCAAACCAATTTTGCAATTTTGGAAATATATTGAATATAATTTTGGTTAGTTGAAGTGTGTAGTACCTGAGAACCGGGAGGCGAAAGACAAGCAAGGCCACCGGCCTGAGAAATAATGGAGGCACCGTTAAAGCAAGTACAAACGATGCGATTGTAATCGTGGATCACTGGAAAGCCGTTGCCGTACCGGAGCTCCTCCGGCACAACCGTCCACCCAAGCCTCACCCCAGTGAACCCCGCAAGCTTCGAGAACGACGACACTTCGATTGCTACCTATTTACAAATTCCACCCCTCAAGTTATGCCAATTCACACTTTTACCCCCAACAGAATTTAATTCATTAATGAAGCGACTACTGACCTGGTTGGCGCCCGGGATTTCGAAAATGGATCGAGGGCTGTCGTCGTCGTCGGAGATGTAGGCGGAGTAGGCGGCGTCGTAGACGATGAGGGAGCCGTTGCTGGCGGCGAAGTCGACGAGGCGGCGGAGCTGGAGGCGGGAGGCGGCGTGGCCGGTGGGGTTGTTGGGAGAGCAGAAGAAGAGGACGTCAGTCCGGGGGAGGGTGGAGAGGTCCGGGAAGAAGTTGTTGTGGAATCCGCAGTTCATGTAGACGAGTCGATTGTATTTGCCTGTTTTCTCGTCCAACTTGGCTGCTCTTCCCATTATTACGCTTGAATCTATGTAAGCCTGGAGGGAAAGTTAAATTACGCCATTATTGCAGTTATAGTTTAGAATTTTTGATCAACCGAGTTACCTTTTGGTTCGATCTTGGACAGTAAAGATTAAGAGTTGTATATATTTTTTAACAATATAAATTAACTTCATGACCAAACATTCAGAACTATAGACATGTGAGTGTTGGGTGTAAATTAAAGATATATGCTTGAATCAAGTGAAGATACTTTTGTTTTACAAATCCATTTTTCTAATCCTCTATGCCTTTTAGCAATCCCCAGCATCCAATTTTAAAATGTTTTTATGAATTTTCATTTTTAAAATTATTTTTATAATGTCTATAATGTACCGTATACATTAATGTTTTACTCCATTTTTAGATTTAAGTTCACAACACGTGACTTATAGCAAGAATAGGAAAAGTAAAAGGAGAAGCAGAAATTTACCGGAAAGGAGGGATCTTGGACGGCCACGCTGACATCTGGTCCAAACAGCATCTGACAAACATGAAAGCATCTCACATCAAACATTGATAAGTACTTTCTACCAAAAAAAAAAAAAAAGATTGATAAGTACACGTTCCCATCAAACAAAAAGAAGGAAACATTTTTCCTCATAAACTTATGGATTTTCTAAAGCACTATAATTTCCAAACCTGGACAGTCTTACGAACAAAATAACACAGGACTTACGCACATGGAATATGTAGTGGTTGTGTTGATTCTTTCAATTACAAATTCTCTTCTTAAATTTTGCTAATATTATTAAACATACGACTCGATTATTCTAATATATCAAAATTACAATTCAAAAAATATAGTTTTATAAGGTTAAATATTGAAATTAAGGAAATGTGCGCACCTGGATACGGGAAATGTCACATTGAGCACCATCTGATACGAATATCTCGTTGCTTTTTATTCCCATTTCTCCGTACATATTTTCAGCAATCACCTTCCTTAGTTCCTGATCCATGTAACACGTGAATTTCATTGTACACATTATTAATTAAATTTTATGAAGTTTTCTTAAGTACCGAGTTCGATATATGGACTTTTTAGTTTTGTTTTACCTGTTTGCCCTGCTCAGCTCCATACCCACTATACCCCTCCAATGTAGATAACCTTTGTGCATACTGCAAAAAAAAAAAAACACATGCATTTGATTACCATGAAATCATAAAATTTACCCATAAATTAAATCAAAGTAAATTAATGAAATAACCTGGGACATTGCGGTTGCAATGGCTTTAGGGATGGGCTGTGTTGTGTCCCCTACTCCGAGCCTTATCAACTTTGCATTTGGATACTTTTTCATGTGTTCCATCTCCCGCGACCCTATCTAATTTAATTTCTTAAAATTAATATATAAACTAATTAATAGGATTAAGTGGGTAAAATGATACAGTATAATTGATCACCTCAGGAAACAAGTATTGATCGCGCAGGTTCTCCAAATGTGGACTCCTTTGGAGCCTCGTACACTTGCTTCTAATTTCTGACCTGAAGGTAGCCATGGGCGCTTGTAGTACCGGTCTGATGTGGCCGAATGAAAAGCCACGTGGCGTCCACATCGTTGGAGGTTGGGAGGTAGTACTCATCATTGATTAATATAACCAATATATCAAGCTAGCTAGCTAGCTTAATATAATCAATCAAGCTAACCCTTAAATGATATCTCTGTGGGTTTTATGAGGTATTAAATTAGTACGAATTTCTGCACTCGATTTGGAGTTGCTTTTATAAGCTAGGTTGAGCCACGGTGCCGTGTGTGGATAGTTGGTCCAAAATTTCTAGAAAATTTCACCCAAAATATGACCCCTCAATTTTCTTCTACAAATAGGAGCTAGTATATATAATATGGATGCATGCATTTAGACTTTAGACCCAATAAGTACGTACACCTGGTCTGCATGCATTTTCCTACCAGCTCGGTCTGAACATGACCTCTTCCTTTTTTTCTTTTTTTACTTTTCTTTTTTCCTTTTTATATAATATATTAGAGGGAAATGCATACATTAAGCTGTCCCTGTTACTTAATTATTTGCATTTAACCTAAATTATACATGGAGATATGATAGCTTGCATATAGGTAATATTTAGGATTCATGTTTCCGTTTCGTTTGATTTGTTTTTAAGTAGTTTTAGTTAGTTTCTTTAAGTTATTAGGGTGTCTAGGAGTTTAGGATTTACACTTGTTCTATGTTGTTTTAAATGTCTTAAAGTGAATAAGTGTTAAAGGAATGGAAACCGGGGAAAAGAACGCTTGAATTCTGGTCATCCATTGGAGTTATTTGTTTGACACCTCTGTCTTGTAAGGGTTCATTCGGGAGCTATAGTAGTCTGACGAAGTTGATTTTGGTATCATTTGAAAGCTAATTCAAAGGGCTACAATTCATGTTTTACTCCGAGTCCAAATTCCAACTCGAAGAGAGTTAAAATAGCCCTCGAAGTGTCACCTGAATCTTGAACCGAGGGAAATGACGCGAGCTGCTGGAGAGGATTTACACTGGAAGTGGGCACCGCCAAAAGGCAGCGGACGCCGCCTTTTACTGGGCCGAGAATTCAGTCTGCAAGAAGCTTATTATCATACTATTATTATATTGGGCTTATATCCTACGGGATTGATGTTGTTTAGACATAGTTTCCTTCTTTATATTACGGTTTTTTGGAAGAAGGAACTCTCATTCTCATTCTCATACTTTTCATTCTAAGTTTTTCATATCCTCTCTATGGAGAACTAAGCCTCTTTGCTTAGTCAGACAATTGAAGCATCGTTTTGAATAAAGTTGTGAGATTTCTAATTCTTTATCTATTGTATGAATTTAATTTTCTCTTGCTTGAATTTCTATGATTTATTTCAACAGTTTCTAGCCTGATTAACTAGGGTTTATTTTTATTGAATCTATTGTTAGATCTAGAGAGTTACTGGTTGAGCTTCTAGATTGAAGTAGCAACTACATCGCACTAGTATCTGGTTGTGTTAGTCTTTTGCAGAAGAGATTTGAAGAAGAAGAAGAAAGGGGTGTAATATCAATTCGATCGTTTTTCTAAAACTATTTCTTTTTTTTTAAGATTAGAAGGTAAAAGGATGTCATTTTGAAAAAAAATTAAATAAAGGGTGAAATGATTGCCAAATTGTTTTAAAAAAATTAAAGCCAAAGTCATCTTCAACCTTTCGTTTGTGTGCAATCTCATCGACCCTAAACTTGGAACCTCCCTCCCTGGAGCTCGTCCATTCGTTGGGTGATCCTTTGCTCTCACGAAGGGGCGCCAGTCACGTTCAAACTCTACTCTTCGATAGTATATACATTTCTCCAACGAAAAGAGGGGGCGACTGTGCCCTTGCCCCCTCGCTCCGCCTCTGCCTAGCTCCATGCGAAATTGATCAAAGGGTTCGTGATTTAAAGCTTTTGTGAATATGTTAGCACATTGATCACGTCTCCTAAAAAACTCCATATATAGACACACCACCATCCTCTTCTTGATCATGCACATTCGAATCATTAGCAATGTCCTCGACATATCCTCTAAGATTAGCAATCCTCCACAAGTTTGTGACTTTCTAAGGTTGGCAACCTTCAAAATCATTTATTTCCCTTGATCACTTCTCGTGTTTTCTTTCACTTTAACACAACTCTTAGGTTTTTCTTCATGTCATTAGCTTAGCATACCCCTTGAGTTTAGAATGTTTCATGAGTTTAGCAACTCTCACGAATTCAACAACCTTCTTGAACTTTTTCCTCTTCCAAATTCATTGAGTTTGATCACTTACACTCAAGTCTTTATCAATGAGAATTTTTCTCAACAATTGAAAGAATTCATGTTCACACATCTTTTTATACCAAAATATTCTCTTCTACTCTAATTCCCAAAGGTCAAGATACCTTTTATGTGTACAAGTGAGATGAACTTCCTTAAGTTTCTTTTCAAATATCTTGAACAAGCATATATTATTCATCAACAATGGGCAATTCCACTCACTTTAACCTATAAATAAGAGATTAGCATTTGAAAACCCAGACAAGCATTGCTTTTATGGGTTTGAGACAATAATAATTCATATTAACATCATTTCCCACATACCTTTGTCTCCAAACATAAGTAAGTTTATTAACTTTCATTCTAATAAGACAATTATGCTTAAAGTGGCCTACTTCACCGCATATCGGCCACATTGAGAGTTAGGAAACATACCTCTTCCTAATTCTTGCACTACATGGGGTCACAAATTTTGTTCTTTGATCTAGAAAACCTTTGATCACCCTTGAAAGCATAGTGTCCACACTCTTCCATTTCCCTTGATCTTGTTTGAGCTTTACCTTTAGATGTGGAGTTCGTGATCCATGTGCACTTGATTCTACTTTGGGATGTTGATGACCTTGAGTAGTCGACTTGTTTCCTCTAGCTTGTTTCACCCACGTCTTGTACATCTTGTACCCTTTAAAACAAGATAAATTAGTAGAGATGTTATGCTCAAGAGAACTTACATTTGCCTCCATGTGCTTATTGTAGTCACTAAAGCTTTACAACTTTTGTTATAACAATAAGTTGTACCTTGTCATTGACCCTTTTCCTTGTTGGTTCCTTATCAAACCTCCACTCAAAAGTTTTCTTCTCATTCTTTAGGTCAATAGAAAAGCTTAGCATTACTCAACTTTAGGATTAAAAGATCAAATTCAAGAGTTTTAATCTCGGTTCCTAGAGCACGGTTTTCCTCTTCTAACTCAATGTAAGAATCACAAACTTTTGAAGAAGAAGACAATACTGTGAGTTAGTTATAAAGCGTGTAATAGAAGTGTGTAACAGACTAGTTGACTAGTTGATATAAATAAGGGTTAGAAGGCTACAGATGTAATTTTTTGAGCTAATGAGAGTGAATGAAATGAGATTCCCCTTTCTTCTCCGTTTCTCTCTGTGTTTTTCCTGATCATGATTTCATATTGAAATCTTCTCATGGTATTAGAGCGCAAGGCTCTTGATCTTTCATTCTTCCGCATTTCTTCTTCGATTTGATTCCTCAAAATTGTTTTCCTTTACGAGCGATGGGAGATCCAGAGAATTCGGTGAGTTCCAAGTCCGATGGTGAACCTAAAACTGGAGATCCTCTATTTTTTTCTAATTCAGACATTCCTGGATCGCAATTAGTGATCAATGTCTTTAATGGAAAGAATTTCTTGAGCTGGAGCCATGGGATTCGCATGGCGCTGGGTGCGAAAAACAAGCTATGCTTTATCGATGGTTCGCTTCCGGTACCAGATCGTGGAACGATGATTTTCAATGCTGGATTAGGTGCGATTTCATGATCCGGTGCTGGATCATCAATTCAATGAATGCTAGCTATTCAGATGGATTCATGTATGTTAATTCAGCAAAGGAGCTTTGGGACGAGATCTTGGAGCGTTTTGGCCAGACAAATGGACCACTGATATTCCAGCTAAAGTGCAATCTGAGTAACATCTCGCAAGGTAATCTGTCAATTGCTGAATACTATGGTAAATTGAAGCGAGTCTGGGATGAAATTCAGAGTATTGAAGGGCTACCTGATTGTGTTTGCCGAAAGTGTACTTGTAACCTAGTTCAGAAATTGCTGGATCTTGAAAGCACGAACAAATTGATGCAGTTCTTGCTAGGACTAAATTCTGGATTCGATGGAGTTGCCAACAACATTCTGAGTATGGATCCGTTTCCTACGATCAATAAGGGGTATTATTTGGTCCAGCAAGTCGAGCAACAAAAGAAGCTTACAAGTGTGCCTGATCTGTCTAAAGAGTCCAGTGCGTTGGCTGTTAACAAGGTTAATGGCGACAAGAAGGATTTTAAAGATTTCAAGAAGGCAAAAGCAGAAGAGAAAGCCAAGAAATTCAGCACTTATTATAATACGAAAGGGCATCTGGTGGAGAATTGTTTCAAGATCGTGGGGTATCCAAATTGGTACCAGGGAAAGAAAGGCAAAGAAGGTGGTCAATCTACTGCAAATATGTCAGAGATTCAGAATACTCCTCTGGAGAACACTGAGGAAGGATCATCTTCTACTCAAGCTATTGATCCGTCTGTTGCTGCTACTTGTCAAGAGTTGATTCGCTTGCTAAAGGGCAAGGGTCCAGCCAACTCATCTTTGGGAGGATTTTCAGGTACACAATCTTCCATGGTTTTTTCTTCTTTCCAGAATGTTGATACAGTTGACTGGATAATTGACACAGGAGCATCAGATCACATGACTTGTGATGATACTTTGCTCAAAAATAGAATACAGTTAACACGGCCTATTAATGTTTGTTTACCAGATGGCACAAGTAAATTAGTTTATCAAACTGGATCTATTCAGTTGAGCAACAAAGTTTTTTTTAAAGGATGTTCTGTTAATCCCAGAGTTTAAACAGAATCTATTGTCTGTTGGCAAATTCATAGATGACAATAATATGGATGTCATCTTTGATAAGTTTTCTTGCAAATTTCAAGACCATGAAAGTGGTCAAGTGCTCTTCACTGGAAAAAGGGTTGGAGGACTGTAAAGAAGTCTGGCTGCTGGAGGTTCTGTTGGGAATTCAGTTTGTTATAAACATTTGTCTCTAGTGAATAAAAGTTGTAATGATCTTGCTCTCTTTCATGCAAGAATGCTTCTTGTTCAAAGTTGAAGCACATCTTTGATTGTAAATCTGTTGATCCGAGTACTTTTGTTTGTGATGCTTGTGTCATGGCTAAACAACATAAGCAAGTCTTTCCTAGAAGTGAGTCTATAGCTAAGCACAACTTTGAGTTGATCCATGTAGATCTTTGGGGACCATATAGGAAACCTTCTATGTCTAGTGCTAGCTATTTTTTGACTGTGGTTGATGATCATAGTAGAGGAACTTGGACTCATCTTCTGCATAGTAAACAACAAGTTTTTTCCATCCTTACTGCCTTTATTACTTATGTTGAGACTCAGTTTAATTGCAAAGTCAAAACAGTAAGGAGTGATAATGGAATGGAATTCTTGCAACATAGCTTTACTGATTTTTTGTCTAGAAAAGGTATTGTTCATAAAAAATCAGCTCCTTATTCTCCTCAACAAAATGGTCGAGTGGAAAGGAAACATCGACATCTAGTTGAGACTGCCAAAGCTTTAAGGTTTCATGCTGGTTTGCCATTGCAATTCTGGGGAGACTGTATACTTGAGGCTGCTCATCTGATCAATCTAATGCCATCTTCTATACTTGACTGGAAAACTCCATATGAGGTTCTTCATTCTAATCCTCCTGATTATGATGCTCTAAGAATAATAGGTTGTCAATGTTTTGCTATGGTACAAAAGGGTCCTCGTGATAAATTTGCTCCTAAGGCCAAGAAGTGCATTTTTCTTGGTTATCCACTTATCCTCTAGGACAAAAAGCTTTCAAAGTTTTTGATTTAGAGACAAAGCAAGTTTTTGTGAGCAGGGAAGTGGTGTTTCATGAAGGTATTTTTCCTTATAAATCTTCAAACTCTATTATTGAGTCTCCTGAAAATTCGGACTCTACTCTTACATCAAATCCTCATGTTTCCCTTCCCATTGTCTCACCAAGCACCGATTTTCCTATTTCTCACCCACCTATTGATGTACCTACATCTACTTCAGAATTTGTTCTACCTAATACATCATCAAACCATTCTGTTTTACCAATTTCTTCACCTGTCATTTCCGAGTCTGATCATAATTCTTATGGTCATACTTCACTTGAACCACATTTTTTTTCCCAACCATCCACAACCTCTTTTAATATTGAGTCTCCTGATGATTTTCCTTCTTTAAGAAGATCATCTCGGATTCATACAAAACCTCATAAATTCAAAGATTTTCATTGTCCTACTTTATCTTCTTCTGATGATGTTTCTCAATCCTTCCTTGCCACAAAACTGGGTAATTTGTCTCATTATACTCCAGATTATGTTGCTTCTTTAGCTCAAGTATTATCCATTAAAGAACCCTCCACATATTCTCAAGCTAAGAAGGATCCTTTGTGGGTTGAAGCCGTGGATAAAGAGTTGACTGCTCTAGAACAAAACCAGACCTGGTTTCTTACTTCTCTTCCTGAGGGTAAACAAGCAATCGGGTGTAAATGGGTGTTTAAGATCAAGTTTAGGCCTAATGGTTCCGTCGAAAGATACAAGGCTAGGCTAGTGGCTAAAGGGTTCAATCAAGTATATGACAAAGATTATAAAGATACTTTTTCTCATGTAGCCAAGTTTACTACAGTACGTTTATTCTTGGCTCTTGCAACTACCAAAAACTGGTCTGTGTATCAACTTGATATTAACAATGCATTTTTGCATGGTTATTTGGCTGAGGAAGTTTTTATGAGTCCACCTCCTGGTTATACTAAGGCACTTCCTGGACAAGTTTGCAAGTTAACTCGTTCATTATACGGCCTTAAACAAGCTTCCCGACAATGGAATTTGGAGTTAACAAAGCATCTTCAGAGTCTGGGATTTCAACAGTCTCATTATGATTACTCCTTATTTGTTATGAAGGTTGAGAAAGGTATTGTTGTTGCTTTAGTATACGTTGATGATCTGATATTGACAGGTGATGATGATGCTATTATTGCTTCAGTAAAAGCATCTTTGCATACTGCATTCACAATTAAAGATCTTGGCTTGATAAGGTACTTTCTGGGCTTGGAAGTGTCTCGTACAGATTCAGGGATGTTGCTTAATCAGAGGAAGTATGTTCTTGACATATTACAAGATACTAATATGTTGAATTCAAAGCCAGCTGCTTTTCCATTACCTCGTGGTCTGAGATTGTCAATTGATGATGGTGATTTGTTAAAAGAACCTGAAACATACAGAAGATTGGTTGGCCGATTGTTATATCTCAATTTGTCTCGACATGATATCTCGTATGTTGTTCAACACCTCAGTCAATTTCTGAGTGCTCCTCGATCACCTCATATGCAGGCTGCCCTTCATGTAGTAAGGTATTTACAAGGCACCATTGATTTTGGTCTTTATTATCCTTCTACATCTCAGCTTGCTCTTATTGCCTTCTGCGACGCTGATTGGGGAACATGTGTATTCAATGGAAGGTCTTTAACGGGGTATTGTGTCTTTATGGGTTCTTCCTTAGTGTCATGGAAGACAAAGAAACAAAAGACAGTTTCTAAATCTTTTGCTGAAGCAGAATACAGAGCAATGTCTAAAACAGCCAGTGAATTGGTTTGGTTGGACAGCTTAATGCACGATTTTCAGCATCCAGTTCCTCTTCCCATACCCTTATTTTGTGATAACAAAGATGCTCTTCATATAGCCTCTAACCCGGTCTTCCATGAGAGGACCAAACATTTAAAGATAGATTGTCAGTATGTTAGAGACAAATTACAAGAAGGTTTCCTTTGTACTTCACATGTAAAATCTTCTTTACAGCTAGCTGATTTGTTGACAAAGCCATTAGGTGAATTGCAACATAAGTTCTTGTGTGACAAGTTAGGCCTTGTAAGCTCACTTCCTAGTCCAACTTGAGGAGGGGGTGTGAGTTAGTTATAAAGCGTGTAACAGAAGTGTGTAACAGACTAGTTGACTAGTTGATATAAATAAGGGTTAGAAGGCTACAGATGTAATTTTTTGAGCTAATGAGAGTGAATGAAATGAGATTCCTCTTTCTTCTCCGTTTCTCTCTGTGTTTTTCATGATCATGATTTCATATTGAAATCTTCTGAAATACAACCTCCAAATTAACGACTTTTTCATACCAAACGTTGCTTTCATCAATCAAGGTAGAGATTATATCATATTTTTCCTCAAGTTTTTCATTTAGATCACAATTTTCTTTCCCGATCTTCTTAATGAGATTAATTAACTAATTTTTATATTTGTTTTTCAAATCAACAAAGAAATCAATTTAGTATTTTACTAACATCGGGTTCTATTTTGTCACCCTCAGCTATTAAACATAAGATTATTGACCCTAATTTGTCCCATCAAAGTTGGTTCCAAACTTTGCATTGGTTGAGCCTGTGTTTTGGGTGCTAGCATGGCTTGAATGTTGGACAACTTTTGAGGGGTTCCTTGACCCGCCCAATCTTTCTTCTCATCAAAGACCTTGCATGAACCTTTCCGAGTCTAAAGCTTCATCATGGCTCCGTTTATGAGAGGAACATCTTTACAACATGGCTAACCTCTTCTTCAACTTGGACCAAATTGAAGGCTTTCTCAATGTTCAATAAAATGATTGACTTATTCATCTTTCCTGCAAACAATAAGTACTAAAGTAAAATCTAGAGCCTTAGCTATGATACCAATTTTTGGATTATTAGTACTTAGAAGTCATCGAGCTTGAAACACACAATGAAAATAAACTTAACAAGAAATCTACTCAGATTCATCGGTTTTTATAGTGGAACACTTAATTAACCAACCATCTTAGTTAACTAAGCGAAAACCAAGTTCTCGCTTGGCCGGATTAAAAGTTGTAGCTTGCTTTATTGATCTCTTGAGTATATTGACAAGATCGAACAACCCAATAATTGACTAATATACCTCCTTTGTAGACCGACACTCGTTTACTCTTTGAGAAGCCTTACTCTCACTCTAAAACAATGCTAAAGCCTCTCTAAATTCTCTCTTCTCAAATACACTAAGAACACACCAAAACACTCTCTTTCAAATTATGCAATGTACGCTAGTTCTTTTTCTTCTTCTCAAAATATGAAATACTAACGCACACTTCTTACCTAATAGCCATGAAATATATAAGCTAGTACTCTATGGTTTAGAGATATATTACTTCCTAAGTTCCTATTCTTTTAAGGAAGATAATATAAATCTAAATATACAATCTTCTCTCAAAATATATCGGTGACTTCACTCATGTTTGGAACCATTAAATCCCGAAGTGATATTCTAACAATTTTTTCATTATGTCAATATTCGTATGTTCGTAACTTCTCACATGTCTAGGGCCTAAGAAAATAATCAATATCGTAAACTTACTTTTAAGTTTAAAACCATCAAAATTCTCAAACATAGATGTCTTGTCTTTCCTTATTTATGTTGATCGTTGAGTTTAGCGTTTCACTTTCCTTTAACTCGACCTGAGTGTAAGTGTTAGGATATGCGGTCATTTTCAACGGATTTATTGTCGCCTAAAAAACAAAGGGATCGACGACGCATGTGAAAGACATCTGATCTAAGTATCTAACCCATATGCACTTGATACATGCATCTATGGATTATTTTGGAGCTCATTTTATGAAATAAATTAAACAAAAGTTTTTCTCCCTCAAAAAGAAAATTGAGTAGCTATTGGGGTCATCATCAATCTTATATCAATCACGTCTGCAAAAGAGAAAACAATTTATAAAATAAATTCAAAGCCGTGATAATAAGATAAATTGTTTTTTTAGGGAAGAGATAATTTGGTAACAATATATAGTACTGTATTAGGTAGAATGAAATATGCAATCTCCAAACTTTGGCCTTTAAAGTTGGATAACAAACTTATTTTTATGTGACAACAATTGTATGGATATAAAGTTAACAATAGAAAAATGAGGATGATCATTTATTTATGTTAATGAAGAAGGATCTCATACTTATGATACTGCATAAAAAAATAATTAATCCGACCTTATACTTGTACATGTACGAACTAGATTATAGGAACTTAAATTTTGGAAAAATTGCTGATTTTGGTAGTAAAGGTTTTAAATTCGAACAAAGAAGATAAACCGTACCACTTTGAGATTTATGAGCTAGGGAATAATTTATCCCACGTTCAACATTTGAACTCATTTATTGTGGTCCATAGTCCATTAAAACAGATCGAGGAGGACGATTGCCAATATTTCCACAAATTTTCCACAAGAGAAAAACTATACTACATCCTTTTCACAATATATGTCCTTTTTATCTTAAAATCTTATTTCACAATGTAAATCTCCTTTTAATTAATTAATATTAAAACTTATCAAAAATAACATTTAATTAATGTATTTCTAGTTCCAATGTACTTATAAATACTAAAAAATGTCACACATTAAGTGATATTATATGATTTTATCTCATATTAATTTTGTACACAAAAAATAAAATCTCATCAATTTCACTTTAAACTTGTCTTAATATAGTATGTGTGAAGTTGTAAAAATCCTTAAATTGTGAAACGGATGGAGTATAATGAATGAAAATGACCCCAAATTGAAGAAATTATTAGTCCGTCTAAAAAGTAGGAGGTGGTGAACGTGGTTTTGATGCGTTTATTTCCCATCAGTGTGGTAAAGGGTCTACATCACAGAAAGGGCACGAAAGTAGCATGCAACCAAAATCATCTCTATTACCAGAAAATTATGATGGTACTCTATCTTTACTCTTTACTCTTTAGGGTGATTGATGAGAAACTTCGACATTTTTTTTTGTGAAATTTGTTGAAAATAAGTGATATCATGCAAGTAAAAAAGTGTACGGTGACCTATAATGAAATCGAACTCGAAATGACCGAATTCAAAATTGTCCGAGCCGACCCGACTCAATTAATAGGTCTAGATATGAATACTCGTATTTTTTTGGCTTGCAAGTTTACACAACATAAAACTTTTTTGCAAAAAATAAAAGATATAGATAAAACTTTTTCTTTAAATTAAAAAATGAATGAATTTATAGCAAATACTGATAGCGTATATTATTATATTGTATTTTGTATATGCTTGTAACCCTAGCTTGCATGGCAAGTTTGTAACTCTTATGTATTGGTAATCATTACAGAGGCAACCCTAAGGGGAATTCACACTCTAACATGGTATCACGAGCCTTTACCTAACCTTAAACCCCCCTCCTGCGCCGCCTCTCCTCTCCTCGGCAGCACCTTCCACCGCCGCTCTCCGTTAGCGTGCAACGCCCAACCACTCCTCCGATCCGTCCTTGAGACGTTTTGGTGCCCGCCCTCTGCGTCGTTCCCCTCGGCACCGCCATCCCTCTCTAAAACAACCTCTTTTTTTGTCGCCTCTACAATGGGTGACGAGATCGACAAGAACGCTGACGGTAACAAAACTCCCCCTGTTGTCCAACAGACGCCCCCGCCGTCGTCGTGTCTCAGGTTCAGTCTCTCAATTATGATGCTTCCGCCTCCTCCTCGTCTTCTTCCAAAAATTTATTTCACTCCGCTCTTATTGTTTCAAATATCAAAAACTTGATTCCGCTTGTCTTGGATGTCACAAATACCAAGTACAACTCTTGGGCGGAGTTGTTTCGGGTCGCTGCCAAGGCACACCGGGTCTTTGATCACATCGATCCCTCGGTGCCTCGGCCTACTGAAGTTGACGATGCTCTCTGGAATCAGTTAGACGCCGTTCTGCTACAGTGGATCTATTCCACGATCTCATCTGATCTTCTGCTGACAATTCTGGAGTCCAACTCCACTGCTATGGCTGCTTGGAAAAGATTACAGGATATTTTTCAGGATAACAAAGCTTCTCGGGCGGTCTATCTTCAGAATGAATTCTCTCGTTGTCGTCTAGAATTGTTTCCGTCTGTGTCTGCTTACTGTCAGCATCTCAAAGACATCTCTAATCAACTCTCTAATGTTGACTCTCCACTGTCACAACGTCAAATGGTTATTCAATTGATTTCGGGTCTCTCTGCCGAATTCGACAATGTTGCTAGTTTCATTCAACAACAGAATCCGCTGCTAGATTTTGCTAAAGCCCGATCGATGATCCTTCTCGAGGAGACGCGCCGCGAAAAGCGCGACGCCCCCTAGCTGCTGACTCCAAGGCGCTCGCTGCTAACGCCAACCCCCCGCCTCAAAAGCCCGAGAAAACGCTGTCGTCGCCAGCCAATACTGAAAACGGTGGGCGCGGGCATGCTTTCGGCGGTCACGACAGGGCCGCGGGCGTGACCGCGAGGGCCGCGGGCGCAACAATTCTTCGGAGCCTGTCAAGTTTCAGCGTACCCCGATCGGTTGGGTTCCTATTCCGAACCAGCAGCAACAACCTCAATGGCCCTACGACGTATGGAATCAGGCCCCATGTCCGTTCCCATCTATCCCCGGACAAGGTATACTCGGCCCCGCTCCTCGCCCTTCACAGCAGGCACACACTGTTTATTCCGACCCGAGTGGATATATGCCAACTACTGATTTGATGCAATCATTCAACACGATGACTCTATATCCGCCGGACTCGACTTGGGTGATGCACACCGGTGCGTCGTCTCACATGGCCAACCACCCAGGTATACTCTCATCCCTTACTTCTAAGAGCAATTCTTCTTCTATTATTGTCGGAAATGGTAATCACATTCCAACTGCGGGTTATGGCAATGCCCTTATTCCCACGTCAAACCAACCTTTCCACCTCAAAAATGTTCTTATAGCCCCAAACCTAATTAAAAACCTTGTTTCTGTTCGTAAGTTTACAACTGATAACAATGTCTCTGTGGAATTTGACCCTAATGGTTTTAGTGTGAAGGATCTTCAAACTAGCAATCCTCAAATGAGATGTAATAGATCCGGCGAGCTTTATCGCATAACCTCCTCCAGTCCTATCTCCCTTTTCGTTGAGTCGTCATCTACCTTGCACGCTCGTTGTGGTCACCCGGGCGCACCCATTTTTAACTTACTTAGGAAATCTGTCTTGTCTAGTTGCAATAAAATGTATGACTCCTCACTTTGTCGCTCTTGTCAACTTGGGAAGCATACTCGTTTACCTTTTGTTTCGTCTAAGACCATTTATGTTGCTCCTTTTCATTTAATTCACAGTGATGTATGGATCTCTCCTATTGTTAGTTCTAATGGTCACAAATATTTCCTTGTATTTCTTGATGATTATTCGCATTTTGTATGGGTTTATCCACTTAAATTCAAGTCTCAAGTGTATGCTCAATTCGTTAAATTCCATCAATATGTGCGTACTCAATTTAATTGTCCCATAAAAGCCTTTCAATGTGATAACGGAAGGGAATTTGACAATCACGAGTTCCATTCATTCTTTCAAAAACACGGGATTATGTTTCGGTTTTCATGTCCTTTCACGTCCTCCCAAAATGGCAAAGCCGAACGTGTCATTAGAACTATTACCAATATGGTCCGTATGGTGCTTTTCCATGTGTCCGTTCCTGCCCGTTTTTTGCCTTTCGCGGTCACTTTATCCACTTACCTTCTCAACATTTTACCCTCT
The DNA here is from genome assembly GCA_964016875.1 of Fallopia convolvulus. Taxonomy (NCBI): domain Eukaryota; kingdom Viridiplantae; phylum Streptophyta; class Magnoliopsida; order Caryophyllales; family Polygonaceae; genus Fallopia; species Fallopia convolvulus. Next base: position 49,340,915 of record OZ024726.1, on the reverse strand, counting down.
CCTAATCTCAGCAATCTTACTCCCACCCATCTACTTTACAATTGTTCTCCCCTTTACAAGGGTTTTTGGGTGCCTATGCTTTCCAAACTTATCCTCTCAAACCTCTCACAAGCTTCAACCCCGTTCCACCCCTTGTGTCTTTTTAGGATATCCCGATAATCATAGTGGTTACTTATGTCTTGATCTTTCCTCCAACAAAATGATCATCTCTCGTCATGTCACTTTTGATGAGAGTTCCTTTCCGTTTGCTAACTGCCTTCCCCACGGTCCAGCCATGTCGAGTCATCTAACGACTCCGTTCCTCCGCTATTTTTCCCCTTTCCTTGGCTCGCCGGCTGCTACGTCCTCCGCGGTTTGCCCACCGCCCCCTCACACAGCCCCTTTGTCGGCAACCGCGAGTCACTCACCCGCACCCGCGGGTCACTCACCCGCGCCCGCGAGTCACTCCCCAGCGTATGTCGTTACCCCGCCACCATCACCAACAAACCACCATCAAATGACAACCCGCAACAAGGCCAGGATTGTTAAACCTCGCCATATATTCGACCTTCATGCCTCGGCCCCCAAACCTTCTCCTACCTTGTCTCCCATTCCTACCTCTCATAAAACTGCCTTGCTTGACCCGCATTGGAATGCTGCCATGACTGACGAATATCATGCTCTTATTAGTAATGGTACTTGGGTGTTGGTGCCCCGACCTCCCGAGGTTAATGTGGTCCGATGCATGTGGTTGTTCAAGCACAAGTTTCGTGCTGACGGTGCTCTAGAGCGGTATAAGGCTCGACCTGTTGTCAAACCGGATACTATTCGCACAGTCCTTCATTTAGTTGTTTCCCACTCTTGGCCTATTCATCAGTTGGATGTCAAGAATGCTTTTCTGCATGGTCATCTCAAGGAGACAGTGTATATGTTTCAGCTCCCTGGTTTTGTTGATCCGGCCCGTCCCAAGCATGTTTGCCTATTGCAGAAATCTCTATATGGCCTTAAACAGGCACCTCGGGCATGGTACCAGCGTTTTGCGTCTTTTTTGTATCAGGTTGGATTCACAAGCAGTCGGTGTGACTCATCTCTTTTCATTTTCTGAAGTGGCCCTGCAACGGCCTATCTGCTTGTTTACGTCGATGACATTATTCTTACAGCTTCCTCTGATTCTCTCCGTCAGGACATTATTTCTCTTTTGAGTCGTGAGTTTTCTTTGACTGATTTGGGCCCCCTGTCGTATTTTCTAGGTGTGGCCGCTACTCGCACGTCCTCGGGTTTATTCTTGTCTCAAGACAAATATGCTCGGGAGATTGTCGAACGCGCCGGCATGACATCTTGTAACCCGGCTGCCACACTTGTTGATCCTGGCACGAAGCTCACAGTTGACGTCGGCCCCCCAGTGTCCGATCCAACTCTTTATTGGAGCCTGGCGGGTGCACTACAATACCTCACATTTACTCGGCCTGATATCACTTATGCCGTTCAACAGATTTGTCTCTTTATGCATGACTCCAGGGAGCGATATTTCTCTGCTTTAAAGCGGATTATTCAATATGTTCATGGCACCTCGGCTCTTGGCATTACCATTTCACCAGCTCCGTCCCCCAGCTTGATTGCATATACTGACGCTGATTGGGCTGGTTGTCCTAACACCCGTCGGTCCACTTCTGGTTATTGTGTCTTCTTGAATGACACTTTGGTCGCTTGGTCTGCTAAACGCCAGTCTGTTGTCTCCAAATCGAGTGCTGAGGCCGAATATAGAGGGGTTGCTAATGTCGTTGCAAAGTGTTCTTGGCTTCGCAATCTTCTTATAGAGCTCCATTGTCCACTCTCTACAGCTATGTTGGTTTATATGGATAATGTTTCTGCCACATATCTGGCCAACAATCCGGTACAACATCAGCGTACCAAACATATTGAGTTGGACATTCACTTTGTTCGAGAAAAGGTTGGTTTAGGCGACATTAGAGTTCTTCATGTTCCGTCATCTTATCAGTACGCAGACATTTTCACTAAGGGTTTGATTCGCCAGTTATTTTTAGATTTTAGAGACAATCTCACTGTTCGTACAACTCCTGTTTCAACTGTGGGGATGTGATAGCGTATATTATTATATTGTATTTTGTATATGCTTTTAACTCTAGCTTGTGTGGCAAGTTTATAACTCTTATATATTGGTAATTAATACAGAGGCAACCCAAGAAAATTCACACTAACAAATACAACCATGGAGAAGCGAAAGAGTATTTAGATTAATAAGATTTTCAGAATGAAGCAATAGATTTTATGGAAAAAATGGGAGTATTATGGTCAAAAGTCTGCCATTTAAAATTCATACGGGATATTCTTGTAAAAATTTACAAACTTAAATATTGATGCAAAGTGAATATGAAAATGGAGTATGTAATTCATTCTTATGAAATTCATTGCTCTATTATGAGAAATTTTATTACTTCCCCATTATTGTATTTGTTATGAAATTCATTCTTCAATTCTAATTATTTATTTTTTATAATTGCTCTGCCTTTTACCTATTTTTTTAAACTAAAAGAAAAGTTTAATCTATACCTTTTATTTTTATAAAAATATCTCATATAGGGTATCCTTGCAAATTCAAAAAAAAATTTGGGGATTCAACTATTCATCTAAATATCTTTTTGAAATGATATTTTTTATACAATTAAGTGAAAATACAATTTGTTTTATATGATAAAAAAACTTAAGTGTTTTCTTAAGAATAATACCTGATTTAAAAACTAAATCTTAAATGAAAAATAATAATTTTTATAATTTTTTAAAAACTAAGATTATTTTTAGGATACATTATAAACTTCTCCAAAAAAAAGATACATTATAAAATTCTAAAAAAAGGATACATTATAAAATAATCGAAAAGACGACATATTTCCTGTCCAAAAAAAGCTTCAGCGGGTCAGCCGTATATGAGCTGGCCTATTTTGGCCCAGACCTAGTTGATTATGCTAAATGTTTTCTTTTACTTCCAACATTTTTTTTCTAAGGCAGGATTGGGCCACAGCCTGACAGTATCCAGAGGCCCACACATCAGTACGTGGACTTATGACCCGTTTGTTAAAAAACAACTTGTTGGGTGCTACAATTCGTGTACAAAAATCCCGGAGATCCCCTTGTTGTCCTTCCTTCGTCCCTATTTATACTCTTCTTCTCTGCTTTGACCGTTGTTTGGAACGTTTTTCCAATCCCGGAGATCTCGCCCCCGTCGTTAATGAAATAGCCGTTGGGTGTCGATTATGGGGTCCGAGATTTCCGTCCTCCTTTGATTGCTCCTTCATCGTCTCCTTCTATCGATTTGCTCGGATCAACCGTCTTGGGCTTGTGACATTCCTTTTTGGGCCAAGTTCCGGAGGGCCCAACAATACCCCCATCAAAAACCCGGGAAAATTCCCGCCTCCTCTTTCCTAGGGTTTTTGATTTCGTGTCTCGGAAGTTGTAGCAAGTCATACCACGTCCAATCAACCCCTATTTAAAGCGGTTATGATGGCTTCCAAAGACTTCAATTGTGCCTCTCGGTGTCCAGGTACGTTTTCCCTTACTTTTGCTTCTTCGTCTTCTTCTCTTCCCCCAACTATGGCGTCCTCTGATTCTTCTTCTCTCTATTGCCTTAAATCCACCCTTCCTCCTTCTCTGACATCTTCTGGTTTTCTCACCTCTTATCATCGGAGAGATAGCACTTCTGAAGATCCTCATATTTTCGCTTTTTCTTCGGGTTTTCCTTCACATGCAGAGGTGTTTCTCCCTCCCCCTGGCATTCACACGGACTTCTATGCCAACGATTGGGTGTGCTTATATGAGTATCCTTTTCGTATTGGCCACCGTTTTCCATTTTCTCCTCTAGTTGTCGATTTCTTGTCTACCCTCAATGTTTCTCCGGGGCAATTACTCCCCCAAGTTTGGAGACTTCTACTTTCCGTTGATCAATTGTGCTCTTCCCGAGGCCTTCCCTTCAAAGCTGCCGACTTTTTCCTAAATTATCGTCTTTCTAAGGGCGGTCCGGGCCGTCTAACTTTGAAAACCTTTACCAACAAATCTGACTTAGTTTTTAATGTATCAAAATCTGACCGGGGCTGGGCTGATAAGTTTTTCTTTGTGAGACTATCTTCTCTGGGGATCGATACGTCTTTCTTGAGAAGTCGTTGGCAATCAACAGGTAGTGTTTCCCTTTTGTACTCGCTGGTTTCTATTCAAATCTAACCGCCAAGTGTTTCTTGCTCAGAGTGTCTTGCTACTCCTCAACCCCGCAAAGTGTCATATCAAGTCATCTCCCGTATCGAGGCTCTCTCGTTGGAGGAAAGATCCTACCCCGATCTAGTAAAGGCGTGTCTTGCGGAGCCCGAAGAAACCGAGATGTCGAGTAAGTCTCCCTTTCTTCTACTTTATAACCCCACGTTTTCTGTTTTTCGTCAACCCCGTTTTTCTCGTGATGTCAGGTTCAAGGACCACCAGATCAACCGCTGCTTTGTCAACTCTGGAAAGAGTCGAGGCCAGGAAGAAGAGGAAAGAGGATACAACCTCTACGGCGGACACGTCCTTGATGGTATCTCTGCCTCCCAAAGTGACAAGCGACTCTCCCAAGGCCTCTTTGTCAAAGAAAAGTACATCTTCTCGCATGACGGATCTTCCCAGCACCATGATGTCCTTGGACATGGATGCGGAAAAATGCCTTAAGTCTTTGATGCCTCTACAAGTGGACTGCCTCCATGGTTCAAATCATCGATCCTCTTTTCCTGAATTTCTCGGCGAAATACTGGCGGCCCAATGGCAGGTATTCATCGGGTCCCTTTTCACTTTTGCTATCGACTGTCTGGATATCCGTTTTAATCCATACTTGTTGCCCAGGGACTTCAACTCACTCTTGCTGCTTATGACACCTTTAAAGATTATCCTGAGCAACTTGCTCAGAGCAAAGTTAGCACGCAACTTGAAAAATATAGGTTTGTCATTCTAGGACAGGAGAAGAAGGCTCTGGAGAAGAAGGTCCTTGATCTGCAAGGTGCCCTTGTGAAAGCTCTAGATGACTCCAAGGCGTGGGAGGACAAATTCAAGGAAGTATCGAAGAAGAATGCCGCTCTTGTGCAAGAGGTTGAAGATACAGCCGACTACTGGTCGCTCAGGGCACGCGTCGAGACAATTGAGGAATTTGCTGCCGGGAAACACTCCTCTTGGGATGCTACTAAGGAAAGGGAACAATTTGAGAACCTGTTTCCTGAAGAGGCTAACGCGTCAAAGAAATCCTCTCTCATCGACGACATTTCACAAGTCGCCAAGGATGTAGCCCAGATCGAAATGAACAACCAGAAGTTAGCCGAGGGCACGGGCAAAAATTGATTCCCTCTTTTTCTTTTCCTTTGATCAAACTCTCTACCCCCAGTATGTTGGGGCTTTTTGAAGACATTATATTTTGTGTGGCCGCTTGTATTAGGGCCCAGACGTAGACAGCTTTGTTCCTCGTGTTGGTTTATGGGGTTATGTTTTATTTTGATAATATTTTACTTGTTGCTATGGTCTTGGATTTGTGTTTGACTTTCTTTTGCAGGTAGGCAGGTTCGATGCTGAAGAAAGAAGGTCAGCGTGGTCGTAGGGAAGTCGATTTGTCTAGCACGTGTATTTATAATTCTAGCAATAGATTCTTCGTTGTAAAGCGCTTTTCATATTAGATGCAGGGAGAAAGAATGATGTACTTGTCAAAAATGTAAATATTTGCAATAAATTCATGAATCGTGTTACAAATGAAAGATTCCACTTGTTCTAGAATTCACGTTACACGTTCTCATCTCTTGCATCTTTTGACTAGTCGTTGTGTGCACAGCGTTGCCTAATCATAAGGCGGGGGCCCATGTTTTGGCCTGTAACGTCACAAGGCGTCCCTTGTTAGTTTTCTTGATACCGTTGTACTTGTGTATGTATGAAGATGTAATGATATAATGTAAAAGGAGAAATTTTATAAGGATTACCTTATCAAAACTCGTCGTGTTTCAAAAGTTATACAACTTCAAGTTCATTGCATTCCAGCTTCTGGGGACCGTCTTTCCCTCTTGCGACATTAGTTCGTAAGCTCCTTGCCCTACGATCTTCATGATCTGGTATGGTCCTTCCCAGTTTGCTCCCAACTTGCCAGCATTCAATTCTTGCGTATTCTGAAAGACTCTTCTTAACACCCAATCTCCTACTTGGAATACTTTGGCGTTAACGCGTTTGTTGTAACTCCGAGCTACCCCCTGCCTATATGCCGCCATCCGAATTGAAGCTTCATCTCGTAACTCGTCCACTGTATCCAAATGATGTAGTAGGTTGGACAGGTTTGACTCTTCAGTGGTGAGTTCGTATCAGACTGTAGGCAAGGTAACTTCTACTGGTAGTACGGCTTCACATCCATAGACCAAGGAAAAAGGCGTATGACCCGTTGCTGTCTTAGGGGTTGTCCGATCTGACCATAGGATAAGGGGTAATTCATCTGCCCATTTCCCTTTTGCTTCTTTGAGCCGCTTCTTCAAGTTGTTGATAATCACCTTATTACTTGCTTCTGCTTGCCCATTAGCCTGAGGGTAACGAGGCGTTGACATTATCAACTGTGTATTGTACTGCTGGCAGAATGATCTCGTCTTGTCACTGATGAACTGGGACCCGTTGTCGCATACTATGGTGGATGGTATTCCGAATCTGCTCAGAATGTTCCTCCTTATGAAGGAAATGACTTGTGTATCTTTAACTTCTTTGAAGGCTTCGGCTTCAATCCATTTGGAGAAGTAGTCAGTCATTGCTAAAATGTAAACACGTTGCCCCGAAGCTGGAGGAAGTTTTCCTACAATGTCCATCCCCCATTTCATGAATGGCCAAGGGGATGTTATAGGATGCAACAACTCAGAAGGTTGGTGGGGTATAGGTCCATGACGCTGGCACGCGTCACACTTGCGAGCAAACTCCACTGCGTCTTTGTTCATGGTAGGCCAATAGTAACTCATCCTGCTCGCCTTCTTCGCCAAGTTGCGACCCCCTGTATGGTTTCCGCATTCCCCATCGTGTATGTCTTGTAACACCTTCTGTACTTCCTCTTCCTTTACACATCGCGCGTGAACTCCTGACGACATCCACTTGAACAAAATGTTATTCTTAACAGTGAAAGTGGAAGCTTTTACCTTAAGTCGTTGTGCTTCTTCCTTGTCTTCGGGCAAAACTCCATCTTGTAACCACTTCAGATAAGGGGTTACCCATGACTTATCTTCATCAGGGCTTCGAATCTCCAACATGTCTGCCTCTTTGGTTATAGATGGTGCATCTAGATATACGAAAGGTATCTTATCGTACTCCCTTGGGTCAATTGCGGATCCGAGGTTGGCTAATGCGTCTGCTTGCGCGTTAGCGTCTCGAGGAACCTGTCTTATCTCAAAATGTTTGAAGTGCTTTACGATCTCTTGAACCTTTTCCAAGTATGCCTTCATCTTTGAATCCCTGGCTACATACGAGTTTGTAACTTGATTCATAATAAGTAACGAGTCACATATTACCTCAATTTCCTGTACATTCAGTTCTTTAGCAACAAGTAATCCCGCAATAAGCGCCTCGTATTCTGCTTCGTTGTTAGTAGCCTTGAATGTACATCGAACAGCCTGGGCTATCCTATCCCCCTGTGGTGACTTCAGGACTACCCCCAATCCTACACCAATCTGGTTCGACGCTCCGTCTGTATGCATCAACCATCTGCCGTTTCCTGCTACATGCATCACATCTTGATCTCCATTCTCTGAAGTGGTAGGACTGAAGTCAACCACAAAATCTGCCAACGCTTGAGACTTCATTGTTGTTCGGGGCTCGTAGATAATATCATAACCATTTAGGTGGATCAGCCATCTCGTTAATCGACCTGACAATTCTGGCTTTAACATGATACTTTTCATTGGGTAATTAGTTCTCACGATTATAGAATGACTTTCAAAATAAGGGCGCAATTTAATAGAAGCCATTACCAAGGACAACACTAATTTTTCTATGGGGGAGTACCTTGTTTCTGCGTCAAGCAAAGTTTTACTTACGTAATAGATGGGCAACTGGTCTCCATTTTCTTCTCGGATCAAGACTGCACTTACTGCTACTTCCGTCACGGCCAAGTACACATACAAGTTCTCACCTGATTTGGGTTTTGATAGCACCTGTGGACTAGACAAATAATTTTTCAATTCTTCAAAAGCTTTTTCATGTTCCTCGGTCCACTCGAACGACTTATTCTTTTTCAAGATGTCGTCAAACAGTTTGTTCCTGTCTGAAGACCTTGATATGAACCGGTTTAATGCGCCTACTCGTCCTGTTAGTCTCTGGACATCCTTGATGCACTTGGGCGATTGCAACTCTATTATGGCCTTGACCTGTTCTGGACTTGCCTCGATTCCCCTCTGCGTTACTATGTAGCCGAGGAATTTTCCTGACGTTACTCCAAAAGAGCACTTGGTGGGATTCAACTTCATCTTGTAGCTTCGCAGAATCTCGAACGCGTCTCTTAAGTGATTTACGTGGTCCTCCGCCTTCAGTGACTTGACTAACATGTCGTCTATGTAGACTTCCATCGTATCCCCCAGTTTTTCCTAAAACATCCTATTAACCAATCTCTAATAAGTAGCACCTGCGTTTTTTAGCCCAAAAGGCATAACCTTATAACAATAAGTTCCTTGATTGGTTACAAATGCGGTTTTCTCTTGATTGTCAGGATGCATCATTATTTGGTGATACCACTAAATGCATCCATGAAAGTCAATAATTCATGTCCTGCCGTTGCGTCTACCATTGCGTCTATATGAGGCAAAGGGAACGAATCTTTGGGACATGCTTTGTTCAAATCGGTAAAATCTACGCAAACGCGCCATTTACCATTTTTCTTTTTAACAACAACCACATTTGCAAGCCAATCAGGATATTGTACTTCTCTGATTTTTCCAGATTTAAGTAAGGATTTTACCTCATCGTTGATTACCTGATTCCGTTCGGGAGCAAACTTATGCATTTTTTGTTTTACTGGTGGCACCTTTTTATTGACATTTAGGGCGTGGGTGATTACGTCGGGATCAATGCCTATCATATCCTCGTTTGACCAGGCGAAACAATCTTTGTAGGACCGTAGAAATTCCACTATTTGCTCGCGCAAAGTTGGCTCCAGATCTGCTCCTATTTGGATTTTCTTGGATGGCTCCAAGGGATCAAGGGCTACCTCTTGGAGTTCAGGCATCTCCGACTTTGCATAGCATGTGGTCGTTCTACAGTCCTTTAATTGCTAACCCGACGCCTTCTTTTCCACACCAAGTTGTAAGTTTTTGGAGGTCGTTGCCTTCATTGTTATGGAGTAACACTCCCTTGCCAGTTTCTGTTCTCCCTTAATCTCTTGAATTCCCCATGGTGTCGGGAACTAAACACATTGGTGATAAGTGGAAGGGATAGCCCTCATCCCGTGTATCCATGGCCTGCCCAAGATGACATTAAAAGGTGAAGGGCAATCAAGTACTTGGAATTTTACCTGGTAATTAACTCCTCCTCCAACGGTAGGTAATGATATTTCTCCAAGCGTATTGCGTGATTCTCCACTGAAGCCTACCAAAGTTGTCGACTTTTTTGTGATGTCGTCCATCCCGAAACCTAAGATGTACAAGGCATCCAACATGAGCAAATTAGTAGAGCTCCCATTATCAACTAAAATTCTTTTGACAAGAAAGTTAGCTATCGTTAAAGAGATTATTAAACAATCATGGTGAACTTCCTCTTCTTCGACATCGTCGAAGGTAATTGGCATCATGGTAAGACTTGTTCGGGACGGTGCTTTTGGGCACTCTCTTCTAGTATCCCTTGCGATCCTTTTGGCTGCGGAGTAGGTTATACCACAAATCTCCGATCCCCCTGTGATGACATTGATTACTCCAGTGTGCTTCGGCGGGGGGGGTGGACTTGCTTTCTCCTTGTTGCGATCTAACTGCTCTTTCGCTTTCTCCGATATTAATTCTCTGAGATGCCCCCTTCGTAGCAATTCGCTTACTTCTTTCCGCAACGCGATACACTCATCGGTCCGGTGCCCATGATCAAAATGGAAATCGCACCACCTGGATTTGTCTTTCTGATGTGCTGGCACGTTACTCTTTCGAGGCCATTTAACAGTGTCTCCCATGGTGTTGAGGGTTCGGACCACTTCGGTTGCATCCACGCGAATATTGTAGTGAGAGAGTTTCGGAGGCAGCCTGGGATTTTCATATCTGTCAACTTGTCTAAACATCGTTGTATTAACGGTAGTCTTGCCATGAGGTGCAGTTGGGTACGGAGTGTATTGTATCTCGTCTTCCCTATCTCCGATCAGGTCGATGAGGACTCACTGCTTTCTCAGCGAAGAGGTCGTCTTCCTCTAATCGGACATGGGCTAAAGCTTTTACCTGCACTTCATCAAAGTTCGAGCAAGGATACTTGGTTAGTTCACGATATAACTCGGGATTACATATGGATATACCCCTTCGAAACGCCTCTACTTCCGTAGCGGCATCACATCCTTCAATGGTCACCAATTCCTCATTGTAGCGGTTGAGGAAAGCTTTCAGAGATTCTCCCGGTTTTTGGACCAAACGGTATAGATCACTGGACTGCTTTTTGGTGTGTCGACTGCTTGCAAACCTAATCCTGAATTTGTCAATTAACTCGGCAAAAGATGAGATACTTCCAAGAGGTAAGTGCGAATGCCAATTGAGAGCGGGCCTAGACAACGTGTTCCCAAACCATCGGCACATGACAATCTCTTTCATATCGAAAGGGACTGTACTAGTATTCATAGTCTGCTTGAATGCAGCAATGTGTTGATCGGGATCTGTTACCCCTTCGTACTTAGGTACGTCGGGGACATGATATTTTCGGGAGATATCCACCCTTGTGATAGCGGGCACGAAGGGAGAATCGGTATAACCGTCTCTCCTTTCCATTGCTATTGGTTGGGGTGCCTCTGGGACCTGAGTAATTCGGTCCTCCAACGCTCGAAGGCGTTCCCGTAATTGGGAAACCTCGGTATCTTCCCGTATCGCCCTTAATGAATTACCATTTATCTGATACCCGGTTACTGGCCTGACGACATCGGGTGTTACGAGATTTAGATCATCCATGTCTAACCGTCTGGCGACTCCTTCCACCACTTCGGTTCCACGGGGACGAGTTGGAGCCGATTGTACCTGCGATCGAAGCAAGTTGCGTTCATTAGTTAAAGTCTCAATCTGTTTTTCATATACCTCGGTGAATCTGGCATTGGCCTCCTTTTGGCTTTCTAAATCCTTCTGAAGAGCAATCATTGTTGATCGGAGCTCCATAATGACGTCGGAGTCGCCTCCTCCAGCTCCCCGTTGTTCGGAAGTACCAGGATTGCCATTCGTGTCCCCAGAGCCTTGCTCGGCTCCTTCACCATTCCCCGTTCCATCCATGTTTCCTGTACCGCCTACGTTTCCAGTTCCGTTCATGTTTTCATCGCCTTGATTGTTCGTCACTTCGTTGACCTCGTGATTGTCGAGATCCCCTACGTGGCTATATGTAGTTTGGATTCCCTCCATGTGACGGATCTGACGGTTGTTTTAGCGTGACTTCTTTCTTGGCTAGGCCCCACGGTGGGCGCCAATTGTTTTGGGCAGGATAATCGCACTAACGCGTTACCTGCTATAATGTGGGAAGTCCTAACCAAACAGAACTTGTAACGCGTTATAAACCACAATTGAATAATAAAGCAAGATAAAAGATGAGAAATGCTATAGGATAATTAGATTTATGATTGAGACTAAAGATCTCTTGCCAACGCAAATGGATGCTTAGAACAAAGTAGAATGATTAAAAAGGTTTGAGCTTTTGTGAATGGTCTTCTGTATCGATGATCCCCTTGTTGTCCTTCCTTCGTCCCTATTTATACTCTTCTTCTCTGCTTTGACCGTTGTTTGGAACGTTTTTCCAATCCCGGAGATCTCGCCCCCGTCATTAATGAAATAGCCGTTGGGTGTCGATTATGGGGTCCGAGATTTCCGTCCTCCTTTGATTGCTCCTTCATTGTCTCCTTCTATCGATTTGCTCGGATCAACCGTCTTGGGCTTGTGACATTTCTTTTTGGGCCAAGTTCCGGAGGGCCCAACAATGACCACATCCAGGGAAAGCTATTTGTGTCTATTATAGAACATAATTAAGGCCGAGTGAAACTTACATGTAAGAATATGTGGACAAGATGGAATAGGCGGAGTTGAAGTTCGGGCAAGGCGCAACCTCCAGTGAGGAAGTGCTTTTAGGAAGGGATCGAAAGTCGTAACGAGAAAGGAGAGTGTCAGGTATTTGGGGTCAATCTTGCAGAGTGACAGAGGCATTGACGAGGACATCACGCATCGGATCTAGAGAGGTTGGCAGATGTGGAGGGTGGCGTCGGGGGTTCTGTGTGGCAAGAAGGTGTCGCTCAAGCTAAGGAAATTTTTTACAGAACAATGATAAGACCGACCATCCTCTATGGGGCAGAGTGTTGGCCCACCACGAAGGCATAAGAACAGAGGCTGATGGTAGTTGAGATGAGGATGCTAAGATGGATGAGCGGGCACACGTTATTAGACAAAATCAGAAATGAAGTGATCGAAAATAGGGTGGGGTGACCAGTATAGGGGGCGAGTTGAGAAAATCGAGACTGTGCTGGTTTGGACATGTTTAGAGGCGAGGTCCTGAGGAGCCAGTTCGCAGGTGTGACAACCTGGTCTTTGGATACATACTTAGATGGAGGGGACGTACGATCGAAGAAATGTTGGAAGGATAGTATAAGGCATGATATCAGCTTGTTGGGGATTTCGACAAATCTGGCAGTATGTAGGGCGGATAGTTGGATGGAGAAGATTTGAGTGGTGGACAACCAAGCACCTGAACAGACCGTCCCACGGGGGCCCTGAGGCATCGACGTTATGTTTTAGTTCTTTGGTTATGTTCTTTTGGTTATGTCTTTGGTTTTGTTTTGTTGCATAGTTTTTTACTACTTTTGGTTGCGCTCTATCTATGTTCGACTGTCCTGTCAAGTCTGTTTGGCGCTCCCCCTCTGCGTTAAGCCAGAGATGTTCCCATCTTGATCCCCCCAGATTACCCGTAAGGAAAACTGTACTGGATCAATGTTATTGTTGTTGTTGTCATTGGATTTAATGAAAATCTTCATTGATTTTCGGCTAGAGTGGTGAATACTAACGGAAGTACAAAAACGAGTGTTTTTTCTAAAAATGTTTAAATAATGGGAAGGTAAGTGAAAAATCGGGTCAATCACGGGCAATTAAGTGTAATTTACCTTAAAAAAGAGAGGCTAAATTGCCATCATTTTGTCATAATAAAGCAAAAGACATTGCAAATTGCATGGCTCTTCGACCCTTTCAATGAAACCAAATTAGCAAAAGCTAACATGTCATGCGTGTACGTACTTAAATTACATACCTAATCTTCCTTGCATCTTTTCTTTTTGTTTGTTATAAAATGGAATACTTGATACTAACTTATATACCCTAATACATTATAAAACAGAAACCAAATTTGTGTAAAAATTTACGCCACGCGGCAAAACCTGAATAAAATAATAGATAAACTTTTTTCAACATAAAAAACTAAATAATAATTCTAGACATCTTTATCTTAACCACTTCATAAAATAGATAATGGATAAATACCATATTATATGCGTAATTTGTTTCATATAGTACGTATCACATTAAAAATAAAAAAAATTAATATACAAATATTTTAAAAAATAATTAAACAATAAACATTACTAAATAAAAAAATGAATTTATAAAGATTGAAGTTTTTAGGGTAAAATTTTAGATGTTATAAAATAGATAATGTATATGTTTATTGGTATTGATAAGCAATATTATATATTGTATCTTAAAATTATGCTGAAATATTTTTATCGGATTATTGAAAAAATATTACCGATATAAATTTCTATCTATATCTACGCTAATAAATTATAAAATAAAAATAAATGATCTATAAAATTTGCGCTATGACACTTTAAGAACCAATCACTTCTTTCAATTTTTTATTTATTTTTATTTATCTACCTAATACATTATAAAGCAGAAACCATGTCGGTTAAAAAATTTGCACCATGTGACATTACTTGAATAAAATAATGTCAACCTTTTAATAATAACTTGTATTATTCTTTTTATACATATGATTTTTTATATTATAATAACTTGATCTATCTATATGTTGATATTTTCTATATTAATTTTATACATATCTAGTAACAAAACTTAATCTATATGCTAATATTTTTATATTGATTTTATACATAATAAATTTTCTTTTATCTTTTAACAAATCTTGCACTCCAAGTATATAATTTTTTTTATCTATATGTTGATATTTTGCAATATAATAAATTATTGATAGAATATATGATATATTTTAGTATACATTGATATATCTACCTAAATTTTAATAAATTAACATTAAATTTTATTTTAATAAATCTTTTAATAAGTTATAATATCCTTGCTAGATATTCTACCATAATTAGCTTTAAGTTATAACATTATATTATTTTTGTTTTTTTTATGTTATCTTTTATACCAATCTTTATATTAATTTTCTCCATATTTAAAAATATTATTATATTCATTACAAAGTAAAAGATAAGAACTCAAATACATAACCTTAATAAATATTTTATAAAACTAATTATTTATGCATATTAATATCTTAACAAAAAATAAAAAAATATCTAAAAACATTCAATTCAAGTGAAATTAACATTTTAAATTTTTAATCAAAATATGGGGCAAGATCTCAACAGATGATGATAATAATTATTAAATATATTCAATTAAATTATGTAGTACAATCTTAAAGTTTTTTTAATAAATTACATAATTTTATTTTTATATTATATACAACTACAAGTATTTTAAAATATATATTAATATTATAAATATTTATATTTTTTGTAAAATCATCCCGTAAATTTCACGGGGCTTCAACTAGTTAGTTTAAGAAATCCGGTCCTGCCCCCAAATAATAATAATAATATTGACGCCAACAAAATGGACTCACTTCTCATTTCGGTAACCATGTGCATACTCAATTTGAACCAAACAAATGAATTGGAATCAGTCACGTAACTTCACTCACAAAAATATTCTTATTCAATCCAATACGAAAGTTTCAACTTTCAACCAAACAAATAATTATAAAAATGATGATTAAAATTAGAGGTGAGTAAAAATATTCGATCCGTCGATCTGATTCGTTGATCCAATCTAATAGAGTTTGAATTTGAATGGATAACATAAATTTCTATCCGTATATATCCAATTCGATCCGGATTTTTTTTCCGGATAATCGGATACAGATCGGGGTTTTGAGGCAACCATATATCCGATACTATATATGTTTTTGAAAAGTGCAAGTAAATATTAAGTAGCAGATGTTTTAATGAGCATATTTGTAAAATTTCATTTCATCAAATGTTCGATTCTCCTCAACCATGCAAACTTTCTCTAATAATATTTGATATATTAATTGGGCCTAAATCCAAAATAGTCAAATATTTTTCATAATGTACTGTTTGAATATCCACCACTGAATACTCGATCCAAAGTCCAAACAAATACTTTTACCAAATAACCGACCATTAACAGATCGAATACAAATCAAAATTTTAAGAAAAAATTATCAGATATTCGATTTACCGGATCGAATCAGATCAGATATACCTGTTTACTCAACCCTAATTAAAACATGACGCTTTTTAGAATTAATTGACTACTTGACCCGATCTCTATTGATGGACAGTACCCGAACCATGTGTTTTGATTCTAGATTTTACATTAAATTAATAATCGGGTTAAAATCAAGAATCAATCAATTTTGACGATTCTAAAACCACCTCCTTATCTTGAAATTTGGACCAAATGATGTCTTATAAGTTTTTTTTAGTTCATAGGAGACACTTAAATTATTATAACAGGAGGAAAATTTAAACTCATAACCTAATAAATTAATATTGAGCATCCAAACAATAAATTAGGAAGCGCTTAAGGCTCTGTTTGACGTAAGTTTGTGAAGGTTTTTGCTATTTAAAACCTATATAAATAGGTGTTCGATAAGACAAAGTTTTCTAGAAAGTGGAAGTTTTAGGAAGGTTTTGAGAAGGTTTGAAACCACAAAATAGAAACTTTGGGATAGATAGGTTTTAGGAGGTTTGTAAAAATTAATAAACCATTTTTTATTAATTAATAAAAAAAAAATTCTAATAAGTTAAAGATAAAACCTGCCCAAAAATCTTGTAATGTCAAACACTTAATTAGATTTTAGAAGGTTTTAAATAAGAAAATTTCTACCTATCCAAAAATCTCATAAAAACTTCCACCTCCTCAAAAACGTTTTTTTTACCTAGCAGAACCTTAATCCAATAATTCGAACACATCCTTAAACCCTAAAGTTGACTTGTCTAACTCTATTATTCACTAAGCAATGCTACATTAATGTAATGATTCTGGTGAATCAAGAACTCTATGGAGACATATGCAAGATTCATAGTTTGTTGTAGAATATTCCAACTTAGTGACTAAGCATAATACAAATAAGAGATGTTATTTAACCACCATATAAATCAACTTAACTTTGTGATCCCCTCCAAATTGAATTACATACTAAACTAAGCAAAGGCTTTTGCCACCTCTTCAGGGGCTTGTTTGCTTTTCATAATTAGGTTTCCCATCCTGTTTTTTTATGCCTACTTTATGTTAAAAAAATATTTTATTTTATGATAATTTAATGGGCAAATGCTGATCCAACATCACACTTGTTGTTCATTGGAAAGATGGTATCAAAACAATAAAAAAAAGTAAGCAAAGGACAGAAAAAGCAGTGGATAAAATGACTAAAGAAAGAACCACTTACAAAAAAGCAAACCTCATATAATTGGAGCCACACTATTTCTTCTTTAATTCTTCTTCTAATAAAATTATTTATGATCTATCTGATTAATTAGTTTCACGTGCACTTCTCAATTCGCAAGGACAGAATAAAATTCAGATTTGTTTTAGGTTTGGCCTCATAATCTAAAATTTCTCGATTTAAGGGAGTTAAATTTCACATTTTTCAAGTTTTGGATTATGTGCTTCAAAGATGAAAGTTCAATTATTTCGAGATGGTATTTTATTTTATTTTTTTTGGTCGAAACGAGATGGTATTTTATAAGTGAAACTGTTTTGTGCTCTAGTCATCCATAAGTAATTAAAGATATTTTTTTGTGCTCTAGTCGCTCAATTCATAAGTTCAAACTTCACACCTGTTGATAGTGTAATGACTTGCAATTTGTGTCAATTCATGACCTTACACAAAAAAGAGAGCCCCAACATATATTGTATATATGTACAACTTTATTTGATAATTAACTTGTATATAGGAACATGATCGATCGTTATCGCTCACGGAATAACGGGTAAATATCAGTTCCTAGTAGTATAGCCCGGGCCAAACACGTGACTTTATAAGTAATGTGTCTATGCTTATTTCATCATTTGATACGACCTTACAAATTATATAACATGCATATATTTAGAGAATAGACAATTAAAAAAATGTCAAAGTTATATGACTTATGAGTTAAGTAAACTAGCTAGTTTGTTTTTGAAAACCTAGGCAGTGAAAAATGGTGTATTTAGTATCAACGTAATAAAAAGAGCTTTCAAAATCACGATAAGGGTGAACTAAAAGACGTAATGAGATTATTTCAAAAAAAAAATTGAAACTCTACAAAAACAATGATAGAGGAGGAACCCTCACATGTTAAGAATTAGGAGGCCATCCCTACAGAGAGCGTCCTAGAGCATCCTTTCGGATGAGAACTGAAAGTTCTTTGTGATTTAGGATGGAGACCAAAGATAAGTTGTGACCTAACTTATCCATTTTACCGGCCACAACATTACAAATTCTACCAACATGGTTGATACGGATACTATCAAACCACGCAAACGAATCTGAGATATCCGACACCACAATATCAGAATCCCATGGGCATTGTCCCTGCTTTCGAATAGCATTTATGATTGTCAGGTTATCCTCTATATTTCCAAATTTTTTATTCTCATGCATGTCTTTAGCACGTGTTATTCCTTCTTAGAGCCAGTGCTTCCAGTTTATCCACCTAAACTCGCTCGTATTTTATTGTCGTGGTATCAATGACCTCTACATTGGGTCCTCAAATTACAATACCGAAGTCGCATATCCATTCTGCATCCATTTTGCATTTTAGACCCATCAAAATTGAGTTTACAAAATCCTATAGGTAGTTTTTTCCCAAGTCATTTGTTTCTATTTACGGCCTTCCTTGTTTGTATTCTTTGTCTTAGGATCGTCTTTGCACCATTGTTTTGTTCTTTCCCAAGCTAGGATTTGCATTTTGATATAGGGTCAAATCCGGAATGAAATCATTTTGAATATGTTAAAAAATGAGTTTGTTTCGTTGGTGCCAAATTCCCCACCAACATACAGTAAAACTTCTATAAATTAATAGGGTTGGGAACATGATATTTTATTATTTTATAAAGATATTAATTAACCCATAAATTAATGTTTATTAATTTAAAGAGATTTTTTGTAATAAGAGCTTTCAAAATACACTACCATAGAAGATTTTATTGTAGGATTTGAGAAGGATATGAGTTGGGACAATCTGATCTATGTAAGATTAATATTTTGGTTGCTATCAATCTTGTAGTCTCGGCTTTGATAGTTAATGTTGAGTAAGAGGCAATAGCAAATTGTTTTAGACACGGAGGAATTCGTTCATGAAATGAAGTCTCAAGGAATTATAGTTGACATTACAAAATTTGTTTTTAAAACAACGCTAAAAATGTTGGATCCAATAAGAAAAGTTAGAGATGAGCTTCAAATGTCTCTAAGAAAAAACCAACAACACTACAATCATATTTCTTTAGATTTTCTTAGTTATGACTATGTGACTTTATATAATTATTAATTTATGATATTAATGGGACATTATTTTTGTATGGTGGTTTTTTGAAAATTTATTATCTTATTATCTTATCGAAATTTGTTAAATTTTGCATTGGCCCAAGTCGGGACCGGAGAAAAATATTAATTTAAAGAGTTTATTAATTTACCGAGTATTAATTTAGGGAGGTTTTACTGTACTACTAATTCAATGAAATTTTTAGCATTTACTTGTTATCTTATTTCACTAATAATTTGTCGTGGTGACTTATTTCTTATATCTAGTTGATGTAGGATTTGTTTACTTTTAGGGTTAATTTTGTGAAAAATTGTATGTGTGTACGGACATTTAACGAGTAGGTGACCAATGTCCTCAAAAGTGTTGTGGCATATGAAACATCACCCAGGATTCGGAACATGGTTCGCTTGAAGTCGTGACTTGGTAGGTAGTCCATTGTAATCTATTTTCCGCATAAAGTTTTTGACTTTTGAAAACGTATCAAGTTTCCATATCCATTTGTTTATGTTTCGATTGTGGTTGCTTATGTTTGTTATGTGGTATATGGCGGAATTAGTGGAGAACCACTCGTTTTTACTTGGTGCCCAATACAGTCGATCATTGGTGTCATTATTTGGGATAAATATTTCGGCAATTTTATCTACGAATTGTTAAGGTAGTTGTTGCCAAAGAGCAGACATGTTCCATTTTTTTTATCATCTAGTAAGAAATCGACGACTTTGTTCTCCAAATTGGTCATGTTTGTATTTTTTGCTTAGCTTTTAGCGATTCTAGCATAACCCACTTGTCATATCAGAAGTTTATGGTTTTTCCGTCACCCACCTGCTAGATAAGGCCTTCCTCAAATGATGGTTTTAGCTTTATCAAGTTTCACTACTGCCATGAGGTGTTAGATTTAATTCTATATGAAAAGATGTCATTGTTCCTAAGGATTTTTCCTTCATTATTTGCACCCATATACTTTGTGGTTCTACTATAATTTTCCATAACAATTTCATTTGCAGCACTTTGTTCATGTGTTTTGTTTTTCTAATTCCGAGTCCTCCATGGGTCTTGGGCTTATAAATTTTATCCCAAAGATTTACAATCCTAGTTTTTATTCCAAAAGAAATCTCTGTTTTTTTTATCTAGTTCATTATGAACACTATCTGGTAGCATGAAGCTTTGCATTAAGTAAATTGGTTTAGCTACAAGGCTAGATCGTATTAAAATTGTTCTGCCTTCTTGGGATAGGGAGTGCCTTCCATGTACTTAGTTGGTCTTTAGTTTTCCCAACTGTATCCTTAAAAATGTGCTTATTTACTACGTACACCACTAACAATCGAGCATCCCATGTATTTTTATGAACTGGAACCTTAATGGGAACCGGAACGGTTCCGGTTCCGACTTGTTTCCCGCCAGTTCCTTGGGAACCGGATCCAGGTCTAAGTGCGACGCCTATATGGAGGTTGTTGGAGGTGTCGGATCGGGAGGAGCTATTTTCGGGCTCGGCTCCACCGTGACAGATTAATATGGTGATCAGTTGAGAGTGCCCTGAAGACAAGCCCCCCCGGATAGAGGAGAGCTAATAGAAGAATGTCTCCTTGCGTTTCGAAGTAGCCCAACTTCGAGAGAACCAAACAGCGCAGGCTGCCTAGATTGAAGTCATGCATCGATTTATGAAAGAGATGAGGGCAAATCGAACACCAACGTCCACGTCTGTTGCGCCTATGCCACCTTGTAACGATGTAAACAGGAGGAATTAGTTTAGAATTTTTTTTGTAAATATTTGTATAATTATATTTTGTAAGTATTTTTTTGAATTTTTTGTAAATATTTTAATTAATTAGAATTTTAATATATTTATTAAATTTAATTTTGTATTTATAAATTAATTTAAATAAATAAATAAAATAATGTTAAAATTAAAAATCAGATTGCCACTAAATTAGCTACTAAATTATAATAGCTAAAAGCGATCTAAATCTACCCTAATACATTATAAAGCGGAACCCAAGTCTGTTGTAAAATTTGCGCCACATGGCATTTTTGAATAAATTAATGTAATATTATATTTTAATAAATTCTGTAACAACTTATAGTATTCTTGCTATATATATTAAATAGATAACATGTTTTTATGTATATAATTTTCTATCTATGGATTATGTATTAGTTTACTACAATAGATAACATATTTATATAATTTTCATATACATAAATTCCTATGAGATGATATTTTCCATATTAATTTGATATTTTTATTTCTTAACAAGATTTAGGGTCTTAATATTTTTTGTTATCTTTTAACAAGGCTTGAGTTCCAAGTATAAAATTTATATCTGTATAATGATATAATTTTAAATAATAAATATTGTTATGTTGATATATTTTTATTTTGAGAAAAAGATATAATTTTATATGTTGATGACTAATATCTATAACTATATATTAAAGCTATACCTTTTCGAGCCACCAGTACGATTCTGGCCACACCTCATATTTAAAAATTTAATCTTTATTTCTATTATTATAACTTTTTTCTATTAATTTTTTAACTATTTAAATTTATCTCTAACATCAAACAAATATCTACTTAGTATAAAAATATATTTTGAAAGTTTCCTTATAGAAGTATTTAAAATTAAAGATAAAATATTCTAAATATTTTAAAATAACTTATATAAATCTTTTAGCATATATCTTTTGACGAATTTATTTATATATGTATATATATATTGACTTTATTTTATAATAAAAAATTAATAATAAATATTTATAATGTTTAAAATTATTAAAAATAGATAATAAAATATTTAATAGATATATTGAAATATTTGATAATCTCTAAATTTACGTACATGGTAAGTAATAAAATATCAATAATATAATATTTAATCTTATCTAAAATTTACTTAGTCGAACCACAAAATGCGTTTGATCCCATCTTAAATTGAATTAATTAAATTTTAAATATTTTATATGATTAAATTATCTTTATCTTTCATTTTTATTATATCTTATTTATTAAGTTAAATATTTTTAAATAAAATTCTTATCTTTTCTATATTTGAATATATAAATTTTTTTCAATCATATTTTATCTTTTTTTAATTGAATATCTATGAAATATCATCAAGGAAAAAGAGAAATGTAATTATTTTATATTAATGATATATCTTTATTCTCAACATTAAATTTTATCATTTATATTGATTAAAAAATTATACGTTATACAAACAATAAATTACTTATATTAAATTTTATGTTAATATTTTTATTTATTAGTATCTTATTTATAATGTCTATAAAATATCGAATCGTAGTCGTACATGGTACGACGGATATAACTAACTTTTTTTTTATAGTGTAAATATGAAAATCTCCAAATTAAAAAGCATTTAGAGTTTAAGCAAATATTGTTTAAAGATACTTTAGTTTTTATTTCTCATTTTGAAGAAACAACTTTTTTTTGGTCGAGAATTTTTTTTGGTAGAATTTTGGTCGAGAATTTCGAAGAAACAACTTAAACTTTCTTTTCGATTGGGAAAGTTAAAAAGTTGTAAAACGCCCTATTTGACCCAAAAAAAAAAACTTGTAAAACGCCCTACGGTAGATCGAACTGTGCATGGTTAGACGACTTTAATTTAGAATACTTGTCGATCGGTTATAGGCTTAATAGTTTTGACTTTTCAATTTGGTTTTTTTTTTTGGTCAAAACAATTTGGGTTCTTTATGAATGAATATAGAGTTGCATATTTGCCCCCCGGACATGATTCAAGTGAGGACCACCCTTGTGGTACATTCAAAGCTTAAAATGAGGATTAATTTCAACCATTAGATTTACCCTCTATTATGTATTCAATGGTCAAGATTTTTTTAAATTTTTTTAAATTTTTTATTTTTTTTTATTTTTTATTTTTTTTATTTTTTTTTATTTTTTTTTATTTTTTTAGTTTTGCGAAAATTGAATTATTTTAAAAATGAACTCAAAGCACATAAAAATTGAACTTATCATAGATAAAAAATGAACTCGCAGAATATAAAAATTGAACACATACAATATTGAAAATTGAACTCCTAATATAAAAAAATTGAACTTCTAGTGTATAAAAATGAACTCGTAGTATATAAAAATTGAACTGTCATATTTAACGTTTTTAAACCCGTTTTTCAAAAATTTTATTTTTTTATTTTTTTATTTATTCTATTTTTTTAGTTTTGTGAAAATCGAATTATTTTAAAAATGAACTAAAAGCACATAAAAATTGAACTTATCATAGATAAAAAATGAACTCGTAGAATATAAAATTGAACTCAACAATATTGAAAATTGAACTCCTAACATAAAAAAATTGAACTTCTACTGTATAAAAATGAACTCGTAGTATATAAAAATTGAATTGTCATATTTAACATTTTTAAAGCCTTTTTTTTTTTTAAAAATCTATTTTTTTTTTTTATTTTATTTATTTATTTTTGCTATTTTTTTAGTTTTGTGAAAATCGAATTATTTTAAAAATGAACTCAAAACACATAAAAATTGAACTTATCATAGATAAAAAATGAACTCGTAGAATATAAAAATTGAACTCACACAATAATGAAAATTGAACACCTAACATAAAAAGTTGAACTTCTAGTGTATAAAAATGAACTCGTAGTATACAAAAATTGAACTGTCATATTTATCGGTTTTAAAGCTTTTTTTCAAATTTTTTCATTTTTTTATTTTTTCATTTTTTTCATTTTTTTTTCATTTTTTTTATTTGCTATTTTTTTAGTTTTGCGAAAATCGAATTATTTTAAAAATGAACTCAAAGCACATAAAAATTGAACTTATCATAGATAAAAAATGAACTCGTAGAATATAAAAATTGAACTCATACAATATTGAAAAATTGAACTCCTAACATAAAAAAATTGAACTTCTAGTATATAAAATTGAACTCGTAGTATATAAAAATTGAACTGTCATATTTAATATTTTTAAAGTTTTTTTTAACAAAGAATATAATATAAAAAATATGAAAAAAATTTCGAAAAAAAAAAAAAAAAAAATTCTTAACCATCCATTATATAGAGTGATGATGTAAATCTACTAGTTAAGATTAGTCCTCACTTTAAGCCAAAGGTCTCACCACAAGGGTGGGTCTCACTTGAACCAAAACTTTGTCCCCCCACCCAAAAAAAAAAAAAGATGTTGCACGTTTTGTTAATTAATTAACTGGTACATGTGATCGAAATGCATCATGATTTAGTACTGCATCCCACCTTTTATTAACCGCCCAATAACAAGAGTTAATTTATCCCAATTACCTTCATTAAAGTCAACTTTCATTTAACAGATCATCTATTAAAAGAACCTTTACTTTTATGGAACCAACCTAAAACGCCTAAAATATTTTATTAGTAGTGAAGTACGGCTAATCTTACCTCCAGCGATCACTGATCATCACTAATTAAATTTTAACCCAAGTGGTTACACTTATTAAATACGGAGTAAAGACTAAAGTAATTTACTTTTCCTTGCTAATTAAAGTATTGTGTTATTATTACTGTGGAGTATTTTTTTAGCTGAAGTAATTAATTAATCACACTTTCCTCTATTGAAGTCTCAACGATTCTTTGTACGTAGTAGCAAAATATACCGATCGACCTTTGAAGTTTGAAGTAATTGCAGGCGCTACCCTAAAGTATTTAAATTTCACCAAATGAATGTCCCAACTTTTTGGGTATGATTCACAGTACAGTACCATAGTTTTCAATTAATTTTATCTTATGTTTGAAACTACTTAAAAACAAATAAATTTGCACAGTACACTACCATATTTTTTAGTTGGCATGTTATTTTGTAAGACGACACACCATATACATTGTCTACAAGACTACAACAAATCTGAATGGTGGTGTTATTTAGTGAAATCTAAGTAGTATAATTACGTCCGATCAAAAAAATAAAAGTTTAATTACGGTAGCTTCGCTAACTACCCCAAAGATTGTATCGTAAAAAGACAAACGTAACTCATGTATTTAATTTGATGCCCTCATGCATCTTAGGTTGCATTCGGGGTTAACTTGTGTTTTAAAATGTACAATTACATAATTTACGCTTGTTGGTACCTTTATGTGATAACTTAGGCTTCGTTCGGACATAAGCGTCTTCCAGCGGGAGG
The DNA here is from genome assembly GCA_964016875.1 of Fallopia convolvulus. Classification (NCBI taxonomy): domain Eukaryota; kingdom Viridiplantae; phylum Streptophyta; class Magnoliopsida; order Caryophyllales; family Polygonaceae; genus Fallopia; species Fallopia convolvulus. Next base: position 49,315,757 of record OZ024726.1, on the reverse strand, counting down.
GGGAGCGGGACGCAGCGGGAGTAGGACGCGGCAGTGTTCGGCTGTAAATGGCTGAACTAGCGGTAGTGGGGAAAGCTAGCGGGAGGACGCTAGTTTTCGCCCCCTCCTCCCCCCAGCTTCTTCCGAGGACGCTAGCTTTTTCCCCCTTTCAATACCCTCGATACCCCTCCAATATCCCCCCCAAAAAAAACCATTCCCAAAAACCTAGCTAGCTCGAGCTCTCTTCTCCAGCGGCGATTTGGCGACAACTCGGGCGATATTCGGGGACAGCTCGTAGAGGCGAATTCGCCAGCGGCTTTTTTGAAGCTCGAGCTATCCCAAAGATCGACAGGAGGTAATGCTCGATTCCGAAACTAATTGAGCTTTGTTAGGGATTTGAATTTGTGTATAATCCTATGTTTCGTGAGCTTTTGTGAGCTGTGTATAATCGATTGATGCTTTGGTGATCCCACCTTGTTTCAATGATTCTAGGTATTAGTTTCTAGGTATTAGTTTAATTAGAATCTGATTTGGAGCTTCACAAAACAATAAAATGGTTCTTGTTTGAATACTCCACTGAACAATAAAATGGTTCTTGTTTGAATATTTGTCATCATAAAAAGAAGCTAAAAATACCAGCTTATAAAGTTGATATTTCCAAGCTCCAACATTGAGCAAGGCTTTTCTGGTATGTTTTCTTGACCTGAAATATCCGTTAGTGTTGCTGCTTATAAAGTTCATTTGCTTAGAGTTCCTGGCCATGAAGTGCTAAAATGACACTTTAGAAACACTCTGGCTTTATCATGTATTTTGGGTCTTCAAATGAAATCGGTTGTGCATGTAGTTAAGACGTTTGCATTCTTGAAGTTGGGCATGTTGCTGAAGCAGGCTTTTCAAGTCTGAATATTGCAATATTATATGTATGACATATTGCTTCCACTTTGTTTACTCCTTTCTAAAATCGTGTGTCAACTATGGTTTCTTTATTATGCCACCTAATTGTTGTGCTGTGTGATGGTAATAGTTTATAGTACTTACTTGCTCTTCCAGGTATATGTAATATGACTAGGCAGAACTACTAGTAAGTAGTTATCAGACATGGATTTATTTGAGATTCTGGGAAAAATCACAGTGAAATCCATTAACATTCAAAACTGTTAATGAACAAACAGACATTAGGATATTCTCATTCGTTTTCCATGTGTAATAAGAACAACTTGGCAGTTGGCACACAATCATGTAAGATGGGAGGAGGATAGATTATAGTTCTAATAGTAATGAATTACATGAATGTCAATCAACATTTAAGGAGGATAGATTATAGTTCTAACAATGTCATTCATATTTTATATTGCTTTCTGTTTCACATCACTCATTTAGCAACAGTTACAACTCCATTTTGATAAATCCTAGATTGCATAGGGATTGTGCACAACAATGGTGTCCCAGGTTTCATGGAGTGAAGAAGGTGATAGTGTGGCGTTCGCTGATGACCAATTCTATAATGAAGAGGTAAATTCATCATGTATAGTTGTCAACCACATTTTGAGCAGATATTTCTTGTTGAAATCTGTGTTGTTAATCAATTGATGTTCAAGTGCAATTCTGTTGTTTTTGTTCTATGCAGTTCAATTCTGATGATGAGGAGGAACAACTACTGCACCGGGAATCATGCATAAAACCATGCTGCAAAGGTCTACAAGAACTCGCACAGCGTCATAAGGAGCGAGTTGATGCCGCAGAGAGGTACGTGGCGTTGTTGGAAAGGAGCCTCCAGGCACAGGTTCACAAGACTGATGAGTAGGTTGAACTCATTGAAGAGTTGTCAACTTGTACAGTCGAGCGTGCCTTGGAGCGTGACAAGGCAATCGAAGTTGTTAACCGTTGGAAAATGTGCAGCATTGCCCTCACGTTCATGTGCCTGGTGTTTCTCATTTATCCATACAATCCCTTTCCATTAGTTGTATGTATCATGTTAAGTTTCTTTGGATTTTAGGTGTAATTGAGTAATTTTTGTTTAGGATTGAAGACTCGGTGTTTGTGAAGTTTTTATCCTTTTGGAAGTTGTAATGAATATTGCAATGCATGGTTTGATGTCGATTGTTAGGATTTCCTCAACTGTTGTGGTTGGCCTGTTCCAAGAAATAGGGTTGTTGTGTTGATGATGAAGCTAATAAAAACTATGTGACATGGAAACAAGAAACAAAAACCAAATGCTCACGGGAATACAATTGGTTTCCCAATTTTTACACTAGAAAACATAGGCAGGAAAAAGCTAATTTCTTGTTATAATTTTCTAGTTGACATAATGTAGCTCAATCTTTTTCATCATGAACATACCCTCAATGTAAGATACATAATCTCCACTTATTATATTACCATAGTTGACATAATGTAGCTCAATCTTTTATGTCCCCTTATAACTAGAATCAATGGCTCCAATTTATTGAAGATCATATCTTTTACATTATGTACATTATATTCAATTATAATATAATACTTATAAGGTATATTATATTCAATTCTCATATGGTAACATATAATACTTTATATGGTATAATATACTCAATTCTAATATGTGACCTTTTGATTATTATATTAATATTTTCCCCCTTTAAATACAACCTCTGAAGGCCCTTCTCTTCATCACTCGAGCTGATAAAAACAAAGACCCTCTCCTTGGATCTTATTCTGACATTATCTAAGGTATGCTCTTCATCACTCGAATGCTCTCTTTTTTTCCATGATGCATATAAGCTCGGTTGTTCTTGTATAAGTTGATGTTTATAGCTCGGTTGAGATCTGTTTATTGTCGAGTTCATGCTTGGATTCAAACTTGAAAGGCTATAGCATGCTTAAAATCATGTATAAGGGACTATTTTTCATTTTTTTAAAGGGATGACCCTAATTATTTTAGACTATAGTTCGGTTGGGATGCTCTTAGTTCATGCTGTTTTTGTTAGTAGGGTTATTGAATTTGTTGTCCAAATGTCTTGAACATGTGGCGGAGAACTTCGTTTGGACCGTGGATTACAACAAGATCTTCCTCCAGATCGCCCTCCCTGCCATAAGGAGGGAGAGAATGCAACCACATCAAATGATTCATTTTTGGGAGTTGGTGAATCTATTCGAGAATGCAACCGGGCATAGAAGGCCCAACATCGAGCTGAAGTTTAGGCTTGACTTCCATCAGACCCAGTGGCGTGCATGGATCCGGTTCAAGGAACTTGGTGGTCATGATCACTGGGATTTGACGACGGGGAAGATCATCGGTGATGCAACTTGGTGGAAGTCCATGATCGAGGTTTGTTTTCATATCCATTATGTGTTTCATTTGAGGTACATAATTTTATACTTAAATAACTCTTAACTCTACGTTGTGTGGATTGCAGCAATGCCCTCGCGTCAGGCGGTTCCGGACTAAGGGGGTTGACCCGGAGCTAAGCCTACTCTGGGAGCAATGCTTTGGGGTGCAAGACAACGACCCGGGTGAGGTTGACAACGATGATGAAGCGCCAGACAACGATGATGACAACGACGATGAAGCGCCTCTAGAGAGCGTGGCGTCGGGGGCTGGACCCAGCGTGCGTCGTGGGGATTCTTCGGCTTAGGTATTGCTTAATATGCATAATATGTGCAAGAAATGCCTCTTTACTGCTTTATTTTCATGAACTCGTTTTGCCAAGGTTGTCTTCCCTATACAAGGGAGAGTTTGATTATAAACACACACACACACAAGATTTGATAATGCCACTTTGAGACTGTTTTTAGGAACAGTCCAGTCCAAATATGTGCTTGATGTGTTATTTTTTAGGCACTTTGAGACTGTTTTGAGGCATGCAAATTTCCTGCATTCTCACTGGCCTTCACTGCTGCCGAGCAGTGTTGGGAACAGTCCAGTGCAGTCGTTGTTGGAAGTCACATGGCTGTAGTCCAAAGCTCTTTATGGGGGGGGGGGGGGGGACAACCATGCATTTACCCTTTGAGACTGCTGCCTAGCTCAGTCCAAAGCTTGCCGAAGGGTGTTGGAATTTGGGTTTACCTCTGCTGCATAGGCAGAAAAAAAAGCAAGAGAATTGTCCTAATAGCATTGATTCCCTGCGCTAAAGGTTGCTTTTTATGGGGGGTACAAATCCCTGAGACTTTTTTCCCTACATAGCCATGCATTTACCCTATATAGTCTTGATTTTACCCTGCACAAGATTCCACTTTTTTTAGTATTTTGGGTATTATAATTCAAGGCATTAACGCATGATTCATTGTCGCAAAATGCAGGTGTGATGTCTAGCCGGGTGAATAAAATGTTGTATGGATAATGATCGTAATGTGTTGTTATGGATGTGTTATTTTATTTGCATGGAATCGAATTTTTGGCAGGTTTGTGTTCTCTTCTTTTGTAACACCCCTATTTTGCAACGATAGGTGTTACCGCCAGTGACCTCGGATTTTACCATTCAAAGTCACCCAAGGCTTTATAAAGTATTAAGTTAAATAGAAATGCGGAATTATAAAATTATTACAATCAAAAGAGTTGCTCATATACGAGACTTTAGAAATACTTATTACATACCATGGTTTAGTTTAGCGAAGTCTAAAACCTTAAGTATTGTTGAGCAGCGGAAATTAAAATAAAATTGTTTTTGCTTAAGCATAGAATGACCCGAAAGTGAGCAAAATATCATACTTGATTTAAAACCGATTTCCTTCCTTCTCTTGATTGATCTTTTTCCTTCACGCCTTTGATGGAGATTTCCTGGATTCTGGCATTTGGCGCGAAAGGCGGAAAATGCCAGGCAGAATTGCGGAAGAACAAAATTAGTCTAAAGAGACTAAGCAAACGAGAGCGGACAATCTTAAGGTAGTTTGGTAAAGTATCGAACTTACTACGAGGTATTCGAGATGTGTTTAAGTTTAAGTGGAGTTATTAAGAACGGAAAGAGTAAGTCTCGAGATGAGATAACTCGTAAACCGAAAGAGCGAACTACGAGATTGTAGAACGTCTTAGAATAGAATGAATGTTGGGAACGTTAATTACACATAAGTTTTTAGAAAACCTCTCGCGCCCTTTCGGACCGAGAGCCGGATCGATCATTTGAGACCGGTCCGGTTTTGGTTTCTTTTAATGTGCTTTAGCACTTACTTTCTTTCGTGATCAAAACTTTCACAATATTTAACGATTTTTAAGAGTGGGGGGCCATGAATGGGCCGACGTACCACTTACGGGAATTGAGTTCCGGCACCTATCTAGGGTGCACACGTCCCTCCTTCGGGTAGGAGAAGACATAGATTATGATCCGTACAATCGAGGGAAGAGAGGGAATGGTGCCATACCACTCGACATATTATATAGAGATGTTCGGGCCGAGCCCGCATCCCTTATTAATCTAACTACGAATTTCATAACGAATCTTGAAAAGAGATATTAAACAAGCAAACCACACTACAAGTCTAGCAATAATTCCTATTAACGATAGTAATAGTAATAATGCTATCAATGGTCATTATCTCTAACAATCGGTATTTCCTAGGTTTATTTTTATTTCGCAAGCAAAGTGTTCCCAACATAGAACAAGCTAACGGAAATTGAATTATCGAAAGGTTCAAGTAGAAAGTCCACTTGCCTTGGATTTCTTTCGGAATATTCGTAACTCGGAAATATAAACTCCTAGAGACGTCGAGCACTTCGACCTATTTTGATCGAAAGGAAAGACGAACGGAAACTTATTAAAATCCTTATTTAATATTAATTACACTTTTTTCTTATTTTTCTCTTCTAAGAGAGAGAGTTGAATCTAAATTATTTTAGTTAACAATTTAGATATGGAATGGAAAATAATAATCCTTATTATTATTTTCAAAATAATACTACTTATGATTTTAAAATATTTATTTTAAAGACCTATGTAAAATCTTATTTAAATAAAAAGGGATTTCCTCTTAAACCATATGTAATAATTGGAATATACTTAAAATATTTATTTTAAGGTACTTTATTAATTCTCAAGTCAAACTTTATTTTATTTCCAAAAGTTTATTTGACAAAGCTAATTTTGACATGCAAGCATATTTTATTTATGAATAAAACCCCTTTTTACAACTATCAAAATTTTATACAAACTACTTAGTAAAAATTCCTTTTTCTTTTATTAAAAGGAGTATATACATAGTAATTTCTTTACCTAGTGAATATAACTAGGTTGCATGCAAGAAAGGATTTTTCATAAGTATTTTTATAAAAATCCATGCACAACTATTTAATTTTTCTTAAGTGGATAAAAACATTATATGTTTATTTTAACCTCTACATGGTTTAAAGATATTTTATCAATATTTGTTTTAGCTAGAATTGATATGCAAGGAATTTTAATTCTTTAAAACTTCTTTAACGAGACATGCAAAGATATTTTATTTTAATTGATCAAAACTTGTCCTTTTGGACATTTATTCAAACTAGGGAAATAAAAAGTCATATAAAAATCCACCAAGTGCTTATATGGACATGCATGAAGATTTCATGCATGCAAACTTTAATTTATACAATTTATCAAAACTTTATCTTTATAAAACTAACAATCTTTGTATAAAAAGGGAGAGAAGTCTAAGCTCTTTAAAAAAAAAATTAAAAATCAGATTTTCCAAGTTAAAATCACTTTTATAAGTTTAGGATTTATTAGAAATTCCCATATGACTTGTGAAAACAATTTTTCTCTTAAATCCTTTGCATGCATGTTATAAATCATAAGAAATGTATAAATTTCTATTTTTTTTTATAAATCTGGATTTTTAAAACTGAATTAGATAGATGGGCTTAAGACTAACCACAATTAATAAATAAGCCCAAAAGGATTTAGATTAAAAAGGCCCAAAAAATATTACCCTTCTCCTCCCCTTTGTCTGATCAAACGCACGAAGGAACCAGAGGAGAATTCAGACGGAACGACGCACATGGAAGGGGGCGACCACCAGGCTGGGGGCGACGCCGACGTCTCCTAGGCGGCGCGCGGGTGGCCGGCGCGGCTGGGGGACGGTGGCCGGCTGTGGTGAGAGTGGTGGTGGTTCCCAAAACAAGTAAACCCAATTTTTGTGGTTTTTGAAAAAAAAATCAGATTGTAACTTGAAGGTTTTTGGGTGTAATTGAGAGTTTTTAGAGAGTGAAGAATGCCTTCTCTGATGTTTGTGAGTGCCTTTAAATAGGCAAGAAGTGGGGGATGGAGAATCATGGCAATCATGAGTAGCAATCTTCTCCCATGGTGAGTGGAGAGAAAGAGATTAAAATTCCATTAAATAATATAATGGAAGAGAATATTGTCTGAGTACAAATCCTGCCAAATCTTCCCTCTTAAAAATCCGAAATTGAGCCTCAACCGGATTGAAATCGGTTTTGGTGAAAATTCTACTGAAAAGAAAGGGTTTAAATACTAATGGGTGTATTATACTTTTAGAAAAGCAAATTAGCACAATTGGTAAAGGGGTGAGTGGAGGAGTAGAAGGTCATGGGTTCAATTCCCATTATCCCACATCGACATCCTTTTTTATTTTACCCCTTTAATTGTTTTATGGGCTTTTTAAGTGGGCCGGGCTAAGGCCCATGTCTTTTCTTTTTAAGAAAAGAAAGGTTGGGAATTTTAAGAGAAACGGAATTTCCGTTAGGATATGAATTTATTAAATTCCGTCTTTAATAAATTTATTTATTCAAATAATTTTTTTTTATGAGATTATTTACTTAATAAAATAATCAAATATTAAGAAATAAAATTTATTTTCTTAACGAAAATTGCGGATATTACATCTTTTGCAGGTTTGATGCTTTTCTTTTAGGTTGTAGGACTTCTTTGGAAAGCAATAGAGGCCACGTGTAGCATGTCTTCGGGAGGCACCATTTTTGGAAGTGTTTGTGAAGTTTTTATGCCATGTAAAGTCTTGTAATGTTGACATAAAAAAGTTAGCCAAGGTTTTGTAATGTTCACATAAGAAGGATTTGTAGCACTTATCTTTTGCCATGTAAAGTCTTGTAATGTTCACACGTACTTATGAAGATAATGTTGGGTTCCAAGTATTCTCCTCCCATGTAAAGTCTTGTAATTTTCCAAGTATTCTCCTCCCATGTAACAACTAGTACATCACAACCACTCATCAATCACCAATAACTTCGAGATTCCCAGATTTGAGTTGCGATTGCATCCCTTATGTGTTTCATTCCGGTCGGAGCATTGTCTTAGCCTTGTTCTGGAACCCGGGGAGTAGGAAGGTCGGGATCATCATTATCTTCTTCAAGATATTCATCCACAATCCGATTTTCCAAAATCAATTTGTGCAAGGAAAAACAAACGAGGTTCAAGTCAATTTGCGTCTCGATTGGAAAGCTCGACATGTACGTCAAGATCCTGAACCGTTTTTTCAACACGCCAAAACACCGTTCAATTGCACTCCTAAGCGACGAGTGAACTTTATTGAAAGCTTGCGGTGTATCTTTCGGAAGCGCATTTTGAAATTGGGACAAGTGGTACTTGACTTTGCCATATGGTACCATGTATCTGAACTTGTCCGGGTAACCTTTATCGACAAGATAATACCGTCCTACATTAACAATCATATATTAGAATAATCCCATGTAATGCTAATATTAAAGGAAAAACATGACATACCGGGTGGAGGATGAGGGAAGTTCATTGCGGGGGTCGAAAGAGCGTGTTCAAATACTCGGGCATCATGAGCACTACCTTCCCAGCCAGCAGATACAAATGTGAAGAACATGTCGAAGTCGCAGCACGCCATGATGTTCCATGAGCACACTTGTTTCCGATTCCTATACGGCATCTGGTCAGCTCGGGGTATGCATGCTGTAACATGAGTCCCATCAATGCACCCAATCGCTCCCTTAAATAGAGTGTAACGATTGTCGTTCAAAACCCTATCTGGAATTTCTTTGAACTCCGGATCACGGGGCCGTAGTAGACGCCTAGCCAGACCCTCGAACCCTTGCCTCCTACCACTGATGGCATCAATGACATCATGCAACGCACGACTAATTGTGTCCCCGGATCGCTGAAACCTCTCACACACGGCTCGGTTCGACACCCCCAATGAAATTGTGTATAGTAGAATGCCAACCTTTTCCATGACACACATATGGTTTGATGGTCGGAGCCCATGCTTGGATTGTAGCTCGTCACACAACTTCCGAAACACGTGCTTCTCCATTCGAAAGGCATTAATGCATCTAACCTCGGACTCGGATTCCATTATCTCTCTCATCCATAAGTACCCCGTCAATGGCGACGTGTAGAAAGGTGTCTTGTGCATATATTTGAGGTAGTACCCCATTAAAAGCCAACGTTGCCGTTGCCTAAACAACCACCACGCAGTCATTATCTTCTCACGCTGACTAAGCTGCCTTGCCGGTGCACGAGGCATTCTTCTTGGCCTGTAAATGAGCTACATTGACAAACAAATAACACACTAAACAACGCTTCCTTAACATAAAAATTTCTGCATAATGTAAGCATATTTAATCCCTACAATTAACATCCAACCCTAAAGGCTAAAGCAATCACAATGAAGAAAACAATCCGCACACAATCTGGAACTAAAAATCATCAAGTCATGCCACAAGACAGAAATTGACCTAAACAAGAATCCATCATAACAATCCACACACATAAAAGTCACCTGTAAAAACAACACTCAACCGGTCTTCTTCAACGCCTCCTTCTCTTCGAACTTGTACCGTAGGCAAGCAATCCTTGCATCATCATTCTTCAATGTCAGAAACAGGCGGCGGATGTTCTCATTGTTCAACTGATCCACCGTGTAACACCATAGACCACCGTACTCCTCTACCTTTCCGACCGTCACCATCCCTTCAAGAACCTCCATTGCTTCATCAAGCTCGAAAACCCTCTTTTTGCCATGCTTGTACGTACCCTGTGACTGCCCTTCCAAGAACGTCATAAACCGCTCGCCTTGTTGTGTACTAATTACCAATTGCTCCTGGAAGAAGGCAGTCCCCGATTGTTTCTTTCGTCGCTTAGGCACTCGTTGACTAGTACCGCTCGGTTGCTGCAGAGATGGAGAGTTGGTTTCTTGCTGAGAAGCAGTCGCTTGACCAGGTGTGTCGGTGAAGTCCCGAAGCAGATCATCCTCATCCAAGTCGTCATCCATTCCAAGTAGGTCCTCAAAACCTCTTGACCCAGAAACACCAGATTGGGAAACCGGCATTTGGGACTCATCTGTTCCTACAACCGGGGGGTCCATTGTGGCCGCGACAACATGTTGGCCCGACGCACATATGTTGCCGAACACGCAATCCCAAAGATCACTCAACTCCGGGTCGGGACTCTTATGCCGGAACCTTTTGTACTCCGCCTTTTCATGCCAATTATTCAAGAGCACTATAAATACCTACGCAAGCTTCCCATAAAATGAAATCCAAAATTTTCACTAAAAATCACCGTAACAAACTTACCCTTATCTTTTTTTTCCCACCATTCAGGATCCGCTGTAATTGTTCCATCGGTCGGGTTCCATCCTACGCCCGTTTCCTTGTACCGTAAACCAACCCAAAGCTTCCAAATCTTTTTCTTGTAATCGAATTTGTTCTTCGCCGTATCCTTATAAATCTTCCGGGTGTTCTCATGGCTAAACTTCTCCGCAATCTCAACCCACTGAAAGTGAGTATCCTTCCCATTTTGCTTGTGATATTGTAGACAAATTGTCATTAGGGCTTTCGCCTCTTCATCAGTCCAAGCAACGCCCTTCCCATCAACCCCCTTTCCCTTCGATTTCGCACTTGACTCGGCCATTTATCCTCAATACCCTCGATTCACAAACATTACAAAAAACCACACACACATAAAATCTTATACTCCAAAGCAATTTTCATTATAATGACCAATTAACAACACACAACCACATTCAAAAAAGCCTCATTTTTGTATATCATTCACTAATTTTCCACAATTTTAGGCACATCCTCGACCTAATTAATTCAATGTCACTACATATCAATTCTCAATTTCACACAAGCTCGACTGTTTTCAATTCTCAATGTCACAAATGAATCGAAAAATCATCAAATGCATCTCAATATCTATAACCTAGCTAAAAATCAGCATCGTAAATTTCCGTCAAACAACCAGCTAAAATTGCATACACGCAAACAAGCGGGTCATCACTAACCTAGCTAGTTCAAATCAGACGGAAACCCATCACTAACCTTGTACCGTAGCCAAGCGGGTCTTGCTTCTAGGACCTCAGGCAGCAGGTTCACAAGACGACTCACTTGGTTGATGCCGACCCTAAGGAGCTCGAGCTGGAGTACAACACACAACCAACAGATTTCAAAGATTGGAGAGGGTTTGCTATTCTCGTGGTTATTTGGCTCGAGAGGAGGTTGAAGCTGAAGCTGCTCTAGCTCAAAATTGGAATTGCAAGTAGAAATTGGGGGGGGGGGGAAAAGAGGCCACGTGAGTTGCACATGTTCACTAGGGGCATTTCTAATTTTTCTATATTTAAGGGTAATTTTGTCAATTCATCTAGCTTTTTTGCCATTCCGCTACTACTTGCCAAACACTTTTTTATCCATTTCGCTAATAAATTCAGTTTCAGCTTCTCCAAAAAATCCAGCTACCAGCTCCAGCTTCAGCTAGATTCCAGCTCTAGCTACCAGCTTCAGCTAGGTGTTCCAAACGGAGCCTTAAAACAAAATTTATGTAGCTTAATAAAAACAAAATTTTTATTGTTTAGAAGGAAGAGTACCTAATTTCATAGGCGGAATTATTATAGGGTCGGAAGGGGCCATGGCCTTCCAATTTGTTGGATCGTAGATCTGTATTAGTAAGACAAGTCGGGAACTGTTCGAGTGACAGTTCCCTTACGCAGCGGAATAAAACAACACAGAAAGTAAACTATAAAACAGAGACAAGGACACGATTCCTTATAGAGGAACCTCTACAACCAACTAGTTGGAGAGTAAACCTCTACCTCCCTTGGAGGATTTTGAACACACACTATATTTCTATTGATAGATCTCAAGATATACAATACAAAGTCGAACTTCTCTATTGTTCGTAATCCCACTCACAAACAATACTAACGACTAAGTCATGGTGATTCCTAGATCTAAACACAATAGAACATACATAGTGAACCTTACTCGTTCCTGTGCAGTTCCCTTTAGCACAGGAACCAACTCTCCAAGTCGATGGCGATCTTCACGCAGTCTCCATCGCTTGGTCACGGAAGTTCCTTCTTTGAATTCTGGATCGTCGTCTTCACTGGATAAGCTCGGGCTCTCGCTTTCTCACTTTCCTTTTTAGATCTGGTACTTTTGCATTCGAGAGCTTGGCATGACCTAGCAGCATCGCATACTATTTATAGAGATTTCTACTTTTAGCTTGACGCCTCTGCCTTTCTTGTCTTGGGGAGTACGATACTATTAAAAATGACTAGCGTACCCTTTTGCATCTCTATTCATTCGGAACTTGGCTTGCCACCCAAGACAATAATGAAAAGTCTTTATTATCCTTTACTTCTTTTTCCACGTACTCAGATGGCGTCATAGGGAATGTTTCCCTTTATTTTCCTGTGAACTTGTATCTTTCCTGAAATCACTTGCTTTAGGGAATTAGTTCCATTTGTTTGTCATTATCAAAACTTCGATTTCTCAAATAGAGAAACCATTGTTCCAGTGTTAGTTCCCTAACACTGATCCAACAATTTCCCCCTTTTTAATGATGACAAACTTTTAAAAAAAATGCAAGTCAGGGAAACAGGAAAGATAAGAGAGAGATTAAACACCAAAATTACACAGTCGATACTTTGTAGATACTTAGTTCCCCCTGAAATGGACAAGAAGTTCAATTTTGCAAGATTTTTAAGCATATAGTTCCCCCTCAGCTTATGGCTAATTATTCTGTATTCTCTTAGACACAACGCATCTCTGCATTTTTCCACTATTCCCCCTTTTGACATCATCGAAAAGAATCAAGTATAAGCATGCAACAAAAAGCAAGTAAAGCACAATCATGACTAGAGAATAACAGCTAAAAGCATTCATTGAAACAAAGTTTAGCATAGTACAGGAACAGACAAGTTAAAAGCATTGAAGGAAGGTAAGACAGCTAGGGAAAATTTTTGTAGAGGGCTTGTTCAGGGATTAGAGGAGGAGGAGGAAGGCAACTTCTGTTGGATGTCTAGAAGAACATCGAGGATTTGCTCATTGACCCCACACAGACAATTGAGAGCTTGGAGAACAGTTGTGCAATCTCCCTGTTCAATGAACATTGGTTGAGGAACCTCTTCAGCTGGTTCTTGGGAGTGCTTCATTCCTTGAATATTGGACATTTCCATCTCTTGTCCAAGCTCTTCTTCCTCTTGAGGATGATAGACATCGTTCCTCTTCATGATTTCCTTCACAACAACAGCATATGGAAGGGCATGAGACTCCTTGGCAACACACTTGCACATGTGCATAATCATGATCCGAGGCAAGTTGATCTTCTTCTTTCGAAGAAACAGATCCAAGAGAATGGCGTCGGTTGAGTTAAGAGTTGTTCGCTTCTCTTGCCTTGGAATCACTACCCTAGTGATGTATTGGTGTGCCATTTTTCCCAACTGACTCAATCCATGAGTCAAGACTTCCTTTCCTTGAGCAGGCACTTGGCCTAGAAGTCTTTTGAAGATTGCAACCCTTCCTTCAGTGTCTTGCCATGGTCGTTGGGGAAGTGTATCAAAACCTTCGCTGGGAACTTGGAGAATCTTTTTGACTGCAGCAAAAGTGAAGGTGAAATCGTCTTCTTCAGATTGGCATCTTATAACTGGATCTAGCTCAGTTTCCTTTGTTAGGGTAAACTTGGAGTAGAAGAACTTAATCTGAGCTGGATCAACCTTAGCTGGTTCTGAACAGAGCTTATCCCACCCTTGGAACTGGATGAGTTCTTGAAGCTCTTTGAAGTCGTGTTCATGTAGGAACTTAGCGGTGACGACCAAGGGAACGACCAACTTCCTTTCTCCTGGTGTAGCGGTTCCCTTCTTCTTCTTTTCTTTCTTCTCCTTTTCCTTCTTCTCCTCCACCTTTAGTTTCTTGGAGCCTCTGGTTGAGGGACGCCCAGGCGTTGTTTCCTTGTAGCCAATTTGAAGGGTTGGTTCCCTGTACTCCATTATGTCATCATCCTCCTCCTCAATATTTATGAGTGCTTTGTTGGGTGATGGATTGAGGGCATGAAGCTGATCAGATTGAAGAGGTTCAACTTCCTCTTCAGATTCTTCTTCATCGTCACCAAGTTGTCTCAGCTTTCTTTTTCTTGTTCTCTGCCCGGTTGGAACATTTGAAAGAGGATCTTTGGTTGGTGTTTTCTTTGGAGGGTTTGAAGAGGTGGAAGGAAGAACATGTGTAGTTCCCTGTGAGGTGGGGAACTCTTCTCTTTCAAACTGAGAGAGGATTTGGTCGAGATTAGAGAGGTCGAGTTCTTTGTGAGGTGGAACGGGAATAGTTGGAGCTTTTGTTGAGGAGGAGGGTGATACGCTCTATTTAGTATAGGTTAACTCTTGTATTTTAGGTATGATTTGAGTGTGTTTAGGTTAGTTTTGAGCATAAATATAATATGAAGACCGAAGACACGATTTGAGGAATTGCAAGAGTTTTGAAGACAAGTGTTGATTTGGAGTTGTTTTGACGCCACTTTCTTGTGACGCATCGTTCAGGAGCTATGGTGATCAGATGAAGCTGAAATTGGTATCATTGGAAAGCTAACTCGAAGATTTACAATTCATGTTTTTACGGCGAGTACAAATTCCAACTCTAAGTGGGTCAAAACCACCTCCGAAGTTAACACCAGAATGTTGTCGTAGAATCTGCAACTGCGGTTCAGAACCGCGCTCGCGGTTCGAGGAGGATCCGCGGCCGAGGAGATCGAGATATTCCGCGCTCGCGGTTTGATTCCGCGCTCGCGGATCGTTGTTTTCCAGCGCCGACTTTGTTTCGCATATTCTATCTTTTTATATTATTTATATCTTTTAGGTTTCAGTTATTATTTCTACTATTTAAGTTTAGTTCGTGTTTCAGTTGATTATGGGATACACATTCTAGCATACTTTCATAGATTATTCCAGTTTTTAGTTTTATTGTGGAGAACTAATTTCCCTTTGGAGTTTGTTTGATCAAGGAACCCTGTTTATGTAATTCGTGAGATTTTGGTAACTTTTCTATCCCTTGGTTAATATCAAAACTCTTGTTTTTATTTATATGATCTATGTTTGATTTTATGAGCCTGATCAACTTGTTTGATTGACTTAGATCTACTGCTTGGATTAGTTTGATTGTTGCCTG
Organism: Fallopia convolvulus; assembly: GCA_964016875.1. Lineage (NCBI taxonomy): Eukaryota > Viridiplantae > Streptophyta > Magnoliopsida > Caryophyllales > Polygonaceae > Fallopia > Fallopia convolvulus. The sequence continues at coordinate 49,300,450 of OZ024726.1, read as the reverse complement.
TGCAATCTTATTTATCCTTGAAACAACTCTTTTCTAGGACCGTGGACTAGAATTGAGAAAGAGTGTTTGATTGGTATTTTATGCACGAGACTCGTAGCTTGATTGCATGATTTGATATCCTTCTATCCTTAATATTTTACATGATTTGAGTTAAGCGTTCTTGTTCATATCATTCTTTCGCTTGGATCGTGGACAAGCGGAACTCTTTTATAAGGATTGGAATTATCTTGGGAATTAATAGAAAAGTGGATGAATTGATGATCGAATGATTAAAAAGGTGGAATTGATTAAATAAACTCTGCTTTTCTTCCATTGATTTAATCCCAAATATTATTTGTTTGTTTGCTTAAACTTCCAAAAACCTCTGTCTTGTTTCCTGCTGATTATTCAGAATCCCGATTCTCTTGGGTTCGAACCCTTGCTTTCTTACTATACTAGTTAGTAGAATAGGGTTATTTATTTTTGATCTTGGCAACAACGACTTTAGCCGAGTCAAATTTTTGCGTTGTTGCCGGGGAATCGGTTTTTAATTTTATGATAAATCGGCGTTTTCGGCGGATCCGCGCCCTCGGTTTCATTCCGCGCTCGCAACTGATCCGCACCCGCGGCTGATCTACGCCCTCAGTTATAAACCGCGCTCGCGATTTCTGTCCAGAAATCCCGAATCTCTTTGTGTAGACCCATCTTACAGTCTACACTTTTATATACTAATGTTTGTGTTTAGTTTTTGTCAGTTACAAGATGAACCCTTTCATGAGTACTTCACTAGGTGCCAGAAACTATTGCATGAATTCTCTATGTGGGGGATAGACGTAGGGCTTGATGATGCTTGCCATCACATCTTTATTGGGATGACTCTTGAGTCCCAACTAAGGATGTACCGCGAGAGTGATGCAAAATATGTCCTTTGGAAACCCATCGACTAATGGGATTTCTTTTGTTATATCTGAGCCAAAGAGATCGAGATGTAGAAATTGGAGAACCAAATTGCTGAACAAAGAAAACTAGAGGAGGTGTTGGCCATAAAGACGGAAATTCTCGAAGATCAACCAACAGATCCCCCTGAAGAGCCAGTTCCATCCTTTCTAGAGGCACCCATAGACCTTTCATTGGATGAAGAGATGGATGATCATAGTCCTTTTATGACAGCACTGAAATATTTCCTTCAGTTTGATGACTCTTGGAGTGATGACGACGAGCCTGATGACTCGACGAAAGAGTTAGATGATGTAAAGGAAACTTCCCTTCCACCTGAGGAGATGTCTATGTCTCCTATTGTGGAACCCTTTGGTGTGATCGATCATGATCCCTGTAACCTTCCCTCTTCTCCCTTACTTTCTATTGATATTTGTTTGCCTGTTGTGTCTGCAAAAAGTCCTGACCATGATAGTTTACCTAGTGATTTCTCAAATTCTAAAGGTGGTAGTGTTGAGTTAAAAATCATAACTTTTGATAAACTACCTCGTCCTTTCAACTGGTTCTATCATAAACCTGCTAAAACTGATTTTTCTAGTGGGTTTGATAAACTGAAACGGTGTCTGAATGCTATATTATTTAGTTTCAAGTTATCATTGTGCTATATCTGCCTACATGAGAGTTGTTCGCAGGATTTTGACAGATTGCTTAGGGCTTTGACGATGTCCGAGTCTTGAGATAATAGGTTGACGTCGGGCAAACGACGTTAAACAAAGGCGCTGCTCGGGAGGCAACCCGAGGTAAGTTTTTCTTTTCTTTTCTTTTTTATCTTTTTAGTTTAGTTTTAGTTTTAGTATTCGTTTTGGTTTTGTCGGGCTAACTTGCAGGGTATAATTTTTCCAACAAAAAGAAGCCAGCCCGGGGCGAGGACGAGCCCGCGGCTCGAACCGCGCCCGCGGCCGCGATCCGCGCCCGCGGCCGCGATCCGCGCCCACGGATCGGCCGTGACGAATTTAATTTCTATTTTTCAAGAAAATAAATAATAAAATAAAATAAAAAATATAAAAAAAAGGTTTTCAGGTGAAATCCCTGAAATAAAAGGCTTTCAGGTGAAACCCCTGAAATAAAAGGTTTTCGGGTGAAACCCCCGAGATTCTACCTTCTATTTTCCATCCTTCTATCTTTTCCATCTTCTTCTATCTCCCATGGTCATCCTCAAGTATGGGGGAATTTTCATCTTCAAGGTTCACACTACATTAATGCTTAAGGTGAGATTCAGAGTTCGTTTGTGAGTTCGTGTTAAGTTTTGTGGATCGTGTTCACTAACCATTTTTTCACGATCGGAGCACCACCTGCGCCCGCGGCCTGGCCACCGCGCCCGCGGTTTTTCCTGACGACGGATCATCTGGAGATTTCTGAGCTATTCATTCAAGCCTTTGAAGAGTTCTTCCATATCTTCTTTCGTATTTGAGTCTTCTGATTTTCCTCTTCTATGCTTAATTCCTTTCTCTTTACTTCATTGAGGACAATGAAGGATTTAAATATGGGGGAGGAAGTACTCACTACGCCTATCTTAGATAGTTGCTTTTCAGTTTATTTTCCGTTATTTTTATGGGATTTTTGTTCCATGTTTTGTATAGAGAAAATTTTATAAAAAATATAAAAAAAATGAAAAAAATGAAAAAGCCATAAAAAAGTAGAGAAAAAGGCATATAAAAATCCTGGGATGAGTTGAAAACCCGAAAGGGCGGCTCAGGTAATAAGCAGGTAACCCGGACCAACATTAGGTTGGGGTAATAAGAGGTTTATAAGAGATGTGAGTAATTGTGAGCACACCTAAGAAAAATGAAAAGAGTGATTAGGTGAAAACCCGAAAGGGCACCTAAGTAGAATGAGTGGTAAAATTAGAGTGTTTAGGATCATATTTTACTTTGGGGTATGGGGATTACACTTTAGATGTTGGGTAGATCCTAGGTTGCTCTATACTTTTTGGAGCTTGAGTGTTATATTCTATATTCTATGAGGTGTGTGATTTGAGCTTTCATGTTGTTGCTCATTATTTCTCTATTTTGGGTTCGGGTTGGTGAGGTGAGTGTTTTTTTGTCTTCCCTTGTACTATGCTGTAAACCTTGATAGGATTTCTTGTTAGATTTATTTTGAGCTTACTCGAGGACGACCAAGGTTTAAGTATGGGGGAATTTGATACACTCTATTTAGTATATGTTAACTCTTGTATTTTAGGTATGATTTGAGTATGTTTAGGTTAGTTTTGAGCATAAATATAATATGAAGACCAAAGACACGATTTGAGGAATTGCAAGAGTTTTGAAGACAAGTGTTGATTTGGAGTTGTTTTGACGCCACTTTCTTGTGACGCATTGTTCGGGAGCTACGGTGATCGGATGAAGCTGAAATTGGTATCATTGGAAAGCTAACTCGAAGAGTTACAATTCATGTTTGTACGGCGAGTTCAAATTCCAACTCTAAGTGGGTCAAAACCACCTCCGAAGTTGACACCATAATGCTGTCGCAAAACCCGCGCTTGCGGTTCAGAATCGCGCTCGCGGTTCGAGGAGGATCCGCGGCCGAGGAGATCGAGATATTCCGCGCTCGTGGTTTGATTCCGCGCTCGCGGATCGTTGTTTTCTAGCGCCGACTTCGTTTCACCTATTCTATCTTTTTATATTATTTATATCTTTTAGGTTTCGGTTATTATTTCTACTATTTAAGTTTAGTTCGTGTTTCAGTTGATTATGAGATACACATTCTAGCATACTTTCAGAGATTATTTCAGTTTTTAGTTTTATTATGGAGAACTAATTTCCCTTTGGAGTTTGTTTGATCAAGGAACCCTTTTTATGTAATTCGTGAGATTTTGGTAACTTTTCTATCCCTTTGTTAATATCAAAACTCTTGTTTTTATTTACATGATCTATGTTTGATTTTATGAGCTTGATCAACTTGTTTGATTGACTTAGATCTACTGCTTGGATTAGTTTGATTGTTGTCTGTGCAATCTTATTTATCCTTGAAACAACTCTTTTCTAGGACCGTGGACTAGAATTGAGAAAGAGTGTTTGATTGGTATTTTATGCACGAGACTCGTAGCTTGATTGCATGATTTGATATCCTTCTATCCTTAATATTTTACATGATTTGAATTAAGCGTTCTTGTTCATATCATTCTTTCGCTTGGATCGTGGACAAGCGGAAATCTTTTATAAGGATTGGAATTATCTTGGGAATTAATAGAAAAGTGGATGAATTGATGATCGAATGATTAAAAAGGTGGAATTGATTAAATAAACTCTGCTTTTCTTCCATTGATTTAATCCCAAATATTATTTGTTTGTTTGCTTAAACTTCCAAAAACCTCTGTCTTGTTTCCTGCTGATTATTCAGAATCCCGATTCTCTTGGGTTCGAACCCTTGCTTTCTTACTATACTAGTTAGTAGAATAGGGTTATTTATTTTTGATCTTGGCAACAACGACTTTAGCCGAGTCAGAGGGTTCTTTGGAACTTTGGATTTGAGGGTTTGGGTTTTGAGAGGTTGAGGCCAAAGGATCAGTCTGTTTAGGACTTAGACTGTCATAAATCTGAGTATGGTGATTTGGAGAAGAATGAGATGAGTCTTTTAGAAGCAAGGAAGGATTCGAGTCATGGATTGTGGTTTGAACTCCCTCGATATTGACAGTGAGTGTTGAGGAACCATCCGGTCTCGTGGTAAGTACCGGAATTTCAGATCTGGGAGTAGTGGGGGTGAGTTTTGAGGGGTAAGAGGAGGTTGACCATCCTTCTTCCGTAGAAGAGAGAAGAGTCGTTCTTTGACATCAAAGATGTACTCTGGTTCGTGATGGTCTAGATCGAGATCTGTAAGAAGCATTTTTTGAAGATAAACTGGGTCATTGTGAAGAAGATGCTCGATTAGAGGATTTTTGTGAAGGACAGAGTACTTGATGATGGGTTGATTTTGGTTGGCCATTTGAGATGGTTTGAGAGTTCTGAGAAGAATTGGGAAATGAAGTTCGAGTTCTAGGGTTTGCAGAAGAGAAGAGATGAAGGTAAAAGAAGTGAATAGGAAGATGGGTTAAGTAAGAAAGGGAATGAATTTGAAAAGGTGAGAGAGAAAAGCTTACCCGAGTTCCCTTGAAAGTCGCATCTAGTTACTCCAAGGGTAACTAGAAAGATTTGATGTCTTCCATTAAGAGATTCTTTCCAAATCAACAGTATCTACGTGGCGTATAACGAGCCAAAGTAGCGAGATGAACGGTGTAGATTCAAATTTCCCTTTTCTCAACCTGACGCGTCAAATTCCCAATTCTCAACGTCTTTTCTCTTTCCAATAATACAGCTATGAGATGCTTGAGTGCAAAGATCCTTGTAGTTCCCTAGTAACTTGAAGTAGTTCCTTTCCTTTCCAACCTCATTTCCATGAACAAGTAATGGAGGGGCATTTTTGGATACATAAAAGGACAAAGAGAAGTATCCAAACAAAATATGGGTAAGTAAGAAATTTGTTGTCATCCAGGTAATTGAATCCCGCAGGACGGGTTATCAATTAATTGAGGCTCATAGGAAACGTTTACCTGGATCGGCTTTATGGGACAAGTCTTATGATCAACCATCCTTTCGGCTTGCAATGAGGGATAGATAAGATCAGGTTGATCATTTTGGGCCAAAAGAAACAAAGTGCTTTTAAGAGGTAGTTCCCATACATAGTAATAAACGTGTTTCATGCAAAGAGCAATTATTAAAATAAAAGTTGCTAAACCATGCAGTTCCCTAGTCATACTAATGCTTAACTAGTCAATCATTGAGAGAAAAGATGGACCGGTACTTGTTTAATGTAAGAGAATCATCCTTAAGAGCATTCGAAGATGCTCGAAAGGTTGTCTATCCAAAGCTTTGGTAAAAATATCAGGAACTTGTTCATCTGTCCTGCAATGCACCATCTCAATGGAACCTTTCTCTACGTGATCACGTAGGAAATGGTGCCTAACCTCAATGTGCTTTGTTCTAGAATGATGCACATGGTTTTTTGAGATATTTATTGCACTAGTACTATCACATTTAATAGGGACAGTTTCGAGAGACATACCATAATCTTGAAGTTGATACTTGAGCCATAGAACTTGGGAACAACAAGCAGCAGCGGCTATGTATTCAGCTTCAGCAATAGAAAGTGCCACTGAGGATTGCTTCTTAGATCCCCAAGATACAAGGCAATCTCCTAGGAACTGTGCCATGCCTGAAGTGCTTTTCTGATCTACTAGATGCCATGCGAAGTCAGCATCGGTGAAAGAGACTAGTTCAAAGGAACTGTTCCTTAGATACCATAGGCACAAGTTCTCTCTTCCTTTGAGGCAGCGAAAGATCCTTTTGACTCCCTTCAAATGAGACTCCTAAGGATTTGCTTGGAACCGTGCACAAAGACAAACGGCAAACATGATGTCCGGTCTGCTAGCAGTTAGATAGAGAAGGGAACCAATCATTCCTCGAAAGAGCTTTTGATTGACATTGGTTCCATTCTCATCCGCATCGAGACATGTGCTAGGTGAGATTGGGGTGTTAATGGGCTTTGCAGTGTCCATCCCATACTTTGATAACATTTCTTTGATGTACTTTTGTTGATGAATCTTGGTGCCATCCTTTGTTTGAGAAATCTGAAGACCTAGAAAGAAGTTGATTTCTCCTACCATACTCATCTCGAACTCACTACTCATTTGTTTCTCAAATTTTTCTGTGAGCACAAGGTTAGTGGAACCAAAAACTATATCATCAACATAGACTTGCACAATTAGAATGTCACCTAATTCTTTCTTCAAGAAAAGAGTTTTGTCGATTGATCCTCGTTGATAACCTTTGGATAATAGAAATGAGGCAAATCTATCATACCAGGCTCGAGGTGCTTGTTTGAGGCCATACAAAGCTCTTTCAAGAAAGTATACATGATCTGGCTTGCTTTCGTCTTCAAATCCTGGTGGTTGCTTGACATAGACTTCTTCTTGGAGATAGCCATTCAAAAAGGCTGTCTTGACATCCATCTGGAACAACTTAAACCCTTTGTATGTAACAAAGGCTATCAACAATCGTATTGCTTCAATTTGGGCAACTGGTGCAAACGTTTCCTCATAGTCCATCTTGACATATATCTTATGAGAGTTATTCCCAGTGTAGTAGTCCCTTTCCCCTTTGATTCCACTCTCTAGAACTCTAATTTTTTCTTCTAGATGGGAGTTTTTCATTTTTTTAGTTTGTAATTCTAGGGCTCTACTTTCACTTACTTCCCTCAAAGTAAGGGTCTTTTGATCACTTCCAGAATCTATTTCAGAGTATCCTATACCATGTCTAGAAGGAACAAACATGACTTTAGGAATCTCGACTACCTTCTTTCCCTCACTTATCTCTAGTTTCTTAACAAGAATTTCCTTCTCAGAAGTAACTGTAGCAAGCACAGAGATAAGATCATTTTTAGCTGTCATAACATAGTCAAGTTCCTTTCTCAGCAACATCACTTTCTAATTTTAGATAATTCTCTTCAACTTCACTTATTTCCTTTTGCAGTTTCATATTGTGCTTAACAAGAGTAGATAGTATACGAATAAGATCAAATTAAGAGTATTTATCAAAGCAGCTAGTTAGAATACTCACATCCTCTTGTGGTTCCTTCAGATCTCCTTTGATAGCCATAGCACACATATTCGGTGTAGCCCAAGCCTCAGGATCTTCATCATCTGAATCATCCCATGTTGCTATGTAGGCTTTGTTCCCAGACTTGTTCTCGTCGTTTCCCAGAGGACATGCCTTAGCATAGTGACCCTTTTTGAAGCATTTGAAACATGTAATATCCTTGGAATCCTTCTCCCTGGACCTGTTGTAATCTTTTGAGTGACTGTTCCCTCCATAGTTCTTCTGGAACTTTCCCTTTTTGTAAAGATTGTGTAGGGCTTTTGTAATGAGCACTATGTCATCCTCTTCCTCATCTTCAGATTCTTCACACTGTTCTTGGACAAACTTAAGCACTTTTTCAAGCTTAAGTGCAATTCCCTTTCCAGGTTTGTCTAGAGCTTTGTCAGAGTTCCTCCTTCTCTCATAAGTCTTTAGTTTCCCAAAGATCTCATGAAGCATGAGGTTTTTGTTGGCTGGGTTTTCCTTGAACGTTGTTCGATCATGGGTCCATTCACCAGAAAGACCATCTATCACCTTCTTAACCTTCATCCGTTCTGTGACTTCACCCTCTGAGATTCCCAAATTCTCAAGTTTAGTCACTAGTCCCTCGAAACGGAACTGATACGATGATACGGTTTCTCCAGGTTCCATCCTGAAGTTGTAGAACTCCTGACGAACATCCATCTGGTGATCTTCCTTTAGATGTGAGCTTCCCATATGCATCTGCTCAATTGCATCCCACATTTCCTTAGCAGTTTTTAGGTTTGCAACCTTGGCTGAGTCGATCTCACTCATGGAATTGTTGAGGTACATTTTTGCTTTGAAGTTGGCCTCCATACACTTCCACTCGTTTGGCCCCCATTTTGTGAGATCATTCTCGATAGCTGGGTTGATGGTGAAGTTCCCTCTCTCGATTATTGTCCATGCTTGGTAATCGTGACTTCGCATCCAGTCTTTCATCAGTCCCTGCCATCTTTCGAATCTCCTTTCAATCAGCCTAGGTGGTTTGTTGTTTCCGTGTCCAACAACACGCTGAGATCTAAAGACATTTCCGTAGACATTCTGCAAGTTTTTATAGAAAATCTAGATCCAGACTTTGATACCAATTGTTGGATCGTAGATCTGTGTTAGTAAAATGAGTCGGGAACTGTTCCAGTGACAGTTCCCTTACGCAGCGGAATAAAACAACACAGAAAGTAAACTATAAAACAGAGACAAGGACATGATTCCTTATAGAGGAACCTCTACAGCCAACTAGCTGGAGAGTAAACTTCTACCTCCCTTGGAGGATTTTGAACACACACTATATTTCTATTGATAGATCTCAAGATACACAATACAAAGTCGAACTTCTCTATTGTTCGTAATCCCACTCACAAACAATACTAACGACTAAGTCATGGTGGTTCCTAGATCTAACACAATAGAACATAGATAGTGAACCTTACTCGTTCCTGTGCAGTTCCCTTTAGCACAGGAACCAACTCTCCAAGTCAATGGCAGTCTTCACGTAGTCTCCATCGCTTGGTCACGGAACTTCCTTCTTTGAATTCTGGATTGTCGTCTTCACTGGATAAGCTCGGGCTCTCGCTTTCTCACTTTCCTTTTTAGATCTGGTACTTTTGCATTCGAGAGCTTGGCATGACCTAGCGGCGTCGCATACTATTTATAGAGATTTCTACTTTTAGCTTGACGCCTTTTCCCTTCTTGTCTTGGGGAGTACGATACTATTAAAAATGACTAGCGTACCCTTTTACATCTCTATTCATTCGGAACTTGGCTTGCCGCCCAAGACAATAGTGAAAAGTCTTTATTATCCTTTACTTCTTTTTCCACGTACTCAGATGGCGTCATAGGGAATGTTTCCCTTACTTTTCTTGTGAACCTGTATCTTTCCTGAAATCACTTGCTTTAGAAAATTAGTTCCATTTGTTTGTCATTATCAAAACTTCGATTTCTCGAATAGAGAAACCATTGTTCCAGTGTTAGTTCCCTAACACTGATCCAACACAATCTAATTTTTTTACTATATATATATGTTCCTTTTGTCGAGACTTTTGAATTTGCTATAATAAGCTCCAATTTAAAACCTGAGCAAAAAAGTTATAAACATTTGAAAATTGAACATATATAAAGTACTTCAACAAGTCATTTAACTTAGTCAGAATGCTTTTATATTTCACTAAACTTTCTACGTACTTTCATAATATAATTGAATCTGATAACTTTAAAATAATAAGTTATTGTTAGAAAGTCTTGAATCACACAATTCATTATTAGCATAAGAGCTAGTTTGGATTTTAGTTTTTACTTACGAGCCTTGAGTAATTATGGCTCCAATTCGAAACATTTTTGTTTTCTTAACCTATTTGTATTCTAAAACGTAATTGTATAAATTATTTTTATAAACTCTAGTTTTCTTAACATAATTTTATTTTGAAATATTTTAGCCTCCCTAATAAAATATTTTCTCTTATTTGTCTAGATTTATATTTTTTATTTATGCATCTTTCTCAATCCTATCTTATTTAATATATATGAAAAAATATGCATATTAGTACTTATTCTAGTTATGTACGTATTAATAATTCTTAAGGGTTTATTTGAATATTTTTCAGTGTGTTTGTGTGTTTTTCAATGTAAGAGTTTATTGACCCATACATTGAGAAGTTTCTAATTCCACTCTTGCATAATTTGCGGATGGGTAGCGAAAAAAATGTACCTGACCTAAAAAAAGAATAAATTAGCAGAAAACAAAACTAATTACACACAAAATATAAAGGTAATCGAATGTCTTTGGATATCTAATCAAGCGACTAGAACTTAATGATAATACTATGAGATATTTGTTTCAACTCTCGTGGACGGTGTTCGCGACAAAAAAATACCTTATAAAGGTAATCGAGTGGCCCTAGAACCCATCAGATGGTGTCACCAGATTCAATAAATGACCAATAATTTTTGAAAAATCCTTTTTTGTTAATGAAACTTTCACATATAGGTCAGTATACGTTAAAAGAGTGAAAGCAATGATAGAGAAAAGGTTTAGAAAAAGAAAATTTTAGTTGACACATAATTACTAATAAAGCAAAAGGCAAAGAGAGAGTAATGCAATTATAATTGCATGATAACAAAAAACAAAACATAATTGGACGTGCCAAGAATTAGAATGAGGTAACAAGAAAGAAAAACAATATACTGTATATATTTGGAGTATTTTTCACGTCTTTTGTGAGTGTAATTCTGTGTAGACTTTGTCGTTAGTTTCTTTCGACGAGTCTTCTTTATTTCGCTTGCAGTTAATTTAGATTTGAATACCCTTATCTATTAGACTGTCCTAGGACGACCATTAATTTATTAGTGACCATCACCCCAATCTCTTTCCTTATAAAAAAAAATAACATAAATACGAATTCGAAACTCAAACTAATAAATATATAATAACCATTTTTAGAGTAAATAGACAGAGATAAAAAAAAATTAATAGAAACACTTTTCAACATATTAATTAAATAAAAATTCTTAAAAGACAAGTTTTGATTAACGAAATTTTAAAGTTAGAAAGATAAATAGAACTAACGAATGGAGTACTAATTTTTTGTATATATATTTTAAAGGTACCTAAAATTTTAAAATAAATATTTTTTAATGTTTTATAAAAAAAAAACCGATTATATATTGTATGAGCTTAGAAATATACAAAATGCACATAATGTGCTCATTTACGTACGTATGTGAGATTGTGAGAGTAGTTGGCATGATCGATCACTACAAATGTTTGGCGCGCATTTGATGGATGTAATACCACGATTTTCATCTTTTTACTCTCACTAGAATACTACATTAGATTGTTTTTATAAATCGATGGACGATACATACGAACGATGGATGGAATCAAGGGAATGGTAAAGCTAATAACCTATATAGGCATGATGTGAAATGCACATATATGGTGTCCTTTGTAAACATGTGCTAGCTAGACATGATCGATCTCCTTTTAATTTGGTGTTACTTGTAGCTTTATTTGGATGAACGATGGAAGAAGAGTCAATCATCATATAAGGCAACTTTGGAGTTTATTCACCTTGGCAAGAAAAATCAAAAAGTTTAAAAGAAAAGAAGGGGAGGAGATAAAAAGAAGAACAAAAGGTAAGATGAAGGTAGGAAAGTAGATTAGTAGGGCAGATTTGCGTCAGAAATCAATTGCATGGTGTCATCGTATAATACTTGATCAAATTCGATGTGACTTGGCTTCTTCAGCTTTTTCTACACGTGTCAATGTATATTTATACACACGTAGAGATTCTCTTTAGTGGTTTTTTAATTCACTGATAGGCCAATACTAGGACTAAGTAGTATCAAATACAGTCAAATCAGTAGATTAAATCGTAAAAATTAAAAAAATATTGATATGTGATTATGACTATGAACTAATAAAACAACAACTCTTTGGAAGACTTTAAAGGGTGATTGCACAATTTTAATTTTGACTTTGTTTGAAGATAATTAGACATGTATCTACTAAATTCTTTCAAATGTTAGCAAACATATCTAGACTCAATTAAACATCTATTTTCGTGACTTGCAAATTAAAATCTAGACCTTGAATCACTTAGAATTTAAGATCAAATTGACTCAACATCCGCTTTCGCCACTTGCAAAACCAACCTAATCTCAAGATTTATATGACAATTGTAATTCCACAAGAGAATTCAAAATACTTTTCTAATAGAGAAAACTCATGTTCAAATCCTAGGGTTCCAACAGGATTAAATTATCTTTCAATATCAAATCCTTGTCTGACTACTTATCAAAGTTATTACCTTTTAGTTTCAAACTTTAACAAGTTCCAGTCACACAATTTACTATGGCAATTAGCATCTAGGATTGAATCAAGCAAAGCTTCAAACAATAATCGTGCAATTTAATAGATTTGTCTGCCTAACATTGTTAGGTTCACCCCAACCTTGAAATTTAGGGTTTTAGCTAGACATGGAGAGGGAAGAAATCAAATCAATAATGAGAATAAGTCAATAAACATACCAAATTGAAGAAACAAAAAAACTTGATTAAGATCCACTAAATTCAAACACAAAATCTAACAAGTCTTCAAATCTCCAATTAGAAACTCCAAACTTATCTCTGAAGTAATGAACAATAATCAAACTCTAGAACTCTCTAAAAATAAATCTAACAAGGGTTTATAAAGCCCAAAGAAAAAGATAAGAAACACATCCAAAAATAAAATATTTGGTACGAAATTAGACTACCCGAGTAACTACCGGTCTACTACCCGGTCAAGTAGTCCAATAAAACTCATCCGAGGAAAAACAACACTACCCGACCAAGTACCCAGGAAAGGACCCGGTCGGGTAACCCTCAAAGAATGTTACCCAGGCAACTACCCGACCAAGTACCCGATCGGAAAGCTCTCAGAAAGCTCGCCCTCACCTCGGACGATTACCCTGGTTACTACCCGGCCAAGTACCCGATCGGGTAACTCTCAGGTAAGATTTTCCGAGATATTTTTGACCCACTTCGAGTTGGAATTTGGACTCGGAGTAAAAATATGAAATGTATCTCATCAAGTTAGCTTTCCAATCACACTAAATTGACCTTCATACGACTATCGTAGCTCCCAAATGAAGCATCGCAAGATAGTGGTATCGAAAGAACAACTCTAATGCATGGCCTAGAAATAAGCATCATTTTCCCAACACCTTTTGGGGCTTAATGATCTTCAATATTAGCTTGAACATCCCCGGAAAGGATACTTGAACATCTCAATCTTTTGAATGGATCTCTTATGCTTAATTTTGACTCCAAAGTAGTTGAAATCATGCAAAACTCGAGTGTAGACATCCGAAATGAAGATAAAATGATAATAATGCTATAAACACCTAAGAAATTCACGAATCTTCCAACTCTAAGATCTAATATGCATGGCCTTAAAATGCTCTAAAATGCATGCTATCACTCACAAGGTAAATTTTAAGATCGTTAACTAGCCAGCAAGAATCACAATCTAGATAAATCAACTTAACTCAATAAAAAAATATTTCATGAAAGATGGGTCCTATTGCCAAGCCTAACATACAAGCCTATAATGTTTTATCCCAAAATTAATTGGTGATAGGATGAGTGGCTCATGACTAACTTGTTTTCAAGCCTAATTTTCCATGTGGGATTCACAATTGAACCCCAACAATCTCCACCTCAATTCTGAATCACTCATAAGCCCGAACGGAGGACCCTCCCGGTCCTTAAGTCGAACCATCGACTTTGATACTACTTGTTACAGGGGAGACAAGCCTAATTGCCAAGCTTAGCATACAAGTCCATAAGGTTCCATCCCAAACTAATTAGTGATAGGAAGAGTGACTCATGACCTTATATACTAGCTTGTTTTTACTCCCAAATTCTCATGTGAGATTCACAATTGAACCCCAACAAAAAAAAATATGATGAAAAAATAAATTTAGTTTTTATCCAAATAAAGAGATATAAAATAAATTAAACACATGCTTTGAACATAGAAAACACCTAGATTGTCACCTAATTGATTTGGCCGGATACATAGACTTCACTTTTGGTTTGGTTTTGATTCTTGATTGATTATAACCCGTACTTGGTGACCCATCAAATAAATGTTCACCCAAGTATGTGATAATGTGGCAATTTAGTGCTATTACTTTTATTATATTTGATTAGATTTAAAGAAGAGTGTGCACTTCATTAACGTAGATTTGTAGTCTTTAACATCGATCATCTCTTTGCCTCACTAAATTAGGGATTTCACTACCCCCATGAAGCAAGAATTCAGGCAAACACTATATGAGAAAAGTTTGAAAAAAGAGTGATTTCTTTTATAAAAAATGGATTTTAGGAAATTGGATGTAAAATATATGGATGATGGTTTGAAAATTATCTTAAATATAATTTGTTGATAAAGTATTAGAAAATTATCTCTCCAAATCCTTCGTAAAGGGTGGTTTTATGAAATTGCCCTAAACTAGGATTACTTTAGTAATATACATATCATCTTGTTCTAATGTTAAAAATAAGTTACAAACTATGTTAATTAAGGACTCAAAGTAAGTGTAGGAGACCACAAATCCACCCACAAAGCAAGCAAACGTCAAAACTTTTGTCAGTATCTCCTCTACTCTTCTTCACTTGCATTCTCTTCTTTCCCTCTTTTCCACTTTAATTTCCCACTTCCACGCTAACTTGTTGCCCTTTAATTAGTTTTCTACTTTTTCTTTATTTTTTGTTGCTGTCCCCACTTGTCAAACTAAAATATCATTGTATAAATATATATGTATTTATATAAACAACCCCATCAAGATTCCAAGTCCTCTAAGAAAACTACCAACCCAAAGAAACTATATCCTCACATCTCTACTCCTCAAAGTGTGAAGTGGGTTGTATTTAATGGTCACAGTAACTGGGTTTTGACTGTTGAATTTTGGGTTTTGAAGAGTTTTAGGTTTGTGAGCATTGGGCTTAGTTAATTTCTGATCAGAATTAAAGGTGAGTGTTTATTCTACTTTCCTTTTCTTCTTCTTCTTTGTTTTTGTTCAGTTTGACTCAATGGTAAGAATATTTTGTGGGTTAATTGGTTTGGTTATAATCTGGGTGTTTTGCTTTCTTGAATTTGTTTCAATGTTACTGAATTATTTGTTCAGTGCTCTATGCACAGAGGGAGTGATAGAGTAAAGAAGCTTGTGTTATTATGAATATAAAATTCATCTATCAGAAGATAAATCATGTGGAAAGCCCATTTACTTGTATGGAAATTGAGCAATTTGTGATTTCATATGGGCTTGATTTTTCTAATATAAAGTCCAATAAGAATTTTATTTTGTTCAATTTTTCAAGCAGTGTGCTCTTCTCTTCAGTGGGCTAGTTGGGGATCTTTTGCTTTATTTTTCAAATTGATGATACTCTAAGGTTGCCACTTTCTTTTGGATCTCAATTATAATATGAAGAACCACAGATTATGGATCCGTTTCTGGTAGAAAAAACAAATATAAAAATACATTTTCATCAGTTTAAGTAGTGATTTTTGCTGTCAAAGTTTCAAATCTTGTTGATATCAATTCTACTGTTTCATCTGTTAATCTCTCTATTTCACCTCACATGTAGCATGCTTATCAGTTTATAAAGCACTTAGCCTAAAAGCTAACCTTATCATCCCATTCATCTCTTTACTTAAAGTCACTTTTGCAACATAATTGTTCCTTTAGTTTAATTTCAAAGCTATTCTTAAGCACACTGTTTACAGCTTCCTTCCCTCAGTTTCCTCCTTTAATTTCCTGCACAGACAAACTACATGGTCTATATCATCTTGTGCATTTCAAGCATCAACACTTCGTTTTTCTCAAACTTATGTAACAAAATTCTTAACATACCATTTTCTTTGTAACAGAATTCAGTTATGCTCCTTACTGATCTTGTTCCTTGTGATTGTTATCTTTCCACAGGATGAGTTCAACAAGTGTTCAACTTGCGCACTCACGAAGCATGGGCTTATACGACCCAGCGCAACAGTTTAGCATGTGGAAAGACGTGTACAAAGGCAACGACGCTTCATCGTCCGTTGTTGCAGGTGCAGATGCTTCAATCATGAAAACAGATGACTCTAGTCTGCACAGAGAGGTGAATATCAAAAAACTCTGTTCTTTAATTTGTGAATTTTGTGATGATAGTCTGTTCTTCTAAGAACAATAGCGCGCCTTTGTTCCTTCAGAATGAATATGCATCCGAGCAAGCAGCTGGACACTCGGATTATGATGATGAATCAAGCAGGCTTGGCAAGGTAACTATTGTTCATTTTGTCACTCATTTAGTACTTTGATCTAGTAGATTACTAAAAAAAAAATTAGCATTCTTATGCAGATCAAAAGGCGCTTGGCACAGAATCGCGAAGCTGCAAGGAAAAGTCGTATGAGGAAGAAGGTTAGAGGAATCATGTCTGCATAAACATTTAAAACAAAACTTTGTGCAATTTAGATTGGAAGAATTTTATTTTTACTGTGAGTTATTATATTCATAGGCATATGTTCAGCAGTTGGAGAGTAGTCGTCGCAAGCTTGCCCAAGTTGAGCAAGAGCTTGAGCGAGCTAAACACCAGGTAAGGTATTCTTCTTCCTCTCTTTTTTTCTTTGGAATTTTGACATCTCTTATCAAGACTCATCAATTTATAAGTGTTTAATTTTGTGATGAACGTGTTCTTGCAGAACTTGTTCGTTGGCAATGCATTAAATGGCAATCTTCGACATCTTCCAGCTATAAATACAGGTTTTCTTTCCCTCCTATCCCATTTATTGGTTTTATCATCTTCATACTTGCATTACATCTTATTCTGCATCCTACATTAGAGTTTGCAATTTTAAGTGTTGCTGATAACAATGAATGCAATTTTCAACAACTCTTAGCATAAAAGTACATCAATCCTAAGACTTAATTGGTTATCTTGAAATTCTTACAGATTGTAGAAAATAAATTTATACTTTGTTTGGTGAAGTTGATTGTGCATGATCTTAATTCAAATGCCTCTGGATTATCCTACAGGAATTGCAACATTTGAGATGGAATATAGTCATTGGACTGAAGAGCAATACAGGAGAACCTTGGAACTTAAAATTGCCCTCCAAGCTAATGTCTCCGAGATTGAGCTCAAACTACTCGTTGAAAGGCTCATAAATCATTACTATGGCCTCTTCAGGATGAAAGCGAATGCTGCAAAAGCCGACGTCTTTTACTTGATGTCGGGGACATGGAGAACGCCGGTGGAGCGCTTCTTTTTGTGGATTGGCGGATTCCGCCCTTCAGAACTCCTTGATGTAAGTGTCTTAATTGTTTATGTACATATATGCTAATAAATTATTCAACTGATTGTGGCTATATATATTGAATAAGTTTGTTAGGCCACACCTTGAGCCATTGACTGAGGATCAACAAGGGGAGATCAAGAAACTAAGGCATTCGTCTCAGCAAGCTGAATATGCTCTAACACAAGGGCTAGAAAAACTTCAGCAATCATTCGGACAGATCATGCTGGTCGATGAGATGTCGGAAAGTCTAGTGTCAGCTGCAATTGAGAAGTTGCATGCCATAGAGTGCTTTGTGAGCCAGGTAAGAAAATTCCCTTATGTCTGTTTTTAAGATCTAATCTGAGTTGATAACATTTGTGTGCTTGGATGACATTTAATTAATCAGGCTGATTACGTGCGAGAGCAAGCGTTACAGCTAATGTCTAAGATCCTTGCAACTCATCAAGCAGCAAGAGGATTGATTGCGTTGGGAGATTACTTTCACCGCCTCTCTACTTTGAGTTCTCTGTGGATTGCTCATCCTCATGAATCTGCCTAGACCTTTATTTAAAATTATGTTGTGGATGTTGAGATCTGTAAGTATGTTAATTTGTTGTGTCATGTTGCAAGCTGCTTGTTGTATTGTATAGGCTAGTATATATATAAATGAGATGTAATTTAAGGGATAGGGGATGGATATAAACAAGTCCTCATATAATGATGATGATGATGCAGTGTTTCTCTGGAGAGTATTAGGAAACACTTGTTTTTTCTGTTCTCCCTTTCCCTACCTCTGTATACAAAATATGAGCCAACCCGAAGAATAATACATGGATTAAGTAGGCAAGAAAGTTGAAATATGAAAGCCCAAATATTTGTTAAAGCTTGCCCATTCATGACGACGAACCGGAATCTTGTTTAGACTAATGTGGTAGCAAAATTTTATTATGATGATGAGTGACCCAATTAGAAAAATCCATTAAAAATTTTAAAGGGGCGTTCCGAGAATCGAACTCGGGACCTCTCGCACCCGAAGCGAGAATCATACCACTAGACCAAACGCCCAGCCTGCTTTTTAATGTATCAAAAACATTAAACCATTTATAAAGGGTACACAAAAATATTTCAAAAATGGAGATGCGGGGTATCGATCCCCGTACCTCTCGCATGCTAAGCGAGCGCTCTACCATCTGAGCTACATCCCCGTTTTGTTTAATTTGAAAATATAATCTATCTAATTATTCATTCGAAAGCTGTGATATGTCGCTACTGAAAAATCATATCATCAATCAAAAGACTCGGTATAGTTTATAATTAAGTGATCTTGTTTGAAAAACATACCCCGGCCCCTCGTTGATCCACAAATGGATTAGTTTGGCAAAGTAGTTTTAAATTAGAAACCCTGTACTTATATTAATATAAGCCTTGCCCATTTATAACTCACATCTTAATTAAATACGCATCGAGAACTTCTTGAGGCTAAGTTCTTCAAACACTTTTTTCACTAACTATTACTTGAACAAAACTCCAACTTTGAAGATTACCCTTTCTAAATCTAGCTAGCTAGCAATCCATCATACATGTCTGATGACTACATTATATAATAAAGTACTAGTGAACAAATTAACTTCAAAACTGAATTAACCTACCCACATAGGCATAGCTACCCGGCCTACGTACAAAACATGCATGACACATATATATATATATGACACCTTAACTTAAAGTGTCCGCATCACATACAAAACATTAGGTACTTAATTATGGGCTCTAAAAAAATACACTAAAGTGCTACACTAGCTAGTTTTGACCCCCATTATCTAATCGATCTACATTATAGAGACCGGAGAGTTTTGAATTGCCACACGATGAATAACTTGAGGCCTCCATGAAAGAGATCGAATCTCGTTGACATGGATTGATTAGTGAGCTGAAGGAATGTGGTAGAACTTGCCCTTGCACATGCAACGATAGACGATGGGGCAGGACTCCGACACTGAACACTTGAAGCTCACCAGAACCCTCTTGCATGGGAAGCATGGCCCACATGCGTGCGAGCAGTCCGGTAGGCTCGACCCTGCCGGATAGTATTCTTTTGGCCTTGCCGCAACCTGTCTTTGCGTTAATCCGTTCTATATCGAAATACATGAAGAAAGAGACGTGACACAACTTATAACACGTACTTAAACATTTGTGTTAATAGCTAGCTAGGTGAATCCTAGCTAGCTAGTTTCATAATATATACAAAAAACGGACTAGCTAGTAGATATTTAACAACTTGCAAACATATATCCATAAACAATGATAGAATTAATACAAACCTCATGATTGATGGGTTTTTCGCCATTTTTCTCGCTGGTCTCGGCTGATTTATCTAGCAAATGATAAGTATCAATCAATTAAGTGAGCCATTCCAAGCATATATATGTAGATATCAACGAAGAATGAAGATGATTAGAACACTTACGATGTTTCGGATTGGTGCAAACGTCGATGCCGCTACATGAGATCACAACAAAGGAGAAAACCGCCAAGGCAACAATGCATTTGTAGGGTTTAAGGGAAAATTCCATGGCTAGGAATCAAGCTTTTCAAGAGATGAGACGAGGCATATATGTGCGTATATTTATAAAGCATGCATTAATGGGAAAGACTATAGTTTCTGAAAATATAGATAGAGCAAAATAAATGTATAGTAGTACAAATCCACTGTTGCATGTCACAAGATCCACGGCAATCTTTAATTTTGAAGCTCTGGTTTCATTCCACACCTTCACGTGTTTTATGGGTCAAATATCAAAGGGGTTGCACAGGGTTACTTGATCCATGAATGTTCTATTTCATCTTTTGATTTCTCCGAGGTAGAAAAGTCCACTTTCAAATTCAAATGTACGTAAACAAAGTCTCAAAACTAACGGTCATAGCTCATCCGCCTGAAAATCTCCAATCATGTTTTGGTTTGAGGTGATGTCTAGTTTTGTAATTGACTACTTGACTAAAGTAGAAAATTTTAAAATTAGAGTTGAGTTTTTAGATTGATAATCCGAAAATTAAACTATCTAATCACTTGAATTAGTCCAAACTCGTTAAATTTCCACGACAAATCAGGGTTATATACCGTACATAGAGTTGAAGAAGGGATGAGAGAATTCACGTGTGGAGAGAAGAGAGGTTTTGATACGGACCCGAGGTGGATTCGTATCGGACCCTTGTTGATCAAGGGAGCGAGAACGATCCGAGGTGGATACGAGTCTCAAGGAACCTTGTTGATCAAGGTGACGAGACGGGTCCGAGGTGAACTCAAATCTCAAGAATGTAAAAATAAAAGAGAGCTAAGGAAAATTAGGGCAAATAACTTGATTTTCATTGATTGATTTGATAACAACTTAAAGGGTATTTATAACAACCCAATATCTAAATAATAAGGAAACCTAATTGCCAAAATATTAAAAAGATATTCTTACTAAAAGATAAAATCAAATCCCTAATTAAAAGGAACGACAATATTCTAAAATAAATAATTATCCCAAATTAATTATAGCGTATCAATTCTCCCCCGTTGAGAATCGACTTGTCCTCAAGTCGGAAATCAGGAGGAGACTAGATCATGAAACGGATCTTGGAGCTTAATCCGTCAGGGTCCCATTGCACATGTAGCACTGCACGAGTCAGCATCTTAAACTCAAAGTGTTGTGACCCCCATGGGCACTAATAATCAACGAACTCAAATCGAACGCTGCAATATAGGTCCATGACTTGATATCGTGACGGAAGTTTGCCCTGCGCATTTCACCGAACGGTTGGTGGACAAACAAGTCAGAACATATCGGCATTAACCTTTCTTCGATACCGAATTGAATCCGGCCTCCCTTTGGTGAATCAGACTCCGGAAAAGAAGTTCTCGAGCCCAAAACTTCTGGAGAATGCGGCGGCGGCAGGCGCAAGGCACGGGGTCGGGTCGGTAACGATCGTATCTGTTTTGGTACTCGGGTCGGTAACGACCTCCACTGGTTTGGTACCGAGGGCAGGAGTGGTGGCCGCGGGCGCAGGGCTGGTGGCCGCGGGCTCGACTTTGAAGGTCGTTGGGGTAGGGTGTCGCGGCGTCGTGTTCGCATCGTCCAGAGGAAGTCCTAGGATAGAAAAAAGTTGATCTGTCCGACGACGATGAACCTCTAGATCCCGACGAGATTGACGGATCTCCAACGACAGGTTTTGGAGGAGTTCTCGGATGTCGCGGAGAACCGCGTTATTTCCTGTAACGACGGACATGGTGATTGTATAGTTCAAGAATGAAAGCACCAATTGGTCAAGAAGGAGGCGAGAACGATCCAATGTGGACTCACTCTCAATGAAAGCACCAATTGATACGAACCCGATGTGAATTCGTATCGGAACCCTTGTTGGTCAAGGGGTTGAGACGCACCCGAGGTGGGAGTGACTCGATAAACGCGGTTTGTTGTCATGGGAAGGAGAACGAGGAAGGAGTTTAGGGCAAAGGGATAATTTTATTAATGGATTTCATTGATTGATTTGATAACAACTTAAAAGGAGTATTTATAATAATACCCCAATATCTAGGAAAACCTAATTGCTGAAATCTTGCAAAGATAACCTTACTAAAAGATAAAATCAAATCTCTAATTGGTGCTTTCATTGAGAGTGAGTCCACATCGGACCATTCTCGCCTCCTTCTTGACCAATTGGTGCTTTCATTCTTGAACTCTACAATCACCATGTCCGTCGTTACAGGAAATAACGCGGTTCTCCGCGCATCCGAGAACTCCTCCAAAACCTATCGTTGGAGATCTGTCAATCTCGTCGGGATCTAGAGGTTCATCGTCGTTGGACAGATCAACTTTTTTCTATCCTAGGACTTCCTCTGGACGATGCGAACGCGACACCGCAACACCCTACCCCAGCGACCACCAAAGTCGAGCCCGCGGCCACCAACCCCGCGCCTGCGACCACCAGTCCTGCCCTCGGTACCGAACCAGTGGAGGTCGTTACCGACCCGAGTACCGAAACGGATATGATCGTTATGGACCCGGCCTCGCGCCTGCTGTCGCCGCATTCTCCAGAAGTTTTGGGCACAGGAACTTCTTTTCCGGAGTCTGATTCACCAAAGGGAGGCCGGATTCAATTTGGTATCGAAGAAAGGTCGTTGTCGATATGCTCTGACTTGTTTGTCCGTCAACCGTTCAGTGAAATACGCAGGCAAACTTCCGTCACGATATCAAGTCAGGGACCTATATTGCGGCGTTCGATTTGAGTTCGTTGATTATTAGTGCCCATAGGGGGCCATGTTGATAGGGTTTTCTTGACAACAAATAAATTTATAAGTCAAGACCCCGCTGAGTATAGCAGAGTCAGGATTGTCCACGGGAAGCAAGGTTGTATGTCTATCAAACTAAAGAAACAAGAAAACAAAGCAAACAGCTACGACCAACCTCGTTAACGACCTTGTCAGGATCGTTAATGAACCTGGAATTCTACCGAAAACAGAGCAATTAACGAACTAACAGCAGGGTCGGTATCGATCCAAATTGCCTCGGTAACGAATGAAAATGAAAGCTAAACTAAACAAATTCAATAGATAAAAAGCTCTAGAACAAGGGTTACCACGATATAACCATGCATAAGAACTCATGTGAAGATAAAGATCATGCCTTTAAGGATAAATTCATCCACTTTCGCTAACTAAACAAGCAAATCAATCAACTTTCATAAATCAATTCACTTTATTACTTGTTTTGAATCCAATGCTCGAAACTTTCGTTATCGAACAATATCAACATTCAAGTTCATATCTTTCTCTTTCGATCAAGATAAAACTCAAATTACTTCGACTCTCGTCTAAGCATAACTCAACAAGCAATTCATAGGATAGAAGGCAATCAAAAACCAACATAATCATTCGAACATGCACAACTATGTCAGGTTTCAACCCCGACCCTAGATAAGAAAACTACTCACTATTCATTGAAACAAAGCCAATAACTTTAATCAAAGAGAACATTGAAAGCAAAAACTTACTTGAAATTAGAAAGCAATATCGTCTTACAAACTTAAAGAACACAAAATCACTAAGAACACCAAGCAAGAACCGATCACCGAACTAACTCTCTCTCTCTGTCTCTCTTGATCGACTTCAGTTCAACTCTCTCTCTCTCTCCCTCGACTTCTCCTAAAACTAGCGTGAATCCCCCCCTTGTCTAGGCTTAGAACAAGGGTATTTATGCTAAGAAACTATCTAATAAAAAGGCTAAAAGATAAAAACTTTCTAAACTTAAAAGATAACAAGATAAAAGATATAAAAACTGAAAGTCAGCTACGCCTCTACCGACACAGGTCCCTCGTTAACGACCTGCACATGGTCGGTAGACTCTGCTGAATTCCTAACAAAAACTCTTGATTTACAGCTCGTTAACGACCTCACAAGTCGTTACCGAACCTCTGTTTTGGCTTCTTACGAGCTCTTCCTTGGCTTTATCTTTGGACTCTAACTTGATCTTTCCATGCAATCTTCGCCTTTCTCTTCCATGCATTCCACCTTCAACCACTTGACTTCAACTCTACTTGAAAAGTGCTCCTTTCCATTCTAAAACCTACAAAAAGACACGAAACGGATTAGCTTCCATACTTTTCAAAAAATATGCAAACATATCCAAAAACACACAAAACACACTCTAAAACCTAACAAAACTAAACTAAACAACCTAATAAAGACACCTAAAACTAGACCAAAAACACGAACATCAGATCACAACACTTTGAGTTTAAGATGCTGACTCGCGCACTGCTAAATGTGCAATGGGACCCTGGCTTGAGGACAAGTCGATTCTCAACGGGGGAGAATTGATACGCTATAATTAATTAGGGATAATTATTTATTTTAGAATATTATTTTCCTTTTAATTAGGGATTTGATTTTATCTTTTAGTAAGAATATCTTTTTAATATTTTGGCAATTAGGTTTCCTTATTATCTAGATATTGAGTTATTATAAATACCCTTTAAGTTGTTATCAAATCAATTAATGAAAATCAAATTATTTTCCCTAATTTTCCTTAGCTCTATTTTATTTTTACGTTCTTGAGATTTGAGTCCACCTCGGACCCGTCTCGCCACCTTGACCAACAAGGTTCCTTGAGACTCGTGTCCACCTTGGACCATTCTCGCCCCCCTTGACCAACAAGGGTCCGATACGAATCCACCTCCGGTCCGTATCAGGTTTATATATCCGCCCGACTAAGAGCATCTCCAACAGCTTTCCCTATATTAGGAGAAAGTGTGAATTTAGAGAATGTGATGTAATTTTTTATCCTAATAATTTCTCTATTACAATCTTTATAATAGAAAAAGAGATGGGAAAATGAGCTTTCTTCCCTAAATTTAGAGAATTCTCTAAAAATATTTGGGGAATGCATAATTATAGGGTTGTGCAAACTAGGACCGGACTGGCAGACCGAACCGGAATTTTACGGTCCGGTCCAAGACCGGGACCGAGTCGGTCCGATCCTCGGTCAGAGAAATTAGAGAACTTCGGTCCCGATTTTGGACCGGGACCTGACCGAAAATTTCCGGTCCGGACCGTAAAACCTTATAATTTATACATTATAGAATATTAGGATTCAGGTGATTGAGTTGAGCATTAGTATTTACTACTTGCTAATTACTACTACATACTACTAGTAATTACTATCTTGTAAGAGATCCACCATCTTGCCAATTACTATTTAATACTTCTTAGGTTGCGAAAGTTTAAAGTTTCGTATTGAATTTTTTTTGAGTATTACTAAATAAAAGTTTTGAGTTGTGCCCATTGGTACTTTAACTCAATAATAATAGAATTAATCTTGCTAATTACTACATCTCTTTGGTATGAGCATTGATTTTCGGCCAACGAAATCAAATTAAAACACTTAGCGGTCAAATCGGTCCAAACCCGGGACCGGACCGTACTTGGACTAGACTAGAATGGTCTGGTCCGGTCCACGGTCCATATTTTTTATGAAATACGGTCCACCGGTCTGGACCGGACCGGTTGCACAGCCCTACATAATTATACATGTCATCATGTCAACTTGCAATAGGTTTTATTATATTTTATAATATTTTTAGAAAATTTTTATATATAATAAATATAAAATATTTTAAAATGAGGAAGCTGTTGGAGTTTGAGTAAAATTATTTTGGAGAATATGACTTTTAGTTGTCTATTTTGGAGAAAATTGTAAAGAATCTGTTGGGCATGCTGCCATGCTCTAAGCGCCCTGCTATTTGCTTGTTTTCAGAAATGTGAGGGTTTTGTTTCGGTCAAGGTGACCGAAGCTATAATTTTTTTTAAATTAAATTTTTGGTGGATTTAGGGTGGTTTTATTAAATTTTAGTAAACTGTTTCGGTGGACGACATTGAAGCAAACATTTTGTTTTTTTAATTAATTTTTGTGATTGTGAATGTTTTAAATTAAGTGTAGCATTTTTTATATGTAAGGTTTTGATTTTATGGTAGGTTTGGTATATTTTTGTATTTGTATGTTTAATTTTAAATTTTAAAGTTAGCTTTGAGAATTTCATTTGTATGATTTTGTTAATTTTTGGCTTTATATACATATAAATGTCTAAGTTTTAAATTTTGAAAAGATTTAAGTGAGTTAATTAATATAATTTGTGAAAAATAATTGTCTAAAACTGAAAAATATAATGTTCCCCTTACATAAGTATGTACTTTTACAAAACATTATAGATAGAAAATATTCAGCGACGAGGACCGAAATTACTATGACGACCGGGCTGAATATCAGGAGTGTAAGAGCGGCGAGTGCACCGAGGTGGCGGGTCTTCCATTAGTGGGGATGGAATGGTGGGCATCGTGAGAAATCCGTACAGTCCTTCCACAAGTTGCGCCACTTCGCCTCCAAGTTGCCTCAAATAAGAATATTGACATGTCAGGCCATGGATATGATTCAAGTGATGTTAAAAAAAGAATAATTTATGAGAAACTAACAAGACCAATTAAAATATATAAATAGATTAGTATATGCAATTAAAGTCTCGCACAATGTGACTATCCAATGAAGTCGGTGCTACCGTTTGTCGATTGGCCATGCGTTTGGCTGAATCCCTTAGTAGATATGGATGAGTGCGTTGTAAATGTCACTCTTGGTAGTTATCATCCATTGACCAAGGAAAACTAGCCAGATCACCATTAGATATAAGAAGTTAAAGAGTTGATCCCAATGATCATCCTTGGGGTTGAATTTTAATGTGTAACGAATCCTAAGATTTTCTTTACGAAACACTATGTGGTCTGTGATGACAAAGAACCTAGGGATGCTCTAACGATAGCGAAATTGGCGAAAACATCTCTCAAGCATATATGGCTCTTGAATGTCTAAGATTGTTAGTAAGCCCCTATACTTAGAGACTAAGAGTTCCCCATCAGCAAAGTTCAGCCCCTGAGGATATGGTATCCAATTGACATGTAGAATTATAGTAGTTGATAGCTTGTATTAGTGTCATATTTTAAACTGTATAGTTTAGAATTTGGTTTAGGGTGTATTACCATATCCATGGTGTATCGGTCCATAGACTTACGTTATTTCCTAACTCATTTTCATCCCTATTTCTCGATGATAAATCTGTTCAAATAAACACTAAACAAATTAAAGGAAGGTATCTCCAAATCCAATTCTAAGAAAAAAATAAGTTAGTTATGGTAATAATGAGTTAAAAGTTTAGAAATTCATAATTTGTGGAAACTCACATGTAGGAGATATAGGCAACCACCTATTTGTCTAGCTCCAATGCGATTTTCCATACCTAGTTGCCTATACAAGTAGGTTAAGGTTGCAGGGCCCCAAGCAATCTGAACCGTCAACCCGTGGTTTAGGAGCAAGTGCATGGACTTATGGTTCACACGAGTTTCGGTCTTGTCGATGAAAAGGGTGCATCTCAATAACACAAGTAAAAAGACGGATGCCATGTGATCTGGATTACCACCTCCTTGCACCTGTTGTGCATCAAGCCAATTGTTGAAATCTTTGAGAATGAGGATACCTCCATAGATTTGGGCATTCACTTCTTCAAGTGTGCACCCCAACATTTCACTTATTTGGTAGTGCAAGCCACGGTCATCTAAGGGTGATAATGCAACCACTAGTCGAATCCCATTTAATGAAAAATCCGTTATCATGTTTACATCGTGGTGGGTGATGGTCATCTCCCCCAAAAGAAAATAGAAGTTGTTAGTCTTCGGGTACCATCTTTCCACCAAAGGAGACACCAAAGCTTCATATGTTCCCCTAACCGAAAGGTTCAATGCCCCAAGTAGGTTGCTTTGTTCGGCCAACACCATCCACGGTTGACCTGGAGCCAACCGATTCGACCTCGTCGAAAAATCAAATGGGGCAGAACGAACTTGACATTTTAAAACATTTGCATACTAAGAAGATTACAAGAAAAATTGAAATTAGAACCGTATGTGTTTAAAAATATAAACTAAAACATTATTCAAATTATCTGCTGAACATCCCAAATTTTCTTGGCAATATGGGTGTTGAAGTCCACGAGGGTTTCCTTGTTAACAGGACCGCCATCATCCACGGCGTCAACGCCTCCTTCTAAACTCCCCCTACTTGTAAATCTGCTCCCTTTTATGGCTCCCTCCAACTTGAGATTGGGTATGGACTTATGAGGTCCCTGCGTTATGATGGCTCTTTGGTGGGATTTGGGAAGTCCGATCCCTTCATAGTACACACGTTGGTAGGAATTGGGAGGTCCCCATTATTGGGACTTGAGAAGTCTTGGCCCCGGAATAAAAATTGATGGTGGAAATTGGGAGGTCCCCATTGGTGGGACTTGAGAAGTCCCGGCCTCGTCATAATACATTAATGGTGGAAATTCGGAGGTCCCAATCCTGACATTTGGCATTGACAAGTTTGTCTTATAATCTACAACCGCATTCCAAATTTAATTACCATCTTTTTTGATGACTCCATGGTTGGTTGAGTTTGATGACTCCATGACCATCTTAATTTTTTGGTCTTCAACTATATTTCTCGCTCCATATACCTTCTATTCATGTGAAAACTGATTCCTTATTAATTGTTCAAACCATTAACCATTTCAACTCCAACCTCACATGTTTAGCTTGCTTGTTTAAAGATATTAAATCTCTTTCATCTACTTTTATGGGTTTTAGGTTATCTGATGTTAGTAGAATGAGGAACATTGTGGCTCATTATATAATCCATTTAGTGTCTTTGTCATGTATATGGGTCTGATGTACTATCATGTGTACTAACATTAGTTGAACTTGATATTTAATAAAATACTTATGCTTTGACTAAAAAATCAATGAACTATATTATTTTAGATTAAAAATAAGCTATTGATGTGATCAAAATTGTGTTTATTTACGTTCAAAAAACAATTTAGTTGGTGAAAATAAATTTAAAAGTTTAAAGTTCTTGATTAATGAAACAATATTATCTCTTTTTTATGTGATTTTATGTTCATTTACTAATTAAATCAACTATTGGTTATAATAAATATTATAATACTTTGATCAAAATTTCAACTTTTTCGAAAACAAGTAATTTAGAGTAGCTAATAAGAGTTTTTTCAAATGAATAAAATTAACTTAGAAAAAACATTAACAATTAAATCACATATACTAATGAAGTTACGAACAAATATATTATATTTTTCTTTATTTTAGATAATAATAAAATTAAAAATTCATTAAAAATAATTATAAAAGATATCATCGGGTAAAAAATGTAAAGTGGTTGAAATTTGATCATAAATAACTAAATAAGCATAAAAAATATTTAATAATAATGATTTAGAAATGAAGAAATAAGATTATCATATAAGAGAATTTAAAGTTTTTTATTTTAAAATGCATGATAATGTGACCTCGTTTATTATTCAACATGTATGCGAATTGAATGAGATGTAGATATGTGGTCAATTCTTTGGGGTATAAAGTCTTATCTATTCAAAGGTTTTTTAGGCTTAATTCAATCGTATTTAGGAAATAAGCTGAAAATAGTTTATACTTGAGTTATTAATGTGCACATAAAGATACAACTATAAAGGTCATCTTCCATTGAAAAAATTGTAGTGTTTTAAAACTTATTATTATCAAATTTTTGGATATCACCTTAGTTTAACTAATTAACTTACACTTACCTATATATTAAGAATTTTGATGAGGTTGAAGAAAGCTCGCAAAAAATGGCCACTCAATCTAGAGGGCACCTTCGGTTTACCGAGATATGTCTCCAATAATATTAGTCTTTACATTATCTTTAATGGATTGTCCGATCCCCTTTTAAACAATCTTGGATTCGCCACTGTCACCTACCATTGTCTGTCGCTGATGGTTACTTTAAACAATGGTGGGGGTTGGGCCAAAAAATCGAAAAAAAACTCTACAAAATCTACCTATTTCGGCCCTAAATAGGAGAAGAATAGGCTTGGGGTTAGGGTTTGTAATATGCTTAGTTACCTTATACATATCTCTTGTTGATTTAGGGGCGCATCATGTTAAACTCAAAATAGGGTTAGCTCACATTCTAATATCACTCTGCTTTCAAGGGTTGCAATTAACCTATCAAGCCTCCTCTTCCAAAAGGTCATCCGTTTTAAGTTCAAGACTGAAGAAAGCCTTTGCCTCTATTTCGTCACCTATGTGATCTCTCCCACCCTTTCGTATCTCACCACTATTGCAACGACTTCAGACTGGTGCACTATTGTTAATTATAATCAGGAACAATATAATTTCGAGATCAAATTTAGTTGTTTGTATTGACTCAAAAGATTACAATATATACATGAGGCTTGGGCTCCAAGCCAAACTATCTAGTTAGGAAAAGATAACAATTTCCTTAACTATATCCTAACCAGATATACATAAGATATTATCATATAATATTAACTCTTGTTTATTTATCTTTTGGGCATGGCTGATTGATCACTCTTTTGAATGTAAAACGTCTTTGAATTTGGCTAGGACGTGCACATCTATTGCATTGACTTTTGCAAGAAATCTTGTAGAAGCCTACTACAATCATCTGCTCTGGCTTAATATGACATTTCCCGTCGCAATAGATGTGCCCTGAAATGCGTAAGCAAAGATGAAAAACCAAGGCATAACCAACACTATTTCAGTACAAAAACCATATCTTGAAGACTTTTCATTAGCATGAATGGGTTCCAATTTTCTTGATAAATCCCTTTCTGATTTTTAGCCAAAGTATTGTTTCGTTGCCTCCTTAAGTGATGAGAGTTGATTTATACTTGTGCCATAGAATTAGCATTTGATCTTCATTTTTGCCTCTTTTTGTTGTGAATATACAGGGAGTTGAAGGCATAAGGGGCTATGGTATTGCCAAATTAATTCTTGTAGCTGCATCCCAACTCAGTGATCAACTTCTAGAGTCAAGAGAATCAGCAAGGTCACTTGTTTTAGAACTCCAGAGTGTCTATGAGAAATCTAGTGTTCCATCATCAATCTTTGGCCATGACCAATCAGAAATTGGCTCTTGGGAGAGCTTTTGCCAATCAAAGCTTTCTTGACTTAGTGCACAAGTAGTCCTTCGTGTAACCAATGTCGTCACAAGGGATGATCCTGTTTTGCCTTCTTAGTACAGGGCCCATACAAATCACCAAGGTACACAACGAGTTCCATATTGCATTTTCATATTGGCTTATGATGATTTGTCGTGTAAATACTGTGAAGAGGTTCTGGTTATGCATTTGTGTGTGGTTGCTGAGAGGAAATCATACAAGTAGTGCACTTAATATTGTATGCTTTAGTCTCTTGGTTTGTTTGTAAGGTACTTAAATAAATGTGCCTTTCTGGATATTATATTATTTTGTGTAAAATGCAAAGATACAAGAGGTATGTTTTTCCGCTGTTTATATCTAGACCTCTAAAATAGTGACACGTGTGAAATTGCTTTAAATGGTTTCTTCTATTTATATTGAGTTTTCTTAATCTGCGGAATTAAGGGGTAATTTGGAACCATTTATTTATCCAATTTTCTTTTGATCTGACTCTTGTAATTCTTTGTTGCAAGTAGAACGTTGTCATCGAAGAGCGTGCTTCATTAGTTGACTGCTCATCCCTTTCCTGTGCCGCTTGGGAATTTACTTAAATCCATGTTAAACATCATTAGTTGACATTGGGCCCGGTAATCCCTTCCTTGTGCCGCTTGGGAATTTACTTAAATCCATGTTAGACATCATTAATTGACATTGGGCCCGGTAGGTAGATAAACTGGGGATGTGTCGGTACGCGCGCACATGCGCGGATGGGCCTAGCACTCAAGTCCATGGAGTTCCATCCTAAAACCAATTGGCAATAGGAGGAGTTCCATCCTAAAACCAATTGGCAATAGGAGGAGTAACCAAGGATATATATGCTAGGCTTGATATCTTTGGATTTCAGATTTGGAATAGGTTATTATTCTCAACAGCTTTTTATGGTTTCAGGTTGATTGATAAATCTTGGTTTGATCCTCCAATTGCAGTAAGATCATCTTTTTACTCGAGTTAGCTCAGTGTTCAGTGTATACTGGTCTTTTTTCCTTTGTACACTAGTATGCATAATTTCCTTCTTTACATTAATCATACAATACTTTTAAGTAAATTAAATTATCTGTTCAACAGCCTTATACAAAACAGAAAGGATTTCCATTGACAAGGTTCAATAAGAAAAATCTTCAAATCAATCTAACCAGTTTTTCTTCATTATTTTTTAACTTATGAGACATGAATTCATTGTGCTCATCAAAGCTTCAACTCCAAAAGCCCATGACAACCATCTCCAAAGCAATATGCAAGCCTTCTTGTATGAATCAGTGACATAGATTCATATATGCACATAAAAAGCTAATTTAAAAAAAAAACTGCAAGCCTCTAAAAATCAGATGCATGCTCTCTAAAAGACTTTATACCGGAGAGCACAGGAGCATAAATTACCCAAAAAATCATAATAATTAGCAAATCAAGAAAAATACTTTGGACGTCGGTCATCTAGGTCCAGACAGCTCAAATGCGTGCAGATTGTCAGTGGAATCAAGAATCCAATCAGAGGTCGAGTGAGGCGCCAACTCGACCTCTTCACGAAGAATCTCCTCCTTTTGCCACTCATCCCACCGCTCTGCTAAGCCATCGCCTTCAAGCATCTTGACAACGTCAGACATTTTGGGTCGCTCCATTGGGGAGCTTTGTGTGCAGAGAAGAGCGACCTGGATTAGCTGCTCTACTTCTGTGTCTGTATAAATCTGGAGATCAGGATCAACTAACATCTCTAGTTTCTTCTCCTTGAGAAGTCCCTTGACCTGAAACACAGCACACCAAAAAGTAACATTTTTAACACCTCAAGTCTTCAGCTTTTTTTGTTTTTTCTAATTCATTAGGGCTTCTTTGGCACTAGACAGTATGATGTCAATTTTATATATGCTTATTTTCAACAACTATGTTTGGTATACCAATTATTTGTTAAAAATAATGTCCTTGTTAACCAGAAGTCCTACAAACACTACCTAAATTCCAAAGTGTTAAAACTACTACTTACCATAAAACGAATGTCATTATAAAATGGATTGTCAACCCACATTTAAGTTTTAAGGGCAGAAGAAGCAGATTTTCTCACCATCCAGCTAGGTTCAGGATTACAAACTGATCAAATTATGAAATTGTCTCCTTGCCCAATTATTTTAAGCCAAAAAAAAAAAGAATTTTATTTTCCGTTCATTATCTGTTATTTAAAAAAAAACGAAGAGAAGTAATTATGGAGTTAAATGACCAAAAGCAAAGAAGCATACAGAGAGAAAGTAGAGACAGCACATACCCAATCTAGCAACATAACATCATCGTCGTTGGCAAGCCTAGCAAGATCAAAAGCTCTCTGCCCAGTTATCAACTCTAGAAGCATTATTCCATAACCAAAAACATCAGTCTTCTCTGAAGATTTTCCTGTTGACAGGTATTCAGGAGCTATATGCCCAATTGTTCCCCGTACAGCTGTTGTGACATGAGTGTCTTTGTAGTCCATAAGCTTGGCCAATCCGAAGTCACCAACAACGGCCTCAAACTCCTCATCTAGCAATATGTTTGCAGCCTTAACATCTCGATGAATGATCTTTGGATCACAGTGGTCGTGCAAATAGGATAGTCCTCTTGCTGATCCAAGAGCAATCCGTTTTCGTGTTGGCCAATCAAGAGGAGGTTCATTTGGAGGCCGCTCTATGAACAAAATAATAAAAAAATGCATTCAAAGATTTGATTCACTCCCAAGAACTTGGTCTCAGTTATAATTACAAAAAATACAAAATAAAGAGTACCACTCACCTCTTAAACATGAAGCAACACTCCCATTGGCCATATAAGGGTAAACAAGAAGTCGTTCGGTTGGTGTCATGCAAAACCCACGTAACCGGAGTAGATTACGATGCACAGCCATGCTGATCATTTCTACCTCAGTCTGAAACTGCAACTCACCTCCAGGTGTACGCTCTTCCTTTAATCGTTTCACAGCAACCAAAGTTCCATCAGCAAGGCGTCCTTTGTAGACTTTACCAAATCCACCTCTGCCAAGAATGTTTTTGTTGCTGAAGGCATCTGTTGCAACCTGTAGCTCCCGTAGTGAGAATCTTTTGAGCTGCCCAAGATGAACTTCTGGATCCTCCTCAGCTGCAAAACAAGTGCGAGGGTGATAATCTTCTAGACTTTTCTGATTGATAATAACTTCTGAAACCAAAATTAAGGGAATAACAAGACTAGAACACTAACCAGGTACATCAAAGAAAACATCTCGTGGTTTTCTACGGCGATACCATGCAAATAGTATTGCAGGGGCAGCAAACAACAACGCAGCACCAGCGGCAACACCTCCAGCAATCGCTCCGGTGGCACTACCACTTCCTGAAAGTCAAAGCACAAAAGCAAGTTAAGAAGACAGACTTAAGACGATTGCAAGAACAAGTCTATTCGCACATCCTCAGAATCACTGCAGTACATTTTTATAAAACCCTAGCTAAATGTCAAAGCTACCAGCATCAATGCTCTATTTCTTCAGAGAACCAATTTTTTCCGGACAAAGATCACCTAAGCATCATTCTAATTTATAAAAGAGGGCTGCATAGTAACTCTAACAGAGGTCAGGTTGCAGGTTCAAATGTACAATCTAGATGGGTGCACAAGAAAATGAATGCAAGGCAAAATAATAGGCTAAACTATCAAGATGGTGGAACTGTATGGTAAATAAATTTCACCTGTGGCTGTAAGTGTTGCTGGTGGGATATATGGGGGTGGTGGGGAGAATGGAGGAGAACCAGGGCATGGATGCCCAGTGACAGGGCCACATAGATTTAAGTTATTAGCAAAACTGCATTTCAAACAGATTTCAATGGTTAGAAGATCATCTACATCATCTTTTTCAGGTTCAATATCAAGAGGTTTGGAGAATCATGAACCTGATTGGCGTGAATAAGGAAAAAGAACCATTGACTGGAACAGCTCCAGAGAGGTGGTTATTTGATAAATCCCTAATGCCAAGAATTCAAGATCAGCTATCTTATAAGGAAAAAATCAGTTATTTTTTTTTCAATTCCTTACTTTTATGTAGTTTGTATGAAAGAAAAGTGATATGGAATCAATTCAAACAATCAAACAAAGGGAAAAGAAGAGAATGATGAAGCTGTGAGACAGATAGAGACTTACAATACTTGCAATGATGAAATATTCGTTAATGACATAGGAATATGACCTGTCAGGCTGTTGTTGTTCAGTCGGCTATCCTTACACGATGAACATAAAGAAAAATATTAAAAACTTTGATTTTCGTAAAGAAAGCAATGTCATCTGTTGTTTTAAATATTGTCAAAAGGAGCAGGGTTAGATGAGATGGAATGCAAATAGCAGAAAATATAGCCTCCACACATCTGCTTATCTGTTGTCTATCTATCTTCCTCATCCCTCCTTAGGACAGTATGGACAAAACATATAAGCAGTTTGCTCATCTTTGATTATATCCATTATGACCCTATCAACTCTCTGCACTTTGGATGCACCAAAACTAAGTAGCACAAGCTTAGAATTGGATTTCTAACCTAAGACGAGATTAATTTAATACTCTAATGCATCATTGTTCTCATTGACAACTTCCCTCAACTACTTCATTACAGCATAAAAAAGCTGTGTTCAGTGCACATCATTTAAAACTATCTAAAACTACAGCATATGCAATATCTAAAAGACTAGGACCTTGGAGAGGGGAGTCACATTGTAATATGGTACATTCAGGCATAAAAATTTGTATCCTAAGGATTCAAAGGATTAAAATTGCTCACAGGAATCGCAATTTGGAAAGCTTGCCCAGAGACTCTGGAATTGGACCTGTCAAGCCGTTCAAATACAAATCCAAGCTCACCAAATTGGTCAGATTGCCCAGATCATTGGGGATTGGACCACTTAAGTTATTTCCATAAAGCTCCCTGTGATAAAGAAAGAAGATAACTTCATAAGTAATTCATACCAAGCATTACAACAAACAAACAAAAAATAATCATTTTAACTATACTAAAACTGAATTTAATATACTGATTGATGCGGGGAAGTAATTTGATGAGCTTCATTTATACCAGTTAGCTTTCTTCACTTTTCTGAGAAACATGTGAATTCATGTCCAACTTTGATTTTGGCACTAAACTGATCAACATCCTCATAATTCATGTTTCAGTTTTGGCATCAAAAAGTTCACCTTACAGCTAGAAAGTACATAACTTCTATGATAGATTAGATTCAAATGGACACATTGCACAGAGGTCAAGACTCATTGCTGCAATTGATAACACTTAAGTCTAAACAACATTTGGTGGCAGATATTGAATAGCATTCACCTCAGCGTTGGTTTCCATAATTTCTATCCATTCACCCCATCCTTTGACCAAGAACCTTACTTTAATTTCTCAGTGCACATTTCATCATAACTTGACCAAAAATAATAACCACATCACTATACAGATCAATAGTTCTACAGCCTAATGGATCCTTTAAGAAATATTTGTTCTTGAATCACACCAGCCAAAATGCCATACTCTAATGTACATGCAACATGCTGAAAAGGCTATCACAATACTGACGCCTAAAACCTCAAAAGCTAGACAGATAATTGAACAATTAGGCATAACTTCAGTTCCAGGTTTCAGCTGACATCATAAGAATAATGACCAAAATGAGAGTGACAGATGTTATCAGCACTGTGAGACTTACAAGTACTGCAAATTTTTCAAAAGCCCAAGTTGAGGAACTAGTTGTCCAGACAAAGCCGCATTTCCAAGATCTCTAAAAGCACAAAGATGAAATTATTACATGGGACATTCTTCTGTAAATCAAGCAATCAAGTAGCCTGTCATCCAATTGTGACAGGAATCAAAGAAGAAAAAAATATAGGAGAAATCATACACTCTTATAACACTGTTATCACTGTCACACGACACATGAAACCATGTGCAAGGATTAACAAGGGTGGGATCCCAACTCTGTAATACATTGTTAGGGTCATGAAAGCTGGATCTCAAGCTATATAGAGCATCACCTGTCCAAAATTTCCAAAGCACGGAGGAGCATGAGATCCAGTTACTCAATAAACTAATACATAGCAATGCTCAAGTTGCAAACATAAACAACAATGCCAAAAACTTTGAAGCAAGTACTATTGTGCCAATAAGGAATTAGCATTCAACAACAAATAAACATAAAATATATACTACTACAAAAATCAAATCAGAGAAAAAGAATTGCAAGCACAATAAATAGGCGCCCTGAATTAGGATCAGAATCTGCAAATTAAGCCGTGTACTTCCTTTACTTTCAAATGGAAGGCCGTAGTCAAAGGAATTTGGAAAACGAATTGACTGACAGTCTGACACATAATGATATGGTCATTGCAAGAATAATGCGGAATTGCTTGTTGTAAATACGGACATCTATTTCTATCTAAATTCCAAGCTCAAAATGGAAACAAGTATGAAGCATAAGCAAACAAATGCTAAGATTGCAATAAACAGGCGGAACAAGACGAGAATCTACCTTCTATGTTAGCAAGAACGGCACGTATTGAACAAA
The DNA here is from genome assembly GCA_964016875.1 of Fallopia convolvulus. Taxonomy (NCBI): domain Eukaryota; kingdom Viridiplantae; phylum Streptophyta; class Magnoliopsida; order Caryophyllales; family Polygonaceae; genus Fallopia; species Fallopia convolvulus. The sequence continues at coordinate 49,262,901 of OZ024726.1, read as the reverse complement.
CGACGAAGAACCACCACCACGAGGAGCAACGCGAAGCAATGAGCTTCTTTTCAACAACTCTCATTTCGAAATCTGCTCAGATCCGAAGAAAGAACCAGTAGCCAAACTCGACATTCGAGAATACAAGCAATCGCGCACAAGGAACAAAAGAAATCAAAACCCTAGCACTGGTGAAGGCCGAACATGAAGAACTCGGAAATTAAGGCCTGATCTGGTCAGATTAAGCACTCGAAACTCTTACGACGAACACTCGAATCGTATACTGGTGGAATTTCAGTAGAAGTAAGATGTTTTCACCTCCACAACTGTCATTTGTTATCCTCTAATCCTCCATTCCACATCCAATCTGCCTGGCTCTTCCTACTTTTGCTCTGTACTTTCTCCGGATTTTGAATAAAAAACTAATTTTCAGTTTGCGTTCTTTTGTTTATGTTTTTTCGTTTTAATCTCTTTGTAAAAGGCGTGCGGGGGAGAAAGAAAAGAGTGAAGAAAGCTAGTAGTTGTAATAAGTGAAGGCGTGCCAGACTGCCCGATCTGCCCGAACGGCTACGGGGCTGCCCGAGTTCAGTCAAAACGGCTTCCCGCTCAACGCTAAGTCGCTATTTTCCGCTGACTGGGGGAGGCGAGGGGTCCACCTGCCCTGCTTTTTACCACGTCCCATAAAATGTTTTTAAGTCACATCCAGAATATTTGATATCTAATGCTTTTGACTTTTTGTTATTTATATTTGGAGACAAAAAAAAAAAAGAAAAAAAAAGTTGAAAATATTAATGTCACAAAATTAGGCCACTAAAATAAATCTACTCATTGTACTGTATTTATATCCCCACGCTTATAGCAAGTCAGCATCAATGATAGTGATGGATTCATGCACTAAGAACCGTTAAATATAAAACTCCATGGATTTGTATATTCTAGAGTAGAGATCGAGCAAAACTCTTTCAAAAAATACGGAGTATAAAGTATCATATAAATATAATAACTTTTCACTATAATAACCCACTGCCAGGTCATCGAATCATTTCATTAGAAGCTAAAAACAATAATTAAAGTGTAATCAAAATGGTGAGCTTTTTAGAGTAGAGTGTTATTTGGATAAACAAGGAAAAAGTTAAACCATAATCAAATTGTTCAATAATAATACATTATAAAACTCATAATTGACCGGGGTACACCAACCGTATATATTGTGAAGTTGAAATTCTTCACCCAAAAAAAAGTTGTGAAGTTGAAATTTGGCTTGAGTCTTCAAGTATGATAGAGAGAAAAGAAAGATAAGTTTAATTATGAAACCCGAAGATCATGAATGTACATGTTTTGACCAATGATAATTTAAGATCGATAGTTTATGACCTTATTAAATAAAATAAGGAAGGAAAGGCGTAGATCATAGATGTACATGCGCAGCTTGACCAATGATCTCTTAACATAGATAGTTTATTATGACCTTATAAAACTAAATAAGGGTGTAAAGGAAGGGGAGGGATCTTTCATACAAGGGCATACAATCATAGGTAATAATCAACTCGTGTGCCTAAATTCATAGGTATTAAATATTGCTTTGTAGGGCTAAAATTGGACTGAATTCAATTTAAAATATTATTGATGTAGATTTAAAAACTAGTCTTAGTTCATCTATCTTGTACGGGGTTTTATACATGATATGATTCGAACCCTCAAACAACTCAAAAACAGAAGTAAACAAACAGAAATAGCAGAAAAACAATAAAGGACACATGATCTTGTTTACGCGGTTCGAGCAAGCTCTACATCCGCGGAGCCTCAGTGAGGAGACTCGTCTCAAATCCACTATCCAAAGATCAAGTTCAAGAGAGGTTACAATCGTACACACAACAAGACAAAGAAACTCAGAAACAAGGAACTACAAGGAGATCTAGAGAAGAGGAGAAGATTTAGGGTTTCGGCCCCCTGAGAGACTACACAAAGCTTCTGGATGAAGCTTTAGGAAGATGCCACCGCAGATCTCAACGAGCAAGGATCATCGCCTTCAACTCCGACCTTGAACTCCACCGCTTGGCTTCACTGGAGATCTCCTTCTCCAACTTCGCTCTCTCTCTCTTTCTTTCTCTCTCTCTCTCTTTCCTAAGAACTCTCTCGAAGCGCCGCTAGCTCTAGGGTTCGGAATGAGCTCTCTCGAGAGCTAAGCAAGGCTTTTATAGTAAGAGTCGAGCTTCAATACGCTACGTTTCATCAAAGCAGAAGCAAGCTCGATCTTATTGGGCCAAACGCTTGATTTTGGGCCTCTTTCATATCCGGAGACGAACACGATCCAAGTCAACCAGCCCATTAGTAAGCCTCGACCGATTCAGCCTCCAAACCGGTAAACCGGGGTGGCTTTTCTCGATCCGGTTCACTAATAAATAGGACTCGAACCAGTGTTCTAAACCCGGTTCCTGAATCTATGTATTCTCTACCATTTAACTAAGTATACATTGCTCTACCAATCTCTATGTCACTTATACTTATATACATGACTTAATTCCTAACATATGCCCTCTTAAGTCACGTATAGAAGTTAAGAAGAACTATCAAAATGAATAGTGTGGATTTAAAACGAGTTTCCCTTCTTCATTAACTCAAGGCCACATCTCAAGTGACATCATCGATGTGGAGTTCCTTCCTGCAAAAGACAAATTTGTTAGTGGGAACAATTTTAGTCCCAAAGTCAGCAGGATTGGTTTCACCAGGTATTTTCTTCACGGTTATTTCCTGGTCCTCCACTTTTTGTCTTATGTAATGGTATCGGACATCAATATGTTTGGTTTTTTCATGGTAGACAGGGTCCTTGCAAAGATACAAGGCACTCTGGCTATCCATATAAAGTGTAGGCAAGTAAGACTTGCCCTCTATCTCATGTAAGATGCCTCGTAACCAAGCAGCTTCTTTCGAAGCCTCAGTAGCTGCTATATACTCTACCTCGGTTGAGGAGAGTGCAATTATGGACTGTTGTTGGGATTTCCAGGAAACACAGTTTCCTGCCCAACAGTAGAAATATGCAGTTGTTGATTTCCTATTGTCCTTGTTGCTGGCAAAGTCCAAGTCCACATAACCACACAAGGTGGTCCTTGGACTATGCTCAACATACACTAACCCTATATTAATTGTCCCTGTTACATATTTTAGCAGATATTTCATGCCTGCCCAGTATTTTTCTCCAGGATTACTCATATATCTACTTAATACACTTATGGCAAATGCTAAATCTAGCCTAGTGCAAATCACAGAATACATGATTAATCATACATCAACATCATAAGGGACATTCTCCATTTTCTTCTTGTCTTCAGAGGTAGTAGGACAATCCCTTTTACTTAGCTCCAAGTGCCCTCCCAGAGGTATTGGAGATGGTTTTGCATTCTTCATTGCAAACTTGTCAACAACTTTCAGCAGGTAGTCACTTTGAGACAAATAGATAGTTTTCTTAGCACGATTTCTAATTATATTAACACCCAAGATTTTCTTAGCAATGCCTAAGTCCTTCATGTCAAAGTGTTTTTGCAAGTCATGTTTGACACCAGAAATAATAACTCTAGAGTTACAGATTAGCGAGATGTCATCAACATACAAGAGCACATATAAAGGAGACTTAGTTTTAACACCTTTAAAATACAAGCAAGTGTCATAACTGCTTCTAGAGAAACCAAGGGATATCATGCAAGAATCAAACTTCCTATTCCATTGTCTAGGTGACTGTTTTAAGCCATATATGGATTTCTTAAGCATGCAAGCATAATCAGGATGATTTTTATCTATAAAACCCTTAGGTTGTCTCATATATATGGTCTCATCCAAATCACCATGAAGGAAAGCAGTCTTAACAACCATCTGTTCTAGTTCCCAATCATACACAGCAGTCATAGCAAGTAACAAGCGCATGGTTTTATATTTTACAACAGGTGCAAAAATATCATTGTAATCTACACCTTCTTTTTGAGTAAAACCCTTAGCAACCAGTCTAGCTTTAAACCTAGGAGGATCAATTTTATTAACCCCATCCTTAAGCTTATATATCCACTTGCAATCAATAAAGGTGTCGTTTACTATCATAGACTGAATCTCTTCATGCATAGCTTTTATCCACTCATTGGCTTCCTTACACCTAACAGCTTGTTCATAAGTCTCAAGTGTAAAGTTCTTTATTAACTCAGAAACAATGAAAGCAAATTCAACAATTTTGTCAAAGGACTCTAACAAATTCACCTCAAACCTTCTGTTTGGAATTCTAATCCTAGGCTCTCTATCCCTAGTCAACTAATAATCAGCAAGATCATGCTCTGGCATGGGAGCTTGCTCAGAGACTGAGGAGGCCAAAGAGGTAGAAGGAGAAGAATTAGAAGAAGAAGATGAGGAGGAAGGAGAAGAATTAGAAACAGAAACTGAATTTGAGTTAGAGTTACTTATCTCTCCCCCTCCAAATTGGTGAGTTTGATTTCCTTGATCTTGAACATTTTGCTCTTCATGTTCATTGTTTTCTTGATCAGCTTCCATGCCCTCTTCATTGACAATTTGGTGTAAAGAGGATGTTGAAAATTACAGATTTATAGAATTGGATTTTTTAATTAATGATTATTTTGCCAAAAATTGCCAAATCCAAATCATATAAAATATTTCGCATGGATAAAAATAATAATTTTGTTATATATGGAGTCTACAATTGTTTTTTAACTAATAAAAAATACTCAATTAAATTTTAACCGATTAGATTGGTTTTAAAAAGGGTTAGTGTGGTCCAATCAAAAAGTGATATGTGTTATTTAATAATTTTTTTAACCTCCTCTTTAGTATATAGTAATGATTTTGGACTGCAATTAAAATACATATAAAAAAAGAAACTATGAAGAAGAGAATAAATGTTTTCTACGGTTGTTGATACAGGTAATGGGTTGGCACCTCTTTTTTGAAGCACGGGTAGTATTAACCTATACCGAATAATCCAAACGAATCAGTGAATGAAAGTAGAAAAAGAGATTGAGATTAGAGGCAGAATTAGACAAGACAGAGAATGACCAGAGGAGGAGACAGAAAAGATTTAGGGTTTGACTAATTAATTTCTTATTGCTTAATTCTCTAGAATACAATATGAGTATATATAATAATAATCTCTAACCCTAACGGTTCAATAAAGGCGTCCCGGAAAGAACTGTAAGGAAAACACGAGACGGGAATTATAAAATTCTAACTTAAAATTACAAACAATAATACTAAAGAAATACTTAAGAATAATAATCCTGAAATCGAGTCAGAGGATTGCGTTCCCGAGTAGGTATTTGCGTATCAATTACCCCCCGGTGACATCCGCCTTGTCCTCAAGGCGTAAATCAAGAGCATTCTCCGGTGGCGGTTTGTCTACAGGTACAGGTGTCAACCCAAATCACTCAGCTTTCGTGAAATGACAACTGGAGACGTCACTCTGGACCCCTAATATGCCGTTTACGTTATGCGCAGCTTCGTCTTCACTACCCAACAACTCTAAGAAACGATGCTTTCAACGATGACCGGGAGCATACTTCTCGTCACAATTCCAACAGAGCCCCTTTGTTATGCGTTCGTTGCGCTCCGCCGCAGACAAACGCTTGATCGGAAGACCCGTGACATTGGTCCCCGGAAGAGGCCCACTGACAGCAAAAATCGGGGTCGTGACCGCTGGTGATGCCCCAATAGGCTTGTTAACGCTACCCTGATGGAAGCTAGTCGCAGTCAAGCTTACCACCGTATCAACATAGGACGCATCGAGTTCTCGGGCCAGGGCAAACGCTTGGGCTAGCGACGTTGGATTGCGCAGATTTAACTTGTGTTGGATGCGTTGATTTAATCCTGCTTTGAAGAAGGATATCAGAGTAGCCTGGGACAACCCTTCAACCTTGTTCAGTAGAGCCTCAAACTCTGTCTGGTAATCCAAAACTGAGGAATTCTGCTGAAGTTTAGCAAGTAACCCGACATAATCTTCGTAATGGTGGGGATCAAATTGTTGCTTAACCACAACCAAAAACTCAATCCAAGTACCCATTAAATTGTTCCGACGTTGGTAACTGAACCGATCTGACGCCGAATGCTCAAACAGTATACCCACCAATTGCAAACGTTCATTATCAGAAGTATGAGAATAGTCGAAATAGGATTGAACCTTAAAGAACCAGCCAGCGGGATCGGTGCCATTGAAGCGCGGAGCGTCGATCCTAATCTTTGGGTAACGATCTTGTCGTTGTTCCTCTGCCCCGTAGTTCGCGGCCCTATGCTCCCCTGCAGCGAACCGACGATCATGTTGAAACGCCTGCGATTGCGGTGGTGGTTGGGCGATCGCGGCAAAGCAGAATTCTTGGTGCTGCGGCACTTGCTGGTGGTGCAACGGCAATTGCCGGTGCGGGGGTGGTTGCGGAAAGATTCCCTGCTGCTGTTGCTCATGTGTCGTCGGCTGGTGCTGGTGCACCGGTAGTTTGGCTGGCACAGGCGGTTGTGCACCGTCATCCACGGATTGCCGAATCTCTAGGATACTAACACTTGATCCAACCGAACATGTTGAATCTCGATGTCTAGTTGTTGTGATGCATGTGCCTGACTAATAGCTTCAAGTTTCAAAGACATAGTTTGAAAGAGGTCTCGGAGATCCTGAAAGTCGGAATTATTGCTTGTAACTTGTGACGTTGCTTCTTCATTGGCCATGATGATATTGAGTTGCAAGAATGAAAGCACCAATTGATACAGGTAGTATTAACCTATACCGAATAATCCAAACGAATCAGTGAATGAAAGTAGAAGAAGAGATTGAGATTAGAGGCAGAATTAGACGAGATAGAGAATGACGAGAGGAGGAGACAGAAAGAGAGATTTAGGGTTTGACTAATTAATTTTTTATTGCTTATTTCTCTAGAATACAATATGAGTATATATAATAATAATCCCTGACCCTAACGGTTCAATAAAGGCGTCTCGGGAAAAAACCGTAAAGAAAACCCGAGACGAGAATTATAAAATCCTAACTTAAAATTACAATAACAATAATACTAAAGAAATACTTAAGAATAATAATCTTGAAATCGAGTCGAAGGCTTTCGTTCCCGAGACGAGAATTTCATTGGTGTACTTTCTCTAACTAACTACGACTCCATGCTCATCCTGGTAGAGTTCCATACCTAAGAAATACCTTGTTAAACCGAGATCCTTTATGGTGAAATCCTTGTGCAAGGTTGTCTTTATATGAGCAATTTCTCTCTCATTTGTCCATGTGACTAGTATATCATCAAAATACAACAAGATGAATGTGATATTGGTTCCAATTGACTTAATAAACAGAGAATAATTGTGGAAGGATTGGACATAACCTAGATTCACTAGGAATTTTGTTAACTACAAGTTCCATTGTCTTGAAGCTTGTTGCAAGCCATAAAGAGATTGAGTGAGACGACAAACTTGTCCTAGACTAGCCTTTGAGTGCTCTTACGGTGGCACCATGTAGATCTCTTCATCTAGATAACCATGTAGGAAATCATTATTTACATCCATTTCATGTACTTTCCATTTCCTGGTTGTGACAATTTCAATCATCATCCTCTTAGTTGACACCTTTTAAACGGGTAAAAATGTATGCTTGTAATTCTTTCCAAGTTTTTGACTAAATTCTTTCACCACCAACCTAGCTTTGAACCTCTCAATATTACTATTTGGTCAAAAATTACTTTTGTAAATCCACTTAGATTTAAATGGTTGATGACCCTTTGGAAGAGAAATCAACTTCCATCATTCAATGTGACATTCCTTTCCAAAACATCCAACTCAACCTCCATTGCTTGGATCCAATTTGGATCCACTTTTGTCTTAACCAATCTTCTTGGTTCTTTAATAGCCATGACATTGACTAGATAAACAAAATACTCAGCATTAGTAGAATTCACTACAGAGTCTTCCATCCACTTGGGTGTGTGCCTTGTTTTGGTGGATCTTCTAGGCTCAAAGTTGTTGTTTTCAGTTCTCACATTATGATCTAGATTAACATCTTACACAACAACTACATCTAATATGAAATATGAGGGTGTCACAACTAGAGCAAACTGAGCACTATCACCATTGTCACTACTCACTAGTAGTGGGAGAAGCAGGCTTTGCATTTAGAAGTGTTGAATCAACTACAACAGAATCTGTATCAAAAGGAAATATTCCCTTATGGAATATTACACCCTTGCTCAAGAACACCTCTTTAATTTAAAGATCCAAAAATCTATATCCCTTTTGGTTAGTAGGGTTGCCAATGAAAATACACCTTCTACAAACGAGCTTCCATCTTATCACTAGGTTTCTTTGTCACTACTACATAATAGAGGCACCCAAATTCCTTCAAATTGTCAACATTAGGGGGTTTGATGGTTTCCTACACAAGATCTCAAAAGGTGACTTCCAATTGAGTTTAGCCATCGACATCTTGTTAATCAAATAAGTAGTTGTTAAAATAAATTCTCCAGAGAACTTGGATGGTAGCTTGGCTTGTATCCTTAAAGCCATATCTATGTCAAGTAGATGGCGATGCTTTCTATCCACTCTACCATCCTGTTGAGTGTTGAGGCTTGTAACTCATGTACCTCTAATGAATAATACCAAGAGTAGCAAACAACTGTTGGCACCTCTAATTAACTGTTTTTGTTCCATTGTCACTTCTAACATATTTCGGAAACACTCCAAAGTGATTCTTGACATATGCAAGAAAAGCCATCAACGCTTCATCACTTGATATTTTTTGTGCATCAAATATATCCAAGTCCCTCGACTGTGATCATCCACCACGGTGAGAAAATAATGCTCCTGATTCAAAGAAGCAGCTTTGTAAGCACCATATAACAATCTGGCAAGCTCTATTCACATCGGGCAAAAGATCAAGAGTCAACAGCTGACTTTTTACATTGTACGTCATAATCGGCATTCAACTTAAGGAGGAACTGCATCAACTTGGTTTGATTTTCCATTTCATGAAACCTAGCAATAATTCCACAACAAAATAAATTGTACCATTCTACCACATGAACGTTTCAACTTGGTGAAGACGGATGTGACACTCATGCTTCCTTGCGTCATCTGAGAGATACTTGTTGCAATTGGTACACCAGTTATCCATTGTTGTAATGATACCTTTTGACCAGTCCGATTTCTCTATTGTCTAATCATACTCCATATTGTACTCACTTGTTTTAATTGGTTATAAGGTATTTTTTAATATTTTACTAATGCTTAAGTTTCTTTTTTGATTTAATTTGAAAATTGATCGGCCAATCACGTTGTAGATGAGTATAGAAGGGACTATATTTAGGGGGTAGAAAATTTGATTTTCCTTTTGATCATCTCTAGCCACAAAGTTCTCACTGAATCCGATTTATTCCATAGTTGATTAGCTTTTATATTTTTATAGATAGAAAAAAGATATTTTCTAAATTATGAAGATCTGCCGATTACAAAGAGAAAATAGATCGAGAATATGTGATATCATTGGAAAAATTGCTCTAAATATCTCAACCTTTCATTCAGTTGCACACTCTACCTCGACCTTTTCGAATTTCATAAAATATCCTATACTTTGGGGATAGTTGCGCACTCTACCCTCGAAGTGTCCCCATATTGGGTAAATTTGTGGAATGACTCCTCACCTTTTCATTTTGTGACAAAAATACCCAACTTTTGTACAAATAATTTTTAAAAATTATAAATCTTATCCTTAGAAGGATTAAAACATTAAAAAATAATCAATTTTAGTGGAAAATAATTTAAATTAATAAATTTCCTTTATATACAAATATATTTGGTTAAGGTTAGTAACATTTTGGATAAGGTCCAAAGTAATAGCATACCCTTATAGATTTACTTTTCTCATTTATATGAAAATAATGTCATTACTTTTGTTATTTGGCTAATATAAATTCTTCACTTCATAATTAACCACATAAATCTATAGTCATAACTTTGACTTTAAAAGTAGTTCATCTTAATACTTTTTATTCATTATTATTTTCGAAATAATTTTAGACAAAAATTAGTAAGAATTTTCAAAAAAAAATTATTTTATAAAAGTTTGAAAATATTGAGTTATTACATAATCATCGAGTCCAACTTTTGTTTGTCTAAAATAAAAAATTAATTATGAATATGTTTAATGACTTGTTTCGGTTTCTTTTTTTTAATAATTGAGTTTTTAGTTTTCCATTTAATAATAAAGAAATTTGAATTTTATGTTTAATTTAATATTTTTTATTTAATTAGTTTGTGTCATTATGTATAAATAAACATGCTAGAACATAAGTTTGTGTACACGTATTATAGTCATAATTAACTTTGACTTTAAAAGGGTTATGAAATTTTTTCTTGTGTCTAAATTTATTTCAAAAATAATAATGGAAAAAAATATTATAATGAGCTACTTTGTAAAGTAAAAGTTATGGATTAATTATCTATGTGGTTAATTATAAAGGTGATTAGGTGAGAAGCTATAACATAAGTTTTATAAAAAAAGGTTATGAAATCTTTTTTTACTTGTGTCGATTTTTTTAAAATAATAATGAAAATAGTATTAAGATGAACTACTTTGTAAAATAAAAGTTATGGTTTAATGATTTATGCGGTTATTATAAAGGTGAGATTTTTATTACCAAATAATAAAAGTAATTATATTATTTTTTATGAATGAGAAAATTAAACATATAAGGCTATGTTATAAATGATTTAAAAAATTATTTGTACATAAATTAGACATTTTTGTTACAAAACGAAAAAGAGAGGGGCTAATTCATAATTTTATTCAAAGTGTGGACACTTCGAGAGTAGAGTGCGCAACTATCCCTAAAATATAGTATATTTTGTGAAATGTAAAAAGGACGGGGTAGAGTGTGCAACCGAATGAATGGTTGGGATATTTGGTGCAATTTTTCCGATATCATTTGGATAGATAGTAAAAAGAGCTTAAACTCGATATATGATGCACTACTTTCTATCATAACATGAAGAGACACACGCACACACCGTACAACGTAACTCTTAACACATATATATACAACCACAAGACTTTTAACACTTCTTATTCGTTGGTGGGAGCATGACATAAACGTACTACTTGCACGACGTTGTATTACGTAGGTAAAGACGTCATGCGACATCTATGTGCCTAACGTTCCTTGGAGGGGCTTCTTGGGGGGAGTCCTTCTTGGGAACAGTGACGGTGAGCACACCGTGGTCGAGCCCGCAGCGGACGGCGTCGGTTTCGGCGTTCTCCGGTAGGCGGAAGCGGCGCAAGAAGGTGCCGCGACGCCTCTCCTTGCGGTGCCACTTGTTGCCGGTGTCTTCGGCCTCCATTGTCCTCTCCCCGCTTATGGCTAGCACGTTGTTGTCCTCCACTTGCACCTTCACCTCTTCCTTCTTCACCCCTATATATATATATATCATCATCAATTGTTCAAACAACACCATATTTTTTTCTTATACTCGTCGATCGAGAATATATATTATGTTAAAAATCATTGAAATTCTAAATATTATTTGTAACGCGGAGAGACTGAGAGAGTAAGAGTAGGAAGTAGTGAACCGGGGAGATCGGCGGTGAAGATGTGGGCAGTATCGGTCTCGCGCCAGTCGACGTGGGCGTGAGACATAACCGAGACGGCGTCGCCCGAGTCGTCTCGGCCGCTGCCGATTGGGTCCCACATGTCGAGTGGGGACCCCAACCATGGTTCAAGGCCATGACCTCCTCCTTCTCCTCCTTGCCACGGTCCTAAAGCAGACATACTACGAGTACGTACGTACGTACTATATATATGATTATAAGCTAGCTAGGTTGAAGTTATGTTAATTTCTCTAATTGAAGTATATGTGATTTATATAGATGGGGCCATGGGGGTGGTTGGGATAGAATTGAATTTGGATATTTGATGTGGGTGAGGGTGATGTTGTAGTGTACTACCACGTAGGCTGGGGGTGTAAATTGGGAGACTTACACGTATCCTTGTTTGTACTTGCAACGTAGAGAGGGTTCGAGAGAGTTCAGGGTTTGATATTTTTGGTCGTTTACAAATAAATATACACATAGATAGATAATCTACTTTAAAGACAAGAAGTCGGGTAGGTTCTATTCAGATTCGATTCTCAACTATCCGATAAATTCATACTGTCAGGCTGTCAGCTCCTTCCTTCATGGTTAAAAATTCTTACAAGGCATATATCTCCAACTCTATTTTTTTTAGGAGTTTCACAGTTTCATAAAACATTCAAAGTAAAATATTATGGATGAGTTTTTTCTTCCGCATATTCTACTATAAATAATTATCCCTTGTTTGATTCAAGAAAGAAATTCAAATTTCGGTAACTTGACTTCCTAGGAAATAATTTAATGGGAATTAAAATTTATGTAAAGTAGAAATTTGTGTTTGATTTAAAATATTTAAATGAAGAAATTGAAAATTACTATTTAAAACTTATAAAGTAGATCTTACCTACCCTACCATAGTAAGTACACTTCCTACGATTTGGAGTAAGTAAAAATCCCTCAAAACTAAATTCTGTGTATTTTTTTTATGAACCAAACACAGACATTAAAGGTACTTCCTATGAACTAAATTCCTGCATTTCAGACTCTAAAGAAAATTCAATACTAATTTGAATGAATGATATTTATAACTATTTTGTTTTATTTTTATATATGTTTGTTAAAAATAAAATAATGTCTTTCCTTTTAGTATATGAAGATATCGGGTATTTTTTATGCGAAATGAACAAAGATATCGGTTTTCAACTAGCTATAATTAAACCTTTTTTTAATCATATATGTATACATTTTTAATTTAAAAATATAAGTATAAATTAAAAAATTGCTAAACTAATTCCCTTACTAATAAGAAAAGGAAAAATATAACATAAGAGTCTAAAACAATCGATAATTTTTGTTCATTTGGCATAAAAAAGTCTTCTTTTTTTTTCTATCCAGCAAGGCCTCAAAGAGTAGAACCTCTCAAAAGGATTCGAAAAATATCCGGGCAGGCTAGTACCAGAATCACCAGACATGAACAATGCTGAATAATTGATAATAGCAAAATTACGATTTTCAATTTCTTACGAAACTTCCTCACAATGCACTCGCTTTCGGTTAGTGGGAAATTCAATCAGCCAATACGCGAGTATTGAGACAAGTTACAGAATTAACAGTACAGTAGTACTACTATATGTGTAGTTGTACTGTCTCATAAGTTATATCGGAGAGCAGGAAAATTCAATGACTATAATAAGAATACAGAAACGATGCCAAATTTGGAAGTGCAAACAAATAGACCGAAGGCTTACAAATTACAATACAATGCGGGGAAATATCTAACACAAGAGGGAACAATTTATGGAAAGCCGTCGAAAATGTCTAACTATAGCCATTTCCCTTTTCATCTGAGTAATTATTCTTGTGGCTATTTCACATATTATCTGGCTATCTAAATGTTCATAACAGTTACAAAGACAGGAATGTTGGGAAAAAAAACTATATGATGTACTAGTTCCAGACTCAGAATTTAATCTCCTAATCCTATAAGGCATTCTACAGCAGTTTGAAGTCAATAAATTACTTGAGCAGCCTTGCATATGTATATCTGGAGCACGAATCGAACAAGCACGGTGAGTAAAATCCCCTGAGTGTTCGTTGAGGTCGTCTGGCTGCAAGAACAATTTAATTAAACATCTTTTGCAGCTGAAGAACTTGTTGTTGCTCTTCTGGAGACAGTTTACTCAACTGCTCAGGGGTGAGGCTTTTCAGTTGCTGTATCAGGGCCGGTGAAAGCTGCAACTGCAGAACAAACACATTCAGAATCTTCATAGGCGTAGTAAAAGCGAATAAATATCTGACCCTTGAAATCAGAGCAGTTGAGGAGTGAGATTTTTGGTCCGTCAGAAAACCAGCATATTCTATACAGAATCCCTGATAGGCTTAATCCTTGTTTGGCAATCCATTTTATAAGGACATTTTGTGTTTTTATGGTAAAAAGTAGTATTAGAACTTTGGAATTTGTGTGGTGTTTCTATTAAGACTTCAAAAATTTATTATAACAAACATGATTATTTTTTAAAATGTGTGTATATATATATATATGTATATGTATGTAAAAATGTGAATATAATGTGTAATTGCCAAACAAGCCCAATGCAAAGCTTGAGAAATTATTCCATCCAATTTACTTTAACATAATTTAGTAGAAGATTATCAAATGGTGCCAATGTATGTTTAATGTCCTTGGTAGAAAGGCAAAAGCAGATAAAAACAAAGGTATGAGCAACACACTCACCTGAGGAGCTTGTGTCGCCGAGTTTTGTGGTTCATCTGCTCTCGACCTTTGGCTTGGTGTAACTGCACCTATTCCGGGAGCAGCATTTGGTAGTTTAGAGTTGGAGGCTGTAGATACAGGAAAATTGCCTCCTGATAAAGTGGAACCTCTACCGTCCTCCAACTTGACAAGCTTTGAAGGGCGACCAGATGGTTCCGCACTATCATTTCTAGAATTTGGCTTCATTCTTCCAGCCCAGGTCCCATCTCCAACAGAGGCAGCATTACTATTGGCCTCTAATTTGACTGGACGAACTAAAGAACCCGTCTGTTGAAAGATACAGTGTTGATTCAGTCTCGAGAACAGATATGGTACGCTGATCTTCATATTTATGTATCTCGTTATTAGTATGAGGTATTATATCAATTATAACCTCAATTAAAAATGTTTACATCTTCAAATGAACTAATAAATAACAGTATTTCTATCCTATGCCATTAGCCCACATTTAGAAAGTATTACCCTGATTTAGGAAATCTTTAACCCTATAAAAAATATAAAAATGCAAAAATTATTAATCTAGACTCAAGAGAATATAATTTCTAAATGTGGATTCTTAGCCCCCTTAGAGCATAGGACAGAAAAATCTATAAATAAAGTGTTGAAGTAGGTGGCATGAATCAAGTCACCTGAAAACCACTGCCTGGTGGCATAGAAACACCCGAAACAGATGGCTGTATTCCAGCATTTCCAGGCCCACGGAGCCTAGCGTTTTGTAACGAAGGAGCTTGCACAGGCCTCAAAGACATGGATGTTGGTGGCCCACTTGACATGCCACCTAAATGTTGTGGGCGAGCAGATGGAATTGAATTAGCTACAGAGTGTACAGGATTCAGATTTTCCTGTGGAGCACTGATATGAGTGAGATTTGGAGCTTGTGGCCGAACTTGTGCTGGAAATTGCATTGGTGCTGAAAATTGGTTAGAAACCATAGAATTCTGAGGTGTAGACGTCAATGGTGCCGTAGGGGGTAAGCCGTGGATGTTGGTAGGTGCTGACTGCTGACTTTGGATGTTGCCTTGGGCTGATGCCTGGCGAATATTTGGCATCTGAAACTGAATAAATTCATGAAGTAATACAGTCATTTTTACATCAAATTGGGATTCAGAAAAAAAGAAGAGAAGTTCACACAAAAAAAAAACACAAGGTTTTAAGACAAACCATTTGAGGGGTAACCATCCCTAGCATTATTTGTGCCTGTAAACAAATACAAACCAATAAGAAGAGTAAATTTAGAGTCTGCTACACAAAGGAATTGCTACAACATTTGCACGGAATGAACACGTCAGAAATGTTGCTATTAAAATAAGGAAAGGGAAATTTTAAATGTGGAAAGAAAGCAATGCAGGTATCATGTCACACTGGCTCCTTTTCTCATATTAGTAAACAAGAAAAATCTACCATGAATGATTTCAGCACTTCGCAAATATTTTCAGTCACTCGATGCCACTCTGAATATGGGGTAGTTGACACTTGACAGTGATTTGTCGTGGGTCTAAGTGAGAGCAATGAAACCGAGATCATTTTAAGATTGAGACTAGTGGCTCAGAAGCTAGGGTATTATAATGTTCAATATGTACAAAGCCAAATCAGACTTGCTCAGTGTTGGTATTATAAGATTGAACACATTGAGACTGAAATGAGCCTACTAGAATTATGTGAACAAGAGGGATTGTTTTTATTCCACCACATGCAGCTACAAAAACAATTGTCCAAAATATGAAGCAAGTCTCTTAGATATCTTAGTATGGCATTCCTATCAAGAAAGACAAGTCATGGATTTCCTTCCCAAGATAGAGAACACCCCCTAATTGTCTATTGCTAAAGTACAAAAGGAGAATGATATCCAAACAGTTACACTTCTCTGATAATGAGTTAATAGTGTTTAGATACCAATAAATTTCATCAAAAGAAGAAAAAGGTAGCTTCAGGAAGACTATATGACGAACTCCATGCACATTTTCAGATAAGAAATGCATTTTTTTGAATTTACACAAAACCGCATTATATCACAAGGACCTGAAAGAGTGCTTTTGGCAGCTGTGGGCACACAACCAAGAGCTGACGCGTTAAATCATAGTTTTGTGTAGCCAGAACCTGTCATCAAATAAGACTGCACAGATAAAATATTGAATAACCTTGATAGGAAATGCATCTTCAAGTGACTTTCAGTACAAGATTTACCTTCATTTCAGACATAACTTGGATGAGTTGGCTCTTAGACATTTTAGCCAGATGAGCAGTTAATGGATCATTTCCCGGTAAAGGTTGCTGTGGTGGACCATTTGAATTTGATGGACCAGCTGTTTGAGCACTACCGAGAGCCCCAGCCATGACAGATGCAGCAGTCATAGCTAAATGGAGACCAGCCTGCTGATTTAGGGTTGCATCCAAGGCGACAGCTGGACCCCCAACCTGCTTATTCAAATCTGTTACAAATCCATTATAGATGGACACCATTATCTTAAGCATTCAGTTGAAAAGAAAAACAAGAAGAATCCAGCAATGATTAAAGTAGTTAGCAGCAATGAGGAAACTAACCAGCATTTACAGCTACTCCAGGTCCACCTCGCCCCTGCTTGGGAACAAAGAGAAAAGCTTTAGATAATTAATTTCACTGTAAAGTTTGTTTATCTAGGTTGTTCACTTGTTTACTATAATACGTTCACTGCTTGTTATATAGATGGTTTAGCTTCCTACACTAACACAGGACACAGAGAAAACCACATCCAAAAAGCAAGTGGTAAATGTTAATGCTAAGACATGAGCATATATCTAATTAATTTCTCTACACCGAGGATAAATGTTGGAGATTTAGCTATAATTCTTTATAAACAACAAAGACAAACATGCACAAGTACATCGTGTGCATAAGCTTCCAGTTAAAAAGAAAAAGATAGAAAGTCAAGCCAATTTCTTTTTTCCCTGATAGTGCCCTCAATTTTGAGCGTAAGTAGGACCATTCATGCTTCTTTATGGGTTTATGCACCAAGAAATTTAGAAGTATCATTCCAAATTCTTTGATGCCTTTTTATGAGTTCGATACTGTTCTCTTGGGATTTAATTTTTGATTTTTATAGGTTGCCTCATTCCTTTGTCCTTGTGTACTTTCCTTTTACTAACAAAATATTCTTTTCACTCTACCTAAAAATAGGAATACTACACCTTTAGACGAGTATGAACTAGCATCTTTAAAAGATAATAAAATAGAAAGCTCCAAGAATTTAATTTTTCTTCGAGGATATAAAGAGCAAACTCATAGAATAACGACTATGCAAATTTAGTACATGCCTGTTCACGATTTCTTTCTGACCCTTTATCATTTTCAGCAAAGTCAACTCTTAACTGGCGGCCATTGATCTCATAACCCTGAAGATTACGACGAGCACTTAATGCTGTCTCCTCATCTTTATATTCGCAGAACCCATAGCCTTTGGGCTTTCCGGTTTCCCGATCTACAACTAATCTATACCGAGAAAAATGAAAGAACCAATTAATTTAGAGCACAATAAATGAGCACAAGAAAACACTTCTTTTCTTTTATTCACTTCAAGCACATCAGATAGAATCAGATTGTTTATCTGTAAAATGCTTGAATCAAAACACAGGTCAAAAACCACAAAATATCATCATTAGGAACATAAGTAGGGTATGAAAGTTGTACAAATCAGAATCAAGCAATGTCATAGTGAGGTGTGACTCTGACAACAACAACATCAACCCAGTGTTAACCCACCTTGGGCGGGATCTGGGGGGTCATGATGTACACACCCTTGCCCCAATATAAAACCAAGAAGGTGTATGAAGAGACCAATATTCAACCAACCCTATACTGATTGATTGCTTCATGTTATTGATTACTGCCTGATAAATCTATTAGTCTATTATACACTAGTATCCGCAAAGGCTGGGAATTCTATAAATTCTTATAACAAAGTTCAAATACAATTTAAAAATTGATTTTGAAGGAGAAATCATCACAATAACAGGGGTTGAAGAAAGCTTTTATTTCAGAGTGCTGGGATAATGTGAGGATTTTGCAAGCTTCAGCAAACCTTCATATTTCTGTGACTCGAGAAGTGCCAATGCTAGCATTGATCCTTTACATTATAGCAAAAAAGCACACCACTCTGTTGAACAAGACTTTTCATGTCATGTACAATATAGAGAGACCTTCAAATTTAAGAAGAGCTGTTCCAATAGTTAACAATTTCAACAAAATTTTATATTGCCAGTTCAAACTGTTAATAAATGTAGTCGTAAGGTTGATATGGTTGCATCAAAAACCATTAGAACGAGGACGCCAATTTCAGATGCAGTTAGTCATACCAACAACTATGATTCGGGCAAGATTGCTTGAGAAGGAACAAACAAAAGCAATTTTAACACATCATTTGATTGAGTAGGCATCTCTGATAAGTTAATTATATGGAGTCATCTTTGCTCCTCTACTCTGCTATTCTAACTTGATTGATTGTAAGCCGACAGGCAGTTTAACAGAAACAAAATTACTTGATCCCTGTTTGCCATTTGTTTTCTTATGTTCTATAGTAAGTAGTAACTACTGACTAAGCCATGGCTGCCTCTAATTCAAAGGTTTGGACAGGACCAGGCTACGAAGATAAGGAAGCATGTAATTTAATTATTTGAATGAATGCACATGTAGAGTTTAAAAATTCAGTATTCTGTGTTCGAAAATTGCAGGCAGGTTTAAGAAACAACTTGGTGCAAATTGCTCATGAGGTCAAAATTGATCTTCCAAATTGAAGCTATATGCATTCCATTGACATGCAAGGTATACGTATTCCAAATTAAAGCTATAAAAATTATAAATAGCGAATTTTAAAACAATATCCGGTTGCATCTGATCAAACTGCAATTACAGCGACAAACCCTAGGGTTGAAGTTTTGGGCATAAAGATTGAAACTTTTGATTAATCAAACAATAAGGGGGTATAGAATAAGAGAACAAACCTGAAGGAAACGACAGGGCCAACTTCCTCGCAAATTTGAATTAGCTGTTCTTCCGTGGCATCATAAGGTATGTTTCCAACTATATTGCCGAACACAAATCAAGGAAACGGGGGGGAAAACTCAATTCGCATTGGGAAAACTTAAATCAATAATGTAAAGGAGGGAAGAGAAGGATGAGCGAGACAAACCGAAAACACGGCGATGCTGAGAGGAAGCCATGAAAAATCACCAGTTGCAGAAGAATAGGAAGCTCGACCCGAACTTCTTCCTCCTCAACATGCTTTTATTCCTATCTATTTCCTCTCAATGTCGGTACGAGACGGAAAGAGAGGGAAACACCGTGCGAGGCTGTGACAGAAGATGTTGAGAGAATCAGTGAGACAAAACGCCGAAGCTCTTTCCTTCCTGTCTTCCCCAACTGATCTGCTCTTTCCTGACTGAGTCCCTTCTATACCCGTACAATTTATACGGTGTTTCAGAAAACTAGAATTTACGCAAATAAACTCAAATCCAAATTTTCTGTTACGTGTTACTAGTTACCTACTTACCTTATATGCAATATATTTCCAGAAATTAACCAAAAATAATAATATATTCCGGAAAAGTTGCCTTATAATAAAATTGATGAAAAATTATATGCAATATATTTCCGAAAAAGTTACCTTATTAAAATTGATGAAAATATTTCATCAAAAAAAATTTGATGAAAATATTCTGTTGCGGGTTTACTTGTGTTAGTTGTTACGGAGTTACCCTCGTAAGATTATAGCTAAAATTATTGGTACAAATTCACAAAATTAATTTATGTTATACTCGTATGAAGTTACTTTCATTATGTGTGTATGTGTATATTGTATATTTTTTTTATGGTAAAATTATATGTACTAAACAAATTTGATAAATCGAGACTATTTGTTTGGTTAAACTTTAAAATTACATTATTTTAAAAATTTCAAGAAATAGCTTTTAGTATATGTGTTTGGTTCGATTATTTTATACTAAAAAACTCAAAAACTTAAATTCCCATGAATTGCAATTCCTCCATTTACAAGTCTTGGATAAGAATCTAGAACGCCCTTGTTGACAATCCTTTACTCCGACAGCATCTAGGGTTCCTCGAACAATGTGATATCTCACACCGAGTAAATCCTTAACCCTTCCCCCTCTTACTAAGACTACAGAATGTTCTTGTAAATTATGGCCAATACCGGGTATATAAGCAGTGATTTCAAATCCAGAGGTTTTGGAGGAATTGCAAATTATATGCAATATATTTCCGAAAAAGTTACCTTATTAAAATTGATGAAAATATTTCATCAAAAAAAATTTGATGAAAATATTCTGTTGCGGGTTTACTTGTGTTAGTTGTTACGGAGTTACCCTCGTAAGATTATAGCTAAAATTATTGGTACAAATTCACAAAATTAATTTATGTTATACTCGTATGAAGTTACTTTCATTATGTGTGTATGTGTATATTGTATATTTTTTTATGGTAAAATTATATGTACTAAACAAATTTGATAAATCGAGACTATTTGTTTGGTTAAACTTTAAAATTACATTATTTTAAAAATTTCAAGAAATAGCTTTTAGTATATGTGTTTGGTTCGATTATTTTATACTAAAAAACTCAAAAACTTAAATTCCCATGAATTGCAATTCCTCCATTTACAAGTCTTGGATAAGAATCTAGAACGCCCTTGTTGACAATCCTTTACTCCGACAGCATCTAGGGTTCCTCGAACAATGTGATATCTCACACCGAGTAAATCCTTAACCCTTCCCCCTCTTACTAAGACTACAGAATGTTCTTGTAAATTATGGCCAATACCGGGTATATAAGCAGTGATTTCAAATCCAGAGGTTTTGGAGGAATTGCAAATACTATGGTGGAGTGGGTAAGACCAACTTCCTCCATTTATATTTAAATTTTTTTAAAAAAATTTATAAGTTTATTATTTACCCTTGAATTACATTATTATTCTTGATGATAAGGATTCTTATATTAATTTTAAATAAATTTTCATGATTTTTTTTTGATAGAAACATAATATATTATTCAAGCCAAATCGTTTTCCAAAATAGAATAAAACTCTAACGGAAAAGAAAAGAAACAAAATTGAACAAGATTGAACAACAGGCTCTAAAGGCCTCCAATGACTTAACCAGTCAGCAGCACTATTCAGATTCCTACGACAATGCTCCCATCTACAGCAAAGAAAGAAAGCACTTTGTTCAAGTGCCATAGCAAGAATTGTTCCAAAAACATTGTTAGGAAGTTCGCCTTTGGTCGCCTTTTGAGTCAAAATGATCGAGAGAATCAGACTCCACGATGATCTTGTCTATCCTTAAAGAGAGTCCTATCTTGAGCCCCACAGAGCTGCCTCAGCATCTACCACATCAACCTCTGAACCATCTTGGATAAGCTTGGCCATGCAAACACAATATCACCAGTATCCGAACGGTCAATAGCACCAATACCACACTTCCCATCTTTAACAGCAGCGTCGACTAAAAAAGTTGTAGCAATTTAATTATTGAGTAATCAATTATAACCAAACATATTTTGACAAATCCCATGAAATTTATTACGAGAATTATATTTCTTATAAATTAAATTCTACTTCGCGCGTTTAACCAAACGAGCACTAAGTAAATCAAAAGAAAAACAATAAATGATAAGGAAAGCTCTAAAATCAATGAGACATCTATCTATATATACTATAAAATAGAAAAATTCAGGCAATCAATGCCTCATTAGAATGACCTAATATTTATGACCTATCCCATAATTATGTTCATATAGAAAAAATATAAAAAGAATTCAACCCCTATATTTAATTATAATTTATGGAAAATTTAATTTTGATAACATTCAACTTTTTAATGGTCTTTCAAGTCATTTTAAATGGTCATTTTGGTTGTCTCTTCAACTTCTCAAAATCTATATCTAAAATGTAAAAATTTTAAATTAAAAAATAATTGTGAATTTATTCATGTACAAATACAAAAAAAAAAACTCGCATATGTTATCTTGCCTCTTCAACTTACTAACTTTCCACCTTCACCTTTAAATACACACACTAAAACTTGCATATGCTATCTTGAATCTTCAACTTACTAATTTTCCAACTTCATATTTAAATGCACATACTAATTATGAGTATTTTATATTTATTTCCTAGGATCTAAAGATGATTATAAGTGCCCCATACCACGCCATTCCCCTTCAAGCTGCATACATTCGCTAAAATATATTGTGGATTGTTCCTACAAGGATGAGAGGAAGAGGGGAAGCACCGAAAGAATCTAAAGGTAAAAAAAAAACAAAGAAATATGGTGGCGAGGGGATGAGATTATATACTCATGTGGAAGGATCAAAGATATTCATTATTAAGGTAAATAATAATTATTTTTATTTTATGTTATAAAAATAATTACTTTTGGCAGCGTAAAGTTTTATTTTTATAGATATTTTTATATATAATTAGGTTATGCTCTTCATGAAATCAAAGGTAATATTAGATTGACTCTAATTGAAAATGAGGATTTGACGTGCTCAAATAACGCATTATGACTAACTAAGTGAGATCTAAAATGTCATATAATTTTATATAAACTTTAGTTGTATATTTTTTAAATACCACATGCATAGCTATTAGCTAGCCAGTGTATGCGTATATTTTTTGCTTGCTTATTCTAGAGTTTATATGTCCAATATAATTTTGAATAATAATTATAACTTCTATTTGAATTTAAAGGAATGAAATAAAAAGGTTATATACGTAGAAAAGCAAAGAAAGGTGGGTGGTGAAAGGATGATATAATATCCTCACATGAAAGGATCAAAGGTTTGCATTATCAAGGCAAATAATTATTTTATTTTAAATAATAAAAAATATTCTTTTTGGTGTTGTAAAAGTTTATTTTGGTGATGAGATAATATTCTTTTGTTATTCTATGTTTCCTATCAAATCAAAGCTGAAATTAGATATACTATCTATCTATTTATATCTATCTATCTTTTATACTCCCTCCGTCCCAATATATATGGGGTTTTAATCAAAACATTTGTCCCACATTATATGGGGTTTTATTTTTTCTATACCCACATTCAATACCTTGTCATTCTTGAAATTGGGATAACATTCAATTCAATTCAATTCATCCTCTCCATCAAAGGCCAACCTTAACTTGAAAAAAGAATAAAGTATGTAGAATTAAATAGGATTAATTATGGAGTCATTCACTTTGCACGTAACCAAAGTATAATTTGTATTTTAAGGCAAAATTAAATGCATGTCTTAATAAGTGTGCATATGGCCCTAACCCCTTACATATTGGGACGGAGGGAGTATATATTATAATGAAGAAAATTTGGGTCATTTATGACAAATCTATCTATCTATCTATCTATCTATATTATAAAATAGAAAAATTTGGGCAATTAATGACTCATTCAAATGGCTTAAATATTATTTTTAAATTTGTAAATCTATTTAACTTTCTAGAAAATTTTAGCTCATTTATGACCAATTCATAATTAAGAGGAAGATTAAAAAATAAGGAAAAAAAACTTATTTAGGTGCAACTTTTCATATTCCTTAATCATTAAATCTTCTAATAAGAAAAGTCACCTCATCCTCACAATATTTACACTCAAATACTCCGTATATAAATGCAATTATGATCAATTCATAATTAAGGTGAATAGTATATTTTTCTCTCATTGACAACTTTTCGTATTTCTTAACCTTCAACTTTTCTAATATAAAAAGTCACTTCATCTTCTCAATATTTACAATCAAATATACACATGTAATTATTATGGAGAGTAAAAAGGTAAGGAAAAAATCAAATATACACAACTTTTCATATGATGACAACTTTTCTAATAGAGAAAATTGCACTAAACCACCCGTTAAATAGGCGAATTTACACTTAACCACCCGTTATACACGAATTTGTTTTAAACCACCCAAAACTTCGATTCCGTTAACAAATAGCCACCCATTGCGTTATTCCGTCAAAAATGTCGTTAGATTGTTTACAATTACTACTTTGCCCTCAAAATAGGGTGAAAACCGAGATAAAAACACAAAAAAATTACCCCAAATCCATTCGTTCGAGTCTAGGGTTCATCTTTGGGGAAAATTGCCATGGCCAACCTGAGGATGCTAATTTGGAGATTTGAAATTCAAAAATCCAACAAGGATAGTTGGAAAAATCACTTTCATTTTCCATAATCTCCGTTATGCAACTCCAAATAGCAACATAACATATCCAACTAAAATCAAAGTGAAATGAATATGATATATAGTATTGATTACACATCCAAACTAGCAGATAGAAGCTCGATCAGAGACCGGTCGAGATCTCTGCATTCATTCATTACACAATTACAACACAAAAGAAAAAGAATTTTAACAAATTACAACCAAACACCAAAAAGCGAAACCCAGATCAAGATGGAGCACATCGAAAGCCACAATTTCATTCCTTCTCTGCTTTCCTCAATTCAATTTGAATTAAACCTGAACCTTGAAAGGAGGCCAGTTGCCGACATTCTCCTCCCCCTGAACAACCTTAGCACTGCTCCTCCCATCAGATCCGTCCACAAAAGCATAGTACTTCAAGAAGAAGGCCAGCGTCAGCACCAACCACTCCAAGAAGAAGACGACGACACAAAGCCCACCGACCAACTTCAAGATCTTAACGGCGGAGTCCTCCTGAACATACGACACAAAGCCCACCGATTTCCCCCAAAGATGAACCCTAGACTCGAACCAATGGATTTGGGGTAAATTTTTTGTGTTTTTATCTCGGTTTTCACCCTATTTTGAGGGCAAAGTAGTAATTGTAAACAATCTAACGACATTTTTGACGGAATAACGCAATGGGTGGCTATTTGTTAACGGAATCGAAGTTTTGGGTGGTTTAAAACAAATTCGTGTATAACGGGTGGTTAAGTGTAAATTCGCCTATTTAACGGGTGGTTTAGTGCAATTTTCTCTTTCTAATATAAAAAGTCACTTCAACTTTTCTAATATAAAAAGTCAATTTACCCTCTCAATATTTACACTCAAATATACACATGTGATATCTCATATCACACAGCAAGCTGAAAGAATGGCGCATTCGAGGAGAGTTTTGGAAGAGTTTTCAAGAAGCCGAGTTGATAGTGAGGAAGAAGCAAATAGGTTGACATACATACAAAAATGTATGGAAACAAGTGACATTTCCTTTCAAAGGTGAATATTGTTTTGGACAACTCCAATGTTTGGGAGCATGTCCAACCTTATTATATATAAGTACAAAATTCTTTGATAATGTATATGTTATTTCTTGGTTTGATGTAATATATTTATGTTTATTCATTTTTAGTTCTTGATTGGGCATACAAATTTATTTCTAAATGTATACGAAATACAAATTTCTATTGTCAAGTTCTATAAATCATTTTTATGACATTTTTCTTTAATATTTTGTTTATGAGTTAGAAGTGAAAGGAGGAATGGTCTTGATTGAAAATATTATTATAAATAATATTAATTACAAGATTCAAATAATAAAATATTTGAATGCATAATCTATGTCAAATGTAGAAGAATGAAGATAATACTAGAAAAAGCAGTTTTGGAGGAAGAACCTTAATTGGGAAGAGTTGTACAATTTTTTTTTCCAAAAAATGAGTGATTAACGATGTAATTTTGACCTTTCAAATTTTAAAGTACTATAACAATCTATTCGGCTTTTATAAAGAATCATTTGATGATTGGATAAAATAAAATAGCGCGAATCTCTAATGAGTAAACTATTGTAACAAAGATTCAAAATTCAATCTTATAAAATTTTGTTTTTTATTTTATTTTTAATATATTAAAAATCTATCAAATTAATTAGTATGAATTGGATATCTCTAATTTCTCTAATGAATTGGATATCTATTTATCTATCTATCTATACTATAAAGAAGAAAATTTTGATTATTTATTACTAATTCTACTAATTAAATATAAAGTGTTCAATTCTACAATTAAGCTAAGAAGACCAAGAGTCAATCTATAAATAAAGCTTATTATACAATAATCTAAGAAATATTCTTAAAAAAGACTTTTGATCTACCATTTTGGGTAACAATAAACCTTTTAGAGTCATTAATTTCTCTAATTAATTGGATACATATTAAAGTCCTCAAACTTTTTCATTTCTAACCAACCTTTCATATTTCTAAACCTCCAACTTTTCTAATATAAAAGGCCACATCATCTACTTCATATTGTCACCCAAATATTCATATGGAATATGTCAATATCTCCTATCCTCATACATGTTCACAACAATCTATATATATCTATATATACTATAAAGATTAAATTTTAGTTATTTATGACTAATTCTACTAATTAAATGTAGAGAGTTCAATTTTACAACTAAGCTAAGAAGACCAAGAGCCAATCTATAAATAAGGCTTATTATATAATAATCCAAGAAATATTCTTAAAAAAAGGATTTTTGACCTACCATTTTGTGTAACAATAACCCTTTTGGAGCCATTAATTTCTATAATTAAATGGATACATATTAAAATCCTCCAACTTTTCTATTTTTAACCAACCTTTCGTATTTTTAAACCTCCAATTTTTCCAATATAAAAGGCCACATTATAATTTATGACATAAGTATCTAAGAAGAAATAAACTACTATAAAACCTTTATTTATCTTAAAATATTTTTTACCATAAAAAATTTAATTATTTTTAGTTTTTCATATTTTTTACTTAAATCATTAACATAACTTATATATTGATGAATTTCAATATATTTAACAGTTTTTAAGAATAAATATAAATATTTTTATACAAGAGTATAAAAAACACTAAGATGGAAATTTAAGTTACCTGAACAAAAAATATATTAATGAAAACTAAAATAAAGTAAACTCATTGTATAACATACTTAAAACTCATTTTAATAGAAATTCTCTTTTTTTAAAAAAATAAAAAGTAAAGATTCAATGGAAAAGTTTTGTAACACTCCGACTTCCGACGGGACGCTACTTAGAAATAGACCTTACTAGGTACTATTTAAATAGGTTGACAACCACACTTTAGGATCTTTCAACGCGGGCACGACGAGAAAACATAAAAACATCCAACCTTTTATTCAGTAAAACTTAGAAAAACGTAGTTATGCATGAATTCCCGAAAACCAGAATATAAATATCCCCAAATCCGACGAATCACCACCAACAATAAAATCATTCGATGAGAACAGAAGACAAGTAATAATACCAACTCTAACATAATAGTAAAACAACATCCTAGAAAGTCATAAATAAACTAACGTAAAAACCCATCCCACTATGACATGCGCTCTCTACCGCTCCGGCCCGCCATCTGGCCTCGGTTCCTGCACGGCTCCCTGGTTCATACCTGGAACTAAAAAATATTCCCCGAAGGGTCAGCTTCTAATCTACCAAGTTAGAGAGAATACGGAAATTGCAGAACGTTTTAAAAGCATTTCTAAAGTCAGCATACAAATCCACAATCGCAATCATAACACTAAAGGCCAATACCTAAATTAGTTATAATCAGTCACACATAGCCACATACACATTTACAATCACAACTTCATAACAATGCAATTCCTCCTTTTTCACAATCCGACTTCCAAGGCGCTCATCACCTAGCCGAGTGCAGAGGCAGGCCCTCTCACTCCACTTCACAATTGCCCTTCTAACCCCGGGTAAGCCTCCACTGGAGCACTTGCCAAAACACATAGATCATAATTTTCGTTTTGAAGGGGCACGGTTTCCCTTTCACACGGGTCAACGTAACCAACTCTTCCTCAACGCCAGCTATGATGGGCCGTGTCGGAAACGGTACCAACACAGAGAAAACGTTTCCAAAAAGAAGATGGCGCCGATCGGATCGACAAGACGATGGAATGGAATTGGCGACTTAACGGAACAAGCGATCGGCGGTTTGTGTTCACGGTGGCGCCGATTGTTTGGGGCTTGAACAAAAAGAGGGTCTTTGATCAAGGAGGCGTAGGGAGGTCGGATGATACCGACGTGGTTTATAGTTAGATTTGGCTATCGTGATTTGTATCTAGATTCGGCTAACTAGATTAGATAGATGATAGATATTTAAATACTTAAATACGGATTAGATAAGGATGTACTTAACTAAATAGATGATAGATATAATTACCGAATTGCTTTATATTTGGTTACATAGATGGGATTATATTGTATTTGAACGGGATTTATCATATACCAGAACATATATATATATATATGTGTGTGTGTGTGTGTGTGTGTGTGATTTGCCATACCGGCTTAATAACTCGGGTCGCTATACCGGCTTAATAACTCGGGTCGCTTGGTTGTTAAGAAGACTTGATTGTTTGTTCCGACAGGGTGGAAAAACGAACCCGAACATTACATACTACCCCCTTAAGGAAGTTTCGTCCCGAAACTTTATAGAAAGAAAACTATATTTCGAGGTTTCACAAACCTCTCCCCCTCAAAAGGGGTTCGTCCTCGAACCGGAATTCAATAGTCAAATAAAACGCTACCTATCTAGAATACGTAACAAAGAAGCTAAGCAGTCATCAATCAATCACACACACAATCATGGATTCAAAAAAAATCACTAATTACTAACCTTTCCCTTAAACGCCTCTATTAGACTCGGGTAAATCTGTGGGTAATTCTCACTCATCCTGGACTCAGTCTCCCAAGTGGCCTCCTCAACTCCCCGTCGAGACCACTGAATTAACACCAAAGGAATCTCCTTGTTCCGCAGCTTCTTCATTCGTCGATCTAAAATTTTCAGTGGTTGTTCCCGGAAAGTGTGATCTAGTTCTACCACCAACTCCTCATAATTTTGTCGGTGACTAGGATCCGGGACATACTGTCTTAGCTGTGAAACAAGGAATATAGGGTGCACTCCGTCTAAGCAGGCGGCAAGGCTAGCCTGTAGGCCACCTCGCCTACTCTCTCTAGAATCTCGACCACTGACCTCCCCAGCCTAGTACGCATGACCTCAGCATGTCCTCTAGAGTTTGAATCGTCCTCTCTGTCTGACCATCTGACTGCGGATGATAAGCAGTCGTGAAATGTAATCTCGTCCCTAGAGCCTCATGTACTTGCTGCCAGTATCTGGAAGTAAAACGCCCATCTCGGTCCGACACAATCGTCTTAGGAACTCCGTGTAGTCTAACTATCTGATTAATAAACACCTCCACTAACTTGCTTACTTGCCAAGTCTCCCTGATAGGCAAAAAGCGAGCAGTCTTCGTCAGTCTATCTACTACTACCCAAATGGCATCATGGCCTCTGCTGAGTCTCAAACTTGTGACGAAATCCATGGAGATGTCCTCCCACTTCCATTCTGGAATAGGAAGCGACTGAAGCATTCCTCCGGGTCTCTGATGCTCGATCTTCACCTGTTGGCAGACCTGACATTTAGGGACGAATCTCGCTACATCCGGCTTCATGCCATCCCACCAATAAAATTGTCGCAAATCTTTGTACATCTTACTCGCCCCGGGGTGGATTGAGTAAGGTGTAGCATGGGCCTCTTGCAAGATCTTCTGCCTCAACTCTGCATCTCGAGGCACACAAATCCGACCACGCAAACATAAAATACCATCTGCTCTCTCCACAAAGTCGGGTGCCTCTCCACGGCTCAATCTCTGCCTGAGATCCTGAATCATCGGAGAACTCTCCTGCTTTTGCCTCACTTCCTGAAGCAAGGACGGTTGACACTCCAGGGCTTTCAGATTGCCCTGATAACACTGAATCTGCACCTCAATACCGTACCTCATCAACTCCCTCTGTAACTCTGGCTGAGCTGTCAAATGAGCCAACATACTCTCCTGAGGCGTCTTCCTGCTAAGGGCATCAGCGACTACGTTCGCTTTCCCTGGGTGGTAAAGGATCTCAAGGTCATAGTCCTTTAGTAACTCAAGCCATCTCCTCTGTCTCATATTCAACTCCCTCTGAGTGAAGATCTACTTGAGGCTCTTATGATCTGTCATCACTTTGCATGAGCTCCCATACAAGTAATGACGCCAAATCTTCAAGGCATGTACCACAGCTGCCAACTCCAAATCATGAGTAGGGTAATTCTGCTCGTTCGGTTTCAACTGTCTGGAGGCATAAGCAATCACTCTGTCCCTCTGCATCAGCACACAGCCCAAACCTACCTTGGATGCATCACTGTAAATCACAAAGTCCTCATTCCCCTGAGGAAGAGCAAGTATAGGAGCCGAAGTCAACCTCTTTTTCAGCTCGTCAAAACCCCGCTGGCAGGCTTCATTCCACTCAAAGCGAGTGGTCTTCTTAAGCAGGTTGGTAAGTGGTTGGGCTATACGAGAAAACCCTTCCACAAACCTTCTGTAATATCTTGCTAGTCCTAGAAAATTCCGCACCTCCTTCACGTTCTTCGGAGGCTCCCACGCCTTTACAGCCTCAATCTTTGCAGGATCCACCATAACTCCTTGGGCAGATACCACGTGCCCTAAAAAGGTAACCTCAGGCAGCCAGAAATCACACTTGGACAGCTTAGCGAACAACCGATGTTGTCTCAATACTCCCAATACCACCCTGAGATGCTCGGTGTGCTCCTCCTTACTCCTAGAGTAAATCAAGATATCATCGATGAACACTACTACAAATCTGTCCAAGTAGTCTATAAACACCCGATTCATCAGCTCCATAAATACCGCGGGTGCATTCGTCAGTCCAAACGGCATCACTACAAACTCATAATGTCCATATCTCGTTCGGAAAGCCGTCTTGGGAATATCCTCTTCCCGTATCCTCAATTGGTGATATCCCGACCTCAAATCTACTTTGGAGAACACAGTAGCCCCCTGCAAATGATCCAACAAATCATCAATACGTGGCAGCGGATACTTGTTCTTGATGGTAACTCGATTCAACTCCCGATAATCGATACACAAACGGAGAGAACCATCCTTCTTCTTCACAAACAGGACTGGAGCTCCCCATGGCGACGCACTTGGTCGTACGTAACCCTTCTCCAACAGCTCCTCCTATTGTGCCTTCAGCTCCTGCATTTCCATCGGGGCCATGCGGTATGGGGCTCTCGAAATCGGTCTCGTCCTCGGCTCCAACTCAATACCAAAGTCTACCTCTCTCTGAGGAGGTAGTCCTGGAAGCTCCTCGGGAAAAACGTCCTCATACTCGCACACTACTGGTATATCCTGAATGTGCGGTCTCTCCTTATCCCTTTGTAGGACATAACACCAATATCCCACACATCCATCACTGAGCAACTTGGCGGCCTTTACCATACTAATCACCGATCCGGGCCCCTCCTGCTCTAACTCCTGACACACATGTTTGGTCCCATCATCCGCGGTCACTGTAACTGTACCCTTGTGTGCATCCAAAACTGCTCGGTAACGTATCATCCAGTCCATCCCCAGAATCACGTTATCATCCGGCGACAACTGCATTACTATGAAATCCGCATACCAATCCTTATTCCCTATTCTAATAGGGCACTGTAAAATCTCCTTATTCCCTCTCACTTTACTGCCGTCAGGCAGCCCCACAACAAAAGACACCCCCTCAGTGCAAGTCAGTCCTAGTCTAGCCACGCAAGCAGAAGAAATAAAAGAATGGGTAACACCCGTATCAAACAGTATGTGAACAGATCTAGACTGAATCCAAATCGTACCTGTAGTAGTCGGCGCGTGTAGGGCATCGGCCCTCCTCATCTCAAACACCCGGGGCTGATTGCCCCCAGTATTGCTAACTCCTACGCCACGTCCTCTGCCCTGGCTCGATGCCTGCTGAAACTGCTGAGGGTGACGACGAGGCATCTGGTTCACCGTTCCCGGTGAAGATCCCTGTGAAGGTGCTCCAACAGTACAATACTGCTGTAAATGGCCAGGCTTCCCACAACTGAAGCAACTCCTGACTGGCTTCGGACACTGACTCCTCAAATGAGTAGTGCTTCCACAGTTGAAGCACTCTCTCAGCCCTCTAGTGGACTGACTCTGACGACGTTGGTCCTGACGTCCCTGTGATTGAAACCCTGATCGTTGCGGCTGAGACGAGCCGGGACGACTATCTCTCCTAGGTTCTGCTGAGGCAGACAACTTCTGCCTCTTGCTTCCAGTGGTATGCACCTCTAGTTGACTCTGTCGGGTCGTGGCCATAGCATAAGCCAAAGCAGACTGCTGAACATCTGTCAAAGTCGCGAGTCGGAGTCCAGACACGTAAGCACGTAAATGCGGCTGCAACCTTTTTAGAAAGGTCGCAATCTTCAACTCCTCAGTAGGGGCAACATTCGGCATTGCCGCCAACTCTTGCTGAAACTTCAGAATAGTCTCAGCTACTGTGATATTCTCGGTCCAGCATCCCGAAAAGCAGCCTCCCGAGCCGCCCTCACCACCGGAGGACAGTACTGATCTCGAATTTGCCTCTCAAACTCCTCAAAAGTCACCTCAGTCCGGTGATCCCTACATAACTCCCACCAGTCAAAAGCACTCTCCTGTAGCAGACTCTGTACTAAGGACATCTTCCTCTCCTCCGGTGCCTGAATGGAGTCCAACGCAGATTTCACCCTCCTCAACCACTGCTCTACGTCAGAACCCTGAGCTCAAGTAAAATTCGGCACCCCAGTCTTCCTAAACTCTGCGAGCCACTTATCAGGCTGAGGCTCGCGATACTGTCTCCTCGGTTCGACCACACGATCAGCTATCACTGGTCCTTGTGAATCTGGCATAGCTCCTAACTGGGGCAGCCAAAACAGAGTCTAGTCATGGTGCCCTCCTCTCAGCTCCTTGTTGCCCCGCTACTGCGTTCAGATTCGGTGCAACTCCTGCCCCCATCAAAGTCTGCAACAACAGCTGGATCGTAGCGTTCACCTCTGGGGCCAGTCCTGCTGGTGGCACTCCTCCTCCCACCTGAGCCCTGTTAGCTAGGGGAACACCTCCAGCGACAGATGCGCTATCCTCTTGATGAACAGCAGCAGCCACATCCTGACTCTCAGCAACCTCCTCCTGATTGATGTCATGTTGTACCTTTGGCTCAGCATCTACAGGAGCCTCTCCCCTACCCCTGCCACGGCCCAAACCTCGGCCTCTACCGCGGCCTCTCCCATTGGCATCAGCAGCTCTAGCTCTGGTTGGTGGGGCCATCTATAATAGAAAGTCCCACAGTCAAAACTTAAACATTCTATTTATTAACGTAATTCTTACTATTCTACGTGAGGTCCTTCGGCTGATGGGGCGGAGTCGCGACGTGTCACCTACCCTCCTATATGCAACATGCCTACCCCAGTAAAACATTTTGAAAACACCGGTCGGTTTTGGTTTTAAGTTGGACCTCGGGTACTCTTTGTTGGTCAGTCCCATGTGCCCTGTTGTCAACCTGGCTCTGATACCAATTTGTAACACCCCGACTTCCGACGGGACGCTACTTAGAAATAGACCTTACTAGGTACTATTTAAATAGGTTGGCAACCACACTTTAGGATCTTGCAACGCGTGCACGACGAGAAAACATAAAAACAACCTTTTATTCAGTAAAACTTAGAAAAACGTAGTTATGCATGAATTCCCGAAAACCAGAATATAAATATCCCCAAATCCGACGAATCACCACCAACAATAAAATCATTCGATGAGAACAGAAGACAAGTAACGATACCAACTCTAACATAATAGTAAAACAACATCCTAGAAAGTCATAAATAAACTAACGTAAAAACCCATCCCACTATGACACGCTCTCTCTACCGCTTCGGCCCTCCATTTGGCCTCGGTTCCTGCACGGCTCCCTGGTTCATACCTGGAACTAAAAAATATTCCCCGAAGGGTCAGCTTCTAATCTACCAAGTTAGAGAGAATACGGAAATTGCAGAACGTTTTAAAAGCATTTCTAAAGTCAGCATACAAATCCACAATCGCAATCATAACACTAAAGGCCAATACCTAAATTAGTTATAATCAGTCACACATAGCCACATACACATTTACAATCACAACCTCGTAACAAAGCAATTCCTCCTTTTTCACAATCCGACTTCCAAGGCGCTCATCACCGCGCCGAGTGCAGAGGCAGGCCCTCTCACTCCACTTCACAATCTCCCTTCTAACCCCGGCTAAGCCTCCACTGGAGCACTTGCCAAAACACATAGATCATAATTTTCGTTTTGAAGGGGCACGACTTCCCTTTCACACGGGTCAACGTAACCAACTCTTCCTCAACGCCAGCTACGATGGCCGTGTCGGAAACGGTACCAACACAGAGAAAACGTTTCCAAAAATATCTTCCGATAAAATACATTCAAAACCATTTTACGCACACAACCATTCAAGAAGTTCAAAACAATTTAAAAAGGTATTCGGGACTAGTTCCCAAAACCCGCCCTACAATAACGGTACGCAATCTAACATGATAGAGAAGAACCGAGCAAGTCGAAAAACGACTTACCTCGAAACTAGGAATCCTTTGAAGAAGACGGAACTAAGGGCACGAGCGAAAACGATTTCCTAATAAAATATTATTACGTGAGATTAACTTAGATACGCTCTGAACCATACAAAACTCCCCTTAAACAAGCACCACTAGTCTTTCAAACTCTACTGAGCTAACCACACCCTATATACAAACGAATACTAATCTTAATTATTGTAACTTATACTAACTATTTTATTCTAACTTACACTAACGTATTTTATTCTAACTATAATATAAAGGAAGTCAACTCTTGTTTTACATACTCTGAGATCCAGCGCCATATTTTTATTTATGCTAATTCATTATACTATTTCCTATCTAACTAATAATTTAACATTTCCTTATTTAAAACCCAAAGCCGAACCACGTATTCCAATTCACTCCATTCACCTAATTATACAACCCAATTTACCACTTAATTTAATTTACCCACAATTATATTTTTATTTATTTTTTTTCCTTCCGCAGATGGCGGTCAATCAACCCCCCTTCCTTGATATTTCAACGTGGGACCCTCCCCCCAACTTCATCTTCTCCGAAGAGAAGCCCGAGCCGACGGCCTTCCTGTTTGTTCCTTCGCTCCGCCCCCTGTTGTAATTCCAGCCCGTAATCTAGCGGCAGCGAAGAGGCACGACGACGAGCAGCGCTTGTCGCTCCTGTTCGTGGCGGCAGCGAAGAGGCACAACGACGAGCAGCGCTTGCCGCTCTTGTTCGTCCCGCCCTCCCCCGCCGGCGACCATCACCATGGTTGCTCACCTCCCCCTCGTCCACAATTCCTACCCGACAACTACCCGAAACGGAGAAAAGACAAGAACAAGGGATAGATCCGTTACTTACCGGGATGACGATCGGATCGACAAGACGATGGAATGGAATTGGCGACTTAACGGAACAAGCGATCGGCGGTTTGTGTTCACGGTGGCGCCGATTGTTTGGGGCTTGAACAAAAAGAGGGTCTTTGATCAAGGAGGCGTAGGGAGGTCGGATGATACCGGCGTGGTTTATAGTTAGATTTGGCTATCGTGATTTGTATCTAGATTCGGCTAACTAGATTAGATAGATGATAGATATTTAAATACTTAAATACGGATTAGATAAGGATGTACTTAACTAAATAGATGATAGATATAATTACCGAATTGCTTTATATTTGGTTACATAGATGGGATTATATTGTATTTGAACGGGATTTATCATATACCAGAACATATATATATATATGTGTGTGTGTGTGTGTGTGTGTGTGTGTGTGTGATTTGCCATACCGGCTTAATAACTCGGGTCGCTATACCGGCTTAATAACTCGGGTCGCTTGGTTGTTAAGAAGACTTGATTGTTTGTTCCGACAGGGTGGAAAAACGAACCCGAACATTACATACTACCCCCTTAAGGAAGTTTCGTCCCGAAACTTTATAAAAAGAAAACTATATTTCGAGGTTTCACAAACCTCTCCCCCTCAAAAGGGGTTCGTCCTCGAACCGGAATTCAATAGTCAAATAAAACGCTACCTATCTAGAATACGTAACAAAGAAGCTAAGCAGTCATCAATCAATCACACACACAATCATGGATTCAAAAAAAATCACTAATTACTAACCTTTCCCTTAAACGCCTCTATTAGACTCGGGTAAATCTGTGGGTAATTCTCACTCATCCTGGACTCAGTCTCCCAAGTGGCCTCCTCAACTCCCCGTCGAGACCACTGAATTAACACCAAAGGAATCTCCTTGTTCCACAGCTTCTTCATTCGTCGATCTAAAATTTTCAATGGTTGTTCCCGGAAAGTGTGATCTGGTTCTACCACCAACTCCTCATAATTTTGTCGGTGACTAGGATCCGGGACATACTGTCTTAGCTGTGAAACAAGGAATATAGGGTGCACTCCGTCTAAGCAGGCGGCAAGGCTAGCCTGTAGGCCACCTCGCCTACTCTCTCTAGAATCTCGAACGGACCGATATATCGGGGACTCAGCTTCCCTTTCACCCCGAATCTCCTTACCCCGCGAGTAGGCGATACTCTCAACCAGACGTGGGCTCCTACCTAAAACTCCAACGGCCTACGCCTCTTGTCTGCATAGGACTTCTGGCGACTCTGAGCAGCTAACATTCTTTCCCTCATTAAGGTCACCTTCCCGATCGTCTCCTCAATCATCTGTGGCCTCTCACCTACTACATCCTAGGGATCGTCCCAACACAGCGGTGTCCTACATCTCCGACCATATAAGGCCTCATAAGGAGCCATCTGAATCGACGAGTGCCAGCTATTATTATAGGCAAACTCCAACAAAGCCAAATGGTCTGACCACTGTCCTCCCCAGCCTAGTACGCATGACCTCAGCATGTCCTCTAGAGTTTGAATCGTCCTCTCTGTCTGACCATCTGACTGCGAATGATAAGCAGTCGTGAAATGTAATCTCGTCCCTAGAGCCTCATGTACTTGCTGCCAGTATCTGGAAGTAAAACGCCCATCTCGGTCCGACACAATCGTCTTAGGAACTCCGTGTAGTCTAACTATCTGATTAATAAACACCTCCACTAACTTGCTTACTTGCCAAGTCTCCCTGATAGGCAAAAAGCGAGCAGTCTTCGTCAGTCTATCTACTACTACCCAAATGGCATCATGGCCTCTGCTGAGTCTCAAACCTGTGACGAAATCCATGGAGATGTCCTCCCACTTCCATTCTGGAATAGGAAGCGATTGAAGCATTCCTCCGGGTCTCTAATGCTCGATCTTCATTTGTTGGCAGACCTCACATTTAGCGACGAATCTCGCTACATCCGGCTTCATGCCATCCCACCAATAAAACTGTCCCAAATCTTTGTACATCTTACTCGCCCCGGGGTGGATTGAGTAAGGTGTAGCATGGGCCTCTTGCAAGATCTTCTGCCTCAACTCTGCATCTCGAGGCACACAAATCCGACCACGCAAACATAAAATACCATCTGCTCTCTCCACAAAGTCGGGTACCTCTCCACGGCTCAATCTCTGCCTGAGATCCTGAATCATCGGAGAACTCTCCTGCTTTTGCCTCACTTCCTGAAGCAAGGACGGTTGACACTCTAGGGCTTTCAGATTGCCCTGATAACGCTGAATCTGCACTTCAATACCGTACCTCATCAGCTCCCTCTGTAACTCTGGCTGAGCTGTCAAATGAGCCAACATACTCTCCTGAGGCGTCTTCCTGCTAAGGGCATCAGCGACTACGTTCGCTTTCCCTGGGTGGTAAAGGATCTCAAGGTCATAGTCCTTTAGTAACTCAAGCCATCTCCTCTGTCTCATATTCAACTCCCTCTGAGTGAAGATCTACTTGAGGCTCTTATGATCTGTCATCACTTTGCATGAGCTCCCATACAAGTAATGACGCCAAATCTTCAGGGCATGTACCACAGCTGCCAACTCCAAATCATGAGTAGGGTAATTCTGCTCGTTCGGTTTCAACTGTCTGGAGGCATAAGCAATCACTCTGTCCCTCTGCATCAGCACACAGCCCAAACCTACCTTGGATGCATCACTGTAAATCACAAAGTCCTCATTCCCCTGAGGAAGAGCAAGTATAGGAGCCGAAGTCAACCTCTTTTTCAGCTCGTCAAAACCCCGCTGGCAGGCTTCATTCCACTCAAAGCGAGTGGTCTTCTTAAGCAGGTTGGTAAGTGGTTGGGCTATACGAGAAAACCCTTCCACAAACCTTCTGTAATATCTTGCTAGTCCTAGAAAATTCCGCACCTCCTTCACGTTCTTCGGAGGCTCCCACGCCTTTACAGCCTCAATCTTTGCAGGATCCACCATAACTCCTTGGGCAGATACCATGTGCCCTAAAAAGCTCCTCCAATTGTGCCTTCAGCTCCTGCATTTCCATCGGGGCCATGCGGTATGGGGCTCTCGAAATCGGTCTCGTCCCCGGCTCCAACTCAATACCAAAGTCTACCTCTCTCTGAGGAGGTAGTCCTGGAAGCTCCTCGGGAAAAACGTCCTCATACTCGCACACTACTGGTATATCCTGAATGTGCGGTCTCTCCTTATCCCCTTGTAGGACATAACACCAATATCCCACACATCCATCACTAAGCAACTTGGCGGCCTTTACCATACTAATCACCGATCCGGGCCCCTCCTGCTCTAACTCCATAACACCAATATCGCCTACTCTCTCCTTATCCCCTTGTTCGTAGTTCTCACCCGTTCACGGTTGCTCTAGGCTAATCCAAGTAGTACTTCAACTATCCTAAATCTTACATGAAAAAAAAACTACGACTATATATAGTCCAAACACCTAACATCTCTACATACATCTTCTTCACAATAAAAAAAATACATCTCATCAATCTCAATCCGTTGATAATAGAAGTTAAGAGATATACTTATTAACCAAATTTTTATCTATTGTTTTTATAAAAATATCATTTTAAACAAAGTTTTTTAATATAATATTCATATATATTTAAATATATTTAGTTTTAAATGATAAATTGTTATTGTATAATAAAATATAATGATTAAATAACAAAAATACTATTTTTAAAATAATCATATATTTATTTTTAATTTTTATAAGGTTAATATATAACTATATATTAAAGCTATAACTTTTCGAGCCACCATAACGATTCTGGCCCCACCTCATATTTAAAAAATTAATTTTTATTTCTATTATTATAACTTCTTTCTATTAAATTCCTTTTTAACTATTTAAATTTATCTGTACCATCAAACAAATATCTATTTAATATAACAATATCTTTTGAAAGCTTCCTTATAAAAAGTATTTAAAATTAAAGATAAAATATTTTAAAATAAATATAAATCTTTTAGCTGATATCTTTTGATGAATTTATTTGTAGATATATATTAATTTTCTTTTATAATAAAAAATTAATGATAAATATTTTAAATTTTTAATTTTTTTTAAAATTGATAATAATATATTTAGTAGATATATTGAAATATTTGACAATCTCTAAATCTATGTACATGGAAAGTAATAAAATATGAATAATATAATATTTAATCTAATTTAATCTTTACTTTATCGAACCACAAAATGATTGTGGTCCCATCTTAAATTAAATTAATTAAATTTTAAATAATTTATATAATTAAATTATCTTTATCTTTCATATTTTATTGTGAAGTATATCTTATTTATTAAGTTAACTATTATTTTTTAAATTCTTATCTCTTCCATATTTTAATATATAAATTTTTTATTTATATTTTATCTTGTTTTTTAATTTACATATCTATGAAATATTATCAAGGAAAAAGAGACATGTAATTATTTTATCTTAATAATATATCTTCATTTTCAATATTAAATTTAGCCATTTATAGTGATTAAAAAAATTATACACCGAATCGTAGTCGTACATGGTACGAAGGGTACAACTAGTAAGGTATGAAGTTTTGCTATGCCAAATTGCTTTTTTTGGTCTGAAAAAATTTAGGGTGAGGAGATGGCATCCTAATCCAAGGACAGGGAAGACTCAAGGGCTCACAAAGTTCTTACAACTCCTGTCTTGCTCCATTAGGCCCATAGGCGGAAATATTGTGGGACCAAAGGTGGCCATGACCCCCCCCCCCCCCCCCAATCCAAATTTTTTTAAGTATATATGTTCCTTTTGTCGAGAGCTTCGATTTGACATATTATGCGCTTTAATCTGACACCTGAATAAAAGTTATGAGCATTTGAAAATTAACTGTACATGAACTATTTTACAAGTCATTTACTTAATTAAAATGTTATTTTTTTTTATCATTTGCTAGATTGAATGTTCCATTATGTAATTGAACCCAAGAGCGTCGACACAATTAGTTATGGTTGAAGTGTCTTGAATTACACACTAAATTTATTAGCTACTAAATTTTGAGGTTTTGTTCAAATATTCTTTAGTATTTTGTATTTTTTTTTTGAAATTGAAAAAATGTTAACTATGTTAAAAACAAATTTGGCCCCTACAATGAGAAGATTCGAGTTCCGTCCCTGATTAGGCCAACCCCTTGAGGTTTATGCCAAATCATAAGTATAACCTAAAGCGGAGGTTAAGAAAATTATTAATGACACATGTCGCTTTTAGATTGGACAACACCACCCTTTTTTTTAAAAAATAATCTTTTATTTTTAGATATGATAAATTCGTATCCATGTTTTTATAATACAAGATAGAAAACCACATTATTAAACAATCTTTTATTTTTGGATATGATAGATAGGAAAATCATTAGTATATTTTCTTATGCTATCATACAAATTCTAGCAATCTCCTTGCCAATTTGGTTATTATTTAATCCAATCATTTGTTACCTTATATGAAAATATTTTGATTAGTTATATGTTAATTGCCTTAGCTTTTTATGTAGATCATAACAAAAATTTATATTTAAGCATTTACATAATTATTTATCGGATAATAAATATATTTGAAAATATAAATTAATATTTTATTCAAGAAAAACCCGTACAAGGTACGGGCATACATACTAGTTGCTAACTATTGTGATTGTATTGGAAATTTGGAATTGCTACTTTAATACTTTTAAGTTAATATAATTTTTTTATTCCTTATAATTATTTTTTATAAAAATATTTATTTTCTTTAGTATATAATAGACAAACTATCAAATCAATATATAATATTTTATTAGTAATGAATTAAATAACATAATAAATTTCAGTGTGACATAAAATAACATTACGAATCTCTCAAAAAAATTAACATTATGAAGGAATTATTATTTTTTATTATTAATTTTATTTTGTGAAATTAATATTACAAATTATTATGAAAGTATTATTAAATAACATTATGAATTATTACGAAAGCATTAACTAAAACTCTATCTATAGATCCCAACTAAGGAGGACTAAGCATTTCTAAAGCCGATGAACTGAGTAAAGGGCTCCAAATGAAACACCCATTTGGAAAATACCGACGGAACATGATAACATATAGGTCAAAGTCGTCAAAGAAAAATACTTAAAACAAGAAGACCTATTCATCTACAAGAAAAAATAACAAATCTCTTGACAATGGGGCAAACACACGAGTCTCCGAGATTCCTTCCTCTATGGACTTCGGTGGCAAGTGGATGATGGTCAAACACTCAAACTATTCGATTTTGAAAAGATACTTGGACCGACATAGGAGCACTACAACCCAAACCAAATTCCGAATGAACCATGAACCTGAAGGAGCCGATTGGGGAGTATCTTTTAAACAACAATTCTTAGAATATCAATAAGCTACGCGAGGTCATGAGCCCGGAAACGACACATAAAATTGCTCAAATCATTACACCTTTAAACAAAATACATGACAGACTTTACTAGAAACCCAACAAAAACGGATGGTTCTCAACCCATTCCACAATGCAGTGGATCCATGACAATAAAGGAGAGAGCTCTCTTGATTTTGGTATGGATTTGGAAAACTAAAGATCCCGCCTAAACTAAAAAACTTTCTTTGGAAAATTGCGCGCAATGGTCTTCCAACCAAAATACGCCTAGCCGAGAAGTGCATCGTTGTTCCCCAAGGTTGCCTTGTGTGCAACAACATGAATGAAGACCTAAACCATATTCCCCTAAATTGCCCACATACAAAAAAAACAACAACGCAATATATCAATGTCCACACCACCCATGTGCTAGACCAAATCTACACAACCAACAAAAGACCCACCAAATCTAGAGGACATAAAAGTGCTCACCTCAACTGATGAATTCACTTGGCTCGTATTCACCTGATGGAGTATATGGTACGACATAAACAATAAAACTTTTGGTACTACTACTAGGTCGACGTTGGCCCCCAAACAAATATCTGTGAAGAGGACATAAAAGTGCTCACCTCAACTGATGAATTCACTTGGCTCGTATTCACCTGATGGAGTATATGGTACCACATAAACAATAAAACTTTTGGTACTACTACTAGGTCGACGTTGGCCCCCAAACAAATATCTGTGAATTCATTCGTAAACAAATACGTGATTGGGATCATGTGTGCCAGAATGAATATACCACCGACAAATACCAATCCGCAAGTAGAAACATAAGATCGAAAGATGAACAAAACCAATATTAAATGGGCAAAATTCACTGAGGGTGTCATAAAACTGAACTTTGACAGTGCGGTGAATTTTGATGGTGTTTCCACCTACGACTTCATCCTCCGTGACCACCTGGGTTCTCCTCTTCACGTCGACGGGGGTCTAATGGGCAACTCTTCTGTGCTGATGACCGAGGCTTTCGCACGTCGACGGGGGTCTAATGGGCAACTCTTTCGTGTTGATGACCGAGGCTTTCACACTTCACCAAGGGATTCTTGAGGCTACGCGACGTGGTATTCCCCACATTCTGATTGAGGGTGATAACCTTCAACTTGTCAACACTGTCCGTGACGATTGGAGTTGTCCATGGGAGATCGAGCTGATCCGATTCGACATTCTCTGTTTGCTGGTCCATTTTCAGAGTTAGCGTTTGCACACCTTTTCTGAAATACTCTAGAGCGGTTCATCTCCGATTAGTTGACCCCCTAATCGGTTTCCTCGTAAAAAAAAGTGAAAATATAAAAAAGACAGCAAAAATCGTGCTTTCGGTGACCCGAATTCACCCTAATTATATGTGCCTCCGTGGCTCTGCTCCATCACACGCCTCTACGCTCCCCTTCTTTCCCTCTCTGTCCACATCCCTCCTCTCTCCAATGGAAGCGGCGCTACGTAGCTCCTCGCCAGTTCAGCCTCCTTCCTTGTCTCTTTCTTCCAAGCCGTCTTTCAATGGCAGCAGCGTTCTTCCGCAACTCTACCGTCATAAACTATGCAGGCGCAGCTTTGAACTCAAGCTTCGCAGCAAATTCAAAGTCTCTGCTTCCCATGGGAGTGGCGATTCCGGTACTCTCTCTCACTCCAATTTCTTCTTAAATTGATTTGCGCATTCTGCTTGATTGTCTTTTAATGGATTTGATGGTGTATTAGTTGTAACGTTGCTTGATTATGGAGCTGGGAATGTTCGGAGCGTGAGGAACGCAATTCGCCGACTTGGTTTTGATATTAAAGATGTAAGGCTTTTATTGTTGGTGTTGCATGTCTGTATTGTGGTTTAATTTGTAAATGTAAGTTGCGATATTTGCTATAGCATTTGTCAATGTCTTTTGCCTGTTTTGTAGGTGAATGTATACTGATGAATAATTTTCTTTGGTTCTCTTACAGGTGGAGACACCGGAAGATATTCTGAATGCCAATCGCCTCATATTTCCAGGAGTTGGTGCATTTGCACCTGCAATGGATGTGCTAAATGAGAAGGGGTGGGCTTTTAATTTGTTTCTTCATTCTGCCTAGTGCTTCTCTAATATTTCCAGAAGTCATTATCTTTTCCGGCATTTTTCTCTGCAGGATGGCTGAAGCACTTTGTTCATATATCCAAAGTGATCGTCCATTTCTTGGTATCTGTTTGGGACTGCAACTACTTTTTGAAAGTAGCGAAGAGAATGGACCAGGTAACACAGACATTATTCGCCTCTTCTATAATACAATAATGGATTATTTTTCCTAAGGAACTACATATGTTTTTGAGTTTGATGCTCTTGAATTTTTTTAGCAGGAAATTAGATATCATACCGAAAATAGGGTCGATTGGAACTATTTTTCCTAATGTTCTTCTCCCTGTAATTTTCATAAATCAGAGTGGGTCTTGTACAGTTATACCCTTATATCTTGAGAGGAATTTTTCCGAAATGTTCGAATCAGGAAGGAAGGAAAACAGATGAAGGAAAAAGAAAATAAGAACACAAGTTTTCTACTACTATTCATTTGCTGCATAAAAGAGTATATGTGAAATATAAGAAAGGTAGTGTGAGACTGTGAGGTCTATTAACATCCACCACTACTACATTAACTAAAGGGATGAAAAAGGTTTTAAAATCCCAT
Source organism: Fallopia convolvulus (assembly GCA_964016875.1). Lineage (NCBI taxonomy): Eukaryota > Viridiplantae > Streptophyta > Magnoliopsida > Caryophyllales > Polygonaceae > Fallopia > Fallopia convolvulus. The sequence continues at coordinate 49,218,150 of OZ024726.1, read as the reverse complement.
TGTGGACTGCCATAACCATGCATTAGGAAATGGATCCTCCATGGCCCTCTTATTACCTTTTATACAATTCAAATGGTGACCACAAACATAGATGATGAGACACAATTCTTGGAAAGGGTTACAATGATGAGAGTATTTCACTTCCATATAATGCTTGATTGCAATGGGGCGCATCCTCAAGCTTATTGGCACATCCTTAGGCTTATTGGCTTTATCCCCTATATCAATATTGGTGCATTTTAACTAAATTCAGTTATTATCGTCACATAGCTGAATTTGAGTTTTCCTTGGGTTTGTCGAGCGAAGATGATAATTCTTGGACCTTCCACATACACCCTCTGGATTTTATGTCAGGGCAAGGGTGTGTATATCTTGCCCCCCAGACACCGCCTCGGGCGGGTTAACACTGGGTTGTTGTTGTTGTTGTTGTATAATGCTTGATTGCAAATTTACTCGATGGAAAACTAATCCATATACAAATTTAAATGAAAACATTCATATACGTAATTACATACACATCCACAAACCCTCACATGGATCTATCATACCACTCATAGGGGTTGCCAAATCTCGACTTTTTTTATTATTATTGTTGATGAAATTAATATGTAATGTTTGAACACATTTGTAGTGTATCTATGTTAAAATCAGTGTTTATTTTTAGTAACTCTGATAGGCATAGTTTTCAATTCCCATCCGAACTTGTGGAATGTTAAAGAATTTCCCTCCTCCCTGATGTATGTATTATCAACTGTTTAAATGCTGATTTATACTTCCTTCTCTGCATTGGTTTAGCCACCAAATTTTATGCTTATATTGTTCCTATTCAGTGAAAGGTCTTGGCTTGATACCTGGTGTGGTTGGACGGTTTGATTCAAACAATGTTTTGCCAGTACCTCACATTGGCTGGAATGCATTGAAAATATCAAAAGATGCTGGAATATTGGATGATATTGACAACCGTCATGTTTATTTTGTTCATTCTTATCGCGCCATGCCTGTATGAAACTTTTTCACCGGCTTGTTCTTGCATTTTGATATTTATAACTCATTTCTGTCGTTAAAATTTTGCCAATCTTATATATTTCCTCATCTGTTTAGTCAGAAGAAAATAAAGACTGGGTTTCATCCACATGCAATTATGGTGACGAGTTTATTGCTTCAGTAAGACGAGGGAACGCATATGCAGTTCAATTTCATCCAGAAAAGAGTGGAGGCAAGACACTGTTAACTTCCATTATTCCTGTTGTTAATTTATGTTGTCATTCACCAAACATTCATATGCCATGATTTGATACTCCAGAGTAAATTTTATTTCCACGAGATAAAACCTGTTCTAGTATGTGAGATTGATATATAGTATGAATGTCTTGTATTGTGGCTTCTCTGGACATTCTGAAAAAGCTGTTATGGTCTTTGCAAAGTGATTGACAGAGATGCTTTGAGTGCAAAGGGAGTTATATACATTGCTTTTATGATACAGGTGAAACTCTCCTATAGAGAGTTCATAGAGGGAGGACCAGAGGAGAAGATATACTTATCATAAAGAAATAGGAGAGATGGAGATAGCTAATCATAATAGAATACATTACTGTCTTAGTATCAAATAATTGAATAAGAGATCTCATTAGATACTATAGCAGAAACGACAAAAACTAAGTTTTCCTTTAATTTTTTTTGCTGCCATCAGCATTATTATGTCTTCTACAAAAGGAAATAATATTTGCAAACCTAAGACGATGACTTAATATCTAAGTAGATGTTCTGTGTGGTCTTTATTTTCTAATGCTTGGGTATGTTGCTAGCTTCTCTCTGGTGGTCTGGTGATTTGCTCATTTTGGATCATCTTCATTCAGTATCTTGTATTTTTTAAAAATTGGCAATATTCATGTTGCTCATTTGTCTTCTTTGATTTTGTCAGAAGTTGGCCTTTCAATACTCAAACAGTTCTTGTATCCAAATTCTTCTATTTCAAAGGTAGCAGTATAAGCTTCTTATCACGTGCATGTACCTACCAACTTCTTCTATTCATGTCTTTGATGATCGTTTCATCATTATAACAATTTGTGCATAGACAGAAGCCAGTGGAAGGGAAAGCATCAAAACTAGCAAAGAGGGTATGAGCCTGCTACTTCTTTTTAATCTCATTTTCCTTATTTTTATGATGGTTTTGCCTTTGTATGACCATGCAGCAGCAGTTTTTTTTGTTTTTTTTTTAATCCGATCACCTGAGTTGTACTTTGACCTATCTTTTATTTATTATGTGCATCTATACAGTTTTTTTTCAGTTGTGAGGTTGAGCTTTTAAAGATTTGTTTAATAGCATCCAGCTAATTTATCTTCTTTTTTCTTTGTTTCAACTTTCATCTTGCACCTGAAAGCTGTAGGTTTTGTTTCATAGCATTGTTAAATTTTGCCTTATCACTTAAACGATCAACTAATCGCTTAATAGAAAATTGTTATCATGATTCTTTGAGTCTGCTATGATGATAATTTTCTGAGTTATTAATTTTCGGATCTCTATCCAGGTTATTGCTTGTCTTGATGTGAGGGCTAACGACAAAGGAGATCTTGTTGTAACAAAAGGAGATCAGTATGATGTCAGAGAGCAAACAGAAGAGAATGAGGTACATTATTCTAGTTAAATATTTATGATAAGGAATGTTGATTAAATGATTTAGGGTCTTTACCCCAGTCAAAAATATGAAAATTCAAATTTTTTGCTTATTTTCTTTTGAGAAAAGAAGTAAAAGGAAAAAAACACATTTTATTTGGTATAATTATTTCCAATGTGTTTCTCATATTTGTTATCTCATTCTTTACTTGTTTCATGGATCAATGTCATCTTATAAACTATTTGTTTATCAAGGTGAGAAATCTGGGAAAGCCAGTGGAGCTCGCTGGACAGTACTACGAGGATGGTGCCGATGAGGTATTCCTTGTTGTATGCATAGTTTGCTGATTATTTGATGAAAAGGAACCATTTTCCATTCTAGCTTTTAATCGCAGGTCAGTTTTCTTAACATTACGGGTTTCCGAGACTTCCCACTAGGCGACTTGCCAATGTTGCAGGTTTGATCTTTTGCTCCTTTTCTTTGTTCTTTTTTGTTTTCCTTTTTATTGAGATCATGGCCTTCAAGTTATGGTCCAGATATCTTTTTTTTTTCGTTGAGAAAATATCCTTACAGTGGTTTGTTGATCTTGTAACTTGTTACTAGACTGGGATGTTTTGTAATCTTTCCTTTGCATTTTTTAAAGAAATATCTGCATTATCTTCTTGAGAGTTTGCACTGTTCCTTCTGAGTCACCTACTACTTTTTGTGAGTAAATGTTGAAAGTGCTGGATTGATTGATCTAATTTTCACTTGGGACCTCTTGTAGAATTTGTGGCGGTCTCTCTTACAAGGACTCGTTTTTAATATATTTCATCTTATTCTTTCTAAATCTATTTTGTCCGCCTAGGTGCTGAGATCTGCTTCAGAAAATGTTTTTGTACCATTGACAGTCGGTGGTGGGATTAGAGACTTCACTGATTCAAATGGCAGGTAAATTATTTTGATCCTGGTTGATCTTTTGGCTTCATGAATCAACTTTTATATTTAAGGGCCTTGTAATTTATTGAATTATTGCCACTAGCTTATATAATGTAGGAAATATCAACCAACTTTGGATCTATCTTCAGAAGTTATATCTGCTTTCATTTTTGAAATTAATTTGTGATACTTGAGTTCTTTTATATGGTCTGTTATAAATGAAAATCTGAATAGATTAGAACTTTATGTTGCTCATGGTTAGTATGGCTAATATATTCATGAAAAAGCAAGATTACTCTGTCTAATGGCTTTTGGGACCTTGGGCTGCAACAGAGATAGAGGGGGGGGGGGGGGGGGGGGGGGGAGATGCAATAACCTTGTACTTGCTAAGCAATATACCTATAAAAAGAAGTAAGAAGTATACGCAGGCTTAGATTTTAATAATAATAAATATAATGAGTAGAAGAACTTAAAACAAGTACACTTCATACTCGAGTTTTCTCTTAAAAGTCCTCATTCGGAGCATAACATAAGATCTAAACCCAACATTGTTAGAAAAAGGCTTGCATTTGACCCCCTATAGAATTGTGAAATCGTCACTTGATTAGGAGGACCAACATACATAGTTTTTATCTTGTATTCTAGTGACTGGCTGACTGCAACTCCTCTTAAACAAAGTATCTCTATCTGACGTAGGTTTAGTCCTTCATAACACATAGGATTCTGCTGAATACATGTATAAATGTTGCTTTTGCAAAATAGATTCGTAGGCTTTAATATGCCCTGTAAAGCTATCCAGTATCAGCACGCGATTAAAGCCCTGGCTTCACCAGGTTACATGAGAGCAGAGATTACCCGCTCCAATATTTGACTGTTACTTCCATTAAACCTTAACAGAGTGGATGGGACTTAATCTATGTGCTGTCTTTCCTGCAGGCACTACTCTAGTTTGGAGGTTGCTTCAGAATATTTCAGGTCTGGTGCTGATAAAATTTCAATTGGAAGTGATGCAGTTTATGCTGCTGAAGAATATCTGAAAACAGGAGTAAGGCATAATTATGATCTTTCTAAGTTGCGAAGAGTGATGGTATATTTTTTAAAAATTATTTTGGTTTTAATCCTTTTGGGTCTAATGGTTCTTGTAGGTAAAAACTGGAAATTCTAGCATGGAACAGATTTCTAGGGTCTATGGGAATCAGGTTTGCTTTGTGGATAACTGAGTTCTTTATTGTGTCCATCTTATGCATGCTTATGGTATCCAATCATTATATTGCTACTCCCATAACATATTGCTATGTTTCCGTGTAACATGAAACTACTATGAGCAACTGTCCATTTTGATGTTATTACATTTTGACTTAGATGCACTAGTGATGGTCAGCATTCCAAGGTATAATCCCGTAGTGTAGTTTGTGTGAAATGATTTGATCAAGAACCCTGTGCAATATCAGCTATTCCTAAAAGTGACATTGTATAGAAACATATTACACTTAACATAAACTTTAAAAACAACAATAATAATATATTTATAATCAAGCAAAAAAATCCTCAAAATCTTTGTACTGGTAAGCTTGCAAGATCTCTATGTTATGGAGGCCCCAAACCAAATAGTCTAGATCTTCTCTGTTTGTTTTCTGCTTTACACATAAGCTTCTATTAATTGACTCTGCTTCATCCCTATGGGTAGAGTATTTACTGAACTCTTGATGTTGGCATTAATATATTTGTGTTTGCTGTTATTAAGCATGTACATATATAGTGTCCTATGCACTGCTGTACATTTTACAAGCATGTTTTCCAGGCAGTGGTTGTGAGCATAGATCCTCGTCGAGTGTATGTTAAAGACCCAAAAGATGTGGAATTCAAGACAGTTAAAGTATCAAATCCAGGTATACAGATTTAGCCATTGCCAAATATTGTGGTTCCTTGATATCTCTACTCTTGTGCTTGTTTGCCTTTTCCCTCTTTTTTGCATTGATGGATGAAACCAATAGAAGAGATAAACATGATTTGTTTAGATTCTGTATGGTTGAGTCTTCATATGCCTTATACTGTGTTGCTGCCTTTTTTTTTCTTTTTCCTTCAATCAAATACAATATATTATCACATACAGTGCTCCACAATGCTAAGTATGATTTACTAATTTCTCAGGCCCCAATGGAGAAGAATATGCGTGGTACCAATGCACGGTAATTCTATATGTTCCCCTCTCTCAGTATAATAATTCATCTTTGAAGCACGTCCATGATTCCATCCATATGTGGATTCGGGTAGTGCTCAAGAAGCTTCTTTGTGTCCTCACACATGTTTTTGCTTGGTAAGGTCAATGGTGGAAGAGAGGGCAGACCTATTGGAGCTTATGAGCTTGCAAGAGCTGTGGAGGATTTGGGAGCTGGTGAAATTCTACTCAATTGCATCGATTGTGATGGTAAGTACACAAACTAATATTTGCTACAATATATTTCTCGATCTCTTCACTAGCAATATGTCTCGATCTCTTCACTTATAAGTCTACCAAGAAGGCGTTTCTATTGCATATGCCGACTTCTGTCCTAAGATTAGATGTTTTTTCTGGATAAAAAAGGTTGTCGGAGTTTGAGGTCTCATTTCTTTTCTTGTGCAATTCAGTCTTTGTAGAGTGTGCTTAATGAAGTTGCCAATGTCATTTAACTATCTTTTAACACAAGTAGTTGCAATTGATAGTTGTTCTGGACACCCTGCTTTTCAGTACTGATTCACAAAATGCATTTTTTCAGGTCAGGGGAAGGGATTTGATATAGATTTGGTAAAGCTCATCTCAGATGCTGTTAGTATCCCAGTAATTGCAAGCAGTGGTGCTGGCTCGGTTGAACATTTCTCTGAGGTTTTCAATAAGACAAATGCCTCTGCTGCCCTTGCTGCCGGGATATTCCACCGGAAGGAGGTAATTTTAAGACTAATGACCTAATCCATGGATTTTAATTTATTATTTCTTGCTCTGCTTTCTTATATTGATTGATTGCAAAAGTTGCCTACTGCTTTCATGTTTATTATATTTTTCATGACAATACATGTGATTTGCAATTTTCAGGTTCCAGTTCATTCTGTCAAAGAACACTTGCTGAAGGAAGGGATAGAAGTACGACTATAAGGAAACACTGCTGCTAACAGAAGTATCTGTTTTGATTTGGTTTTGTTGTAAGTTAACATTATATAATACCATCGCGCAAGCTATCTGAATAATCGGTTCCCATTTTTGCAAAATGAATCTCTGCAGTTGGATATTCTTTGGGTTTGTGTATTATCAGGCACTAAGCTGACTGGTTCTGAGTTCTGCATGCTTAATTATCCTCCATTATTCAGAGCTCGTAAACTTGGTCTTACATGTTAATTCGATCATTGACAATCATCCATTTAGCACCGGGACTCTGTTCGAATTGTAGCCTTGTATCATGGTGAGATGCTCAACAGACTTCAATTGCCACGAACACATCTTAAATTTAAACCCGTTTTCATTTGAATCCGTTCACCCTTTTAATACTTGGAGAAACTTAATGTTTAATAAAAAGATCTTTTTTTGCAAAAGTATTTTTCCCCTTTTAATGTGTAAAACTAATCAATTGTTTAGGAGAAATGTTTTTTAAGATGAAAGTAAAACAATCCCAAAGTCCTGCCATCATCAACTAAACAGGTTAAACAATGTCATGCAATCCTGTCATAAATTTAGGCATGCAAAATTGTGCCTCACTTTCCCTAAAATCTGCTTACAATAAGATGACGATTCCTTCGTAAGAATATTTCTAGTCTACTAGATTGGTGGCTTGATGCAGATCAAAATGGTGGATGATAATTCTCAACATTCTTTTGTTCTTGGCGAAGAAATTGTGTTCAGTCCGCTTGTGGTGTAGTCATTCAACAAGAGTTTACATCAGATTTTGAACGATTGACCTCTTTTAATCCGCCTAAATTGAGCTTTGCACGCCGTTCTTCATAAGATGCTGTCAACAAAACAAACAAATCAATGCACTCTAACAGCTTCATGGAGTTAATTCTCTGACCAAATTATTAGACTACAAATATAATATTTACAATTAGCAATTTTATTCATGATATTGACACAAAGTCCTACTTTCAATAGACTTCTATAAATGGAAAAATTGAAGTTATGACCCAGGAAAAAAAAACTTTCCAACAAAAAATTTGACAAATGAGAACAAGAACGTATGAAAGCCACATAAGTGAAGGACAAGCATAGCTTACGTTCAGTTATTCGTGTCATGAGAGGAACATGCAAAGGTTTCTTCTTTACCCGGGGTTCATGAGGTGGCATTTCTCCTGAAAGCATTCCATCATTTTCCTTGTTACATGTTCAGAAAAAAGAAGGAAATGCTAAGAAAAAATGCAAAACAAAGTTGGCATATGATCACACCGTATTCTACAGGCAATAAGCTCTGTAACGCCTCATAAGAGATTGCAGCTTCCATTAGATGATTCTGCCATTCATTTTGCAGGTGCACACGCAAAGCTTCCCTGGCACCTTCAAAATGTCTTTTGTATTAGGAACACATAAAAACAGGAGACAGACACAAACATGCACAAAATGTAGGGATTATCATTCTATGCAGAACACAAACAGATTACATTTATGATCTGAATAAGCATTTCATGCATCTGACTTTTCAAATTCAAACATACATGATACATAAAGTCTAATAAAAAAAACATCCATTTGAGCCATTGAGGAACCCAGTTAAATTAGCAGGATTATTTTCACATTTTCAACGAAAAGCATCTAACTATTATTGCATTGTAATCTCCCCACTCCTTTGATCCTATAAATTCCTTTGATGAGCATGTGTAACAAAAATATAGTTCGACTATATAGCTAATGGAAAAGCATTTCTAGTAGCGTATTCTGTCCAACTGAAAAGGTAACTACAGTGGTCGAAACTTCAAACTGATGGTGTGAGTTTGGTTACTCTGCAGGAAATTGATGTACAACCACTAAGGTTATAGTGTAGAGAATTTCCAGTTATACGCTACTAGAAATCAAAGAGAAATCACCCCACCAAATCAAGATAGGATACATATGTCAGATATACAAAATGACGTTATGCTGGAATTTTTTTTATCAAGTGTTTCTATCTATAAAATTTTTGTAGACAGGTACCTGGAGAAATAATGAAGTGTAGATCTTTAAATTCACAAGAGCGAAGAACCAATGGAGCCTCTGAAGCCAAACTGTATTGAGGTTTCCTACGCATCCTCTCAGTGTCCAACATTGCATCTATAATCTGAAGAGGACATTTACATTAAGATCAATGCCTCACATAAGGAATGAAATTCATCTTATAAAATATATTCATGTTTTGAAGGTTACACCTTGTTGATTAGTTCAAGAGTTTGGGCCAAGAAATGTTTTGCAAAACAAACACAAAATTCTGGGGCAAACTCAACAGTGTAATATGTAAGCTCAGATGAGAAAATATAGACAACTGGGCATGCCTGAAAAAGATTCTTTCTCAATAAAATTTTATGAGAGGTCAAATCAGCACAAACCAGACGATACAAAATCTGAGTGCATTTTTAGAATCCACTGAGTAGGATCACTAATATGTTCTCTGAATTTGAAATAAATTTTTTTGTTAATGTAACAAAAAATGGCAGGAGGGAAGGTGTCTTTTTTATAATATAAAGGAATTTAGAGCAATTTAAAACATTGAAGTGATAACCAACCAGGGGGGAGGAATATTATGATTCTAGAAATCCACATCATCTTAAAATTATTGGAGCAGCTTTGAACTCAATGATTAGAGAGAGCTTTCGACTTACACTAGCTGTTTCTAGACCTTGTCCTATCATAAACAACACAGAAACCATGCATCTGATCTGGTGCCATAGGAATGCACTGCCTCTAATTTTGAATACCCAAAGCTCTTTGCGTCCAAATCTGCAAATGCAAGAGTATCATATGCAAGAGTAAAGAGCTTAAGTATTGAATCCTCATGTTCATAATTGTTAATAATATAAATACAGATATAAGTGATATAACTTGACGCCATTGGTATCCCCACACAATGTCATATCAACTGTTTAACATATAGCACTAAGAAGAAGCCTGAATATATGTTCACAGAAAAACAACAGTTGGTTTACATTGATCATCCACATAACATCATGAAATTGTATGCAATAGCTATTTAGGGCAACAACATCCTTCAGAGGGTGGTTTGGAACACACTCAAAATTGAGGCACACAGAATCCTATTAGGACTATTTACCATTCAGAGACTAGTAGAAGCCTTGGAAAAGTGTTAATTAATGAACTCACCTTTCTGCTAGAGAAATTTCAAATGATGTAACACGACGTTTATAAATGTGCACATTTATTGCATCCATCTTGCAAAAATTTCTGAAATCATGTTCACCCAGGAATTTATTGCCAGCTTTCTCCATGGCCTGAAAATCATTAAGCAGAAAAATAAATGAGTGTGATCCTCCCAAACTCAGAATTCCGGAGCACACTGAAAATTGAAGAACTTGCTTGTTCAGTCAAATATTAATCAATTAACGAGAAAAGAAATAGTATGTTTTGCATCAAGAATTTTAGAATATGGTAAGATGTGCCCAAATTTCAAATTTAATAAACTGCTTCCTCTGGTTTTACTCATTACTTTGATTTGTAAAGTTGTTCAGATGGGCCAAATGTTAACATGGTAAAATTGGTAATAACCAAATTTGAATTGACTCAGCTTAATTAAGACAAAAAAAATTCCTCTTTTAACCTATTCTTAATGCAATATGTGAGCAAATTTTCATTTCCATCCCATTTTTTAAACTTTTTTTTTCCAGCAGACTCTATAGACCTAAGGGTTAAGAGTGATTACTGATAGATCTAGATCTTCTCTCCAGAAGAAATACTTGTACTCCCTGCTCAAGCAGCTGAACCTACAGTTTCATAACAGGCAGCAAACTTCATTAATCGAGCAAGTTATGAAAAGATCAGCCTCACTTGATTTTTTGTATAAGCATAAAATTGTTATCTCTCTATAGCATGAATCAGCAATATGCATTCTTTTCTTATCAATGTTTCTATTTCCCAATACGCATTTATAGGTATTAACTGATTAACATGCTTTATCTTTCTTGAAATATATATAACGACATTATTCAGAAAAAAGAAATATATACATAATGAACGAGAAGAAAATAAACAAATTCAAAACTCAAACCAAACAAGAGAATACATATTCCAGCAGTACCGTGCATGTAAATCCACAGGAGCAGGACACCAGCCAATAACTCTAATATCATTGGGAAGGGCCCTGTTTATTACTCTTACATAATCAAGCTCTGTTTGTGGGAAAGAAATGATCTCCGTAAGTACGAATATGAAAGAGACTTGGAAAAACACAAAAGAAAAAATTTAACAGATAGAGAAACATTTGAACTAATTAAAGGTGAAATCTACATACAAGAACTTGTATACACAACTACGAGTATACCATTTTAACCCTAGATAAAGGACGTGCATAGTTCTCAGAAATAGCACCTGGAGAATTAGTAGCATCTTTGTTGCTAGCTTTAATCTTTGATCGTAAGTAAAGAGCAACCACCTGTACCAAAGAGGCAAATTATGAAATAGATGACAATTTACTTTTTTAGACCAAAATAGGCTTGCCTAACCTATACTTTAGATGATATAAAAAAATTGATTTACCTGCCCAACTGAAGATACTCCCTTGTCTGTTCTGCCACATCTAGTATACTGTGACTCTTTTCTGTCACCGATTAATAGCCTTGTCCTTTCCAAAGCTTTGAATAGTTCAGACTGTGGAATAAGCAAAAATCAATAGCAAGAAGCTGATAGCTGATTTGAATAATATGGAGTTTTTTCAAATGGTCAAGTATTATAACTCCAACTAACAATAATAATACATGTTTCAAGCTTTACAAACTTTGATCACTTTGTTTAAGAGCTAAGACATGACCTAACACTCTCAGATAAAAAATTTCACAAAGACAAGAAGCAACAAATTCACAGATAAAAACTACACAAAGACAAGAAGCAATAAAGCACTGGTTTAAAACAGTATTGATCAAGGCCTCTACAAAGGCAACTCAAAAGCATGACTCTTACATCTCCTTTAAATAACTGATAATCAAGGCCTCTACAAAAATCATAAGAGACACCCAAAATTATTAGAGATAAAATGGACATAGCACTAAAATAAGTCTAGAATCCAAGTAAAAGGCAAAAACAGAGCAACAAGCATCAAATTCTTTAAATCAACAAAGAAATGCTTATGCATTTTTAGGAATCTTAAATCTTTCTTCTACACTGTTTTCTTTTGTCAAGAAAAGTGAAAGGTCAGCAAAGATGTGAAGGCCAACACAAATTTAGTCAATGTACTGCTCAAATCTTCAGAAAACGTCCATCTAAACCTATACATATATAAAATAGAAAGCAGCTTGACATTGAATGCTTGCTAATGATATCAAGTTAGGGCTCCTTGACAACCACATAAATATTGAAACATACCTCAATGGAAGGCTCCATTTGTGCTTCAGAAGAAAACCCATAAAACCTGTATGAGAATACCAAAAAATATACCATTATATCTAAAAGCATTTGCATTAAGAACTCAACAACAACACATGTAAGATTGTCTTCTCTTTCATTGAAACGGTAACTTTTTCTGATCTTGTTGCTTGGAAACAAAAATGAAACTCCTTGCAATATAAGAAACAAGAAACGGAACAAAAAATGTATTCATATAGGTAGGGAAGTTGTCTTCCCTTCAACAGCCTAGGACAATATTTATCCAACAGCAAGATGAATAAACACAGTAGCAAATTTTAGGATCCCTAGCTCACAAACCAAGATAGAACCAGTTAAGATATCATCCTCAACAGCTCCTACATGTGTTTGTGTGCAAAATATCAATTTCTCACTCCTCCCTCATTTCCTCTTTAGCTTTACTGTCTCCTCTACTGATATTTCAGTGCAAATGTACATCATCAATCTTAGACCTCATGGTTCCAATGTAGCTAGCTGAAATTTGCTTTTTTAATCACAATTTCTAATTTATACCACTACTTCCAATTTATACCAGATCAAGAACTCAACCTCATTTTGGATTCTCTGTAGCAAAGTGAAAATTGATCAATAAGAGCTTCAAATTCCATTCTTACAAAATGCATATCTACTTGTAATTCTTGTTAGAAAACTCAGAAAAAGTGAATCAAACACAAATAAACTCAAAGCAACATAAAAAAGGAAAATTATAATTGAATATAACACTTCCAACAAGGTATACCTCTTACCAAAATACATGAGTTTAAGAGCAACATGTCTTTTAGATTGATTGTGCAGGGTCTGACCTGTTTCCACAAGTAGAACGAGAGTTTGAAAAGGAGAAGATGTAGTTTCTCTAACATACTACGTGCTAATAAGATATTCTAGATCATGAAGAGGAAAAAGATCAGTTTTTTTAATCATAAATACAAGGCTAGGCATTTTGTTAAGTGCAATTGGGATAATAGCAACATTTTCTCATAAAATGTTGTTGTTAAAGCAAGTAATGACTGCATCGTAATAAAAGATGTGGACAGCATGTATCTATTATAGAAAAAAGACCTCATTATGTGAAGTTCATATAAACAAGTTCATAACTTAGATGTGATAAAGCATATATGTTTCAGGTTGAAAAGAATCAGTCGAGCTTCATTACTTTCATAAAACAGAGATATCAAAATTGGATGTCCAATAAGTGTACAAAACTTGACAAGAATTCTCTATACATTTTGCACGAAGCTGACCTTCTAAGCTCTTTTTTTTGGACTTGCACCCAACATGTTTCGGTTTCTCGCTCAGGTCCATTGGTACAACCCCATTGCAACCATTTTCATGGGTGCTTTCCTCTACCTGAATCACAATTGAGCAACGCAAGACAAGAACTTTAAATTTCGAAGCAACTTCAAAATATGCGCAGCACAAATACATTGCAATTTGTATATGATGTTGAACCACCGAACCTGCGAACAACGGCAATTTGAAAGGCGAGAAGCTAATTTGGAGTTCTCAATCTCCAGATCCTTCGTTCAATTTAGTGAACACAGAAGACAAAAAAAAGAAAAAGAAGAAAAACTACATCAGATAAGAATTTGTAATCTACTCATAAATCAGCATTAAGTGTAGAAGAAGAAGAGGAAAACAGAATACCTTGATGCGACTTTGGAGAGAGGCGAGTAGGAGCTGAAGATTGTGTAAGGTGTCTTCGTCCGCCATTATTGTGCCGCTTCTCCTTCTGTCAACCCGCGGAGGCGCGTGTATTGTGTATATATTTAGGAGAGGAAGTTCGCTAGACCAGGTCAGCCGGTTCTCTCCCGGTTCAGACCGTTGGAACCGCCGGTTCGGAACGTTAGAACCGCCGGTTCCAACGGTCTAAACCGCCGGTTCCAACGCTCCGAACCGGTCCAACGGCTAGATTTTCAGCCGTTGGACCCTTTACGATTTGTTGATTTACAAAAAAAAACAAAAATCTAAATATATTATATATCACTATAAATACCCAATCTCTACACTTTTTTCTCCCCATCACTTCCATTTCTCATTCTCTCTTAAACCCATTCTGGCTTTCTTCTGCTCTCGCTCAATATAAACTTTACGTTCAATACTTATTTGCTTGATATAATTTTCTTACATTATTTACGTAATTGCAATTTTTCTTCTATTTACTTCATCTCTCTTGTATAATTTCCTTTTGTCTTATATTGCAAGTTTTTTTTCCCAAATTTCCCAATCTCTTCTTTATTTACTTAATTTATTACAAGTTTTTTGTTTATATTAATTATTTAAGATTTAACTTTAAAAATGGAAAGTGTTATTGAAACACAAGAGAGTAGAGTTGAAATCCAATCTACTTCCGATATTCTTACAAAACATTTTACAAAAGGAGCTTTGCAAGTAGGTAATAAAATTGACCTTTTTTGTAATTATTGTAGCAAGAGGTACACTTGGCTGGAAGGAGGACGCTACGACAATTTGAGTAGGCATCTTGAAAGAAAGCACCCACAAGTGACCGGGTTTGCATCATCTTCTTATCAACCTTCTAGTCCTAGTTTATTTTGTTATGATCATGCTAGTAGTAGTTATGCTTTAGCCGAATCTATAAGTGTTGATCATTTAGCATTTCAATTTAGTAAATGTTTGGGTTTTAATGATTGGATGATTAATCATGTGCAACCTGATTTTAGAAAGATTTCTAAAGAAACAATTAAGAGAAACACTATAAAAATGTTTAAAAAACGTAAGCATGATTTGATTGATTTTTTTAGTAAAAATAATATACATGTTTCTATTTGTTGTGATATTTGGAGTGATCATCAACAAATGCATTCATACATGGGCATTACATGTCATTTTATTGATGATTTTACTATGCAAAAACGAGTTTTGGCATTTAGAAGATTTGATGAATCACATACCGAAATAAATATTTGTAAAATTATAAATACTATTTTAGGAGAATATAGAATAATAAATAGAGTTTTTTCTATTTCATTTGACAATGCATTCTCCGACGCAACTTGTATTAGTGATTTGATATCGGTTTGTCAACCAAATTTTGGAAGTAGATTTTTCTATGTAGGATGTGCTAGTCGTGTTTTAAACTTATGTATTAAAGATGGTTTACGTGTAATGGTTGATCTAGTTAAACCAATTAGAGATATTTGTAAATATATTTGGGTATATCCAAATGTGACAAGGGAGTGGATGGAGTTTTGTAAACAAAATGGTGTAAAACAAAAACTTTTTCCAAAATATATTGGCTATTATTGGAACTCTACTTATAAATTACTTTGTCAATCATGTGATTATAAAAATGTTTTGTATTCTTTTGCCGCTCAACATGTTCCAAATTCTGGTTTAACACAGGAAGTTTGGGATACTTGTAGCGAAGTGATGGAAATTTTTAAAGTTTTTTATGATGCAACTCGTGCTTTTAGTTATGTATATCAACCAAATGCTCATTTATTTGGCTTAAAACATATACAGCCCCCTGTACTTGTGCAAATTTGTCAGATAGACACTCCACCTTTGATTTGGACCTATTGAACACTTAAACTTAACAATTTGGACCTATTAAACACCTGGTCGCTGACAATCTCGTTGAGTGTAACACACGCATGCTGACATATTCTTATTTTTTGTCCAGATGTGTGCCACATAAGTTTATTTTGCCACATAAGCCCAAACTTTAACGCCATTATTTTAATAAAATCAGAAAATATAAAAAAAAAGAAAAAAAGAAAAAAAAATTGCACAAGTACAGGGGGCTGTATATGTGCGTTTGACTGGCACGTACTTCGCCACGTCAGCGATCAGGTGTTTAATAGGTCCAAATTGTTAAATTTAAGTGTTCAATAGGTCCAAACCAAAGGTGGGGTGTCTATCTGACAAATTTGCACAAGTACAGGGGGTTGTATATGTTTTAAGCCTCATTTATTTTGCATTGAAGCTTGCAATGTAGCAGGTGCTTTACATGAGGGGGCAAAAGTTTTTGAAAATAAAATGGTTAACTTATTATAAAATTATTCCGGATATTTTTCTTATTGCTTGTGTTTTTGATCCTAGACTTAAATTTAATGGATTGCAACTTGTATTGGAAAGTTATTATGTAGCGTTAGACTTAGAAGATGATCATAATTGTGATGTTACACATATGATGATTAGAGTTAGATCTCATATTGATAGTTTGTATTTTTATTTTCGTATTAATGTTTATGTTACTTTATCTTCATCCCAAACACCCTTGCTCTCATCCTCTAGTAAATTACCAGCAGGAACTAGATTTTTACAAGAACTAATTAAAAAATCAAGGCATTCGAGCTCACATTCGGAGCTCGATACTTATATAACTACTTCTTTTGAGTGGGATGATGATACAGATTTTGATATTTTGGATTGGTGGAAAAAACATGCCAAGATGTTTCCAACCCTAGCAAAGATTGCAACTCAAATTCTTGCAGTTCCTGCCTCATCGGTAGTGATGGAGCAAACTTTAGATCAAGATGAGCGTATTCTAGAGCCAAAAAGATCAAAGATGGGAATCAAGTCATTGGAAGCTCAAGTTTGTATCAGCGATTGGAAGAGGGCGGAACTTAGAGCTCAAAGAAACATGGTTTCATCTTCATCATCAGAAGAGTGGAGTGGAGATGCTACTTCCGAATCCGACTAGGACACTCATCTTAAGTAAGCGGGGTTCTTAATTTATTAAAGGTAAGAGAACTACGTCGGCTTTGATTCCTCTAACCCCGAGAGGATACGTAGGCAACTTAAAATTAAGTTCAAGCCCTTTATTTTTGTTCTTTCTAAAATTCAATTTATTAACTCGTTTTAATTAATTTTGTAGTTTATTTTTTTGAAAATATATTATTTAATACTATTAGGGATTTTCCCCTTATTTTACACAAATACATTTTTTAATATTGAATTTAAAAAATGCGTAAATTAAGTTAAAGTAAATAAGTAATAATGGTTCAAACCTTGATCTGGCCCCAGACCCTGACCCAAACCTATTGTTTAGGAAGTTCTTTTTCCATATCTAAGGGATACAAGGCAAAATAAATTTTGGATAACTCGTCTGGTAACCTAAGTTTCAAAAAGCGCTTTTAATGATTTTGAATTTTAAAATATTTTATAAGGTACTATTTGTATGGAAGATTGATATAGAATGACGAAGATATGAAAAAACCTAAATCATCAAAAGAATCATAAAAGGTGAAATGGTGGTGATTGGGTGTTCAACTTACCCTTCAATCCAGGCCAATTCAGGTTAGGGGTTTAATGCATTATGCACGCATATCTTTTCCGTGTTTAACAACATTATGCTAAAAAAAAAGTCCGATAAAATTGTTGACAGATAAAAAAATCATTTTTTTTCTGCACGTAATCGAAATAGAAATCTAACTGGAATGGCAAATTTTCATATAGTTTTAGATCATATCCTCGTAAGCATTTACATAATAGACGTAAAGTTTCAAATGAAAAAAATAATATCCTCACTTCAGATTAACATCCGTACAACAGAAACAGACCAGTTAGTTCACAAGGTCAAAAACCCTAGAAAGACAACAGGGCAACCATTTCATTTGCAGAAATGTAACTTTTTGTACACATTTCTCCAACCAAATTTCATCCCCAAAACCAAAACCACCAAAAAAACTCCTTCATAAAATACATATCACTCAACACAGCTACAAATCAGGAAGATAAGTATAAGCTATCAGAACAAAACTTGCACCTATGCCTGCAATTCAATAGCTTTGGCCTCCTTTTTAGCAGACTTCTTAACCTTCTTACTAGAAGCCTTTCCAGAATCTTTCGATTTTCGTTTCTTCGAAGCCTTTTCACTTGGCTCTTCGGTTTCTTGTACTTCAACGACAGACCCATTTTCCTCTGCTACCGTTTCCCTTGTATCGGTTTGAGGCTCCATCACAGACATGCCTATTAGGGCGTAGTCTAGCAAAAACGTGCTTCTTTCTAGCCTGTCTATCCTGCTGAAATGCCTCTGTGAATACGGGATAAGCCCTTCAAGGAGTTCCCCAATCCCCTTTATCTATAAAATACAAAATTGAGCAATGAACATTTGATATCTGCCAATAACAATTAACAAAACCTACAAGAAGTATTACAAAACAAAAGACAAAGCAATCTTTGAGAAGTATAATCTATGAATATATATAAGCTCAACTTTCATATGACTTCAGTCTTGACCATTTATGTAAGGAGATTGATGAGGTGCATTTAAATAGCATCAGATAATGCATTAATTTGCTTTATAATGTAAGGTCAATTGCATTGCATTATATAAAGTAATCCAAATGACGATGATGATGCACTGACACTATCACAAAGTCGATAAAAAAAAAAAAGAAACAAGATTACCCACCTTAATAATCTCTGTGGGTGAAAGCATGGTGAAGAGCTGAGAAAGAACCAATTGGGAAACATGACAGAGCTTTGGCTTTGTATTCCATTCTCGAATATACTCCAGGAGTTTACTGATTTCGTCTTTATCAAGTTCTTGAAGGGCTTTACTCACTTGATCTTCGGCCCCAGATTTCCTGTAAAAATATATCATGAAGGGCCATAAGCATATATACATCATAACTACAAAATATACACGAGTCAAATGACAAAAGCTGAATGACTAGAAATATAGTAGTAACCTGCAAAGATCAGAGAGCAATTCAAAAAGCTTATGAGGTCTACGAAGTTCAAAGGCTAGTCGAATGGCCTTAACATAATCCGCATCTAATACAGCATTTTCCAGTTCTTGACCCCTAAGGATCACTTCTTCCTGCACCAGCACCATCAAATTTTCAACAATTGTTCTCAAGGAGACAGCACAATCAAAATCACTATTCAGTGGATTTTTATCAAGAAAAGAAAAATTAAAACGTTTAGTCCCTGAAAGGCAGAAATGGAAAAGTGATCAACTCACCTCTTTACGGAAAGCCTCCTCCTTTTCAGCAGAAGTAGAGTCATGCCACAAGTTGATAACAGCATCACCGCCTCCTGTAGCAAGGATTTCTGTCTTCTTTCCAACTGCCAAGGCCCACACCTGTGACCAAATAATTTTTTTCACACATGAGATGAAGATGCGGGACTAAACACACAGTTTCTTAGATATAATGTTGTCATGTCCTCTTGACTAGAAGTAGTACCTTGTCCTCATGTTGATCATATGTAGCGATACATTCATTTGTTTTTACTGTCCACAGTTTGAGTAGGCCATCAGAACCTGAAATATCACGTTTTTTTCTTCTAGTTATCGAACCCATCAAATCTGCAGGTAACTAATATTAAAAAATACAAGAAACAAATGCCCCTACCACAAGAAACAAATTGGGTTCCACGTGTGATGAAAGATGCTCTCAATACGCTAGAAGTATGCCCTTCAAATGTTTTTAAGCATGATCCATCAGCAATTGCCCACATCTTTATCGTTTTGTCACTTGATGCTGTTAAAACACATAGATCAACCGGTGAAAATTCCACGGACCAGATTCCTCGCTTGTGCCCCTTGAGTGCAACAACAAACACAAGTTCTGGAAGTTTCCAGATACAAGCAGTGCGATCCTGTAATATGACATTTAAGGAAAAGACTGTATATAAGGGTGTATATTATAAATTTAAAATCTCCAAATTCAGTAGCTTATTATCTCAAAGGAATCATATAAAAATGAAGCAGCAAGTGAACTCTAATCTTACTTGGGAACCACTACAAGCATATTTATCATTTGGAGAAACTGCCATAGTATTGATATCCTTCTCATGTGCTCCTGTAACTGCTTTAACTTTTAGTTTAGCAGGCTCCTCTCCAGAGTTGAGGGCATCATCAAAGTTCCACAGCTTGATTGTGCGGTCACTGAGCACGAAAGACGGGAATGACATTGGTGATTATCAACAGCTAATAAGACAACTTCCCACTCTACAAATTGTTATATCGAAAGGCAGTTGTACACTTTATAACTTAATAACATGTAGGGTTGTGTCAAGAATTGTTTGTCCTTGTTAAACATGTCAGAGTTCCCCACACTAAATTTCCCCGCACATAAACTTCATTAGTTCGGACTAATCAAGAAATAATATGTTTAAAAGAGCTCAAAAGTTTTCAAAGGCAATTAGTGATATAGTAAAGCTTTGTTGATATAAGACTACAATGATTAGCTCCAATAATCAACATGGAAATAACTGAAATAGATGCAAATAAAAGAATACTCACCTGCTGCCACTAACAAAGAAATCTCGATTTTTCTTTGAGAAAGCAACAGCCCCTACAGCTCCCATATGGCCAGAACCAACTCCTAAGCATTGCCTACTCTCTGAATCCCACAACCTAACCTGTACATAAGAAACAAATTGGATAGGTAAAATACAGAGAACAATTTCAAACAAATTGTTCAGAAGGAACAACCCTATTAAGCAATGGCCTGTAAGGAACACTGAACTATCCATGTTGATATCCACACACAAGTAGATTGCATTAAAAACACAGCATGTAGATATACGAGTATTAGTCATTTTAAATATAAAAATTGATGGGCACTATAATCATGCTTGATATCCATGTTACAACCATATTATGGTCAATACTATCATAAACACCCACTTCTTACTTGTATTTTCACACATAGTTTTACCCTCAAGACAACCAAAAAAACAGGGAGGGAAGAAGGGGAGAAATATAGGATAATAAAGACAACCTCAAACACTTCAATTACTATAGCAAAATATAAACCACTTTTTGAAGCTAGTCTTCTTAATTTTGTGGTAAATTTTTTCACATATTTATAATAATTTCACTTATGAGTTATGAGCATTAAGCTATTGAAAAAGCTTTGCTGATAATTATATTAGTAATCCCTCTTAAGAACTAAGAACATTCCCAAGCCATCACCAGTGGTTGAGTCCATGTATATGCTTAAGTATTTTACATCCATAAATACAAGCAGTGCAAACAGCAAGATAACATAATCTTGAATGAACAAATCTGTGAAAGTATTGGGCTCATTGCTTCTAGAAGCAGAATTACTTGAATTAATTTCATCGCCTCCAGCTTCTGAACTAAAAATCTTATTTCCATCCCTAAATACACTAAAAATCTTGTTTCCACCCCCAAATACACCAAAAATCAGGGGCCCAAATCTCATGAGAACCTACATAGCTCTTACCAAGTACTGGTTACTGATGATGAAACTTCTACATCCACCTTTGAGCCTAAATCTGCATTCTCATGCTCTCTGGGAATCACAAGTATCTAGCACCTATAAGAAAGCCATGGCTTCTTACTTTTTGCACTCCAAATGCATTTTTTCATCTAAAGGAAAAATCTATTCTGAGCAGCCTGATCAGGGGCTATAAATATCTATATTATTCGAATATATTTGTCTGAGGAATTAGCAAATGGTTTCACTCATACAAAAGTTTTTCTATAATAGCTTTCATGAGCAATTCAATCTTCATGCTATTTCTAGAAAACCAAAACGACTAGGAAATTCTTATATCTGCACCATCTATCAAATTGTGAGAAATTTTTTCTGTCCTGGGAGACAGTTGTATAACAATGATAAAAAGCAATGTATAATGAAACCTCCAAAATATTGTTAAATTATTAAGAAAGACCTTACATTAAGGAAAAATTGTCCAAAGATACTTCAATAACATGGCCAGATCAAAACGAGATATTAGAAAACCTTACATTATTATCCTTGCTTCCTGTCACGATAAGAGCACTTCCAGAATTTGAGATGCAAGTGTCAAGACATAAAACAATCTCAGTATGCCCAGCCAGTACATAAGAACATGACATTGAGGCCAGATCATACACCCTAACCTGCAAGTATTAGCACCAATAATTATCTTAAGACACAAAGATCAAGCAATATTCATATTTATCCAATAGCTCATCCTCACGAGGTGAATTAATATGAAAAAATCGACACTTGGGCCAACTTGCCGGAAAAAATAACGGATGACTACATCCTCAATCAGATTAACATTGGAATATAGATATAGACACTGAAGAATGAATGACCATTTGTGCACACACCCACACAAAAAGTTTGTTATAGGTAGTTATGCCAACATAACTTCACTTGAACAAAAAAAAAAAACCCTAAAACTTATGCTTACATAACTCTAGCAGTGCCCATCAACTTTTCAAGCATGAATCAAGCTGAGTACAAGGCAACTTACTTGTTCAAGATTTGTAGCAACAGCCAGAAAGTTTTCATCCTCCCCCAAGAATTTCATATCTATGATTTCTTCATTATTTCCAATAAGTCGCTTGTTAAGGTTTAAGTCCAAATCATCACTTTCTTTCAGGAGAGAATAGAAAAGAAATTGTTGGTCAGCAGTGACACAGAGCAACCCTTGATCTGAAGGCAGCATAGTGGCAGCAGTGAAACCTCTCTTGAGCTCATCATTGTCAGAGCTAAAAGCTACATCTGAAGTCTTCTGTTCAAACAGACAAGCTGCGCTGTTGAAGAAAGGAAAAAGTAGAGGCAAGAAGATTATCAAATTAAAAATCAGATATTTCATAAAAAATTAATAAAAAGAAAAAAATAAATGTAATAATACTTGAGGTACTTCAGTATTTACCCTTCCGAGTTCCATATCCGTACAATCCCTCGATCACCAACAGTCAAGAAGTAGATCGCTTGGGAACTGTTTTTCTTCTTTGCTTTTTTGTGAGATGAAAGACAAGAAAAGAATTTCGTCTCAGGTTCAATTATACAGACAGATTCAAGCACCTCATATGTCGGTACAGTTATTCTGAATCCATAGTCATTGAGATCCCACACATTGACCACCTGCAATCATATCATGGTACAAGTTGAAGTCTCAAACACTATAGACGACCATCAAACAAGAATAATAAATAGTCATAATGAAAAAAATAGTTCCACAAGTTGATAATAATGCATGGGGCACATCCTCATGCTCATTGGCTTTTATACAGTGCCTTTGAGATTGATATAACTCCTATATCAATTTTGGTGCATTTTAACTAAATTCAGTTATTATTGTCACATAGCTGAATTTCAGTTGTCCTTGGGTCTTTTCGGGAGCACCCACTCAACAGCTAATGAAACTTTGACGTCTTTAATCAGATCCCATTAGCATCTGAATGAACACAAACTCATAACAGCTCATTGACTTTAAAGTCAGATGCTCAACCCCCACTACCTCACTTGTCTTTATTCAGAAAGGGGATATGTATAAACAGGGTCTACCTATAAATTGTACCAAGTCAGGATGTCAAAGTAGTCATGATTTGATTTTTAACCTACTATATATAAGCTAGTCTTCAACTTTAACTGAACAGTGAACTTTTTTACATTCTCACTAAAAGCAACTTGCATGATTTCATGCTCAGATGAAGTGAAAGCAAATCATATCGCATTACTACAGTCACTAAGCCTAGTGTAAACTTATTATTGCAAATGGAAAGTATTGAATCTACCCTCTTACTACCAAGAATATAAGGTTTCCACATTGACAGAACAAAGAAAGAAAGACACCTCAGAAACAAAAGCAGCAGATGAAGGAGCAGATTCCAGTCAATAAAAACTATTTTAAGAAGAACAAAAAACTTGCCTGGTCTCTTCCTGCACTAAGCAAGTAGCTTCCATCCTTTGTTATAGCCAAAGAAGTCACAGCAGAGAAATGCTTTTCCATTGTAGCAATGCACTTTTTAGACTTAAGATCCCAAGCTCGTACGGTTGCATCATTGCTTCCTGAAAAAAGCTATTGATTATGGAAAATTGTCAGCCAATCTAAAGATGTCCAAAAGTCTGATTGCTTAAAAAGAAGCTAGAAGTGCTACTGGTTTCCAATATTATGATTATTCCACGACAGATAGAATATAGATAGGGAGACATTCTTGAAATAGCTAATCTACGGGACAGGAAAAGCATAGCAGCAATACAAGTCATCTTTCCACAGTCAACCCAAGTAAAAAATATCAGTACATGCTATTGACCAGAAAATAAATTAGTCAGAATAGCTATTTATAGTGTGCTTGGAAAAAACTTCTTATACCAATCTAATTTATGCAGAAAAATCATCAGGTCTTAAATTGACTAACATGGCACCTTTAATATTTTAACAACAAGCAAATAGTAGTTGGCATTTGGCGAACAGCAAGGAATAAGAGATAATTCAAGAGAAAAAATTGACTAGTTCATCAAGAACATTAAACTGCTTAGCACCCCAAGAATCACTCGCATACAAAGAGGAAAAAAACAAGAAATGTCAACAATTAAGACAATCAGCTCAAGCAACTAAAAGTGAAAACCCCCATGCCCCCAAGAAAGAGATCACTTGAACATAATTATTTTACTGAAAATGTTCAATTTTAACCAAAATGGAAAAGGCATAACAACACAGTGCTTACAATAAGTTGAGTTGGATCTGGGTGAAATGCAATGCTGGTAACGAGGTCTTTGTGTCCTTTAAAGAACTGTGTACAGAATTTTCCCTCTACATCCCAGACAAGCACCTTTCGATCGGATCCTGCTGTGGCAAGCAGTCCACCCGATGCATCACATGCCATTGCCATTATTGGCCCTTCATGTCCCTACACCATATGATCAACAGCTTTAGCAGGCTTAGCAACAACAAATTAATATCAAGGATCAACTTCTAGAATTATCATTCAGTATAGCATTGTGATACAATTACAAACTCTTGGTATAGTCAAAAGATCAGCGCATGATTAAGTGTAGAAAAATGAACTCAGCTTGTCACAAGCAAATCAACATAAAAAAAAAGATCGAACACCAGAATATAATTTTTTCATTTATCACAAGTCCCTGACTGCTGACTGCTCCCACCAAAAGTTTTTAACAGTTTCAAAATAACTTTAGGAAAACAGCCCGAAAACAAAGTTTTCCGATTATAGAGCCCACATTGAGGTTGCTAAACACAGGAAAAAGAATTACCTTCCAGGAATGAATGAATTTGAAGGTGGTGAGATCCCAGACTCGAATTTGCTTGCTGTGACTAGCCGAGAAGAGTAACCTCCCGTCAGGGCTGATAGCGAGAGACGTGATGGACTCGGTGTCGCCTTCAAGCGTAGCCTTGATAGAAGCATCCGAGGAATCCACGATTCTTATGGTTTCGTCGCAGGTACAGACTAGGAAGGATCCGTCGGGAGACACCAGGAAGGGGCCTCCTGTGTAGAATTGCTGGAGAGATTGAGTACAGCGATAGCTGTTCTTGGTGGGGAGTGGAATCGCCATTGACGGTTTCAAGAGTGCTCTGAGATGGATTGGAGGGAAAGGAGGAAGAAGGTTTATTGGGAGAGGGGGGTTAGGGTTTAAGGGGCCAGACCGCGCAAAGGCTGCGTTCGTTTAGGGTGAAGAAACACCCGCCTGCGTTCTTTTATTTTAAATTTTTTATTTTATTAAATTAAATGTTGTCTATGAGTCCAGCACTAAATTATATGAAAATGATTGAAGTTAATGAGTTGATTTTGATTAATTAAATGATGTAAACTCGTTATCCGGAGTATAAACGATTTTAAAATCTTAGATTTGGATGAGTATTTGATGACTAAATGATATTTAGTCATTCAGGGGAGATGAGCATTTCAAACTCCCAAGAGCAGTATCGTTTTATTTAGTGAGTTAATGATCATCAAGTTATCACATTTGATACTTATTTGTTGTATTTCTATTATTTTGGTTGTAAGGATTCCTTTTTGTAATGTAATTAGTTTTTGTTCGTAAAATCGAATTTTCGTCGCACTTTCACTCCTCAATGTGAATGAGGGTTCCTGTTTGGCTTCATATAGAGAAAATCAAAAAACATTTCTCCAAAGATAAGTTAAGCCATCAAAATTCATTGTTTTTTAAAATCCTCTTGAAGCTTATTCCATTTCAACTTATTTCTATACCTATGGTCCCGGCCTAGGGAGAGTGCAAGTCGTTGAGTCTTTCTTTCTGGCTTTCAGGAAGGACAGAATAGCACTACTTAGTTATGTCAGCTCCACACTCCTTTGTTTGATGGAGGGGTTTTCTTCGGGGCTCGAGAGATGGAATAGATAGAGATATTATGGATCTTAGGGATCGTATCTGCACTCACCCGCGCCAAAAAGCAAGAGGACGAACTTTGCTAGACTTAAGCTCCGTTTGACAAAATAAACTGGAGCTGAATGTGTAGCTGGAGCTGGATATAAATTTACGAGAAAAAGGCTAATTGGGTAAAAAGGGGGCAAAATTAATTTTTAACTCCACAAGCTCTAAGAACCGGCCTGTTGAGGGGAATGAACTTCTTTTTTAGGCAAATTTCAAGATCCTTTCAGCTTGCTTCATCTCTTTGAGTTGGTGCTTGATTTTTTTGGTGAACACCCATCTACCAACTTAGAAAATTAAGCTAAGCTCCATTAAGCTTGTGCCAAACAGTGCCTTGGCCCGAGGAACTTGTGGAAGAGATGGAATATCTTCTTCATCTTCTTTCATTGTTGTGCTCCAATTTTAAAGACGTTGTCTAATATAATCCATTCGGGTCCTTGTCTCCTTGATCAGTTCATTCAGTAGTTGATGGAAAATAATTTTGTTTCGATAGTGCCAAATACTCCACCAAATAACCGCTAGTTGAATCGCCCTGTTGTTTCGCCTCTTATCTCTTCTATAATCCCTTCAATAGGTTTTCGCTTTGTGGTGATCCCATTAATTATTTGTCTAGTTGGTCTATGGATTTTATCTATTGTTTATAGTGTGTGGGAACATTTTAATAAGAGGTGAATAGAGACCTCATTGGGGTGATTGCATCAAGAGCATCCCAACAGAACCGCTACATGTTTTTCTACCAATTTGACCTTTGTTAGTATTTCGTTCCTACATACTTTCCAAAAGAAGTTTTTTACCTTGGGTGTATGTATTTAATTACAAATGAAATCAAAGATCACATCTTATTGTTCGTTTGTTCTTTTTATAAGGTCTATTGCCAAGGTTGTAGAGAATCACTCATTTTTACTTGGATGCCAATAGAGTTTGTCCTCCATTATCAAAGTTGGGATAAGTATCTATATAATTTTATTTACTTCCTTTGGAAAATGTTTCTCAAATCTGATTCTTTTTATTTTTTTGTCATCGCCAAGGAATTTTGCGACTAGCGGTCAGATTTGAGTCGAGTGGGATAAGAAGGTATTTTGAATTGGGTTAGACGTAACCCAAGGGCCATTGTAAACTTTAATGGGTTGTCTTTCTCCGATTTTCCATGTGTCATGTTTAGAAGGTGTCTCTAATTTCATTAGTTTGTTACATTTATGATGAAGTGTTTTTTTTCTCGAAGTTAAAAAGATTGTTTGTGTGAAGGTATTTTTCCGTCACCACTCAAACCCATAGGTTTTGGGGTTCCGCCAAAATTTTAAGTTTTATATTTAGTGCTTGGTTCATCTCTTTCATATTTTGGATTCCTAACCATCTTTTTGAAGGGCTTACAGATGTGGTGTCAACTAATGAGGGTTTTTATAGTTAGTATCTTTATTCCAAAAGAAGCATCGATTTATCTCATCTAATTTTGTAAGTATGGAGTCTAGTTACATGAAGCTTTGCATTAGGTAAATAAGTTTTTGCTTCAAGGTTTACTTTTATAAGAGTTGGTCTTCCTTCTTGTAATTACGAGTTTGCTTTCCATTTAGTGAGTTATGCATTTTTACCGCTACATAGTTTTATTTACCCGATCGTTGATAATCGGGCAACCCAAATATTTTTGTAGATTTGTCATGTTTATGATTCCTAGAACACTGTGAAGGGTTTGTTTTTGTTGACTTGTTATTTTTCTCATTACCTAGAACACTGATTTATTATAGTTGACTTTTTGTCTTGAGATTTCACAATATTCTTGAATGTTCTGCTTGGTTTGCTAGCATACTATTTGTGTAGATTTACTTAGAACTATGATATTATCAACAAAGGAAAGAAATGTATCGTAGTTCCAACCCTAACAAGCCCGTAAACAGAACGTTGTTGATCGCTCCATTAATACAGAGGCCGAATATCAAGCTATTACCTTTTCCACAACCAAATTAATCTAGCTTCAACAACTTCGAACCGAAATGTTTGTTACTCATATTGGGTCACCCATCATTCTATGTGACAACCTAACTGCAACGTTCTTGACTAAGAATCCCGTCTTCCATCAACGATTAAAACATATCAAGCTAGATTTTCACTTTGTTCGGGAAATGGTTCAAGATAACAGTCTCATTGTTCGACACATTTGTTCACTTGATCAATTAGCTGACATTTTTACGAAAGCACTTGGTACAACTCGTTTTCACACTAGCTCTTCGATCCAAGCTTCTGGTTCGTTCCTAACCATTAGCTTGCATGGACATATTAGAATTAATAGAATCTTATGTAACCATATATATTTATCATGATCTTATCCTAGTAGATATTGTAACCATATTTATTATTTTTAGTTATCTTGTAAATACTTGCCTTCCAAGTATTAGAGTTTTATTAATTCTCCTATATAAACTTTTTAAATACTCTTGTACAGTTGTACATCAATAGAGAGAATTATCTTTTGCCCTATATTGTTCATAAGAAATGAATGAAGGAGAACAAACGGGAATTACTGCCTTTAGAAAACGTTGGGCATAGAGGAATTCTGCATGAGACATAAAACAAGTAAAGGTGTCGATATCCTCCTAATTAACACACTACATATATATGTAGTAAATCCACCAATCCTTGATCGATTCTTCTTTGTTGGGTTTGGTCCTTGCTTGGCCCATATACATGCAATCAAATGTACTGTATGTCTGTATATGTAGAGAAAGGTTCTGTAAGTTGCTTACATTTCACGTGTAGTAGACTAGTAGTAGTAGTAGTGGATCGTAGTATATCATTTCCGGCCTACCTTCGCCGATCATTCGGCCAATTTCACACCGAATTTCAATGATATGAGCTGAGGCAGAGATATTGTATTATAATAATATTGCTTATATATCATAGCTAGGTTGAACTTTTGTGTTGAAGTTGAAATGAATGTAGGTGGGGGAGGAATTCGCAGGAGGGTAATTAATAAGCCCGCCAGTGCAATCTATCGGTATCGGTATGCTCATTTTCCATATACAATCATCTAATTCTAACAATTATTAAGCCAATGGTACCGGTCACATTGAGTTTTTAATAACGTTAAGTTGCTCATTTCCATATTGATATATCTATGAGATAAAATCTTATCTCTAGGATTATTCTCTATCTATTAATATAAGCCATGATATCTTTCTTATGGATAGTATTTTTGTATTAGGATTTCTTAATTATCTTTGGGAAATTCCTTTTGGTGCCTCTATATTTTTACCTTTTCCTTTTGGTGCCCAAGAAAAAAACTTATTCCTCTTGGTACCCCTGAGGTTTTGGCTTTTTCCGTTGATGCCCCTCTCCGATTCAAATTAGCCAATTTGAAGCCTACCATTATGTTCATCACCCTTAAATTAGTAGGATTTGACTATTAAAACATCAAAATTCATAACCAAATTACATTAATTTGAATTTTTAAATAATTTTGTAAACAACCCCTTAAAATAGAGGATTGTTTAAAAATTCAAATTGATCTAGTTTGGTTATGAATTTAAGTGTTTTAAGAGTTGAATCCTACTAATTTAAGGGTGATGAACATAATGGTAAGCTTGAAATTAGCTAATTTGAACCAGAGAGGGACATCAACGAGAAAAGCCAAAACCTCAGGGGTACCAAGAGGAATAAGTTTTTTTCTTGGGCACCAAAAGGAAAAGGCAAAACCTTAGGGGCACCAAAAGGAATTTCCCTTTATCTTTTTATGAGACTCTCTTGTATAAATACCAAACTAGTTGCATAATAAGATTTACAACTCTTCTACACAAATTGTCTCTCTCTATATGGTATCATCCGCCTAAAACCGATCATCGGATCTTCCTCTCACACGACCCTCACAACTTCACCGACATCACCATGGCTCATGATTTTGCCACCTCCCTTGCCAATCCTCATGAGCATACAAAACCTTTTACCATTGTTCACTTCACAAATATCATAAAGCTTACTCCTTCCAACTATATCACTTGGAAATCTCAAATTCAAGCAACCCTAGAAGGCTATGATCTTTTTTTTGTTTTTGGATGGTTCTCATCCGATTCCTGAGGAGAAACTTGCTGCTCAAGAAAACGCCACAATCGTTAACCCTGCCTACCTAACATGGAAGCGCCAAGATCGCCTTCTGTATGGTGCTCTACTCGGCACCCTCTCTTCATCAGTGTCCATGCTAGTCACTCAAGCCAAAACGTGTCAAGCTGTCTGGTATACTCTCAAACAGACCTATGGCACGACCTCTCGTGGTCACAAAAAGCAAGTCAAACAAAAACTTCGTTCCATTAAGAAGGGCTCGGCGTCTATCTCCGAGTATATGCAATCCATGAAGTCGGCCTTGGATTCACTTACATCCTTGGAGTCGCCTCTAACTCAAGAGGACTTCATCGATCACATCCTACGAGGCCTTGACTCATCGTACCAATCCGTCATTGATGCAGTCAACATGCGAGATACTTGTATTTCGTTTGAAGAATTGCATGAGAAGTTCATCCTCAAAGAACTTGAACTCAAGTTGGAGACGTCGGATTGCACACCGGTGACCGCTCTCAATGCCCAAAAACAAACCAAAAATCGGGCAAAGGGCAACACTTACCAATCGCCCTGGCAGCCTTCGGCTTACCCGCCCCAACCTCCCACAAACTGGACCACAAACTCACAAAATTCTTTCCCTCACCAAACTCCTCAAAACTTCTACCCACAAAACTCACCAAACCCTAATAATTCTCGCCCCACTCGCCCGCCCATGCAGCCACCACAAAACCCTAATCCCATGCACCCTACGTCCAATTCTCAACCAATATCCAAACCTTTTCTCGGACGTTGCCAATTTTGCAAAGCAGTTGGCCATGTCATCTCCCAATGTCCAAAGTTCCGTCAACAATATCCTCAAGTGCAATTTCCACCCTCTAACCGTTTTCCCCAACCACCTCCTCAACTAAACCTAGCCTCAACGTCCTCCGCCAACCAAAACTGGCTTGTTGACTTGGGGTCGTCCAATCATCTTACTAATGATCTAGCCAACCTAGCCCTTCACCAACCTTACACTGGCCCCGATGAGGTCTACGTTGGTAACGATCAAGGTCTGAAAATTACGCACTCTGGTTCTACTTCTCTTCCTTCCGCATAACAAAATTTCCGGCTTTCTAATTTCTTGTGTGTTCCGTCTATTTCCAAGAATATTCTTTCTGTTTCCAAATTCACTGCTGAAAATCGTTATGCCATGGTTTTCTTACCAAACTGTTTTCTTGTGAAGGATATCCAAACGGGTTCTACCATTCTTAGCGGTCCTTGCATTGATGGAGTCTATGTCTAGCCTACTTCACCACCTGTCTCGTTTTCAGCCCGTCGTCAAAAATTTGTTGTGTCTTGGCACCACAAATTAGGACACCCTTCTTCAACTATTTTTCAGTTTATCAATAAGAAGTTTAATTTAGACAGTTCCTTGTTCTCTCAATCAGATTGTAATTCATGCCAGATTAATAAAAGTCACAAACTCCCGTTTTATTCGTCCACTTTATGTTCATCTTATCCTCTTGAGATTATCTATTCCGATGTTTGGACTTCTCCGATCTTGTCGTATGATGGTTTCAAGTACTATGTGATTTTTGTGGATCATTTCACTAAGTATATCTGGCTTTATCCTCTCAAAAGAAAGTCTGAAACACAATCTGTCTTCATTAAATTTCGGTCTCTAGTTGAAAATTACTTCTGTCACAAAATTAAAGTTCTTTATTCCGACAATGGTGGTGAGTACATTGCACTCTGATCCTTTTTAAGCAACAATGGCATCACTCGCCTCACCTCTCCTCCTCATACTCCCGAACATAATGGCCTTTCTGAACGCCGTCACCGACACATTGTTGAAACCGGACTCTCGTTACTCACGTTTTCCGGTATTCCACTCGATCACTGGCCTCACGCCTTCCTCACTGCCGTCTATTTGATCAATCGTCTTCCGACTCCAACCTTGAGTCTCATGTCACCCTTTCAAAAGCTAACCGGTCAATTCCCCAACTATGGTAAACTCAAATGTTTTGGGTGTCTGTGTTTTCCATGGCTTCGACCCTATGTTTCTCACAAACTTGAACCAAGATCCGTCCCGTGTGTCTTCATTGGCTATTCCTCTTCTCAGAGTGCGTTTCAGTGTCTTGATCCCGTTGCTCGGCGTATTTACACATCTCGCCATGTTCATTTTGTGGAAACTGAATTTCCCTACACCAAGCTTCCGCCAAACCCTAATTCCAATCAATCACCTTTTGGTGATGATTGGGCCTAGTTTTTCGTCCCCCTGCAGTCTTCTCCCATGCCCCAAATTCCCAACCCTAGCATTCACACACTTTCCAATTCTAATTTAGGAGACCAAGATTCCATATCTCCTACTTTGGATGCACAATCTTGTTCACATCTTTTACCCAATCCTCAATATTCTGTTCCTCAAAATAATCAACCATCTACTCCCTTGGGCCCACCTCCTCCAAATCTGTCGCCAACCACCTCAGCCTCGCGCCCACACGCGCGTCGTCTTCTCCGCCTAACCCTAACCCTAATTTTACCACAAACCCTACCCCACCGAACCCTAACCCTAATTTCTCCCCGGGCACGCCCGCTCCTTCGACAAACCCTAACCCCTCAAACCCTAATCCAAACCCTAACCCTAATCCGAACCCTACTTCTCCAAACCCAAACCCGAACCCTAACCCCGCAAACCCTAATCCTATTCCCGATCGTGGAATTGTTACTCGATCACAAAACAACATTTTTAAACCCATTCACAAACTCAACCTAACTGCCCAAGTCTCAACTCCAACTGAACCCAAAAACCTCACCCAAGCTCTCAAAGACCCTCTTTGGCGGGCTGTCATGCAAGCGGAATTTGATGCTCTTTGTTCCAACAAAACTTGGTCCCTTGTTCCATCAACCTCGTCTCAAAACTTGGTTGGTTGCAAATGGGTGTTTCGGATTAAATACAATCCCGATGGTTCCATTGACAAGTACAAAGCCCGACTCGTTGCAAAAGGCTTCCATCAACGACCTGGTTGGGATTACTCTGAAACCTTCAGCCCGGTTGTGAAACAATGTCATGGTGCGTCTTGTCCTTGCCTTGGCCATCTCTCGTGGCTGGACTCTCCGTCAACTTGACGTTAACAACGCCTTCCTCCAAGGCACTCTTCATGAAGATGTCTTTATGAGTCAGCCGCCTGGCTTTATTGATCCCACTGTTCCATCTCATGTTTGCAAGCTCAACAAGGCAATTTATGGTCTCAAACAAGCACCTCGGGCCTGGTACAATGAACTTAAAACTTTTCTTCTTCAGATTGGTTTTCGTGCCTCATTATCTGATGACTCATTATTCATATTTTGTCATGGGAGCCACAATGTCTATCTACTTGTTTATGTTGATGACATAATCGTTACTGGCAATGACTTTGAGTTTGTTACTCGCTTAATCAATCATCTTGCACATCAGTTCTCTCTTAAAGACCTTGGTGAACTTTCTTACTTTCTTGGTGTTGAGGTTATCAGATTGTCGTCTGGCTTGTTTTTATCTCAACGGAAGTATATTCAGGATGTCTTAATTCGTGCTGGCATGGAGCTTACCAAACCGGCCTCTACGCCCCTTGATGCGAATGCTGCTTTGTCACGACATTCCGGCACGCAGTTGCCTTCTCCACCTGACTACCGAATGCTCGTTGGTTGCTTACAGTATTTGGGTCTGACGCGTTCGGATATTGCTTATGTTGTCAATAAGTTATCATAATTCATGCAAGCTCCCACTACAGATCATTGGGACGCCTTGAAGCGTCTTTTACGATATCTCAGTGGCACCTCTCATATTGGTGTGCTTATTTCTGCTCGTTCATCGTCTCAATTACATGGTTTTTCGGATGCTGATTGGGCTGGAGACCGTGATGATTATATTTCTACTACAGGTTATTTTATCTATTTTGGTTCGACACCAATTTCTTGGAGCTCACGCAAGCAAAAGTCTGTCTCTCGTTCCTCTACAGAATCGGAGTACAAGGCTTTAGCCGATGCATGTTCAGAGTTTTATGGATCACTTTCTTACTCGCTGAAATGGGCGTTCGACTTCCCTCTCAGCCGGTTATTTTTTGTGACAATATGGGAGAAACTTTTTTAAGTTCCAATCCTGTGTTTCATTCTCGTATGCAACACATTGCTTTGGCTTATCACTTTGTCCGAGAACAAGTTCAAGCTCAGTCTCTTCGGATAACACATATCTCTACTAAAGATCAGCTTGTAGACATCCTCACAAATCCTTTATCTCGGCCTCAGTTCACGTCCTTGTTGTCCAAGCTCGGCCTTTCTGCTCGACTGTCCAGCTTGAGGGGGGATATTGATATATCTATGAGATAAAATCTTATCTCTAGGATTATTCTCTATCTATTAATATAAGCCATGATATCTTTCTTATGGATAGTATCTTTTGTATTAGGATTTCTTATTTATCTTTTTATGAGGCTCTCTTGTATAAATACCAAACTAGTTGCATAATAAGATTTACAACTCTTCTACACAAATTGTCTCTCTCTATATTCCATACGATGGGAGAGCAACTAACTGCACGTCCATGATTGTAAACAGAGGCGTGTAGCAGGAAATTATTTATGTCTTCAGACTTCAGTTATTTGCTTAAGTCGCGTGTTAATATCAGTTGGCAGTCTTGTATAAATAGCTAATCAAGCTTGTAACAATTCAAACTGATACAATCAATACAAAATTTCCTTTCCAAATTCTTTCTTCCCTCAAATCCATGGTATTAGAAGGTTATCTTGGAAATTCCGCACAATTTCTTTTCGGTGATCCATGGATTCAACGAATCCATTGTATTTGCATCCACAAATTTGTGGCGTAGATCATAATGAACAAGTGGAGCTTCATCACCAATGCAACTCTGCAACCAACTCGTGATTCTGCACTTCTTCCAATTTGGGAACGCGTGAGGTTTCTTGGATTGTCAATCATCGCTCTCAAGAAATTCAACGATCTCTTAGCTAAAATGGCCGAGCGAAGGACATTTGGGAGGAATTAGATGCTACTCGTTTCGAATAATGCAACCGTGCACATCTTTTTTCTCTAAAAAATGCACTTTTGCTACTTTACGATGGACTTTTGAGATTTTATGATGTACTCCGTATTTTTTATGTTTTACAATACACTTTTGCTTGTTGTATATTCACAAAGAACATTTGTTCCTTACAAGATTCAAACTCCGTTTTTTTGGTAGAAGGAGAGGTGACACTCCCCGATCCCTCAAGGAGGCGTTTTGTTAATACTCGTATTAAAAAAGAGGGCTAAATAGTCAGCAAACGAGGGATAATCCGACCCCTTACATCATCAAACAATAATAGATTAATTCCCTCAGACAGGACAAATAATACATACATACCTAGGGGAAAAGAGAAAGCATAAGACTCGAGACGATCGACAACCGTATTCGATATTCAAACTCCGTTTATTTATGCTAAATTTGATCTTTTGGGCGCAATTGGTGAAATGAATGCAGGTGCGGAGGAATTTGCAGGAGGGTAATAAATAAACCGGCCAATGCACTCTATATATCGATATCGGTCTGCTCACAATCACATGTATATATATTTTCCATCTTTAACATCCACAACACTCCCTCCAACCACATTTCCTCAATCATCTAATACTACCAATAACCCAATGCCTCATGGTACCGGTCACATTGACTTTCGTATTGATAGAAAATACTTTTTATTTGTTAATGTTAGACTTTATCAGCCAATCACGAGACTAGGTGACACCTTATACATATATAGTGATACCGTTGAGTTTCTTTAAAGAATTGGAGAGAAGCATTATATTATGATGAAACAGTATTCCACAAACAGAAGGTTCTACTAAGAAATGATAACTTACCGCAAAATTGCATCATTGTCTAATCTTGTGATAGGAGGAGTAATTTTAAGTACTTTTTTTGTGGGACATGAGATGAATTTAATAAGTCGATCGATCTGTATAATGTAAACTTAATCATATCGACCTATTTTTTGCTTCATGTTTAATGTCGACCCGCCCAAAATTTAAGAGGTACAAAATTGTGTAACGACTAGTTCAATTTAATTGCATCATGCAGCCTCCTCACCCTCCAACGCTACCAAATTCAATTATCAACTTACCCAAAAAATATATACCTCTCTATATATAGACAACTTACACATCCACATATCATCTACCTCAATACCCAAACTCATTCACAACCACATCATCATCACACCAAAGGCAAAAGAACCATTAATTAATTAATTATATCGATCATGATGAAGATTTTCAGTCCCTCACTACTCTCCTCCACCCAACTCCTCCTCAAAACCGCCCTCATAACTCTCCTCGCCCTCTCCTACCTCCTCCGCCACCACCCACTCCTCCTAGCCGCCGCCGCCGCCCTCCTCCTCCTCCACCGCCTCTCCACCCGCCGCCGCCCCTCCCTCCTCCTCGACTTCGCCTGCCACCTCCCCCCGCCCGACCGCAAATGCACCTACGAGCTCTCCGAATACTTCGTCCGCCGCTCGGGACGCTTCTCCACGCGCTCCGAGGAGTTCATGCGCTCCATCTTCCTCAAGTCCGGCCTCGGCCTCGAGACCTACGCGCCTCCCTTCGTATTCCACGCGCCGGCCAACCCCGAGTCCGAAGCCACCCTCGACTCCGCCCTCCTCGAGGCCCGGGAGGGGATCTTCGGCTGCATCGACTCGCTCCTCTCCAAGACCCGGGTCGACCCGGCCCTGTTCGACCACGTGATCGTCACGTGCGGCAGCTTCTCGCCTTCGCCCTCGCTCTCGTCCTTGATCGTTAACCGTTACAAGCTGGGCCCGGAGGTGAAGACGTATAATCTTAGCGGGATGGGGTGTAGTAGCGGCGTGGTTGCCATTGATCTTGCCACGAGGCTGCTGGAATCGGGCCCCAAGCGGGCCCGGTACGGGCTTGTGGTGGTCACGGAGAACATTAGCTTGAATTGGTATTTTGGGGAGGATCGGTCCATGTTGGTGACGAACTGCATTTTCCGGGTCGGGTGCGCAGCCGCCATTGTTACGAACGATCACCGGCGCCGCCCCGAGGCTAAGTTCGAGCTCCTTCACTCGCTCCGGACCCACCATGGCGCCGATGACACAGCTTATAGGTATTCATTCAATCATAATTACTATAAATATATTCTGTAACTCTGACATACACTATACTTCAATACTCCCTATCACTTTTAACGTTCTTACTGACATTGATCCAAGTTGGATCACATACCCATATGAGATACCAATACTATATAGGACCAGTGAATCACTTTGCTAGATACTATATGATATTTAGTAGGTATATGCCAATTATAACCACTATTTCTACATATGTACTTATTTATATATTTATTTATTTTGGATGAAGGACCAACATTTTTAAATAATACAGCCATTCCTGTCCTAGCAATATATAAAGACCCAAAACAAATCACTCCTTTGGTTTAAAAAATAATCTACATTAAAAAGAGATTTCCTATACAAAACTATTTCCTACACAAAATAATCTATAATAGTAAAATTATTTATATTCTTTGGACTCGTACGAACATAAATAATTTTTTTTATGAATTTTTTAATATAAGAAATTTGCTTTTTTCTTTTGATAGTACGTATATTTATTTCGGTTGGTCCATTTGACAGGGCGGCGTTCCAAGAAGAAGACGAGAATGGAATTACAGGAGTGTCCCTAACAAAAGACCTGATCCGAGTGGCAGGCAAAAGCCTCCACGAGCACATTCGAACCCTAGCTCCCCGAGTCCTCCCACTGAGTCAACTCGCCCTCTACGCCAAATCCGTCCTCCTGGCCAAGCTCCTCCCCAAGTCGGGCCTGAAGCCCGCCGTGCCCGACTTCTCGACGGCGTTCGACCACATGTGCATCCACACCGGCGGCAAGGCCGTCATCGACGCCGTCTCGAAGATCCTCCGCCTCCCCGAGTCCGCCACCGAGCCCGCCCGCATGACCCTCCACCGGTTCGGCAACACCTCCAGCAGCCTCGTGTTCTACGAGCTGGCTTACTTCGAGGCCAAAAGGAGGATTAAAAAGGGGGACCGGGTTTGGATGCTCGCCTTCGGAACCGGGTTCAAGGCGGGGAGTTTGGTTTGGAGAGCGCTTCGAGATTCTGAATTTGAGCGTGATAATCCTTGGAATGATTGTGTTCATAGATACCCTTTGAAGAAGTAGAGCTAGTGAGGATCGATTGAAGCCTTTTAGTTTCAATACAAACCATTGAAATTCGTTTACTTCGCATCTTACTTTTCAAGTTCTTGTTAAAGTTATTTCAATTGAGGATGAAGTGTACGTATGTAACAAATGAAGAGTAACACATTACAAATTAAATATTAGACTTATTCAATTCAATTCAATCCAATCCAGGCCATTATCTTTTTTTTTCCGGTCGAAATCCAGGCCATTATCTTCCAAACGTATATTTACAAGTTAATTCTTTTTACTGTAATTCAAATCTAATAATTCAAACATTAGATAATGTATGAAGTAAAATCAAAATCATGTAAGAAAAGAATTCATTGTACCAAACATATCTATACATATAGATCGAGAGACCGAAAAAATAGCCAGCAAGATAAACCACACAAGCAAACAACAAAAAAAAAACAAGCAAAAAGCATTGATCGGTGCTAAATATAGAACTGAATATATATGAGGCAAGTGAGGACAGTGAAAAACGTCGAGAAGAGGCTAAAGAGCAGAGCTAGAAGTCGTCACTGTACTTGAAAAAAATGTATAAGATGAAGTCTTGAGGAATAATTGTGACCCCTCAAATTTGGACTTGTACGGAAAGTTTTCATTTATCGATCACATATTCATGACTTTTTCGATCAATCTATTAGTGTGCATTGCCTTTGTTTTTTTATATACAACATATGTAAATGTAGAATTTTTGGACCGGGGCGATATTGGACAGATGATGTGTCGATTTCCTGACTATTTTTATAAATATAATAT
The DNA here is from genome assembly GCA_964016875.1 of Fallopia convolvulus. Classification (NCBI taxonomy): domain Eukaryota; kingdom Viridiplantae; phylum Streptophyta; class Magnoliopsida; order Caryophyllales; family Polygonaceae; genus Fallopia; species Fallopia convolvulus. The sequence goes on along the minus strand of OZ024726.1, from coordinate 49,178,953 downwards.
TAAAAATTTTTTATTGAAAATCTTAAACTAATGAGTGAGAGTTAGGTTTCACCTCTAGCTTTCATATGCTAGTGATATATATATATCTCATGTATTTCCCATGTGAGGGAAGACATATTTTCCAACACCAACTCAATACGAATTTATTGTTGGACCGAAAAAAAGGATAGCATCGTGAAAAAACACATATAAATGAATTACGGGTTCGAATCTACCAAAGATTTACAGCATTAATAAGACTTAAAAGTAGTATTGTTGTAGTAGTAGTACTATTGTAAACCAGTATTAAATATATATAGCCATTATGCTGCAACTTGCATGAGAAAGTAGTGATGAAAGTAGATATTTATGGGGTTGGCTACATGGCTGGGCCGGGCCGGGTCGGGCCCAGTTGGCCCGGTACGGTTGAGAGGGTAGCTTTTAAAGGGTTTAGTTACCAAGTCAATGTTCTGACATTCATTGTCAAGTTGCTGCGAAAGCCGAAAGCTTATACGCCGTAGTATGTTTTTGCTATTAATGGCATACTTTCAGACTTTCAGGGGTTGAATTCTGATTTCTGTCACATTGTTTGCAATTCTTTGGTCTTTTTCAATTACATTTATGATGATTGATTGTTTATCTTATATGTGCTTCTTAATTAATTACGGTATATATATGTGTGACGTTTCCATTAATCTAAGAACCTAACGTACTACGTGCATGCACGTGATGACGTGACGATAATAAACTAATTAATGACATATGTATGTTAAATAGTACTTTAATTAACACGAGTATAGCTAGCATTTACAATCATGTTTCATGTTCTAAGTTTTGATTAATTTACTTCGCGCTTTCAACAAACAATCGATGTCTAAGTCATTATTCATATTGTAGAAAATTTAATGAGAATAAAGGAAGAAGCTTATACCTTATTCTATAATGGCACTAAGTGGGTTAAGCCTACTTGTCTTTTATAAGTTAGGTCAATCTTCTATCTTTTAACTTGTCTTCTAAGTTATTTTTGTCTTTAAGATAATTCTTTTTATATATCCTTCCTTTATTTAACAAGGAGGAAACATTTATTTCCTTATTCATTCTAAAGGATATACTCTTGTATTCTTTAATATGTTATCTTCTAACATCTATCATTTCCCTTACTTATTAGGAAATATATCATGTGAGAATGATGGATAACTATGAAGAGAAATGAGAATAAATCTCAGTCACGTATTTTGGATAGATTAAAGGCTCAGATTGCGCGCGTATAAATTTTTTTTTACCTTTGAGGATGCAAATTTTGATAAGCGACTGTGTATTTTTATATTACTCGACTGTGCATTTGCATCTTACCCGTTTGTGCATTTTCATATTTACCGATTGTGTATGATCTTTTTCATGTGAGTGTACCACGATTATAATGAGTGTGTTTCTTTCTACTAACGACTGTGTATTTTCGTCTTATCCGTCTGTGCATTTTACCTTTTTCATGTGAGTGTGCATGATAGTGTTACAATGAGCGATTGTGCATCTTTCTACTAACGACGGTACATTTTCATCTTACCCAATTGTGCATTAATCACATCTTTCTCATCTGTGCATTTTCACATTACTAACTGTGTATGATCACCTTTTTCATGTGATGTGCATGATGGTGTTACAATGAGTGTACATCTTTCTACTAACGACTATGCATTTTCATCTTGCCTGACTATGCATTCACTATATAACCATCTGCATTTTCATATTACCTGATCGATTGTGGATGACCTTCCTTTTTATGTGAGTTTGCATGGTGGTCTTACAATGAGTGTGCATTTTTCTATTACTGACCGTGCATAATTTGTACAAGTGACTATGCATAGTTTTGTTATTGATCGTGCATTACCTTTTTTCAAATGAGTTTTCATGATGAACTTATAATGAATAAAGTCTTCACACTCAATTAAAATAGTATACACATTAACTTACAAGAATATTCACATTCGCTCACAAAATAATATAGAATCACTTGCAAAATAATGCACAATCCCTTTTAATACAATGCACACTTGGTAAAAAAATGTAACACAAATTTAGTTTAGAATACTATGCATATTCACTTACAAAGTAACACACATTTGCTTACAAAATAATGCTCAATCATATATTTATGAATACACTTTTGATACATATTCGACAATTTTTTTATGTATAATTAATTTTTGGTGTACAAGAAAACAATTTTTGATGCACACAAATAAGATACACTTTTAAGTTTCAACCAAAAAAGATACGCTTTTTAGTTATTTTGATGCACATACGAATGCTTTTGATGCACATAGGACAATTAGTTTTGATGCACATACGACTAATTTTGATACACGAACATATACTTATGCACACGATTTGTTGTAGATTCCGCTACTTTTGATGCACGTATAACAAATTTTGATGCACAAATTAAAGGCTCAATTTTGAATCTTTGATGCACATTCCATGTGCGCAGCCTTGTATCGTTTTTTTCCGAAAAATGCACGAATAATATTCGCCAAAAATTTATCGGTGATATTATTCTTATTTTAAATGAATCAATCAATGTCCTTGATTTTTTTTCATCTAATGGCTAATAATTATTCACATTTTACACTTATACGCCCATTTATATGTGAATCGGATCCTTTATCTTATATTTGTTGTAGATTCAACTTCTTTTTTTTGGAGTCAACTTTTTATTACCTAATTAACGGTAAGAGAGTTGGGAATATTATTGTACAATTCATTTAAAAAAATACTCTACATGTCATCATCCGTAATGGAGATTAGATTAGAGTTTAGCAAAAAGGGTAAACCTGGCTAAAACCAATTGTTCTAGTAGAACCTGATTAATTCTTGAGGCGTATGTATATCCAAGGGAAAAAGGCACATGGATTCAACAAGAAGCAGTTGGCTAGAACAGCTTGCAAATTCAATGAATTCATAAGAATGCTATGCTATTCTCCCTTTTTGCGCCTTTTTTTCGTTGAAGAGAATTAGAGGTCAAACATGGCTTGCTGAATAGACGTCGACGATATTGATGATGAGTAGATATGCACCCGAAATCTAGATTGAATAGTACGTGACAGAGATAGTTTATAGCAATTTGTCATCTTAATATAGTTTTGGTCAACTATTACTACTCCGTATGGATCTTCAATGAGTGGACTCATGACATGGGATCGATCGCAAGCAAAATGGTATACTGAATTACTGATTAATCCAATGAATTTTTCCTCAAAAAGTGTTAATGCTTAGGAATTTAAGATTATAATGAAGTCCGCAGGTGGTGGTTGAATGAGTTACATGTGAATTTGGATTACATAGATTATAATGCAATTTTACATTATAATGTAATTTTTTAATTATAATACATTATTAGAGTTTGGTTAAAATGAAAACAACCCTTATCCTAAAAAACTAGAAATGAGTCTCGGTCATCCGATTATTTTATTTTATTTTTTTATATTTTTATGGTTTTTAATGAATGTAGAATGATATAAATCGAGTATGAACATATAACTATTAAATTTGAACATGCAACACTAATATGTGAACATACTTATACTATATGTGAATGTATGATAAAAATCTCTGAACTTTTAAGACAGTTTTATGTGAACGTAATGTAAAATGTCAAGCGTCATGTATTTTGGCAAAAACAAGCAAAAAAAAAATCAATTTATGTTTTTAAAAATTCAATTTTTAAAAAAAACAGTTTTAAAAAAAATCAGTTTTTAAGCATTTTAACTTTTAATGTTTGTATAATGATATAATCGAATATGAACATACGACCACAAAACATGATCACGTAGTACTAATATGCGAACACACTTAATTATAATATATGTGAACAAATGATAAAATCTGTTAGTTGTTTTTATGATAAATTAATGTGAACATGTCTTATAATACTAAGGCTTGACGTACACCTCAGTATTGATCATTCCCGATTAACGACTAAACAACCTCTGATTGGGCTGAAATTTCAGAGTATTGTTCCTACCATCCTAAACCTCTCATCCAATAGTTGGATTGTGTTTTGAAGCCTCCCAAGCCAGGTTCTGTAGAATCCCCTTTTCATTTGCTTTCTTGAATATTATTCATCTTCTAAAGTGATGTTCTATGTTGTTTTGAGTCAAGGTTGGACCTTAATAAACTTTGTAATTGTAGGATCGAAGATCTGTGTTAGTAAAACAAACCGGGAACTGTTCCAGTGACAGTTCCCTTACGCAGCAGAATAAATCAACACAGAATATAAAACTGTAACTCGATCAAGCGTAAGGACACGTTTTCTTATAGAGGAACCTCTACAGCCAACTAGCTGGAGAGTAAACATCTACCTCCCTTGAAGGATTTTGAACAAGTACTATATTAGACTGATAGATCTTGAGATGCACAATACAAAGACGAACTTCTCTATTGTTCGAAAAAATACTTACAAACAATACTACACTCTCAGTTTAGCCCACAAAAACACTCTATCCATAACTTTCTTGGAGTAGCTACACTCGAACCAAAGATGCTCCCAAGTCTCGACATGGTCGTTCCATAGGACACAATTGTCCTCCTAGACCATCTCCATTTGTTTGAGCCTGTCCTTGATTAGTACCCCTTTCCTTATAATCATTCAGGTTGTGAACGATGTTCTCGGAGTAATCATGTTGCCCCAAATCTACTCGTTCCAGTCTTGGGGGTGCCCTACTGATCTGAGTGAATCATAAATGGTTTTTTCTGTCAAACTTGTCACCCTCCGACCATAGGGCTGGCCTAATCCCATCCAAGTTCAGCCTTTTAATGATTTCGTCCCTGACTTTGATAACAGCTTTCCAAGTAGCACATGCAGTAGTCATAGGCATGAGTGTCCAAACTGAATTGCCCCTCAAAAGATACTCATGTGCTTAGCTGCGCTAGATGGAGTCCTTGTGAGTATGAATGTCATATAACAGCTCAACGAAAATGGCCTTGTTCCACGAGAGCACCTCTTTAAGCCCAAGGCCTCCCTCGCATCTCGGTCTACACACATCTCTCCAAGCGATGGGTGCTCTTTTTGAATCGTTATGGCCGCTCCATAGGAAATTACTCATTGACGCCGTAATTTTTTTTGAGAATTTTTTTGGGGAGTACAAACACAAACATAGGTGTGTAAGGCCAATTCTTGCACATTTAGGATGGAATTTGAAGCCCCTTTCTCGACTGGCCCTCTTGAGCATTCTGCTTAGATAGTCCATTACAAGCACAAACAAATAGGGTGCCAGCGGGTCCCCTTGGCGGAGTCCCCTTCTGCCTTTGAAGTACCCATGAAGTTCACCATCCAGCTTGACTGTAAAAGAGCTAATCGTTACACTCTCCATGATCCAGTTCACCTTGATTGGATGAAAGCCGTAGCCAGAGAGGAGTTGTGAGAGGAAACTCCAAATGATGTTGTCATAGGCCTTTTTTAGGTCGATTTTCAGCACTCATCTTGGGCTGATATGCTTCCTATTGTAACTCTTGATCAGCTCTCGAAAGACTGAGATATTGTGTCGTATTCCTCTCCCTTTGACAAATGCACCTTGACTGTGATCTACAATTTTTTGAAGGACGTTTTGAAGCCTAGAGACAATTAGTTTGGATATTACTTTGTTGATGACACTTCAGCAGGAGATGGGTATGAAATCATGAATGGAATGAGAATTCTCTTTCTTGGGGATCAAGGCAATGGTAGTGTTGTCCACTTCCTTGAGAAGCCTGCCCGAATGGAAGAAATCCAATATAGCCTCGGTGAATTCAGCCCCTGTAATTGACCAAGATCTGATGAAGAAAAGAGAGCCATACCCATCAGGCCCCGCAACCTTGTTCTTTCTTATCGATTTCACTGCATTGAAGTTCTCTTCATTGTTGAACGGTTGAATCAAGGCGTTGTTGTCAGCTTCACTAACAGTAGAGCCTTCCCTAAAGACCGTGTTGTCGCATTGCTGGCATGGCACAACCGTTCTGAAGCCCCTTTTAAAGTGACCAACAATGTGTTCTTTAATATCTGCTTCATTTGTTAGACGCCTACCTTCATCATCAATGAGTTCAGTAATACGGTTCCTGGGCTTTCTCACTTTGATCAAATTGTAGAAGAAGCTGCTACATTGTTCATGGAATTTGAGCCAATGAAGCTTCGCGTTTTGCTCCAACATTGTGTTTCTCGCCACAATAGCTTGCTTGAGATTGCATAGAGTCATTTCTTCTGCTTGGATAAGTGTGATGTCGCACGGCCTGTTTTGTAGAGCACTTTGTATGGCGTCTAGTTCAGCAAATAAGGTTCTCACAACCTCATCTTCTTGTTCTATTGTGCCTCGTTGTAGCCTTTTGAGGTGGATTTTGAGATTTTTCAGCTTTGTGATCAACGCAAACATTTTCACACCTCTGACTTCTCTCCTCCAGGTGGTCTCAATAGTTTCAAGGAACTTGGGATGGTCAGCCCACACGTTGTTGAATTGAAAGGGGAGATTCTTCTTAGCCCGAGTGGTGGGGATGATGATTTTTTGCAGTGGCCGGTGAATGATCAGAGCACTCCGAGTTCCCAAAATGGCCTCTAGAGTTAGGAAAGCAGTCAAGCCATTCTCCATTTACAATAATCATGTCAAGATTGCACAACACTCTAGTCCCATCTTGGTGCTTGTTGGTCCAAGTGAAGAACGCCCCCGAAGCGGGGAGGTCTAGCAAACCAGCTGTACTGAGGCAATTGCTAAGATCTGGTGGGACTAGTGGGCAACTTCCATTTTCAACAAGCTTTTCATGGGAGCCACAAACAGCATTAAAGTCGTCTAGTGCAATCTAGGGAATTTTAGCATTACTGATGTGCAGACATCTTTGTTCCAGCTCATGCCAAAGAAGAGCCCTTTCATTGGCATCGTTGGATGCATAGATAAAAGACACCATGAGTTTGCTTTGAATCAGGGGAGAGGAGATCAAAACTTGTAATACCTGGGGGTTGTCAGTGATGATGTTTTCAACTACTATGTTCTCGTTCCAAAAGATCCAGATTCTAACATTTGTGTTGATACTATTAGTAACTCTTTGCCAGCCTTTGAGTTAGCGCTTTGAGACGATTTCAATATTTTGCCTTCTTACTCTAGTTTCCAAAATGGCCAGGATATCTACTCTATTTCTTCTAGCAAAGTTATTCACAAAAGTGCTTTTAGTGGGGTCATTGAGGCCCCTTATATTCCAGCTTGCAATGGTCACACTATCCATGGGGAAGCATTGCTCCTGTCTCCAAAGTTTCCCCATATCCATCTCCATTTTTATCATCTTGCATCACCCTCAACGGGCTAAATCGAGACGCCGCGTGTTTGTCTTGGGCCTGAGCAATCAACATCTGTCGTGGAACTACCCCAGGCTGAGCCCCCTTCAACTTTTTCACAGTGATCCAACCTTTTGTGTCCTCTCCTACCTTTTTTTTTCACTTTAGTAGGTTGATATGCTGGTTTTAGTACATCGTAATTCTGTATTTTTATTAGGATTTCTGAGTGTTTTAGGCTAGATTAGGATGTTTATCTATAGTATCAGAAGAGCCTATAGTTGAAGATTTGGAAGACAGAAGTCCTAAAGTTTGAGCTGAAGAGTTTACGGAAACAAGACCCGCGCTCTCGGGTTTGGACCCGAGCCTGCGGTGGAGAGAAGATCCGAGAGCTGAAGTACACGAGGACCCGCACTCGCGAGCCATGACCGCGCTCGCGGTTGAAGAGGATTCCGCGGCCGAGGGGAGATCGATGGAACCGTGCTCGCGGGTTGGTTTTTCCGCAGCGCCGACTTCGTGTTTATTCTATCTTTTATTTATAATTATATCTTTAGTTTTAGGTTATTTCGGTTTAGTATTTAAAGTTTAGTTTCGTGTTTCAGTTGAGACGGAGCATACTTTTTAGCACCAGAATTCATAGCATACTTTTATATTTTAGGTTTTATTTCAGTTTTATTATGGAGAACTAATTTTCCCTTGGAGTTTGTTTGATCAAGGAAGCCTTTTTATGTAATTCGTGAGATTCTGGTAATTTTTCTATCCCTTGGTTAATATCAAAACTCTTGTTTTTATTTATATGATCTATGTTTGATTTGATAAGCCTGGTCAACTTGTTTGATTGACTTAGATCTACTGTTTGGATTAGGTTTGATTGTTGTCTGTGCAATCTTATTTATCCTTGAAACAACTCTTTTCTAGGACCGTGGACTAGAATTGAGAAGAGTATTTGATAGTTAGTTTATGCATGAGACTCATTGTTTGATTGCATGAATTGATTTCTTATTATCCTTAATATCTTGCATGATTTGAATTAAGCGTTATTGTTCATATCATAATTTCGCTTGGACCGTGGACAAGTGGAAATCTTTTATAAGGATTGGAATTAACCTGAGAATTAATAGAAAAGTGGATGAATTGATGATTGAATGATTAAAAAAGTAGAATTGATTGAATAAACTCTGCTTTCCTTCAATTGATTTAATCCCTAATAATATTTGCTTGTTTATTTGCTTGCTTAAACTTCCAAAAACCCCTGTCCTGTTATTTGTTGATTGTTCAGAATCTCGATTCTCTTGGGTACGATCCCTTACTTGCATGCTATACTAGTTTGTAGTTTAGGGGAATTTATTTTTGATCTTGGCACGACGACTTTAGCCGAGTCATAGGCAGCGGTGTTGAGGCAATGGCTGGCATGAGTTTGGAGGTATTAGATGCCTCGGATTTATCTTTGTTGTTTGATTCTTGCTGCTGCTGTACTTGAGCTGTTTGATCTCCGTCCTTGGCGACCCACATTTGCTTTGGTCCCGAAGGGCGATGGCCTCTCTGCCTTAAAGTACTACAAGATCCTTCCCCTTGAATTCGCCAGTAGCATGTCCAAACACAAGGCATTCAACGTACTTTCTTGGGATCCATTCATAGACGACCGACTGCACAATCTTCTCTCCATCCTCACCCAAGAAGGTGATCTCACTGCGAAGTGGGTACTATTGTAATATCCGCGATATTCCAAGCTTTTTATAATATAATATTTATTTTCTCTAATTAAAAAGGAGAATTTCTTAGTATCAAATTAACATCTACTATTTTTTTTTCTTTTGAAAGAGTTTATCAAGAAGATTAAAAATTCAATAAAATTACTTGAGGGGCATAGATTAATTAAGTGAGGTAAATTAATAAAAAGAGCATTAGATAAAAAATAAGGTCCTTTAGAATTGAATTTATTTCCTAACATAGATTACACAAAGGCCTAAAAGTATCCAATTTAGAAGCTTTGTAAAAAGAATGCAAGAGCCGGGATTTGAACCCGAGACCTCTTGCAAATCTCTACACACGCCCCTCTCCATTTCCGCTAGGCCAATGTGATCTTCTTGCAATTTACCCCACTCCTTTGATTTTATAACAATATTAGCCTTCTTCTTCTTCAAACAAGTCAAAGACATGTGATTGATGTGATACTCTTCCAATGCATGTCCATGGAAGCTTCTTCCACCTTCTTCTTCCTTGCAAGACAACCTTGTTGCATCATCATCTCATCACCATCAAACAAACACACATATGACCAATAGATGATCATCCTCTTCTTCTCCATTGGCTCATCTCCATTGCCATGGATCACTCCCTTGCTCTCCTTTGCCTATATAAAGGGCTCTAAATCCTCTTCAAACTCACACATTCACTCAATCCTCTCCTTCTAGCAAGCATTCTAGTTCAAAAGCTCCAAAATTCAGCACTTCAAGTTCTTGTTCTTCCCTTCAAAAACACCATTGTAGCCCCTCAAAGCTCCTCCTCTCTTTTAAGCAATTTTTCTCATTCAACTTCATACAAAAATCAGCCATAGAATGTGTGAAATCTACCCCATAAACTCCATTGGAGGCCATTCAAACCATCACCAAACCACCACCACCCTTAGGTCGGACCACCGACAGACCCCCAGCAGCCACCGGAGCCTCGCCGAGCGCCGCCCGTGACCCGCCGTCCCTGCTGGTGCGCCGCCCCTACACCGCCGACCCTTCTCTGCCTTCTTCCTTGCATTCTGTAATTACAGAAACTAGTAAAAATCCAATTCCCCTCTTTTTCATTTAATTTATGTTTTATTAAATCCCTTATGTTAGTAGTTATATTAGTAGAGTAAAGAATAAATCAAATAAGGATTTATGGAATAAAAATATTAGGTATAAGATCTTGTTAGATGGAAAGCTAGAAACAAATTGTTTTACCTTGGTAACTTAAGCTAAATAAACACAAATAGATAAATTCATGAATTTTATTACATGCATGCTTCTTACAAAATACACATAGGTGTTTATAAAATAAATGTAACATGCAAAGTCTATAGATAGTATTATCACATCTAAGATCAAATAAGAACTCTAGAGGTTTTTGAACATGACTTATACAAAAGGTGATATCATATTATATGATCTTAGAAATAAAAGTTTTATTAAATAAAATCATTATCATCCTTATATGAATTTATTAGCAAAGTCCCTAATAGAGAAAAGTCATTGCATGTCCTAAACTATAGAAGATATCATATTTATGAGTTTGATCAAGATGAATAGATTCATAAAATGAATTCTTGACTTAATAAAAATATTAGTTTGACCTACCTCTAGGTATAGAGATTTCTAAAAGATATAAACTTTTATTATTATATGAGTAATATGACTATAAAGTAAACTAGGTTATCATATGATTTTAGTTATAATATATGATAGTGATGTTAGAATGTCTAAAGACATATTATAATAATAAAATGGTAGAGAAACCTTATAAAAGTATTATTGTTTCAAAATTTGTGATCATGGACTATAGTTTGACTTAGATAATGATTTTTATGAAAGAATAATATTATTAATAATTATAGTCATCATGTGAGAAAGATGTTAATTTAATAAACTCTAAGTATAAAGAATTATTACAAAACATAAGTCTAGGTTATATACAAGAAGTATGATCTTACAAAGAGTCTATGATATTATATAACATAAGGTTGACTTGTATGGAGAGAAACCATATAGATATAGAAAGGATACTATTTTATAACCCACAAATATTATAATAGTGGACTATAAATATGAAGTAGAATACTTATAAGCCATGATTATATTTTATAAGCCATGACCCTACTTTAAGAGATTATGATCATAGATATTTTTATAAGTCATATAATGTGAAAGGAGTTATAGAAATAGAATAAATAAGATTAATCTAAATTAAAAGTATTTTAGGCAAGTTACCTTATAAGGAAAAGTAGGAACTTCTAATTAAGGAAACTTCCTTGTAAAGGGACTACAGACATTATTCTAGGGTCACCCAAGAAGAATCGGAAATTCGAGAGTAATAGTTTATTTAACTTAATTAAGTAAAAAGGATTATTTAATAATTATTTTTAATAAAGGTTTTTCGGAATAATAAGGATATTACAAAAATCAAAATAATAATAAAGGAATATTATTATTTTAAGGAAAATAACTTTCTAAATTATTATTATAATTTAGAAACTCAAACCCTCTTATAAATAGTATAAGAGGTAATTCGAACTCTAGAAAGAAAATCGTGTTTTGAGCTTTTTCGTAAATTCCATATCATTAGGTCGGAATCCTCGCTCGTAGTAGGAACTCGCCTAATTTTCGTCAAAGCTCGTTGCTAAACTCGTTACGCTAAGGCAAGTGGAATTTTCCCCTTGTGACCTTTATATTTCATTCCGTGAACATTCTCGATGTTGGGAACAATTTGTATGCTTAAATAAAAATGAACCTAGGAAATATCGATTGCTAGAAATAACGACTATTGTTAGCATAGATTGCTTTATATATTCCTTGTTAGGATTGTTTATGCTCGTGTGGTTATTATCTTGATTGTTACGATCTCGTTTCGAGATCAATGTCGAACTAGTGAGGGGCGTGGGATAGCCAACGCCTCTACATAACCCCACTAAGTCGTAAGTGCCTACGCGTTTGAAGTACGACTTTCGGGATCATGATCCCATCCGCTCCGATTGCAAGGAGGGATGAGCGCACTCTAGCTAAGTGCCGGGAAACGGAGTTTTTCCTCGGGTGGCTCGGATTATCCGTGTCCCACCACATTCTCTTTTAAATCCTAAATGAAATCGAACGTCTTTTGCCACTAAATAAGATAAGTGCTAAAGCACAATTAAGATGACAAAACCGGACCGGTCTCAAATGATCGATCCGGCCCTCGGTCCTCTTAGGGCGCAAGTGGTGTTTTGACTTGTTTGAATAAATGAATGTTCCCAACATACCTTCAATTCTAAAGAAGACTACAATCTAGTAGTACTTCTCTTGCTCATCAAGCTATCCCTTTTGGATATGCTGCCGCTATCTTTCCTATCTTAGCTCCACATAAACAAGCTCATCATAAACACAACCTTTCTTTATCATTCGATAAGACTTGAAATTACCGAAATACCCTCGGGAAGTTCCATTCCCGCTTGCTTAGTCTCTTAGACTAATTCTTCTTTTCCGCATGTTTGCCTGGCATTCTCTCGCCCCTCGTGAATTATGTCAGATTCTAGGAATCCCAACAAGGCGTGAAGTGAAGTGAAGACGAAGGAAGAACAAAGATTTTCAAGATGTACCTTTTTATCATGTTGCTTTAGTTTCGTTACATTTCAAGGACAAGCAGGTTTTGTAATTCAATTCCAAACAACTTTAGGTTTGAAAACAATGTAAGATGTTTTGTAAGAACCAAGTCTCCCTCGGGAGCACCTTTTCTCATTATGTATTATGTTTACTCCGCATTTTAATTGTTCTATATCATTCTAAAAGCCTTGGGTGACTTTGGACGGTAAAGTCCGAGGTCACTGGCGGTAATACCCAATGTTGTAAAATAGGGGTGTTACAATTCAGCTGTCACTTCAACTAGGAATCTCGCGAAAGAAAGTCTTTCATGCTGCACTGTGATCTTGTCAACAAGGATGGGCTTCCCTAGAGCACTGCCAATCTTGTCAAAGAATTCATCGTCCCAAAACCTCACATCCAGTTCAGGGAGCTTTGCCCACACCTGAGTGGTCTCAAAGCAAGATGAGTCGAGCTTGGTGCCTTCACTCCACCTTCGAAGCGTAAGAGGTTTGAAACCACCAATGAGCCTAGGTCCCTCTTGAAGCACCCAAAGGAGATCCTTCTCTTCCTTGAATTTGAAGATAAAGGTCCCTGAGTCATTGAGAATGATTTTGTGGAGCTGAATCTCAGCCCACCTGGTTTCCACAAATTTTTTTCGTGACATTGAATGAGACCCTTGCCCCCACAACCATCTCCATAAGGCTGAGTCTTCAAGTAGTTGTGGTCCTCTAAATATCCTTTTTTGTGAGATCCTTCAACAAAGTCTAGTCTTTTGCCATTACCAGGGATTCTGTTGCCTACCAGTACTTCGCTGTAGAAGGCCTTGATGATGGCATCTGGTTTAAGGCCCTCTTTGCCAAAGCCTCCGCCTTCTCCAACACTGTTGCAATTAATGGTAGAGGAGTCGTTGCCTTCATTAATGGCTGGGGTCCCTTCAGCGCATTTATTAGCCGCACCTGAGCTCGTACCTATAATTATCACAGCTGGCTCGACCGTTGTCGGGACGACGCTCATCTCTTCAGTCTCATCCTCCTTGTCATTAGCTGAATTCGTTTGACTCCTCAAGATTCTTCGATTCACATTTTGGATGGTTTCCGCCGAGATTGCCAACGGGGTTGACCCCGGCGAAATTGGAGTCTTCCCCTTCTTGTTCCTGTTGCCTTTCACTTTTCCAGAGTCTCTTTGCCTAGCCATGGAGCCGGAGCTCGGTGACGTGTCTCGCGCTGCCGCCGCGCACGGGAAACCCTAACTTCTGTCGCCCTCTTCCTATCTTTGTCGGTAAAGTGTTATTTAGTTTGGCATTGTAAGGTTATGTATTAAGGAGTTTTATCATTTCTGCAATGTAGGACTTGTACTTGTTTGGTTCTTAAACTTACAAAAAAGTAAGTTTATAGAGACTTTTCACTTGCTACCTTTCAGTGACACTTCTTGTGGGTTTGTTTCTGAGAGCCTACTTGACCTAACTTCCTCGCTTTCTATTTATAGTTTTCACTTTTTTCCTTTTGACGCTTTTGTTCTTGTTTCAATTTCACCCAAAAAAACCCTTTCTACCCAAAAACTATTTCTAATACTCTTGAAGTCTGTGCAACTCTATCTACTTTTTACGTTTTTCAAGACATTAAAAATTACTTTTAACCCAAAAAGCCCTTTCTAATAAAAAGTGAAACAAGCCCTTTGTCCTTTTACTCTTGGAGAGCATGATACTGTTCAAAAGACCAGCGTACCCTTTGTGGAAGCTTTCCTTCTTGGGACTCTGCTTGCCGCCCAAGACAACAGTGAAAAGTCTGTTTTGTCCTCAATTTATTTGCCACGTACACAGATGTCTTTACGGGGAATGTTTCCCTTGCTTTTCATGTACACTTGTATCTTTCCTGTATTCACTTGTATAGGGAATTAGTTCCAAGCGTTTGTCATTATCAAAACTTCGATTACTCGAATGGAGAAACCATTGTTCTAGTGTTAAGGAACTAACACTAATCCAACAGTACTTCTCTAGTACTAATTAGAGAAGGTGTATTGTTAAAGATAATACTAAGATTGAAGAAGAAGGGAATGGAATTATTGTATGAAAGTGAAGAAGAATTGAAGATAGAAGGGGAAGAACAGATTAGGCAGAGAAGAAGCAGAAAAGATACGTGAAAAGGAGAAGAGAGAGAAGAGATTAGGATTAAGATAATTTCTGAATTTTCATTCATTGCCTTCCTCATTAACAAGATACAATATATATAACCCTAATCCTAATCCTAATGGTTCAACAAACGCGTCCCGGGAAAGAACCATAAAGAAAACCCGAGAAGAGGTAATTAAACCCAACTAAAAATTACAATTAATTAATGAATATAAAAATATATAATATTACGTATCATGTACTTACTTGTAATCTTGTTGATAGTAAAAAATTTGGTACCTATAAAGGTCCTATGATTTTTCCATACGTTGGGGTTTCCACTTAAAAGTCTTTGTGTGCTTTGTTGTCCATTTTGGTGTCTTTGCTTTGCTGAATTCTTGCTTTTTTTTTGAGTACTTATTGATAAACCACTTGCTCCATCAACGGTTCTGCACAACAATCCGCCACTGCCCACTGAACACACTTGTTCAAACTGATCAAGAACCATTGTATTAAAAACATGATATATATATGGGCAAGGTGAGCTAGTGTTTTATACTTCTATCAGTTAACAATCGCCATCAGTTATTCAATATTCAGTTCAAATGTACGTCTACCAATAATAAAATTAAGAAAACAGTTCGTTTGGCCTCTTTCACAACAACCCCCTTGTATTATTATTCAGTCAGGATCCATGCACGTACCATGCGTTCAGAGATGGACGTGCTCTTGCAGAATACAACATGCAACGTATTAAAAGACTAGCCCCTAGTTTAGACATTTATGAATTCAAATTAGACCTGTCAAATAGGTCGGGCGGGTCGGGTTCGGGTTTAAATCAATCAGATTCGGGTCGAAACAGGTTACGTGTCGTAAAATTTCCGGGTTTATATGGACCGGGTTGTTACGGGTTCGGGTTGATCCAACGGGCCATGATCGTCAATTTTGTTAACCTTTATCTTTATATTTATTAAAATAATTAATATTATATTATATAAAATATTATTTAATAATAATAAAATAATAATTTTATACAAAAATTTAAAATAAATTATTGAATTTTTAATTGAAATAATACTTTATCGGGTTGGCCGGGTCAACCCAACGGGTTGGTGACCCAATCCAGTTTTTTTCGGGTCGACCGGGTTCGTGTTACTCTTGACCCATTGATTTTCGGGTCGGGTTTAAACACGAAAAACTTCAGGCGGATCGGATCAATTTTTTGGGTCGGGTCAAGTTTTGACAAGTCTAATTCAAATCGATCATGCATGATGCAAGAATTGTACAATTTAATTGAATTAATTTATTAATATATATTAGTATTTGAAATCGTTTATGGGCGTATTCTCATATATACTCATTGGCTTTTATACAAAGCCTTTGAGATGAATATAACTCTGATATCAATTTTGGTGCATTTTAATTAGATTTGATTATCATTAATTGTCACATAGTTGGATTTTAGTTTTTTTTGAATCTTTGGACAATGATAATTTTTAGACCTTCTTCATACATACACCCTCTCAGTTTTATATTGAGACAAAGGTGTGTACATTATGGTCTCTCAGATCTCATCTAAAACGGGTTAATATTGGGTTGATGTTGTATTTGAAATCGTTTTAAGTCATTTTGAGTTGTTTGTTTCGTAATTCATTTCACATGCTAAAGATGCTATATAATAATATTAAAAAAAATTCTCTTTCAAATAAAAATTCATATTTCCATAAAATTTATGTAAGAAATACACGGCATGGACATTATATTGAATATTGTGGGCGGGTTGTTTGTTTTTCTTTTGATCTTAATGACATATGTTATATGCCCATGAAAGAGCTTGCATAAGCCAATTAAGTCCATCCATCTCGACTCTCTTTTTTTAATGTATGTGTGTGTTTTTCAGTCAAGTGTGAGATCATATCATTTTTTATACTTTGAAATAATTCTTCCAAAATGCGCTAGCTAGATATATAAGATGGTGAAGAGAGCTAGGATGGAACGTAAGTAATAAGAGTATCTAATTAAGCTATTTTGTTGATTTTCTTAAGTGACATTAACTAAGATTTTTTAAGTAATTTGTGGTCAAGTTTCTAGAAGCAATTTGCATGACTAACTAGGGTCTAGGGGACTGCAGCCCAATTTAAGCCTCCTCTACCTCTCTATAACTATAAGCATTAAATTCAATACGCGTCTATGAAATTATATATACTATATATATTCATCTAGAAATAAAGACTTTACAGTAGTATTATTAACCGTAAGTCCTAACTTCGTACAATTATTGGGAGCCTACAGGTTACAACTCCACGTATATATACTGTAAAAATAAACATGAATCTGTACTCGACACATGCAAATTTGATACCCACTACCCATATGTTATAATTATGGATATAGTATGACTTAAAATTTTCCAATGATATATCTCTAAGTTTAATTTTTAATTTTTTCCAATCCCGCTTTTTTTTTTTTTTTTTTTTTTTTCTGTCGAGGGTACTTATGAGAGTTGAAATAAAGACCTTATGGTACTCTCATAAAGTCTTAACCACCTGACTAGATGCCCAAAGGAAATGCAATTTATTTTTATTTTTCTTATCATTGTAGTTGTACGTCTATAATATATGCTAGGGTTTGAAATTTTGAATTGATACTATGATTAAGAGGAGGAAGAAAGTTCATATATATTATAACTAAATTAGTAGATTATTCATTTCATACACAATTTTATATATTTAAACTAGTTTTGATGCACATATGGTTATTTTTTATTATAAACAGAATATTTGTGAAAAAATATAATGCAAAATCTAATATAATTGGGTATAAATAGGTTATTTTTCCAAAAAAAAAAATATTTTTGAGATTGGTATTACCACAATAGTACTTCGAAGACATAAAGTTTATACTCAAAAGTAATTGGTATATAGAAATAGAAAATTAAGAAAAAACTAAATAGAAAAATAGGAAAAAGATAGAAAATTAGGTACAATAAAATTAAATAATCATATAAATATTTAATAGTAAATGTAATTTTATAAAACCAAATTTATATAAATAGATAAAAAGAAATTTAATAGAAAAAATTAAATAATATGTATGGAAATTTTAAAAATAGATAAATAGAAAAAAAAAGATAGAAAATTAATTAGAAAAAATTAATTTTATAAATCTTTAATACTAAACTTAATTTTATAAAAGCAATTTTTGTATAAATAGATAAAGAGGAACTTATTTCGAAAGAAATTAAATAATATGTATGAGAATTAAACAAAATAGATGAATAGGAAAGAGATAGATTGATAGAAGATTAAATAGAATAAAAATATTTTACAAATCTTTAATTGTAAATTTGATCTTATAAAACTATTTCTTACATAAATAGATAAAGAGGGATTTAATAGAAAAGAAATTATATAATATGTATGAATTTTTTTTAAATATAAAGTGGGGCCATAATCAACACGGTGGCTCGAAAGCGATCGGCTTTTATAATATATAGAGAGTTAAGTTCGGGTGTTAATATATGTTCTAGTGAAAAATGAGAATAATTTAGGGGCGTTGGATTTTTTTTTTTAAATTCTCCTATTAAATTCGATTTTCTTTTTTAGGTTTTAGCGATTGATTTGAGCAAAATTGAGAAACCGCTAAAATTTCTCTTGAATTTCATTATTGTATAATTATCTTTTCTGGGGATTAATTTGGCTCATGATTTTATATTCTTAGATTCATTACAAATGTTAATGTGGTACATGTTATGTAGTAGTCTATTAGCTCAAATGGTAGAGCAATGTATATATGTCGATAGAAGTATGTTCAAATCTCACATAGGCTAATCCTACAAGGGTTCATGTCTTTTGGTTCCAATCTACTCAAAAATCCAACTTGAAAAGGACCCTGCATAAAACACCCTCACTAGTCACTAGTACTGAACTTCTGTTAAAACTCGAACATGTTCACTTTGATCATCCATCTATTTTGCCTTTTAAGGCACCAACACGTTTTCACTCCAGATTGCTTGATCATCCATTTTGCCTAAGGCACCAACACATTTTTTTACTCCAGATTGCTACACTATCACCCTTACTGCTCTGTTGCAAGTATTTAGTTCTCCATCCAAGTATTTACTTCTCCGTCCAAGTATCAGTCAACTTGTAACTTGGCTCCATCACATTTGATCAAATAGATTTCATTTAATGTTCAAAAACCCAAGATTCCTGTCTTGGAAATTGTCACTACAAAATCCAATGCTTCTTGTACCATAAATGGTTAAAAATACCAAAACAATCAATTGCATTTTATTTTTGATGGGAAATTCCCTTAATCTTCATAAAAGTGTTCCAGGTAAGGACTTGAAAACCCTCTGTATGTGTTTGTTTCCTACGCAAAAACCCTCATGCACAAGACTCAATCTTGCTGCTACCGTGTTTTTTCTTAATCACATTATTCCTAAATTTTAAATTATGAATGTGTACAACATTAACTAAAATTGCCCTTGTCCTTGAATCAACATCATCGGTATGGTAGAACTTGCACGCAGGTTCCTTGCTCACTTGCTGCAGCGTTTTTCGAGCCACTCCATAGTAACACTCTTTGGCCTCTCTAGTGGAAGTCCAAGGGCTCGGTCCCATATCAGCTGTACCAAGAGTACAAATATCAAGTCAAAATTCCAAAAAAAAAAATGGTTTAGGTAAATCTAATAGTGAAGGAATTAAAAAGAACCTGAGAGCAAATGCCAATGCTCCTTGATACTCCAAATAGGACAGTGTAATATCTGCAATGACAAGTTTAAAACAGAAGATCACCAACTCAATAGTTTGTTTTAGTCTAGATATATATTAGAACTAAAGTGGCGTAAACCAATACAGCTAAGTCTAACCATCATCATCATCATCATTGACCCAGTGAGGCTCCGCTATAGCGGAATCTGGGGGGTCAAGATGGGGGTACCCCTGCCCAAGGGAAAGGGGGTACGCCCGATAGACCCAAGAAAAACTCAAATTCAGCTATGTGACCATAAACTAAGTCTAACCAAAAATATAAAAAAAAACAAAACAAAATTCTTTTGTCAGCAGCTCATAAACTAAGTCCAAAGTGATAAGGTTTATTTTGCAAACAGTACAGCTCATAAACTAAGAGATCAATGATCCAGTAACAATACCTTGCTTCAGTCAAACCATAGTAGTTTAGCAGGACTCCACTGTGAGCATCAACATTGGGCCATGGATTTTTAACCTAAAATCATGGCATGTTATAACGGTCAATGAACATTCATAAGAGACTATGACAAATGACATTACAAGACTGACAAATTATGATTAAAAAGACGAGAAACAAGGAATTCCCCTTGTGCACATTTGACAGAGACACAAAGTCATGTTTTGTTTAATAATGTCCAGCAAAATCAAATTAAGCAGCCGAGAAATAATCTATTGCAGCATCCCACACCTAGTATACGAATATTTTAACATCCTGTCATAAATCACCTTTCTAACTCAGTCATTTCTCTATAATTACTTAATCAGTAGGAAATTTGAGAAATCAATTGAAGCAAAATAAGATTTATTGAAAACACTTTAGTACTTTACCCTTCTAAATGCAGCACAAATTTTCTACTCAGAAGATTGAGCATCTAAAAACATTTTTCACAACTATAAGTGTTCATATTTTATAATACCTTGCCAAGCTCTGTAAGAATCGGGGGTACGACTTCATATAACTTTGATACCTGCATAACAAAGCTCGAGTCAGATGTTAAATAGACTATCCAACATGCACACTCATCAGATGTTAAATAGTGGAGCTCGAATTCATACCAGTTGAAACAGTGGATCATTTGGCAAGTGCTTCAATGCAAATTCCCTCTGGCAAATGTACCTTGGATCAGTATTGCGCAGAACTCCATGGCCATATCCAGGAACAACCTGCATATTAGTATATTACAAGAACAAACCAACACATTAAATAAGAGAAAGTACATGTGTAGAGTTCCTATAATGACCTACAAGGCTACAAGCCATAATATTTTTGAAGATGCAGAATTTCTTTAAAATTCCTATGCTAAGTAGATGTAGCAGCCCCATACCTTTCCACTGTTCAAAGTCTTCCAAACATATTCTTTTAGCTGATCAGTGGTAATGTTCTCTCCACATTCACCCACAACGGATTTGATCCATAGCAGAACTTCCTGTCACCGAGATCAGATATCATCATGAGAAGGAATACCAACTAGCATACCCGACCAGGTAAATACCGACATCATTTCAAGGAACGAATGGATTTCAAGGAACCAACTAGTGGTAATGTTCTCTCCACATTAATGTGTGATATTAAATTTCATCAAGGTGAAGAATGCTCTATACAATATACAATCTGGTTAGTGAAATATATTTGAACTGCGAGGCTTTTGTCCACGTATGGACAAGGATGAGGAAAAAAACGCTGAACAGAAGACAAAATACCTGATTGGCTAACCCATGAAGTGGACCAGCTAAACCATTTAAAGCAGCTGCAAATGAAAGGTAGGGATCTGAGAGAGCACTAGCAACCTGAAGTCAGAATCACAGAAACTCAGTCATTATCATACTTGCATGATTAAACACATTGGTAGCCAAAGTGAAGATATTTTCACAAGATCTTTTCGTATTTACCAAATGGCCTGTGTGTGCACTGACATTTCCACCTTCGTGATCACTGCACAGTTCATAGATAAGCTCTTAGCTATAGAATTTCGTCAAAATGTGTCAAAAATATTACCATAGTGTTCAAGGAACTCCTGCAACATTTACCTGTGAATTGTGACATACATCCTCATCAGCTCAAGCATTTGAGGATCATTGAATCCCAACATGTGTGCAAAGTTCCCACCATAATCAAGTGAGTCATCCCCTGGAATAACTTGCCCATTTTTGTAAATCCTACAAGAGGATATCAGATGGTAAGACATATTTGTCAAAATAGTGAATAAGTGCTCATGTATGTAGCAGAGTATTTTACTTTCAAATAAAAGAGTATATTGCAGAAGTAAATTAAATTTTGGAATATGTATGACTCGCTAACCTTCTGTAAACATATGCAGCAACTGCTGGAACACGAGCAATCAAATTAAGACAATCTTCATATGTTGGCTCCCAGAACCTGATAGCAATATAAGGTTTAGTGCCCAACTATGATGACAGTATGATAAAAACTTTAGTGACATAAGCGATCGGCTAAACTGACTTTGATTTATGGATTCCTTTCTCATATGCCTTCTGGAATTCACTCTGCACCTGGAGGATTAAAGACAATTGGATATATTGAGCATGATACCACAATAGTTGAGTTAATGAAAAACTACTCCCTTCATATAGTTAGAAGGACCCATATACTTTCAACATTATATAAATACAGAAACAAAGTTTTCAGCATATAAGTAATAATGTAACTAGAAAGATAGATTCTAACATACGAAGTATAGAATTTGTAGTTAAAGTTTCAAAAAAGTCTACATAACAACCTGCAGTGCCATGACACCAGTTGAAAACTGAGTCATTGGATGAGAATCAACAGGTAAAGCATCGATAGTCTTGTATACATAATCTGCATGCAAAACAATATCCATAAATAAGCATATGATACAAGAAACACATTTGGAATAAAGTGTTTATAAAAATTACAACCAAACAAAATCCATTTATGAAAAGGCTAGGAAAATAAGTCTTGACAGCCCACAATACCATGGAGCATGCAGAAATTTCTATGGGAACTAGAAGCATGCATAAAAATCCTTAATATAATTCCTTAGAGATGATGCGGAAAGTAGAAAGAAAGAAACCTGGGACAGAAGCTCGTTCACGTAACTCTTTTGAAAGTGCATCAACCTGCTCTTTGCTAGGAACCTGATAGTGTGCAATGAATGAGAAAAAATGAAAAACTTCAAAGTCTGAATGAGATAAAATGAAAAACTTCAAAGTCTTTCTACATTATAAGTACCTTATAAGTATTTTTTTAGCATAAGAAATTTGTGCGTAACGGTGTCAATTTAATATAATCCAATCATTCTACCTCTCTTATATTTTTTATCTTCTCAGTCTATGAAATTATCATTATAGCTAAAGCCAGCATACCTTGCCAGTCAACAGAAGCCACAGAAGACCCTCAGGCAATGGCTCTCCTCCAGGTGTGGCAGTTGGTAATACTTTCTGGCACTCAGGAATAGAAAGGCCCCTAAAGCGGATTCCCTAAGATAAACAACACCATAAAGGGGGAAAAGATGTTAATATTGGCTTCATTATTTTCATTTTGTAATTCTATTATAACCAGATAAATGTGGTTATAATTTACCTCCTCTGGATCAAGCAATGACGTTTCCCACAGCATACCGATCATTCCTCTCATCCCACCCAATACCTACATGATTTTGGCAAGCAATGAAAATAAATTAATAGCCGCAGACAATGAAAACTCCCCGAGCAAGAATCCATTATGAACTCAAATATTCCATTAGTTTCCTCCTGTCTATAACAATATTCAGAAGAAGATATAAACTGAAAATGAAGATTGCAAGAAATCAAGAAACTCAGCATAAAAATGGCTACAAGTGACTTCTTTTAAGAATGTCTTTACCATGTCAGTAGTAATAGTTCCCAACTGAGTACTTCCATGTTCCTTCTTTAATTTCTTCAAGCGTTCCTAGAGCACATAAGAAAAATATTCATCAGCAAGAAAGAAAGGTCTTACCAAACAAGCAAAACATAGATATTCAACGCTATCTCACAATACCCTATGATGTAATTCATAGAAGCAAACTAAAAACAGGAGAACTTGATCTAGCAACCAAACCAGAGGTGCAAACAAACCTGCTGCTCTGGAATCATTTCCTTCAACTCAGAATGAAGATCCTGCATGAAAAGCAGCATACAAAATAATAAGATCAGATTATGAAACATCTCAAATCAATCTATCATTTAAGAACACTAGAGAACTTATCCCTCGCTAATTAATTCCAAGATGAAAGGTGAAGTGAGAAATAATATATTTC
Organism: Fallopia convolvulus; assembly: GCA_964016875.1. NCBI lineage: Eukaryota > Viridiplantae > Streptophyta > Magnoliopsida > Caryophyllales > Polygonaceae > Fallopia > Fallopia convolvulus. The sequence continues at coordinate 49,155,260 of OZ024726.1, read as the reverse complement.
TCTTAAAATGAGTCCAGCGCCCCAAAAGAATGCATCTCAATACAACATACATAAAATTAATTGACCCCAGTACAACCAAATACAACATTTACATTAAAAATGCTTAAACAAGTTGGACTAGTGATGTTGATTATAGAGTGACTGTGATTCCCTAAGAAAACATATCAATTAGAGGTAAGACCATTCAAAAGATGCTATTAGGAGTACCATCACCATATAGAAAACAGATTTCACCCTCTACAAAGAACCCAGAGACCATTACTAACAACTCTGAGAGACTAATTATATGAAAATGCATATTATGAGTTTCCACTTGCTCTTCCATTTTCTTAAGAGAACGCATAACCTAACTGGCATTACTGCAATGCCACTATCAATTATATTGCATCTGATCTGACCATATTGCTCATTCAAGCTATTTCTCTTACACAAAAGCTCCTTGTTTCAAGTTGTTAACATTTTTAAAATCTGCTTAAACACACCAATAGAGAACATAAATAGAAAGCAAGGAGAAATTACAAGGCCAGAAGACTGCATTTGAATCCATCTTGCAGAGATGCTGCCTAAGGAAGACTGCTGGCCCTGCAAAAAAAAAAAAAAAAATTGATATCAGATAAGCATGATTTTGGGATTAATCATATTAGTCCGAATATTTAATAAGTAATCTAAGAACTGGAAGATGTATGCTATTATCTTGCAGCAAGATTATCATGCGAGAAACGATATAGAAATAGATTATCCAGTAATGTTGCTCAGAAATTATTTCTATGTGAATGCAAGTATATTCAATTCTTCTATATGTCATCCTTTCGGTGTGCATTATATACACATGTAACCAGATCTAATAGAGCACAAAATGATTTACGCAGAATCCATTTATTCAGCCAAACAGATTATGCCTACAAACATATTGATGTTTTCGTATGCAGCAAGAAACTAACTCATAATACTAACCAAAACATTCTCATCAGAAAACTACCGAAACAATCAAATTCGGATATAAGAAACATCATATCGAACCCCCAAAAAAAACACTAGAGAGCATTCGATACTCGTTAGGGTCAAAGTCGATGAAAAAAGAGATCTATAAAGTTTTTTTAAAAACGAAAATCAAAGGAATTCCGGGTGCGAATATCTTACAGTTCGAGAGCGAAGCTTTGAAAGAGCAGAGATGCCTCTGAAGAACGACATCGCGACGAGCTAAGACAAAACCCTACACAACAATGGAGATGATGAATCACAGGATCAGAGATTGAAGAAATAGAAGACTAAATCGAGGCAAAGTCGAACAAGGCCTGAAATCGTCAAACTCACAGAAAAATCGAATCGGGGAAAAGTGGTACCTGAAGATTCGGAAGGGGTAAAGCAACGAAGGGAAATTGTAGTAGTTGGGAAGAGTTGAAGGACAGGAACACGAGGGGAAATGGGCAAGCGTCAAGCGAGGCGGACGGCAGAGTGCCCCATCTAAAATCACTTAATTTTATTTTTTAGGCCAAAAACTTCAATTTCTACTTGTCTAGCTGCTTTCCTGAAAATCAATTGTTAAATTTATTTATTTCATTTGGTGACTTTTCAGATTTTTTTTAACGATTAGGCGACTTTTCAGAATTGAATGGACCAATGGAAATATAAACAGAGTTCATATTTTATGTTTTTTTAAATATTTAGGTCTTTAGAATTTAAGATAGGTGACTTTTAAGAATTTTTATTATAATTACTTATAATATCACTGATTGTAACTTTACTTTTTATTAAATTTTTTCATATTTATATTAATGTAGTTTGTATGTTTTCTACATGATACATAATGTTTACATCGAGGGGTTGAAATTTCTGCTTATTTGCAAGTAAAGGAGGTGGATCATTTTTCTAGATATTTAGGGCTACCCCCTCTCTCGACCCACCGCCCCTAAACAGTACCGAAATTCCCAATTTAAGAACCCTAGATTGAGAACTCACACCCTAATTCGAATCGAATTCGTCCTATTCCTGGCCCAAATCTGGTGTAATGATGCCTACGGTGTTAAAACGGATCCTCCTAAGGGGTCGTCGTTTAGATCTTACGCGATTAAACAAATAGAAGATGGGGTGCCTGCGTACCTTCGGCCGAGTGTTAAATCCTTGGTGGCCTTTCGATTGATGGGGTTAGCCCCATCGATTATGTGCTGGAGACTTGGGAAGGGGATGGATCCCAATTTCATGGATCAGGGTGCAAATTGGAGGTTAGGGTGGGTAAAAAAAGGCTACTGTACACAACTATCTTGTGTGAGAGAGATGGGCGTTTCAAAGGGGTCTCCCGACGGGACTTGGAGCGCTGCTACATTCTCGTTCTAGATTTCCCAGAGAGGGACGTATAGGGGTTATCCACACCAGGTTGAATCCTTCTACCTTTCTACTTGATTTTTTAATATATAAGAATAGGATTGTCTCTTTACTGAACCATTCATATATGGCTTCTGTTTGTTTTTTAAAGAACATCCTCCCCTTTCCTTGATAAAGAACCATCTTATGAAAATTTGAACTCAATGGAACAAAGAAAATCTAGCACCACCTAGGTTGAGGAGACAAAAAATGGTGGTGTTTACACTATCTAATCCTTTTGATAACTTGGTTATATAGTATTTGTCTGCTCTTTTTTACTCTCCTTTGGGGAGTCAAGTTTTCTTGCTAGCTTCATCCTCCGACAGGTTTTCGTTCGCCCTTCTCTTTTATCGGATTGTTTGCCCGACTCAGTCGTCGGATTCGTTCGTGGCTCGGCTTGAACTCCTTCTGGTCTTGTTTAGAAAAAAAAATAAAATTTTGAGAAAATCTTTGTGCTTGGGTCGCAAGTTGTGCTTGGCCCCAAGTCAATTTTTTTTATAAATTTATATTTAAATAAATTAAGTCTTGCTAGGCAAGGCAGATTTGTTTCCTTTATTGCAGGTTTGCAGGCTTTGAGGCTTAATTTAAGTACTCTTTCCGAGGAATTGGAGCTGAGTTTGGATTTGGATCGAGTTGTGTTGGGCAAGTCACTTGGTGCTCCGGGGCTTCTGAAGATCCTTCATCTCGGTGGAGGGAACGTCAGATGTCTATTTCGCATGCCCAATAGGGGTCGACATATTGCCTACGGTGCTATTTTTATAGTGCTTTACTCACCCCAATCCCAAACTCTTTTTAGTTCTTATTTTGCGGAATCTTGTACTTTTTATAGCTTTGTCTGCATGCTTTAACTTTCTTAGCCGTTTACGGCTGCCGTTTTCTAACGGCCTCTCGGATTACCAAGTCTGTTTGGTATCCGAATTCTTACCTTATCAAAAAAAAAAAGATATTTGGGGCTATCGATAATTATAGGGAGATCTAAGAAAGTTATCTTTGTTGGCATCCTTGGTCGAATTCGTAAGAAAATTTCCTGTTGGAAAGAAAAGCTCTTATCTCAAGGGGGTCGGGAAGTTATTATAAAATCAGTTTTGCAAGCCATTCCATTATGTATCATGAGTGTGTTCAAAATTCCCGACATTATCATTGATGCTATTCATTCCTTACTTCCCCGTTTTTGGTGGGGATCCTATAATAATCAAAGAAAAATTCACTAGAAGAGTTGGGAGTTGTTGTGCCTTCCAAAAAAACAAAGGATGTATAATGTATTGTACTTGTAGCTTTTTGTTGTTGTTTGTATCTTTGTTGTGTTGTAGCTCGTTGGTTGTTGTACTTGTCGGTTTGTCCGGCTACCGAGTTTTTCTCGGTCTCTCGATCTATCGAGTTTGTTCGGTACTTTGAATTTTTACCTTGATAAAAAAAAACAAAGGATGTATTGGTTCTTCGTAACTTGAAATTTTTTAATGAGGCAATGATTGGAAAACAAGGATGGCGAATCATTCATTTTCCTAATGCTCTTCAACAAAAATATTTTAGAGGTTCAACTTTCATTAATGCTCCTCGTGGTTTCAATCCAAGTTATACTTGGGCTAGCATATGGGGATCCAAAAGTTTGCCCTTGGAGGGTTTATCATGGTGTGTTGAGAATGGTAATGATATTTCTATATGGCATGATAAATAGATCCATGATGGGGTTAATAGTTCTCGATCACAATCCCCATGGTCGATCTAGACCTGGGTCCAAGGCCCGGTTCCCGGAACCGGCCAACAGGAAGCGGCCAAGGCCCGGTTCCGGTCCTGGTTCTGGTTTCTGCCGGTTCCACCCGGTTCCGGTTCCGAACCGGGCATTTAAAAAAATTTAAAAAATAAAAAAAACCGAGTCAAGCCGCGATCGCGGAAAATACCAACCGCGATCGCGGTTCCGTCACCCGCGATCGCGGGCCCAAAAAACAGAAACTCTGTTTTTGGGCCAAAGTCCAAACCGCGATCGCGTTTGCCCATTACGCGGTCGCGTAAGGCGCAACCGCGAACACGGCCTGACCTCTTCAAAACAAAAAAAAAGTTGGATAATTAAAGGGCTTGGACTTAAAATTAAGTTGCCTATGTATCTTCTCGGGGTTATAGAGGAATCAAAGCCCACGTAGTTCTCTTACCTTTCGATATGAAACCCCGCTTTGCTTACCATCTACGTCGATGCATCCGAAGCGCCTTGGGATTGGGAGTCATTGTCTTGCCCGTCCAAGTCGGAAGTTTTGGATACCTCCGCCTTTTGTTGACGAATTTCCGCCCTCTTCCAATCACATACGCATACTTAGGCTTCCAAGACATCGGGCTTTAAACTAGATCATTTTGCGTCAAGGACGTGTCCTCCTTCGCTAAATGTTTGCTTTACCGATACGGTCGAGGCGGGAATAACAAGCACTTGAGCCGCGATCTTGACCAAGGTTGGGAAAGTCTTCTTGTGGGTCTTCCACCAATCTAAAATATCAAATTCTCCTTCACCAAACTCAAAGTGGTTGTTAGATATGTTTCAAACTCCCCATTCGAGCTCGAATGTCTCGGTTTCTTGGTAAGGGTATTCAAAAGATTAGCCCCCCACCTTTTAGTAGCACCGAGGGCACTCGAACTCGAAGAGGAGGATGAATGTGGAGGTAATGGAAAAGAACTAACACTAGATGAATATTCGGTAATCAATTCCTCAATTGATCTTCTAACTTTACTAAGTATATCCCCAACACTAGCAATATCATCATTAACATCCAACTCTAATGCATCATAATAACCATTCAAACATGCTTCTAAACCACTCATCTTAAACCTATGATCAAACACACAAGCAACAAGATAGATATCGGGGATAACTTTATAATAGTTCAACCATTTCACTTTCATAGCATCAATAGCACCACAAAGGTCGGGGAATTTATGCCCCTCACAAAAACCGCCCGCCACATTCAATGCTTCAAAACAAAACAAATGCGCACAAGGTTTATAAACATGACTAAAAGTTAATGTTGCATCATGAAATATTTTCAAAACTTCTAAGATTCTATAACAATAATCCCATACTTGAGAAATAATGGGATTGTCGGGAAAATATATGGACGCAAAAGAAGTCAAAAGATCTTTGTAAGGCATGCATGCATGAAGTAGTCTATAAGTGGAGGTTCAACGGTGGCAAACATCTTTTCGAAATGTTCGGGGTGGAACACCTTTTCGAGTACAAAACGCCGTCCAATCTTGGGCGGTTCGGGGGCTAACTCACATACGACTAACAACATATCTAATAGGAGTAATTAAACCCGACATAACATTTAAACCATCTTTGACACAAAGGTTTAAAATATGGCAAACACATCTTACATGAAAATACTTCGCTCCAAGATTTGGTTGACAATAAGGAACCAATTCTCGGATTGAAGCGGTGTTGTTAGATGCATTGTCAAAGGAGATAGAAAAAACTCGATGAAGTAGTCTATACTCTTCCAAAATAGTACGAATAATGTTACTAATCATTAAAGCGGTATGAGAAAAATCAAATACTCTATAAGCCAAAACACGTTTTTGCACATTAAAATGATCATCAAGAAAATGACATGTTAAATCCATGTATGAATGATTTTGCCAATGATCACTCCAAATATCACTACAAATTGAAACTTTAATATCATTTTGAGCAAAAAACTTCACCAATGCCATCTTACGGGTTTTATATGCTTTCATCACATTTTTTTTGACCGACTTCCTAGTAGTCGCTTTATAAGTGGGTTGTACATGATTAGTCATCCAATTGTTAAATCCTAACTTTTCGGCAAAACTAAATGATAAGTGATCAACACAAATAGACTCGGATAAGGCATACATGCTATCATTATGGTTATAAGTAAATAAATGAGGGTTATGATGAGGATTAAGGGAAGAAGAAGTTGCAAACCCGGATAGTTGGGATTGTCCTTGCATCATGCCTATCTTGTCGGGGTGCTTGTTCTTCACGTGATTGGATAATGTTCCATAGCCCGATCCCGACAACCATATGTAAACATTAGTACAATAGTTACAATGAACTTTAAATTTTTTGGTAGATGCATTATAAACTCCCTTCCGAAAATGTTTTGTAAAAATTTCGGATTTAAGGGATGGAACCTCGCTCGTCTTGGAAGGCTCCTCGAATCCATGATCCACACCCACTCCCTCATTTTCATCGGGAGTGGACGATCCCGGTTGTACCACATTGGGATTGGGATTCGTAAATTCCGACAAGTTAATAGGGGGTACAAATTCTACATTTGCACCACTCTCTTGTGAGCCAAAAATTTGATCAATGTTAAGAAATCCTTCCATTTTCTTAAAATGTAACTAAAGAAGTAAGCAAAAAGAGTAAACTAGTAAAGTATGGTCAACAAATATGTAATTAAGCAATAAGATATAAGGACATGTGTGCTAATTTTTTAAAAGAACAATTAGGAAAGCAATTGCAATTTGTAAAAACTAGTAAAGATTGAGAATTGAGAGAGCTTTGTAAATTTTAGAGATTGAGAGATTGAGAGATTGAGAGATATTGGTAGTGCGTGTGGTAATGAGATCATTTAGTGGATATTTATAGGTAAATTTATCAAAGAGCCGTTGGAAATTTGAACTAACCATTGGAAACTAGCCGTTGGCATTTTACCCAAAATCCCGACCGCGGCCTTCAGGGCCGCGATTGCGGTTTCCCGGCCGCGGTCGCGGTTTTGAATTTGGCTCAAAACCGAGCTTTCTGTTGAAATAACCGCGACCGCGGGTCTCAAGCCGCGGTCGCGGTTTCGGATTTCGTTCAAAAAAAAATAGTCGTTACCCCGGAACCGGCGGTTCGAACCGGGGAAACCGGAACCGCCGGTTTGGCGGTTTCCTGGATGGCCAAACCGGAACCGAAACCGGGGGGGGGGGGGGACCGGACCGGCCGGTTCATAAACCGGAACCGCCGGTTCCGGTTCCCGCCGGTTCACCCAAACCGTGACCCAGGTCTAGGTCGGTCCTGATATCACTCTTTATGTGGCCAATCTAATTCCTCATGACAACAATGAGTGGGATTTGGAATTTCTGTATGGTTGCTTGCCTCATGTGGATGTCAAGGTTGTTTTGCAAATCCCTATATCTAATTATACATCCCTTGATTTGTTGTTTTGAATCTGCACTATTAATGGAGTTTTCACTGTCAAATCAGCCTATTGGTTGGGAGTATTGGACAATACTGATGTAACCTCTTAGGGCCCGTTTGATATTCGTATATAGATATCAAATATGGATATCAATATAACCCATATCCATGTCTGATGTTTGGTATTTTTGGATATGGATATCATTTGGTATCTTTGATATCTGAAAATCACTTTTTTTCAATCCTTTGATATACTAAAATTTTCACCGGTATCACTCATATCTTCCTTCACCACTTTCCCCTTTGCCTCTCTTTTCTTCTTTATGTACACTCATACCCCTCTCCTTCCCAGTTCCCACATATGTCACACCCTGAAGAACTGTGAAGCAATATCTCGTCGGTGACCAAAGATGAGTCGGAGAAAGCAATGATTTCATTTTTGTGTTCTTGTTGGCCGGAATCTCGCCGGTGGCAAATGTTCTATTTTCTGTTCCTCCTCGCCCAGATCTGTTGATCTTCCTTTGTTTTAGTGGTCCATCGTCCTTGTGTTCTTGTTGGTCGAAATTGGCCAACACCACATTGTTGCTACAACCAGTCCAATTCTCTCCCCTTCGCCATTAATATGGAGGTTGCAGGTTTCATTTTTGTCTAATTGTTCACAAAATTTGATTGAGTGTGAATTAAAATTGAGGGTGTTTTATTTCTTGTTTTATTAATGGTGCTTCATTAGTTAACATTATCGTTTTCAATCTATCAATGTAATGAAGGTTAATTTCAAATTTCAATCGGCAAATTAATTATTTTAGCTTCAAGAAGTAATAATAATTGCAAATTAATTATTTGTAAAATTCAATATCCATATCACATTATATTTTACCAAACAATGGGTATGACAAATGACTGATATCTATAGCATACCAAACATCACTATAGATATCCGATATCCATACCGATATCTAGTACTTATAACGATACCTGAATCCTGCTTGCAGTCTGCGAGGGAACAATCAATGATACCTGTACTCGGATAGATTTGAATCGTGCGAACACTTTCCGAAATCAGAATTTCGCCCCTTACAAGCCTCAAGGAATCCACGAAATCTGAAGTGAGATAAGACAAATCTTCTAGTTCTATCCAAGGCTTTTAGAAAGAACTAAACTATAGAATAATGTAATAATAGATTGTGGCTTCGGTTTTGATTTGATCTTAAGAGAGATCTTGTTCAACAACCACGACTTTATTCCCCTTTGCCTTTAAATAGGACGTGAGAAATGATAGGGATTCATTTCTGGCCGTTTAACAAAAGTTACATGGTGGTTACATGGCGGTTACCAACGGTTACCAGCCCTTCCTTCTATCACCAACGTCTCTTATCAAAGAGACACGTGTTTAACTTCAAACCAGTCATAAAGGGAAGTTACTAGACGTTTAAACATCAGTTATCAAGGCGGTTAGCATCCACTAAGCACGTGGCGAAAATTCCGCAAGACTGCTAAACTGTTGTTCCCTACAACACAGTTGTTGTTCCCTACAGTACATCTGTAGTTTCCATTGTTCCTTTAGGAACAGTGTAACTTAACCTTTATATATCCCTCTAGACCTCAAATATACTTACACAAGCGTGTACTCCACACCCCCAAACTTGTGATATAGCTAAGTGAGATCCCATAGCGTCGTATGAACCCCGATCACACTAAAAGGCACTGTTCCCATATAGGGAACAGTCACTTGATGACACTAAAATCACCAACAATCCTCCCCCATTTTAGTGTAATCCTTGATTCATAAAATAAGCAAGCTTTCATCCCAAACACATGCATAAACACAAATATCGAAACGATTGAATTTATGTCTTAGTGTAATTACACATTTCAAACACCCCAGAATCATGGTATCTTAAAGATTGAACCAATCAACCACTTTGGATGCATGAAGATAACACACACATAAGTTACTTTACAATTCTATAGTCTAACTTGACTCCATTTAGGGTCTTGATTCCTTATCCAGTCATGAGCGTTTTGAAGCCAACCCAAACTTCATAGAGCGACCAAACCCCACGCCCATATAGGTAGAACCTTTAGTCGTGCACCTACAATTGCACTTTTTCAAGGGAACTATTAAGAAGACTATGCCTTCAACCTCCAACTTGTAGGAACAGAGCACACATTTGGGGATTGTTCCTTTGTGCTCACAATTTCTAGGTGCGGGCTTTCCACATTGAATTCTGTCCCTAAAGTTCATTAGGTAGGAATTGGGTATCCCACCACTAAAAAGCTTATACGGGTCTTAATCCCATCCCCTTAGCAGACTTGGAGACCAAGTCTCTAGCCAACCCCTTCGTCAAGTGGCCAAGTTTTGTTGTGACCTAACAAAATCCACCGAAATCACCCCATGCGTAATGAGCTCTCTTACCGCACTATGCCTCACGCCCAAGTGACGTGATTTCCCATTGTATACATGGTTATATGCCTTAGCCAAAGTTGCAGCGCTGTCACAATGGATCGATATGGGTGAAATTGGTTTTTCCCACAAGGGAACATCATAAACCAAGTTCCTCAACCATTCGACCTCTTTTCCAGCCGCAACCAAAGCAATAAACTCCGATTCCATGGTAGAACTTGAAATGCAAGTTTGTTTCTTGGATGCCCAAGATATAGCTCCTCCACCAAGAAGGAACACCCATCCACTAGTAGAAGAATGATCATCTTCATTCGTGATCCAACTTGCATCCGAATACCCCTCTAATACCGAGGGTGATCCAACATATGTAAGACCAAGATCTATTGTTCCCTTCAAGTACTGAAGTACTCGTTGAACTGCTTGCCAATGATATGCACTAGGATTACTAGTGTAACAGCTAAGTTTTCCTACTGCAAAAGCAATATCTGGTCTTGTACTTGTCATAGCATACATTAAGCACCCAATTATCCTTGAATACTCAAGTTGCAACACTGTTGTTCCCTCGTTAGGGAACAGTTTGACACTTGGATCATATGGAGTTTTCAAAGGAGCATAATTGCCACAATTAAACTTATTCAACACTTTCTCAATGTAATGAGATTGTGATAATGACAATCCTCCTTCAACCCGTTTTATCTTAATCCCTAAGATAACATCGGCCTCCTCCATGTCCTTCATGGAGAATTGTGATGTCAAAAACTCCTTAACAAGATCAACTTGTTCTTGATCAGTTCCAAAGATCAACATGTCATCCACATATAAACAAATTATGACCCCATTCATGAAATCATCAAATTTGCTATATACACACTTGTCCGCTTGGTTCAATTTAAATCCATGGGACAACACAACCTCATCAAACTTTCGATGTCATTGCTTTGGTGCTTGCTTTAGCCCGTACAAGGATTTGATCAATTTGCACACCTTATGCTCTTGTCCTTGCATAATAAATCCTTCAGGTTGTTTCATATAAACTTCCTCTTCAAGATCCCCATTAAGGAACGCAGTTTTTACGTCCATTTGGTGGATAACCAGGTTGTGTATCGCCGCCAAGGCAATCAATAACCTAATAGTGGTGATACGAGCAACTGGTGCATATGTATCAAAGTAGTCGGTTCCATACCTTTGTCTAAAGCCTTGGACAACCAATCGGGCCTTAAACTTGTCAATAGTACCATCCACTTTCATCTTCCTTTTGAAGATCCATTTACTTCCCAATGGTTTACATCCAGGAGGAAGATTAGCCAGAACCCATGTATTGTTCCCCATGATGGAATCCATCTCATCATTAATGGCCTCCTTCCAAAAGGATACATCTTGAGACTTCATTGCCTCATCAAAAGTTCTTGGTTCATCCTCAATATTATAACAATACAAATATTGGGATCCAATCTCATCCCTAGTTCCCTCTACCAAGTAAACTTGGAAATCAGGACCAAAGGACGTTTTCTTCCTTACTCTTTTACTCTTTCGAATCTCTGGTTCACTGTTCTCTAGAGAGACGTCACAGTCGCTGTTCCCACTAGAATAGTGAATCGTGTTATTGTCTCTACTTGAACTGGGAATAAGATCTTTTGGTATAGGTGTCAATGAAAATCTGTTTTCATCAAATATGGCATCTCTTGACTCTATAACGGAGTGAACCGAAATAGATTTGTTTGGTTCAATCACATAGAACCTATATGCCTTGGAATGCTCAACATATCCAATAAAAATGCACTCTACACCTCTTTCACCCAAGGTTTTCCTCTTGGGATCGGGTAGTCTTACAACAGCCCTACAACCCCAAACTCGAAGGTAATTCAAGTTGGGTTTCCTTTTGAACCAAAGCTCATATGGAGTAGTCTTGTTCCTCTTGTTTGGAACTCTATTCAATAGGTAACAAGCTGTTAACATGGCTTCTCCCCAAAATCCATCATTTAATCCCGAGTAGGAAAGCATGGAATTGACCATTTCTTTAAGAACTCGATTCTTTCTCTCCGACACACCATTTTGTTGTGGTGTATAGGGAGCTGTAGTTTCGTGAATGATACCTACGGATTGGAAGTATTCTGTGTCAAAATATTCACCACCTCTATCGGTGCGCAACCTTTTGATCACTGTTCCCAACTGTAGTTCTACTTCAGTTTTATAAAGCTTAAATTTTTCTAGGGCCTCATTCTTAGCATGAAACAAAAATACATAGCAATAACGAGAATAATCATCAATGTACGTGACCACATATTTCTTATTTCCCAAAGAAGGGAAAGCATGAAAATCACACAAATCACTATGTATTAAATCCAGCACGGCACTGTTCCTTTGAACACTAGGAAGGGCTGAGCGTCTTTTGGGAACAACCAGCGAACTCCCTTGTCCAGTCTTGAATTCTGCTTGCAGTCTGCGAGGGAACAATCAATGATACCTGTACTGGGATAGATTTGAATCGTGTGAACACTTTCTGAAATCAGAATTTCGCCCCTTACAAGCCTTAGGGAATCCACGAAATCTGAAGTGAGATAAGACAAATCTTCTAGTTCTATCCAAGACTTTTAGAAAGAACTAAACTATAGAATAATGTAATAATAATACCTGATATATGATATCTTTGATATCAATACCAAACGAGCCCTTATTTGCCTCTTACCTCACAATCTTGGAATTTTATTTGGAAGCTGTGCCACCTAAAATCAAGATTTTAGATTTTTGCACGGAGAATGCTCTCTTCTTCCTTCCTCAAGTGTCAAAAAGAACTTGATGGATCGACATATAATTTGCCCCATTTGTAATCACCCAATCAATTTGCCATGTAATCTTGCTCAAGAGGATATATGTCGTGCCATTTTCCTTTGCCCAAGCATTTTCACAAAGCTACTACTTTTATTTTTTTTTAAATATCCAATTGTAAATTTTTATTTAATTCCCTTAAAAAAAGCCTTTATACGTTAGTTGTATTTTTTTTTGGTAAAAGAGCGGGGGTCAACCCCTGGGATAAAAAAAGAAAGATGGGTTACACAACAACAAGGCGGGGGTAATTACCCCCCGCAGATCGTCCGAAAGTAAAACATACAAACTATCAGGCGGTTCATCATGAATTACAAGACCCAAAGGAAGAGAGAAAGCAAGGGAAGTGAGGGAATCCGCCACGGCGTTTGCTTCCTGTTAGTTGTATTTTAATATTGGTAGAAAATCAATGCTAAAAGATGGGCATTTATTTGACCACCATTGATAACTTTGCTAGTTATTAAGATATTAAAATGGGTAAAAAAATCATATTTTTTTCCCAATTATTCACTATTTTTTTAAAAAAATTCTGGGAGACATCCGCGTTCTGTGCATCATTTCGGCCTTGTATCTTGATAGATGAAAAGGAAAGAGAAAGGAGTCTAGGCCTCCAAATATACACATGTCACATTTTACAATTCATTGGAGAACAAATGTGATAATATGGCCTAATGAGTATTATTAACTTGCAAAAACAAAAATAAGTATACCTAAGTCCAGCTACCACCAGGAGCTGCAAATTCAGTAAATACAGAGAATTGATTAACACAAGAAAGATAATCTAAAGCGTAAGCTGATTTATTTATTTGCATCATTGTATCTAAAGCACGATTATTGTGCATTAATGTGGGTTGATTAATCAAACTAGGTTGAGGTCTATATATAGGATAACTAAGATCTTTGCGAATGGTTTTCTGTAAGAACACCTACTTGCATTTGAGAACTGATATGCATTGCTGGTGTCACCTAATTAAGTAAAGTAAGTAATTCAAACAGAAAATTCAACTTTAAGAAGCTGATTTTGGTGAAAATAAGAGTATGCGATCCCATAGCCTCCTTCCCTAATCAGTAATCACATGCATTCTCATCTGCCAATGAATTAATTGGTGGCCGACTCTGGCTCCCGGACCTCAAGCTCTCACCGTTGTCGAAGAACACAACCTAGTGCTCCAGCTTCTCCATGTCCATCTGAATCTCTGGTAGGTTGACCGGACGGATATGCATGGTGGTGGTTGGTTATTGCAGTTGTCGCAGATGGCCCACGAGAGATAGATCTAAAGCGGAATTGTTGGAACGATGTTGGGAACTCTGGTTCTAAACATCGGAACAACGATACAGTTCTCCGAGTTTTGATAATGACAAACGCTAAAAGGGAACTAATGTGCTTCGATCAAGTATTTCTAAGGAACACAGGTTGAGCAAAGAACTTCCACGAATGACCAAAGATCACAAGAGCACACAATGAAGAGTTCCCATCAAGGGAACTCTGAAGAGAAAAGTTCTCATGAAATGAGAACTCCCAGGAATGACCAGAGAACAAAGGCTTACACGATGAAGAGTTTCTCTCAAAGGAACTCAGAAGAGGACAGTTCCCACGACATGGGAACTCACATGTGAGGACAAGGACCGATGAGCGCATATCACGGGATCCTGTCTTGGACAGGATGAAGGCACAGTCTGAGGAGCAGACTGTCAGGATTGATCCAACGGTCCGATCAATTCAAGAAGTTGACCTAGTTCAAATTGAAGTCACATGTGAAGAAAGTACAACTTGGGCATCAAGCAAAGAGCATTTCGGACACAAATGAAAGATGCGATTGAAGCCCAAGTTCACTCGAGTATAAAGCCAAATGAATAGTGCTCGGATTGAGCACTTCTCTCAGAACTTACAAATACCCACAACAGAGAAAGAGAAAGAAGAAGAAAAGTCACCGGCGGCGAGTGTCAGATCTCGATGACGGTGAAGGTGAAGTTCCCAAGAGCAAGGGAACTGAATTGTAAGGTGTAAGGTTTGACTCTCTTGTTTTAATTGAGTAGTTCGCTTAGGAACTCAGTAGAGAAGGTTCATTAGTGTTGCTAGAGTTAGGTAGAACTCTTAGGAACAGAGAAGTTTGAACCTGGCTGATTGTAACTAAGGAACAAGCAATAAAATAAGAAAGTCATTCAAAATCCTCCAAGCGGAGGTAGAGGTTTACCCACACAACTAGTTGGTTGTCGTGGGGTTCCTCTATAAGGAACTGTGTTCTTTCAGCGTTTTAATTACTTGCGATATTATTCGTTCCGCTGCCTTGGGAACAGCTTAACAGCCAGTTCCCAAGCTTTTGCTAACTCGTTCACGATCCAACAATTGGTATCAGAGCATGCTGCTCTAGATTTGTGTTAGCATCGCAGGTTTCAAACATGGCTCACGAACTCACCCAAGTCGGTCACAACAATAGCAAGCCACCAAGGCTCATCACTGGTAGATTCGAAGTCTGGCAACGCGACATGAAAAACTGGATGTGCAGCCAGGACTACCAAGCTTGGTGCGTTCTAGAGAAAGGGAACTTCAAAATTGATCCAGCGATTGAGAATGACCTTTCAAAATGGGGACCTAATGAGTACAAGTGCATGGAGGCCAACTTCAAAGCCATCTAGTACCTCAAGAATGCCATGTCGGTGCAAGACTGCGACAGAGTGGCAAACCTAGACACGGCAAAGGAAGTGTGGGAAGCCATTCAACAAATGCACATTGGGAACTCAGACCTCCGAGAAGATCTTCAGATGAACGCAAGAAGGGAGTTCTTCACCTTCCAGATGGAGATAGGAGAATCCGTTGATAGCTACCAATCCCGTTTTGAGGGACTTTGCACCAAGATGACTGGCCTTGGGATCACTAAAGATGAAGTCACCGACAAAATGAAGGTTCAACAACTCTTCAATGGGTTGATTGGAGAATGGACAAATGAAAGAACGATGTTCAAAGAGAATCCCGAAAACAGTGCTCTTATGCTCCACCAGGTTTTTGGAAAACTGGTGGGATATGAGAAGAGAAAGATAGATGGCAGGGAGCAAAGGCGAGCACATCAGGGGATAGCTCTCAAACTTGAAAAGGTGATCAAGGCAGTACAAGAGCAACATGAAGAATCTGAAGAAGATGAGGATGAAGAGCTAGTCATTGTAACAAAAGCTCTTCGATCTTTCTACAAAGGGAAGTTCAAGAAGAATTATGGGAACTCAGGAAAAGGACAGAGTTCCCAAAGAAAATATGCTGAAAAGGACCTCTCGGATGTAATGTGCTACAAGTGTTACAAGAAGGGACACTTTGCCAAGGAGTGCCCTCAGGAAACGGACAACCGAGGAAAAGGGAAAAAGGCCTACATAGCCACATGGAGTGACGATGAAGACGAGGAGCCTGAATCATGGGCTCAACCTGACATGTGCGCCATGGCCTTATGAGAAACCACTGGGGAACAACCCAGTGAGGTAACCCCCGAATCCGTTCTTGCTTCTTTGTCAAATTATGAAAAACCTGAACTGCTTAAAATTCTCACAAGTCTTGTCAAAGATAACAGTAAATTGCAAAGGAAGCTAGAAAAGTCAGAACAAACTAATGCTGAGTTAGTTGGTCTTGAGCCATGTCCCACCTGTGTGCCTCTATTGGACAAGGTTCAATCTTATGTGTCCCACATTGTAGAGTTAGAGGATGAAATTAGGACCCTAGAAAGTGACAAGAATATCTTTCTGCAAAAACTAAGTGAAAAGGTTGAAAGCCCTAAAGCTTCTTGTTCCTAGACCAAATTTGTGCCAGCCAAACACGGCATAGGGTATGAGTCAGAGAGCCCTAATAAAGGGAAGTCCCCCTTGAGTGAACAAGAGATTAATAAATGTAGGGCCTTAGAACTTCAATGCGAGAAAAGGAAAAATGCTCACTTAGAAGAAAAAATACGTGTTCTGGAAAGTGGAGTGAATGGAGAAGTAGAATACTACACTGGGAACACTGGACACAAGCTATATGTCCAGATAGCCAAAGGGAACGGGTCTAGAGTGGTTAACAAAGAAACTATGGATAGGAACAGGATACAGAGACCACATCCTAAGTACTACCTAGGAGAATACTACAAGACCTGCTGGAACTGTGGTGCTTATGGGCACTACAAGGAAAGCTGTCCCAAAGCTAGGGCCCAAACTCAAAAGAACAACGAATACTGGAAAAGGCAAAATCACAGATCCAACCCTGCTAGAGTTCCCACCCGTAGAAACACACATAGGAACTCTATCCTTAACTCTAGGGATCCTTGTGACGTTAATATTGTTGATTACATGTTGTTCGAGAATATCTTTCCTTATAAGGAACCAGACAAGAGTCATCTTGCCTAGGTCATCAAAAACTAACTTTTCTTGTAGGTGGCAGTGAGGGGGAACACCACATGGGTCATCGACAGTGGATGTTCAAATCATATGACCGGAAATAAAGAAAACCTCACCTCACTCCACACGAAGGCCGAAGGAGGTCATGTGTCCTTCGGAAACAAAAACAAAGGGGAGATTATAGGAACAGGGGAAGTGCTACTCAACAAATCAATCAAGATCAACAACGTTAACCTGGTGAAAGATCTAGGTTTCAATCTCTTAAGTGTGTCTCAAATATGTGATCAAGGGAACAACATTGTCACCTTTGATTCAAAAGAGTGTTTGGTGATCAACAAGAAGACCAACGAAATTATCCTAAAGGGAAGAAGGTCCAACAACATTTATGTAGTGGATACAGAATTTGAGCCACCAAAGAAACTGTGCCTGGCAAGTTCCCTTGATGAAACGGAACTTTGGCACCGAAGGTTAGGACACGCAGGTATGAACCAAATCTTGAAGCTCTATCTACAAGATCTCGTCGTCGGTCTCCCACGAATCAACCTTGAAGGAGTCAAGATGTGTGAAGCCTGTGTCCGAGGAAAGCAAACAAGGACCTCCTTCAAGCCCAAAAGGATGGTGAGCACGACCAGGCCCTTAGAGCTAATTCATATGGATCTTTGCGGTCCCATGCACACCGAAAGCTATGGAGGAAAGAGGTACATGTATGTTTTAATCGATGATTTTTCACATGGGTGCTATTCTTGAGATCAAAATCAGATACCTTCAAGGAATTCGAAGTCCTAATCACAAGAATGGAGGTCAGCATGGGACTCAAACTCAAGGCTCTCAGATCTGATCATGGAACAGAGTTTGAAAACTCACAGTTCCTAAGATACTGTGACAAACATGGGATCTCTCATAACTTCTCGGCCCCTCGCACTCCTCAGCAAAACGGAGTTGTCGAAAGGAAGAACAGGACCTTGGAAGACATGGCTAGAACTATGTTGTTTGAAAGTGGAGTTCCAGAGTACTTTTGGGCTGAAGCTATCTCCACAGCTACTTACATCTTGAATCGAGCCATGATCAGACCCTTGATCAAGAAGACATCCTATGAGCTCATCAAAGGGAGAAAGCCAAATATCTCTCATCTAAGGACCTTCGGATGCAAATGCTTCGTCCACAACAATGGGAAAGACAACCTTGGCAAATTTGATCCCAGGAGCGATGAAGGGATATTCCTGGGATACTCTTCCCATAGCAAGGCGTACAGGGTCTATAACAAGAGGACCAAGAAGATAGAGGAAAGCATCCACGTCATCTTCGACGAGAAATCTGTAAAGATGGGAACAGAGGTTCAAGGAAAGGGAACTCTGTTCAAGCTGGTCAGACAAGAAGAAGACGGCGACGAGGATGAACCAAGAAAGAAAGATGAAGACTATCCAAGTGGGAACAATGCCCCACAATCAGGGAACAACGAAGGAGATCAAAACTCCACAGATCAAATCTCCTTTGAAGTTCCCTCTTCAACAGAAGAACCACAAGATGCCTCCAATTCTCTTGTTCCCCAAAATGAAAATGCACCAGAATCTAGTGTTCAGGGGGAACAACGAGGGAACTTCGAAGAAAATCCTGACGAAAGTCCCAACGAAGAAGCTGAACATAACTGTTCTCCTGAGGAAGAGGAGACTCAAGACACAGATGGAGAAGAGTCAAGGGAACAGGTTGACGTCTCACACATTCTAACAAGAAACTACCACCAAAAGAGAGATCACCCCATCGACAACATCATCACTCCATATGAAAAAGGTGTTCTAACTCGCTCTTCTCTCAATAATTTTTGTGCTTTTAATGCCTTTGTTTCAACGGTGGAACCAAAAAGAATCAAAGAAGCTCTAAAGGACCCAGATTGGATCCAAGCTATGCAAGAAGAACTACACCAATTTGAGAGGAACAAGGTGTGGAAACTAGTTCCTAGGCCCAAAAACAAGAACATCATAGGAACTCGATGGGTCTTTCGGAACAAGCTAGATGATACTGGGGTCGTAGCTAGGAACAAGGCTCGTCTGGTTGCTCAAGGCTATAGACAAGAAGAAGGAATCGACTATGACGAGACCTTCGCACCAGTTGCAAGGATCGAGGCCATCCGCCTTCTCATAGCCTATGCAGCCCACAAAGGATTCAAGCTATACCAGATGGATGTGAAGACGACATTTCTAAATGGGCATCTCAAAGAAGAAGTATACGTAGCTCAACCCCCAGGATTCGAAGATGAGAAGCTACCCAACCACGTCTACTTCCTGGAGAGGGCCCTCTACGGACTCAAACAAGCTCCTCGAGCATGGTATGACAGGTTTGCTCAGTTCCTTCTGTCTCATGGATACCTTTGAGGTTCCATAGACAAAACTCTTTTCCTTAAGAAAGAGTCTAAGAATATCTTGATTGTTCAAGTTTATGTTGATGACATTGTTTTTGGAGCAACTAACGAAATCCTTGTAGAGAAGTTTAAGGACCTCATGAGCAGTGAGTTTGAGATGAGTCTCATAGGGGAACTCACGTTCTTCCTAGGACTCCAAATATCTCAGACAAAAGAGGGAACAAGGATTCATCAACAAAAATACATCAGAGAAATGCTAGTCAAGTATGAGATGGACCACTCAAGGCCCATCGACACTCCCATCTCACCAAACTCCAGGCTAAATGCCGATGAAACAGGGGTAAGTATCGATCAAAGGAACTTCAGAGGTATGATTGGCTCTCTCCTATACTTAACTGCTAGTAGGCCTGACATCATGTTCTCAGTGTGCTTATGTGCACGTTTTCAAGCTAACCCCAAAGAATCACACCTGAAAGAGGTGAAGAGGATTTTCAGGTACCTCAAAGGGAACGACAACTTGTGCCTCTAGTATCCAAGGAACAGTTCCCTTGAGCTCATTGCTTATACAGATGCAGATTTTGCTGGGCACCTAGTTGATCGAAAGAGCACATCAGGAATGGCCCAGTTCCTTGGGTCATGCCTAGTCTCATGGGGATCCAAGAAGCAAAATTCAGTGGCACTCTCCACAGCTGAAGCAGAATACGTGGCTGCCGCATCATGCTGTTCCCAAGTACTATGGCTCAAGTCCCAACTTCAGGATTACGGTATGTCATTTGGCCCAGTTCCTATACTCTGTGATAATACTAGTGCCATTAACATTTCCAAAAATCCTGTGCATCATTCTAGGACTAAGCACATAGACATTAGGCATCATTTTCTACGTGACAATGTTGAAACTGGGAACATTTCCATACAACACTGTAGAACGGAAGAGCAAATTGCGGACATTCTCACCAAAGCTTTAGACAGACGTCCCTACCAGCATTTTCGAATGCTTCTGGGGATGATAACTCTAAACTAAACAAGTCCCTGTTTGTCTCTCCCTCAATGCTTGACTAGTCTAACTGGAAATGCATGCTAGGGAACTGTAGGGCTCATTGCTTTCATTTTGCCATATTACTAGTCTAGAGCTTGATTTGTATGAAGGAACACTATTTCTTTTGTCCCAAAATGATCAACCAGAGTTCCCTCTAACCCTCTTTACACGCCACTATGACGGTTGATCATAAAACCTACCCTCAGCTAAGGACCAAACAAACGTTTCTCATGAGCCAAACTCTTTATCCCAAAATCGAGTTGCAATTGTCTGGTTCTCTTTTGAGTTCCTCAGCCTCACAAAGAAAATTGAGTGTGAGTTCCCTTAACCTCTCCACTCAATATGACCTTTCCAAAGATCATGGGAACTGATAGGCAAAAGCAAGGGAACACTAGATCTAAAAAGATGACACTTCACTAGGGAAACGGAAAATTGTGTCAGACTCTGAAGCGTTTGGGCCAAGTATTCAAAAATCAAAAGGACTTCCCAGGAAAGAAAACGACGTGTGTCAGAGGCGTGCTAAGGAAGTTGAAACGCCCCTCTGATTTCATTGGCCAACGGTTATCGAGAATACCAACTTCCCTTTCTACCCTCGTCTCTCTCTCACATAAAACCCTACTTTACCACTTTTGGGTTCCTTCCTCCTCATCCTTCCCTGTCATTCTCCTCCTCTGCAACTTTGCCTCCTCCCTCTTTCGAGAAAACTTCCAAAAACTCTCTCTTTCCCAAACCTTTCTCAAATGGCTCCAGCCCATTCTTATGCCGAGATGAAGGCATGGATTCAAAACAACCCTAAAGCCCTTTTCCTCACCATGATGGCGGACGTCGAGAAGGAGCAAAATAAAGCTCTTCGCGATGTTCTCATCGAGGGACTTTACAATTATGTAAGTCCCTTTCTTCCTCCTCCCTCGGCGGCGCAACCTCCAGCACCGCCGACCTCACTCTTCCACCTCCCTCTTCCTCCGAAATTCGCATCGTCGACACTTTCGGATCCGAACCCCCTTCCAAATACGAAAAACCCAAACAATCCAAACACAAACACTCTTCCAAAGACCCCTCCAAATCCAAACACCACTCCTCAAAATCCAAACACAAATCCTCCAAACGCAAACACTCACAAATCTCCACTTCTTCATCCCCATCTTTTCCCATTCCAAAGAAAAAATCCCTCCTCAACATGGAGGAGGTCCTTAATCTGTCCAAACCCGACGCCTATGCCGTCGTTCACCCATCCGAGGTCGAGAAGCTCTTTCTCCCTCGTCTCCAATCAATCTCTGAGACCTCAGGTCCAGGGACTCCACGATAATCTCTTCCTCCCCTGTTCCCATGGTTGAGGGAACTACTAACCCTCCTCCATCCTCTTCCTCCCCCAGAGTTCCCCCACCCACCTCACCCATTCCCACATCCCCCATCACTTCAAAATCTGCCTCTGGGACCTCAAGTCCCAAGGCTCGCACTCCTACTCCTCCTCCTTCCACTCCCAAGGTCCCAACTCCACAAAATTCTCCTCTACCTCCCTCTTCTCCCACCACACTAAAACTCCCTTCCCCACCTTCTTCGGCCCAGAAAACCATAGACCTCGACTCCGACGAGGATAATCTCCCCATCGGATTCCTTGCTCGCCAGAAGGCCAATGCACCCATCGTGATGAGAACTGCTGAAGAGGAAGCCCAACTAAAGGCCCTCGAGGAAGAATTCGAAGGCGCACTCAAAGGGCCTTCCGAAAACCAAGGGGGCAAAGCCCAAGAAGAAGGGAACCCAACACCAACTGACGGTGCTGAGACAAGCAGTCGTCGTCAGGAAGACGACGAAGAGGAAACAGGGCTGACCTCCTCCAATGATGAAGGTACCTCTAGTGATGACGCTGAAGAGGAAGAAGAGGCCCCCACTTACAAAGAGCTTGCCAGCATCCCTGCTCCTGAACAACAAATGGTAGTGTCGGCACAAGTCCCAGGGGAAAGGACCCGCCCACTGCTGATCGAAGCGGCTGACCCCCCTCAGCAAAAAGGAAAGACTACGGTCTCTAGGGGGAACTCCAAGAAGAAAGGGAAAGGAACTGTGCCCAAGAAAGTCCATATCTCTGAGAATCGCAAGCTCCTTCCCCCGCTCATCCTCTCTGAAAGACAGCTCACCAATGAAGGGCTAGGGCAACTATGGGACCTGATCAAGGCCCAAGGATGGGAACACATGTGTAGTGAGGCCGTGAGTGTCGATCCCTCTCAGGTGCGCCAATTCTACAACAACTTTGTGGTCCAAGACAACGGCACCAAGGGAACTCTCTCCCTCGAATGCGACGACTTCATCTTCACAACCTCCACAATCCGCCTTCAACTACAGGTCCCTGTCCAGGGCCTCCAGGAACTGCCCACCAAGAGCTGGGGCGACTTCAATAGCGAGGTGATCTATAACACGATCTACGAGGGCCGTGTTCCCACCACTGGCACCTCTACTCATCACCTATCCCTCATAGCCAAGTTGGCTCATCAATTCATCATCAACATGGTGATCCCTCGCCAGGAGAAGCGCCTTGTCATCAACATCCCTGATGCCATCATCCTCTACCACTTCCTCCTTAAAAAGCCCATAAATCTTCCTCGCATAATTCTGGGGCACATGGAGAAGTGTATGGCTTCCAAATCCCACTCCCTCCCTTATGCTGGCCTCATTAAGAAACTCTTGCTCAGAGAGGGCCTCTACGACACCTCCAAGGAAGAGGTCACCATAGGTAGGGAACTGGACATCTTTGTGGTCCACAAAATGCGGCACTCTGAGCCAGTGGAGGAACAAGAAAGGCTGCCATCTGGTGAAGGCACTCAGGATGGGAACACTCAAGTGTTGGTGCACATTGCCAACACTCTCGACAAGATAGCTAGGGAACAAGAAAAGATGGCAAGGGACCAAGAACAAATTGCTAAAGGCCAGGAAAAGCTTGTAAAAGTCTTGACACGACTTTGTGATGCCTTGTTCCCACCAAGCCCATGATCTTTTCCTTCTTTTTCCTAGCCTCAATATTCCCACAAATAGTCTCTTGTGTTCCTATGTACATTTTTATTGCTTAAGTAATGAATGGTTTTTAGTATGATTGCGTGTTCTTTTCCTTCCTTATCTATGCGTTTACTTGTTTTCGATGATGTCAAAAGGGGGAAAGACAAAAAATGCGAGATGAGTTAAGTTGAAAAGATATCACAGAATACGAAGGGGGAACAATTGCATAAAAAGCTAAGTACGAACTCAGTGATTCACAAGAAGTGGCTCCCTAGGAATACGCGTAGGAACTCATTTGCATATCATGCTTTGAAATACTTGCTGATTTCTGTGATAGGTTTGTCATCATCAAAAAGGGGGAAATTGTTGGAACGATGTTGGGACCTCTGGTTCTAAACATCGGAACAACGATACAGTTCTCCGAGTTTTGATAATGACAAACGCTATAAGGGAACTAATGTGCTTCGATCAAGTATTTCTAAGGAACACAGGTTGAGCAAAGAACTTCCACGAATGACCAAAGATCACAGGAGCACACAATGAAGAGTTCCCATCAAGGGAACTCTGAAGAGAAAAGTTCCCATGAAATGAGAACTCCCAGGAATGACCAGAGAACAAAGGCTTACACGATGAAGAGTTTCTCTCAAAGGAACTCAGAAGAGGACAGTTCCCACGACATGGGAACTCACATGTGAGGACAAGGACCGATGAGCGCATATCACGGGATCCTGTCTTGGACAGGATGAAGGCACAGTCTGAGGAGCAGACTGTCAGGATTGATCCAACGGTCCGATCAATTCAAGAAGTTGATACCTAGTTCAAATTGAAGTCACATGTGAAGAAAGTACAACTTGGGCATCAAGCAAAGGGCATTTCGGACACAAATGAAAGATGCGATTGAAGCCCAAGTTCAATCGAGTATAAAGCCAAATGAATAGTGCTCGGATTGAGCACTTCTCCCAGAACTCACAAATACCCACAACAGAGAAAGAGAAAGAAGAAGAGAAGTCCCCGACGACGAGTGTCAGATCTCGACGACGGTGAAGGTGAAGTTCCCAAGAGCAAGGGAACTGAATTGTAAGGTGTAAGGTTTGACTCTCTTGTTTTAATTGAGTAGTTCGCTTAGGAACTCAGTTGAGAAGGTTCATTAGTGTTGCTAGAGTTAGGTAGAACTCTTAGGAACAGAGAAGTTTGAACCTGACTGATTGTAACTAAGGAACAAGCAATAAAATAAGAAAGTCATTCAAAATCCTCCAAGCGGAGGTAGAGGTTTACCCACACAACTAGTTGGTTGTCGTGGGGTTCCTCTATAAAGAACTGTGTTCTTTCAACGTTTTAATTACTTGTGATATTATTCCTTCCGCTGCCTTGGAAACAACTTAACAGCCAGTTCCCAAGTTCTTGCTAACTCGTTCACGATCCAACAGGAATGAACCACAGAAAGAGAGTAGGAGTGTTTGATGGTGAAGGGAGGATCTTTTTAACAATTTGGGTACGTAGTTACATGACAATATTCCTCCACCATACTACATTTCAACACGAGTCATGTAATATTGTGGTTAGTGAATGTAGTTGGCTATCTTTAACTTATAACTCCGTATTTGGCATATATATTTTGTTATTTTCTTAGTATTCAGTGTTAACTAGTGGTCTTACAAATAACTAGTTTATGCATTGGGTTGTTTCATAGATACAAATGTGTGAAAAAATGGGATTTGCTCGATTTCAGGTTGAATATTGTTTTACAAATTCGGATAAGGGTGGCTGGGGTGGGATAATTTACTCTCTTCGATCTATGGCAGATTCTTCATTTATTGATATCCCGTTTATAATATTAGTAAGTTTGTCGATGTTGCTGGTTATTGCGTGTCACTGCATTTGTTCATTTAGCAATAATGCAAAAAAATCTTTTAAGAGATTTTGCATTAACTTGGATTGTCAACAAGATTGTGACTCCTTTTCTAGTTTTATCTCTTCCAAATTACTGAAAATTTGAGAAGTTGTGTCGGTTTGTTTACTTTTCTTTGAGTTCTCGTTTGTCCTATTAATTCATGCTATTGCTAGTGCATTCACTTTGGTGGGCCAATCAGCCCAAACTTGCATAATTTGACTTTATTTTTTCATTCTTGGCTGGCTGGCTGGCAAAATAAATGTTGTTGACAACTTGACATATTGACTAAATTTCACTCTATTTCATGTCTATCAATCTTTTTGGCCTTCAAATCCCATCCCTGTTCGATAGTTGACCACTTGTGAGCTTTTTACATCTCCTTCTCCTTTTTGTTAAATTCGATCTTCAGCCTTTTTTTTTTTTATATAGGATTAATACTTGCTCCTGATTAAAGAATAATCAAAGACCTCTCAAATCGTGCCTAGCTACGGCCTACTCCACAAAGAAGGATCAAATCCTCTCTGGATCAATCCAATCCATTCTTCGCTGGCTTGAATCACAAAAAGAACGGTTCAACCCAAAACGGACCCATTTTGTTCTCTTGATCAATTTCCATTGCTGATTGTTGCAGATTCTTCCTCAACTAATTTCAAGAATCTTTGAATACTCTTTAACACCTCTTGTTTCCCACCTCTCTTCTAAATATCTATTTATTCCCCACCTCTCACCCTCACTGGCCCACCTTTGATTAATTTATTTTCAATTTCAAATCTCAGATTTTTGTTTTTTTAATTTTATATAAAGGCCAGGTCTTCTTGTAGCTAGCTAGCTCCAAGAAGAAGCCAGCAACAATGGCAATCATGACCAACGCCTTTGTGGAAGGCTCTTTGCCTGAAGAGCTCATGCAACTCCTTGTGAACTTGGCTCAGATGTGGGACGACGTGGCCGAGCCAAGCAACATAGAAGTCAAGCACATGACCGGGGCCATGACCAACGAGGTTTTCCAGATCATGTGGCCAAGTGCTGAGAAAGTCGTCGACCGCCATAGAAAAGTCCTCCTGAGGATCTATGGAGATGGTGTGGATGTTTTCTTCAACCGCGATGAAGAAATCAGGACATTTGAATGCATATCGAGGAATGGACAAGGGCCAAGGCTTCTTGGAAGGTTCTCTGATGGCCGTGTTGAGGAGTTCATCCATGCTAGAGTATGTAAAAAATAAACATTCATTATTGAGATTGTTTGTATGTATAAAAATATTTAGTGGTTATGTTTGATTGATGAATCTTTGGTCTTTTTTTAGACTTTGTCAGCTTATGATCTTAGAGACCCGGAAATTTCAGGGCGAATTGCGGCTAAGATGCGTGAGTTTCATAGTCTTGATATGCCCGGAACAAAGGAAGCAATTCTATGGAGCAGAACCAGGTATTGTGATGTATATCTATATCAGAAAAGGAAAGCTACATAATTAGTAAATTCATTTTTGTAATTTTTACAAATTAAGTAAAGTGGCATAGTATATGAATGTTTCAAAAGATTTGATTTTGATTGGATGATTTTTTGTTCTGAGTAGGAATTGGTTGAAGAAGGCAAAAAACTTGTGCTCCTTGAAGGATGAGAAGGAATTCGGGCTGAATCGTATGGAAGACGAGATCCAGATGCTGAAAAGGGAGCTTTCGGGGGATGGTTTTGGGATCGGGTTCTGTCACAATGACTTGCAGTATGGCAACATCATGATGGATGAGGAGAAAGGCTTGATCACTCTAATTGTAAGCTAAATTTTGTGATATGAGCTTTTTTTGTGATGGTTTTTGGAAGCTATGATTACTAAAGAGAAGTCATTGGTTTGTATTGTAGGATTATGAGTACTCAAGCTACAACCCTGTTGCATATGATCTTGCAAATCACTTTTGTGAGATGGCGGCTGACTATCATTCCGAAACACCTCACATCTTAGACTATGAAAAATACCCCGGTAAGTGATCGATCAATTGGCTTAATCACAAATTATACATAATGTATGATCAATTTGATACAACAACAAACAAGAACAATTGGGTAACAAGTTCAATTTGTTGATGCAGATTTGGAGGAGCGTCGAAGATTTGTCCATGCATATTTGAGCTCTTCAGGTAAGCTCAAATTCCTTATCAAGCATCACTCAACAAGTGTTAGATGAAAACTTGAATTTGTAATTGCATTTGCACAGGCGAGGAACCGAGTGAGTGTGAAGTAGAAGAGCTAGTTCAAAGTGTAGAGAAGTACACTCTTGCAAATCATCTATTTTGGGGCATATGGGGCCTCATTTCGGTAATTGCAATTATCTTTCTTTCTTTTGGTTCAATGAAAACGGAATAGAAAAAATAATATCTTGGGTACAAGAAGATTAAGATTGTTGGTTGCGTCTTTCGCAGGCTCATGTGAACAAGATCGAGTTTGATTACAAGGATTACGCGAGGCAAAGGTTTCAGCAATACTGGATGAAGAAACCCATCATTCTCGGAACAAGTATTGAAGCTCCCGTTGACATCAATGGCGAAAATGAATGTTGATATAAGTTGCATCCTTTTTTTCTTATAGTATAGGATGTATTGAAGAACATATCTTGTGTTCTTATAAGAGTGTAACATGTCTTGTGGTGATCAATGCATGCTATGCTTCTTTCTAGCTCATTAGCTTTACTTGTTTAATGTACGGTTGTGATTCTCACAAAAACTCAAGAAAAAGTCAGGGTAATTAGTTTATTATAAAGATTGACGTAAATTGCTTTTGAATTATTTTTAAGGTTTTTTTTAATTTGTTATATTCGTATCTATATCTATATGCACGTAAGTCAAAAGATTTATTTATAATAATAATGCAACGTAGATAATACGGACCATTCTATATATACAAGTAGTCTTAGTCAATACAACTATTATGTTGGTTTGGTAAAAAGTAGCAGTCTATCTCTTCTTGCATTCAATATTTTTGGCACACCCACTCCGGACAATTTAGAGATCGATTCAAAAGAATAAAAAAAATAATATTTCAAGTGTTTTCTTCTGTTTTTTTTTGGAATTTTTTTAATATATTTTGGTTGGTACCCGTTTAACCGATGCTTGCTATTTGCTAAGTTCACGTTGCACTCTAAGTTTATAGTAACTTTTTTTGTGAGATTCCTTCCTTAAATGAGGATGCATTTCCAATCATATTTAGTACTTTGCTATGGGTTTAATTTTTTATATTGGATTCAAAATAAAAAAATAATGATAATATTTGTTGTAAGATGCATGACCAACATTTTTTCTATAATTTTCTCTAAAATGGAGAACCAAAGGTCAAATTCTCTAAAAAAATCTACTCCAACTCCAACAGTTTCCTTATTTTGAAGAACCTAGCATTTATTATTTGTTATTATATATATATATATACAATATTTTCCAAAATACACAAAAATTTAATACAACCAATTGCATGTGTACATATATAACTAGAAGTATTTGCCCGTGCATTTGCACGGGTTAATAATTCTATTAAATTTTTTTTTACATGTTTACATATTTAGTTTTTTCAAATATTATATTCCATCAATTAAGTTCTTGAAGTTGTATATCTTTTTCACATATAAGTTATCACATGCATTTACAATTGACATTCAATTATTTAGAAAACCTATAAAAATATAGATTTTCTAAATAATTAATTTATGATTGATGTATAATACTCCATCCATTTCATAATATATGTCTTTCTAGCAATTTGCACATTATTTAAGAAAGCTATCAAAAATACTAATATACCCTCAATTATTATCTTACCTTTTCACTTTATTAAAAACCACTACTAATAGCTTATCATTAATTATAAGGGTAAATATGTAAAGTAGAGACCAAAATAGTTAAAAAGACATGTATTGTGAAACAAAAAACTATGGCTAAAAAGACAAGTATTGTGAAACGGATGGAGTATTAAGTAAATATTATGTGTGGAAGGTCAAGAGGCGAAGGTAGAATATATAAGATATGTATGACATTAAGTTTATATGAGACAATTGAATTCTACCAAAGAAAATAGGAGGCAATTGAATGCTTTAAATTCAAAGCATTGAATGTAAGAAATACTACAAATTTACATGTAGGTTAGATACTCACATTTAATTCATTCTTCAAATGCATTTGGAAAATTCCCTAAATTTAGGGAAAGCATTTCATTTTCCCCACTCAATCCCTATTTTAAAAAAGAGAAAATTGCACTAAACCACCCGTTAAATAGGTGAATTTACACTTAACCACCCGTTATACACGAATTTATTTTAAACCACCCAAAACTTCGATTCCGTTAACAAATAGCCACCCATTGCGTTATTTCGTCAAAAATACCGTTAGATCGTGTACAATTACTACTTTGCCCTTAAAAACCGAGATAAAAACACAAAAAGCTCCACTCTGCTCTCCTCCCTCCACCGCGATGACCTTCGCACCGTCTCCAAGAAGCTCTGCGACACCGTTTCCGAAGTCGTTGTCGCCCTCCTCCCCGATGGCTCCTGGCCTGAACTCCTCCCCTTCATGTTCCACCCCATCACCTCCGATAATTTCAGGCTTCGCGAATCCGCTCTCCTCATCTTCGCTCAATTGGCGCAGTACATCGGCGAGACCCTAATCCCCCATCTAACTACCATGCACTCTGTCTTCTCTCAGTGCTTATCCTCCAATTCGAATTCTGATGTCCGGATCGCCGCTCTAGGAGCGGCAATAAACTTCATTCAGTGCTTAGAGTCTCCTGCGGATCGCGACAGGTTCCAAGATTTGCTCCCGCCGATGATGGAGACGCTCACGGAAGCGCTGAATTCCGGACAGGAGGCGACCGCTCAGGAGGCGCTGGAGTTGCTTATCGATCTCACCGAGACAGAACCACGGTTCCTCCAGCGACAGCTGGTTCAGGTCGTGGAGGCGATGCTGCAGATCGCCGAGGCGGAAGATTCCTCCACACCCCAATCTCCCAACTCAATGACGAACCGGCGTGGCACACCGCTGACACACCCCAAACCCCATCCTCAACAACACAGAAAACGAGTCCTCCACACCCCAATCTCCCAACTCAATCTCCATAGCTCAATCTCCCACTGAAATTTTAGGCTCAGAAATCGCCAATTTCCCCCAAAGATGAACCCTAGTATCGAACGAATGAATTTGGGGTAAATTTTTTGTGTTTTTATCTCGGTTTTTGAGGGCAAATTAGTAATTGTACACGATCTAACGACATTTTTGACGGAATAACGCAATGGGTGGCTATTTGTTAACGGAATCGAAATTTTGGGTGGTTTAAAATAAATTCGTGTATAACGGGTGGTTAAGTGAATTCGCCTATTTAACGGGTGGTTTAGTGTAATTTTCTCTTTAAAAAATGTGATAGAGAATTTGTGTCATGCTCCCTAAAATTCATGTACACTATTGAAAGAAAAAACTTCATGTTTTTGTTACCATTTACGATAAAAAAAATATTTGCGTAGTTTCGGTACATTTCGTACTATAAATTGGCTACTATATTTAATGGATAAGTACTTGGTCAGAAATATTATACTAGAGGTTGTATTATTGAGTGTCTTCTTACAAAAATAACAGGAAATATCATCTTAGACACGTAAAATCATGATTTTTTTGTTAAGAATCAAAATCATGAATTTTCTTTTCAACGTGTAGTAAGTAATCCATCCTTTTCTTGGCGATGGAAGAATATTACACAACAATGGACGTGACACACCTTTACAAATTTTAGATTTAGATACTAGTTATACCCGTCGTGCCGTGCACGACTATATAAATTTAATACTTAATTTATTTAATGAATATGATTTTAATTTAATATAAAAAATTATTTATTAGGAAAAAATTATATAAAATTGTACAACTGTCATGTGAGACGGGGTCAAAATTATTAAGGTGAGTCCACTATAATTTTTTTATGGCTTAATGATAATTTATTTATGAAAAAATATAAATAAGAATTATTTGAATTCGAATCATTTAATTTTAAAAATCTTTTACAAAAAATATAAAAGGTAAAAATAATCTAAATTCTTATAATTTTTTTTGTCAAATTCGATTCTTAACCAAATTTTAATAAAAATTAAAAATATACTTAATAAGAAACGATGAAAAATATTAATAAATAATGATTTTTTAATGACAATAAAATCACTTATAGTTACATAAATAATTCAAAAAAAATTAAGGAAAAGATAACGTAATTTTTTATTGAACAAAGGTCAATTGAGGTAAGTAATTATCTAGATTTAAAATTCTATTTTTTATCAAAATTTTATTTAAGATAAATCTTTTACATAAATAGATAAAAAATAAAGATAAAATATTTTTCTTTAATTATAAATAAAATTCGATTTTTTTCTTCATACAAATTGATAGAAATTTAATTGGAAACATAAATAAATATATCTATCTTAATATATAGTATCTAATGTTCTATAATTTATTTTTGTTTTAGATAAAATTTTTTTGGATCTATCCTAATTCCTAATATATAATAGATAACATCTTTATTTTAGATAGAATTTTCATACATTAATTTATCCTATTTCTATATTATCCTAAAATAATATCAACATATATAAATTCCTAAAATAAAAAATCCTATGTGGCGAAATCCTAGGTGGCTTAACGTGGGAACGACACGTAGGAAAATCCTAGGTGGCGCAACGTGGTGGCCTTATTCCTAGTTATATCCGTCGTGCCACACACGACGACATGAATTTAATACTTAATTTATTTAATAAATTTGATTTTAATTTAATATAAAAAACTTATTTATAAGACAATTGGTGACATGTGAAACGGGGCCCAAATTGTTAAGGTGAGCCCACTATAATTTTGATGGCTTAATTATACTTTATTTATGCAAAAATATAAATAAAAATTATTTGAATTAAAATAATTTAATTTTAAAAATATTTTACAAAAATATAAAAAGGTAAAAATAATCTAAATTCTTGTAATTTTTTTTTATCAAATTCAATTCTTTAAAAAAAATTTGAATAAAAATTAAAAATATACTGAATAAGAAATGATAAAAAAAAATATTAATAAAGAATGAATTGTTCTAATGATAAGAAAATCATTTATATTTACATGAATAATTCAAAAAGAAAATTAAGGAAAAGATAACCTAATTTTTTTATTATCAAAAGTCAATTTAAGCAAGTAATTATCTAGATTGAAAGTTCTATTTTGATCAAATTTTTATTTATGATAAATCTTTTACATAAAAAAAATAAAAAGATAAAGACAAATAATTTTCTTTAGTTTTAAATAAAAATTCGAATTTAATTATTTTCATATAAATAGATAGAAATTTAATTGGAAAAACTAAATTAATATATCTATCTTAATATATAATATCTAATATTCAATAGTTTATTTTAATTTTAGATAAAATCTTTTAAATCTATCCTAATTCCTAATATATAATAGATAACATCTTTATTTTAGATAGCATATCTCCTGAATTAATTTATCCTATTTCTATATGAAAAAGAGTCACTTGCGAATGGCCGCCTGGGTGAGAAATAAGAATAAATATCGATCGTTCATTCCAAAAAATCAACGTCCTTGATTAAACATTCATTAAAAAAATAAAATACGGCACGGGCGAATTTTTCCCGTATTATTCGCGTATTTTTCAATAAAATACGACACGGACGAATTTTTCCCGAATTATTCACGAATTTTTCGAAAAATACGTTTTTATGAGGCGCGCCTAGTTTGTTCATCAGAAATAGCGATTTGTTCATCAATATTCACCAATTGTTCATCAATACTAACTAATTGTGCATTGAGTTTTTGATAACATTGTTCATTGATTTCGAACTTTTTTAATTTTTAATTTTATTTTTTAACCTTATTTATGTGTAGGAATACAATATTATGTGGTTTTTTTATGCACATATAATTAGTTTTGATATACTCATATTTGTTCATTGATATACTCGTATTTGTTCATTGATATACCCCTATTTGTTCATTGATATACCCATGGTATACCATTATTTGTTCATTAATATACTTCTTTTTTGTTCATTGGTATACCATTATTTGTTCATTGATATACCCTATTTGTTCATGGATATACCCTTATTTGTTCATGGATATACCCTTATTTGTTCATGGATATAACCTTATTTGTTCATTATTATACCCTTATGTTTTAGGTGTGCTTGTGCCTTATTTAGCTATGAACAAATTGGTATACCATTATTTGTTCATTGATATACCCTATTTGTTCATGGATATACCCTTATTTGTTCATGGATATAACCTTATTTGTTCATTATTATACCCTTATGTTTTAGGTGTGCTTGTGCCTTATTTAGCTATGAACAAATTTATGTTATTAATGAACAAATATGCATATAGTAATGAACAAATTGAGGTTACTAGTGAACAAATATGCATCTAGTAATGAACAATTATATGAAAAAGACAATGAACAAATATGCATAAACCAGTG
This sequence comes from Fallopia convolvulus, assembly GCA_964016875.1. NCBI lineage: Eukaryota > Viridiplantae > Streptophyta > Magnoliopsida > Caryophyllales > Polygonaceae > Fallopia > Fallopia convolvulus. The sequence continues at coordinate 49,121,423 of OZ024726.1, read as the reverse complement.
AACAAATTGATATTACTAATGAACAAATATGCACAAACTGATGAACAAATATGCACAAAACGATGAACAAATATTTTCATTTTTTTATGAACAAAATCACAATGTTGATGAACATATTGCATGTAATTTTGATACACATTTGTTCATTTTTTATGTACAAACAATAGATTTTTGATGCACAAGCAATATTTTATTTATGCACAAAATCACAGTTTTGATGAACAAAATCACAGTTTTGATGAACAAATCCACATTATTGATGAACAAATCCACAATACTGATGAACAATCTGGGCGCGTGTCCTATTTCCGTTTTTTTTCAAAAATACGCGAATAATTCGCCAATAATTTGCCCGTGCCGTTTTTTTCCCCTTTTTAAGTAAAATGATCAGCGCCTTTAATTTTTCTTGATCCAACGGCTTCTGTTCTTTTTTATTTCGCACCTGGGCGCCCATTCGCACCTGAACCGGACTCTTTCTATATTATCCTACAATAATATCAACATGACAACATATATAAATTTCTAAGATAAAAAATCCTACGTGGCGAAATCAACGTGGGAACGACAAGTAGAAAAATTTTAGGTGGCGCAACGTGGTGGCTTTATTCCTTGCGTCTTTTATATATATACATAGATTCTTGAGATTAAATTTCTTTAAGATATTCTCATGTAGAGAGAGATAAATGCATGCAATTCAACGTATTTGACTTTCGAGGAGCACCTTTTCCAAAGCGCAAAGGCCATTCCTACTCTTCAGCACAATTTAATTTCTTATCTATTACTAGTATCTTAATTTTCTTATTGAAAAATAGACCAAAACTAATTATTTGAAGAAATAATATAACTTGATATAGATAGGTACACACACCAGCAGTTGATAATGCGACTCGGTATATAAGAAGCCGAAAAACTTGATTACAAGTTTACAACCCAAAAACAAGGCACAATTCTAAGAACAAGGTGAATAGACTTTTTTCCACACGCTAGCTAGATTAGTTTTAATGCACCAGGGTATCTCAACTACGAGAAGACATACCCGAGAGCTCACGGAGTGATGTGATGACAGAGTCTATGAGCTTGTGGGACCCGCTCGTCGCTGCAAACGTCAGGTGTTTTGCAGCTTCAGCTCTGTCAAAGTAAAATGAACCCGGCACCAGCTTCTCTTTCGGCACTAAAGACAGCCATAAGATTGTGTCCGCGCCTTCCTCGCTTGTTCGTAGCTTACCAGACATTCTATAAGATGCAAAATCAAGAGAAAAAAAATGATATAATGGATGTTTACAATTGCCTGATCAACTGTTAAGATTGATCTCTATGGCTTTAATTAGGTCTTCTAAGATTTCTCAAACATGTCAAAGCATAACCCCTTTTAAGCAAATAACAGGATTTTATGCTAATGCATAAACATGGAGAAAAAATTACTGAAGATGCATGGTTTCTTACTTCTCTGAGAATCCAGGTAAACTCTTGGCGACTCCTGGTGTCTCAGCCCATCCTGGATGCATGGAGTAGAATCCGATCCCTTTATCCTTGTAAATCTCAGCCCATTTTTCGGTCAAGGCAACCTTAAGAGAATCAAGAACTAATTTTATCATTTGTTCTAGTAATTAGCTAGTTTCTCTAATAAGATTCACTCATCCATCAAATATATTACGTATAAGTTAAAATAGAAACATTTGTCACCTGTATTCGCTTGTTTCGAGCATACTGTACAGTTCCATCAAACTCGCCTTCACTGAACTTCAAAACACCATGAGTCAGAATTTGGTAAAACAAAAAAAAAAAGCCTTTTAAAGCTACCAATAATGAAGTGCTTACTTGCAAATCTGTTGTCAAAGGCTGTGTGTACATTCCACCTGAGGCGACTGATATGACTCGAGCATCAGGTGCTGCCTTTTCCAGCAGTGGCAGCATCGATTCTGTCATGGTATAAGTACCCAATACATTTACAGCAAAGTTCATCTCGAATCTGAAAACAGTAGAGCACTTGTTAATGATGGTAACAAACAATGTTTTGACATGTGTTGAAAAATATGTAGTTAGGAATTTAGAGACGTGCCCTTCTGGTGTCAAGATACGTTTACTCTCAAGCACGCCAGCATTGTTCACCTGATGAGCAAAAGAAAGAGAAACAATGAGATACTTCAATGGTGGTCTGATATTTCTCCTAGTTTAGCTAGGATGCATTTGCTAACCAAGTACTAAGATAATTGTAATAAATTGTGTGTTTATGGTACTTATCCTTGTTGTATTTTATGATTGCGCATACAAATTCTAGATGAAGTATCTCATTGTTTCTCTTTCTTTTGCCCAGTAATATCTAAACCAGGGGAACTTATGAAAATCAAGTCTTTTAGTTCCATTATACAAGTATTGACGTATCAGAAATGATATTTTTCCATCTGATTCCCAAACTATCATAAATACATAATACTTCTAATTTCTAAACCAGGGGAAAGTGTTTTTAAGTATTAAAACTAGATGTCACTTTATATTCTACAACTACTAAGGCCGGCTAGAAGGTCACAACTTGTTGCATGTTACCACACATGATCAGCCCACTCTCATTCATGAACACTTGTAAAGTAACTAAAATACAAGTAAAAAGAGTTTAACATCTTTGTCTAGACTCTTACCAAAACATGAAGAGGCAAGTCCTTCGAAGAAAATCTGGATGCAAATGACTTGATATCAGTTACAGAGGATATGTCACAAACCTGCACTAGATATCAATGAAGCCCCGAAAAGGTAAAAATGTAAGGTTCTGTACTACATTCAAAGATCAAAAAAAGAACTTAGGCGGAAAATTTAAGGAAACTAATAGCTGAGCAAAAAATGTGGAAAGAAGGAAAGAACACCTCCAAAAAGACATTCTGATTTCCAGTTTCTGATTGAATTTTAGAAAGAGCAACTTCTCCTCTCTCTTTGCTACGGCATACCATGTAAACAGATGCACCCCTGAAAGTTCCCAGCTTATAATGAATTGGCAGCAGAATACTAGGATAGTTTGTTTTAACAAAAAATCCAAACATAATCATAATTTCAAGTACAAAAATGACCTTGAAGCAAGACCCTCAGCTACAGCAAATCCAACACCAGAATTTGCTCCTGTAACAATGCAATTCTTTCCATCCAACCTTCCTTGCATATCTTCCTCGTTAAACTTTTTAGCATGTTCCCTGTATATTGACAAAATGCGAAAATTAGAGGGAATAAGAGAACACAATAACACATTAGAAGCAATCTACCACAAAAGGAGAGCAATGAAATTCTATCATTGTCTCCCTCCATCTAATCCTATTAAAGTATGTCACAAGTCAATTATTATTTCTGAATCAACTGTTTACATCATAAGAGCTCCACTGAAAGTTGAATTTCAAAAAAAAGTGAGCAGCAATGCATCATGATACCATGGTATGCAAGTGGGAAAAAAGAGAGAGAATAGATTGTAGAAATAGCATACCAGAAGAATCAGTGAGGCTACAAATTCACATGATAATGCATTAAACTAACGAAACGCAAGAGATAATATCTACAAAGACGTACAATTTTGGATGCCAACACTACTAAAATTTCGCTTTTCCATTTCAGACAGTAAAAAGTAACACTACAAAAAAAAATGCCAAGCATGCCACTACATAATCCAGTAAATGCATCATATCCAGTAAGCTTATCAACCATGTCTTGAAGCTCAGTTTTTATCTTTAAGGAGACATTGACACACATAAACCAAGCTTTATCCTGTTTTTAAGAGCATTGATCGCACTTGAGATGCCCCCAAAATAACCCAAACTGTGCAAATTTATCTGCCGCATGTATCTGTTGATTACAAATCATCTAGTCTTTGATGATGAGCTAACAAATTAGCGCACTTGAACAGCAATATTTTCTATTAAATAATCATTTCGACACTATTATACTAAGTTTGAACTGTACAAAACGGGATATCATAAACAAAGGTAAAGCAACAACTCAACAAGTGGTTATTCAACTACAACTTAATCAGAATAGATTATATTGGCATCGCAATAGGAGATTAATTTGGGGATTTTCAGAACCCTAGAATTTATTCTACTTACAAAAATCCACCCTTCGTGAAATTCATGTACCCATAAGCACCAAAAGCGGTGGTTCGCCATGCCTGAAAAGACGAACAAAATTTGAAATATGGCATTATGCAAAGGAAAAACACTGCTTAATACAAAATTGAGAAAATTATCAAAGTAATTGACAAAGCTTGCAATTGAGTAGAAGGACAGGTTACCTTGAGAATAAACATTGCGCAGTATATAATGGAAACTTCGATCGATCCCAATATGAGGAGTTGTTTTCTATTGATTTGCTTTTAGGAAAGAAAAGGTGGTGATTAAGATCAATTGGCATGTATGGGTGCAGTATAAATTTCAGCATACAGAAGTGTGGCACGTATAAGCAACCGTTACCGTTCATTTCATCCACGCAATTTTCACTCGATATCTTGTCCATTTTACCGAGGGTTTTCAATTAGGAGATTATCTACTCCGTCTAAGGCTCCGTTCGGATGTACGCGTCTTCCAGCGTGAGTGGAAGCGGGACGCAGCGGAAGCGGAGCGGTGCAGTGTTTGGGTGTCGATGAGGTATCTAGCGGGAGCGGGGAAAGTTAGCGGGAGGACGCTAGTTTTCGCCCCCTCCTCCCCCCAGCTTCTCCCCGAGACGCTACCCCCACTTCCCTCGATACCCCCAGCCACAAATATCCCCAAAATGAAATTGCCCTCATTTTCGTGTCCCCAAAAAAACCTAGGTCTAGCTCTCTCTAGCGGCGATTCCATCGAGCTCTCCATCGGCGATTCAAATCGGCGATTCAATCGGCAATTTGGCGAATTTCGTGTCCCCCACTTACCTTCGTACTCCATTTGCTTCATTCCGGAGATTTCCTACTCACTGTAGTGACGAATCCAGGTACGAATGAAATACTCTCCAAGCTAACTCCATGTACGAATCCGAGCTTTGTGCATTAGATTATAGGCTTTATGATATGAATTCCTAGCTGCTTTGTGCATATGATTTGTAGAGAACATGTTGCTACTGAGTTATTAGAAAAGGGGAAGAAAAAAAAGGACTTTTTAGGCTTTGATTATGAAGCTGTAGAGAACAGATTATAGGCTGAGTTTGTAGAGAAAATGTTGTTGCTGTAGAGAAGATGCAGTTTTGTCTTATCCTAGACCTTCGGCTTCTCCTCTTTACGCTTGATTAGAGGAAGATGTTCAAAGGCAGTCTTTAACAGGTGATAATGTTGTGCCAGGAAGTGGGAGATCTCTTTGAGCTCTGTGTTTGAGATTGGTGAGTGAATTGTACAGTTTTCCCCCCTTCATTTGCTTATTCCCAGTGATTCCTAGGTGAATAAGAAGATAAGGTGCTAACAAGGGCCTGAAAATGGTCAGCTTTGCCTTAATGTGCTGTAACAACATGGTTGTGTGTTGTTGTAATCAAATATTTGAGGGTGATCTCTGTTCTAATGTGACTTCTTAATTTATTTCATTCAATGTCACTATGATTTTGATTGCAAAGACCTTAGTTTTGTAATGCATGCTTTTGTTAGACTATTAATAGATTAAAACTTAAAAAGTAGATCTGAAGTGTTCCTTTTGACCTGATTCTTTGTACATTATGAAAATAAACTAATAAGGGGAATGAGGAAAAAGAAGAAGAAAAATGAAAGGAGCTAGAGAAGAAAGTGAAAAAATAGCAAGAACTGTCATTGTAATTTTGGTTTTGATGGGCTGATGTGATACAAATAAAGAGATGTTGATGTATTAGTATGTTTCTTACACAACTTTGGTCTCTTTTTACAAGAATCAAGTATTGGATTGATTTATGGTGTATTCTGAAATGGTGACGCTTTTGCCACCATTTGGCATGATCTGTACTGAAATTGTCAGTGTACATGTAACCTGTATAGTTTCTGAATAAAAATAGCAAGAACTTTTGCAAAAATATTTACAGTTGATGTTAGAAAAGAGGATACTCCAATAAGCCCTAGGCAACTGATTCTTTGTACATTAGGAAAAGATATGTTTGGCTTCAAGTAGGTTATCTTACAATGATTTATCCTGGATTGCATAGGCAATCACAACCATGGTGTCCCAGGATTCATGGCGTGAAGACGGTGATAGTGTGGCGTTTGCCGATGACCAATTCTACAACGAAGAGGTAAAATCTTCATGTATAGTTGTGAACCACATTTTGAGCAAATATTTCTTGATTCCAATTTGTGTTGTTACTCAATTGATTATGAATCTTAATAAATTGTTTTTGTACTATGCAGTTCAATTCTGATGAGGAGGAGGAACAACTACTGCACCGGGATTTAGTTGAGCAACAATGCTGCAAAGGGCTACAACAACTCGCAAAGCGTCATAAGGAGAGAGCTGATGCCGTAGAGAGGTACGTGGCGTTGATGGAAAGGAGCCTCCAGGCACAGGCTCACAAGACTGAGGAGCAGGTTGAACTCATTGAAGAGTTGTCAACCTGTACAGTCGAGCGTGCCTTGGAACGTGACAAGGCAATTGAAGCTGTTAACCGTTGGAAAATGTGCAGCATTGCCCTCACGTTCATGTGCTTGGTGTTTCTCATTTATCCATACAACCCTTTCCATTAGTTGTATGTATCATGTTAAGTTTCTTTGGATTTTAGGTGTAATTAATTGATTGTTGTTTAGTATTGAAGACTCGGTGGTTGTGAATTTTTTATCCTTTTGGATGTTGTAATGAAAGTGCAACTAATGGAAACCTTGGCTTATCTAGTACTCCTAATTAAGTTTCTGAATGATAATATACTCATGGAACATATCTAGTACTCCAAATTAAGTATCTGAATGATAATATACTCATGGAACATTCTATTGTAGTGTCTAGGTTTATATGGTAGCCAAGGATTTCGTACTTATTTTGTCACCCGGTTTTATAAGACTTGTCTAGAATTAAGGCCTCGAAAATTGAATATCATATCTTTTACAAAATTGCTAAAATTATTCATTCTATTGTGTCTATGTTTATATGGTAGCCTAGGATTTCCTACTCATTTTGTCACCCGGTTATATAAGACTTTACTACAATTAAGGCCTCGAAAATTGAATATCATATCTTTTACATAATTGGTAAAATTATTCATTCTATTGTAGTGTCTATGTTTATATGGTAGCCAAGGATTTACTTATAAGGTATATTATTCAATGGTTGTATAATACTTATAAGGTATATTATATTCATTTCTCATATGGTAACATATATTCAATTATAATATGTTACCCTTTGTTTATTATATTAATATTTGTCCTCTTTAAATACACCCTCTCCCCCAACCCATTCTTCATCACTCGAGCTTTGTAATCAAGCAAGACACTCTCCTTGGCTCTTATTCTCACCATATCCAAGGTATGCTCTTCAAAACTATAATGCTCTTATTCATTCTTTTTTTCCATGATGCATATAAGCTAGGATGTTCTTATAGCTCGGTTGAGATGCATTTGCTTTTCCCTACCTTGACTTAAATTTTTTTATCTAAAGTTGGGAAATATAAGTCAAGGCATAAAATAATTAAGTTCAATGTCTTAAAATGCAGGTTGGAAGTCTTGCCGGGTGGCGGATGTGTTGCTTCGAAGGACTCTATATTTGTTTTTTTTTTATGTTTGGGGAACAACTCGTGGACTTGCTCTTGGTTTTTAAGGATGGTTGTAAGAATTTGTTGTTTGTGTTTGAATTGTTGTAAGGATTTGCTCTTGGTTTGAGTATGTTTTGTATTATTGCTTTGATCATGGTTTAGGTATGGTTTGTGTGAATGCTTTGATCATGGTTTGAGTATGGTTTTGGTTGCAGGTTTAGGGTTTTCTTGTTTTGCAGGTTTGATGCTTTTCTTGCAGGATGTACGTGATGTTTGGAAAGCAATGGAGGCCACGTGTAGCATGTCTAATGTTAGGTTGAACTCATGGAAGTTTTTTTTAAAAATTTTTAGGCCATGTAAAACCATGTAAAGTCTTGTATTGTACACATACTTACTTTGTAATGATATGGTAAGCCATTTTTGTAGCACATACTTACTTATGTAAAGTCTCATACGAATATACGATGGATGTTGAATATAATGTTGGGTTCCAAAATTCACTCAAACCGTGTATGAAAAAAGACTTACTTATGAATAACCGGACAATCACTCAAGTCATGCAAATGAACCAAATCACTCAAGTCTTGTGAAGAACAAATCACTAAAGTCATGCAAATGAACCAATGAGCTCATGTCTTGTGAAGAACAAATGTCTCAAGATTCCCATATCACCAATAACTTCGAGATTCCCATATTTGAGTTGCAATTGCATCCCTTATGTGTTTCATGCCCGTCGGAGCATTGTCTTGGCCTTGTTCTAGAACCCGGGGTGGAGGAAGATCGGGATCATCGTACTCTTCTTCAAGATGTTCATCCGCAATCCGATTTTCCAAAATCAAGTTGTGCATGGCAAAACAAACGAGGATCAAATCAATTTGCGTCTCGATTGGAAAGCTCGGCATGTACGTCAAGATCCTGAACCGTTTTTCAACACACCAAAACACCGTTCAATAGCACTCCTAAGCGACGAGTGAACTTTATTGAATGCTTGCGGTGCATCTTTCGGAAGCGCATTTTGAAATTGGGACAAGTGGTACTTGACTTTGCCATACGGTACCATGTATCTGAGCTTGTCCGGGTAACCTTTATCGACAAGATAATACCGTCCTACATTATAATGCATATATTAGAATAGTATTGTCTTAAGCCATATTCAAGTAATTTTAGAGGAAATGTTGAAGTAATATTTAAGGAATAACATGACATACCGGGTGGCGGATGAGGGAAGTTCATTGCGGGGGTCGAAAGAGCATGTTCAAATACTCGGGCATCATGAGCACTACCTTCCCAGCCAACAATTACAAATGTGAAGAACATGTCGAAGTCGCAGCACGCCATGATGTTCCATGAGCACACTTGTTTCCGATTTCTATACGGCATTTGGTCAGCTCGGGGTATGCATGCTGTAACATGGGTCCCATCAATGCACCCAATCGCTCCCTTAAAAAGAGTGTAACGATTGTCGTTCAACACCCTATCTGGAATTTCTTTGAACTCCGGATCACGGGGCCGTAGTAGACGCCTAGCCAGACCATCGAACCCTTGCCTCCTACCACTGATGGCGTCAATGACATCATGCAATGCACGACTAATTGTGTCCCCGGATCGCTGGAACCTCTCACACACGGCTCGGTTCGACACCCCCAATGAAATTGTGTATAGTAGAATGCCAACCTTTTCCATGACACACATATGCTTTGATGCTCGGAGCCCATGCTTGGATTCTAGCTCGTCACACAACTTCCGAAACACGTGCTTCTCTATTCGAAAAGCATTAATGCATCTAACCTCGGACTCGGATTCCATTATCTCTCGCATCCATAAGTATCCAGTCAAAGGCGACGTGTAGCAAGGTGTCTTGTGCATATATTTGAGGTAGTACCCCATTAAAAGCCAACGCTGCCGTTGCCTAAACAACCACCACGCCGTCAATATCTTCTCACACTGACTAAGCTGCCTTGACGGTGCACGAGGCATTCTTCTTCTGCGCCTGTAAATGAGGTAAATTGACAAACAAAAAACACACTAAACAACGCAGCCATGATAACGTAAGCATATAGAATCCCTACAATAAACACCCAAGCATACATGCTAAGGCAATCAGAACCATGATAACAATCCACCCACAATCTGGAACTAAAAATCATCAAGTCATGACATAAGACATAAATTGACATAAACAAGCATCCAAAATAACAATCCACACACATAAAATCATCAAGTCACAAACAACACTCAACCGGTCTTCTTCAACGCCTCCTTCTCTTCAAACTTGTACCGTAGCCAAGCAATCCTTGCATCATCATTCTTCAATGTCAGAAACAGGCGGCGGATGTTCTCATTGTTCAACTGATCCACGGTGTAACACCATAGCCCACCGTACTCCTCTACCATGCCGGCCGTCACCATCCCTTCAAGAACCTCCATTGCTTGATCAAGCTCGAAAGCCCTCGTTGTGCCTTGGCTGTTCACCGTAATCCGTGTCTGCCCTTCCAACAGCGTCACAAACCGCTCGCTTTGTTCTGCACTAATTAACAATTGCTCCTGGAAGAAGGCAGTCCCCGATTGTTTCTTGCGTCTCTTAGGCCCTCGTTGACTAGTACCGCTCGGTTGCTGCAGCGATGGAGAGTTGGTTTCTTGTTGAGAAGCTCGGGATTGACCTGGTGTGTCGGTAAAGTCTCGAAGCAGATCATCCTCATCCAAGTCGTCATCCATTCCGAGCAGGTCCTCAAAACCTCTTGACGCAGAAACACCAGATTGGGAAACCGGCGTTTGGGACTCATCTATTCCTACAACCGGGGGGTCCATTGTGGTCGCGACAGCATGTTGGCCCGACGCACATATGTTTCCGAACACGGAATCCCATAGATCACTCAACTCCGGGTCGGGACGCTTATGTCGGAACCTTTTGTACTCCGCCTTTTCCTGCCAATTATTCACGTGTAGCATTAACACCAACGCAAGTTTCCCATTAAATGAAATCGAAAACTTTCACTAAAATTCACCATAACATACTTACCCTTATCTTTCGCTCCCACCATTCAGGATCCGCTGTAATTGTTCCATCGGCCGGGTTCCATCCTACGCCCGTTTCCTTGTACCGTAAACCAACCCAGAGCTTCCAAATCTTTTTCATGTAATCAAATTTGTTCTTGGCCGTATCCCTATCAATCTTCCGGGTGTTCTCATGGCTAAACTTCTCCGCAATCTCAACCCATTGAAAGTGAGTATCCTTCCCATTTTGCTTGTGGTATTGTAGACAAATTGTCATTAGGGCTTTCGCCTCTTCATCGGTCCAAGCAACGCCCTTCCCATCCACCCCCTTGCCCTTCGATTTTGCACTTGACTCGGCCATTTATCCTCAATACCCTTGATTCACATACATTACATAAAACACACACACACACAAATTCTTATACTCCAAAGCAAATTTCTATATAATTACCAATAAAAAACACGCAACAAGATCTTCACACAAGATTAGGCACATTCTCGACCTAATTAATTCGATTGTAATCGATTAATCAAGGGCACAAATGAATCGAACAATCATCAAATGCATCTCAATATCTATAACCTAGCTAAAAAAACCCAATGAAAATTTCCGTCAAACAACCTAAAATTGCTAACACTAGGAGTCATCTCTAACATAGCTAGTTCAAACAAGTTGTAACCCATCACTAACCTTGTACCGCAGCTTCTAGGAGCCTCAGGCAGCAGCTTCCGAGGACGCCGCACTTGGCTATTGAATGCCGACCCTAATGAGCTCGAGTGGAGGTCGAAGCTGGAGCTGGAGTTCCAAGATTGGATCGAGAGGAGGTCGAAGATTGAGCTGCTTGAGACTTGAGAGGAGTTCGAAGTTGGCGCTGCTGGAGAGGAGTTCGAAGCTGGCGCTCTTGGAGTCGAGTTCGAAGCTGTCGCTGCTGAGAACGATGTCCAACTTGTGTTTGCAAATTGGATTGCAATTACAATTTGGGGGACATAGGAAGCCACGTGAGTAGCACATGAGCCAAGGGGCATTTGTAAAATTTTTTTATAAGGGTAATTTTGTCAATTAATGTATCTTTTTTGGATTTCCGCTAGTACTTGCCAAACACTCTTTTATCCATTCCGCTAATAAATTCAGTTTCAGCTTCTCCCAAAAATCCAGCTACCAGCTCCAGCTTCAGCTAGATTCCAGCTCCAGCTGCCAGCTTCAACTAGGTGTTCCAAACGGAGCCTAAGTGGATATCTCGGTTTATCAAACCAAATTCTTACCTACTTAAAAATAGGGTTCGTTTAGGTTGTTTAGGCGTTAAACGGTCCCTCTCTGTCTAAGAGCCGTCTAACGTTTTTTAGAACATTGAATTTGACCCAATCCCAAGAAATCGATCGAACCATCCGATTTGAAACCGACTGACAGCGGAAAAAATTTAAAAGGATAACATTTGAAACCAATTAGATCCAATATGATCTATTCTCAACCAGAAATTACCCTTTTAAGGAATGATATGAACTCGATTATATCTAGGGGCGTAGCCAGAAACTTTTCATTATAGGGGCCAACAAATTTTTTTAACATAACTAATGTACGTTTCGAGAAAGATGTAGAAATAAAAAATACAAATTTAGACAAAGAAGAGAACATATTTTAAAGAGGATGGGCTAAAATATTTCAAAATATAATTACATTAAGAAAACAAGAGTTTATAATGACAACTTATATGATTATGAATTATGTTTCAGAATACATTTATGTTAAGAAAACAAAAATGTTTCAGAATACAAATCAATTGAATCTATAAATATTAAAAGCTCGAAACTAAAAAATAAAATCCAAACTAAAGCCCTCGTGCAAATAATGAATTGTATGATTCGAGATATCCCAACAATAACTTATCGTTTCGAAGTTTTCGAGTTCAATCACATTATGAAAGTAGAGATATCCCAACAATAACTTATTGTTTCAAAGTTTTGGAGTTCAATCACATTATGAAAGTAAGAAGTTTAGCAAAAGATAAAAACATTCTAACTAAGTAAATGACTTATTAGTAGTGGTTTGTATACGTCCAATCTTCAAACGTTCATAACTTTTTGCTCAAATGTCAGAATGAAGCTTATAATAGATCAAATCGAAGCTATTGACAAGAGGAACATATATACGGAAAAAAAATTGGATTTGGGGGGCCATGGCCACCACCCGCCCCCAAATAGCTCCGCCATTTATATCCGAAAAGACTAGTCTAACATCAACTCGAAACCCAAGCTACCCTAATTTTTTGATGCCCAAACTCGAAGTAACCTGTTTTAGGAACAACTAGAACCAGGTTCACCCGAAAAACCTAAATCTGATGGCTATTAACATCCAAAATAGTCTGAATTTAATCAAAACAATACTTAATCTGTTTATACCCGACACATGAAGCCAGATTAGTGTTATTAGAATAAGATATAACTAGTTGAAGTCCCGTGAAATTACAAGGATAATTTTACTTAAAAAATATAATTTTATGATATTAATATAAATTATAAAATATATGTATATAATATCATCATTAAAACTACGTAATCTATAAAAATTATTTTTAGGTTGTACCCCATATTTTAATTGAATATATTTAAATATTTTTAAATTATTTGTTGAGATCTTGCCCTAAATTTAAAATAAAATTATTAAAATATTAGTTTCAATTAAATTAAATATTTTAAATAATTTTTTTTTGTTAGGATACTAATATGCATAAAATACTTAATTTTAAAAAGATAAAATTAATTAGGACATGCTATTTAGAAATATAATAAAATTTATTAAAGTTATTTTTTAAAGTTACTCTATTAATTTATCTATTAAGGTTTTTATATTTTACTCCGTGAAAATAAGATAACGTTATGGAAAATTTTAATATAAAAATTGGTTGAGAAGATAAGTAGAAAAAATATACAATATAATACTATAATTTAAAGATAATAAGGATAGTGTTTCTAGAAATTATGATATAATTTATTAAAACATGTATTAACATTATTTTTTAAAGTTAGTTTATTAAAGCTCTGACACATGACATAATTTTTTAACAGAGATTGTTTCCGCTTTATAATGTACTAGTTTAGGACATGCGCCTTGCGCATGGGCTTTTTTAAATAAATATTGGACTATTATTTTTAATAATATGTTGATCATTAGATATAAAATTAAAAAATAAATTATATTAAGAAATTTGTAAGTTCATTATAATGACTTTTTTATGTTATATAAGATTTTTTAATAAAGTAATTTATGGATTTGATTAGGAATATAAAATAAAATATGAGCTAATCTTATTGGCTTAATCACACAAACACAAAATTTTAAGTTAGAATGAAAATGAATTTTAAATTTTCTTAAGATACAAATTTAAGTATTATATAATATTTTAATAATCTTAAATAAGTCGTCACTATTTGACCCATTTTATTAACCTGACCATGCAAAAAAAAAACCTACAATGGACATACCTAATTGACCCGTAAATTTTAACAATGTAAATTTGTATTTAATCCAAACTTGAAATGACGAAAGTGAGATGAAGAATACTTTATAGAAATTTAGAATATTTATTAATTGAGTTTGGTAACATAAATATAAATTACTATTTTATTTAGAGATATTTAATTAATTTATTATGAGATATTAAATTAAGAAATAGGGTACAAGAATATTAAATTTATATTTAATATCTTTCATTCTCATGGATGAAAATTTAACATAAAAAATCAATAATTAAAAAATATACGAATGATTTTCCTGACATAATTAAGGACATCATTAATCAAAACATACAAATACCTCATATTTTGATATAAAAAAAATGAGTCCGGTTCAGGTGCGAATGGGCGCTCAGGTGCGAAATAAGAAAGAACAAGAGCCGTTGGATGAAGAAAAATCAAAGGCGCTGATCATTTCACTTAAAAAGAGGAAAAAACGGCACGAACGAATTATTGGCGAATTATTCGCGTATTTTTGAAAAAAAAACGGAAATAAGACGCGCCCCAGATTGTTCATCAATATTGTGGATTTTTGTTCATCAATAATGTGGATTTGTTCATCAACACTATGATTTTGTTCATTAAAACTCTGATTTTGTGCATAAATAAATTATTGCTTGTGCATAAAAAATCTATTGTTTGTACATAAAAATTGAACAAATGTGTATCAAAATTGCATGCAATATGTTTATCAACATTGTGGTTTTGTTCATAAAAAACGAAAATATTTGTTCATTGGTTTTGGCATATTTGTTCATCGGTTTGTGCATATTTGTTCATTAGTAACATCAATTTGTTCATTGGTTTATGCATATTTGTTCATTGCCTTTTTCATATAATTGTTCATTGCTAGATGCATATTTGTTCACTAGTAACCTCAATTTGTTCATTGCTATATGCATATTTGTTCATTAATAACATCAATTTGTTCATAGCTAAATAAGGCACAAGCACTCCTCTTCGATTTGTTGCTATCTCGTTCTTTTAGCATACACCATATTATTGCAAAGTCAAATTATTTATCTATTATTCTTTGCATTCAAGTTTCTACATCAAACTTATCTTATTTTGGTACTATATTGAGCACTTCATTCGTATTGACAAGTTAGCCTTAAAGCACTTCAATGGACAAACAAAGGTTAGATCAATGAACAAAAAAGGTTATATCAATGAACAAATAGGGTATATTAATGAACAAACAATGGTATACCAATGAACAAAAAAGAGTATATCAAAGAACAAATAATGGTATATCAATGAACAAACAAGGTTATATCAATGAACAAATATTGGTATATCGAAACTAATTATATCTGCATAAAAAACTAGATAATATTGTATTCATACACATAAATAAGGTTAAAAAATAAAACTAAAAATTAAAAAAGTTCGAAATCGATGAACAATTTTATCAAAAACTCGATGCACAATGAGTTAGTATTGATGAACAAATGGTGAATATTGATGAACAAATCTCTATTTCTGATGAACAAACTGGGCGTATCTCATAAAAACGTATTTTCGAAAAATACGTGAATAATATGTGAAAATTCGTCCGTGCCGTATTTTATTGAAAAATACGCGAATAATACGGTACGGGCGAATTTTTCCCGTATTATTCGCGTATTTTCAATAAAATACGTTTCGGACGAATTTTCCCATAGTATTCACGTATTTTTCGAAAATACGTTTTTATGAGACGCGCCCAATTTGTTCATCAGAAATAGCGATTTGTTTATCAATATTCACCATTTGTTCATCAATACTAACTCATTGTGCATCGAGTTTTTGATAAAATTGTTCATCGATTTCGAACTTTTTTAATTTTTAGTTTTATTTTTTAACCTTATTTATGTGTATGAAACGATGAATACAATATTATCTAGTTTTTGATGCAGATATAATTAGTTTCGATATACCAATATTTGTTCATTGATATAACTTTGTTTGTTCATTGATATATCATTATTTGTTCATTGGTATACCATTATTTGTTCTTTGATATACACTTTTTTGTCCATTGGTATACCATTATTTGTTCTTTGATATACTCTTTTTTGTTCATTGGTATACCATTGTTTGTTCATTAATATACCCTATTTGTTCATTGATATAACCTTTTTTGTTTATTGATCTAACCTTTGTTTGTCCATTGAAGTGCTTTAAGGCTAACTTGTCAATACGAATGAAGTGCTCAATATAGTACCAAAATAAGATAAGTTTGATGTAGAAACTCGAATGCAAAGAATAATAGATAAATAATTTGACTTTGCAATAATATGGTGTATGCTAAGAGAACGAGATAACAACAAATCGAAGAGGAGTGCTTGTGCCTTATTTAGCTATGAACAAATTGATGTTATTAATGAACAAATATGCATATAGCAATGAACAAATTGAGGTTACTAGTGAACAAATATGCATCTATCAATGAACAATTATATGAAAAAGGCAATGAACAAATATGCATAAACCAATGAACAAATTGATGTAACTAATGAACAAATATGCACAAACCGATGAACAAATATGCCAAAAGCAATGAACAAATATTTTCGTTTTTTATGAACAAAACCACAATGTTGATGAATATATTTCATGCAATTTTGATACACATTTGTTCAATTTTTATGTACAAACAATAGATTTTTGATGCACAAGCAATAGTTTATTTATGCACAAAATCAGAGTTTTAATGAACAAAATCATAGTGTTGATGAACAGATCCACATTATTGATGAACAAAAATCCACAATATTGATGAAAAATTTGGGCGCGCGTCCTATTTCCGTTTTTTTCAAAAATACGCGAATAATTCGCCAATAATTCGCCCGTGCCGTTTTTCCCCTTTATAAGTGAAATGATCAGCGCCTTTGATTTTTCTTCATCCAACGACTCTTGTTCTTTCTTATTTCGCACCTGAGTGCCCATTCGCACCTGAACCGGACTCTTTATTTAATTATAATTATTATTCTCTCGTGTATTAGTAGAGATATTAATCTTCAAAAACGAATAGTGGAGATCAATGGTCCAACTCTGTTGGAGTTAGTTATATCTTTTAATTGATATGACCAGAATAACTATTTAATAACTAACTAACTAAATTAATTGTCTTAGTATTAAGAATATTTTCTATAAATAGAGAGATGTTTCCTCGTAAATGTAACACTCCTATTTTGCAACGATGGATATTAGCACCAATGACCCAACTGAACCCAATCCTAATGACATGGCCTCCAATGACTCGTACCATCATTTTGTCGAGGTTCCATCATAAGTTTCATGTTCTTACCTGAAACTAAAAAAACAAGTCCCCGAAGGGTCAGCTACCAATTCCAATATGAACTAAATAGTAAACACCACATGTAGCAGCAACATCGGTTTAATAATTTATAACTAGGATAGCAATAATATGGCATTTAATATATAATATTCACGAAGACAAATAACACACTCAACTTATATTCATAAAGCACGTAATAATAATAATTATAATCATACAAAACGTAATAATAATAGTGCATCATTTCACTTTAGTATCACCTCAATCGCTTTCCACCTCATTAATAGTTTAAACGCAACTCATCGATTCTCATTCAGCAATATCATTTATCTAACAAGCATGACATCCTCCAGCCTTACACAATGTAGTGGACGGCGGCCTCCGCCGTTTATCCGAACCATTCACACCCTCATCATTCACCTTCTTACCCCTGGTCAAGCCTCCTCGGGAGCACTCGCCAAAACATTATATTATAATTTTGAAGGGGCCCTCCTTGACATACAACTAAGTCAAGGATGTCTCCGTCTTTCTGACTATCCTTGATCATAGTCGTTTCAGTTAGATGTCAATGCTTAAAAATCCGAATAAAATACAGAATAGTATTCATCTATTATATTTCTCAAAATAACAAATTATTTTCAAATAGACATATAGTAATATACAGGGATGAATCCCAAAATAACACTCTACACATCATATCTACACATTCAACACATAACAAAATTGATAACTAAGTAAGTCTAGACGACTTACCTCAACAAAGGATTTCCAACGATATCAAAACGAACTTGTCAAGCTAGTTACATAGGAATAAGAATAATACTTATAAGAAACAGAAACAATTCGAGTTAAAGCTCCAAGGAAAAGACTTAACCCACTAAACTCCAAACTTTACAAAACCATAACCTTCAACTCAACCTTCAAAATCTTACCAAAACCATTCTAATTCATCCCATGAAAACCTACAAAAATAACCTTGTAAGATACTTTAACAACACACTTCTCTTCCTTTTTCTTACATTAATCTTCTTCATCTTTTTAAGTGCAATTCCCAACTTAACTTCATACCATTCATTCATAACTACCAAAACTACATCTTAACACTTCTTTCCCATAAAAATCAGCCACATTACTTCACCATCTCAGCCACTGAAATTCCAAATACACAACGAATCCCATAATTCACACACCTTCGCTTCTTTCAATCTATTAACATATAAATCTTCATATAAAACTCAAAAGGTCTTATTAATCACCTAAAATAGTTCATAAACAACCCATAAACAATCCCAAAACTCACTTAACTTAGGTTGAACAACCCTCCAATCTCTTTTTACCAAAACCAGTCCATGAAAACATCATTTTCACCATCCTACACATCTTCCCTTCAAACCTTTCTTCCTCCATCAAGTTCGACCCACCCATATCAAATTTCTTCTCAAACCTACCTATTACAACTTATAAAGTTCATAAATGGATGAAAGAACATAAGAAGATGGAGCTCATACCCTTTTATGGAACTTACACCACAAAGACTGCAAGATGGTTGTTTAGTTATCTCCAAGCTTGAAACTTGAACTTGTAACTATCTAAGGAGCAAGCTATCAACTTTATAAAGGAAGGCCAAGGTTCAACAAAGTGATTTTATTTGGATTTTTGAAGCATGAAAATGGATGAAAAATGAAGAAGGAAAAAAGAGAGGAATAAGAATGGAAGAAAGAGGAGTTCAAATGGTGGAGGGAGAGAATGGAACGAGATGTAGGTTTCTTAACCTACAACAATTGACTTTTGAATCATCCTTTGATGATATTAGACAAGCCTACCAAAATTGACTTTTGAATCCTCTTTTTGATGATACGAGATAAACTTCACACATTTTGATGATACTAGATAAGATTCACACCTTTTGATGATACTAGATAAACCTCTTTTTATTACGTATACGAACTTTCTTCATAACTAATAAATAAACTTATCCGAGCTTACTTAAAAGTGAAGTAACTCAGACACATTTTTTGAGACATGTCAAAATTACCAATTTACATCCAAATATATCTTAA
This sequence comes from Fallopia convolvulus, assembly GCA_964016875.1. Lineage (NCBI taxonomy): Eukaryota > Viridiplantae > Streptophyta > Magnoliopsida > Caryophyllales > Polygonaceae > Fallopia > Fallopia convolvulus. The sequence goes on along the minus strand of OZ024726.1, from coordinate 49,101,938 downwards.
GTCGAGCACACTTTTTCAAGCATATCTTTTTCAAGGTCTCCTCGAGATTACTTAAGAGCTAAGCAACAACGGTACGAATTTCGAGAAACATTAAAATATCAAAATTTTCCTGAATATTACAATCTTTAGTGGACTTCTTGATCGTTTGGAATCTGATCCTGAGATAGCAATCATCATTTTCCATGAAGTAAATTAATTGAAATTTACATGTTCATTGTCATCAGTCATTGTTGTTAAAATATTTATTATGGATTTCTGTGTTTTCCTATATCAGGTTAGGCATGCTCTGGCTAGACATGGTGTTGAGAAGATTACAAGAAAGCCCTGGTTAATTTTTCCAATTTTATTTATAAGTTTTTTGCAAGAGGGAAAACAACTTTAACCATAACATATAATCATATAAAGACGCGTCACTCCATAAAGTAAGTATAATTAGTCATACTTAAATATAGATTTGGCACGTATGGGGATGTGATATGTGGAGATCGACCAAAGTACCTAGTGTTGATAACACTAGTTTATATTTAATCATTCGTATGTTCTCAAGTCAATGGTCTAAGCATTTTTGTTAAAACCAAAAGAAAATTCTCCCAACACCAAAATCGCTCACTTGTAAAAAATCATATGTCCTCTTCTGCCATGATTTTTTTTGTCATCCTCCTATTTAACATTGATGAATGTCTTCATTTTAGCCATGCTTATGTGGTTTGGCTTTTTCTATGGAGATGTAAAAGACTCGTAAATTAAGTCATGCGCTATATGTATATGCTTGGCTTTTTTAGGAACTAATTTTAGATGAGGGCTTGTTCAATCCGCTTAACTATGAGGATATCATGTAACTTAAATGTTGCACAATATTTACGATGTCTAAAACACCCTTAACTTAAAAAAAAGGCTTTCAAATAGCAAATGGCATTATAAATACTACTGATACACAAGACCTTAGTCTAGAAATGGGTAGCTAGCATTGATTTTTATGTGACAGAAGTGGAAACAGAAGGTGTGAATTATTCATGATGAACCTATATGTATGTGTGTCGTGACTACCAAGAATCTTACTAAATATTGTTTAGTATTTTATCATTTTTAGGTGTATATTTTGTTGTGTGTATTTGTTGTCATTGATCATACATGTCTAATGCAGTTATATATTATCCTTTATATATTTGGTTGATTGAGTAATTACCTATATTTTGTGATGAGTTTATTGATTATACAAAGTGCTTAATTCTTGCATGTCATTTGCTCATGCAAGTTGGAATTGGAAGCAGATTATTTAGGGTTGCTCCTGATGGCGACGGTTGTATATGATCCTCGTGTTGCGTTGACTGTGTATGTAAGGCACGAAGCCGTAGAATCACTATCCCATGTCAACCCGAGGACTTTCCAGGAGGTCACCCATCTTGGTACTACCCTCGCTCATGTACGCTTAACTTTTGAGTTCTTTATCCTCACTTGAACCTAAAAAAGGAAGAGCTCTTATTAACATGGGTAGCATCTCAATTCTTTATAAACCATAGGGGTGTTACAATATACCATTTGTAAGGCTCGAGGCCTTAGAAACGCTATCCCATACAAACCCGAGGACTTCTCTAGGAGGTCACCCATCCTAATTGTAACATCCCCGACCAAAGTGCATACGTCATTTTGCATTCATATCATATTAATAGAATGTTGACATGATATATAGTGAGTTTTTAAAAGTAATATTTATTTTTGAATTAAGTTTATTATATTTTAAAAAGTTTTTAACTAAAAATTAATTAATAATTATTTTAGGGTAAAGTTTGTAGTAAAGGAGATTTAAGGGTGAAAACCACAATTTTTAAAAAGTTTTGCCGACTTTCACCGAGATAGCCGACTTGGATTTATTGCAATATATATGTAGGTAATCAATGGTTTTCATTTAAGCTACGCACAAAAAAAAAACGAGAGAAGAGGAAATTTTGATGGTTTTGAGTTTATTTGTTGGATCTGGTCCAAGATCTCTTCTATCGGGTTTTAATCTTAAAGTATAAGCGTGATTTGGTAAGTTTTAATTAGTAAATAGTTTATTTGGATTTCACTGATTTTTTTTCCAGATCTAGATCTACAATTGGTTTTGATTCAGAAATCAATCGATTTATAGTTTTCAGAGGGTGTTTTCAATATCGAATTTATATTCGGTAAAAGATTTCAGAGTAATTTTAGAGTTTCGTTTTGTAAGGATATTAGGGAGCCCTTTGATCAAGTTTTTCAGAAAGATTTGAACTAGAAAAATGTTCTTCTATATCTATAGTTTATCGTTGTCAAGTTTTAAAGGATTTGGAATTATGCACAAGAAGTTATAATGCATATTGGCATTTCATTGCATTTGGGGTTAGAGTTTGTAAGAGTAAATAGCCTAATTTGCATTGAGTTACATATAGGAGCACCAATCATAGATCGTGGTCAAGAACAAGGGGGAGAGATATAGTATTTGTTCTAAACAGGTGAGTATAGACCGGAGATTCAACCTTATGTGCTATATGGATATATGTGCTATATGAACTATATGGATATATGTGCTATATGAGTTATATGGATATATGTGTTATATGTGATAACTCTGAAAATTCCAGAGTTGTTTGCACAGAAAGTATGATAGCAGATGGCATATGATATATGATTACAAGATGCACTTGATTGCATAGCATATTGCAATGAGATTAAAAAGGAACTGTGACTGTCTTACCCTGAACCTGTAATTCATGAAATCTTTGGATTTCTTTGTTAAAGCGACCTACGGGTCATACAGGATTTTCGGATCATACAGGATCTTCAGATCATACAGGACCTACGGGTCAATGAGGAGATCTTCGGATTTCTTTCTTAAAGCGACCATAAGAGTCATAATCAGGAGATCTTCAGATTTCTTTGCTAAAGGGACTATAAGAGTCCATATATAGTAAACCCGGGGCAGATTCAAGCTTGAACAGTTCACATAATAATGAATCGGATACATCGGTATTTGCACTTGCATAGTAAATTCCTATATGACATATGTATAATATGTATGTATATGTAGATGGACTAATTGTTTGACTCTGTGTCAAATAATTGATGATGGTTTATATTCACTGAGTATGCGACTCACGTAAATCACAAAATAATTTTTTTTCAGGCTCAGCTAGAACTTACTGGCGTGTGTCTTTTTTAGAGGTCACATTCATACAGGTCGGCCGGCTGAAGCTCAATGCAACCTTCTCCTTCTCATTTTGCATCTTAGACATATGAGTTGTAATAGAAGTTAGAGTAATAAATGTATTAACATAAGAAGTAATTACCTATGTGTGTGTGTGTGCGTGCAACCCTTTATGGTTGTTATTTTCTGATATGTGCTTATGTGGATAGTTGCTTATATGTGAATTATATGTTTATATGTAAAATAAGTTATTACAAAGTTTACGTCATAGGGTATAAGGGTGTCACACTAATACTAGTCTTGCCCCTACATGTTTAATTAACTTATGAGTTCTTTGGCCTCACTCGAACTTAGAAAAGGAAGAACTCTTTTTGACATGGGTAACATCTCAATCCTTTATAAACCATCAAGGTGTTACATTGTACGACCGATTCAACAAGGTTATAGTGGTGATTGACTATTGATCTAAGTTCCCAACTGGAGCAAAAAGTGTTAAATTAATGGTAGAAACTCAAGTAATGGAGGAAGCCATGCATTTGTACAAGGAATGAAAATCAGGTTATGGGATTGATAAGTTTCTTTTGGCATAGATCAGTGAATTAGTCTTACTACTCTTGTCTAAATTCTGGTAAATTCTTCTTTACTGCCATGATTTTCACAAGTTTGAGATCAGTGATCTTTAAGAGGTAAATATGAGGGTTGATGAATTGATAATCAATGAAGGGGGCATTTGATTGCACTACTATGTGTTTTTTGTTTAGTTAATTGTAGAAGGTGGGTATGATATATTTAGAGAATTGGAAAACAAAGGTGGAGAAAATATTAATGGAGAGTTTATAGATGAAACCAATTAGATTGATCAATGTGTTCATTCTTTTGTCAGCAATATACAATGAATAATTGGTTACATGGAATCTTCATGGAGTTCTAGAAACTCTGCATATTTATCTATCTTACAAGGATTTTTTAAAATTTTGCTCATAAACCAAGATAGTCTTATTCTTCGCCTCCCAGATGGAATATATTTTTGTTTACCAAATCAACAATGTCAACGAATGCTGTTAAAATTTGAGATTCAGATCAAATCAACGTTTCTGAAATGTAGAACAAACTTTACCCGAATGTAAGTCAAATGAGAAATCAGAAAAGTGTAAGATGGACCATCATGAGTCCATGATGGTCCATCTAAAATAAAATAAATAATATGAACATTAATATTTCTGCTAAATATTTTTTATGATATTTTATTTATGTTAAAAATTATTATTATATACTAAAGCAGAGGTTAAAAAAATTATTAAACAACACATGTCGCTTTTAGATTGGACAACACCACCCCTTTTTTAAAAACAATATGATTGATTGAAATTTAATTTTTTTATTGGTTAAAAAATAATTGTATACCCACATATAATAAAATTATTATTTATATCCATGTAAAATATTCTATAAGATTTGGATAAAAAAAATAACCATTAAATAAAAAATATCCAATTCTACAAATCTGTAATTTTTGGCAAAATTTCTTTTAAAAATTGAATTTTGATTAAAAAATATAGAAATTTGCACTATCTTTTAAGAGATTGACAATTATCTATTTGTGTAAAATTTACTTTAAAAACAAATTATGTGATGAAATCCGAAATGAAAGGCTCACTAGAAGACAAGAAACAAGATTATTATATTCGAAAGTGCAAACACTTGCTTCTTTATTTATGATTTTCTTTACAGCGAAGTTTTACAAGCCAACGAGGCTAACCGATTATTTGAGAATTACACCCTAGACCTCCTACGATTATTCGAGATCTCGACCTAACAATGTCCGAGATCTCCTAGTTGCTAGCTAGCTCTGAGTGTCACTTGCCGATCCCTTTGAGCGAGGTTGAGTTGAGGAGTCTTTGATGTGAGGTAGAGCGAGGTGTAAGAGGCTTGCGAGGTGGTGTAGCGAGGTCTTTGATGTGAGCGGAAACTCTGTGAGACTTGAAGTCTTTTTGTGGACTTCACTTATATATAGCGAGGCCTTTTAACGGTGTTTCGATCACGTCGATCTTCAACGAGCAAGAAAGTTCTTGAGTTCAAGATGTTTTTCGACCCCTTTTCCATACGAGAATCTCCTCTATTTATAGAGGATCGGGGAGTCGAGTTTTGGTTGTTGTCCGATGTGGGACGCCCGAGATCAAGGGCTCTGATTGGCCTAGGGGCGAGGCAGCCGGTGATTGGCTCGAAGAGCGGCGGTCGCTGAGTGGTCATGGTGGGCGGGCGCAAGTAGAGTTGGTTGCGAGGCCGAGACCTCGCTCCGAGGTCGAGGGGGACCTCGTGGAGTAGGAATTTTGTTAAAATAAGAGGTGGGTATGGTTGTGGGCCCCAGGATCATCCTCGGGGGTCCCTTTGACCTGGTTTGACCCTCATACCTCGGGCCCACCTCTTGCTTCGCTATTTTGAGCATCATCACAACCCCATGGCCTGGGGACCTCGCTCCGAGGGTCGCAGGGCATAAGTTCTCAAAGATTGCGGGGTGCGAGGCTCTGAGAGGTGGGTAGGCATTTTGCGAGGCTTCAAGGGTTTTCGAGGTTCCTGGGGAGCATCTTGCGAAGCCCTCCCTTTGCGAGGTTCTACACTTAGCTTTTCTTTGGTTGGCAAAGGTAAAGCTTTTCTGGGCTTGCTCTTCGTGTTTTGCTTAATGGGCCGCGCAGGAGGGACATGCCCAATAAGCCTAACTGGGTAGGGGAGGCCCAAGCCTGCCCTTTATAAGTGCGTACTTCACACGCCTCCCCATTTATCTTTTCTTCCCAGATTTTCGCCTTCTCTCTTTCTGTCTTTTTGGCTTCCTGCGAACGGTTTCTCTAGACGGTTTCCGGCGAGCCTCAACCATCTTCCGGTTGCACCACCGCCTCCTCCTCGTCGATTCTGAACAAGTAAGTCTTCGACTTTTCTTCTCCCGCTTCTTGTTTGCTTTTGATTTCTCCCTGCTTGTTTTTTGTGCCGTGTTTTGGAGAGGCGATGGAGTGTCGCCTGGTGTTTCGCGCCGACATCACGGTGGCGAAACAGCGGTGGTGAGGTCGGCGTGAGTTTCCGCCTGCTTTTTCTCGCCGTTTTCCCTTTGCTCCTCTCTCTTCTTTTCTCTTTCGTTTCGCCTTGTGCCCTAGCGGGCAGTGGTTGCCCCTTGGCGTTTCGCACCGGCGACAAGGTGGCGGGACGGTGGGGTGTGGGTGGCGAACGCCATGCACTCGGATTTGTCGCCCTCCAACCGACGATTGTCTCTTTTTATTTTTCGGCGGTTTTGAATTTTGAAGCTCTTGGAAACCCAAACGTCCTAACGGCTAATTGATGGGACGTTAGGGTCTCCACCGCCGTTCTCCACCGCTGGCTTCCATTTCATCTTCTCTTTTCTCTTTCTGGCGCTTCGACTTTTTCCTTTTTGGCGCTTCGACTTCTTCCTTTTTGGCGCTTCGACTTCTCCCTCGCCGTCCTATCTTGTCAGAGTAGCCCCTAGGGTGCCACGTGGCTCCTCGCCTCTTATGATCCGGAATTTCTCTTTCTCACGAGGTTATGACCTCGCACTGCTTTTCTTCCAAGGTTGCGACCTCGCACTGCTTTTCTTCCGAGGTTGCGACCTCGCACTGCTTTTCTTCCGAGGTTGCGACCTCGCACTGCTTTTCTTCCGAGGTTGCGACCTCGCATTTTTTCTTGGTTATAGTGCCCGACGTCTCAATGCTTCTTTCTTTTCCAGGTACTAGCCTTCCGCGGCCTGGACATCGTTCTTTTCATGCTTAGGAGAGACTCTGCTAGCCCTCCGCCCGGCTTCGCTTTCAGAGTCCAAGAGGGTTTTTACGAGGAGGTTTCGGAGTCCGCGAGAAGCGTAGAACTCAGCGACTCTCAGAATCCGAGGTCCCCTTCTCTGGTTTTCAGCGAGCCTTCTTCAAGTGACTCCGAGGTCTCTATTAATTCGTGCTTCTCCCATCTTCGAACGTCGTCGGGCGTTGAAATGGCTTCGTCTTCCACCCCAGACGAGGTTGTTACTAAGGTCGAAGCGCGACTGGTTGTGGGAACGACCTCGGCGCCGCCTCCTTACGTGCCTCCGAGCTTCCCTGCGGCGTATATTACCGACGCTGTGTCCTGCACCCCGAGCGTCCTGGAGGAACGGATCCCCATGACCCCGGGTTCTGCCGAGGCTCGTTTATCCGAGGGGGTGGCCACCGAGCTCGAGCTGAAGGACCTTGCCGACATCGCCAAGGACTTTGCTTGGCCCGAGGGGGTTGAGCTGGCGCTTCCCGAGGAGGGGGGCCACTCCTTGGCATCTTACGACAGGTGCGTGGTTGTGCACCTCTTCAGCCTTCAGGCGGGCTTCAGGCTGCCCTTGGCCCAGCATATCGTTGATTATCTGTGGGCCATGAAGATCTGACCCGCACAGTTGTTTCCGAACGCTTGGCGGTTGCTGTGTGCCTACACGATTCGCAGTCGCGAACTTGGGGACGGACCGAGACATGACTTCCTGTCGGCTTTATTCCTAGCAAGGAGAGACACTCGGTCCCGAAGCCTTATCAACCTTAGCACGCCGCTTATCAAGATCACCACGGCCCCTTCGAACGTCGGGCCGTGGAAGCCGAATTGGTTCTTGGTTCGCGACCCCACCGGGAGATATCTCAATTTTCCGGTAACGCCGGGCGAATTCGTTCGGTGCGTAACCCCGCTGGAGGTTGATGAGCTCAAGGCGCTCAGGGTCCGATACGCCACAGCGAGTCAAGCACCGTTTCAGGTGTATCTTTCTCAGGACTAGCTTGAGCGGGCTGGTCTGAGCCTCAGCCTCCCTCCCAGCGAGGGAAAAGAGGGTACTCAATCTCTTTCCTGACATTCCTTGATTCGATTTTTTTCTTTTTGAAGTTGAGGGGCGAGGTTTATAACCTCGCTGACTTATTTTGTCTTATTACTGTCATTAACTTGTTTCTTGCTTTTCTTATCTAACTTTCTCGTCCCTCTTTTTTTTTTGTTCTGACAGTGAACCTACTCGTCGCTCTTACCTCGAAGTCACAGGGCAAAAGGCCTGTGACTTCTTCCTCCAACGCTCCGAGACCCCAGGGCCAACTTGGGGCCGTCATAAAGGAACCGACCTCACAGGCGAGGCCTCCCGCCCCGCAAAGCAAGACGACAGCCCTGACGCTGAAGGCGCCGGCGGTGAAGACGAGCGGGGGGCGGATTCCAAGGGGGACGCTGCGAGGACGTCCTCCCATCACTCTCGAGGATCCGGGGATAAGGCCGGGTCCAAAAGGAAGGAAGAGGGTTCTCCCCAGGGGGAGAAAAAGAAGAAACGAAAGGAGGATGGGCAGGGGGAAAACCCGGGGGGCGTGATGGTCGAACGCCTTGGGGCCGCGAGCCGAGTCATCTCGACCACCGGGCCTCCTGCCGAGAAGTTCCACTGCCCTGGTCCTTCCCGGGGCGTGTCCGAAGACTGGGACAGGTCAGTTTGGCCCGACGAGGGCCAACAACCTCTCGGAGGCAGCTCTCAACGATGAGATCCTCCGCTACTCCGCGATGGTATGTCTTGCTCTTTTTTGTTCATTATTTTTTATTGGCTTTATTAGTCTTGTTCTTATTTTTACGTGCTCTTTTATTGCTTCAAAATACCTTCTTCGCGAACTACAACTGCGGCCGCGTCGTCCTCCTCCAAAGGAACCTGGGCAGGATGGAGGCGAGGCTCCAAGAGCGGGACGCCGAGCTCGAGAAGAGGGGAAAGAGCCTCGCAGAGGCCGAGAAACGCGCTCGCGCCGCGGAGATCGCGGCTGCGGACGAGGCCAAGGACGCCTCGAGGGCCAAGGAGGAGCTGAGGAAGGCGAGGGAGGAGAACAAGGATTTGAAGTACGAGAACGGGGATTTCAAGGACGAGGTCAAAAAGCTCAAAGGCCAGCTATCCGAGGAACACCAATTCTTCAGAGAGAAGGAGGCGGAGCTTCGGAAAGCTGAGGAGGAGGTTACCAGGCTCCAAGGGCGTGTTGTTGAGCTTAGCAAGGAGCTGGAACTCGAGGGGCCCAGGTATGTGAAGTCCGAGGCCTTTCAGGCCGAGATGGTGGAGAGTGTAAGGAAGATGTTCCAGCAGTCCGTCAGGATAGGGGTTAAGCAGGCGGTCGCGAAGTATGGGCACATCGACCCCCGCATCAAGTTCTTCATCCCCAACTATCAGGAGACTATGGGGGAACTTGAAGGGGAAGAGCCTGAGGGAGAGTGCGAGTTCTTTCTTAATGAGGATGGAACTGTGGCTAGCGAGGCGCCTACCGTGGCAGCCATCGCTCAGGAAGATGCGCCTAGCTCCCAGCCTTCTGCCATCGCCGCCCCTGCCCTGGAGACTCCCCAAGGACCTACTGCTCAAGCCCCTGAAGATCCTGCGAAGACCTCCGACCCTGCCGCCAAAGCCTCGAAGATGTAAAGGATGTCTTTGTCTGCTTCTGTTTTTTTTTTGTTTTGTTGTTTTGCTGGTGGCCCTGCGGGGCCTGTAATTAAACATCTGGGCACACGTGCCCCAGCTTTTTATGTTATTTTCCTTGCCTTATGATTGCTTGTTTGTTCTAGCTTTCTCGTACATGCTTGCACATATTATCTACCCAACCCCATGGCCCGAGTGTCACAACTATTGTGGTATTCGGGCCACATCGGGTGTTTACAACAATTCGCCGAGGTCCCGAGCCTTTTTCGGACTTCGCACAACAACTGTGCCGAGGCCACGAGCGGGAAGCGAGGGATGGATTTAACGAAATTCTCCAACACCATGCGGGAAGCGAGGTTTGGGTTCAACAAGATTCTCCAACACCTCGCGTGAAGCGAGGTTTGGACTTTTAACGAAAATCTCCAACCCCAAGCGGGAAGCGAGGGATGGACTTCAACAAAAATCTCCAACCCCAAGCGGGAAGCGAGGGATGGATTTAACGAGATTCTCCAACACCTCGCGGGAAGCGAGGTTTGGACTTAACGAAATTCTCCAACACCTCGCATGAAGCGAGGTTTGGACTTAACGAAAATCTCCAACCCCAAGCGAGAAGCGAGGGATGGACTTAACGAGATTCTCCAACACCTCGCGGGAAGCGAGGTTTGGACTTAACGAAATTCTCCAACACCACGCGGGAAGCGAGGGATGGATTTAACGAAAATCTCCAACCCCAAGCGGGAAGCGAGGGATGGACTTAACGAGATTCTCCAACACCTCGCGGGAAGCGAGGTTTGGACTTAACGAAAATCTCCAACCCCAAGCGGGAAGCGAGGGATGGACTTAACGAGATTCTTCAGCACCTCGCGTGAAGCGAGGTTTGGACTTAACGAAGATCTCCAACACCTCGCGTGAAGCGAGGTTTGGACTTAACGAAGATCTCCAACCCCAAGCGGGAAGCGAGGGATGGACTTAACGAGATTCTCCAACACCTCGCGTGAAGCGAGGTTTGGACTTAACGAAAATCTCCAACCCCAAGCGAGAAGCGAGGGATGGACTTCTAACCCGGAGTTTTTATTTTTGAGAGAGATTTTGAAAGTCCCACAACCCTTTATTCACAAAAAGCAGTAACGGAATTCAGAGAGTTTACGCGAAATATTTCTTTAACCGGTCGACGTTCCACGTCTTACTGAGGGTTCGCCCCTCGTTGACTTTGAGCTTAAAGGCTCCGGGAGCGACCTCCTCCCCGAGGATGTATGGTCCCTCCCAGTTGGGGTCCAGTTTGCCACCTTCGGTTCTTCTCAAGACGAGATTGCCCGTGGCCAGGAACCGAGGTCTCACTTTCTTGTCGTGGTAAACTGCCACGCGGCGCTTGTATTCCATAAGACGAGCGGGAGAAGCTCTGCCCAACGACCTTGTGCCATGCCCAGCCGCTTTTTTAGATCGGACAGGATGCGGGCGTTGACGTTCTCTACCTGGCCGTTGGACTGAGGATGGGCCACGGAGGAGAACTTGAGGGTTATGCCGAGTTCTGAGCAGAATGTCCGAGTCTCTTCACAATCAAATTGGGGGCCATGGTCGGTCATGATGGTCATGGGAACGCCGAAGCGACAGACAAGGTTCTTCCACAGAAAGTCGCAGACCTTAGTCCCCGTGATCTTCGCCATTGCTTGTGCCTCAACCCACTTTGTGAAGTAGTCAACGATGACCAGGATATACCGCACCTGACCGGGGGCCTTGGGAAAGGGGCCGAGGATGTCCATCCCCCACATCGCGAAGGGGCACGGTGCGTGGATGGAGCGACGCTGCAAGGTCGGGGCGTGCAAGAGGTTACCGTGCTTCTGGCATCCATCACATCGTTGGACATAGTCCCTTGCGTATTGCCGGAGGGTGGGCCAGAAGTACCCCAAGTGGGCGATCTTATGCGAAAGGGTTCGCCATCCGGGGTGGCCGCCACAGACCCCTTCATGGGCCTCATAGAGGATGTGCTCCGTAGACTCGGTCGGGACGCACAATAGATTGGGTTTGGCGTAGCCTCGGCGATAAAGGCAGCCACCTATGACGCAATATCGCGCCGCCTGCATTTTCAGCTTCCTGGCCTGCGTGGGATCAAGAAGCCCTTGGGCATGGGCGCGTTCCGGATCGCGTCCATGAACGGGGAGGTGATCTTGGCTTCCTCCTAATTTTGGGGCGGTGGCCTCGAATTATGCAATCGAGACCTCGGATAGTGCATCGCGCTCCCCGCTGTTTCGGACAACTCTGGCTCCTGTAGCCTCGATCGATGCGATCGAGACCGCGAGATCTGCATGGGATCTCGGGGAGGTCTCTTTGTTGACGAGCCGTTGGTGGAGGACTCGGGCTCATGCGCACGCCTAGGGACGTACGCGGGGACGTACTCGGAGTGCGGCTCACCCTGGGGGGGGATAGGGGACGTACGAAGGGGCGAAGCCCTGCTGGTATTGCCCATAAGTCGGGTAGGGATATGGGTTCGGGGGCGCGCCGCCCTGCTCGAGGCCTTGGAATGGGAATGGATTTTGCAGGGCGGCGTACGTCCATCCCGGAGGGACCACGAACGGGCAGCCCGGAGGTCCCGCGGCTGTCCATTGCGTAGTTTCTGGCATGTTGTCGGGGTGTTGAGGGAAGAAATTGTTTGGGCAAGCCATTTTGAGGGAATCGAAGCTAAGGTTTGCACGAATCGAGGAACTACTTAGGATGAAGAAGTTCCCACAAACGGCGCCAGTGATGAAATCCGTAATGAAAGGCTCACTAGAAGACAAGAAACGAGATTATTATATTCGAAAGTGCAAACACTTGCTTCTTTATTTATGATTTTCTTTACAACGAAGTTTTACAAGCCAACGAGGCTAACAGATTATTTGAGAATTATACCCTAGACCTCCTACGATTATCCGAGATCTCGACCTAACAATGTCCGAGATCTCCTAGTTGCTAGCTAGCTCTGAGTGTCACTTGCCGATCCCTTTGAGCGAGGTTGAGTTGCGGAGTCTTTGATGTGAGGTAGAGCGAGGTGTAAGAGGCTTGCGAGGTGGTGTAGCGAGGTCTTTGATGTGAGCGGAAACTCTGTGAGACTTGAAGTCTTTTTGTGGACTTCACTTATCTATAGCGAGGCCTTTTAACGGTGTTTCGATCACGTCGATCTTCAACGAGCAAGAAAGTTCTTGAGTTCAAGATGTTTTTCGACCCCTTTTCCATACGAGAATCTCCTCTATTTATAGAGGATCGGGGAGTCGAGTTTTGGTTGTTGTCCGATGTGGGACGCCCGAGATCAAGGGCTCTGATTGGCCTAGGGGCGAGGCAGCCGGTGATTGGCTCGAAGAGCGGCGGTCGCTGAGTGGTCATGGTGGGCGGGCGGGCGCATGAACAATGCATCAATTAAAACCAAAATCAAGTTCATTCCTCACACAATCAACCAAAGAAACAAGTCCCGGTTCCATCTAGCTAAAAAAATAATTGAGTCAAAATAAACAATCAAACAAGCAACCGAACAGATACCCTAATGTCTTGCAAAAGAAACTAAGGTGCTAGTCACTAAACCATATCTGTCAACTAACGACTAAAACACTCAAGATAGATCATTAGGATGAGCGGGGACGTACTGTTCTTCTTCCCTCCTCATCTCGAACACTCGGGGAGGAACGACTCCCGAGTTGCTAGCTCCTACACTCCGACCCATACTTTGACCTGGTGCTTGCCATGCTAACAACGGATAACAGACTCCTTGGTTCCCCAGTACCGATCCTTGCGAAGGTACGACAATCCAACAAAACCTCTGAATATGTCCAAGCCTCATACATTGACTTTTCAAGTGCTCGGTGCCACCACAATTTTGGCAATGTCTCAGATTCCTTGCAGCCCGACTTTGTTGTGAATGCTTGTGATGTCCCTAAGGCTGAAACTCAGGTCTATTCTGCGGGTACTACCTAGATCGGCCCTCTCCCCTAGAATCTACTAATGCTGCCAACTTGTGCCTCTTACTTCCTCCTATATGAGCATCAAATTGTTCTGGCCTCATTGTGGCCATCTCATGAGCCAAAGTTGACTTCTGAAACGCTCTTAAATTCGTAAGCCAAAGTCCATCTACATTAGCGCGCAATTGTGGTTGCAATCGCTTTAGGAAGGTAACAATTCGTAGGTCCTCTATAGGGACAACATTAGGCACCGCTGCCAACTCTTGCTGAAATTTCTGAATTGTCTCAACTATTGTGATATTCTCGGGCCCATCATCCCGGAAAGCGGCCTCCTGAGCCATCCTAACCACCTAAGGACATTAGTAATCCCAAATCCTCCTTTGGAATTCCTCAAAATTGACATCCTCATGGTGATCGCGGTTAAGATCGCACCAATCGAATGCGCCTTAGCTTCCTGCAGCAGACTGTGAACTACATACATCCTCCTCTCCTCTGGTGCTTGAATGGAATCCAACGCATATGATACTCTCCTCATCCACTGATCTACGTCAGTACCTGGGACTCCGGTGAAGTTTGGCACCCCGGTCTTCCTAACTTTGCGAGCCATTTTTTAGGTTGGGGCTCGCGATAATGTGCCCTAGGCTCAACCACGTGGTCAACTACCGCTGGTCCTTATGGTCGTGGCATTCCTCCAAACTGAGTAGCTAAAACATAATCTGGGCCTGGTGCCCTCTCTCAGACCCCTGACGCCCATCAACAACATTATGGTCAGGTACAATTCCCGTGCCTAACAAGTTCTGCATTAGCACTCGAACCGCGTCATCAATCTCTGATGAAAGCCCAACTGGTGGAACCTCAACTCCAACATGAGCCCCATAGCTGGGGGTCCACCTCCAACAACAAATACACTAACATTCTGATGGTCATTACGAGCAAGACCATCACTCTCTGCTACTTCTTCCAGAAACGGAGCGTACATGATTAAAAAAATTAATATTAAAAATCCAAAATTAATATAAAAATACATGATTAAAAATATGGTTCATACTAATGTAAAAAATTATTATATTATTCTTATGAAAATTAATATAAAAGACTATGAAAATTTAATATTGACTACCAATAAATTAAAATGTGGTTCATATTTTTTATAATTATAGATATAAAAGTTATCTATTTCATTTAGAGATATTAAATTAATTTACTATGGGATATTAAAGTAAAAAAAAGGTAGTTCATATATGGTTCAAAATTTCGGATCTTGACCCTAAAATTTTCGAACATTTCAATCGGATTTCTGGATAGGATCAGCTTTTGACACCTCTCTAGGCGGAACATATAGACAATATTGTATTTATTTCTTTAATAATTGTCAAAAATTATATTTTTAATGTGCACAACCCAAAATGCGCATTGACAAAAGTTTAACTATAAATTTAGAATTTTAGCAAAATTAACTTTAAAATTAGGCATTACACAAAATACTCAAAGGAAAATTTTCACAAAACTATCTAGGAATATAAAATCATTAGACCTGTCAATCGAGTCGGGTTGGGTCGGGCGGGTTCGGGTTCGGTCATATCGGGTTCGGGTTAAATCGGGTTCGGGTTCGGTTTCGTTATGGGTCACGGGTCAATAGGGTCCGGTTGTAGCGGGTTTTCGGTCGGGTCGGGTTGACCAGCGGGTTTAAAATATCCTTTTTTTATGATTATTAAAATCAATTTTTAATTAAATAATAATATTTAATTATAATATATTATTTTCATTTATTTTAATAATAAAATATATTATAATTTTCAAAATAAATTTTAAAAATTCTATAAATATAATATATCGGTCAACCCAACGGGTTTCGGGATCTATCGGGTTGGGTTGATTTCGGGTTTCGGGTTCAAATTTTCGGGTCTTGACCCTAAAATTATCGGGCAGTTCGGGTCGGGTTAGCGGGTTAGGTCAGCTTTTGACAACTCTAAAAATCATGCATTAAACTTAAGTAATTATTTTGTATTTGTCATATTTATGGATAGAAACTTAATATTAAAAATCTATTATTAAAAATATACTTATAGATAGAAAAATTATATAAAAATAATTTTGTATTCATCATATTTATGGATAACAAAATTATCTATTTTACTCTAATATATAAAGTTAGTGTTAGTTTATGTGCCATAAATATTGATAGAATTGTTGTGTTAATTCTTCGTACAGTTATACCCGTCACGCCATGTACGACTACGACTCGGAATAGGTATGAACATATTTTTTTTAATATAATGATACGTAAGAGATAAAAAGTTTATACATACATACTATAATTTTTTATTTTAGAACCTAATAAATTTTGAATTTTTACAATTTTTATAAATAAATAGAGAGAAAATTTATTTGAAAGAGATAAAGTAATATAAATATGGAGTTTGGTTCAAATGAGACAAGCTCTTATCATGAAACGTGAAACGAATGCACTTTTCATAATTCGTAGTGCACTTTTCATACAAAAGTGCATTACAAAATACAAAAAGTGCAATCTGAAAATGCACTACGAAAAGTGCACTGCAAAGTACTAAAAGTGCAAATCCGAAAAAGTGCACTCTGAAATAGGAAAAGTGCACTACAAACTAGGAAAAGTGCATCTGTTTCAGGATAAGAGTTCGTTTCAGGATAAAAGTTTGTTTCATTTGAACCAAACTCTATAAATACGAGTTTGGTTCAAATAAAACAAACTCTTATCCTGAAAATTGAAAAGTGCACTACAAAGTACGAAAAGTGCATTACATTATACAAAAAGTGCAATTCGAAAAGTGTACTACAAAAAATATGAAAAGTGCACAACAAAGTACGAAAAGTGCAAATGCGAAAAAGTGCACTCCGAAGAAGGAAAAGTGCACTACGAACTAGAAAAAGTGCATTCGTTTCATTTTTTAGGACAAGAGTTTGTTTCATTTGAACGGAATCTATAAATAAAAGTTGACATTTTAAAAATAAAGTTGGTCTAACGTCAATGTGGTTGCTAAAAAAGATACAGCTTTAATATATAGTTATAGACCGATTTTTTAACCAAAATTTAATTTTTAAAAAATTCTTTTTACATCATAAAAGGATAAAAAGACATAGATAATATAATTTTTATCATATTATAATTTTTTATTTTTTTTATCATAATTTGATTTATTAAAACTTTTGTAGAAATAGATATATACATAAAGATAATATAATTTTTATTATTTTAAATAAATTTCGAATTCTTAAATTTTTATAAATAAATTTAATTGAAAAATATATAGTATTATAAATAAAAGTTGACCTTTTAAAATATAAAGTAGGATCAAAGTCAATGTGGTGGTAGCTAAGAAAGATACAACTTTAGTATGTAGATTATAGATCCTGTAATTAATTATAGTTGATATTGTCCAAGAATATATTACATAGATATTGTTTTACATAAGAAGATAAAAAATTCTAATTATATAAACAAATAATTGTTTTAATATAAGGTGGGCCCATAAGCATAAGATAATTTTTTTAACATAAATAGATAATAAAACTTTAATAAGAAAAGGTGAAATAATATTTACATGTATCTAAAATAATGTTGAAAATATTGAAAAATCTTATCATAAATATTCTCTAAGATACAGTAGTTGACCAAAAGATAAATATTAGGAAAAATAAAAATACAAAAAATAGAAAATTAGTTAGAAAAGTTGAAATAAAATAAATATAAATTAATTTTTTTAAATATGAGATGGGGCCAGAATCAATGTGGTGGCTCGAAAACGGTCGGCTTTTATAATATATATATATATATATTGATTAATTTGTTAAATTTTGATTAAATTGATATATGTAAGGATATTTCTAAAAAAACTATTCGTATCTTATCTACAAAAAGCTATAATTTCCAAAAATAATTATTAAAAATTAGTATTAGAAAAGATATTTAAAAAAATTACACGTATCATATCTAATAAAACATCCTATTCAAAAATAAAACAAATATATTGATTTATTTTTTGTTTAATATATAAATATAACTAATTAAAAAATCCAATTATATTTCAACCAATCAGATTTCCTCCTTCTTCCCAACGCACCAAATGTACAACCTGATCCATTTCAAAATTTCAAGGACTTGAGAGAGGTTGTTATAAATTTGATGGGAACTGTGATTTCTCCATAGTGGGACTCTCTTATGAACTGCATGGAGGTTGCCAGCACCTTTGTTAGAAGGAATAAATTTTCGAATTGCCCCTTCTTAGTCCCAACAGTAAAGACCATATTGACTATAGTAAAAGCGGCAGTTGATGGCTTCAGAAATTCTCTACGTTTTAAAACTGAGGTGAGTACAACTATTGTCGACAGAATGCCTAATTGGCCTCATCGGGTTATCTATAACCATCAACCGTCAACACTTGAGGCGATTGCCATATATCGAGCGGGCTATGGTTCTAAACATGGCAATCGGGCTATGAGGTACGGAGAGAGTGCTGATTGTTTGTTGCATTACCTGAGGAACTTCTTTGAGCGTAGGAGACAAGTCTATAGACGGCTTGATAAATTGATGCCCTACAAAAATCGAGCAGCTGGGGGTATTTTGACCATGGGTGGCATCCGACGGATGTTCTATGATGACAAAGGACAAACTATACCATATCCAAGCCTTGAATATGTGTCCCTTCAATTATTTGGATTTCAAGATACAACAGTTCTGGAAAATCTAATTCGAGTTGTCAACTTAGGAAACTTACAACCTCACATTGATGATGGATGTCGGGCTGTTCTTCAGTCGCTAGCTCAGTTCTATCCAAACTTCTTTATGAAGGTTTTTGAAGCTAGCTTCTCAAAGAATGTTCCTTTATACATCACTGGTTTTGATTAAGGTATATTGTTCATAAGGAAAGAGATGCTTTTATGGGTTTTTTTTTATAAAGCCTTGTCTATTAAAATTTATTTTAGGCTTAATTCAATCATATTTAAGAAATAAGGTGAAAATAATATATACTTAAATTATTAATGTGCACACATAGATAAAACCATAAAGGTCCTCTTCCATTGAAATAATTTCACCTTAGTTATTTTTCTGAGGGAGCACCTCCGCTTGAATGAGATGTGTATCCTATGACATTAGCATTTACATTATCTTTAATGGATTGTTCGATCCCCTTTTGAAACAATCATGACTCCGCCACTAGCTATTTGGAAGTATAA
Organism: Fallopia convolvulus; assembly: GCA_964016875.1. Lineage (NCBI taxonomy): Eukaryota > Viridiplantae > Streptophyta > Magnoliopsida > Caryophyllales > Polygonaceae > Fallopia > Fallopia convolvulus. Next base: position 49,083,223 of record OZ024726.1, on the reverse strand, counting down.
ATACATTAATGCTTAGTATAGGAAGTAAAAAAAAAAGATAGCAAAAATTTGAAAATTCTCACCTCTTGTGTAAGGGGTGCATCCAAACTTCCAAATCCCATTTCAAAATCTTCCAGTTCTAGAAGATCACATTGCAATTCTTCTATAGAATCCCCAAAAACATCAATAAGTCTACTATTGATTTTCTCTAATCTTCCTAAGAGTGGGTAAGATGTTGAAAGTAATTCATACTTTCAGAGCAAATTATTGGCTTCTAACTCGGCAAACCAACTCTCAAGATACTTAGGATGTAAATTGAACATTTTCTAAAAAAAAAAAGAACTGTCTAGACTGACCAAACGCCGATAATAACCATAAGAAATGCAATACCCCAAGCAAATAATCCACACTCTAACCAATACTTCCTTTTTTTCATAGTAAAGGTGTTGCATATCATTGTCTAAAACAAATCTGTGAGTGCCCTTAGTCTCAGGAAGGGTATGAAAAGATCTAACACCTCGGCAACAAAAAATGTAACAATAAATTATCAATAACAGAATTACTTTCCAAAAAACATTAGGAAGAGAGAATGAATAGAGACTAACAAGTAAATGAGATAGGAACTCTCAATAGTGAAAGAATAGGAGGCAAACTGAAGGAACATGTTTGTTATTTGTACCACCTATTCAAAATCAAGATAAGAAAGTATTCAAGTAACAATTGGCCTGAAAATTTTGTTTTGTGCCTAAAATATGATCAATTATACATCTAAATTGATAATCAAAAAACATTTATTAAGTTACACAAGCCAAACTATTAGGACCATAAGAGAGCCAAACTTGGTAAGTGTGGACAATATATGAGATGCCATTGATGAAGAAGAAGATCTATTTCTTGAGAAGTGACAGCTGAAAGAACCACAAATCGAAATCTCCTAAACAAGAGCAACATTAAAATAAGTGAATGCCAGTCAGTTCATGAACAAAAATGGCCTACATTAACAATATAAGAGAGAACATCAATATCACAAACAATGTAAGACAAGCCTTCAATCTCATAAGTGAAAATCTATTACTAATAACTAAAGTGGTAACAAATTTTGCCACCATATTGCACCACATAACTCATATTAAAATAACTATTTAAAATAGTTATGATAATCATAAATCAAAAATATTTTTTTATTTTATTTGTTATGACTTGGACAATATAGATAGAAAAAATACTAAAAAGATGCTTCGACTATAATCTTATATGTAAAGTAAACATAGATAAGGAAATATTTTTATCTGATTATACATATCAATAATAACGAAATATTTGTTTGTTATTTTTATCTATTTATCTTCTTTGCAAAGATAACACAATAAAATATATTAATTTTGACTTCATTTTTATGTGGTTTTGTATTATTAAGATAAGACTATGAAATAATTATTTTTAATTGATTTTTTTTGTGATTTTTAAATTTTTTATTTTTCTTCTTTCTTAACATAAGAATATAAAATTTATTAATTTAACTTATCATTTTTTGGAATAAATCTATTTAATTACAAAATTATAATATGATAGTATTTTAATAAAAAAAGGTTAAACAATTAGTTCTATCCTAAAGTTTTAACATCTCTCAAATAGTAATTTTATATTCAACAAAAGTAAATTGAGTAATTTTTATAGATGAGGAGGCATCTAGTTTTCTCAAATAAATTTTTTTTTTTTAATTTACTAAATTCAACAATGTTCACTTTTCATAGTTTTTGAATTTTTTTAATTTCTTTCTTAACATAAGAATATAAAATTTATTAATTTAATTTATCATTTTTTCCCGAATAGAGTTGTTTAATTGTATATGAAAATTACATTATAAAGCCTTTTTAATAGAAAAGGTTAAATAATTAGTTCAATATCAAAGTTTTAACATCTTTCAAATAGAATTTTTATATTAAAAAAAGAACATTGAGTAATTTTTATAGATGGGGACATATTTAACTTTCTTTTAATTTACTAAATCCAATAATTTTCTTTTCTTTTTTAACACAAAGAATTAAAGTTCATTAATCTATAACTATTATTAAAGTTGTACCATTCAAAGCTACCAGAACAATTCTGATCACACCTCATATTTTTTCTAAAAACAATTATTCCTATTATTTCAATTTTTGCTATTAAGTTCTTTTTATCTATCTAAATCTATCTTTAACATCAAATCATCACAAAATCTTTTAAATAAAAAAATAATGGTAAATTTTGAAAAATCCTTATACAAATGTTTAAAAAATAAAGATAAATATTTATTTTTTAAAAAACAAGTATAAATATTTTTTTTATCTTTGACCATGATATTTTTTGACGAATTTCTTTATATATAGATATATGTTGATTTTCATTCATAATAAAAAAAATGACAACATCTAGAAATAAAAAATTCAAACAATATAATATCCAATATTTAATAATATGCAATATTATAGATATATTAAAATATTTGATAGTCTACAAGTTTACGTAGATGGAAAGTAATAAAAAATATAGATAATATGATATTTATTCTTATCTAATATTTATTTTATCAAGCCAACAAAACAACATAAATTAAATTAATTATATTCTAACTATTGTCAAAAAATAATTTATCTTTATATTTTTTAAATTATATCTTATTTATTAAAATAATTTATATTTTTAAATATTATTTGTTCTATATTTTGAAAACATATATCTTTTTTGTTTTATATTTTTTTATTTTTTAAACTAAACATATTTATGAAATATTATAAAGGAAAAGGAGAATTGTAAATTATTTTATCAGACTAATCGATGTTTATTCTCAACTCCAGACTTAAAAATCTAATTTTTTTTGTTTTATTTTATTTCAAAAAATAAAATAATTTTGTACATGGTACAGGTAATAAATTACTTACATTAAATTTTATTATTAATATCATATTTATAAGATGTCTAAAAAATACTGAGTTGTAGTCATGCATAGCACGACGGGTACAACTAGTTATAGACCTAAAGAAATGAAAAGAAACGAAATTGCTACATTCAGATGATGAACAGTAATGACCTACATTTTACAATGCAATAAAAGAGAGAACCTTAGGATCATAAATGAACAATACAAATCTAAATAAGGAAATGGCTATAGTATGATGATAAACAAATATGACCTATAAATATGTGAATTGCAATCTTGCCTGGTACACCACTCTCACTACTGATATTCCTCTGAGTTACCTTCTTGTTGAAACGTGCTATACTGCCTTTCTTTGGAATCATTTCCTTCATTGTGCCCATATGGAGAAAAACAAAAGAAACATGTCCTTAAAAAATGTACTATGTTCTAATTCCTCCTTCTCTAAAGAACATGATCTTAATGATCCTTTAAATGAATAATCTGAACCTATGTCTACCATGGTCCAAGAGACCTTTAAGGGTGGCACTATTTCTAAGCCTTTTGAGGCAGGTCCCTCGAGATCTAAGAAAGATAAGGGTAGAACCAAAGGGAAAATGGATATGAACGCCTTTCTATGGCAACTCTCGGGTGTTAGAGAAAATATTAATCATCTTAAAGAAACATCTCTCTTTGCTTTTGTTCTTGGCGAGGCTATTGAAGTGGTTAGGTTGAGGCAGAAATTAAGAGTGGATTGGCAACTCACTGGAGTTTTTTGTGGTTTGGTCGTGGTCATGATCATCTATCTAGGAACCATGAATTTGATGTACTGCAGCATGTATCAGCCTAATTTGAAAAAGCTTCATGAATGTTCTTTCTCTCATTGCTTGTTAACTAGGAGAAATGAGAAAAATCTTTTATGCAAGGAAGGAACAATACCATGTGGAAGAATAGAGTGTAATGACAGTAGGGCCTTGATCTTGATTAAGGCCAAAATGAAGACAAGATTATATACCGCATATATTAGGACATGTTTTTTGCATAATATGTACATAAGACCTATGAATGAGATGAATTGTTGTAGTCACTTGGAATACAATTGGTTTAACTACTTGATCTTCATTGTACACTTTTGCTTGCTTAAGATCAATAAATGTTGTGTATATTGGTGTGCTAACTGTTGTATATTTCATATGAGAAACTGTATGAACCAAGAACCACAAGAAATCAAAATAGAATGGAAAAGGAGGGATCCTATGAAGTTGCTTATGAATGTCAACAAACAAGTTAAAGACACCAGGATACTACACCAATTCAGAGACAAAAATGTAATTATTACAACAGGGGAACGTCTGTGGCACTGTTGGTGGTGTCAAGGTCCACTCCTTAATTGTATAAAAGGATTTGGAGAAAAATGTAATAGACTGAAACTTCATTCTAAGACAATTAGAGGCAAAAAAAATTGTTTGTATTTAATTTGGTGCAATTGAAATGTGTATGGTTCGATAGATATGATAGGAAACAATATAGTTATTTGCATGATCATATTATTTCGGGTGTGACTAGTATTTGCTTTGCTAAAATCATAAGTGTAAATTCTATTACCATATCAGGATATTCCGTAAACAAGGTGTCTCTCCTTAGGCTGATGAATCTGGTAGAATCCAATTTACATTGTTTGGAAATTGAAACGGGGTGGGTCAATCAAATATCAAGTTATCATGAAAATAGGATTCTGGAATTGTAGGGTGATAGGGAGAAAATCGTTTTGGCCGGAACTCGACTCCTTCTATAAGATCCAAAGAATTCATATTATGGCAATAGCGGAAACGAAAATGGAAACACTTCCAAGTGACCAGGTTTGGATATGCGCGGGATTTGACAATGTTGTATGGTCTTCGGCCTCTGGTCGGGCAGGAGGTATAGCCATTTTTTGGAAGACACATCAGCTCATCAATAAGGAAATTACAATTATTGCACAAGAACCAAGGTATGTTATCTTAAAATACTATAACTTAGTTACTAAATGTACGATAGCCCTATGCTTTACCCATGCTCCCCCCAATGCCGAGGATAAAGAAGAGTTATGGAGCCAGTTAACGGTAACAATACAAAATTTAAACCTTCCTATTCTTATGATAGGGGATCTCAATGAAATACAAGAACCTAACGAAAAAAGGGGGCGTATATCCTGAACCCGGGAGCTTTGAGAGATTACTAAACTTTAAAAACGATTGTCTTCTTGAAGACATTCTGGCTACTGGGAATGCCTTCACTTGGAGAAGGAATAAGACCGAAATCGACAACATCTATGAAAAATTAGATAGAGTTCTAGTAAGCAATAGTATCATACAATGGTTTCCAAACATTAGCGCCAAAAACCATGCCTTCACTAGCTCAGATCACTGCAAAGTGACGGTGGAACTAAGCAATGATGAAACAATCAAAGCACAACCGTTTAAAGTGGAAAAAATGTGGATGTATAGAAAAGATTTTAGAAACGTGGTTAAGCAAGCTTTGAGAGTTCAATTCCAAGGCTCGAATATGTTCTAACTGACTAAGAAAACATAACTCTTTAAGCAACATGCCAAAAAATGGAATCAACATACATTGGGTAATACTTTCGAGCAATTGAAAAAGATTGAAGAACAATTGGTTGAACTCCAAAAATTTATCCTAATCTTGCATAAACCAAGTGCTATCCAAAAACAACTCAGACTGTTGAACATATTGGAAACAAAGAAGTAAAACAAAACATATCAAACTCTCGGATGCTAACACAGGTTACTTCCATAAAATTGCGAGTGGTAAATGTAGTAGGAAAGTAATTAAGGAAATCATTACATCTGAAGGTACACAAATTCTAGGCAAAGATAATATTAGAGACGAAATAAGGAATGACTTAAAAAAAAGATACACTAATGAAGATAACAACATGTTAACAAGCGCCATTACTAATGAAGAAATCAAAAAGACAGTAATGAGCTTGGGCTCTGACAAATCACTAGGACCGGATGGAATGACTGCGGAATTCTACAAGAGATATTAAGATATTTTATGGAAAAAGATAATCAAAGCCATTAAAAGTTTCTTTCATTCGGGAAAGATCCTTCGACAAATTAACCATACCTTTATAACTCTCATACCTAAAATAGAAAATCCTAAATCAACTAATCATTATCGGCCAATAAGCCTATGCTCCACTATATACAAAGTCATCTCTAAAATCATAACGAAAAGGATTAAAAAAGTAATAAGTAAAATTATACATCCCCTTCAGGGAGCGTTCATAGCAAACTGAGCCATTCAAGACAACATCCTTATAGCCCATGAAATATTTCATTCATTTAGAAACACAAAAAACAAAGAGGGTTGGATTGCAATTAAACTTGATATGGAAAAGGCTTATGATCGGGTAGATTGGCAATACTTATTGGACGTGATGTATAGGTTTGGTTTGGATAGGAAATTTATTGGTTGGATTCGGGAATGTATATGCACGGTGTCTATTTCGATACTTGTAAACAATGGACCCACGAAACCATTTACACCGGAACGAGGACTCAGACAGGGCGACCCCTTATCACCGTTCTTATTTGTCATTACTTCGGAAATCCTTTCAAGAAAATTACAATTAACTAGCGAACTTGATAAAAATTGAATTGGATTCCCAATAGCCCGAGGTGGGACTCGCATTCCTTTTTAGCATTTGCAAATGATATCATAATTTTCGCGAAAGCATCTCAATTATCATGTGTCAAAGTAAGACCATTATTGATGAGTTTTGCAGAACTTCGGGTCACAAAGTTAATTATAACAAATCAGCCCTTCAAACCTCCAAAAATATGAATACCCATAAAAAAAAATAGCGTAACAAGCTCTTGGGATTGAAACAATGACGAATCTGGAAAAATACCTAGGTTGCCCAATTATAAATGGTAAAGTTAATAAGGACACCTTTAAAGACTCAATTGGAAATGCTCAAAAACAACTCACCAAATGGAAAGCAAATTCGCTCTCTCAAGAAGGCAGAACGACGTTAATAAGAGCCAACCTAGCCACAAAGCCTAACAATGTAATGCAGAGTTTTTTACCTTCCTATGCCCATATGGAAATGGATAGGATTAACAGGGGATTCTTCTGGAATAAAGATAGAAATTATAAACCACTGGTGGGAAGGGATAAGATCTACAAACCTAAAGAGGTAGGAGGACTAGGAATTAGGAAAACCGAACATATGAACAAAGCATTACAAATGAAATTGCTTTGGAAAATTATTGCAGAACCAAATAATATGTGGGTTAGGATAATTTCACAAAAATACCTTAAGAATGATGACTTGTTTTCATACAAGCTAAAAGCAAACACCTCATGGCAATGGAAAAAACTTATGCCCCTAAGAGAAGACTTCTATAAAGGTCTTTTATGGCAAATTGGGGATGGGAAAACGGTCAAATTCTGGAAAGACAATTGGAAATTAGAAGGCTCGCTTCATCAACACGCAAAGAATCCTGCAAGTATAGACGAAACAACAACGTTAGATAAGTGGATGTCTAATGACCGTAGCTGGAAAATAGATGAACTAAAACAAATCCTCACCGATAACATTATTGAGCAAATCCAGAATACTCTAATCCCAGACAACTATATCCAAGATAGACTATATTGAGCTCCGAGAAAAAATGGCTGGTTCTTCACCTCGTCTGTAGTAGAATTAATTACAAACATAGAAAGGCATACACCAAATATAAATAATTGGTTGTGGAAATTGGATATATATCCAAAAGTTAAAAACTTCCTTTGGAAAGTTGATAATAATGGACTTCCCACAAAGGCTAGACTTCGTGACAAACAAATTATTGCACCGGGAGGCTGTGCTTTGTGTGATTGTACCAACGAAGATACAAACCACCTACTTACAAAATGTCCGTATATGATCTATATAACAAACAAAGTAAACACAAACATTGCAAATTCTATTAAAGGATACGACTCCCAAAACAAAACGCTTAGAACAATTCTAAGTGAAATCTACCAACTTCTGGGGAAAAAAGACTTCACATGCCTGGCGGTTGTTTGGTGGAGCATTTGAAATGGACGGAGGAATAGCAGATTTGACAACTTATATAAGAAACCAAATTGCAAAATGGGAAAAAGCATCGAAATGGACGGAGGATGAAGAAACTATTCTAGCATCTCACTCAAGGAGAAGAAACAAAGAAGCACAAGCTCAAAGGAAGTGGAAAAAACCTAAACGAGGCTATAAAAAAATAAACTCTGATGCATCTAAACTATCCAATGGCAATACAGTTGGAGGAATTGTACATAGAAACCACTTTGGTCAGGTGATAGATATTGTGACGACTCGTTTCGGAAAGATGTTTGTATTAAAGGCTGAAGCTCTGGCTCTTCGGGAAGCTATTAGGCAAATGAACAGTAGAACCCCAGGAAAAGTGGAAATTGAAGGGGATAATCTCCCGTCATTAACGCTATTAAAGGGAAAAAATCATCGCCCTTGGGAGATCGAGCTCATAATCGCTAATATCCTTGTTTCCATTTATGGAAAACAAGATATCTCGATTAATCATATTTTTAGGGATTGTAACGATGTGGCCGACAAAATTTTTAAATTGGGCCATAATCTCCCCGTTGAGTCTATCAAGACTCACCCAGAACTTCTTGTTCTCATCCGAAAGGATGCTCTAGGGGCCCTCCGTGAAGGAGAGCACCTAATCGTTACCTAATAAAAAAAAACAAATATGACCTACATTTTTACTAAACGATATAGGAGAAAAACCTTAAGATTGCATTCAATAGAAGGCAAGCCTTCTTCAATCTCATTGATAGCTCCAAGTGCAAGCGTCAAAAGCGACAAATGCAACTAATAGAGCCGGCCCTAGCCACCATTTGGATCGTGGAAAGGGTCATATGTACCTGGAGTCTACTAACCAACCTCTCCTACATCGACTTCCTTTCGTTATCATGAGTAGGTAGCCCCCACCTCTGGCTCAAGATCGACAACCCGAGCGAGTTAGCAGTGTTGATTACGTCGCCGACACTTACTTCGAAGATGGCGACAAGGACTATGACCACCAAGGTGAGTATTCTAACCCTCGCATTCCTTTACATATTAGTAATAGGTATGCCCCCGAGAGTAGGCCTCACTAATTGGTGTTGCCTACACCACAATGTCAATAGTCGAGGGTTGACCTTGAGGCCAATGCACTATGTACCTTGGGTCGCTAAGATGAGCATCTCATGACGCCTCATCATGAACTTGCCACTACTTCTAGGCCACAACATGGTCAAGGTCGTTTAGACCTATCCCTTGCACCTATGTGGAGACATAGGGCCGAGGGGTATTACACTACAACACCGATTCCTCTAGACGACTTTGATGAGTTCGATGATGACGAACTCCTATTGGCGTGGTTAGACAACCCATATGACATGTCACCCTTAGGCGACCCTCTCGGGTTGGATGATCGCCCATCGAATTCGGTCCCGCCCCCAATGAACATCGAGAATCGTGGCTATCACCGAGCACACGAGCCTCATTCCCAGAATTCTAATTGGCTTCCACCCCCTTGCCATGAGGGTCGTTGAACTGAACCAACTTATTACGAGCCCACATCGTGTGGGCTTCATAACCATGACCATTAAGACTAGGGAGGCGTATCGAAGCGCGTCAACCAAGGGGTCGCGATGATGGCCATAAGAACCACGCCGACCGCCATAATGATTACTCGTCGCCTGATGCACGTGCCTATGTGGGCGGTCGAGACCGCCACCCTCATCTTGACAATGACCAGCCCCGTACCCTAAGGCAGGAGGTCAAGGTTAAGATCAATCCATTTTATGGTCTTTATGAGCTGGAGACATGTCTTGAGTGAATCAAGACCACTGAGTACACGCTTCGCTGTTGTCGGACGCCACCGGAGGACCATGTCGCAGTCTCCACCCTACATTTCCAAGGTGCGGCCAATGTGTGGTGGCACAGATTCGTAGTTGAGAGGTCTAGACGAGGCCAATTTCCTATAAATGAATGGCACCAATTGGTGTACGTCATGCATAAGAAATATGTGCCATCCAACTATAGGGACCAAATGAGGTTGGAAATTGCCATGGCTCACCAATGATCTCTCAATCCTCTAGAGTTCTTTTCTAAGTTGAAGAACATGTTCTATAAGGCCAACATCACAACCTCTCCTTCCACCCTCCGTTGTAGGTTCTTTGTCGGCCTTAACACTTCAATCAAGGATAGATTAGAAGTTTTGCCCGAAAAGGACATTAACTAGTTGATGCATGCGACCATGTAATTGCACAACCAAAATCCGCGTCACCAATCTTCTTCTTCTTGGCATCCTAGCCAATCTAGCTACCCTTCTTCTTCCACCACTTCTTCTTCTAGGCCCATCCATTCTTCTACCTCTCACGCGGCGCCCACCACTTCAAGCGTGCCTAGCCATGACCGAGCTCCGCCAAACACGGTGCCCACGGTCGTTGTTCGTGCACCTCTCTCGAAGACCGCATCTTCGGACACCACTCATGTCCGTGACATCAAGTGCTTCAAGTGTGGTGGACGAGACCACTACAAGAGGGATCGTTCTAATGCCAAGCGCGTTCTATTCTCAGAGCAAATTGGAAACTACGAGTCCTTAGATGAGGACAAGGCACCTCTTGAGATTGTTCTCGAGGCTCCTACCTATTCTAACGAGGAGGAATATGCTTACGATGCTCCAACCATCACGATTGGCATGATGCTTACCCTTATATCTCGTTGAGCCTTGACCTAGACCTGGGTCCGGTTCCGGTTCCTCGGAACCATGGAACCGGAACCGGAACCGGCCTTGGCCCGGTTCCCCGGTTCCGGTTCCGGGCGGTTCCGGGCGGTTCCGAGGCCGGTTCCTCCCGGTTCCGGTTCCGAAATAATAAAAAAAAATTAAAAAAAAATAAAATTTGACCTCTGGAAGAAAACCGTGATCGCGGCCCATTGGACCGCGGTCGCGGTTTGGTTAGTTTTTATTTTTTTTGGGGCGGAACCGGCGGTTCCACCCGGTTTGGAACCTCCGGTTCCGGAACCGCCGGTTCCCCGGTTCCGGGGGTGGACGAACCGGAACGTCCCAGGAACCGGACCCGCCGGTTCCGGTTCCGGCCGGTTTCCCGCCGGTTCTGGGACCGCCGGTTCGCCGGTTCCCCCGGAACCGGACCCAGGTCTACCTTGACCATTAGGGAGCCCAACTATAGTGACTAGCACGAGAACTTGTTCCATACTCGATGTCTTATCCAGTCCGCCGCATTGAGTGTCATCATTGATAGTGGTATTTGCTACAACATAATTAACAAGAGGGTTGTTGACTAATTGTAATTGCCTACTTTCTAGCATCCTACTCCCTTTCCACTTCACTGGATATCGTCTACTAACGAGAACCGCGTCATCCAGCAATTTTCGATCCCCTTTTCTATCGGTGCATATTCCGATGAGATCGTTTGTGATGTTATTTTCATGGACGCTACCCATTTGCTATTGGGGAGACCTTGGCTCTTTGATCGACGTGTCTTCTACGATGGGTTTCTTAACACCTACACTTTTAGCTACCATAGGAAGCGTGTCACCCTTCATCCAATGACGCCTAGTGAGATCGTGCAGAACCAGCTAGAGCGTGATTGTCACAAGGCTACCTACACCCCAAGTTGAGCTATGGAGTAACACCCAAAGCAGACATCGATCTCCCGAGCAAATTCTACATGTAGTATTCTTCTAGCACGGGCACTCAGCCCAAGAAGGGCTTCAGACCAGCCGGTGCCACCGCACCAACCCACTTTTCCATGGCGCCGCCCCTCCTCTTTCCGACGACGCCCCCTCAGACGCGCCCTCTACTCACGACACACACCCAGGAGCACCGCACACCGCAACCTCTCCAAGCGTGCCCATCCTCTACTGATGCGCCTCCCTCCTCTACCGCCACCCAATGAAGCGTGCCTCCTTCTTTGATGCCAATGCCTGAGCTACAAGGGAGCGTCGAGCTTCATCTCCTCTTGGCTCACCCTAGCAGATTTATACTTCCATCCGAGGTGATGTGCCTTGTTTCCTTCTTATTCCTAAGCTCGTGGAGGTCGAGGTTTCTAATGATGCATTGTTGCCCAGTCTAGTGTCCGAGCTGCTTGAGGAGTTTGCTGATGTTTTTCCGGAGGAGCTGCCTCCTGGCCTTCCTCCCATATGAGGCATCGAACACCAAATAGACTTGGTGCCCAGTGCGTTTTACCAAACCACGCTGCTTATAAGGTTGGCCCTAAAGAGATGAAGGAGCTACAACTACAGGTTCAAGAACTCTTGGAACAAGTCCGAGAGTCATTGAGCCCTTGTGTCATTCCTATGATTTCGGTGCCCAAGAAGGATGGTTCTTGGTGCATGTGTGTTGATTGTCGAGCCATTAACCAGATTACGGTCAAGTACCAACATCCTATTCCTCGATTTGGTGACATGCTAGATGAGCTGCATGGAGCCACCATTTCCTCTAAGGTGGATTTGAGGAGCAGATACCATCAGATCCACATGAAGGAAGACGATGAGTGGAACATCGCCTTTAAGACGAAGTATGGGTTATATGAGTAGTTGGTGATGCCTTATGGGCTCATTAACGCCCCTAGTACTTTCATGAGACTCATGAACCACATGTTTAGAGAGTATCTAGGAAATTTCGTTGTCGTCTACTTTGACAATATTCTGATCTTTTCTAAGACACTCGAGGACCATGTAGACCATCTTCGTCTCATCCTCAATCGTCTCCGTAGTGAGACTCTCTTTAGCAATCTTGCCAAATGCTCCTTTTGCACCCTGTCCACGGTCTTCCTTGGGTATGTTGTTTCCAAGGACGAATTGAGCGTTGACGAATGCAAGGTCCAGGCCATTAGGGAGTGGCCTACTCCCACGACTGCCACTAAGGTTAGGTCTTTTCTTGGCCTTGCTAGATTCTATCATCGTTTTGTGAGGGACTTCAGTACCATTGCCGCGCCTCTTCATGGTTTGACCAAGAAGGGCATGATAGTGGTATGGACTGAGGCACAAGACAGGGCCTTCTAGGCCTTGAAGCTAGCTCTATTCCAAGCCCCTCTTCTCTAGTTGCTCGACTTCTCTCGTCCATTTGAGATTGGGTGCGATGTTTCTCATATTGGCATCGGTGGTGTCCTCCATCAAGAGAAGCATCCCATAACTTACTTTAGCAAGAAGTTAACTGGGCCTACCCTTAACTACTCAACCTATGATAAGGAACTCTATGCGATGATAGGAGTCCTTATGACGTGGTCCCACTATCTTTGGCCACACGAGTTTATCATTCACAGTGATCATGCGACACTTTGGTTTTTGAAGAGCCAAGCTCATTTTAACCGCCTCCATGCTCTTTGGGTAGAGTTCTTGGAGACTCTTACTTACATTGTAGTCCATAAAAAGGGGGCCGAGAATGTAGCTGTTGATGCCCTTTCTCGCCGCTACGCCCTTCTCACTCACGTGCAGACTAGGTATTGGGTTTTGCACTTATAAAGGACTTGTATGCCTCATATCCATTCTTTGGTCCTTTATATGTGCAGTGCCTCATTACTCGTGAGTATAAGATCTATTTTATTTTCAGGGTTACCTTTATAAGACCGGACGCCTTTGTATTCCTGCTTCTTCCATTCGCCTTTTGCTAATTCAGGAAGCGTGTGATGGTCTTGGCCATTTTGGCATCTCGGAGACCCTCATTGCTCTTAAGGAGCACTTCTTCTGGCCTCACATGGCTCATCAGGTGACATAGTACTACCATGCTTGTGTCACTTGCCAGCGAGCCAAGGCCTCTTCTCACCCCATGGCTTGTACACTCCGCTTCCCATCCCAACTAGGCTTTGGGAAGACTTTTTTATGGATTTCATTGTGGGCTTGCCCACAACTAGGAGGGGGAAAGACTCCATATTTGTCATCATCGATCGGTTTTTGAAGATGGCCCATTTTGTGGCTTGTAAGGCCATAAATAGCGTCTCTGAGATAGCCGACCTCTTCTTTGATAGTGTGGTTCGCCGTCACAAGGTCACGCGCACTATTATTAGTGATCGGGATTCCAAATTCATTGGTAATTTTAGGCTCACTCTTTGGGGGAAGCTTGGTACCAAGCTTCTGTTCTCTACAAGCTATCACCCCCAAAGTGATGGCCAAACTGAGGTGACCAACCGCACGCTAGGGGCTCTCCTTCGCACCATGTTGAAGGCGAACCCCTGGCATTGGAAGGACTTATTTTCTGTTGTTGAGTTCTTGTATAACAAGTCCATGCAATTTGCGACACAATTGACACCGTTTGAGGTCGTTTACGGCCTCAACCCTTTGATGCCATTGGACTTTAGCCCGAGAACACTTGTTGATGGAGAGTAGATTACCATGGCCAACCACACAGATTAAATTCAAGAGCTTCATCGGAGGACACATGCACAGCTAGAGCAACGCGCTTCTTAGTACTTGTCTCAACACAATTGTGGTCGACGCCGGGTTGTGTTCGCCCCGGGAGACCTAGTTTGGGTGCATTTCCGCAAGGAGTGCTTTCCTACTCACCGCAAGACTAAACTGTCTCCCTAGTGTGACGGTCCATTTCGAGTTGTTTGTGCTACGGGTGATAATGCCTACTAGCTAGATCGACATTCCTGAATACTACAACGTTCACTTGACATTTAATATCATCGATCTGATTCCTTACATTGCCCCAAAGTTCGACGAGGGTGAAGCAGGGACGCTTCACACTCAAGGGGGTAAGGGTGATGACACCATGCCCTCACCCATGACGGCCCAGGAGGAGGAGCAGGCTATGAATGTTCATTTCGATGGCCCTATTACCCGTTCTCGGGCTAGGGCCATTGATCGCGCTACATCATCAGTGATACGAAAGGAAAACAGAGGCGGAAAGTTCACGGTTGATGGCCACGATACGGAAGAAGAAGACTCAGCCTTAGCTAGAGGCTATCGTCGTCCTGGTCCCGATAGTCGTCGACAACATCAAGCGGCACCATCACAATGAGAAGTGGGGTGGCATTGAAGGGGGTGAGAACAACATCACATTGGTAACAAAATTGGGCGAAGAGTTTGAAGGCTTCTTCACCGATGGGAAAATGTTGGGGTGGGAGTAAAATGAAGAGTAAGAGGAAGGAGAAGGACAACAACAACATTGACCCAGTGCGGTTCCCTCAAGGAGAATCTGGGGGTCAAGATGGAGGCGCTCCTGGCTTAACATTGACGGGATGCGACCGAGAGACCCAATGGAACAGAAAACACGAAAACAGTAACAAAAAAGGAACGAAAATGAAAATGAGACCAAAGGCAGAACAAAGCAGGAGCAAAATGGTAACAAAAACACTAGAGCAAACAAGGCAAGAAGCCCAAGCTGCCAAGACCCCAAGCGAAAACCGTCTGTCTCGGCGACTAGTTGTTGTCTACCACTCAGATCTTCTCCCTCCACCTGTCCCTAAATGTTGTCAAATCTGCTGAAATCCCCAAATGAATGATATCCGCTCTTATTATATCCTTCCAACATTTCTTTGATCGTCCCCTCCCTCTACGTACGTCTCCCAAGGTTAAGTTCTCACAGCTACGAACTGGCTCCCCGGGGCCTCGCCTTTGTATATGACCAAACCAACGCAGTCTCGATTCTCGCATCTTGTCACCTATGTTGGTCACCCCCACCTTGCTTTTGATCACTACATCCACCTTGTCTAAAAGTGTGTGTCCGCTCATCCTCATCTTAGCTACCATCAACCTTTGTTCCCGTGCCTTCGTGGTGGGCTAACATTTTGTTCCATAAAGGATGGTCGGTCTAATGACAGTCCTATAGAACTTTTCCTTAAGCTTGAGCGATACCTTCCTATCACAAAGAACCCCCGACGATGCCGTCCACTTTTGCCAACCTCTCTGGATCTTGTGTGTGATGTCCTCATCGATGCCTTCGTCATTATGCAAGACTGACCCTAAATACTTGAACTTGTCCTTCCTCATCACCACTTCCCCTCCTAAATGTACCTCATCGTTGTCAACTGCACCTTGCCCGAAGAAAAAGTAGATAGAAGAAAGAAAAAAAAAAGAGTGAGACCAATATGCGAGATGGATTTCTCATATAAAAAGCGAGATAAATAGCAAAAATCCAAAAAAAAAGCCCAATTGCTTGCCTAACAGTGCCCCAAAGTATGCCTTCCCATTCTCTTGCAAATCCTACCAATCCTCCCGAGCCCACAAAAACACTCAACCCCACCATCACACCTAGTGTGCCCGCCAATGGCCTAACCGTGCTTACTCCAACTGCCGACGATAACGCATTGAATTGTCGACATCAGTTGGAGCCTCCTGATATCATCAGACTTCATCCGGGATTAAATCATAGACAGGCTTCATCGGAAGAAGATTTCATATAGTGTATATTGTAATAGTTCGTATGGTTTAGTAAAATGATTCCGTCATTTTGCCAACATAGAATTAATCGAAATTCTCCCATCAAGTCGGGGCCAAATGTAAGATTTCATATCGAGGGATGTGAAGTCCGCGTCAGTATTCAAAAGACAGATTGCAAATCCCCCGTCAGCACATAATGCACACACACATGCAAAAACGCTTCATAGTCTTCATTTTATCCATACAAGATAACAATTAATGCTTGATTATAAGTTAATAACAAATGAATCGTTTTCCACACTGTCTTGTCTTAATGAAGATTTCCAAGCACCTTGATATTGATGATGATACACACACTGATCAATAGGTCCTACTGGAAGATTCTCCGTTGCAATTCCTTGTGTCGTAAGATTCCACAGCACTAGAAGACTATTCCTAAGCAGAAGCTCCGGCTAGTAGATCTTTGGCAGTTGCTAGAACAGGTTTCTGGGGCTACACAAAATGGAAATTTTGTACTCTATCATGTCAATTGTCAAACATGTTTCTACAAGATCAAAGTTATCTCAAAACTATGATTCATGCAATATGTTAGAAATAAAATCAGCAGCATGAAATCTCAACAAGACTTTTTATTGCATTAGGCTATATTACCACAGCTAGCTCCTCCTCGTGCTTGGGGATAAAAGCAGTGTCCACTATTCCGTTTTTGAAGTCCTGCCAAAAGCAGCATTGTCAAATTTCGTTGTGTTTTCCATTAACAAGTCCAGAATTAAGATGAAAGAAAACCTAGGGCCCCATTAAAACCTGTAAGAATATTACCTCAATGTCAAGGATAAGTTTATGGTAATCGATAGTTGTTGGAACCCCTGCCAAAAGAATACATGTCAACTCAGTAACAAGAAGAAACTACATTCATCTGAATATTTTCTAGCAAGATGTATCTAGAACACAGAAGATTCTATCTTTGAACAGAGAAGGAAACTTCACTTTGGGATCAAAAAATTCTTTAGATGAAAGTATGACAAGGTATCCTCTAAATTACAAAGAGAATCCCCAATCCTGTTAAATAATACTCCAAGCTATGTTGAACATAAAATTTTCAAGCAACCAAAACTAAAAAAGTATTAGACTTGCCAGTGATAACAGTATCCTCAAGAGCCCTTTTCATACGAGCAATAGCTTTCTCCCGGGTAGGAGCCCATACAATCAGCTGCATCGAGAAAACAGAGATAAGTACCAACCAACCCAGGTGGCTAAACCAAGAAACACTAGATTTACCTTCCCCAACAAAGAATCGTAGCTTGGAGGTACTACATATCCAGGGTAAACATGGCTGTCCATCCTCACAAATGGACCCCCAGATGGTAAGTAAGCTGTAATCTTTCCTGCAAAAGGAAAAGAAACCACAATTTTGCTTGACTTAATATACAACTCATTTCCTTTATTTGATATCCATAGCAAATATCATGAAACATATACTAGGAAGACATAATTAGAAAAATAGCTCAAAATATAATAGTTTAAAGACAAAGTAATTTAACACACCCACCCCCTACTCCAATTAATGGCCTAGTTGGTTTGTATGTTGATGACGAATCTACTATTCTTTAATTTTTCCTTCTAATGTTCCTTGATTGATAAATAGACCTCAAAATATAATAATTTCACAACAAGTTGTTTCCTACGATACTTTGTTATTTAATATTTCTTAAGAGAATAAAAGAAGTCTTCACTAATCACACACCCACCCTCCTTCAAAGTAAAAAGTGATTTCTATCCCTTTTAGCTTAGAAAATGCATGTCATTCATGCAAAAGTAAGAACAGGAATTGTATGTCGTATAAAATTAGAAAATAAAAAAGACCATGTTCTTGAATTTTACATAAAATTAACTTCAGACATTTAGAAATGTTATTATATTTCTGGTGTGTTTTAGGATCCAATCCGATGAGAATCTAATGACCTCCAACTAATGAGTCTCATCTCAGCGATCTCTTGAATCCCATATAGATGCCTCTCAATGTTTATTAACATATCTGTGCATGGATATATGATCTATTTTCAAGTCCCACAACCATCTATGTACCACTGCAAAAGACAATCATCACCCAATTATTTATTGTTGAAATTTTTTTCCACATAGACTTTCTATTCTATTGTCTTGTGTGTTACCTAGTACTATAATCTCACAAGTCTTGTATAGTGGCCAAGAAAACTTTGCAATTTTTTGGTCTGAACATTCAGTCAACTCTGCTTAGTTTTGAGCCAATTAAGAGTGATAATAGGCTAATGAAACTGTAAGGATATTTCCAATTGTTATAGCCAAGAAGGTAAGGATGTCTAGCAAAAAGTCTTTTGCAAAAGTTGCAAAAGAAACTTGCAATTCTAAAACACTTCTTACAGTACGGCTTTAACATTTATTTATCCACTATTAGGAGTATCGAAAGATATTATCCAATAGCACAAGGTACTGGAGTATATCATGCTGATAAGCAAAAGAATTTAGAAATATTTTATGTGTATGTATATATATACATTACTTCAAATAATAATACAAGGACATCATTCTGATCAGATAGTATTTTTGCTGGGTAGAGAAAGATAAAGACATTTCAAACATCAATATGAAAATACCAATCATTCAAATGTAAGAACTATACCAGGTCCAGGACGGAATCCCTTGAAAGCATCTTCTGCGTTAATGCGGCATTCAATTGAGTGCCCTTTAAGGACTATTTCTTCCTGCAATATGCATTGTAAAATATAAAGGTAAAGGCCAATGATTTTTATAACAAACATATAGACATGCTTATTGTCCTACCTGTTTGTAGCGGAGCTTCTCCCCCATAGCCACTCGAATTTGTTCCTCAATCAAGTCCACAGAATATATCATCTCTGTGACAGGATGCTCAACCTACAGGAAAAAATTTCTTGACAACTATAAAAAATATAAACTATGTGGAGCTCCAAACACTCCTTGGTCTACAATTTTAAATAATACCCCTGAGCACTATGCGAGAATAAAGTTGACCCCGCACACAGAATTCGAGATTCTCCACACAGGCTGTGCAGAGTAATATAATTTGCAGAGATTTATTGAAAATAAGCCGCATATGCATGGGATAATTAGCATATTATCCCGCACAGGCTGTTTTTCCTTGTTAGAATTGGCTTATTTCACCTTGTAGGTATAAATATAATCGTTTTCAACCCATACATTTCATCACATTTTGCATGAATTCTTGTAGTTCCTACCCCTAGTTCTCAAACCATAGCCGACATGTAAACCCAAGATTCTACCATGGAAAACATCTATTGATTTTTTTTATGTCTCATTATTGTAAATATCATCCAATGAGATGATTTGGGTGTCAAAATTAGCCTTCAATGTAGATGATGTTTTTTATATGGTCTTTTCAATTTGCTTCAAGTGTGTGATTTGGATTGAGAGTGGCCATTTGTAATTTTCTCCAACTATAAGGCCTATTCTCCTATCTTGAGAATTGCAAGGTTACGAATATAAAGAAGGAAAATTGAGAAGTCAAATAATTTATCACCCTGTTTTTACCTGGATTCGAGTGTTCATCTCCATGAAGTAAAATGAACCTCTTTCATCTAACAGAAATTCAACAGTTCCAACACCAATGTACCCAATGGATGCTGCAGCGGCCACAGCTGCATCACCCATGGCTTTACGCAGCTCTGGAGTCAATGCAGGAGAGGGAGCCTCTTCAAGAAGCTTCTGGTTCCTTCTCTGCACATGAAATTCAATTCATTGTGATCATGCAAGGTTTAATTGGAAATTTTTATTCCTGATATGTAAATATAAACATTTTAGACAACATGTGCCACTTTAACATCAGAGTATATACTAACAATATTCTGAAAATGTTACGAACTCGTGACTACTAAACGTTAGGATACAGCCTGCAGCTATCATCATCTTCGCCCAGTAAAGTCCCGCTCAAGCAGGATATGGGGGGTCAAGATGGGGGCACCCATAGCCTGAACATGGCAGGAGGATGCGCCCGAAAGAACCAAGAAAACTGAAATTCAGGTATGTGACAATAATAACTGAATTTAGTTAAAATACACCAAAAATAATATAGGGATCCATCTCAAAGCCACTGTATAACAGCCTGCAGCTATATGGGTAATTATGTTATAAATTAAGACAATTTGATTAAAAAGGAAGAAATATATTTGAGTGCCTTGATGACATATTTTCTCACTCCTCATCAATAGTTTTAGAAATCACATTGAACTACTTCACTAAAGTAGTGCATAGTTAAATCGTGTTTCGAACAAATTTTTCCGTCTTGAGAATCTCAGAATAATGTTTCTCCTGTAAACAGATCGATAACAAGCTTATGCAGGTTGTGAGCAACATATTCTTCCAAACCATACGATACAAAGGTCTGAAAGTTAGTTATATGTACCATATGATAAGGGAGATAGAGACAATAATAGATGACTACATAATTGCTAAACAACCAGTTCTGATACCAACATTTCCACGATACTAGTAATATTCTGCTGACATTTAACAAGTGGTTGCTCTACAAAGCAGTAATAACAGAAGCGAGGAATGATACCTGAATACTGCAGTCACGCTCCCCAAAGTGAACTACGTTCCCATACTGATCTGCAAGGACCTGATAATCACAAGTATTTTGCAATATAACTTCATCACTTACTTCCATAGGCTGTTGACCAACTAAACATAAATATAAATGATTCCCCCAATATCTGAAGTGAAACGACATAAGACTAAGACCATATAAAATATCTGGTCCCCAGGAAGAAAAGGAAAAAGGAACAAATGAGAGAGGGACGAAGTAGACCGACAACCCAGGGCAACCACCACCTAGAATCACAAACAGAATAATTCATTCTGCTTCTTTATGCCCCTTTTATCACAAACAAACAAGCCCTAGAGAACCAATTTCTTGTTCATTCAACACTAAACAGTATATGTATACTGAAAGAACTTTAAGGGATCAAATAACCTGGAATTCTATATGTCTTGGATTTTGAATGTATTTCTCCAAATAAACTCCATCATTGCCAAATGCAGCAGCCGCTTCACTCTTAGCTTGCTACAAACAACCACATAAGAAGATAAGATGCCAAAAGCATGTACAGGGTCTAAGACTAGACAAAATTGTTTATAATAGATCTGACTCATCTGAGCAAATTATGAAGGGACTAGCAGCAATTATCAAGAAAAGACTGCTAATGACCACAACCACTATCAAGAAAAACGACGAATCAAAAAACAAAGAAATTTCATAGATAGATAAAAGAAACAAAGAAAGATACTTAATAGATAGATTATTACCTGCAACAGCTTCACAAATTCATCTGGCTCTTTAGCAAGACGCATTCCACGCCCACCGCCACCTGCAGTTGCCTGTAACATAGAAATCAGTACTAGGAATTAGCAAATTCATTACAAATTTGAAGCTATATACACAATGGTGCAGCATTGTACAAACAAGCCTTCAATCACTAGAAGTATAAATCTCTAGGGTATATATTCAGATTTGGGTATGACAGACTAAATAAAATGGTACCGCTATATTGTTTTTGCCCTTTGTAGTCCTGCTGGTGCAGGAGCCTTTAGGTACTTAGCATGATTTTGTTCAAAATGGTGGTCCAAAATACAATCAAAATTCAGTTGGCCATAAAATATTTGCTACCTAGATAGTAAAAATAAACATTATGCTATCTGCCCATGGATCACAGTTTCTTTTGAAGGTTAATGGATCACATTTTAACACACTATGAGAGTTTTGATCAACCCCATTATACACACATATTGTGGAGTGACCAATGCAGAAACTGTACGATTGAGGCAAGACAATCCCACCACAAAACTTGATGCCAAATGCATCTTCTATCCTTCACAAATTACTATCGACGAATCATACAACTATTGTCTTGCATAAATATTAATGAGTAAACTTTTTTTTTAATAATGATCAGTTTAATGTCAGTTGTAGCACATCTTAGCAAATTGATGTTTGGGCTTCAATAGAGCATCTTCTTCAAGGATCATCTCCATTATGCATTAATATCAAAATCAAGAAAGAGAACAGTTTTACCTTAATCATTACAGGAAATCCAATTTCATGAGCAAGCTTTACTGCTTCTTCAGTACTCTGAACCACATTTAGCATTTTAGAAACGATGTCAGCAAAAAGTACCAAGAAAATCATTTATAAGTATACGATTAAAACAACAACAACAATTTGCTAAATACCTGTAATAAACCCTCACTTCCCGGAACAGTTGGCACACCAGCCTTTTTCATTGTTTCTCTGGCAGTTGCTTTATCACCCATGACACGGATACTTTCAGGCTGCATTTATCACATGATATTGTCGTGAACCCATTGATAAAATAAAAACAAAGAGAATACTAAAGAATATACGTTCTACTGGATACAAGGACAAATAACACTAAAATACAAAGATGAAATTAAGTTACTATCTACAATGTTGCATGGTTTAGTTAATATACAGTCAGAGGTAGGAACATCTAGACTTACAGGTTCAGTTAAAGACATGAAAACCAAGATCTTATGCCCTTTAGCACAAATCCAGAGATAAACAACTATAGTTATGCAGAACATAAATGATATAATTCTACATAATTTCTATTCATGAAACTTCTTTCTTCTTTAAAAAGAAATAATGATAATTAGCACAAATCCATTCAGTTTTGTATCTGAAACAGATTTTAAACCAGTCATACTAAAATTTACTAAACAAACATATGCTAGGGTTCTAGTATTTCTGTACAAGAAAATGTGTACGGTGCAGTTCAATGAACATATTAGCAGAAATCTGAAGAAAAAGGACATATTTACAGGAAAACAATTCCTTAAATTTACTAGTCAACAAAATCCAAACCAAAAGGTATGGTTTATTCAAACCAAAATATTTAGACAAAGAAGGAAAGGAAAGACAAGGAATTAAATAATATTACAACAGAATATTTACTACCCTAGAATAATCTCCCAAAATATCTCCCATATTTTAACTAGTCAATAAAATCCAAACCAAAAGGTTTGATTTATTCCTTGACACTAACAATGCCAACCTGTGGCTGGAGACACTACAAATCAAAGAGTGCGATCAATTACAAATAGATAAGAGTGTCTTATACAATAAAGCCCAACCAAACACAAGGATTCCTCAAGGACCTCGACCATGAGGGAAACCAAGCAAGTATTTTGCACTCATTGTCCTGTTAACTCAATCAATTGGTGCTACATCAGCCATTCTCTAATGCAAGGTAAACCAGACATTTTCAAGTTACTGTGGCCACTTAAAACTCATAGTTTGACTAGTCTTCATAGAGATAACTCTTTTTCTTCTTGAAAATCCATTTAAACAAAAAAAGTACATGTTATAAGATACTGTACCAAGCAAGAGAAATCTAGCAGAAAAATTTTCATTACACATGAAAAAGTCCATGGATACTACATTCTAAAGTAAACTCCAAATAACAAATTAAATTGGATGTCTCTACCAATAAACAACTGCACGTGAATAAAAGTTTGAACTTTTCTGTAATACCAGGGGGGGTGAACAGAAAGGTAGAAGCTCTAAAAGGAACAAGATACAAATATTGTAGTTCACTTACATTGGGTCCAATGAAATTTATACCATGCTCTCTACACATTTCAACAAAGTTTGCATTTTCAGAAAGGAAGCCATATCCAGGATGCAGCATTGTACATTTACGGGTAAGAGCAGCTGATAAAACATTTGGTATCACTAAATACCTGCAAAAGAAATCCACATTGATGTCCTTAACTTTGATGAGAGTTTGCTCATAATAAAGTTGCAATAATATTGTAACGAGATACACAGTAGGGCAGCCTAATGCAATCTAATATTCAATGTTCTCATGATATAACAAGATACTGCAAGTAACAAAGACCAAAATATAAAGGAAACTAAACTATTTAAGGACTTACGATTGGTTGCTTGGTGCTTCACCAATGCATACCGCTTCATCAGCCAACTGTACATGGAGGGCATCCTTATCTATGGTTGAGTAAACTGCAACACACGGAATTCCTAGCTCATGAGCAGTACGAATCACACGAACTGCAATTTCTCCTCTGTTGGCTACCAAAATCTTGTCATCCAAACAAGTAGCAGCAAGAGCTCCTCCGCGTTTCTTAGATTTTCCACGGACATGAACAACACATGCTTTCTGACTCGGAAATCTCACCCTGCTGCCTAGAAGTCTGCATTTAGGTGAATAAAATTTCCAAGTAGGCCCGACAACCAAGCCCTATGATTCCACAGATCAGATTAGCAATGCACAAAAGGAGTCAAATGAAGTAATGCTTTTCAAAATTTCCATTAATATGATCAAGTTAAAATTTAGCAATATAAAGGAACTCATATTTTCTATCAATCGTCTGAATATAATTGTATGATCAGATTAATCATCAATTCAAGTCCTATCAGGTTAATCCGATCCAATTTTAACTTCAGTTCCCAACTCCAGACTAGGACAAAGAAGACGAAAACTGTAACAACAACAAAACCATATATGATAAATTCTAGTGAGATGCCTTGAAATTTTACCCATTAACAGAGAGGTGCCTATTGATAGGAGAATTGGGCTGTTAAGGTGATACACACACTGAAGAGAAGCACAATTAAAGAGACCTAGAAGCAACAGTGACAAACAGAGATTTTACTTACGGGTGCATGGGCTGGTGTAGCTACGGATTTGCAAAGCATCGAAGCTTCCATTGCTAGCGATCCTAAACATCAGGAAAACAAGATGGAAACACAATTGAACACAAAATTGGAAGGACCATAGACAGAACTTATGAGCAATGATTTGAAAATTGAAAAGCAATATCACAATGCAGTAATGGACCATACTAGCAGACAATGAAGAGATTTGAACGCGGATAAGAACAAAGATGGTGTCTTTGATATAAACTATGCGAGCTGGAGAGAGAATGGGAAGGTAAGAGTGCGATAGATTTGATGTGGAAGGGGGATTTATTAGAGCAATTAGTTAGCACGGTTGGTAACTGGTAAGCGAACCGGGTGCCATGCCAACCCGCTTTGAGATTCGGGTTTGTGTCTGATCAATTTGAGCCCATTAATATTTGGGCTGATAAAAACATAGAAGAAAAATGTAACACTGAAGAAAAATGTAACACTTTGATTTTGAGAAGAAAAATGTTACCCTAAAAATGTTACACTGAGTGCCAACTCTTAACTATCCAACAATATACAAAACTTATTTGATTATTTAATTAATGTATAGTATTTAAAATATATAAATTTCTTTTCCGTCCTACTTTGACTGTCCAAGCATTATTTTCACTTTATATACTTAGGATTCGTTTGATTTTGGGTGTGGAAAAGGAAATGGTTAAGGAAATGTAGTTAGTCTATTTTTAGTTTGATTCATTGATAAAATGGTAATCATTACCCATCTTCTCCCATTCTTCGTGCAAAATTTGAGCTAACTCTCCTCATCTCATTCCTTCATTTTAACATAGGGTATGTATATCTCTCATTCTCCTCTAACCATTTCCCTTCTTCCTCTCTCAAAACACAAAAAAGAGAGGATCAACACCACTCTTTCATATAAATTTGTTTCCTTTCCATACTTTTATACCAAATGGGCCTTTAATCTATTATCGATTTTTATGCTAATTTTGTATAATTATTTTTTTCAGATTTAGGATTAATGGGATTCTCGTGCATATAAATTTGTGAATAATCGTCAATAGTATTGCACTTTCATTTGCTTTCTAAACATAACTAATGTTCATTATGTTATGTTAATTTAAAATAAGGAAATTTAAATTCCTTAAAAAAATGGATAACTAATTCTAAGTATTTATTTAATTTTTTTTGAAAAAGCTTCTATATTCTTATTGTAATATAATATAGGTAGATATTATTATAGAAAAATGGAGCATTTATTAACATAAAGAAACAACTTTTATAGTTTTTAAGATGAATCTGGACATGTACAAAAAGAGCCTTTTATATTGGCTTAGAAGAAAGGAAGAGTCTAGCGACATTTTTGGCAAGAGAATTTGTTATAGATATTTTTGCTAAGAAACATGTGCTCTGTCTACTCTCTGTTCTGACGTGGCTCCATCTGACGTGGCATTGGCTCCATTTCGTTCATGAACTTGTTCTTGATGGCAGATTTCGCATGTATCATGTTTCTACATCTCATCAACCGAAAAACCTCTTTACTAAGGCACTTGCTAGGACACAGTTTGCTCATTTATCCTCCAAGTTGGACATTGTTTATCAAAATACTCCAACTTGAGGAGTATTAAGGATATAATTATTGTGTATAGTTTATTATGTTTTGATTCTCTTATCTACTAACATGTCTCATCTATTGGTAAGATTGTATAGCTTTGTATGAATATCATCCCTTGAAGAAGGCATAATCATTCAAAGAAAATCTTTCCCAAACCTATTATTTCACTTAAGAAGCCTTTGCATCTAACGACCACACTAGTGAGTGGTTGCATGACTGCACGAGCGAATCCTAAGAATTGATTAATTGGATAGCAAATTGGGAGTTGGTCTCAATTGGGAACACTCTTGTGCTGCATCATTTCCATAACCATCATATCATATCACCACCCTGAAGAGTGACGGATCATTCCCTCTCCCTTCTAGGTTATATTTCTAAAAATTTTGAAGAGCCAAGTCCAATTAGCAGTTATATGCGATATAGAGGTGGTTGCTAGCATTTGATTGGTCGAGTTAATTGAGTACTCTCTTGATGGGGATGGTAACTGATATGTGACAGATTTTAGGAGATCTGGCTCGTTTGAAGGGTGATCCGATCTTGCATTTATCGTCCTTCTTTGTTGTTAAAAGATCTTAAAAGGGTGACGACCAAGGGTGATCATCGTAGCACACAACTTGCATCACTCTAACCGCCACAATCCTCTTAAGCCACATGTTTGGCTTTTCCGGCGATTGAACCCAATTCCACCCAATGCTCGAAACCCAAAGGTCCTTCACCAACTGATTCCTAGAATGCTCTCCAATATCCTTATCACAGAGTTGTTCCAATGGCTACTCTCCCAACCAAGTATTAGTCCAAAAGCGTATATTGTGCTCTTGTTTGCCAAGTTTCATTTAATCCCTTTTGAGAGTACTTCTTTGAGCCCCCAACCAAGGATGGGACCAGGATTAAATTTATCTCAATAACTACACTAGATTTATCTTATAGATCATAACAAAATTAATAAAAATACCCACTTTATTTTTTTTTAGAGTGGGCTAGAGCACACCTTAGCCCACCCCTCGTTAGGTGCCCGCAAACGAAGTGCCTCCTTTCATTAATCATACTTGGCTATCAATGGACCATGTGCTAAGAGCAACCCTAATGTAGGGTTGTAAATGAACAAAAAATTTCCTGAGCAACTACGTGTTCGGCTCGATTAAGTCTTGTTTGTGTTTGGCTCGATTGTAAACGAGTCGAGCTTGAGCACAATTTCAAGACTCGAAAGATAAATAGACTGAGCTTGAGCACAAGAAAACTCGGCTCGTTTGTTTATTAACAAGCTCGATTATGTGCTCACGAGCAAGCTCGATTATACATTTATAAGAACTAGATTATACGTTCATAAATAAGCTCCTCTATATATTATATATAATATATAACTTAAGTACAATTACATAGTTTTAATAGTCTTTCTCAAACTACATAGTTTATTTTTAGTTTCATTTACTTGTATAGATGATCCACTAAACGATTTGTTCGCAAGCTTGTCTCAAAAAAAAACTAAATGAGAGGCTCATGAACTAAACTCGAGCTCGGTGAGCATTTAAATGGCCCAAGCTCCAACAAAAGTTTCAACTCAAACCAAGCTCATGTTCAAATTCCAGCTCACCTATAATTAACCGAGCTAAGCTTGAGCTTTTCACAACTCGACTCCGCACGGTTCAATTATAGCCCTTCCGAACGTAGGTATTGTCCATCCATTCTAGACTAACAAGTGACCATGTGGTACGAGCTTGAGATTATGAATTGAACGTAGGTATTGCGCACTCTTAATATTATGTTACGCACTCTGATATGAGCGGATTTCCATCCCGCACAAAAAAATGGCACAAATATAGACGGATTTCAAACTCGCACAAGAAAATGGCACAAATACATGGGCGAGTTTCAAACCCGCACAAAAAAATCATATATTTATGGGCGGATTTAGGATCAGCCCAAAACCAGAGTGCGCATCCGAAAAACCGGAGTGCGCAAAATTTCGCCGGGTTTTAATTGTGTTTTCAAGATTTTAATTGGTAAATTCCATCCGTTTTATTTATCGTCTATTTTTACGTGGTGTTCAAGCGTTTTCAAGATTTTAATTGGCAATATTGGTTTTGATACGAAACAGCACATTAGTACAACACTAATTTACTACATTTGCTTGACCCATAGACTTCATGTCTTCAATTTAAACTAACAAGTCTTGGTACATACATTTTACATCTCACAAACACAAATGGAGAAATGGGGGCAAATACAGGGAAGAAGAAATGTATAAGAAGGAGAAAAAATCTATGTAAAAATAAGAAATTAATTAATACAGCGCAAGAGAGTATAGTAGCTTTGATATGATTGTGTGCTATGAAAATTTCATTCCAAATCTACAATCCCAAAATTGGAGAGGAGGATCTTGATTTGATCCACAAAGTCAGAGCCAGTTGCATACTCAGTAAGCAGCCCCACTGCAAATCCAAACATTGCCCATCTGCAAATCCAAGCAGAAACAAATCAGTTTAGCAATGACCATTCAGCCTAAATTAAACAATTAAATTCATCTCACTTTCTGATATCAAATTGAACAGTTCAGTCTGGATGCAACTTCTGAACTATAAACCCTTGGATTGAACTTGGTCTTAAGCAAGATTTAATTGATTTCTAATACCTAGACTAACTTTGTCTATGCAATGTGAGATTGAATGCTATCATACCTTGAGCATCCAAGCAATCTGATCTAATGACATTGGTAATTCGAGTTTTTATTCGCTGATTCAGTCTTTTAATAACTGCAAATGCAGGTTACAACCTTCTCTCTATCTTTCATGAAAAAAGTAAAAATGATCTTGATTGTAATACAAGGAGATGGATATCTTTCTCAGTATTAATCTCACTTTGAAACAAGATGCATTTAATCAGTACTCCTACATGAAAATCCGAGAAAGTTCATGAAGATATAATCAAATTGAGAAGCTTCTGAGTTTATGATATTGAATTCAGATTATCTCAAGCTGGTTTTCCCCAAATCAATTGCCAACTAGGAAAGGACAGTGTTACCAAAGTACCAAACCCTAGGCCACCAATTCAAACAAATGAATCTCAAAATTAACGTAGTTCAAAACTCATCTCAAAATTAACCGCAAAAGGTGCCATTACAAACTAAACTTTTCTAATCAATCAATTGACATATATACTTGCAAAATTCATTACTACCCTTTTTCAAGAACAAAAATTCAACAAAAATCCATAATTCAGAAACTTCTGAAAAAAACAAGTGAATCTCACCTGCCATTATTGATCTCATTCTTGGAAAGGAAGCCAAAGGCAGGGCCTTCATCAGCAGCCTCTTCAAGCTTCTTCTGTTTGAAGTACTGTTGAAGCTCCTTAGCCTTCTGCCTCTGGTACTCCAAGGTGACTCCGCCCTTCAAATCTTCCTCCAGCGCCGGAGCCGCGGTGGTAGCCACCGGCTTCGTCGTCGGAGGCGGCGGCGGTGGCGCCGACGGAGAAGGCGGGGATGGGGGTTTTAACGGCTCCCTGAGAGGAGGAGAAACAGGCCTCCTAAGAGGGCCTTCCGTCTGAGAGCTCCTAATTGTGAGGAAAGATTTACATGGTGAGAATCTGAAGGTGGAGGAGGAAGGTGAAGAGGAAGATGAAGCTGAGGAATTTGGTAATCTGATGCATGGAATTGAGGCTGCCACTGACATTTTTTCTTCTTTCTTGATTCTCTGGGGGTGTTTTTGGATGACACAGGAAGAGAGAGAAGAGAAGGAAATCTTGGTGTGTTATCATAATCACAAAGACCAGAAAAAGAATGGTTTGTGACTTTGTGGATTATGTGGATAGCAAGTGACCAAGTTTCAGTGGATAGCAAGTTTTGTTTGTTTGTTTGTTTTAGGCCCACTTGGGCCAAAGAAATTTTTTGGATGCCCTTCAAAATGCATTTTACTTTGAGTAGAAACTTTGATTTTAGGTGCATTTAGGGCTTAAAACATATACAGCCTCCTGTACTTGTGCAAATTTGTCAGATAGACACCCCACCTTTGGTTTGGACCTATTGAACACTTAAATTTAACAATTTGGACCTATTAAACACCTGATCGCTGACGTGGCGAAGTACGTGTCAGTCAAACGCACATATACAGCCCCCTGTACTTGTGCAAATTTTTTTTCTTTTTGTATTTTTTTATATTTTCTGATTTTATTAAAATAATGGTGTTAAAGTTTGGGCTTATGTGGCATCTTATGTGGCAAAATAAGCTTATGTGGCACACATCTGGACAAAAAATTGGAATATGTCAGCATGCGTGTGTTACACTCAACGAGATTGCCAACAACCAGGTGTTTAATAGGTCCAAATTGTTAAGTTTAAGTGTTCAATAGATCCAAACCAAAGGTGGGGTGTTTATCTGACAAATTTGCACAAGTACAGGAGCTGTATATGTATATGTTTTAAGCCGTGCATTAAGCCCAACAACCACACTTTGCTGTTAGCACATCTATGCATCTCATCTCACTAAATTTTTATGAGCCATTTAAATATGAGAAATCAATGTAGAAAAATCAAGTTTACCAAATTACAAGTAATAACTTTACAGACAACTTCGGTGAAAGTCCAATAGGTCGATAAGCTAAGAATTGTACGTGTAACCGACCCAAATATATACTAAAGAATTTAGTCTGAACTTTTAAACATGAAACTTGTCGACAACTTCATAAGAGCAAGTTTGTAATAGTTTTCAATGTAGAAGTTTTTATTTTCTAATATTCCTCGATTTTGTCAAGTGGGGTTAGCTTTCTACGACTGGTTCAGGTTTCCCCAGCCATAAATGCCACTCTTTTTTTTTTGGTAAAAATAAATGCCACTCTTTTATAGTCCAAGTTTGAAATATTTACTTTACAAAAAGTCCTCCCTTATTACATAACAGAACACGTCAATAGACACAATACCATAGACAGATGATAGACCTAAGTTATCTTTAACCATTGCCAAAATCACACCAAAGAAAATCTCTATGCACAAGCTTGTGAGTTCTTCCCAATCCGAATCCAGGAGTTCAATCTCAAAGAAAGGACACTGAACAACTGTATCATCTAAAACATCATTAAAATCGTCAAAAGATCCAGTTTGCACAGCTCTGGATCATCCCTTTATAGGTAGGAGGTAGGTCTCGAGTCACTGTACGTGATCCTTCCAAAAAGAAAAAGAAGAAGAAAGATACGGCGTCTTATCAACATACACACCATTTAGAAAAACAAAGAATATATTAGGATGGGTTGTTTCTAAAAGGCTAAGTAATTGATCCAACTCCTCCTCTTCCAAGACCAATCACCTTATGCAAAAGACAAGTCATCAAATGGATATAGTACATCCTAATTCCTTGGCAGCTACGTCAAGGTGAGCGACCGTCTTCCCTCTGGTAACTCTGCTGTGAGCTTCCCATGTCAAACACCTCTCTATATCAGCTTGCCAATCTATGTTCCCTAGGCTCTTTAAGTACTGATAAGTAGTTGGCTGATGGATTCCATTTTTGCCTTGCTCCGGCGGTTTTGGACTTGATCTTGTTGGCGGGTTCTGGAGAATGTCACGAAGAACTGATGTGCTCAGAGCTCGTACATGGGCGCTTGGATGAGATAAGCACTGGATTGTTGCTGATAGACGACACTGCAAAGGGTAGGAAAATGGAAACAACTCTTTTCATTCTTAATTTTTCAAACAATTCAAATTTTTAGGGAGTCATAAAGAAGTTCTTACTTAAGTATGCAAAATCCAAAAATGACATATAATATGCAAATTCATGCTTTTTTACCTTTAATAAACTTGAAAGGCCATTTGCTACTGCCACCCCGGATTCTCCCCACCTTTTAACAGGCTGAACTGCTCTAGCAGTGGCTTCCAGTAACTACCAAAAAGAAAAACACAGGAATTTAGGACTATTTAATGGATAATAGAAACCATTCTTGAAAATTGGTAAAAATACTAAAAGAGTATAAAATGCTGAGGCTGGATGCCATATTGCCATGATAATGTGAAACTACATGTTACCTCCAACTGTGGTAGGGTACAAGCTTCCCCATCAACAAGCATACCATCTGTTGCACGTAGAAGAAGATCTGAGGCGCTTGCTAATATAACCAATGATTCTGGAGTGTCATAATTTCTCATAAGCTCCACAATCAGTTTTACAATTCTTTGGTTAATCTTCCACCTCTTCTGGCCCTGCTCGTCGTCTTTGGCGATCCAAGGCTGCAGTTCTCTCTCTGCCTGAAAGAAAAGATGCCCGAAAAGTTGGAAAGGTTAATCAATGCTTCAATTGAAAAGCTTATTATATTAAATATGTCAGTGAAACGTCGAGTGAATTGAGTTCAGCTATCTGCAAGATTGATCAATGACACTTATTTGTACATATATTGGCTCATTACAAAAGCAAGCATTAATCAACCTCAAACATTACACAAAGTGATAAATGGAAGTGCAAATGTAGGTTTTGGTTCAATGCTGATAGTTTATATGCAATTATATCTCAATAACAGAATTTGAACCTGAAGGACAACAGCTGCTGCAGCTTTTGCAGGTGATGCTGATACAACATTGCATAGGGCGTCAACCACCTGGGTGAATCAAGAAAACAATGTAAGATGAAGCAGTCGTTTCTCAAAATTTTCCAAAAAATTAATCCACTAAGACAGTATTCTTGAACTTATTAAAGTGTTGCAATTGCACTTTTATCCATATTAGGGTGCAAAAAAATTATGGAAAAACCAACAATCACTCAAAATTTAGACAACCGCACTTCACCATCATATAGTATATAACTTATTAAATACTTTATTTATATTCTTTTTCAATATGTATGTGTCGGTGCGGTTTTATTTGATTCATTTGCCCACTTCATTGTCATTTATTCTTATTCAGCATTTTTAGGAGTCTAGTTTTGGCCATAAGATTGGAACTATGATGAAATTGTGGAATTACAAATGTGAATGTAGCTTATAACAATTACAAGAAGACAAAAACAACAATGTAAACCGGGACATACCTGTCTCCAACCTTGTTGAGCTGAAGTGCTTTCAGCAGTGGGTTGAATTTCAGGGGACGCAATCAGCTTGTGCCATAGCAGTGAAACAACAGAGAAGCATAGTTCCTGCTTCTTTGCAAGTACCGACTGCAAGAAAACCTGCGCACTACAGTTAAATCCTATATGCCTGTCCATGGTCAGAAAATTGGCCAAATCTGAAGCATCCAACTGAAATCTTGCAATCCTTTTCCCTGAGGGATTTCCTTTACTATCGTTTGGGCAAATTGTTTTCTCACATTTCATCAAACTCTTTGCATGAGACGAGTTTTCACAGTCCAAAGCTGAGGGTACTTCTGATTCAAAACAAAGAGTGCCTTCCAAATCCTCCTTTTTGCAGTCATTTGAGCTAGTTTGAGACTCCCGGCAAACAGGTGCATGGGATAGATGCGCTTCCAGAGGCTCTGCCTTGTTAACAATCGATGCAACAGCTTTACCATGAATATCAATAAGACTATACAAAGAAGATGCTCTAGTATGGATTTCATTGTTCCACTTGCATCTCATCAAAATAGATAGAGCATGCATACAAGCTTTTGACCTCCTGAATAGCTCAGAAACATGAGCTGCAACCATGGCAGCAGCAACTATCTCATTTGAACTGTATCCCCATGACGTACCAATCGAAGACGGTTTCAATGAAAATAACGCCTCCAGAATCGCTAATATCCTGC
Organism: Fallopia convolvulus; assembly: GCA_964016875.1. NCBI lineage: Eukaryota > Viridiplantae > Streptophyta > Magnoliopsida > Caryophyllales > Polygonaceae > Fallopia > Fallopia convolvulus. The sequence continues at coordinate 49,048,904 of OZ024726.1, read as the reverse complement.
AAGTATGACGAACTGCAGACTCAATCCCGCTTTGAAATTCATGAGAAGATCTATTTAGTTTAACCGGGTTTTTACTTTTCCCACCTCCTTCCTTGGAGCCTGGAAGTTTTATCCCTTTTGATATCAGCGGAAACAGCTGCAGTTCACAAGCCAGAGCACAAACAGCTGCTAGAATATAGGAATCTATTGCTGCCACAGGCCCTTGCTTTCTTGTTTTCTTGGAAGTTGAGTCTCTTGATCGTTTCTCTGAAAACTTTTGGGAATCCGAGCTTGGTTTCTTGCTGCTGTTTAATTGAGCGTCATGGCTGACACAGACAGTTAGAACAACAAAGAGCAAACGGGATGCGAGCTCTTCAGAAGCACAGGATTCCACGAATAGTGAGTGGACCATGGTACGAAGTTCGGCTACAGCAAGGTTTTTGGATGAGTCGGTACCATATCTTGATTTTTGGTTTTCAAAAAAAGATGACTCGGGAGGAAACGTTCTCTGGAGAACTGCTTCAACAGTAGCAACGAATATTTTCATGAGACACGCTTCAGATGGGCTTCCACGGGGGAGATATTCAAGAACCTTAAGAAGGGGTATGTATAAGTTCCATGATAAAATGGGCGGCTGTAATGGAGTGGCAACTATAATTTCAGGTAAATCAACAGCTGAGGAACTTAGAGGTATGAGGCCGTATGCAGCTTCCCAAATGGTGCAAATCCTCCATTCAACTTCTGGGCCATGAGCACACAGCATTGATGCAATTCCCTGGGCAGTGGCTTCTATTGTTGCTTCCGCAGCAGGCACTTCACACTAAGCATTAAAAGATGGTAAGAAAAAAATTGTCATTTCCATCATCAAAACACAACAAATATAGGGAGAAGACTTGGGGTCCATTTGGCTGCAGCCCATAATGCATTATCTTGCATTAAATCTTAACTTTTGAACAAGATAATTTATAATAATGTATTGTGGGCTGCGATCCAACCAGATCCTTGGTAAGTATTCCAGAACAAGGTAAAACACATAATATGGAATAATGGAAGCCTAAAAAAATAAGTTACCTGCTGTTTGTAAGAAGAAATATAACCACCAAGTGGTCCATGTAGAACATCAACTCCTTCCACTTGTCTTAGAGGGGGAAAAAGCAATGCGGGCTGGGAAAGAACACGGAAAAGCAAAGCAGCTGCAGCATCTGCAGCAATACCTTCCCTCATAGACATTGCAACACCAATTGCTCGTAGGAAATGTAGATGCATCCAATTCCTTGGAAGCTACATGAATAATTGAAGGGTAGAGTCAGAATATATACCGAGGATAGGCTAACTATTCATTCTCCAGGCACTCAATAAATTTCTTTAAGATGAAAATGTACAAGAAATTCCAAATTATGTAGTTTTACAGCCTAATTTCAACATTCAGCGTCGAGGAACTACATCAAACCCACATGTAAATAAGTGGGAAAAAAAACAAGGGGAAAAGACTAGTTAAGTTGTGTATATAATATGTAGTCCTTACTATATTTCCACAAGAAAAACACATGATAGCAGGTTGGTGATATCTTAATTGCTAATGTTTCTTATCAAATTCGGCATTCTAGGCTAGGAATCAGCTAGAAGCAGTGAGGGGAAATGTTCAATCTCAATGGGTGTGCATTCAATTTTATAGAACAACTGGATTTATGAGTTTATTGAGATAATACTTGCGTTAAAGCTCTTCCAACAAAGTGTGGCAATGAGCATATTCAGAATAGTGAGGTTGCCTTAAGGGATATGTGGGGTATTATCATCCAAAATGTATATCAAGAACATCCTTTTTAAGACATACAGAAGTTAGCTCTTTAACAAATTTGGTAGCATCCTGCAACCGTAAGCTAATAAGAAACTAGGAAAGCAAAAAAGCAAATTAAGAACATACAAGACAGAAAATCCTTCAGCAAAGAAGAGGCATTATGATTCCAAGCATAAAAGCCTAACAGAATTCGTTGAAAATTTCCTGTTTAAACTAAGTATGTTGAGCTGGAATGCCTTCATTCTCATCTCATCCCTTATGATCTCATTTTCGGCAGTTTTGTGTATCAATTGATTTTAAGAGAGATAGAACACCTTGGATGAACTGATAGTGAATGGAAGACTAGCATGGAATCATATCAAAGTCCAAATGTAACATGGAATAGTAACTGAGATACTTGTATGGCATCACATTTAAATGAAGACTAGCATGGAATCATATCAAAGTCCAAATGTAACATGGAATAGTAACTGAGATACTGAGATACTTGCATGGAATGATATTAAATCTAGAAAATGAAGATAATCTTACTCTCATTCCAGTTGCATAGTCTTCAGCAGCTCGAAGCAGTTCAACAAGCTGCACAGCAGCATCAAGCGCATCTGGAGCCCATGACGGGGGTGCTTCAAGGAGCCCAAGAAGTAGCCGCTGGGTAGCACTTGGTGTTGCAATTGCATAGTATCTAGCCAAACAACAAAAGAATGAATTTAGAGCAGATCAAGATAAAGATTAAAATAACAAACCAGAAGACGTGGCAAAAAAAGAATCACCTGTGAAACAGGCGTGCATATGGTTCAAGTGCTGGCAAACCGGCAACCAGATGTTCGTCCAATGATGTTGTAGGGGGCGGAAGCAGAAGGGCTGGCACAGCAACTGCTGTTAAAGTAGCAGTCTCATACCGAGCAACTTCTTCATCACAAACACTCAATATTACACCAGCCCCATTAGCAACAGCCCACCGGGGAGTTGAAGGCATAAGCTGTGGATGCTTTCCAGATCCACGGGACGAGCCTAAATACAATAAGGTCATTCAGAATCTACCCACGTTGCATATTACGATGGCTCATTATGATTCAAAGTTATATGAAAACACAAAGTAACCAAAAACTTTAGGGCAAACAGCCCATAGCTTAAAACAGTCCTTTGAATCAATCCAATTTAGTCAGACATACTGCCAGACATAATGACAGCTGTCGTCAATCAACCTCCAATACATTTAGTCTCAAGTATTTCAAAGCATTATTCTACGGCCTACTCTCCTCTAGCTACCCTATAAAATTGTACATCTATGTTGTACTTTTCTTCTGAAATTCACCATTCTCATACTGAAATATATTAATTATTGCAAAATTACGACAGTTTACTATACATATATTTGCATAGGCATAAAAAAATCATAAATAACAACCACCAATTAGAAGCTCATGTACATTACCCAGCCCATTATCATACCTAATCAAGCATAACCCCATTTCAAAAGGACACGCAAAAATACTTCTATACTGGTGAATCAAATATACATGATTAACCGTTCAGGTACTAGAAATAGGATTAATACAACAGAAATGACTGCTGATCACAAGGGAACCATTTACTTACCAATTGTAGGAGGTTTTAGTTCTCCAGCTGCATACCTTCCCATAACACCACCGCACCTGTCAATACACAGATAAGCTTCTCATATAAGAACTCATCTCTGCATGTTTACATAAATCACTGCTAGGTGAACCCTGATGGAAACATAAATAAATGCCTAGTGAATGGGGCAAGTAAGCAACATATAGGATGATGAATGTGAGGAGAGAAGTTATGGAGCATCCAGACAGCAATAAGGGGAAAGTGTATTAAGAGTAAAAGAGAATTCAAAGAATGGACAAGAAGGACATTTCCCCACCCCCATAACCCAAGAAGAAGATAAAAGATGGAACAGTAAATATTGTAAGTGTACAGCTTATCTACCCTAAACATCAGAAACAGCAGCAAAAAACTTGGATTTAAGTTAAGGTGGTATCAAGAATAAGGGCCAACATGTCTCCCATACAAAATCCTTCCCCCTTGCCCCCCTTATTCCTCTTTCTCCTTTATTAAACATACCTTAACAAAACACAACATTGTGACAACATGTGCAATAATGAGGTCCCTTAATGTAACCATAAATTTCATGAACCTACCATCGAAAGTAGTCACTCTTGATACCAAGAGGAGCAGCAAGTAATATATCAGTGATCCATGGAGATAAAGGCCTAGAAGGTCTTCTCTCATTCTGCCCAGAGGGCAAATGAGATGGTTCTCCTCCTCCTGTAGAGTTGCTTGTACTAGCAGCATCTCCGGTAATACTTCTATCTTCATTTTTCTGTTGCTCTGCCTTGTAGATTGGGCGATTGTAATGGGTCAAAATTCGTAAAATTTCTCCACATGCCAGAGCCCATTGCTCAGAATACTCATTCTGCAATAAATAATAAAAAGTTGTAGGATATGCATATAATTTGTCCCCTTGAAATAGAAGACAAGTCCTTACAAGCTGTCAAGATAAGAAAATTGAAAAGTAATAACAAACGCAAATATATCAACATAAAATTTAGGAGTAAGAAAATCTGCAAATCAGTAACAGAACCATACCTCATCACTTGGGCAAAATAAGGAAATAAAAGAAGCAAATGGAGGTCTATTCTTGTCATAAACCAGTGTTCCATCGATAATACTAGAAATAATAGGAAGAACAACAGCATGCCCATGCTCAGGATGGTGGAGGACAAAAGTTGCTGCATATCAGGAATATAAACAAATTTAGTATGTTTATTCAACAAACAAGTTAACACCATGTAAATGAATCTAATTATCAATCGAGTGCTCTAGAGAATGCAGAACAAACCAAGTTACCTAACACATCATCAAAAAGTCGTTTTTCCTCAAATGGGTACCGGTTCCTAATCAGCTGCACCGTACAAGTATAATAATGAGGAACATAAACAATGTATATTTCATTTTTGTGCTGATAAGCAATCAGTAAGATGAATACCTCGTTAAGGTCTTCCACAAATTGTTCAGATATGAATTGTCCAAAGTATTCTACGTAAGCAGTAATTTGAGCCTGGAATTAAAAAAAAAAATTAAAAAAGAAGCACATGTCAGAGCAAATATAGCAAAATAGAAGAGGACAATTTCAACTGCAAGAAGATATCAATAAGAGGATTTGTAGATAGAAGAAAATGAGATGCATAGTGCAAACAAGTAAATCATATAAAGGGAATTACGTATCAGTACAACAAATCATATAAAATATCAACACAATACCTAACATATTATTCACCTGAACCCTAACATACAACCTCCAGATGAATACACATAATGCTTAGCTTCTGGAAGTCTTTTTTTAGAATCGAAAAATATGGCCAAAATTATGAAAGATCAAAGTTGATGGAAAATCAACAGATATATATAAGGTAAAGTTAATGAATGGGCATGAGTTCACAAAGGAGAAGTGATGAGGGAAAGTTAAACATGTATAGAGCAACCATTACCATATAGAGAACAAAGAGAGAGAGATCATTTTTTTTTCTGAATACGCTAATTCAAAAGGACAAAAATAACAAATGAAAATTTACATATCTATTTTGAATGTTTCATAACCTTGAGGAATATATAAATAAGAAATATCATTCAACAATGTTATTATAGTGATGTATTTGTCCAATTATTGTAATGCATGATCTAACTCTAAAAGCTAGGTAACGATCATAAAGCTAACAAGTTCACTTTACCCCATATGGAATCCATTTGACTCAAATATCAAAGGGTATGAAATTATGTTAGGAAGATTCTGAATAACGAAACTCCGAGGCAAAAGCATTAACAGCTTATTAGGATTGGTAGTTTTATCAAAGGCCCCTGATCTACCACAAAAGAATAGAATTTATCATCAATTACACCACATTGATCAAATTGAGGTGAGAAGAGAGGGAGATTGTTATCCTACCTTTCTCTGATGCACATCTGGTGGAGGGGGCCAAAACAGAGAGGAGTACTGAAGACCATCAATCCAGCTTTCTGATGTGCGAGCCATTTAACTACGTTCCAAAGCAATGGGCCGATTGAGTATTGTGTCCAATAAGATTAAAAAATGTCACGTTGCCCCTTCTGGCTCTACCAATCAAGGATTAATAATTTGTAATTCAGCATCCCAAGCTGCAAGAGTGAAGCAATACCTCCTGAATCAATATTACAAGCAACAGAAGGCAAAAAAACCAAAAAAAAAAAATATGAGCTTTCTCTCAGCAATACAAGTATTTCTGCTCCCCTTTAAGGAAGAAATTTGAAAGCAACTATAATATCCGAACTGCGAGATTATGCCTCTTGGTCTCGAATGTCTGAATCTCTATGATGAATATGCATATATGATAGCTCCCAACCTAGCAATCTGCAAAAACCCAGATGAGTTAAATTGATTTAAAACATGATCATTTAAGCTCAACAGTAATAACCATCAACCACAAAAGGAAAAAGCAGCAGCAACAAAAAAACCTGGACAAATGATTTAAATTGATTGATACATTAAAAATGAATAGTTACTAATTCAAATCAGACTATCATTGGGCATAACCATTCCAAGCTAACCCAGCAATATTTCACAGAAAAAGAACCTTGAGAGGAAATATAAATAGAAACTAGCCATTAAATCTATAATACAGTCCAAAATTCCATCAAGGTGGGCGGAAATGGAAAATATCTAACAAACCAAGCTTAAGATCAAGGACTCAACTTCTTTTCCTTCACAAAATTTCGCCCTTTACAGAGTTCAAACTCCACAACCCTGCACAAATCGTACGGAACCACCAAATCACAGTGAAATCAAACTCAGAGACAACAGGGAATCGAAATTCAAACAGACAAATACGAAAAGGGTATCAAAAAAACAGCAAGATCAACCAAAATAACCACTATTAACAAAGAAAAAAATCTACAAAAAAAAAAACTCGATCAGATTGAAAACAAGAGAGAGAAAAGGAGGAAAAAATCTACCTGGGTTCAGAAATGGAAACAGGAAGAAATATCTCTGGGGGAGGATTCAGAGCGGAAAAAGGAAATAGGGGGTGTCTTTTTGATGAATCTTTTTGGGGAATTTTGTGATATTTGAGTGCTGGGAAGCTGTGAATTGGTGAGAAGGGTTTTTGGGTTGGGTGGAGGAGAATGGAGATTGAGAAGAAGGAAGAGGAAGAGAAGATCTTTAGCTGGCTTGTGCGCTACTTGGAGATGCATACGTGGCGATGATATTTTTCTCTCGCCTTAGAGGCTGCACGTCACCCTCATGTCAGATACTCTTCTCTATCCCCCACCCAATGTACATCTGCCATCTACTACATTACATTTATACATACATAACCCACATCACATACATCATCCATCATTAAGCCTTGCTAATTACTCCGGTAGATTACAGTATTCATACATAATGTTAAATATATTTTCGAAATAAAATAGGAGTATTATAAATTGAAAGGATGAACAAAATATAGGAATATATGAAAAGGGCGTATTTTCTTTAAGAGGTCAAAATTGACACACTATCTTATTGTTTCCGGTGAAAAATAGAATTTTCAATAGTTATGTAAAGTTACAGATGTCACTATATGAGCGAGATGCTTACTTACGAATTAGCTATCTTTGTCTTTTTATTACCTCAAATAAATTAAGTAATTCCAATGTAAAGCAAATAAAGTTTTAACTTTAAATATAATATTTCCCTAATATGATTGATTAGTGATCATCGAAGTCTCTAGAATGAGTTAATCAATCTACCATAACTATATACATACTCGCCTAGGCTAGTAATAAAATGGGGGGCTACATTCCAAGAGAAATATTATGATTAAAAGAATACCTAAATTGTTGCTAGGTATGTTAAGCTCAGCAGCACCAAGTCAGCAAGTTTCAAGTATGTAGAGTATGTTTGTTTGCATATCTATACTACATAATTAAATGGGTTCAAATTAGATCATTTATGGCTAGTAATAATGGTAGATGAAGCAGGATTTTGTTCTGAAATGATGAAACCTAATTACAGCTATAAGTATTTAGGTTGTGTAACAAAACTAATGCTACACGACTTAAGATACAAGTGTTAAGCAATGGGGTTAAGAGTGCTATATAATTGGCTGTCCTTTACAATAATAGTATATGAACTAGGAAGGTTGGAGGGGTGGCACATTTCAGTGGTTTGATTACTTTATAAATAATAAAGATTAAACAAATAAATGAGACTGTGCTAGATATTTTGGGGGGTCAAGTTGACACCACGCCCTCGCTCTACTGAATGGTCCCCCACCTTCCTATAGTTAAGTTTTTTTTTTATTGTCATTATTGACAGTAACCAAGATTAATTGGTTATCTATGATACATGGAGTATAAAGCAACCAAATACATATGTCAACCCTAAACCGATTTAACCAATATACTGTATCATTTATATGATCCAAAAAACTATAACAGTTATGTCAATGTGACTTTTGTGTTTTGGCTACTTACTTAGGGACCAAGAGGCAATTGCACTCGAACTGGTTTACATTACTTCATTTAACTGTCCACGGAGATGTAACAACCAAGATAACCCGTAATCTAGATGGTAAAAAGCAGGGAATTAACCTTTCAGCATTTAGTTAAATGATTAGGATTTCAGAGTAGTTTAATGGTAGAAACTAATGGGGGTGTTGGGGAGCAGTGTCAAATTCGATTCTTGTTTATGTATCTTTATTCGAGAGAAAAATTCAATCTCATTATATTTCTTTCAACCGAATTAAAATAATAGACATAAACCAATTTACCTGGTTAATGGTCTTTGTCGGCTAAGTCATGAGTCCAAATTTTAAAATATTTGGATATTGAACCCCTTTTCTTTTCAAATGCTAAAATGTGTTATAAATCAATCTTATTTTTAAAGAAATTAATCTAATGAAAGCTAAATTGTATGCGTAATCATACTTTAGGGTAAACTACAAATTATTTTTTGACTAAAAATGCTTACATATATTAATTGATACAATCTACTTTTTAATTGTATGTTTTGGAAATTTTGATAAATCGGTGGGCAGGTAAGCTTTTTGTTCTCTGATTAGCAAAACAGTTTTGTTGTTTCAAAATAAAATACAGTAAAATCTTGTTGTCTCTAGCTACCCGTGCATATATCCCAAGTGAGTGGAAGTTTTAGACAAAGTATATTGAAATGACATGGTTATATATTATTAAACTTTATAAGATGATTAATTGTCAACTCGATCATTTAATTTAGCTCATACAGACATAATTGAAACACCAAAATTAGATAGAAGATATAAGTATTTAATTATATTTATTAAACTAACAAATTAATTTATAGATGGAAGTGATTTTAATGGGATGGAACGTGAAAAGGATCGTATATATATTTTGCGCCACGTGATCTTTTCACAAGGCAAAGATCACTATTATATGCATAATGATTATATAATTAAAAATAAATTGGTAACACAAACGGGGAGAATTGAGATTTGAGAACAGATGCCAAACTAAACTATAAACTGCACCTGAAAATAAATGTTAGGAGAAAGTTGTCAGGCCAATATTGGTTCACATGATGGAAGGTTCGAGAAGTAGTACAAATAAAGACATGTCCATGTGCCATCTCAAATAAGTACACGATTCTGACTTCAAAATGCAGAGATAGTATATATGAACGACACGTAATTGCAAAAGTAAATCCCAATTGTATCAAACTCCACATCCTATTATTCATAGAATATAAACAAAGTAGGTATATATATAATACTCAATGGATCTTATATATTAATAGGGGACATGATAATGTGAACATTGAAGTTGGATCAAATAAAATTTAGGTAATTAACTTTGAGGAAATTTTAAAAGTTCACACACAAAAAATAAATTTGGGTATAAGAATTTTGTGCGTGTAGATATAAATAATAGAATAATAATTGCAAAAATTATAATTTTTATGACTTTTTGGGTTGACCCAACTCGATTTGACCTATGATCCATTATGACCAGAACCTGATTCAACCACACCCGAAATTACCGGACCCAAAAACGACCTGTCCGATCTATTTGACAAGTCTAACTATTGGTCACATTGTCAATTATTTTTATAATAGAATTATATTAAACTTATGTACTAGTTTTATATGTGTATGCGTGTTTCTACACTCAGGTACTTAGGTTGTATAATAGGGTTGATCATCAGTTCAAAATCAAACCGAACCAATAAAAATCAAACCGAACTAACAGCCGATTTTTTTTTTGATAAGACACAACCGAAATTTGGTTTAAGGTGAACTGAAAATCAAATTGGTTCAATTCAGTTACGGTTTTGTCCATTTGAGATGGATAGAGGGTATCATTTGGAAAATTCAACCGAAACCAGCCCACGCGAAACTGAAACCAAAATTTGGGAAATTCTTAAACCGAAAACTGAACAGAATAATATCAATTTTGATTCGATTTAGTTCGATCAATTCCGCTTAAAATGGTTTTGTTCATTTGAGATGGATAGAAGGTATCATTTGGAAAATTCAACCGAAACCAACCCACGCGAAACTGAAACCAAAATTTGGTCTTAAACCGAAAACTGAACAGAATAATATCAATTTTGATTCGATTTAGTTCGATCGATTCGCTTAAAATTTTAATTTAAGCCGACCCATACTCAATCCTATTTTTTGTATCGATTCACATATTTTATTATGTGGTTTATGGTATCCCAACAAATTTGGTCCGGTTTCTAATTGTATGGAGTAGGCTTAGCAAACACTACTTTTATTAGGCATGTACGTTTCTAATAAAATGTCTAGTCTACCTATTGTCTCAAGATTTCTATTAGATGATTGCGTTGTTTTATATTTTGGACTTGATAATTCTTTTATTTAAAAACTGTAATTTTTCATTTGATAATCTATATACTCTTCTATTTTTAGAATTTTGGTGGACCGTGATAAATAGGATATTGTGTATAATTTAGACCATCTTTATATAAAGTCGTGATTTATCTTCTAACCTAAAAACTTAAGTTAATAGGGAGTGTTTTCACTTTTCATATATACTATTTATATTTTTTTATTAGATGTGGGAAAGTCCTTATTTCTCTTAACATTTGATAAAGTCCGGTGGCCGATAATTTGGGGTCGTATGTGAGGATATAGCTCTCCTCTGTTTTAACAGAGTTTGTTAGAGAGTTTGTTATAAGAGAACGCGTGCTTAACACGTGGCTAGTTAGTTGAGTGAATCGCTTCTGATTGAAGCTTCTTTGTATAAGTAGACCGAGTACTCTTTGTAAACTCAACTAATGAATCAATGAAGAATTTTTCCCTCTCTTTCTCTTACAAATCTATCATGGTATCAGCCTAGGGCTTTTTCTCGATCTTTGATTTCTTCCGCATTCTATGCCCGATCCAGTTGCTTCTTCTCCCATGGATTCCTCCAATCCATTGTACTTGCATCCATCAGATCATCCAGGTCTGGTTTTGGTTTCCAAACCGTTTGATGGAGCGAATTTCGGGGATTGGAAGAGATCTATGCGGCGCGCGTCATCTGCGAAGAACAAATTGGGGTTTGTTACTGGTTCGACGCCTTCTCCTGCACCTCATCATGTTGATTTTGCTGCTTGGGAACGCTGCAACGACATGGTTGTTGCGTGGCTTCTGAATTGCTTGTCTATCGAAATTCAAAGCTCGGTCAATTACACTGATTTAGCAAAAGATGTGTTGGATGATTTGACTAGCAGATTTGGCCAGATCAACGGTGCGCAATTGTTTTCCCTCAAGAAGGAGTTGATTTCGCTGTCTCAAGGATCTGATTCAATTTCGTCTTATTACACAAAGATGAAAGCGCTCTTTGATGAATTGGTGAGTTTTCGCAAATTGCCTTCTTGTTCTTGTGGAGCTACTAAAGCTATTATCGACTATGAAGACAATCAGAAATTGTTGCATTTCCTCATGGGACTGAATGATGACTTCATACACATTCGTGGTGCCATCCTGATGATGAATCCGATGCCAAGTCTGAGTATTTCTTATGGCTTGTTGCTACACGAAGAAAAACAGCGCTCCATTCACAATTCTCCTCAAATTGTGACTGAATCCTCTTCAATGCATGCTGCAAATGGACCTGTCACGAATGACAAAAGAAATTCAGGATCTTCTTCACAGAAAACTGATAAAACTGAGAAGCGTTTCTGTACCAATTGTAAGAAGACAAACCATAACATTGACAAATGTTTTTTCATCACCGGCTTTCCAAAGAATTACAAATCTCATAACAAGAAGAAGAACACTGACAAGTCAGTTGAAGGTTCCAAAGGCTTTGCTGGTTCAAGCTCCAGTAATGGATCTCCAACTCTTTCTCAGGATCAATACAACAGACTTCTTGCTTTGATTTCTGATCCAACCAAAGACAATACTCAAGATTTCTCTGCATTTGCTGGTAAAGTTCTTAGCTCTAGTTCTACTTCAGTTTCTTGGATTTTCGATTCTGGAGCAAGCAACCATATGTGTGGTACTTTGTCTCTATTACATGATATTGCACCGGTGAAGCATGTTATTTCTGTGACCTTGCCGAATGGAAATGTGGTCAGTGTCAACAAATCTGGATCAGTACACTTGTCTGACAAATTATTGCTTTGAGATGTTCTATTTGTGCCTTCCTTTACCTGCAATCTCATCTCTATAGGCAGACTAGTTTCTGATATGTGCAGTCAGATTATTTTCTCACATGACATGTGCCTGTTATAGGACTCAGTCAGCAAGACGAGTTTGATGATTGGTAAAGCAACACAAGGGTTATACATCTTGAAGTCTTCTGAGATTTCTTCTCACAAGCCTGCTTTAGCTTCTTCTGTTGATAATAGCATTTCATATGCAAATAATTTGACCTCTTATGATGTTTTACATGCTAGACTTGGTCATTTACCTTTTGCTAAACTCAAACAACTTCATTGTATTGAGTTGGATGATAGCTTTCAACACAAACCTTGTACTGTTTGTGCAAAAGCAAGGATGCACAGATTACCTTTTCCAACTAGTTGTATAACTACTTTGAGACCCTTTCAGCTTATACATCTTGATGTCTGGGGTCCCTATAAGCAAACTACTCATGATGGTTTCAAATATTTTTTAACCATCGTGGATGATTTTTCTAGAACTACATGGATACATTTGTTAACTACTAAAGGTAGTGCATTTAGCATCATCAAAGCTTTTATTGCTTGGGTTGAAAGGCAGTTTCCTCACATGGTCCAAATAATTAGAACAGACAATGCTCTTGAATTAGGTTCTTACAAATCAGCAACTGAATTTCTTAGTTCCATTGGTGTTACTCTCCAAACAAGTTGTACAGCAACTCCTCAGCAGAATGGTGTTGCCGAGAGAAAGCACAAGCACATTCTAGAAGTCACCAAGGCTCTTTTGTTTCACTCTAAGTTACCTCTTAAGATCTGGGGTGAAGCCGTTCTCACAGCCGTCCATATTATCAACAGATTGCCTTCTATTGTGTTGCACAATAAATCTCCATAGGAGATTTCGTTTCAGAAAAAGCCAGATTATTCTCATCTTCGAGTATTTGGATCCTTATGCTTTGTATCAACTCTAAAACAAGGCATAGATAAAATGCAAGCCCGAGCATATTCAGCTATTTTCTTGGGATATCCTCTAGGAAAGAAAGCTTATAAAGTTCTTCTCCTAGATTCTCATAAGGTAATCACTTCTCGAGATGTTATATTTCATGAGCATATCTTCCCATATCATGATTCTCAATCTTCTTCTAAATCTTGGTCTGAGCAACCATATTTTGTTGATGATCCTCCACATTTTTCACCACCTAATCCAGACCCTGCACAAAATCCACCTAATCCAGACCCTGCCCAAAATCCAGAACTTGCTCATATTCCAGAATTTCCACAAAATCCAGAACCTGCACATCATCCTGATCCTATAAATCTCAGGCGATCCACACGACATCATACTCCTCCCACTCACCTTCATAACTATGTTTGTCAAGCTAGTATATCTGATTCCTCATCTTCCTTATGTTGTCATACACTAGCCTCTACAATATCATTCCCTACCATTGTTTTTCCACAACAATCACCACCTACAACTGAACCTTTTTCTTACAAACAAGCTATTCTTTACAAAGAATGGCAAGATGCTATGCATGCTGAGTTCCAGGCTTTACAAGCAAATGAAACATGGGAAATTGTTTCTTTACCCAAAGGGAAACGTCCTATCAACTGTAAGTGGATCTATAAGGTTAAACATCGATCAGATGGATCCATTGAACGTTATAAGGCATGGCTAGTGGTCAGAGGGTTTACACAAAAGCCAGGCATTGATTATACAGAGACGTTTTCACCAGTAGTAAAAATGACAACTGTCAGAAGTCTGGTTTGTGTTGCAGTAAAAAAGGTTTAGAAAATTCACCAACTTGATGTAAATAACGCTTTTCTTCATGGTGACTTACATGAAGAAGTTTATATGAGATTGCCTCAAGGTTTGCAAGTACAAGGCTAAGACATGGTTTGCAAACTTAAGAAGAGTTTATATGGGTTAAAACAGGCCTCACGCCAATGGTATGCCAAGCTCTCCTCAGCCTTGAAATCAAGAGGATATGTTCAATCACCTAATGACTATTCCCTTTTTCATAAAAAGTCAACACAATCATCTGTGTTTGTGGCCATTTATGTCGATGACATACTTGTTACAGGTGATAATGAAGTTGAAATCCTCTCTTTAAAAGCCTTTTTAGACAGCACATTCAAGATTAAAGACTTGGGTGATTTGCACTATTTTCTGGGACTGCAGTTTACATCAGTTCAAGGTGGTTTGATCATGAGACAACAAAAGTTTATCACAGAGCTTCTTCAAGAGTATGATTGTCATAATGTCCCTTCTGTAGTAAGCCCTCTTGAGCTCAATACCAAATTACTGTTGCATTCTGGTGAACTGCTCAAAAATCCAACAGATTATAGAAAATTGATTGGAAAGCTCAATTTTCTGGTTCATAGTCGTCCTGATTTGGCATTTCCCATCCAATTTCTAAGTCATTTTTTACAAGCGCCTAGATCTGTTCATATGGATGATGCATTACATACTTTAAAGTATCTAAAGGGTACTTTGCACCATGCTTTGTTCTTCAGTTCATCCTCAAACATGAAACTACAAGCCTTTTGTGACGTTGATTGGGCTTCTTGTCCTAACACCAGACGATCTGTTAGTGGTTATCTTGTGTTTATTGGTGACACTTTGATATCTTGGAAGTCGAAAAAGCAACATACAGTCTCTCTATCGTCTGCAGAAGCTGAATACAGGTCCATGCGCAATGCTACATCTGAGCTTTCTTGGTTGAGTCGTTTACTTGCTGAACTTGATGTCCCTAACATCATTCCAATACCACTTAAGTGTAATAATCAGTCAGCTATCTTCATTGCTAAGAACCCAGTTTTTCACGAACACACCAAGCATATAGACTTGGATTGCCATTTCGTTCGTGAAAAATTGATTGAAGGGCTTATAACAGTCAGTCATGTTCCCACTGTTGCTCAGCCTGCAGATCTTCTTACCAAACCAATTCCAGGATACAAGCTTATGACTACAAAGGCAAATTGGGCATGATTGATCCAACCCTGTCCAATTTGAGGGGGTGTGAGGATATAGCTCTCCTCTGTTTTAACAGAGTTTGTTAGAGAGTTTGTTATAAGAGAACGCGTGCTTAACACGTGGCTAGTTAGTTGAGTGAATCGCTTCTGATTGGAGCTTCTTTGTATAAGTAGACCGAGTACTCTTTGTAAACTCAACTAATGAATCAATGAAGAATTTTTCCCTCTCTTTCTCTTACAAATCTATCATCGTACGGTAACAGACTAACAGGCCTAGTATAGAATAACTTATTAGTTTATATATACTAAGCAATTATACTCTCAAAGTATCAACATGAGATAATTCTCGATCAACATCATTCAATATTTTTGAAGAAATTAGTCTTTGGGTTGTAGACTGATCGAGAATGTGTACGTTCATACGAACGTACAAGCACGAATGGACTTAGCATATAGGAATAAAAAAAAAAACCAAAAGAATATATATATCAAGTTAGTTTTGTATTTATTTCAAATGTGAAATATATTTTTATTCTAAAAAATTTAATAAAATTTGAATAGCATCAAAAATTAACTAGCTACTATAATAATAACAGATCGATTTTCCGAAACAGACTAGTATAGTGACGGTGTATAGAGATCATATGATGGTAAATGGCGGTGAACGCGTATGGCGCACAGGAAAATAACAGGTGGAAGAGAGATTTGTAAGTGTTGGAAATTCTTACACGAAAGCCGCTGTTTATCCACTGCTTCCATACCAAGAGCCAACGGTCCACATAATTTTCTTTTGTTTCTTACTTAATAAAATTAAAAACTAAAAAGCATACAATGTGTTAAAGACTTAAAGCAGAGGCATGACATGGCCCACTTACCTCCATGATCGATTATACAAACATATAATCGTTTACTTGTGTATACAATTAACACACTTTAAAGCATTGGACGGCAGTGACTGTGAGAGATAATTATAGTTTTTCCGTGAAAGTTAAGCCTTTTGATTTAGATGGTAGTGGAATTTATTGTTAATTAATCTTTGGTTTGAACTGCCAATCAGTGTTTAACGAATGGCTGATAATTATTGGTGTCACGTTATATAATTTATATTATAGACTTGTGGGTGCTTGAGTTGATTATCTTTATCGATGACGTTAATTTGTTTTGAACTAGTTTGTAAATATTGATGTAATGTTATGGTTGTTTTGTTGTATGCAAAATGAGCAGCTTTGGTGAAACACAAACAAGTTAAGGTTATAAAGCTTGAGATGTGTTTGGACGTAATTCAAAATGGGGCGATGCTTCCTTCCTAGCCAGAATCAGAAGAGACGTGAGAAACTACTTGTAGGATTGTGATACAGACCCGGTGTGGATCGTGTATCGATCCCTTGTTGGTCAAGGGGTTTGAGCCTAACCCGGTGTGGATTCCGACTCGGGATATACGTGGTTGGTAGTCACGGGAGAAAAACAGATAAACTAAGAGAAATTTAGGGCAAAACTATTTCTTCGATAAATTATGAGAAGGAAACCAAGAGTATTTATACTTAAGCCCTAACGGTTCAAAAAAGGCGTTCCGGGAAAGAACCGTAAAGAAAACCCGAGAAGAGAGCAAAGCTCTAGTTTATAAAAATTACATAAATTGAATATAATGCTGAAAATTATAAATAACTATTCTAAAAATTGTAAATTACTAATATAAAGATATAAAAACTAATCTTCATATCGCCGCGGACGACGACGAAACCGAGAAGGTCTGGCACTTGATATTTCTCCCGTATCATTCTCTCCCCCGTTGAGCATCGGCTTGTCCTCAAGCCGTAAATCAGGAAATGAACGAGAAATGATCTCCACGGGTTCCCAGGTGACTCCAGCTGGCGCTCCATCGGACCACTCAATACGCCATTCAACTCGCGGAATGCCATCTACAATCACCTCGCGTTCCGCCGTGGCGCGCACTGGTCGAGAAATTGGCCGATCATACAAAAATTCGGCTGGCAAAGAGGTCGGTGTAATGGGAGAACCGTCCGGAATGAAAGGCCGAAGCAAGGACACGTGGAACACATTATGTATACGCGCTGTATCAAGCAACTCTAATCGATATGCTACGGGTCCAATGCGCTCAAGTATAGTAAATGGTCCATAAAAACGACGAGCGAGTTTAGCAGAAAGAGGACGACTGACCAAATGCTGGCGATAAGGTTGTAATTTCAATAGCACACGATCTCGCATGGCCTCGGACGCTGGTATCGGCGGGCCGGTCGGAATTGTCACACGCGTGATCGGCGGTGCTTCTCTCCCATACAAGGCCTTGAACGGTGACATTCCGAGACCTTCATGATACATAGAGTTTAAGGCCAATTCAGCCCATGGTAAAAAGTCGAACCAACGACGTGGTCGTCCCTGAGTGAAAGCCCGCATATATTGTTCCAACACACGGTTTTTGACTTCCGTCTGACCGTCCGATTGAGGATGGTAAGCAGTACTATGATGTAACTTAGTGCCGCTTAAGCGATGCAACTCGGACCAGAAGGTACTACGAAAAATGGGATCTCTGTTAGACACAATAGTAGCCGGAATGCCATGGAGTTTGACAACCAAATCGACGAACAAAGAAGCAACTCGTGGGGCATCAAAGGATGAGCCGAGGGCACCGAAGTGTGCGTATTTCGACAATCGGTCAACCACAACTAGAATTGTCGTGTGGCCTCGGGATGGAGGTAATCCTGTAATGAAATCCATAGACACGTCGTCCCAGACTTGCTGAGGAACGGGCAATGGCTGAATTAGGCCAGCGGGTTTTGCCGTACTATATTTCGTCGACTGGCATATCAGACACGAGTCAACGAAGCGCTTTACATCAACGCGCATGCCTTTCCAATAAAATACCTCGGCTACCCTCCGAAAAGTGCGATCAATTCCCGGATGACCGGCGCTGGGCGACGAGTGGAACTCAGATAAGATATCCGCCTTAAGTGGTGAAGCCGAGCCAATCACTAAGCGATGCCCGGAATACAGAATACCATCAAATACCCGAAATGGTGCGATCAATTTGCCGGCTGCGGCTGCCTCGTGCATCAGCTTCAAATCGTCCAACGTCGAATTCTCGGCTCGGACTCGCTGGAGAATGTCAGGCAGTGGGGCCGCAAATGACATAAATTGCTGCGAAGTCGCCTCATCATCGATCATGCAGCGAGATAGCGCGTCAGCGACGCGGTTACTGGCGCCGGATTTGTACTCGATGCGAAATTTGTAGCCTATGAGTTTTCGCATAAAAAATTGTTGATCGGGTGTTTGAATTACTTGCGTCAGGAGTTCTTTCAGACTTCTGATCACTGCGAATGACAAATTCCCTGCCCAACAAATACTGGCGCCATTTCTGAACGGCGCAAACAATAGTAAAATGTTCCCTGTGATATACGGAAGACCCGCGCCTACGGATACCCAGCTTCTTACTAAAAAAAGAGAGAGGTCGCTCGTCTTGCAACAGAACGGCGCCGATTCCTTCATCAAAAGCGTCCGTCTCTACAACAAATGACTTTGAGAAATCAGGAACCTGCAGGATAGGCGGTTGCATCATAGCCGACTTTAACTTCTGAAACGCATCCTCAGCTGACGCAGACCACCCGAATTTATCTGTTTGTAACAAATCAGTTAAAGGGGCTGCCAGCAAAGCATAATTGCGAATAAACTTCCTATAATAACCTGTCAGGCCTAAAAATCCACGCAGCTGTTTTACAGATTTGGGCGAAGGCCACTCGGCCATGGCCGACAACTTTGTCGGGTCGGCTATCAGTTGGCCAGCCGTAACAATATGCCCAAGATATTCAACCTGAGAAGTGCCGAAAGAGCATTTCGAACCTTTGACATAAAAATTATTATCCCGGAGAATCTGCAAATCGGTGTCAAGATCCGAAGCATGAGCCGAAATAGAAGGACTGTAAATCAAAATATCATCAAAAAACACAATGACGAATTTGCGCAGATAAGGTGCAAATATGTTGTTCATAGCAGCTTGAAATGTAGATGGTGCGTTAGTCAGGCCAAAGGGCATAACTAAGAACTCAAAATGACCGTCATGTGTTCTGAAAGCAGTTTTATAAATATCGGACGAGTGCATCCGAATCTGATGATAACCAGAGCGGAGATCAAGCTTAGTAAAAATAACTGCATTCCCCAATTCATCAAATAATTCATCAACAGTGGGAATAGGAAACTTATCTGCGACGGTGATGCTATTCAGGGCTCTGTAGTCGATGCAGAAACGAAAACTGCCGTCTTTCTTCTTAACGAGAAGAGCCGGGGAGGAGAATGGGCTTGTACTGTGCTGAATGATGCCCTGCTCTAACATAGATTTGACTTGTCGTTCAATTTCCGCTTTCTGAAAGTATGGATATCTGTAGGGTCGGACGTTAACCGGCTTAGAGCCCGGTTACAGGTGGATATGATGATCCCACGGTCGAAGCGGAGGAAGACCCGACGGAACTGTAAAAACCGCTCGACGTTGTTCGAGCACCTCACGGATTTCGGGCCTTATATCGGGCGGCCAATCCGAGGAGGTGGAAGATTCGGCAGGCGCCAAGCTCAAGATTTCGAAGCAATCCAGAATACTATCCGAAGCACAGAGGGAGTGAAGTTCCGACATAGAAATCGGTTTCAGCGGTTGCCTGTCGCCTTTCAGAAACACAGATTTATCATTCCATATAAATTGCATTGTTAGCTTAGCATAATCATGGGACACAGTGCCCAGAGTTTGCAACCATTGCACACCGAGAACCACTTGCGGGCCATGAACTGCGAGTACAAAGAGATCAATTGAAAAGTCATGACCCTGCAGAATGATACTAGTTGTCGGACACTGATGTGAACATAATAAGTAAGCTCCGTTGCCAACAAAAACTCGGAAAGGGGATATTTTAATCAGTGGCAATTGTAACTTCTCAGCTAAATCAGTATGAATAAAGTTGTGAGTACTACCTCCATCAATCAGAACCTGGATTTGTGCATCATGAATCGATCCAGAAAGGCACAGAGAGCGCGGGTTCGAGAGTCCTTCCATGGAATTTAGGCTGGAAATATCGCCCTGAACGGCTAGCTCATCTGTATTCACGTCTTCCTCCTCGTCATCGCTTTCGTCACAGCTTAGTAATGCCAAGAAACGGGGTGTGCAGCGATGTTCTTGAATGAACCTCTCATCACAATTCCAACACAAGCCTTTTTTAGTACGTTCATCACGTTCAGCTCTAAAAAGACGACGAATTGGAAGAGATGAGAAATTCCCGTTAGAGGTGTCCGTTTGATGTGGAGGTGCGGCCGAACTTGGGGAATACGTGGCGGTGGTTTTCGACGGAGCTGTCCCATGGCGTGGTGCGGTGGATGTCCACGGTCGCTTATTTGCAATCCACTGCGACGTGGTTTCCGCGTAAGAAGCCGCCAATTCGCGGGCTAAAGCGAAAGCCTGTGCTAATGATGTCGGATTTCACAGATTCAACTCACGTCGCACAGGTTGTTTCAATCCGGCCTTAAAAAGAGAAATCAATGTTGTTTCAGAAAGGCCAGTAACCTTATTCAGTAATGCTTCGAATTCAGTTTGGTAATCGAGCATCGAGGTTTTCTGTTTCAAGTTTGCGAGGAGCCCTATGTAATCTTCATAATACGTCGGATCGAATCTTTGCTGAACCGATAGAAGAAAAGCTGCCCAAGTTTTACCACATTGATTCCGGCGTTAATAACGAAACCAGTCTGACGCAGGATGGTCAATAAGCATACCAACTAACCGTAAACGATCATAGTCTGCAGTACGGTAGTAATCAAAATACGCTTGGACTTTGAAAATCCAACCGTTGGGATCCGTTCCGTTGAAACGAGGCGGATCAATTCGAATTTTCGGACCCAAATCCGGGGCTGGTGGAACGCGCACTCCTTCTCGCTGAACATAAGGCGGAAACTGTTGAAGCGGATTGGGATCCGGCGGGGGGGCGTTGTTGTATGGCAGTGTTGTCAGAGGTTCCGCGTGATGAGGCACGAGGCTCGATCCTTGGCCCGCATGAAGATGAGCGAAGCGGGAACCGAGCGGAACGGGTGAAGTCCACCCTGCCATGGTCGAAGCCGCGACACTGGCGGCTAGGGTTTGGGACGGCCACCCCGTAGAAGGAAACGCACCCTCGGTTTGGTGCGCGAGCGGTGGAATCCCTGCGGCCGAAAGTGCTGGCGCCGCACTAGGGTTAGGGTTCGCTGGCGGCCAGGTCGTGATCACCGGTTGTGAGAGCTGGGCCGATGCCAATGGGGCGGTGGCGAGGCCGACAGTAGGGTTCGGTTGGTTGTGCACCATCTCTCGCAAATTATCGGTGCAAGACTTCTGTAGATCCAAATCACAACGCATCGTCTGAACTATATCGGTAAGTTGAAGGATCAAAGCACGGAGATCTTGATACTCGTTGGAGGTATTCGTGGATTCTTCTACCACGAATTTCGACATGGTGTTCGAGGTGAAAGCACCAGTTGATACAGACCCGGTGTGGATCGTGTATCGATCCCTTGTTGGTCAAGGGCTTTGAGCCTAACCCGGTGTGGATTCCAACTCGGGATATACGTGGTTGGTAGCCACGGGAGAAAAACAGATAAACTAAGAGAAATTTAGGGCAAAACTATTTCTTCGATAAATTATGAGAAGGAAACCAAGAGTATTTATACCTAAGCCCTAACGATTCAAAAAAGGCGTCCCAGGAAAGAACCGTAAAGAAAACCCGAGAAGAGAGCAAAGCTCTAGTTTATAAAAATTACATAAATTGAATATAATGCTAAAAATTATAAATAACTATTCTAAAAATTGTAAATTACTAATATAAATATATAAAAACTAATCTTCATATCGTCGCGGACGACGACGAACCCGAGAAGGTCTGGCACTTGATATTTCTCCCGTATCAGATCGTTAATACTTAAACGAGTCGGCGACTCCTGCGCATTCGTCGACTTTGAGTAATAAAGTAACGGAATAAATAAACAAGAAAAACAAACGTTACACACTGTCAATGACAGGCGATGTATAGTGGAAACTCGTCGTAAACCAACTAGTTTACTTGGAGAAAAACCACTCCCTTCCAAGCTTCTCACTTGGTCGGATTTCAAGAGTCCTTAGACTCGCTCTATTGATTTCTTGTGTGTTTACAAAGCTCTCCCGTGTACAAGAATGAATCCCACAGCCTTGAACCACGTTCTACCTTTGCACTCACACTCTCAATCTCAAGCTATGCCTAAGAACACTCAACACACCACTTGTACGAATCTCACGCACAAGTTCACTCTTTCTTTCTTACACAAAATGTAAAATTACGCTCAAGAGTCTTACCATTATCCTAAACACGAGGGTATTTAAGCTAAGGTAAGAGAGATCTCGTGTGTATCAACTCCCATTCGATTAGAGAAATGATACACACTCAATCTTTACATATCTTTCCAAATATACATTAACGCATACAATGAAATATTCTATGAGAATCAAATAGTCTTTATCTTGATTTTAAAACTCTTTTATGATGATCTTCTCCTAAAATAAAACGACACAGCTGTCTCCAAATACATGCACACACGTTGTCTGTTCCTTCCTTAAATAGATTACTTCGCCAGGTGGTCATGTCAGTGACTTTGCCAAGTCGCCGACTCGACTTTCTAACTCGGAGTCACTGACTCTAGAACCATCAAAACTCTATCTTCTAACAAATTCCCCCTTTTTGATGGTGACAAACAACCTATTCTGATAGAAACTTTGCAGCATACAAATACAATCACAGTAAAAAGAGCAAGGCACAAAAACCATAAAAAGTCCCCCCTAAGCTTAGTATCCACATGATTTCAGTATTTTGATCCCCCTTATAAATCTATTTCCCCGGTTAATTCCCCCTTTTGGGATCATTAAAAAGATTGCTAAAACGAGTAGAGAAATCTGAGGCAAATATGGAACTTAAAGCATAATATCAAAACAGTCATAGATAGTCATCCACCAAAGCAAGAGAAAAAGTACGATGCAAAAACAAACAATTCAGAAATGCAGTACAACCAAATCGAACTAAAAGAAAAATCTTTTAAACTAGAGGGATAATGTGGTAGGGGTAGAAAAAGAGGAGTAGAGAAGGCCATGAGTGTGCGACAATCATTGACATCAGGCTCCAAACTCATTGAGTCGGTCCTCTACTGCATTGATCTTTATAAGCACATTGCCACACATGTTCTGAAGCTTCTCAATCATCCCTTTGAGAATCATATACTGCTCCTTGAGATCTTTCAGTTCACCGACCACTTGAGCAGATTGCATTCCCTCTTCCTGGGTATTCTTGTCCATCAACCCTTCGACACCCATTGTCCATCAACCCAATTCCAGCCAAACTTCCGGATCATCTCCTTATTCAGAACTCTGGTGTTGAGGACATCACCACCATCCACATATACCTTGTGCTCAGTCATCATTAAAGCAATCAACATGCCATAAGGGAACGCATGCTTCGCAGTTTCAAGCACATGCTTCATATGAAGCATCATTAAACGAGGCATGTTCACCTTCTTTCCCTTGATTATCTTATCCATAACCAGCAGATCTTGAGTAGAGGCAGCCTTCCTCTTGAGTTCTCTCGGAAGTAAGTTACTGATAAGGTAATTGAACATCACCTTTTTCTCAATTCCCATTTTGAAACTTCAGGAAGGGGCTCGAACTAAACAAAAAGGAATCGGAGAGAGAGGTATATTAGGACGAAACGACTGGCTCGGGTGGGAGAATCCTTGTCCACTGACTACCTCTTCTCCTCCGCCTTTTCTGCCCCGTCCACAACCTTCTCCTCCGCCTTTTCTTCTTGCTCAACCGCCTCTTCCCCCATGTGCATCAGGAAACCAGCAAGGACGGAACGCTGGGCTCGGGAAGAAAGAATTGGCTTCAGCACCGTCGGGTATCTACTCTACCTCGCTGCCCGACGTCGCCGGCGACTCCATCACCTTGGGTCACCACCCCGAAGCTGTTGAAGACGGGTGGGCCACCAGCCAACTGTGGTAGCGTAGCCACCCATGGCATCGAGCAACTCGTCGAGGCCTCCCGCACCCGATTGGTGCGTGCGTAGGTTGTTTAGGACCACCGTCGGGCCACCACTCAACCACCTCGACATCCCAGGTAGTTACTCGCCATCCAAGCTTGCCCCGCTAGCCTCCGATCAAGCCACTATCGAGCTAAACGAGCCATGGGCTCGAGTGAAGGTAATTACGATCGAAATTAATTAGCGGGTTGGTTGCGGAGCCACCGTAAGGGCCTTTCGGTTCCGCTTTGCTAATTAAATTTATGGTTTTTATAATCTTGATGTTGATACGGTCTCACAGGTTCAAACCGCTCGAGAAACGGACGTCAGGATCTTCAGTTATAGCGAATACAAGTTTTGACACCGATTGGCAGGTAAAGGACTTCTGATAATTGCTTGGGATTCGTTGTTAATCCGTTTGATACGAGATTTGGTCACCTTTAAGAACTGTTGCTAATGAACAATTTTTATTTAGAAAATTGTTTCAAAAGTGAAGCGGATAATTAGTTATAATTTCGCCAAGATGGCTCCTTAAAGCATGATAACTAAGGATTGATTTTATATTCGATATACAAAATCAAATCATTTATTGATTAGGAAGTTGTAGAAGTTGAGTATTCAACTAAGAAGTGTTTTTCGTGAGCTCGTTGTTGAGAATCCTTTTGTTATATTTGGCAGAAGGATGATAAAGATTACTATTGAATTGCTAAGGACGTTGATGCAAGTGGACGGTTCTCTCTTGCATTATGGTTATTAAATGATGAATTGAATCCCATTTAATATTTGTGTTGGGAACAATGTGTGTGCTTAATAAAATATGATAGGTCGTTATATTTGTTAGAAATAATGATCATGTTATTTATTCAGTTTCGTGATAGAACTGGATTTAGGTCCGCTATGTGTGACCTTGTATGTGGTCTCATGCTGAGACATTATTGTGAAGTAAGTTAGTTTTCAGGGGTAGGAGCCGAGTCTCCGATGACCTCTTTATAGCACAGTTTATATTGGGAGGTTTAGTTCGCTATCATATCCCAATATTCGAGTCATGACTCATACCTCGCTCAACGCTGGAGGAGGTGTTTATGCACTCTAGCTAAGTGCAATTAGTACTAGTTGTTCGTCAATGACCATGGATGAAATAATCCCTCTCATCTTGATGTCACATGTACATGTGGATTCTTGGCGGTTTCAGTCGATTAAAAGTTACCAACAGGTTTGTAAAAAGTTTTGAAAGTAATATAAGATAAGTGCGTTAGGCACATTAATGTACCCGGATGGTTAGTCTATTCGATAACCATTCTTACTCCCGATTATGAATGATTCTTAATCAAACTTTGATTAAGTCAATCTGATTAGTCGATGGAGACTTTTCAAGATGTTATGTGATTAATATGAGTTCCCAACAATTGTTTATGCTTCTTAAAGGAACAACAAGTTGTGGTGTTCTCTCTCTTGTTTATGCAAGTCTCCTTCTTATTCTCTATAAGACTGCTAACTGTTGGATCATAATCTGAGTCTATTCGGATTTTGATGCCAATATGTTTAGTTACAACCATAAGAACCAAGTTAGTTTCTCCGCTTGCTTAGTCTTTCATTAGACTAACCCGTCCATCTTCTTTTCTTTTATATGGTCGGCTGGTGTCCACCGTTGGTATACGACACATCAGGCTCTTCTTGGAAGTTGATTCAAGAGGCGGATTCAGAGATTTGAAGCTCCAGAAGTTGAAGAAAGGTTTCCAATGGCTATACTTGAGTGAAGTTCTTGGTTAGGCTTCTGCAAAGCAAAGTGGAAAAGAAGTTAAGAACTTAAGGAAGACTTGATAAAGACTTTGTTTAAATAGAAGGTTGTTCTATTTATTTACTAATTCTTTTTAAGTTAAGGCTTGTATAAGACCTTTTATTCTCTTCTCCGCTGTAAAGTTTTACTTAATTTTGTTAGGTTTTAAATGGTTTCATTTACCTTGTTCTAGTAAGTTCTATCAGGTTAAAGCCTTGGGTTACTCTGGTTTAGTCCTAATCGGGGTTACTAGCGGTAATACTTCCAGGGTAAGTAAAGTGGGTGTTACATAATCTCTCGGTCATCAACACCTTCAGGCCAAGCTCCTTTGAAGTACTCAGCAAAACCTTCATGTGGTATCTCCAAGATGTCATTAACGTCCTTGCTAGTGAAAGAGTATGTCTTCTTGTAAACCATGTATCTCCCAATAGTCATGTTTCATGTGTACTCAATCACTAAAGACTCATAAAACATCTTAACCATTTGAGGGTTATACTCATGCTCCCCTTGTACCAGATTATCCCATTTTTGCTTTTTCAACCAGTCAGTAACCTTAGACAGTTCGAACTCTTTTAAGAAGTTTCCCCCCACAGTAAATCCTTGGTAAACTCCCTAGAAGTTATGTCAACAATTACACTTTACTTCTTCTTCTTACTAGAACGAACAACAGATTTTGGTGATCTCCCCCTTTTCTTCCTTATGACCTTCTCAAAGAAAAAAGAGTCACCGCCCTCTGAGGCAGCCTCAGGGGTTTCCAACCCCTTGCCCTTTTTGGCTTTAAGAGCCACAGCTGTGGCTCTAGCACTTGTATCTCTAATCTTGGAGAAAAGGAGGAGGTATCTCAATTTCATCATCTTTAAGCAACTCAGAATCATCACCAAACAAATCCTTTTCTGGGTTTTTTCTTAACAGATTCAGCATACTTGGATTTCCTAGAGATCAAGATTGGATTAGAATGAGTACCTTCTTCAGAAGTGTCAATCGGTTCCTTCTGAGAGACTTCCTTGTCAAAAACCTTGTCATCCATCTCCATACCAGCGTTTGTGTCAGTGACTTTGGGAGAGTCATTGACAGCCTTTGTTTGATCTTGAGGAGATAGTCGTTGGTTCTCCTCTGTTTCAATCTGCTTATGAGAGTCTAACACTATATCCTCCGAGGCTTTTTCTTCTTCCTTTTGCTCAAACGACTTGACAACCGTTTTAGTTTCCTCAAACTCCATAGACTTTGGATTGGGAGTTTTCACTTTCTCTTCCTCGACACTTTCTCTCTCTAAGGGTTTGGGTGTAGATAAGTCACCGGTTTCTGGAATAACCACCGGTTGCGCTGTTTGGCGCGGTTTTCCAGATTCCGGTGAGAGGGCTAGGGTTTCAGTTTCGTTTTGTGTGGATGGAGGGTTTTGGGATTTTTCAGTGGGAATGGGAGATGAGGGTTGTGATTTTTGAGAAGAAGAGTTTGGATTTTGGCCTTGTGGGCAAGATGGGTTCAGAGAAGGTTTTTCAATGGCGGTTTGAGGGACGATTGATGAGGACGATTGTCCAGACATAAGAGCGCGAAGAAATTCATCACCAAAGAGGGTAATGATCTTCTTCTTGGCAGATTCAGGACTTTCGACTTGGTTTTTGGGTGAGGCAGGGTGGTTAGAGGTGTTGGAAGGGAACGCCATTGAAGGGTTTGAAGGTTTGAGGGTTTGAGTTCGAGAGAGAGAGAGAGAGCAGAGGACGAGAGAGAGAAAAGATTATGAGATAGAAAGTACCTTTTTCTCTTGACGGTTGGGCATAATAAAGAAGAGAACTTCCATCATTAAGGAAGTTGTCAAATCACCAGATTTTTCTCTTTCCTTCTTTTTGAAAACTTTATAATTTTAAAAGATATTGTTAAGCCATGATCTTTTTCTCGCGCCAAAACACACAGTCACTAACCTTGATCAAGTCGGCGACTTCTATGATAGAAACTGCTCTTCTCAAATGTCCATGACTTTTGCACACAACATGACTTTCTCTTAAAGAACTTACTTGGCGTTAGGGTTGCACAGGGAGTGCCAAAGCAAACCAAGTATAAAGCATTTTATTGAGGATTTGTCGATCATGATGATAAGTCTCCGTTTCATAGGAAATTCAAAACAGGCTCATAGAGACTCTCAAAACAAGATAGGTCAGGGACAGGCATTAGAACCAACCATCACTTGGGCTAGTAATGAGGGTTAAGATCATTAGGTTGGATTCTTTTGGGCTAAAACAAAGAGCTCAAAGAGGTTGTACACATACTGAATGAAGCAAAAGTCATCGACAAGTCAAATGCATGGGGTTTCCTAAATATGAAGTCTATCAAAAATGTTAAGAATTATACCATAAAAGCCATGCCTTCAAAACACATGCAAAATAATCAATTCTAGCCAATCATTGAGGGAATTCATGTAGGGAAATAGATCATTGAAGAGAGATCATACCTAGTTCCATGCGGAGTTGTTCAAAGGGTTCACGATTTAAGGCTTTTGTGAAGATGTCTTCTCTTTGATCACTTGTTCTACAAAAATCCATAGTGACCATACCTTTTTCTACACTCTTGAAGAAAGTGGTGCCTTATCTCAATGTGTTTTGTCTTTGAATGTTGCACCGGATTCTTTGAGATGTTGATTGCACTAGTGTTGTCACATAGTATGGGTACTGACCCACACTTCACACCATAGTCACTGACTTGTTACTTGATCCATAAGAGTTGAGAGCAACATGCCGCAGTTGCAATGTATTTTGCTTCCGTCGTTGATAGGGCAACATAATTTTGCTTTCTAGATCCCCATGACACAAGGCAAGACCAAGAAATTGAGCCATCCCTGAAGTGCTTTTTCTATCAACACGATTTCCAACAAAATCAGCATCTGTGTAGCCGAAAATTTTAAAATCAAATCCTCTTGGATACCATAAACACAGTCCCCTTAAGATAGCGAATGATTCTTTTAACAGCTTTTAAGTGGGACTCTCTTGGATCGGCTTGAAATCTAGCACATAGACATACTCCAAACACAATATCAGGTCTGCTTGTTGTGAGATAGAGTAATGACCCAATCATACCCATGTACATAGTAGCATTGACTTCTGGATCCTTGTCATCTTTTCCAAGTGAGGTAGTCGGCGACATGGGAGTATCAAACGGTTTAGCGTTTTCAAGACCGAACTTTTTAACACATTCTCTAAGATACTTCTGTTGATGAACGCGTGTCCCATCCTCACTTTGCACAACTTAAAGTCCTAAAAAGAACTTGAGCTCACCGACCATGCTCAATTCAAACTCACTAGACATGAGGTCAGCGAACTTCTTCACCAGCTTATCATTTGTTGAACCAAAAATGATGTCATCGACATAGACCTGAACAACCAGCGTATGGTTTCCTTCCTTCAACAAGAATTGAGTCTTGTCAACCTCTCCTCGAACATATCCATGTTGAATCAAGAATTGTGACAAACGATCATACCAAGCACGAGGTGCTTGCTTTAATCCATAAAGAGCTTTGTCCATTTTGCAGACATGATCCGGGTGGGCAACATCTTCAAAACCCGAAGTCTGTTCAACATATACTTCCTCATTTAGTATCCATTCAAGAATGCAGTCTTGACATCCATTTGTTGTAGTTTGAACCCATGATGAGCAAAATAGGCAATGAGCAATCTAATAGCCTCAAGACGAGCCACTAGAGCAAACGTCTCATCATAGTCAATGCCCTCCTGCTGATTGTATCCCTTAACTACCAGCCTTGCTTTGTTTCTGACCACATTTCCTTCATCATCCAGTTTCTTTCTGAATACCCATCGTGTTCCAATCACAGATCTTCCCTTTGGCCTTGGACCAAATGCCAAACCTTATTTCTTTCAAACTGATGAAGCACCTCTTGCATGACACTGACCCAATCTGAATCTTTCAACGCTTGTTCAACATTTTCAGGCTCCAACATTGAGATGAAAGCATTGAAAGCAAAGAAGTTGTTTAGAGAAGATCTGGTTTACACACCCTTTGAGAAATCAGTGAGGATGTTGGTAACAGGATGAGCACTTTTCTGTTGATAGTTCCTAACCTGTAGATCTGTTAAGTCGCCGACTTGAGTCTGTGGTGTTCTTCCTGACTCTTCATCAGAATCTTCCAGACTTGAACATCTCTCAAGTGTTTTCTCATTTTCTGACTCATTGTCACCTAAACTTTGACCTTGATTACTTCCCCCTGAACTGTCTAAGTCGGCGACACCAAAATTGTCATTGACTATTGAATCTTTTTTTGTTGTATCAGTTGGAAGTAGATCCTCTTGAACCAGATAGAATCCTTGATCACCATCATTAAGATCCTGAATCATCGAACCTCCCATCGTGTTCTCATCGAACACAACATGCACACTTTCCTCAATTTTCCTCGTCCTTTTGTTGAACACTTTGTAGGCTTTACTGTGAGGGGAATAACCTACAAAAGTGCATACATCACTCCTTTGTTTGAATTTCCCTAACTTGTCCTTGCCGTTATTATTAATTTAGCACTTGCAACCAAAGGTGCGTAAGTGGGCGACACTGGGCTTGACTCCTCTTAGCAGTTCATAAGGAGTTTTTGCAAGAAGTGGATGAAGCATGGCTCGATTCATCACATAGCAAGATGCATTTATGACTTCGCCCCAGAAATTCCTTGGAAGACCACTTGAGATAAGCATGGTCTGCGACATGTTCTCCAAGGCACGATTCTTCCTCTCTACCACATCATTTTGTTGAGGAGTTCTTGGCGCTGAGAAGTTGTGACTTATGCCATTCTTCTTGCAGAAAACCAGAAATTCAGAGTTGTCAAATTCCGTTCCATGATCTGACCTTATAGAAACAAGAACAGCTTTAAGCTTTTTCTCGACAGCCTTTTAGCCATGCTTCAAATTCTTCAAAGACCTGATCTTTAGAAGACAGAAAAATTGTCCAAGTATACCGTGAAAAGTCATCAACAATGACAAAAAATATAGCTATTTCCTCCACGACTTTGGATTCTTATGGGACCACATAAATCTATATGAATCAACTCTAAGGGTTTAGTGGTACTTACCTCCTTCTTGGATTTGAAGGATGACTTCACTTGCTTACCTCTTACACACGTTTCACAAACTTCATGCTTGCTTGGATCTATCTTAGGTAGCCCTCTAACCAGCTCTTGCCTATGAAGTTTGTCAAGGAGTTGAAAGCTCGCATGACCAAATCTTTTGTGCCATAGGTCGGTGACGTCTGTAACTGTTCTAAGACACAACTTTTCTTCAGTTTCGAAACAGGGGTCCACAGTGTAAAGATTGTTTTCACACACCCCTTTTAGAAGAATCTTCCCTCAGTTAATTTCTTGTACTTGACAACCCTTCCTATCAAAAACAACTTGATATTTTTCATTAGCATAGATTTGAGAAGCACTTGAAAGCTTAAAACTGAGATTGTTCACTAAATTCACATTATCTATTGTTAACTTGTCTGAAAATCTTATCGTACCAATACCAAAAATACCACCTTTACTATTGTTGCCGAAGGTAATCTTACCTCCCTTGTATTCTTGAAGTGAGATGAAATCCCTGGGGTTTCCCGACATATGAGTTGAGCACGCACTATCAATAAACCAGGGCTCCTTGTCACCCACTTCAAGTTGCATTGAAAGAATTAGTTCTTACGAACCCAGAGTTGTCTAACTCCTCTGGGTTTGGCAACATAGTAGTTTCTAGGGCAACATTTGTCACAATTAGCACACACAGATCCCGGAGGATAGTCAGTGACAGTGGGTTTGCCAGAACTGTCATTCAGAGTTTGTCACCTTGCATTTTCATCATCTCTTGCTTTTTTGTGACAATCATGTTGGTAGTGATCGGGCTTGCCACAATACCAACATGTCCTGTGAGACTTTAGGGCAACATACTTGCTAAAGCCCGGATAGATGGGTTTGTTGTTAATGCGTGAATGAAAGTCAATTTGTGAGGGAGCCCGGTTCTGGGTTTGTTTTTTTCCATATTTTGTGCACCTTTTGATCAGGATACCACTGTTGCTTCCCTTTGTCTTGATTGGTCACCACATGAGTAGAACAACTTGCATTGTTGCTACCCATAGGGGCTTTACCTTTAGACAAAAAGGAAGCATGTTAGGTACCCTAAGTGTTAGATGCACGAGCATATCCAATCTCAGACCTATCAACCTCCTTCACAAATTTCTTTTTATAGTCATTTCTGACCTCCTGAGCCTTTTCAGCAACAAACTCATCTAGCCACCTTTTTCTTTTAGTCTCATCATCAATCTTTTGATCTTCTAGTTCTTTAGTTAGCTTAGCATGACCGAGCCTAAGCATAAGCCTTTCACCTTCTAGGTCAGTGACTTGTTTTTCCAAGTCATCTACTTCTTTTTGCAAGTCGACAACTTGGTTCTTTGAGTTTGAGCAAGACTCACAAGTCATTGACTTAGGAGACGAAATCTTTTCTAATTCAATAGCCTTAGAGGACTAGAGTTTGTTATCATCGAAAAGATTGGAGATTGTTTCTTCATTATCTTCCACTTTTTCTCTTAACTCAGTGACTTGAGTTCCAAGCTTTTCGATGATAGCAATCAGTTGTTCTCTAGATTTTCTAGCCAAAAGAGAACAGAGTTCAGAGTCATTTACCTCTTGGGACGATTTGTCTTCAATGGCCATGCAACAATTTCCTCTTGCCGGCGCTACTTCATCATCATCATCATCAGACATATCTCAAGTTGCCATCATTCCTTTACCAGCCTCTCCACTTTTCCTTTTTGGACAATGCTTGGCAAAGTGTCCTCTAGCCTGACATTGATAACAAATGACATCCTTCACATCCTTCCCTTCCTTGCTTGATTCAGGAGCCTTGACAGGAACTTTGTTGCGATTCCACAGTCTCTTCATAGCCTTAGATAAGAGAGCAACATCCTCATCTAATCCTTCAGTGTCATCGTCTCCCTGAGCCAAGTCAAAAGCTCTTTCCACTTTAAGAGCAATGTTCTTGACTTTATCTAAGTCAAGTCTTTCCACTCTTCTTTGTTGAATGCCTCCATACATGGTGAGTTGTCCAACAAGATCTTCCAAGGTCAACGACTTGGTTTCCTTTTGAGTGAGTAGAGACGAAGCGATATTGTCCAACTCTTGTTCAATCCTGAGATCAGCTTGTTGGTTTGTTTCCATTGAGGTTTCTTCTCACCAAGAAACTCCAATTGATTCACGAGCGTTTAAAACCTGGAGTGATAATCACGAAGAGATTCTCCTTTTCCTTGAAAGATGTTGTCATATTTTGCTTTGAGACTTATGATTCTGTCCTTCTTTACATCATCATTGCCTTGATGAAGTCTTTTAAGAGTATCCCGAATTTCTTTTTTCGTCGTGTATCTGATCACCTTCTTGAGGTCACCGTCAGTGAGAGCATGATAAAGCACCTTCTTTGCTCTAGCATTCTTTTCAAACTTCTTGAAGTCCACGTCATCATACTCAACCGCGGTCTTTTCTGTCTTTCCATCCTTTCCAAGAAAGGTTTCTAGACCCAATTCAATCACCTTCCATAACTGACCATCAAGCGAGCAGATATGGGTCTTCATCTGTTCAACCCACCAGTTATACTCTCCAACCTTGAGGATTGGAGGCTTCCAGAAAGAGTCATTCATAAAAGTGTTGGTGGACGTCATTTTCCTGCAATAAAATTACTAAAAACGCAATCTAGAGCCTAAGCTCTAATACCAATTGTAGCATCGTTAGTACTTAAATGAGTCCGACGAGTCGACGACTCGTCGTAAACCAACTAGTTTACTTGGAGAAAAACCACTTCCTTCCAAACTTCTCACTTGGTTGGATTTCAAGAGACCTTAGACTCGCTCTATTGATTTCTTGAGTGTTTACATTGCTCTCCCGTGTACAAGAATGAATCCCACACCCTTGAACCACGCTCTACCTTTGCACTCACACTCTCAATCTCACGCTATGCCTAAGAACACTCAACACACCACTTGTACGAATCTCACGCACAAGTTCACTCTTTCTTTCTTACACAAAATATAAAATTACGCTCAAGAGTCTTACCACTATCCTAAACACGAGGGTATTTAAGCTAATGTTAGAAGATTTGGGTTTTGATGGTTCCAAAGGTCAATGACACAGAAGTTGCATGGAGAGTCAGCGACATCAAGTTCTTATGAAGAAGTCACTGACAAAGGATAACTTGCAAGAAATTATTGTTGAAAAGTTGTGATGGTTTCAAGGAAGTCAATGACTTCAAGTTTACAAGCCAAGTCGGCGACTTGACAAAGTCAATGACATGACCAGCTGGCGACGAAAACTATTTATGGAAGGAACACACAGATCATGTGCGATTGTTTGCAGGACAACTGGGGCATTTATTTATGGAGAATATCATCACAAAAGAGTGCTAAAATCATAAGAGGATGATATGATTCCATTGAGTTATTTTATGTGTACGTAAATGTTATATTAGGAAAGATCTTGTAAGATTGTGTGGGATGTTATTTCCTTAACCGAATAGGAAATAATATCACACGAAATCACACCTTATTCTAGCTTAAATACTGAGTTGTTTTAGGTTAGAAGTAAGGACTTTCGTGCATAATTGTATATCTTGAGAAAAAGAAAAGAGAGAGTTCTAGTAGTGAAGAAGACTCGTGCGTGGGATTCGTACGAGTAGTGAAGAAGACTTGTGCGTGGGATTCGTGCAAGTGGTGAGTTCGAGTGTTCTTAGGCATAGCGTGAGGTTGAGAGTGTAGGTACAAAGGTAGAGCGTGGTTCAAGGTTGTGGGATTCAACTTGTACACGGGAGAGCTTTGTAACACTCAAGAAATCAATAGAGCGAGTCTAAGGACTCTTGAAATCCAACCAAGTGAGAAGCTTGGAAGGGAGTGGTTTTTCTCTAAGTAAACTAGTTGGTTTACGAAGAGTTTCCACTATACATCGTTTGTCATTTAAAGTTTGGTAATATCTTTCATGTTTGATTAATTATTCCGCTGCTTATTTCAAGGTCACTGACTTTACCAAAGTCACTGACTTTACCAAAGTCAGTGACTTCGACACTCAAAGTCGACGACTTCGAAGGAGTCGCCGACTCGCTTAAGTACTAACGATCCTACAAAGGTAAGAGAGATCTCGTGTGTATCAACTCCCATTCGATTAGAGAAATGATACACACTCAATCTTTACATATCTTTCCAAATATACATTAACGCATACAATGAAATATTCTAGGAGAATCAAATCGTTTTTATCTTGATTTTAGCACTCTTTTATGATGATCTTCTCCTAAAATAGAACGACGCATCTGTGACTTCAAGGTCACTGACTTTACCAAAGTCGGTGACTTCGACACTCAAAGTCGACGACTTCGAAGGAGTCGCCGACTCGCTTAAGTACTAACGATCCTACAATTGGTATCAGAGCCAAGGCTCTAGATTGTGTTTTTTGTACTTTTCTTACAGGAAAATGTCTTCAACCAACATTGTTGTCAGTGACTCTTTATGTAAGCCTTCAATCCTCAAGGATAGTAAGAATGGAAAGGACATGAAGGAAGTGATTTGCTATAAATGTCAGGCTAAAGGACATTTTGCTAAGCAATGTCCTAGAAGAAGAACTGGAGAAGTTGACAAAGGAATGATGGCGACTTGGGATATGTCTGATGATGACGACGAGGTGTCACCGACAAGAAGAGACTGATGTATGGCCATTGAAGAAAAGTCATCCCAAGAGGTAAATGAATCTGAACTCTTTTCTCTTCTTGCTAAAATGTCTAGGAAACAGTTAGTTGCTATCATCGAAAAGCTTGGAACTCAGGTAACTGAGTTAAGAGAAAAAGTGGACGAAAATGAAGAAACCATTTACAACCTCTTCGATGATAATAAATTCTGGTCTAGCAAAGCTATTGAACTTGAAAAGATTTCCTCTCCTAAGTCAGCTACTTGTGAGTCATGCACTGATTTCAATTCTCAGGTCAATGACTTGCGAAAACAAGTCGATGACCTAGAAAAGCAAGTCACTGACTTAGAAGGGGAAAGACTTATGCTTAAGTTTGGAAATGATAAGTTGTCCACTGAGTTAGATAATCTTAAAGTTGAGGATGAGACTAAAAGAAAGAAATGGTTGGATGAGTTTGTTGCTGAAAAGGCTTAAGAGGTCAAAATTAACTATAAAAAGAAGTTTGTGAAGGAGGTAGACAAATCTGGAATTGGCTTTGTTCGTGCACCCAATACTCAAGGTACCAAGGCTGCTCCCTTTGTGTCTAAAGGTAAAACCCATATGTGTAGTGACAATGCAAGTTGTTCTACACATGTGGTGGCTAAGCCTGACAAAGGGAAGCAACAGTGGTATCCTGATCAAAAGGTGCACAACATATGTCAAAAACAAGTCCAGAACTCGGCTCCGTCACAAATTGATTTTCAATCTCGCATCAACAACAAACCCATCTATCCAGGCTATAGCAAGTATGTGGCCCTGAAGTCTCATAGAACATGTTAGTACTGCGGCAAGGCTGGTCATTACCAATATGATTGTCACAAAAAGGACAGGGATAAGAAAAATGCCAGGTCACGGACTCTGGATGATAGTCGTGACAAACCTGTTGTCGTTGACTGTCCTCCAGGATCTGTTGTGCTAGTTGCAATAACTGTTGTCCTAGAAATTACTTTGTTGCCAAACCCAAAGGAGTTAAACAACTCTGGGTTCGTAAGAACTAATTCTTTCAATGCAGCTTGAAGTGGGTGACAAGGAGTCCTGGTTTATTAATAGTGCGTGCTCAACTCATATGTCGGGGAACCCCAAGGATTTCGTCTCACTTCAAGAATACAAAGGAGGTAAGATTACCTTCGGCAACAATAGTAAAGGTGATATTTTAGGTATTGGTCAGGTAAGATTTTCTGAAAAAACTGACTATAGATAATGTGTACTTGGTTGAAAATCTTAGTTTCAAGTTATTAAGTGTTTCTCATATGTGTGCTAATGGAAAAAATCAAGTTGTTTTTGATAAACAAGGTTGTCAGGTGATAGAAAGTGACTCGGGGAAAATCCTTCTAAAAGGGGTGTGTGAAAACAATCTCTATAAAGTGGACCCCTATTTCGAACCCGAGGAAAAGCGTGTCTTAGAACAGTTACTGATGTCGCCGACCTCTGGCACAAAAGATTTGGTCATGCGAGCTTTCAACTCCTTGACAAACTTCATAAGCAAGAGCTAGTTAGAGGACTACCAATATTGATCTGAACAAGCATGAAGTTTGTGAGACTTGTGTGAGAGGTAAGCAAGTGAAGTCATCCTTCAAATCCAAGAAGGAGGTAAGTACCACTAAACCCTTAGAGTTGATTCATATAGATTTATGTGGTCCCATGAGAATCCAAAATCGTGGAGGAAATAGCTATATTTTTGTCATTGTTGATGACTTTTCACGGTATACTTGGACAATTTTTCTGTCTTCTAAAGATCAGGTCTTTGAAGAATTTGAAGCATGGTAAAGGTTGTTGAGAAAAAGCTTGGAGTTTCTCTTGTGTCTGTCAGGTCAGATCATGGAACGGAATTTGACAACTCCGAGTTTCTGATTTTCTACAAGAAAAATGGCATAAGTCACAACTTCTCAGCGCCAAGAACTCCTCAACAAAATGGCGTAGTTGAGAGGAAGAATCGAGCCTTGGAGACCATGTCGCGGACCATGCTTATCTCAAGTGGTCTTCCAAGAAATTTCTGGGGTGAAGCCATTAATGCATCTTGCTATGTGATGAATCGAGCCATGCTTCGTCCACTTCTTGCAAAAACTCCTTATGAACTGCTAAGAGGAGTCAAGCCCAGTGTCGCCCACTTACGCACCTTTGGTTGCAAGTGCTATATTAATAATAACGGGAAGGACAAGTTAGGGAAATTCGATCCAAGGAGTGATGTTGGCACTTTTGTAGGTTACTCCCCTCATAGTAAAGCCTACAAAGTTTTCAACAAAAGGACGAGGAAGATTGAAGAAAGTGTTCATGTCGTGTTTGATGAGAACACGATGGGAGGCTCGATGATTGAGGATCATGATGATGGTGATCAAGGATATAATCTGTTTCAAGATGATCCACTTCCAGTTGCTGCATCAGAAAAGGAGACAGTATTCAGTGACAATGTTGGTATCGCCAACTCAGACAGAACAGGGGGAAGTGATCATGTCAGTGACAATGCTGGTGTCGCCGACTCAGACATAACAGGGGGAATTGATCATGATCAAAGAACAAGTGACGATGAGACGAATGATGAGAAAACGCTTGAGAATTGCTCAAGTCCAGAAGATTCTAATGAAGAGTTAGAGAGAACGCCACAGACTCAAGTCAGTGACTTGACAAATCTACATGTTAGGAACTATCAACAGAAAAGTGATCATCATGTCACTAACATCCTCACTGATTTCTCAAAGGGTGTGCAAACCAGATCTTCTCTGAACAATTTCTTTGCTTTCAATGCTTTCATCTCTATGTTGGAGCCTAAGAATGTTGAACAAGCGTTGAAAGATTCGGACTGGGTCAATGCCATGCAAGAAGAGTTACATCAGTTTGAAAGAAATAAAGTTTGGCACTTGGTCCCAAGGCCAAAGGGAAGATCTGTGATTGGAACACGATGGGTGTTCAGAAATAAGCTGGATGATGAAGGACATGTGGTCAGAATCAAAGCAAGGTTGGTAGTTAAGGGATACAATCAGCAGGAGGGCATTGACTATGATGAGACGTTTGCTCCAGTGGCTCGTCTTGAGGCTATTCGATTGCCCATTGCCTATTCTGCTCATCATGGGTTCAAACTACATCAAATGGATGTCAAGACTGCCTTCTTGAATGGTTACTTAAAGGAAGAAGTGTATGTTGAACAAACTCCGGGTTTTGAAGATGTCGCCTACCTGGATCATGTCTACAAACTGCACAAAGCTCTTTATGGCTTGAATCAAGCACCGCGTGCTTGGTATGATCGTTTGTCTCAGTTCTTGATTCAACATGGTTATGTTCGAGGTGAAGTAGACAAGACTCTTTTCTTGCTGAAGGAAAGAGGTCACACACTGGTTGTTCAGGTTTATGTTGATGACATCATCTTTGGCTCAACAGATGATAAGCTGGTGAAGAAGTTCGCTGACCTCATGTCTAGTGAGTTTCAAATGAGCATGGTCGGTGAGCTGAAGTTCTTTTTAGGACTTCAAGTTGTGCAAGGTGAGGATGGGACACGAGTTCTTCAACAAAAGTATATAAGAGAATGTGTTAAAAAGTTCGGTCTTGAAAATGCTAAACCGTTTGACACTCCTATGTCGCCGACTACATCACTTGGAAAAGATGACAACGATCCAGAAGTCAATGCTACAATGTACAAGGGTATGATTGGATCATTGCTCTATCTCACTGCAAGCAGACCAGATATTGTGTTTGGAGTATGTCTATGGACCAGATATTGTGTTAAAAGAATCATTCGCTATCTTAAGGGGACTGACAATCTGTGTTTATGGTATCCCAGAGGATTTTATTTTGAGCTTGTCGGCTACACAGATGCTGATTTTGCTGGAAACCGGGTTGATAGAAAAATCACTTCTGGGATGGCTCAATTTCTTGGGCCTTGTCTTGTCTCATGGGGATCTAGAAAGCAAAATTTTGTGGCTCTATCCACGGTAGAAGCAGAGTACATCGTAGCTGCAGCGTGTTGTTCACAACTATTGTGGATCAAGCAACAAATCAGTGACTATGGTTGTGGGTCGGTACCCATACTATGTGACAACACTAGTGCAATCAACATCTCAAAGAATCCAGTGCAGCATTCAAAGACAAAACACATCGAGATTAGGCACCATTTTCTTCGAGATTGTGTTGAAAAAGGCATGGTCACTATGGAATTTTGTAGAACAAGTGATCAAAGAGCAGATATCTTCACAAAGGCCTTAAATCATGAACCCTTTAAACAACTTCGCATGGAACTAGGTATGATCTCTCTTCAATGATCTATTTCCCTACATGAATTCCCTCGATGATTGGCTAGAATTGATTGCTTTACATTTGCTTTGAAGTCATGCTTTTATGGTATAAATATTTACACTATTGATAGACATCATGTTTAGGAAACCCCATGCATTTGACTTGTCGATGACTTTTA
Organism: Fallopia convolvulus; assembly: GCA_964016875.1. NCBI lineage: Eukaryota > Viridiplantae > Streptophyta > Magnoliopsida > Caryophyllales > Polygonaceae > Fallopia > Fallopia convolvulus. The sequence goes on along the minus strand of OZ024726.1, from coordinate 49,008,551 downwards.
CTACATTCAATATGCGTGCAACCTTATTGAGCTCTTTGTTTTAGCCCAAAAGAATCAACCTGATGATCCTAACCCTTATTATAAGCCCAAATGATGGTTGATTCTAATGCTTGTCCCTGACTTATCATGTTATGAGAGTCTCTATGAGCCCGTTTTGAATTTCCTTATGCAACGGAGACTTATCATCATGATCGACAAATCCTCAAAAATAATGCTTTCTACTTGGTTTGTTTTGGCACTCCATGTGCAACCCCAATGCCAAGTAAGTTCTTTAAAGAGAAGGTCATGGATTGTGCAAATGTCATGGACAGATATGTTGAGATGAGAAAACAGGTTTGATAGTCGTCGACATGAGCATGGTCAGCGACTGTGAAAATTGGCGTGTGAATCACATCAGAATATTAAGAACATCAGTTTGTTCTTGGAAAGAAATTTGTTTGAGCATAGCTTGATTTGATTGAAGTGATACTTTCCTATTAAGAGAGAACAAGTTCCTTTATTACCATACCTCCATCCTCATTCAAAAGCTTCATGAACCTAAACACAAACCAAGAAACCCTAACCGTGTCACTTGAAACTGGAACGCTGCGCCAAACAGCGCAACCGGTAAGCATTTCCGGGATCGAGTGACACACCCAAAAAGGGACAAGGAGAGTGTAAAGGAAAATTTGGAGGCAATGGAGTTGAAAAATCTAAGAAGAAGGAAACAAGGGATCTAGTTTGAAAGAGCATGAACTGGAAGGAGACATGAAAGAAGAAGGTGATCAAAGAGTAACCAAGAAAAATTTGTGGAGTTTGAGAAATGGCTTGCTTGTTTCGATTCTAAGTCACTGACTGTTGCATGTCCATGACTCTCTCCATCCCTCTCTTCTACCCTTACCACATTTTCTCTCCAGTTTAAAAGACTTCTCTTTTTAGTTCAATTTGGTTGTACTACATTTCTGGACTGTTTGTTTTTGCATCGCACATTATCTCTTGCTTTGGTGGATGACTATCTATGACTGTTTTGATATTATGTTTTAAGTTTCCATATTTTGCCTCTGATTTCTTTTTCTTGTTTTAGCAATGTTTTTGATGATGCCAAAAGGGAGAATTAACCGGGGGAATAGATTTAAAGGGAGGGATCTAAAAACTGAAACCATGTGGATATTAAGCTTAGGGGGAACTTTTTATGGTTTTTGTGCTTTGCTCTTTTTACTGTGATTGTGTTTGTATGCTGCAAAGTTTCTATCAAAACAGGTTGTTTGTCACCATCAAAAAGGGGGAATTTGTTAGAAGATTTGGGTTTTGATGGTTCCAAAGGTCAGTGACACAGAAGTTGCATGGAGAGTCAGCGACATCAAGTTCTTATGAAGAAGTCACTGACAAAGGATAACTTGCAAGAAACTATTGTTGAAAAGTTGTGATGGTTTCAAGGAAGTCAATGACTTCAAGTTTACAAGCCAAGTCGGCGACTTGGCAAAGTCATGACAAAGTCATTGACATGACCAGCTGGCGACGAAAACTATTTATGGAAGGAACACACAGATCATGTGCGATTGTTTGCAGGACAGCTGGGGCATTTATTTATGGAGAATATCATCACAAAAGAGTGCTAAAATCATAAGAGGATGATATGATTCCATTGAGTTATTTTATGTGTACGTAAATGTTATATTAGGAAAGATCTTGTAAGATTGTGTGGGATGTTATTTCCTTAACCGAATAGGAAATAATATCACACGAAATCACACCTTATTCTAGCTTAAATACTGAGTTGTTTTAGGTTAGAAGTAAGGACTTTCGTGCATAATTGTATATCTTGAGAAAAAGAAAAGAGAGAGTTCTAGTAGTGAAGAAGACTCGTGCGTGGGATTCGTACGAGTAGTGAAGAAGACTTGTGCGTGGGATTCGTGCAAGTGGTGAGTTCGAGTGTTCTTAGGCATAGCGTGAGGTTGAGAGTGTAGGTACAAAGGTAGAGCGTGGTTCAAGGTTGTGGGATTCAACTTGTACACGGGAGAGCTTTGTAACACTCAAGAAATCAATAGAGCGAGTCTAAGGACTCTTGAAATCCAACCAAGTGAGAAGCTTGGAAGGGAGTGGTTTTTCTCTAAGTAAACTAGTTGGTTTACGAAGAGTTTCCACTATACATCGTTTGTCATTTAAAGTTTGGTAATATCTTTCATGTTTGATTAATTATTCCGCTTCTTATTTCAAGGTCACTGACTTTACCAAAGTCACTGACTTTACCAAAGTCAGTGACTTCGACACTCAAAGTCGACGACTTCGAAGGAGTCGCCGACTCGCTTAAGTACTAACGATCCTACAAAGGTAAGAGAGATCTCGTGTGTATCAACTCCCATTCGATTAGAGAAATGATACACACTCAATCTTTACATATCTTTCCAAATATACATTAACGCATACAATGAAATATTCTAGGAGAATCAAATCGTTTTTATCTTAATTTTAGCACTCTTTTATGATGATCTTCTCCTAAAATAGAACGACGCATCTGTCTCCAAATACACGCACACACGCTGTGCGTTCCTTCCTTAAATAGATTACTTCGTCAGCTGGTCATGTCAGTGACTTTGCCAAGTCGCCGACTCGACTTGCCAACTTGGAGTACTCACTGACCCTGGAACCATCAAAACTCTATCTTTTAACACTACTATATTCTTCCAAAATTTCCTTCTAAAATATTGTTGTTAAGCGTTGTGATTGACTGACAACTCATCAAAAACTACTTGTATTATACACCACGGGTTGTCGAAGCTCTAACTAACTTCTCAAGCACCCCTATCGCTCGCCTCAACCAACGTACCTGGGGTTGGAAAAGGCAAAATCGGAAAGATTTCGTTGGTCGAGGTGATCGACATGCATGTGTGTTGATCTTATCGACCAACGAGTCACTTGTTGAAATTATTTTCCAACGGGTGAATTATTCATCTATATATCCGTTATATCGAATTTATACCTAATCTAAAAAAAACGTAAAGCATCAAATAATACAACGGGCAGGTAGGCGCGAGTGATTAGCCTAATGAGCTGACATGTTAAGATTTGATAGGCTGCAGATTTACGAGTGAGAAAATATCTGCTATGGAAAAGGGCAGTGCGGAAGATATTTGGATCACGTGACCTACTCTCTCAAAGCGGTTATCCGAAAGATGGTGAAATGTTCGCGTTAGTAGAGTTTTTTTGGGGGTCCGAAATGCAACCGATGAAAAACTAAAATCAATAAAAGCTAGCCTCTAAACCGAATTTATTACATAATGCAAATAATTACTCCTCATATATTATTAGATCGATCAGAGGTCGATTTCTAGAACAAATTAAATGCAAAATTCCTCAATGGATAAAGATCTACATAACGGTAACATATTTTTAAAAATTACATTACTGTTAATATATTTAAGAACATGCATGCACTTTAATAACAATAACAATATGACTAACTTATACAAATATGAAATTTGTTTAAAGAAGGTCTAATAAGATGTTAAGTGGCATGGGTGGTGGGAAAATAATCAAAAACGAGTTACATGTAGTGTAGGAGTTTTTAATCATTTTTGTTGCTTCAGTGTTAATCCCTAACACGGGAAAAATGATTTCTCCACTCGAGCAAGCGAAATTTGATAATGATAAACACTTGGAACTAAGTCCCTACTCGAGAAAGACACATATTTATATGAAAAGTAAGGGAAATATTGCTCTTGAGCCACCTGAGTACGTGGCAAATAAATGAATGAAAAAAGAGACAATTCAATGTTTTCTTGGGTGACAAGCACAAAAGGATGGAATTGTCCCAAAATGAAAAGAGTACAAAAGGGTACGCTGGTCATTTGCAATAGTATCGTGTTCCCCAAGAGATAAAGGACAAAAATGTCAAATGAAAAGAATGCGATTGAGCTAGGTCAAGTATGCTCTCAGGAAGGAAGGAACAATATTCTCAAAAGGAAACAAGTGATCCAGAGAGAAAGAGAGAGCAAAACTAGAATCTATTAATAAGTCTACTTCTATGAACTTGATATGCAAAACTATGAAATTGAAAATGATAATCAAGATTGGACATAGAAACAAATTAATGTGAAGAAACGACACAGACATACACTGGGCAAATGCAATACTGTAACCTAATACATTCTCATCCTGACCCCCGAACTACTTTAAAGACCGCGATCTTGCACTTCTCATTCGAAAAAATACACCAAAATCATTTGTCAACAGGTTAATGTATGTTGACACTGGCCTAATTCTCTCCTTATAAAAATCTATTAATAACTCTACTTCTATCAGCTTGATAAGCAAAACTATGAAATTGAAAATGATAATCAAGATTGTACATAGAAACAAATTAATGTGAAGAAACGACACGGACTTGCACTCGGCAAATGCAATACTGTAACCTAATACATACATGCAATGAAAAATATTTCAATCCAATATGCGTTGAACTTCGTATTATGTAAAGGCTTAAAACATATACAGCCCCCTGAACTTGCGTCAATTTATCATATAGACACCCCACCTTTGGTTTGGATCTATTGAGTACCTAAACTTAGTAATTATGGCCTATTAAATACCTGAGTGATGATGTGGCAATGCGCGTGTATGTAACATTCTAATGGGCGAGTGATACTTATAATCCTAATAAATTCAAGCTGACATGGCATATATAGCCATTAAATGACTTAATATAGAAAAAAGAAAAAAAAAATAAAAACTTTTGACTTCTCGATATTGCCCCCATCTCTCTCCCATCTTCTATTGCCCCTTTCTCTCCACCTTCTTCATCCTCTTCCTCCCCAATTTTACAGAACAGGAGCCATTAAACTAACAAAATAAAACCCTAAAAACTAACAAATAAAAATGGCAAAATGCCCCTTTCTTCCTTCTCCAAGTGAATCTGGGGGATGGCCGACACACTCGTCAGCACCATACCGTCACCATATATGCTCCCTCAAATTAGTGGGCTTGCTACTACTTGAACCCGGGATTCCAACGCCACCAACGTGGAGCCATACCGACCTCCAATGAGCCACCACGAGCCATTGAAGATGGGAGGACAAAGAGTCGATCGAATCTGAGCCATACCCCTTTTTTTTCCAAGTTGATCGAATCTGAGCCATTTCAATCTAATCTGAGTTCCACTTTGAAATCTACATCCACCACCATAAACCTCTTGTCATCTCCTTCTCTTCTTCTCCCGAATTTGATGTGTCAAATTGATGCAATTATAAAGAATTTTCAGATCTGGGATTTTATCAAATCCAATCCTCCTCTCCCATTCCAATTTAATTCTTGTTGTAGAGCAATGGAGATGACAAGGGTGTTGTTAGCCGTCACCAACAACCGCTAGAGAAGACAATGCCCCAACACCACCGCTCTAAGTTGCGCCGCCTCTGCTCTGTTCGGCCGCCACCGCCCGCTATATTTAAACATCGCCGACCTCTCGTCCACTCCACAATAAGTTTCAGATCTGGTTTAGCTCCAAAGATCTACCTTAATCCCCCTTTTCTATTATTTATTTTAATAAAACAATTTTTTTGAAGGAATAATAAAACAAATTAGTTTTCCTTAATCCCTTGAATCTACTGGATGTGTAAAAAAAGCAATTCCACCTCTAAAGATCTACCTTAATCCCTTTTTCTATTTTTTATTTTAATAAAATAATTTTTTTAAGGAATTAATAAAACAATTTAATTTACCTTTTAAATTGTAAATAGCATTGGACATGTGACATACATTTGGCATAAATGTGGAATTGGTTTTTACACTCAGCCCCTTGTACTTTGAAATGTTCAAATAAATACTTAAACTTGACTAAATTTGTTCAATCAAACACTACATGATGACGTGGTGTTGCGCGTGAACCTCAATCGACATTTTAGCGAGTATAGTGTTTTCAATTGGCTGGCATGGATTTTTTTTTAAATTCCCCTTTTCCTCTTTTCTTTGTTTAATTCTTAATAATGTAAGAATACAAAAATTTTATTTATATTGTCATTCTTCTAATTTTTTCCTTTATTTTTTTTGGGCTTTTATTCTTCCAATTTTTTCCCTTTATCCTTTTTCTTTTTCTTGAGATTTTTTTTATTGCATGTCCAGATCTGGATCTAGAGAAAGAACTAGAGATCGTTCTCCAGGCGATTCTCAGCCAGGCGCAAGCGGCAAGTCCGTCGTTCCGGCCCAAGAGTCCGTCGGCAAGCGTCAATTGAGAAATAAGAAGCACGGTTGATATGGAGACATTAGCAAACAAAATTCAATTGAGAACGACAAGTCCGGCGAGTCCGACGTTCCTTTTATCGTTTTGGATCTGGTTCATTTTACCGGCGGTGAAGATTCGAACTCTTTCTTTGAAAGAACTTTCTAGATCCGCAAGTACTAGATGCGCAAGTTTCGTCGTTCCGGCTTAAGATCTGGTTCCCAAATACTAGATCCGCAAGAATTTCAAAGAAAACTTATCCGCAAGAATTTCAAAGAAAACTTTCTGTTGCCAAGATAGCTATGGCGAAAGTCGCTGATGTTGAGATGCATCCCGCAGGAGAAGGGCTAGCGCTGACGGATCTTCTTCCAAAAAACCTAAGCGTTTCGAGATCAAAAAGTGGAATGATGTTGCTCTCTGGGCTTGGAGTAATCTACGAATATTTAGCCCCTTTTTGGTGCTAATTAGGGTTTTATTGTGCTTTTCTGATGTTAATTAGGGTGCTAATTAGGGCTGGGGGTAATCTACGAATACTTATTTTTTTATGAGTTGATTTTGGAGTCTTGAAATTGAGTGAGGTGTATTCTTATGTGGCAAACTACTAACCCAAAATTTAGCTTAGTGGCTTAAAAAATATACACATCAGCGCGTGTTGTTCATTTAGAGCTTTAGTGTTTATAAATACAAAAATAGTTAAGTATAGGTGTTTCTTTGAACATTTCATAGTAAAGGGGGTTGGTTCAAACAAACTTACAAGTTCAAGTGTCTGTTGATGTATTTTGCCCTCAACACGCGTGTAATACACTAAGTATGGCTGTCTTTGACCAGGTATTTAATAGACCAATATTCTTAAATTTAGGTACTAGGTCCAAACCAAAGGTGGAGTGTCTATATGACAAATTGGCGCAAGTTTAGAATACTGTATATGTTTTAAGCCATTATGTAAATGAAATGTTATAGCACCCAACGTACATAAGGATAATGTCAAGTTGGGACTTTGATATTGATCCGAATTTATATTCCATCACGTTGCAATGGGCAATAATTGGGCATGCAATGCAAATGCAAATGCAAATGCAAATGCAAATGAAGGGTGCAACAAGTGGCAAGTTGGTTCTTACGTAATAAGGTTTACATCGGGGTCCACCTCTTCTTCCGATTTGGTGCCTAATCGCTCCATCATTATTCATTACCCATCATCCCATGCCATTCCATCGCATCCTATTCATGCTGTCATACATCATCATACCATATATAATAGTCATGCGCATTCTTGTTCCATGGATGTAAGAATGTATCCGTATCACTCATGGTATTAATTAGCTTCTTAAGATTTTTTTTTTAAAAAATTCGTATATTATTTTTATAATTAATTAGAAAATCAATACATTTTTTTAGTTAAGGACGCTGCCTATAAAAATAGAAACAGAATTTTATAAGTACTACCACAAAGTCCTCATCGCTTAATCAGATGTCCAAAGACAAGTCATGTATCCTAACTCCATACATACATATAACATGAAATACGTGTTAAGATATTTATTTGATGCATACTCTAATTAATTATAATTAAAGTCGTGTATAATCAATTGAAGCGCCTTAGAATTGTACATGCTGTTCTATTTAATAGGGAGTATGATTTTCCATAATTAATTACGTTTAGTTCATAAGAATTTAATTCGTGTTGGCCTTAAAGATTTTTCTTTTTTTTATAACAAGAAATCATGGATCGTACAATAAAGAATATGTCTTCTTTGGAAAAGCTTTGAAAAATTGATCGATATTTTTACAATACATCTTGGTCTCTTTTTTTTGGTCGAAATACATCTTGGTCTCTTGGGTGACTTTTAAAAAGGATTATGAGAAAAATGGTGGAATACCTTTCTTTCTATAGTGGTCATTACTTAATTAAAATTAATGTAAGTCAACTCCTACCTAGCAGAGACATTCGGTGGAAACCGTGGAAAGATCTAGAATGATAAGGAAGTAGTGGAGAAGCTTTACACCAATTAATCTAGAATTTTCCAACTTCTGGGATAATTTGGGAAAGCTATCTTAAATTCATAAAATATCTCAATTTTCGTGGTAAGTTGCCGACAATAATACCCTAATACTTCGTCCACTAGCTAGCAGATACAATATGTAATAACATATGAGTTGGTATTATTTGTCTTTTTTACAGGTTGATAATTAATTTAGTAAGTTGCGTCAGATTCCGAACTACCTTGACTCACCAATACTGTTAGATTTAAGTGCCGTTCAAATTCCGAAAATCATTATCATTGCGCCCCTAATTTTAATACTATTCATAAATCTTGACACCTCATCCGTCTATAAGGGGTACTACACTTATCTAGTGCCTTATTCAAATCTCGAGAATCATTATCGTTGCATCTTAACCTGTATCGAGAAAATTTTAAAAGCTATCAATTTGAATTGTAAAGTTTTGGAATTAAGATAAGTGCACGATGCACATATTAAAACGTATTTAGGGGGTGACTACAACTTGGAAAACCGCTCTGACTCCCGGCTAAGAAAGATCCTCTTTCCAATCTGAATTCGGACAACACGTATTTGGTGAGGTTGGTTTGTGGATCCAATTAGCCGACGAAGTTTTTTTTTTCAAAAATTTTAGTGATTAATAAAAGTTCCCAACAATACACCTAAAACCGAGGAACCATACTGATGTGGCGTCCTATCTTTTCGTTGCATGCCTTGACGTTTGGTGAGCGTACTTTAGTTAATAAACCATTGACCGACTTTCATTTGGAGTTCGATGCTAATAGCTAAGTACATCAAAAGGAACCTTTTCTAAAACCCCATTTGCTTAGCCTGTCCCAAGACTAACCCGGCCACTATCTTTCCTTTGCATGGTCGGATGATGTCAACCGTATTTCTCATGGGTGAACATTAGGAGCGGAGTTTAGAGAGTGAAGTTGAGAAGACTGTCGTGGAGGACATTGTTATGTTGTTCGAACATTTAGTATTCAAGAATTCCGCAAGTTTCTGCTAGTTTTTTCAAGTTTGTTTATAGGGTTGAAACTTGAGATCCTTGGCTTGTAAGGACCAATCCGATAATTATGTTTATTTCACATACTTATGTAATATTGAATGACAAATTTCATATATATATATATATATATATATGAAATTTGACTTTATTTGTTTGGTTGCTATAATCCTTGGGTGACTTTAAATAGTAAAATTCGAGGTCACTGACGTTAATACCGATCTTCATTGAAAAATGGGGGTGTTACAATTATGGTATCAAAGCCGAACTATAATCTCAACTTCGTGGAGTTGTTTTTCCTCAGATAATGGTATAGGAACAAGGAAGTCCTATACCAATCACTTCCTTTTCTATCATTTACAAAAAATGATACAAACAAGGAGACAAGTGCAAGCTCAACTAGAGCTAGAGGAGGCACAACGAGCGATTGATGATGCCTACTTTTCCTTGGGCCTTGTTTAGAAGCAAGATGTGTGATCGGTTCTTTTTCTTGCTGATGCGAACATGTCTTTGAAGGATAGAGTTCGCTCGGATCTTTGTCTTTGACTGCGCATGTATTGGGTCTCGTGATGTAATGGCGAAAGCAGTTTTGATTCGAACGAGAGGTTCTTGATTGAAAGAGATAAGAGTTTGACCAAATCAAGGGAGAATTGATCGAGAGGGAAGAGAAGTTGGAGGAGATTGACACACCAAACAAGAAGAAAGGAGCAAAGCTTCGACTTAAGTTCTTGTAATTAAATTAACGCGTAACCTAAACAAGGTGGCTGATCTCCCTTTAAATAGAGAGGCACCAAAACTAGGATTTAACAAGTAAAGCAAGGTGGCAGACTAAGTCTAGGTGAAGCCTAGGTCCAACGTCCAACTTATCCCATAAAAGGGTTACTATAATAAGCTAGAACATAAGTAGAAAGGTTCAAAATGGATATTAAAACTAAAAATATCAATAAAGGATAGACGTCGTGGCTAAGGGGTCGAGAGTGTCAAGACCGAGGCATGACAAGGTTGTCGCGACGCATGTCACGCTGGTGGACAAGGCTGGACGCGGGTGCTGGCGCGCACGGAGGAGTCCTGACACGCTAGGTGTTGCGGCTGGCGAGAATCTCATGTTCCAAGGCCTTGGCATATGAGCGTCGAGTCTGACACGTTGTGGCGCGCCGCCGACTCTGCGGTGACGATGGCGAAGACGCAGACTAGAGATGGCTTGGACACATGTGGTGCATCATGGCACGCCAAGGCATGGGTCACTAGAGAGCGAGTGGTCGATGCGATGGTGCGGGTCCGGTTGCGTGTGATGGGGCCATCAGAGCGTATGGACATTGCTTCCTCTTCTTGAGCGGCGTCCATAGATGGGGTCGCATCACCCTCCCCCTTGAGTGGGAAACGTCCCCATTTTCTCATCATGAAACGCGGGCTTGACGTAGGGAGAGAGTTCCGCGAGTTGACCGTGGAGGGGACACTATGCTTGTCGGGAAGATCGATCTTGTAAGCGTAGTCCCCAATGTGCTCGATGACTCGGAAGGGACCGTCGCCTCTCGGACGGAGCTTTGCAGGAGTTAGGGAACCTGTCCTTCCGAAGGTTGAGCCATACGAAATCTCCGGGATGGAAGACCATCTTACGATACCCCATGTTGTGGAAGCGTCTCACGGTGTGGGCGCGGTTGGCCACGTTGATGTGCTCGTCGTTCTTCAATGGGTGCGGCACCAAATCTAATGGTGTGCGAGGATTACGCCCATAGACGACCTCGAAGGGTGTCTTCTTCGTCGTAGAGTGGAAGGACCTATTATAAGAAAACTCCAGAATACACAGTAAGTCCTCCCATCGATATGGGTTAGATTTGAGCATCGTTCGAAGAAAGGTGTCCAAGGTCCGATTGGTCACCTCAGTTTGACCATTGGTTTGGGGGTGGTAAGCAGTAGAAAAGAGTAATTGTGTACATAGCTTCCCCCAAAGCATTCTCCAAAAGTGGCTACAAAAATTAGTATCCATATCACTCCATGCAACTTTACTACATGCTCAAAAAAACAAATTTGCAATTTTAGTCGTATTATTGTTTCCTTTGCACGTAATAAAGTGGGCCATTTTGGAGAAGCGGTCCACGACTACGAATATACAATCTCTATCTCGCCTCGAAATAGGAAGACCCGTAATAAAATCCATGTAAAGATCTTCTCACGAGACTTTTGAAATAGGTAAGGGCGTGTAGAGACCATGAAGATTAGACCGGCCTTGGCGGTTTGGCACGACACTCAACCCTTGCAATACTTGTTCACATCTCGAGCCACATGTGGCCAATTGAAATATTCATGAAGTGCCGCTAAGGTCTTGGTTGTGCCAAAATGGCCTCGATCATCACGAGCTCCTTGAACAATAGGTGCCTTATCGAAGAGCTTGGAATGCAAAGCTTCCCGGCCCGGTAGAGATACCCATCGTCCAAGAAATAGGACTCATGGACTCTAGTGGTTGACAAGTTCTCCATGACCGGCTTAAAATAAGAATCATGAAATAATGGTCCTTTACCAAGGAGAACCCAAGCAACTTTGTGTGTAGGTGTGACTCGGCTAAAGTCGTTGTTGCCAAGATCAAAAACAAATAACCCTATTATACTAACTAGTATAGTAAGCAAGCAAGGGGTCGAACCCAAGAGAATCGGGATTCTAAACAATCAGCAATTAACAAGACAGGGGTTTTGGGATTTAGGCAAGCAAATAAATTCAAGTAAAAAATCAATTAAGGAAAAGCAGAGTTCATTCAATCAATTCCACCTTTTTAATCATTCGATCATTGATTCATCCACTTTTCTATTAATTCTCAGGTTAATTCCAATCCTTATAAAATATTTACGCTTGTCCATGGCCCAAGCGAAATTATGATATGAACAAGAACGCTTAATTCAAATCATGCAAAGTATTAAGGATAGAAGGATATTAAATCATGCAATCAAGCTACGAGTCTCATGCATAAAATAACAATCAAACACTCTTTCTCAATTCTAGTCCACGGTCCTAGAAAAGAGTTGTTTCAAGGATAAATAAGATTGCACAGACAACAATCGAACTAATCCAAACAGTAGAATATCAATCAAATTCAACAAGTCGCGCGCCAAGAGAAATCAATTGATAATCATATAAATAAAAACAAGAGTTTTGATATTAACCAAGGGATAGAAAAGTTACCAGAATCTCACGAATTATATAAAAAGGCTTCCTTGATTAAACAAACTCCAAAGGAAATTAGTTCTCCATAATAAAACTAAAAACTGGAATAATCTCTGAAAGTGTGCTAGAATGTCTCCCCCTAAAGTCTGCCACGAAACTAAGCTTAAATAGTAGAAAAACAACCGAAATATAAAAATATAAAAATAGATAAAATATAGAATAAAACGGAAAGTCGGCGTCTCGGATAAAAACCCAACCGCGAGCGCGGATCAAGTGATCTCCCTCGGTCGCGGATCCTCGGACAACCGCGAGCGCGGTTTCCATCCCCGGGCGCGGATCCTTCTTTCAGCATTCTGGTGTCAACTTCGGAGGTGGTTTTGACCCACTTAGAGTTGGAATTTGAACTCGCCGTAAAAACATGAATTGTAGCTCTTCGAGTTAGATTTCCAATGATACCAAATTCAGCTTCATCCGATCACCGTAGCTCCCGAACGATGCATCACAAGAAAATGGCGTCAAAATAACTCCAAATCAACACTTGTCTTCAAAACTCTTGCAATTCTTCAAATCGTGTCTTCGGTCTTCATATTACAATTATGCTCAAAACTAACCTAAACACACTCAAATCATGCCTAAAATACAAGAGTTAACTTATACTAAAGTAAAGCGTATCAAGGTGCGTCAGGAGAACATACCTTCAGAAGAGGGTGTCGGCAACCACGTTTTCCTTACCCTTTTTGTGGGCATTAACATACGGAAACGTTTCCATAAATTCCACCAACCGAGCATGGCGGTGGTTTAGAGTCGTTTGACTCTTGAGGTACGCTAAGGCGCGTGATCGTTATGAATTACGAACTTGCTTGGCCAAAAGTAGTATCACTGTTCTAAAAATCCCATCTACGCCCCGTCTAGCCCCTGCCTAGGCGTTGGAAGGTCCAAGCCTGCCTAGCCGTCCATCACATCTAGGCACCCATCTAGCCAACTTTCAGGCCATCTAGGTGCTAGGCGGCCCCTCTCCGCCCATAGACCGCCTAGTGTTTTTTATAAAACTAGGTGATGTTGCCACGTCTTAAGGACTCGAATCAATGCTCGTAACTCTTTGTCATAAGTCGGGTATTTAGTGTCGTGCCAGCTAGCTTTTCGCCAAAGTGGGCAATGGGCCTTTGTTCTTGAAGGAGTACGCCACCTATGCCATAATTTGAGGTGTCACACTCGATCTCGAATTGCTTTTTAAGGTTTGGCAATAACAGGACTGGAGCGCGGCACAAGGCATCTTTCAAGGCCACAAAGGCGACCTCGTGATACGATAACCATTTTATGGTGGTCACCTTCTTGGTGAGGTTGTGGAGTGGTCCGACCATGGAACTAAAGTCCTTGACGAATTGCCTATAGAACATCGCGAGGCCTAAGAAGGATCGAACCATTGTCGGCGTCGTGGGGCTGAGCCACTCTCGGATGGCACAGATCTTGTCATCATCCACCTTTAGCATATCCTTGGACACGACGAACCCAATAAAATTTGTCGTGTCCGTACAAAACCAACACTTAACAAAGTTTACATACAAAGATTTCTTGCGAAGGCATTCTAACACAAGCCTAAGGTGCCTCGCATGATCGTCCAAGTTCCTAGAATAAAATAAAATATCGTCAAAATACATGGCAAAATTTTTACCATGTAAACTACGCAAAACAAAGCTCATTAAACGCATGAAAGTAGAAGGAGCGTTCGTGAGGCCAAAGGGAATTACGAGCCACTCATAAAGACAATGTTTGGTCTTAAAGGTCATCTTCCATTCGTCACCTTCTTGAATCCTGATTTGATGGTAGGTGCTCCTTAAATCGATCTTGGAAAACAGCTCGGCTCCATGCAATTTGTCTAACATGTCATCATGCAGAGGAATTGGATGTTGGTACTTTACGGTGATTTGGTTGATGGCACGACAATCCACGCACATCCTCCAAGTCTAGTCCTTCTTACACTCCAAAGTGACTGGCATGAAACATTTTTAGAAAAGCTAAGGCTTTGATTTTGATGGTTCCAAACGCCAGTCACGTGGCCAACCCAAAGTATGCTAACAGAGTCGCCAACGCCAGTCAGGTCGCCGACATGAAATGAATGCAAACAAAGAAGATCTTGAAGATGTGCGTGATATTGAAGATTTGATCAAGATATTCTAGTTTTAGAAAAGATCTTCTAAGTATGGATAAGAAGTCGTCGATTGCCTTTTCCCTAAGCCATTTCTTATTGTTCCATATTTTATGCTTAGGATGATACTTGTAAAGATAGAAATATATTATCTTCCCATAACCGAATTGGAAGATAATATATTTCTATTTGACCTAGTTTTCGTGTATTTAAACCCATGTATTAGGTTAGAATGAGCACGAACTCATACTCTACTTGTGAAACAAAAATAAAACGACTTGTTCGAGAGTTCGAAAGAATAGAAGATAGACGTAGGCTTTCTAGTTGGTTGAGAATAGTGTTTACTCGGTTCATAAGAGTTCTAGCATACTTGGAAAGTGTTTTGGACAAAAACTTGATCAACAAATCCCTGTCCTGAATCGGGGCACGATCGAATTCAAAGGAAAACAATAACTAAGAGAAAGCTCAAATTTTCTGAATGTCGAGGGCTAAAGTCCTCTCTTTTGATTAATTCGTCTTGGTCACAATCGTGTCTATTTACAAATTACATAATTCTACCTATATACACCCCTGTTCCAACGGTTACTTCCTACATTCCATGATTCCTGGATTTCTAGGGCATATCTTTTAACTACCATCCACTTCCCGCATAAATCGGAGATGAGAAAAGCCCCAGCTAATAACCTCTGAACACTCTTCTCCGCTTCGTGACGGAAGCTTTCTTTCTTCAATCGAATGACTAATGACTTCTCTTCATTCCTGGGTCCTTTCGCAATCAAACCGACTGATGACTCCTCTGTCTATTTGTGGTCTTGGTTTACCAAATGGGCCGATGAACATTTGGGCCTAACAATAGCCCCAAATCCTGATCTAAATCTTTTAGGCGGGATTTAGATCGGATTTGCCGCGTGGGCTACAAGCAACGTGCGATACGTGGCTTGTACCCGTCCGTTCGATCATCCTCGAGAACTTGAAGAGTCACATCACTCTGGCTTTAAATGTTCAATCCCAGACCTCTTCAGAGATACGCGTTGATCCCTTCCTATTTTTGTGCCTCATCGTCTTCTTGCTTCTACTTCCAATTCTTGCCCCTTCTCTCTGTTGCTCGTTCCCCATGGCCAACACCGATGCTAAGAGTATGGGCTTCGAATCCTCCCATGTTCTTGAACCCCATGACTGTCGCCCCTGCTTTCTTTCTTCAGAGGAGGTTGAGACGATAATCCGTAACCATGGCTTTCCATCCGGCACCAACTTCTACACCCCTTCATGCGAGGTCGTAGATTGGGTCAAGGAAGGCTGGGTATGTTTCTTGGAGTACCCCTTCACTCTGGTTCCCTTTTCCCTTTCTCTCCTCTGATCTTGAACTTCCTGATGACTCTCAGAGCCTCTCCAGCGCAGTTGATGCCATCGGTGTGGAAGATATGGTACCAGATAAGCGAGACCTGCTTGGGCGAGAAGATCGATTTCACAGTGCAAGATCTGCTATGTGCGTACTGGGTCTGTCCTCTTAGAGCTGGACATTTTACCCTACACGCAAGGGATGCTAGGAACCCATTGATCCCGAAGTCAAAGGTTAACGACAAGGATTGGGCCTCACGCTTCTTCTTCGTGGAGAAGTCTACCCTGGGAGAGATGTATCAGGCAGCTTTCTTCGATTCTTGGACCACTAAAAGTAAGTGTTTTTAACCCTAATTTCCGCTACGTCTCCTTTCTGCCGTTGCTTTGTTGTTTCTTATTGGGTTTCTGATTTCGAGGGTTTCCCGTGCAGTTCCGCCTAGTTTGGAAACCCATGTCTTGGAATCGGATGCATGCAGGAAACTCTTCTCTCTTCCTGAAGCAAAGAGGACATACCGGAGATCTTTGGAGCAGGCACTTGAAGGCGACTCCAGCAATAAGACGGCAGTTACTGGGGATCTAGGGGACGGCGAAGACGATGCGAGATCGGGGAACTCTGAGAAGACGATTGAGGATGGTGCTCCGGCGCCTGGAAAGCTCGTTGAAGTGGCCATGAACTCTGCCAAGAACCCTGCCAGTATGTGTTTCTTTCCTTTGCTTTTGCATTTTGTACTAATTTTTCCTTTATGGATCTTAACGTTTGTCTTTCTAGAAGCTTCTTCTTCCTTGGGGAGGAGTTTCTCCGCTGCAGCCCTGATTCAGTGTAAGCTTCGGTCGAGTGACAAGAGACCCCCCTTGGATCCCAAGGTGAAGATGGAGGCCGCGGTGAAAGTGACTCCTACCAAGAGGCCATCGCCTGGTGCTACTGAAGTTATTGACCTGGATGAGAAAGGTCCCTCAGATCTATGGCAAAAGCTCCGTAGTGCCCATGACTCGAAGAAACCTCGCTTGGATGTTCCCAGTTCTGCTCTGGTTGGAGACGCCGGCCTATCAGTTTGGAAGGTACGCTTTCTCCAGCTAGTTTCTTTCTTCCCTTTTTTTAACCACGGACGATATCCTACCTCGGTGCGTAGGCCCTACAAAGCGTTCTCTGGGTTGCAGATGCCGTTGACAAAGAAGAGCAGATCCTTAGGGAACATCAGGCTAGGTGGGACGCCGAGAAGGCTGCTTTGGAGAGGGAAACAACTCTTGCGGTTGAACGCCAGAAGATGGATGCGAGTAAGCTTGCGAAACTTGTTGAGACGGTCAAGCGTCAATCTTCCCAGGCTGTTTCGGACCGATCCAAGATCGTTGAGCTCGATGCCGATAACAGGAGAATTCTTAAGGAGGCTGGTGAGATTGGAGCCTACTATTCGATGATGTCTAGGGTGGTCAGCATTCGGACTGGGATCTGGACGCTGAGATCGCGTCCTTCCATGGTTGCTACCCTCCAGACCATCCGGCTTCAGGTGGCGAACTTTTTGCATCTCTTGTCGCGGAGGAAGAGGGCGGTGATCGTGATCCGAGCACGGGCGTGACACCTGAGCAAGGTGATGGGCTTTCAACGGATGCAGTGGAGCAGCTAAGGGGCACTTCTGTTAATGATGAAGATTAGGGCTGTGAGCACTTGTAAAAGATTTCTGTTGTGGTGTTTTTTTTGTTTTGTTTGAACAAACTGTTGTTGGGATGTATGGGCCGCGTAGGGGCCGCGAACAATATTTGTCCATTGCACGGAAGTCTCCTCTTCCTTAGGAAGAGGAAATAGATAATTTTGGTGCATATGTATATTCTTTATTGCGTATTTTCGTTTGGTATTGTCCTTCCTTTGTGTGTAGGATTTTTCAGGATGCGTGGGTGCTCCGGACTGAAGGCTTCAAGACGAGGACTCCTGCAGAAGTCTCTGGTCACGGGTGGTAGCTACGCTTTCCGAAGAAGTTTCCAGGCAGGTGACGAGTATCACGTCGGAACTCGCGCTCGGGAAGTTCGGTTGATTAGAGACGTTTTTAGTCTAGGATTGTTTACCTCAGCTGTTTGAACTCGTGTTCGATTGTATAATGTATTCTACATGACGATGAATAAAGTATGCTTTTGATTTTCTAGTTCTAGTTATGCAAAGAGGAAATAAATGTGATTAAGCGGTAATGCACAAACGTCATTCATTCAACGAAAAACCATAGCATAGAAGTCACACAACAAAGAGTCTTCACACAAATAAGTTGATCACAAACATACTATGAAAAAGATGAACTTAAAGCGAAAGCAAGATAGTAACTATGGATAGATGACCTCGAGTGTCCTGAGTGTTTGGCGCTGAAACCTTCTGTTGGGGGTTTCAGAGAAGTTTGCGCTCCGATAAAGGGAAACTTCTCTCAGAAGTGATACTTCTTCAAATGTATTGCGTTCCAGCTTCTTGGGATGGCTTCTCCGTCTTTGGATTCCAACTGGTATGCGCCTTGTCCAACGACCCCTGTTATCCTGTAGGGTCCCTCCCATGTCGGGGATAGCTTACCCGACTTGGTTTCATGGGTATTTTGGAAGACTCGTCGTAGTACCCAGTCACAAACTTGGAAAGTCCAGATCTTGATGTTCTGGTTGTAGCTTCGGGTGACTTGTTGTTGGTGCCTTGCCAGGCGTAGCCGGGCTTGGTCACGAAGCTCGCCAGAAGTATCCAAATCAGCCGATAGCTCCAGATGATTATGCTCTTTGGTCAGAAAGCTAGTGCGAGCGATTGGGATGAGAATTTCGGCGGGAATGACCGCTTCACATCCGTGTGTTAACGAGAAAGGAGACTGATCGGTCGCTACCTTTGGCGTCGTTCGATCGGCCCAAAGGACGTAAGGGAGCTCATCAGCCCAGTTCCCTTTAGCTTTCGCAAGCCGTTTCTTCAAATTATTTATGATCGCTTTGTTGCTAGCCTCGGCTTGCCCATTTGATTGGGGATAGCGGGGGGTTGAGGTGACCAGGCTGATTTTCCAGTGACTGCAGAAGTCTCTGGTTCTCTGGCTTATGAATTGGGACCCATTGTCACACACAATCTCCGCGGGTACCCCGAAACGACAGAGGATATTTCCGATAATGAAAGAGATCACCTGTTTATCTTTGATCTCTCGATAAGCTTCAGCCTTGATCCACTTAGAGAAGTAATCGGTCATAGCGAGGAAGAATACTCTCTGTCCGGACGAAGGGGGTAACTTCCCGACTATGTCCATCCCCCAACGCATATAGGGCCATGGTGTGAGTGTGAGGTAGAGTGGCTCAGGAGGTTGGTGAGCGGTTGGCGCGTGTCTTTGGCAGGCATCACATTTACGGCAGAACTCAGCAGCGTCTTTCCTCATAGTAGGCCAAAACCACCCCTGCCGAAGGGCTTTGTTGGATAGACTTCTCCCTCCGGTATGGTTTCCACAATCTCCCTCATGAAGTTCTTCAAGAAGTCTCTGGACACCTTCCTTGGCTAGGCAACGTTGTAGTGTTCCTACTGCCGATTTGTGGAACAGTTTCCCGCCCTCTACCGTAAACTTCGTAGCCTTCATCCTTAGCAACTTAGCTTCAGTTTTATCTTCCGGAAGTTTTCCCTTGGTTAGCCAATCCAGGTACGCCTGAGTCCAAGGTGCTTCGTTGGCCTCCGAAGGATCAAAGGGAGTTCTCTCGTGGTTTGAGTTACTCAGGGGAAAATCTGGGTCGGGATAGTTCCGATAACTCCTAGCGTCGACGTCGTCATTGCTCATGAAGACGTTGTTGTGGGGAGTAGCTCCGAGAAGGCCGAAGTCATCGGTCACACTATCAGATTTCTTGCTATCGCCGGTGTGAGTTCTTGTAATAGCAGGAACCATGATGTGAATCATCGGGATTACAGGATATTCGTTAGGGTCAATGGCTGACGCTAAGCGGGCAAGAGAATCTGCTTGAGCATTTTGCTCTCTTGGGATCTGTGCGAAGGATACCTTCTCGAACTAAGGAATCGGATTTTTAACCAGATCTAGATAAGTTGTCATCCTCTCATCCCTTGCTTCATATAACCCCAGAACTTGATTGACTATCAACAATGAGTCGCAATTGACTTCTATCTGCTGTATGCCCAGGTCTTTGACAAGAATCAGACCGAAGATCAGAGCTTCATACTCAACTTCGTTGTTCGTGGCTTCGAACGTGCATCTTACGGATTGTGCCACCCTATCCCCCTGTGTTGATTTTAGGACTACTCCTATCCTCGTTCCCACTGCGTTAGAGGCACCATCTGTGTGAAGCGTCCATTTGACTGGAGACTTAGCTTCTAGCGTCATTAGCTCTGTTGGATCGGACCCTTCTTCTGTCGTAGGGCTAAAATCAACCACAAAGTCAGCTAGCGCTTGATATTTCAGTGCAGTTCTAGGCTCGTACTTAATGTCGAACCCACACAAGTGAATTGCCCACTTATCCATTCTTCTTGTGAATCCAGGCTTATGCATCACCGTCTTCAAGGGATGCGTGGTTCTTACCACTATCGTGTGTGCCTCGAAGTACGGGCAAAGCTTGTTGGAGCACATGACTAGGGCAAGGACCAACTTTTCCAAGGAAGGGTATCGGGTATCGGCTGGTAGGAGAGTCCTACTAACATAGTACACGGGTTGCTGCTGCCCGTCTTGTTCCCGGGCCAGCACTCCACTGATGGCTTGTTTGGTAACGGCCAGGTATAAGGGTAGAGCTTCTCCTGCTTCGGGTTTGGCCAAGATCAGAGGATTGGAGAAGTATTTCTTTAGTTCTTGGAAAGCCTCCTCATGTCTGGCGGTCCATTGGAAGCATTTGTTCTTTCTAAGTACTTCGTAAAAGAGAGACATCGGTCTACTGACTTAAATATGAAACTATTCAAAGCAGCAATCTACCCAATGAGCTTTTGAACGTCTTTCACACACCTGGGGGATTTCAGCGTTTTTATGGCTCGAACCTGCTCGGGGCTGGCTTCTATCCCTCTCTGGGTGACTAGGTACCCTAGGAACTTTCCCGACTTCACACCGAAAGTACACTTCTGTGGGTTCAACTTCATGTTATATTGCTTCACGATTTCAAAGGCTTTCTCTAGGTGACTTCTGTGATCTACATCTTTCTTTGATTTGACGAGCATGTCATCTATGTATACCTCCATAGTTTCTCCGATTTGGTCTTGGAATATTTTATTCACTAGCCTTTGATATGTGGCCCCAACATTCCGCAATCCAAAGGGCATCACCTTATAGCAGTATGTTCCTCCCTTGTTGGTGATGAAGGATGTCTTCTCCTGATCGCTTTCTTCCATTCTGATCTGGTTGTAACCATTGAAGGCGTCCATGAAAGTCAACAATTCATGGCCCGCCGTGGCATCTACTAGGGCGTCTATGTGAAGTAATGGAAATGAATCCTTGGGAGAAGCCTTGTTCAAATCCGTGAAATCTACGCACAGCCTCCATTTTCCGTTCTTCTTGGGAACGACGACTACGTTTGCCAGCCATTCAAGATACTTGACTTCTTTGATCTTTCCAGTTTCCATCAACTTTCTCACTTCTTCATCCACTATTTTATTTCTCTCGGCGTCGAACTTCCTCCTTTTCTGCTTTACTAGTGGGTGATTGGGGTCCATGTTTAATCTGTGTGTGATGATCTTCGGATCGATTCCCATCATATCCTCATGGGACCAAGCAAAACATTCTGCATTTTTACTCAGGAAGTCTACTGGCTCATTTTTCATAGACGGCTCTAAATCCTTTCCAATCTTCACGGACCGATTGAGGTCAAACTGGTCTAGGACCACTTCCTCTACCTGTTCATCTTTCTTTTCTTTTTGTTTTAGAGAGGTAGAGTTAATGGTCTCCTTTAATTGCTAGGTGGATTTTTTACTGGCGGCTGGTTTCAGCGCCGACTTGTAACACTCTCGGGACGTTCTTCGATCACCTCGGATCTCTTGAACCCCCATGGTGTTGGGAACTTCGTCGTCTGGTGGTAAGTAGATGGGACGACTCTCATGTCGTGGAGCCATGGTCTTCCCATTATTACATTATAACACGAAGGGCAATCCATAACATAATAACTAACCTGAATATTTACGCCCTTTGCGTACGTGGGAAGGATGATGTCTTCCCACAGTGTGCTTCACTTCTCCGCTGAAACCTACGAGTGATGTGGGATTCTTTTTCACGTCCTTCTCGCTCAAACCCATTTCTCTCAAAGCCTCCAACATCATGAGATTGGTTGAGCTCTCGGTATCAATGAGGACTCGCTTCATTAAGATGTTTCCGATCGATAGAGAAATCACGAGGCCGTCATGGTGGGGTCTGTCGAGACCATTAACGTCATCCTCGTCAAAGTGTATTGCGAGGTTGATGACGTCATTCTTCTCTTGTGCTGGGCGATGAAGAATGCCTTCTCGTGCGTTCCTCTTGGTTGCTGAATAAGTAAGGCCGCACACGCTTGACCCTCCGGTGATCACGTTCACGACTTTAGCAGGTAATGGCGACGCTGGCCTTCCCGCGCGCGAGGCCTCTACGACGTTCGGGGGGACTTGTGCATTCGATGCGACTTCTGTAATCCTTCCCCGAGGTACAAGGTAGGCAATCTCTCTTGTTAGGGCTACACATTCCTTGGTCACGTGACCATAATCGTCATGGAAGTCACACCACCTGCTCATATCCTTGTTAGGGTAGGGCTTTTCATTTCTCTTCGGCCACCTAACACCTCATATTGTTTGAGCTATATTCTTCACGAGGTCCTCAGGGGATATACCCAGGTTGAACTCATCATACTTCAGCGGTAACGGTTTGACCGGTTTGGTTTCAACGACGTTCACCTTCACCGCGTCACGGTGAGGGCACCGGTACAGTTGGTCATGGCGTTCCCGACGGTGATCTGGCGCTGCTTTCTTGTCTACCCTCTCCCAAACACTTGCGAGCTTCCTCATCTTCAAATCCTCCTCGAGCCTGATTTGAGCCAGGGCTTTGGTTTGCACATCCTCGAAGCTGTGGCAAGGATGCCTAGTGAGCTCTTTGTAGAGATCTACGTCTTGATTTACCCCCTGACGGAAGGCTTCCATCACCGTCAGCACGTCACAATGCGGGATGGAGATCTTCTCTCGGTTAAACCTGTCTAGGTACTCTCGGGTGGACCCTTTCGGTTTTTGGATAACCCAGTACAAGTCGCTAGATTGCTTCTCGAACTCTGACTACTAGCAAATTGTACCCGGAACGAGTCCATCAATTTAGCGAATGAACGGATGCTTCCCCTTGGGAGATTAACGAACCATTTCAAGGCCGGCCCCGCAAGAGCTGCTCCGAACCCCTTGCACATCAGCGCTTCGCGGGAGTGGTATGGTACCGCGTTGGTCATCATCTTTTGCTTGAATATGGCCACGTGTTCGTCAGGATCCCCCGTGCTGTCGTATGGGGTCATACTGGGTACCGAGAACTTCTTTGGTATCTCGACCTGGGCGATGTGAGGGGCGAAGGGTGACTCGTCGTAACCGTCAACCGCTTCCTTCTCTATGGGCCGCGGAACCCCAGGTACCTTCACCAATTGCTCGGTAAACATCCTGAATTGGTTCCGGACGATACTCTCGAGGTCTCGGGGACGGCGACGGTCCCAATCTTCGTCATCGTCCATGACCTCATCCTCCAAGAGACGGGGGCTAACCTCTCGTGCCGATCGTAGGCGTATGGGTGCCCTTGCCCCTTCGCTAATAGGGTTACCCTGAGCGGGGGTAAACGATGGTACCTCGGGGACCGTTGCTAGTGGGGTAATGAACTCCAGACCAGGATTTCCCTCGTGTCGGTTTCTAGAGCAACCTTCACCCCCACTATTTCGGGCTCGATCCGTCACTCGGGCACACGGACCGACAGAGGACACGAATCGGAGTTGGGAGCATAAACCGTCGTTATCGGCGGTCAACTGCTCGATGCTAGCCTTGTGCTTCTCATTACAAGCACGTTGATCAGTCAGTTCCTTCTCCAGAGCTTGGAGCCTTTGAGCGAACTCGGACAGTTCGAGGCGAAGGGCTACCGACGTGTCCTAGAGTGTGCCTCCATCATCCCCGGTGTTTAGCTCTTGGCTACCTTCGTTAGGGTTGCTCATGGCAATCTTCTTGAACTCCCTTCAACGCGAAGAACCGAATCTTTTTCGATCGTAGGGCCCCACGGTGGGCGCCAAATTGTTTTGGACAAAAACTTGATCAACAAATGCCTGTCCTGAATCGGGGCACGATCGAATTCAAAGGAAAACAATAACTAAGAGAAAGCTCGAATTTTCTGAATGCCGAGGGCTAAAGTCCTCTCTTTTGATTAATTCGTCTTGGTCACAATCGTGTCTGTTTACAAATTACATAATATTTCTACCTATATACACCCCCATTCCAACGGTTACTTCCTACATCCCATGATTCCGGGATTTCTAGGGAATATCTTTTAACTACCATCCACTTCCCGCATAAATCGGAGATGAGAAACGCTCCAGCCAATACCCTCTGAACACGCTTCTCCGTTTCATGACGGAAGCTTTCTTTCTTCAATCGAATGACTGATGACTTCTCTTCATCCCTAGGTCCTTTCGCAATCAAACCGACTGATGACTCCTCTGTCTATTTGTGGGCTTGGTTTACCAAATGGGCCGATGAACATTTGGGCTTAACAGAAAGTAGGGCTAGTTCCGGGGTGTTCTTGTAAGCATATTCAAGAGTATCAATAAAAGCAAGCTACAACTTCTAATCCTTCCAAGCGAGAACTTGGAAGGGAGTGATTTTCACACTTGATTAACTGAGTTCGTTGATCAAGTATTTCCAGTATAAAAATCATTGTGTCAAGCAACTCTTTCTTGTTGTTTTATTTCCGCTGCATTTACTTAAGAGGTCCACGACTTAGTTGAAGTTGACGACCTAGACGTACTAACGATCCTACACACAAGACCTAAGGTTCTCACGAATGAACCCCTTGTCCAAAAGTTTTTGGACTTGGCGTTGCAATTCATGAGTCTGCTTAGGTGACACCCTATATGCAACCCGGTTTGGAAGTGAAGCGTCCAGGATTAGATCAATCTGATGCTCGATCTCACAAATCGGCGGCAAGCCCTCGGGTAGCTCATCGGGCATGATATCCTTCAATTCCTGCAAAAGGGAAATGATGTAATCGGGTAATTGTCTATATAAATATGGAAAAATAGAAAGTAAAGGACATAATAAGAAGCAAGGAAGACTACCCTGAAGTGACCGAGTCACGTCGTGGAGTTGCACTAGCAAGAGACTCTCACGGAACGTGATGAGGGGTGGTGGCTCGTCATCTTCAGCGATCCTTGATTTTTACAAGCCCTTTTTCACCATTTGTAGCCCCCTGATTTTTAAGACTTTTGGCGTTGGAAATGCCTGTCAAATCGTCCTGGATTGGCCTATGGCCTAGTTTTCCCGAAACTATGTAGTCTTGCGCGTCGTTGGGGAGCAGATTCGACTTCTGTTGGCCCAACTTCACTTCTTCTGGACGTTCTGCATTCCAAGCTAAAGAATATCATTTTTTGGACTAGGGAACCCAGAAGCGCTGCTAGAATGTGCCGATGCTTGAGTTCGGCCCATTTGACCTTGTTTTGGTGTAACATCCCCGACCAAAGTGCATACGTCATTTTGCATTCATATAATATTAGTAGCATATGCATGACATATTGGCATGATATATAGTGCATTTTTAAAAGTAATATTTATTTTCTAATGGAAAAAAACTCTTAATAATACCAAGTATCAACTTTTAACCAATAATAATACGAACTTTAAAAATCACCCGCAACAATACGAACTTTTTTAATATCAACTCAGTACAATACGAGACCATTTTCCGGTAACATTTTCGGTGGATGTGCTGACATGGCAACCGGAAAGTCTACATGGCATATTAAAATTTTACACTTTTTTAATTCTTATTTTTTTAATGCCATGTCACTTTTTTTCCATATCATAAAAATCACAAAAAAAATCTAACCAAATCGGATCAAATTATCAAAACAATAAAACCAAATTTGTGTAGAACCTGTAACTAATTAAAATCAAACCTATACCAAATTTCTACAAATAATAATTAAAATCACTGTGAAAAATTGCCAACCATCTCTGAACAGAACAATTGAAAGAACCTAAATGAAGCCCGATGAATATGAGAGAGGAGAATTCAGGGATGACGAAAAGAGAGAAATCCACATATTATAATACAATACTCTATTATGTTAATTGGTTCTTCACTGAGCAAAATTAATTACATATATTAACGGGTTCTTCGCTGAGCAACCCCTTCAAGAATTTAGAACAATAACTAATCAGAGCCAGAGAGGCACTAATGTTCAAACAAAAGATTGATTTCACACAATAAACTATATTTTACTTTGCCTAATTTTGTGAACCCTTTCTGCATTATCTTACAAAGTGCGTGCACTACTTTATGAACATGTTTCAGAAGATTTTCAGTTCAAAACCCTAAATTCAAAATACTTTGAAATCTTCTCCAAATTCTCCTCTCTTCGATGTTCGTCGAGTTCGTTCGGCGTCATTACAGGTTTTCACCCATTCGTTTCATATGGAAACGATATTGTTCTTGATTTGATTTTAATTAGGGTTTACAATTTGATTTTCGTTCTTACCCGTTCGTTTCATATAGGAACGATATATTTGATTTTAATTTGGTTTTATTTTAATTAGGGATTACAATCTGACTTTATTATTTTGATCACATCTAATTGGATTTAATTGTTTTTGCGATTCTTATGATTTTTATGATATGGAGGTGATATGGCATTAAAAATAAGAAGAAAAAAAAGTGTAAAATTTTAATATGCCATGTAGACTTTCCGGTTGCCATGTCACCACATCCACCGGAAATGTAACCGGAAAATAGTCTCATATTGTACTGGGTTAATATCAAAATAGTTCGTATTGTTGCGGGTGATTTTTAAAGTACGTATTATTATTGATTAAAAGTTGATACTTAGTATTATTAAGAGTCATTTTTCCTTTTCTAATTAAGTTTTTATATTTTAAAAAGTTTTAAATTAAAAGTTAATTAATAATTATTTCAGGGTAAAGTTTGGAGTAAACGAGATTTGAGGGTGGAAATTACAATTTTGGAAAATATCTTGCCGATTTCGTACGCAAATTGTTTTGGTGCTTTGAAAGTGGATTTGGCCTCTTATGTGTTGGAATTTGCACTTTGTCTCTTATGCCTATATATTGATTACATGTACATGTTCTTTCATTTGTACTACGAGAACAAAAAAAAAATTACAGAGAAGGAGAGTTCGAGAGTTTAAAGAGAGAAAAAGATGGAAAGGCCGATTTTTTTATTTTGATCTCGTTTTGGTTTGAGATCTCTTCTATTGGGTTATAATCTTGAAGTAAAAGTGTGCTTTGGTAAGTTTTTAATTAGTTAATGGTTTATTTAGATTTTTCTAATTTTTCCAGATCTAGATCTAAGTTGCTTTTGATTCGAAAATCAGTCGATTTATAGTTCTTAGAGGATATTTTCGATATTGGATTTATATTCGGTAATAGATTTCAGTCTAATTTTAGGCTATTGCCTTGTAATCATATTATGGAGTCCTTTGATCAAGTTTTTCATAAAGGTTTGAACTAGAAAAATGTTCTTCTATATATATAGTTTATTATTGTCAAGTTTTAAAGGATTTGGAATTATGCACAAAAAGTTATAATGCATATTGGCATTTTATTGCATTTAGGGTTAGGATTTGTAAGAGTAAATATCCTAAATTTGCATTGGGTTACATATAGGAGCACGAGTCATAGATCGTGGTCCAGGACAAGAGGGAGAGATATAGTATCTGTCCTAAGCAGGTGAGTATATACCGGAGATTCAACCATATGTGATATGTGCTATATGTGAAATATGAATATATGTGCTATATGGATATATGTGAGTATAGACCGGAGATTAAACCATATGAGCTATATGGATATATGTGCTATATGTGTTATATGGATATGTGTGCAATATGAGCTATATGGATATGTGTGCTACATGAGCTATATGGATATGTGTGCTATATGGGTTATATGGATATATATGTTATATAGATTATATAGATATATTTGTTATATGAGATATATTGATAAGGTGAGTATAGATCGGAGATTAAAACCTATGTGTTATATGTGCTACATGTGGTATATGGATATATGTGATATTTGTACTATATGCGCTATATGGGTATATCTGTTATATGAGTTATATGGATATATGTGTTATATGTGATAGCTCTGAAAATTTTCAGAGTTGTTTGCACAGAAAGTATGTTAGCAAATGGTATATGACATATGATATATATGACTCCATGATGCACTTGATTGCATAGCATATTGCAATGAGATTAAAAGTACCTGTGACTGTCTTGCCCTGAATTTGTATACAAAAGAGACCTACGGGTCATACATGAGGCCTAAGATGCCTAAGAGATGGTATATGAGCAAATGAGGCCTAAGATGCCTAAAAGTCGGTAATGGAAAAAGAAAAGAAAAGTTGGTATATGGAAAAAAAGAAAAGAAAGGAAAAGTTAGTATATGGAAAAGAGTCGGTATATGGAAACCCGATGCAGATTCAGGCTTGAACAGTTCACAGAATAATAAATCGGATACATCGACATTTGCAGATGTATAGTAAATTCATATATGATATGCATAATATGTAGGTATATGTACATGGACTAAATGTTTGACTTTGTGTGAAATAATTGATGATGGTTTATATTCACTGAGTATGCGACTCACGTAAATCGCAAAAACAATTTTTCAAGTTCAGCTAGAATTTTTTGATGCGTGTCTCTTTAGAGGTCACACTCATATAGGTCGGCCGGCTGAAGCTCAATGCAACCTTCTCCTCCTCATTTTGCATCTTAGACATATGAGATGAAATAAAGTTAGAGTAATAGATGTATTAGCACAAGAAGTAACGATATAGAACTTTGTGTGTGTGTGTGTGTGCAACCTTATATGGTTGTTAGTTATGTTATATGTTTACGTGGATAGTTGTTATATGTAAATTATATGTTTATATTTGAAATAAGTTATTACTAAGTGTATGTCATAGGGTATAAGGGTGTCACATTTGGCACCGGTGTCGAGTCTTGAGGTTGTTGACGTTGCATTTCGGCCTCATCTTGTAATGCTTCACTAAGAGACATCGGTAAGAGTGTCACACACACTTACCATGAAAGTTGAACATGTAGGTGTTCAAATATCCAGCGTGAAGCACGCGGCGGTCATATTGCCATGGGCGCCCCCAACAAGAGATGTTTGATGTTCATGTCTGTGACATCGCAAAGAATTGTGTCACGATATAAACCAATAGAAAAGGTTAAGAGAACTTGCCTTTAACCTAGTATTTGCCTTCATTGGATATCCATTGTAGATTGAACGACACCAGGTGAGGAGTTGTTGGAAGCTTGAAATGTGCGACACCTTTGTAGACAAAGAATTACTACAACTCTCAAAATCGATAATCACGCTTAAGGATACATCCTTGACCAAAAAATGAGTGTGGAAAATTTGTTCTCGTTGACCGGTCTTGACGAACTCCTTGACGCTCAAGGCGCACCGCATGACTAAGGCAAGTTTTGAGGTGTCGGTTGAGTATGTCGGCGCACAATGGTACTCGACGTCTTTGGTCTCATTTGTCTCCTCCAATTCGACCTCGTCCTCTTCCAAGTTCTTGTAAGCTTCATTATGTGTCGAGAAGAGGTCCCTTTTGGAATTAGGTCAGTCCCTCTTGAAATGGCCACACCCGCTACACTTGAAACACTCCATGTCATGGGAGCGCTCAAGCGGTAGTGCAACTAGCCAGTCTCGGTTGGCATTCGACGTCAGCGTCTTCCGATCCGGTTTGGTGGTACCTACCTTGGATTTTGACATAGAAGATGAAGAAGATTTAGTACCAAAATCGGATTGACCAGGGTTAGAAGTATACCTTGACGACGAAGACCAAGATTTCTTCGACTTAGTAGCTTGTTGGCAAAGCTCCATAGCCGTGTGCACAAGGGTGCCCAAATCTTTAATTAGGAGAACAACAAACCGGTCTCGGATCCATTGGTCGAGGCCGACTTTATAGAGAGCCTTCATCACACCCAGAGAAGCACTAACCCTGTTGTTGAAGAGCGTGTCTTCCAAGTGGGCAAAGAATTCCTCGGGTGTCTTGGACCCTTGACGAGCATTGCAAATCTCCATGCACTTTTCTCCTTGTAATCCTTCGGGATGTACTTGCGCTTCATTATGTAAACCAATTGGTGCCACTCTTCAATGGGGTCCTTGCCTTGCCGAGCACGCTCGAATTCTAGCGGTTCCACCATGTTCGAGCGACCCCATGGAAATGGAGCGAGATAACCTTCACCTTCTCATGCTCATAATGGCAGTGCCTTAGCACATGCTTGGTACCCTGCAACCAATCAATGAAAGCGTCATGATAACAATGACCATAAAAAGGTTTAAATTTTACCTTAATGTCATAGCGTGATACATGTATCGTACGTTCATTGTTTCGGCGAGCATTGGTACACTCAAAAGTGCAGACGCGACGATGGCGCCGGTCTCGCAGAGGCCCTCAGTCATAGCCATCGTCCTCACTCAGATCATCATCACCACGATAACGTTGAGGCTCTCGGCGTCCATCTCGGTCTCGGTCATGATCATGGCGTCGGTCTCGGTGCCGATCCCGGTCGCGGTCACAGTGGTTGTGCCGATCATAAGACGTGCGGTTTTCAGGCAACCGAGGAGGCGGAATCCAATCTCAATCTCGATCTTGCAACTCTCCGGCCTCTTCCAAGGGCAGGTAACGATAGCTATCCTCCTCAGAATCCTCATCAAACTCCTCATAGGAGTCCTCGAAATCTAAGTAGTTCGGAGTTTGAGCACTCCGGTGCCCTTGGAAGTCATTGACGTCATAGTCATCGGCGTCGTAAGACCCTGCTTTCTTGCATTGAGGTGTCAACGTCTTGATTTTCTTTAGCATTTTGGACTTTTTCTTCTTCTTTTTTGCTCCAATGTTGGCGTCTATACTCTTCCTCGGAATCATAGTCATCCTCGGAATAGACGTCAAAAATATATACATCGTCTCTTTTGTCGGTCTGCATGGGCCGACTCTCCTTTATGGATGGTGTTCAAAGCCTTGTTGCAAAGTAGGATTAGCCATACCCTTGGCCTTCTCTTGCGTCGTAGCCTGAGCACCCCCGATATCAACGGTTGTACGCTAGGGTTCGGTGGCACGGTCGATGTGGTATGGATGATGCGCTTGGACTGCACTTGTAGCTCGGCAACGATGCGCTCCAATTCAACGATGTGTGCCTTATCATCGACCCCGAGCATCGGCAGCAAAGGAGGTTGCTTAGCAAATGTCGGATCTCGGCGTGCATCTGGATCTTGAGACTCCATGCTTATGTTTGAAGGATCACCTAGTTCAACGCCAGTCATCACAATAGTTAATAGTTCTTAAGATAAAAAAGACAATAAGAGATTCAAGAAGTGTAAGGCACACCAAACCAACAACTCAAGGCACAGGAACAAAAGAGGGCTCAGTTGGGGTGGCTTAGGCTTTCTCGAATTAGACACAAGATAAGGACCAAGTAAAGCAAGAAAGAAGAGAATATCTCGATCAATTAGGGTTAGGCGAGATATGCAAAGCTAATGCAAGATAAGACAAGAAGAAAGAGAAGATATGATATAGTTATAGCCGAAAATAAAGATAGGAGAGAGAGGATGTGCGGATCTTACCTTATTTTGGCTTGTGATCCAATGAAGATATTTTTTTGTAAACGAAACTGATTTTTTAAAAGGAAACTAACTAGATTGTATGGATTTTATCCTCTACAATCTTAACAAAAATAATAAAATAACAAGAAAGGGAATCGACTGAGATCTTGGTATAAATTTTGATCCTTTACAAAGATTCCTCAATCGAAATAGGATATCAATTTTGATTATCTATCCAAGCCAAGAACATTAAGCAAGAACAAGCAAGGCACTCGAACAAGCAATGAATCGACAATAGGAAGCAAGATTGGAATTTTAGCATGCAAAAATATAATACAATGCAATCACCAAAACAAGTGCAAATCGAGTAGGGTAGGGTTGTTTTTTTATCTCTTTTGACGTAGCAAAGAATTTTCGGTGACCTAGATGACGATGAAAGTGGAGATAGTGGACCTAGGGCAAACAACCAAGGAATGGTAGAAAAAAAAATTCATGCACAATGAGCGGAAGGGTGCTTGTGAGACTTACGCAATCTCTCGGATCTGATACCAGTTGATGTGAAACCGTCTCCGAAAGGATGAGTGCTCGCCAGATCTTTGTCTTTGACTGCGTATCGGGTCTCGTGATGTAATGGCGGAAGCGGTTTTGATTCGAACGAGAGGTTCTTGATTAAAAGAGATAAGAGTTTGACCAACTCAACGGAGAATTGATCGAGAGGGAAGAGAGGTTGGGGGAGATTGACGCGCCAAACAAGAAGAAAGGAACAAAGCTTCGACTTAAGTTCTTGTAATTAAATTAATGCATAACCCAAACAAGGTGGCTAATCTCCCTTTATATAGAGAGGCCCCAAAACTAGGGTTTAACAAGTAAAGCAAGGTGGTGGACTAGGGCTAGGTGCATGATAGAGCATATAGGTATAGTTGTTAGAGCATGTTTTAATTCTAGTTTTATGCATTTTTAGCTAGGATTTCATTTTAAGTTATAGTTTAAGTTTTATTTCGGTTTAGTTCGGAATCTACGCGTTTCTGGGCTTTATTGCAGGTTGGAAGGTGAAGGATGGTGGATGTGAAGCTAAGAACCGGAGCTTAGGGGACTATGGTGGAGTTTGATGAAGCTTAAAGTGGTTCAAGTAAAGATTGGAAGAGCTAAGGCCCAAGAGCTTGAGGGATAAAAACGCTTAAACCCGGGTCATGCATTAGAGTCTTGTTTTGACACCTCTATCTTGGAATGCATGGTTTGGGAGCTACAGTGGTCGGATGAAGCTGAATTTGGTATCACTGGAAAGCTAACTCGAAGAGCTACAATTCATATTTTTACTCCGAGTCCAAATTCCAACTCGAAGGGGGTCAAAACAGCCTCCGAAGTGTGACTAAAGTTGCTGCAGGCGGAGCGCGGCCAAAAGCCTCAGAGCGCGACCGCGCTCTCAATGAACCAAACCGCGCTCTGGCACGTTGATCCGACGCTGGCTCGGGCCTTCGTGTTATCTTTTGGGCCGACTTTATTAGGGTTTTTGGATGTTTTTGATATCATATAAATACTTTCCTTAGGGTTTCTTTGGAGAGGGATGCTACTCTATTGCTTTTATTTTAGGTTATTTTGAATTTAGAGAGAATTGTGGGAGACAAAACCCTAGTTTGCAACATTGAAGAGAAATCTAACTCTTGTAAGTTTAATTCTTCTTTAATGTCAATTTCTATCTAATTTTCCCATGTCCAACTAGTTAGTTGAAATTGTATGCATGATGGTTTGTGAGATTTGAATTATTTCAGTTTGCATTGACTAGATTGAATCTCTCCATGCTTAATTGTTTAGATTCGCTTAGGATTATAATAGCTTGATCACCTATTCTATTTCTAGGTGGAGTTACAACTAGACTAATTAAATAGACGGTGGAATTTGATTATTCATGGATGAATCCTTTGATTAAACTTATAGACGGTGGAATAAGGTTAATCAAAGGTGGAGAGGAACTTAAAGATGTTGTAGGCTTTTTTCATCAACAAAAAAATGATTGGATCAAATCCCAAATGAACATGGATGTGGAGACCACTCGTACCATTCACTCACAATCAAGAAAGAAACGCAAAAACATCAAGTGGGAGAAATCAGTAAATCACAAACAAGCTTTGTCAAAATAAACTTTGATGGTGCAAAACGCCCTTGGATCTCGTAGCTTATGATTACAATGACGGTAGGGCTCTTTATTAGGAGCATGTGCATGTGGCGACCAATCGACAATCATGGTAGGAGCCCTTGGTTTGAGGATCAGACTACTCTCTGGGATCTCAATGATCCCATCCGCTTGAATGCAAGGCCAATCCCCCTAATTCATTTTCTTGTAAAAAAACACGAGCTAGGAATCAATTAGGAGATTTGAGTTTTCTTAAGGGTTTCTATCGTCTTTTCGAGTATTAAAAAACATTTTCTAAGACTGAAAACATACACAAAAACTAATAATCTCCAATTCTTGACTAATCTTCGACTAGATTTTTATGTGCTTGCCAAACATACACACAAAGTCCCCCAACCCCATCGAACTAGTGGCCACCCACTGCAATTTGGTTCACATGTCGCTTATGTGAGATGAACGTTAAAACGAACAAGTTAAACAGAAGTCATGGTAAATGTAATTTATAATCCCAAAGGTCCTCGTTTAGCAATGATATATCCTAGTAAGAAATTTCCAAAGGAAATTCACATCTTCAGCAGGTTACACAACGAACATTAATACATACTATAATTTTAGTAAGAAATCTCAAATGCTGATTCATATCTTGAGCAGCTTCAATAAGAAATCTCAAATGCAGATTCACCCTGTTGATCCATTCACCCTGATTACATTTAGCTTTGTCTTGTTCATCCTCCTCGAGTACATACATGGACCATCCTTTGAAACAAGGTCACCTGAATAATAAATTAAGAACCATAAAGCAAAAGTTCCAACTAATGCTAGCAGAAACAAAGTAATGACCAAACGAAAAACAAGAAGCATATAAGTATTACAAACTTACAAAGCAAATTACCTTGGTCTTAATTTTTTGCTTTGCAAAAAATGGAGAGGCCTTACGCCAGGGCCAGCTTAATTCAAAGCAATTTAGTGACCTAATAATGTTATTTGCAAGGAACAGGACAAATAAGTTAGCACAAAACTAAGAAGAATATTTAAACAAAAGCACTATGGATAAAAGCTTACAAAAAGTACTCATTTAAGTCATCATAGTTTCTCCATGAAGAGTGAGGTGCTAGTCCTTTGCTGCTTCTAGCCTCCTATATAATATAACAGGTGAAAATGTTTGGCCACAAACTAAATGTCAATGTTTATAGCAAATATATATTTTACCAATCACAGGTAATTTTAGATGAAAAAATAACAACAAAAAATAATAGGATATATGGACATACCGCAGAAACCACCTCATCAATAGGAAAGATGACCCTTTCTAGGAAAGAACCACCATCATCGACCTTGCAACTATCAGTTGCTTCAGCAAGCTGCTTTCCCAATATCTCATCCATTTCCCTAGCCATCTGCAAGCGACAAAGGAGAACATATTCTTTAGACAGATTATGTAAATGAAAATACAAAAGCTCACAAAGGTGTAAAAAGTTATTTAGGAGAGAATTGCAAGTTTGCAACCATCAAATCAAACACTTTGAGCAAAGTACTTACATGATGAAATATATAGCACAAGCATTGTGCAAGAAATCTGATGTTTGCTGCTTCACCCCATATTAGGTAGTGCAATGATATGAACAACAACTTCTTTTCCTTGCTTGCAGAATCCAAGCTGTAGAAAGAAACACATAATCATGTGCAGCAAAACACTTCTAAACATCATAAAGAAAGTTCCTCAAGACTTTGGCGAGAAAAAACAAGTAAAATACATACCGGTTCCATACTGTACAAAAGCCCAATTTGTTGCACCACTTGACATAATTCTCAAGTGACTTACTGAATACTTCGTCAACAACGGTCTCATCTAATTTCTTATGCAAAATTATATGTAAACTCATGATCAAGTACGGTTCAGTTGAAATGCAGATTTCATAATACACTTCATGTATTATTACACTAGTTTATACAAGGAGATCATACATTCAGCCAAATGTGATGAAATTTAGCATCACCAAAAGATAAAAGCAAAACATTATGTTGCTGCAAATGGATCTCATGACAAAATCCATTTTATAGAATGCATTTTCATTCTTACTAACCATTCGGTCTTCCTAGAAGTTCAAACAGAAAGCAATATAGAGACAGGAGAAAACTCTGTTGAGATTTCATCATGAAGAAAAAATAAACAGCCACAAGGAGCAACAAAGCAATAATTAATCACCTCAGTGTTAGAGCTACAGAAACATGCATGTATGAACTTTAGCCAAATACATTCAATTTCTGTGATTTATAGCTTACCCCCAACACAAAGAAGGGGGAAAGCCAAAAAAATAGTATGCGCCAAGATAAAAAGCAACTTTACAAGAATGTTCAAGCTTAGAAATCAACATCTTAGTGCATTCAATTTCTATATAAAAACAAGAAAATTTTAGTCAATGTGATAAATTGAGAGGTTACAAAGTAATAAAGAGGAGAGGCAATAGGAAAACTCTGAAACCGATCAAAGACAGAGAGAACTCACAGGCTCTAATTCATCAGGAATTTTTAAGCGAGACTGCTCTTTAGCAAGGAGATGGACTATTTGTTCACGTTGATTAGCAACATTGTCTTTCTGCAGAACATACAACATAAGGATCCAACATATTACACTATAAAACCCAGTACATAATTGTAAATAGATGAAACAATAATTTGCTTAGAAAAGAGGAATTAAATTATTAATCGGCAATTAGCATATACATACATATTACACCATTCATGAATGGACTGACTCCATAACAAACCTCGGTAAGAGTCACTCATGCAGTCAACTATTCACACCAAGGCCTCTCTCAAGAGGTCTGGAAGCAAGTACCCTAGAACAACACAATATGACTCCTTTCATTCTCAACCACAAAACCAGCCCACATGCCAAATGTACTTCACCAAAAACATTGCTGGAGTGTTTTTAAAACCATGGGCACTCAGCAAGACCTGTAAAACATTCCCCTATTTGGCATGTGGGTTGGATTTACTACCACCTAACATAGTAGTATAACTATACAACTTTCTCAAAAGCATAAGTGAGACCCTTTACTCATCTATTCAAGAAAAGGCATAATTCAAGAGCATAGAAGGACCTCATCGTCAAGAAAAAAATAGAGATGTAAGAGAAAAGAAATTGGCAAGATGCAAACCTGAAAACCAAACACGTACTGCAGAAAATTCAGCATGTCAGAATCTCTTGCAAAAGGAATTGGAAAATCTCCTGGCAACTTTGGTAGGCATATAGAATGCTTCAAAGCTAACACTGCTGCCTGAACCTTACATCAACTCTAATAGGTAAGAAAAATCATAACAGTAAAATACTGCTCACTCAGATATCTATAGCTTAGCTATATGACATATTTGGTATTCAGCTAACCTCAGGTAGAGCAACATCATTTGATACGCTTGTAGTGTCCATAGGGATAATGTTATAATTTATAAGCAACCAGATCTGTCATGGCAGCATGACTTTCCAACTGGACAGATAAAGAGAGAGGGGGTGGATAAAAGACGAAGTTAACATCCACCAGTCGGTTCTTAAGATATAAAATAACCAATATAATCTACTAAGTACTAATACTCGTCTCCCAGGATATCCATCCTTCTTATCACGACATGCACTTATTCTTCAAAGCAAGAGATAGTTAATTTATAGTGACAAAGCAACCTGACAAAAAAACATAAGAACCAAAAAATCCTTATAATCAATTTTGTTTGTTGCGATAGAGAAAACGATAATTGTTAAAAGCAAAACCCAAAGTTAGGTTGTGCTTAAATACAGAGTAAACCATTCCGTTTTACTCCTTGTATACTAGATTATGTTCAGTAATCAAAATCACTTTTTTTTGTTGGCCTATGGGTTATCCATATTTTTGCTCTTGTACTATTACTATAACCTAATGATCTTACTCCCCTAAAAAGACAGTCTTGTACCACTCTCTATTATGTTGCATAAAATATTACAATATAACAACGAACCATGAAATAAACATTTTGTATTATGTATATGATCATATGCTACTGGAGCCCCAAAAAAGGAGTTTATGATGCAGAAAAGTATAACAATCCCAACTACTCAACTGATAATCCATTATTTGCTATATAACGAATGCAAGCGAGCTCATAACTTATTTCAACACTGATACATAGGTTTCATAAAATAGAGTTAAGAATTCAGCTTCTTCATGCCATGGATTAACAACACTGCATCTTCTGAAGAAGAAACTTCTTTGCTCATTTGCTCCAACATATATCCATAATGTTAATTTCATAGCTCATTGTTATAATATTACGCATTATGTGTATGACTAAATAAACAGCAGCTTAGTCTTAATATTGGACTCCGCAATTAATTACTCCCTCCGTTTAGTTCTACTTGTCCTTATAGCCTAATGCACATATATTAAGACATGTATTATTTTTACCAAATTACCCATATTAAATTCATATTGGAAAAAGTGAATGGTGAATTCATTTAAATGTGTCTTGCTTTTGATTGGATAAATACAAAGGCTAATATTGGAAAATTTTACACAAAATACCTAGAAGGACAAATAGAACTAAATGGAGGGAGTATAATCACCCACACACTCAGCCTTCGGGCATTTAGTCAAACGGTTAAGCCTCAAGGGTAGTACTCAGAGGTCTCCGGTTCGACTCTCACGGGCGGGGCCCTCACCAAAAAAAATTACCCACAAACTCAAGCAACAATTGCACCAAAAAAGAACCTTAAGTAAGCTTTCTTGTAACTAGGGAAATGGACAAAACCCTTGGAACTAGAAATCGACATCAGCAAATTAATTATATTTAACCTACTAAAAAGCAACAATTGCACCCAAAAAGAAGTAAGCAAGCTTCTTGAAACTAGCTACAAACTCAAAAGCAACAATTGCACCCAAAAAAGAACCCTAAGCAAGCTTCTTGAATCTAGAAATCGACAAAGCCAATCTTGTGGATAAATCAATACAACAACAAAAACAATTACCCAGCGCGGCTCCCCTTGTGGGAAATCTGGGGGGTCAAAATAGGGACACCCCTGGCTTAACGCAAGGGATTGCGCCCAAAAGACCCGACATTGTGGATAAATCAATAAATCCCACAAAACAGATAACCTAGACACATGACTAAAGAGATCTGGAAGTGGAAGTAAGAGACAGGCTAGCTTCCTCAGATCGTTAATACATGTTGTGCAACTGAGCGTCCGACTCAGTGCCTTTGCTATCAAGTTGTTGTCGAGCCAACGAAAAAACTTCAATTTCTGCGGAGAAGAATCTTGCAGAGCTGCTGGATCTGGATTCAAAAGCAGATAGCCACCACCTCCGTTGCAATGCCGACTATTCCTTCAGGGTGTTTCTTTTTTAATTTTTATTCCACTCAAAAAGTGAAGTCTTCTAGGATTTGTTTGAACGGTAGTAGGATTTGTTTGGTAGGATTTGAATGGTAGGATTTGTTTGGTAGGATTTGAATGGTAGGAGATTGACTCCTTTCTTTCACTTTCTCTCTCAGCCGTTGTCTTCTACCCCTCACTCCTCCATGAAAGATCTCTCCAATAGCCATTCGCTTGACGTTGAACACCGGCCATCTAGTGGCAACGTCGCCAATCACGCTGTCGTCCTCTAGTCCGGCTCCCCCTCTCTCTTGCCCCAATTTCGGTCACGCCATCTGAACCTCCTGACTTTCTCGGTCCAAATCCGGCCAAAAAGCCCGCCGTCGGTCACTCCGTATTGTTGCCTCGTGCTAACATAACCCGCCTTCTGAAACTCACAGTAGTAAAAGTAAGTCTCTCTGGATCTGAATCATGTTTTTTACGCTAGTTTTTAATGCTTTTGAGATTCTTTTAATTTTTTTGAAACCAGATTCTCATAAGCTTCTATAGGTTGGATCTGTTTTGTGCATTCAGCATTTTTGTTTTGGATGACCATTTTTATTGTGGTGCAAGCATTACTTATTTTAGATGTCGATATTAGTTATGATTCATTGACCATCTATACACATTACTGCGTTAAATGTATAGATTAATTGGCATTCAGTATCATTGATAGGTCAAAATGACGTCTTCAATTGTAAAGTCAGCAGCACAACAACTCGGGAACTTGGTGGTGGAAGAAGCCAAATTTTTGTACAAGGTTAGCAACAAGATCGAGAGTTTGCAAACAGAGATGGAATGGATGGAGTGCTTTCTAAGAGATGCAGACACCCAACAACATCAAGAGACGATAATATGCAAATGGGTGTCTCAAGTAAGAGACCTCGCATATGAAGCCGAAGACATCATTGAAAGGTATCTTTATAACGTATCTCATCATAGACAAGATGGTATCCAGAATACCATTAAATGGTTTTCTCGCATACTATGTGCTTGTGATGCGCAGACCCTTCACAATCTTGGTTCAGACAGTGATGAGTTGACTATCAAAATCTCCGAGCTTACCTCTAGGCTATAGAGGTATGGTATCCAAATTATCAAGCCAACTAGAAGTTTGGAATATGATACCAGGATTAGAGAGGAAAGGAGGACTTACTCCCATATTGAAGAAGATGTTGTTGGATTGACGAAGGATATACAACAGGTGGTGGATCAACTATTGCAAGAAAATGTCAGTGTTGTAAGTATAACTGGCATTGGTGGTTTGGGTAAAACAACCCTAGCGAGAAAGGTGTTTTTGAACAAAGAAATCCAAAATCATTACACTTGTGTTTGGGTCTACATATCACAAGAGTTTGAAAAGACTCGGATTTTTCAAGAGATCTTACTTGGTCTTGAAAAAGGCGAGGATGCAAAGAAGAGGGTAAAAGAGCTAAGCGATCAACAGCTGCCCGAAGAGATACATAAGCTGCTAAAAAACAAGAAATGTTTTGTTGTTCTTGATGATATATGGACAATTGATGCTTGGAAGAGACTTGAATAAGCTTTCCAATCAATTAAAGGTTCTCCTAGCAAGATACTACTCACCACACGTAAACAAGTCTTGTCACAACATCTTGATTTGTCTCACCATCTTCATCGCCTGAAGCCTTTAAGTCTTGAGGATAGTTGGAAATTATTACAACGCAAGGCATTTATAGGAGGCGAGAGTATATGATGTGAACCCCGTTGAAGGATTCACGAAGGGATCGATCTTGGACTCGTAAATGGTCTTTCTCACGTCGGTTTTGATAGGTTTTTGAGCCGAATTAACGACTAGACTTGGTAGGGAAGAAGTGAAAGGATTTAAGGAGGTGATCTCTTTTGAGGGAAATCGGAAGAGTATGGAATACGAGAAGAGAATGGGTTTTTGACGCCTTTATGAAGAGTTCTGGAGAAATCTCGACAGCATAACATTAATCAAACAAAGCGTAAGAGACAATGGAGGGGGTGTGCCTCTTTTATAAGGAAGATGGCACGACAACCCTAATAAACCCTAGTGGCAAGGGCGGCATAAGGGGTAAGCACGCACGCGGCCCAAGATGCAAGCCCAAGCCCAAAACTCTATATAAAAGTAGCAATTACATAAGTAGAAATGTCT
The DNA here is from genome assembly GCA_964016875.1 of Fallopia convolvulus. Taxonomy (NCBI): domain Eukaryota; kingdom Viridiplantae; phylum Streptophyta; class Magnoliopsida; order Caryophyllales; family Polygonaceae; genus Fallopia; species Fallopia convolvulus. Next base: position 48,967,315 of record OZ024726.1, on the reverse strand, counting down.
TGGAATGGAAAAGGTACTAAAAATAGTAAGAAAATTGGCCTAGTCGCGAGTGTCGCGACAAGGTCGTGACAAGGCGTCGGCGCGCCAAGGGCATGTCGCGACACGGGTCGAGGTGCGGCATGGCTTCAGCGCCGACGGGGCTGGTGCGCACCCGAACCTCGAGTGTCGAGGTCAAGGCGCACCAGAACCTTAAGTTCCCACGCCGGGGTGGCCCGGCGTGGCATGTTGCTCGGCCTGCGTGGCTGGCACGGCACCGAGAATGAGGTTCTCGGTGCCGCGGTGCGTAGCGTCGATCTGGAGTGTCGGCACGCCTTCGATGAAGGAGACGCACCGGGTGAAGGGCGCGGCGGTGGCTGAGCCATGGCTTGCGAGGACGCGAGCGACGAGGGACGAAGTGGCTCGGGCTATGGCATGAGTCCTGGCTCGAGTAATGGGTCCATCGGAGCGCACGGACATGTCTTCCTCTTCTTGGCTCGCCGTCATGGTGGGGCTCACATCACCCTCCCCCCCCCTAGGGTGGGAAACGTCCCCGTTTCCTCGTCATGATACTCGGGATCCACGTAGGGAGATAGATCTGAGACATTGAAGGAGGCGGAAACGTTGTACTTACCCGGGAGGTCGAGAATGTAAGAGTTGTCGTTGATGCGCCGGAGGACCTTGAAAGGGCCGTCCCCTCGTGGGTGTAGCTTCGTCTTCCGAGCAGCGGGAAAACGTTCCTTCCGAAGATGGACCCACACCAAATCTCCGGGCTCGAAGATCAACGCGCGGCGTCCCTTGTTGCGTTGGGCCGCGTATTGATCCGAGCATTTCAGCAGCTGGGCCTTGGTGCGCTCATGTAGGCGTCGGATATGGTCAGCGCGGTTGGCCGCATCGACATGCTCCTTGGGCTTGAAGGGCAAAGGCACCAAGTCCATAGGCGTGTGAGGATTACGCCCGTAGACCACCTCGAAAGGGGTCATCTTCGTCGCAGAGTGGTAGGACCTGTTATAAGCAAACTCAACATGGCAAAGTAAGTCCTCCCACCGACGTGGGTTTGCCTTGAGCATCGTCCGAAGAAGGGTGCCCAAGGTCCGATTGGTCACCTCAGTCTGACCATCGGTCTAGGGGTGGTAAGCAGTAAAAAATAGGAGTCGTGTCCCTAACTTCCCCCAAAGCGTTCTCCAAAAGTGACTGTAGAACTTGGTATCCCTATCACTAACAATAGTTCTTGGAATACCATGTAATTTCACCACATGCTCGAAGAACATATTAGCGATTTCCACCGCGTTATTAGTCCCCTTACATGCGATGAAGTGGGCCATTTTGGAGAACCGGTCCACGACTACAAATATGGAATCCTTTCCACGCCTCGATATAGGTAGTCCCGTGATAAAATCCATTGAAAGATCTTCCCACGGGGCGTCGGGAATAGGTAGGGGCGTGTAAAGGCCATGTGGTTCTGACCGAGACTTGGCAGTATGACACGGCACACAACTTTGACAGTACTTGTTTACATCTCGAGCCATGTGAGGCCAGAAAAAATGCTCACGGAGTGCTGCCAACGTTTTGGCTATGCCAAAGTGGCCTCGGCCATCATGAGCCTCTTGGAGCAACAAGTGTCTCACCGATGAGGCTGGAATGCAAAGCTTCCCAGCTCGGTAAAGATACCCATTGTCCAAGAAGAAGGACTCATGGATGCGAGAGTGCTTGAGATCTTTAATGATTGAGGAAAAATACGGATCTGAGGCGTATAATTCCTTGATCATTGCGAATCCGAGCAACTTAGAATGGAGTTGGGTCAACAGAATGTACCTTCATGAGAGAGTGTCGGCAACGACGTTTTCTTTACCCTTTTTGTGCGCAATGACATATGGAAATGTCTCCATGTACTCAACCCAACGTGCGTGGTGCCTATTCAGAGTCGTTTGACTCTTGAGATAAGCCAAGGCTGCGTGATCCGTATGAATTACGAACTCGCTTGGCCATAGGTAATGTTGCCACGTCTTAAGGACCCGAATAAGAGCGTAAAGCTCTTTATCATAGGTCGGGTAATTCAGTGTAGCCCCATCTAGCTTCTCGCTAAAGTAAGCGATTGGCCTTTGTTCTTGAAGGAGTACGCCGCCAATACCATAGTCAGAAGCTTCGCACTCGATCTCGAAGCGCTTGGAAAAGTCCGGCAATTGCAGGACCGGGGCTCGCCACAAAGCATCTTTCAAGGCCTCTGAAGGCGACCTCGTGATGCGGCATCCACTTTATTGTGGCTGCCTTCTTGGTTAAAGAATGGAGTGGCCCGGCGATAGAACTGAAGTCCTTGACAAATCGCCTATAGAAACCAGCTAACCCCAAAAAAGAACGAACCATCGTCAGGGTCGTTGGGGTTGGCCACTCACGGATGGCCCGGATTTTGTCAGAATCCACTCGTAGGCCATCCTTGGATACGACGAAACGAAGAAAATTCGTCGTATCCGAGCAAAACACACACTTGTCCAAATTTACATACAAAGAATGTTCACGGAGGCAATCTAACACCTGCCTAAGGTGCCCCGCGTGAGAGTCCAAAGTTCGACTATAAACTAAAATGTCCTCAAAATACACGACGATGAAAAGTCCCAAAAATTTACGCAAAACAAAGTTCATCAATCTTATAAAAGTAGAAGAACCGTTAGTGAGGCCGAAGGGCATCACCAACCACTCATAAAGACCATGTTTGGTCTTAAAAGCCGTCTTCCGCTCGTCCCCTTCTTGCATCCGAATTTGATGGTAGCCGCTCCTCAAATCAATCTTCGTAAACAGCACGGCTCCATGTAACTCGTCTAGCATGTCGTCCAAGCGGGGAATCGGGTGGCGGTACTTGATGGTGATCTTGTTGATGGCACGGCAATCCACGCACATCCTCCAAGACCCATCCTTCTTCGACACCAAGATAACCGGAACCGCACACGGGCTAAGGGACTCTCGAATGTAACCCTTGTCCAAAAGAGATTGTACTTGGCGTTGTAGCTCTTGAGTTTCCTTAGGCGACACCCTATATGCAGCCCGGTTCGGCAGTGAGGCACCGGGAATGAGATCTATGCGATGCTCGATCCCCCGAATAGGTGGTAACCCGTCGGGGAGCTCGGCAAGCATAATATCCGCGAACTCCTGTAACAAGGAAGCAATAGAGGGGGGTAATACATGTGTCTTATCAATAGTAATATTAAGTAAAGGACACATTAAGAAACAAGAAAAACTCCCCTCGATGTGCTTGATCACGTCGCGCCGTCGGCAAAGGAACAAGCGATCCTGCACCGAGCCGAGGAGTGGGGGCTCGGCGTCCTCACTCGTCCGAGGCGCGGCATGGGCACCATGATGCTGGCCAACATGCCCTTGCCAGTGAGGGAGATGGCCACCAGGCGCGCCGCTGGAATGTGGCTGGCTCGAGCCAGCGCCGCTGGCGTGTTGTGGCGCACAGCCGAGGACGCACTCGGCGTTTGAGGCTCGTCCTTCACTTTCTGTCGGCGTTTTTGGCTTGAACCTGTTTTGAGTCCAGAATTTTGAGATGGTGGACCAGAAACGCCACCAGAAATGTCGCCAAGGCCAGAAGCGCCGTTTGGGGTTGCATTTGGCGTAGGCACGGCCATGGCGTTGTCCCGAGCGTTCGCTTGTTGCCTTTCGGCTTCATCCTGCGAAGCTTCACTCGGAAACATGGGTAAGATGGTCACGCGTTTACCATGGTAATTGAACATATAGGTGTTCAATCGGCCATCGTAAATCACGTGACGGTCAAACTGCCATGGACGACCAAGAAGGAGATGTGTGGCGTCCATGTCAGTGACATCAAATAAAACCGAATCGGAATAAATACCAATGGAAAAAGAAAGGCTAACCTGTTTCGTGATCCAATGGTCACCATCATTCGAAATCCAAGCAAGCTTGTATGGCTTTGGATGATCCGATTGAGGCAACTTGAAGTGGTTTACGACCTTCCTTGACAAAAAAATTCCATAGCTTCCCGAATCAATGATTACGCTAAGGGAGACATTTTGTACCAAACACCGAGTACGGAAAATGTTTTCCCATTGATCGGTGGGCACGGACTCCCTCATGCTAAGCGCTCGGCGCGTCACTAGCAACAACTTGTCAACGCCGGCGTCGATGTCCGAGGGTGCGCAGTATGTACCGTCTTCAATTGGCGCGGCGTTGTCCTCGTCGGACTCAACCTCGTCTACGCTCTCGTAGGTTGCGGTTTGAGCCGAAAACAAAACTCGCTTCGTGTTGGGGCAATCCCGTTTCAAGTGCCCTCGGCAACCACATAAATAGCACTCGATGTCTCGAGTCCTTTGTGGGGGAGGGGATTGCCTTGTCACGGTTTTGGCCCACCGAAGCGCCCTTGGAGTCCGTCGCTTGAGTACCTACCTTGGGTTTAGAATAAGAAGAAGTAGCAAACGATTTAGTACCCAAAGCAGAAGGACTAGGGTTAGAACCATACCTTTGAAATGGGGACATCTTCGGCCTCTTGAATTGCGTGTAAAGCTCCATGGCCATGTGTATCAAGCGTCCCAAATCCTTGATCGGCAAGACAACCAAGCGATCTCGGATCCATTGGTGGAGTCCCGCCACGAAATGAGACCGCAATGCCCCCGGTGAAGCGCTTATGCCGGCTTTGAAGAATAAATCTTCTAAGTAAGCAAAGAACTCCTCCGGAGTCCGGGATCCTTGACGTGCGTCTTGGATCAAAATCCGAACCTTCTCCTTGTAGTCGGGGGGTATGAACTTCCGCTTCATTATGAATACAAGTCGATGCCACTCGGTTATGGGGGCTTTACCCTTTCGGGCCCGATCCGATTCGAATCGGTTCCACCACATACGAGCAGCACCCTTGAAATGAAGGGTCACCACCTCGACTTTCTCGTGCATCTCGTAATGGCAATGCTTGAGCACGTGTTCGGTTCCCTGCAGCCAAGAAATGAATTCATCAGGGTTGTAATTTCCAAAAAAATCTTCAAATTTTACCTTAACGTCGCAGCGTGATACATGCGCCGGACGTTCATTATCGGCGCGCTGATTGGCACGTGGAGGCGGTGTGCGTCGGCGTCGGGGATCTCGACCAAAGCCTCGGTGTGGCCCATCGCCATCGTCGCTGGGCTCGTCGTCTCCATCGCGCCGAGGGTGCCGGTGATCCTCGCGGTCTCGGTTTGGACGACGCCGATCCCCATCGCGCCGAGGCCGTTCGCGGTTGTCACGACGCTCGAGCCGATCATACACCGCGCGGTTCTCGGGCAATTTGGGTCTCGGAATCCAATCCAAATCCCGATCTAGCCACTCCTCCGAATCATGGACCGGAGGGTGGTCAAATTCCTCCTCGGAATCCTCCTCGTACTCCGTGATAGAGAACTCAGAATCCGAAATTGGAGTTGTTGGACTTTGATGACCTCGATAATCATCGACATTGCTTCCTCTTAGGCGTCGGAGTGACCACCTTTTTCTTTTTCTTGGATTGTTGACGTCGCCACTCCTCGGAGTGATACTCCTCATGGGAATGAACGTCAACAACCTCTTCTAAATTTTGAGCCTGATTAGTCGGGTGACTTTCCTTCATGGATTCCAACCTTTGGACTCCAATCGGGTTAGCCGCTTCAACCATCGGACCCTTGGCTTTTTCTTGCGTCGTAGCCCGCGGAACCGAGACGTCGTGTGGCGGTACGCTCGACTGTGCGGGCTATGTGTGGATCGTCACGGCAGGTGGCGCCTGTTGTTGCTCGAAAAACCTGGTGAGCATGCGCTCCATGGTGGTGAAGCGCGCCTCAAGCGCCGCAAGGCCATCGGTTGGCGCGGTACCGGGCAGCGTCGCGCCGGGCGTCCCAAGGAGACCCGGTTGGAGCGCTGGCACAAGTAGTGCGTTGTTGTGTTGTTGGTTTGTGAGGTTTTGCTGGTTAGAATTCTCGTCACCGTCCATGCTTCCGTCTCCTATTTCAACCATAGACATGAACGAGTAAAAAGTTCCAAAATCAAGCAAGCAAAAGAAACGTCAAGATTTTGTAAGACTCACCACGCAAGTACCCTTAGTTTGCACGAAAAGTACTTGAAAGGAATGGGAGACTAAGGATCTCGACGTTGCACAAGTAAGGCACACAAGAGCAAGAACACGCAATACAAACACACAAGCAAGTAAGAAAAGAAGGAGAGGTGCGTAGGCTTGATGGAAACCTTGGCACGAGAGAGAAAAGAGAGAAGATCTCGGCCTAAGGAAGGAGGCGAGATTGTGTCTTATTAAAATAGAAACAAGAAAGATATGCAATCAATCAAAGATATGCAAATCAAATCAAGAGAATATATTATTTGATTGGAGAGAGAGGGCCGAATAGTTGTGAGATACTTGTCTTATTTTGGCTTGTGTATCTCACAATATCTTTTTGATTTTTTTTTTCTTAATAACTAATGGATAAAGATTGACTTATTTTGGCTTTGCTTTTCCAATTTTTTTTTTAATTTTCGGCAACTAACAAGATATGGAAGATATGATTTCCCAAGATTCTTGCTCAAAATAAAAGATTGAGATAAGGCCAAATCGGACCAAATCTCACACCAAGCAATCAATACGCAGACACACACAATCAACCGATTCAAACAAGGCAAGATAAATGCAAGCAATGCTCGAAACTCAATATGATGAACCGAAAAACAAGTGCAAGTCGGCGGGGTTAAGGCTATTTTTTTTTTTTTTTGATTTTTTTTTCGAAGCAAAAACAATGGATCTAGTGGATGTTGGTAGAGATGGAAGAATCTAATGAAACAATGATGGGAAAGAAAAAAAAATCGTGCAAAAGACGAGTAAATGAGTGAGAGAGACTTACGCAATCCTTGGCTCTGATGCCAGTTGATGTGAACCCCGTTGAAGGATTCACGAAGGGATCGATCTTGGACTCGTAAATGGTCTTTCTCACGTCAGTTTTGATAGGTTTTTGAGCCGAATTAATGACTAGACTTGGTAGGGAAGAAGTGAAAGGATTTAAGGAGGTGATCTCTTTTGAGGGAAATCGGAAGAGTATGGGATACGAGAAGAGAATGTGTTTTTGACGCCTTTATGAAGAATTCTGGAGAAATCTCGACAGCATAACATTAATCAAACAAAGCGTAAGAGACAATGGAGGGGGCGTGCCTCTTTTATAAGGAAGATGGCACGCCAACCCTAGTAAACCCTAGTGGCAAGGGCGGCATAAGGGGTAAGCACGCATGCAGCCCAAGATGCAAGCCCAAGCCCAAAACTCTATATAAAAGTAGCAATTACATAAGTAGAAATGTCTTGGAATGGAAAAGGTACTAAAAATAGTAAGAAAACATAAATGGTCACGGTGGCCTAGTCGTGAGTGTCGCGACAAGGTAGTGACAAGGCGTTGGCGCGCCAAGGGCATGTCGTGACACGGGTCGAGGTGCGGCATGGCTTCAGCGCCGACGGGGCTGGTGCGCACCCGAACTTCGAGTGTCGAGGTCGAGGCGCACCAAAACCTCAAGTTCCCACACCGGGGTGGCCCGGCGTGGCATGGTGCTCGGCCTGCGTGGCTGGCACGGCACCGAGAATGAGGTTCTCGGTGCCGCGGTGCGTAGCGTCGGCCTGGAGTGCCGGCGCACCTTCGATGAAGGAGACGCACCGGGTGAAGGGCGCAGCGGTGGCTGAGCCGTGGATTGCGAGGACGCGCGCGACGAGGGACGAAGTGGTTCGGGCTATGGCACGGGTCCTGGCTCGAGTAATGGGTCCGTCGGAGCGCACGGACATGTCTTCCTCTTTTTGGCTCGCCATCATGGTGGGGCTAACATCAGTATAGGTGCGTACTTATGATCTAAGACTATTATTCATATTTTGGTTATTTAATTTTTAAGAAAACTTTTGAAATTTGTTGAGAATTAGTATTGAACTAAATTTATTTTCCTTCTTTAAACAATTAATCATAAATATGTAAACACCTAGCTTATATAATACGTATAATTTACTAACTCGGACCGTCAATATCCAATTTTCTAATAATGAAAGAATTTCTAGTTATTGGGAAAACTATTAGACAACACTCGTTCTTGATAATATTACTTTATCATTGTTTTTAGGTGAAGAATCTTTAGCTCATGGACAAAATGAACCTCAAGGTACGTTCATATGCTTTCTCCAAGTGCAAGAATTATCTCATGTTTGATAAAGCTATTGACATTGCATCAATATTTGCCATGTATAGATGACGATCAAGTGAAACGTGAGAAACTAGGGAGGGACATGTTGAAGCATTGTGATGGGATTCCATTAGCTATTGTAGCATTAGGAGGCATTCTATCCACAAAAAAGACAATTGTTGAGTGGAAAGAAGTGCAACAAAATATAGCATCTTACTTGATGAGTGGGGAACAAGGACATGAAAATGGCGGAATTTCAAAAGTTCTAGAATTAAGTTATCAAGATTTACCTTTCTACTTAAAGCCTTGCTTTTTGTATTTGGGTAATTTTCCGGAAGATTATGAAATATCTACTCAAAGGTTGTATCATTTATGGGAAGTTGAAGGTCTTCTATTGGTAGAAGGGAAAGCTAAAAAACAAGGACAAACAAGTTATGATGTTGGCGAAAGATATTTGAGCGAGTTGGCATAGAGATCCATGATTCAAGTTGAAGAATGTTCGACAAGTGGAAGGATAAAAACCTGCAAAGTTCATGATATTATGAGAGATCTGTGTATTAAGAAATGTGAGGAAATAAATTTGCTATATATAGTGGAGTGGACTAAGTGGGATTTGGCATCGATGTTGACTAGTTATGCTGAAAATAAAAAGCTGCGTCGTTGTGCCTTTCATTGGAAAGGAGATGATATTGATGAAAGTCTAGCAACAATTGGTAAGCATGGTGAGAAGAAGAAGAAGAAGAAGAAGAAGAAGAAAGGTATGTGTGTTAGATCTGTTTTGGTGTAAGGCTTCATGCAAATACGAGGGTGTCACGAGTGACATGGAAATTCTTTCCGTTGCTTCGGGTTTTGGATCTTGAAAACGCTGCCATTGGAGGTGTTTTAGAGGGAGTTGAAGATCTTATCGACTTGAGATACTTGAGTTTGAGAAAAACATGTATCACAGAACTAGCGTCACACTTCTATGATCTTAAATGTGTGGAGACTCTTGACTTGCGATGCCAGCTAGTAAGCATGAAGTTTCCGGCTTGTAAGTTGCAAAAGATGGAGAGATTGAGACACTTGTATCTTCCTATGGTATTTGAAGTAGAAGATGGTGAGAAACTGAGTTTTCCAGTGGTGGGCCAGATGGAGACATTGAAAAACTTCAATCCCTCACAATGTGAGATTAAGGACCTCTTAAAAATGACAAGCTTGAGGATTTTCTCGATTAAAAAATCTTATAAATTCAAGGAGAAGGATATCCTGAAGGGTACATTGGAGACGCCAACATTGAAGAATTTGGGGCAGCGTTTAAACATAGATGCAGCTATTTTAAAGGAAGTGCCAACGATTTTGAGCTCTTTAGCAGCTCCTCCAAGATTTTCGGAACTAACAGTATATACACATGACCATGTGTATTGTATTGTGAGTAGCAGTATTGGATTTGTAGATAGCTTGTTACGATTGGAGCTCAGCGGTCGGATTGAAATCGAGGAAGCCGATTTTTTGGCCTTGGGGAAGCTTCCTCACCTCAAACACCTCTCCCTATGGAAAACAATTATACTACACAACAAATTGACTTTCTCCGTCGATAGCTTTCTCCACCTAAATGACCTCCATCTTAGATACCTAAAGGAATTGATGAATTGGGAGGTGATGGGTGGAGCCCTTCCCAAGCTCCAACGATTGCAATTAGAGTGTTGTAAAAATCCGGAGAAGCTCCCACAAGGCCTCCCTCATTCTATCCACATTGAGTGCTACTACCCATGTATTAAGGGAATTCAAAATTACAACACATGCCCCTACTTCAAACCGGATAAAGCCGATGAGTGTTCTAATTAATGTTTTATTCCAATGATGATTATTTTTTCCTTGCTTTTAAATTTCCATCTTCTCCAAGAGCTACTCCTTTGATTTTGTATCCATTATAATCATATCTTTGTACAATGTTAAGACCATGAGCAATGGGGAAATGTTTTATGTAGGCCTTGGTGAGTGCCCGTGGTTTTGGAAACACTCCAGCAATGTCTAGTGAAGTACAGTTGGCTTGTGGGTTGGTTATGTGGTTCAGGTTGTGAATGTCCAGAGGGCAGAGTCATACTCCGTATTATGTAATTATGTGGTGCTTGGTGTGAACTGTTGAATGAATGAGTAAATCTTACTGAGGACTTTATGGAGTTTTAAGTCCATTTATGAATGGTCTACTATATATATCATATTCACTAAACTTTTCTTCTTATTATATAGAAATTAAATGCACTAAGATATTGACTTTGAACTAAATATTCTTGTTAAGTTGCTTTTTATCTTGATACATACGGAGTACTATTTTTAGTTTCCCCCTCTTTGTACCGAGAGTAAGTTATAAATCACAAAGGTCGATCAATTGCTGTTTTGTTGTTGGTTGTATTTTTTTTTCTTCATGATGGAATCTCAGAGAAATTTCCTTTTATCTTCTGTATAGCTTTCTACTTCAAACTTCTAGTTAGGACAAAGGGTTACTAAGAATGGAAATGCATTTTATAAGAGCAATTTTGCCATGAGATCAATTTGCAGTAGCGGTAATGTTTTGTTTTAATCTTTTGGTGATGCTAAATTTCATCTCATTTAAGTTAATTTACGGTCTCCTTAGTGATTGTAATAGGGTAATCATACATGAGGTGTATTATGAAATCTGCATTGCCACTTAAACTAGTAGATCATGAGTTTGCTTATAATTTTACATCGGATATTAGATATTAGGATATATTTTATATTGTGTAATATTTTCCATATCTTTCGGTTATTATTATCTTGGGCTCCAAGATAGATAAGATCTCTTGGGCCCCAAGTATATCTTTTGTATATATAAATCCTATTGGATATTCTCATGAACGCAAGATTACATTCACAAATATCGTATCTTTACATGGTAATCAGAGCAATTTACTATCCTTAAATATTTTTTTTTCAAAACCTAAGCGTTCAATATGGGCGATGATAACGCAACCACCAACACGTCGTCCGACCTCGTTACACCGGCCGTCACCACCGGCCTCCCTCCACCGTCCCTCGATCTCGACCCCAAGGTCATGCAGGCGGTCGTAACTGGCGACGAACAAGACAATCAAAAGTCCAACGTTGGTGCCCTTCTTGCGGCGGCGGCGGGCATGGCAACTCCATCGCTGGCCTTTTCGACTTTGAATGTGAAGTTGGATCGAACGAACTACGTTCTTTGGCGTCACACCATCAAGTCTTCTCTAGAAGCTTACAACATTTATCGATTTCTCCTTGACAATAGCGCACCACCGGCAACCCTTCCTGTTGCTTCGGGATCTACAGCGCCACCATCTGCCAATCCGGCCTTCGCTGATTGGACGCAGAAAGACAGGTTCATTCTTTTATGGATTTGTTCCACTTTATCTACACCTTTACTAGCACATGTGGCTCGCGCCAAGACCATTCATGAGGCCTAGGCTATTCTCGAGCGCATGTTTTTTGCCCAGACTAGGGCTCGCTCCATGTTTCTTAAGCATCATCAACTACAGAATCTGTCTAAAGGAAATTTATCTATTCTTGAATATGTTGAGAAAAAGCGGAGCTTTTCTGATGCTTTGGCTGAATGCGGTTATGAAGTTTCTGATCATGATTTTATTGAGTATCTTCTTAATGGCTTAGATTCGTCCTACTCGGCGTTTTTGATTGCTTACAATATGCAACGACATCCTATTTCTTCTGATGAGATTTTCGGTTTATTATTACAAGAAGAGGAGCGTATTAATGCTTCTAATCAACCGGCTACACTTGACCCGACTCTTTCCGCTAATGTTGCAAGTCGTGGTGGCCGCACCCTCTCTACTTCTTATCGGTTGGATGCTGGATCCGATGCAAGTTCCTCCTCGGGCCGCAAAATCTGTCAACTCTGTGCCATGCCCGGGCACGAAGCTATCAATTGTTGGCAACGTCAGAATTTCAATGAGTTTCCTCCTACAAACCCTAATTATGCCAACCAAGGGGGGCGTGGTGGAACTCGAGGTCGTGGTGGCCGCGGACGTGGCAGCCGAGGCTCTTACAACAACACTCGAGATGATCACCTCTCGTTCCAACAACAGCGCAATTCAGTTTCTCGGTCTAACTTTGCTCAGCAGCCTCATTATGCATATCAAATGGCTAATTCTACTTCTACACTTGTCGATCCCAATTGGTGCTTTGATATGGGGTCCAATGCTCATGTCACCGCTGATTTCGGTTATCTTTCTGTGCATTCTTATTACACTGGCAATGATGGTTTGCAAGTAGGCAACGGTATGTCTCTTCCTATTACGCATTTGGGCAATTGCACTTTACCTGCCTATCCTAAACCTGTTCAATTACATAATGTTCTTTTTGTGCCTCAAATCAAGAAAAATCTTATTAGTGTTTCCCAATTAACCAAAGACAACGATGCTTACATGATATTTTATCCTACTTGTTGTTTTGTGAAGGACAAACAGGGGCGAACCCTCCTCAAAGGAACCGTTGACAACGGGCTTTATCACTTGGCTCAACCACAACCGTCCTTACCATCACCATGAGCTTACCTTGGTGAACGCACTACCCTTCAAACCTAGCATGAGCGCTTTGGTCATCCCCATGAGTCTATTTTTCGTCGTTTAGTTTCTAGGTTTAAGTTGCCTGTTTCGTTAAACAATTTAAAATCTATTTGTGAGTCTTGTCAGCTTCGGAAAAGTCATCGACTTTCTCTCCCTAGCAATCATGTTTCTAGCTCTTCTCCTTTTGAATTAGTATACTCTGATGTTTGGGGCCCTTCCCCGGTTTCTTCTTTCAATGGCAATTCGTACTTTCTTATTTTTGTGGATGATTACACTAAGTTTGTATGGATTTATTTTCTCTCCCAGAAATCTCAAGTTCTATCTCATTTTCAACTATTTCAAAAGATGGTTGAAACTCAATTCTCTACAAAAATAAAGCAATTTCAATCCGACTGGGGGGGGGTGAATACCGTAATGTCTCTTCGTACTTACAAACTCAAGGCATCATTCATCGGGTCTCTTGTCCCCATACACAGTCTCAAAATGGAGCAGCAGAGCGTCGTCATCGTACCATTGTTGAAAAGGGTATGGCTCTCTTATCTCATTCTAAATTACCCTCTTTGTTTTGGGAGCATGCTTTTCACACTTCTGTCTATCTGCATAATCGAACCATCACTCCCATTTTGAGTTATAAATCTCCCTTTGAAGTTCTTTATGGTAAAATTCCCGATTACTCTTTTCTCAAGTGTTTTGGTTGCCTTTGCTACCCATTCTTACGACCCTATGTAGCCAACAAACATGAATTTAGGTCATCCCCATGTGTCTTTATTGGTTATAGTTCCAAACACAAAGGCTACTTGTCTCTTCATGTCCCTACCCGTCGTGTCTATGTCGCGCGCCATGTCATTTTTGATGAGACAATCTTCCCATACCCCCTACATGCTCAAAATCATGTTGATTCACCACCACAAAATTCACCGAACGAAACCCCCGTTTCCCTTCTTCGCCTCGCCTCGTCACCAGTGTATCCCTCGGTCCAAGACTCGACCGAGTCTTAGACCGAGTATCACACTGATGCGCACAGCCCATCTCCGCCACAACTTGCTTTCGCTAAGCCCACCTCTGCCCATCTCCTTTTCTGACGTTGTCGAGGCATGACACACCATCACATTCTGCATCACCAAACCCTCAAATCACCCCTCCTAGCCATGTTGATAACTCAGTTTCTTGTTCCATTGATGGAGAATTAGCTGATGTTTCCTCTGCAGACTCAGGTACGAAATCTTCTCCCCCTTCTTCTATTCCCTCTTATTTTCGTCCCGTTGATAATTCCACCCACCAAATGGTTACTCGTTCCAAAACGAATAATCTTAAACCCAAAACCTTTGCATCCACTAAACATCCTTTACATGTCTTGCCTACTTCTCACACAGAGCCCAAAACCTTTATCCAAGCCTCAAAATTCCCTAAATGGCAACATGCTATGCAATCTGAATTTGATGCCCTTTTGCGTAATGGGACTTGGACACTTGTCTCGCGCCCTTGTAATTCTAACATTGTTGGTTGTAAGTGGGTGTATAGGATAAAGCAGAAAGCAGAAGGTTCCATTGAGCGTTACAAAGCTCGTTTGGTTGCCAAAGGCTTTAATCAGGACGAAGGTGTTGATTATTTCGATACTTTTAGCCCAGTGGTTAAACCTACTACTATCAGACTTGTTATGTCTCTTGCTTTACAACACTCTTGGCCCATTCGACAAGTTGACATCAATAATGCTTTTCTCAATGGTGATTTGTCAGAGCAAGTTTTTATGCAGCAACAGCCTGGGTTTATTGATCAGTCTAAGCCAAATCATGTTTGTCTCCTTCGGAAAGCTCTTTATGGACTCAAGCAAGCTCCTCGGGCTTGGTTTAATAAGCTTCAATTTCTGCTTGGTCATGGTTTTCGTTCTTGTCGGTCTGACACATCTTTATTTGTCAGAAGACTTGGCTCCTCCGTTTTATACATCCTCGTCTATGTTGATGATCTGCTTATTATGGGTTCTATTTCTGCTGATATCGATCGGTTTGTTCATCTGTTGAACAAGACTTTTGCACTTCGTGATCTCGGTCCACTGCATTACTTTCTCGGTCTTGAAGTCTCTCGTGGCTCTAACTACTTCCTTCTCTCTCAGTAGAAGTACATTCGGGATATTCTGATTCGCAGCAAAATGCAGGATGCTAAACCAATTTCATCACCGGCTGAACCGGCTTCCCGTCTGACTCGTTCAGGTGATCCCATCTCTGATCCTTCATTATATAGAAGTATTGTAGGGGCTTTACAATATGCCATTATAACTAGGCCAGAGATTTCTTATGTTGTCAATAGAGTCTGTCAGTACATGCATTCTCCTACTGAGACTCATTGGGCTGCTGTTAAGAGGATTCTACGCTATCTCAAGGGTTCTCTGTCAGCTGGATTATATATTCGGCCTTCTGTTGACAACCGATTAATTGCTTATTGTGATGCTGGATGGGCTTCTGATGGTGATGACTGTCGCTCTCAGCATGGTTTTGCTATTTACTACGGAGGCAATTTGGTCAGCTAGGCATCCAAGAAGCAACATGTTGTTGCCAAATCTAGCACTGAAGCTTAATACCGTGCCATTGCTTTTACTGCCACTGAGCTTATTTGAATTCAGCAACTTCTGCTCGAGCTGCAGGCCCCTACTGTTCGTCCACCTATCATTTTATGTGATAATCTGAGTGCGACATATATGTCTGCTAATCCAGTTTTTCATTAGCGCTCCAAGCATATCAAGATTGATTATTACTTCGCTCGTGAACAAGTAGAAGATGGTTCATTAGTTGTTTGTCATGTCAGAGCGTGTGATCAGACTGTAGATATTTTCACTAAGGCTATTGGCACAACGCGTTTCTTACAATTACGCTCCAAGCTTCATGTTCAGAATCCGCCATGAGCTTGTGGGGGGTATTAGGATATATTTTATATTGTGTAATATTTTCCATATCTTTCGGTTATTATTATCTTGGGCTCCAAGATAGATAAGATCCCTTGGGCCCCAAGTATATCTTTTGTATATATAAACCCTATTGGGTATTCTCATGAACGCAAGATTACATTCACAAATATCGTATCTTTACATTAGATGAGGCAACTGTTCACAAATTATTTAGCACTTGATAATTATGTCAAGTGGTGCAAAAACTTGGGCACTTGATTTATACTTGTTATCACTTGCAAAAGTTTTGAGAAACTATCTTTATGATGGTTTGAAGCTTTTTGCTACACATGAGAATAACAAGTTTGGCATGTGTTGGCAAATGAAAGCATACTTATGAAAGCAATAAATGAAAAAAATTATCTTTAAAAACTTTTATTACTTTTTATTACTTTTCACCTTGGGTGCATCCTTCTCTTCAAGTATACCTACTTTTGGTCCTTGCTCAAGCTTATCAACTTTGGACAATTGAGGTGAAGTCTTCAAGTTTTCTTCAATGTGTTGAGTACTTGAGGATACATTTAAACCTCTATGATTAAACCCTTTGATTCCCACCAAGCGTCTTTCAAGCGGATCTTGCAAGCAACTCCTCATAAAATCCTTCTTCACTAGGTTGTCAACAAGATCAACTCTACACAAAGATTGCTCAAAAGAAGGATGTTTAGTAGCATTTGGCAAATTGAACTCAACCTTTTCTTCCCCGAGATTCAAGGAAAGCTTTCCATTTTTCATATCAATAACGGCGCCCGCCGTAGCAAGGAAAGGCCTTCCAAGAATGATGGAGAATTTGGTATCTTCATCCATCTCAAGAATAACAAAATCAACCGGGATAAAGAAATTGCCCACATTGATGGGAACATCCTCTAGGATGCCCCTCGGATGCCGAATGGATTGATCCGCTAAAACTAAAGACATGTTGGTGGGTTTTAATTCACCAATGTCTAACTTATCACAAATAGACCAAGGCATCACACTCACACTAGCACCAAGATCACATAAAGCATTTTCAAAACTAGCACTACCAATCAAACATGGTATGGAGAAATGACCGGGGTCCTTAAGCTTAGGAGGTAACTTGTTTTGAAGAATAGCACTACACTCCTCATTTAAGGCAACGGTTTCAAATTCATCTAGCCTTATTTTTTTAGATAAGATATCTTTCAAGAATTTAGCATATGAAGGCATTTGAGAAAGGGCATCGGTGAAGGGAATATTGATGTATAACTTTTTCAACACTGCAAGAAACTTCCCAAATTGTTTATCTAGCTTGGACTTTTGAAGTCTTTGAGGAAAGGGGATAGGTGGTTTGTAGGGTGGTGGTGCCACATACTTAGGTTCTTTCTCACCTTCCTCTTCTTTATTACTTTTTGACTCTTTTCTCTTCTCTAGTTCATCACCTTCTTCTTCTAAGGAGACTTCCCTTTCTAGATTTTCAACATCTACTACATTTTTCCTCTTAGGCTCCTCCAAATTCTTTCCACTTCTAAGGTTAATTGCCTTACAATCTCTTGGGTTAGGCTCGGGTTGACCGGGAAGTCGACCTTGAGGCCTAGAAGAAGAGCTAGCAACTTGTTGAGCAATTTGAGAGATTTGAGTTTCTAACATCTTATTATGAGTTGTTAAAGCATCAAACTTGGATGTTAGTTGCCCGATTTGGTTCCTAAACTCATCATTTTGTTTTGTTTGAGATGTTATGAAATTTTCCATCAAGAGTTCAAGATTGGATTTTTGGGGAGGTGGAGTTTGATAAGGAACTTGGTTAAAAACGGGAGGTTGCCTTGGAGGGGGTTGAGGAATGGCATTTTGGTTGTTTTGGTATGAGAAATTTGGATGGTTTCTCCAACCGGGATTGTAGGTATTGGAATATGGGTCATTTTGAGGTCTTGATCTCGGTTGGTTAAGGTAGTCAACATGCTCAATGGATGGTTCTTGTGAGGAAGAGGATGGACTCACATATTGACAATTCAAAGCAAGGTGACCAACCATACCACAAATTTCACAAGGATTATTAACACCAACATTATTCACATTAGCATGCACATTCATAGCATCAAATTTCTTATTAAGTGCATCTAACTTAGCCGACAATGCATCATTTTTAGCCGCTAAAAGATCAAAGGTGTCGACATCATACCTCCCGGGAGATTTCTTGGGCTCAAACCTTGGATTGGACCACTTTTGGTGGTTCATGGCCATTTCTTCAATCAATGCCCAAGCCTCGGGGACACTATCAATGCCCATCTTTGATGAATGGGTGAGCCCATTGTAGAATCCTTGAACTAGAAACCACTTCTCAAAGCCATGGTGTGGGCACTTCCTCAAGAGCTCCTTGAATCTTTTCCAAGCTTCATAGAAAGATTCCTCTTCCTTTTGGCAAAAAGAGGTAATCTCATTCCTTAGAGCGGTGGTCTTGCTTGGTGGGAAGTACTCGGCCATGAAAGCCATGGAGAGTTGCTCCCAATTTGTGATTGAATTCTCCGGGATAGTGTAGAGCCAAGCCCTTGCTTGATCTCTTAGAGAGAATGGAAAAAGCCTTAGTCGAATGGCATCTTGGGCAACCCCATTGTATTTTACCGTGTCACAAATCTCCAAGAATACCGAGAGGTGAAGATTTGGATCATCGGACGGCAATCCCGAGAATTGATGTTGTTGCACCATGGTGAGAAGAGCCGGCTTCAACTCAAAGTTGTTTGCATCCACATTTGGCCTTGAAATTCCCGAATGAATGCCATAGTTGTTTGGTGCAATGTAATCCTCAACGGTTCTTTGATCATCATCCATTGTTGAAGAAGAGTGAGAATTCTTTTGGGTTCTTTTCTTCTTTTGTAGCTTCCTCCTTGCACGAAAAGTCTTCTCAATCTCGGGGATCCCTTCTTGAAGATTTTCCCTAAGACTTCGAGTAACGGGCATGCAACGGGAAAAACAACACAAGAAAAACAAGAACAAGAGAGTGATTAGAGTTTTTTTTTAAGTAAGAGAAAAAAAAGCAATAAAAGATCTAGTCTCACTAATTAATGCTAAATCAATGTCAACCGTGCTCCCCGGCAACGGCGCCAAAAACTTGATAGGCCCGCAAGTGCACGGTACTATCGAAGTAATATAAAAGATATCGAATCCAAGGGAGCACTTGTTGATCAAAAATCTCACACAAACTAGTAATCTAGACCACAAACAATTGATTGGGATTTGGAATTTTTTCATAATTAAAACAAACATGAATAGAAGATATAAAACTAGGAAAGCTAGAAAAGGGTTTTGTTTGTTTGAGTGATGGGAGGCTAGGATTGGGTTCACCACAATGGAACTACACAATGTCAAGCAAAAATCTCTCTAAGGTTTGCAAGCAATGGCCTACCATGGTCAATTGTCCTAAAATATCTCCAATCCTCTTTCAAGGCAAGGGAGAACTACTTAAATCTAGCTTAATCCCTACTTTCGTGGTAATTAATCCTAGATTAAGTGCATTAAACACATAGACAATTTTAAATAACCACTAGGAAATTTGGCCTACTTTCGTGGTCCTAAAATCCATAGCTCAATTCTTGAGGGTCCAATGTCAAACATCATCTTTCAATGCATACTCAACATCCAAAATATGAGAAAATACTAGCTAGGCATTTTCACAAACACTTGGTGTGCAAGAATTGAGTAGTAAACCAAAACTCATTCAACTAAAGAGAAATCTTCACCAAAACATCACTGATGTCTCTCTATTTTGTGGTGTTTTCATATGTGATTTCCTTTGTAAATATGTTTCTTTTTCCCCTTTTCTTGTGCGTTTTGTTCCTTTTTAGCCTAGTTCCCGTATTTCTATGAGATTCGGAGACTACGCGCCTTTTATGTGTTTTGTAGGTAATTTGGCATGAATCAAGGATCGATTTGAAGGAGGGTCGAGACATGGAGCAAAGGCCGAGCTAAAGCGGGAAAGAGAGAAGCAAGCCATGAAGAAGAACAAGAGAAGCCAACTAAGAAGAAGGTGGAACGAGGTCAGGACCGAGTTGCAACCACATCGGGCCCGACTTTGAAGTCTCCAACCTCAGACCGAGATGCACAGTAACTCGGGCCCGAGGTCCTCCGTGTCGGTCCGAGTCGGTCACCGGACTACTTGGGCTCCAAGGCACGAATTTGTGGACTTCCACTTTTGCCCCTCATCTAATCTATAAAAGACCCTCTTGTCTTCTAATTTGGGGGCCCTCTCATACACACAAAAGGGGGGGAAAGGGTTCCCTCTCATACACACAAAAGGAGGGGATTCCAAGGGAGCCAAGAGGATTCTTGGAGAGCAAGGAGGAAGGAGAGGAGAAGGAAGAGAGAGAGAATCGGCCAAGGGAGAGGAAGATTGATAGGTTTAGTTGATAGATTAGCTTTGCTTTGTTTTGATCTTGTGGATTTGGAAACCCTTGATTGGAATTTGTGGATTGCTTTTGATTTGAATGAAACTTTGCTTTGTTTTGAGATTGATGATGTTGATTGCTTTCCCTTTTGATTTGTTTGCTTTCTTTGTTTGCCTTATGGAGTAGATCTCCTTGATCTTGGGTTATGGGGGAAAACCCTAGCTAGGTTTGGGCTAGAAACCCCAATTCCATAGCCTTGAGTGCTTGATCTAAGGAACCCACTCTACATAGAGCTACAATTCCTTGCGAAAGTTGGGAATCAAGGCTTGTGATTGGCAAAGTAGCGAAAGTGAACATGTGTCAATCTCAAGACCTTGCTTCGAAGGGGATTTCCCCAATGATCGATGTGTAGAAGTGGTTGGAACGAGGGCGAAAGCACTCGATCCTAGTCCGATCATCACTCATTGCTTGAATTGGGGTGGATAAGCCTTAATCTACTAGAGAAAGAACCCAAAAGACCAAGATCTACTTTTAATCTTTGAAGTTCGACAAACCCAGCTACCTCGGGCCCGACTTACCCTACGTCGGTCCCGACTTCCTATTGTCGCCAACATCGGGCCCGACGTGACCTCTGTGTCGGTCCTGACTGTTCTCTTTGTTTTCCTTGTTTTAAGTTCTCCTTTCTAGCTTTCTAGTGTCTCGGCACCTCGATCGAATAGACTTCCCGAGTGTTCGACACCCACCACGTGCTACAACGGGGTCGGGTTATAAATTGTATCTCTTGACCCTCGCATCCGAGAGCGATCAAAAAGATTGGCGCCGTTGCCGGGGAAGTCTAAGTGCATTGAGTGCCAATTTGGTGAGTTTCTTGTGTTTTGGTAGTGATTTGGGTGAGGGAATAGCCCAAACCCTTTGTTTGTTTTTGATTTGTTTTGGTTTGTGTTTTTGTTTCATAGGTGTATGCTAGCTCGTTCCTCCCGAGGAACACTTGAGCTTGAGTTTGTGAGTGATCCGGAAAGTATTCTCAAAGAAGCCCGAAGAAGGAAAAGGATGGAGAATCAAGCTCTCCATGTTGATGAAGAGTTGGCTCAACTTAGGGCCGAAATGGCTAGATTGCAACTTGAGAGGGACAATCAAGAGGAGGTGGCAAGAAGAGAACGGGAGCAACGGATGAGAGCCGAGGCTCAACTCAATGCTCTACCCCGGAATGCACACCAATACATGC
The DNA here is from genome assembly GCA_964016875.1 of Fallopia convolvulus. NCBI lineage: Eukaryota > Viridiplantae > Streptophyta > Magnoliopsida > Caryophyllales > Polygonaceae > Fallopia > Fallopia convolvulus. The sequence continues at coordinate 48,946,147 of OZ024726.1, read as the reverse complement.
ATCCGGAGTTGAGGGTACCCGAGCCGGCTATTGTGCTTCCCGAGGTTGCCAAGAATTTTGAGATCAAGACGCAATTCATCTCCCTCATCAAGCGTGATCAATTCGAGGGCCGTCCACATGAGTGTCCCATAGAGCACGTTAAACGATTTGTGGATATGTGTGAGACGATCTCCACCGACGAGGAGACATTGGAGTATGTGCTTCTAAAGGCGTTCAAATGGTCACTTGGGGGCAAGGCCATACATTGGCTCGAGAGCCAAGCTCTTAGGTCAATCACAACTTGGAAGACACTCTATGATGCTTTCTTGATGAAGTTCTTCCCGCCCTCAAAGACAACCGAGCTAAGAAGGAAGATTGCAAGCTTTCAACAAGGTCCGAATGAGCCTCTCTTCGAAGCATGGGACCGTTTCAAGGAGATGTTGCGCCAATGTCCAACTCATGGCCAACAACCATATGTGCTTCAAGACATCTTTTTCCAAGGCATCAATCCGGTAACGAAGGACAAGCTCAATCTCCACACCGATTGTGGGTTCATAGACTTGACACCGGATCAAGCTTGGGAGCTACTTGACAAGCTATCCGATTATGAGGCCATGTATGGGGTGAGTCAAGCTAGCAAAGAGGTGAAAGTTCAAGGTGAAGGTGCAAGGAAGTTATATGATCCAAAGGGAGAAGACATTGATAGGGATGTGAAGCTCCAATTCCTTGAAGGTGAAGTGAGCAAGCTTAAGAGGCAAGTCCACTACTACAAGCAAAATGCTAGAGCTTGTGAGGAGTGTGGATCCTTTGCACATGCTACACAAGTTTGTCCGAATGAGAGCCAAGTGCGCTTGGCCGAGCGAATTGAGGAGGCAAACTATGTTCGAGGAAATTTCGGTGGAAGAGGCAATTTCAACAATGGTGGCAATGGCCGGTGGAACAACGGTCAAGCTCAAGGCTACAACAACAACTTCAACCAAAACGAGCCAAGGGCGCCACCACCACCATATAGACCACCGAGATTCAATGAGTTACAAACATTTGCTCAAGAGATGAGAGATGGGTTCAAGGAGATGAGGATCCAATTCAATGAGTTTGGTGCATGGAGGAGGCAAGTCGACAATCAATTTGCTCAAATTGCGACTCAAGCCCCGAGAGAGAATGGGAGACTTCCGGGCCGACCCGAGGAGAATCCTCGAGCTCAAAACAATCAAAATGAAGTCCGGGCAATTGGATTGAGAAGTGGTCGAAACCTACCCGAGCCACATGTGCCTAAGAAGAATGAAGAGAGTCGGACCAACTTACCCAGCAAGTCGGGTCCGACGTTCCCCGAAGTCGACCCAGCAAGAAGATCGACTCCTTCACCACGGACCGAGGTCGAGAGCAACTCGGGACCGACGTACACAGACCTCGATCCAACTCCTTTGACTCAGACCGAGATTCACAACATCGGGCCCGACATGGTGCCCAAGTCGGTCCAACCAGGAAATGTTACAAGTGAAGTGGGGAAGTCCAAAGAGGTTGATCCAAGCAAGATTCAAGGTGCAACAATTCTTCCATACCCCTCGAAGAAGCCAAAAGATGTTGTTGAGAACAAGTTCAAGAGGTTTCTCAAACTCTTGCAAGGCTTGAACATCTCTATCCCGTTCACCGACGCATTGAGTGAGATGCCATCTTATGCCAAGTTTTTAAAGGAGATTTTGAGCAAGAAGAGGTCCATAGTTGAAATGCAAGATGAAGTCAAGACCTTGGAGTTACCACAAAAGCTAGGAGATCCCGGTCGTTTTGCTATCACTATTGGTGTGGGGTCTCAAAACTTCCAAGCCTTATGTGACCTTGGGGCAAGTGTTTCGGTGATGTCCGCTAGCATTTGGAGAAGAGCAAATTTGGGTGAAATGGAGCCGGCCGATATGTCCCTAACTATGGCCGACGGTTCCATCATTAAGGCTAAGGGGATATTGGATGACGTTCCGGTGCGAGTTGGAAAGTACTTTGTCCCCGATGACTTCGTGATCTTGGACATGCATGAGGATCCCTTGGTCCCAATTGCCTTTCTCCATGGAATTTCTCACCTCTGCGACGACATGTCCAATATCCTCATGATCAATTGCGCTTTGCTTGCCTTTATGCAACTCTTCTATAGCCTAATTCGCTTGTAGTAGCAACCACCCGACAGTTTTACTTGCCATGTAACCCAAAAAATTGTGAAGCTTATAAAACGACTCTGCAACATCTAGTGGAAGTCACATTTTTTGGCCTTTTGATCCGTTGGCTTTCGGTATTTTTATACGCTTATCTCTGATACAAGGCTTTCTATTCGAAATCCGGACTGCCTTCTTGTTCGAGTCATGGTTATGGATAATACTCTTACCTTGTTCTTGCTCTAATACTATTTCATGATGTCTCCCTTGCTCAAAGCCATCTTACTAGATGTACTAATATGTCTATTTGTTTCAAAAGGAGACTCGGAACGATCCATGAGATAGATGATAGGATCCAGAAAAGTATTAGTGGATGAGCCACCCAATTCAAAGTACTCCAAAGTTGAAGAGATATAAGAGTACTCTCAACGGTTGCCTAAAATATTGGGCATCAAAGAGAGAGACAATAAAAATATAATAAATGGAAGAAAGAGAGTGATGACCAAATGAAAATTGGGCATGGTGATGACCAAAACTTATTTTGGGCAATGCCTTGACATAATGACAAGTGGCATTTGGACCACAATTTATTTTGAATGTGAATTTGGGTATTAAAAAAAATAAAAAAGAAATCATATTTTAATTGATGACCAAATAGGTTTGAGCAACCATTGAATATGCTCTAAGGATTAATGAGATAGATCGATGATAGGATCCACGTATAACAACATTAATGGATGAGACACCCAATTCAAAGTACTCAAAAGATGAAGTGGATATAAGGATTCATGGGATATATATTAATATAGGATCATTATTGGATGGACAAGGGGGAGAAGAATCCATGCTTCAAAAGGTTTTAGAGGAACTGCTTAATTAATTAATATAATATTAGTAGCATTTGCTAGAGATAAGAAATCTTCTGTGTACAAAATATTTCCCTGCAGATAAAGATTATAACATTGTAAGATAATGGACATTTGTACGTGTACATATCTTCTCTAGCTAGTGTACAGTTAAATTAATTTTTTTGTTTTAACTTAAAACATATACAACTCCTTGTATTTATGCCAATTTGTCATAACAACCCACACCTTTGGTTTGTGCCAATTCTCAGTCCTAATTGTCACGCCACTTGACTCAGTCCTAATTCTCACGCCACCAGGTGGCGTGAAATCAGGCTACGTCGTAGCATGGCATTTGAGACTGAGCTGGCCTAATTTGGCTATACCAATCTGTTCCATGTATATATTTCACGCTATGGGATGCTGTGATATCACGACACGACATAACGTTATATCACACAATTTTTCTACAATCCCGAAAAAATGCCCTAAAAATTTAGATTTTTTTTTTATTTTTTTTATATTACGCATTTATATAGCGTGAAAATATTACGCTATGTCATGACATAGTATAAATAGTTGAATTTAGGCCTCGTTTGGTTTGTCGTGAAATATGGAAACGTAAACGTAAACGGAAACGAAATGAATCTTAGACCATTTTTAGTGTCATAATACATTTATTTAAAACAATTATCCAACAACCTGTCCATTGTAAAAGTGAGATGGAAGGGAGTGATTCTACCATTTTGTTACCCACCCCCTTGATGGAAGAATGATTGAGGTGGAGCAAGTTCTTTTTTACAATGGATAAGAGGTTGTGCAAAACAAATTGATTTTTTTTTGTCAATTTATAGAATGGACTATATTCATTTTTATTCCGTTTATGTTTTCATGAATTACAACCAAACGGGGAGGAATGTAGTGTGAAAAATCCGAAGAAGGCAACATCCGAACGCTGCCTTATTCGAATTAGGCATGCCGAGAACGCAGCCTTGATCGAATTAACGCAATGCCGGGCAAGAAAAAGATGCATTCAAGGCGTTCAACCAAAATTAGAATTAACGCAACGAAGAAAAAGAATTCATAAACAAAGACGTTAACGCGGCTAAGGAATCCCAGTAGTAGCCACTGGCCAACGTGGAAAGCAGAGTATTGCCTCGGTGCAGTTTCTGTTAACGCGGCTAAGGAATCCCAGTAGTAGCCACTGGCCAACGTGGAAAGCAGAGTATTGCCTCGGTGCAGTTTCTTAATCGAGTTTCTTCCCCTTTCGCATCTCACTTGCCTATCTACTCATCTCTCAACGCCTAGGGTTTAAGTTTCTCAAGATTCATCTCGCCATTTGTGCGCACTTCTGAGCTCCCTTTCGACGCACTTTGCGTCGTCTTTGCTAGATCTCGGCTCCGGTAAGTTCTATTATCCCATCTCGCCATTGACGAATCTCAAATTCAGCTAGTAATACGTCCTTCCTCTCGTATTTTTTTTTCAAATTCCGATTTATTGAAATTTTAGGGTCAGGCTTTTCCGTTTTGGTGGTGGAATTTACTTGTTGACATTGTCTGCTGTTTGATTTTGGAAATAGGAGATGTCTCACGCGGAGGATCTGTGGGAGCGGTTGGTGAGGGCAGCACTGAGAAGGGAGAAGGGTGGGACAGATGCATTCGGGAGGCCCACTGCCGGCATTGCGGGGAATGTCCCTTCTTCTCTCGCAAACAGTAGGATTATAGACGAAATTTTGAGAGCTGCTGACGAAATTCAAGACGAAGACCCAAATGTTGCTCGAATCTGTGAGTGCCATCATATTCCATGCCTTTTTTAAATAACATTTATTGTATCTTTGATGTACCTGATTCTCTGTCAGTGTGTCTAGTCAGCATGTCCTTACAGTTCACATGGGCTTTGTTGGTTATATAATGTATATCGCGAGTGTCTTAATTCTCACTTGATTGGGGCATTGTGAATGCAGTATGTGAGCACGCTTATTCACAGGCTCAGAATTTGGATCCAAACAGTGAGGGTAGAGGTGTTTTGCAGTTCAAGACTGGCTTGATGTCTGTAATTAAGGTATTTATTGTTTATCTTTTTTGAAGTATAACTTTCCTACTTGCCGAATCCCTCTCTATGACGAAGTCTTAAAGCACAAGAGTGAGTCGCACAAATGCTGAGATCTAGAGAAGGAAGAAGAATGAGAGAAACAATTTGAGAAAACATTCATGTGATTTTGTAATTTGTGCTGTATCCTATCCCCTCAAGTGAGCAAGGTGAGGCTACCAAAGTGTGTGAGGTTCTAAAAATGCAGCTTAGAACGTTCTGCCAGCTCTTGAGCATTTCCTTTTTGTAAAGGCTATGTCAACTTGTCAGAGTTCTGTGTTTGGCAAAGCACATTGTCAATTTAGAATTTCATTCTATATGAGCAAGTGAAGATGAAAGCTTTTTGGGTTGATGGATATCTTGCTTCTATCAGCTTTTGAGGGCGGGGACATGATTTGGTCGATTGATATTCTCTAGTCACTGTGGTATTATATTTTGTATTCACATCCTCTTCTAAATAGCTCTATGTTTTTGATAAGTGACTACCTTTTTTCTGGTGTTACTCTCCTTCCTTTCATATTCTTTTTTCAATCATTTGCGGTGATATTTTGCTGTCGACTTTGTTAATTATTCTAAGGTAAGTTTTGTACCCTTGATATTTTCAGCAAAAGTTAGCCAAGAGGGAGCATGGAAACATAGACAGAAGTCAAGATATCACTCGGTTGAGGGAGTTTTACAAGCGTTACAGACAGATCAATGATGTAGACCATCTGCGTGAAGAAGAAATGAAGCTTCGAGAATCTGGGGCTTTCAGTGGGAACCTTGGAGAGTATGTCTTTTGATACAAGCTTCAGTGTTTCATTTGCTAAAAGACTATTGTTTGGATAATTGTTTCATTATAATCTTCTTCTTTTCATTTCTTGTGGTTAAGAAACACTTAACTTTAAAATGATTCTATTGTTTCTTTCTTTCTTTTTTTTATTCCTGCTTTAATCTGTTCAGCTAATAAAAAACTACACAAAAATCCAACATTATCAGCTGATTAGAGAATACGGGTAACATGCTTAAGTTTTAATGCATTTGTTGCCTGAATAGTTTTGAAAATGTCTTTCTTTTGGAGTTTGCTTGACAGGAGTAACAGGACATTTTGCTGAAAAAGCATGGTCTTAAATTTAAATCTATATCACTATGCTGTTTTTGATTTTTATATATTATTCTACTTACTGGTTCCTGATGGAATTTTGGAATCCTTAATTGTTGGTAGGTACTTTTAGCCTGAAACTGGCACAAAACCTGCACTTATTTATGCTGTCTTCCATTTCCTAGTTAAATAGCAATAACATACTGATATTTTAATCATTGGAAGAGTTTTAAAAATTAGCTTTGATGCATCGTTCATTTGAGTCTTACTATAATTTATGTGTGCCTTAAAGGAATATATATTTAGAAAAATAATATTGAGAGACATACTAGAGGTTTTGCCTTAAATCATTTAACTGTTTGACCGTATTAGTGTTGTCTCAGAGGTATGTTATTTTCAAAATTTGTTGATAACATATGTTTTGGTAGAATTAATGACCCTGTGCTCTTAGATGATTCAATAAAGTTTATAAAAGCAGTTCAAGTTTATGTGCAAAAGAGAAAGTTCTTTTACTAAGGGAAATGTATACCTAAGATGAAAAGTGCACTTCTGTTTCAGGATACTATAGTAAATTTATATTTTTGGCTTCCAAAACAGTAAGTTTGATTCAACTCTTAAAGATGTTATATCTTGAGATATTATTAATCTCTGAAGGTCTCATCAGCACTATGTGTTGCCTGAGTGAAAAAATTACGTTATAAATATGATTGATTTTTATATTTATGGAATTGCTTAGTTTGATGGTAATATATTTTATTCACTTGTTTTGTTAGGTTAGAGCGCAAGACTAAAAAGAGGAAAAAAATATTTTCAACCCTTAAAGTCTTGGGAGATGTGTTGGAGCAAATGAGCAAAGAAGTTTCTCCAGAAGATGCAGATATGCTCATACCTGAAGAGGTTGGTTTTTTTCACAACACTTTATGGTACCTAGCTGAATATCTTCTGGGATTGCAGTCATTGATTATAAAGCATACATAGTATCATGGGTTATTTGTAGAGTAGCTGGGACTGTTACAATTGTGAATTGTCTGTATCGTGAACTTTTTTTTTTTGCTCCTGTAGCATCTGATAGTCATATACATGATGCTTATTTCACAGTTTATTGATATAAAATTTTACAACTTAACAGTGAGTGGAATAAAGACTGTCTTTTAAGGCAATTTAGATCATTAGGGTATACTGTAGAACATAATTAATGTGTAACAAATTAGGTTATAAGTACAAGGACAAAAATGTGGATAGCAAATAGACAAACAAGAAAAGAAAATTTGATGGCAGAACATTATCTTGTAGAAGAAAAAGTGGTTCTCTGTTTCTAAGTACAATCCACTGGTAGTTGCTAACTTTTGACAATGATAACCCACAGTTGGATCAGTTTATTCTTATGTTTTTGGCTAGGTGTTGCATCTATCTCTTGATTTGAAGAAAAGTGTGTGATGTGATGAGAAGAATGAATATCTTGGGTGATGAATATTGTTGTGCTAGTATTATTATTGAGCTAGTAGAGTCAATTGGTATTTTCATATCCTAAGAACTGACCAGTAGATGCTGACTTTTTTTGTCTCTTTATCTGTCTAGTTGAAAAGAGTGATAGCATCAGATGCAGCCATGACAGAAGATCTGGTTGCTTATAATATTATTCCTCTGGACACTACAAGCGTATCAAATGTCATTGTTGCTCTACCTGAGGTTAGCTAAATACCAAAAATATCTTATAGCTATAAAAAACCGAGTGGATAATATTCTACTGTGATCATTTCTCTTACCTATTAGAGTTGATGCAAGGTTCGAGCAGCAGTTTCAGCTTTGAAGTATTATAGAGATCTGCCAAGATTGCCAGGAAATTTTCCAATTCCTTCCTCAAGAGCTTCTGACATGCTGGATTTTCTGCAGTACGTGTTTGGTTTTCAGGTTTGTATCTTTGCCATTTTCTCTTACATCTCCTTTTTTCCCCTTGAGGATGAGGTGCTTTTATGATGTCAACTTATGTGTTTTTCATGAATAGATAATACTGTAAAGGATCTCAGCTTTTGTTGACGTTGTGTAGTTAGACTACAATGTTATGTGGTAATAATGGCATTATCTTGTTCAATGTACTGGATGTTCTCGTGTAGCTAACTATGAGGACAGAGATTTTGATGACTTTTTCCTTTGCTGTGAGGTGATAAAAGTTAAAGCTGCTTTTCTGTATGGCCAATCAGCACTACCGGTCCAGAGTATTGTATTATACTACAGTATAAGAGTATAAGTATCAAATTGATTTTTTTTTTAAACTTTAACAATTGTTTTGCCAGTGTTGCTGATTGCCCATGGTTTTGGGTGTGGGTTGGTTTTGTGGTTGAGAGTGAAAGAGTCATATTGTGTTGTTCTGTAGTGCATGCTTCTAGACCTCTTTAGAGAGTTCTTGGTGTGAACTGTTGATGCATGAGTGAATTTTATCGGGGGTTTTATGGCGTCCAAGTCCTTTTATGAATGTATGACATTGGTTGCTTTGCCAATTAATTTTTTTCAGTATGCTTTTGTAAACAAATTATTGTTTCATCTATTTACAATTATGTCTTGGGTTTTAATGTAATATATTGGATCCTTATGCTCTATGTCCTGCAGAAAGACAATGTTGCTAATCAGCGTGAACATGTAGTACATCTCCTCGCTAATGAGCAGTCTCGCTTGAAGATTCCTGACGAAACAGAGCCTGTGAGTTCCCATTATCTTTAATTGTTTCTTAGGTGATACTATACTTTGGTAGAGAGTTTCTGCTTTCATCATCGTTTCTTTTTGGTTTTTAGAATTTACCTATGGTTACCTCCCCTTTTATTAGTTTTTCTCCTCTCACATTATCATATTGATTGAAGTTTTCGTATTTTATATGGAAATTGAATGCAGTACAAACTGACTTCGAAAATTGATCATTCTTGTTAACTTGCTTTGTTATCTTGATACATGCTATTTTTTCATTTCTCCTTTTTCTCTACCGGGGGTAGACTATAATTCACAGAGATTGAATGTTCTTGGCTAGTTGGCTACAGGCCAGACATGCATGTTTTTGTAGCTCTAAGGCTGAGGTGATTAAATGATGTTTTGTTGCTCCTTGAGTTTGTTTATATTTCTCCATGATGGAATCTCAAAGGAGTACCCTCCTGTGTCTTGTGCTTGAGATGAGAACACATTTGATTAATCTCTTGTAATGTACTAGTTGGCTTGTGGATTCGATTTACTAATTGTCAAGGCTAAGCAAAGCTTTTGATTTATTACATGGTTTGTGGATTGGCTTGACTTAAAACCAAAGAAATATGCTGCAATTGCTAGAAGCTGTTCCAGAAACTAAATGTGATTTTGTTTAATATTTTGCCTTATTAAATGTTTGTGATTGGACTTTTAGTTTAGTGAAGTATGTACTGCTAATCCTTTCTCTTTTCAACTTCTAGGCAGGCCAGTGCATTACTAGGAATGAAAATGCATTCTATATGAGTAATTTTGCCGTGGAATCAATTTCCAGTAACATACTGTTTTGCTTTTATTATTTGATGCTGCTAAATTTAATCACATTTGGCTAAATGCATGTTCTCCTTGATAAATAATACTAGTGTAGCAGTACATGAACCTGCATAATAAATCCGCCTCTCATCTCAACTAAACTTGATCATGTTTACTTACAATTTTGCATCAGAAATTAGACGAGGCAGCTGTTCACGGAGTATTCATTAAATCACTTGAGAATTATGTCAAGTGGTGCAACTACTTGGTCCTACTACCAGTATGGAGCAAGTATGAAATTTTACTTGTTTATTCTCACCATTTTTTTGAGGAACTTTATAATATAAGAAGCCTTTTGCTTTACATGATTATGTGTTTCTTTGTCCAGCTCGGATTCTGTGAGTAAGGAAAAGAAGCTGTTGTTCATATCATTGTACTACTTAATATGGGGTGAAGCGGCAAATGTCAGATTTCTTCCTGAGTGCTTGTGCTATATATTTCATCATGTAAGTTAATCTGTCCAAAGTGCTTGATCATATGGTTGCACTTGTCTCATAAATAACTGTTTTGTCTGTGTGAGCATCTATATTATTTTTCATTTTATTATGCTGTCTTACATTATCTGTCCAAAGTGCTTGATCATATGGTTGCATTTTTCATTTTATTACGCCGTCTTACATTGTCTCATAAATAACTGTTCTCTTTTATCCCTTTCAGATGGCTAGGGAAATGGATGAGATATTGAAACAGCAGCTTGCTAAACCAGCTGATAGTTGCAAGGTTGATGATGGTGCTTCTTTTCTTGAAAGGGTCATATTTCCACTTTATGATGTGGTTTCTGCGGTGCGTCCACCAGTCCATGTCCTTTGAATTTGTTTTTTCATTTCAAGTCCTATGTAGTTAATAAAATATATGTTTGTATATATCATTGTCACTTAGTTCGTGGCTAAATATTTTAACCTGTTTTAATCTATAGGAGGCTAGAAGCAGCAAAAATGGACGAGCACCTCACTCTTCATGGAGAAACTATGACGACTTTAATGAGTACTTTTGGTAAGCTTTTGACCAAAGTATTTTTACTTAAATTTATTTTCTTAGTGTTCTGCTAACTTTTTTGTCCTGTTCCTTGCAAATAACATTATTAGGTCACTTCACTGCTTTGAATTAAGTTGGCCCTGGCGAAAGACCTCACCATTTTTTACAAAGCCAAAAATTAAAACCAAGGTGAATTGCTTTGTAATAATAACTTCGTTTCTTTTAGCATTTATTGAAACTTCCATTTTATGATTCATATGTCATTATTCAGGTGAGCTTGCTTTTGAGGACAGTCCTATTCTTGGGATTGTTGTTTCTCTTTACGAGGCCCTTTCTTGTCTGTCTATTGTTTTCTTCTACTATCTTACAACTAAAAACATAGATAGTGGAATTTACTTTGTCGATCAGGAAGAAATATTCTCTTTCTGTATGGTCATTTAGATTCCATTAAGATCTTTGTAAGTCCGCTTTTGCTAATTTAGTGCTTTTTCATGTCAAAGAACATGCTCAAATCCAGTGAAGGAAAGCGTATGGGGAAGACATCATTTGTGGAGCATCGGTCATTCCTCCATCTTTATCATAGTTTTCATCGGCTGTGGATATTTCTTTTTATGATGTTTCAGGTACAACCTCAATATTAAGTCAAGCTACTTGTACATTTTCCATTATTATTTTGTTATCATGGTTTCTTATATTGAAGCTCTTAATGCTTCCTTCTTATGAATGCTGTAAATATTTATGATTTTTTCATTAGCTCTTCTTTCCTCCCTCTTTCTCTCTATACAGGGGAATAAGAACTCTCCTGAAACTAGATCTTCATATTACGATCTAAAAATCTAATGTGGCTTTACAAAGCAACTTGTTTTGCACCCTTGATGGTTCAAGAAGAGAGATGGGGCCCTAGTTTTCACAGCCCTTGAAAATCTAATCTTAATTCCTTAGTATTTTAATCTGAGATTTGCGACTTATTTCAAAGTGAATGAAATCAGGAGAAGTTAAAGGTCTAAGCCAAAAAGGGGAGCTATGCAAATAAAATCAGTAGAAGGTAAAGGGCTATGTCATAAAGCTATGCTGCCTATGCGAATAAAATCAGGAGAGGCTTCAACATTGAATTGAGTGTGTCATTCTTGGCAAGATAACAAGTTGGATAGAAGGAGGGCTGTGAGGGGGAAGGAGTTCAAATTGAGGAGAAAGAAACCATATAGCATCACTTTTCACTATCTCACTCCCACCTGAAATTTTTAGACCACTGATTGGAGATCTAATGATTTAAATATAGGGCACACCCTTGCGTAGTTAAGAATTCTAAAAGTAAGGAGGGTTTCCCTCTCCTTATTAAAATCCTCTTTTCTATTTAAATGTATGTCATGTTTAACTTTTCATGTATAATACTCTTAGTGGATGTGCTGCAAGTAGGTTTTGGCTGATTGATGTGGCCAAATATGGCCTTGTATGTACCTTGTCAGCCTGTGTTTACGATGCAAGTGTCATATTAAATATCATATTAGCTCAAATACCTACCTTATTAGCGCTGAACACCTATCCGAGCCATTAGGCTGACAACTTTTTGCTTATGCTAAAGCTCTCATATTATTAATTTTGTTCGACTTTGTTTTCAGGGGCTTACAATTCTTGCTTTTAATGGTGGCAATCTTAATTCAAAGAGCATAAAAGAGCTTCTGAGTCTTGGCCCAACCTTTATTGTGATGAAGCTAGCTGAGAGTAGGACTTCTGCCCATCTACATTTTATGGATTATTGTTATGTTTGTATCTTACTCTATATTTTATTTCTAATTTAGGTGCATTAGACATTATGATGATGTACGGAGCTTACAAAGCCTCACACTCTATGGCTGTGTCACGAACCATGCTGCGGTTTATCTGGTTTGCTGTTGCTTCAGGAGTAATCACATTTCTTTATGTGTAGGTTTTGATATCCTTTTTTTTTTGAGCTGAAATCTCTCTCTCCCTCTGTCCCCTGTCATTTTATCCCCCCACCCCCACCCCCTACATAGTTTGCTTATGTTGCATCTTCTATGTTTTATGTACCCCAGGAAATCTCTTCAAGGAGAGTCAGCGATTTACAAAATTTACATATTTGTAATCTCTGTGTATGCTGGTGTCCAATTTTTCATTGGTTTTCTGATGCGACTTCCGTTGTGCCAGTACCTTACTGATCAATGTGATCGTTGGCCTTTAATTCAGTTTGTGAAATCCATGCGTCAGGTATGATGTTTATGTGCTACGTAGTTGGAGTTTTCAGGATTTTCTTTTTGTTGCCAGTCTTGCCTTTTACACCAATTACTGACATTTTGTTTGTTGTTTGTGCTTCAAGGAACGACATTATGTTGGCCGTGGAATGTATGAGAAAACCACTGACTTCATTAAGTACGTACACGATCCTCTTGCTCTGTTTTTTGATGTAAATGAACGGAGATAATAGGATAGTAAAATAAACGTACTTGTGTTTCTTTGTAACTTGTATCTTTCCTTCTATGTAATGAGTATGATAGGAAGGTAAATAGATGAGCGTGTTTCGTATTGGATTTGGTCTCACCATAGGTATCTAACCTAAGCTACGTAAGTGATTTTGTAGTTAAAACGTTACCCCAAAAACACTAAAACTTACTTACCTGTGTCAAATTTGGGGATATGACTTGCAAATTCTAGGGTTAGGGTTGTTCACGTGTCATCCCTCAACCTTAAATTACCAGACTCGTAGTAATAACCTAAGTTACCTAATTGATTTTGATGGGTCTAACTCAGTTGACAGATAATTCTAGTAACTAACTGCGTGCCATGTTCTAGCCTCATATTACCTTAATAAGGGGTTTTATTTCACCTTTTTGCTACTTAACTTCACTTAATAGGGCATGTTTGAACTGAAATTTCTGTTGTTTATTGTTTGCATTGTGTAGGTACACGTTTTTCTGGATTCTTGTTCTTGGCTGCAAATTTGTGTTCGCATACTACATCCAGGCAAGCTGATTATGTTTGTCTTTGTTAATATGTTGATGTGAAATATACATTCTTTGATTTGGAAAACTCAATTCATGGTTTAAGCAGGTCCTTCCACTGGTTAAGCCCACTAGGACTATAGTAACACAAAATAATCTGCAGTATTCATGGCATGATCTTGTATCACGAAGTAAGTGATTCTTATGCCATTATTGATGTTCTATTGTGATGATATTGTGGTATCTGCATGAGATAATAATTTGTGGGATGTTTTCTCAACATTGATTCTCCTACATATCAAGTTGTAGAGAGTTTAGTGGTCGGCCTATGATTCTATATCTCGTGATAGAATTTTTTGAGCTAGCATTTGATGGCATTGCTTCTTTTTTATCCCCCCTTGTTCTTATGTTTTTTGCTTCTGTCCATGGGACTAAATGCCAGCTCTTTTACTTTAGATTTACACGAGTGTGATTCCATAGAATGGTTATCATTTGGTTGGCTAATGTAGTGATGAGCATTCTCCTATTATAATTCTATCATGTATGTGAAGCTCGCTGAATTAACCAGTGTAACCTGCTGAAGATCTAAATATGCTTTGTTGGTTTCTTACTACAATATGTCATGAATAAAAGAGGACTTGGGATTGTAAATTGTCATCATTGTTGTTTGATTATGTTCGTGCTGGCCGTCTATAAAACTTTTTGTTGTTCTTTGGACTGCTTGCTTTTTAAGCAATTTTCAATCTGTTTTGAATACAAAATAGCCTAACACATACTGTGTCTGTTTTGTTGAATGATAACTAGGAAAGTATGCTGATTTTCATAGTGTAATTTTGACTTGACTATTATCTATTCATCTCTTTATTTTAGAAAGAATATCAGTGGGTGGCTACTTGTTCATTGGGTAACTTTGGCCTTGTTTTCCTTTATCATTATAAAACATTTTACTTTTCACACATTTCAAGGATTTATTAATAAAAATGTCATTATAATGATAAAGGAAAACAAGACCTCTATTATTTTGGTAAGTAGGTTATTGTCTAGCTGGAGATTAATCAGGAATTGTAGATTAAATTAATCGGTGTGTTTTCTGTCTTGGAAAGAAAGCGTCTTTTTTGTTATGTCTTGGAAAGTCATTAAACCCGTGAAAAAAATTAATATCCTAAATGAACTTGTTAATATAGCCATTGGCTTGTTTATTGATCGGGTTATGATTGTTTTAGTTCACCTGTATCTTATTGCTGCTTTGGTTTTTGATTTCTATCCCTGCAGACAATCACAATGCTCTCACAGTAGCAAGTTTGTGGGCTCCAGTTTTTTGTGTGAGTACTACCTACTATTTTCTTACTTCTCATATATTGTCCCTATTCCTCTCTCTTTCAATATCACTCTTTTTTTGTAAATTTTTACCTTCTGTTTAATGTTTAGTGCTTCAGTCTTTACATCCCTTCTTAATTAAATCAATAATATCTGGCTTTCTTCAAGGCAGTGCACTCTTTTTAAAGTAGGAAGGATCTTGCTTAGGGGGTAAGTTATGGAGCTAATTAATAATCTCTTGTTGTCTATTCAGATGTTAGAGCTTGCTACACTTTGTGGAAGAAAGTTTTTTTTTAATAATAAACATACTTTTTTTTGTCTTGAAATACGTAAATAGTAACTAGTTTAGTTTTCACACATTTCGAGACAAAAAAAGTATGTTTATTATAAAAATAAACTTTCTTCCACAGAGTGTAGCAAGGCCTTAGTATTTGGTGTGTTGCCCATGAAGGACTTTAGAGTTCTGCATTTTAGATGGCTACATGAAAACATTGGCACATTTTTGAAATACTTACTATCTTGCGAGTCTGCATCTTAAAGTCTTCATTTTGTTTAAATATGTATTATTGGTACGATTTAATACTCATATGTACTGTCAGTGAAGAAGTTCATCGTTTGAACTAATTATTCCATCTATCGTTGCTAGTTTCATTCAGTATTCTTAATACAGTCAGAATTGCAGACTATTATTTGTTATTTTCCGAGATTTTAAGTTCTGACTGCTCAGACAGAATTTTGGTATAATTTAATGTGCTATTGTGCTCAAGTCTTGTTTCTTTCTGTGTTCATGCAGATTTATCTGTTAGACATATATATATTTTATACTGTCATATCTGCTATTTGGGGATTTCTGCTGGGGGCTAGAGATCGTTTAGGAGAGGTAAGTTATTCAAATCTCTCTTTTTTATATCTATATAAAATGATAGATGTATCAAATTCATGAGTTGTACTGCTTTTATAATAATTCCTTTTGCTTATCCTTTTCTTGTCCTATAATTTCGCAAGTAAACTAGTATGTTTCTTTGTGATTTTATTTTTGCCAGATTCGGTCCTTGGATGCTCTTCAACAACTGTTTGAGCAGTTTCCACGGGCCTTCATGGAAAAGCTTCACATCCCAATTTCTGAAAGGTCCTACACTTGGAGTCTTTCTTTGACCAGACTTCCATTTTAAATTCAAGTTTTTCTAAATGTTGGTTTATAAGTTGCTTCTCTAACTCTGTATGTGTTATATCTGCAGGAATCCAGTACACCCGGATAGTCAGGTGTGCCATTGTATAGAATCTAGCATCCATGATGTTGCTGAAATGGATATATAGTTTCTCTCCCATCTCATTGTTACTGTTCTATAGAATCTTCTTGTAATAAAATAAAGCATGGCGTGCTGTGTTTGTGTTTGTGCGACTGTGTATGGATTCTTGCTTTGGTATTAAATATAGACTAGGTACTGTGGCATTTTTTGCTGGGGGCAGGAAACAATGGACGCTTTCTGTTTTTGGTGAATCATGTTGATCTGCATCATTCGTGCTTCAGAGGACCTTATTTGAAAATTAGTGCTTATGTTATCATGAGTATTAGGCTAATATATATGTCTGTGTTCAGAGTGATTAGTGATAAGTAATGATTGTTTTTTTGCTGTTTTGAAAACGGTGGTAATCTTAGGATGAGGATTTTATGCCGGATCAAGTGCTGATTTTATGTACTAATGGCACTATGAACCAACATAGACTTTTCTTTGTTTTGAAGTACGGGATGAATTATAAATTTTATTGTAAAATGGGTTCTTAAAGATATAACATAACAACAACCTGTGAATGTTGATGTGTTTACTATACCAATCTCACTATATATTAGCATTTTATGCATTATTTACACAATTTCATATCTAGAGTGTGTTTTTGTTGGGTCTAAGAATCATTTTGCTGATTGCATCTGCTTTTTCTAATTCACTTAATAATTATATTTTAAGCCATTGTGACTCTGACAATTTGTTTTATTGGCTTATCTTATATGTTTTGAGTATGTTTTTTTATTTTTTGCGGATAGTATGTTCCATCATTGAACTAATTGTGCCTGAATTTCCCCTTATAAGATTGAGACGTCCAAGATTGATGCAGCACGCTTTTCTCCGTTCTGGAACGAGATCATAAGGAATCTGCGTGATGAAGACTATATCAATAGTTTGTGGGTATCTTCTACTTGTTACTTTTCTGCTAGTGTTGTTTAATCTTTTTGATATAGATGTTTGATCAATAAGGAATCATACCTTGTTTAGTATTGTTGTTAAGTTCTCTTCATACTTTCATTATTAAGTTATTTAATTTTGGATATGATTAGAGAAATGGAGTTGCTTCATATGCCCAACAATACTGGAAGTTTGCCCTTGGTCCAGTGGCCTCTGTTTCTTCTTGCAAGCAAGGTTGCTGACTCATTTGATACATCCCTTTTTCTTTTTCTTTTTTTCTTTTTATTTTTTTAAATATTTGATAGTTGTTCTCAAGGCAAATTTTGTTGTAAAAAATTATCTTGCTAGATATTTTTGGCCAAAGATATTGCTGCTGAAAGTAAAGATCTGCAAGACGAGGAAGTGTGGGATAGGATATCAAAAGATGAGTATATGAAATATGCAGTTGTGGAGTGCTTCCACTCTATCAAGCTTATTCTTCTCTCAATACTTGAGGATGATGGAAGAAAATGGTGAGTGGACATAGCTGTTCCTTTGGATTCACCAATCTTTTTAATAAATGGTTTAGCAACCACATGCAAGTTAAGTGAACTGACCAAAATAAAGCTTGTTTTGTCAGGGTTGAAAGAGTGTATGAAGATATTCATTCAAGTATAACTGATAAGGCTATCCATCGCAATTTTGTGTTGAATAGGCTGTCCAATGTTATCCAGAAAGTTACTGCCCTCATGGGAATGCTGGTTCGTGGAGACTTACTTTTTTTAGTCGGAAGTGCAAAGTCATATTCCTGCTTAAATATCTTGTATTTGCTTGTGTTTTCTGTACTTTTGGTTTGAAGTATGCTAGTAAGTGTGGGGAAGAACCACATAGGTGCAACAAAAAGAAAATAGGATATTGTTAATCATTTATCCTATCCTGGCAGTGACATAGGAATTGCAAATTTTGCTCGATGTGATGTTTGGTAAATAGTCTATTTAATTTTTAAAGAGATTATTGGGGTTAAATATACTTACACATTTTTTTACAAGATACACTTTGTCATCTTGTAGACAGGTTTCTGTTTTTTCATGGGAGTGATTTTGACCTAGTTTTCATGGCTTTGACCTAGCCTTCACGCCTTCGCTTATAATTTTCATTCATTCTTTTCCATGTTTGTTTTCTCTTTCTTCGCCAATACATACTCCAATCTCCCTGAAAGGATGGTACCCCACCCTTTCTTGCTCCTGTATGTCCACATTTAAGATATGTAAGACATGGGTCAAATAAAAGCACTGTAATAAAATGAAAACTCATCTGGTTCATTACTTCCATGCCAATGAACTGTGTGGGAGTCTATTGAGAAAACATTTAGTATGAAAATATTTCTATTATCTTCACTGCCAAAGGAAAAAAAAAATTAAGCGTATTAAAGTGTTGATTTTCAAATTGCTTTGAATATTCTTAATCAGAGTCTCGTTGTAATGAAGCTCCCACCACTGGCAGAAAATATATTATTTGTTTGATGAAGTGTATATTTTCGATCATGCTGTCCTAGCTGCTGTGGTTTGGTTCTTGAAGTACTTGTTAATTGCTAAGCTAATAGCTCATTTGCTTTTCTCCTTCTGCCTTTAATTGAATAGAAAGGTGCTGAAACACCAGACAGTGTGAAGGGAGCTGTTAAAGCCATTCAAGATCTTTATGATGTAATACATTTTGAGGTTCTTGCTGTCGACCAGAGGTGAAATATTAATTGCAGATTTATGAAACCCATCCTGCCTGCACTTTGTCTGTTGCGGTCCAGATTATGCACAAAATGTTGTTAATGCGATGCTTGTTTCCATGCAATTCAGGGAACATTACCAAACTTGGAATATGCTGTCAAATGCGAGGGCTGAAGGTCGTCTGTTTTCAAAGTTGCATTGGCCGGAGGACACTGAATTGGTCAGTTTATTTTCACTGAAATCTGAGCATATTTCCATTCCAAAAACTATACACAAGATAAGAGACTTAATTGATTATGTGTCTAACCTTTGCTTGATTACTGCTGGAAAAAATGCAGAAATTCCAAATCAAGAGATTATACTCTCTCCTGACTATCAAAGATTCAGCTGCAAATATACCAAAGAATCTTGAGGCTAGACGGAGGCTGGAATTCTTTACGAATTCCTTGTTTATGGACATGCCTAAAGCTAAGCCTGTGCGTGAAATGATGTCTTTCAGGTGACTATCTTATTGTATGATATTTCTGTTGTCAACATTTTCTATAGGGGAAGTATGATCAGTGAAGTTTTCATTACCATGCATTCTGTTTGCAGTGTGTTCACTCCCTATTACTCTGAGGTAGTTCTATATAGTTTGGAAGAGCTCCGCAAAAGGAACGAGGATGGAATATCAATTTTATTCTACCTCCAAAAAATATTTCCAGGTACATTATATTTTGCATGGACAGTATACTTTTATCTGTGTAGTGCTTGTCATATACCTGGTTGTTAGAGAATATATGATCTTTTTGCCTACTTGATTCGAAGAAAAACATAATGAGCTTATGTTCTTTCTCATCATCGTACATAGTTGCACATTTTACTTCTATTCAATGCATTCTTTTTATTATCTGACATCTTTTCTTTGCTATTTTGATTTTCTGGCATGTGGTAGTTATTGAACTTGTTAATTGCCCCCAAAGTGCATTTTGTCTGTGATGTTTTAATTTTTAACTCTTTCTCTCACACACTGATATAAATGACCAGCATGACCACCTAAACCACTGTCATTGATACTTAATAGTACTACTTACCACCACTTGCATGCACTGTAACTGCTGTGCTATCTAGGCCTTGCTATACTTTGTGTTTAAAAGCACTTTTTTTAAAATATTGCTTTTTTTACCTTGAAATATCATCATCATTGACCAAGTGAGGCTCCGCTACAGTGGAATCTGGGGGGTCAAGATGGTGGTACCCCTGCCCAAGGGAAAGGGGAACGCCCAATTGACCCAAGAAAAACTGAAATTCAGCTATGTGACAATAATAACTGAATTTATTTAGATCATCATCATTGACCCAGTGAGGCTCCGCTACAGCGGAATCTGGGGGGTCAAGATAAGGGTATCCCTGCCCAAGGGAAAGGGGGTACGCCCGGATAGACCCAAGAAAAACTGAAATTCAGCTATGTGACAATAATAACTGAATTTAGTTAGAATGCACCAAATTGATATAGGGACTAAATCCATCTCAAAGGCAGTGTATGAAAGCTAATGAGCATGAGGATGCGCCCATGAATTTAGTTAGAATGCACCAAAATTGATATAGGGATTAAATCCATCTCAAAGGCAGTGTATAAGCCAATGAGCATGAAGATGCGCCCCACTTACCTTGAAATATGTGAAAAGCTTTTGTTTTTCACGTAATTTAAGACAAAAAAGCAATGCTTTTCAACAAAAAGTGCATTTAAACACTAATTGTAGCAAGCCCTAAGTTGCATCAACTTCTCTGTAACTCCATGCGGCGGCTTTGTGCGGGTACAAAAGTCTTTTGTTATTAGGAACCTTCTCTGCTGATGGTATTTTGGTGGATGGTTCAAGTTAATGGCTGCAGTTGGTGGTGGTGATGCAGCAATAGAGTAGTGACTTGTGACCGAACTGTCTTGTTTCGATGGGTTGACCTTGTTGATTTTCAAAACAGTTGTATGCTCTATTTGCGTTGATGATTCCAAGTTTCTCTTGCCAAAAAGCAATTTCAACTTCAATTTTTTTCTGAAGCTCTAGACTTCTCATTTGTGTTCTTCCTTGCTTCTTTAGGTCTAAAAGAAGTTTACAATCACCTACTTGAAATTTTTTGGGGTTTTTGCTTTAGAGCATCTGCAACAAAATCTCCATTTTCTTGAAAATGGTGAATTTGGAGAATTTAGTGTGTGTTTTAAGTCCAACAATTTCTCCATCTATTTCTCTAAAATGGAGAGCGTCTCCAAAATATAGCTAGACATCTCTACATTTAGGGAATTCCCCAAAAATATTTAGAGAATGCATTAAATGTATATGTAATCATGTCTTCTTCCAATTGGTTAAATTAGATTTTATAGCATTATATAAATAAAAATAATATTAATATAAATATGATTCTTCAAAATGGAGAATTTGTTGGAGTTAGGGTATAAAAATTTAGAGAATATGGGATTTTATTCTCCATTTTGAAGAAAATAATAGAGAATTTATTGGAGATGCTCAGATTCTCATTATGATATCATGCTGTTCAGCTGTTGATGCGACAACTTTGTAGTGCAGACAGTTGGTCTTGTGCTGATGTTTGTCTAGTATATTTTTTTTTTCAGAACCTAAGATTGTTTATATGTTATGAGTAATAATTGTCAGTCATGATCCTTCATGCGATCATCTCATTCACTATGTATTGTCTCTATGATTGTTGCTGATAGCCTTGGCATATATGACAAAAATCTTCACTTGTAAGTGCAAAAATCTTGTGGATTGCTTATTTAGTATGGGTTAACTGATGGATGGTTTCTGCAGATGAATGGAAGAATTTTCTTGCTCGAATTGGTCGGGATGAGAATTCAACAGAAACAGAACTTTTTGATAGTCCTAATGACATTGAAGAACTTCGTTTTTGGGCATCCTACCGTGGACAGACATTAGCGAGGACTGGTATCTTTATTTTCGGAGGCTTTACCATGAAGTCATATGAACCTAGTCTTTTCGTCAACTTATCTAATTGTTTTCAAGTTCACTTTTGTCATGTTTGCATGGCATTCAACATAAAGTTGGACTTCTTAACTAAAACTATCTTTCAACGACAATTATCAGTAACGTAGTAGTTTTCTTGTTCAAGAAGATATCAAGTGCTGAATAAAATTGGCTCTACATATTATATCATTTCTCATGAAGATTGGATCATTTCATTCATGTTTAGCCTGCGTATTGGCGTGTAACAATTAGCAGACATTTTGACCATGATTTATCATATTCATGGATGTGCTGCGTAGGGAATAATTCATTGCTACTTTTTGCTGCATTAATAGCCGACACTCATTGTAGAATTTGGAAAGATAAGATTTACTGCCAAGGGACTATGTAAACATTGTGAAGTGTGTTTATTAGCTGCCTGGTTGTAATAGTGGATAGTATTAGGGCATTGGGACTGATTGATTACTACTATGCTGCATCAGCAGCAGACTCTTTTTTTAGCATTTGGAAAGAGAAGATATCCTGCTAAGTACTAAATTAATATTATACTAAAGTTTTTGTTTATCAAGTGCCTGGTTGTCTTTTTGGATAGTATTTGAAATTTGGCTGCCCTTGTGCCCTAGTTGACTCACCCTTGGTTGGTCCTTTTGCCATTGATGAACTTTTTTGCATCTTGATTCCTGTCCTTCTATCTCTTTTCTTTTGATTCCTCCGTCTTGGTTGTGCTGAATTGCTGACGACGGATGTAGGTAAAATACCGAATATGACATTGTATCTCTTTTTTCAGATACTATGTATTGCTAAACTCTATTTTATCATGTTTGAGATGATATTTCTTTGCGTTTCACTGATTTCTGTAGGTTCAAGTTTTTGTAGTGCTATTTCTTTTGTTTTTCCATATTTGGGGTTGGCATCCAATTGTATCATATGAAAAGGTGTATTAGCCTCTTAATTTTTTTACCTTTTTGTTATATTAAATAATTATAACATATTTGTTTTCATGTTTGAGGTTTGGGGAGTTGAGATCTGTTTTTTTTTTCTATTTTTTTTGTCTGTAATTTGTTTGCATTTAGCTGCTTTGCGTTGAATGTAACTTCGATGTCACTTAACTGGATATTGGCAGTTCGTGGCATGATGTACTATAGGAAAGCTTTGATGCTTCAGACCTATTTGGAGAGGATTAATTCTGGAGGTTTGTACTGCAGATAGATTTCTCATGCATCCTTCACTTTCTTAATCTGATTACTTTTTTCGTTCATGATTTGCATCCTAGATTCTGAAGCTGCAATTCCCAGCAATGAAAAGATAAACATTGAAGGTTTTGAGTTATCCCCTGAAGCACGTGCTCAGGCAGATTTGAAGTTTACATATGTGGTAACATGCCAAATATATGGGAAACAGAAGGAAGAACAGAAGCCAGAGGCTGCTGATATTGCTTTACTCATGCAAAGGTGAGTGATAGGTTTGGATATTTGCTCCTATATTCATAGAAGTGTAGTATGATCTGAAAATCTTTGTATGTGTGTCTCATTATGCTTTTTTCTAATTAATTTTTCATAATTTTGTGTTTAGAAACGAAGGTCTTCGAGTTGCCTTTATTGATATTGTGGAGACCATGAAAGATGGGGATGTGAAGACAGAATATTATTCTAAACTAGTGAAAGCTGATATTGGTGGGAAGGATAAGGTAAAGCAGTGGAGCTATAGTCTTACTGTCTTGGATGTAATTGGGTAGTTTTTTGGTGCAGCTTTAGATAAAAAATGACTTCAGTCAACTTGAATTTATATCATCAGACATACGACACAATTCATTCAGGCTAATTATGTTTCACATGAGAATAAATTTTCCCACATATATTTGTATATATTTTTGGGCGCACCCCCTTGCGTCAAGCCAGGGGTGCCCCCATTTTGACCCCCCAGATTTCCCGCAAGGGAAGCCGCACTGGGTAAATGTTGTTGTGATATTTGTATATATTTTTATTGCATTTTGAGGTCTGTGAATGGAAAATGATTAACCTGTTTCATAATATCTGTTCATTGTATTTGTTTTATTTCAATGTAAGCTGAAGATGATAATGGCCCTTTTCATAAGTTTGTTGTATTATCTCCTTTAAAAAGTAAGTTAAGATTGTTTGGATATCTGACACAGCTATTGTGAGTAAATCTGAAGGATAAAATGGGTGAGAACTCTTCTAGTTTAGGTGGAAGATTTTGGCTAATCAATGGAATTTTTTGATAATGAAATTGTTCCTATTCTTCTGTACGAAAGATATTCTTAAATGAAACAATTCTTGGTTATCACATATGAAAAAAGAACATTAATACAGGTGAATCTGTTATGGCCTGCCTTATTCTGTATTACCAATTTGATTGTGCATTTTTATTGGGTAACATCAACAGTTGTAGCAGATTGGAAATTTGGATGTTTGAAAACTAACTATTTGCATTATGAAATTTATGCTATTGAGATGCTGTTATAGTATTCAACTTCAATTCAGCTAGAAAATTTCATGTAAGGTTTAATTTGTGTGGATGGATGATGGATCACAATGCATACCAAGGTCTCTACCTGCCAATTGTACAATACTTTCATACTTTTTATACAGTGGATGCGTGTATGCAGATACTATCTTTTTAAAAAAAAATTATGTAGTGAATTAATAAATTAATTATTTTATGATTAACATTTATCCATTCAGGAAATATACTCCATAAAATTGCCAGGAGATCCTAAACTTGGCGAAGGCAAGCCTGAAAACCAAAATCATGCTATTGTATTCACTCGGGGAAATGCAATGCAGACTATTGACATGAATCAGGTATTATTACCTCATCTTGCATTTGGATAACATGCTGCCTTCATGCATTCAGATAATATGTTAAACAAAACATATTAACTTTGTCACGCGACTCATACTTTGAGTTACCCTTCTCTGATCTAGCATAGACAGGAGTTAATAACACATGAAACATGTATTGTACTTAGTCTTCAATATGATATTTATCCTTCTAGCGAAATGAATATTTGTTGTGCCAAGAGCAGCATGTGTGTTTTGAGTTGTTTGTCATACACATTGCAGTGGTTTCCGATGTGTTTATAGTAATGTAAGGTATACTTACTTCCGATGGTTCATGTTATAGGATAATTACTTTGAGGAAGCATTGAAAATGAGAAACCTTCTTGAGGAATTCAACAGTGTTAACCATGGGCTACGATTCCCTACCATTCTTGGTGTGAGGGAACACGTGTTTACAGGAAGGCATGTCATCTTGTCATGTTTCTCCAAGTATTTTCTGTTGCTCAGATATTTTATTCACACTGCTATGTTCTTTCTGGTGACTCAGTGTTTCTTCATTGGCCTCATTCATGTCGAATCAAGAAACTAGTTTTGTAACTCTTGGGCAGCGAGTGCTTGCTAATCCCTTAAAGTAAGCTCTCCTTTCTCAAAAGGGAGCTATATGCTTCTTTGAACCCAGTAGACGTATAAACTGCTTCAGTCCTAACATTTCTTGATGACTTTAGGGTTCGCATGCATTATGGTCATCCGGATGTTTTTGACAGAGTTTTCCATATTACTCGTGGAGGTATCAGCAAGGCTTCCCGTGTTATCAATATTAGTGAAGATATATATGCAGGTTTGTCTTTACATCATCACTACTGCTGAAGATTCAGTCATGTCATTTGATGAATTTTTACCAATTGTGTAGTAGTTAGGTATCAAATCTTAGTGTACAAATTCAATTGTGCTTTCCCTCTTGTTAATTAACTTCGATTTGAGGACATGTCTATGCTTAGCTACCGATATTTTCCATAGAATTTCATTCTACTTTCCTATTCTGAATTATTATTCCTTCCCTCGATTGTGAATGGGGTATGAGAGCAATTTTTTCAAATTGAAGTATCTTCTTTTAAAAGTGATGAAGATGATAGGGGCTTTATCCGAAGAACAATGGTTTTGCATCCTACACTCCTGTGTGATAACAAACAAGGACATTACTGAAGATGTGGTTCTGTTAGTGGTTATATTTACTAAGCAGAATCTACAACAACAACAACAATTACCAAGTGCGGCTTCCCTTGCAGGAAATCTGGGGGGGTCAAAATGGGGGCACCCATGGCTTAACGCAAGGGGGGCATCTATTCTGGAGTGCAGATTGATGCCCTAATTTCTATATGGACAACTAGTTAGCTTATTTTTTTAGTCAAAGAAACACTCTGATGATGTTGGTATTTCTCTTCAATTTTATTTTCTTATAAGCTCCTATAGAAGACACTGGGAAGGGCGTTTGGCTAGATTTAACATATTAGCAACCTAGAATCTACTTGGTAAAGAAGGCTTGGCTCCCAGAAGTACAATAGGAATGTACTTTTCTCCTTGAGTTGAGATCTTTGAGTAACTTTGTTAAACGTATTGTAATTGAAATAGTGAAGTCTTACGTTTTGAATTTTATAGAATAAAGAACACCTATATCTTATAGAATTTTGAAGAATTAAGCTATTTAAGATGTCGCTTGCCAAATGTATATTAAAAACTAGGAATTAAAGGGGATGAAGGAGTAGAAGTTTGAGCATCCAAGCTGCCACAAGCTACACCAAGAACAAAGGCAATGAAGGACAATGGGAAAAATTGTCGGCATGGAGTTGCATGCTTATCAGCTGAGTGACTCATATTGGATGATTCTCTCCTCAACCCTCCTGTGGCTATATGCCTCTGTGTTTTGAGTCTTTGGGTTTTTGTCGTGTTTCCTTCTGTTCAACAAATTGTGTGATTTGTATTAGATTAGTTTCTCTACATGTTTTTGCTTTTTCGGGGTATTTTCTGTGCACACCCTGGCATCTGTGTATCATTTGGACATATGTAATATTGCGTTTTATGTTCTGAAGTTGTTAAGCATACTTATATGCAGGTTTCAATTCAACTTTAAGACAAGGGAATATCACTCATCATGAGTACATTCAGGTATTCTGTTGATGTATACATTATTTTTATATTTGCAAGCTGCAAAATATTGAATCTTTTAAATTCTACAACAGGTTGGCAAAGGTCGAGATGTAGGGCTGAACCAAATTGCATTATTCGAAGGAAAGGTTGCTGGGGGTAATGGTGAACAAGTTCTTAGTAGAGATGTCTACAGGCTTGGACAACTATTTGACTTCTTCCGCATGATGTCATTCTATTTCACGACCGTTGGATACTATTTCTGTACAATGGTATGTTGCTTTATCTGTTCACTTATGTTGATTTTGTTGATTAATCATATTCTGTAAATTATAATGATTAAGTGGTTAGGGGTTTCTAGTGTGACTAGTGGGAATAACTGATTTTTGATTCTGATACGATTCCAGATAATTAGTTTTAAGGGTTACTTATGGATCTGGTTCTCAACGTTTGTGCTTTGTTCTATGTTAGTCCTCAACTTTTATTGCGTTCCAAATAAGTCCCCAACCCTATGGTTATTATTTCAGAAGTGATCCTTTCTTCAAATGAGTGCTGAGGTGGATGGAATATATAATAATGAATGCTGAGGTGGATGATTTATCAAGCATGTTGGGAAGAGACAACAATTAGGGACAATTTTTTTGAGATTTGAAAAGTTAGGATTTTTCAGTTCACTGTCAACCGTTCTCCCGACCATGTCTTCTACTCTCCTTCACAAATCTCATATATCCTTCAATACCTTTCTCTGTTTCTTTTCTTTCAAATCCTTCAAGATCAAATTTATAAAAATAAAAAATGAAGAAACACAAAAAGCACAACAAATTGAAAAAGGTCTTGACATTTTCGATTAGATGACTAGGAAAGTTGAGGGATCTATACAGCGTAAACAGCTATGTCAACAACGCCTTCTACACCGGCGCCGGATTTGGCGTCTTCACCTTCGGCCTCTCCTTCCTCCAACAGGTCCCATGCTCTTCCTCAGTCACACCCCCGCTCTTCCTCCGTTCTCCACCACCTCAGCTCCCTCCACCTTTATAGATCTGAAATCCCTCTGCCCTCCCGCCATTCTCTTTGTATATTTGTATGTCTTAGATTAGATGTTGATCCTCTAGCTCATTTTGAAAGTTCAAAATTCAAATGCGATGGACTGGATTTGTATATTTGGGGTTTAGGTTAGCTATTGAATTTTGAGAAATTTGCTCATGACGGTGTATCATATGTTGTTGTTGGTCATTGCTTTCAATTTTCTGTTGGTTCAGGAGGGATTTAATGAGCAGATTTTAATTTTCTTATTGCAAATGTGTTTTTTATTGTATGTTTCTAAAACAAAAATCTAGGTCATAGGTCATCATCATCATTGACCCAGTGAATCTCCACTACAGCGGAATCTGGGGGGGTCAAGATGGGGGTACCCCTGCCCAAGGAAAAGGGGGTACGCCCGATAGACCCAAGAAAAACTGAAATTTAGCTATGTGACAATAATAACTGAATTTAGTTAGAATGCACCAAAATTGATATAGGGACTAAATCCATCTCAAAGGCAGTGTATAAAACCAATGAGCATGAGGATGCGCCCCAAACTGAAATCCAGGTCATAGGTGTGTTCTAAAAATAAAAAGCCATTTAGGATATAAATTGGCCAAGTCATCAACCACGTCATACTATTAACCATTAACTCTTAAATAAGGACCAGTTTTGAAATGAATTGCATTAGGTTTTGGACTTATTTGGAACAGAATAAAGGTTGGGGACTAATATGGAACAAAGCACATATGTTAGGGACCAAACTCATAATTAACCCTTAGTTTTAATTATCAATTCTTTTCTAGTTAGTTTGCTTAATTTCCCACTTCCTAGATTATAGGCACTTTCCCACTTTCTCCATCATCTTAGCCATTATCTGAGTCATTATTAACTAGTTTTAGGATTTGGTTATTTTTCTCTATTATAAAAGGAGGAGATCAGATTGTAATTACTGAGACTTGATGAATGAATTGAATTACATGTGAGGATTCCTCAAAATTGGTTGAATTGCGAGATGCTTGCTTTTCAGATTTCTATCCCATTATTTTTAGTTTTAGGGTTCTAACAGATTCATATCTATAACCATACATAAACTTTGAGTACAGAGACATTTAATTTGTGACACTAGTTTATCACCATTAAGCCCTTTCCCACTTTATAAACAAAAGGTACCAAACAAGTCCTCTGGGAAGTAGCCATGTGGTGTACATGGCCATTTATTCAAGTATAAGGGTGGTTGGGTGGATAGTGATCACTGATTATGAGTTCTGCTAACCTCATATGCATATGGTGGCTGTAAACATACTATTCTCTTTTAAGTGGTTGTACTGATTGTTGGCATTCCGCATCTACTCTATTGATTATTTCTTATTCTTACAGTGCTCTTTTTATTTTTTCTGTAGTTGACAGTGCTGACTGTATACATATTCCTCTATGGGAAGGCATATTTGGTAAGTTCGTAATTTCTAGTGGTTGTGTTATGGCAAAACAGTGAAAGATGTCATGGTAGTCAACAAACAGTCAAAGATGTCTGGATAACTATTATCTGTTGTAATGTGATTTCATAGCAATAGGAACCTTTCTTATTTCAGTAATGTAACATTTGAAAGATCAGACAAGACAATTAGTGCTTAATATTTATAACCTAGAGCAAATACAGTCTCTCTTTATATGTATAATTGATTTTCTCTTATATGCTCATAAAATAGACTACTCTTCTTTATCTTCTGGACATTGAAAGCCTTTAGCCAACCTAGAACCTTTTTCCAGCCAAATATTACTTATTTGTTGAGAAGCTAATGTTAGCTCCACAAAATCTATTCAAGTTATAGAATTAGTAATTTCAGCCCTAAAGATTTAGGTTACTGGAGTAGCTATTACTAGATGTCTGTTTTATCAGTATTTAGTGTTGTCCAACACTACTAAAATGGTAGGAGCAAGCTATATCACTATCCCTAGAGTTGATAATAATACTTTAGGGTTTATCGCAACCTTTTACGGTAAAAGGTTGGTAAAAGTTTTACCAACCAAATATTACTATAATGTTACCAAGCTCATCTTGGCACCATAAATACTACTCAATTTGAAGAATTAGTCTGACAATTTGACACCTGAAGATTTAGGCTACCGGAGTAGTTAATTATCTACTTGAGCATTTTGCTACAGATTGTGTTTGTCTAATGTGATTTAATCGTGATGTTCTTTAGGCATTATCTGGACTTGGTGAGGAATTGCAAGAACGGGCAAGCATTATGCAGAATACTGCTTTGAATGCTGCTCTAAGCTCCCAGTTTCTCATTCAAATTGGTGTATTTACTGCTGTGCCCATGATATTGGGTTTCATATTGGAGCAGGGCTTTTTCAGGGTAATATTTCTTTTTGAGAAGGTTTCTTTATTCTTTTATTTGTTTAAAGATCATAAATTAGTTCTCATAATATTCAAGTTTTATTTCTTGTTTGGGAAGCATGGATTCTTTTGCTATTGAGAAGTGTGTGGGGTTTTTTGTGGGGGTTGTTGGAGGAGATGTTTGTACTTCCACTTGCATTGGTGTTGAATTGTGTTATGCCCCTGGCGGACAATGTTCTGGAAATACCCCTATTTGTTTCAACTATGCTTCAGTATTTGGCAAAACTTCGATCTTGCCATTGTGAAACTAGTTTTGCCTTTTAAATGTGTACGTGTTTGAAAATTAAGAAATGTATATGTGCAGTGTGCTTCAGTTTTGCCTTTTAGTTTGGATCTTGTTATCTCAAGATCTCTTCTTCTTCTGTTTTTCTACATGCTGTTCAAGCTGTAGATGTTAGTCTTTTAAGTAGGTTTAATAGTATTTACATATGTATTGCACCAAGCTCCAACAAAGAACCATCTTTCTCTCTCTAAACATGTTTCTGTTGAGCTTCTTATTATGCAAAAGGCAAGGCTCATACAACCTGTTGACGTGTTTTTTTCTTGCAAGTATATTACTGGCTGTTGGATTCAATCAGCATTAGGATATTTCCTGCAACTGTGTACTGCACCAACACCAAGTACTGGGTTCCGTTTGGGAGGAACTCGTTTACTTTAATGAAGAAACTTATTTATGCCATATGAAATCTCTTTACTATTGTATTTAGAGTACCAGAACAAAATTTGCAGAGTTGTATTTATTTCTTCATCTGTTTGCTTAATGATTTGAGATTTCTTATATGATTTTGGTGTTCAAGCACTGTTGATGTTGCTTCATTTATGTATGACTTCTGGTTTTTTTTTTTTTTTGACAGGCCATTGTTAGTTTTATTACAATGCAATTTCAACTATGCTCTGTCTTCTTCACGTTTTCGTTGGGGACTCGAACACACTACTTTGGCAGGACTATTCTCCATGGTGGTGCAAAGGTTTGATTTCTTCCCTCTTTTCTTTTCATGTTCCAAGTTAGTTTTTGCAATATGTTAAGGTTGCTCTAGCTATATAGAAAATCCTTGATTCAAATTTTAAAATAGAATGACTTTAGTGGACTCTATATTTGAATTCTCGAATTAATAGAGTCGAGTCGGTTAGCACGTGGTGCTGGACATTGTATAATTGGATGTCTTGTTGAACAGTATCACGCAACTGGAAGAGGATTTGTTGTCCGCCATATCAAGTTTGCTGAGAACTACAGGCTTTATTCACGCAGCCACTTTGTCAAGGGGTAGTTTCTTACTCTGTATCTTGTAACTTACTAACCATATTGAAGGGCATTATTCATGTGGTGTATTGTTTGTGTAGCCTTGAGGTTGTGCTTTTGCTGATAGTGTACCTTGCTTACGGATATAATACTGGTGGCGCGTTATCCTACATTCTTCTCACTGTCAGCAGTTGGTATATGGCGCTGTCCTGGCTTTTTGCTCCATATTTATTCAATCCAGCTGGTTTTGAGTGGCAGAAGTAAGTGATACAGTGGATGGACTTTTAAATGAACATTTATTAGGTAATCGTAAATCATCTCACCAATGTTTTCAACCTTTACCTTTGTTCTAGGACGGTAGCGGACTTCAGGGATTGGACCAATTGGCTGCTTTACAGAGGTGGTATTGGGGTGAAAGGGGAGGAAAGTTGGGAAGCCTGGTGGGACGGGGAATTGGTAATTCAACTTGGAACTTTCATTATACTCTTCCATACTTCACGTTGTGTGTGTAATATCTCATCATTGACCCAGTGAGGCTCCGCTACAGCAGAAATGGTTCTCAATAGTCAATATCTATATCCAGTACCTTCATTTCTCTTCCATCAAGCTTGACTTCATTTCAATTTGGACAATACAGTTGTCCTCTGATGCCATAAACAAATATAGATTTTATGTTGCCCATTTATTTGTGTTTTGGACCCTGAATGTTCAAGCACCTAAGAATTATACATGATATACAAAGTGTGAAAGACATCTCGCAGTCTTAGACTGGTTTATATTTGATGAATGTCTTTTTGTATATCTAGATGTCTTTTTGTAATATTGTTGAGGATGTCGCATTATTAAAGAAGCATCTCTTAATATTCGTGTCAATAGTGTCTTAAATGTAATGTGATGCCTTAAATCTATGTGCAATAGGTGTTTTAGCTAATGAAGTATTAGAAACCAAAATGGAATTATATTGACATAGATTCCTCAAATGAGAATGGTAGAGCATATACACATATATTGCGATGATTGTGCTCCTCTATTAAGAACGGAATTCCCTTGTATGTAAAAGAGAATGCTTCTCTTTTTCATCTCATGATTCTTCTTTTGTGACGTTTCTTTTATTTGATTGACAGGAGCATATTCAAACTCTTGGGGGGAGAATATTGGAAACTATTTTAAGTCTCAGGTTCTTAATTTTCCAATATGGGATTGTTTACAAGCTACATGTGCAAGGGCACAACACATCATTGGCGGTAATCCATTCTCTTTCATTTCCTACAAAAAAATGGAGGAAAAAAATTGTTTTGTGCTGTCAGTTTTGTGTGGACATAGGCACACACTAAGAAATGAACGTGCAGAATATGTGTTGCTATATGATATCCGTATTCCTTGTTCTTTGTAGAGTGAGTGGCGTGCTATAAAGCTTCGTTTGGTGTACCAATGCTTATTCAGTTTTAAGATCTTATCTCCTCAAATGAAAACTACTTCAGCAAAATAAGCATCCCATTAACATCCCATAAAAAAACACCTTAGTAGGCATTAGGCACATCCCATCGAATGATATAATTTTAAGATTTTGTTTTCAGTAATCAATGTTGTGTAATGGCCTGACGTTTAAATGAGATGTGGTTTCAGTCGACTGAAAGAGGTGTTTTTGTAGGTTTATGGTCTATCATGGGGTGCCTTGGCTGTACTTATAGTTCTGTTCAAGGTTTGGATCTTTCAAGTCTTTACTGTCTTGTATGGTGGTAGATTTCCTTGAATACTTGTAAAAGGGTGCTTCTGTGTTTCTCCATCATAGGTCTTCACATTCAGTCAGAAGGCATCCGTTAACTTTCAGCTGTTGCTGCGGTTCATACAAGGCCTTACCTTCCTGCTTGCATTGGGTGGCTTAGTTGCCGCCATCGCTATCACCTCTCTGAGCGTTTCTGATGTGTTTGCTTGCATCTTAGCTTTTATTCCTACTGGCTGGGCAATTCTATCTGTAAGTTTCTTCTGCTCGTCTTATTTTTACTAAACACTTGAGGGTGTGTTTCAATTACCCAAATATTAATGCATGATCTTCAAAGCAATTTTTGATGCACACAGTAAGAAATTTGAAATATGGAAAGGATTTTGCAAGTTTCACCAAATAGATGGTCTCTTATGTTATGCATTGTTATTTACTATAATTTTGTTGTGTTTTTGGATTTTGCAAATAAATCTAGATTGCGGCTGCTTGGAAACCGTTGGTAAAGAAGCTTGGAATGTGGAAGTCGATTCGGTCACTTGCGCGTCTTTATGATGCGGGGATGGGTATGCTTATATTCATCCCAATCGCCTTGTTTTCATGGTTTCCATTTGTGTCAACATTCCAAACAAGGCTCATGTTTAACCAAGCGTTCAGCCGGGGGCTCGAGATATCACTCATCCTTGCTGGTAACGACCCCAATTCAGGTCTCTGAACCGGGTTCTTTTTTGTGTACATGGCACTCGTCTTCCCTCCCATATGTTATTACTGTTTTTCTGTTCCATTTCGAGCACCTGCTATTTCTGTGGGATGCATTTTGGAGGAGTTGTACTGTAATATGTCAAAGTAGAGTTTGTGACTTTTTAACATAGTGTTTTCCAGATTAGATTTGGTATGGTTTGGCGTTTATTACGGCCGAACCTGTGAGGAGCTCTGTAGAGGCTGTCGGAAACTACATCATTATTATATTAATTATTTGCTTTTAGATGTAGCAATGACAAGTATATGATGAATGGATTGAGGCTTGGTTTTATGCTTCCAAGATTGATGAGGGAATTATAAAAAAATGTCCTTATAATTAAATACGCAATCACATCCTACTTTTATTGAATGCAAATTGCAAAGCACTAAAAATTCTTTAAAAACAACCAAACCATGGGCTGCAAATCAAATATAGATAAAAGAAGTCCATTATACGGATCAGATTCCCATTGAAATCTAATCATTATGTTGGAAACATCAGAAAGTATCATACAATGCTCCAAGAAGCCAACAAGGCTTTAATTTTATTCGGTAAGCCGTAGTTCAATAAGTGAACTAACTAGGGCAGTTGATAGAAGATCCATCAGATAGGTGAAGTGTACAGCCCTTGGGAGCCATGCAACAGTTGCACCTTCCGGGCAGCTGCTCGGTTCCTGAGGACGGACACGTCATGTAGGCCACCTCCAAGCAATACTGTGGGCATGCCTTCGCCAAGCCCTGTGTTTGTCCTAGTAGCACCACAATCCCTGACCATCATCTAAGTTAGCTACTTATCCAAAACAATAGGTTTAGGGTGCGTTTGGCAGCATATAATTTAGGCTACAAGGCTTTTGTATTATCAGTCATAATTAATCGTTTAAGAGATGTGTCGAGATGAATACGTACCATAGAGGATCAGAAGGGTGGTCACGCGGAGCTTTATGGTGTTAGCTGCCATGGCTGATCTTTTGTTATTATGGTGGTGGAATTGTGTTTGTGAGGAAATTGCTTCACACTGTGAGCGGTTTTTATAGGCAACAATAAGTGTAAAGGATCGTCCCAAAAATCACTATAAACACTTATTTATATGACAATATGTTATGTATAATTACGTAAGAAGTGTTGAATAGTAGGAGGGCTACTTGATAACGATTGCCTGTAGCAATTGACGTTTAACTAGCGACATATTCAACAATTCAAGTGATTTTTGCACATAAATTAATGTTTTTCAGGTCAAACATTTCGGTAGTCAAATGTCACCATTTTCAAGCATGCCAAATCTTTTCTACACTTCCTTAAATATCGCCGACTAGAACAATTAATCGATAGTTCGTTTACAAAATGCCGAGCTAGTTATTATTAGAAGGTAGAGTTGCATCCATGACCTTGTATTAGAGTAGTACTTATCTACTAGCTTGACTTGATGGAATACATTGCGTGTTTCGAACTTTTATCTGCCTAGTGAAGTTGACAAGTTCTTCTATTTTTATTGGCTAAGTTTAGGATTAGCCTCGGATTTAGGGTAGTTTCAAGTAATATCTAAAAACTAGCATAGAGGATCCACAAGATATGAGTACGTGTTACACTTTTAGGGCTCGTTTGGTATTGATATCTAAGAAATGAGATATCGGATATTGGCATTAATATGGATATCAAGGTATGAGTACGAGTGATACCAAGATATCGGATATGTGTATAGGTATGAGTGATATCTTTGATATACCAATTTTTCGGAGTATATTAAAATAATACTATAATGTCAACTTGGTAATACTCTGATATCAATCGATATCGATATCCTCAGTGACGGACCCAGGGGGACTTATATAATTTTATTAGTAGTAGTATTGAGAGCAAACATCATTGACTCAGATGACAAAGCGAGCACGCGAATGCAATTGACGTCCGAGTTCGAAACTCCATCAGCCCCGCCTTCCTTTTAATTTTCCCCTCTTTGTTATTCTTGGCGGGCCCCCATCTAGTCCATATCTACCACAAACTTTGTAAAGTTCAATATTTTGATCAATTTTTTCTCCTTTTTCCTTTTACTAACGCGAAAGAATAAAAACTAAATATGATTATTTTGTAAGATTATTAATATTTAGTTATAAAGTTATACTATACATCAATTAAGCATATGATTAAAATTAAATGTAATTTTCAACTTGAGACTCTTGACATAATAGCAAACAACAAAAAAACTCTTTGATTGAAAATTAATATAAAAATAATTTAATGGTTAATTTATTTCTTATATTATTATATATGTCTTTTTACTTAGGGATTTTTTATCTCATCGGTCCCTACGACTTCTCTCGTAAATATGTCTCATATTTGGAGTACTATGTTTACCCCCTGTTGTTTCTCATCGAATTGGAACGAAGAAGGGAGAAGATTGTAGAAGAAGAAAGGGATGTAACAGAAGGCGGGAAAAATCTCCCAAGCTCTTCTTTCTATTTCTTTTTACATTCAATGTAAAAATAATGACAAGTGCAAGTGCACTACTTATAGTGTCACGCAGGACAAAACAAAGTCGGCCACGCATGGCTCAATCACACAGCTAGCACACATTAGTACATAATACCAACACCCCCCCCTCAAGATGGTGGATCTAACATCCCCATCTTGGAAAAAAAAAGAGTGAAGTCGAGTATCAGGCAAAGATTTAGTAAGAAAATCATCTAGTTGAGTGTAGGCATGGACATTTGTGCGGGCCGGCCCGGCCCGGCCCGGCCCGGCCCGCGTTTTTTTGAGCATCCAGCCCGGCCCGTCCAGCCCGCGGGCCAGACGGGCCCAACCCACCCGGGTCCAGTGTCGGGCCCGGGTCGAGAAATATTGGCCCGGCCCGGACGGGCCAGTCAACGGGCTGGTCAACGGGCCTACAGCCCGGACCAGCCCGGCCCGGCCCGGCCCGGCCCGTCCCGGTCCTCAACGGCTCTTTTAAAGAGCCGTTGGGCCAACGGCTAGTTCACAAAAAAAAAAAAAAAAAATAAATAAAGGCAACGGCTACTTACCCTTAAAAAAAAAAAAATTAAATTCCTCTCCTATTCTAATCTTCTATAAATACCACCCAATCTTCAACATTTTTTTCCACACAATCTCCTCAATCCCTCATCTCTCAACTCTCAATCTCATACTTGCTTATTCTACTACAAGTCTTACAATCTACAAAGTGTCTTAATCTCATTTTACTTGCTTTTGTTATTTTTAATCTCTATTTAGTCTTTCAAAACAAAAAAAAAAGGTATTAATTTTCAAAAACAAGTTTACCTTATTTATTTACATTTCGAATTTAATTTTCTTCTCCTTTTATAAAAAAAAAACAAAAAAAGTTATAATCTCTTGCTTATTCTTAGTCTTTAAAAAAAAATCCCCTTTTATAAAAAATGGAGGGACAAGGTAATATGGGTTTGTCCCAAGAGGAATTTGATCATTTGGCGGCGCATGGAAGGGCTCAAATGGAAGATCAACCCGGTAAGTAATTTTTTTATTTCATTTATAATACAAATAATTTGTTATTTCGTTTATAATATAAATAATTTGTTATTTCATTTATGATATAAATAATTTTATTTTTTAGGTTTCATCCCATCTCAAGCAAGTGTTACACAAGAGGCGGGAAGCTCCTCGACTACGATAAAAGATACGACCTCTGGCTCTATTGCTTGGAAATACTTCGACAAAGTCGACGATCCAAAAAGCCCCGGCAATTTTATTACTACGTGTCTAATTTGCAAGGCGAGGGGAGTTAGAAGGGGTCACTCTTACAAATTCACCAAGAATAGCGGAACGGGAACGTTGAAAAGGCACTTGAATAGGCTACATCCCGAAGTGATGGTCCCCGAAGGTCAAGGTGGTTCAAGCGGCGGAATTCAAACCCAAATAGGCGGGTTTGCCTCTTCTCAAGCTGGAGGTAACTTATTTTGTTACAATAGAGATAAAATGATTGATGGCATGGCTGAATATATTACAAAATCTGAAAAACCATTCTCTTTTGGAGAAGACTATGACTTTCAAAAATTTGCTAAATTATCTTTGCAACCGGCTTATCAACAAGTTGGTCGTAAGACCTTAAAACGTAGATGCGTGCAACAATATGAAAGGGCTAAATCTAAATTGGTACAATTTTTTGAGAAATATGATGGTCGTGTGTGTATTACAAGTGATATTTGGAGTTCTAGAGTAGGCGATTCATATATCTCTGTCACTGCCCACTGGAATGATGATAATTGGTTGTTGCAAAAACGTGTCATTGGTTTTGAACCTATGTTTGAAAGTCACACCGGAGCTAATATATATGATCATATTGTTAGAATTCTTAAGGAATTTAATTTGTTTGCAAAAGTGTTTTCACTTTCCTTCGATAATGCCTCTGCTAATACTAGATGTATTGATTTATTTAAAAGACATGTACCTCTTTTGTTAAATGGAGATCTTTGTCATATTAGATGTGCTGCGCATATTGTTAACTTATCTGTTCAAGAAGCATGCAAAGATCTTCATGATTTGATTGGACCGATTAGAGAGTGCATTAGATGGCTTAGGTTCACCGGTACCGCAAAACGTCGCTATAAGATCTTGTGTCAAGAACAAGGATTATTTCCTAGGAAATGGAGTATGGATACACCAACTCGTTGGAACTCCACTTTTGATATGTTACAACCTGCTTGTACTTATAAAAATGTTATAACCACTTTGTATGCTGAGCAGTATAGAGGTCCGAATGGTACTCCCGGATTTATTTCCGAGGAGCAATGGGGGATCGCGACACAAATATGTGAGCTTCTAAAAACTTTTAAGGATGCAACACTGGTTTTTTCACAAGTTTATACGCCTAACGTCCATTTAGTTATTTTTCAATGTTGCAATATTACATATGCCATGCAAGAAATGCAAGTAAAGCAACCATCATTAGGTAACATAATTGAAAACATGCGAACAAAATGGTTATCTTATTTTAACAAGTTTCCTGTTATATATTGTATTGCTGCATTATTAGATCCTACTATGAAGAAGCAAGGTTTAGAAAATATGTTAGATTTTTATTATGACACTTTGGGCCTTTCAAAAAATGATTATAATTGGTATGCTGATATTGATTTCGCCATTGCAACATTAATTAAGTTATATGAAAAATATGCAGAAAAACTAAATATTCCACCTACATCTACTAATCGACCCTCTTCATCTTCTACTTCTACTACTAGCAAAATTGCATCTTTAATTTTTAAAAAACCCCGAACATCATCTAGTTCTGGTTCTATTGCACCTACAAGATCTATTATTATGGATTTCTTGACCACTGAACATCAATTCCCCGACGGATGTGATGTTCTTCAGTGGTGGAGAAACCATTGCGACCAATATCCTGTACTTGCTAACATAGCTAAGGATGTATTAGCTATACCTGCGTCTACCATTGCGTCCGAGTCTATTTTTAGCGCAGGTCGAAGAGTAATTTCGGAAAAAAGATGCCGACTTGATCCACAAACCGTCAAGACATTGATATGCAAGAAGGATTGGGATCGTGCCGAGGAAAGGACGCAAGAAGAGTACGAAATGAGTGCAATAAAATTCGAGACCGAGGACGATGTCGAAGGGATGACCACTGACAACTCTTCTAACGCCGGAAGTGGTGGGAATGATGCAATTGACGAAGAAACCCCCGAAGACTTTGACGAATGAGCAACAACAACAAGGTAAGTTAAGGTAAGTAAAGAACTACGTGGGCTTTGATTCTTTCGAGATACGTAGGCATCTTAATTATTCTAATTTTGATAATTATTTATCAAAGTTTTAATAATTTCGAACAAGCCCGCTCCCTTATTCCCTTTTTTTTTGTTTTTTAGCACATTATGTACAATTTAATAGATTCGTTTAATTTATACATTTTAAAATACTCCGCCTTTGTTCTATCTTTTTTTAAAAAAAATTATACTTTCATAAGTTAGAAGAGGCAAGGGCATGTCGGCATTAATGTCTTCTAACTTGATCATTTAACTAAGCTAGTTTTGATTCAATCAAAGGACCACAAAAGGCACAAATACCTAAAAATCTACCACAAATACAACCCGGCCCGCCTGGCCCAAATCGGCCCGCCAGCCCACATGTATCCGGCCCGGCCCAGCCCGGCCCAGCCCGGCCAACCCAGCCCCCCCCAGCCCGGCCCGGCCCGCCCCCAGCCCAACCCAACCCGTGTGGGCCACAAACTTTGGGCCCGGCCCGGCCCGCAGCCCGGCCCGTTCCCAGCCCGGATACCCCCTGTGCGGGCCCGGTTCCATTTTTCTCGGCCCGGCCCGGTGGCGGCCCGGCCCGTGTCCATGCCTAGTTGAGTGTGAGAAGAACAATGAGACAAATCAATGAGCCCCTCAAGCAATTTCTCACGCACAAAATGGCAATCAAGCTCTATATGCTTGGTTCTCTCATGAAAAACAGGGTTCTTAGCAATGTAAATAGCTGCTTGGCTATCACATTTGACCTGAATAGGAATGATGTCTTCAACTGTCATCTCAGTCAATAATCGACTTAGCCAGGATAATTCTGCACAGATATGTCTAAGTGATCGGTATTCAGCTTCAGCTGAAGACAACGACACACTCTGATGTTTCTTAGATCTCCAGGAAATCAAGTTACCACCAAGGAAAACAACAAAACCGCTTATGGATGTCCTAGTGTGTGGGCATGTAGCCCAATCTGCATCACAATAACCTTGCAATTTGAAATCAGCTTTGTTGTTAAGCAGCAATGTCTTGGTTTGAGTCCCCTTTATGTAAGCAAGTACTCTCAAAGCTGCATCATAATGAGAAATATGAGGTGCTTGATTAAACTGACTTAAGAACTGAACCGAATATGCTAAATCTGGACGAGTGTTAACCAGAAAGTTTAGCTTGCCAATAAACTGTCAATAAGGCAAGGGATCTGGGAGCAAATCACCATCTGTAGGCAACAACTTTGTTCTAGGATCAATAGGACTGACTGCAACCTCAGTAACAGGACTAAAATCAGTCAAGAGCTCCTGAATAAACTTCCTTTGACTGAGCATCAAACCTTGGGAAGTCTTAATAAACTCAATGCCAAGAAAATAATGCAATATTCCCAAATCTTTAATTCTGAAAGAAGAGTTCAGGAATGCCTTTAAAGTTGTCATCTCATCTATATCACTGCCTGTGAGAACTATATCATCAACATATACTCCCACATATACCACACCAGTAGAAGAATGTTTGTAGAACAGTGAGTAATCATTTAAAGATTGAACATAGCCTCTAGACCTC
This sequence comes from Fallopia convolvulus, assembly GCA_964016875.1. Classification (NCBI taxonomy): domain Eukaryota; kingdom Viridiplantae; phylum Streptophyta; class Magnoliopsida; order Caryophyllales; family Polygonaceae; genus Fallopia; species Fallopia convolvulus. The sequence goes on along the minus strand of OZ024726.1, from coordinate 48,905,021 downwards.
AAAGAGGAGGAAAGTTTAGCATACCATTGGCGTGATACCTGTTTCAAACCATACAGGGATTTCTTGAGCTTGCAAACTGAATTCTCATGATCAACTTGCAATCCAGGAGGTATCTTCATATAGACTTCTTCATCTAAATCCCCATGAAGAAACGCGTTATTAACATCCAATTGGAAAAGTGACCATGATTTCTTCAAAGTAACTTTAGTGCCCTGACTGTAGTCATTTTTATAACAGGTGAGAAGGTTTCATTGTAATACACCCCTTCCTTTTGAGTAAACCCCCTTACAACCAGGCGAGCTTTATGTCTATCAATATAGCCATCTGATTTCCTTTTTACTTTGTAAACCCACTTACATGTAATGAGCCTTTTTCCTTTTAGAAGCTCTACAATTTCCCATGTCTGATTGAGATGGAGTGCATCAAATTTAGCTTTCATTGCAGCTTGCCATACCTCAAACTTACTTGCCTGATCATAAGAACTTGGCTCAAAATCTGGAACAAAATCTAGATCAATTTCTTTTTCTGGGAAAACAATTGTAGATGTCACGGTATGAGCACAAAAGAATTCAGTTGTAACAACAGCACCACACACATAACCTGACAAGTAGGATGAAGGATGATGCTCTCTACTTGATCTTCTTAGCTCATTAGTGTGTGTAGGTGGAGGTTCTGGAATATGAGAACCAATAACAACTTCCTCATAATCACCAGCACACTCAATGGAAGGAAAGAGAGTAATAGGAGAGGCTTGAAAAGAAGGATTGGCAAAGGGAAAAATAGTTTCATGAAAAATAACATCTCGAGACACTATTAATTGATTGGTCTCAAGGTTATAGGTTTTATAGGCTTTTTTCCAAAAGGATAACCTAGGAAAACACATGATACAGCTCTAGCTTCAAACTTATCTCTACCTTGCTTAAGTGTAGAAACAAAGTAGAGACAGCCAAAGACTCTCATGTGATCATATTTTGTTTTTTTTGTGGTATACTAGCTCATAGGGTGCTTTATGTTGGATGGTTTTGGATGGTAATGTGTTAATGATGTGGACTGCAGTAAGAATACTCTCTCCCCAGAATTTCAAAGGAAGTTTGGACTCAAACATCAGTGATCTAGCCACTTCCAAGATATGCTTGTGCTTGCGCTCCACCACACCATTTTGTTGTGGTGTACCTACACAAGAGGTGTGATGAATAATTCCTTTAGAACTCAAGAATTCTGAAGCTTCCTTTCCTGAACCTAGTTCCAAAGCATTGTCAGACCTTATCACCTTGACAATTTTTCCAAACTGTCTCTGAACCATGGCCAGAAAACATTTGAGAACTGTAAAAGCCCTTCCTTTAGTTGCTAGTAGATGAACCCAAGTAAACCTGTTGTAATCATCTACCATAGTGAGGATATACTTGTATCCATTATATGTAGATGTATTGTAAGGCCCCCAAACATCCACATGAATCATTTCAAAAACATAATCTGTGCTAATGGCACTATAAGGAAAAGGGAGTCTGACCTGCCTTGAATTAGCACATACTTCACAGGGCATATCAGCTTTATTCATATTAATATACTAAACAAAAGGCAAACTTTGCAGCTTATATTGAGGTAGATGACCTTACCGTGAATGCCAAGTTACTATCTCCATATGGCTGAAAAATTGATCATGTATCTCTTTATTCTTCTCAACTTCTTTTAGTTCCCGTTGAGATGAAGGAACTAGAAAATACAAATCCTTGGAAGGAGCCTGTAAAGGACACTTGGAAGGTGTAAAAATCATTGTGCAATTGAGATCTTTCACCAGCTTGCCTACTGAGATTAAATTGCACTTGAAACTAGGAACCAAAAGAACATCTTTCAACACAATTCCAGACATGATTCTCACAGTTCCAGACATATAAACAGTTGTTGTGGCTTGATTAGGCAAAGTAATGACAAATGGTTTGGACAATTGTTGCTTATTGTCAAACATGAGTTCATCACAACACATATGACAACTTGCACCACTATCAATTATCCAAGTCTCTTTGTCAAAGATTTTAGTTGTGAAGGTTGTACCTGCGAAGCCAGCGAAGTCATCTTTGCAAATCTCTTTTCCCTTTAATGTACCAGGTTCTAGCAGATTAAGAAACTTCATCATTTGCTCAGAACTCAGACTTCCAACAGAACCAGAAGTCTGTGCAGAACCAGCAAACTTTTCATCTTGTGTCGTCTTCTTCTTCTTATGTCTCCAATTGGCTAGGAAACCAATAATGTGATAGCATCTATCTACATTATGGTTAGTTTTCTTATAGTTCGTACAATATCCTTTCTCTGTTCCACCTTTGTTGAGAGAATTCTGTGAAGATTGAGCATTCACGTTCATAGCAGCAGACTCTTCAAAAATTTGTGATGGATTCTGAATTTCTCGTTATGTCTCCTCTTGAAGGAGAAGAGAATAAGCATGGTTGATGTTCGGAAGAGGCGACATCATCAATATCGCTCCTCGAACAGTGGTGAATTTTTCATTTAGTCCCATCAGAAAATCAACAAGTTGTTGATCCTCTTCATACTTCTGGATTCTCATCACAGATCCACATGTGCACAACGGAATTTGGAAAAAACTATCAAGTTCATCCCACAGAGTCTTCAATTTAGTGAAATATGTTTCAACCAAAAAAAATTTAGTGAAATATGTAGAGATCGAGCTTGCACCTTGCGTGAGCGAGTGCAATTCCTTTCGAACCGAGTATAATTGTGCTTCGCTCAACTGACTAAAGCGATCCTCCAATTCTTTCCAGATTCTCTGTGTTGTGTCAATATACAAGACACTTCGCCTAATCTCTGGACTCAATCCATTCGGGATCCATGATTTTACCATATCATTGCAACGAATCCACCATCCATGCTTCACATTTGTGGAAGTTGGTTTTGCTAGAATTCCGTTAATGAAACAGGTCTTATTTTTCGCGGACAGAGCAATTTTCATGGAGATCCTCCATTCTCCAAAGCTCGTTCCATCGAAGATCTGAGTTACAAGACTCAATCCAGGATTGTCGCTTGAAGCCAGGAAATACGGATCATTTTGATCAGGAACCTCGCTTCCTGTCATTGTTGCTCAGAAATGAAGAACGAAAGGATGCTGAATCAAGGAATTCGATGAGATTGAATAAAAAATTCGTAACCTCGCGCTCTGATACCATGTTGTTTCTCATCGAATTGGAACGAAGAAGGGAGAAGATTGTAGAAGAAGAAAGGGATGTAACAGAAGGCGGGAAAAATCTCCCAAGCTCTTCTTTCTATTTCTGTCTACATTCAATGTAACAGTAATGACAAGTGCAAGTGCACTACTTATAGTGTCACGCAGGACAAAACAAAGTCGGTCACGCAGGGCTCAATCACACAGCTAGCACACATTAATACATAATACCAACACCCCCCCCCCCCCCCTTCAAAAGATCTTGGGTTCGCCACTGGATATCCTCATATACCAAAAAGTAGATATCAATCATATTATACCTAACACAAGATATGGGTATCGGTCATGCTCATATCCATATGACCATATTTGACATCCTGAAATGAGATACTAAACAGGCTCTTAGATTTGATCACAAAAAACACACAACCATTAGAGATTTCAGGGTACTATTCTTAAATCCTAGTTAGTGGGATGGTGAGGTTGATAAGTTTTTTTTTTTCAAAAGATAAGAATTTGGTATACCAAACAAGCTTTGGTAGTTCGAGAAGCCGTAAAAAAGGCAGTCGTAACAACTAAAACTGGAAACTAAGGAGTCACACATAACAAGCAGAATCGATTAAGTATAGTACAAATCCTTGAAAAGAAAGAGCAAAATAATTATGTTAGTCCCATCAGTAGTATCATCATCCCTGCTTTTCTATGTTCAAATATATCTATACCGCCAAGGTCGAGCTCAATTAGCTACTTGTTCATATTCAAATCCATATATAGGTTTATAAAGGCTTTCATAAACTGATTGTATTGATTTACATTAATGAAAAAGAGTACAATATATATTAATTATATGTCTTGGACTCCACGTAGGTAATATCCAAGATACAAGACAAAATTATTATGACAAAAGATTACAAGATATATTTTCTTAATTTTTATTCTTTAGCTATACCCAACGTAAGATTAGGGCTGTAATCGAACTGAGTCGAGTCGAGTTTTGAGTTGCTCAAGCTCGACTCGGTTAAAAATAGACGAGTTCGAGCTCGAACGCGAGCTTGGTTCGAGCTTAAAATTTTGTTTGAGTTTCGTTTATTTAAATGTTCGCCGAGCTCGAGCTTGTTCGCGAACCACTCGTTTAGTTTCTTCGACAGACAAATCCGTGAACAACTTGTTTACTTATTAATTATACAAGCAAATGAAACTCAAATTTAAACTAGTGATTTATAAAACACCGCCAAAATTATGTAATTTAACATAAACTATATATTATAATAAAATATATAGTAAGTATAGCTTATTCATAAACGTATAATCTAGTTTTTTATGAGTGTATAATCGAGCTTTCTCATGAGCATATAAACGAGTTTGCTCATGAGAAAACGAGCCGAGTTATCTTGTGCTCAAACTCGATTCATTTATCTTTCGAGCCTTAAAATTGTGCTCAAGTTCGATTCATTTACAAACCGAGCCGAACACGAACAAGATTTAACCGAGTCGAACACCGAATTTCTCACGAATGGCTCGGTTCATTTACAGTCCTACGTAAGATGATGGGCGTGAAGTGACCCAACAATTTGGAACAATTTGACATAAACGATCGACCAGTCAAAGCCTTGGTAAATACATCCACTATTTGATTAGCTGCAAGAATACAATGAACAACAAGGAATCAACTTTTCCGAGAGGAAATGAAAACCAAGTTGAATATTTTTGTACTTGTGGGTACTGGTAGGATTATTAGCAAGAAATGTGAAAAATTATCGCATAGGAGGACATGCGTACCCAAAATCGGTTGGCGAATTTCATGCAATAATTGATGAAGACATACCAACTCAATAGTAGCAAACGACAAAGCATGATATTTGGCTTATGTTCTAGAATGAGTAACCACCTTTACCAACTTATTAAATTTACACCATAATAAAATGCAAAGCCATGTTGTGACCTTAGATCAATTGGCCCACCAGAGTCCAAATTTACCACAAGATGATGATTTGGTGAAGTAGAAATTGGAATACCATGGTCAAGAGTGCCTTTTACAAACCGTAACATGTGCTTGACATCTTACCAATGGGACTGGATGTGACAATGAATGTGTTGGCAAGCTCGATTTACAACAAAAAAGGCTTAAGACGTGTGATAGTTATGTGCTAGAGGTTTCCAACGACTCACCTATAACCAGTTGGGTTAGGAAAAAAACTCCAACCGGTTTTTAGGTGAGATGAGCTAGGGTCGGCAGGTAATGGAATAGGTTTTGTTGTAAAATGTCACATTTGCTTGGACTAAGGTACATGAACAAAGGTAGGACTAACGCGAGTAACTTCAAAACCAAGAAAGGATTAGCATGCCCCAAATCTTTCAACGAGAAAGTGAAGTGGAGTTGAGCAATAAAGTTACATATGAAGCATGTATCAAACCTTGTAATAATTATGTCGTCCACGTATATAAGCAAATAATTGAAAGAATAAGTAACAAAAAAATTTGAAAAACAAGGAAGTATCTGAATGACATGCTTGAAAACCATGTCAAAGCAAATAAAGCTTAAGTTTGCTTAACCAAGCTCTAGAGGCTTGTTTGTGGTCATACAAAGCCTTTTGAAGTTTGAAAGATGATTAGGACAACCTTTAGAGAGGACAACATAGAGAATATGCCTGATAATGGTAGGCTTGACCACAAGATTGAATGTGTCAAATTAATCTACACCTTCGTTTTGATGGAATCCTTTTGCAACAAAATGAGCTTTGTAATACCCAATGAATTCATCGACCTTCCTTTGATTCTATAAACCCATTTGCTTCCAACAACATTAGCAATAGAAGTTTTTGGAACCAAGGTCCATGTGTTATTAGCAAGTAAAGCATTGAGTTCATGTTTCATAGCAGCCTTCCCCAAATCTAATGTGGCTTGAAGAAGTTAAAGTAGTGGGCTCCTTTTCACTAAAATTTGGAGGAGACAAATGCTTAATATCATTCAGAATGCGAGGCTTTAGACTTCTTGTTTAAGCATGAGTAACCATAGAGTCACTAGAGACATCCAAGGGGCACAAATATAAGACTTCGATCGTTGTGAGTTGGACTTTCGAAACTGAGTCAACCATTGGGCACGTCGAGAGCAAATCATTGACCGTGGACATGGAGGTGGACAAGTGGTCATGAGTGAAATTTTGCGTAGAGAGAATTTGGGTTTGTGTTTTGCAACGGATTTGCATTGGTAGGGTTTGAGGAGAGACACATAGTCAGCAATGAAAGGGAAGAAGACATGGTCTTGGTAATTGATAGAGATGGGAGTGTAAGAGAGATGAGAAAAAAGAGACAAGTAAGAGTAGGCATTGATTGAGGTGTGCAACACAATGGATGGCAAGACGTTAGAAATGACGCATACGGGAACTTAGACTCATTGAACAGAACATGAGCCGAGGTGTATGTGCGAAAAGATATCCCTTGTATTTTGTGGTGTTGTATGGTCTAAGGTATGGATAACAAGGATAGCCAAAGCTTGTAAGCGATTGTAATTTGGTGACTTGTTATAGAGAAGATGATAAGGAGAGGAAAATTTGAAGTGATGGTTCGGTTGGATAAGTAGACAATAGTGTGAAAGACATTTTCCCAATATTAGAAGGGAAAAGAGGCTCGAGCAAGGAGGCAGGCCATTTTCATGGATGATAAGATGGCATCGCTCAACACTACCATTTTGGAAAGAGGTGTGAGTACATGTGATGCGATACAGGATACCATGTTCTTGAAGATATTTGGTGAGGAGAATGTATTTGCCACCATTAGTTAGGAGTTCTTTAATAGATTTGTTAAATTGAGTTTGGATCCTTTAGTGAAAGTTGATGAATGTGGAAAGAACTTGTGATTTTTTAGAGAAGAAATACACCTAACAAAACATAGAATGTTTTGTGATTTTTTAGAGAAGAAATACACCTAACAAAACATAGAATGGTCAACAACAAATTAAACAAGAATGAGCTTTTGTGGGTTGAGCAAGAACAGGCTTCGTCATAAATGAGTTGCAAACATGGAGGTCTACATCAAAAACCCAAGCAAAAGTAAAGTATTGAACCTATCACTTGTACAAAAATGTGGTTATTTTGGTATATAACCAAAAAAAAAAAAAAAGCATTTTTTTTTGTCGGATTAAGAAAATGGATTGTTGAAGTTGTTGGGTTTTAATGGAATTAAAGGGTTTAAAGGAATAAAGAAGATGAATAGAATTGATAAAAAAAAATGAAATTAAATGGGATAATATGGTAAAACAAAATATAGATATAAAAGGAAAGTGAAAAAAATACGATAAATAATTTGAGACGACGAAAAAGAAAAGTGGGCAAATAAAATTGGGACGGAGTATTAGGATAGCTAATATTAGGGGTATCCAAACCCGATTAACCGAGATTTCGATTAACCAAAGTTTGGTTAATCATAATTTCAGATAGTTAAAATCATGAATCGTAATCGAACCGTGAATTTAAGTTAACCGTAGTTTGGTTAACCAATTTTCAGTTTGGTTTTCTCGGTTAACCGATAACCATTGATGTAATTTTACCTTAAGTATTTAAAACTAAAATAATAAAATTTGAATAAAAAAAGTGATCAAGCTTGACTTTTATTTTAAATATGTACTTATACCATATTGTTTTGGTTGTTGTAAACAAATATAGAGAGTATATACTATAGTGTGTGAAATCAAACATTGTGTGTATTATTTTTTATCCCATCAAATTTAATAAGTTAGTATTATATCGATGAGAAGTGGAAAAATAATGTATAAATTGTTAAAATTGGAGAAGGAAAGACTCAAACTAGAACAACATCTTGAAAATGATAGAGTTTAACCACTAAATAAATCAAAGATAACTAATATTTAAAAAATATATTAATATATTTTTAATTAACCATTATATGTTAAGTCATGAAATAAAACCTGAACCGAAAAAACGAAAATATTTTCAGTTCGATTAACCAAACTAAAATTTAAAATCGGCTTGATTAACTTAAAAATAACAGATTTTCCGGTTTTTCGGTTTCGGTTTTTCAGGGCGACTCCTGGCTAATATAGGGGAGTTTATTTAATTTACTTGTTCTTAAAATGAAAAGGCAAAAAGAAATGAACACCGAAAACACCTGTTGATATCTCTTGGCGTCCCAGACTGTTGCTACTTCGCTACCTGGACTGAGTCTACAAGACTCGCCATTGTCTGATGATGATGAGATGACGTGGCAAATCTACAGAATCAGAACGACGTCGTCAAGCCCCCCTACTCCTCCATTTCTCCTGCGTCGACCAGTCAACGCCGTTCTGGCGAAGTGAGACGCACTGCCGTCGCCCGAAGCTCCGGGGATGAAATTTTACTTCCTCTCCCGTTCGCCATGTCGAGGTCCGTCTTCCCTTCGATTCCCTACCGACGTCTTTGGTTTTAATCTTTCTGTTTCTTTCTCCAACATTTTCCGATCAAGTTTGAAGGATAGCTAATTGTTCGGAAGAACTCGTGAAGTTGCCTGTTTCTGCAAATTAAAACTCGAATCTTCCGATGGATTTAATTTTGTTGTGGTTTTTTTGGATGTCGATCTTGATTTTTGACGATCAATTTGTGCAATTATCTTAGGTTTAGGGCTCTATACCGTTTGCGTAATAATCAGTAATGTGAAACTTTTGATTTCTGATTGTTTTAAGTGATGAATTCTTATGAGGATTTTATTACTTATTTGTGGTTTTTATTGCTGAATTTATAAGCTAAAACCAATACAATCTTATTTATATGGAAGAGGAATGATGATTAAAACTCCCAAGAGCATTCGCTAGTCTCAGGAATGAGGTGGGATTTGGGAGTGATTAATCCATGAATATACAAAAGTGACTGTTAATTAGTGTAGAGATTTCCAAAAAATTAAAAATTAATAAATACTTTGTGACTGCCCTATATTGAGGCCTGATGCATAACTTTGACTATTGTAAATTGTCAGGAGGATCGTGTTTTCCCTTCTAAGCAAAAATGAGAGTAGCTGTGTAAAAGCAGAGGGCAGTGCAGCACATTTCATACCCAAGATCCACTTCAGATTATATTCAAAGTACAGAACCTTGGATAAAAAACATGTTGCATATGGAACTTTGGAAGCCAATAGAAGGTTGTGGAGTGTCAATGGTATCCAGAGACTGTACAGCTCTTCTATTGGCCTTAAATCACCAACCCAACCTCAAGTTGCTTGGGAAAGGCTTAGGCAAATGCACACTTATGGTGGATTGGCTCTTACACGTTTGAGTAAAGCTGCTGCTGTTGTGAGTTTAGCATTGAGCCGTTCCAATTCACACCTTATTGTTCCAGGCCTGTTTGCCGTTGTAGCTGGACAGCTCACTTGTGGAGAAAGAACATGGGCACAAGCAGAGGAACTGTTTCCAATGAGGAAAACTCTGCACAATTGCGCTGATAATGGACAAGTTTACCTGACCTCATTTGTGTTTTCTGTTATAGAAGCTGCAATTTTGTTTCTCAGAACAATCTATTTAGCAATTCTCTTTTCACCTTGCATAGTGATGGCTCCATTTGCAGATTCTCTTGGTGCTGAGTTTAGGAAAAACTGGATTTATGTTCTTCATTGTACACTTGAAAAAGCAGGTCCAGCATTCATTAAATGGGGACAATGGGCTGCAACAAGACCAGATTTGTTCCCTCAAGATGTCTGTATTGAACTTGCAAAGTTGCACACAAAAGCACCTGCTCATGGATTTGCCATCACAAAAAGAACGATTGAGAGGGCGTTTGGTCGAAAGCTGTCTGAAATTTTTGATGATTTTCAGAAGGAGCCAGTGGCATCTGGAAGTGTAGCTCAGGTTCATAGAGCTACTTTAAAATACCAATATCCTGGTCAACCAATTAGGCCGATTCAAGTTGCTGTAAAGGTGCGCCATCCAGGTGTTGGTGAAGCAATAAGAAGAGACTTTATGATCATTAATTTTGTAGCCAGGATTTCAAAGTTCATTCCAACATTGAATTGGTTACAACTAGATGAAAGCCTAAAACAGTTTGCTGTATTTATGATCTCTCAAGTTGATCTTGCAAGGGAGGCTGCCCATTTGAGTCGATTTATTTATAATTTTCGAAGATCAAAAGATGTTTCATTCCCAAAGCCATTGTATCCTTTGGTCCACCCTGCTGTCCTGGTTGAAACTTTTGAACATGGTGAAAATGTCATGTATTATGTGGATGAGCTTGAAGGGAATCGTCAGATTAAAAGTGCACTTGCTCATATCGGAAGTAGTGCCCTTCTAAAGATGCTTTTGGTATGGGTTCATCTTTTTTCCTGTCCTTTGGAATTCAATCTATTAATGTTTTTTGACTTTTTCATCAATAGATTAATGTAACTTTAATCCCAATGAACTTGGAGAACAAACCAGTAGCCCTACATTTCATGTTTTAGGCTTGAATTTATAGTTACCTATATGTTCAATATTGGTAGAGATACAAATTTCTGCTGTACGGATAATTTATCTTTGGCTATTCTCTTTATACAGGTCGATAATTTTATTCATGCAGATATGCACCCAGGAAATATTCTTGTACGGCTGACCCGAACAAGTTCAGGGACACAGCTCCCTGAGCTAAGGCCTCATGTTGTGTTCCTTGATGTAGGTATGACTGCTGAACTATCCAAGAGGGACCGAATGAACCTAATTTCATTCTTTAAAGCTCTGGTTCTTCATGATGGTCGTACTGCTGCTGAGTCTACACTCAAATTGTCCAAAAGGCAGAATTGCCCAAATCCAAAAGCCTTTATTGAGGTAAATCATTAATTCCAAGTACAAAATCACTTTCTTCTACATGTTTGCTGAATTGTAGGAAGTCCTTTTAGGTTGTTGCAATGCCAATCACAAACATGGATTTCTCTCAAATTTATTTATTTATTTTTTCTTGGCAGATTCCAGTTCATATTATATGGGGACTATCATTTATTTATTTTAAAATCTAAATTTTCAAGGTTTCTTTTTGCTTAATGCTGCATAATATTCATCTTGAAACATCTGCTCTCTCAAAGCATCAATTTCCAGGCGATAATATCAAGGCATTGCATTAGCGTGCTATTCACATCTTTGCTTTTTTATCTTGGCAGTAGGCGAGATTTGGTTGCTCATTGAGTGATCTGTATTCTTCTATATAAGTCATGATCCCTGAAGTTTCACTGGAACATCAGATACATGCGTTAATAGAAAATGTTGGCTGAATGAATTTGGTGAAGCTCTGCCAATCACATTTTCACTACCTATCCTGCGTAGCTTCACCAAATTTGGCAGAGCTTTTTTATTCATTTAATAATCCTGAGATTATTATCCTCCATAATCCAAATTAAGAATTCCTTGATTTTTCATAAGTGAACCACGTATTTGATGATTCTAAAGAGATGATTTTGAGTTATTATTAGCTAATTAAATTACTCCACTTCATTGTTCAGGAGTGGAGTAATTTAATAAGCTAATAATGTCAAAATCATCTCTTTAGAATTATCAATACGTGGTTCATTGATGAAAAATCAAGGAAATTCTAAATTCACATATTTTAACTAGGAATTGTCCTTGGGTTGCATTCATCCTTATATATACTTTTTGGAGATCAAATGAACAATGAGTGGCTTTATCTGGTTCGATTAGCTCTTGAATATGAGATTTCTAAAGAGACTATAATCATATTTCTGGTGGAGACTTGGAGTAAGTAGAATGTTGCTAGTGTTAAAACCGGGCAAGTTTTTGTATTCATATACTCGTGCTCCTAATATTATCATCAGAAGCAAGATCTATAATTTTCCTCCATGAGACTTGAAATACTTGTATATTTTTCCCGTGTCCATTTAATTTACATTACTTCTGGTAATTTTTCGTGCTGGAACTTTAATATAATGTCAATACTTTTGTCCAATGAAACAGGAAGTAGATAACTGTTTTAACTTTTGGGACTCTTCTGGTGGTACTCGTATTGATGCTGCTGAGCGCATACAAAAATTGCTAGAGTTAGTCCGGCATCATAAAGTGAACATTGATGGTGATATTTGCACTGTAATAGTGACGACCCTGGTTCTTGAGGTAATCAACTTCCTCCTTTCTTTCCCTTCTCCAGTAATATCAGAAAAATTCTCAATCTTTGCAGTTTAATTACGAAAACAGCGTATAGCCTAATTCGTGCCAAGTATGGGAATTCAATATGGAAACTGGATTGAACGTACTGAATGTGATCATGCTGTAGAATGAAATTGACCTGCATTTATTCTATTATGTGTATATCAAGCTTTCTCATCTTGGTTATATGGCAATGGATGTGTCAGGGTTGGCAAAGGAAGCTAGATCCCAAGTACAATGTGATGGAGACGATGCAAAAACTGCTGTTCAAGGCAGATATGGTAGAATCCTTTTCTTATACTCTGGAAGGATTGGCTGCCCCATGATCATGATGCCTTTGCCCAGGAAACCTCTCAAGTTGCTGTTCAAATTTCTTCTTTTTGACAATTTTACATTCAATTCAACATTTTTTGCACTGACATGACTGTCATATAAAGCTCAAGGCCTGTCTGAGTTTGAGTATGAATAATGTATGAATAATGTGCTCTTAATAGTTAAAATAGGAAAGGGCCAATGTGGATTTCATTGGCATTGAAATTAATTCTGTGGAATTTTGTGAGCGTACGAGATCCAAATGAAATCTTGTTACATCAGTAGTTGCCAAGAGAAAGAGGGTAAACTTATCAGGAGAAAATTTACGCCGCCTTGAGCAAAACTGTAGAGAAAGAAAGTCAAAATAAAATCGGTATATACATGTTTGAGAAAAGTAAACAAAAAGGTGGACGTGCCGGAGTGGTTATCGGGCATGACTAGAAATCATGTGGGCTTTGCCCGCGCAGGTTCGAATCCTGCCGTCCACGTTTTTATTTTTGTTCTAAATGCACTTAGAAAATCAGACAAATATTCACCATGATTTGTACTTGTAACAAAAAATATTAGGAGTACTATTTGACATCCTTAATCACAATCTTTACGCATTCCATGAGTTTGAGCAACAATGTTTTTAACACTCCGTATGAGCTTTTATGTGCAACAACCCTTCAAAAGCTTGAGCATTTGATACTACATTGGAAGAGACAATATTAGCCATAAGAGGTAAGGGTGTGATGTCGGATTGAAGGTCAAACAATTCTCATAATTTTACATTAGAATCATTAATTGATCGAAAGTTAATCATATCTGATGTATTATGTAGTCATTTTGGGTTAATTTGGAATGTTGTTTTGGTTGTGACTTGTGAGCATCAATTTAAGGTGAAAAACGCAAATCAAATTCCGTGCATACTATCAATTCAGGTACGCTGGGTTTTTTTTTTTTAAAGTAAAGCTTTATTTTAGAGGGTTTAGGGTTGATGAATGATGATATACATGACTACATGAGCAAATGAGATGCGTGCTTTGAATTAATTAAGAATCAATTAAATGATTTAGAAACCATAGCTATAGCTATAGCTTTAGGCTTTAGCTATATAGGGATGCGAAGAGAACTCAATATAATATTATTCACTTCTACGGAGTATAGAGTAATCTCCATCTGACATTTGCCTCCTTACAAACTGCACAACTTCAAAATCTCCCCCTCCTGCAAATGATATTAAACCCCTTACTGTTTTCTACTGAAACTCAAGCTCCCTACTCTGTAACCTTTCCTTTTCAAATCTTCACATTACTCAATTCCACATTATTAAATCAACAAAAAACACAGTTCCTAGCTCTTTACACTTTTTCAGCATTTCTTTGTAGTTGATCCAGGTTGAAAAGGTAAAGCAACAGAAGGGTATATCCAGAATATGTATAACTATCAGACCCAGATAGCAAAATAAAATAAAATTATACTAGTAAGTGATTATGATCCCAATCTTGTAAAGGGTACTGATAAAACTGGGAGTTTCTACTGTTTACCACAAAGCTCTGACCTGTTCCTTAAAGCTGTTACTCTTGTTTGCCCTTTTCATCATTACTTAAATCCCTGATCCTCCTTTTGCTTAATTATTTATTTTATGGGTTGAAAATTTTTGGTAGGCAGATTTGAACATTATGAAATCTAACGGCCCAGATTCGTGGGAACATGCATTGCAATGTTCCAGTAGTGGTACAGTTGTACAAAGACCCTCTGCAGTGTTAGGCTGTTGGAGTTTCTGTTAATGTAAATTCAGTTCTCATCTGTGTGTGCCTATAGGGGCAAAATGGTAAAAACAAAAGTGGGTGTTGTAGTGTTGCTGTGTGAGCAAATCTCAGTTGAGATCCACATATTTATATGTGATCTGCAGTGACTACATTCTCTACCCTATGGAAACACAAGAAATGGTAATGGAGACAAACTGAGAGAGAAAGAGCATTAATAAAGCTATTGCAATGCAATGTATGATATATCATATAAAGCCTAGCTTGCCTCAATGGCTCAAACATTAATAGCACTTCAAACTAAACAAGTTTGTTTGAGGGGCACATCATCACGTGATGATCTTTGTGAACAACTTTTAGGTCTAAAAATGTAATCTTAGTAATAAGGGATTATAGGATGGAACAATTTTTGGGTCAAATTTAAATCACTTTTCAATTTTTATTTTACAACGGGGTATTAATTTTTTATGATATGTCGTCTTAGAAAAACTCTAACTTCAGTCGTAGTGTTATTTCATAGAGATCTCAAATGAAATTTTTTTCATATGTCCAAACATCTGAATATGACGTGAAAGTCTTTTTTTTACTAAGAATCCAACCTTCGATGTTAAATTTAAGGTCATGTAAATTAGATGACACCGACCGACTCGACCCAATAAAGAAATAATGATGAGACTTTGTTTAAGTGAGTTACTAAGCGATCCTATCTTCGGCCACTCATACTTGATTATGTATTTTATTTGAGTTACTAAACACTCCTAAAACCATTCTCTTAAATTAAACATATCCTAAGTTTATTTTTTTGCCATGATGTTATGAAATTCAGTTCCCAAAAATGCTGGAAGAATGAAGACAGAATCCGATCTGATTTTGGCGTGGTACAATGTAAGTGATATGGACGTCTAACGAACATTAAGCAATTACTTTATTAAAAAAAAAACAATTATATTTTTGTTTTTCATTTTTTTTGAGTTACTACAGTGTACAGAAAGTTGTGATATGGCAATATATATAAGAAGACCAAACTAGCCTTATCAGCATGAGTAATTACACAAGTAGAATGGTCCCCTAGGCTAGGCAGACCAAGAAAACAATTGGTGGGCGGGACTCGGGAGGATTGGACCACTTGACGATGTAAATAATCAAAAAATGGATAAAAAGAAAAAGAAAGAGAAAGGTGACAGAAATTGAAGGATGAAAAATCTGGGTTTCAGAACCAAAAAATCCTACTTTGTTTGGCCTTTACAAGCAATTTCCCAATTTTACCCTCCTCAACCCGGTTCAGCCCAAGGGTATCTACAGGTTGAAAAAGAATTGGGGCGGGCCCCATGTTTCTGAAAATGATGGGCGGCTGGCTCCGTTCAAGAGTTTTAAGACTCGACTCGAGATCAAATTCAGGGAAATACCAACGACTGCAGAATGAGAGGGGCCCACACCATGAGACGAGAAAAATCCTGGTAGATTTCATTATTACACTACTAGCCCTAGCGAGTACGTACACTACTTACATTAATTTGTATCCGATTAAATCTTAATCCAAGGTTAATTTAATGCATCCTGTATTCATATGGTAATCCATTTGGTTACTATGGTGTGGTCAGTTAACCATATCAAATAGCAATTAATAGGGTCAGTTTAGGATGCAAAATTTACACATGATCTATAATAACAAAATCAAAATAGAATGAAACTATCCATTTCAATTATATTAATTTTAATCAAATACAGTAAGGTTTAGGATAACATCAAATAGTGCTTGAAAATTAGCCTACACCACTTATTACGTGAGCAAATTTGCATAGTACGTTCTAAAGTTAATTAGTGAGCAAATTTCCATAGTACGTACGTTCTAAAGTTAATTAATAAGACAACACACTTCTTTCGTAGGATTTGAAACGGAGAGACCTTAATCGATGAAATACATGCCCGAAGACATTTAATTATATTGATGTCTATGCTATATGTAAAATATTCATGTACACATTTCAATTCATATCCAGCACTTTGAAATTTGTTTCTTTATTTACTGCACGGATATATAGTTTAAAACTTTGTTTTAATTAATTAAACCTCGTTAAATTTACTTGGTAGTATACGTTACATATTCGTTCATGGTTATTTTACATCATTATGGATTTGTAAGAAGAGCTATAGAAGATTCATGGAGCCCACACAAGGATCACAACGTACACACCCCGCTAGAGATTGAGGTTGGGGAACTTTGGCAGTTTGGTATCGACGTAGAAATTAATTAGAGTTGGGGCACAAGTAAATAAGGTCGTAGATGTAAAAGCATCAAGCGTGGAATTCATCGTAGTAGCATACTTTGTTTCTTTGATCATAAGTTCATTCTAAATTCTACCGTTTTCGATATTCAGCGCACTCGAAGTTAACATTTTTATCAGAACGACGCTATTTTGGAATTCCACGGCGACATTGTAGCCTTGATTCAAAAATTGATGTATCCGCTCTAACTCAACGAACGCTAATATGTCGCATAACCTTGATAAAAAAAAATATTAAAAGCCTTATAAAGAAGCTAGTGGAACCGTAATTCCTAGAAGAAGTAAAAACAAAATTAACTAATTTAAAATTTGAAAATAAAATTTAAAAAGTCATCTAAAATGGGGTTGGACAAGTGTAAAATTATAACCCGACCAAGTACAATCAATCTTTGAATAAACTTTACTCTAATAAGATTGTAGTTTACCGTGTACATAGTAAATAATATATAACAGAATATCAGTTCCTAAATAGTTATAACTCAATTGCGATCCGAAATGAAAATTAGAGGCACGAGTAACTCAATTATAGTCCGAACGGAAGTGGAATAACACTGACAAATCAATAGTAATCCGAACGGAAGTGGGGCACCGGCCCCCGCCGACCCCCACTTGGGTCCGTCGAATGGCATCATTTGTACAACATATTAACGTGCGAGTTTTACCAATTTTCAGTAGTTGCACTAAGTGTTTTTTGTAAAGAGAAAATGTAAAAATTAAAGATGTACGTTAACACTTGAAGAAGAAACCATATGTCAAATCATACTTGTTATTTTGTTTGAGCCCTTCTTTTATTTTTACTCAATATGGACTGATGGACAGTACGTTTGTCAAGGTTTTAATCTAACCATATCATTAGAAAAATCCAATTATATAATATAAACATTTTTGTCAAGTTTCATATTATAATTTCTAGTCTATATGGTCAACGTTAATTTGTTTAGCATGTCTGATTAAAACTTTGTTTAGTTTCATCTATATTTTTCTAATTAATGGGTGCCGGCACACATTAACATAATCAAAGTTAGCAAAAATAACATTTATATATTAGTTGTTTTTACGGAGTAATTTTTTTTTTTTTTTTGATAATAGTAATTTTTTTCTCTAGGGTTCACTCATTCTATCTTAAAAAATAGTTTTAAATTTTTTTGTTAAACTAACTTATTAATGTGTGTGCGGTGGTGTGCCCATGATTTCTTTTTCTAAAAATGCGTGATAGTTAAGCATTCTAAGAGCGGTTTAATTTTTCTATAGTGTGCTCTAAGGGCACCTTATAAATTTAGAAAATAAAAAAACATATTATAAATAATGAATTCCCAAAAAAATTCAACAACTAGGTACTTATAATGTTTCCTCAAAGCACATTATAAAAAAAAAATCCTTCTAAGAAACATATATACCGGGTTGCATTTATAGTACGTATATGATTGCAAACTTTAAAACTATATTCGCAAATATAATCCATCCGAACCGAAAAAAGAATGTAGGTGAATAGTAAACACGTACATTACTCATGGATGGGGAGATTCAAAAAGGTCATGTGTTTACACACCTCACACCACAAGTGTCGGTTTAATCATGCCATTTGAATTGCTTTCTTCATCTTCCTACATCCATCCATCGATCTTGACCGTTTTAGGATCCCTCCGCCAAAGCAATTAGGGATTTTATACCACACTAATTTAGCATGCCCTTAATTCCCTGTCAAGCTATCATCATATACATGTTCCACTACTATATATACTAGCTATGACAACCTTCACACCATCTCACCTATTTTGATGGTCATCTCGTCCTCCCTTAATTGGACTTGGAAATAAGAACACACATGAATATTGTATGTTCGATCATAAGTATGCAATGTACGTAATTCAAATCAATCATTATATTACACATCTTAACTCAAAAGCTAGCTTCTATATTAAATTAAACTCATCTCACTATATATAGAATTTTAAAAAATGCAACATAAATCCAAGTGTAAAAATTAAACAACAACAAAAATAGGGAATTAATGCTAATAAAAGAGTAGAGAGAATAAGAATCAAATTCTAATGATCTGAAAAAGGATACACAGACCGGTTCAAATGTACAAACATATACATGTACGTACCTTAAGCTTAGCTTATAGGAGCATTTTAAAGTAGTAATAATAAAATAATACAGTAGAAGCTAGGAAGAGGAGGTTTCCAAATAAAACGAAGCTGAGAAAATTGGGCCAACTTTCTAATTCGGGTAATGTAGCGTCTCCTCCTCTCCTCTGTAGTAGTCTGTAGTGTGTGTTGGTCCCGACCACCGTACCTTCCGATGCAGGAGGGCCCCACTTCCCCCCTCTTCAACCGCCCTATAAACCAAACCCAAATCTCCATTCATTTCGTTATCCCCATTTCACAAACATCCCCAAAACCCTCCTCTTTAATCACTTCTCGATCGCTCTGTGTTCGTTCAGTACGCTCGATCATGTCGTCGTCGACCCAGAAGAGTCAAATCACGCTCACCGGCAAGGGGAAGGGGAAAAAGGGCGGGAAGCAGGCGGCTCAGAAGAAGCCGGGGAGAGGGATGGGCGTAGCTCAGCTGGAGAGGATTAGAATACAAGAGAGCTGGAAATTAATCACTGACCTGAACCCGGTTCCCCTTCAAACCGGGTTCGGGGTGGCCCCGATCAGGTGCGCCGAGCTCCACGAGCTTAACGGCGGGGTCTACTCCGTCCACCAACACCAACACCACCCACAGGCGTTCGTCCAGCCCGGGCCCACTGGACTCATCACTCGGCCCACGCCGGCCTGTTTTGCGGGCGCTTCTTACTGTGGAGCCGCTGACCAGAATCGGGTCCGGGTCTTGGGCGGCGGAGGCAACCGGCCCGAGCTGCCTTCAATCCCAAATGTAGACACCGCTTCTTGGGGGGACTTTGATTTGAACACCTTCACTTTCAAGGTTGGTTAATTATTTCTCATGTTAGTTTTGCAACAAAAAAAAATTGCAGTTTTTTAAAATGTGTGTTGATTGATTAATGTGGCAGAAGAAGAGGGTTATGAATGGGGAAGATTTGGAGGGTTTTGTGGGAGCAACAAGAGAAAACAAGTGCTACCAGGTTAGTATAAATGTATACTTGATTTGTGAGTTTTAATAGTTTTACCCATTTGTACCTGTAATTTCAAATTGAGTTATCTTCAGATCAGTTGATGAATCTGAATGGGATAAATATATGTAGGGAGCAGAAATCTTGGCGGTTCACAGGAAGGGAGTAGGGCGGCGTAACATGGTCATGGAATACGGATTCTTTCCGGCGAATTCGACTTCGTCGAGGGCGGGTGTTTCGTCTACTTCATCAGCTCCAGCTTCTGAATATGTTAATAATAGTTATCCGTATACTAATTCCATTGATTTGTCGCTCAGGCTTTAGTGATATATATGTACTCGGTGGTCATAATCTGATGCATATATATATATATATAGGTAGCTAGGGCTTAATTTGATAATGTTTTGTTCTGCTGGATTTAAATGGGATGGATATACTATGGTTTTATGATCTGCTGAATACCTTATATCACCTCATTATTTATGTGCAGATGAGAGATCGATTATGTCTTTGTTTTGGTAAAGACACTTTTGGGTACTCTAGGGCTTTACAATGAATCAATGATAAATGATATACAATTAAGTAGTAATTTACCTCTTTTGTGATGATATTTCATTATTTTACTTTTGTCAATTCTATTCATCTTCGATCTTATATGGCTAATTTGCAATTGATCATGTGGTTGTTTTACTACATACTAGTGTTTTTGGTTTTGTTGATCTGTTGAGCGCCCTAACCCTTATTGCTAGCTAAAATCGAAGAAAGAAATTAAAGCTTCATCCAAATAATTACAGTATGAGCTGAGCAAAAAGCTGTGGCACAAAGAGTAGTAGCTAGTGCTACTGTTAGTTCAATGGCATTGGAAATCAGAACTTGTCTGGTTCTTGTGTACAAAAGATTAGTCTTCTCCTTATTGAACAACCAAACGTAAGAATAAAAAAGATTTTTTTTTATTGCATCTACTTAATTTATATACAAATAATTAATATATGCTAGTAACTATTACCTAAATGAGATTTACACTAAAATAGGAAACCTGATAGCTTAGTTGTATGTGTAGCAACTAGCAAGACTTTGAAGCCCAAAAATGAATGGCAATTGTAACGTGTGTGTAGCATATATTTGGGTTCCATATAATATTGTTATTGTCCCTCCAAAAGGAACATTAGGCAAATCTGGTGCTATTAATTAGCCAAAGACGTTATGAACTTTATGTACGCCATGCATATAAACTAAGATCCAAAATGAATTTTAAAGTATGACTAGATTGTAAAAATTAAACTTTATGTCATTATATTTTCTCTCAATATACTATGATCGACCAACTAAAATGGGTAATGCAAAGTGCACTTTAAACCAAAGCCCAATATTTACCAGCTGGTTTAAATCAATCGGATTATTGAGTCGGGTCAAAATTTGACAGCTCTTAAATAATTGGTAATTTATTTGCAAAAGTATGGTGAATTATGTAAATGGTTTTGTAGATGTTGTCAATATATATGTGTGTATCATACGGATTATATAGACATAGGATTAGATTGTATGCTTTGTTTGGGATCATGACAATTAAGTAGAGGAGGTACGTGACAATTAACCGTGTCGGATTGACCCTTTCAATTATTCGATCAATCAGGGTGTTAGGTTCATCCGATTCCATAATAATATGTCATTTCGGATACGTATAAATCTAATAAGTTGATTTGGGTCGACATTCAATTTAGTTAGGATTGGTTTGGTTTTGTTTCTAAATCATGTTTGATTTGACTGATGCCGGCCGGTTTATATAATGCAACGTGTTGTGATGGTCATCACAATGCCAGCATCACAGGGCAAAGTTAATTAAGTATGAGCAGAAAAGAGAATGTTACTTAAAGGTAACTATTTTAATTTTAATTTCAAGTTTTGGTAAAAAAACAATTAAGGTAACTGTTAGGAAAGACTTTTTAACAGGTTAGGCATATAAATGCAAATCTAAAGCTGTTTTTGTTACATATTTACAGCCATCTCGATCTCCCTGTTTTTATTGTTTTGGGGCAATGCTATCTCTGATTCTTTCTCTCCTCCCTTGTCTCCATATCCTTCCTTAATTTCTCTGTAGCCAAGTGAATTTATATGGATCTGTACTGAGATATCATGCATCCCCACAGATACCAGACTTAAATATATATGTATATTACCATTTTGCCCATGTATATATTCATTTTGAATAAATAATTGATTTATTTGGATATGCAATTTTTATTTATTTATTTTGGAGTTGGACAAGGTTTGGTCACATATATCCATTAGGTGAAGTGAAGTGATTTTTATTAGATGGAGGAGCTGAACCGGGTCAAAAATATTATACATGCGATGCGACAGAGAGGAGTCGAGTAATCAGTAATGGATGTTTGGGTGGGCTCTGGTGAAATCTGAGCCGTTGATTGGGTATCAAAAGACAAAATCTGCATCCTAATAATATTTGTTTGTCTTCCAATAGGAATTGGAAAAAGAGCACTGCTTGTTCGTACACTTGAGATCGTCACACATGTTTGGTTGTAGCTATACTAGCTAGCTACCGGCTTACAGCCATTAGGCAATGAGTACTATTATTACTACTACAATGAAGAATCCATCAAAGTAGGTCAACTAGAGATTAGCACAAATCGCATGTTAGATAAAATAAATAAATGTTACACATATGACAATTCAAGTCGGTTCGGTTACATTGTTATTTCAGGTTTAAGTTGACTACTCCTTTTTTTTTTTGGTAGAATTAAGTTTACTATTCCTAGTAAGGAGAGAAACTCTCTTTTTAAAGAGTGAAAATCTCATATTTTGAGAGAAGGTGAGAAATTATAATTTTAAACGAAATTAAAAACAATTCTTTTTGCAATTCTATTTTTTTTTATCAATATTTTATAGGACTATCAAGTTAATCAATCTATTGTTGAGAAAGTAGGATTGATTCTGATGTACAAATCATTGAGAGAAATTTATACGGATAGTTAATTGGGTCAAGTTCATAGAAACGAAAATTTGCTAATTTATGGATTGACCCAATCCTTAGAATGTCAGATTTGGTTTTCGAGCTTGCTATATTCCCAAAATGATTTTTGTCAATCCTTTCCTTTTGGTGTTAGGGTTAATTAAAAGCCCTCGATCTTTTAATTTGGCAATCGCTCGTTGCATTAATCAGGCTTCTGTTAAGGGAAAATAGCGGGGATTTGGTTGGCGGTGGTTTCTCCACCTTTTCGATCATAGAAAATATGGAATTGGGTTTCTGGGACATTCATAGCCTTGTTGATAGGGTTGGACAAAATCCGGTCCGGATCGAATTTTTGGACCGGACCGGGGTGGACCGGTCCGGTCCATACCGGTCCACTAAAATTAATGTGTCAAGTTGTTTGTGTTTAATACTATCTACTATTGTCCAAATTAATTACTTTTACTTAATTAGAAAAACAGATAATTAGAAATGAAGGTTTATACATCAAAATAGTTAATACTAAGTATTTTCCACTACTAAAATGACGAAAAAATACCATATATAATTAAGAAAATATACATAGTGCTGACCTCTTTTCTGTAATATTTGTTAATTAGTAACTAGTAACATATCCTAATAAGTGTTATATATACATTAAAATGCAATTTGAAGATAAACAATTGTAAATTTTGAAGATTAATCTAAAAATTATTTTGTTGATATTGTATTTTTTATGACCTAAATTGGATGCATAAACAATTAGGACGATGGACTAAAAATTATCAATATAAAAAAACCATAAAAATTATAAGATAAATCCAGCCTATCCAAATATTAATTTTTGGGTCCGTCCCTGGTTGATGGTTGGTTTCTCTGAAAAATCTGCTCGATCTTGTGCTTCTTCTCTGATCAATAGCTCTTCAAGAAAAATAATGTTAATAGGCTTGTGTTGGGTTTTCCGATCATCGACAATGAACGACAGCGTGGTACGGCTTTGTCTGTGCCGCAGCTTTTCCTCGTGGCTCATAGCCAGGTGAAACGAGCCAGAAATCTCCGCTCATGGCCTTGTGTGATTCCGTTGATTTGGAATCTTGTCTGCCTATCTTTTTAGTGTGCAAATCGTTGTTTACGTGGAATCTTGTATGTGGAATTTTGTGAGCCTAACGCGGCCTTTTGTTGGTACTAGTTGGGAGCCCCGTGCGATGCACGGGGTTGATTGAGATTATATTTTGGGTTTAATAGAAATTGCAATTAGGCATTAGATTAGTTAGACTTGATGTCTAAACGCAATTGTCTGTAATCTTTAATCTTTACATAAAAAGTACTCTGTCATGTCTTAAAACTACTTTGCTCACAAATATAAGGTAGATAAAAGCTACTTTGGCCACAACTCTGGAAAGCAAACTGTAATCTTTACATAAAAACTACTCTTATATATAGCCCCGTAACTCTAGGAGAAGGGATCCTTTCCAGTGCTGCAGCCAATAAAATGAACATTAAGAAGAACAATCTGCAATCTACACAAGCAATGACTAACAACACCACATAGATACCTAGCAATGCGTATTTTTCACCTATTCATGTGTAAATTTTAGACTTTCATTGGGCATTCTAAATACCTAGCAGATGCTACCAATATGTGCATCCTAAATAAATTAAGGTCAGACATGGGGCACACATGAATAAATATATAAAACTATGCATTCCCTACTATATATTTGGCGGCAAGGTGATTTAAGAGTGTAATATCTTCAAGGAAAAGAAACACACATGAAAAATGCAAATCATGTAAAATGTTTAAACTATGTCCATCAATTTGGTTGTACATGACAGCAGAAGATAAGGTGAATCCAATTGAAGCTTAAATCAGAGAAATATAGATTTAACCAACTAAAAGCACTAAAACCTTGTACATGCTTGAACTATGTTTGACTCTGGAACCTTGGTTTAGCTAGATCATTCTCTAGTCATGATTTATATCGGAAATTAGTTCCATGCACTCAAAGGCACAATCTCTAATTACTTGTTTGCACTATCATATAGACCTTCAAGAATTGCACCAACTTTCTTATCAAATTTTGTGATGGGAGATAAACCACCAACCTACAGTCACAAAGTGAAGATCTACTCAACAACATAACCATCAAAATGCTATTGTTCCATGATCACTTGCCTGACTGCCTGAGTGCGCATCACCACTTCATTCTCGTAAAGGCTCTCTACAACATGCTACAAAAAAGATAAATATTATGGCCACTGTCTGCATTGTCACCATCATGCTCCTTTTCTTACATTAAATAACTAAATTATAGTTAAGCAATCATTCATTGCAAAGAGAAAGATGACCAAAGCCAAAAACACAATTGAATAACCCCTTAAATTGAAGTTTCTATATGAAAATAACTCTATACACTCTCGAAATATCCATTAAGGGAAAAACCATGGAATTAGATAGCATCAAAACTTGAACATAATCTTCATAAAGTGGTCTAATCCAAAACCAGCAAACAATTCTAATTTAACATTGCAGTCAAAGAAGGCACTTACAATCATGATTGCTTAATTTTAACATTACTAAACTGCAAATAGTGTGCTTAAAATGAAGGAAATATCACTTTCTCAACTATGCTTCTATGGGTTGAACTATAAATCTTTTTATGTGGGGTTTAATATTAAGTGTGAATGCATCAAGGATTATCCTTTCAACCTCAAGTGCTATCCAATTCAAGTACACATATTCCTAATAAGTTTCATGCTCTGTGAAAATGCAAGAAGCTTTTATCAGTAAGTTGAGAATATACTGCAAATAGGCTATGAATGTAAGCCCCTATTGTAGCTACCATGAAATTACACTATCAAGCAAATAGAAGACACGCGATATAGATTGCAAGAAGTGGAAATATATGCATTCAATAATCCAATAAAGGCAAGAAAGGGAAAAATACAAGCATTTCTTCAAACATTAATAACTAACACCATTAAATTTATATGCAATTGTCATACTAAGTCACCAGATTATTAGCTGAAGAAATCACGAACCTCAACGAACTAATCAGCCAAGTTTTCTGCAGATGGAATTGAGTCATTAGGACAAATTGCACCAGCTTCCAACTACAAGGACTCTTGACAAGTTTATTACAATGTAAATGTGAGTATAGGGTTAAAGAAACCTAAAATCTATAGTAACGGCTATAGAAAGTGCAGAAAATTTACCAACCTCATGTCCAGGAAGGCTTATCTAGTAAATGCAGAAGTAGCAGCGGAGCATGAAAGTGGCAGCCTAATAACATCAAACATAAACTCGGTGAGCAATTTAGCCCTACATGCTAATTTGTCAATGATGCGAAGTTTTCTAATAATGAAGAAGAGTGAGCAAGTTTTGTTACTCACGATTCAAAGCCAAATCAAGATAGGTTACCAAGCCAGGCTTTTCCCAATCTCCATAAACAATTACAGAAATAGAACCATAGGCAGATTTTACATGATATTCATGTCAAGGTTAAACAAAAGTGAGGAGATTAGCATGCTAGCATGTATTACCTGGTAGGAGGGTTACTGGTCCTAAATTTGCACTGGCAATGTAGCATATAGAAGTAGTACACAAATAGCAGAAGCAGGGAGAAAGAATGCCGAGGAGAAACACTATGGTACAAAAAAGTGTAAAGGTAGAACTAAAGTTACACCGCAAAGCTCTTTTTCACATTTTGATGCTTTCTCTTCACTACAATCTCCAAAAAACTCCTTTTTCATAATTTAAAACAAAGAAAAAAGAGGAGTCGGAGTGCAAATTACCATAGCTATGAAAAGCACAAGAGATGGTTGGTTGAAACGAACGCACTGCATAACTCCTCGTCTCCGTTATTTGTCTGCACGATCAAACATCAATTATTCCAACTGCAAATCTGTATATTTTATACTATTAAGCTAAAAATGACACTCTGGGAATTAATAGTTAACATGGAGTTAAAACATGATATATTAACTGAGGCTAATAATACATACCTATGGAGCTGCTTCAATGTAAAAACGTACTCATCATACCTAGCACTGTAATGTGGCCTGCAGAAGGAAAGAAGAAGACTTAGGCAATGAAAGGACATGAGCAGAATCTATGAAGGCAAAAGAGGGTGTACAAAAGAACAGTAGTGGGCAGCAACGATGCGCAAAGGTGTACTGTTAATAGTAGAAAGTGCAGAACATGGCATTTATGTAGAGCAAAAAACAGGGTACCAATGTACAAATAGGGCATAATTTAACAGAAGTGCACGAAAAGTATTTAGGCATGAGACAATAGATCATAGGAGCCAGGAGTCTGCTGTGCGGAATAAACATGCGGGCGCGGTACAAGGTTTTTTCTACCTTTGTAACCACTATGATGATTGGCTTAAAGAAAGCCGGCTTCGAAGCGGAGCAGAGTCTGAACTTAGGCCTCAAGAGTAGCCTGCACTTGGTACCAAACAAACATGAGAAAGGAAAGATTAGCTGAAGGTCATACTGGGCTAACAGCTTAGACCCAAATGTAAAGAAAAAGTGTTGGAAGGACCAAGTTCAATAGTCCGCACAAAAAATGGTACATTTTGTGTTGCAAACAAAGGAACTCAATGTATAATCAGAATAAAGGTCCACATTATGGATGCCTCGAGCATGATCTAATTGATAGTCATTTAGTTGCATGGAAATGACCTAAAGTGTAGAAGCATTAAATAAGTTTGGAATCAAGGATTCTACAAAGAGCAAAAGGCATGAGTCTTAACTATCGGCTTTTGTAAAGGCAATATGAAAATCAAGGGAAAAAAGGAAGAAGAAGAAGAAAGACGCAACAAACTTATATACCTGTGATATGAAGGAGGGAGCGGTAGTTGCAACACAGAAGTCAACAATTTCCTGTTGACATAAGAGCAACGAAAGAACTTATATAAACACAAATACAAACGAATCGCATTAAAAGAACAGGAAAAAATTATAACGTGTAACGCCTTGTTTGGACACTTCATACTACACCTTGACTACATTTATGAGATGAGACAAACACGTCTTCCAGACACGCAAAGATAAAAAGAACACAAATCTGAGAACTAAATAATGCCTGAACCACATTAATAAATAATGCAACATGTATTGACAGTGCAAAGCATCAAACATAAGACTGATATAGTCATATAGCAAGAATAGGCCACCTAACAGCCCTATTCTAACAAGCAAGTCTATATCCTTTTCTCAAGTAAAATAGAGACAATTTCTGTGAAAATAACATGGTATTTCAGACTTTCAGAGTGCCAACGTCAAATTTATGCAGTCAGAAAGAGCACAAATTTTAAGCTACTAAGCACTTCTATCGGTATTTGATGAATTAAAAGGACAGTTTTAATACTTCATCCAAGGAAATCATTTTAAATACACCTAAATTCAGAAGCATGGTCCTTCAACAGAAAGAAATTCCAGATCCGTACTATTGAAGGCATCACATTGTCACAACAATTTTATCTTCACGCAAAGCCCATCACAAGCAATCAACAACAGTTAATGCAGTTCAAATTCAGCAATAAAAGCACATCTGGGCAATATTGGAACCGTATGAGCTAAAGAACACAAACAAAAGCCTCAAATACGGAATACAAAATCTCTACCTCCTGCAACAGTGTACCTAGATATGGAAAAGAAATGCAATTAGCAAAGGGTTGCAGAAGAAAGTAGCAGGGAACAACGGAAGATAACTGGAAACTCTTCAACGAAAACCCTAGAAAATGCATAGCGGCGAAGCAGGCCACACAGAAACCTGAGAGGTCGCGGGGGAGAGCACGCCACTGACGACAGCCGGAATCGAAACCCTAACGCCAACGGGCGGCACAACAGCGAACGCCGGTGAAGCGGCGACGATATCGGAAACCCCTTTTCGCGCACAGCAGAAACCCTTCTTCGATCAGCGGATTAGGCCGGTTGGCGCAGAGCGGCGGTCTTCGTGGAGACTCGGATTGGGGCGAAGCCAGAGGAGGGGAGGCGGGGAAGGAAGACGAGAAAGAGAGGCACACACAGCAGCGGGGAAAACGCAGGTAAAGAGGAGACGCGCAAAATTCGAGATACATTTTAACTACAGTAATTTTAGCTACAGTAAAATTATATGCGTTTGTGGATCCTGTTTTATAATAGTAAGGATAAGGATATTGGGTTGTGTGGTTTTGGGCCTTAGCCCATGTCTTTCTTCTATCCTCTCTTGTATCTTTATGCTACTAATTTGGCAGTGTGTTGGTTTGGGTGTTAGCCCATTTGTATGGTTTATTATGGGTAAAATGCATTCTTAATCCCCCCAACCTTTTAAGTCCATCACTTAGTAGTCCTCAACCTTTTAGTTAAATTAATAAAGTCCTCAACCTATTAAAATTATACACTATTGGTCCTTTTTGTCTATATCCAATTTGTAAAAGTATGCATTTTTTTAACAAAATATGAAATTTAAAGGAATCTTTTTATAATTAAAAGAATTTGCCTAAAAAATACAAAGAGTTTCGGGTGCTTGAGAAGAGGGCGACGGTCCCGACTCTGTAGAACAAGGTGGCGGTTCGGTGCGGGGGCAACGATAGTCGATGTTGAAGGGAGAGGCGAGCTCGATGGTGGTGACGCGACGTCGCGAAAGGTGGTCGGGCGTGGGAGATATCGCCTATTTTCAGAGGCGGTCCGTCGACTTCATTGGGCATCTCCGAGGCTTCGATAGCAAAATGGAGGCAGCTTCGGCTAGAATTGATCGACAAGAGTACGGATCTTTTGAAGAGGAGGAGGTGGGAACTCAGATATGGCTTCTATTTGGGATTTGGAATAAGAATTTGGGATAATTTTGGGAATTAGGGCTCAAGATCAACAATAGCGGAAGAGTGGTCTATGGCTCGACTTTCGAGTTTAATATCTCTTATGTGGTTGTCTCTGGTCCCAAATTCACCATTGTTCCTTCCCAAATTCACCATGAGTTCTAGGAATGGCTGATTTTCTTCACTGTTGGGAGGTTTCAACGTGTGTACTGGGTTCTCAAGTGGGAGGGGCAGAAGAGAGAGGTTGGGGTAGATAGCTAAAAACATGTATAAATTTTTAATTATAAAAAAACCCTTTGAATTTCATGTTTTATAAAAAAAAATGTATAAACTTTTAAATTTGAAGATATTATAGATAGGCAGAATACATAAACGGCCCCCTGTACTTGGGCCAATTGGTCACTTGGCCCCTTGTACTTTAGCCCTAACCGTTTGGCCCCTTATAGTTGCACATTGCGACCTATTGAACTTCTATTGAGCCACTTATCCCAGCTTTTTTTAGGAGTGTAGTGCACGCGCGATGATGTGTTATATTATGTTGCCACAATGGCGATGACATGGATGTCATTGTGGCAACACAATATAACACATCATGTCATCGCCATGTCATCCATGTCATCGCCATTGTGGCAACGCAATATAACACATCATCGTGCGTGCACCACACTCCTAAAAAAGCTGGGATAAGTGGCTCAATAGAGGTTCAATAGGTCGCAATATGCAACCATAGGGGGGCAAACGGTTAGGGCTAAAGTACAGGGGGCCAAGTGACCAATTGGCCCAAGTACAGGGGGTCGTTTATGTATTCTGCCATTATAGATATAAAGGACTAATATTGTGTAGTTTTAATAGGTTGAGGACTTTATTTATCAAAATAAAAGATTGAGGATTATTAAGTGATGAACTTGAAAGGTTAGGGATTATGAATGCATTTTACCCGTTTATTATTGATATTCATTCCTTTTGGAGGTTCTTTGGCCCTTGGCCATTTGTGTTTTTGTCTTCTTGTTGGTTGTTGTTTTCTTGGCAGGTAAACCTCAAGTTTTGGCATATGTACCTCACCATGATCGGAAACTTAGTTTGGGATTGGATTGCTAGTCATGGTTGTGGTGCTTTAGCAGCTGTGAAGATCCTTCATTTAGGTGGAGGCAATATTAGTAGGCCTTTGCGCACCCTTCTGGCTTCTCAGGGTTGATCTTTAGTCCTACGACGCTGTAACTTCTTGCGCAGTTGTCTCCTCCTTTACAAACTCATTTCAGTTTCCTTTTTCGGTTGTTGTATTTAACCTTACTTGTAGTTTCTTGTCTAGCTGTTTGTTCTTACTGGCCTCTCGGTTGCCATCTCTTGACGACCTCTTGGGCTGCCAGGTTTGTCTTTACCCCGAATTTTGACCTCTTATAAAAAAAAGTTTACTAATCCTAGTTCGAATAACGAGTGAAGTCAAATCACAATAAGTTAATGTATAGGTTTGGGCCGTTTTTGGGTTCACCCAGTACATCAATAACGTCATTTTTTATAAATATGTCATAATAAACTAAATTATTACTTGTATAAAATAAAAAATAGTGCTAATTAATATGTTTAAATATAATTGAGAACACTAAGCCAAAATCACCATTTAAGTAATTTGTCAACTTATTAAATTAAACAACTGAAAATACCATTTATTGTCAAAGTAATTGAACATATTTAAATTATTTACATTTTATTTATTTGATATTTTAAAACAATTTTTTAATAAATGTCTCACGTACTTGTTAATCAGGTCGATTTTGGGTTTGATCGGATTGGAGTTGTATATTCTCAAAATTAATTTGGGTTCGGCTTATTTTATGTTTTGAATAAGTTCGGAATGAATCGGAGTATTTGAAGAGTCAAAGGTATCAAAGAACTCAAACGAAGAGGAAGAAGAAGAGAGTGAGGGAGAGGGTGAAGAAGGGGAAGAAGAAGAGGAAGAGGAAGAGGAAGATGATGGAGGGGGAAGAAGAGAGTGAGGAAGATGATGGAGGGGAAGAAGACAGTGAGGAAGGAAAATAGGAAATGAACAAGAGGAAGAAAATGGAGATGATGAAGGAGGGGAGGATGAAGATGATGAGGAGAGTGAAAAGCAAAATAAAAAAGAGGAAAAAGATGGAAAAAAACAAGGAGGAACAAAATAAAAAAGTTAGTGAAGTAGAAGCTAAGAAAGGTGAGGAGGAAGTGGATGCCAAAGAATCACTGCATGTATGGTATGATATCCTGTCAACCATGCACAAAGATTGTCACGTCACTCAGAAATAAGCACTTGTTTATTTATTTTGATGTCCAATATATTTTGTAATTTATAAATTTGATTTTTTGATGCAGGAAGTGGATGTTGATGATGTTAAGAAAAAGAGTCAAGAGGTTCCCAACATTGACAAAGAAGTTGATGTTGAGAATGCAGATGTAGATGCAGGAAGTGGTCGTGGTGCTTTAGCAGTTGTGAAGATCCTTCATTTAGGTGGAGGCAATATTAGTAGGCCTTTGCGCACCCCTTTGGCTTCTCAGGGTTAATCTTTAGTCCTACGATGCTATAACTTCTTGCGCATTTGTCTCTTCCTTTACAAACTCATTTCAATTTCCTTTGTCGGTTGTTGTATCTTACCTTAATTGTAGTTTCCTGTGTAGATGTTTGTTCTTGCTGGTCTATCGGATGCCATCTCTTTGACGATCTCTTGGGCTGCCAGGTTTGTCTGTACCCCGAATTTTGACCTCTTATAAAAAAAGTTTACTAATCCTAGTTCGAATAACGAGTGAAGTCAAATCACAATAAGTTAATGTATAGGTTTGGGCCGTTTTTGGGTTCACCCAATACATCAATAACATCATTTTTTTTTATAAATCTTCTTTTCAACTCTAACAGTTCTCCCTCAAGAGATAAATAAATGTTCTATTCTCCATATTCAATTAATTTATTCAATCCATTTTTCTTAAATAAAAATTACACTTTTCTCCCTATTCAATCCATTTAAAAGAGGGAGGTTAAAAAAGTAATAAAAGCATTAATGAGTTTTCCGACTTCAATGATCAATATTTTATATTCCAGATCAATCTTTTAACCTTTCAAATTCCTCCATCAATGTTGTGATCATACTCCCTTCAACTTCCTACCTCAATGTTGTAACAACGTAATAAACACTTGTCATTTCCCCTTCCCAAAAGTTAGCAGCCCCTGCATTGTATAAATAGTCATAGCCTTAGAGCCTTTACTTTTCATCCAACTAGTCATCGATTGCCTTTCGGATTTCGCTTGCAGACTCATTTCAAGATACGATATAGGTTGCCTCTTCTTCCCGTTTTGGTTTCATACTACATTCCTGCAAATATTAGGATCACACATTACATTTTATTTTATATTTTTGCAGGGAAAATGGTTGCAGGTCCATCCATGAAGACCCAAAAGTTGTCATCCTTGGCTAACAAAACACAAGAACAACCCAGAATTTGTACACTTGATGAACTACCTGATGGTATTCATCATGAACTTGAAGTGATGGTTTATAGAAAGTGAGATTCAACTAATGCATATGGGAAATATCTAAGTACGGAATTCCTGGTTTCTGACAGTAAGGTAAAACATGACTCGTTTGGAGGCCCAATTTGTAAAAAAACTTTCATCCTAAGATAGTTTTATTCAGTTATGATATTTATAAGGGAATCTTATGCAATGCACTACGTGGAGCAATATTGCTCATTGTTTTATTGATTCATTAATAAATAAATAATTAAGATTCATAATATATATCTTCTACAACAAATCAATAATTAAAAAACATTTAATGAATTTTTTCTTCACTATTTATTTTCAACAACTAACACATATAATTTGTATTTCTATTCTAATTTAAATAACATACATAATTATCTATGTCCAATTATAAAATTAATAACTATAGATCTTCCGACAGACGGGCAAAGCCATCTAGTATGTCATAATAAACTAAGTTATTACTCAATATAAAATAAAAAATAGTGCTAATTAATATGTTTAAATATAATTGAGAACATTACGCCAAAATCACAATTTAAGTAATTTGTCAACTTATTAAATT
Source organism: Fallopia convolvulus (assembly GCA_964016875.1). Lineage (NCBI taxonomy): Eukaryota > Viridiplantae > Streptophyta > Magnoliopsida > Caryophyllales > Polygonaceae > Fallopia > Fallopia convolvulus. Next base: position 48,871,482 of record OZ024726.1, on the reverse strand, counting down.
AAACAACTGAAATACCATTTATTGTCAAAGTAATTGAACATATTTAAATTATTTACATTTTATTCATTTCATATTTTAAAATAATTTTTTAATAAATATCACACGTACTTGTTAATCAGGTCGATTTCGGGTTTGATCGGATTTGAGTTGTATATTCTCGAAATTAATTTGGGTTCGGCTTATTTTAGGTTTTGAATAAGTTCGGAATGAATCGGAGTATTTGAAGAGTCAGAGGTATCAAAGAACTCAAACGATGAGTAAGAGGAAGAAAGAGAGAGTGAGGAAGAAGAAGAGGAAGATGATGGACGGGAATAAGAGAGTGAGGAAGAAGAACAGGAAGATGATGGAGGGGAAGAAGACAGTGAGGAAGGAAATGAACAAGAGGAAGAAAATGAAGATGATGAAGGAGGAGAGGATGAAGATGAGGAGGAGGGTGAAGAGCAAAATAAAAAAGAGGAAAAAGATGGAACAAAACTAGGAGGAATAGAGCATATATTTTGTAAGTTATAAATTTGATTTTTTGATGCAGGAAGTGGATGTTGATGCTGATAAGAAAAAGAGTCAAGAGGTTACCAACATTGACAAAGAAGTTGATGTTGGGAATGCAGCTGGAGAATCCGCAGTTTCGGCTATCATGTAACCCACAAACATTATCATGTCTCTCAAAAATATTGTTCAAATATTATTGAGTGTTGTAAATCTTTTATATTCAATGCAAACATTAGTTATATATGATGCTAAGGTTCCAGAAGAATCCATAGCAAGATATGCCAAGGATGTAAGAGGCAAGGATTCAAGAATGGACAATGTTGAAGTTGACACAGTAGGAGGATCCAAATTTGATGTGAGTTAGTTAATTTATGTGTATGTCAAGATGTCATTAGGTGTATGTCAAGGTAGAAGTTTTGCTTTGACAAGATATTTGTTGATGAATGACATGATATGCTATGTTTAATGATTAGATATAAAAGTTTGATGACATAATATGTTATGTGTAATGACAAGATATGTTGTATTGGATTATATTTTTTTATTCTTTATCAAAATTGTGTTCTTTTGAAAAATATATCTATAAAGGATATCAAATGTTTGATGACAAGATGTTATCAAAACTTTATTTTTTGTGTGTTCTCTTATTTGTGTTAATTTGCAGGAAAAGGTAAAAACAACGTTGACTAGCAAGAGGACTAAGCAGACACAGAAAGCTCCCCAACCTAAAAGGCAACTTCTTAATCGTAAGAAAATACCTTCCCGATTGGTGTCGTCACCAGATGTTGTTGATTTAGAGCATTAACGAGTGAAGAAGATCATAAAGAATGACAAACTAACTATTATGAAAGATTTGTTAGAATGGATTGAGTCATTTAAATGGTTAGTAAACACATGCTATTCATTTCGACATGTTTTTTTACTCACGTTGAAACTAGTATTGATATATTCATGCCTCAGGAATACAACCGTAAAAGGATTGACCGGGTTTGAATTGAAAAGGGCAATTTTATGAAAATTCTCGAACCAAAACAATGGTTATGCGGCCAAGTACATTATTGTCTCACTCCATAATGTTTAGTTTTGTTTATACGCTTCTCATTTTATGGGGCTAATTGTAAATTAATCGCAAGAAATGGAGGAGGTTTTTGTCTTGCTTCGTAAGCAAGTGTTAGATAACAATGTTAAATGCTTCAATAAGGTGATTTTAGACACTTTTTGGAGTGGATAATTGGGGCAAACTCACCTCGCATAAAAAAATTTCTGGAATACTTGAACCTTTGAATCCTGTTATGCTCAAGTACTTTGAAGGATCACACCAGATTTAAATGGGAAGAGATGGGATGAAGCTGGTGAAATACTTGTTCCATTAAGCATTATCTCCGAGCACTGGGTAACTCTGCAATTGGACTTCAATCAATGGTGCATTAATGTGTATGGTTGTTATGTTGATTTGGTTAAGGACAATCGACTCGAAGATTCGCTTTTCGCAGTACGTAGGCTACTTCCTTTGTTCATGAACCAATACGAGCCGCTTGCCAAAAAATATGCACATCGTAATGGAGCCGCATTGTCTTGGAATCAGGGAGGCAAAACACACGTTGGTACCGTACGTATCTCGATAACATTGTTTACAACTACATATTATTCCTACTAATTCCTTTGTCATTCTTATGTAGTGGTGATTGTGGAGTGTTTGTTGTAAAACACATTGAGCTTCTAGGCCTTGGGAAATCTATGTCTTCCATGAATGATACAAATGTTGGCAAATTTAGGAGTGAGAGGGCTTATAGTATGTTTGAAGGAGTTTGGGAAACATCTTAGAAGAAGGCATCTGAATGTAATAAAAAGTTTTCATTTCAAACTCTAGTAGTTGGTATTATGTATGATTGTATGTTACGTATGAAGTCGGATATTGTGTAATTTGATATTTATTTATGTTAAGTTATTATTGTGTTATGACGACATGAGTTTTATTTGTGTATGACTGCATGTTATGCCACATCCTGTCATCACACGTTTTACATCCTGCCATCACACATTTCACATTTTGTCATGACAGGATGGTTATGTACCATGATAGGAATGGTTACATCTCATGACATTATATAATTGATCCTTCCTATTGCAAACCCAAACCAAGCATTGATATGCTAATAAGCCAAAGGGAACATGTTAAAAACACATGAAAACCTTGTGTAATAATTTGATGTAAAGGCTTAAAGTTTATATGACCACTAACAAGCATAGAAACAGAACTTCATAGTTGTCAAGATAGGTTGTGAATGACGACATGATATATTATAGAAAACATAACCAAAAATGTTCACTTCAAACAACTTAGGAAAATATATCCACTACAAACATAAGAAATATCCTAAGTAAATAGTTTCCAATATGAAAGTAATAACTTAAGGCAACGAGGTCCATGGCTTGCGACTGTGTAGTTACTTCTAAAACCCTTAGCAATGCTTGCGTGTCCGTCAGAGATGACGACTACGTCAAGGTTGTATAGAACGACATGTAACAACTTTTTTGAAGAAGAATGATCAAGATGCATCATTCTCACTATCGACCACAACAAATGCAATAGGATAAATTCCTATATTTACATCTTTTGTCGAGGCCTGGAGAAGATATCCCTTGTACTTCGAAGACAAATGAGCCCCATCAACGGATATAACTTGAAACAATTACATAGACAACATAAATATGTGAATTACACATATCCTTCAAACACTAACAATTATCTTGTCATACAATAACATTTATCCTGTCAATGATACATTTATGTTTTATCACCCTAATAGTTATATATATATATATATATATATATATGAAGAATTACCTTCTTCAAACGAGGGACTGCCCTGATCCAAGCCCCTAAAAACCAAAATGCGTATTGGAATCTTTGATTGGATTCTCTAACAATCACAATATGGGATCCTAGATTTCTTTGCTTTAGCATGTCCATCCAACCAAAAATCCGTTCATAACTTTGCTCGGGGCTACCTCGTATCTTGTCTTTAGCCAGCAAACGAGCTCTATTTGCCTTATAGTAGCTTGTTTCAATCCTTATTTCTTACATTGTTGCTTGTATCTCTCGTGCTCTAGGAGCTTGACTGTGATCGGAAAACCTAGCAAACATGAACAAAATATGTTACTTATTTTTCTTATAAAAAGTTTTAATATAATATAATCTTTATTTTAACCCAATACATTGGCAAAAAAATTTCAACAATGATATTGGCAGTTGCCCCTTTGCTATGATCGTGTCTAAACTTTAAACCACTTGTATGAGTCCTTACAAATCTTCACACACACCACAAACTACAACATGGTAGGACTGACCCACGACAAAAAAAAGTGCAGTTCCTGTCGATGGCACAACGCGCAACATATGTTTTCTTGTCAGACCTGACGGTTTCCAATCGGAAACACTCACGTATTGAAAGTCCAATCATTGCATCTTTAAGCTCCTGCTTTGACTCGAAAAATCTCCTGTCACTATAATAGTTTTAGCAGGTGACTTCTCATTAAGCACCTTGACCGCCAATTTATCCCATTCCGCTTTTTTTGGTTCAATTTTGAAAAATTTAGATTCCACCTCATTTAGAGCATCAAGAAGTTTGGAATCATAGTCCAATCATCCATCCGGAGAAACTTATCCATATGTATAATCAATATTTCTTTTAGAACAACCAATACAAAGACTATGTCCTTCATCATCATCACCCAATATGACGACATCGATCCCTTGTCGCTTCGTAGCAGACATCACAATCTCCTCTTCGTCATCACTGATTAGCGAGACCACATTTGTTTCTACAAATTTCCTCTTTTGTTTCTTGTCAGCTTCAATAGAGATCTTGTCATCCATTATTGTAAAATCTCTGCAATCCTTATCCAGGGTCCTGTCATTCTGAAACGACGGTGCACTTACATTCACATCTACTTCATCTTCTCTATGTTGTTCATCAGTAGCAACGAGATTTATCTCACCATCTTTATGTGAAAATGGACTCACTTTGAAGATCATACTTGCATAAAGTTCTATATCCCAAACACCATCCTTAGCAGACTTTAGGTTAAGAAATCTGTAGGCAGTCAAGTCTTCATCATCACCCACATCAAATGGTGGAAAATTATCTCCATCCTTTTGGGACATATACTTGAATTCCAGTTCATGTTTGAACATCAACCTCTATCCTTTCAACAACTTTGTTCTTTAAACTGGCAAAATCAATGTCATCCGCAACAATCATGGCTTTTGCTTTCCTATCTCCTTCGTATGACCCCTTTATCTCCATTATTTCTCCATTCCCCACCACCTATCACTTTCATCAAATAGTTTGATCGCCCTACAATATACAAATAAAGCAATAGTAAATATAAGGTTCATGTTAATAGGATAATTTGTACATAATGACAAGATGTATGATATATGAAGACAAGATGGTATTTTCATGGTGACATGATGTTAACTATTTCATGAATGAGCAGTTATGAAGTCCAAAAATTATCCTTGCAATGAAAAACCACAAAAGTTTGGTCATATTACAAAGTAAAGAATGTTCGAAACCCATGAAAAATGTGTTTTGATACTTATTCTATTGTTTGACATATTTCACGCATGTACTGACATATGAATCCTAAACATAAGTAACTACTTACCCATTGAGAAAATTATAGGCCGAATCAAGAGCGATGCATCGACGAGATGAGTTTAATGGAAGAATTGTCAAGTACAAATTAGTGGGAGGAGGTATGTTAATGGAAGAAGAGACTGGACGATTGAGGAAGAATAATAATTCGGAAGATTGTTGAACAAATATTATCCAAATCATAACTTCCATATTAGTTGAGATTCAACATGTAACTAATTTTGGGAGGGAATTATTAGCGCCAAATCTGATAAAGTGACGCCAATTATAAGCTCTCCTTAATGATGCCCTAGTGCATGGTAAATCACATTGTTATTGCATTGGATTTTTATTTTTCCGTTTTTTAACAACCCATAAATCAAAAGAGATTTTTTTTTTCAATTAAAATAAATATTTATTATTTTTGAATTTATAGCAACAATGTCCACATTGGTATTATTACTATATACTAAAGCGGATGTTAAAATAATATTTAAAACGACTCCACATGAAACCACATCATCCTATCTTTTTTAAATCAATTTGATTGGTTAAAATTTAATTAGATTTATTAAAATATTAAACAAAATATTTAATATATTAGTTTTATTTTTGGATAGGATAATTATTTTAGATAAAATAAGTATAGTTTTCTAAAAATATCCTTACATATATCAATTTTTAATAATTATTTTTGAAAATAATAGTTTTTTGTAGATAAAATACTTACTTATAGTTTTTCAAAAATGATTTTGCATATATCAATTTTTAAATAATTATTTTTAGAAATTATAGTGTTTTCGTAGATAAGATACGTATAGTTTTTTTTGAAAATCATTGCCAATATCAATTTAATCAAAATTTAACAAATAAAAATTAATAATTCAATACTTTTATTAGTTTCTTAAAAATATCCTTGCATATATCAATTTTTAATAATTATTTTTAGAAATGATAGTTTTTTTTGTAGATAAGACACGTACAATGTTTTTTTAATATCTTTACCAATATGAATTTAATCAAAATTTAAAAAATACAGATAAATATTATAATAATTTTATCAAATTTAGTATAGGGCACGAGAATTAAGACTAGTCATCATCAATATACTATAACTAAAGTTGAATTCTTCTATCCTACGCGTCGTCGTCTTAACTATGCACACATGCCTTTTAATTTTTTCATTTACCTCTTTATCCTTCATTAATTTAAGTATTTACAATCTTTATATTATAATAATATTCCTTATATTATTAATATACAATTATATTTAGAGATCTTGAATTTTGGAAAGTTAGGTTAGAAGCATAATCCATTATGTAATTTTTTTATTAAATATAATAATTTTACCAATAAACCTAATATCATAACTATAACCTAAAGCAGAGGTTAAAAAAATTATTAAATGACACATGTCACTTTTAGATTAGACCACATCATCCTTTTTTTTTAAAATAATCTTTTATTTTTGGATATAATAAATTCTTATCCATGTTTTTAGAGTATAGGATAGAAAATCCCATTATTAAACAATCTTTTATTTTAGAATATAATAGATAGAAAGATCATTAAGATATTTTTTTATTAAAATAGAATTTTGATTAAAAAAATAGAAATATACATTATGTCTTACAAGATTAACAATTAAATAATTAAATTAAATTTTGACAAAAAATAACTAATTTTTATATTTTCTCATAAGATATTGACAATTAATTATCTATAGTTAATTTTTTAAAAAAAGATTAAATTTAAATTATATTATTTTGATAAAATAATTTTTCCTAAAAAATATTTATAATATTTTTTGTTCTAAACTGTTAGATAAGAGCTAAAATATTTTATATAAAGATAAATATTAGAGTAAAAATAAATGTTCAATATTCTTTTCAACTATGTTAGTCTATGTACGATTCTCCAAAACCAATTTTTCCTTGAAATGTTATAAATATTTTTATTTAAATCATAAACCTTAATGAATCTTAGTTTTGACACTATATTTTTCTAAGGGAAAAAAAATCTATAGTACAAGTTTTTCTACTATTTAACTATTTATTTATATTTAGTAAATCCGTACAGGGAATGGGCCCTTAAACTAGTACAATTATATTTAGAGATCTTAAAATTTGACAAGAAACTCACTCTTCATTATAAAATATTTTTTAAATAGAATAATATTAGTAATATAAAATTATATTTAGAGATATTAAAATTTGGCAAGTGATAGAAACATAATCATTATTATAAAATATTTTTTGATATTAAGAAAATAATTTTACTATTTTTAATAAGATACGTATATTTTTTTTAAAATATCAATTTAATCAAATTTATAAAAAAATAATGGAATAATTTTATAAAATTTGTGTAGGGCACAAGCACTAAGACTAGTTGTATGCTATTTAAGTGTATAACCGACATTTTTGTAAATAAAAATTAAAGTTGGTGTATACTTGTAATTTGTAAAATTGCCTATATTGTATTATCTGAAAATAGTGATATTTTTGGGAATATTATCTACTAGTGAATATTTTTGGGGGTAAAAAGGAGCAACACGCTTTCGTAGCTTGCAAGGTAGGGTCTTAACTCTCCACAATAAAAGAGAGATTTTGGTTCAGAAACAGCGTTCACAAATCACAAAGGAAATAGCGAAGACAGAGAACCACAGAAGAGAGAGAAAGGGGAAAGGGACGACAAACGCTATTCGCTCTGGATTCGACCTTTTTCTTCCGTCGTCAGGGAGGTTATGCCGGTTGGCTTGCAGGTTCGTCCTCCTCTTCTTTTTTCCGTGTATCGATCTTCCCGTTTTGTTTCTGTTGGATTTGTTTAGGTCTATGTGGCTCGGTCTTGATCTAATTGGTCGTTTGCTTATTTGATCAATTGATTCAATTTCGATAAATTTGGTTTGTCTTTGGGAGCTTTCCTGTTGTTTGATTCGAACGAGGGTTTCGATTTTGGCCTGTGCGGGTTCAATTAGGGTTTCGATTTTTCTCATGCTCTATAGTTGGCGAGCCTGCTCACTCCGTTTTGTGTGCTATCGTGCTTGTTTGAGGTGGCTCCATGGTTGATGAATGAATCTGGTAGGCATAGTTTGAGCTATGTAGGTTGTGTTCTGACTTGGTTTTGATTATTGTATTCTTAGACGATTCTGTTTAGTGGTTTATGTTGAATTTCTATCTTTGCAATTTAGGGTTGTGTGTATAGTCAAAGTTTGGATAAATAGACCTCTTTGTTATAATTGGAAGTGTGGTGCTGTTTCTAACATGGTTTTGAGAACAGGCTAGCATGTAAAATCCCACATTCATTTATTGGTGCACTGTTTCCTTGCAAGGCTGGTTGGATTGTGGAAGTATATTCCTCCCACATATAACCGCACACAACTTTTGAGAAACTACTTTGTGAATTTTCAATCAATAAACACTAGACAAGATGGGATGAACAAAAATTATATAGACATATGAATGGCGTTTCTTGCCTTCTTAACGCACTCTTGTCGTTTTCTCATCGACTGTGGTATTACCTTTTTTTTTTCTTTCCAAGCTAAAACCTTCATCTTGATGTGTGGTTTCATCACTTCTTAATCATGCTTTGTTACTAAAAGTATGCTGTTATCCACATATTTGAGAGTTGGGGTTGCTTTATCTATGTGGATACAGGTTTACCACCAGCAGGATTTGTTTTTTGCTCACTGGAAAGGTTTGTTTGCAGGTGCTGGACTTTGATCTTACATACACATCCTTAATTATAGAAAGATGGAGCATACACATTTCTGGTCTAATTGCTTCCACTTCCGGGTTTCTCCATTGCAAGAAGTCCTTCACTGGCGGTTTTTCATCCTTGGAAATTTCCTCCGTGTGTCCTTTGTTAACTGCACCTAGTGCTCAAGTTTTTGTTGATGATTACTATAGGAGACCTAATGTCATTTCCTTCTGAGAGAGTTTTGCAACCTTTACTGCACTCCTATGAGTAAGTATATGTCAGTCTATTTACAACTTAGATTTACGTGCAAATTGATTTCTCAACCTATTTTTGCTTGGGCAGTTCTCTGTTGAACAAATAGTAGTTACAAGAAAACACCTTCCGAGGTACATACTTTATAATTTCTGACCGTCAATAGCATTTTAGTATGTCACTTTGTCTTTTTGTAACTGAAGTGAGTAATTTGCTCTCACTTTTCAGGTTTGAGATGAGATCTGCTTGTAGGTTTTGAGAGACAGAGCTACAGCAATCATCTTTTCTATAAGCTTGTCCTGTTTAAGCTCTCTTTTTCATAGTATTTGCTTTCTCTTTCTCTTGGCACATCATGGGTATTTGTTAGAAGCATGGATAGCATTGGGAAGATGTCTGTCTCTTGCAGGTCGCTACTCATTCACATCGAAGTTGGATATTATTACTGATAATCATGTCATATGATGCTGGTATATACATCTTGTCTTCATCGTGCTGCTTTCCTGGTCTAGTTGGTTGGAAATGTCTCATAAATAAGGCTGTGAAGTATGCTTCCTTTCATCATATTAAAGTGCTCCATGGTGGAAAGTTGACACCAGATTTCAGCTGATCAGCCAGGAAATATCTTATCATTTTATTGTTCTACTCCTTTCCGTCTACCAGAGTCTGTTAGTTTATGCTCTTTGCTTTCCGGTTCGGGATTTTGTTGAATAAAGAAACAAGTCACCTGCTATAGAATCTTGTGCTTTTCTGGGCTACAATGGAGAGGTGGGTCAGTTATACATGGTCAATTTGTGTTCTTTCTTAACTTTCTAATTATTCACTAGCGACATTTGTGTTTATATGAGATTCTATTTAGTTAGTTGCTTACAATGGCTGCCAATACAGGTACACCATTATTAAAGAAGTCGGCGATGGAACATTTGGAACTGTGTGGCGAGCCATAAATAAACAAACAGGAGAAGTTGTATGTGTTCTTTCTCTGTTATCATGTTATTTGCATTTTCTCCTTATCCCTCTTTTTCTTAACCTGGAGATGGTCTGCTATTTGAGACATATTATGTTTGCTCCTACGTTGTCAAAGACTCAAAAGCATGATGTTTTAGGTACTAATTTGAACCTTCAACAGGTTGCAATTAAGAAGATGAAGAAAAGATATTATTCTTGGGAAGAATGCATAAATTTAAGAGAAGTCAAGGTAGTTTTTTTTTTTTGCTTATGTGCTGTCCTATGTGGCTCTCTTTGCTCTGTATTCCTATGACTGTTAACGCTTAAACCTATCACAGTCTTTGAGGAAGATGAACCACCCAAACATTGTAAAGCTGAAGGAAGTGATTAGGGAGCATGACATCCTACATTTTGTTTTTGAATATATGGTAATGTCCTAATCGCTATCAGTTTCTTTCTGGTGTTTGTTTTCACTGCTGTACAAGCTCCAGTGGGACTCATTAAATTTTTGAAAATTTTCCCTGTATGTCAGGAACAAAGCTTATACCAGCTTATGAAAGATAGGGTTAGGCCGTTTTCAGAAGCTGAAATAAAAAATTGGTGCTTTCAAGTGTTTCAAGGCCTCGCCTATATGCACCACCGTGGATATTTTCACCGTGATCTTAAGCCAGGTACATAATTATTAAAGCAGTTGATGCTGTAAACTTGGCCTTTGACTATAATGTAGGATAATTATCGACAAGAATTTCCCATTATCTGGTCAATTTGTTTATTTTATCTATTCATACATTTTACAGCTCTCAATGGGGTGACAGACTTGGTTTTTATATATTAGAGAAGTTATTGAAGTAGATGCGTATTCTGCAAGATTTTAGTTGTATTCATTATAGGATAGTTATGATTGATCTCCTAGAGTTTCGGTTAAGCTAGGTTTTCCTATTTTAGCCAATGATGTGGTTTAATATCTCATGGAGATGAGAGCTCTTAATCATTTGTGAGAAGTTAATGAATGAATAGTGTTGTGCAAGAAGATATCGTCATGTTCTAAATTTTCACGAGGGTGATTGTAAAAAATTCTCAGATGGGAGATACTTGTGGGCAATTGGGCATTATTCATACTTTAGAAAAAATAATAATTAGTTATGTCCCACCTCCTTTGAAGCAGATATTATGGAAAGAGGTGCCACTGTATCATGAACTAAACCACACTTAACTTCAGTTTCTTTATTTTTGCTCCTTCAGAGAATCTCCTGGTTTCTAAGGATGCAATCAAATTAGCTGATTTTGGCCTTGCTCGTGAAGTCAACTCTCTGGCTCCCTACACAGAATATGTGTCAACACGCTGGTCAGTTGTCATTCTTCAGTGGTTGCTGCCCTTGCTAAATAATTCTCGCAATGTTTTGATCATTGCTATTCTGTTTGTTTTTGGAATTGCTATGGCAGGTATCGGGCTCCTGAGGTGCTGTTGCAGTCTACATCCTATAGTCCAGCAGTTGGTGAGTGACTCAAAGCAAGCAAGGAACCCTGTCACAGAATTAACTATCTTTTGGTCTGGAAATTGACTTTTTTTTTTTTTTTTTTGTACGTTCAGATATGTGGGCAATGGGAGCTATTATGGCTGAGCTGTTTACTCTGCGACCACTTTTTCCTGGTTCAAGGTATTGGAAATGCTTACTATTATCTGTCATGATTAAAACATTTGAGCTTCTCGTGGAAAGCTAGAATTAGTAAAGTGGATGAATTTTGAAGTTTTATATGAATAAAGATCCTTCCTTGAACATTGTTTACTTAATTATTTTTCAACAATGGTGCAGTGAAGCGGATGAGGTTTATAAAATTTGCAGTGTAATAGGCACGCCAACAGAGGCATCTTGGGCCCATGGGCTTCTGCTTGCAAGATCGATAAACTATCAGTTCCCTCAGGTTATTTACTCTTGAACTCATTTGAAGCATGTACTATCCAGCAAACATTTTTATTTACAGGGCCTTACCCTATCTATCTATAATCTCCTTGTCATGTAGTATTTTGCTGGCTGTGGTTAAATTATATGGAATGTTTTGCTCGTGTAATGAGATTAAGTTAAAGGCATAGGCAGCATCTTCATTTGATTTGGTCTTAACAGTTTTATATGTGAGGGCCTTTATCTATTATTATATCCAATGTTACCAAAGCTGTGCTATATCCATTAATGAAGATTGGTCTGTAATGTGCAAGTGTCCTTTTGAGTTTTATATTATGCAATATTGATATTTGCTAATTATACCGTTTTACTATTCAGCTTCCTGGAGTTCATCTTCCTATGTTGATACCGTCAGCAAGTGAAGATGCAATCAGTCTTATAAGGGTAAGCTATTTATCTTCCCCACTTTCTTTGAATAAAGCATTTTTGCAGATATTTATGTATATCTAATTGAAAAAAATGATCTGAATTCTCTGCAGGCACTCTGCTCGTGGGATCCTTGTAAGAGGCCGACTGCTTCCGAAGTCCTTCATCATCCTTTCTTCCAGGTAAATGATACTACCTGAATTGGAGGGATTTGAGTTGGCACTATGCATTTAAAAATTGTGGATTTTGAGTTTTTTTCTTTTCCATGCTTTTGATGCAGAGCTGCTTGTACGTGCCACCTTCCCTTCGTGCTAAAGCTGCTGCTGTCAGCAGAACACCCCCATCAACTGGTCCAAGAGGATATTTTGATCAGAAGCCTGCAAAAAGATACCCCATCTATGGGCCTCTTTCAAATTCAAAGCCTGCAACTACAAAACCCAGCATTGTTCCTAGTACTATTGTGCAACGCAAACTTGAAATGGACGATCAAGACTTTAACAACAATGAAAAATCTCTGAAATCATCTCCCAAACAACAGCCCAAGTACCGCCCACCACCAGGAAGGAATCTCCCATGTAAGATCAATTTTTTTCCCTTGGTCGTATTATTTGAGATCTTATATTAATTTTTTGTTGGATTTCTGAACACAAAATCCAATGTTTGATATCATGGTTTGTTCTTTGCTAAAATTGATTAAATTTGTTTGCTTGATTTTGCAGCTTCAACATTTGCTGGAAAAACCACCTCTGGAATGTCAGATGCAACAGCAGAGAAACTGCTCAACAACACGACAATAAATGGTGGTAGACATTACACAAGGCAACCGCTCCCTGCTCCTATGAAGGCTGGAGGATGGCATGGACCAAATGACCTATTTGGGGGACGAGCTCAGCAGATCCAACCTGCTAGAAATTATGCAAGGAATGTTGCAGGATGACGTTCTTGGATGTGACATACTGGAGTCATAAATAAATAAAAAGCTTTTCAAAAGCTTTTTTTTTGTCTTGTTTTGTGGTGTCTTTAGACTGATGATACTATCTATACTATGCAATTCTGTCGAGCTGTTATCCTTTGTTGCTGGATTTACATTATAAGGTTTGTGGTGTGAATTGTGATGGATAACCATAACTACGATTATGTATGGTTTTGAGTGTTTTTATGTATTTGGATCTGGATTGGAATAACATTATCTAGTGCATGGTTAAGCAACCTTTATTTTTGGTTTAAATAGAGAAGTTGGTTTCTTTTTATTTGGGAGACTGGAATGCAAACCTAGTTCGGTGAATATAATGGAAAGACATGAAAATGCAGAAATCAAATCTCCCCATCCCAGAGATGATCAAGAGTCTTGTAGGGGGTGCCTTCTCCTGTGATGTGCGAGTATGGGAAACCTTTGGCCTGAGGCATCTTGTCAATCTGGTGATAGTCTTCCTTAGAAAGCTTCCAATCAAATATGTCAACGTTTTGTTTCATCCTCTCCTCGTTGAAACTCTTCACTAGCACGCATACGCCTTGCTCGTATGCCCATCGGAGGCAAATCTTCACACACATCAAAATTCAAAAGGTAAGGAATTCAATACATATATTTGTTGTTTGTTCAAACTTAATAGAAACAAGAATCACCTGGGCGATGGATTTTCCTTTGGTTTGGGCAATGTTATGGAGGGTATTGCATTCCATGACCTGGCTCGTTCCCCAAGGTGACCCGTTGGCGCCCAAGGGAGAGTAGGCTGAAATGTGTACCCCCTTCTCCTTGCAGAATTCTCTGAGCTTCTTTTGTTGCCAAAACGGGTTCATCTCCACCTTTAATTTCGAGCAAGGTTCATCACCCAGAAGACACAAGGAAAACATATTTAAAATAGTGATTGATAGCAAGGTTATCAGGATCGGGATCTTTTTTTTTGGTAGAATCGGGATCGGGATCCTAGGTTGGATCGGATCGTAAGATCGGGTTGCTGAATCGTAAGATCCTACATTATAACTAAAAGTATGCAAGGATAACTTGATAGATTGTATATTTTGTTATATATGAACTAAGAAAATGATAAGCATTATTAATTAGACTATTAAAAATGTTGTACGGTGAACTAGTCAACTATTTTAATGGAAATAAGATGTTAACCTTGAAATCATTATTTATATAGTAATATTTATCATTTTATAAGATCGTAAGAATCATTTATAGGATCGTTAAAATCGTATGTAAAATCGGGATCGGATCGAGATTGTTTTCTACATCATTTAAGACCCTACTCTAATAAGATTCTACCTAGGATCGTGGATCGTTTCACGTGTTATGGATCTTAGGATCGTTAGAATCGGATCGGGATTTGATAACCTTGATTGATAGTGATGAGATAAATAACATCATCCATAAATAACCTTATCCCTACCAAATTAAGTGACACCAACCTGATTGACAGCCGGAGGAATTGTAGCCACATCAAGTATAGCTTGGAGCTTCTTACAAGAGAAATTGCTTACTCCAATGGATTTGGCAAGCCCAAGCTTTTGACATTCTTCCATGGCTTCCCAAACACCTCCAAGATCAATGGGCATCATATCCTTCTTGTCCATGTAAAGCTCATACTGCCCAGGCTTTGAGCTTATTGGCCAGTGAATCAGGTATAGATCCAAGTATTCCAATCCCAGATTCCTACACACACAATTAAAAACAAACACAAAAAAATGGATATTTTTCATATGATATAGTGCAACGATTTTTTGTATTTATATATAAGACTTACCTCAGAGTATTTTGAAGGGCAGGAAGAACAAGGTGAGGGTGAGCATCACTACACCAAAGCTTAGAAGTGATAAAGAGCTCTTCCCTTGACTTGATGAGCCCAAGTTGGAGGGCTTCTCTTATGGCTTCTCCAAGCGGCTCCTCGGTTTGGTAGAGGGCGGCGGTGTCGAAGTGTCGGTAACCGAGGCCAATGCCTTTGAGCACGGCCTCTTTCACGTTGTCCGGCTGAAAAGGATAAGCTGCGGTGCCAAAACCCACTAGGGGAATGGCAACGCCAGAGCTTAGAGGCAGCTCTGGAATAATAATGCAATTGCTTGTCATTCTGGATAGGTTATGGTACGTGGGGTTGTTTGGCAATGTATGTATATAAGTCTATAGAAACAATAACCCACGTGGCCACGTACAATTATGTACTCCATCCGTCTCATATTATATGTGTTTTTAGCTAAATGTATACTTATTAAAAAAGTAGTTAATTTTGCTTTTGAAAAAATAATTTATCCTTTATTTATGTGAAAAGTGAATTAATTACTCCTAATATTAAGAGGGATGACTTTTCATGTCTCTAATAGAGATGAAGAATTGAATGCCATCCACAAAATATTGAATATGGATTATGGAAAAACTAAAACCCCATAAATTATAGGACAAAGAATTTGGACTAAAAACCCATATAATATGAGACGGAGGGATTACTATATGACGAAGAAATTTTTGTTATTTATGGCTATACTAAGTTGTAATAGTAATTTAAATGAGCAAATATCTATACAAGATTTTTTAGACTAAAAAATTATACACCCTCGGAACTTTAATTGTCGTTTTTTTTTGGTAGAAGGAACTTTAATTGTCGTTTGCTCTATGAATTTAATCAACTTTATTTAATAGCAACCCAGTACAATTCCGCATATTAATCAACTTTATGTAATAGCAACCCAGTACAATTCCGCATTGGGGATTGCACCTTTATTCTGAGTTAGGGAAGAGCGCGTTTCCGATAAACCCAAGAGGCAAATCACGGACGGGTCCGTGATTAGCAATGGAAGGGCTACCGCAGCGGGCATGCTCATAGACTCGGATGGTAGATGGATTGTCGGATTTGCCCATAACATTGGGCAATGTACGGTCCCTAATGCGGAAATGTGGGGTATTCTCAACGGCCTTAATTTCGCTTGGGAACGAAGCTTTCGGAATGTCATCCTTGAATCCGATTCGGAGCTTGCAGTTGGGCTCCTTAGTAAATCGCTTGCTCCGTCTCACCCTCTCGCTAGTCTGGTCTCAAAATGCCAAGGCTTCCTCTTTCGGAGTTGAAATATCTGAGTGACTCATGTCTTTAGGGAAGCTTTGAAAACTCTCAATCAAATGATTCATAAGATCAAATTGAACAAAAACATGGAACGAACTCACTCTATGATCACTCAAACATGAATTCAAGGAGAATCCATCACTCAAGAAAACAAGAAGATGTGAGAGAAACACTCTCTATTGATCAACTTGCATTAACAGAAACAAGACCGAATACAAAGTATTTAACTAGGAGTTTGTTACTAAAGCTACAGTTGTGCACAACTAACTTCTACACTAAAAGACTTGAAGCTGAATTAAATAAGTCACGTGCTCCGCTTGCCACGTGGACAACATCAAACTCTATTCTCATATCCCCCCTCAAGCTGGACGCATGGATGACACAAGTCCAAGCTTGTTGGAAAGGAAATGATGCTGATGTGCGCCCAAAGCTTTTGTAAACAAGTTTGCAAGTTGAAGGGAGGACTTAAAATGAACTGTGGCCAACAACCCTTCTTGGACCATATACCAGACAAAATGGCAATCAATTTGAAGATGCTTCGTCTGTTCATGGAAAACTGGATTGGAAGCAAGATGTTGTGCTGCTTTGTTATCACAATAGAGAGGAATAGGTAATGGAACATCCTCAAACAAATCAGCAAGAAGACCTTGTAACCAAACTATCTGACTAGCAGTATGTGACATACCACGGTACTCACTTTCTGCAGAGGACTTAGAAACAATCTTTTGTTTCTTAGTCTTCCAAGAGACTAAAGAATCTCCAATGAAAACACAATAGCCTGTTAAAGAACGACATGTATACGCACAAGAACCCCAGTCTACATCTGTGTAAGCTGTCATCTTTAATTTTTTGTTTACTGGATAGAACAATGAAAAATCAACAATACCTTTTAAATACCGCAACAAGTACATTGCAACATTCATGTGTGGTTCCCTGGGGCATGACAAAAACCGACTGAGTTGCTGTATAGTATATGCAATATCAGGTCTGCTCAGAGTCAAATACAGAAGTCGACCAATTAACATTCTGTATGTTTCAGCAGATGCTATCTCCTTGCCTTCATCTGGATCAACTTCAAACCCCTCTGCATTGGAAAATCTGCTGTTTTACACTCCATCATTCCAGTATCAAACAAAATATCTAACACATATTTGCGTTGAATCAAAAGCAACCCATTAGAATTCCTGGAAATTTCCATACCTAAGAAAAATCTAGCAAAACCCAGATCCTTTATGGTGAAAGCTTCATCAAGAGCTTTCTTTACTGTAGCAATTTCAAAAGAATCATCCCCTGTAATTAACATATCATCAACATAAACTAATGCTATAGTCATTAAGGAACCCCTTTTCTTAATGAATAATGAGTAATCCTGTCGAGACTGAACAAAACCCAACTTTAAAAGCAATTTTGTAAGCTCAATATTCCATTGCCTACTAGCTTGTTTTAAACCATAAATAGATCTCTTTAAATGACAAACTTGACCAGGAAGAGCCTTAGAGTACCCTTCAAGTGGTGTCATGTGACTTCTTCATCCAGAAATCCATGCAAGAAGGCATTGTTGATGTCAAGTTGATGAAGCAACCAATTCTTGGATGAAACAAGTGCCAAAATAACTCTTACTGTTGTAAATTTAGCAACATGAGAAAAAGTATGCTTGTAATCTTTGTCTTTCACCTGATTATATCCTTTGGCTACCAAT
This sequence comes from Fallopia convolvulus, assembly GCA_964016875.1. Lineage (NCBI taxonomy): Eukaryota > Viridiplantae > Streptophyta > Magnoliopsida > Caryophyllales > Polygonaceae > Fallopia > Fallopia convolvulus. The sequence goes on along the minus strand of OZ024726.1, from coordinate 48,853,376 downwards.
CTTGCCTTTAACCTTTCAACAGACCCATCTTGTCTCAATTTGACTTTATAAACCCACTTTGATCCTATAGCTTTCTTTCCTTGTGGAAGAGAAACTAGATCCCATGTATGATTCCTTTCTAAGGATTCAATCTCCTTATTCATTGCATCAACCCAATCTGGATTATGCTTTGCCTGTCCATAATAAGATGGTTCAAAAACTGTTAATGCATTACACAGAGAATGTACATATTCCTGAGACAAGTGTGCTAAATTCTCCATCTTAAGCACATGAAAAATCTGAGAAATACTTTCTGTAGCATCTCTAGTTGGCATACTCTGACACATATAGTCTTGAAATTTGGTTGATCTTTTGATCACTCTGGTAGGTCTGGAAGACTGAACTGGTATACCATTTGTAGTGTCCTGACCATGTGCAACAATATCATCAACCTTTATCCTCTGACCAGAACCAGAACCAGCATCACAAGATCCATTTGCAACAGTCTGAATAGGATCAGTAATATCTGTACTTCGAGGCAAATAATGCTCTCGAGTATCAGAATTAGGAGAAATAAACTCATCATCTCCTCCAAGAGTAAACAAAGGTAATGCTGTTGTAGTATCAAATTTCTGAAGCATGGATTGATGTTTAAAAGGAAATATTTTTTCCTTAAAAACCACATGCCTACTTATAAGAATTTTCTTGGATTTTAAGTCATAAACCTTATAGGCCTTTTGCCTTGGTGGATATCCAAGAAATACACACTCTCGAGCTGTCTCCTAAAACTTATCTCTTTGTGACTTTGGTATCCAAGCAAAACATAAGCATCCAACTGTCCTTAAACCATCTATATCAGATTTCTTGCCATGTAAGACTTCAAAAGGAATCTTCCCTTGTAATACTGAAGAAGGCAATTTGTTAATTATGTGTGTAGCAGCCAACACACATTCACCCTAAAATTGAGCAGGTAAACCAACCTGTATTTTCAAAGCTCTTGCAATCTCAACAAGATGTCTATGTTTCCTCTCTACTCGAGCATTCTGTTCAGGAACATAAAGAGCTGACTTTTGGTGAACAATACCCTTAGTCAACAACAACCCTTGTAGCTTCTGCTGAATGAACTCTGTCCCATTATCTGTCCTTAGCATCTTAATAGAACTTCCAAATTGATTCTCCACATAGGAAAAAAAAACCAATTAACACCCCATAAACATGATCTTTGCTTCTAATCAAATGAGTCCAAGTACACCTACTGTGATCATCCAGAATGGTAACAAAATATCTAGCTCCACAAATAGAATCAGTTTTGTAGGGCCCCCATATATCCACATGAACCAACTCAAAAAGCTTTGAAGCAAGAGAGTCACTTCTTTCAAAAGGTAATTTGTGATGTTTGGCCAATACACATACATCACAATCCAAAGCATTCAAATCTTGAGTCTTACAATCAACAAATTGTTTCAATTTTGACACAGAAGCATGTCCTAGTCTAGAATGTAGCAACATAAGCTCATCTAGTTTATTACATGCCTTAAAAGGCCTTTTATTTTCATCTTCAACCACAACTTGTAATCTGGTCTTCACATCCTCAATAGGAAGCCTGTACAAATCTCCATATCTCTCTGTTGTTCCTAGAACTTGCTTATTGATAAGGTCCTGGATCACACAAGCCTTTGTGTGAAAAACACGCCAATTCTTTCAATATCTAACAACTTTGGCACATACAATAAATGATGCTTAAAGTCTAGAACAAAAAGCACATCCAACAATAGCAAATCTTTTGTTAACAACACTTTTCCAAAGTGTGTAACAAGCTTAGTTGTGCCATCTGGCAACCCTATCACAACAGGTTTTCTTAATTCATGTAATTCAGTAAACAATGCTCTATCATAAGTAATATGATCAGTCGCCCCTGAGTCAATTATCCATGATTGTCTAACATTGCACACAGAAACTGAATTTAATAAATGCAAGTTACCTGCAAAGTTGACTGAACCATGTTGCTCATCTGAATTCATGACTTGCTTACCCTTCATCATCTTACAAACCTCTTGGAAAATAGCATTAACCAGCACATTGGAAACCTGAACTCCATCATCCTGATCCAGAGGTGTGTCCTGTTGGTTTCTGTTCTGCACATTTGCTGTAACTTTGCAATTTCTGCTGTAAGAACCACCTAAATAACCAGACCTCGACCCTGTCTCAGTACCTTTTCCTTTTGGTCCTTTGTACTACTCAAGATACCCGACAAGCTTGAAACAATTTTGCTTGATATGACCTTTTTCATTGCAATGAAAACAGGTTCTTTCCTCCTTTTTATACTCCTTCTTACCACCATTATCTAGTTTGTAAGTTCCAGATTTTACTACAGCTAAGATTTCGTGGTTAGTTCCTCCAGAACTCATGTTTCCAGTAATTTCTTTTTGTTTCTCCACACTAGTCACCATATGGTAAGCTCTACCAGCAGATGGTAAAGGATCTTGAGACAAAATGTGTGTCCTGATCTGCTCATAAGTATTTGTTAATCCCATCAAAAACTGCATTAACTTTGCCTTTTCATCTCGTTCAACTATCCTTTTGAACACTTGGCAAGTGCACCTACCACAACTACAAGTAGGCAACCCTTCTATAACCTGTAATTCATCCCAGATTGTTTTCATTTTGTTGTAGTACGCAGCTACACTCAGTTTCTCATGTTTCATGTTGCAAATCTCCCTTTGCAACTGATACACCAAAGGAGTGCTTGATTCAGCATATCTTTCAAGCATATCATCCTAAAGTTCCTTCGTCGATCAAGCACACGTGAAATTCATAGATATCTCTTTGGTCATGGAGTTGATCAACCAACATCGAATCATAAAGTCACACCTTATCCACCTAGTCAGATTATCTCCTTCAACTGGCTTCTCACAAGAACCATCAACAAAACCTAACTTTTGCTTAGATCCTAAAGCCATGATCACGCTCCTACTCCAGGTAATGAAATTTGTGCCATCAAAGGGCACAAACACGATTTGATTATCCTGGATTGTCCGAATTAGACAGGAACAAAGGATCCGTGTAGTTATTTCCTCCGCCAAACGAATTTCCTGAACTCGCTTCTTCTTCAATTCCTGGCGCCATTTGAACTTGAGCACTTCTCCAAGATAATCTTCTGCTTACAATCGACACACGATCGTAACTTCGTCAAAGAAAAAACAGTAACGACGAGTTAATTCGTCAATCTCAGATCTACGGAAGAAAAACCCCAAACAACTTCGCAGAAACAAGGAACAACGCTCAATGCTCTGAAAAACTCTCAATCAAATGATTCATAAGATCAAATTGAACAAAAACATGGAACGAACTCACTCTGTGATCACTCATACATGAATTCAAGGATAATCCATCACTCAAGAAAACAAGAAGACGTGAGAGAAACACTCTCTATTGATCAACTTGCATTAACAGAAACAAGACCGAATACAAAGTATTTAACTAGGAGTTTGTTACTAAAGCTACAGTTGTGCACAAATAACTTCTACACTAAAAGACTTGAAGCTGAATTAAATAAGTCACGTGCTCCGCTTGCCACGTGGACAACATCAAACTCTATTCTTATAGAAGCGAATGTCGTCGCTGACTCCCTCGCTAGTTTAGCCTTTTCTTTTCCGCTTGGTTGCCATGAACTTTCCGACCCGCCTGTGGGTACTCTCCCCCTCCTTTTGGACGATGTTATGGGGAGTGCTTTTGCTCGGCTTATAGGTGACTAGCTTGCTTTGCTTGAATCACTCCCGAAAGAACGTAGTTCTTTCTTTGACAAAAAAAAAGCAAAGATAAACAACTAGCACAAGCAAAAATATAGGACTTACGGACACAAAAGGCAAGCCCCGAAGCTAGAGAATACAACCCAAACTAAAACACAACAGTTAAAACATAGACAAGAAACAAACTAAACCCTAAGCACACAAGCTAAAGGAGACACAACCAATTCTAAGCACAAAGCCCTAGGGTAAAGTTCCTAACAGTAGGGGTGGACACGGTCGGTTAACCGGACGATTAGTAAATTTCAATAACCATAACTGTTCCGTTCGTTATCGGCTAACCGCTAACCGTTAATCGTGAAATTCGGTACGGTTTATCGGTTAACCGACTTGTTTTAATTTATTTATTTTAATCAAAAATCAGATTTTTAATACAAAAATTACTTTATTTTTAATAAAATAAAATTTAAATTTAAATTAAATACAAAATACAAACAAATAACCAAAATACAAACAAATCTCTAATTCAAAACAAAGCATCCAAATATCCAAAATAAGAACAAATTCAAAACTACATAATCTTCAATGAAATTGCTTGAAGTAGAAATCCAAACTGAAACAATCTGCCAAGTGCCCAAGTGCCAAACTAAAACATTAAAGCTGCTTGAAATGTAATAAGCGTATTGTCAAAAGCAATCCTGAGTCAAATTGAAACATATGCGTCAATCATTTACTAGTTGGTCATCAAATTCATGATAAAATATTAAGATCTTGAGCTTCTACTTCATAAAACAAAACAACAACTAAGTTTTGTAAGTAATTAGTAATGCATAGATGCCATAAAAGCTACAATCTTTATCGAAAAATCTTAATTCCAAAAAAGGAAAAATTATTCAAAATAATACCAACTTTTTACTATTGACCCAAAATAATATGAACTTTTAAATTGACCAAAAGTAATACGAACTTTCATTGTATTAACCAAAAATAGTACAAAGACATTTTTAGTGGAGATTTGGCAAAACATATGACTTGTCTATCAAAATTTGTTGACTAAACGTTAAAAAACATTGATGGCTATGATTTTGATGTGATTATTACTCACTATCATCATATAAATTACCATTTCATATAAATAGTATAGATTTATATTATATAAATTATCATTTGACCTTGTGGCATCAACAACAATTGGTATTATTAATGACCAACCAACATATTTCAATGGCCACATCACATATTTTGCCAAAATTTTCACAAAAAAACACCGTTATACTATTTTTGGTTAGTACAATGAAGGTAATATTATTTTTAGTTAATGCGATGAAAGTTAATATTATTTTTAGTCAATTTAAAAGTTCGTATTATTTTGGGTCAATAGGCAAAAGTTGGTATTATTTTGAGTAATTTTTCCTAAAAAAACAAAGTTTTGAGCAGTAGTACATCAATCAAGTAGGCAAGCATAATTTTTGAGCTTTCAATGAGACCTGATTATTGAAAACAAATTAAAATTAAAATTATAATAGATAGTTTATTGTTTAATAAAATATACTTATTTTTAATTAAAACCAATTAGATATATAATTCTCTTTTTAAAACATATAATATATAGTAAAAATATTTTCGATTAACCGCCCGTGAAAATATTAATAACCGTATCCGAACCGTTGAACCGTTAAAAGTATCGGTTGGTTAACCATAACCGGTAAAAAAAATTCAGTTCGGCTAACCGTAAAAAGTGATCGGTTTTTCGGTTACGGTTTTTTTTTGCCCAGTCCTACCTAACACCATAAACCCTACCCCTAAATCCAAGAACCTACACCTTAGCCACCCCTAAATTGAGGAACCTACCCACCAAGTTGGGCATCCTCGACCCTAATATTATTCCTCCAAAGGCTTTGTCTTAGGCCATACCTTCTGAGAGATCCAAGAGGGTAACATTGTGCCTACTAACCTCCTTCCGATTATTCATGTGGGCCTTCTTTTGCTGTGACAAAACTCACCTAGGACTAAACCCTCACCTCTACACCTGGGGGTCCCTCCATCTCCCTTTCACATCGAACCTTCTGAATCTTGATTCACGCAACTTGTCCTTGATATTGGATAGTCTGATGTTCATGTTCTTAGTATAGTTTTTAGTATGTTTTCTTAGTTTGTTAGGACTAGTTTTGTTAAGTTTAGGGTTAGTTTTGTGTGTTTTTGGATAGTTTTGCATATTTTGTGAAAAGTATGGAAGCTACTCCGTTTTGTGTATTTTTGTAGGTTTTAGCAAGGAAAGGTGCTATTTGGAGCTGAATTTTGGAGTGCTATGATGAAGGACGGAGGAATACAAGATAAGGAAGTCGAAGTCTAAAGTTTTTGGAGAGGAAGTGTTGAAGAAGCCAAGCCCAGGCTCGTTAACGAGGTTGTGAGGGCTCGTTAACGAGGTTACGAGATAGAGTTTTCGAGAGTCTGATTTTGTGACTTACCGATCCTGTGCGGGAATTTATTTCCGTGTCGGTAGAGTATTTTTTATGAATTTTAGGGTTATTATATTATGTATTTTAGGTCTTGTTATCTTTTTAGATTTTATTTCTATCTTATAGGATTTTATTTCTATCTTTTAGGAAAGTTTTTATCTTTTAGCCTTTTTATTTTCTAGCCTTATTAGTATAAATACCCTTCTTATTAGCCTGGAAGAGGGGGATGGAATTAGGGAAGCAAGTAGTAGAGAGAGGAGGAAGAGCCGAAGGAGACGAGAGAGGATCGGAGTCGAAGATCGAGAGCTCGGTGGACGAGAGTTACCGGGGTCGTCGGTCGTGGTTTCGATTTGGTGTTTTGTGTTTTTTCGGTTTCTTCTGAATTTCTGTAAGACGATATTTATTATTAATTTGAGTAGTGTTTTGTTTGCAATGATTTCTTTTGTTGAATTTAATCGTTTCTTAGTTATGAGTAGTGAGTAGTCTTCTTTTCTAGGGTCGGGGTTTAAACCCGGCATAGTTATGCATGTTTGATGAGTAAGATTATGTGTTGACTGCCTTTTATCTATTTTTGAGATTGTTTGTTGTGCTTAGACCTAGATGAAAGTCAAGGTGATTTGAGTTTTTAACTTGATTGAGAGAGAAAGTTATAGACTTGAAGGTTGATATTGTTTGAATACGAAAGTTTCAAGCTTTAGATCCGAAACAAGCAATTGAGTGAATTAGTTTATGAAAGTAGATTAATTTACTTGCTAGTCAATGAAAGTTGATGACTTTATCTATTTAAAGGCATGATCTTATCTTCTTACGAGTTTATATGCATGACTATGTTGTGGTACCCTTGTCCTAGATCTTTGTTTTTATTTGAATTCTCTTAAGTAATATTCGTTACTGAGTTCATAGCCTCGGTACCGAACCTGTTTAGGTCGTTATTTTTGGTCATTTGTTTGTGGTGGTTCGTTAACGACCCTGACAACGTCGTTAACGAGGCTGCATGTGAGTATTTTGCTTGTTTTTGTTTGATTTTTGTTATTAGGAGTCGATAAACAAACAACCTTGCTTCTCGTGGAACGATCCTGACTCCCCTATACTCAGCGGGGTCTTGACTTATAAATTTATTTGTTGTCCAGAGTAAAGGCCCGACAACATAGTCCAACCTTGTTCTGGATGATTTCTTTTCTGATCCTATCCAACTTCGTATGTCAACATATCCATCAAATCATCCTTATTTTGATAACCATCAAACTCTACTCTTGCACTTTTCTAAGGGTCTAGCACTTCGCTCCGTACAATAGGGATGGCATGACAACACTCTTGTAAATTTTCTCCTTGAGTGTAAGGGCAAAGTAAGAGCCTTTTTTACTTAAGAGTGTCCCTCTACTACCCTAGGGTACTAGTGACTCGCACACTTATCTCATCCACTACATCATCTGCAAAAAGCATACACCATAAAACCTTTCTTTCCATTGCACAATCATGAGAAAATAGCTTAAAGTCACCCCCTATTGCAAACCAACCTAAATTAGAAAGAACCCAACATTAATTGTCGTTTTTGTTGTAAATGTCTTACGTTAGTAGTTGGATGTACATGGTCCTTAAGTTAGTATTTCTCATTTAGAGCACATAAAACACCCTTTGAACTTAACTTTCCTATTCAAGTTCAAGTTTGTAACAACATCACTGTATTAGACTATAAATAGAGGTTTGTGTAAAGAGAAAAAATAAGAAGATGAAAAGAAGAATATCACTGTATTAGACTATAAATAGAGGTTTGTGGTCATGGTGGTTGTGGTCGTGGTCAAAACTATCACAAAATTCATGATAACCACCATGAGAACATGGTAACAAGAGGAATGAAAAGTGAAGGTCCAAACAGATCAAATAGGATCCTCTCAAAAATCCAAAACTACATGCTATAGATGTGGCAGAAAAGGTCATTGATCAAAGATATGCCGCACAACTCTCCAATAGGTGAAGCTCTATCAAGATCAAAAAAATAATGAAAGGCTATGGAGACTAATTACACGGGAAGTGAAGGCATTAGTAACTCATCGGTGACTAGTTTGGATGTCTCTGATTTTCTCAACCTTGAGAATAATAATGAGTTTTCCTTAGTGGCCTAAATGAAAACAATAGCCTCTAAATATCTATTTTTATATTCCTTCATAAATAAAATCATGCAATGTTTTTATTATTGTAGTATACTTTGTTTTCGAACTTGAAGGACTTTATATAATTTGATATAACTATCCTTTTATATATATATATATAACACTTTTATAAATAATTTTATTATTAATGTCTTGATCTTTATTTTCTTCATTTATATAGAAAAACGTGGATTCACATAAAGTGAAAGTCGATGGGAAGGAGCAATGTCTTCTAGAAAGTGCAATGACACACACACAATTTTAAGAAATAAAGAATATTTCATACAATTGAAAGCATTTGAAGAAAATGTTACTACAATATCTGGTGTGTGTAAAATGAAGCTCCAAACGTCGGCGTGTGCGCCCAAGAAGCCATCCACCTCACCAGATTAAGAATCCGAGCAAAGGTGAAAGACTTGAAGCATCTTCATCAGTGGATTAGCTGATCAGCCGTGTGTGGCTGGATTGTACTCCATTACTTGCTGAATTCCTTTGTTGAAATCTCTGTTTTGCTGAGTTCACTGAATTCCTATGTGTTATGATTTTTGATCACGAGGCTGTCCGTGATGATGCGAGTACTTTGCTTAGGTTTCCTAAGACTTTTGTATATGCCTTCTTTTTATCTTAATTGGAAATTTACCTTTTTCCAAAAAAAAAATATCTGGTGTGTCGAACCCCATTGAAGGCTTAGAAAGAGCTATTTGTTCTATTCCCAAAAGGAACAAAATTAATGTAACACCCCTATTTTAAAACACTGGGTATTACCGCCAGTGACCTCGGATTTTACCATCCAAAGTCACCCAAGGCTTTTAGAATGATATTGAACATATAAATTGCGGAAATTAACATAATCATATAAATAAAAGGGTGCTCTCAAAAGAGACTTTGTTCGTACAAACCATCTTACATTGCTTTAAACCAAAAGATGTTCGAGAATGAAACGCATAAAAACTTGTCCTTGGAAAATAAACGGAAATAAACCAAAAGGATATGAAAATACATCTTGAAGATCCTTGTCCTTCCTTCGCCTTCACCTTACGCCTTATTTGGGTTCCTAGGTTCTGACATAATTCGCGAGGGGCGAGAATATGCTAGGCAAACATGCGGAAAAGAAGAATTAGTCTAAGAGACTAAGCAAGCGGAAATGGAACTTCCCGAGGGTAATTTGGTAATTTTTAATATACGAGGGAGATATGTTCGTATGTGTTTTGTAGTATAGAACTTTATGTGGGGTTTATTGTAACGAAGAAGAACGTATCTCGAGCGGATATAGCTCGTTAGTCGAGAGAAGAGCTACTAGATTGTAGACTTCTTTTAGAGTAGAAAGGGCGTTGGGAACGTTATTAATTCATATAAGTTGAAAACCTCTCGCGCCCTGAGCGGACTAAGAGCCGAATCGATCATTTGAGATCGGTCTGGTTTTGATGTCTTTTAAATGTGCATTGGGCACTTATCTTATATAGTGACGAAAATATCGATTTCGTTAATGATTTTTAAAGGGGGTGGGGGCTTGAATGACCCGGTCCACCAAGGGAAAATTCAGTTCCCGACACTTAGCTAGAGTGCCACTCATCCCTCCTTGCAATCGGAGCGGACATGGATCATGATCCTGAAAGTCGTACTTTAAGCGCAAAGGCATACGACTTAGTAAATTATATAGAGGCGTCGGGTTAATCCCGCGCCCCTCACTAGTTCGTGCGAAACCGTTCTCTTAACGAGAACGTAAACAATCAAGGCCACAACAAAGCTAGCATAATAATCCTATCAAATATTAAATAGCGGAATAACGATAACAGTGGGGTCATTATATCTAATAATCAATATTCCTAGGTTCATTTATTACTAGCAAACAAGTTGTTCCCAACATCGAGAAATTTCACGGAATGAATATATATAAGGCTACAAGGGGAAATTCCACTCGCCTTAGCTTTTACGAGTGTAGACTAGCGAGATGACGAAAAGCGTTGTTCACGACTTGAACGGAATTCGACCTATCGACATGGAATTTACGAACGATCTTTAAATAAGAATTTTCTCACAATTCTTTTAAAGTTTGGAATTCTCTTGTATATTTAATACAAGAGAATGAATTTCTAAATTATTATAATAATAATTTAGGTGGGGCTAAATAAAATAATAATATTCCTTTATTATTATTTTAACTTTGTAATATCCTTTTATTCTCATAAAATTCTTATTCTTATTATTTAAACATTTTCATTCTTTGAAACCAATTTTATCTTTATTTAACTTATTAAAATATCTTAACTTAGGGATATTATAATATCACTTTAATTTCCAATAATATCCATAATAATAAAATATTATTTTCTCATCAAAGAATATTTTATTAAAACATGATCTTAGTAAAAACTTTATTTAAATATCGAAACTATATAGAAATAGAGATAAAATATTACTAGGCATTCTTTCCTTAGTATTTTCATAAACAGAACTTTCTATATACTTTATAAAGTAAGCTTTTTATAAACTTAGCATAATATTAAAATAAACTTATTTTCCTTATTTTATCATCAATAGCATTTTTATAAGATATCTTAGTTCCAATTATAATATCTCTCCTATTTTTCCATTATCTTTTCATACAAGGCAACTATTATAACTTAGCAATATTAATATCATATTATATATTAACTTATGATCACAACTACCATAGTTATTTAAATAAAGTTTATATCTTTAGAAATCTCTACACCTAGAGATATGTCATACTAATATTCTATTATATACTAAATTTATTATCATATCTACTATAGTCATTAAATAAAATTATAACTTTAGAAATCTCTACACTTATAGATATGTAATATTAGTATTTTATTGTATAATAAATTTATTATCAAATCTATCATCATTATAAAAAATAGTTCATATGTCCTTAAATTCTCTACACTTAGAGATATATTATAAAGAGATAATAGCCCTTTATTTTATAAACTTCTACTAGGTATTTTAATAATAGAAAGCTACAACTTTAAACTAGTGACTTTATATAAAAAATACTTTTACAAGAGCTCTTATTAATATAGATCATGTCTTGCAATTTATAATATGATTGAAATTAAGGGATTATCTAAAATACTTTATTTATTTGATTTATCTCCTCTTCTCAACTAACAAGATCTCAACTAATATTTTTATTAGATTTAATCTTTCAAATAACCCATATTTGTTTATTTATTTCTACTAACAACCTATTTTAAAAAGACATGAATTAATTAAATTAATAAAAGGGGTTAAAATTATACCCTACTTGTATTCTGTATTATAGAATACCGAGATGGAGGAGGTAGGGAAGGGCGACGAACAGGGGCGGCGGCACCAGGGCACGGCAAACGGACTCGGCGGGCAGGGGCGGCCGGTGGTGTGCAAAGGAGGAAGAAAGGGCTCTTTGGTGGAGCTTTTGAATGGCTTCTATGAAGTTTTTGTGGGACAAAATTCAGAAATTGAAGGCTGATTTTTGGAGCTTCGAACTAGAATACTTGATAGAGGGTGAAGAGTGAATGAGGATGTGAGTTTGAGGGGGGGGGGGGGGTTGGAGCTCCTTTATATAGGCAAAGGGATGCAACTTGGTGATCCATGGCAATGGAAGTGCAACAATGGAGAAGAAGAAGATGATCATCAATTGGTCAAAGGTGTGCTTGTTAGAGGGTGATGAGATGATGATGCATCAATGGAAGTCTTGCAAGCAAAAGAGAGGAAGAGAGGCATGCAATGGCTGAATTTTAATCAACGTCAATCACATCAGACAATAGTCTGATGTCTCTAGGAAGAAGAAGATCAATATTGTTATAAAATAAAAAGGGTGGAGTAAATGAATAGAAAGTCACATTGGTCTAGCGGATTGAGGGAAGGGGCGTGTGAGAGGGGATTGCAAGAGGTCTCGGGTTCGAGTCCCGGCTCTTGCATTCCTTTTTACTGAATTTTTATTATGTTTTTAATGACTTGTTGTATCCTTCTTTATTTAATAAAAACGAAATTATGAAGCATTATTTTTATTTAAACGCTTTTATTTAATCATAACCCTTGTTATGCATTCTTGAATTTTATCTAATTTAATTTACTTAAGAATAAAGAGAAAAGGGTTATATATAAAATATATTCAAGCATTCTCCTTTATAAGAGAAAGGATTATAAAATTATATTATATTGGTTTTAAAAACCTTGGAATATTGTGGATATTATAATTAATAATAACTGATGTATTATATTCAAGCAAATCTCAAAAGAATTTATAGAGCATTAAAGATGTGCGTCAAAATGTGTTTCATATGGAAACCATGAATGCAAACGGGAGAGAATATTTGTGCATCATAACATATGAATTTAGTCATAAACATATCCTTGATAAAATGCCAGTGCAAGCCTCCGAATTATACCGTACATATATCTATCAATTTTGAGGTTAATATAGCGACCAATAAAAGGTCAAATGATCAAATTACACTTACATTGTGGTATGAGCGCTTGGATCATCTAGGATCAGTAATAATGCAAAAAATCATAAAGAATTTTCTTGGAAACCCATTAAAGAACATAAAGGTTCTTTTGTATAGTGATTTTACTTGCACTATTTGCTCACTTGAAAAGTTGATTATCAAGCCCTCTAAAAATAAAATTGCAAGTGAGACTCTAACATTCTTAGAAAGGATCCAAGGTGATATATGTGGACAACTAATTCACTAGGACTTAAGTTAGAACTCTGATTGCCATGGTTAAAAATAATATCATTCCTATGATTCCAAATAAACCACCACAAGAAGCAAAGAACGTCACTCTTAGCATTTGCATTTAGCGTGGAAAACAAATTATCATTAAAACCACACGAAGAAACAATGTAAAAGGAAACATTTAATTTTAATTCTAACATTGAAATCATTTTCTGAGTGAAGGGACAGTGGAAAAAGAAGTGATTTATAGTTTCATCATTTGAATCACATAGAGAACAGGTATAAGGAACCGAGTTATAAAATCTATTAATTCTTTCAGTTGTCGGTAGACAATCCATACATGCTTTCCAAATAAAATTTTGAATTTTTGGAGGAAGTGTAGATTTTCAAATCCAAGAAAAACCTGAATACGGTAATTGTCGTTTTGAATTGATTAGATCTGAAGCTGATTTAACAGAGAAGACACCATCCGACGCAGGCGTCCAAATTAAAGTATCCTCAATATTAGCAGTTGGTATTAGTAAGCAAGAGATTTTTTGGACAACCCAAGGCGACAATAATAATTGTAAAGCACCAACGTCCCAAGTTTTATCAATATTTATAAACTTTTGAACTTTGAGATTTAAATCCCCATCATCAAAAAACTCCAACAGATTTAAATTATCAATCCACACATCAGACCAAAAATTAATCTTGCACCCATTTCCTACTAACCATTTTAATCCTTTGGAAAAGGGTTCCCTTATACTCAACAAGCGACCAAACTGCCAAGAAGAGGTTTTTTGTTTAAAATTTAAAATATGTTCGGAGTGAAGATATTTTTCATCTATTATTTTGACCCAAATATTAAGGGTCTCATTCAGAAGTTTCCACAATAATTTCATCTGAAGTGCTACATTATTATTATAGGTTGTTCTTAACCCAACACCACCATTTTCTTTAGGGGAACAAATCTTATCCCATCTAATAAGAGGATGATGATTAGGAGTAAACTTATTCCAAAAAAAGGATTTATTAACTTTATCTATTTCATCACAAATACCTCTCGGAAGTAAAAAAACTTTGCATTAAATAACTAAACTCACCCATCAGATTTGACTGGATCAACATTGTCCTACCTGCTTGAGAAATAGAATTAGCCTTCCATTGGGATAACTGGTGTTTAAGTTTAGTAATTAGATCGTTAAACATCATATTTTGGACCCTTCCTTTTAAAATCGGAATGCCTAGATATTTCTCCATAGAGGTAGTTATTTGAACATTAAGGATATTAGCAAGAAACAAAGCTGTAGGGCGCGAGATTTTCGATAAAGTCTGAAAGGAACTCTTATTATAGTTAATTGAAAGACCAGAAAGGGTACTAAATTTATGTAGAAAAGCCTTAATAAAATGCATATTGTGTTGGGTTGCATTTGCAAAAATAATAGTGTCATCCGCAAAGCTTAGGAATGGAATACAAGTTCCATTTCTAACTAAACGAATACCAACTCTTGAAGAAGTCTGTGATGATTCATATTGCAAGGATCTTGCAAAATATTTCATAGCTAGAACGAAGATAAAAGGAGACATTGGGTCTCCCTGCCTAATACCACAGTCTAGGATAAATTCCGGCCCAGGCTCATTATTAATGAGAACCGACGAGGATGAAGTAGTGATACAAGTCATAATAAGATGAACCCACTGATTACAGAAACCAAATTTTAATAGTATTTTCCGTATAAAAGTCCAATCTATCTTGTCATAAGCCTTCTCCATATCAATTTTAAAAGCCATCCAACCTTTAATTCCTTGTTTTTTCTTATGGAAGGAATGAAAGATTTCATGAGCTATTAAGATATTGTCTTGAATTAGTCTTCCTTGGACAAAAGCTCCTTGCAGAGGATGTATTAAGGACGGTAAAATACTAGCCATTCTAGAAGCAATAATTTTAGTTATCAATTTATAAATGGTATTAAAAGACTTATAGGTCGATAGTGACCAATCACTAATGGATTATTATTTTTAGGTATTAGGGTTATAAAAGATTTATTAACAGACTGTAGCATATGTCCAGAATGAAAAAACGCATTAACCGCAAAAATTACTGAAGAGCCAACAATATGCCAGTAATGTTGGAAAAACTCAACAGTGAACCCATCAGGGCCCGGAGTTTTATCAGAAGCTAAATTAAACATAGCATTTTTAATTTCTATAGGAGAAGGAGATTTACGAAGGGAATTATTATCTTCCAGAGTTACTAGACTAGGAATAATATCCAGATCATTATTATTAATTATACATAATGGATTTCTTTGAAATCTCATACTCATTTCTTGGGATATATTATTTGAAATAGAAACATGATCAAAGACAACCGATCCTTGTCAAGTTGTAAACTAAGTTACTCTTTGTTTAAAAAACCTAATTTTAGAAATAGATTGAAAATACTTTGTATTTTTATCTAGATTTTGCAAATGTTTTACTTTAGCTCGTTGCTTCCAAAACGTATTTTGAAACTGAAGAAGTGCATTATATTTATTTAAATGACGCTAAAGTTTAGTAATTATACCATAATTATTTGGACTACGTAGTAATTCATCTTGAAGTGGTTGAAGTTGATTCAAAGCTATTGTTAATTGTTCATAACTATTATTAATATGGTGTTTAGCCCAAACTTTAAAATATTTTTTTTAATAAATTCATTTTCATCGAAACTTTAAACATAAACGAACCATCTAACCTATATTTCCAAACTTTATTTACCAATTTTCCAAGCTCCGGTTTTAAAAGCCATGCATTTTCAAACCGAAAGGGAATTTTTTTAAAGGAACTTGATATATATACTTGTATTCATTTTCTAACTTAACTATGAAGGATAGTGAGAGAGTTCGTTTGAGACAGAAGGAGAAGAAAAAAATGGAGACGAGGAATTTTGTAGTGGTTTGGCTTTGATACGAGATCTTTTTCGTTGTCTTTGATTTTGGAGTAAAAACATTGTTTGGTAAATTTTAATTAATTAGTGATTAACTTAGATTGTATTAGTTTTTTCAGGTCTAGGTTTATAATCGACTTGGATTTGGAAATCAGTTATTTATAGTTCTCAAAAGGTGTTTTCGATATCGGATTTATATTTGATAAAAGATTTCAGAGTATTTTTAAGGTTTTGTTTTGTAATGATTATTGGAAATCCTTGAACATGTTTTGTAAAAAGGGTTGAACTAGAAAAATGTGCTTTTATATATATAGTATATTCTTGTCAAGTTTTAAGGGAGTTAGATTTAAAAAAGAGAAGTTATAAGACTGATATCTTGCATATAGGTAGTGTTTAGGATTAGGGGTGTCAATCGGGCGGGTCGGTTCGGGTTTGGGTCGGGTCAATTCGGTTTCGGGTAGGTTCGGATTCGGGTCAAATTCGGATATTTTGAAAATCGGGTCAAATTGGATTGGATCATTTCGGGTCGGGTCAGCCAATTAATCGGGCAAAGTCGGGTTTCGGGTCAAATATCGGTCGGGTCATTCGGTCCAACTTGATTTCAGATAAGTCCGGTTTCGGGTTTAGTTAGTTTCGTGTTTAGTCGGATTTCGGTGAGTTGGGTTTCGGGTTTTTTAGATTTTGGGTGAATTGGATTTCGACTTTGACCGAATTTCTGGTTAATCTGATTTCGAGTAAGCGGATTTTGATTCAGACCATATATCAAATGATGATTTTTCGTAGTTTAACTACTCTAGGGTATAAATATTTAATGTAACATTTAAATTAAAAACATAATCATACTAAATATTCACTATCATTAATATTTTAAAACATAATGAAATTTTTGGATGCTTTCGGGTCGGGTAACTTCGGATTTTCGGATGGTTTTGGGTCGGGTAACTTGGGATTTTCGGATGACTTCGGATCGAGTAGCATCGGATATCGGGTTGCATCAGGATTAGTCCATTCGGGTATAATCGGGTTTGGGTTAATCTCGAGTTCGGTTGAAATCTGTTCGAGTCAAACATGTCTCGGGTATAAAACTTTTTATCTTTTTCTCGGGTCGGATTGGGTTCGGAGTTGGGCGGGTCGGACGGGTTTCTCGGGTCGTGTCAAATTTTGACATCCCTATTTAGGATGCATACTTGAATAATCTATTGAATTTCTAGTTATAACTAAATCTTATTAATTATCGGTCGGAGTTAATTTGATCAAGAGTAGACTTTAATCAATTTAGTAGCAGTTGGACTATTTGGTTAAAGAAGAGAATAAATTCACAAGTCACTTAGATGTCTGGTTGCTCTAAGTGTTTGTTTCTATTAATAACTTGAATTGTTATGTTGTTGTCTAATTGAATTTAGAAGGTCTTCTAGGCTGTTAGATGATTAGGGTTGTTAGACTGGTAGTTCTATTAACTAAATATGAAGTTCAGATGATAATTCTTAGTAGGGTCATAATCCACAATAGATTATTCAAGTAAGAAGAGAATCAAGAGAATCAATGATCAACAAAGCAATGTTATGATGGATTTAACTAGCTGAACACACTTGTCTCTCATATATTACAACCAACTTTGCATTCATATTTAGTTTTTAGTTTGTATTTTAGTTTAGATAATCACTCAAACCCCCATATTTCTATTACTTGGCACTCAAGTTAAACACACTTACACGAGTCTCTGTGGGATCAACCCTTACTTACCATTCTACTAAGTTTGTTTAAGTTAGGTTTTTTGATAGGTATAACGACCACCGAAAATACCTCATCGTTGTTTTTAGGGTTATAGTTTATAAGAGTTAAAAAAAAAGCTATTTTTATTCATTGGGGGTTATATATATGTATATAGGAGTGCGGGTCTTAGGTTGTGACCAAAGACAAGGGAAGAAACATGCCATTTGTCTTAGACAGGGTTCCACGTTACGTGTTAGCTAGTGTTTCTTGGCTTTGGGAAATCATCTTCGAGGTAAGTCACCTAGACTTACTGAGTTATCAATTTTGATATGTGTTGAATGTGTAGATATGTGATGGATGTGTAGATATGATGTGTAGAGCTTTATTTTGGGATTCATCCCTGTATATTACTCTATGTCTATTTGAAAATAATCCGTTATTTTGAGAAATATAATAAATGAATACTATTTTGTATTTTATTCGGATTTCTAACCATTGACAACTAACCGATACGGCTATGATCAAGGATAGTCGGAAAGGCGGAGACATCCTTGACTTAGTTTTATGTCAAGGAGGGCCCCTCAAAATAATAATAAAATGTTTTGGCGAGTGCTCCAGTGGAGGCTTGACCAGGGGTAAGAAGATGAATGATGAGGGTGTGAGTGGTTCGAAAAAATGGTGGAGGCCGCCGTCCACTACGCTGGGTAAGGCTGGAGAGGGAAGAAACATGCCATTTGTCTTAGACAGGGTTCCACGTTACGTGTTACCTAGTGTTTCTTGGCTTTGGGAAATCATCTTCGAGGTAAGTCGCCTAGACTTACTGAGTTATCAATTTTGATATGTGTTGAATGTGTAGATATGTGTTGGATGTGTAGATATGATGTGTAGAGCTTTATTTTGGGATTCATCCCTGTATATTACTCTATGTCTATTTGAAAATAATCCGTTATTTTGAGAAATGTAATAAATGAATACTATTTTGTATTTTATTCGGATTTCTAACCATTGACAACTAACCGATACGGCTATGATCAAGGATAGTCGGAAAGGCGGAGACATCCTTGACTTAGTTGTATGTAAAGGAGGGCCCCTCAAAATAATAATAAAATATTTTGGCGAGTGCTCCAATGGTGGCTTGACCAGGGATAAGAAGAAGAATGATGAGGGTGTGAGTGGTTCGGAAAAATGGCGGAGGCCGCCGTCCACTACGTTGGGTAAGGCTGGAGGATGCCATTTTTGTAAGATAAATGAATTTAACGGATAAAAATGAATGCGTTATGATTAAACTATTATTGAGACGAAAAGTGATTGAGGTGATACTAAAGTGAAATGATGTGCTATTATTAGTATGCATTGTATGGGCCATATGGCTATAAGGATTATTATGTGCATCTTATGATTACAAGTATTGTTATGCGTTTGTTTGTTAGTGAATATACTTTATGTGAACTATTCTATTACTATTCCCATTATGTAATTTAATAAATTAATTTTGTTGTTGCATATTGTGTTTACCATTTGGTGCATGTCAGAATTGTTAGCTAACCCTTCGGAGACTTGTTTTTTTTTTCTAGTTTCAGGTAAGGTCAAGAGACCCATAATGGAACCTCAGCAAAATGACGGTACGAGTCGTTGAAGGTTGTGTCATTAGGATTGGGTTCAGTTGGGTGAAATATTGATTACTTATTTTGATAATGTTTGATTTTGTTAAGGAAATGATATTATGATGTCAATAAAATGCACACAAGTGGTGGTGTAGTTTATGTCGATTGGGGAATTCATGCATGTTTTCGATACATTGATTTTATAAATACAAGTCGGATGTTTTCTTTGTATTTTCTCGTCGTGCCCGTTGTAAGATCCGTGTGAACTCGTTGTTAGGTTAGCTCATGTGGACCAATGTGTGGTCTACTACCGAGTAATGCCCCGGTATAAAGTTGGGGTGTTACAGCTGGGGTAGGCCCCAACCTACCCTTGTGTCTGTCTCTGATCCGCCCGTATTTGTGGGCAGGCGGGAGCACCCTTCCAGCGCTGCCTAGAAAATGGGCACGAGGCTTCTCCAAGGGGATCCCATGGGCGACGTCACCTTGGGATGAATCTAGAATGACCTAGGGAGGTCTTAGTCTAGATTCTTCTTTTGTACAACGGAAGGCATGCCTATAAATAAACCCTCACGACCCTCACTCTCATTTGGCAAGGCACTTCACCACACTCAAAGCTTAGGCATCTAGGTCTCATTGTAAAGCTTTCCTTGTATAATACAAAGTTCTTTTTTTCCACAAACACTTCACCATCTTTCTTTAGCTTCCGCATCGCAACATTAGGGCAAGGCTTGACTTAGCTTCTCGAACAGGTTGACTTAGTTAAGAGACGCATGGTTTAGAGTCGGAATCTCTCAACTCGTGTCACCTACACCCATATCTACGTTGCACTACCCATTTCCACTGACAAAAGACAAAACAATGGTTTTTGGAAGGAATTCAATTAAACTCATTTAAAGGTTTTTGAAGAAGGTTTTTGAAGTGTTATCTAACCTAATTGTATTTAATAAGCTATGATTTGATGTAATGAATGTGAAGGGAGATTAATGGTTCCTTGGTTTCAACTCTCGTTTTTAGAGGAGGCCCACTCCAGCAGGAATGAGTGGGGCAAGGGGAGTGGGAGCTGTGGGCCCCTTGCGCTATGAGTAGAATGTGTTCTCAATAGAGGGGCCTTCAATCGTTGTTTTTGTCACTAACTTTGAAAAGACTCCTCCAAGTACCAGTTATCGCTAGACCATCATAAGGTGAGAGGAGACTCTAATAGCTTGCAAAACAATAGTAACTTTTCGCCCCAAACAATTGTTTGCCACATACACTCAATGGCACACAGGACACACAATGGGCCTACGTGGAGCTGGGCCCATATTCGGCCTACCTTCTTATGTTGCCCCTCCACACAATTACATTTTGTGGAGCTCCGACCCGCAGACCCTAAATGCATGGAGTTTCATGAATATGTCTTTTCCGACGCATTTGGTGAAATATTTAGTTGAGCTCCACGTAAAATAAATTACGTGGTGAAATATCCGACTAGATTGGGTGGTGCAGGTAACTTTATTTGTGTACAAACAAAACATAGGTTAATTAGAGCATCTGATTTAGTGAAACTCCCAAGTTTTTAAATCTTTAAATAAAAATAAAAATTAGAAAAAGTTAGCAAGTGAAGATTTTTTTAATCAAAAGAAGGTTTTTATAATTGACATTACGACTCACATTATATTATCACGATTTTCAATATAACAGGCCTATTTAGAATTTTTTTCTACTCTTAAACACACAATTTTAGTTTAAAAAACTAAATTTAAGTGGAGTGTTGGAAGGGTTTCCCGACAACAAATAAATTTGTAGTCAAGACCCTGCTGTGTATAGGGAGGTCAGGATCGTCCACTGGAAGCAATGTTATGTTTGAAAACTAAACTAAAAAGCAAAAAAGAAGGCAAAACAAAGCAAAGAACTAAGCAAAACAACTAAATAAATGCACTGGAATGGGCCGATATCGACCTTGTCAAGATCGATATCGAGGTATGTATGCAGCAGAAAAACTAAGTAAACAACAAGAAGAAAGGGAAAAATTGCAGGTTGATATCGACCTGGGCATGGTCGATATCGAGGCAGCCGAAAATTAAACTTGACTCAAAATTAAGGAAAAACTCTAGGATAGGTGTTCACCACAACACAATCATGCAATTTCAAATAACATAAATCATAAATATCATGCCTTTAACATAAAGTTATCAACTTTCATTGAATTAATCAAGCAACTCAATCAATTTTCACAAATCAATTCACTTAATCTACTTGCTTTGATCTAAAGTTCTCAACTTTCATCTCAGACTTAATCTCGCATTCAAATTCACAACTTTCTCTTTCAATCAAGTTAAGAACATGAAATACTTCAACTTTCGTCAAAGCTTTTGCACAAACAAGTAGAAAATAGATAAAAAGACAATCAATTCATTCATCGCATCACCATTCATGCACAATCATGTTGTGTTTCTAACCCCAACCCTAGAAAAGAAAACTATTCACTCATGATTGGAGAAAAACAAGCAAAGCAATTGAAAGAGAACATAATTGAATTCAAACTAAAGGCTTACTTGAATTAAAACTTCAAACTTGTCTTAGAACACAAGAAATTCTCCCACACTCTTCTTGCTTGTGCCCCAAGCAATTCTAATCTTCAAAAATAACGTGAAAATCAAACCCTAGATGTGTCTCTCCTCCAAACTAACGTGAAAACCCCCTTAAACTAAAGCTAGAACAAGAGTATTGATAGAGAAAAACCTAATCTATCTAGAAGCAACTTGCTCCATCATTTGGAAAATTTTGTAAATTTATGGTGTTAATCGATGCATCTACAAGTTGGTCACATGTAAATTTATTATCAACTAGAATTGTTGCATTTGCTAAACTCCTTCCTTAATAAATTAGATCGCATGCTCATTTTTTGGATTTTGCAATAGAGAAAACTTGAATTCATAATGCAGGAGAATTTGCATCAGAAACCTTCGATGACTATTATATGTCAATTGGGATTGATATAGAGTATTCAATGACTCATGTTCACACACAAAATGGTCTCGATGAGTCATTAATCAAGCGATAACAATTAATTGCTAGACTATTGCTTATGAATCAAAATTACCATCATCTGTATGGGACATGCAATATTGCATGATGCATCCTTGATTCGATTAAGACCAACTGCAAATCATGAACATTCCTTAATGCAATTGGTATCTGGTAAGGAGCCAAACGTTTCACATCTAAAAATATTTGTATGTGCAGTTTATGTTCCTATAGCTCCTCCTCAACGTACACAAATGGGTCCACAAAGAAGATTGAGAATTTATGTTGGTTTCGAATCCCCCTCAATTATTAGATAATTTGCACCAACAACTGGTGATTTGTTTACAACAACATATGTCGATGGTCATTTTGATGAAAATAGTTTTCCATTCTTAGGAGGAGAAAAGAAAAAAGTGGACCTAAATGCGAAAGAAATCACTTGAAATACACCATCAATATCTCATCTTGATCCAAGAACAAGAATGTGTAAACAAAAAATACAACAACTTATTCATCTTCAAAATATTGCAAATCAGTTACCCGATGGATTTATTGACATAAAAAAGGTAACTAAGTCACATATACCCACATCAAATGCTCTTACAAGGATTGAAATGCCCATTGGACAACCAAACCTACCCATTGCAAGTGAGTTTACAATACGTAGAAAGCGTGATAGGCCACTATGTTCAAAAGATTTAATGTCGATGAAGTTAAAGAACCAAAAAGTTGTAGCGGGAGAAGACATAATGGATCATGAAAATAATGATAAAGGCAAAGAGATCGAGGAAGAAAATTTCTCAAAAGAAGATATACTAGATAATAATGAAAATATTGGCAATTTTGAGATTTGTATACACATACATATAATGGAATAGAAAGGGTATCATTATTGATGATACATTTGCCTACTGAGTGGCTAATTATATTGTGATTGAAGATGATGACATTGAGCAAAATCAGTGGATGAATGTCTCTGTAGGAATGATTGGATAAAATGGAAAGAGGCCATTCAGGTAGAATTAAAGCACTTGAAAAACGAGAAGTTTTTAAGCTTGTAGTTGATACAACAAAAGATGTAAAACTAGTTGGCTACAAATGGGTTTTCGTACAAAAATAAGATGGGAAAAATGAAATTGTAAGATATAAGACAAGACTTGTGGCACAATTTTTTTCTCAAATTCATGAAATTGATTATGAGGAAACTTACTCTTCAGTAGTTGATGCAACTACATTGAGATTTGTAATTGATCTTACAGTGTTTGAAAAAATACATATGCGCCTCATGAATGTTGCTACTATATATTTGTGTGGTTTACTCAATAAAAACATCTATATGAAAGTCCCTAAAGGATTAAAACTGCTCGAGACTGTAAATTGTGGACCTCATTAAATGTTTTCCATAAAACTCTATGATTTCGACGATTTGGGTAAAGAAATCTCGCCTCCTAGTTGGCTTTATGTTTAGAGTTCCTCTAAATAGTGATTGTGGATATTTTGTAATCTTGATTAAGTTTTCATGAAATCCTAATGCATCAAATTCTATAAGCTCAAAGTTTGCATTCTGCTTCTTTTGGTCTTAGCATCTGCTTCAAAGTTTGCATTCTGCTTCTTTTGGTCTTAGCATCTGCTTCTTTGATCTTATAATTGTCGTTTTGATCTTAACATATCTGCACTGTATGAATTATAACAATCAGGACAAATGTGGTATAACTGCCTCAATGAATGCCTTATGAAAGAAGGATATAAGAATGATACTATTTGTCTGTGTTTTTTCATCAAACAACCCGAAAATGGATTTACTATTATTGCATTCTATGTTGACGATTTGAACATCATAGGAACTTTCAATGAAATCTAAGACACGGCAAAATATTTGATGAAAGAATTCGAGATGAAGGACCTTGGTAAAACAAAAATTTGCCTTGGTTTACTATTGAGCACCTAAAGGATGGAATTTTTATCCGCCAATCTAACAATGTTGAAATTTTTTTAAAAAGATTTTATATGAACAAGACACATCCTTTGGCCTTTCCCATGGAAGATCGATCTCTCATTGTTGAAAAAGGTCAATTTCGTTTCCGGGAAGAGGATGAAGAAGTTCTTGGTCCCGATGTGCCGTATTTAAGTGCAATTGGTACTCTAATGTATTTGACGAACAATACAAGACTAGATATCGCTTTTGTAGTAAATTTGTTATCTAGGTATAGTTCTGCACCCACTAGGAGGCATTGGAGTGGAGTCAAACACATATTTCACTACCTTGGAGGTACACATGATATTGAGTTGTTCTACCATAACCAAAGGGATGCCATTTTGGTTGAATATGCAAATGCAGGGCAATTATCATACCCACATAATGCTTAGTCACAAAATGGATATGTTCACATAAGGAGGCAAAACCATCTCATGTAAATCAACACAGCAAACTATGACAACAAAATTATCAAATCAAGCAGAATTGATCGACTTGTATGAGGCAGAAAGAGAATGTGTGGCGCTATGAGCAATGATTCAATTTATCCAAAAAGAATGTGGAATGAGTCCCATCATTGATGACCCAACAATATTAAATGCAAACAACTTAGCATGCACTGCTTAGATGAAGAAGGGCTATATCAAGGGAGACCGCACAAAAGATATATATACTACCAAAGGTTTTCTCTACTCGTGATCTAGAAGAAGTGGGACAAGTTGATGTCTAGCAATTTTGGTCAAATGAAAACTTGACTGATTTGTTCACAAAGTCTGTGGTCCCCTAGAAATTTGTAGAATTGGTATACAAGATTGAAATGTGTAGACTTCGAGACATAAATTGAAATAAGGGGGAGCATACGTTGAACTCCTTTTCCCTTCAATCATATTTTTGTCCCACTGGGTTTTGCATGACAAGATTTTTATAATGAGGCAGCATCAAAGCATATAAGAGATTTATGACCAACCTCCTTGAAAGATGTTCTCTAAATTGAGTGGGAGAATTGTTTTTATAGTGTACTTTTTCCCCTTTATCTTCTTTTTTATCCCACATGGGTTTTCCAAGTGAATGTTTTTATTGAGGCAATACATAAACTATAAGATGTACAACCAAAGGAGGAACATTCTAAATGGCCTTACGTTAATAGTCGGATGTACATGGTCCTTAAGTTAGTATTTCTCATTTAGAGCACATAAAACACCCTTTTTTTTGGTCTTGCCTTTTGACTCACTCGGTTCGATCGGTCGGACACCACTCTACATCCGGACCGGGTACTTCGTGACCCCATTTTGGGGGAGAACCTCCCAATATCGGTTTCTCCATACATGCTGTCAGTGGGATTCGAACTTCGAATCTCCTGGACAACACTTAAGGAGTCTAGCACCACTTTACCACTAGACCAACTGAGTATTGGTACATAAAACACCCTTTGAATTTAATTCTCCTATTAAGTTCAAGTTTGTAACAACATCACTTTATTAGACTATAAATCGAGGCTTGGTGAAAATGATTGGAAATCATGTCAAATTCCCAACCTATATTGCATTAAAAAGATATAATAGCATAATGAAATTGAGGTTTGCCAAATGAATGGATTAACAAAAAAAAAAAAAACCGTGCACTTGATCGAAATTTGTAATTGAGCGGAAATATCCAAAAATGATGTTTGCCCAGCCCTAATGAAAATTAAGAAAAGACAAGAATGTTTCTCATTTGACAAGAATGGTAAAGATGAGAAAAATTAATTTTATTATTACCAATAAGAACATCAAAGACGGTGCGCCAAGTGGACGATGACACAGCAAACGAAGATATACGTACGATTGGATGATTATAATATGGCTATATCGATCATATGTGTACGTAAGTTAATCAAATCTCCCCATCCCAGAGATCATCAAGAGTCTTGTAAGGGGTGCCTTCTCCCGTGATGTGCGAATAAGGAAACCCTTTGACCTGTGGAATCTCCTCATCAATCTGACGATAGTCTTCCTTAGAAAGCTTCCAATCAAATATGTCGAGGTTTTGTTTCATCCTCTCCTCGTTGAAGCTCTTCACTACCAGGCTTACGCCTTGCTCGTATGCCCATCGAAGACAAATCTAATTCACATACACCAACAACACGTACACATGCATATCACACGCATACATATATCGATCAAAATTAATGTAAGGAAATAATTAAAAGAATGACGTACCTGGGCGATCGACTTTCCTTTAGCCTGAGCAATGTTATGGAGGATATTGCATTTCATGACTTGGCTGGTTCCCCAGGGCAACCCATCGGCGCCCAAAGGAGAGTAGGCTGATATGTGTATCCCCTTCTCCGTGCAGAAATTTCTGAGCTTCTTTTGTTTCCAAAATGGGTTCATCTCCACCTTCACAATTCATATAGATAAATTTAATTAGGTGGCTGTAACTTGTAAGTGAATAATTCAAACTTTAAACATTTTCGATTGAATTTCCTATCAAATAAGTTAATGCGGGATCGGAAAATGGCGTGATTTCATTAGGTAACTTTTGGATGATTTATTTAACAACCAAATAAGTATTTTTTTCCCGTTATAATTTATGCAAAATTTTATTAAAAAAATATGTCAGCTATATTCTATTTCTCAACATTTAATATTATATAAAAAAATAGTCAGGTGTCAGGACCGAAAACCAAAGTTTGAAAAAAAAATTCAGTCCGGACCCAAGTCGATCCGATCTGGTCGGCCGCAGCTCTGGCGAAATCACATGTGATCTGCAATTGCTCAATAATTTTCTGCGTACAAAAATGAGGTGAAAGTGGCCCATGTGGAGGATTGTTGGGAGGTTTTACCTAATGGTAAGAGGTATGGGAGATGTTGGAAAATTTTAGGTTCGATTTTTGTATTCTTTTCTACACTTGGTGAAAAGTCAAGTCTCAGCATTCTTTCTACCATTAGGTCGAGCCGGTCAGTGTAAGCAGAGGTGTAGCAAGAAATTCGATTCAGATGGTGTTAAATTTTTCTGGGTCAAATTCTTGACTACATAACAAAAATTGAAAAATACAAAAAAAAATTTGTATTTTTCTGTATAATTTTTTATTACACAGATAGTGTTCTAAAAAACATTAAGCGGGCCCTATGTGAAGAGAGACCGCTAGACGGCCTAGGCAGGGGACTTAGAGGGAACCAAACCAAATCTTCTATTCCACTTTTGTGTTTCATTTTCATGTTCCACTTAATTAAATAAATATTAAATTAATTTAAAAAAAATTAAAATTATGTTTATATATGAAATACTTATATATATATATATATGCAAATTGTTAGCTTAAAAATCATATTATACAATTTTTAAAAATTAAAAGGGTAATACTTTGTAAGAAAATCATTCTCTTATTTTTTTAAAATTTTATAATATGATTTTTAAGATACAAATTTACACATATATGTATACAGTTGTTTACAATATAAATATAATTTTTAAATTTTTTTTAATATTAATTTGATATTTAAAATCTAAGTGGAACATAAAAATGAAACACTGAAAGTGGAACGGAGGATTTGCGTCGTAGATGGAACTAAGCGAGAATTTTTAAAATAGTGTATACAAAATTTTTTGTATTTTTCTGTATAAAAAATGTTGTATTTGAGAACCCTTATTTTGTATTTTTAATAAAAATAAAAATTAACTTAGTTTTTTTTATGGTCAAGTACTCAAGTAGATTAATTTTTATCGAATGACCTAGTATTTTTTTTTAATATTTTTCAAAAAAAATTTCAAATTCTTTTTTTTTTGAGTTGGGGCTTCAGCTTCCACTGAGCCCAATGTGGCTCCGCCACTGGGTGTAAGTTAGTTTACCTGGTTCGTGTGTTTTGCCGACTAGTTCATGGATCCGGGATTTACCATCAAAGGTGAGTCCCTCGTTAAAAAAAAATAATGAGGTGAAAGTGAAACCAATCAATTAACCTGATTGACTGCCGGGGGAATGGTGCCCACATCAAGTATAGCTTGGAGCTTCTTGCAAGAGAAATTGCTCACTCCAATGGATTTGGCAAGCCCAAGCTTTTGACATTCTTCCATGGCTCCCCAAACACCTCCTAAATCAAAGGGCATCATGTCCTCCTTTTCCATGTAAAGCTCAAAGTTACCAGGCTTTGTGCTAAATGGAAAGTGAATCAAGTACAGGTCCAAGTACTCCAATCCCAGATTCCTACATGTACGAATATTTATATCACCGCTATAGTTAAATCTAAGTACAAATATCCATTAAAACTCACAAATCTTTTGTAGAAATTAAACATAGAAAACAAACAAACATGTATAAATGAACAAATTAAAGCAAGTACTAATTAAATTAATAATTACCTTAGAGTTTTTTGAAGGGCAGGAAGAACAAGGTGAGGATGGGCATCACTACACCAGAGTTTAGAAGTGACAAAGAGCTCTTCCCTTGACTTGATAAGCCCAAGTTCGAGGGCTTCACTTATGGCTTCTCCGAGCGGCTCCTCGGCCTGGTAGATGGAGGCGGTGTCGAAGTGTCGGTAACCGAGGCCAATGGCTTTGACCACCGCGTCTTTCACGTTGTCCGGCCTAAAAGGAAATGCCGCCGTCCCAAATCCAACGAGGGGAATGGAAATGCCGGAGCTTAGAGGTAGCTCTGGAATAATAATGCACTTGCTCGTCATTTTTCTTTCCTAGCTTTAATTTGCTCTATATGTGTGCTACTACATGAGATAGTTTGCCCATATATATGTTATATGCAGGGTGAAGTGTCGAAAACCATTCACTAATAGCAATCATGTTTGTTCTCCAAAAAAAAAAAGAACCACCATTTTTAATTATGCACTTTTATTAAAGAGGGTAAAAAATGACACATTGTATTTTTATCGAATTATTTGTGTATTTTTAAATGAAATTGAATATGGAGGACACACATTCATCATGTACACAAGTTTCGTCTTGAATGTGCATCATAACTAACAACATGTGCATCGCTTTTTAATGCACGTTGTGCTTGAATTTCGAACTTTTCTACCTACATGTGCATAATTAAATACGTACCTATTGTGTTTTTAATGCACATAAAGTAGTCATCGGTTCGGAACCGAACCGGAAAAAATCGATGGTTCCGAAACAAGGACCAGAACTGGGGGTTGGCCGGTCCTGGTTCCACATTCCCTGAAACCGAAGAACCGCCGGTTCTTCCAATTTCAGTTCCAAACTAGAGGAACCAGCGATTCTTCGGTAAATAGCCGTCGCGATCCGGTTAACTAGCCGTTGGAACCGCAATTGTGGTTATTCTATTCCATTTTGTTTTAGACATAATGTAAAACTGCGACCGCTATTTCACAAACCTCGGTGGTACATTTATTTTCCAAATAAAGTTTTTGACTTTTGGTGGTACATTTAGTTTCCAAATCCCCTTCCAGTTTTTTGTTTCTAGATTTCGTTGTTGTGTAAAAAATTTAATGGTCGATTCCGTCGTAAACCATCCATTAGTGCTCGGCCACCAGTATAGACGATCTTGTATGTCATTCTTTGGGATGTATATTGCAAATTTTTGTGATTATGCTTCCCAGTAGGACTTGAGTTAGTTCCGATATGTTTCACTTTTTCTCTAGCATAATATATTCTACCACTTTCTTATTCGGGTGAATTGTCTTTGGGATGCTCATCCTTGTTTGCTTTGCAAAGTTTTGTATTCAAAGATTTTCCCGAAACGAATAGTATTCCCATTTCCTAGCTGTCAAATTAGTCCTTTGTAAAAGTTGTCTCTTAATCCCATAAAATTTCTTTATTGCCAAGTGTAGGATCGTAACCGGTTAGCTTTAGAGCTTGGGAACTGGCTGTTAAGCTGTTCCCAAGGCAGCGGAAGAAACTATCGCAAGTATTAGAAAGACAGAATGAACACAGTTCCCTTATAGAGGAACCCCACTACAACCAACTAGTTTTATGGGTAAACCTCTACCTCCGCTTGGAGGATTTTGAATGACTTACTTATATTATTGATTTGTTCCTTAGTTACAAACAGCAAGATTCAAACTTCTCTGTTCCTACGAGTTCTACCTAACTCTAGCAACACTAATGAATCTTCTCAACTGAGTTCCTAAGTAAACAACAATCACTAAATAAGTAACTCAAATCTTACACCAAATCGCAGTTCCCTCGCTCCTGGGAACTTGGCTTCACCGTCGTCGAGATCAGACACTCGCCGCCGGGGACTTCTCTTCTTCTTTCTCTTTCTCTGTTGTGGGTATTTGTGAGTTCTGGGAGAAGTACCCAATCCGAGTACTATTCATTTGGATTTATACTCGAGTGCACTTGGGCTTCAATCGCATCTTTCATTTGTGTCCGAAATGCCCTTTGCTTGATGCCCAAGTCGTACTTTCTTCACATGTGACTTCAATTTGAACTAGGTCAACTTCTTGAAATGATCGGACCGTTGGATCAATCGTGACAGTCTGCTCCTCAGACTGTGCCTTCATCCTGTCCAAGACAGGATCCCGTGATATGCGCTGATCGGTCCTTGTCCTCACATGTGAGTTCCCATGTCGTGGGAACTGTCCTCTTCAGAGTTCCTTTGGGAGAAACTCTTCATCGTGTAAACCTGTGTTCTCTCCTCTTCAGAGTTCCTTTGGGAGAAACTCTTCATCGTGTAAACCTGTGTTCTCTGGTCATTCCTGGGAGTTCCCATTTCATGGGAACTTTCATCTTTAGAGTTCCCTTGATGGGAACTCTTCATTGTGTGCTTCTGTGATCTTTGGTCATTCATGGAAGTTCTTTGCTCAACCTGTGTTCCTTGGAAATACTTGATCAAAGCACATTAGTTCCCTTATAGCGTTTGTCATTATCAAAACTCGGAGAACTGTATCGTTGTTCCGATGTTTAGAACCAGAGGTCCCAACATCGTTCCAACAATTTCCCCCTTTTTGATGATGACAAACCTATCACAAAAATTAGCAAGTATTTCAAAGCATGATATGCAGATGAGTTCCTACGCGTATTCCTAGGGAGCCACTTCTTGTGAATCACTGAGTTCGTACTTAGCTTTTTATGCAATTGTTCCCCCTTAGCTATAGCGTATTCTATGATATCTTTTCAACTTAACTCATCTCGCATTTTTTGTCTTTCCCCCTTTTGACATCATCGAAAACAAGTAAACACATAGATAAGGAAGGAAAAGAACACGCAATCATACTAAAAACCATTCATTACTTAAGCGAAATATGTACAAAGGAACACAAGAGACAATATTTGCGGGAACATTGAGGCTAGAAAAAAAAGGAAAAGATCATGGGCTTGGTGGGAACAGGGTATCACAAAGCCGAGTCAAGACTTGGACCGGCTTTTCTTGGCCTTTAGCAATTTTTTCTTGGTCCCTTGCCATCTTTTCTTGGTCCCTGGCCATCTTGTCAAGAGTGTTGGCAATGTGCACCAACACTGGAGTGTTCCCATCCTGGGTGCCTTCACCAGATGGCAGCCTTTCTTGTTCCTCTACTGGCTCAGAGTGCCGCATTTTGTGGACCACAGAGATGTCCAGTTCCCTAACTATGGTGACTTCTTCCTTGGATGTGTCGTAGAGGCCCTCTCTGAGCAAGAGTTTCCTGATGAGGCCAGCATAAGGGAGGGAGTGGGATTTGGAAGCCATACACTTCTCCATGTGCCCGAGAATTATGCGAGGAAGATTTATGGGCTTTTTGAGGAGGAAGTGGTAGAGGATAATGGCATCAAGGATATTGATAACAAGACGCTTCTCCTGGCGAGGGATCACCATGTTGATGATGAATTGATGGGCCAGCTTAGCGATGAGGGATAGGTGATGAGTAGAGGTGCCAGTGGCGGGAACACGGCCCTCATATATCGTGTTATAAATCACCTCGCTGTTGAAGTCGCCCCAGCTCTTGGCGGGCAGTTCCTGGAGGCCCTGGACAGGAACCTGTAGTTGAAGGCGGATTGTGGATGTGGTGAAGATGAAGTCATCGCCTTCGAGGGAGAGAGTTCCCTTGGTGCCGTTGTCGTGGACCACAAAATGGTTGTAGAATCAGCGCACCTGAGAGGGATCGATACTCACGACCTCACTACACATGTGTTTCCATCCTTGGGCCTTGATCAGGTCCCATAGTTGCCCTAGCCCTTCATCGATGAGCTGTTTTTCTGAGAGGATGAGGGGGGGAAGGAGCTTGCGATTCTCAGAGATATGAATTTTGTTGGGCACAATTCCTTTCCCTTTCTTCTTGGAGTTCCCCCTAGAGACCGTAGGCTTTCCTTTTTGCTGAGGGGGGTCAACCGCTTCGATCATGAGAGGGCGGGTCCTTTCCTCTGGGACCTCTGCCGACACCACCATTTGGTGTCCTGGAGTTGGGATGCCGGAAGGCTCTCTGGCGGTGGTGGCCTCCTCGTATTCTTCAGTGTCGTTACTGGAGGTCCCTTCATCGTCGGAGGAGGTCAGCCCTGTGCCCTCCTCGTCATCTTCTTGATGATGACTGCCTTGCCCAGCACCATCGGTTGGTGCTGGGTTCCCTTCTTCTTGGGCTTTGCCCCCTTGGCCTTCGGAAGGCCCTGTGAGTGCGCCTCGGAATTCTTCCTCGAGGTCTTTGATTCGGGCTTCCTCTTCCTCAGTTCCCATCACGATGGGTGCTTTGGCCTTCTGGCGAGCAAGGACTCCGATGGGGAGATTATCCTCGTCGGAGTCGAGGTCTATTGTGGTTTTGTGGGGCCAAAGGAGGTGGGGAAGGGAGTTGTATTGTTGTGGGAGAAGAGGGAGGGAGAGGAGAATTTTGTGGAGTGGGGACCTTGGGAGTGGAAGGAGGAGGAGTAGGAGTTCGAGCCTTGGGACTGGAGGTCCCAGAGGCAGATTTTGAAGTGGTGGGGGATTTGGGAATGGGTGAAGTGGGTGGGGGAACTCTGAGGGAGGAGGATGGAGGAATCTTCTTTGGAGAAGATGGAGGAGG
Organism: Fallopia convolvulus; assembly: GCA_964016875.1. Classification (NCBI taxonomy): domain Eukaryota; kingdom Viridiplantae; phylum Streptophyta; class Magnoliopsida; order Caryophyllales; family Polygonaceae; genus Fallopia; species Fallopia convolvulus. Next base: position 48,820,218 of record OZ024726.1, on the reverse strand, counting down.
GTTAGCAGTTCCCTCAACTATGGGAATAGGGGAGGAAGAGATTATTGTGGAGTCCCTAGGACCAGAGGTCTCAGAGATTGGTTTGGGACGAGAGCGAAAGAGCTTCGCGACCTCGGATGGGTCAACGACGGCATAGGCATCGGGTTTGGATAGATTAAGGACCTCCTCCATGTTGAGGGGGGATTTCTTCTTTGGCATGGGAAGAGAGGGGGATGAAGAAGTGGAGATTTGTGAGTGTTGCGTTTGGAGGATTTGTGTTTGGATTTTGATGAGTGGTGTTTGGATTTGGAGGGATCTTTGGAAGAGTGGTTGTGTTTGGATTGTTTGGGTTTTTCGTATTTGGATGGGGGTTCGGATCTGAAGGAATCTAGGATCTTGGTCCCTGAGGAGGAGATGGAGATGGGTTGAGAAGACGGTGGAGGAGGAAGGGATTGAGAAGATGTAGCGGTGGAGGCAGACATTGCTAGAGTTTGCTCTGCCGGAGGAGGAGGAAGAGAAGGAGGAGGTGATACGCTCTATTTAGTATAGGTTAACTCTTGTATTTTAGGTATGATATGAGTGTGTTTAGGTTAGTTTCGAGCATAATTGTCATATGAAGACCGAAGACACGATTTGAAGAATTGCAAGAGTTTTGAAGACAAGTGTTGATTTGGAGTTGTTTTGACGCCATTTTCTTGTGACGCATCGTTCGGGAGCTACGGTGATCGGATGAAGCTGAATTTGGTATCATTGGAAAGCTAACTCGAAGAGCTACAATTCATCTTTTTACAGCGAGTTTAAATTCCAACTCTAAGTGGGTCAAAACTACCTCCAAAGTTGACACCAGAATGCTGAATTGCAGGATCCGCGCCCGCGGAAATATTCCGCGCTCGCGTATGGAGGAGTATCCGCGCCCGCGGAAATATTCCGCGCTCGGGGATCGAAGGGATCGTTGAGCATCCGCGGTCGAGGGTAGAGGATCGATCCACGCCCGCGGATTATTTCCCCGCTCGCGGATTTTGGCTTTCAGCGCCGCCTTCGTTTCTTTTATTCTATCTTTTTATTATTTTTATATCTTAGGGTTTCAGACTTATTTCTACTATTTAAGCTTTGTTTCGAGTTTCACTTTAGAGGAGGACAATTTCTAGAATACTTTTACTTTTAGGTTTTTATTTCAGTATTATGGAGAACTAATTTACCTTTGGAGTTTGTTTAATCAAGGAAGCCTTTTTATGTATTTCGTAAGATTCTGGTAACTTTTTTATCCCTTGGTTAATATCAAAACTCTTGTGCTTAATTTCATGATTATCAATTGATTTCTCTTGGTGCGCAACTTGTTGAATTTGATTGATATTCTACTGTTTGGATTTGTTTGATTGTTGTCTGTGCAATCTTATTTATCCTTGAAACAACTCTTTTCTAGGACCGTGGACTAGAATTGAGAAAGAGTATTTGATTGTTATTTTATGCATGAGACTCGTAGCTTGATTGCATGAATTAATATCCTTCTATCCTTAATATTTTGTATGATTTGAATTAAGCGTTCTTGTTCATATCATCGTTTCGCTTGGACCGTGGACAAGCGGAAATCTTTTATAAGGATTGGAATTAACTAGGGAATTAATAGCAAAGTGGATGAATCAATGATCGAATGATTAAAAATGTGGAATTGATTGAATGAACTCTGCTTTCCTTCACTTGATTTAATCTCAATAATATTTGCTTATTTGTTTGCTTGCCTGAATTCCAAAACCCCTGTCTTTACTCTCTGCTGATTGATCAGAATCCCGATTCTCTTGGGTTCGACCCCTTACTTGCACACTATACTAGTTGTTAGTTTAGGGTTATTTATCTTTGATCTTGGCAACAACGATTTTAGCCGAGTCAGGAGGCATGAGAGGGCTCACGTAATTGTAGAGCCCTGCAATTAGGACATCGCGAAGAACAGGATCTTGTTCTTTCTCGATGTCGGCTAAAATGGAGAGGAAGAAGGTGCGAGGGTTTTTGTGGATCCACTCTTTGATTTATTCGAATGAGTGGGTTGAAGCCATGGAGAGATTTGGATGGAGAGAGGTTTTGGAAGTTTGCTTGAATTGGGAGAAGGCAAAGTTGCAGAGCGAAGAGGGTGACAGGGAAGGATGAGGAGGAAGGAACCCAAAAATGGCAAAGTTGGGTTTTTTATGTGAGAGAGAGACGAGGGTAGAAAGGGAAGTGTAGAAAGACCTCGATAACCGTTGGCCAATGAGTTCGGAGGACCGTTTCAACTTCCATAGCATGCCTCTGACACGCGTCGTTTTCTTTCCTGGGAAGTCTTTTTGATTTTTGAATACTTGGCCCAAAACGCTTCAGAGTCTGACACAATTTCCCGTTTCCCTAGTGAAGTTTCATCTTTTCAGATCCAGTGTTCCCTGCTTTTGCCTGTCAGTTCCCATGATCTTTGGAAAGGTCATATCGAGTGGAGAGGTTAAGGGAACTCACACTCAATTTTCTTTGTGAGGCTGGGGAACTCAAAAGAGAACCAGACAATTGCGACTCGATAAAGGTACAAAGAGTTTGGCTCATGAGAAGCATTTGTCTGGTCCTTAGCTTAGGGTAGGTTTTATGATCAACCGTCATAGTGGCTTGTATAGAGGGTTAAATGGAACTCTGGTTGATCATTTTGGGCCAAAAGAAATAATGTTCCTCTATACATATCAGGCTCTAGACTAGTAATATGGCAAAATGAAAGCAATGAGTCCTACAGTTCCCTATAATGCATTTCGAGTTAGACTAACCAAGCATTGAGGGAGAGACAAACAGGGACTTGTTTAGTTTAGAGTTATCATCCCTAGAAGCATTCGGAAACGCTGGTAGGGACGTCTGTCTAAAGCTTTGGTGAGAATGTCCGCAATTTGCTCTTCCGTTCTACAGTGTTGCATAGAGATGTTCCCATTTTCAACATTGTCACGTAGAAAATGGTGCCTAATGTCTATGTGCTTAGTCCTAGAATGATGCACAGAATTTTTAGAGATGTTAATGACACTAGTGTTATCACAGGGTATAGGAATTGGGCCAAATGACATACCGTAATCCTGAAGTTGGGACTTGATCCATAGTACTTGGGAACAGCATGATGCGGCAGCTACGTATTCTACTTCAGCTGTGGAGAGTGCCACTGAATTTTGCTTCTTGGATCCCCATGAGACTAAGCATGACCCAAGGAACTGGGCCATTCCTGATGTGCTCTTTCTATCAACAAGGTGCCCGGCAAAATCTACATCTATATAAGCAATGAGCTCAAGGGAACTGTTCCTTGGATACCAAAGGCACAAGTTGTCGTTCCCTTTGAGGTACCTGAAAATCCTCTTCACCTCTTTCAGGTGTGATTCTTTGGGGTTAGCTTGAAAACGTGCACATAAGCACACTGAGAACATAATGTCAGGCCTACTAGCAGTTAAGTATAGGAGAGAGCCAATCATACCTCTGAAGTTCCTTTGATCCACACTTACCCCTGTTTCATCGGCATTTAGCCTGGAGTTTGGTGAGATGGGAGTGTCGATGGGCCTTGAGTGGTCCATCCCATACTTGACTAGCATTTCTCTGATGTATTTCTGTTGATGAATCCTTGTTCCCTCCTTTGTTTGAGATATCTGGAGTCCTAGGAAGAACGTGAGTTCCCCTATGAGACTCATCTCAAACTCACTGCTCATGAGGTCCTTAAATTTCTCTACAAGAGTTTCGTTAGTTGCTCCAAAAACAATGTCATCAACATAAACTTGAACGATCAAGATATCCTTAGACTCTTTCTTAAGGAAAAGAGTTTTGTCTATGGAACCTCGAAGGTATCCATGAGACAGAAGGAACTGAGCAAACCTGTCATACCATGCTCGAGGAGCTTGTTTGAGTCCGTAGAGGGCCCTCTCCAGGAAGCAGACCTGGTTGGGTAGCTTCTCATCTTCGAATCCTGGGGGTTGAGCTACGTATACTTCTTCTTTGAGGTGCCCATTTAGAAATGCCGTCTTCACATCCATCTGATATAGCTTGAATCCTTTGTGGGCTGCATAGGCTATGAGAAGACGGATGACCTCGATCATTGCAACTGGTGCGAAGGTCTCGTCATAGTCGATCCCCTCTTCTTGTCTATAGCCTTGAGCAACCAAACGAGCCTTGTTCCTAGCTACGGCCCCAGTATCATCTAGCTTGTTCCGAAATACCCATCGAGTTCCTATGATATTCTTGTTTTCGGGCCTAGGAACTAGCTTCCACACCTTGTTCCTCTCAAATTGGTGTAGCTCTTCTTGCATGGCTTGGATCCAGTCTGGGTCCTTTAGGGCTTCTTTGATGCTTTTTGGTTCCACCAGTGAGACAAAGGCATTAAAAGCACAAAAATTATTGAGAGAGGAGCGAGTTAGAACACCTTTGTCATATGGAGTGATGATGTTGTCGATGGGGTGATCTCTCTTTTGGTGGTAGTTTCTTGTTCGAATGTGTGAGACGTCAACCTGTTCCCTTGACTCTTCTTCATCTGTGTCTTGAGCCTCCTCTTCCTCAGGGGAACAATTGTGTTCAGCTACTTCGCTGGGACTTTCGTCAGGATTCTCTTCGGAGTTCCCTCGTTGTTCCCCCTGAACACTAGATTCTGGTACATTTTCATTTTGGGGAACACGAGAGTTGGAAGCATCTTGTGGTTCTTCTGTTGAGGAGGGAACTTCAAGGGAGCTTTGATCTGTGGAGTTTTGATCTCCTTCGTTGTTCCCTGATTGTGGGGCATTGTTCCCACTTGGATAGTCTTCATCTCTCTTTCTTGGTTCATCCTCGTCGTCATCTTCTTCTTGTCTGAACAGCTTAACAGCCAGTTCCCAAGCTCTAAAGCTAACCGGTTACGATCCTACAATTGGTATCAGAGCAAGGCTGCTCTAGATTTGTGTTAGCATCGCAGGTTTCAAAATGGCTCACGAACTCACCCAAGTCGGTCACAACAACAGCAAGCCACCAAGGCTCATCACTGGTAGATTCGAAGTCTGGCAACGCGACATGAAAAATTGGATGCGCAGCCAGGACTACCAGGCTTGGTGCGTTATAGAGAAAGGGAACTTCAAAATCGATCCAGCTATTGAGAATGACCTCTCCAAATGGGGGCCAAATGAGTATAAGTGCATGGAGGCCAACTTCAAGGCCATACAGTACCTCAAGAACGCTATGAATGTGCAAGACTGTGATAGGGTGGCAAATCTAGACACAGCGAAGGAAGTGTGGGAAGCCATCCAACAAATGCACATTGGGAACTCAGACCTCCGAGAAGATCTTTAGATGAATGCGAGGAGGGAGTTCTTCAATTTGCTGTGTCTAGATTTGCCACCCTATCACAGTCTTGCACAGTCATAGCGTTCTTGAGGTACTGTATGGCCTTGAAGTTGGCCTCCATGCACTTATACTCATTTGGCCCCCATTTGGAGAGGTCATTCTCAATAGCTGGATCGATTTTGAAGTTCCCTTTCTCTATAACGCACCAAGCCTGGTAGTCCTGGCTGCGCATCCAATTTTTCATGTCGCGTTGCCAGACTTCGAATCTACCAGTGATGAGCCTTGGTGGCTTGCTGTTGTTGTGACCGACTTGGGTGAGTTCGTGAGCCATTTTGAAACCTGCGATGCTAACACAAATCTAGAGCAGCCTTGCTCTAATACCAATTGTAGGATCGTAACCGGTTAGCTTTAGAGCTTGGGAACTGGCTGTTAAGCTGTTCCCAAGGCAGCGGAAGAAACTTTCGCAAGTATTAGAAAGACAGAATGAACACAGTTCCCTTATAGAGGAACCCCACTACAACCAACTAGTTGTATGGGTAAACCTCTACCTCCGCTTGGAGGATTTTGAATGACTTACTTATATTATTGATTTGTTCCTTAGTTACAAACAGCAAGATTCAAACTTCTCTGTTCCTACGAGTTCTACCTAACTCTAGCAACACTAATGAATCTTCTCAACTGAGTTCCTAAGTAAACAACAATCACTAAATAAGTAACTCAAACCTTACACCAAATCACAGTTCCCTCGCTCCTGGGAACTTGGCTTCACCGTCGTCGAGATCAGACACTCGCCGCCGGGGACTTCTCTTCTTCTTTCTCTTTCTCTGTTGTGGGTATTTGTGAGTTCTGGGAGAAGTACCCAATCCGAGTACTATTCATTTGACTTTATACTCGAGTGCACTTGGGCTTCAGTCGCATCTTTCATTTGTGTCCGAAATGCCTTTGCTTGATGCCCAAGTCGTACTTTCTTCACATGTGACTTCAATTTGAACTAGGTCAACTTCTTGAAATGATCGGACCGTTGGATCAATCGTGACAGTCTGCTCCTCAGACTGTGCCTTCATCCTGTCCAAGATAGGATCCCGTGATATGCGCTGATCGGTCCTTGTCCTCACATGTGAGTTCCCATGTCGTGGGAACTGTCCTCTTCAGAGTTCCTTTGGGAGAAACTCTTCATCGTGTAAACCTGTGTTCTCTGGTCATTCCTGGGAGTTCCCATTTCATGGGAACTTTCATCTTTAGAGTTCCCTTGATGGGAACTCTTCATTGTGTGCTTTTGTGATCTTTGGTCATTCATGGAAGTTCTTTGCTCAACCTGTGTTCCTTGGAAATACTTGATCAAAGCACATTAGTTCCCTTATAGCGTTTGTCATTATCAAAACTCGGAGAACTGTATCGTTGTTCCGATGTTTAGAACCAGAGGTCCCAACATCGTTCCAACACCAAGAGCACATTTTCTTTGCGATATAGTTAAAGAACATGTGTACCTCTTATTACTTCAAATAATTCACATTTACTAAAATCACTATGAGCATTGGAAAAGGAAATAAATTAGTAGCGCAAATAAGAAAAGAATATCATCCAAAATGTATTGTCTCTCACTTTCCTTAGACTATGTTTGTTATATACCAAAAACTAGTGTTTGTTTGGTTGTCTACTAAAATCACATGATTTAGAAAAACCCAGAAAATAGAACAACTTTAAGGGAAACTAGAGAAGTAAAACTCTACATTTTTGTAATCTCCACGAGTTGAGTTGAGTTGGTGAGAGACTCACACGTACTGTTCTAATCAGTCTTGAATTCGAACCTTGAGAATGGAACAACTTTAAAGCTTGGGAGTGCTTTATCCTCCATATTGGACCTATTCGACACGAAATAGGCTACCACTAAATTGGCATTTTTTTTATCGAGATCTTATGATATAAACAATAGCTCAATCAAATTCATATACTTTCTTCTTCGCTAGACCTCTTTTCACATCACATTTTAAAGTTAAGCTTATTTGACCCAAAAACAAAAATAAAAATCAAGTATTGCTTCTTTAGGTTTTTATTTTATTGTTGGACTTCATGTATTGCTTGCCCCGCCTGAGGGGATTTCTTATTTGCTTCTTGATGATGTTAGGGGTCGGGCTATCCCCCGTTTGCTGACTACTTAGCCCATTTTTTATTATTAATAAAATGCCCCCTTGAGGGGCCGGAGAGTACCGCCTCTCCTTCTACCAAAAAAATAAAAATAAAAATCAAGTATAGAGAGACTTAATTGAAAGCCGCTAAGAACCTAAATCAAAAATTGCCTTTGGTGCAAACTCTTTATACAATATATGTAACAATACAACTATTTAGTTATGTTGTAAGATTACTTATAATAAACGGGTAACATATCGATGCTTTTTACCACTTTGTATATAAAATTGAGATTCAGCTTTCTAATCCAAAAAGTTAAAGTCAATGGGTAGAGATTCATCCTACTTTATATGCTAGGGAAATTTCTTATATATGCTAGGGAAGGAAAGGGCAAGCTATGAGAATCCGTCTGGGGCTTTGAACTCTCCTAGCTGGTTTATGTTGTTTCCTGTTTTGAAGTGTTTTTTTTTGGGTTTTTTTTGGGTATATATTGCTTGTATAACACTCCCACTTCTCTTTTTGTTGACCAGCTTTACAAAGGTAAAATGTGATGACACATTAAGAGAAGTGACCTATGTCTTTGCTTGTTTTGCCCCATCTCTGCATTAGGTGCTTTTTTGCATTTTGTATATGCTTTGATGTTAGGCCAAGTTGGGTAATCGGAGTTGTTCTAGGACTCTTTTGAGTGGTTGTATCTTTCACTCACTGACTCACACATGGTTTTAGATGTGTGTTCTTTGTATTCTCCTTCCTCTATAATGAATTTACCATTCGCGAAATTTCTTTTATAAAGTCGATGCGGGAAGTATCCCCCAACATCAACCAAATCACATTTTGTCATACATAACATATATGCAGTCAATGTATCACGATATGAAGCAAATTTTGAAGCACAAGCCTTCACTCATATCAAAACAGTTAGGAAAGACAGAGTTAGTTATAGTGAGCACGAATTATCAAGAACAACGTGGCACTTTGTTAATTAATTCTTGCTAAACCTCTATATGTTTTTAATTTGCTTGTTTTTAGATGGTCCACTAAATTTTTGGATTCAAAATTTGTTTACCACCACAAACTTAAAAGAATCATTTTAAAAAATCTCGGATCGAACTATAAAAGGGAGGGGGAAGAATTTGAATGTTTATGAATCACGATTTTGTAGCGGCGTGTGGGAGACGAAGAGCGCGGAAGATGGAGTTCGCCATGCACAGGCCCTCTCCCCTTCACGCTGACGTGCTCCTCCGCACGGCGCACGCCACCACAATCTCACCTGATCGCAGCTTTCACCGGCGGATATATATACTCTTACTGATGGCTACTCCAACACTGAAATCGGACTGAAAATCTCAGCGCTGAAATTCGAGATGGCGAGCAAACAAATCGCTTCTCCAGCACATGTTGATCCGAAATATGATTTACAGAATCAGGTCTCTCTCTACTTATTTCAGTGAATTGATTTGCTTTTCTAGGGTTTGACCATGTCAATTTTGAGTGTAATTGATCGGTGGTACTTTGTAATGTGAGACAGAAACCAGGGTGGAAGAATTTTCTAGCATTTGTAGGCCCCGGATTCCTTGTTTCCTTGGCCTATCTTGATCCTGGAAATTGTAATTTCTCTCCAATCTCAAACTCCTTTAGTTTGATTAATTGCATCGTCTCAATTTGATTCTTTTTGTTTTTGTTTTTTTCCAAATTTGTTACAACAGTGGAAACTGATTTGCAAGCAGGAGCTGATCACAAGTATACGGTAATCACAAATTCTTAGGCTAAACCTTCTCATCACTCTATCCTATCTGTCATTGTTACATTTGTGATTTCTAACCTTTTTAAATATATGAAGACATTAGATTACAAAACAGGACTAAATGCAGTAAACAAAGGCTAAAAATTTATTAGCATTCTCTTGTGAATTTGATTAATACCTTTCTATAACATATTTACCCTGTGATGGTTGTTGCCAACACAGTTGTTGTGGGTCACACTTACAGGATTGATATTCTCTCTCGTCATTCAATCACTAGCTGCAAACCTTGGAGTCTGCACAGGTAATTGCACCACTGAACTATGTATGCAGTTTGTTCATATTTTGTCTGCATATATTGTTATATTATAGTGAAATGCTGGGTGTTTGTGGGTGTAGGTAGACACTTATCGGAGGTTTGCAGGGCGGAGTATCCTGTTTTCTTGAGATACTGCCTTTGGATTCTTGCAGAGGTTTCTGTCATAGCTGCTGATGTCCCTGAAGGCAATTCCATCATCTCTCTTTATTTAATCACCCATTGTTCTTTCTTTTATGCACTAATCTGTCTTGAGGTTTGCTTATATTGTATAATTGTATTTGTGCAGTGATTGGAACTCCATTTGCATTAAACATATTATTTCACATCCTGATTTGGGTTGGAGTACTCCTAACCGGTCTTAGTAGCCTCTTACTACTTGCCCTCCAAAGATATGGGGTCATTGTTTTTTACTTTCACATCCTTGCAATGACGGAATTTCTATTTGAGAGATTTTCATTTGATTGGAGATCAATGTGATAGGTGAGGAAGTTGGAAGCCCTGATAGCTGCAATGGTGTTTGTGATGGCGGGTTGCTTCTTTGGAGAAATGGTTTACGCTAAGCCACCGGCTAAAGAGGTGCTTGAAGGAATGTTCATCCCACAACTCCGAGGCAAAGGCGCTACAGGAGATGCTATTGCCCTTTTTGGTGCTCTTGTCATGCCGTATTAATCCAACACTGCCTCATACTTGAGTTTTCATTAATCAAACAACTGTTACAATAGCATGTCTTTGTATTCACAATTTAATCTGGATGAATGCTCAATTCTGATACTTTCTTGTTTTCTCCCCTTTGTCTTATAAAATCTTAACAGACACAACCTCTATCTTCATTCGGGTCTGGTGCTATCTCGAAAAGTACCTGATTCAGTTCGTAGTATCAATGTATCACCCTCTCTTATTCATCCAGTTCTCTTTTTATCATTGATCTTTGTAGAACTTAACTAACTTGATGCTTTTTTTTTCTTCTTTTTTGTAGCAAGCCTGTAAGTTTTTCCTCATGGAGAGTGGATTGGCTTTGCTGATTGCTGCTGTCATTAACGTAGCAGTTATATCCGTGCCTGGTACAGTTTGTGCGAGCAACAATCTCTCACACGACGACGCTGAGAGATGCAGTAATCTTACGCTCAACTCTGCCTCTTTCCTTCTCAAGGTTCAAAATCCAAATGGGAAAATTCTTCTGAAAAGGAAAGAAAAATCTTTTTCTTCACAGATGAAACTGATTTATAGATTTTCTGTTTGTTTTTTTTGGGTATCTTATTGTAGAATGTATTAGGAAGAAAATCAGGATCCATCCTTTATTCAGTAGCCTTATTGGCATCAGGGCAGAGCTCTACCATATCTGGGACCTACTCTGGACAGTATGTCATGCAGGTAAAAACCAACACCTAAAAAAATTGCAAAGAACATCTTTGAATAAACAATGATCCTCATTCTTTCATGAATTTGTTTGTTAGGGATTCTTGAACCTAAAGATGAAGAAATGGAAGAGAAACCTAATGACAAGGTGCATTGCCATAGTTCCTAGTCTTATAGTGTCCGTAATTGGAGGATCAAGCGCATCTGGTCAGCTTATCGTATATGCATCTGTATGTAGCTGGATCATGACAAGCATCTTATTCATATCCTATCCTAACAAGCTATCCAATAATAGAGTTCCCCTTTTTTGTAGATGATTTTGTCCTTTGATCTCCCATTTGCTCTCATTCCACTTCTCAAGTTCAGCAGCGGCTCAACCAAGATGGGTCCTCACAAGAACTCCATCTATGTAAAACAGTCTTGTTATTACTCTTCTAAACATACTGGAGTATTAAGTGATAAACATATAAAAAATTACCCTTGGATTTCACTTGTGTTGCAGGTGATCATATTCTCGTGGATGTTAGGAGTCGCTATAATTGGGATTAACATTTTCTACATGATAACCGGCTTTTGGGGGTGGTTGATCAATAACAATCTACCTAAAGTCGGAAATGTGCTCATATCTATCTTGGTATTTCCGTTGCTGTTTGTATACGTTGTAGCGGTTATTTACTTAGCATACCGAAAGGACTCTGTGGAGTTTGTCACCCCAGCCAAGCTCAATCCAGATGCTGTGCAGAATCGGATGGAGAAAGGGATGGATAACTCTCAAACCGAACATGGGTTAGACCCTGCTCCATATAGAGAAGATCTAGCTGATATTCCTTTACCGGAATAACCAAATGTTTAGAGTGAGATTTTGTAGTGTTATTTAGCCCCTGGGTTCTTTTTGTTTGTAGTCTAGGATTAGTTCCATGAGTTTGGTGATTGCAATAGGCTTCTTTACCGTTCAGCATAAGAAATTGAATGAACATGTCCAGTTTCAATTTAGAAATTGTTCTGAATTTTCTCTTGTTTATATTTATGACGCGCTAGTTGTGGAATTTTTTTTTTTTTATCAAAAGGGAGAGGGTTAGTACCCTGATAATATTAAGAATAGCAAAACGAGATTACATCAGTCCAGCAATATCCTTGGCAATAATGCCAATCAAAGACAAAGGAGGTACATTAACATTATTGAAAGAACAATTACTAACTAAGGCTAAGTTTGCTAAATGGTCAGCCGCGGCGTTGGCGGATCGTAGCACTTGGATTATCTTGCAGCGGGAACTAGCGCTCTGCATCAGTTGTTGGCACTGTCGAATAAGATAGAAATCAGGATGGGCCACAGGCAAAGCCGAATTCAGTAAAGATACCGCAATGGCACAATCAGATACCGCAATGGCATAACCAAGTGAGACACCCTCTTTGATGCCATAATACAGAGCCCAAAGCTCAGCTCTAAGGGCCGAACAACTTCCACAAGTAAAAGTAAATCCATGGAGGAAATTACCGTCGTGGTCTCTGAATAAGCCACCTCCTCAAGCTCGCCCCGGGTTACCCTTCGAGACGGCATCAACATTGAGCTTTATCCAACCCGAGGGGGGTGCCTCCCAAATAATGCATAAGCTGCTAGAAGGGGCTGTGGAAATCACATTATTAATGCAAATTTGATCTTTACTCTTCCAATAGGAATCCGAGATGTTTATCACAGTAGCAGAAAGTGAATCACACATATCAACGCCATGAAAAACAATTGAGTTTCGGGTTTTCCATGTGTACCAAAGCATAGTGGCAAAGATGGTAGATGCCTTGTCACCAGCTTTAATGTTCGAAATCATCCACTCAGTCAAATTGAAATCAAAGAAGCGAGCTGGTGTGGAATTACCGTAGATAGCAAGCCAAACCAGTCGAATTTGTTGACAATCTCGAAGAAGATGGAGCTCAGTCTCTTCCAAGTTGCATCGAGGGCAAGCTGCAGAGGCAGCTAAATGTCGACGATGTCTATTAGAATTGCACATTAAACAATTGTTAAGTAACAAGTAGATGAAATTTCGGACCCTGTGCTGAACTGGAATCTTCCAGATATAACACCAGTTGATAGGAGACGGTGGGGATTGTTTTCGAGCAATGTCCATAGCCGTCTTTGTCGTGAAGATACCCGAAGGAACAGGGCTCCAATAGAAACGATCTTGCTCATTTACATCCGAGCTCACTGTCACAGCAAGCAAAGCTTGTTTAATTGCAGGAGAGATGTATGCTGACAGTGAAGACCAATCCCACGTATAACCAGTCCAAAGCTCCGCGACAGTGGAGCCTAACAAGTCCTCCGATACGGGAATAAGAGCTACATCTACCAAAAGAACCTCGTTAATCCAAGGATGAAGCCAAAACAACATCGACTGGCCATTGCCTATAGAAACACGCAGTCCTTTTGCAAGAATGGTAGCCCCCTGCACTACTCCCTTACACATGTGCGAAGAGCGAGAAACTGAGGTAAACATGTCTCGATCAAGTCTGTTATGGCAGTATTTACCCCTTAGAATTTTGCACCACATCGTGTTAGGTTCCATGAGAATTCTCCAGCTCAACTTAGCAAGCACCGCGTCATTGGCATATCTCATTGAGCGTATACCGAGTCCACCTTCCCGCCTTGGCCTGCAAATCTTTTCTTTAGACAACAAGTGCATCTTTTTGTCATTCTGAGATGATCCCCACACAAAATCACAGATTGTTTTATCAATGCTATCACAAACAGATCGAGGCACGAGTGTAGATTGCATCACGTATAACGGGAGACTCGTAAGTACCGAATTTGCAAGAGTAGTTCTCCCCGCCATGGATAGACATTTGGCTTGCCACCCACGAAGCCGAGAAGTCACTTTATCAAGAAGGAAAGAATAACGATCCGATTTCATCTTGCCACACGTAGTAGGAACACCAAGATAGTTCCCCATATCTTCAGCGATTGGCATAGCAAGAAAGGAGCTAACTTCCATCTTAACCGGGTCTCGAACTTTCCTCGAGAAAATGATGGAACTCTTATGGAAATTAACCCTTTCTCCTGAGATTTCACAGAACTTGTCAAGGCACTCTTTAATCACTTTGGCTTGATTAAGATTAGCCTCCGCAAATAATACAAGATCATCCGCGAAGAAGAGATGAGAAATGGGAATGCCCCCAATTTCAATAGGCTTCCATCTCGAATTAAGGACAGCTTCTTGAATAAAATGGGAGAGTCTTTCCATGCACAAAACAAAAAGATACGGGGAAAGTGGATCCCCTTGTCGTACCCCGCGAGAAGGTTGGAATTTTCCGGTTCGAGATCCCTGCCATAGAACTTCCATACTTCCCTCCGTTTGAGATTTCATAATAATATCCACAAGATGGATTGGAATATGAGCCTGTAAGAGAGTATCATGTAAAAAAGTCCACCGAATTCTATCATAAGCTTTAGCAAGGTCTACTTTGAGCATCATCCACCTAACAGAACTATTCCGAGCAAACATGGTGTGGAGCACCTCTTGTACTACCACCACATTGTCGATAATTTGTAGACCCGGAATGAAGCTAGCTTGTGAAGGGGAAACACGATCGGAGAGCACTGGTTTTAGTCTATTGACAATAGCCTTTGTGGCGAGTTTAAACACCACATTAAGAAGCGAAATCGGACGGAAATCAGCCGGCGTTGTTGGGGCCTCCACCTTGGATATCAACGTGATTAAAGCATTAGCAACATTTGGCGCAAAGAGGCCATGATTGAGCATATCTAGCACCGATTTTGTAGTTTGGTTCCCAACATTGGACCAGTTTTTTTGAAAGAAAATAGCTGGGTAACCATCGGGTCCGGGTGCCTTATAAGGATGCATCATCTGTAAAGCCAAATAGACATCATCACGAGAAAACGGCCTAGAGAGAATCTCAGCTTGATCAGCAGTAATAAGAGGAAAAGAGATAGCACAAGTATGACCGATAGATGGAGGATTCGAATCCTCAGTGAAGAGTGTAGTGAAAAAATCACGTACAAGATTTCGAATGGAACTCTGATCAGTAATCCAAACACCAGAAGATTCTTTAAGAGATAGAACCCGATTAGAATTTCTCCTCACAACCGTAGAAAGATGATAGAAGCGGGTATTTAAATCGCCCTCTATTAGAAAATTATGCGATTGTGATTGTCGACACTAGAAAAAACTATGTTTGTTAAACATGAAAGAGGTGGCATAAATGGTAAATATTCATTTCACTATTTGTTTGGTAGGTCATCCAAAACTTATGCTACCAAAAAAAATTAATGTTTAATTGCCTTTATTCACTGATTAATATCCATGATTTGACAGAGCTGAATTTAAAAATATTTTTACTTGTCAGAAATAAAAATACGGAGTTAGTAAAGTTGAAAGTTTTGTCTAGGTGTCTCTGTTCTCAGTCTCATGCGGATCCGCACTGAAGCCCGCCGCTTTCAGCCCTCAACTTCTGTTTTAATCCTCCACGGCGAGTCCACTGACTTGCAGCACACAAAGCCCTCAACTTCTGTTTTCATCGATCCATTCTCTCTCTAGGTCGCCGCCCACCACTCCGTCTGCTGTCCATCGCGCGTCGCCGTTCATGCTAGGTTTACTTGAATTTTGTTCCTCGGCATTTAAGTTTATTCTTCATTCGTTTCTATCAATTTCACTTCCCTAAATTGAAAATTAACATGCCAAAAATGTCTTCGACACTTCACTTTTGCAGTGTTGGGGGTAAAACTCTCTTCATCTCACATAACTTGGAGCCTTCTATGCCCTAATCCACTAATTACTGGAGTTTATCTGCCTTTTTGCCAACGAAAAACAATGACTTCCAGAGGTAAACTACAAAAGCTCTCTTTAGTTTCTGCGTATAATGGTAGGCAGAGTGCACTTAGCAAATTCCTGCAAATTGATTGTAAATCGGGCAAAATTGACATTAGTGACGCTGATTACTTCTTCAACCACATGCTTCATATGCGTCCTTCGCCCCCGATTTCATGTTTCAGTACACTATTGTGCGGTTTAAATAAGTGCAACCATTCCTCTCTCGCCGTCTCTTTCTACAAGACGCTAGCTATTTCTGGTGTTCTGGGGTTGAGGTCAAATGCCATCATCTTGAATATCTTGATAAATTGCTATTCTAGCGTGAAATTAGGGAGTGCTGCATTTTCTGCATTTGGCCTCATGTTGAAGAATGGATATTGTCCAGATGTCTTTACATTTAATTCGTTGATCAAAGGATTGTTTTTAGAGAAGAAAGTGGTTGAAGCCGTTGGTTTGTATTCAAAGGTGATTCAGTTGGGATGTAGTCCTGACGTCTTTACTTACTCTGTTATGGTAGATGGTCTATGTAAAACTGGGAATGCTGCTACAGCACTTCAGTTGCACCGGGAAATGGTAAAAGGAAAAGTGGGCATTGCCAACGAGAGTTGTAAGCTAAACAGAATGTCGTCTGATGTGATTCATGGTGAGCGGCTTGTAGTTGACACGGAAGGAAAGATTGTCAAAATTTCTCCAAATGTTGTTTCTTACACTTGCTTGATTGACGGGTTGTGTCGCTCGGGGATGGAAGAAGATGCCAAGTCTCTCTTTACTGAAATGATAGATCATGGTGTTCATCCTAATGTTGTCACATATAGCATTCTTATAAATTCGCTTTGCAAGAAAGGCAAAGTGGAACAAGCAATGAAGATTTTAGAAATGATGATTTTTCAAGGCGAGTTTCCTGACACCGTTACATATAACACAATATTAGACGGATTCTGTAGAATCGGGAAGATAGAACAAGCTGTTAATCTGTACAATGATATGAATTGTAGGGGAATTGTTGCAGACAATATAACTATAAATAGCTTGCTGAAAGGACTATTTCACGTGAAGAAAGTTGGAGATGCTGTGAATTTGTTTAATGACATAAAAAAGATGGAAAGTGGTGCTTGCAGGCCAGATCAAGTTACTTATGGAACTATGATTGATGGGTTATGCAAAGAAGGGCATATGGGTGAGGCTCAAGAGCTCTTTTTGGAAATGCAAAGTAGTGGTATTTCTCCGAATATCTTTGTTTACTCTGGATTGATTGATGGGTTATGCAAAGAAGGGCTTATAGGCAAGGCTCAAGATCTTTTCTTAGAGATGCTTGTTGCTGGTGTTTCTCCTAATAGAGTTGTATATACTTCTTTGATTGATGGATTGCTTAAAGGAGGACACGTGGATAAAGCCAAAGAGCTTTTTATGGAAATGAAAAGTCGTTCCATTTCTCCCAATGTAATCACCTATAGTTCTTTGATCAATGGCCTGTACCTCTCTGGAAATGATGATGAGGCAAAAACGTTCTTTGAAAATATGATTGGAGAAGGTATATTGCCAGATGTGGTGACATTCACTACCATAATCAACAACCTTTGCAAGGAAGGGAGAATAGAGCAAGCGGTGAAGGTGGTAAAGTTGATGACCCAAAGGGATGAACTTCCTAATACAGCTACTTATAACTGTCTGATCAAAGGCCTTTGTTTAAAAGGGAGGATGGGCGATGCACATGACGTATTTACTTTGATGAAAAGTTGTGGCTATGAGTGCAATGTTATAACATATACCACGCTTATAGATGGGTATTGCAAAGCAGGGATGTTGCAGGAAGCACACAACTTGTTTATTGAAATGGAAGCCAAGGGCTGTTCCCCTAATGTCATTACTTTTACTGCATTGATCAGTGGCTTCGCTCGTCAGAAGGAAGTTTGCAAAGTTCAAGAGCTTCTTCATAAAATGCACTCCATGAAGATTTCAGTTGCCTTCCACTTAAAGTGCATTTTGTTGGAATGTATCAACGACATGGATGGAGATTACCAGAGTTGGATCAACTCTCTCCCTGATTTCTCTTCATTTGAAAACCATAATAAGGATACAAATTGAATCTCTTCATTTTTTGAATCCTTTTATGCATTGATGTTGAACTATGGTTGTCCTATAGTTGAAGAAACGGCCCGCCTAATGCATACTTGTCGGGTGTACTGAAATTGTATCTCAAACACTGTTTGCATCTTACATTCGTACGTAGGCCACTTTTCCTTGTTTTCTCTATGTGCTTTACATGATGCTAAACTGAGCAAAATATCAGTCTTCTATCTTTGAGCAATGGCCTTGTTGTAGCATCCTTTTCCATTTTCAAGGTCAGTGTGATAATATATTTAGATCATTACATATAGCTATATAAACCATACAGCAATATATTTTGGTGAGGGTAGTAGTTTTTAATCATTTAGACTCAATTTTCTAATATCTCATGGGATCGATCGATTGATTTATGAAACCCCTCAAGGCTCAAGGTAAGCTCTTCGTTTGATTGGGGACTTGCCCAATCACATAAACCATATCTCAACTTTATCCTACAAAGTGTGACAAAATTGTGATTGCGTATTTAAGAGCCAACCTTAGCGACTTCAACTAATCAGCTATCATATAAAGTTTATAAACCATATCTCAATTAAAAACATATACTTTCTTCCTTCGTTAGAGATCTCTTTTTGCTTCACACTTCAAGGGTGAAGTGTTTACGTGTATAGGAGCTGTAATGGAATTCAACCCCCCCAAAAAAGAAGCTAAGCACTGTAATTTGGCTTCATTTGGTGTATATTTGTGTTATTATATATATAAGCAATTATAAAATACTTATAAATTATACTCCATCCGATTCAAAATAAGTGTCTTTTTAGTACTTTATTTTTTATCCATTTTAAGTGACGTTTTAAGTTTTCTAGGCAATTATTGATTAGGAGAGAGTTATAAAAATGCTTATTGGAATGTGTTTTTGTTGACTAAAAGTATTCATTCATTGGTCTAAAAAGGTGATGAGTGATAAGATGAAAAAGTTTAAGATTTTGAGTTTAATTAATACTTTTCTTAAAACTAGTGTCAAAATCTATAACAACGCTTATTTTGAATCGGAGAGAGTACTAATAAGCTTGCATTAAATGAAGTCAAGTGTGTGTTAGTCCATCTGCAACAAATATATATTAACCGTACGACAGACATGAAGAAATGTGGGAGGAAAGTCCTATGCATTACAATTTACAATCTTCCCTGATTTGTAAAAATGTCACTAAGCTTCAATTTATGTAGGATGCAATTTCCTTCTTTTTTTTCGGCGATCATGTAGGATTTAATTTCCCTAGCCATAAGTATGATATATATACTAATAACATCATCACTTGCCATTTAATTAATACGGAGTAAAATTTCGAAAGAAATTATTTAACTAATAAGAATTTTGAAGATGTTATTTATAACTATATATTAAAGTTGTATTTTTTTTGAGCTACCAGAACGAGTTTGGCTCCTCGCTTATGGGATTGATACTCACTCTCGTCATTCAATCACTAGCTGCAAATCTTGGAGTCTGTACGCGTACATGTAATTGCATTACTGAACTATGTAGGCTGTTTGTTCATACATTGTCTGGGTATATTGTTATGTAGAGATGAACAACCAGTAAATTAAATGAAATGTTGGGTGTTTGTGAGTGTAGGTAGGTAGACACGTACTTATCAGAGGTTTGCAGGGCGGAGTATCCTGTTTTAATGAGATACTGCCTTTGGCTTCTTGCTGAGGGTTTAAAATTGTAACACTCTATGCTTAGCTGATTGGTGGTTTAATGTGACAGGTGAGGAAGTTGGAAGCCCTGATAGCTGCAATGGCGTTTGTGATGGTGGGTTGTATCTTTGGAGAAATGGCATACGCTAAGCCACCGGCTAAATAGGTGCTATTGGTGATGTGATTGCTGTCTTTGGCGCTCTTGTTAGCCGTAAAAATCTATAGCTTCCTGATGCTAAGTTTTAAGTTTTTACTATCACTCATTAAACATCATCATAACTATATACTAAAGCGGGGTTAAAAAAGCTATTAAACGACACATGTCGCTTTTAGATTGGACCACGTCACCCCTTTTATTAAAACCAATCTTTGGTAAAATAATTAAGTTTAATATAAAGATAGTGTAATGTACATACAATCTTATATCACTATAATCAATGGATAGAAAATCTCATTCTTAATTTTTTTAAAAAAATTATTTTTGGATATGATAAGTAGGAAGATTATTAAGATATTTTTGATGCTATATATTATAAAAATATTAGGATATTTATTTTATCTTATATCACTATAATTAAGTTTATTTTGAACGGTATCGACAAGTTTTTATCTTATTATTTATCTATTTTCATAATTAAATAAATTATCATGTTTAGAAAAGTACCTGATACCGTCCTTAGCATTAATGTATCACCCTGTCTTATCAATTTCAGTGCTCTTTTTTGTCTATGACATTTGTAGTGTTTAATCTAGCCTTTAAACCAATCTATCCAACGGTCCTCGTTTCTCTACATTTTTCACTATAAACATTCTCCTCACTAGAACCTAGTATAATTTTATGGTAATTAATTATATGTGTGGTTTTAATTATTATTATTATTCATAATATATTTTTTTTGGTAGGAATTATTCACATAGTATATCTTGTTATATTTTAGTTATCTAGATGTTATCTTATTTAAGGATAGAATTTTAGCATGTTATTTATTATACGAGCGTTGCCTTGACGCCGCCGCAGGCGGCGAAGAGGCGGGCGATGTCGAAGAGTTGGATCATGTGACCGTGTGCCATTAGAGGGAAGAAGATCAAGTGTAGTTGGCTCGACTCATGACATTCTTTGGTAGCCATGTTTGATTGATTGATTAGTTAGATATCTTTTTTGTGCTATCGACACTTTTTTTTGTTTTGCCCTTCTCTCCCTATTTTAATTCAAAGAAATTCCATTAAGTTCAACATTGATGACGACGTCTAAGATTTGTATTTCTATTAGGTTGTGCAGTCCGATCTTCTACAACTCACTCGATACAGCTTACCATTGACGACGGGTAATTAATCTGAACCCAAATCGACACGATTGACGACGGGTCTAATTGAGAGTCATTAAATATAGCGTTTTTATTTTATATAATAGAACTAGGTGGATGGTCCGTGCTATCGCACGGGTTCTATTGATTATGGTTTATATTATCTATGTGAATTTATATTTTTTTGTATATTATTGGTACATTGGTATATTCTTTTCGCTTACTTTTTTTGTACTTTAGTGGGATGTGTCAAAATATAAGCACACGGGCGGGGTCATCAGATATCCTTATATGAGCCTTGCAGATATTAAAAATTAATTAAATATATCATTGAAGTGTAGTTGATTAATTGAGTACAAATATAATATAATATTAACTATAGTATGTTAAGTTAGAAGGAATAAAATTTTGAATGTAAAAATTAATTTATATTAAAAAATCTAAATTCTCACACCATATGACCGTGCAATACATTTTTCATTTTATATTATATATATTTAGTGATAGATTTAAGCATCCATAAAAAAACCTAATATAAAAAATACATTGATATTGTACCTTAGTGTAAATAATCGATATCACTCTTTTTTAGGACATACTATTAAACATTAGAGTTGTCAGAATCTATATTCATACCTTGATACAGAGATAACGTATACTTGCATCCATGCATTTTTGTGTATACATTCACATATTCGCCTCTTCACCACTACCAACTTGGCTTCTTGTAAACTCTTTTTAATTTTTCCTCTAATCTACCATTTTTTTCACTTGTTGTGAACCTGTATATGGATAGGAGATATTGTATTTAGTTACCAAACCATTTATAGTTGTCAATATAAAGAGGATGAAATGATTTTTTATATTAGAAAAGTTGGAAATTTAGAAATGTGAAAGGTTATTTAGGATTGTGAAAAGTTGGATGACTTAATTTGTACGGAGTATGTTACAATTGCGATTTTAATATGAATATTTATTTTGATCATATTTATTTTCTTCTTATCTTTTGATATTTATTCATATGCAATATGTAATGCCAAAAGCATGTTAAGGTGAAAATTGATTTTCTCATTATCATTGCAAGAGGACTATTTTTTGGATTGAGTGACTAATAATACCATTAGTTTAATTTGATAATTAGATTTCTTTGAATTTTTCTATTTTATATTATATATACAAGATTATAAATTATTTTTATTAATTATGTATTTGCATTGTTTTTTTGAAAAAAATATAGGTTAATTTATCAATTTCGATTCTAAATTTATTGTAAAGTTTTCTTAATCTATTATAAATTTAAAAATGCTTAATTTATAAGTTTATAATTAATTTTTTTTATTATTAATTCTATGAGCATTAGGGGTGTTCAAAGGGTCGAGTCGCCCGCGACCCGCACTCACCCGACCCGCAATTTGCGAGTTGCGGGTCGACCCGCGACCCGCAATATTTTTAAAAATATATATATTTTTATAATTTTATTAATATATAAACTATTTTTTTATAAAAAAATTGGGTCGACCCGTAACCCAACCCGACCCGCAATTTGCGGGTTGGGGTCGACCCGCGACCCGCAAGTCGGGTTACGGGTCGGGTCGCGGGTCCAAAGTAAATTTTTTGCGGGTCGCGGGCCGACCCGACTCGACCCGTGAGCATCCCTAATGAGCATTGATGACTGAATAATTCTCTCTATTTTATAAGATATAAATGAATTAGATTGAATTTAGAAATGAATGTTTAGGTCATTTAAATGAGCATTAATTGTCCAAGATTTTTCTATTTTATAATATATTTACATAGATTCTTTTGTGAATTTATTCTCGATAAAATTATTATCTTGTTTCATAATTACTTAGTAAATAAGATATTTCAATCTATGAAAGGATAGAATATCAGGTTGCGTGGGACACGTATAGGCCGACCTTAGACATATGGAGAATGAGTTTCTCTTATAAATACAATAAGGGTGTGTTTGGATGGATAGAGTTTATGCATTATAATGTATAATTCTTAATATAATATAATTTTTTAATTTAAAATTTTGAAACTTGTTTGGATTGCTTTGAAATTTTGAAATTTGGAAAAATTTCAAATCAAGTATTGTACTTGATTGTACTTGATCATGAATATAAAAAAGTTGACATGACATACTATTGTTTATTTTAATAAAAAATAGTGTATTTTAAATTTTTTACCAAACACACCTTTATATAAAATAAATTATAATGCATAAACTCATTATAATACATATAGTCAAACAGACTCTAAGTTTCATTCTTAAAAGAAACAATACAATTATGGTCATGACTATCTTAAGCATTCAGGGAGTAATTAATGGAAATCAAGACACAGTAAAATTCAAACAAAACCCTTGGTATTTGACGAATTTTTTCACTAACATTTAATATGTCAGTGATATCTTGAATTCTTGCTCATAATTCATAAATTAAAGTTGTTAAGGATAAATATATTATCTTGAATTCTAGCATATAGTATATTCACTTTCCTTTCTCTTAGCAAATATTATCATTTTACCAATTGTATAATTATTTTTTTTTCTCTTGTCTTTTGTTTTGCAAAAATATTCTAAATAGGGTTATATTACAAATTTAAAAAAAAGGGTATTCATGTACCTATTTTTATTTCTCTGAAAAATAATGTAACCATTTTTATGATATGGGGTATTATTTATGCACTTAGAGCATGTGTAATGGAGGGGAGGTTCAATCATCTCTCAATTTTTTCTCTCCTTTTTTAACCTTTTGATACATCATTTTCTCTTTCATCCACATCACTTTTCGCTATTTCTTTTTCCCCTTATCTTCCTCTTTCTCTATTTTTCTCTTTAACAAAGGATAATCCCTTTCACTTTCCATCTCCTACTTTTACATATATATTTACTACTTTTTATATCATTAAATATTTTTACAAAATAAGCTTAATCAAATTAATTAATATATGATAAATTATATTTACTTAAATAATTTGATCCAATTAATAAAATCGCAAATGACTTAAAATAATATAAATAAATTATTAATGAAAAATAAAATAAATTATCATTATGATAACTTCAAGCAACACTATGAAATTAAGTAGTGAAGGAGAGATAAAACATAACATATGAGTTTGTGAAAAAATAACAATACCGGACTCTATTTATAGACAAAGAAATTATAAAAATTGATTAATTTATTTTTTAAATAAATTTCACATTTAATTATTATTTGTTGAAAAATTATTGATGGTAGATCGGAATGAAATAAATCAAATGAGTTGAAGGTTGGAAAGACATGTGTTAAATGATAAATGGATGAAAGTACAAATTTGGACACAAGGCCAACGTTTTGATTACTCTATATAAGGAGGATTACTCTCTTTCCTCTTTTAAAAGAGGATTCTCTTTTATGTCTTGTAATAAAAAGGACCTCCTCTATAAAGAGAGGGTGCAAGGAGGAGCTTTAATCCTCTCCATTGCACATGCTCTTGAGCCCGTTTGGAACCACTATAGGAACCGAGTTGGAATCGGGAATGGGTATGAGATTAAGAATTGGATTCTTTTATTCCTAAGATCTGGCGTTTTGGTGTTTTATTGGAATAGGTATGGGAAAAGAAAAGATTTTTGGAGCTCTTATCTCCTCTCATGGCTTATTCTACCCTATACTACTCACATGGCTTTTTTTTTTCTCTTTTCATTTTTTGCTTCCATTTCTTTTTTAAAAAACCAGTTTAGATATTTTTAGGGTTCATTTTTGTCATTTCTCCATCATTATTTCCTGCTCCCATTTCTTTTTAGAAAAATTCAGTTTAGATATTTTTAAGTGAGTAGTGACATTGGAGAAGGGAGAAGGGAGAAGGGAGAAGGGAGAAGGGAGAAGCAACCCACTTCTAAATATGAGTGAGTACTAAAATTGGAGAAGTCAAATTGGATTTATTTGCTTTTAGATCTAAGGTGTTTCATGAATTCTCCATGATTAGGTAAAAGTATGAAGAAGATGAAGTTAGGGAACGGGAAAAATCCACCTCCAAAATTAGGTTATGAGGGAATGAAAAAATTAGGCATGGAAAATAAATTTCATACCATTTCCATAAATACCAAGCACATGAACCGGATTAGGGTTGAGTCATTCTCATACCCATTCTCTATCCCAAGGGTATAGTACGTACTAAACGGTCCCTTAGTGAATAGTGATAATATATTAATATACTATAACTAAAGTCGAATTCCTTTATCATATGTGTCGTCGCTTTAACTATGCCACGTAGGCTTATTTATTTTTACGTTTACCACTTCACCCTTAATTATTTTTAGTATTTACAATCTTTATATTATAATAATATTACTAATATATCTCTATATTGGCTATAACTAGAAGACAAATATTACTCTTTTACTCTATTAAAAAATTACGTATATATGTAAAAAATCTTATCATCTTATATAATTTATCTTTTATTTATGGTGATTGTATTATTATACCAAAATATGTAATACAGATAAATCTTTTATTTTTTATTTAATTTTATTATTAAAAAAATATTCTATTTTATGATATGTCGATCATATGGTCTATATCTATTAAAATATTATAATTAATTGAAATTAATTGATAACATTTTTTTTTGATTAGGTAAGAATTAGGAGGCACTCCCTTCAGGGAGGGCGCCCTAGAGCGTCCTAATGGATGAGAACGGAAAGTTATGAATGAGTTTTAATTGCATCAATAAAGAGATTGTGGCTCAATTTGACAATTTTATCAGCCACCGCATTACAAGCCCGATTGACATGTAGAATCCGAACCGAAGGAAAGCCTTGCAAAGAAACAAGGATGTCAGAAATGATCATTTCAATTTCCCAAGGGCAGTTGGGATAGCTCTTATCGGATTATCCCCTTCAAGTTCAATTTGTGAGTAATTATTTTGTTGTGCTTGTATTATACAATCTCTTAAAGCTAACGCTTCAGTTTTTAGGGCAGTAGTTTTATCGTAATTTTGTGCTTATATTCCAATTAATGATCCATAATGGTCTCTAATGACTATGCCCCCCCTGAGGCTTGTCCATTCAACAAACGAGAACCATAAAAGTTAATTTTTATTATATTTCTGTTCGGTTTTCTCCACGTGGTGTTCTTTTGTTGTTGCTTATGTCTCTTTGACCACATTCGTTTAGTTTTCTCTTCATCTTCTTTCCAGTTTTTAGCTCTTTTCCAATTTTCTGTTTGTGTTCGGATATACATGGGTAGATCCAATATGAAGTCATTTGGTTGTTGTTGAAAGACTAGTTTATTTCGTTGGTTCCATATACACCACCACATCGTAGCTAAGGTAGCAAATTCTTTATGTCCTAGGTGTTGGTGTAGTTCTTGTAGTATCGTTTTGGGGGGTTTGTTAGTTGGATTATACTGTTGTAGCATTTGGTGTATAATTGGGTTCATGTTCCCTGCTATCTTAATGGTATGTGGGCATTTGATGACTAAATGTTCGGGATCTTCATTAGTACAACTACACATAATACAACCAGGTGGTGTCATGACATGTTTTTCTCTTAACCTAGCTTTAAATGGTAGACCATTAGTCTCCATTTTAACCTTTGGGAAGGTATCAAGTTTCCATATCCAGTTGTTGTGATTCAGGTTGTCATTCGTAGTTTTTGTGATTAGTTCTATCGCTGATGAGGTTGAGAACCATCTATTCTTACTTGGTGCCCAGCAAAGCCGGTCTCTGATGAAATTTTTTGGAATAGGAGTTGTTGTGATTTGCTCTACGATGTTATTTGGGACTACTTGTTTTAGTTGTTCTAGTTTCAAGGTTCAATCTTCTGAAATCATCTCTTTTACTTACATTTCCTTATTAATGTTTTCGGGTTGCAATGCATGGTTTTGTAGCGGTTCATTCATTATCCAATTATCTTTCCAAAAATTAATGGTTTCTCTATCTCCAACCTGCCATACTAGTCCTTGTAGAAATTTTGGTCTTAGACTTATTAATCGCTTCCATTGCCATGACACATTTGGTTTGACTTTATAAGAGAGAAATGTTTCATTTTTCATATATTTTTCCGTGACAATCTTGACCCATATGTTGTCAGGTTCAGCAAGGAGTTTCCATAGCAGTTTCATCTATAACGTTTTGTTCATATGTTTTGTCTTTCGTATGCCCAGTCCTCCATTGTACTTCTGTCTTTCGTATCCCACCAGGGGTTTGTGATGATGATCTTTATTCCAGAAAAAGCACATATTGATTCTATCCATTTCATCGTGGACATTTTTTGGTAGCATAAAACTTTGCTCTATATAGTTGGCTTAGTTGCAAGGTTTGATCGGATTAGCACTGTGCACCCTTCTTGAGAAAGTGAGTTGACCTTCCATTTAGAAAGTTGATTTTTAGTTTTTCCAATTGTTTCCTTAAAGGTTTCTTTATTCACTTTTCCATTGATAATTGGACATCCTAGGTATTTTTCCAAATCCGTCCTTGAAATAATTTCTAATACCTATGTATTTCTTGCTTTTGGTGGTGGCTTGTATTTTTGCTTGCCTGAAAAGCTAATTTGTGGTAATTCACTTTTTGACCAGAGACCGCACTATATTGTTCGATTATTCTCTTAACCTTAGAGGAGGCATGCTGAGAAGCTTTGCTAAATATTATGATGTCATCGGCAAAGGCTAGGAATGGAATTCTTGTGCCTCCTCGTGCAATCGGGCATCCAATCGATTTCTTGTCTGCATCGCACTCCTTTTGAAGCTTTCTTGCCAGTAGTTCCATGGTGATTACAAAAAGAAATGGGGATAGTGGATCGCCCTGTCTCAGTCCTTGTTTGGGAAGGAAAGGTTCCGTTGGTCCATTATTAACAAGGACCGAAAAAGACACGGTGCATACACATTCTTTAATCCATCCAATAAATTTTATGTCAAATCCAAACTTATCTAGAACCCGGAATAGAAAACTCTAGTCAACAAGTCGTAAGCTTTTCCATATCCAATTTTATGGCTACCCAACCATCTTTTGCTTTACTTCCCCTAAAGGAGTGAAAGACCTCATGGGCTATAAGTATGTTGTCTTGGATTGCTCGGTGATTTACAAAGGCACCTTGCAAGGGGTGAATAATTTTGTCCATGATTTTTTTAGTCGCTTTGTTATGATTTTTGATGTAATTTTATAGACTTTTGAACATAAACTTATTGACCTATAGTGGTTTGTCGCACAAGGATTCTCAATTTTTTGGGATGAGTGAAATAAATATATGGTTTATTTGTTTTAAATTTTTTCCTGAATGAAAAAACTTTTTATAGCTTTTATTACAAACAGGCCTACAATGTCCCAATACTTCTTGTAGTATTTCGTTGTCATGCCATCAGGTCTAGGTGATTTATCAGAACTGATACTCATTACGACTTTTTTAATTTCCTCATTTGTTACTGGTTTTATTAGTATTTCATTTTCCTCATCATATATTTTTTCTGTAATTAGTTCTAAATATTCATCGGTGAGTGCTTGATTAACCGACACTTTGATATATCTTCTCTTAAAGTCATTCCGTATTTCTTCCCTAATATTCTCCACTCCCATTATTTGTGTGCCCTCTTCCGTTCTAATCTCTTTAATCAATTTTCTATTTCTTCTTCCGCTTGCAATTTTATTAAAATAACATGTGTTTGCATCGGTTAATTGTACATGCTTTGTTTTTGCTCTTTGTCTCCAGTATGTTTTATGAAAATTTAATATGCATTCTTTTTGTTTAATTATGCGCATTTGTTTCTGTATTATGATAACATTTTGATTGATTGAACAATCTATATAGAGAGTTTGTATTTGAAGGAAATTAGACAACTATTATTAATGCCATGAAGGGTCTTATTTATACAAGAAGCACACAATCAATCAAGGTGATTGTGGCCTATAATTGTGCTAATCAATCAAGCTAATTAAAAGATAATTGATAGACTAATTACAAGGAAATAATTACTACAAGATTATTCCCTTATATGCCCCTCAAGCGCGACGCCATGTGGAAAGTCCAAGCTTGTGACTTAGTTGATCGAACCGGGGTCGAAGTAACGGTTTTGTAAGAATGTCGGCAAGCTGGTCATTGGTTGAGACATGAGACACTCGAAATGTACCCTTTTGAACACATTCTCGGACAAAGTGAAAGGCTAAGGCAATGAGTTTCATCCGAGAGTGAAAAACCGGATTTGCACTAAGACTTGTAGCCCCAAGATTGTCACAATAGATAACAGGTTGATGCATAGACCGAATACCAAGTTCTTACATTAACGAAAGAATCCAAAGAAGTTCCGAGGCAGTGTCGGCCAATGCTTTGTATTCGGCCTCGGTTGAGGATCTTGCTACAGACTTTTGTTTTCTAGAGCTTCAAGAGATGGGAGTTGAGCCAAAGTACAAGATATAGCCGGTTGTTGAGATGAAGTTATCCTTGTCATCCGCCCAATCCACATCCGAAAAGTGATGAAGTATTTTTCAGTGGTCGTTAATACCTATCAAAGAACCTAACGTAACCAAACTTAGTAGAAAGGTAAGTAAGGGTCGATCACACAGAGACTCGTGTATTTATGTTATTACTTGAATGCCAAATAACTAAAAAGGGGGGTTTTTGGAATGATTATTCTAATTCTACTATGCAAAGGAAAAGTAAATATGAATGCAAAAGTGATTGTAATATATGAAAGACGAGTGTGTTCAGCTAGTTAAATTCATCATGACATTGATTTGTTGATCATTGATTCTCTTGATTCTCTTCTCACTTGAATAATCTATTGTGGATTATGACCCTACTAAGGATTATGACCCGAACTTCAGATTTAGTTGATAGAGCTACCAGTCTAACAACCCTAATCATCTAAAAACCTAGAATACCTTCTATATTCAATTAGACAACAACATAACGATTCAAGTTATCAATAGAAACAAACACTTAGATCAACCAAACATCTAAGTGACTTGTGAATTTATTCCCTTCTTTAACCAAATAGTCCAACCGGTACTAAATTGATTAAAGTATACTCTTGATCAAATTAACTCCGATCGGTAATTAATCAGATTCAGTTATAACTAGAAATTCAATTAGGTGATCAATCTAACAAAACCCTAGTTACGATTCAATTAAGCACAAGGAATATACTCTATTCAAGTTTGTTGAGAATCAATCAAACCTCATAACAATATGCAAATCAAGACTTCAATAACTAGCCAAACACAAAGGAATTTAGCAATGCATAATTAAATTAAGCAAAAACTTACAAAGGTTTAAAGTTTGCCTCTAGAGAGAAAAACCCTAGCCTCCAAAAGTATGATTCAAGTTATGAAAAAGATAAACTAACAAGAGTTTAAATATGCCTTAAAATAATCCTTAAAAACCATACAAACAAACCCACTTTGGACAAATAAACGAACAAGCCCAAAAGCAAAGCCCAATTCTCGTCCCAAGACGTCCGCGTGAAATTCCAAATTGCGCGAGTTGCCTCCAAATTGTGTGGCCGCGTAATTGCTTCCCAACCCGCGCAATCAGCTTCTGGTAAAATTGCTTGGGCGCGCAATCCTTCCTTGCAAGCAACGTAATTTTCTTCTTTGTTGTTCTTCACTTTAACTCTTCAATGCTCCTTTGCACCACCTCCTAGCTCACTTCAACTCTTCTAACCACCACCATGATCAACTAGAACTCGTCCCGCTTTTGCTCATAAACGTAAAAACCTGCAAAACCGAGCAAACAAGCGCAATCTACCCAACAACACAAGATCCTAGAAACTAGACTAAAACCAATCTAAAACTTACATAAAACATGCATCTAAACTACACCTATATGCAAGCTATCAAAAAGGCATGAAGAATGGGAGGGGACGAGGAAGAGATGAAAATGCCAAGGTCAAGGGTACCAACAAGATACCTTAGAAGGCGTTTTAGGGCATTCCAATGTTCGGTGGTAGGGTTTTGCATGAATTGGGATAGTTTGTTGACAATGTAGGAAATGTCAAGCCTAGTGAGAGAAAGGTATTGGAGACTCCCAACAAGAGTGCTGAAATCTATGAGTGAGGGAAGTGGATCGCCCGAGTTACCGACAAGGGTAGTGATGGCGAACATGGGTGTGGATACTGGTTTTGTGTCGTCCATTCCGGCTTTAAGAAGAAGGTCTTGGATGTACTTCTTTTGAGAGAGGAAAATACCGTTGGAATTAGGTATGACCTCCACACCTAGAAAGTAGGAGAGGGTTCCAAGGTCTTTGAGAGAAAATTTGGAGCCAAGGAGGGTGACAAGTTTGGAAATGGATGGTTGATGGTTGTCGGTGATGATAATATAATCAACGTAGAAAAGAAGGAGAGTGACCTTCATATCACGTCGATGTATGAAAAGAGAGACATCAACAACCGAATTTGTGAATCCAAGATGAACAAGGTAAAGACGGAGCTCATTGTACCACGCCCTTGGGGCTTGTTTGAAGCCATACAAGGCCTTTTTCAATTTACAAACATGGTGTGGTTGATCTTTGTTTATGAAACCCGACGGTTGAATCATATAGACATCTTCATAAAGCGTTCCATGGAGAAATGCATTATTGACGTCAAGTTGATCAAGGGGCCAATCCGATTGAACGACAAGAGTAAGAACCAAGCGAACGATTACCGGTTTAACTACCGGACTAAAGGTTTCCGTGTAGTCAAGACTGGGACGTTGATGGAACCCTTTAGCCAGAAGTCGGGCTTTATAACGATCGATTGATCCATCCGGCTTGTACTTGATCCAATAGACCCAATTGCACCCAACAAGATTTTGATTGGAGGCATGAGGGACTAGAGACCAAGTGTGGTTAGAACACAACAAACCAAAATCTTTTTGCATGGCATTTCTCCAATCCGAGTCTTTGAGGGCTTGGGTTATGGTTTTTGGTTCTTTGGGAGCTTGAAGTTGGGAGGCGAGATTGAGCTTTTGAATGGGTTTGGAAATGTTATTTTAAGATCGAGTGATAATGCCACATTGATCCGGTTGAATTTGTGGTGGTTGGGCTTCATTAGGGTTCAGATTAGGGTTTTGTGGTGCTGGCTGGTTAGCTGCGCGTGAGGGCACGTCCAGCGGTGGTGGAGGTGTGTTTTGGGAGGGTTGAGTTGTTGGTTGGGACTGAGAGGTTGAAGCTTGGGTGTGAGATGGAACGTTGGTATTAGAGGATGATGGCAAGATTGTTTCCAAATTAGGGTTTGGAGGGATGGCGCTATTTTGGGGGAGTGTGGGCACGTGGTGGGGCCTATTGTGATTGGTTTCCTCTTGATTTGAGGATGAGGGAATCATGGATTGATTTTGACAAGAATCAAGAATGGCTTGATTTGGAGGATTGGAGAGAGAGTTGGAGATTGGCTCATGATTTGAAGAAATAAGGAAGGGAGGTATATTCGGATTTGGTGGAGTGATTTGAGGAAGATTTGATTGTGTGGGTTAGATTGGCGGGCCCATAGGATTAGGTGAGAGATTTGAGGATGACGTGGAGGGTGTGTGAGAGGGTGAAATCGGGAAAGAATCAAGGGTTGTGGGGGACGAGGGTGTACTTGCCGTAGGTATAGGCATTGTGCCCCACGCCATTTCAAGTTGGCCAAGGTTTGAATTTTGGTCATTTGAAGGATGATGTATACAAAGGGTGGCATAGGGGAATTCGGTTTCAATGAATTTTACATGTCTAGAAGTGTAGATCCTTCGAGTGGTAGAATTTATACAATAATAGGCACTTTGGGTTGTGGAATAACCGATGAACACACAAGGAATGGAAAGATCTTCCAACCTATGAGCACTGTAGGGGCGAAGCCATGGAAAGCATAAGCAACCAAAGCTTTTAAATTTGTTGTAATCCGGTTCTCTTTACAAAAGTTTTAAAAACAGTGAAGCATTTTGAAGTGAAGGGGTTGAAAGCCGATTTATCAAGTACACCGCCATGGTTAAGGCGTGAGTCCAATGATCACTCGCCATGCTTGAAAATTTGAGAAGGACAAGCCCGGTTTCAATAATATGTCGATGTCTTCTTTCGGACATACCATTGTGTTCGGGTGTATGAGGTGGGGTTGTGAGGTGGGTAATGCCGTTTTGACTCAAGAAGGATTTAAGGTCCATGTATTCACCACCATTATCAGAATATAAGACTTTAATCATTTGTTGGAAGTAATTTTCAACCAAGGCTTTGTATTTGATAAAGACGTCACGTGTGTCGGATTTCTTTTTGAGTGGATATAACCAAGTGTATTTCGTATGATGATCAACAAAAATAATGTAATATTTGAAACCATCATAAGAAAAAATAGCAGATGTCCAAATATTGGAATATATAATTTCAAGAGGAAAACTAGATACAAGAGTAGACTCATGAAATGGAGTTTATGACTCTTGCTTATTTGACATGACACACAATCGGGTTGCTTAAACAAATAACAACCTAGATTAAAATGCTTCTGAATAAAGTTGTAGACTCAAGTAGATGGATGGCCGATTTTGTGGTGGAGAATGTCTTGAGAAGACGGCTTGAGACTTGCTGTGGAGACAAGAGGTTTATTTTGTGGCCAAAGGTAGACACCGTCAACGCATGGTCCTTCAATGATGGTTTTGCCCGTGGTGAGGTCCTTCACATAAAAAGAATTTGATGAGAAAAAAAATACCACAATTATTTTGTTGACAAATCTTTGAAACGGAAAGAACATTTTTGGACATTTTTGGAACACAAAGAAATTGAGAAATAGGAAAGCTTCGATTTAAAACATTTAGAAAAAGAGAACCGGAATGTGTAATAGATAAAACTGTGCCATTGCCTACAAACAACTCATCGGGTCCATTGTAAGGATAGTGAAGGGTAAGATTGTTTAGGTCATTTGTGACATGGTGCGATGCACCACTATCAATGAGCCATTGTTGGTTTGAGGAGCTAGGCATGGTAAGGTTGGCTTGTGGGGGAGGGTTTGTTGGAAAACGAGCCGAGCCTCGAAGAACTACATGTGGATAGTCTTTTCGAAATTCAACACATTGGTTAATCACATGGCCACTACCAACACAATATTGGCATTTTCCTTCAAAAGGTTTGGATTGGTTTGGTGAGTTTTGGTTGAAAGAGTTGGTGCGGTTTTGATTGTAGGAGATTTAACTTTGTGGTGGTAGTGGTGGGTTAGACGAAGATTGACAATGCATAGGAGAGCTTGGTGGTTTGTTTTTCTTACCACCCTTGGATTGAGCAACAAGGGTGGTGGCTAGTGACCTATCGATCGAAGATGATCGTTTGAGTTCCATTTCTTTGATAACGAGTTTCTCATGGAGTTCTTCAAAAAGATGAGATTTTCATGCATATTGACACCATCAATGATGGATTGATACACGCCATCGAGCCCTTGGAGAATATAATATTATAATCCGTGAAGTCTTCTTGTCCAATCGGAGATTGAAGGGATGCCAAGAGATATGCGGATTGTTTCATAGATTGCAATAGGGCTGAGCAAATGGATATATCTGATCCGATCCGATCCGGTATACCAGATATCCGGTAAAAATTTCATTAATATTCCGATCCGTATCGTTATGAACCGGATATCCGGTAAAAAATATCCGATTGGATAGGATATCTGAGGGCGGATATCCGATTTATCCTTTTTGTAACTTATTGCTGTTTTGATTTGACAAATAAGGCGAATTATGGATATCCGATTCCGATATCCGCTAATGTAATCCAAAAATATGCTAAAACAAAGTTAATGGGCTGGAATATAGGGTCTAGTTCCAAAATTAATGGGATGAGTATACTAAATAGATAAATAGTACCAAATATTATTACTAGGCTATATAAATATTATATTCACTATCCAAATACATATAATATATATATATATATCGGATATATCCGTTTACCTTAAACCTCGATCTGTATCCGGTCCGAGTATCCAGAAGAATCTGCCGGATCGGATTGAATACAGATCAAATTTAAACGGATAATTTTGGTTACGGATAAATACAGATCGGATTGGCAGATATTTCGGATCGGATCAACGGATCGGAAAATTTTGCTTACCCCTAGATTGCATGTAGTCTGTGATGGACATGGTGCCCTTTTTGAGTGTACAGAGTTTATTTTTGATTTGTTGCTTATGACCGCGTGAGGCAATATCATAAGTGGTTTGAAGGATGTCCCAAATGGCTTTGGAGGTGGTGTCTTGGGTGACCAAATTGGCGACCGGGGTAGTGAGGGTGCCAATAAGGGCTCCAAAAAGAAGTTGATTTTGCCTTGTTCAAGAGAGATAGGCAGGATTTGGTATTGTAGCGTTATCGGCAGCGGGAAGTGTGGCAGATGATTTTGGATTCGAGCCATCAAGAAAGTTGAATAGGCCATAGCCTTGAAGAGTGGCCTTGACTTGGGTTTTCCAAGCAAGGTAGTTTGTAGGGCTTAATTTAAATAAAATTAACAATGATAAAAGGTTTTGTGGGTTCATGAGGATTGGCAAGGGAGGTGGGGTGGTCGGCCATGAAAGACATTTGTGTATGAAAATGGTGTCCTAGGATCGATTTAGGTTGATACATATAGAGAGTTTGTATTCGTAGAAAATTAGACAACTAATGCCACGAAGGCTCTTATTTATACAAGAAGCGCACAATCAATCAAAGCGATTGTGGCCTATAATTATGCTAATCAATCAAGCTAAATAAAAGATAATTGATAGACTAATTAAAAGAAAATGATTACTACAAGATTATCCCCTTATAATTTTTTTTTGATAAAATGAGCTAAACGCTCATTACAAGGCCAACACTAGGTTACCTGTTACAAACAAGGCTAACCTAAATCATCACGGCGGATGATCTTTAGAAAATCAAATAACAGAGAATGATCACTGAACCAAAATTTACAAAAAGAAAAATCAATTGGATCTAACAACGATCCAGGGAAGAAATTAGAAATAGCAAAACTAAGTTGAGGGGAACTAAAAACCCTCCTGGCAAGAAAATCTGCCGGTGAATTGCACTCCCTGAAACAATGATAAAACACCACAGAAGGAACCAAAGCAACAAAGTGACGGATATCATTGACTATTGTCTGAATTTCCCAAGGAACTTTCCAAGTTCTTTTTACAGAATTAATAAGAATTAAATTATCTCCTTCAATAATAAGACACTGAATTTGTAACGAAACCGCACTTCTAACACCTTCTAGTAAGGCAAGTGCTTCCGCTTGAAGGACCGAGCAAGGTAGTTGTTCCTTACGATCAAAACTAATAATCTTACTTTGATGATCTCGAATTAAAAAACTCGAAAAAGTTGCAGAGTTATTTCGTTTAGAAGCATCAAAATTAAGTTTCGAACATTGCAAAGGTGGCCTAATCCAAGAGAAATTATTTTTCCTTTTAGGACGAGTGACATGTTTTGGAACTAACGTCGGACGAGCCAAAACCCACTGTAAATGTTGAGAGAAGGCTAAATCACTAGGAAGCCACGAAGAAATAACCCTAGAAGGATTGAACATTTTAGCATTTCTATGTCCCCAAATAAACCACCATAGAAAACAAAGAACATTACTATTTTTATTCGAAATTATAGTAGAAATAAGATTATCAATAAAAGTACCTGAAGAAATGATTTGAAAATTGACATTCAACTTAGACTCAAGTTTAGAAATCATATTTGTGAAAAAGGACAATTAAAGAACAAATGATTCATATTTTCATCCTCACTTGAGCATAAGGAGCAGGTACTATAAACACAATTATAGAACCGATTTAATCTATATGTAGTAGGAAGACAATCTGCACAGGCTTTCCACAAAAAAATTTTATTTTTTGGAGGAAGAGACGTCTTCCAAATCCAAGCAAATTCATACTAACGATCAGGCTTGGCTAAAGAAATCATGCAGGAAGCAGATGAGACTGAAAAAGCTCCATCAGAAGAAGGAAGCCAGATCAAACGATCCTCAGAGTCAGACACAAGGATTCTAATAGAAGCAATTAAATTCACAATTGAATCAGGAAGAAGCAAGCTCAAATATGCCAAATTCCAAGAACGATCAGGACTTATAAAAGCCGATACTTTTAAATTAATATTATTATTGTCAAAAAAAGAGAGCAAATCAGTATTTTTCACCCAAGGGTCTTTCCAAAAGTTGATAGAGTATCCATTTCCAATAGTCCAAAATAAACCCTTAGCAAAGCTTTCTCTAAGATTTAACAATCTACCAAATTGCCAGGAACAATTTTTTTTCTGAAGTTCAAAAATCGAAGAGGAACCCAAATATTTTTCAGTAATAATACGCACCCAATAATTAGTCGGATTAGTATAAATTTTCCACAAAAGCTTCATTTGCAGGGAAATATTAACAATCTTTGCAGAGCGAAGACCCATTCCCCTAAACTCTTTAGGAGAGCAAACTTTATCCCAACTTATAAGAGGGTGATGATTAGGAGTAAACTTGTTCCAGAAAAAAGATTTATTAACTTTATCAATTTCACAAAGAATACCTTTTGGAAGCAAAAAGCTTTGCATTAGATAATTAACCTTCTCCTAGCAAGTTGGATTGAATTAACACAGCTCTACCTGCCTGGGAAATAGAGTTGGCTTTCCACTGAGAAAGTTTTTTTTTCAATTTGGTAATAGATTCTGTGAACACTGAATTTTGAACCCTTCCCTTGAGAATAGGAATACCTAGATATTTTTCCATTGAAGTGGTGATTTGAATATTAAGAACACTGGCAAGAGACACTGCCGCCTGACGGGAAATATTTTCCGAGACTTGAAAACTACTTTTATGGTAATTAATCGAAAGACCAGAAATCCTTGAGAAATTATCTAAGAAGCTTTTAATATAATTGATATTAGAATGAGATGCATTAGCAAAAATAATAGTGTCATATGCAAAACTAAGAAACGGCAAACATATTCCATTTTTAACTAATTGTATTCCAACAAATTTGGAATCCAGAGTCGATTGTAATTGAAGGGTTCTAGCTAGATATTCCATACATATGATAAAGATAAAAGGAGCCATCAGATCACCCTGACGAATGCCACATTGTGGTGAAAACTCAATCCCAGGCTCATTATTAACCAGGACAGAAGAAGAAGAAGTTGTAATACATGCCATAACTAGATCAACCCAATTGACATGAAAACCAAATTTAAGAAGAATTAGCTTAATAAACTTCCAATCAAGCTTATCATAGGCCTTTTCCATGTCAATTTTCAAAGCCATCCAGCCTTTTTCCCCTTTTTCTTTTTATGAAAAGAATGAAAAATTTCATGAGCAATTAGTATATTATCCTGAATAAGTCTACCTTGAACAAAAGCACCTTGAAGAGGATGAATTAAATTTGGTAAGATAGAGGCAATACGATTAGCTAGAATTTTCGTAATTACTTTATAAATAGTATTACAAAGACTAATTGGTCTAAAGTGATTAATATTTAAAGGAGAATCAATTTTAGGAATTAGTGCTATAAACGATTTGTTAATAGAACGCAGCATATGACCCGAATGAAAAAAAGCTTGAACTGCCAAAACAACTGAGTTTCCAACAATGTGCCAGTAATGTTGGAAAAAATCTCCCGGAAAATCATCCGGCCCAGGAGATTTTTTAGGAGCAAGATCAAAAACAGCAATTTTAATTTCAGCTATTAAAGGCGTTTTGCACAGCATCAAATTATCGGAATCTGAAACCAAGTTAGGAATAATATCTAAATGAGAATTACTAACATAACAAGAAGGATTAAGGGTAAACCGGTGAGCAAGCTCAGAAGTAATTTTTGTAGAGATTAATTCATGATCAAACAAAACAACCCCTTCATTAGTCTGAAAGGAAAGGATTCTTTGTTTATAAGATCGAATTTTAGAGACAGATTGAAAATATTTTGTATTTCTATCCGCATTTTGCAAGTGAGTAATTTTAGCTCTTTGTTTCCAAAAATTGTGCTGAAAATCTAAAAGGGCATTATATTTATTTAAATGAGCCTGTAGTTTATTAATAGTGTTAGTATTATAGGGATCAACTAATAAATCTGATTGAAGCGAAATTAGCTGATTTTCTGAAATTTTGAGTTGTTCATAATTATTATTAATATGATGTTTTGCCCATACTTTTGAGTAAGTTTTCAAAAGATGTATTTCATCGAAATACGAAACATAAAAGATCCCGACATGTGATAACTCCAAACTTTTGAAACCAAGGGATGAAAGGACGAGATTGACATCCAAGCATTTTCAAAACGAAAAGGAATTTTCTGAAAAATTTTATTTTTCCCCATCGAAAAAGTTATTAGACAATGATCCGAGGTGGTAAAAGGATGATGCTGGACTACAAGCGACGGAAAAAGCTGAGTTAAAGATTGTTGACTAAGTACTCGATCCAATTTTTCGAAGACATTATCCTGAGCCACCGAACTTTT
Source organism: Fallopia convolvulus (assembly GCA_964016875.1). Lineage (NCBI taxonomy): Eukaryota > Viridiplantae > Streptophyta > Magnoliopsida > Caryophyllales > Polygonaceae > Fallopia > Fallopia convolvulus. The sequence goes on along the minus strand of OZ024726.1, from coordinate 48,781,147 downwards.
ACGCCAAGTGAAAGGAAAGCCCGAAGTTTTAGATTCTACTAGACCAAACTGATTAGAAAAATTGAGGATTCGATTAAATCTACTAGGTAAAGGAGAAACACCTCCTAACTTGTCACTACAGGATGAAATTTCATTTAGGTCTCCTATTAACAGGAAAGGTAACTGATTTTGAGAAATTAAAAGAGCAAGAGATAGCCAAAACGGAGTTTTAAGAGCCTCCCTAGACGGAGCATAAACAAAAATTAAAAGAATAGTTTGATTAAGGTATGAATATCGCATAATAATTAAATTAGAGGATTGATGATGAAGAACACATTTACGAGTTTCAGAATTGTCACAAATTAGGAGCCAAAGACCCCCTTTAGAACCTATAGAGGGACAAGAAATAACAGTTTGGAACCCAGATTTTCGAATTATAGCTAGGTTAGGATCATCTTCAGTTTTAGTTTCCGCCAAACATAAAAAGTTAAGTTTATTTAATTTTCTAATAAACCCAACTTCTTCCCAGAAGTTTGGCCTACGAATTCCTCTAATATTCCAATATCCTATATTCATAAAAAACCATGTTGATAATAAAAGAAAAAGATTGAATGATCTAAGAATTTGAGCAAATAAAAAGAAAGTATGAGAAGAAATAAAAACAAAGTTAAGTAGGCGAAGCAAAGCACATTAAAACAATAGGCATGTGAGATCATATCAAAGCAAGGAGAAAGTAAAAGAAACAAACGAATAAAAAGCATGTTTTGAACTATGAATTTTCTGAAGATTATATCAAACAAACCTGCTCTAACAAGGCAACCAAAGGTACAAATTATCAATCCAAAAAAGAGCATCCTAGAATTATACATAATCATAGAAATAAAGAGGCAAACCAACACTTGCATCATAAGAATAAAACAAGGCTGAAGGAGAAATACCCTTTTAAAACAAAACCTATGAAATATAAGAATCAACAAATAGGTAACAATAAAAATTAAAACACAACAGTTTTGATACATAAGTTTAGCACAAAAAGCTACAAAAGAAGAATAGGAAGTGACGTCTTGATGTTTGAATCTGAAGCTGACCAACAACATTCCCAAACAAACAAATATCTTGCAAACAAACCTGCTAAACAGAACAGAAAATACTGGATAAAAGCATATGCTAAGGCAAAATTTTAAACAAGGAAAGTTATAGAGACAACACATGAATACCATAATATAACAAGTCAAGTACAATAAACCATAATATAATATTTCACAACCAATCTAGGAGAAACTGGATAGAACATCAGACTTACACAAGAGGGCATTACATATTTCAAAAGTAGGCATACCAAGGATGCCAAAGCTCAAGCACACAACAACAAACATCTTAAGTGACAAGGGAAACTGAAAAATAAGCAACATAAGGGAAACACACTAAATAAACTTGACGCATTAGGTTATTAAAACAGAAAACACCACATTTTAAGAGGGCACTAATCATTAAACAGCTGGTTTTTTGCCACGGGTCTTCTTAGGTTTCTTGGGGGCAGAAGTTGCATCAACTAGATCCTTTAGAAGATCAAAATCTTTGCGCTTAGAGGAGTCAGAAGTACTCTCCTCGGCACAAGCAATGTCCACTGCATTCATTTGGTTCCTTAGTAAAGTGTTTGTGGACTCAGTCACAATGTCCATACCAGTCGACCCCAAATATGGCAGCTGAGGAATAGAGCTAGAAGCACAAGGCAACCCTAAACCCACAGGCACTGATATGCTGTATTTTGTACAGCATAACTAGGACTTTTTAGTACATATTTCTGTAGTATTTTAGGCCTATTATGAGCGTTATTGAAGAATAGATTTGAAGGCCGGAATTCAGAGTTAGCAAGAAGTTGAAGACTTCGAAGAAGCTGAAGGCCGCGATCGCCGCCACTCTTAGCGGCGATTGCGGTGGACGTCGCCGAGGAGGACGAGATCGCCATTGAGGACCGCGATGAAACGAAGGCCGCGATCGCGGCCGTGTATGGGTGGCGATCGCGGTTGCCAGAGGTCGCCGATGGGTCGCGGTTTGCAAGTCAGGCAGCGATCGCGGCTAGGTTTGGGCAGCGATCGCGGCCCTGTTGGAATCTGACGCGTGATAGGATTTATTTGCTTAGTTTATTTTTATATCTTTTATCTTTTTAATTTTTGACTTGTTCGAGACTATTTCTAGGTTTACTTTTCAGCCTTTGTTGGGTATTCTCTTAGACCTAATTTTGGAGACTTTGTGTTTTTCTCTCTTATGGAGAACTAAACTTTCTAGATTCTATTCGAGTTGAAGCTTTTCAGACTCAAGTTGTTGTGAGATTCGTCTTTTCAGGTTTATTTCTACAGGTTATTTCAATTCTCTTGGGCATAATTTATATTGATTGTATTGATTTCTACTTGATTGATCACCTGGTTGGAATTGATATGATCTATTGCTAGATTTAGGTTTTCTCGTAGCAAAGCCTAATCTGTGTAGCAACTCAATTGATTTAGGACTCGTTGGACTAAAACAATTGAGAAGAGATTTGAATGCATGTTAATTGTTTGACTCGTTGGAATTCAATTGCATGTATCCTGTTTATCCTTGTTCTTATTGCTAGTATTCATATTATTTATGATCGTTTCATGAGTAATTTGGATATTAAGTTTGCATGTCTCGTTGCCATGTCATAATTCTGATCAGGATAGGAATAACTAAAAGGAATAACTTGTTTGAATCTAGGATCAATAACTTGAGGAAGAAAAGTGGATACTTGAATAGGATTGCTTTTTCCCTTAATTGATAAAAATCCAAACTTTTGCCCTGTTTGATTACTTGCTTTGTTTGTTTTAATTCTTAGTGTTAGTTTATTAATCAAAATCCCCCCTTTGTTACTTCTTTGAGTTGATAATAATAAAACTTAGGATACAAGTGTCTCTTGGGTTCGACCCCTCTTTTTGGCCGTGATCGCGATTGTATCAGCCGCGGTCGCCCCTTGTTCTGGCGGCGATCGCGGTTCGGCACCAGTACCGACTCCGAAAAGCATGTCATAGGGGAATCGTCCTTGAATTTGTTCCTGCCCTTCTGACTTGTCTTCCACATGTACAAGCCGGCTCAGATGGTCAGCTACAAGATTTTCGGCTCCCTTTTTATCCCGTATCTCAATGCCAAACTCACTCAGCAAGAGGATCCATCTTATCAATCTCGGCTTAGCCTCCTTTTTCGTAATTAAATAACGAAGTGCTGCATGGTCTGAATAAACTATCACCTTTGTACCCAGCAGATACTGTCTGAACTTCTCCAAGGCGAACACTACAACAAGCATTTCCTTCTCAGTGGTGGAGTAGTTCCCCGGCAACGGCGCCAAAATTTGACTGGCTTGAGTCTCCATGTTCTTGATACTAGCTTGAGTGCTCTGTCCCAACTGGTCCACCGTATTGGCAAGCTTTATAAGCATCTCCTCAGCATTGAAAGAGGAGTTCTCAACTGGATGAAGCATAGGTGGATGTTTTTCAACCTGCTCACACTGATAGCTCATGTAGCAAAAGAAATCCCAACACTCTTCTGGTACCATACACCATAGCCTATAATTGCTCATGTACTCAGCCAACTGTAGAGTCTCATAATTCAACCCATCTAGGATGCATTGACATAAGTCCCTCTCACAAGGGTGATAGCTCCAAGTACCAAGTGTATGAAAATATTGTTGCACTCTAGAGAAATACACATGAAATTGTTCATCCTGTAGTTGTCTACATTCAAACATAGCCATTGATTAGTAGTACAGGTGTGGACCGTAAGATAGATCCACAAAAAAGTTGATAAAAATAAGAACTTAGAATTAAACAAAGTGTCCCCGGCAACGGCGCCAAAATTTGACTGGCTTAGAATCGTTGATGCCAAATCAAAAATAATCCCGACTTACCGACTATACTAGTTGAGTAACTAGGGATTATTTTTGATTTGGCATCAACGATTCTAAGCCAGTCAGGCACCAAGGGGGAGGCACAAAGGAAGGGTGGGATCATCATTGTCTCAGGGATAGGGGCATTTAAGTTGGCAATAGCATAGGCAACTTGCTCACGAGCTTGCAACAGAATAGCAGGATCAGTAAATAGCATAGGATCCATAGTTGAGATCATTTCAAGAGTGACCAGAGGATTGTAAGGAGGAATAGCAGTGAGAGGGTTAAAATCTGAGATTCCCACCCCAGCAGACGGAAGAACCACAGAGGGACCAGCATTAGAAGCAACCTGGTTTGGTGAGAACATATGAGAAATTACATTGGATCTTACAAAAGTGGGACCATTAACAGTCCTAGCAACAACAGGTCTAGATGCCATGTTTCCATGCAAGCTTATATTTGTTTGTTGAATAAGTTCAGCCTTAGTTGAATCCTCCATCACACTTAATTTAAAGCTCCTTGGTTGAATGTTATTGAGAGGACACTCATCAAAGGCATGAGAGGCCTCCCCACATCATCCACAACCCTTGGAAACAGTCTCATACCAAACTTTTAGAGTCAACACTGAGCTAGAGTGATTTTTGATTTTAACACTACCCTTGAGAGGACAAGTGATGTCCACATTCACAAGCACTCTACAGAATTTCATTTTGTTCTTTGTGTTTGACACCTCATCAACCCTTATAAGATGACCAACAAGATTATCCCTCAAGATAGATCCAAGACTGAGGAGTTATAGAGATAATAAGGGAGAGAAGGAATCCTAACCCAAATATCAGCTCTAAGGATTTCATTAGAAGTTGGGTTAAACTCAGGGTAAAAAGGGATAACAGCCACCAATTTACCCTGAACAAGATAGGGTCTTTTGTTCCAAACTAAATCTCTAGCTTCTCTATTAGAGAACTTGAACAGAATCCAAAAGTTAGCAAACTCTTGAAACTGCACTTCTCCCTTAACAGATTCTTTCCAGACTTCCTTCATTTTGCCATTGATAAGATTAGTAGATATAGGTTCCTCCACCATTTTGAGTAAAAGAGAGAAATTCATTAGTTCATGAAGGTATTTTTTGACAGATGGAATGGCAGTTGGGTTTGGAAGAGGAATCTGAGCATTGAAACCATTAGGATTTAGAATATCAGAACTTGGGACAAAATTCACTTCAGGAATTGCCTCAAGAGAGCCATCAGAAAAGTGTGAAAGGGCTTCATGACAGGAAAGTGGTCCAGTAGAACTTAACAGATTGGGGAGAGGGAGTACAGCAGGCTAAACTTGTTCAGAGGATGAAGGAGGAAGAACCCCTTCAACCTCCATAGAGATAGGCATAGAATTAAGGATAGGAAAGTTAACCAAAGCATCCTCATAAGAACTATTTTGTGTCATTTTTTGATTATTGAGAGAGAATATATGAGTTTGAGTACATAAACTGGTAGGATGATATAAGTCCTTATATAGAGGGAGAACCAAAGCAGAAGAGAAGTACAGAAGAATAGTAGTCTTACTATCATAAATTGCATGCAGAAGAGAGAGTAATAATAGTTGTGATTGGTCTAAGAAGAGGTCAACAATAAACATGCAGAGAGAATAATTGCTTAAAGTCTCAAACCAATGTGAACACCATTTAATGAAACAGGAAGTGCATTTCGAACAGTAATTTTGCAGAGAAACTGGCTTTGCAACATTTAATATTTGGGAGGCTAGAGAAATGATTATGAAGGAGAGAATCTTAGTCACAATAAATGCAAAGATTTGATCATAAAAAAAATGAGCTATGACACCTCATAGATATTGCATGCAAAGTCTTATAACAAATGTAGTTGTGTAAACACAAAAGCCAGATGAAAGAAGTCATTAACTGTAACTGCAGCAGAGCAAAAAAAGAGCTATACACATAATCAGATGTAAGAGACCATGAAGGGAAGAGTTTAAACATATACTTCATAATTTGAATATTGATTATACAAAAGCAAATACTAAGAGAATATATTAGAAAATTCAAAGGGTAACATGCCCATCTAAAAAGATTTATGATATTAATCTGCCAAGGCAAAGGACAAGGCCAAAACACAGCTCCAAACATAAGGATAAGCCAATTAAGTAAGAAGATATCATAACAAAGATAGAGATAAGTACAATTAGAAAAATATAAAGGCACAAAGAGTGGTTTTATGTTAAAAAGGAGTATGAACAATAAATTGCAAATTTGGGCATCATATTGATTCAGCTTAGGATTATGTGATAGCAATACAATTCTCAGAAGATGTTCATCAAAACAATGAAGCATCCAAATTTCTTCATAGAAAGTAGAAATTCCCCAACCAAGAAGAAGAGACCCAGCTACAAATGTATCAAAATGATACATGAGCCAAGTACAACAACCAACTAGTTGGGGACTGAGCATGCTACTAGAAATGATCAAATAAATCTTATGCAGAGAAGGAAACAACTCCTCAACCATTTCACAATCTAAAACAAGATTTAAAGATGGGAGCACTTGCTGCCAATTCACTACACAGAATGAACCAGTAGCAAGCACAGAAGCTATCACGGGAAGGGTAAAGAGTCTAAGGTAATTACATTTGATCCTGTAGGATAAAGAGAATAATGAGAACCTAGAATGAATGAAAGATCTCAACCAGAAAATTACACAGATTTTCAAGACAGGAACACAAGAGGATATCTGAAATAAAACTTCCACCCAATATTTCACATCATAGTACAAATACAACATTTCAGTAAACCAAACAAGGAGAAAGAATCTTGGAAGGAATTCACCTGACAACATCAATCCAAACTTCAACAGCTCGAGCATCCCAAAGTGATGCATTTCGCCTCGCTACAAGTACCGACGTCTCGTATTCTGAATCCCGTCACCTTCTCGAATGAACGATGGAGCGGAAGCAAGTGGAAATTGGCACGCAGGGGGGGCACGCGGATCGAGGCAGGGGTACATCGCTAGGGTTCTAGCGTCGTCTCAAGATGGAATTTGATTCCGACAAGAGAAATCTCAGAATGATTGTAGGGCGATTGGAAGAGGGATAGAAGGATTGTGACGCCTGATGCCTAGGGAAGAGAAACTCGATTCAACAAAGGCAAATTCAATTCATTCAAGCGTGACTGAAAATATGAGAGTCTGACAACTTTAATAGAAAGTAGATCTAAACCTAGAAACCCTAGGGAGAATAGGCCCAAGCATGCAAACCCAACCCATCTCGCTAAATAAAACAAATAGCGGAAATATAAATAATACCAAATTAAGTAATCGTTCTATTAAAATCCCGACATAAATATAAAGATAGAAACCCGAAGAACCGAGGCCTCGGAAAGACTCGCAATAGATCCAAATCACCGCCAGTCGGGGCGCGGTTTGGCTCGGGAGAGCGCAGTCACGCTCTCGAGGTCTAGGCCGCGCCCAAGAATGTCGGCATTCTGCGGCCGGGGCGCGTGCATGCTCGGCCAGAGCGCGGTCGCGCTCTCGGCGTGTTGCCCGCGCTCCGCGAGGGCCGTTTTCTGTAGCACTTGCGCGGCCTCCAGCGGCCAGGGCACGGGGGCGCTCTGTATGGTCTTGTCCGCGCCATCGGTGATCCTTCCGTAAAGACTTGGATCGACTCCCGACACCTCCACTTGATTCGAAAATGCGTCTTGAACCAGAGATGTCATCAATATAGTCGAAGGCGGGTCTTGAACCGAACTCTCGGATTGGTTAGCTCTTCGTATGATAGAAACCGTAGCCCGACCTATGGTCTTGGCGCGGGCACGCGTCAAGGGTCCGTTGGATCGAACCGACATGGCCTCCTCTTCCTCAGCGGCGGTCATAGTAGTAAACGCATCATCCTCCCCCCTTGAGTGGGAAGCGTCCCCGCTTCCTCAAAATCAAAATCCGGCTCATCAAAGGGAGAAAGATCCGACACGTTGACCGTGGCATGGACATTGCCATATGAATCCGGAAGATCCAACCTGTAAGCGTTGGTACCAATTCGCTCAAGAATACGAAATGGCCCATCACCACGTTGATGGAGCTTGGTCGTCCTGGCTGTCGGAAACCGTTCCTTGCGCAAATGGAGCCACACAAGATCGCCAGGCTCAAAAATCATAGACACACGGCCCCGGTTGTGTTGCGCTGAGTACTGAATAGCGCGCCGCTCAAGGTGCGCCTTTGTCCTAGCATGGAGTTGCTGAATGTGGTTGGCTCGATTAGCGGCATCAACATGTTCTCCTTGCTTCAACGACTTGGGAACCAAATCCAAAGGCGTAATGGGATTGCGCCCATAAACGATCTCAAACGGAATCAAAGAATGCGCCGAATGTTTGGACCTGTTATAGTAAAACTCAAGGGTAGAAAGTAAGTCCTCCCACCGGCGTGGGTTTGATTTGAGCATCAGTCGTAAGAGTGAGCCCAAGGTACGGTTGGTGACCTCCGTTTGGCCATCTGTTTGGGGGTGATAACTAGTAGAAAACAATAATTTGGTGCCGAGTTTCCCCCAAAGTGTTCTCCAAAAATGGCCCACAAACTTGGTGTCCCGGTCACTAATAATAGTTCGCGGCACACCATGGTATTTTACCACATTGTCAAAGAACAAAGAAGCCACTTCCGTAGCGTTATCCGTACTTTTACAAGCGATAAAATGAGCCATTTTAGAGAAACGGCACACAACAACAAATATGGAATCTTTGCCTCGCTTTAACATAGGTAAGCCCGTAATGAAGTCCATAGAAATGTCCTCCCACGGGGTGTTAGGCACAGGCAAAGGCGAGTAAAGTCCATAAGGTAAAGTAGTCGACTTGGCCTTTCGGCATGGAACACAACTCCTACAGAATTTGGTGACATTGGAGACCAAGTTAGGCCAAAAGAAATGTTCACGCAAAGCTGCAACAGTTTTGTTCACCCCGAAATGTCTCCATCCATCATGAGCCTCTTTAATCAAAAGGTGCCTTATAGACGAGGCTGGAATACAAAGTTTCCCAGCCTTGTATAAGTAACCGTCATCTAAAAAATAAGAGTCCCACTCACGATGAACCGAGCACTTCTCAAAGATTGGTCCAAAGAAAGGATCCGAAGCATAAAGCTCCTTAATCAAAGAGAAGCCAAGTAAACAAGTTTGCAATTGAGTAAGAAGCACATACCTGCGAGAAAGGGCGTCGGCTACCACATTCTCATTTCCCTTCTTGTGTTGGATGACATACGGAAATGTCTCCAAGAATTCCACCCATCGAGCATGTCTTCTATGCAAATGTGCTTGGCTCTTGAGGTAAGAAAGCACCGCATGGTCACTATGGATCAGAAATTCCCGCGGCCACAAGTAATGCTTCCAAGTTTGGAGCACTCGGATTAAGGCATATAGCTCCTTGTCGTATGTCGGATAATTGAGCTGTGCCCCGGTGAGCTTTTCGCTAAAATAAGCGATCGGCTTCTTCTCTTGGTGGAGGACGCCCCCAATGCCAGTGTTAGAAGCATCGTATTCCACCTGAAACGGCCTAGAGAAATCCGGCAATTGTAGCAAGGGCGCATGGCTCAAGGCTTCCTTCAAATATTGGAATGCCCTCTCGTGGTGTTGTTTCCATTCTATAACGATGCCCTTTGTAGTCAAGGCATGTAGGGGCGCCGCTATAGACGAGAAATTGCGCACAAATCGGCGATAAAATCCGGCCATGCCCAAGAAAGAACGAACCATGGTGGCGGTGGTAGGCATAGGCCACTCCGTGATGGCCTTAATTTTAGCATCATCTACCTATAAACCACGAGAAGACACCACAGAGCCAAGAAAAATAGTGGATGGGCTACAAAAAGTACACTTGGCCAAATTGGAAAAAAGTGTCTCTCGGTGCAAGCGCGCCAGAACCAGCCTCAAATGGTCCACGTAGTCAGTCAAAGTCTTAGAATAAATTAAAATATCATCAAAATAGACCACGAGGAACTTATCAATAAAATCACGGAGGACGTGATTCATCAATCGCATGAATGTGCTCGACGCATTGGTGAGGCCAAAGGGCATCACTAACCACTCGTAAAGACTGAATTTGGTCTTGAAAGCGGTTTTCCACTCGTCTCCTTCTTTCATCCGGATTTGATGATAGCCGAACTTCAAGTCAATCTTAGAGAAGATGGAGGCGCCATGGAGCTCATCCAACATGTCATCGAGTCTAGGAATCGGATACCGGTATTTGACGATAATCTAATTGATAGCCCGGCAATCCATGCACATGCGCCAAGAACCGTCCTTTTTTGGGACAAGGATGACTGGCACACCACAAGGACTCATCGACTCTCGAACATAGCCTCTCTCAAGTAGCTCCTGAACCTGTTTCTGAAGTTCCCGAGTCTCATCCGGGCCGGCCTTGTAAGGAGCTCTATTGGGCAACGAAGCAGCGGGCACCAAATCGATTTGGTGCTCAATACCTCGTATAGGTGACAATCCAGCAAGCAACTCGTCAGGAAAAACATCTTTGAATTCACTAAGTAAGGAAGTTACCTCATCTGGAAAAGCCGGGGTGTCGGTGCGAGAAGATGTCAAGGACATCGGCACCAAAAGAAAGCACGGGGCGCGACCTTGCAATGACGTTGTGATGGACGACGGTCGGGCCAACAGGAGGCGTCGCTCGACCGAGCCTTGTAGGGGCGGCCCAAGCGGTGCCGGCTGGCAAGGCCGCTGTTGTGGCTGTTGTGGTGGCGCCTTGTTCGAACCAGACGGATGTGTACTGTTGCCTTGCTCATCAAAGAGGTTTGGTTTGGGTACACTCTTGGCCTTGCTAGCTTTTTCCTCAGCCTCAATCGCTTTTTGGCGATCCCGTTGAACCTGATCCTGCAAAATCTCACTCGGCGACATAGGTAAGAGCTTGACGCGCTTCCCGTGGTACGTAAACACATAAGTGTTTAAGTAACCATCGTGAAGGACACGTCTATCAAATTGCCATGGGCGTCCCAACAATAAATGTGTGACGTCCATTGCAACTAAATCACAAAGAATAGTATCTGTATAAGGACCAATAGCAAAGGAATGGTACATTGTTTAGTAACTTGCGTACCTGAGCTAGACGAAAGCCATTGAAGACCATAAGTAGCCGGGTGTGGAGTGGTAGGCAGCCCAAGATGTTCGACCACCTTTTCATTAACCAAGTTAGTGCAGCACCCGGAATCAATGATGACACTTAAGCTCGCTGAACCAACCAAAGCTCGAGTGTGAAAAAGATTTTCCCGCTAGTCAGTGAGATTGTTTTCACGAAGGATCAGAGCCTTTTGAGAAACCAACCCCAACGGAGTCCCCATATTAGCCGGCGATGGAGCACAATCCAATTCCTCGGCTCGAGGAACCGAATACTCCTCCTCCAATGGTGCCGGTGCTGAAATCTCCTCTTCTTCATCCATGGACTCGTAACCAGCTGAAGCTTGGACAAACATCACTTCTTGCGGTTGGGACAGTCTTTTTGGTAGTGACCGCGGCCACCGCAAGTGTAGCATTCCAAATCACGCGCTCTCTCACGACCTGGTTGTGCCAACTTTTGGGTAGCCATGCGTGACGGTGTGGGAGCCGTGGTTTTTCCCAAAGAAGTAGAAGAACCATGTCGTACACCAGCACTAGATTTTTCATTAGTATTAAAACCGTATGGACGAGGGTTAGAAGAAACATACCTGCCCGACGACGTTCGGGAACCATAACTCTTATTGCGTACATACTGTTGATGAATTTTCATGGCCGTATGCACTAATGTGTTGATATCCTTAATAGGAAAGATCTCAAGCTGATCTTTTATAGGCAAATTCAGACCACTAATAAACTTAGTACGCAATGTAGATGGAGCAACACTGATATTTGCCTTGAAAAACATGTCCTCTAACTTTTCGAAATACTCAATAGGGGACAAGGATCCTTGGTGAAATTCAGCGATGTCCAAGCGCATTTGATTACGGTAATCAGTTGGAATGTATTTTTGAGTCATAACATAGACCAACTGATCCCATGTAGTCACTGCGGTAAGACCCCGACACAAACGGTCATCCACAAAGCGTTGCCACCAAACCCGGGCAGAACCACGAAAATGTAAGGTAGCCGCTTGTACATGCTCATAAGCGGGGATATTACAATAGCGCAAAGTATGCGCCGTCGCAGTAACCCATTCTAGAAAGACCGCAGGGTCATGATGCCCTTCAAACAGTTCAATCTTGACCTTGACTTCGTGTCGTTGGTACCGGGGAGCGTCCCGATCGCCATTAGCAACATGAACGTCATGGCCACGATCAATAGGGGACCTAGGCTGGGCCGGCACCTGCCCGTAATAATGGCCTTGCCCTTGATGATGTTGCCGGGGCGGGGCTTGGGTGCGCCGCTCGGTAACATGATCATAGGCGCGCCAGTTTCGACGTGTTTGGGCATTACCATTACTAGGGGTGGGGGCAGGTGGAATCCAATCCGATGAACGCTCATTCAATTCAGGAGGATCGCCCAACGCTGGAAAATTATAAGGGTTAACCATGCCCGAATCTTCAATTTGTTCATCATCGATTTCCTTGAAGTCGTCATGGATAATCGGAGTAGCAAAGTTGTACTCCAAGGAACCATGTCGACGATTGTGATTAGGTTCCTTCTCATACGGCCTGTTGGTCGTTGCAAAAGCATTATGGTCAAGAGCCGGTGCCGGAAAGCGTTGGTCACGCATTCCATAAAGCCGGCGTGCTCTAGCGTCGTCCACATATTGTGGGCGATTTGGAACACCAAGCGAGGTGGTGGCGTAGCAGCCATCATCCTCGGGACCAAAAGTATCAAAAACAGGTGGTTGAGAATACATACCTTGGTCTTCGGCGTAGGCACTCGAAGACGAAGCATTGGCAATTGGATCGCTATGCAAAACGTGGACTTCTTGACTTTTCCTTGATTCGAGTACGACCTCCACCGGTGGCGGGTTAGGGTCAACGGGGCCCTTGTCCTTGCGGCGGGGGTCTTGTGTCGCAAGCGATGTAGGCTGAGTATGCGTGATTGGAACCACCGAAGTTGCCGGCTCGCCAATTGTGATCCCGGTGGCCTTGTCGCGGGCACGCGTCAACGGCCCGGGAGGGAGTTGTTGTGGCGCCGGGGGGCCAGCCAAAACAGGGTTGTGCGGTGGACCTAAAGTATGGACGCCCGGTTGTGGCATTGTAGCCAATGTTGGTTGCGGAGTAAGGGCGGCCAGCTGGGCAGCAAATTGAGTTTTCATGTCGGCCATTTGTTGCTTTAAAAGAGCAATTTCTTGCTCCATAGTTATGGCTTCGATCAAGGCAGTCGGGTTGAGTGTAGGATCGTCCTTTTGAATGTGCACAACACCTAAATCAGAAGTAGAATACATGGCGAGTAACAAAGAACAAAACAAACAATAGCAAGCAAACACACAAAGTCTTAGCTCTTGATCCGAGCAGTGCACTCACACAAGGTCACGGTTGGCTCTTTGTGCGAGAGGCGGCTTAGGCTCACGAGTAAAACAATGGTGTTATTGAACAAAGCAAAGTAAAGCAAGATATACACCACACAAATTAGTAATATCAAACAAGTAGTACTAATCAAACAAGTGATGAAGCAAGCACTAACAATTGTTGAAATCACTAACAAGATGTGGTTATGGCTTACCTTATTTTGGCTTTTCCACCCACAAATTTTTTTTGAACAAATGTGGTTAATGGCTTACCTTATTTTGGCTATGCCACCACAATTGAAATTTTTTTTTTTATAAAGGAGGGCCGAATTTTTTTTTATTTTAATGCTAAATTTTGGTACCCTCAACAAGCAACGATAGATATGTAGTGAGAATTAGAGTTCAATGCAATCAAAACATGCAAGATAGCCTATCAAGTAATTGAAAATCACTAACGATGGTTAATCAATCAAGCAATATCAACGCAATGAACAAATCACACCACTATCAAACCCTAAGGGACAAGAACAATTAATTAGGGTTTGGCTTAAAAAAAAATTGGAATTTTTGCTGATTTAATGGCGGAAATATGGTGGTGAAAGTGCAAAGATCGAATCAGGATACTTACAAGACGATGGCTCTGATGCCAGTTGATGCGTTTCGCCTCGCTACAAGGACCGACGTCTCGTATTCTGAATCCCGTCACGATCTCGAATGAACGATGGAGCGGAAGCAAGCAGAAATTGGCACGCAGGGGGGCGCAGATCGAGGCAAGGGTACATCGCTAGGGTTCTAGCGGCGTCTCGAGATGGAATTTGATTCCGACAAGCGAAATCTCAGAATGATTGTAGGGCAATTGGAAGAGGGGTAGAAGGATTGTGACGCCTGATGCCTAAGGAAGAGAAACTCGATTCAACAAAGGCAAATTCAATTCATTCAAGCGTGACTGAAAATATGAAAGTCTGACAACTTTAATAGAAAGTAGATCTAAACCTAGAAACCCTAGGGAGAATGGGCCCAAGCATGCAAACCCAACCCATCTCGCTAAATAAAACAAATAGCGGAAATATAAATAATACCAAATTAAGTAATCGTTCTATTAAAATCCCGACATAAATATAAAGATAGAAACCCGAAGACCCGAGGCCTCGGAAAGACTCGCGATAGATTCGAATCACCGCCAGTCGGGTCGCGGTTTGCCCGGGAGAGCGCGACCGCGCTCTCGGGGTCTAGGCCGCGCCCAAGAATGTCGGCATTCTGCGGCCGGGGCGCGGGCACGCCCGGCCAGAGCGCGGTCGCGCTCTCGGCGTGTTGCCCGTGCTCCGCGAGGGCCGTTTTCTACGGCATCTGCGCGGCCTCCAGCGGCCAGGGCGCGGGGGCGCTCTGCATGGTCTTGTCCACGCCATCGGTGATCCTTCGGTAAAGACTTGGCTCGATCCCCGACTCCTCCACTTGATCCGAAAATGCGTCTTGAACCAGAGATGTCATCAATACAGTCGAAGGTGGGTCTTGAACCGAACTCACGGATTGGTTAGCTCTTCGTATGATAGAAACCGTAGCCCGACCTATGGTCTTGGCGCGGGCACGCGTCAAGGGTCCGTTGGATCGAACCGACATGGCCTCCTCTTCCTCAGCGGCGGTCATAGTAGTAAACGCATCATCCTCCCCCCTTGAGTGGGAAGCGTCCCCGCTTCCTCAAAATCAAAATCCGGCTCAACAAAGGCAGAAAGATCCGACACGTTGACCGTGGCATGGACATTGCCACATCGAGCAAATTTGATGAGGTATTTTCGGTGGTCGTTAATACCTATCTAAGAAACCTAACTTAACCAACTCAGTAGAGCGGTAAGCAAGGGTCGATCCCACAGAGACTCTTGTAAATGTGTTATTGCTTAAGTGCCAAGTAACTAATATGGAGGGTTTATGAATGCTTGAATAACTAACTAATCTATTATGCAAGAATAAAACTAATTATGAATGCAAAGATGATTTAAATATATGAGAAACAAACGTGTTCAACTAGTTAGATCCATCATGATATTGATTCGTTGATCATCGATTCTCTTGATTCTCTTCTCACTTGAATAACCTATTGTGGATAATGATCCTACTAAGGATTAAAACCCAAACTTCATATTTAGTTGATAGAACTACCAGTCTAACAACCCTAATTAAATAACAACCTAGAAGACCTTCTAGATTCAATTAAATAACAGCATGACGATTCAAGTTATCAATAGAAACAAACACTTAGAGCAACCAAACATCTAAGTGACTTGTGAATTTATCCCTTCTTTAACCAACTTGTCCAACCGGTACTAAACTGATTAAAGTATACTCTTAATCAAATTAACTCCGACCGGTAATTAATCAGATTCAGTTTTAACTAGAAATTCTATTAGGTGATCAATCTAACAAAACCCTAGTTTTAGATTCAATTAAGCACAGGGAATAATTTCTACTCAAGTTTGTTGAGAATTAATCAAATCTCACAACTACATACAAATCATGACTTCAATAACTAGCCAAACACAAGAGAAATTAGCAATGCATAATTGAATTAAAATCAAACTTACAAAGGTTCAAAGGTTCTTCCTTGAAAGAAAACCCAAGCCTCCAAAAGTTGATCAAAAGTTCTGATAATGATAGATAGAGAAAAACTAAAAACAAGGTTTAAATACCCTAGAAAATATCCAAATATCAAATTATCCCGAAATTACATCAAACCAGTCGGAAAAGACCTAATAAAGTCCAACACGAACCCCAAAACACGCGGCCCAACTCTCCCGCGGCAGAATGTGAGGCGCGGTTTCAACATAAAGTGGCGCGGCCGCGGCACATGCCTTCCTAGCCCGCGGCACTCTCGGTTCAACATTTCAGGCGACCCTTCAGAGGCTGTTTTCACCCCTTTCGAGTTGGAATTTGGACTCGGAGTAAAAATATGAATTGTAGCTCTTCGAGTTAACTTTTCAGTGATAGCAAATTCAGCTTCATCCGAGCACTATAGCTCCCAAACCAAGCATTGCAAGATAGAGGTGTCAAAACAAGAACTCCAATGCATAGCCCGGGTTTAAGCGTTCTTTTCCCTCAAGCTCTTGGGTCTTGGTTCTTCCAATCTTCATTTGTATTACTCTAAGCTTCCTCAAACTCCTCCATAGTCTACTAAGATCCATCCCGTTCACGCTTGTTTACCGAAAGATCTGCAAAACCGAACAAAACAAGCGCAAAACCCGAATTTCCTAGAAAACCTAAAAACCTAAGAACTAGACTAAACTAAGCTAAAACCATGCAAAACAAACATAAATATTCATCCTAAACACTACCTAAATGCAAGCTATCAAATTCCCCCATGCTTAACCCTTGCTTGTCCTCAAGCAAGACATAAATCCAAATCACGCCATAGAAATGCAATCATACATACATCTCAAGTCAAACAAGCATTTCACATATAATCAAAAACCCGACCAAGACTTCCTAACATGCATTATACAAGCAAAAAGAAAATATCATTCATTCATTCTAGACCTCACCAAGGTAAATGTGTTTGCACTCAAACTCTCAAGTGTTTAAGGGTATGTGTTTCACTAAAAATCAACCATGAAGACTAGACTACCATATGCTTGCATCAGAGTTCTAAATCTCCACCGTTGGGGATCAAACACATAACAAAAATCATGAGGTCTTTTTAAGGTTTGTAATGGGGCCAAGGTAAAGAGAAATTTGGAAGGGATTATATTTGGCATGTGGTGCTAAATCCGGGATAAAGAACTAATCCTAAACCCAAACTTCAACACACTTTCTTTTCTTACTTCTCCCAAACTTTCTTTTCCAACTCCATACACTCTCATTTAAACACTTTGTTTCTTTCTTCACTTTTTCTTTCTTTCTTTGCCTCTGCTTCAACTCTTTCTTTCATACTAATGAAGACTACTAACAATTAAACTCAATTTTTTTTTCTTTTTGCAACATATTTCTCATCTTCATTTTTTTCCACTTTCGCAACCAAGCGTTGTATTTCCTCTTTTTCCACCTTTTCTTCCAACTCCCCCATACTTACATCAAACTCACTCAAAACAAAAACATAACCTAAAGTCCTAAATCCCAGATCGGTCAAGCTTATTAGGCTAGGAAAATTTTGTGGAGCTATCAAAAATAGGCTTAAAGCTCAAAGAAATAGGGGTGTCAAGAACATGGATCTTGTAAGGTAGGAAGGGAAATCATAGGCTTATAAGAAACATTGCCTCAATCATTTTAATGTCATGCATTCAATCATATAAGAAGTCTTGACAAAGGGTCATAACGCAAGTTCTAGAACTAGATAATCATGGTGATACACTCAAGAATGTAGAGAACAAATATATCATGAAAGGCCAAAAATATCTCACAAGGCTAATTATTGTCTAGAACTTCGAAATGAATCAAAAACTTAAGCTAAATACATGCTCCATCCTATAATCAAGGTAATTAATCAATGATCATGCTTATATCATATCAACTTCAGCATATCATGCAAATCATGGGTTAGAACTTATACTTAACTTAGAGAAACAAGAGGTATCAAACAATGGGGAAATATGAACCTAGATGCAATATTTTTGTATTTTTTTTAAAAATTTCTAATTTTTTTCCATTTTTTTTAAGATTTTAATCAATGCATGCAAAAATTTAAATATGACCTAATCTAATGCAACTATATGCAATGCAAACAAGTAATTCCCTTCCCCCATGCTTAAAACATACTTTTTCCCCAAAGTATAGTAAAAAGTAAAGGAAAGAGAAAACTCACAAAACTCTAGTTATCTGGCGGGTAGTGCGACGGGAAATCCGACGGTGGTGAAGGCTTCTTCGGGTTATCAATCTTCAGACCTAGAATATCTAACACACACAAAAAAAAAAACTACCTAAAAAACAAAAGATTATAATTGAAAAACAAAACTACTCTAAACCTTGGGTTGCCTCCCAAGAAGCGCTTGCTTAACGTCATTAGCTTGACGTAAAAAGGATATTAAGAAGGATTTGAGTTATGGAATTCGATCTCCTTCCCATCGAATCCCATCTTCAAGATGCCTTGGGGAATATCAATAATAGTGTTTGCAATCTTTAAGAACGGCCTTCCTAACAGCATAGGCGCCTTTTCATTCCCCGGTCCCATGTCTAAAATCAGAAAATCAGGTGGAAATACCAAGGAATCCACTTTGACCAACACATCCTCAAGCTTCCCTTTTGGCCTAACAGTGGAATAATCAGCTAGCTCAATAATTGTCTGAGTTTCCTTCAGAGGTCCCATATCAAGTTTCTCATACAAGGAGTAAGGCAAGACATTAACCGATGCACCCAAATCAATCAAAGCCTCATTCACCTTGGTGCCCTCGATCATACAAGGAATGGTGAACATGCCAGGGTCGCTACACTTCTCAGGCAAACGCTTCTGAAACACAGCAAACACATGTTCTTTCTCTTTAACTTGCTTCTTGCACCTCTCCTTTTGACCCCTCTTGATAGTACACAACTCCTTCAAAAACTTAGCATAACGGGGCACACTTTTGATCAATTTCAACAATGGCACATTGACTCCGCATGCACTAAACGTTTCAAAGAGTTCCTTGTCATTCTTCAACTTCCGGGTCTCTTTCAAAGCCTCTGGGAATGGTGGAACAGGCGTGTAAAGCTTCGGGACAAAACTCGGAACTGACACCGTCGGCGCGCTCTTTGTAGCAAGGGACGCGGGCGCGCCACCCCCATGCCGCGGGCGCGCTTCAACCGCCGCGACCGCGTCACCCTCTGTCGAGCCCGCGTCGAGTTCCTCGGGCTCCCTGGCGACTTTACGCGGGCTTGGCTCACTATGGCGCGGGCGCGCCACTTCATGTTGGAGCCCGCGCTCTACTGGGACTCTGTGGTTTTTATCAATGACGTGCTCAATTTTTGTCTCTGTCTTGTACAACTGTCCAACCACAGGTTTACTGCAAATGGAGATAAAACTCACATTCTGCCTCGGATTGAGCTCTGTCTGTGATGGCAATTTGTTGGACTCTCTAGCCTCCAATTTGCTCACCGCATTAGCAATTTGACTGACTTGGCTCTCCAAGTTCTTAATGCTAGACTTGGTCTCTTGTTGCAGTTGAGTTAAAGAGGCATGAATTGTAGAAATAGTCTGAGTCAGAATTATGATCATCTCTTCAGTAGACATAGCATTCTGATTCAATCCCTGAGCTTGATGTTGGAAAGGCGATTTGTACTGAGCTTGGCCACCTTGATGGTTGAACTGCTGATTGTTGGAATTCCCATACCGCAAATTAGGATGATCCCTCCAGCCTGGATTGTAGGTGTTGGAGAAGGGGTCATACCTCGGCCTAGGTGGTCCATATCCTCCCACTGCATTCACCTCAGCATTTTGATCTTGAAGTGTAGGGCATGAATCAGTGAGAGGCATGTTATCAAAGCAAATTTCACAGAACTTCACCTGTTGTCTTCCACCTTACTGCAAAAGCTGTTTCATCATCATTTTCAACTCAGTGACTTCATCTTGGATTCTTATATTAGCCACCACAGAATTTGCATCTTTCGAGCTAGTTTCTTTTCTAAACTGTCTTGTGCCCTCAGACAGTTGTGTGAACAAGTCAAACGCAGCAGCAGGAGTTTTGTTGAGAATGTGACCTTGGCAAGCTGCATTGACCATTCTTCTCTCATCATCCAAGAGGCCATTGAAAAGATATAAAATCAAGTCTTGATCTGTGTAGCCATGGAAAAGACAGCTGGCTACCAACCTCTTGAACCTCTCATAGTATTCGTACAAGGACTCATTAGCTTCTTGTTCGATGTTACTGATTCGCTTTTTCAGATCATTGAGCCTTGTAACAGGGAAATACTTATCCAGAAAAGCTTCCTTCATCTTAGCCCATGTATTAATACTTCCCGGAGCCAAGTAATAAAACCAGTCTTTAGCCTGATCCTTGAGAGAGAAAGGAAAGGCTCTCAGCGCGATCTGGTCATGAGTCACATCAGCAGGCTTCATGCTTGAGCACACAACATGAAATTCAGCAAGACGCTTGTTGGGGTCTTCACCACTATGCCCATGGAATGCAGACAAAAGGTGGATCAACCCGGATTTCAGCTCAAACTTGACTCCCTCGGCAAGAGCAGGGAATTGCACCGCCAAAGGTTGTTGTGCCAGATTCGGAGCAGTTAACTGTCTCAATGTTTGGTCACCCATCTCTGCAGGTTCAACAGATTCAGATTCAGAGTCAGATTCTTCAAGAAAGAACGGTAAGGCTTGAAAGTGATTCCGGATTTCCTTCCTTAGCTTGAAGAGTGTCTTGTCAATATCTAGATCAAACAACAGGGGAGATGAGTTAGTAGCACGGGTATGAACCATATAACAGGTTCACACCCAAAACAGCACAAAAGTAATAAACACAAATAGCGACGAGTCCGCGGCAACGGCGCCAAATTTGATGAGGTATTTTCGGTGGTCGTTAATACCTATCTAAGAAACCTAACTTAACCAACTCAGTAGAGCGGTAAGCAAGGGTCGATCCCACAGAGACTCTTGTAAATGTGTTATTGCTTAAGTGCCAAGTAACTAATATGGGGGGTTTATGAATGCTTGAATAACTAACTAATCTATTATGCAAGAATAAAACTAATTATGAATGCAAAGATGATTAAAATATATGAGAAACAAACGTGTTCAACTAGTTAGATCCATCATGATATTGATTCGTTGATCATCGATTCTCTTGATTCTCTTCTCACTTGAATAACCTATTGTGGATAATGATCCTACTAAGGATTAAAACCCAAACTTCATATTTAGTCGATAGAACTACCAGTCTAACAACCCTAATTAAATAACAACCTAGAAGACCTTCTAGATTCAATTAAATAACAGCATGACGATTCAAGTTATCAATAGAAACAAACACTTAGAGCAACCAAACATCTAAGTGACTTGTGAATTTATCCCTTCTTTAACCAACTTGTCCAACCGGTACTAAACCGATTAAAGTATACTCTTAATCAAATTAACTCCGACCGGTAATTAATCAGATTCAGTTTTAACTAGAAATTCTATTAGGTGATCAATCTAACAAAACCCTAGTTTTAGATTCAATTAAGCACAGGGAATAATTTCTACTCAAGTTTGTTGAGAATTAATCAAACCTCACAACTACATACAAATCATGACTTCAATAACTAGCCAAACACAAGAGAAATTAGCAATGCATAATTGAATTAAAATCAATAACAATGCTCATTCTCAAAGCACAATGAATCAGACAGGTTCTCAATCTTGACAGGCAATAACACCATACAAGAGAGAAGAGGTCCAATCCACAACAAGTTGAGAAAAGTTTGAGACAACATAACCAAAAGGAATTCTTGCTGCCAATTCACTCCAAAGAATAAACCAAAAGCAAGCACACAAGCTATTACAGAATAGGCAAAGAGGATAAGGAAGAAACCTATCACCCTGTTGCAAAAAAGGGATAATAAGAAACTAGACAAAAACAAGGATCTCAAACAAAAGAAAGCAATCACTTTCAAGCCAATCATACAAGAAGACATTTCAAGAAGAAAATGAAAAAATTAATGGACGGCACAACACATTTGCAACATCTCAGAAATCCAGAAACAGATAGAGAAGCTTGGGAAGAATTCACCTGATAACTTAAATCCAAATTTCTTTAACCAGGTAGGCCCAAGAATTATAAAGCATCTCTTCCACAACAAGAGAATATGGTCACAGATGAGTCGATTAAATATTTCAATCTGCATCAAACTCACACAAGGAGGACGTGTAAGCGAACAAGCGCAAGCCAAACTTGCAAATTGAGCCATAATTCGCGAGTAAAACATCCTCATATTAAATATGAGAGCAAGTTTCATATAAATTGGGAGAAAAATGTTCAATAATGTTTCAGCAGAATAGTGTTCATTCTCTAAGAGCATCAGATTAGATAGGTTCTCAATCTTGAAAGGAAGAAAGTCCACACAAGAGAGAAGAAGTCCAAGCCAAAGCAAGAAGAGAAAAGTTTGGAACAACATAAATAAAAACAAAACAAGAAAATCCAAGAGATAAGGAGAATCAATCACATAACCTAAGCATGCCGACATCCAAAAGCAAGAAGAAGGGAGAGAATTATTCTCTCCCTTCAACAGAAGCCCAAGAACCGCTTTCCACAAGGCCACAAATCCCTCAAATAAAGAGAGATTCGTCGCACACGACCCCCGATGCCAACAACCAAGAACAGCCAGCATAAAACGAACATAGATCGAGCAGATTAGAAGCACAAGAAGGCCTTTAAAGTCCTCCCCAGGAGGCTGAACTAGCACAGGCAAAGGCGCACAACAAAAGTCACAAGAGAAAAAACTAATCTGAGAGATCAACGAACGAAGACTCCAGAACCAGGAACAGATCAAGCAAGGGTAAAAAATGAAATGGAACTTGAGGCAAAGGTCATATCGGCATTGAAACCGACAAGGGGTAAGGAGTTTGAAGTTCGCTTTAGATCTAGAGCAAGCATCCAAAGAAACAAGAAACCCTAATTTTTCAACATAGTGGGAAGTAGCATAACAAAGCACAAAGCCATTCTGGGGAGGCGGAGCCAGAATCGAAGCGAGCAAGATAAAGAAGAAGGCGGATTTACACAAGGGAAAGGCGAAGAACAAGCGGAGAATCGAAGAGGCTAGGAGGAAGAACACCCCAAAAGGGGCATTAGGGCTGGCTCAAGCAAAAGGGGAAGAAAAAAAAGGAGAGCGCGTACAGGCGCGTTCTCTTTGAAAATGAAAGTGCTAGTTATTAATTTCGTTTCTTTCTCCTTTTATTGATAGGGTTGACCTCTTTGCTCCTTTGATTGAGAGTTATTAGAGAAATTTCTCTTCTTAAGTAGCCTTTGTATCATTATCCTCTTATAATTAAACCCCAATTTATGTATATATGATTAATATTTTTTTATGCAAAACTAGGAGTAGTAGGGGTACGGGAATACATAGCACTGTTTTAAAGGGCAATTTCCCATTCGACCAAAAAAAGGGCAATTTCCCAAAACAAAGTTGAAGTCCTTCCGATTCTTCTCTGCTCTCAATTTCTCATATAGAACCCGCACATCCCTTTCAAACCCTCGACTACCCCACGCGCCGCCCGATCTTCCACCGGAAGCCCGCTGTCGTCAGCCTAATCTCGTCTCCAAGGCGACGCCACTCATTTGCAGCAGAAAAAAATATCACTTTTGAATTGTAGCCTTCCATCGACTCATTCCCGATCTCAGTCACCGCCCGAGGCACCACTCGGCCCGTCGCTTGTCGCCGTTCATGGTAGGTTTTGTAATTCCTGATCGTCGACATTTAATCTTACTCTTGTTCATTGTTTCTTGTAATTTCATTTTTCAATTAAAGAATGTTGTGGCCTGAAAACCCGCTTTTTCATTAACGTAAAAGAGGTTTATATACAAAGCTATTAGCTAACCCTAATTAACTAAACAAGGCAACTAAGATAATTACATAAAACACATATATTACATAAAAGGCAACCTAATATACAATATACTCTAATACTCCCCCTCAAGTTGGAGCATGGGGATCCCGAATGCCCAACTTGCCCAGAAGAAGATGAAATTGTTGAGAACCAAGGGCCTTTGTGAGTATATCCGCTGGCTGAGACCGTGTACTAATATGAGATGTCCGAATGGTGCCAACAAGTAGAAGATCTCGAATAAAGTGACAATCAACCTCAATGTGCTTAGTCCGATCATGAAAAACCGGATTAGCAGCAATGTGAAGAGCAGCTTGACTATCACAAAACAAACGCATAGGAGCAAAATGAGAGATGCCCAACGAAAGAAGCAACTCTTTCAACCAGATAAGCTCACAACAAGCGCTTGCCATAGCACGATATTCAGCTTCAGCAGATGACCTAGAGACAGTGTGTTGTTTCTTCGTTTTCCAAGAAACCGGTGAAGAACCAAGCTGAACAAAGTAACTTGTAACAGAACGACGTGTAAGTGGACACGTCGCATAATCAGAATCACAATAAGCAGTAAGAGACAAGCTTCCACTGGAAGATAAGAAGACACCCTAACCAGGATGACTCTTAAGGAATCTGAGGACTCTAACAACAGCATCCCAATGATCCACGGTAGGCTCTTGCATAAACTAAGCAAGAGTATGAACAGCAAAACATATCTCAGGACGTGTAATAGTGAGGTAAATCAAACGCCCAACCAAACGACGATATCTATCAGGAGCCTCAAACAGTGGTCTAGAAGAAAGAGCAAGCTTGTGATTTTGTTCCATAGGGAACTCACACGGCTTACTAGCAAGCATCCCAGCTTCAGATAAAATATCAAGAGTGTACTTCCGCTGAGTCAGAAACAAACCCTCAACAGAACGAGCTATCTCAATGCCAAGAAAATACTTAAGCGAACCCAGATCCTTCATATGAAAACAAGAACTCAATTGTGCTTTAAACTTAGCAATGGCAGTAGAATCATTTCCAGCAATAATGAGATCATCAACATAAATCAGAACATGAAGACAAACTCCGGAACGAGTGTAAGAGAACAATGAGTAATCAGCTCGGGACTGAGTAAAGCCCAACCTGCGCAATGCAGTTGCCAGCTTGGCAAACCAGTTCCGAGGTGCCTGACGAAGGCCATACAATGACCTATTCAGCCTACAGAACTTGCTAGATGCACTAGCAAAACCAGGAGGAGGTCTCATGTAAACTTCTTCATGTAAGTCACCATGCAGAAAAGCATTATGAACATCCATCTGATGCAATTCCCAATTCCGAATAGCAACAACAGCAAGAAAAGTCCGAACTGAAACCATCTTAGCTACAGGAGCAAATGTCTCCTTGTAGTCAATACCAGCCTTCTGATTATTACCCAAAACGACTAGTCTAGCCTTGTACCTCTCAACAGTACCATCAGATTTGTACTTAACCCGATACACCCACTTGCAGCCAATGGGTTTTTTACCGGGAGGAAGATCAGAAAGGGTCCAAGTCCCATTACGCTTTAAAGCGTCAATCTCATCTTGCATTGCAGCTTGCCACAATGGATCAGAAGCAGCAACAGCAAAAGAGGTAGGCTCTGGAATAGACTGAACAGTAGCAATAAAAGCAACATGGCCAGGAGAAAAGCGTGAACAGTTAACATAATCAGCTATAGGGTAGGATGTACCTGACAACCGTGATGGTTGAGATGAAGGAGCCGAAGGAGAAGCAACATGGCCACGCACTGTATTGCAAACATAACCTTTCAACTAAACAGAAGGAGTCCTATCACGGGTAGAACGACGGACAGTTTATTGGACAGCGACAGGAGGAGATTGAACCCCACTCCCCCTGGCTACTGTTTGCGTTGGGGCTTGAACAGAATCAGGAGGAGATTGAACCCCACTCCCCCTGACGTTTGTCTACGTTGGGGCATTTGTAGAGATAGGGTCTGGTTCTTGAACGAGGACGGGAGGAGATTGAACCCCACTCCTCCCATCAATCGTCTGCGATTCAGGCATAGGGTAACAGGTAGTGTCAAAATGTGACGGGTATGGTTCATCAGGCTGTGAATCAGTAATGGCCAAAGAAGGCTTAAAAGGAAAAAGTAATTCATAAAAAGTAACATCAGCAGATACAAAATGCTCTTTGGTCTCCAAATCATAAACTTTCCAACCTTTTTGACCTTTAGGATAACCTATGAAAATGCATTTCCTAGCCCTAGATGCAAATTTGTCAGACAATCGGGGAATAGTTGAGACATAACATAGACAACCTAAAGTTCTCAAACGACCATATTGAGGAGGTCGACCATGCAACAATTCAAAAGGAGTTTTGTTTTGCAATAAAGGAGTTGGAGTTCGATTTATCAAATATGCAGCTGTTAAAATACAATCACCCCAAAAAGACAATGGAAGATGCCCATGAAATCTAAGTGCCCTAGCAACATTAAGGATATGGCGATGTTTTCGTTCCGCCCTACCATTTTGTTGGGGAGTGCCAACACAAGAAGTTTGAAAATCAATACCCATTTTCTCAAAGAAAGAGCGCAAACAAGTGAATTATGTGCCATTATCAGTGCGAAAGCTTTTGATCTTCTTACTAAATTGCCTTTCAATCATACAACAAAAATTTTGAATCAAAGAAGCAACTTCACTTTTATTAACCATAAGATGAATCCACACACTTCTAGAAAAGTCATCAACTAGAGTTAAAAAATAACGTGCACCAGCATAAGTGGGTGTCCTATATGGACCCCAAACATCACAATGAACAAGATCAAAACAATCTAAAGCATGCGACTCACTGACACGATAAACAGATCTAGTTTGCTTAGCCCTATGACAACTGTCACACGGGTCTAAGTGACCACTTATTTTGACATTAGGTAAATGCTGAAGTACTGAAAGAGAAGGGTGACCAATACGGGAGTGCCACAAGGCTGGTGAGTCGGTTTCAATCCGTGAAGCAAGGCCAGTTGGTTGTGCCACACGTAACCAGTATACTCCATTTCGTTCCTCACCCGCTCCAATCAAGGTCATCGTAGTGCGATCCTGCAGGATACATAGCTTATCAGTAATTGTAACAACGCAATTCTGAGATCTCAACAACTGAGCACATGATATTAAATTGCAAGTCAAGTTTGGAACGATCAAAACGTCACGCAAAATTATTCGGCCGGCAAACCGAAGCAGCCTTGCTCGTCGAGCCATTGGGCAATAAAATAGTAGGTTTTCCAACATCTCGAATGTCAGAAAGCAATGATTCATCCCCCTTCATATGAAACGATGCACCCGTATCCAAAATCCAAGTAGAAAACGTACTCGATTTATGTCCGGCATTAATAGAATTAGATTGCAAATAACTGACCAAATTTTTGACTTGATTCTCGGAGAGCCCGATGCCTGCACAATCGCTGGCTGAGATGTTGTGATTCACGCCCACAGTCGAGCCCGATTCAACTTGTGCTGCATGAACCAGCCCGCAATTGTTCTCATTACCACATCTTCGATCAACTTTAGCGTCATTCCCAGCCGTCACTTGAAACTTGGACTGTGAAGTGCGCTTTTCGGACCACCCGATCCTTTCACAACAAGTGCACCAGGGGCGGTCTCCACGACTCCGATCGTCCCGCACCACTGTCATGTTGATCGTGACTACTAGACTCACGTACGCTGCTTTCCGGGCGCTGGTCTGGTTTCGAGCATGTGCGGTCACTTTGAACGGCAAAAGCACCGCCATTAAGTGTAAGTTTAGCCTCTTTTTCCGGCATGATTTGCAAAGCGAGAAGAAGATGTGAGGTAGGCAGAGAAGAAGCAGTAATGGTGGACGAAAAATCCGGTGGAGTTCCGGTGGTAGTAGGCGGCGAGAAGTTGCGGCCTAAAATTAGGGTAAAATCCGGTGGAGTTCCGGTGGTAGTAGGCGGCGAAAGATTGCGGCCTGAGATTAGGGATTGGATCGACAATTTTCCCGATGCTCTGATACCATAAAGAATGTTGTGGCCTGAAAACCCGCTTTTTCATTAACGTAAAAGAGGTTTATATACAAAGCTATTAGCTAACCCTAATTAACTAAACAAGACAACTAAGATAATTACATAAAACACATATATTACATAAAAGGCAACCTAATATACAATATACTCTAATATCAATATTGAAGATTTATATGCCAAAAATGTCTTCGGCCCCACGGCTGTGCAGTGCTCGGGGTTTGGTAATCTCTTCATCTCACGCAATTTTGCGAGCCTTCTACGTTTTTATTTACCAATTATTGGAGTTGATCTCTCTTTTTTCCAACCACGAAGAATGTCTTCTAGAGGTAACTTCCGAAAGCTTGCTGCGTGTAATGGTGGAAAGAGTGCGCTAAGCAAATTCCTGCAAATTGATTGTAAATCGGGTAAAATTGACATAAGTGACGCCGATTACTTCTTCAACCAATTTCATGTTTCAGTACACTATTGTCTGGTTTAAATAAGTGCAAGCATTCCTCTCTCGCCATCTCTTTCTACAAGACTTTGGCTATTTCCGGTGTTCTGGGGTTGAGGTCAGATCTCATCATCTTGAGTATTTTGATAAATTGCTATTCTAGCATGAAATTAGGAAGTGCTGCATTTTCTACATTTGGCCTCATTTTGAAGAATGGCTATTGTCCGAATATCATTACATTTAGTTCGTTGATCAAAGGATTATTTTTAGAGAAGAATGTGGTTGAAGCCGTTGGTTTGTATTCAAAGATGATTCAGTTGGGATGTACTCCTAACGTCTTTACTTACTCTGTTATGGTAGATGGTTTATGTAAAACTGGGAATGCTGCTACAGCACTTCAGTTGCACCGAGAAATGGTAAAAGGAAAAGTGGGCATTGCCAACGAGAGTTGTAAGCTAAACAGAATGTCGTCCGATGTGATTCATGGTGAGCGGCTTGTAGTTGATACGGAAGGAAAGATTCTCAAAAATTCCCCAAATGCTGTTTCTTACAATTGTTTGATTGACGGGTTGTGTCGTTCGGGGATGGAAGAAGATGCCAAGCCTCTCTTCGCTGAAATGATAGATCATGGTGTTCATCCTAATGTGGTCACAAATAGTATTCTTATAAATTCACTTTGCAAGAAAGGCAAAGTGGAACAAGCAATGAAGATCTTAGAAATGATGATTTTTCAAGGCGAGTTTCCTGACACTGTTACATATAGTACAATATTAGATGGATTCTGTAGAATCGGGAAGATAGAACAAGTTGTCAATCTGTACAATGATATGAATTGTAGGGGAATTGTTGCAGACATTGTAACTATAACTAGCTTGCTGAAAGGACTATTTCATGTGAAGAAAGTTGGAGATGCTGTAAATTTATTTAACGACATGAAAAAGATGGAAAGTGGTGCTTGCAGACCAAATCAAGTTACTTATGCAACTATGATTGATGGGTTATGTAAACAAGGGCATATAGGCGAGGCTCAAGGGCTCTTTTTGGAAATGCAAAGTAGTGGTATTTCTCCAAATATCTTGGTTTACTCTGGATTGATTGACGGGTTATGCAAAGAAGGGCTTATAGGCAAGGCTCTAGATCTTTTCTTAGAGATGCTTGCTGCTGGTGTTTCTCCTAATAGAGTTGTATATACTTCTTTGATTGATGGATTACTTACAGGAGGACACGTGGATAAAGCCAAAGAGCTTTTTATGGAAATGAAAAGGTGTTCCATTTCTCCCAATGTCATCACCTATAGTTCTTTGATCAATGGGTTGTACCTTTCCGGAAATGATGATGAGGCAAAAACGTTCTTTGAAAATATGATTGGAGAAGGTATATTGCCAGATGTGGTGACATTCACTACCATAATCAACAACCTTTGCAAGGAAGGGAGAATAGAGCAAGCGGTGAAGGTGGTAAAGTTGATGACCCAAAGGGATGAACTTCCTAATACAGCTACTTATAACTGTCTGATCAAAGGCCTTTGTTTAAAAGGGAGGATGGGCGATGCACATGACGTATTTACTTTGATGAAAAGTTGTGGCTATGAGTGCAATGTTATAACATATACCACGCTTATAGATGGGTATTGCAAAGCAGGGATGTTGCAGGAAGCACACAACTTGTTTATTGAAATGGAAGCCAAGGGCTGTTCCCCTAATGTCATTACTTTTACTGCATTGATCAGTGGCTTCGCTCGTCAGAAGGAAGTTTGCAAAGTTCAAGAGCTTCTTCAGAAAATGCACTCCATGAAGATATCAGTTGACTTCCACTTAAGTGCATCTTGTTGGAATGCATCAACGACATGGATGGAGATTGCCAGAACTGGATCAACTCTCTCCTTGATTTTTCTTCATTTGAAAACCAGAATAAAGATGTGTTGATCCCACCTAATTCATAATTATGTTGGTGAGACAGGTGTTCTGAAATTTGCATTTGAAAACCAGAATAATGATGTATTTAGGCCGCTTTTCTTCTGTTGCCTTGTTGTGCTTTGCATGATGCTAAGCTGAGCACAACATCAAGGGCATTGTCATGTAAATGTGGTGTTAATTTTATTCATTACACAACAGCGGTGTATCGATTAACCGATTCCTGTGTACAAGTGAATCATAAATGCAAATGACATTTGCCAATCCAAACTAAAGATATTAAATCATGTGATAAATTCCTGTGTACAACAGTTCTGGAGTATCGATTAATAACAGAAATTCATGTGTACAAGTGAATCATAAAATCAAATCACATTTTCCAATTCAAACTAAAGATATTAAATCATGGGATAAATGCTTAGTGAAATCTAAATGTTAGTGATCGAAACCCAATATATGAATGCATTTTTGGTTTTGGTTATTTTTGTTGAGCTCTAGAAAATGCTCCTTCACACAGGCAACTGAACAATTTCACTCTATAGTTACATCAAACTACTTTTTAACTCAATAGTTACATGGTTTAACTAATTCACCAAATTTCGATCGATAAAATTATGAAACCCTTGAAGGTATGCGTGACTTTGACTAATCAGCCATCATATTAAACCTCAATCAAATACATATACTTTATATCTTCATTGGATCTGTTTACCATAAAAATCTCTTTTTGCGTCCACTTCAAAGTTGAAGTTCTTAACACAACAAGGCTCGGAATATTAAAAATCAAGTTTTTTTTACAAGAGTATATATATAATCAATTGAAAGCCGCGACAGACCTCAACTGCACATTGTAATTTGGATTGGCTTCATATTAGTTTAAATTGTTATATATCAGTTTGTGTTTTTTCGACATAGATAAATACTAATTGAAAGTAAATATAAAATACTAAAAAATTATGCTAATGTATAAGGTGGTTAACTCGTCTTGAATGTGTCGCACAAGGCGCGCCGCATCTAGTTGCACCGTGTCACTCGTATTTACTATCGTTTCTACTTATCCCCTTCAAATAATTTATACTGATGCTTGGACTTCTCCTTTATTTTCATATGATAGAAACAAATATTACGTGTTATTTGTGGATCACTTTACGCGTTATATGTGGATTTATCACTTGAAGCATAAATCTGAGGTAAAATCTGTATTTATCAAATTCAAATCATTGGTTGAAAATTATTTTAAACAAAATATAAAAGTTCTTTATTACTGATAACACGCCCGGCCCCGGGATCGAGAGAGGCCGTTAGGCAAATAGGTCTGATACCATATTAGCCCAGCGGGGTTCCATCTTAAAACCAATTTGCAATAGGAGGAGTAATTTGCTGAGTTATATATTAGTCCAATTTACTCCCAACTTTCAGATGTGAGATGAACATATTCTAACAACTCGGGATCCGGGTCCTCCAATGCTATCATGGCCAATGTTTACATGTCGAAGGGTGGCTCCAAGGACTCCGTGAATCCAAGGCTAGCTCTCATGATGATGGATGTGGTGGCATGCCGATGGCATTATGCTTGGGTGATAGGTCGTTGGACGGCACACTCATAGCCTGCTCAGCTCCTCCTTCTCTTGGGCTGACATAGGTGAAGGCATAGTATCATCAATGTTTGCATCAGTGTTTAGCATAAGGAATTGAATGAACATGTTCAATTTTAATTTGGAAATGGTTCTAAATTTTCTCTTCTTTGATTATATTTATGACGGGCTAGTTGTGGAATTATGCGATTGTGATTGTCGACACAAGAAAAAACTATGTTTGTTAAACAAAAAAGGTGGCATACTAAAAAGAGAGAAATTTCTAAAAAACGCACTCTTTGGAAATAGGTTTTGAATCACGTATGGATGAGTGGTTCAACGCCGTCATCAACGGCGGCATTGGCAGCGTTGCCTCCGGCAGCCCCTGGGGCAATGGTTGTAGATACTGGTCTAGGCGCAATTGTTCAGCGTTCCTGCAAAGATTTGGTCGTTGGTGTGAATGGGGAGAAATATATGGTCCTAGAATATAGCTTCTTGGAAGGCAAGGTTGTTCTGTCGTACCCCGATGGTGAGGATAGCGACCCCGTTTTTAAAGTCGATATTGAGGTTTTGAAGACTTTGGCTTCGGTATGGGAAGGCTCCTTGATTGTGAAATCTTTGGGAACCATGGTTCCCCATGCGATTATGGAGCGGAAATTGAAAGAGATGTGGAAGTCGGGGGGCAAGATATTTGTAGCTGATCTCCCGAATGGGTATTATGTTGTTAAGTTTGATGCGGAAGGAGATTATCTGAAAGCCCAAATGGGTGGCCCTTGGATGTTGTTTGGTCATTACTTGCTTATTCGTCCTTAGAGTCCAGATTTCAATCCGTTTACGGATATCATCACAACGGCGCCGACTTGGATCCGAATTTATGGTTTACCAATGATTTTGTATGAAGATAATATGCTTTTGAGATTAGCGGCAGGAGTTGGGAGACCAATCAAAGTTGATCATAAGACCATGTTTTCTAACCTTTGTCGTTGTGTGGAGGTTGACATCACGAGACCGCTCAAAGGATCAATTACTGTTAATGGAAGTCAGTTTCACATCGAGTATGAGGGGTTGCATTTAATTTGTACCGATGGTGGACGTCATGGGCATATTGTTCAGCGGTGTCCCCTTACTCAGGCGAGTAGTTTGAATGTTGCTAGTGCCTCAGCTATTCTTCTGATTGCACCGGCTAAGCCTAGTGTTGGTCCGGCCGATGGAGAGCCCTGCTATGGTGATTGGACAATTGTGTCTCGCCAGTCAAAACCGAATCAAGGAAAGAAAATATCTCAAGATTCGATGGAGAAGAATCAGGGGAAAAATCGATTTGCAGTTTTGGAAAATTCGAATGCCCATATGGAAAAAGAAAAGTCTGGTAAGATTACGGTTGAGAATAAAGGGAAATCTCTTATGACTACGGAGGTGGAAAATAAAAAGACTTCTATGAATGCTGAGATGGGAAACAAGTCGATGGGGCCTAATGAGGTTGACTACGATTTACGAAAGGCGTTATTACTCAAGAGGTGGGTTTGAAGTCAAAAAATGGTAGAAAAAATAGGAAATCGCGTAGTGGGCTTGTTGCGGAGGGCCCAGTTCCGACAGCCCAGAAAAAGCATGTTGCGGGGAAAAGGGCTAGAAATGTGGTTGAGCCCAATGTCACCTTCAATCCCAGGCCTCATATTACAGAACATCGGGAAACTAAAAATGCTCAAGACACCTGCATGGGATTAACGCCAAATCCAAAAATACAGCAACAGCAAAGTAAAGGATCTGAAGATGACCACCCTAGTAGTGATGTGCAGATGACTGAAGACCAGAGGAATGATAGTGCGAACCCTATGGCCCAAGAGTCAGAGGACCACTCCCGGATTCCTAGCCCAATTTGTGGTAATGATGAAAAAATGACCTGTTTGGCTGGTAACAGCCAAGCGAGCCAATAACCCTTTGGGTTGGTTTGCCTTCTCTCCAATCGGTTATTATGAATTGCTTATTCTGGAATTGTTTCAGGGCCGATAAGCTTGGTTTCCGACGTGCAGCTAGATACATGATTCGTCGTTACAATGTTGATGTGGTGGCAATTTTTGAACCTAGAATTTCAGGGGATCAATCCCGGGATGTTTGCCAACGCCTTGGGTTTTCAGGGTGTGTCCGGGTTGAAGCGATTGGGCTCTCAGGTGGTGTTTGGCTTTTATGGAAAAAAGAGCGTGTTTGTCTTCATGTTCAGAAAATTGCTTCAGATTTCATTCATGTTGTGATTACTAGTGGAAGTAATAGATTTCATGTTGTTGTTGTTGTCTATGCACCTCCTTCTGTGTGATGACGTCAACTCTTTTGGAACGAGCTCACGGATGAACTGATTGGCATTACGGAACCTCTTCTCGTGGGAGGTGATTTTAATTGTATTCTTCACACTTCTAAGCGCCGAGGCCGTTCAGGTCTTTTATCGGGAGACTCGGATAAATTTTTGCAAACAGTTAATGATACATGTCTAGTGGATTTGGGCTTTACGGGACAAGCTTTCACTTGGACCAGGGGTAATTCAGAACGTACACTTGTTGAAAAGAGGCTTGACAGGGTTTTCTCCAATATAGCTGCACGTCTATTATGGCCGAATGCCCTTGTTAGGCACTTGCCAAAATTTTCGTCCGATCACTCTCCGTTACTTTTGAATCTTGAGCCAAGTTCTAATGGTAATAGGAGACGGCATCCTTTTCGTTTCGAGGCTGCATGGCTCACTCACCCTGATTTGTTAAGTTTTAAAAGTGAATCTTGGAAATTGGAATGCAGCTCCCTGGAAGCGTTGTCTAATTTACGGAGTAAATTGCTGAATTGGAATAAAACGGTTTTCGGAAATATTCAGCTCACTAAGAATTCTTTGATGGATAGACTTGATGACATTCAGAAACGCCTAAGTGCTAGAACCTCTGAGTCGTTATTGCAAGATGAAACTGAATTGAAGAATGAACTTGCTATGACTCTCGAGCGGGAAGAACTTCTATGGCTCCAAAAATCGAGGGTTCAATGGTTACAAGCGGGGGACCGAAACACACGCTTCTTCCACGCCTCTACTATTATTCGACGATGTCGGAATAGAGTGGAATCTTTACGTGATATGAGTGGCAGGTGGATGTTTGATAAAGTTGAATTGGAGAATTATGTTGTAGATTTTTTTAAAAATCTTTACTTGTTGTGTGATGAAGATAGAAGCCCGATTCAGTGCATTCGTGGGGTCTTTGCAATGTTAACTAGGGACTGCTGGGCTCCTTTGGATAACCCGATTAGTGCTGATGAAATTTTTAAAGCGGTTAAAATGATGGCGCCGCTTAAAGCACCAGGTATAGACTGATTTCAGCCTATTTTTTCCATAAATGTTGGCATGTTGTCGGTCGCTCTGTGGTTGAGTCTGTTAAAGATTTCCTTAGAACGTCGATTATGCCGGAAGGGTTGAATGAAACGCTAATCGCCCTTATTGTTAAGACTGATGAGCCTGAGATGATTAGTCAATTTAGGCCTATTAGTTTATGAAATGTTTTGTATAAGATTATTACGAAGGTTTTAGTTAATCGGATGCAACTGGTATTCCCTCGACTCATTAGCCCTATGCAAGGGAGTTTTTTGCCCGGCCGTTTGATTCAGGATAATATTGTGTTAGCCCAGGAGGTTGTGCATTCGATGAAGCGCAAACAAGGAGTGTCAGGGTGGATGTTGTTGAAATTAGACCTTGAAAAGGCTTATGACAGAGTGAGATGGGATTTTGTTGAGGACACACTTCGAGAGGCGGGTTTCTCTGAGCGTTGGATCTGTTGGATTAGTGTGTGTTTAAACTCTACCTCTTTTCGGCATCTATGGAATGGAGAAACGACTGATAGATTCACTCCTTCTAGGGGCATTAGACAGGGAGATCCGTTGTCCCCATATTTGTTTGTTTTGTGTATTGAACGGTTAAGCCACATTATCTCAAAAGTTGTTGCGGATGGGAGGTGGAAACCAATACGGCTTTCTCGAGGTGGCCCGGCTCTTTCGCATATCCTGTTTGCGGATGATATCATGCTCTTTGCAGAGGCATCCACTGATCAATTGACCGTCATCCGTGAGTGCTTAGAGGATTTTTGCTCGGCGTCAGGCCAGAAAGTCAGCCCTGCCAAGTCAAAAATCTTCCTATCTCCGAACGTTCATGACAGGCTTGCTACAAGGCTTCAACGTGACAGTGGGTTTGAGGTCACAACAAACTTAGGCAAATATCTTGGTATGCCCCTTTTCCATGATCAAGTTAAGACGGCAACTTTTGAGCCACTTATTGAAAGAATTAATGACAAGCTTAGAGGATGGCAAGGTCGTTTCCTTAGTCTTGCGGGTCGGGTTACCCTTGCGAAGTCAGTCTTATCTTCTATGCCGGTTTATTCTATGGCAACAGTGAAGGGTTTTTAGATGCGTATAAGCGGAATTTCAGAAACAATTTCTTGCACCTAAACATGAATCTAAAGCATTCTTGATTTGAGACAAAATTAGGGTTAGTAGAATACCTCTTGATGCGTGATTAGGGTTCTTCCTTCGAGAGAAAAAGCCTCAATTGTGACTTCTCTAATCAGTCCACACGAGTACGAGATCGGGATCTCCTTCGCTTCCGATTTCTAGATCGAAGTGCCAAAGACTAGAAAAAGTTGGAAGAAGAGAGCTTTTCTTTCTTACGTAAAAACTTCTGAAACCCTAGATCTCTTCTTCCCTTTAAAGGCCTTATATATTTATTTCCCCAAATAAATATATCCTTTTAATTCTCAATAATATCCAATATATTTATTGATAATTAACTCTTTTCTTATTGGACTAAAACCCTATGTCTGACAAAGACTTTCAGCCCGCTGATCCAGCCCGTCAACTCAATGTGTGTGACCTCATAGGACCCGTTTACAATAGCTATGGATTGAACTATTTAACCCATTAATCGTAGTTGGTTTCTAGCAAAACACTACGACTCCTAAAATAAACGGATTGAATCTCTCTATCAATCGTCCTATTCCATGTTCGGTAATTGCAACTTTTATTAAAGGACACAATTCCTTCAATCTCCCACTTGTCCTTGAAAACAAGTGTGCAATTTTAAGATACCTTTGTCTCTTAATGTCTTACTTGATGATATGGTGACATTCATATCTCTCGTCAAATATGTTTCTTGAATACCTGAGTTTGAACTATCAAAAAACGAATGATTACAATTAATCCATTCGATCATGGCCATGCATTTTCTAGTTCTAGCTCTTCAAGTGGCCTAGACACCATTCCTTTTCATGCATCAATGTATACATGAATAAGGAGGACTTTTCCAATCTTGTATGACTATGGCTCCCACTCAACTTTTGGCAATCCCAATAATTGCTTTTATAACCCCCTTTTACGGAGAGCGGTTAACAATATCAAAGACATACCAATCATCAACTAGAAAACATAACATACTCATGTTTAAGGAATCCACCAAACATGGTTCACCTTAAAAACTCTACAATCCCTTTTGGAGAGTCTTAAGGTTGGTCTGTCCGATATGTATCATCCATACATATCTATGTAATTGACTGGACATCTCTATGTCCCTATAGCACATGAAACCTTGAGCTATCAGTCAATGTACAATATAGCTATAAATGAAATCATCTATGTCCTATTTGATGATTCAAACTATGGACGTGCAATAATTCATAACTGTAGTACACTTAATGGGGTTTCATTCACCAAAACACTTAAGGTGAGCCCATTTACGAACTATGAATTATTCGGACATATTATTCAATATTAATTAATATAATGTATAAATAAGAATGAAATATCATATATATTATCATAAAGTCAAACATAAACAAGAGTCCAACACTCTAAGCAGAAATAATGTAATACAAAGCAATCTCACAACCATTCACCAATGTGTTTGAGACCCTTAGCCCTAGTGTGACTATCATGCTTAGCCCTAGGCATAGGCTTGGTCAAAGGATCTGCAATATTGTTATCTGTATGCACCTTACACATCTTGATATTACCTTCAGCAACTATGTGTCGAATAAGATGATACTTCCTTATAACATGTCTAGATTTGGATTTTGAACTTGGTTCCTTGGCTTGGGCTATGGCACCATTGTTGTCACAATAGATGTCAATAGGCCCAGAAATACTAGGAACAATGCCAAGCTCGTCTAGAAACTTCCTTATCCAAACAGCCTCTTTCGCAGCTTCACTAGCAGCGATATACTCGCCCTCAGTCGTAGAATCAGCTACTGTATCTTGCTTAGAGCTCTTCCAGCTCACGGCTCCTCCATTAAGGATGAAGACATATCCCAATTGAGACTCAAATCCATCTCGGTCAGTCTGGAAGCTAGCATCAGTATATCCTTTAACGACTAAATTGTCATCACCCCCGTATACTAAGAAATCATCATTGGTTCTTCTCAAGTACTTTAGGATGTTCTTAGCTGCACACCAATGTGCCTCTCCTGGATTTGATTGATATCCGCTACACATGCTCAAAGCAAATGCAACATCAGGACGTGTACATACCATGGCATACATGATAGATCCTATAGCAGAAGCATAAGGAGTCTTACTCATTTTATCAAGTTTAGCAGGTGTTCTAGGACATTGCTTCTTGCTTAGATTTATGCCATGTTGTATGGGCAAAAACCCCTTCTTGGAATTTTGCATATTGAATCTGTCAAGAACCTTATCTATATAAGTTCCTTGACATAATCCAAGCAATCTCTTAGATCTATCCCTATAGATTTGTATTCCAAGTATGTACTCTGCCTCTCCCAAGTCTTTCATTGAGAAACATTTCTTCAGCCATTCCTTAACGGACTCTAGCATCGAAATGTCATTCCCAATAAGTAGTATGTCATCCACATACAAGACTAAGAGAGCCACCTTACTCCCACTAAACTTCTTGTATACACAAGGATCTTCTTTACACCTGATGAAATCAAACTCTTTGATCTTTTCATTAAAACGAAGATTCCAACTCCTAGATGCTTGCTTCCCATAGATAGATCTCTTAAGCTTACACACCTTCCCAGCATAATCTGGATCCTCAAAACCCTTTGGTTGTGTCATATACACATCCTCTTCCAAAATACCATTCAGAAAAGCGGTTTTAACATCCATTTGCCAAATCTCATAATCATAATAAGCGGCAATAGCTAGGATTATCCTTATGGATCTAATCATGACAACTGGTGAAAACGTTTCATCATAGTCAATACCATGAATCTGTTTAAAACCTTTAGCAACTAATCTTGCTTTGTATACATATACATTTCCATTTTTGTTAGTCTTAAGTTTGAAAACCCATTTGCATCCAATGGGTTTTACCCCATCTGGCAAATCTGTCAAGTCCCAGACTTGATTTTCAAACATGGAATCCATTTCAGATTTCATGGCCTCAAGCTACTTCTTGGAGTCTGGACCCGTCGTTGCTTGTTTATAGGTAGCAGGCTCACCATGTTCTAACATTAGAACATCAAGGCTTTCGGTCAAGATGAAATCATCATATCGTCTTGGCTGAAACCTTTGCCAGTTTGATCTACGTAGGAGGTCAGCTGGTTTAACAACTGGGATTTCAACATTTTCCACAACTATTTGTGGATCTGCTTCTTGAGGAATTTGTTCAGGTTCTTGGATAACATTAGATCCTTGGCCTTCAAACAAATCCATCTCATCCTCGACATCAACTATGTCATCCTGTTGTTGTGTTTGTTGCTTTTCATCAAGAACCGGTTCAAGATGAATATTTCTCCCACTTGACTTTTTGGAAATAAACTCCCTTTCCAAAAAGACACTATCCCTTGCAACAAACACCTTTTGTGCAGTGGGATTGTAGAAATAATATCCAAAACTACCTTTAGGATATCCTATAAAATAGCATTTGTCTGATTTAGGTGCAAGCTTATCAGTTTGTAAATGCTTTATATAAGCTTCACACCCCCATATTTTCAGAAAAGACAACTTTGGAACTTTTCCAGTCCATATCTCATATGGGGTCTTGTCTACAGTCCTTGACGGAGTCCTGTTTAGTGTAAATACAGCAGTCGTGAGTGCATATCCCCAAAAGGATACCGGAAGATCAGCAAAACTCATCATAGATCGAACCATGTCCAACAAGGTCCTGTTTCTTCTTTCAGACACACCATTCAATTGTGGTGTCCCTGGAGTAGACAATTGTGTTACAATCCCACAACTATTCAAATGATGATCAAATTCATGGCTTAAGTATTCACCACCACGATCGGATCGAAGTGCTTTTATCCTTTTTCCAGTTTGAGTCTCTACTTCATTTTGGAATTCCTTGAACTTTTCAAAGGCTTCAGATTTATGTGACATAAGATAAATATACCCATATCTGCTCATGTCATCAGTAAATGTAATGAAATATCTATAGTCACCTCTAGCTTCTGTACTCATTGGCCCACATACATCAGTATGTATTATGGCCAAAAGTTCATTAGCCCTTTCATTTGTTCCTTTGAAAGGTGACCTTGTCATCTTGCCCATCAAGCATGATTCACATAAATCAATAGATTCACAATCCATATCTTTTAGAATTCCATCTTTATGGAGCTTCTTCATGCGATTCAAGCTAATATGACCTAAACGACAATGCCATAGATAGGACTCACTCAAACAATTTGATTTTTGCCTTTTAGTATTAATGTTATACGATTCTGATTTGAGATCTAATACAAAAAGTCCATTAACCATTGGAGCACAAGCATAGAAGATTCCATTCTTAAAAACAGACATACTTCCATTCTTAATATCAAACTCAAATCCTTCAGAATGTAAACTTGAAACTGAAACAAGGTTTTTAGTAATAGTAGGAACAAAATAACAATTACTTAGTTCCAAAACTAAACCAGAAGGTAAAAATAAACTAAAATCTCCTACGGTAAGCGCAGCAACCCTTGCTCCATTTCCAACGCGTAGGTCTATTTCTCCTTTCTCCAACTATCTCCTACTTCTTAGTCCCTGCACATTCGAAATAATGTGAGAACCACATCCGGTATCTAATACCCAAGTAGTAGCATTGGTTGTTAAAATTTCAATAACATTGATACCTGAACTCACAGTTCCATTCTTCTTGTCCTCCAAGTACTTGGGACAATTCCTCTTCCAGTGTCCTTTAGCCTTGCAGTAGAAGTAATCATGGTCACTAGCCACCTTTGGCTTTTCACCTCCCTTGGGTTTAGCAACTTGCTTGCCTTTCCCTTGGACATGATTCTTCTTCTTGCCTGCCTTCTTGAACCCTTGCACATTGTTGACCACAAGAACATCCTTCTTGTTGTCAACGGGAGTGTTTTGTTCAGCTGCTTTAAGCATACCATGGAGCTCATTCAGGGTTTTCTTTATCCCATGCATATGGTAGTTCATCCTGAATTGAGCAAAACCATCATGTAAAGAGTGTAGGACGATATTAGTGGCCAACTCTTGGTCATATTTAGCACCCAATGACTCCATACGTTCAAACAGACCGATCATGTCAAACACATGTGGGTCAACTGGTTTTCCCTTCACAAGTTTGCTATCCAGTATAGCCTTGTGAGTTTCATATCTCTCAATCCTTGCCTGTTCCTGAAACAGCATTTTCAGGTTGGTTATAATGGAATGAGCATCCTGATTTTCAAACCTCTTTTGAA
Organism: Fallopia convolvulus; assembly: GCA_964016875.1. Taxonomy (NCBI): domain Eukaryota; kingdom Viridiplantae; phylum Streptophyta; class Magnoliopsida; order Caryophyllales; family Polygonaceae; genus Fallopia; species Fallopia convolvulus. The sequence continues at coordinate 48,739,767 of OZ024726.1, read as the reverse complement.
GAGAAGGTTCCATAGCAGCTAGCATAAGGCATGTGACAGGCACAGACTCATCTCTTATTTTCTTCTCTTCTGCTTTTTCCTCATCAGATGAGGTATCAGTCAGAATAGGAATCGGGGTTGCTAGCACGTTCTCACGTCCTTCGGACCTGAGAACTATTCTCAGATTCCGTTCCCAATCAAGAAAGTTTGCTCCATTGAGCTTGTTCTTCTCAACAATTGAGCGCAAGGTGAATTTCAAATTATCGCTAGACATGCTTTCTACAAAAAAGAAATAACAAAAAAAAGTTCATGTTTGACATGCAAATACTTAATATTAAACAAGCTTTAAAACAAGTAAATGCACATTTCATTCAAATAAACAATTTATGTTCCCGGTGAATAAAATGATTCCAAGATCCTATTCCAGACAAGACTCAACGTACTTTTGCACTGCCTTCAGTCTTGTATGTTCAAGGTAAGTAACAATTACTAATTATAACTCCTTATAATTCTTGGTTAATGGTCCACATCCAATGTAGGGTCCACTACCATGTCTCAAGATCCAAAACTTTGCCTTTTGGTCTCTTGTTGGGTACAACCATATCAAGGCTTATGAACTCCCGTATAGATCCACTCTCACTAGTTTAATGTTTAAGAATGACAGCCTCACTTTTGCGAAGCCCATCCAACCAAAACCAAAAAACGTCATGGGTTATGATATGGAAAGACATTGCCCCAATATTCATTTGGGAACTTAAGCATGCAATGGTTATTTATTACTAGTGACAAAAACATAATAAATAACTTATGCAAAACTTAAACAATTCATCTCATGAAAATCATATTATTAAACATTCACATGCAAGAAATAAAATCATATTATAAAACAAGCATGTAACTATTAGAAAATCATCTCATGAAACTAACATGAAAAACTTGATTCCAAAGAAATTAATATATAATATTAATCAAAACTAATCATCAATGTGCATATAATTGGACAAAATTGTATGATCAAGATATAATATCAAATATTTTATCTTATTTTAGTGGGGTTTCCTAACTCCTTAGGAAATTTTATATCGGATCATGATCTAATCATGACCTAAAATTGACATAACTAATTAATATTAAAAAAAAATATAACCAATCCAAGGCATGCAGCCTAGCTCACAAGAGATTGAAAACAATTCAATGTATGCACTCTCAAGTGTACGTGTACACAATAACTCCAATTCCAAATTCAATTTCAATAACTCCAATTCACAATTCGGCGTTTTTAAAAAAAAAAATTGAAGAGCTCGGTCAACACTTTGGTTCACTTGATCAAATACAATATATATATATATATATTATTATTATTTTCGGATGAAATCAAATTTCATACACGAATTAATTGAATGGAAGCCGCGTCCAATATGTAAAATCGATCGATTACGTGTACAATTTCACGTGCACAATTGAAATCCAATTTTAATTTCACGTGTACAATTTCAATTCAAAAAGGGAAATCTAATTTCACATGCACAAAGAATTATATATCAGTTTCATCGATTTGAATCAAAATTTGCATCAAGAACAAAAACCTAAATCTTTGATCTAATCAAGATATGCTTAAGGCTCTGATACCACTGAAGGGTTTTTAGATGCGTATAAGCGGAATTTCAGAAACAATTTCTTGCACCTAAACATGGATCTAAAGCATTCTTGATTTGAGACAAAATTAGGGTTAGTAGAATACCTCTTGATGCGTGATTAGGGTTCTTCCTTCGAGAGAAAAAGCCTCAATTGTGACTTCTCTAATCAGTCCACACGAGTACGAGATCGGGATCTCCTTCGCTTCTGATTGCTAGATCGAAGTGCCAAAGACTAGAAAAAGTTGGAAGAAGAGAGCTTTTCTTTCTTACGTAAAAACTTCTGAAACCCTAGATCTCTTCTTCCCTTTAAAGGCCTTATATATTTATTTTCCCAAATAAATATATCCTTTTAATTCTCAATAATATCCAATATATTTATTGATAATTAACTCTTTTCTTATTGGACTAAAACCCTATGTCTGACAAAGACTTTCAGCCCGCTGATCCAGCCCGTCAACTCAATGTGTGTGACCTCATAGGACCCGTTTACAATAGCTATGGATTGAACTATTTAACCCATTAATCGTAGTTGGTTTCTAGCAAAACACTATGACTCCTAAAATAAACGGATTGAATCTCTCTATCAATCGTTCTATTCCATGTTCGGTAATTGCAACTTTTATTAAAGGACACAATTCCTTCAAACAGTTGTTCTCCCTAATGAAGTTTGCTCGAAAATTGATGCTTTGACGAGAAATTTCATTTGGGGTGGCAGTGATGAAAGGAGACGTGCCCATCTTGTGAGTTGGGATCATGTTTGCTCGTCCAAATTAAATGGTGGCTTGGGTCTGAGATGCATGAAAGACCTAAATTTGGCACTTATAGGGAAACTAAGCTGGCGCTTTTTGACTGAGAGCAATAAGTTATGGTCTGATGTGTTGAGAGCCAAATATATTAGGCCTTCTTTGATTGATCGGTCAAATAAGTCCTATGTTTGGAAATGTGTTGAGATAGGTGTTAACCAGGTTGTGCTACAGGGAGCAAGGTGGTGCCTGGGAAATGGGTCAGTGATTCGTTTTTGGTTAGATTGGTGGATTGGTGATGCTGCTCTTATTAATATTGTCACCCATCCAATCCTGGAGGATTATATAAATCAGCCAGTGTGTTTTTTCTAGATTAACGGCACTGGGTGGAATTGGCCTCTGTTTGCTGATTTTTTGCCGAATGAGATGCTTCTTCGGTTGGCTTCTGTTGATATTGCTGAATATTCTGAGCTACCTGATTTTTTAAGGTGGAGTGGTTCCTCATATGGACAGTTTACTGTCGCATCAGCCTACAATTTCATTCGTGCGGATCACCATCTGCACTATGCCGATCGGGTTATTTACAATTGTTTATGGCGTATTCAAGTTACGGAACGTGCTCGCCTGTTCTCTTGGCTGATACTCCACAATGCGGTTCTCACCAATCAGGAACGAGTTCAACGCCACTTCGCCACGAATGCTATTTGTTCTATATGCTCAAACGATGAGGAGTCGCTGATCCATCTCTTACGTGATTGTGCACTCACAACACGCTTTTGGGAGGATCTTCACCCTCCTCTTGCCAGGGAAGTTTTTTTCGAGTCTAATTTTGCTGTTTGGATTCGAATTAATCTTACTTGTGATTTAAAACATAGAAGCGGGGAGAGCTGGGCTTGTATTTTCATTACGGCTCTTTGGTGGTTGTGGAAGTGGCGTAACAAGTATGTGTTTGAACATGTTCCCTTCGCAGGTAATAAATCAGGCTTTGTCCTGGATAAAGTGGGGGAGTATTCAGTGGCACTTAATTTTTCTTCAACACTTCATGATGTGCCGAGAAAGATTGAGAATTACATTGGATGGGAACTGCCCTTGCAAGGTTGGGTCAAGCTTAATACAAATGGTTCGGTTAGACATGATGGAACAGCAGCGGCGGGAGGAGTTATCAGAGATGAGAACGGTAATTGGCAAGTGGGTTTTGTGCATAATATTGGTATGTGTACGGTCCCCATGGCCGAGCTTTGGGGCGTGCTCCAAGGATTGCGGTTAGCTTGGGATCGGGGTTTCAGGAGGGTTAACTTAGAGATGGACTCACAGTTAGTGTGTCTTCTTTTAAGTTGACCTGTGGATCGTTATAACCCCTTATTTAGCCTGGTTGCTCACTGCAAAGGCTTCATTAGAAGAGACTGGATTGTCCGGTTTCGTCATATCTATCGGGAAGCGAACTCTGTGGCAGACTTCCTTGCTTCTTATGCTTTTTCTTTTAATTTAGGATTTTTTTATTGTCTGACCCGTCGGAGGGTGTTTTATCTTTTCTGTCTGATGATGTAAGGGGTCGGACTATCCCCGCTTGATTACTACTTGTCTACTTAGTCTACTTTCTTTATTAATAAAATTCCCCCTCGAGGGGACGGAGAGTAACGCCTCTCCTTCGAACAAAAAAAAAGAAAGGTGGCATACTTAAGGGTCAAATTCATTCCACTATTTATTTGGTAGGTCATCCAAAACATATGTTACCAAAAAACATTTCAAGTTGAATTGCCTCTTGAGTTTTCTCATACAGAACCTCAATTACCCCACGCGCCACCCAATCTTCCACCGTAAGCCCGCCGCTTTCAGCCCTTAACTTCTGTTTTAATCCTCCAGAGCAGACAAAGTATCACTTTCATCGATCCATTCTCTCTCGGTCGCCGCCCACCACTCCGTCCGTCGCCCGTCGCCATTCATGGTAGGTTTGCTTGTCATTCGTTTCTATCAATTTCATTTCCCTAAATTGAAAATTAACATGGCAAAAATGTCTTCGACACTTCATTTTTGCAGTGTTGGGGTAAAAATCTCTTCATCTCACACAACCTGGGAGCCTTCTATGCCCTAATCCACTAATTAGTGGAGTTTATCTGCCTTTTTGCCAACGAAAAACAATGACTTCCAGAGGTAAACTACAAAAGCTCTCTTTAGTTTCTGCGTATAATGGTAGAAAGAGTGCACTTAGCAAATTCCTGCAAATTGATTGTTAATCGGGCAAAATTGACATTAGTGACGCTGATTACTTCTTCAACCACATGCTTCATATGCGTCCTTCGCCCCCGATTTCATGTTTCAGTACACTATTGTGCGGTTTAAATAAGTGCAACCATTCCTCTCTCGCCGTCTCTTTCTACAAGACGCTAGCTATTTCTGGTCTTCTGGGGTTGAGGTCAAATGCCATCATCTTGAATATCTTGATAAATTGCTATTCTAGCGTGAAATTAGGGAGTGCTGCATTTTCTGCATTTGGCCTCATGTTGAAGAATGGATATTGTCCAGATGTCTTTACATTTAATTCGTTGATCAAAGGATTGTTTTTAGAGAAGAAAGTGGTTGAAGCCGTTGGTTTGTATTCAAAGGTGATTCAGTTGGGATGTAGTCCTGACGTCTTTACTTACTCTGTTATGGTAGATGGTCTATGTAAAACTGGGAATGCTGCTACAGCACTTCAGTTGCACCGGGAAATGGTAAAAGGAAAAGTGGGCATTGCCAACGAGAGTTGTAAGCTAAACAGAATGTCGTCTGATGTGATTCATGGTGAGCGGCTTGTAGTTGACACGGAAGGAAAGATTGTCAAAATTTCTCCAAATGCTGTTTCTTACAATTGTTTGATTGACGGGTTGTGTCGTTCGGGGATGGAAGAAGATGCCAAGTCTCTCTTCACTGAAATGATAGATCATGGTGTTCATCCTAATGTGGTAACATATAGCATTCTTATAAATTCACTTTGCAAGAAAGGCAAAGTGGAACAAGCAATGAAGATCTTAGAAATGATGATTTTTCAAGGCGAGTTTCCTGACACTGTTACATATAGTACAATATTAGATGGATTCTGTAGAGTCGGGAAGATAGAACAAGCTGTCACTCTGTACAATGATATGAATTGTAGGGGAATTGTTGCAAACAATATAACTATAAATAGCTTGCTGAAAGGACTATTTCACGTGAAGAAAGTTGGAGATGCTGTGAATTTGTTTAATGACATAAAAAAGATGGAAAGTGGTGCTTGCAGGCCAGATCAAGTTACTTATGCAACTATGATTGATGGGTTATGTAAACAAGGGCATATGGGTGAGGCTCAAGAGCTCTTTTTGGAAATGCAAAGTAGTGGTATTTCTCCGGATATCTTTGTTTACTCTGGATTGATTGATGGGCTATGCAAAGAAGGGCTTATAGGCAAGGCTCAAGATCTTTTCTTAGAGATGATTGCTGCTGGTGTTTCTCCTAATAGAGTTGTATATACTTCTTTGATTGATGGATTGCTTAAAGGAGGACACGTGGATAAAGCCAAAGAGCTTTTTATGGAAATGAAAAGTCGTTCCATTTCTCCCGATGTCATCACCTATAGTTCTTTGATCAATGGGTTGTACCTTTCTGGATATGATGATGAGGCAAAAACGTTCTTTGAAAATATGATTGGAGAAGGTATATTGCCAGATGTGGTGACATTCACTACCATAATTGACAATCTTTGCAAGGAAGGGAGAATAGAGCAAGCAGTGAAGGTGGTGAAGTTGATGACCCAAAGGGCTGAACTTCCTGATACAGCTACTTATAACTGTCTGATCAAAGGCCTTTGTTTAAAAGGGAGGATGGGCGATGCACAGGACGTGTTTACTTTGATGAAAAGTTGTGGCTACGAGTGTAATGTTATAACATATACCACGCTTATAGATGGGTATTACAAAGCAGGGATGTTGCAGGAAGCACACAACTTGTTTCTTGAAATGGAAGCCAAAGGCTGTTCCCCTAATGTCATTACTTTTACTGCGTTGATCAGAGGGTTCGCTCGTCAGAAGGATGTTTGCAAAGTTCAAGAGCTTCTTCATAAAATGCACTCCATGAAGATTTCAGTTGCCTTCCACTTAAAGTGCATTTTGTTGGAATGCATCAACAGCATGGATGGAGATTGCCAGAGTTGGATCAACTCTCTACCTGATTTCTCTTCATTTGAAGACCAATATAAGGATACAAATTGAATCTTTTCTTTTTTGAATCCTTTTATGTATTGATGTTGAGCTATGGTTGTCCTGTAGTTGAAGAAACGACCTGCCTAATTCGACTTGTCGGGTGTACCGAAATTGTATTTCAAACACTGTTTGCATCTTACATTCGTCTGTAGGCCATTTTTCCTTTTGTTTTCTCTATGTGCTTGGCATGATGCTAAACTGAGCAAAATATCAGTCTTCTATCTTTGAGAAATGGCCTTTTTCATTTTCAAAGTCAGTGTTTCCTGCATGGCTACTCTACTTGCAAATTGTATCTCATTTCTGGATTTTAACAAGATATGCTCTTTGACAAGGTAATTTCACTAAGCTCTGGAATTCAAGCCTTGCAGTGTTGCAAACTTGCTTGTGGTCACATTCTTCTGATCTATTTGCCAAACATTTTATCCTACAAAGTGTGACAATATTACTTAGATCATTACATATAGCTATATAAACCATATAGCAATATATTTTGGTGAGGACAGTAGTTTTTAATCATTTAGACCCAATTTTCTAATTTCTCATGGGATTGATCGATTGATTTATGAAACCCCTCAAGGTAAGCTCTTCGTTTAATTGGGGACTTACCCAATCACATAAACCACATCTCAATTTTATCCTACAAAGTGTGACAAAAATGTGATTGCGTAAGAGCCAACCTTAGCGACTTCAACCAATCATCCTTCATCATATAAACCATATCTCAAATAAAAATACAGTATATACTTTCTCCATTCGTTAGAGATCTCTTTTTGCTACAACAGTGGAAACAGATTTGCAAGCAGGTGCTAATCACAAGCAAGCCTGCAAGTTTTTCCTCATATAGAGAGTGGGCTGGCTTTGCTGATTGCCTCCGTCATCAATATAGCAGTCATCTCTGTGCCTGCCGCGGTTTGTGCGAGCAACAATCTCTCACAGGATGATGCTGAAAGATGCAGTGACCTTACTCTCAACTCTGCTTCTTTCCTTCTCAAGGTTCTAAACTCAAATGGCAAAAAAAAAAACAATTCTGTTTGTTCATAGATGAAATTTATGCATGAATAAAAACGTTTTTTTACTTCATATTGTACTGCAGAATGTATTGGGAGGAAAATCCATTCTCTATGCAGTAGCCTTATTGGCCTCAGTACAGAACTCTACTATCACCGGTACCTACTCAGGACAGTATGTTATGCAGGTAAAACCAGCACAAGGTGCTCACTCATTCTTAGCCTTATAGTATCCGAGGTGCATTGCTATAGTTCCTAGCCTTATAGTATCTGGTCTGCTTATCGTATATGCATCTTTATGTAGTTTGATCTTGACAAGCATCTTATATATTTCCTAAGAAAACAAAAAGCTAATAATAGATGTCCTTTTTTGCAGATGATTTTGTCATTTGATCTCCCATTTGCCCTCATTCCACTTCTCAAGTTCAGCCAGCAGCAGCTTTACCAAGATGGGTCCTCACAAGAACTCCATCTATGTAAATATTCATATTCCTCATACACATTGCGACTCAACTATAAACTAAAGACACGTATGAAAACTCTCACCTTTGCCCGTCTGCAGGTGATCATATTCTCATGGGTCTTTGGAGTGGCTATAATTGCTGTGAACATATTCTACATGGTAACCACTTTCTGGGGGTGGTTAATTAGAGCTCTCTACCTAAGATTTGGCATGTGCTTATATCAATCTTGGTTTTCCCTCTGTTGCTTATATCAGTCATTTACCTAGCATACCGAAAGGACTCTGTGGAGCTTAATCCAGATGTTGTGCAGCATCGAATGGCGAAAGGGATTGATAACTCTCAAACCGAACATGGGTTAGACCTTGTTCCATATAGAGAAGATCTAGCCGATATTCCTCTACCGGAATAAATTTGAGCATGTTTTCTAATAGCACTAGATTTGGTTAGACTGATTGTGTTGCTTAGGAATAACAAAATCTTCATAGTTGAGATTTGTAGTGTTAGCCTTTAGGCTTTTTTTTGTGTGTGTGTTAATAGCACTTGAATAAGGCCAGTAGTTAGCTAATTTGGAAAGGATCCAACTGTTACTTCTGGGGATGAATATGATCAATTGCAATTTGGAAATGGATTTGGTGTCTTCTTCTGAATTTTCTCTTATATACTTGTGTTTATGTTGTGCTACTTGCGGAATCAATGGATTTGGTGTGCTTAGAATTGTCAAACACAACTTGACTAAAATTACTTTTAGTGAATAACTGTATATCCAAAGATCAAAACAAACAAACCTATAAATGGCTTCAGTATGAAATGCTGTGTCTAAATATAAACTTATCAGAATTGGTCAAGTTATATTACAACTTGAAGATTTTAAATTAAAGCTGAGCATGGACGTGCCCACACATTCACTCAATTACGGATTTATATAAAGTTATCCAACCAAGTTGCTAGAATTGGGGATTGGCCTAGATAGCATAGGATTCTGCCTCATGTGATTCTTTCTTGCTGTTTTACTTTCATTACCTTTTATGATGGCACTTGTGCGTTCTATAATCCCTTGGAGCTTGTAAGTTGTATACATACCATATATATTACATGTGTATATAGTATAGTTTGTGGCTGAGGATGAAGGCATAAAATAATGGCTTTCTCTTCTCAGTGGGATTTGTACTTCCCTTGAGCCTCAAACTAGCATTTGAGCAGGCCTGTCCTATGGCCTGCCATATTAAATTGTTCTTCTTAAGATTATCAATTGTTAATTTATGTTGAACTATTTCAACATAACTTACCACTTAATGTTTTGGAGGAAATATTATTTAAGATGTTGGGAGTTTTATATTCCAGATTTTATATTAACTATTAAGTATGTAGTCTATCTATATATCTATCTATCTATCTATTTATATACTAAAAAGGAAACTTTTTCTGACACAAGTTAACCTCTAGTTGAATTCGCCTATATATCAATTTTATATTAAACTAGTTGAATTTCCGTGATAGTCACGGGGTGATTTTACTAAAGATTATACAATAATCTGATATTAATATAAAATTTAAAATAATTGTATATTATATCGTAATAAGATTACGTAATTTTAAAAAAAAAACTTTAAGATTATTTCACATATTTTCATACTTCAAAATTATTTTCATTATTTGTTGAAATCTTAGCCCATATTTAGATTAAAATCTTTAAAATGTTAATTTCCTGAATTGAATATTTCAAATATTATTTTATTTTTTATTAAGATATTGATATGCATAAAATAGTTCATTTTTATAAAATATTTATTAAGTCTATGTATTTGAGTTCTTATCTTTTACTTTGCAATGAGTATAATAATATTTTTGAATATGGAGAACATTAATATACAGATTAGTATAGAAGATAACATAGGGAATAAAGTAAAATTAATGCAATCCTATAACTTAAAGATATATAATTACGGTAGGATATCTAGCAAGGATAACATAACTTATTAAAATATTTATTAAATTAACGTTAATTTATTAAAGTTTAGGTAGATATATCAATGTTTACTAAAATATATATTTTATAAATAATTTATTATATTATAAAATATCAACATATAGATAAAAAAAATTATATACTTGGAGCGCAAGATTTGTTAAAAGATAAAAAAATTATTATCTACAAAATTAATATAAAAAATATTAGTATATAGACCAAGTTTTTTTTAAAAGATATGCATAAAATTAACATAGAAAGTGATAGTAGATATATTATATTGTAAATATTACCCTAGCTTGCTTGGCAAGTCTTGTACTATAAATACTCCTAATCAGTGAAAGGCAACCCTAAGGGGAATTTGTGAAGCTAACATGGTATCAACATATAGATAGATCAAGTTATTATAATATAAAAAACTTAGATGTATAGAAAAAATAATACAAATTATTATTGAAAAATTTGACATTATCGAGCTTGTTCTTGAATACCCAACGTGTTCCAATAACGGTTCTGTCTTTGGGTCGTGAAACTAGGTGTCAAACCTTAGTTCTCTCAAATTGATGAAGTTCTTCTTGCATAGCAAACACCCAATCTAGATCCTTCAGGGCTTGATCCACATTCTTGGGTTCCATATAAGAGAGAAATGCGTTAAAAGCACATAAATTCCGAAGTGAAGAACGTGTTTGAACACCTCTTGAGTAGTTAGAGATGATGTTGGTGATTGGATGAGCATCTTTCTACTGATAGTGCAACTGAAGCTGAGTGAAATAAACCACCCCATTGTTACGACCCTACTCGGTGTTGGAATTATCAGTCTCTGCAGCTTCTTCATTTTGATCAGGCTCAACATTACCAGAATCTTCATTTTCTTCTATTTCTTCTAGAGCTGGCATATCAGAATCATCCAGGTCACCCACATGTTCTGTGTCGACAACCTTTGGAACTTCAACAGCTTCCACAACACGAACTTCTGACTCATCACAAAGATGAAAACCCAGATCTCCTTCATCTTCGTTGATAATAGAGCTTCCTCCCATAGTGTTCTCATCAAACACAACATGAACACTCTCTTCCACTTTTCTAGTTCGCTTGTTGAAGACTTTGTAGGCTTTGCTATGTTGAGAATAGCTTACGAAGGTTCCTTCATCACTCATAACATCCATCTTACCTAGATTGTCTTTGTCATTATTATGTACGAAACATTTGCAACCAAACGTACACAGGTGAGCAATGTTAGGTTTTCTTCCTCGTAATAGCTCATATGGTGTCTTCCCAAGAAGTGGACGCACCATAGCTCTGTTTAGAACATAACAAACAGCATTGATAGCTTCTCTCCAGAAATTCCTTGGTAGGCCACTCAAGATTAACCGAGTTCTCGACATGTCCTCCAAATTCGGTTCTTTCGCTCAACTACACCATTCTGTTGAGGAGTTCTAGTGGATGAAAAATTGTGACCTACCCTATTTTCTTTGCAAAAGTCCAAGAACTGAGCATTTTCAAATTCTGTGTCATGATCTGATCGGATTGAAACCAAAGGTACTCCAACCGCCTTTTCTGTTAAGTTCCTCCATGCACTGAATTCCGCCACGTGGCGCAATTTTTTAAACATACATGGTTTCTGCTTTATAATGTATTAAGTAGATTTGCAGCGCCATATTATCAAGACTTTAAAAATATGATTTAAAACTAATTTTAGTAAATATATTTATTTTTTATAAATTTGTTAAAACACAAAATAATCTTTGATTCTTTCTTATTTTATTTCCCTTGAATTAAATATTTTCTTAATTATCTAATTTATTTGACCTTATCTTCTGATTTCTTCTATCTTTATCTAAATTTGCTAAAAATAATAAATACATCTATATCTACTCAAAATTTTAATTCCTCCTTTTTTACTTCTACACACCTTTCATTGTTCCTCATTTGGTGAGTAGGAGTCTAGGAGACCCTCCCAAAAGATAGCCTGACGGAACTTCAGAAGTGTCCGACGGAAATGGCTCAACATCACCACCCGACGCTTGCTCACTTGGCACCGACGTGCCCGCGGCTCCAATCTTGGTGTCGGTGTTGGTTCCCGGCTAGTTTTCTTGTTCACGATGGATCATAATCACATCAATACTTCTTTAGGTTATCTGCATTTTTAGCCACGTTGTGGACTCTTCACAAGACCTTGTTCTTTTTTTTTGCTTCGTGTTCGCATTTAGTTTTGATCCACTTTGAGTAAGATTCTCGATTTCGTTCCTAAAGACGAAATATTTTTTGCTCTTTTAGATTTTCAATGCCTCCTATATCGTTTTAATTGGGCAATCGTAGCCTTTGAACAAGCTCTTGCAAGGTAGTAGCGCGGCGAAATGTAGAGGATTTCCTCAGCTTTCAATCCATATAAGGCCCTGTTCAGGCGCATTTCTGATTTTGACGCCAAAAGACAAAATGTAGAGGATTTCCTCAGCTTTCAATCCATATAAGGCTTGTAATTTTCCGACTTCTATAGCTCCCTGGCGATGCGCCAAATTACAGCTCTTGTATGCATCACCCTTTACCGCGCAGTAGAATTCGGATGCCTTTTTGCCCTCTTCATGATGGTTTCTGAGTTTGGTGTATGAAGATGAGTTGTATTTCATCTCATCATCTTTCCAGTAATATGTGGATCGTCTTATTCTGACTATCATAGTTTTCAAACGATTGGTCGAAATTCTACTACTTGGTATTTCTTCAGGCGAACCACACATCAGCCTCGATGCGATTTTGACCCACTTAGGACAACTTTTCATGACTGGTGTTTGAACGAGAAGCGAAGTACACTTAATCTTCTTTCCGGTACTTCTTCTCAACTGAGATGTCGTAAGATCGCTAGACTATGCATCGATTCCTAAGAATGACCAAGATGTGATCCTGGCCTCGCTGCCGCAAACGTCCTCGCGTGTCAGCAAAATAGGTTAATTAGTAAATCATCAAATATAAATAATATTTTGTACAAGAGTTCCAAAAACCAAATATAATAAATCATCATTAAATCCTTCTAGGTATGAGGGTGTCGTGTCCTGCGTGATCTGAATCTTGCCTACTTTCAACTTGAAGCCGGCTATTGCGATCTTGCAAGGCTAAAGCTTTGGTTGTTGCTTCATCCTGGATTACGTCCGGGATTACGTTCCTCTACCGTCAAGGATTCGTCCTTATTGAACTCGTTTTAATCATGATCGGCGGGGATGATTAATTAATTAACTAAGTCCATCATTGTTATAATGTGTTAATCCTTATATGATATCAAGTTCAATGTATAAAGTATTAAATGTCACTTGTAATAGTAGAGCATTAGATCAGGATTTGGGAACCGGGTTCAGTCGGATTTTAGGACCTAATATTCTAGGTGAACTGGTCAAGCAATCCACCCCGGGTGAACCCGGTTGGAGGTAGCTTGATTGGGTGAACTTGGAAGTTGGGCCTTGTTCGGTTAGAATGTGTGGGCTGGTCTTGCTGATCAGGCCTAATCCCCTAGTTTGAAGCCCAAGTCTCTCTTGAAGCCGACATGAGTGGAACGCGTCGTTTCACATGTGACCTAGCTTTAAATAGCTAGCTTCTCATTCGAAGGAGCTCATTCCAGACGGTGCAAACCCTAGATCCGGAAAAGAGAGAGAGAAGAGAGAAAGAAGAAGAAAGAGAGGAAGAAGAAGGAGCTCTTGCCGGCAACGCTCATCTCCGGTGGTCCTTGAAGCTTTGAAGAGTCTATCTCAAGCTTTGCAGCCTTGAAAGGGGGCCGAATCCCTTTCGTTTCTCAAACCTTCCTTCTGTTCTTGCTTACTGTTCTCCGATCTTCTTGTTTCCTTGTTCTGGTCTTTTCCTTTGCTTACTTGTGTCATCACTTGTACTTGAACGCCATGAGCTTTGATCTTAGTGCATATTTGAGCCGGGTCTCCTCCTTTGAGATCCCCCGGATGTAGAGTGTTAGTACTCGAACCGGGTCACCAAATTCGCTGAGTTCTTTGCTTTGTTCTTGTTCATTTCTGTTTGCGTTTGTGGTTTCGAGATCGATCGGATCTGTTGTCTTTAGGGTTAGCTTATACGATCGATCACAATCATTAATCATCATAACTCACTTTTGACCGAAAGATTTCATCAGAATCACAAGAAAATATCACCTCCATCTTCTTGAATTACCAAGGATCATCATGCATCATAACATCGATCGTGGTTTAGCCTCAGTAAGCTTTATTTCCATGAATCATCTCCAACGTTGTCGTTTATCGTCGAATTTGCACGTTACCCTTTCCCGTTGATTTGCCACTTCATGTCATCATCATCTTTAATCATTATCATCATCGTCATCGTCAACGTAAATCATCATCTTTGTCATTCTCATCCACATCGTCGCCTAGCGATCTTGGGCATGCATCAGCGTTGCTCGCTTGCATCTCCGGGCTTGATTTGGAGAGGCGCAGATCCGGCGGTGGTCCCATCATCGACTTCCATCGAGCTTTCTTTCTCGACGACGATCGGCCTTTGGTGTATAGCGAATAGTGGAGGAAGAGCGTCCGCAATTCCCTTCTCGACGATCATTGGCAGCGACATCTCCTTCTTCTTTGTCCTAGAATCCTGCAGCGGATCTTCGATCCCGATCTCTCGTCTGTTAAAAATCTCAAACCCGATATGATCAACATATAATATTCAAACACAAAACAAAGAAATTGCACTTTCAACATACATAAATTACATTTATACGTGTGCCCTCTGCCCTAGTACATTATAAAGCAGAAACCATAACGGTAAAAAAATTGCGCCACGTGGCATTCCTTAATAAAATAATGCTATATTTTTGAATAATAAATATTACAATTACTTGTATCCTTCTTTCTACCTATCTAATTTTTTATAATATAATAACTTGATTTATATGTTAATATTTTTATAGATATTTTTTTATCTTGTAACAAGATTTGCGATCCAAGTATAATTTTTTTTATCTATATGTTGATAATAACTTGATCTAATGTTTTTATATTAATTTTATGTATAATACGTTTTTTATCTTTTAATAAGACTTAGGCTTCAAGTATATATTTTTTTATCTATATGTTGATAAAATTATGGGGCACATTAAAGTTTATTTTTATAAATTACATTCTATATGTTGGTAAAATATAAAGCACGGTCTTAAAGTTTTTTTATAAATTAAATATTTATATCACGATATTATCTAAAAGTGTTTTAAATTTTATATTAATATCATAATATTGTATAATTAGTAAAATTATCCCTAAGTATCACAGGAATTCAACTAGTTCTCTTTATATGTGTTTACCCAGGAGACGTTACCTTTGCCTCCGTCTCTGGAACAATACCTTCGTTCCAAATTACAACATGGGACGATATCTTGTTGTCCCACTAATTACAACTTTATCCCCCTTGTTTATATAGACATATCAATGTGCAACTGCTTATAACTACCTTTCTAGACAGTTTACTAACTGTTACTAAAACAGTTACAGACTTAATACACATGGTATATTATTAACAAACATAATTAACATAACTAACTATTAAAACAAGTTTAATCCCAACATTCACCTCCTTAAACTTGGTTTGTCATTAACTAAGAAACACAAACTTGCTTAACATGTTGCATTCAGATCAAACTCAAGATCAAGTCCAAGGGCTCAATTGATACATTGTTGGTTTTGTGGTTGAACCACCCAACGTGGAAAGAAAGGCTAATGGGCTTGTCCTTAATGGTGTAGGGTTGAAAAGTCAAAGAGGCAGAGGTGCCTGAAGCACGCAGCTTTTTTCTTCCTCTCCTCATTCAAATTCCAGACTTCTACCTCTACAATTTTTACATCTCTACTCCCCACATCTTTGTGGCTTTCTGGATTGAACAACCTCTTCACTCCAATTTCTTCTCCACGAGATCTTGCCATATCTTCTTCAAAAGTCATTGTTGTGTCTCTGACTCTTCTGCGCCCATCACCGCCGACAGATCTACGTCGGCACCAAAGAACCCCTCCACCACCAAATCCGGCCCCGCCTTACGCCTCACCAAATCCAGCCACGACCACCATGGTGTGACTCGGGTCTGTCCCGCTATTGTTTCTTGCCGCGGTGGTCGCTGCTCTGCGAGTTCGTCGCCGACTGTCTTAAAACTTCACCGGATCCGGTTGCAGTTATAGGATTTGCATCGCCTCATCTGTTCCGAGACGACTCATCCCTCCACATTCCTCTCCGTGTGATCTACCCATATCCTCACCAGACACAGAGACATCTTCTTCCTTGAGATCTTTGTCCATCCGTAGTAAATACAATAGTTTCTTTGTTTCGTGTATCATAAACTTCTTGTTTTCTGGTCATGATTGATCAAAACGTCCATGTTGCGCTGATAACAATTGTTAAAAATCTCAAACCCAGAGATTCGATCAACACATAATATTCAAACACAAAACAAAGAAATTGCACTTTCAACACACATAAATTACATTTATACGTGTGTCCTCCGTTTTACATTCCAAAAACACACAAATTCTCTTTATGTGTGTTTACCCAAGAGACGTTACCTTTGCCTCTGTCTCTGGAACAATACCTTCGTTCCAGATTGCAACTTGGGACGATATCTAGTTGTCCCACTTACAACTTCATCCCCCTTCTTTATATATACATATCAACGTGCAACTGCCTATAACTACCTTTCTAGACAGTTTACTAATTGTTACTAAGACAGTTTACAAATTTAATACACATGGTATATTATTAATAAACATAATTAACATAACTAATTATCAAACCAAGTTGAATACCAACATCGTCGCCTTGAGCATTGAGGTCTCCTCGCAAGAGTGTGGCAATGGCGATCCTCTTCGAAACTATGGGGCGATGGTTGGTCCTTCCGACGACCGACTTCTTTCGATCATTGATGATGGCGACTATCTCCGTCCACTCCTAGCCGGCGATGGCTGCCTTTTTACGGTGGCTTGCACTGGTCTTGTCTTCTCCCTACAAACGGCGCCAATTGTAGTATCACCTAAAAATAATTACATTAATTACAAATGATATAAATAAATGCCATAAAATAATTACACCACGATAATATTAAAGACATGGTCATTGTTACTATGTGGTATTTGATGACTCCTTGTTACACGAAAATTTCTCATACGTTTCAATTAACTTTTCTAGGAGAGATTGTCATACTGACATGCTTTTCTACAACGTTACATTGTTAGTGTTTTGGTCATTCTATCTATGGTTTTTTTAGCTTTTCGGCCATGACTTGACTTTTCTTTTTTTATGAGAAAAGGATTAGGCTAGCATCAACACTGGTTGCTAGACTATCTCAGTGTATCCTTGTGAATGAGAATTAAAAGACCCCGACCTTTAATGTAGTCCGCAGATGGGGCGAAAAGGCCAGAGTAGATAGTTGATCAACAACATAGTTTACTTTTCAAAAATAGGTTGAATTCGAACACTAGAGAAGAAATGGGTGTCCATGAGGATCTCCGCCAAAAACATTTCATTTTTCCACATGCAGAACCAAACACCCTTGACAACTTTAATGAGGTATAAGTTATCCGCCTCAATTCCTAAATGAGTGGGAACTTTGCGAGGTCCCTAACTAGTTTCCTTTGATTTGGATGATGAAAAACCAGTTTGCATTTAACAGTTTGTTCTCTTTGAGTGTTTCAAGTAATAAGAGATGATGCAGGTAATAACGACATGGGTCGTGTGAACCAAGAAGATAGAGTAAAGCAAATGTGCTATGAAAGATAGGTGACCAAAGTGATTGGAAGTCGAGGAAACGACAAAGGTAACGAGGGTCAATTTGTGTAGCGTCAGCGAGAAGCTACGACTTGCTAAAACTGGAATGTTCCCACATTTTCTTAATGCAACTTAGAAAGTGTCTGGATGGATAAGAACGATGGTTTCTAAAAGATCTCCTATGGAAACTAAGGACATATTGTTGAGTTGGCGCCAGAATCGCTAGGGTTTGCGAGATATATACAGTGTGATCCTTCTAGTATAAAATAGAGAATGTGTCTTAGTTAGGATATTGTAACCAATTTTGTATGATTCTCTTGGAGGAATATAAAATGATAGGACTTCTAGGTTTTAGTGTATGATTCTCTTGTAGCAAGAAATAACTGAGATCAAACCCTAGAGCATTCGGTATAAAAAATGATAGGACTTCTAGGTTTTAGTGTTTTACTCGTGGCTTGGATTGCGGCTATCAAGAGAGGAAACTAGCATCCAAATAAGTGGCCTTTGTGAGGGATTCCGGTTACTTTCTCACAGTGATTGTGGTGCTTCGTGGTGTGATTAAGGTTTGTAGTTTGTTTATTAAGTATCACTTGTGAGAAACTCGGACGCATAGGTAAAGAAGATTGGCTAGAAAGAGTTTAGTTACCGTCCTATGTTTGACATGTATACTTGTTATATAACAAAGTGCTATTAAAACTCTTCTAGATAGGAAGTTCAGAGGGAAAGATTTGACTAAATTAAAGTAATTACTTCTATTATTTGTATTTCCACTATTCATGAAACAAATCTTATCCCCGATTATTAGTAACACATTTACAATGGTTGATTATACTCAATTTTGTCAATAAACAGTATACGTTTCATGTAATTCAATGTGAGTTGATGGAACTAGCTAGGTGATTAATTAGTTGAGGACGTACATGCACTATGGAGTGATTAATTGGGTGATGTAAAACGTTGCCACATGTCAACAGGCTGATGATGGGTTGATATAAAGAATCTTGTTTTAATTTATAGCCAATGAAATGATCCAGCGGTTCTTGTCTTGAACTGCAAATTGGAAGATACATACTCCGTATATATGTAGAGGTGGGAGAGAATCCTACATCCAGGCACGTAGTTTCTTTGCATTAATGCTCTCTCGATCTTAAATCTTCACACTTCATTCACCTACTATTATTCATTATCTACCACTTTCCTTAAGCAAGCTGTGAGTCTGTGCCTCTCATCTTTCTAACTTTCAATGTATCCTGATCAAACGGCTAGAAATTACTCGTATATTATCATAGATTGAGTATACACTATTATAAAGCTAGCACAACAATATACGGAGTATTCAGTATATTTATAGTTAAATTGCATCGTCCCAAAATAGCAAATTACACTAGTGACTACAAAGTTAGTTTAGCACATATGATTAAACACGGGTACACTTTTGTTGGGTTTATACTATCCAACAAATTAATTTCAATCTGATCAAAACCTTCGAAGCAATTACACAGATTTTGCAGCAGTTACCCGAGTGGTTAGAAGTTTGACTTCTCTTCCTTCGATTCAACGGCTTCGATTTACCCATCAGTTACATACAAATCATGATCAACGGCTGTGATCATCTAAACGCCTGATAATCTATCACGGTTGCATTTCTACTCTCCTGTGCTTCCATGGTCTCACGAACCCTCCCCGCAGAATTTCTTCATCATCCCCCGCCAACACTCTAGACCTTGCCGCCATGGATGATGAGCTTGAACCTCTTACTTTAATTTCACTCTGAATTTTTTAATCAAATGCAATTTCATTAGTCTGTATCCAAAATTGGGGGAACAGTACGATATTTTCAATTTGCAAATGGATCTGCGACGAATTAATTTGTGAAAGCTTACAGTGGAGTTCAAGGAAAATTGTAAATCGCGAAATCGACTCGTTGACACCGCTTCACCGCCGCCGAAGGAGGACGAATCTTCCTCTTCGCTGCACGAGGTGCTCGTCGCCGATGCCGGTGGTGGAGGCGTCGACGTCCACGGCACAACCTGATTCTCATCATCGTCGTCTTCGTCATCGTCATCAGAACCGTCAAATTCATCGCCATCGCTATCACTGATATCCTCATCGTCGTTCTCAGAATCGTCATGATCCGCGCCAATCACCTCCCGCCGCATGTAACCACCACTTCCGCCGCCGGCAATCCGGACATTCCCGCTCCGAGGCGCCGGTTCTTCCTCTTCCTCATCCGCCGCCACAACTCCACAGTTCCTAACAGATCCACCTCCAGCGCGAGCAGATCTGGCGACACAGACGCCGCAAACGGAGACAGTACGGCCGAGCATGGGACCGGAGGCCTTCCACGGCGTCGGAGAGTGGCAGACGTGGCAGAGCGCCGTCCTCGTGTGCTTCGCCACCAAGAAATTGGCAGCGTGAACCTTCTGGTCGCAGTCCCAGCACAGCCTCGCCTGGTCGGACTCGCAGAACATCCTAGCATCCGAGCTGCACAGCTCGCAAGAGCGCCCTTTCCTCGCCATGAATTTCCCCTCTGTTGTTACGATATAGGCTTTGATGGGAGAGAATGGGAAAGAGAAGAAGAGGAATAGAGTGGATGAGAGAGAGGTTTTATATGAGAATGAGAGTCGTTGGTGAGTTCAATTGGAGAGGGATGGATGGCTGGCCCTAGCGAGCGAGTCTGCAACTTGCTGTCTTTGTTGATGATGGATGCTTTGCTTGATGGAGCTGCTTTCCCAAATTCTCACCGCTTTGTAAAGTCTCTACAGAGAGGCGTGTCCGAGTACAGGGGGCACCACAAAGCCTTATTTCTCCGCCACACAAATTCTTCTCTCTTTGGTTTTGGCAGCCTTTTTAAATTTAAACAATGCTGTGGAGTCACTCTCTATTTCTATTTCAATTTCAGGCTCACACATTTATCTAATTAAATTGTTAAATAATTAAATAATTTCGGATATGTATAATAAGAGGGTTGCGCAAAATTTTGAAAAGAGTCTTCACTGATGATACCCATTACCCACCCCATCCAAGAAATGCAAGTTGGGTTTATTTATAATTCTTTTACAGAAGTAATTAGGATGGTTGGGAATTCAAGATTTCGAGGAATGAACGGAAACAATTCACGTACTCCGTATTAGATAATTTACTGGCATTTTTTGTTGAAAAAAAAAGTTGGATGCAAGTATTGAGAAATTTTAACAATTCTATTTTGGATATTGAAAAATATTGTTTCTCGTATTTTATTAGCTGTGGGGTGGAGAGAGCAGAAAATGTTTGGGCCGTTGAATTTGACACGCGGAGAGAAAGAAAAGAGGGATTGTCCATGTCAGCAAGATATTTGGATGCCATCACGTGGGCTATGTGCCAGGTAGGTAGGAGGTGGGGACCATGGAATTAAAGGATAGATATGGAGGAATTGAAGGTGTTGGGGGTGATTATGCCACGATAACACCTTCGTATCTTTAACCACTCGTTCCTTGGCCCATATTTTTTCCCTTCTTGTGGAGTTGTGGAGTGTTTATTTTCCGGATTATTATTCTCTTTCTTCTTTTTTTTTTTTATCTTTATCTTTTTTTTTCTTGTTTCTTTTTTCTTTTTTTAACAAAATTATTTCGCTTTTTATTTTCTGGAAAAATAGTAATATCATATTGGAGGTTTCAATAATTGATGGCTTATCTTCTTATCTATGTGACGGGATAAACTATAAAAATAACTAAAATCGGACTTTGCTTGGTTATGTTCAATCTACATTTTTCTTGTGATAATATTTTTATTTGATGGATATCATATTCAATGTCATTAAAGGCGATAAACAGCATCTAAGCCCACTTTCATTACAAATTAAATTGCAATATTGATAAAAATAATAATTATTATGAAAACGCTCACTGACAAGAAAAATTGTGTAAACCACATGCAAAATATCTTTTGCACTCCTTCAAAACTAGAGTTACTACTTTATCTTTTATTCTGATAAACTTTCTTTTTCATGTCCCCTTTAATAACTTTAGTTAAATAAGGTAGTTTGCACCTCAATACAGTAATAAATAGGAAATTCAGATGAAGGAAAGATAATCAATGAAAGTATGAGAAATAGACCAGGTACGCAGTACGCTTAATTCAGGTGACCCGCATTCGTACTATTTAGTGGCTTATTAAAGGATAACAAAGGCCCATGCCAAAATCACGTGAAAATCAGGTGTAGTTGAACCTAAGCCGTCCACGTAAATTAAAGCATGACACATCGTCTCCATCAGCTTTCCAGCTGTAGAGCACAGTGAGTACGTGGGCGCCGACTTCATGTTCGGACTTTAGTAGTTAGGCCCAAAATTACAGAGCAAAAGCCCATACCTATGGCCCAAACAAGTGTGCAAGAATTTGTTTGGTGCGTCACTTTATTTACCAATTTTGGTTTGTTAATATATTGTCACTTGATCTAAGGTGGATTTGGAACCTGGATCACCCACCTGAAACTTTTTTTAAAAAAAATTTCTCTAAAAGATTGCAAATTTTGATTTTCTTACTCTTATCAAGACAATTGCTCCTAACATGATCAACAAGTGTGACCAACTTGATCAACAAGTGCGTTCTTTTGTTTGGGGCTCCACTACGGATCATCGAAAAACTCACCTCTTGACATGGGATAAGATCACACAACCAAAAAAATTTGGCGGGTTGGGTCTTAATCCAATGAGGCAATCAAACCAAGTGATGCTTGCAAAGTTAGGTTGGCGCTTGCTCCAAGAAACCAACCTCGCTCTGGAGCCGGCTTATTAGGGGTAAATATTGCAATGGACGGCTTGATTCGGACATGTTTCTCCCGAAAATCCTATCGTCTCAACTCTGGAAGGGCATTGTTCATGGATCAGAAATTCTCCTCAATGGTCTCGAGCGTTCTGTGGGTAATGGGAAATCGACGTTTTTCTGGAACCACAATTGGCTCTTAAATAAACCTCTCATTGAATTTGTTTTGCAACAGATTCCTACTACTTTAGAGGATGTAACTGTTGATGAATTATGGCACTCAACGGGTTGGAATTGACCAGCTTTGTCGCCTTTTCTCCCGCCACATATTCTTCGCCAATTAGAGGCAGTCCAACTGATATCTGAAAATGATGCTCATGATACTTTCTATTGGAATGGCCATGAATTTGGGCGGTTCACATCTGGCTCAGCCAGAGGCTTATCAAGATCTGTGGGCCCTTCACAATCCTCCCCTGTTTGGGCTCATATTTGGCGAACCCCTTGTCAACAAAAAGCTAGGCATTTCTTTTATTTGGTTTGCCACAACTCCATTCTATGTAATGCAAACAGATTTCTTCGTCACCTTACTTCCTCTCCATCTTGTCCCAGGTGCGGTGAAGATGAATCGTGTCTTCATCTCTTGCGTGATTGCTCTGTTATTCGCAATATCTGGATGGCTTTAGGAGGGAACCAACTGTAGGCTCAATTTTTCTCTCACACTCTCTCAGAGGACTGGATCCTTTCTAACATCAGGAAAGGCGATGAATGGATTTCTTACTTTGCAAATATGTGTTGGCAAACTTGGAAGGTCAGGAACACCCTTGTTTTCGAAGGACGTGATGATCCCCTCCACCTCTCACGACGAGTTTGCACTATCACAAGTGCCTTCATGGAGGCAAAGTTGAGAGCTGCAAATCTGCAGCAGCGACAACTAAGTCCTCCCTCTGTTTTGGACAACCACTGGAAAGCTTCGGATGAGGGATGGATTGCTCTAAATACAGATGGGAAGGCGAAAGGATCTCCTGGCGTAGCTGGTGGGGGCGGCCTTTTTCGTGATCATTTTTGCTCGTTCATCAGCGGATACACCTTCAAATGTGGGCACCGTAATCCCCTCACGGCTGAACTTAAAGCTATTTGGCATGGCTTACAAATCGCTGCTGAAATGCATATCCCAAACTTGCAGATTCAATCCGATTCCCTTCAATCGTGTCATCTGCTGTCTATGAAGAAAATTCAGCCTCATAGGGACTACCATCTGATTCACCAATGCCAGAAAATTATTCATGACCAGCTTACTGAAGTTTGTATCACACATGTCAAAAGAGAAGCCAACTCCACTGCTGATGCCATAGCAAATCTTGCACTTGCAACTGATACTCCTTTTACTGCTTTCAATAGTTTTCCTAGCTCTATTAATAATTTGCTTTATGCTGATTATGTAACCCCTATGGGTAAAAACCTTTTCTAAGTATTAATAAATTGCAGGGGTCACCCCCGTTTTCAGAGCAAAAAAAAAGTAATACTAGTCATACCTGATGAAACCCGAAATAAACCAACACTAGAAGACAAGAAACGAGATTACTTTTATTCGACTGTGCAAACACTTGCTTTTTATTTATATCTTTAGCACGAGATTACAGATGGCAAGGTTACAAGTAGCGAGATTACAATCAGTGAGATTACACCCTAAATCTCTTAGAGTGTTTGAGATATCAATCTAACAAGGTTCGAGATCTCCTAGTTACAACGAGGTTCTATCACCCACAGGTTATTTAGCGAGCTCTAGCAACGAGGTTGTGAAGCTGATTTAGTGTGCGATTATTTTGGCCTGCGAGATGGTGCAGGGAGATCTCTGATGGGAACGAGGACACTTTGGGTGACTTGAGGTCTTTTTGTGGACCTTCACTTGGTTGTAGCGCGGTCTTTAATGATGATTCAACACGTCGATCTTCAACGAGCAAGATAATTCTTGAGTTCAAGATGTTTTTCGACCCCTTTCTACCTACGAGGTTCTCCTCTATTTATAGGGATTTGAGGAATCGGGTTTTGATGTTTGCTCGATGTGGGACGCCCGAGATCAAGATCTTTGATTGGTCAAGAGTGAGGCAGTTAATTATTGGTTGGCAGAGCGGTGGTTGCTGAGTGGTTTAGACGGGGCGGGGGTGTCAGCTTTTGGGCAACGAGGTTTAGACCTCGTTGTCGAGGTTTCGAGGCATCGCAAAGGTAGGGATTTGTTGTCTTTTAAGATGGGTACGACAATGGGCCCCGAGTTTAACCTCGGGAACCCCGTCGGATCCGTTAATCCTCGTATCCCATCCCACTTCTTATTCTGCCATTTTGCGCACCATCAATACCCGTCGTGCCATGCATTACTATATTGATTTAATACTTATTTATTTAATAAATAAGATTTTTATTTAAAATAAAATAAAAATAATTTTTTTTTTAGAAAAATTTTATATAAAATTTTACAATTGATATAATGAGAGACGAAGCCAAAATTATTAAGGTGAGCCCAATATGATTTTGATGGCTATATTCTAATTTATTTCTGGAAAAATATAAATAAATTTATTTTAATTAGAATAATTCAATTTTAAAAATCTATTACAAAAATAGATAAAAGGTAAAAATAATGTAAATTCTTATCATTTTTTAATCAAATTCAATTCTTTAAAAATCTTTTAAATAAAAAGTGAAAAGTATATTTAATAAGAAAAGATGAAAAAATATGAATAAAGATTGAAATATTTAAAGATAAAAAAACTTCAATATTTACACGAATAATTCAAAACGAAAATTAAGGAAAAGATATTGTAATTTTTTATATTAAAATTCAATTTAGGCAAATAATTATCTAGACATTGAAATTTCTTTAATTTTATTAGGATAAATCTTTTACATAAATAGATAAAAAATAACAATAAATTAATTTTTGTTATTTTAAATCAAAATTCGAATTAATTTTTTCACATAAATAGATGAAATGGAATTTAATTGAAAAAACTAAATTAATAAAAAATAATTAATTTTTAAATATAAGGTGTGGCCATAATCATTGTGGTGGCTAAAAAATGTACAGTTTAAATATATAGTTATAGATTAGGACAGAGTTATATTATTTTTTATACTTATATTTTTTGATTGAATCTTTATAATATTGACATGGAGTTTATAATATGTTAGAGAATATAACTTAAATACATTACTATAACATATATTTAGTATTAATATTTAATATTTCTATAGTTTTTAATTTAGATATAATATTTTCAACATATTTAAATTGCCAAAACTACAAAAATCCTAGGTGGCATGAAAAATCTTAGGTGGCACATTCTAAGATCCTACGTGGCATGTAGTTTATAATGTGGTAAAAAAAATAACTTAATAAATTATTATAAAAATATTTAGCATTAATATGTAATGTTTCTATAATTTATTTTATTTTAGATAGAATCTTTTTAAGTTAAATAAATTATCATATAAAATATTTAATAGTAATACTTAATATTTAAAATTAGATCAAATATTTATTTTACATAGAATCTTACCTAGATAAATTTATCTTATTTTTATACAATCCTATGTGGCAAAATGCTAGGTGGCGCAACGTGGTGGCTTTATTCCTTGCGTCTTTTATATATAGATGTAGATTTAACCTTGAAAGTTTCGGGCTCCCAAAATTCATTGGCCATGGGCCTTCGTCGCCCTAACCTTACCTTTGGATTGGGCCTGCAATACATTATAGAAAGTGATTGATATTATAATTCTGAATACAAACAACAAATAGATCAACGATTGAATATAGAGAATGATTAAACTGTAATGAAGATTGTGAAAACAATGAGTTGCGAATTGGATATTTGGATGCGAGCTTGAATGAGAGCTTGAAAGTAGATTTTCTTATGAGTTGATTCCTTGATTTCGTTTCCCTTGATTTTCTTCGTTTCTCCCTATATATAGTCTTCGAAAATAGTTGTTTGCCCTCTTTGCCCACTTCCATGGAGTTTTCGTTATCCCTCAACGTCTCCCTTGTTTAACTTCTCTCCCCTTATCTCCCCCTTTTCTCAACCGTTATAATTTCCGAAATTCCTCACTACACTACTCGACCCATTATCGAATTATAGCCAAAAAATGAGGGCCAAACAACAATTATCTACAATATACACATATATCACACGCATAGCACCCCTCCCCCCTCAGACTAGATGAGGTAACCAAGCTTGGAAATAAAATGTTTGTGTTGATCCTCTCCCAAAGCTTTGGTGAAAAGGTTTGCTAACTGTTGAGAGGAAGAAACATGATTTGTATGTATAAACCCTTCATGCACCTTGTCACACACACATAATGACAGTCTATTGTGAGGTGTTTGGCCCTTTCGTGAAAAATAGATAATTGAAATAAAATTGAAATATACAAATCAAACTACACTTGTTTAATTACTACGGAGTACGAGATAATTGAAATATACGAGTGTTTATGCTTTAAAAAACATTCACAACAATTTCGTTATCGATAGTTACAAATATCTTCCTCTTGATAATTACTATTTGATAACTTGAATTTAGAGCATGTTTAGGGTGCATATTAGACCATGTTTAGTTATGTAATTAGCTTGCAACTCATTTTTCAAGGTCATTTTTAGTTGTTTTGGTGAGTTTTGTAGTTCGGTATCTACGCTTTGCAATTTTGGTATTTTAGGTCTGAAAGGAGAAGGAAACTGAACCATTCAAGGAAGTTGGGAAGTGAAAGATCATGAAGAGAAGTCAAGACAAGAGGTTCAAGGCCAAACAAGTCGAGATTTTTGCCTAAGAAAGAAGCCGAGTCAAAGAACAAGCCAAATAAGAGTTACCCTACCAAAATCACCCAGGATAGTACCCGGGGTAATAGCCAGGGTAATGTCATCTGAGGGTTACCCGACCGGGTAGTTGGTGGGGTAGTCTCCCGTGTTGGATTTGGACGAGATACTCTTGATTTATTTGTTTCTAAAAATACTTTTAGCCTAGTTATCTATCTTTAAGAGATCTTTGGATTAGAGAGCAAGTTTGGATTGTAATTTTCTCCCGACACTTTCTCTCTCTTAGAACCCTAGTTGGAGATTGAAGACTTGTTTTGATTTTGAGTTTGAATTTGCTGGATATTAATCAAGTTTGCTTGTTTCTTCAATCCGGTATGTTTATTCTCATTATTGATTTGATTTCTTCTCTTTCCATGTCTAGCTAAACCCCAAATTCTAAGATTGAGGTGAACCCAATGATGTGTAGGTAGATTAATCTATTAAGTTGCACAATCCGTTGTTTGAAGCTTTTTTTGATTCAATCCTAGATGCTTTATGCCCTAGTAATTTATTTGATTGGGAACTTGCCAAAGTTTGAGACTGAAAGGTGAAAACTTTGATAAGTAGTCAGATAGGGAATTAAGACTGAAAGATACTTTTTATTGTTGGAACCCTAGGATTTGAACCTGAGATTTCTTTATTGCGAAAGTGTTTTGATTTCTCTTGTGGATTAATAGTTGTCATAGAAACCTTAAGTCTGGGTTGAGTTAGCAAGCCGCGAAAGCGGATGTTGATTCAATTTAATCTTAAATTTTAAGTGCTTAAAGGTCTAGATTTTAATTTGCAAGTCACGAAAGTGGATGTTTAATTGAGTCTAGATACGTTTGTTAACATTTGAAAGAATTTAGCGGATACATTAGACAATTGCCTTCAAACAAAGTCATAATTAAGATTGTGTAATCATCCTTTATAGTCTACCGAAGCATTATTGTGGAGATCCCTAATCTTAGAAGCCTTTCTCTCATTGCTTTTCTCATATTTACTTGTTTATTTGTCATAATTAGTTTCATAGCAAAAATCACAACTCAAACTTTTCTTATTTTTACAACTCAGTCTACTGGTTTGACTACAATTAATACTACATAGTCCCAGAGTTCGACACCTTGATATTACAACCGATCTCGTACACTTTCAGGGTAGGATTTGTCCTATCACTATCAAACTATCACTCAACTATTTATCTCCCCATTAATCTCCTAATTTATATTTTAAATCACCCTTCACATATTTTATGATAAAAACTACATAAATCATAATTTTTTATTTTATCTAAAATAGCAAATTGTTATCTACAACTAATATATTTTAACACATGGGTATTAAAGAAAGCCTTTTAAATCATATGAATTATTAAAAAATCTAAACCAATCATTGAAGTATTATTTAATAGAAATGGGGTACTTCCCTACTATATATTTCAAATCGGTTTCTTTATTTTTCTAAAAATTAAAACGAAGAATTTTGAAATGCTTAACCTACTTACAAATCCTTAGCATTGTTTAATCAATCAATTCACGAATTCAACCATTCTCATTCTGTAACACCCCCTTTCTACCCTGGAGGTATTACCGCCAGTAACCTCGATTAAGACTAAACCGAAGCTACCCAAGGCTTTAAACTGACTGAACAAACTAAAACAAACATTACAGCGGAATAAATACAATTGGTCTTATACAAATCATAACCCAAAAAGAATAAATAAATAGAACAACCTTCTAGTTGAAACAAAATCTTCATCCAGTCTTCCTTAAGCTTTTATTTCTGAAACTCAGCTTCACTCTGAAGTAGTTCAACCATGATCTTCACTCAAGTATAACCATTGAAAACCTTTCTTCAACTTCTGGAGCTTCAAACATCTGAATCCGCCTCTTGAATCAATTTCTAAGAAGAACCTGATGTATCGTATACAACGGTGGACACCAGCCGACAATATAAAAGAAAAGAAAATGGACGGGTTAGTCTAATGATAGACTAGCAAGCGGAGAATCTAACTTGGTTCTTATGGTTGTAACTAAACATATTGGCATCAAAATCCGAATAGACTCAAATTATGATCCAACAGTTAGCAGTCTTATAGAGAATAAGAATGAGACTCGCATAATCAAGAGAGAGAACACCGCCGCTTGTGGTTTCTTTAAGAAGCATAAACAATTGTTGGGAAATCATATTAATCACATCACATTTTGAAAAGCCTCCGTCAACTAATCAGATTGACTTAATCAAAGTTTGATTAAGAATCATTCATAACCGGGTGCAAGAATGGCTTTCCGACTGGACGAACCATTCAGGTATATTAATGTGCCTAACGCACTTATCTTATATTACTTTCAAAACTTTTTACAACAAGTTGGTGGCTTTTAATCGGCACGAACTACTGCCGAAGGAACACAATGCTACCGAGGTCAGAGGACTTATTTCATCCTTGAACAACCCGAATAGCACGAGTCCCGATGTTGTAGAGATTAGAGGGCATGTTTCATCCATAATCATCTCAACACCAAGATCATAAGACTTAAGTTATTCTTGATCTTTCATTTTGCATATGGTGAGGTAGAGATCCCAGAGGCCTATTACCAGGTCGTCTACACTACACCGTGCTGAACCTGCACTTAGCTAGAGTGCCTATCAACCCTCTCACACGAAGAGTAGGGGAAGAGAGTCATGACTCACCATTAGGATTAGGCCCCTCCTAATGTAATATTGTTATAAAGAGAGGATATAAAACCACTCCCTGAACTATCTTAATCATAACAATGTCTCAGCGTGAGACAACATACAAGGTCACCCATAACGGACCTAAATCCAGTTCTACCGCAAAACTGAATAAACAACATGGTCATTATTTCTATCAAATATAACAACCTATCATATTTTATTAATCATACAAGTTGTTCCCAACGCAAATATTAAATGGGATCCAATTCCTCATTTAATAACAATAACGCAAGAGAGAATCGTCCACTTGCCTTATAAGGCGTGCTCGACGTCCTTAGCAATTCCAACAGTAATCTGTATCATCCTTCTGACAAATATAACCAAAGGATTTCTTAGCAACGAGTTCACAGAAACACTTCTTAGTTGTATTCTCAACTCCTACAACTTTCTAATCGATAAACGATTTAATTTCCGAATACCGATATATAATAAATCCTTAGTTATCATGCTTCAAGGAGCCATTTTGGCGGAATTATAACTAATAATCCGCTTCACTTTTGAAACAATTTTCTAAATAAAAATTGTTCATTAGCAACAGTTCTTAAAGATTACCAAATCTCGGATCAAACGGATTAACAACGAATCCCGAGTAATTATCCGAAGTCCTTTACCTGCCAATCGGTAACCAAAACTTGTCTTCTCTATAACGGAAGATCCGGACGTCCGTTTCTCGAGTGGTTTGAACCTGTGGGACCGTATCAACGTCAAGATTATAAAAACCATAAATTTAATTAGCAAAGCGGCACCGAAAAGCCCTTACGGTGGCTCCGCAATCAATCCGCTAATTAATTTCGATCGTATATACCTTCACTCGAACCCATGGCTCGTTTGGCTCGATCATGGCTCGATCCCCGAGCCCGAGGGTGGTTGGGCGTTGCCCGACAACAGTCCTCTTGGTGGGTGGTGGTCGGAGTAGCTAGCGGTCGCCGACGACGTCGCGGCGAGGCAAGAAAGAGGAGACCGGCGGTGAGATGTCCTTCTCCCCGAGTCCGGCGTTCCGCCATGGTTCTCTAGCTAGTTCCTTCACTTTTGCAGCAGCCCAAACATAGCAAGAAGAAGAAGTGGAAGGTGAGAGGTGGAGGAGAGGAGAAGGTTGCCGGCGGTGGAGGTGAATTCTTTCCCCGAGTCCGTCGTTGTTCCGCCTCTCTCGGTTCCTTCCTTAGGTTTGACTTTCAAAAAGGTACGAGCCCATTCCAAATTCTATCTCTTCATTCCTTCATAATTAAGGCAAGGCATAGGAGAGTCGGTTTAATAACTAAACCCGTCTCGAAACGGGACTTGCGTTAAAGCGGTAAAATTATGTACCTCGGATGGAAAAACTCACTAAACGAAAAACATCCCGTAACTTATGTAGACCAATAAAATCAATTTTCCATGATTTTATCTTGCTACCTTCAATTTTTAAGACTTCCGTTTCGTATTTTAAATCCTTTACAGTACATAATTTGAAAGGCGGCTTATCCAATAAATATTCTATTTCCACTGAAAAATCCTAAAATTCACATCGTTCCATAAAATCATTTCTTTGTGATTTTAGGATGTCATCAACAATTTTCTATGATTTAATCTCCAACAAAAATATTGGATTAGGCGTTAAACGGACCAAAAAGGTTAAAAGGATATCCGAGAAAAATTCAAAAATATCCATAAAAACCACAGATTTTACACATTCAGTAGGGCTAAACAAATAAATTTTAAAAGGCCTAACAAATGAAAAAGCCCAAAATCCCAACAAATGAGAAGCCCAAACCAAATAACTTTGTCGGAATAACTTCTTCTTCTCCAAGACTCCAATCTCCGCTACACATCAACGATGCTCTTGCTTTCACTAGTTCGATGCCTCCGATGATATCCCCAGCTCCCAACCTTGTTTCTTCTCTGCCCAACCCTTTTCCATCCCATGGGGGCGGCTCTTTTTTGAGGCTCCGCTCCTCCGGCCGCTAGTGGGGGTGCCCCCCTTCTCGGCCACTGATCTCACATATGATTTTTAAGTTCGTCCCTTATTTGTACATCTTTAAAACTCTAATAATAATAATAGAGACACAATGGAGAGAGTTTGTTTTATGATTTGGACCGCACCCGAGTTATAACGAGTTACCTATGTATCTCTTTAAAGAGAATTCAGCCTTATGTAGTTCACGGGTTTTGAATTTTAATTTTGATTTACATGCACTGGAGAAAAAAAATTAAACACACCTTCTAGAAAGAGTTGCCTAAACTTGGTTCAACTGTCATTTGCATGGTGTGGAGAAAATTAAACTCACCTTCTCGGAAGGGTTGTTTAAATTTCCCACTAGGACTTGAGTTTAATTTTTTTTGTTTGGGGTTTGATTGAATCTGATACCGTTTTGGGTTTGATGTCGGAAAAACACATTTTGATTTGAGGTGTGACTGAATTCGACGAGCATTTGTTATATGTCAAGTTTCATATGTACCTTTAATGGGATCAAATCACCATAGTTCTTAAAATATTTTTTTTTATTTTGGTTTGAGATGATGAGCGACTAAACTTGGCACGTATTTGATTTTGTACCAAGTTTCCTACGTTGTCCTTGTAAGGACATCGAGTCTGTACGTAATTTTTTAGAGAGAACACTTTGAGTGTTGATTTAGGTTTGTGTATTTTTAAATTTGGACTTGTGACTGAATTCGAGACCCGTTTGGATTAGTCCTTATAAGGACATCAAGTCTTTATGTATTTTTTAGAGAGAACACTTTGAATGTTGATTTAGGTTTTTTTTTATTTGTGACTAAATCTGAGACCCGTTTGGATTTAGAGTTAAATTTCCTACTTATCTGTTTGAGACGGAATTAAGTCAAACGTAGTTGTTATTAAAATGTAGTTTTTAGATACAGGGCTAGCACTAGAGACGGAGAAGGACGGCGATGGTGGTGCAACGGGAGGGACGATGCTAGAGGAGGAGGTGCAATGAGATGATTGCGAGAATGCCTGACGACTTCGGTGGGGTGTCAAACCCGAAAGAGACGAGATCTTCTTTTGAGGAAGGAGGGGAGGGTTAGTGGAGGCATCGAATTAGGAGTTAAATGTTGTTGGTGGTTTGGAGGCGGCGGCGGCGAGGTTTGCGAGTGGAGGCGGGGGAGGCTCGAGATCTAAAAGTTAGAATTAAAGAAGTGATGGGATAGGAGCTTAATGGTAAAATGAGTTCTATACTCGTGTAAGAAATTTGCTTACACAAGATGTAACTGACAATGAGAGTACATATTTTCTTTTTATCAATTTTAATAATATTTTATCGATTTTTCTAACCTAGGGCATACTTTAAAAACCTAATTATAACAATAAATCAATGATTTTGTATTTAGAGTTTTTTTAATTTTTTTTTGTAAAGGGTTCACGATTTCCGTAATAGGGTTTTGGTTTCTAAATTCGGGTTTTTATCCTATGCCCTTAGGGCATAAGATAGAAAAATCGATATTTTATTTTTATTTTTAAATATTTATTATAGCAATTGATCTGTGAATGTTTCAAATCTCTTCAATTCTATATGATCGAGATTTTAAATAAATATAATTGAAGTTTACAAATTACGAAGTGTTACTTAGATATTTTTGTTGGTTTAAGAGAACAGATTCAGGGTTTCCTCGGTTTTGGGCATCCGATGCGAGATCTTTTTGACCTATTGTTGGCATTTCACTTCAATTTCTTTTAACAATCACTGCTAGAGGTTTAGAGGATAAAACAATTCATATTTCGTAATCTTAAGACAATTATATATGGGCTCCGTTCGGTAACAATGTACTTATATGAGTTGATGCTGATGTAGTTGATGTTGATGTAGTTGATGCTGAAATTATGTGTTGAAATTTGTAGTTGAAATGAGATGTTTATTTTTTATATAAACTATATAGTGTTCGGAAAAGAATAATTTATAAGAGTTGAAAATTAATGTAAAATTACAATTAAGGGCATAAGTTGTAGAGAAATCTGATGGACTCCATTTTGTAAGTTTAGTGGTGTTTTTTTTTGTTTTTTTTTAGTAATTTTTTTTTATAAACTTGCATGCACTCAGTGTGGAAGAAAAAAAATTTAGTCTGGAAGACGTTAACTTAGCTATCATCGAGAAGTTGTGCATGAAGTTTAGTGGTGTTCTTGTTTGTTTTTTTAGTGTCGATATATGCAGAATATAGAGCAAAAATGGAGAATATGAGTCGAGAAGAGAGAAGAGAAAACACGGCGTGCGAGAAGCGAACGCGAAAGAAGAACAATTGTGAGAGTATCGGGGTTACGTATGGATAAAAAGGAGGGGTAGAAAAAGGAACAAATTTTTAATGAGGGGAAATAAACTCATTTCAACTCCTTAAGGTCCCTCCCCCCACCTTATTTTTTTCCTAAGATTTCAACTAGTATCAACAACATAAACGCGTTTCAACTCTATCTACCAAACACTCACACTAGTTGAAATTTTTATAGGATCAACTACATAAACGCATTTCAACTAGCATATCAACACTAACGAACGGAGCCATGAATTCAAATTAAAATTTCAGCATTTATTTCATCAATTACACTTATTTTCACATAGAATGGTATAGTGGTGAAAAAACACGAGATGTTAGAAGGTTTAATTCGATCCTTCACTTGATGAAAAATCCAAAATTTATCACCAGTCTAAACATTTTTCCTGATTTGTATGTTTTGTTGATTATCCGAAGTTTACTGAGTCATTTAATGTTTTTTAGTTTAAATCACTGATGGAGGAGGGTACAATAATTTTTTTTTTGAAGGAAGGGTACAGTAAATTTACAATACACTATCACTCAAAATCTTAGGGTGTGTTTGTTGGGTACTAAAAACTAGTTGGAGTTTTCTAACCAGTTGCAGAAACTAATATAAACGTTGTTTGTTTGACACATAAAAACTAGCAACTAGTTGTAAAACTAGTTTTTTGAAAAGGGAGATTTTAAGGCTATGTTTGTTAAGTCGCCAAAAAAACTAGTTGGAGTTGCAAAACTAGCTGAAGTTGTAAAACTAGCTGTAAAAGTAGTTGAACTTTTAAAAATATATATAAACACTGTTTGGTAATGTTCAACTATTTTATTGTAGTAATTACTAATTTAAAATTTTATTTCATTATAGAGCTATTCTTATTTAGGAAATAATTACTTTTTTTATTCGAAAAACTACTAAAAACTAGTGCAAAAGCTTTAGGGTGTGTTTGTTAGGTACCAAAAACTAGTTGGAGTTTTCCAACTAGTTGAATAAACTCACATAAACGCTGTTTGTTTGACACATAAAAGCTAGCAACTAGTTGTAAAACTAGTTTTTTGACAAAGCTAGTTTTTAAAGCTTTTGCACTAGTTTTTAGTAGTTTTTCAAATTAAAAAAATAATTATTTCCTAAATAAGAATAACTCTATAATAAAATAAAATTTTAAATTATTAATTACTACAATAAACTAGTTGAACATTACCAAACAGTGTTTATATATTTTTTTAAAACTTCAACTACTTTTACAGCTAGTTTTACAATTTCAACTAGTTTTGCAACTCCAACTAGTTTTTTTGGCGACTTAACAAACATAGCCTTAAAAAGTAGCTTTGTCAAAAAAACTAGTTTTACAACTAGTTGCCGGTTTTTATGTGTCAAACAAACAACATTTATACGAGTTTTTGCAACTAATTGAAAAACTCCAACTAGTTTTTGGTACCTAACAAACACATCCTAAAGCTTTTGCACTTGTTTTTTTAGTAGTTTTTCGAATTAAAAAAATAATTATTTCCGAAATAAGAATCTCTATAATAAAATAAAATTTTAAACTGGTTTAACTTTACCAAACAGTATTTATATATTTTTTTGAAACTTCAACTACTTTTACATCTAATTTTACAACTTTAACTAGTTTTGCAACTCCAACTAATTTTCTTGGTAAATTAACAAACATAGCCTACCCTACTTCATACATGGTGAAATTTACTATTCGAGTTGATAACTATTTCCCATTAATGGACAATAAATTAAAGAGAAAAAAGTTTTAGAAGATTTAAAATTTGACATTTCTCTAAAATTAACCATTAATCATTGGATCAATCCTTCTGAATAGTACTACAAAAATCCCCTGGAAAAAAACTCATGGTTGACTAATTACCATGTGCTCCAATAAAAATTAGCAAGTCCTAGGGTTTTCATCCCTGCAAAAAACCTCATCTTTTCGCACTACGACACACTTTCAATGTGCACGATTGCACTCCATGAAAACCCCCAATAAATCCTCCTGATCTCTTCCTCCCTCGAACCAGATCTCCAATTGATCGATCAATCGAAGCCATGGTGAGCAAGCCCGACGCAGCGAAACCGCAGGATCCGAATCCGCCAGCAATGGCGTCGCCGCTCTCAGATCTCCTTAAATCCTTCTCCCTCAGATCCTTCAAGCTCAAGACGAGGCAACAAGAGCTCCTGATCCGAGTCTCCATCCTATCCCTCGTCTACATTCTGGCCTTCATGACTCGTCTCTTCAGTGTGCTGCGATACGAGAGCATGATCCACGAGTTTGACCCTTACTTCAACTATCGCACCACCTTGTATTTGACTGAGAACGGGTTCTACGAGTTCTGGAACTGGTTTGACTCGGAGAGTTGGTATCCGCTCGGCCGGATCATCGGCGGAACTCTCTATCCAGGTCTCATGGTAACCGCGGCCTTGATCTATTGGGTTTTGAGGTTCCTCCGGTTCGCTGTTCACATCAGGGAAGTCTGTGTCTTGACTGCTCCTTTCTTCGCTTCTAATACCACGATCGTTGCGTACTTCTTTGGTAAGGAGATCTGGGACAGGGGAGCGGGGCTTGTGGCTGCGGCTTTGATCGCCATTGTTCCAGGCTACATATCGAGATCGGTGGCTGGATCTTATGATAATGAGGGAGTGGCCATTTTTGCTCTGTTGCTCACGTTTTATCTGTTTGTTAAGGCCGTGAATACGGGATCACTTGCTTGGGGTGCGGCCTCGGCGCTTGGGTACTTCTACATGGTTTCAGCTTGGGGAGGTTATGTGTTTATCATCAATTTGGTGCCGTTGTATGTTTTGGTGCTTCTGATCACGGGAAGATATTCGATGAGGCTGTATGTTGCGTATAATTGTATGTATGTTTTGGGGACGCTGCTAGCTATGCAGATTCGGTTTGTGGGGTTTCAGCATGTGCAATCTGGTGAGCATATGGGTGCAATGGGTGTGTTTTTCTTGATTCAGGTAACCTCTTTGTATTCCAATTTGATATTTTGTTTTTTATATTTTACCATTAGATGCCAGCTGCCTTTTTTGCATCTTCTGAAGTGGTATATTCTTTAGTCTGATTTCAGATTGAGAATGGGATATGATTCTTCTATAGTGTCCTAAACATTTCCTCTCCATGAACTGAGTACTTTAATATATTCTGATGTCATAATTTGGATAATTCATGGAACATTCCCTTCAGGAATTTTAATTTGTTTTTCAGGATAAGATTCCGTTTTAT
The DNA here is from genome assembly GCA_964016875.1 of Fallopia convolvulus. Taxonomy (NCBI): domain Eukaryota; kingdom Viridiplantae; phylum Streptophyta; class Magnoliopsida; order Caryophyllales; family Polygonaceae; genus Fallopia; species Fallopia convolvulus. Next base: position 48,702,253 of record OZ024726.1, on the reverse strand, counting down.
AATTTTGATGTAGACATTGCTGACACATAGAACGAGAAGTTGTCATGGTTTAGTGATATATATGTACTTCTATTTTTATGACTAGGTCTTGTTTCATAAGTGAGGAAGAGAATGATATGTTTTAAAAAATAAATATTAGCGTGTTGTGAGAGTCTCATGTGAAGAAGCTAATGACAAGCAATTGCAGAAAGGTTATCTTGGAAAGACCCGCCAGCACAGTTATTTGATGGAAAACATGTAATGCATAGTACAAAGGTTCAAGTTTTATGGTGACTAAAATACCAAGGTCTCAAATTTTGAAACTTGTCTGCTAGAGGCTCTTATTTCTGGTGAAGATCCTTGATACTTTGTATTTTAGAAGGTTGAAAAGGACGGTTGTCTCCAAATATGGTTTATATCAAATGATGTCTTATAAAATGGTTTTGGCAAAATAAGGTCCTGAGACAGCTTATAAAGGAGAGCATTTAAATAACTAAGGATGTAGTTTGTTTTTTAATGTAAGACATGGAATTGGTTGGTGTCTTTACATCTTATTTAATTTTATAAATGAACAAAATGTTTATCTCTGGGGTCTTGTTGAGCATTCTTATCTTAGTTGTTGATTTTAGTTTCTCTCTTTTTACCTCTTTCATTGCTAAAGAGAACCAAAACTTTCATCTTTCTTGGAGCACAAAGTTAATAGATGCTACTGTTTGCAAAAAAAAAAATGCAGGTTTTCTATTTCCTGGGTTGGGTGAAGCATCTCTTAGGTGATATCAAGTTGTTCCAGGCCTTTTTGAGGATCACAGTTTCTTGTGCAGTTGGAGTTGGTGCTATTGCTTTGGGGCTTGGCACTGCTTCTGGATATATATCTCCATGGACAGGACGGTTTTACTCTTTGCTTGATCCAACCTACGCGAAGGATCACATACCCATTATTGCATCTGTCTCAGAGCACCAGCCTACTGCATGGTCATCATTTATGTTTGATTTCCATATTTTGCTTTTCCTTTTCCCTGCTGGCCTATATTTCTGCTTCAAGCGATTGTCAGATGCAACAATCTTTATTGTAATGTATGGTTTGACAAGCATGTATTTTGCTGGCGTTATGGTTCGTCTAATCCTAGTTGCTGCCCCTGCTATGTGCCTTGTGAGTGCGGTTGCTGTGTCTGCCACGATAAAAAATCTGACTACATTGCTAAAGCAGAAAAGCAAAACCCCCCAGTCTGGCTCTAGTAAAGGAAGTTCCAGCACAAAGGCTTCTGCTAAGGTAATATGATGATGTATATATGTATCTTCTAGATGATTGTTGATAAAGTTCAATTTTCCCTGTGTTATGATCAAATATCTTGTTGTATATGTTGCCTTGCTATCTTTTTATTTGCAACTTGATGAAAGCGTTTGATTATTTGTTGCTGTTCTCTTAGAAATGAAAATTGTGAGTTAGTCTTGCACTGTTGCACATTCACATGTGTCATCTACAACAAGTCACGTGTTAACTTTAGGTCTATTACAGTGGAGAGTCTTGTGCTGGAGGTGGCACAATATTCTATCCTGTTGCAGTGCACTTCTTTTGATCATGGCTGAAAATAAATCAATTTGCTTCTGGCATACATAGCTGAAGGAAGAAACTTGCATCATAGTTAAATTGATCTTCCTTGTTCTTTTCCTCTGTTTGTGAACAGGCTTCCCTGGATCAGTCTTTGCCCTACCAAAAACATGCTGCCAGTGCATTGCTCGTCGGGGCATTTTACTTGCTCAGTAGATATGTCAGTCATTGTGTATGGGTGACTTCAGAGGCATATTCATCCCCATCAATTGTGTTGGCTGCTAGAGGTGCACATGGTGGCAGAGTTATCTTTGATGATTACAGAGAGGCATACTATTGGCTTCGTCAAAATACTCCTCCTGATGCTAAGGTGATGTCATGGTGGGATTATGGTTATCAGATCACTGCCATGGGAAACAGGACTGTTATTGTGGATAATAACACTTGGAATAACACCCACATTGCGACGGTTGGGCGTGCAATGGCATCCTATGAAGACGAAGCTTATGATATTATGCGGTCACTTGATGTGAATTATGTGCTAGTTGTTTTTGGTGGTGTCACTGGATATTCTTCTGATGATATCAACAAGTAAGTGCTCTCTTCAATATTGTCATTCTTGCAGAAATGAAGTAAATAAGAACACTGAATGTTAAAGTAATTGCTAGAAAGGACACCTTTCATCTTATAATAAATTACTTGTATTTGCCATTCAGTAGCATACAGGATTAGAGGTTATCCTCAGATGCCTTTCAGAAATCTAAGAATGCATTTTCAATTGATTAGTTTCCTTAGTATCATTGTGTTTGTTGAGTTAATGGAAATAGATTCTATATGCTCATTTGAGCAGGTCCAGGTTCCTTTTATGAATCTAAGAATGTGTTGCTAAGAACGTGTTTTAGTTGATTAGTTGCCTTCCATCTAGAATCGTTGTGCTTGTTGAGTAGATGGAGATATATATAACATATGCTCATTATTGGGAGTTATGTTCAAAAAAAAAAAAATCAGGAGTTTAGGACATGCAAGATTGACTGTATTTTGTCCTCCAATCCTTGATTTTCTGGTTAAGGATAATATTTTTATAAACATTGTGCATTTTCTTTTCCTGACAGAATATATAAAATGGGTCTAATGTTTCAATTTGTTTTATCTTCCTTCTGCAAGCTAAATAAAAGCTTTTGACTACTTTCAAAAAAAAAAAGCTTTTGACTTATCTGTTCATTTTTTCTTCTTCTGTGCATTATTGCATCTGTCGTAAATGCTTAGGTAAATAACAATATACTCTTGTTCTAATACTAATTATACCTTCTTATTTCCAGATTTTTATGGATGGTGAGAATTGGGGGTGGAGTTTTCCCTGTTATCAAGGAGCCTGATTACCTTGTGAACGGGGAGTATCGTGTTGACAAAGGTGCTGCTCCAAAGATGTTAAACAGTTTCATGTAAGTTCTTCTGCATCTTTTCTCCCTCTGTTGGAATTAAGTTGCAGGGAGTACTAATTTATTTCCTACACTTGGGTGATGAACAGGTACAAACTGTGCTACTATCGGTTTGGGGAGCTGCATACAGAGTATGGTAAACCTCCTGGGTAAGTCTGCCGCCCTTATCTGTTGTACTCTTGAATTATAATTGCAGCAAAGTCTTTATCAATGATTCTCTTCGATATAATATATTAATATATTTGATTCATAAATAATTTGACCTTATTATCTCGAAGTTGGTAGGTATACTTATTCTTACCAATTCTTCAATTTTGTACAGAACAAAAAAAGAATTTGCTCTTTGATTTTCTACTTGGCAGGTATGATCGAGCAAGGGGTGTTGAAATTGGAAACAAGGATGTGAAGCTTGAGTATGTGGAAGAAGCATACACCACGTCGAATTGGATCATCAGAATCTACAAAGTAAAACCACCAAAGAATAGGTGGTGAGTCATCTTTTTTCACTTTTATGTAGCAAACAGAAAGTGAGGAATTAGCTATAGATGCTCTTGCTTTTTGAGTTTTTACTAGAACTTAAGGCTATAGAGGTACGCGCCTATGAAACATGTCCTTTTGAAGTAAGGTTTTCTCTTGCTTTTCTAGTTTGATTGATGATGGATGAACTGAGCCTTGTTTTCTGCAACTTTCTAATTTATAACATGCGGAATTACATCTCAGTCCGTTTTTCATTACATCTCGGTCCGTTTTTTATAACATCCCGAACCGAGCCTTGCTCTTATCAATTCTTCTCTTATTTTCTGATTGCTTTGGGTTTGGATTGCATCAATGGTGAAACAAGATCCGGTTTCTGAGGATACTTTTTTAAATTCTATTGAAGGGCTAAGTAAAAGAAGCTATATCTTTCTATTGTAAGGGAAGCAGAAGAAAAGTGGAGGTGGGTATTTGTTGGTAATGCAAATTGTAGCATCATGTCATACCTTTAATTGTGGTTTTTTAAAAAAAATGGGTGCTCACTGAATTAATTTGAAGGCGATTCTAGTTAAAAGGATACAGTATTTTTTAACCCGAAAAAAAAAGAAGTTAAAAGGATATTCGTACTGGACCAAATTACAAGAAAAATTAACAGGGGCAGTAAATCTCCTCTGAATCCGTTAATTCGGCTAAAATGTAAGAAACTTTTCTTCTAATAATATGAAATTTAGGGTAAAGTGTGTATAACTTTGAGATATTAGCCGAATGAGATCGGTCAAATCTGTGCCTTGTACACTTCACATTCATTTTCTCAGAATTACAAAATTATTTTTATCTTGTAGTGATTTTTGGAAAGATAAATATAGAACAAGTCCATCGCGAGAGACTTTCATGAAGTAATGGGAAAGTGATAAGGAGCTAGAAAAATGACGGTTGAAAATTGTTACTAAAAGATTTTAGAGAAAGAACTCTGAATCAATATGAAAGTTGGTGTCATTGTTTTAGCAATCAAATCCTATGTTTTAGCAAACAAGTTTGAGATAACCGGATGATATGAGGGCACAAATGATATACTTAAGCTTTAGTAAGAAAACACATATATGAGTAATAACATGCATATTTGAGATAACCGGGTATTGAAAATTTAGCTGACTTAAATTTTGCTGGATAACAAATACTTGGCATCAAAAACGACATTGTAATTATAGGTCTTCCAAAAAAGCAACTCACTATCCATGTTCAGCAGCAATTCAAACAAACTAAAAACCAGGATGACAACAAAGAAGTCCAAACAGACTTTATACTAAAACTTATATTAGAATTAAGTAAACTACTTGTCACTCTTGGAAGCAGCAGTTGCAGCTTGTCCACGGAGACGACCAGTCCTCCTGGCAGCAATGAGACCAACCTTCTGTCCAGGTGGTGCATCCCGACGAACAGTACTGGCATGACCAATGTGCTGGTGGTTACCACCACCATGAGGATGCTCAACTGGGTTCATAGCCACACCACGAACCTTAGGCCAGCAGTTCCTCTTCACTCTGAACTTGTGGTAGGCATTTCCGGCCTTGAGAAGAGGCTTCTCAGTACGTCCTCCGCCAGCAACTTGACCAATCATAGCACGGCAACCACTTGGGACAATCTTCTTTGACCCAGATGGAAGCTTGATCCTATCCAAGCAAACAATCTCATGGCATCAATCAATTGCTAAAGAAAAGATACATCCTTCAACGTATACAAAAATTGAAGCCATGGCTTCAGAAAGATAAACTAGCTAACATTTGACATTTCAATCCAGATTTGCTAAAACTGATTAAATGATTTGTTTCCGTACAATCAAAACCTATTTCTCATCACACCCCTATGCATGATTGAATTCCTGATTAAATCTAACTCTGATCTAGCATACAAATTACAGACCCTTGAACTGCACAGGACTACAATGTATAATTATGATCAAATGAACAAGAATCAGCATAAAACCATTTGTTTCTTCAGCTCCCTTTTGTTAGAACTAGTAGCTCAACACGGCATATGTAGATACCATATCAAATTTAAACTATACTGGAATAAGCCAATCATTCAGAATCATTACCACCACCACCACATGGAATTACTTGTGACCAATTGAGTATTTAAGCCAACTAAATTAGGTCTACAAATTTGACAGCAGTTTAAAATATCAAACCAGATCTGCAAAGCCATATCTCGAACACATTGACAATCAAATTGAATTCATTTCCGAACTAAAAAAAATGTTACCTAGAGGTATCGTTATCAGGGTTGTGGCTGATTACGATAGCGTAATCTCCAGAAGCCCTAGCAAGGACACCACGGTCTCCAACATGATGTTCGACATTGCAAACAACAGCTCCTTCAGGGATAGATCTCAAAGGCAGGACATTTCCAACCATGAGATTCGCCTTCTTACCACAGTAGATGAACTGACCGGTGTACATTCCCTCGGCGGCGACGAAGAGCTCCTTCTGGTGCTTGTAGCGGAAGGGGTGGCGGAAGGTGATGCGTGCAAGCGGCGCGCCACGCCCTGGATCGTGGATGATCTCGGTGATAACACCCTTGGTGTATCCATTGCGTTCGCCGAAATCGAGGGTGCGGAGCTTGGCCGCGCCCTTGCGGTGGTGAGTGTGGGACTTGAAGACGGAGCCTGCTCCCTTACGCTGTGCTCTGATGACTCTTCCCATGGCGGCCGATGGGGGGAAATGGAAAAGGGTGGAGAGAGAGGAGCAGTGAAGAAAATGGGAGATAAGAGTTGGGAGCGCTGGAATTAGGGTTTTAAGGTGGTAGAGCCTCATTCCATCACAGGAAACCCTTGTATCAGTTGTATGTACCGGCCCAATAACGTTGTGGGCTTAATTTGGTAGCCCAAAAGTTTTTATTTTTTTGGGGTTAAGGCAAGTATATATTAATCAAAAAGAAAGAAGAAAACACTTCTAGGCTAGGCAATTTCAGCCGCACCCGATGGGTACCTAAAAAACCGACCCGAAAAAATTCGAAAAAAAACCGATCAAATCTGGGTGAAAATGGGTTTCGGGTGATCGGGTGATGGAGCGGGTACGGTTTCGGGTATAGCCTCACCCGACCCGACCCTACCCGTTCACCCGACCGGTTCATTCGACCCGATCACCCGATTTTTTATCCCACATCGAAAAATTGGTAGAAGGAGAGGAGAAGAGGAGCTTATAAAAAGGGAAGGAGAGGAGAAGGGAGTTAAGTGTTTGAAGTCTAACCTAGAGATGGGCTTTGAGGCTTTATAATTAAATCTATTTTTTTTTCTACCAAAAAAAAAAATTAAATCTATTTTTTGGGCTAATCTATTATGTAGGCCCTATATAAATAGGTTTAAAATGTTTTATTAGATGGATTAAACGGGTTGACCTGCAATCCGACCCGTAAACACGGGTTACGGGTTAAGTTTATTTTGTTTACGAGTCATCGGGTTGACTCGTTGAACAAATAAACTTTAAGTTTCAACATATTTTTATAACACCCGAAAAAATCCGACCCGACCCGAAAACCGACGGATTTTGGGTGGGTCGGTTTCGGGTGGAACTCGTCGGGTGAAAATACCGGATCGGGTGAGCGGTTTACAACCGCGGGTCGGGTGGTGGAAGTAGTCCACCCGCGCCCGACCCGACTCATTGACATGCCTAAACACTTCTTGTTAATTGTTATTTAGGGGGAAATTGCAGGAATTAGCATCACATTTTGAAGTAATTGTTGAAAATAGTATAAACTTTAAAAATTATAGAAAACAATCCCAATTATGGGCCAGGAATCTTTACTCTCTAGAGTCCGAGAGTGATGGAAATCGATCTGATCTCTGTTTTTTTTGGAAATGATAAATTTTCATTGCAAGAGAAGAAACAAGTATAAAACGCCCAGAAAAGCCTGAGCATAAGCTCGCATCAACAGGGACAAGCTGCATAGGGTTTTAATTACAAAGTATATCAATTTGCCTAGTCACAATAGAAAAAAACAACTCAGACAATGTTTACAAACAAGTGTTCAAATCTCATTTGATCCACATAAATATAGAAATTACAGATTATTTCAACCAATAATTTAGTGAATTCTCGATGTCCTTAACTCTAGCTTGGACTCTATTTGGTAAGTAGTGTAGCCTTTTGTGCACGCTCTACACCATTAGGATCAAGATCATGAAAACAAACTAATTTTCTTATTTGCCTAGAAGTCGTAGAAATAGCAATTATTCTAAGCTTAATAATGGAGAAAGCCCTACACTATAACCCCGAAACAACATGTAGCAACTTATGAGCATAGCAAAAAGAAGGTGACTCGTCTTAGTAACAGAGTGCATATGTAGTCTTATGTCTCACACACTCGGTCAATAAGCTTTAACCAAACTTCATCTCAATTTCGTCACAACTTAAATCCCAAGAAACCCAGTCTTTAGCTTAAATCTATGACCATTAATTCAAGATCATCCTCTACACTATGTGACAGACTTGGGTGAAGCGGGCGAAGGAAAACATACAATGGTGACATTCAGACATTAGCAAGGCTAGGTCCAACAAAGGTAAGATCAATAGTTGATAGCTCCTCAACCACATGTCATATAAAACTTGTGTGTACCACTTGCATCTTGGTAGTAATTACATATCAGATCGATGAAATGAAAAAAGCTCCTAGCTTCGATGAAATGGAAATTGAGAGAACATGATTGTGGGAAATGGGAGGAGTGATGCATTGAAACTAGAGATATGTCCTATAAACCAAATCTCTTACCTATCCATAGCAATCAAGATCGATCACTTTTAAGCATGTATGTCATATAAAAAAAAAATTTATCCAAAAACAAAATGTATTACTCCCTCCATTTCACTTTGTAAAGGGTTTTTCCATTTTGCAAAAATATTAAGACATGCTCAAAATAGAAGATATATACATTTAATGATTGTTTTTATATTTACAATAAGTAAATTAAATGAACCAAAACATTGGTAAAGCACTAAGTTGTAAGAACTCCATTCAAAAGTTGTCTCTCTCCCTCTTGTTTACTCTATAAAAAAACGTTTAAAATTTTAATTTCAATTTAAATGGGGAATGAAAAAAAAATTAAACTAAATGAACAATTCTAATTTGACTAAGTACTTCAAAAAGGTTTAAAATTTTCAATTTCAATTTAAGTGAAGAATGAAAAAAAATTAAACCTTTTAATTGTGGAGCCAAAATTATTGTCACACGCATGTATATATACCCATTTGTTTTGAATATAAAACCCATCTCTAATTTAATGTAGTATTTTATGGTTTTTTTCTTTTGTTATTTAAAGAGTTTATGCATTGAAACTAGAGGTATTTGAGCAAAAGTTAATGTTAAGGACATAAACAATGAAATATTTTAGAAAATTTTAAATTAATTATTTAAAAATAAGGCTTACATTATACAGTAAAAAATCTCTTGGATTAAAAACCCCTTAGATAATGAAACAAAGAGAGTATGTAGTACCATATGTTGGAACAATATTCGTAATTGTTCCTTACCTTATTTTGATGTTAACAAATCATCATGGGTTTTACGTTTTTATTTGTTCAATGTATTTTAGGAATGATGTGACGTACAATAACTGAGAAGCAAAACAAAGTTTACAATGGAACGAAAAAGGAATTATAATGTTGTTCATAAGGAAATGAGTCATGCAAAGTGACCTGCTGATCTTTGTTGAATAGTCAAAGGAGGTTGCAACTTGTAAGTGTCCAGAAGAAATCTTCAATTAAGGAAAGAAGAGTTCAACATGGTATTGAAGATTGGATCTCAAGTTATCTTTATCATGAGAACATATTTTTAGATATAAGATAGTGTTATTTTTAGGAAAGTTTGAGTCTTAGGATAGATCTTATCTTATGGATGGAAACTATATCTTCGGCAAAGATAGAAGATCATATCCATAAGAGTCCTATAAATACCAAGGTGTTATAAGGTTTTGGGTGCACGTCTTACAAGGAAGAAAAGATGAGAGATCAAGAGCAAGAGAGATGAAGAGTTTTCGGTGTTGGAGGACGACCCTTGAAGCGAGTAGATTGCAAAATCCTCTAAGGAAGTAGAAATTTACTTAATCAACTAATTAGTTGAAGTGGAGTTCTTCTATAAGGAATTGTGTCATTTTACTTGCGCTTAATTTACTTCCGTTGCATAAGTCCTTATACAATTCCTTGTCTGTTTACTATCACATGTAGATCCTACAACTAGCATTGCGGAAGCTCATAAACTTAATAATCATTTACCAATTACTAGTATTAATATTCACCAGACAAACCCTTACTTCATTGTTCTTGGCATTGGGTTAAATTACATCTCATCTTCCTCTCATGTAATGTAACAATACTTTTTGAGCCTCTTCATATAGGTAACCCAATTCATCAAATTGTAATAACATTGTTAGACATGATCAATAAAAACCAACTGCTTTGTACAAATTGACAAAAAAATCTACTACGTACAACAAGAAACTGACTTGAAAAGACTCCTAACTCATCCCGACCCTAGAAATACTCAAACTCCACATAGGTTGAATCGTCACTCATACTCCCAACATTGTTCTTACCATTGTTAACACTCTCCACACCCTTAGACTCGTCATGCTTGTGGTGTTGGTTATTCGAGTCCTTGCTCCCAAACCGCGTAAAATCAACAGGTTCTGGAATATAAGGAGGGTTAGCGCTCCTCACGAGCGCCCAATTAACGCCCTCGAAAAATGGGTGTTGTTTGATCTCAGTTGCGCCCCTCTTAAATGCGATCCGCTTATGAGGCTCTTTCACAAGCAACCCACGAATGAGGTCACGTGCCACATGGCTGGCGTGTGGCATATCGGGGAATCTAAGAGGTTGACCCACCACATTGAAAAGCGTGGCACGATTCCCTTATGTTAGAAAGGATGTATGTGTGTTAGTAAACAAGTTAAGGAACAATTCCAAGTAAGAGAACACTGTCAAAATCTTAAGGGTACAATTTCAACACCTTGGCCTTTAAAAGGAGTGGTGCCGTGAAGAAGCTCGTAGAGAAAGATGCCAAAAGTCCACCAATCAACGGCACTACCGTGTCCTTCACCACGTATGATCTCTGGGGCGAGGTACTCGTGGGTCCCGACAAATGACATGGACTTGACATTTGAGGGCTCAGCCATGAGCTCTGGGAGGGAGCCATTGATGAAGAGGCCAAAGTCGGATTTGGATTTGCGGTTTTTCTTAGAAGGGAGGATGCGGGGGAAGAAGCTGGTGGCGGCGGGTTGGGGGGAGGAGGTGGTGGCATTGGTGGCCAAGTCTTCGTCGAATATCTTGTTATTGCCGCCTGAGAAGGGGTTGAGGAGGGCGTTTCCCATGGTGGAGCCATGGGTGGAGGAGGATTTTACGAGGGTGGGGTTGACGGAGCACCGAAGGGAAAGGTCAAAGTCTGAGAGCATGATGTGGCCGTCATCACGGACGAGTACGTTTTCGGGTTTTAAGTCGCGATAGACTATGCCCAACATGTGGAGGTATTCAAGTGCTAATAGGATTTCTGTTGCATAAAACCTGTATGTACATTTAGAGAATTTGGATTATTATAAAGCAATTTGACCATTATAACCGGAAATCAAAGTCACAAATATTATCGCCTAACCAATTGCGTTGATATATTTTGGCACCTATATGTTTAAATTAGCTAGGTGAAAATGATAGGTTAATTAATGTATGTAAGAGTTATTGATCATGTCTAGTCTTGAGTCATTGTCCTTCATGAGAAATTACACAATTGACCTAAGTAAGGGTACGTAAAATTACCTTGCAGCATCCTCATTGAAGAACTTATCAGGCTGCTTCTGCCTAAGCGAATGCAAATTCCCACCACTACAAAACTCCATGACAAGGCAACAAAACTTATCCGTCTCAAAATGGCTATACAACGTGGGCAAGAAGGGATGATCCAAGAGCCCCAAGATCTCCCTCTCTGTCTGCGCCCTCAACAGCTTGTTCCGACTCACCAGTGACGCCTTATCCATCACCTTGATCGCGTAATGGGTGTCACTCCCCTTCAGTTCGGCCAAGTACACGCTCCCTATGTCCCCGTAGCCAAGCCGCTTAAGCAACTTGAAGTGGCTCAACCCGAGGGGCCCGCTCCGAGCCATCGCACTGTTTATGGCTTGCCACCTCACATCACCGGTTCCTGTGTGTGGCTTAAAGCTAGCGGGTGGCGGTGTTTGTAGGCTATCTAGGCTGTTGCTCCTGTTGAAGGCCATGCCGCGTTCGTCCACGCTCCGTTGCGGGTGCGCGTGGCTCGACGTGTTTGGGGGATGTTGGCTTGGGTTTGAAGTTAATACTGTTGTTGTGAATTCTTGAAGCTTTGGCATTGGGGTTGTAAGGGAGTTTGCTCGAACTTTGTGTGTTTGATGGAGATTTTCTAGCGATGAATTCATTGTGTTGGGTTTAGAGTTCGTCATTTCATCTCATTTTTTGTGAGTTTTTTTTTTTGTTTTGTTTATGAGCATCAATAATTTGTTTGTGTTTGATTAGGAGAATTAATGATGGATGCTTTTTTCATATAAAATTTTTTGTAAGGAAACGAGGGAGGAAAAAGGTTCAAAAGAAGAGAAGATTTGAGGAAAAGAAGGAGGAAATAAACTTAAGTTTGATTTGAAGGGAAAAGAGATGGAGAAAAATACGAGAAAGAAAATGGGCGATGAGTTGGGAGATGGATGGACGCCCGTTTAATAATGTCAACTTTTGGATTTGATTCAATTTCTACCATTCATTTGGTTTTGTTCATCCCTGATCACTAATTAAGTTAATTATTAGCATTCTTATGAGCGTATATATAAGGAAGATAAGCTAAAACAATCTAAGATTATTAGATATGCGCAAGATTATATAAATGGAGATTTTCATACATTGAATGATGACTGAATTGTTTGTTTCACTTATAAGCCAAAATGATATTTTGGGTTAAATATCATTTTAGTTGTCTTGAATTAACGTAAAAAAATATAGAGATCGATTGTATGTATTTCAAGAACGGTTTTTTCTAACCTATGTCTTAAGGGCATAGGTTAAGTATACTAATAGAGGGAACTAAAATCCTATTAGAAAAGTAGCGAACCCTTTTACAAAATCTATGTAATCCTAAATAAATATTAATTTATAAAGCCTTGCCATTTTGAAGAGCTTAACCTATGCTCTTAGTAGGGGTGTTCAAAAATATCCGATCCGGTCAATCCGATCCGGTGATCCGACGATCCGATCCGCGAATATCCGAATCCGTTGGAAAATTATCCGAATCCGATCCGATCCGAGAAAATTAGCCGGATCATCGGATCGGATACGGATCGGGTCGTCAAACCCCTCGGATATCCGAGGGTATAATACTATACATATATATTATGTGCAATAACAAAAAATTTAATAGTTCAAGTAGTTTTATGTGCTTCGACTTCCTAGTACTACCCCTTTTTTGTTTGTTTTTTTAATTATTTTTAATATATTTCACCCTACAAATAAAATTAACGTTAAATAAAACCTAAATCTATATTTAACACCACATTTTTATTTTATTTAAATTATTGTTCTCTTTCTTTTATGCGGATGATTATTTGGATCATGATTTTTGGGTAAAATTTACCGATTGAATAAATTATTTGGAACTTAAATACAAAAAAAATATAAAAATATGAATATTCGGATATTCGGATATCCGCCACAAATATCCGATCCGATCCGAGCTATACGGATCGGATATCCGGGTATACCCGGATCGGATACGGATATGATTTTAGAGAAAATTTTATTGCGGATATCCGATCCGATTAGCCGGATCGGATCGGATATCCGGTTATGAACACCCCTAGCTCTTAGGGCATAGGTTAGAAAAATCGTTTACGAATATTTAAAATGTAATTTTGGGGCAAAATGATATTTTGGGTTCATACTAGAACATTGGCATTACTCTTGAATGATGCTATTAAATATAAATATTGTGTCCAACCTTGCTAGATTAAGTTGGTAGGTGATAAGTGATAGTTCAAATTGCTTTCTCTAGTTAGTAGTGTCCATGGACCCAAAAAAATATAACTATTTTTTTTATATTGTTGGAATAACAATTTTAACTAAGAGTTTGAATTTTGTGCATAACAAATATTACATGTGAATATGCGACAAATAAAACTATAAAAGTGTTTCGTAAATCATCAAAAATGCATTGTAAAGTCTCAAAAATGCATTTCTAAATAACATTATTACTGTGCATCGTAAAACATCAAAAGTACATCGTAAATCATCAACGTACCAGTAGCGAGTCTCATATTACACATAACTTTTATCCCGCATATAATTCATACTCTCCTAACTATTTCAGGATAAAATTTCATTAGGCTAATTATTTCAGGATAAAATTACTTCCCTTATTGCTAATTATTTCAGGATAAAATTTCATTAGGCTAATCTATTAAGTTTATATATGCATGACTTCTGGTTCTGGTCTATCACTTCCTGACTATTTGAATTGGGCTTAACCCCGGTTTATTGGCTTACGGATTTTGGCACATATAATTACCAACTTACCGGTTAACCTAAGATTTAAGACTTTAAGCCGTTAAATTTTAGAAACATAATTTGCTCGTTAAAGTTGATTTGGATTGTACTTGTTTTTTTAATGATTTTACACATGAACAGTCAAGTCCACTTTTTTTTTTTTCGTTTCATAAGGAAATTAAGGTACTTGTTGGTTGAGTTATATTTCATAGAAGGCAGGGGTACTTGGTCTAAGTCTACTTGGTTAAGTCATATACTCCGCATTTCATAAAGATAAAATTGTATTTAACCACCCTTTATTTTACACTTGTTGTAATCAACCACACTTTATATTTTTTTCTACACTTAACCACCCTTTATTTGTAATTATGTGCATTTAGCCACCTATTTTAACGAAAAACATCATTTTCTCCGTTAAGTAAAGTAAATTACGTTTTTTCCTTTCTTTTTAACTTTTATTTACAATAAATAAATAAAGGAAAAACCATAATTGACACTTTCTGTAATATCCACAATTTTCGTTAAGAAAATAAATTTTATTTCTTAATATTTGATTATTTAATTAAGTAAATAATCTCATAAAAAATTTTATTTGAATAAATAAATTTATTAAAGACGGAATTTAATAAATTCATATCCTAACGGAAATTCCGTTTCTCTTAAAATTCCCAACCTTTCCTTTTCTTAAAAAGAAAAGACATGGGCCTTAGCCCGGCCCACTAAAAAAGCCCATATATCACTTAAAGGGTTTTATAAAAAATCACACGAGAACCTCCCGTCCACAGCTTGGCCTTTCGGCACAAGGCAACGCCGCCCCAACAAGTTCTTGGTAGCTCAGTACAAGGAGACATGGTTGGAAGAGATCTCGACCGCCCAGAGCTTGCTTCATCAGCACGAGACATGTGTGGCATCCCTTCGAAGTGCCATGGAGGTGGCAGAAAGGAAGATTCGACAGGCTTATGTGTTGTTGTGTCATGAGGGGGAGACCTTGGATGAGAGTTGGTTCGATGACGGTTTCTTAGATTTCTTTTGTAACCCTTAGGTCGTGTCAAGACTTTATTCCTAGTATTATAGTTGTATTCAAATAACTTTAGGAGTGTAGTCGATCACTATGCTTGACTATTAATTTTTCTTCAATAGTCAAGTCGGCAGTAGTTTTATAATTCCGTTCAAGTATTGTAAAGGCTATGCTTGAAAGCCTTGTCTAAATCCTTTCTGAAAAAGTTCTAATGTATATAAGAACCACGTTTTTCTCTAAAATTGTGTCTACGTATTTACCTTATGCAAATGTTAATTAATCAAAGGAAACACTTGTATCGTTATTCAGATGGTGGATACAAGAGCTACTAGTCACCGTAACCGAACTCAGGCTGGAAATGAGAACGAGGAAAGCCAATCCGAAGTTAGAGGATTGCCACGTGTCAATCATCCTCCTGCACCAAACCCTCCTCTAGTGCTCAATGAAGGCACTATGGAAACCTTTCGGGCCATGTTTCGAGAGATAGTACGAGAGTCGATTCCTCCAGCTGTGCAAGATCCAGTTGTTGTGGAGAATCAAGAGGTAGAACAAGGAGCAGTTGAAGCTCGTGGGAAAGAAGTGGAGACAAGCTTTGCAAGCGGCCTGAAGGTCTTCAACACTATGAAACCTGAATCATACGACGGAAGTGGAGATCCTGCCGGAATTCAGTACTGGTTCTCCCATGTAGAAAGACTGCTGAGGAACGTGCCTTGCTCTGAGGCTAACAAGGTGCACATGGCTGCCCTAAGGCTTAAGGGTGAAGCCGGAGAATGGTGGGAGAACTCAAGTTTGGCTACCCAACCCAACCTAACCTGGAATATGTTCAAAGATAAGATGATGAACCGTTTCTTCACCACTGCTATGAAAGATGAGAAACTTGATGAGTTGCTTTCGCCGAAGGTCCACGGGCTCAGTGTGCTAGAAAGAGCAAAGAAGTTTAATCACTTGTTGCAATATGCTGAGGAGGAAATAACCACTGAACGACAAAAGATCCGACGATTCCACAACTGGATGAGCGACACCATCAAACCTTGGATGGTGAACCGTCACTTTGCAACTCTTGAAGAGTATGTGGACGCAGCTTACCGCATGGAGGTTACTCTAGGCGAACCTGAACGCAAAAAGCACGGTGGTGGGAAGCCTCATCACTCAAATCAAAGCGGGTTTAAGAGGCCAGCATCACCACAAGGTTCAAACTGGTCGAAGAAAAACAAGAGTAGGCCTGCATCATCTGGAGCAAGGTCGTATCAAGGATCAGAATCTAAGAAAGGTCCAATTGTTTGCCATAACTGTGGAGAACCAGGACACATCAATCGGAATTGCCCTAAGGAACGCAGAACTTGCTATAACTGTGGAAAAGTGGGACACCTTCGCCTTTACTGTAAGCAAACTGGAAGTAAGTCAGGTCAAGCACGATCCAACTCAGTTTCCCAATACCCTCAGACCTCAAACAGGACTGCCGGAACTGCTTCGGTTCAGTCAACTGCTCAGAACAAGGGGAAAGGACCGATGAAGTCTCAGAATCAAGGACAACGTCTGTATGAGATGCGTGCCAGTGACAAGCCAGAAGCTCCCATTTGTCAAGGTACCTTATTCGTCCACTCAAAAGCAGTTTTCCTATTGTTTGACTCTGGTGCATCGCATTCCTTTATATCCGAAAGTTGTGTAGAACTTCTAGGGCTAGAATGTCATGAATCTTGCGAACCCTTTGTTGTGAACCTTCCTAATGGAGAAAGAATAATAGGAACAAGACAATTAAGTAACTTTCCGCTCAGCATTCAAGGAGGAAGTTTCAAATCCAACTTGATATGCATTCCGATGGCTCCTTACGATATCATTCTCGGAAGAGATTGGTTATCACTTCATGGAGCCGTAATCGATTTCCACGCTCGAACGGTAACTATGAACTCTGGGGGAAAGCACATTTGCAAGTTCAAGGGGAAGCGAGAAGAAGAAAATGGAAAGTTGATCAATGCCATGAAGGCCGGGAAACTACTCCGACAAGGTTGCATTGGATACCTGTGCTATCTAGAACCAACGGAGAAGAAAGTCGTGGATATCCGAAAGATTCCTATAGCCAAAGAATTTCCCGACGTTTTTCCCGAATAGCTTCCGGGACTACCTCCTCGACGGGAAGTCGAGTTTTCAGTCAGCTTAGAGCCAGGAACTGCACCGATCTCCAAGGCACCATATAGGATGGCTCCAATAGAGATGAAGGAACTTAAAAGTCAGCTTGAGGATTTGCTAGAGAAGGGCTTCATCAGACCGAGCGCCTCGCCTTGGGGAGCGCCTGTGCTCTTTGTGAAAAAGAAGGATGGGACTTTTCGCTTATGCATCGATTACCGGGAACTGAACAAAGTCACCATCAAGAACAAGTATCCTCTACCAAGGATAGATGACCTCCTAGATCAACTTCGAGGTGCCAAAGTATTCTCCAAGATCGACTTACGATCCGGATATCATCAGCTCAGAATTCGTGACGAGGATATTTCAAAGACAGCATTCCGCACTCGTTATGGCCACTACGAGTTTGTGGTGATGCCATTCGGTTTGACCAACGCACCTGCAGTGTTTATGGATCTCGTGCATCGATGTTTCCATGAGTATCTCGATAAGTTCGTGATCGTCTTCATCGACGACATTTTGATCTACTCAGGAAGTCAAGCTGATCACAAGGAGCATCTCAGGATAGTGCTACAGATTTTAAGAGATAATCAGTTGTATGCCAAGTTATCGAAATGTGACCTATGGCTAAAAGAAGTCGCCTTCTTAGGTCATGTTATCAACCAAGATGGAGTAATGGTGGATCCACAAAAGATTAAAGCGGTTTCGGAATGGAAGCAACCTCGAAATGTGAAAGAAATTCGTAGCTTCCTAGGACTTGTTGGATACTACCGAAGGTTTGTAGAGGGATTCTCCAAAATCGCTTTACGAATGACCAAGCTACTCCGAAAGACCCACAAGAAGTTTGTGTGGGATGAGAAAAGTGAAGAAAGCTTTCAAGAGCTGAAGAAACGTCTAACAAGTGCACCCGTGTTAACTCTGCCAGATGGACATGAAGGATACGTGGTGTATAGTGATGCCTCCAAGCAAGGTCTGGGATGTGTACTCATGCAAAATGGAAAAGTGATAGCTTACGCATCTCGTCAACTCAAACCATATGAAGTTAACTACCCGACACATGACCTCGAGCTGGCAGCTGTGGTGTTTGCCTTAAAGATTTGGCGACACTACTTGTATGGGGTGAAGTGTCAGATTTACACCGACCACAAAAGCTTGAAGTATGTGTTCACTCAGAAAGAGTTGAACATGAGGCAAAGAAGATGGTTAGAACTGCTCAAGGACTACGACATTGAATTGCTTTATCATCCGGGCAAAGCTAATGTTGTAGCCGACGCTTTAAGTCGGAAGACACAACAAGAGGGCATAGTTGCAATGCTAACAGTTCAACCAAAGTTACAACAAGAGTTGATTCGAGAAGGCATTGAAGTTTGGTTTGGAAGACAACAAGGTTGTCTAACCACCTTGGAAATCCATTCCGACCTTCTAGATGACATCAGAGAGAAACAAGCCGACGACATCATGTTGATCAAGATCAGTGGAGAAGTGCAGGAAGGCAAGGCACCTGGGTTCATTATCCAAGATGATGGTTCCCTTTGGTTTCAAAACAGGATTTGTGTGCCTGCCATAGATGAGCTTCGTAAGATAATTTTGAAAGAAGCTCACTCTTCTGCATATTCCGTTCATCCCGGAGCAAGTAAGATGTACAAAGACTTGCGAAGGAATTTCTGGTGGCCGAACATGAAGCAAGAAGTGGCAGAATTCATTTCAAGATGTTTGGTTTGCCAGAAGGTAAAAATTGAGCATAAAAGACCGGGAGGAATGCTGCAATCACTTCCAGTGCCAGAATGGAAATGGGAAGATATAGCGATGGACTTCGTTACCGGTTTACCCAAGACTCAAAAGCAGAAAGACGCAATATGGGTTATCGTAGACCGACTTACCAAGAGCGCCCACTTTATTGCAATCAAGAAAAAGTGGGGTTTCCAACAGCTAGCAGAAATTTTCATTAAGGATATCGTCCGTCTCCATGGTACCCTGAAGACAATCATTTCCGATAGAGATGGGCGTTACATGGCAAACTTTTGGCAGGAGTTGCATAAGGCCATGGGTACCGAATTGAAGTTTAGCACAGCTTTTCACCCTCAAACCGATGGTCAATCTGAGCGGACCATTCAGACTCTTGATGATATGCTTCGAGCCTGCGTTTTGGATCGCACAACAAGTTGGGATGTCAGTTTAAGTTTGATAGAATTCACCTACAAAAACAGTTGGCACTCAACCATAAAGATGGCTCCTTTCGAAGCTTTGTATGGCCGGAAATGTCGATCCCCGATTTGTTGGGATGACAATGCCGACAAGATTCTTCTCGGACCAGAATTGGTTGAAAGAACCACCGCAGACATTGCTTTAATTCGTCAGAGGATGTTGACTGCTCAAAGTCGACAGAAGTCATATGCGGATCTGAAAAGAAGAGATGTAGAGTTCGAGATAAGAAGTAAAGTTTTCGTCAAGGTATCTCCTTTGAAAGGTGTTTTTCGTTTCGGAAAAAGAGGAAAGCTCAATCCTCGATATGTGGGACCCTTCGAGATTTTGGAAAGAGTAGGCAAGCTGGCCTACCACATTGCTCTACCGCCATCAACACACCCAGTTCACAACGTCTTTCACGTATCACTCCTGAGGCAGTATGTGCCTGACGAATCCCACATAATCAATTATGATGACGTGGAAATCCAGTCAGATGGTACATATGAAGAGACACCTCTGAAGATAGTAGAACGACGGGTTAAGCAGTTACGCAACAAAGAGGTACCTCTAGTCCGAGTACTCTGGTCAAAGGGCGACAAAGAAGGTACAACCTGGGAAACTTGGGAGACGGAGCAAGACATGCAGAAACGCTTTCCCGAGTTGCTGGCGTCATAATTAAATAAGGAAACGTTTAATTTAAGGGGGTACTAGTATTTTTGTTGTTCCCTCACATTAGGTGAACTTGTATAACCATTCTCATACTGAAACGTTGTACCATCCCATGTTTTCCTAGTTTCGGGGACGAAACTAAATTAAGGGGGTACTACTGTAATATCCACAATTTTCGTTAAGAAAATAAATTTTATTTCTTAATATTTGATTATTTAATTAAGTAAATAATCTCATAAAAATTTTTATTTGAATAAATAAATTTATTAAAGACGGAATTTAATAAATTCATATCCTAACGGAAATTCCGTTTCTCTTAAAATTCCCAACCTTTCCTTTTCTTAAATAGAAAAGACATGGGCCTTAGCCCGGCCCACTAAAAAAGCCCATATATCACTTAAAGGGTTTTATAAAAAAATACAGACAAGGGTGAGATTTGAACTCTTGACCTCTTACCCCTTGTCCCACTCCTCAACCACTTGTACTACTTGATTTTTCTAATATATTAAGACAAACAGTTGTATTTAAACCCATTCTTTCCAGTGGCATTTGTTGCCAAATCGAATTTCGGTCCATTGAAGCTCGATTTAGGCATTTAAGAGAGGAGATTTGGCAAGGATTTTTATGCAGACAATATTCCTTCACCTTCTACTTATTATGAATTTAAAAATCCACTTCCTCCACTAACACCACATGAAGAGATTTGGTGATGATGACCATGATTCTCTTCTCTACACCTCTTTGCCTATTTAAAGGCCTCATAAACATCATAGAAAGGATCCTCTACTCTCCAATACTCCCAATTGATCACCAAAAACCTTTAGAACACAATCTGAATTTTTTTTCCCAAAAATCAAATAAATTGGGTTTGAGTTTTTTTGGGAGCAGCCCCACCTCCGACCACCACCTGGGCACCCAGCCTGGCCACGCCGACCACCCGCCGCCACCCAGGAGCATCGCCGGAGCCGCCCTTCCCCTGGTGCCGCTCCACCCTCACCAGCCTGAGTCGTCGTTCCCGTCCTGTACTCCCTCTATTCCCTCCCTGCGTACAAAAAAAAAAAATACAGGAAAGGAGAAGGTAAAATTCTAGGCTTTAATTTTATCTTTTTGGGCTGATTTTAATTGTTGGGTATTTATCTTAGGCCCATTTAACTAATCAGAAGTTTTAAAAATCAGATTTGGCATATATTAAATTTGTACATGTTTTATTAAATAAATAACATGCATGTAAAGATTTTTAAACAAGAATTATTTTTACAAGTTATGAGATAAATTCTAATAAATCCTAAACTTATAAAAATGACTCTTAACTTGGAAAATCTGATTATTAATTACTTTAAAGAGCCTAGACTTCTCTCTCTTTATATACAAAGATTATTGGTTTTATAAAGATAAAGTTTTGATAATTGTATAAATTGAAGTTTGCATGCATGAAATCTTCATGCATGTCTATATAAGCACTTGGTGGATTTTATATGACTTTTTTATTTCCCTAGTTTGAATAAATGTCACAAGGACAAGTTTTTTTATCAATTAATATAAAAATATCTTTGCATGTCTTGGTAAAGAAGTTTTCATGAATTAAATCTTCATGCATGTCCTATATAAGTATTTGGTTGATTTTAAACGATTTTTGAAAATAAATAACTCTAATAAAGACAAGTTTGATCAACTAATTTAAAGTTATCTTTGCATGTACTTTTAAAGGAGTTTTTATAAAATAAATTCTCTTGGTATGTTTTTATAAACCTAAGAATAATCTTTTCTATGATTTTTGACCAAATAAGAAGTTAATAAGAACAACATATATTATTGAAATTAAAAGTGCCTTGCATGTATTTTTAAAAGAGTTTTTATAGCTTAAAACTCTTTTGCATGTTATTTTTAACTAAAATGAATATCGATAAAATATTTTAAACCATCTAGAGTTTAAAATGAACTTATAAGGTTTTTATCCACTTAAGGAAATTAAAATAGTAGTACATGGATTTTTATAAAAATGTTTATAAAAAAATCCTTTCTTGCATGTTAAAATTTAACCTTGTCACATAAACTTTCGAGAATAAAATAAAGTTTGACATTAGAAATAGTAAAATGCATGCAAATTATATTTTAAGTATATTTCAATTATTGCATATGGTTTAAAAGGAATTTTCTTTTTATTTAAATAAGATTTTACATAGGTCTTTAAAATAAATATTTTAAAATCATAAGTAGTATTATTTTGAAAATAATAATAAGGATTATTATTTTCCATTCCATATCTAAATTGTTAACTAAAATAATTTAGATTCAACTCTCTCTCTTAGAAGAGAAAAATAAGAAAAAAATGTAATTAATATTAAATAAGGATTTTAATAAGTTCCGTTCGTCTTTCCTTTCGATCAAAATAGGTCGAAGTGCTCGACGTCTCTAGGAGTTTATATTTCCGAGTTTCGAATATTCCGAAAGAAATCCAAGGCAAGTGGACATTCTACTTGAACCTTTCGATAAAGTCGATTCCGTTAACTTGTTCTATGTTGGGAACACTTTGCTTGCTAAATAAAAATAAACCTAGGAAATACCGATTGTTAGAGATAATGACCATTGATAGCATTATTACTATTACTATCGTTAATAGGAATTATTGCTAGACTTGTGGTGTGATTTGCTTGTTTAAAATCTCTTTTCGAGATTCGTTATGAAATTCGTAGTTAGATTAATAAGGGATGCGGGCTCGTCCCGAACATCTCTATATAATATGTCGAGTGGTATGGCACCATGCCCTCTCTTCCCTCGATTGTACGGATCATGATCTATGTTTGCTCCTACCCGAAGGAGGGACGTGTGCACCCTAGCTAGGTGCCGGAACTCAGTTCCCGTAAGTGGTACGTCGGCCCATTCATGGCCCCCCACTCTTAAAAATCGTTAAATATGATGAAAGTTTTGATCACGAAAGAAAGTAAGTGCTAAAGCACATTAAAAGAAACCAAAACCGGTCCGGTCTCAAATGATCGATCCGGCTCTCGGTCCGAAAGGGCGCGAGAGGTTTTCTAAAAACTTATGTGTAATTAACGTTCCCAACATTCATTCTATTCTAAGACGTTCTACAATCTCGTAGTTTGCTCTTTCGGTTTACGAGTTATCTCATCTCGAGACTTACTCTTTCCGTTCTTAATAACTCCACTTAAACTTAAACACATCTCGAATACCTCGTAGTAAGTTCGATACTTTACCAAACTACCTTAAGATTGTCCGTTCTCGCTTGCTTAGTCTCTTTAGACTAATTCTGTTCTTCCGCAATTCTGCCTGGCATTTTCCGCCTTTCGCGCCAAATGCCAGAATCCAGGAAATCTCCATCAAAGGCGTGAAGGAAGAAGATCAATCAAGAGAAGGAAGGAAATCGGTTTTTAAATCAAGTATGATATTTTGCTCATTTTCGGGTCATTCTACGCTTAAGCAAAAACAATGTTATTTTAATTTCCGCTGCTCAACAATACTTAAGGTTTTAGACTTCGCTAAACTAAACCATGGTATGTAATAAGTATTTCTAAAAGTCTCGTATATGAGCAACTCTTTTGATTGTAATAATTTTATAATTCCGCATTTCTCTTTAACTTAATACCTTATAAAGCCTTGGGTGACTTTGGATGGTAAAATCCGAGGTCACTGGCGGTAACACCTATCGTTGCAAAATAGGGGTGTTACACTTTCAAGTTCCAATACGTCGATAAACCTAACCTAATTTCCTCCATAATACTTTATTCCCTCTATCTAATGGCGAAAAAGAACCACGACTTCCGATACAAAGAACATGGGTTTTGGATCTGATTCTGACGACTTTGAGCGTTCCTTAGAGTCGATCGTGTCTAAGTAGATGGACGACGACTCGAGATTTAAAAGATTGAGATGTAGGCCAAAATCCAATAATAATACCATTTCAAACTCAATTTATTTCTAAATTCAATAAATAAAATTAAAAAAAGGACAAAAACGTAATTTACTTTAATTAAGGAAGAAAATAACGTTTTTCATCAAAATGGGTGGTTAAATGCACATATTTACAAATATAGGTGATTAAGTGTAAAAAAAATATAAAAGGTGACTAATTACAACAAGTGTAAAATAAAGGGTGGTTAAATGCAATAGTCCCTTTCATAAACGACGAAGTACTGTACTCCGAAATATGAGAATCGAACAAAGCGGAAGGGTAAAATGTTTTCTTAGCAGTTAAAAATTTGCAACTAATTTTACTATGAACGAATTACTCTTTTCATTTAAAAAAAGTTGCAATTTTTTTTTGGAATAGATTGATCCATAACTTTGAACTTTGAAGTTACTGCCCTCTTTTTCACAACCTTTTTGCTCATGATCCATCTCCATTACAATTGTGCTTATGCTAATTGCTAATCTAAGCATTCACTGAGAATGTTTCCGATGAATGAATTTACACACTTAATTTATACTAGTATGTATTAAGGTTCTTTGTACGTATTTTTCTTAAATAAAATATTAATAATAAAATAGAAAAGATTTAGTCAAAACGCAAAATCCGAATTCTAATCCGACGAGCTCATTGACGATGACTTCATCTTGACCGAGGTT
This sequence comes from Fallopia convolvulus, assembly GCA_964016875.1. Taxonomy (NCBI): domain Eukaryota; kingdom Viridiplantae; phylum Streptophyta; class Magnoliopsida; order Caryophyllales; family Polygonaceae; genus Fallopia; species Fallopia convolvulus. The sequence goes on along the minus strand of OZ024726.1, from coordinate 48,677,695 downwards.
CGGCCCTACGTTCGGCATCGTTCGCCACCAGAAAGGTCGAGATCGTCATCACCACCATGGAGGAAAAGGCCTTGCACCGATGACCAGGTACAACACTTAATTAATCCCCTGTTTGAGCACTGAACGTGATGATAAAATTGAACAAGAGGTGTATTTTTCAGGTTTAATTTCACCCTCAATTCTATGGCTTGAGAATTCTTTTTTGGCAATGTTCGAGCTTTCTGGGCGATGTCGTCCATGGCGGTGGTGTACGACCAACAAGGCTCCCCTGATCAAGTCACCAGGTTCACATCAACTTATTGCATTCGTAATCATTCTTTTACTGTCTCGATCTCTCGTTGACGATACTCGCTGGATTGCAGAATGGTGGAGGTTCCACTAGTAGAGGTCAAGTAGAATTGTTTGTGTTAAAATGCTGGCTGCTCCTATCAATCCCCTCTCTTTCGGTAATCTCTTTAGTTTCTACTCTTGAATCAGTAGATATGTTGTGGTGCTTGTGCAATTCCACTGTAAGTAATAGTTGGCCAATGTTCATGCTTTGTTCATTCTGATTGCTCTCTCACGCTCACCAAACACTATTCAGCTGGTTTCAATCACTAAATTGCAAATCTTATATTAGTTTGAACAACTCACTCGTGTTACATGCCTATATTTTTAGGTGTAAGTTTACTGCATTTGTTTTTTTTTTCTGGTTCGCTCTGACTTGAGGATTCTGACTTGTATATCCATTTGATTTAATTATAATAGGAGAAATGAATATATCGAGGCTGGTTGAGCTGAAAAAAGATTGAACCTGGTCTTTTTGGCATGCTGTTAAAATTTTCAATTCCTTGATTATTCCACCAGGGACATGGCAATCTTAAATTGTAAAGGATCATAGTGTAAGTTGGAGACCAGGTTCCCCAACGCAACTTTCTCCACTTTCTTCTTGTTTTCTGCTTCTCCAGCTTTCTTCTTCTTGTCCATGGAGCTTCTAGTCTTCTCTTCTTCTTCTTCTTCTTCTTCTTCTTCCTTCGCCATTCTCGGGCTCTTTCAATATCTGAATTAAGCTTCTAGCTGCGTACGTTTATTGTTAAATAAGGGGAGGGAGGGGAAGGGAAGTAGTAGGAAGTTAAGAGGTGAGTAGTTGGGGAGAATTGAAGGGAGTCTCATTTAAAGTAGTTTGGGGTAAATAACTTCCATCACCACTTGCTTGCTTTTTTTACTATTTCCTGTGTCAATTGTAAGAAAACAGATTAAATGTGCAGGATTTGCATTCTGGGGCCTCCTCTGAGTCATACTTGCAAGTAGTATCATTCATCATTCACATCACTCATCACTCATCATCTGTTACTACTTACTACCAAGCTTTCTTCAAGTTTTTGACTTCCTAAGCATCAAGCATAATAATATGACTATCAACTTTCCTTAAGGATACTAAATGCATTTATCTATCTATTCAGAGGTCAAGGGAGAAAAAAGATGACCGAAGAGGTAAGTTACTCATCAAATCTATTTCTAAGTGTTGTACCTGTTATTGATTTTGTTTGTTGATGATCTTTACATAGTCTTTGAAGTCTTTGAACATTTAGATAGATGATGTTAAAACTTATCCTTTACCTGGTATCTATGCGACAAAGACTAGACTAATCTGGCGCTTCTATTCCATAAACAATTCTTCAGCTGGTTAATTAGGGCAATTGGCTTTTTGATAGTTGAATGAATGATGTTAATTGATTAAAAAAATCCAATGTTCTTGGTCACTTGATCAGAGCTGAATTCCGTGTGTTGTTTATGAGCTGCTACTTCTATCTTCTCATACAAGAGTGTTACATTATTATTTTAACATATTCTTTGATTAATTAGGGAGACAACTACTATCATAGAAAAAACAACCTTTAATCAGCTCTTTTTATGATAGCAGAGCCACTTTTCCCACTAATATTTTTCTAATTTTTTGCTCTTTGTTACTTGTGCATTCAAATTTACGGTTGATATAATTCCTACTTTCTTATTTTTCAGTGCAATTTATTTAGGGTCTATTTTTACTATAAAATGTATTTAGCCTATTAGCTCAAATGGTAGAGCGCGCATTTTTCTTAAAAAATAACGATGTGGGTTCAAATCCCATATAGGCTTATTAATATTTTTTTTAATGACAAGTGATGTTATTTGATGACAACTTTGTTTTTATGTATTTATGATAGTTTTTTTTATGTGCTTGAATGTCATCAAGGCCGTATAAAAACATGTGATGATACTTGATGACAATTTTTTTATGACACTTGATGACGGTTGATTGTCATCAAGGCCCTTTTGATGACAAACAAATCAATGTCATCAAGGTCTTTTGATGATACTTGTTTGTCATCAAGACCCTTTTGATGATAAACAAATCAATCAAATCGTCATCAAGTAGCGATGATAATTGATGACAATCGAATCGTCATCAAATAGTGATGACGATTGATGACAATCGAACCGTCATCAAGTAGAGATGACATTTGTGATGATAGTTGATGACAATCAAACCATCATCAAATAGTGATGACAATTTATGAAAAGTGATGATAGTTTATGAAAAAATCGTATGTGATGACACTTTGAATGATGATACTAAAAAATTATACGTGATGACACTAAAAAATTAAACGTGATGACACATATTTGATGATACTAGAAAAAAATTATAATTTGTGATGACACTTTTTTGATGATGACACATATTTGGTCTACGTTTGATATATGTGATGACACATATTTGATGATACTAAAAAATTAAACGTGATGATAGATATTTGATGACAAATTTTTTTATGTGTGAAGACGGTTGTTTTTTTGTGGTTAAATGCCTTTGATGATACTTATTTGTCATCAAGACATTTGGATGACAATTGTGATGATAGTTGATGACAATCAAACCGTCATCATGATGCGTCCCTCGTATGGGATGCTTCGGATCGAACGGCGTTTGAGTAGTAGGTCTCGATTTAACACAGCGGAAGAATTGATTATGACCGAATTATGGCACGAACAAGGTTGAATGTAGCAAACACGAGAACTTTGAGTGGTTTAGCAATGGCGGCGCAAGCACAAAGGATAAAATAAAGGAGAAACCCTCGACTTCTATTAAATCCCTAATGTGCGCTGCTTGAAAAACATAGTCCTAAGCCTCTTATATAGGGAGGCGGCAAGAAATAAGCAAAGAAAACCCTAATAGGGGCGGCGCGCCTAGGGTGGATGCGTAGAACCAAGCCCAACGGCGCAAGCCCATAATCCTTCGGCGCAAGGCCCATAAATCACTTACTAAAATCATAAAACTACTAATAGAAATGTTCTATAATGGAAATAGTGCAAAAAACTACTAGAAATAGATAGGTCGTTCGTGACCGTGCTCGCAGTGTCACGACATGCTTGGCGCGACGTTGGCGAGGCTCAGACACGACGCTGGCGAGGTCACGGCGCGACACTGGGCGCTGGCGAGGACGCTGGCGTGGGCGCTGGCGCGAGGGTCGCGAGAACCTTAAGATGCGACTCGATGCCGAGTCTTGGCATGGTGGGTTGTCCGTGGCTTGCGAGAACCTCAAGACGAGATCCCTGGCACGGAGCAAGGCTCGAGTCCGATGGTGCCAAGGTGGTGATGGTTGGCACTGTTGGCTCGAGTTGAGGTTCCTCGACGCCGAGGACGCACTAGGCTGTGTGCGTCGGTGCAACGAGGGACGCACCGTGGCCTGTGGAGAGGCGCGCCACGAGAGACTGAGTCGCGGTTTGGATGGCTCGAGTCCTGGAACGCGTGATGGGGCCATCTAAGCGAAGTGTGAAAGCGTCGTCCTCCTGGCTAGCATCCATGACGGGGGTCGCATCACCCTCCCCCACTTGGTTGGGAAACGTCCCCGTTTCCTCATAGGCAGGCTCAGTATAAGGGGAGAGATCGACAACGTTGACAGTTGAGTGCACAAAATACTTGCCAGGGAGGTCGATCTTGTATGTGTTGTCTCCAATGCGCTCCAAGACTCTGAATGGGCCGTCTCCACGTTGGTGAAGCTTGGTTTTCCGGGCGTCCGGGAAACGGTCCTTCCGGAGGTGCAACCACACGAGGTCTCCGGGGTTGAAGACGAGGCGGCGGCGGCCCTTGTTATGTTGCGCCTCATATTGAGCAGCCCGACGTTCCAATTGTACACGAGTCCTTTCGTGCAAGCGGCGAATGGCCTAGGCGCGGTTGGCCGCGTCGATGTGCTCTCCGTTCTTCAAGGGCCGAGGCGTCAAATCCATTGGTGAGTGCGGGTTGAGCCCATAGACCACCTCAAATGGAGTCTTCTTTGTTGTCGAGTGCTTGGACCTGTTATAAGCAAACTCAACGAAAGGAATTAGGTCCTCCCACCGGCGTGGGTTATGTTTGAGCACCGTCCGAAGAAGGGTGCCCAATGTCCGATTGGTCACTTCAGTTTGACCATCGGTTTGGGGATGATATGCAGTAGAAAATAGTAAGTGTGTACCTAGCTTTCCCCAAAGCGTTCTCCAAAAATGGCTACAGAATTTCGTGTCTAGATCACTAACGATAGTGCGAGGCACGCCATGGAGCTTCACGACATGCTCAAAGAACAAGTTGGCGATTTCCGTCGCATTGTTGTTCCCTTTGCATGGCACGAAGTGAGCCATTTTGGAGAAACGGTCCACAATAACGAAAATCGAATCCTTGCCGCGCCTTGTCATCGGAAGGCCCGTGATAAAATCCATGGAGAGATCTTCCCACGGGGTATCCGGGATGGGCAAGGGCGTGTAGAGGCCATGAGGTTGGGACCTCGATTTAGCGGTTTGGCACGGCACACAACCACGACAATACTTGTGAACATCCGAGGCCATGTGGGGCCAGAAAAAATGCTCACGAAGTGCTGCTAGGGTTTTGGCTATGCCAAAATGGCCTCGGCCGTCATGAGCCTCTTTGAGCAATAGATGCCTCACAGATGAAGACGAAATACAGAGCTTTCCGGCTCGGTAGAGGTATCCATTGTCCAAAAAATAGGACTCATGGATTCGACTTTGCTCGAGGTTCTCCATGATCTGTTTAAAATATGGATCATGCAAGTATAACTCCTTAATCAAGGAGAACCCGAGCAAATTGGCTTGTAACTGAGTCAATAGAACATACCTGCGTGACAGTGCGTCGGCCACGACATTTTCCTTTCCTTTTTGTGGGCGATGATATATGGAAAGGTTTCCATAAACTCCACCCACCTGGCATGGCGCCGGTTAAGAGTCGTTTGACTCTTGAGATAAGCTAAGGCCGCGTGATCAATGTGGATCACGAATTCACTTGGCCACAAATAATGCTGCCATGTCTTAAGAACCCGAATCAGTGCATACAACTCTTTGTCATACGTCGGGTAATTTAGAGTTGCCCCCTTAAGTTTCTCACTAAAATATGCAATGGGGCGTCTCTCCTGAAGGAGTACGCCGCCTATGCCATAGTCAGAGGCGTCGCACTCGATCTCAAAGCGCTTAGCGAAGTCTGACAATTGCAAGACCGGAGCGCTACACAAAGCTTGTTTCAAGGCCTGAAAGGCGGCCTCATGTTGAGGCATCCACTTGATTATGGTTGCCTTCTTGGTCAGATTATGGAGTGGCCCGGCGATGGAACTAAAGTCCTTGACGAAACGCCGATAGAACCCTGCGAGCCCTAAGAAGGATCGAACCATCGTCGGGGTCGTAGGGGTGGGCCACTCGGGGATGGCGCGGATCTTGTCGTCATCCACTTTTAACCCATCTTTGGACACGACGAACCCAAGAAAATTCGTCGTGTCCGTGCAAAACGAACACTTGTCTAGGTTTACATACAATGAATTTTCGCGAAGGCATTCTAACACCAACCTAAGGTGCCTCGCGTGAGAGTCCAAGTCTCTAGAAAAAACTAAGATGTCGTCAAAATACACAACGACAAAACGTCCTAAAAATTAACGAAACATAAAGTTCATAAGCCGCATAAAAGTACTAGGGGCGTTTGTCCAGCCAAAAGGCATGACAAGCCATTCGTACAAACCATGCTTGGTTTTGAATGCGGTTTTCCACTCGTCGCCCTCATGCATACAGATTTGGTGATATCCGCTCCGAAGATCAATCTTGGAAAACAGGGCGGCGCTATGGAGCTCATCGAGCATGTCATCGAGCCTCGGAATCGGATGCCTGTACTTCACCGTAATCTGATTAATGGCTCGGTAATCGACGCACATACGCCACGAACCATCTTTCTTCGGCAGAAGGATCACCGGCACAGCGCATGGGTTCAAAGATTCTCGAACATATCCCTTGTTCAAAAGCTCCTGAACCTGTCTTTGTAACTCCTCGGTTTCCCTAGGCGAAGTCCTATAGGCAGCTCGATTGGGAAGGGACGCACCTGGCATGAGATCGATCTTGTGCTCGATCCCGCGGATTGGTGGCAAGCCCTTCGGTAGCTCATCCGGCATAATGTCTTCGAACTCCTTCAAAAGAGACACAATAGAAGAAGGAAGTGAAGAATCCACAGATTTAGTAATAGAAAGAAGGGGAAAAAGAATGAAGCAAGAAAGACTCCCGTGGATAGATTTCTCGACGTCTCGACGTCGGGCTAAGAGAAGACGATCCTGGCATGTGCCAAGCAAGGGTGGCTCGGCGTCGGAGCTCGTTCGAGGTTGTTCTGGGGCGATTTTTGGACATGTGATAGCTTCTGAAATTTGTGAACCAATGCCCCTGGAAACGCCGTGAAATTCGTCCCGTAGCTCCTGAAATCCCAGTTTTCGTGCAGCGACGGCGTGCTGCGCGACGCTAGGAGAATGACTCGGCGGTCCCTTGCTTAAATTGACTTCTCCTGGGCGTTTTTTCTTCAATTCTGTTGGGAAGTCAATTTTAATCTGTTTTGGACCAGAAACGCCCATGGAATCACCAGAAAATTGCTGAAGTCCCTGTTTGTTGAAATCTGCAGCGTTAGGTGCGTTGCCGATGCCCCTCAAAGCAAACTGTCGGCCCGACTCCAAATTTTGTCGGCGCTTCCCATATGTAACATCTTCACTACTGGTTTGTTGAGTGGTGGCACCAGGAACTCCCTTGGAATTGGCAGAATTGGGTATGGACGCCGATAGCGTCGTGTTTGGCGGGCCTGTGCCGATGTCGCTAGCTTTCTGTCTTTGCCTCTCGGCTTCATCCTGTAGAGCTTCACTAGGCGACATAGGTAAGAGAGTCACGCGCTTCCCGTGGTAATTGAACATATAAGTGTTCAAATTGCCGTCGTGAAGCACGCGACGATCGTATTGCCATGGGCGCCCCAACAAGAGATGTGTGGCGTCCATTGGCATTACGTCACAAAGAATGGAATCCGAATATTGACCAATTGAAAAGTTGAAGATTACCTGTTTGTCGACCCAATCTCCTCCATCATTGGATATCCATTGGAGCTTGAAAGGTTGTGGATGAGGTGTGGTCGGCAACTTGAAGTGATCAACCACTTTTTTAGAGAGGAAATTTGCGCAGCTTCCCGAATCAATGATGACGCTCAAAGAAACATTGTTGACCAAACATCGAGTGTGGAAGAGTTGCTCCCTTTGATCTGTTTTTGGCGCCTCACGCATGCTCAACGCGCGGCGTGTCACCAATCCGAGTTTGGCGACGCCGAGAGCCTCCGATGGATCACATTCGAGCTCGGCATCCTCGGTTAATGGGGGCTCGATCTCCTCTTCATCTTGGCTATCATATGGCTCCCCTTGTGTTGTAAACAAGACTTTCTTGGCATTCGGACAGTTCCGTTGAAGGTGCCCACGGCCTCCACATTTATAGCATGCCATGTCCCGCGCGCGATCGGCATTTGGCTCGGCGCTGTGTGGTGCGGCTGGCGCCTTGGACGGCGTGGCTTCGGTTTTTGCCTTGGAACCTGTCGAAGCACTTGGCAAAGAAGGAACAACCCGATTAGTAGAAAAATCGGATTGACTAGAGTTAGAAGCATACCTCGAATTGGACCAACTCGACTTGGTTCGCATTTCTTGTTTGTGAATCTGCATGGCGGTGTGAACCAAGTTGTTGATGTCCTTGATTGGAAGAATCTCCAACCGATCTTGTATAGATTGTCGCAAGCCCGAGATAAACCTCGTCTTCATCACCGAGGGCGACACACTCATTCCCGCTTTGAAAAACATGTCTTCAAGCTTGGAAAAATACTCCTCTGGCGTCATCGATCCTTGTTTGATGCGCATAATCTCGATGTGCATCTTATCCTTGTAATCTGCCGGAATATATCTCTTCTTCAAGATATAGACGAGTTGATGCCACTCTCGGATTAAGGGTTTGCCTTGTCGAATCCTTTCGGACTCGAATCGGTTCCACCAAGTCCTAGCGGCACCATGGAAGTGCAAAGTCACCACTTCCACTTTCTCGTCATCTTCATAACCTAAGTGTCGGAGCGTGTGCTCCGTACCTTGCAACCACTCGATAAAAGCGTCAGGATCATAAGAACCGTAAAAGGGTTCGAATTTTACCTTAATATCACGACGGTTGTGGCGTGGATCTCTAGCATCACGGTGCTCACGATCGCGGCGAGGGCTGGCACGCCGAGGTGAATGCGCTCGCTTGTCGCGCCGGTGCCGAGGCGGTCCTCGTGGTGGATCGTCATCGCCATCATCCGGATCGTCTCCATCATCGGGCCTCCGCGGACGCCGAGCGTCTCGATCCCTGTCGCGTCTTCCCTTCGCGGCGTGCTTGCGGCCCGAGCCATAGACTCGGTCGTACTCGGTGCGATTCTTGGCAAGATGCGGTGGTGGAATCCCATCCGAGGGCCGGTGATCTAGTTCTTCCAGATCCTGCACATGTGGATGCTTAAAAGAGGATTCATTAGAGTAATCAGAAAACTCATCATAATCATTTTCAAAATCGGAGAACGGACTCCGAGAACTTTGATGCCCGAGGTCGTCCTCAACTCTCTATGCGTCGGCATCGTAATACTTGGCCCCGTGCTTCCGCTTTGAGGTTTCGTAAACATATGTCGGCGTCTTTTTCTTGGAAGGCTTTTTCTTAGGATTTCCACTCATGTGTTGACGTCTATACTCCTCGGAGTTGTACTCCTCATCGGAATATACGTCGTACACTTGTGTGTCCCTATAATCTCGCGCCATTTGATAGCGATCCGCGGTCCGGGGACCACCATCGTGCCTATCATGTTGGCGACTTTCTTTGATCGACTCCATGCGATGCATGGTGCCGAATTGTGAGGATGGTTGGGCATGTTGCTTCCCCTTGGCACGAGCCCTGGCTACATCGTCTGCGGATACCCCCGGGTTGGCGTGGATCTCCGATGCGAGGGCATGTGCTCCCGGCACCGTGTGCTTGGACTGAGCTTGGCTCTCGGCTAACAGCGTTTCGAGTTCTTGTATACGCGCCACGTCTTCGGGGTTCCAATTGGTTTGATTTTGTGGCTGCGACGCCGGTGGCGGGTTCTCTCGGTTGTCCTCGTTTGCGGATTCGGACATGGTACCTATAGTTACACCAGTCATCGAAGCAGTAAGAAGTTCACAAGCAACAAAACAACGAGTTACGGTTCGCTTAAGTCAAGCCTACCCTTTAGTTCAAACCACACGAACAAGGATTGGCTAGGCTAAAGGTCACTCGATCTCGATCTAAGACTTGGATCCGAAAATCACAATGCAAGCAAGCACGTCAAGAATAAGTTGCAACCAAAATCAACAAGACAATAAACGACAGGATGGAATGAATGCGTGGATAACGAACCCAACACAATTGAATGTTCTTGCCTTATTTTGGCTTGTGAGCGTTCAACGATTTTTTTTTTTGTAACACAATCGACTACCTTACCTTATTTTGGCTATGGTAGTCGAAGTCTCTTTTTTTTTTTTTTTTGTTGATAAGACTACGAGACTAGGTTTACTCCTCTAGAATCATCGAATACAAATAGCAATATCAACTCGCAATAAAGTCGAAAGAAGCACAAGAGAAATTGGCAAAACAAATCCTATGTTCATGGAACTAGCAAGACAAAGCGAAATCTTCACCAAAATCAATAGATCAATCGAGTTAGGTCACGGTTGAATTTTTTTTTTTTAAATCAATTACGAAAGCAAGAAAAAATTTTGGGACCCTAGATGACGGATTTTGCGAAGCGGAGGATGAATTCTAGGGTTTTATGCAGCGGATTAACGTGTGAGAATGAACAAAGAGGGTTGAACGAGACTTACTCAAACCTTGGCTTTGATGCCAGTTGATGCGTCCCTCGTATGGGATGCTTCGGATCAAACGGCGTTTGAGTAGTAGGTCTCGATTTAACACAGCAGAAGAATTGATTATGACCGAATTATGGCACGAACAAGGTTGAATGTAGCAAACACGAGAACTTTGAGTGGTTTAGCAATGGCGGCGCAAGCACAAAGGATAAAATAAAGGAGAAACCCTCGACTTCTATTAAATCCCTAATGTGCGCTGCTTGAAAAACATAGTCCTAAGCCTCTTATATAGGGAGGCGGCAAGAAATAAGCAAAGAAAACCCTAATAGGGGCGGCGCGCCTAGGGTGGATGCGTAGAACCAAGCCCAACGGCGCAAGCCCATAATCCTTCGGCGCAAGGCCCATAAATCACTTACTAAAATCATAAAACTACTAATAGCAATGTTCTATAATGGAAATAGTGCAAAAAACTACTAGAAATAGATAGGTCGTTCGTGACCGTGCTTGCAGTGTCACGACATGCTTGGCGCGACGCTGGCGAGGCTCGGACACGACGCTGGCGAGGTCACGGCGCGACACTGGGCGCTGGCGCGGGCGCTGGCGAGGACGCTGGCGTGGGCGCTGGCGCGAGAACCTTAAGATGCGACTCGATGCCGAGTCTTGGCATGGTGGGTTGTCCGTGGCTTGCGAGAACCTCAAGACGCGATCCCTGGCACGGAGCAAGGCTCGAGTCCGATGGTGCCAAGGTGGTGATGGTTGGCACTGTTGGCTCGAGTTGAGGTTCCTCGACGCCGAGGACATACAAGGCTGTGTGCGTTGGTGCGACGAGGGACACGACGTGGCCTGTGGAGAGGCGCGCCACGAGAGACTGAGTCGCGATCTGGATGGCTCGAGTCCTGGCACGCGTGATGGGGCCATCTGAGCGAAGTGTGAAAGCGTCGTCCTCCTGGCTAACATCCATGACGGGGGTCGCATCACATCAAGTAGTGATGACAGTTGATGACGGTTCGAACCGTGTCATCAATAATTTTTTGATGACACTTTGAGTGGTGACACATATGTGATGACAGTAGAAAAAAATTGGATGACACATATTTGATGACACTAAAACATTAAACATGATGATACATATTTGATGACAACTTTATTTTTTATGTGTGATGACGATTGTTTTTATATGGTTGAATGACTTTGATGATACTTTTTGTTATCAAAAAGTTTTTATCAAGACATTTTGATGACACATTTTACCTTTTATTACACTTTTTGTCATCAAAAAATTGTGATGACGGTGAAATAAAATTGCGATCACGGAAAAAAATGGGATGATGAGGGATGACGGTTGTTTTTATGTGGTTGAATGCCTTTAATGATACTTTTTGTCATCAAAAAGTTTCATCGAGACATTTTGATGACACTTTGTACCTTTCATTACACTTTTTGTCATCAAAAAATTGTGATGACAATGAAATAAATTGTGATGACGGTGAAAAAAATTGTGATGACGGTTATGAAAGTGATGATTGCTATGATGGTCAACGCCGGTCAACGGTCCTTCAACGCCCGGTCAACGCCAGTCAATGGACGGTCAACGGGCGAGTCAACCCGGTAAAGGACCGAGTCAATTCGGTGGGAGTGGGGGTGGGAGGTGGGTGATGGGGTTTTTGCTATTTTCCTAATTTTCACACCCTCCTTAATATCCACCTAATTAGGTTCTTTTTTTGTTATTTAATTAATTCATCCTAATAAAATATTTTCAAATATATTTATTATCCGAAAAAAATAATAATGTAAATGATTAAATATAAATTTTTGTTATGATCTGCGTAAAAAGATAAGACAATTATCATATAACTAATCAAGGTAACAAATAATTAGATTATAATAATGATCTTTCTATCTATCATATCCAAAAATAAAAGATTATTTTTAAAAAAAGGGTGGTGTGGTCCAAAAGTGACGTGTGTCGTTTAATAATTTTTTTAACCTCCGCTTTAGGTTATAGTTATGATGATGGGGTGTTTGTTTATATTTGGAATATGCATTAGGTTGATTTCAAGTTCCTGATTAAATTGTGAAATCGACCAAATTAATAGTCTTTACTAGCTGAATTTTGATTAATGAATTACAACTTACAAGTTACTTAATCAAATGGAATTGCAAAAATCTGTGCAATCAGTTAAAATCAGAAGAAAGCTTTGCTTTGAAGCCATGCTGCCTCGATTGCAATTTTGCAGCCAAAACTCATCACTCACAGACACAACTTGGATCGTATCCCCCCTGTTAACTTGCGCCTGCATTTATCACTTTGGTATATAAATCAAACTTACCTGCAAAGCTATCAAACTCTCTGTAGTTGTATATCATACGGAGCATTAAATTTACCATTTACTGCAAGCAATTCCACAGTCTGAAAAACTTTTAACCTTCCAAGATTCTTTTCTTCCAAATGTATACACACTATGTGTAATTGCATCATTAAATCAAGCAAGCCATATATATATTATTAATTTCGCCTTATTTGGAGGAAGTATGCCTTGTTGAAGTTGGGAATGTGTCGTAGATTTTGATCTAATCGACCAATATACCCAAAGCCTAATTTATAGATTTCACATGTAGAGATGAGAAAGTTTGCATTATTATTATGGTGGCATATGTTTGTGTTTCTTCTGGTGGGCCTTGTGCAAATAATAGCCCAGTACATATATTGTACTTGTGTTCTGTTTAATCTGTTTAATCGCTTGTATCTGCCCCCTTGGCTTTTCCCATTCAATCCAATTGTTATCAAATTGGAACAAGTGAAAACCATCAACAGGCAAAAGCCATCCAAAATGTACATGTATAATGACTTAATGAGACTACTTCTCATCACATGGAAAGCCATTAATTCACTTTCTTTAATTAGACAACAACCCAGGAATTGATTGATTCGGCCATAGACAGTAAAATGAAATCCAATCCACAAAATAATTTGATCTATGAACAACATTGTTGTGGTGAAGGTCGATTCGACCATCGGAGCCGAGTCAATCTTGCCAAATTGGCAACCTAATGTATGGGTCTGTCTTATAGAGTTGCCAGTTAATCAAAATGTAAGAGTTTCTGAAACTAATGTATGTGTATTCATAATTAGAAATGTCAAGTTATTGATTTAAAGGCTATCAATTTTGTTAATGAAGAAATTTCCAAGCTGGTTATTGTGAGATTATGGGTAAAATTGTTTTCATGTAACTCCAATAGTTGAGTGTACATAGTATTTGGTCATGTGTGACTGTTTGGTTTGGCAGATCATTCACAGTATATGAACAAAAAGTCTGGGAAAGTGGTAAATGCCACCTTCAGAAGTCACAACAACAAAAAGACTATTCTTTCTTTTTTCTCATTAAAAAAGCTAATGTACATTATAGAGTTGGCACACCATACCAATTAACCTTTCTCTAAAAGAACATGCAGCAGCACAACCAAATCACAACACTGCAACTCAAGGCCAAGGGGCTCAAAAAAATCAAAACCCCACAAACACACCAAACTCAAAGAATATTACAGACTGGAGAATTCAACCCAATGATTCCCCTTGCTGAAAAAGCTCAACAAAAAACACCAAATCAGAGGAATAATCAACAACTCAGAAAGAAAAAAATCTCAAAAGAAGATGAAGATGAAGATGAAGAACCCTAATAATTGGTCCCTACATAATTATTTTTAAAAAAGGAAAAATAAATATTATTCCTCCCTATCCTTGCCAGTGCCACTATCCCCCCTGACACAATCACACAACTCATCAAATCATCAATCTTCACACACAGGCTGTTAAATTAAAAAAGGGCACTAAAAAGAAATAATACAAAAGTCTCCCCAATATTATCTGGACTTTGCACATGCTCACTTTCATGACAATGAAACAACACTCACAAAGCACAAAAGTAAGTATGCACTTGCTTTGCATTCTTCTCATCACATGCTTCTGCCCTCTGCACATGGCTTCTGCTTTCTTTTCTTCATCTTCTTTTTTGTTGGGTAACACTATGCAAATTATGTTACATGTTGACCCACACTATTATATCATATGGTTAGCCATACATAACAAGTAAACATTTGTGTTAGGTACATACATATATAATATTAGCATTTTATGTGAGAGGTGGCGCGTGAAGCGCACTCGAGGTGTCGATAGCAGGTGATGAGGTGGTCGTTTGTGAGGCCGGCGGCCTGCATGAAGGAGTGGACGACGGTGGGGCCCACGAACCGGAATCCTCTCCTCTGCATGTCTTTGCTTATGCTCTCCGATTTGGAGGTCTTCACTGGGATCTTGTGGGAGAATTTGTATTGGGGAGAGATGGGTTTGTTGTTTACAAACCCCCATATGTATTTGTGGAAGGATCCGAATTCCTTCTTCACCTGCAATTGTAATTAACCAAACAGTTTTCAATGAATTGAATTAAATGCACCCACATGATATCAATATTAATTGTATATATGATGGTACATTTGAGATAGAATTCATAATTAATGTATGTATATACCTCTAGGATACGATTAGCGTTGTCGACGACTCCTCGTGTTTTAGCTATGTCAATGCCATACTCTGTGCTGGTTGATGTTATTTGCTTCTCAGTCAAGTTTGCAACGACCTCCGCGTCGAATTCGGAAAATGCATTCCTGCAGCAGAGGATCAATTTCATGTATCTTGTATTATAATGCATTGATCTTACATTATAACGCATTATATAATGTATTATATATGTGATGAAAGTTAGTTTCACCTGAATTGTTGGCGTTTCTTTAGTATTGAAGTCCAATCTGAACCCACTTGAGCTCCACTCAATACCAGCAATTCAAACAAAATCCTGCTCAGCAATTTCCAAAAATCGCAGAATTTCAATAAATTTTACTTTGATTTGAAAAAAAGTATCCAATTTTGCGTCTATAGGAGAGATTATTACTTGTCATCTTGGGCAGGGACTCCCCATTCTTCATCATGATAAGCAACATAAAGAGGATCTGCCCATGAAAAACAATGCATCACTAATTACTAACTTGATTCTCTCTCAATCAAAATTAATCAATTAAGAAAATTGCTAGATCATTGAATTCCAAACCTGAATTAGGAGTGATGAAGGTGCACCTCTTCTCCTCAACATTAACATTGCTGTTCTCAAGAGGAGCAACAGTACTACTCTGCTTAAAGCTGCCAAGGGACTCCATCAATGGAGAAACAAGCTTCTTGGTAACGGACTCATACTTGGCAGATTTGGACCTGCCATAATGAGCGATCTTCATCTTCCTCTGCGCGCACTGCAACGCCACCTGCTCCCTCCTCACGGCCGCGAAGCTCCCCGGCGCCTCCGTTATCATCGACGACGAGTAGCTCCGCGACAGCGCCGGCACGCACGTCTCCGCGTGGGCCGCGGAGCTCGAGAGCCTCTTGGACTTCTTCCTCTCCAAGGTCGGAACCCTAGGCGGGGCGGCGCCGGCGCCGGACTTGTGGGGGGTGGGGAGGTGGATCCTGTCGGAGCTGGAGGTGAGCCCGTTGGTCTCGCTTCCGAGCCTCTTGGTCGCCGGCGGCCGGGGGGACCTCAGCTTCGGGGACGACGGGGATTTGGCGGCGGCGCGGGGTGGTGGAGGCGGCGGTGGCGGAGGGGTTCTTGGGGCGAGTTTCTTGAGGGAGTTGCGGCGGTCGAGTGTGGGGACGACCCGGTTGCCGGCGGGCTGGAGAACGGATCGGGTTTCGGAGGAATCCGGGTCGACCCGGGAAGATTTGGATTGAGATTGAGATGTGGGCATTTTTTTGGGGCAGAATTGTTAGTTTGGAGGGAA
Source organism: Fallopia convolvulus (assembly GCA_964016875.1). Lineage (NCBI taxonomy): Eukaryota > Viridiplantae > Streptophyta > Magnoliopsida > Caryophyllales > Polygonaceae > Fallopia > Fallopia convolvulus. The sequence goes on along the minus strand of OZ024726.1, from coordinate 48,661,706 downwards.
GTTTGGGAGGGAATTTTAATTTTAGGGTGAGAGAGTTGGGGAAGAATGGTGGAGGAGGAGCGGGGAGATTTTATAGGAAGAGTTATTATTGTTTTGTGAATGAGACAGGTAATGTTGTGGGGGCCACTTAGCAAATTCATGGGGGGCCCAAAAATTCCTTACTTTATGCTAGGAACTTGGGAATGTGTTATGTTTATGTTGATTAAATTGAATGATAATGTTGATGTGGGTCTCTATGGTTATTGTGGATACAATTAAACCCATATGGTTTGGTGGTCTTTACATTAGTTATTGTTTGTGTAAGATTTCGTGTTTTGATTATTGATGAAAATTAATATCTCTGTTTGGCTGTTAATAGTTATTTGAATGTGGTAGATGTCTACCAAAAGTATTTTTGAATATGTGGTATGTTGTTTAAAGGTGACGATTAATTACATGTGGTTGAGTGATTGATTCGATTTTGGGTGGGGTTATCTTGAATTTGGCTAAAATGTAATCGTAATTTATAACTTCAGATGTTATTGCTAGCAAACAAGTTTCGGGTACATCAGATCTGAGCTATACGACTTTACAAAGAGTTGTACAATATTGATATCATCCGAGTTTTAGTGGATTAGTATTTACTAGTGTTTTCAATTGTTAAATTAAACTCTGTTGATTTGTTTCATACTATAGACTACTTGAGTGTGATTATTATATGAAGATTATAGGTACTTTCATGATAAGCCAGAATATACCAACAAGTATGTAGTATAGTGAGAGGGGCTACACTTCCCTTCATTGAGGTCGAGTGTTCGATTCTCAGTGAAGGAGAAATGAACTTGTTGGGAAAGCAGATCCTACCCAAAATTAAAGGGACCCTCGCGAGACTCGAACTCTAGACGTAGGCGTTTGATGGAGCAAAACTCTCCGCTGAACTAGGGTGACAATGACCAAAAAAAAAATGATAAGTCAGAATATGAAGGTTAGTTTGTAATTAGTTAGTTTTTACAAAGTGATCTTCATATTTTGACTATTATCATAAAAAGTACCCGTAGTCTTTTATTGATTTTTTTGTTTTTTTATAAGAAAGATATTAGAGGGGCACACACTAACGGGAGGTAGGTCGTCCTATAACATCTTTACGGATGAGGTAGAGGGTTAGGAAATCGGTCGGGACAATCTCACATTGAAATATGCCACATAATGGATTTTTTGAAAAACGTGAGAGATACTCTAGTTTGAAAACAAGTCAACAAGTAAAAAAAATCAATCGAATCAACTCAATCTCTAGCTGAGGAATAACACCAAGTCACCAACCACCTTAATTGCAAGGCTTTGATAAGTTAAAGATTGTGTAACCTTCGATAGTATTAGATCGATTATGATTAATATTTCAACACGAACAACTAATTTCTGTAAACAATTAAATAAAAATAATAAGTTATATGCTGCACTTTGTGCTATACATAATACATTTGTAGGTCTAGTCGCGTGAGTTGGGTTCTAAAGGCAATCGATGGATCCATATGAGTTTTTTGCCTGCAGATCTGATATTTTAATTTGGCCCAATAAGAAGCTAGGGAAGAGTAGGGTTCGTGGATGTTACATGGGTGGCTTCGTCTTGAATGATGAAGGTTTATAGGTATTATTAGCAAAATTGACCTTGTAAATTATAATGCATGCATCATGCATCCGTATGAATTATTGACGTACATTATCATTCACCACCTGTCCCTCCTACTTGCTCTATTATTGGTGTATTGTTAAGTACTCCATCCGTATTATCATTTAGGCAAAATTGAACGAAATAACCCACCTTTGAAGGATGATTACGGAAAATAGACCAAATTTCTTAAGTTGTGGCAAATATTCTCAATTATATGCATGATAGACTGAGATTATGAGTCACGCTCGGTGGAAGTTATTGCTACAGTAAAAAATGTGAGCAAATCGTGGCCATTGGATTAAACGGATAGACGGACTAGATTAATAAAAAAGAGTTTGATAAAAAAAATAAGGAAAAGGGTCTCATTCATTTACAATGGCACGGAGTGTAATTTGTTTAAAATTTGAATGACAAGACAAAAATACCCTCACACATATTCTTTTTTGATGCCACACATTCTTTTATTGGGGAAAAGGAGACCCATCTTCAACCTCTAAATCCACTGCAAAATCTATACCACAAACTCGAAATCTCACCCTCAAGCTCACTCCTTTCCAATTCTGATTGGGCTATGGGCCTATGGCATCGATTTGCGACATTGGTTTCAAGATGAGTTTTTTAGACCTAATTTGACATGGCTACTATTTATGTGATAGATCTATGGATTCCTTTGATTTCGATTTTTGAGGGTTCTAAGATTTGTTTTTGAGTATTAGAAATGTTTATTGAGCTTTAATGGGTGTTTATGGTTGATTTGATGGGTGTTTGTATTTGATTGTGTTTACTGTTTAGGTTCGAAATTTCTCGATCGGGTTCGCGGTCTCTGATTTTATGGTTCGGAATATTTAATGTATAGGTTCAAAATATCAAGTATGTAGGTTCGTAGTCAAACTGAACTTGCCTTGTTGTGATAGAGGTAGTGACATTCATTCCCACCATGGAATTTCACTAGTGGTTCTCGCATGATTTGTTACTTGTTTGCGTCAATTTTGATTTTAGGGAGGGGGGGGGGGGGAGAGTGAGCCCAAAAACCATGAAACATGACCCTTATTTTCTTCAATGTTGGTTTGGAGGGGGCGAGGCATTTGCACATCTTTCTTCCTTTTTTTGAAAAACATTGGCACTTAAATGACAATCACTTGTAGAAATCTATATAGTTAATACTTCCAATTAGCCTTGGAGAATACTAAATTATAGATCCAACTCTTATTGTGAAGAAATGAACAATGAAGATCCATGACTTTTGTTCGTTCATAACTTTTTATCTTAAGGTTCATAATCAGTGTTCTCACGGTTCATGCTTTGTACTACGTTTACTAATAGTATGTCGAAGTTATTTAGTAGCCTATAAGCATGATTTGGAAATTTGTTTGGTAGCCTAGTAGCTCAAATGGTAGAGGCGTAGAACAATGTGCATATGCACATAGATGTGGGTTCAAATCCCACATAGGCTAATTCTTGATACCATCATGTCTTTTAGTTCGCATCGGTTGTTCTTTTGGTTCATGGCTTTTCAAGGTAAGGTTCATAATATTTCTTCTTATGGTTCATAAATTGTGTTCCATGATTTTTTGTTTATAACAATTGTTCTTTTGGTTCATGTTTGAATAACCTAAGGTTCATCAAAGTTCATCTTATGGTTCATGTCTTTTAGTTCATGCTAGTTATTATTTTCTTTCATGATTTTTGGTTCTTGGTACTTGTTCTTTCGGTTCATTTATTTGTAAGATAGGTTCATAATAATTCTTATGGTTCATGATTTTTATTTCTTAATAGTGTATCGTGTAGTTCATGTCTTTTAAGTCATAATAGTTATTTTGGTTCATGACTTTTGTTCTTTTAGTTCATATTTTTATAAGCATAAGTTTATAATATTCCATCTTACGATTTTTAGATCATAAAAGTTGGACTAATGGTTCATGGCTTTTTACAGTCAGGTTCATAACAATTGCCAATAAGGTTCATGAAAATTAATTAACAATACTTGTTATTTGTGTCATGTTTTCATAAATGATATTATGTTGGTTCAAGTCATTATATGGTTAAGCTCATAACAATTGTCATTAAGGTTCATGAAATTTTAATTCATAATATTTGTTATTTTTTTGGCCGAACGACCGAAAACCACCCTTATAATATGCCATATTGCTCTAAACCACCCTTTTAATATCAATTTACCGAAAACCACCCTAATAAGGGCTTCCATTAATAAATGACCATCCGCCCCCAACTCCCGTAAAAAAAACCGTCAGTGTTGTATGCACATGCCCCATTATTAATTTTTAATGTGAAATAAAAGTACCAAAAAAGGAAATGGGCCAAAAAAATGAATCTCAAGATCAAACTCTAAAATTCGAGTTCAAAGAAAATGAATCTCAAGATCAAACCCAAAAATTCGACGATTGGTGCGCTTAACCCTAAACAAAGGCGAGATTTGGGAACGGAGGGAGGTGACGGCGAACCAGTAGCAACCCAAACTGCACAAAGTCAAGCCAAATCTAGATTGGGGAAAAGTGAGCCCGTGATTTTGGTGGTCGAAGTTCAAGATCCGAATTCATTAATGTTGTCCCCGGCAAGGTCACTGGTGGCAATGAAGTCATTCGAGTTCAAAGAAAGGGTTAAATCGTGTTGGAATTTTGCTTGACGTCGAGGCTGTCACTTGGGTTTAGTGAACCCTAAAAATTTTAGTGGCTAATTGATTCAAATCTCCATAGTATTGAGAAATTTAATGCTCGAATCTTTTTGCATACGGATTGAATTTGGGTTTTTTGAGATTAATTCATATTTTTGTGGTGGGTTTTGGCAACTGATTTTGTCTTGTATGTGTGATTGGGTATTGGTTTTTGTGGTATTTATTGAATGGTGGTGGTCAAGGTTGTTTCTTGGCGGCGAGCATGGCTGATAAGTGGTGTAGGAGATGGAAGAGGAAGACAGGAGAAGTTGCAGGTAGAAGACGCAAAAAGAGGATTGAGGAAGAAGATGATAGATCTCTTTTTTGTGCAATAATTAGTTTTAATTTATTAGGTATATTTATAATAATATAATATAATGAAAAATAAAGGGTGGATTTGTAATTTCATACTTTAGACGGATTTTTTTGACGGGAGTTGGGGACGGGTGGTCATTTGTTAACGGAAGACCTTATGAGGGTGGTTTTCGGTAAATTGATATTAAAAGGGTGGTTTAGAGCAATATGGCTTTTATAAGGGTGGTTTTCGGTCGTTCGGCCTATTTTTTTACATGTAATTTAGTAAATAAATCGTATTTTGTGGGTTCATGTCTTTATATGATTAGGTTCATAACAATTTTAATACGGTTCATGAAGTTCAATTCACAATAATTGTTACTTATATCATGTATTCTAGTTCATAAATGGTATAAGTTATTAATTTTGATATCCTAGGTTCATAATTTATCAACAATTCGTAAAAAAAATGGTATAAGCACTAAGTTGAACATTTGGACTTTTGTCAAGCACATGGTGGGCAGTTAGATGTGCATTGGTCATTCACATTTGTTTTCAATCAAAAACTTAAAATTGTAAAGCAAAGCATGCACAATCTTCATAGGTTCGATTATAATCAACAAAAATGAGTCCAAACACACATAAAAACACGAAAATCGAAGTACCAAAGCTCCCCAAAAAAAAACCCCAAATGTGAACTTGAAACCATACAAAAGAGATCTATACCAAAATTTATGAAGACAGACAACAAATTGGGGTCGTGATCAACAAAAAAAACGAACCAAATCAGAAGAAACAAAGGGCAACAAATTCTAGAGACGAATTCAATCGAAAATAGTGAATGAAAGTATGAAACCCACGTTGAATGGGGGAAGAAGATGACCTCTGTAAGATGTGTTCTAATTTAATGGTTAAAAGACCAAAATACCCCTTTGTGTATAAGATGCATTAGACGTATGTATCAATCGTGAGCGTAGATTTATCTCGATCGAACGGCTCACACGTGCCCGCATAAAACACTGTAGCAATTTAATTCACCTGATCCCAATTCTTGAGATTATTAGGGCATATATGGATCGTGCATTATAATGATCATGTGACAATATTGACATTTATGATCATTTGTCAAAATTGATTTGTGAGCGGGTAAAACAAACATAGTTACCATAATTATTTTCGTTATTAAAGATTTTTCTTAAGTTACTGCGCATTTATTATTATTTTTACTTATTTTCATATTATTAAAGTTATGATAGTTGTGCAACCTAATGGAAGATTCTTTCCTTCAAATATGATGGAATTAAACTTGGAGAAGGGGGAAAATTCCTAGCTTGGGCTCTAAGCAAACTGACTAGCCCTAGGAGATATAGAAAGCCGACCCCCTAATCTCCTTCTTCCATTATAAATACACGCCCTAGGCGTGTAGGGAGAGCCATATGCGCACCTCGCGTATTCAGAAAATTTGAAGTGGCTAATACTCGCTTAGCGACTGTTCAGGGATTCATCGCTTTCTCGTTGTACCTCAACGCTCGAAACCCCTTGTGTCATTGTTTTGCAGGTTTTAGGTCATAAGATACGGTGTGGAATGGAAAAGGATGGAGCATTCAAGCATTCAATTAGTGCATTGAAGACCGATTATTTGTGCACTAACATAATTATAGTTAAAAACATCAATGTTAAATACTCCCTCCGTCCCTAAATGTTTGTCCCCTTTCTATTTCCGTCGTCCCTAAAAGATTGTCCCTTTCCCCTTTCTTTCCCTTTATATCTACAATTTATTCCCAATAATACCCTCATTCAACAACCCAATTTACCCATTTTATCCATCTCTCCCAATTAAATTCTCTCTCTTCCACTTTCCACCTACCTTTCACACCATTATAAAAACACCATTAAAGCCCTCCATTTTTGTCCAATTTCCACCATTCATGCCCAATTGGATCGACCCATTTTAACAAAATGACCCATTTCATGCCCAACCAAGAACAACCTAATTTTTTGGTTCTGTTGCAAGTTGGATTGGATCAACCCAGACCCAATTGGAAACGTTGATCCATGGTCCCTGATTGAGATCCAATATTGATGGCTTTAAATAAGGCAACCCTAGTGGATCTCCCCATTTGCATTTCTCTAAATCTGAAAAACGCTCTCTTTTGGCTCACCAAACCCTAGCTCCATTTGCGCCGCCTCTGTCTTTCTTTGCTCGGTCACCCTCTATCTCCCTCAAACTCCTCTCCATCTCGCTCGATCTCTCACAATATTGCAGTGATCTTGGCTTCTCTTGCGTTCGAGCTCAAAAAGTCCCCTTGAGCGAGTTCTTTCTTAACAACCAAACGCTTGGCCTCTTTCTCTGCAACTTCTCCCTTTGAGATGAGTCGAGATTCCTTGATCGAAGGTTTCAGTGCTCCCGAGCCCACCTCTGAAGACACGGAAACGTACCAATGCTCCGACTACCCTCAGTGTGAGTGGGGGCCTGATTGCACTGGAAAGCACTCTTACTCCCCCGACCAAGGTTCTAAGCCATCGGTTGAGGACATCTACAGGCCCGAAGATGACGACTGTGTTGAGCAGCCGTTGGCGGTGGAATCCCCTCCAATTGAGGTCTTGCCTAATGAGGTCTTGCCTATTGAGAGTACAGATCCTGATCCTACGCATGCCGATTAGCTAAGTCCTTTGAACCTTGATGGCTTTAATTACTCCCTCTGTTTATGGATCTAAGTTATCTTCATCTTGCATGACTATCTTGTTGACCATGTCCATGAATCTGTATTTGCTTGAGGAAATGCAACCTTTGATGCTACTGATTTTTCACTTAATTTGTTTGCATGATGATGAATGTTTTTGAGAACCTTGACTGTTGATGCTTGAATACAATATTGGTGATGAACCTTGACAGTTGCTGAATGATGAGAATATTGTCACTGCATTGAATTTTTTTTGTTCAATGATGATAACCTTCACTGCTGAGATCTTCATCCAAAACCTTCACTTCACATGCTTAAGGCCACCGCCATTTGCATATGGCTTTGGAGGCCAATTCATTATTCATGTGTAGTGATGTTGTTACTTAATGTCTATGATGCGAAGGGAGCTCTCAGAATTTTTTTTTAATCAATGATCATGCCTTAATTGAATTGAGATGCCAATCCATTATAAGCCCTTCCTTTAACATTGACAAAGCCACCGCCACAAATTGTGGCTTTGAAGGTTGTTACTTGTTAAGTGTTGGGGCTGGATTTGTATTGATGATGAAAAGGGGACCTTGAGACTGTTTTTTTTTTTCCATTCAGATTTGATGTGTTCAATTTTGATCTTGCATTTCATCATAACCTTTTAAATACAAAAATGCATATATCAAAATGTTGCATCATCATTCAAGGTTCCAAAATGTTGCTATTACACACAAAATTTACATGATTTACACAAAATATACCATACCTACATTCCAGAAACAACTATGCATGTTGACTGAATTCTGCCATGTCATCTTGTTGAGTGTCTTCTTCTGGAATTGCATCTTCATTGCCCTGGCTTTGTTCTTCAGCATGTTGACTTCCTTGTCCTACTTCTGTTTGTTGAGCAACATCATGTATTATATTCCATGCTTGCATAACTGCCCATTGAGGTGCTGATACTTGAATAGGTAGATTACCCTCAGCTGCTAGTCTTTTTTTGTTGACATGAGGCAGATCATAATCGTTGCTCCCTTTCCTCTTGAGTATTTCATTCATAACATACTGTAATGAATGCCATACATTACCTAATGTTGTTGGATGAAGTTCATGAAATGCATCATGTACAGCTTGTAGCATTTGATCTATATCCTTAGGCATTTTCTTGTGCATCAATGACTGGATACTTCTGAAAAAGCCAAGGTCTAGTATGTTCAAATCCGGACTGTTGGGAGGTTGTTGGATTAATATGAAAGTGAAATCATCTTGTTTGTAAAATTGTTGCCATTCTGGATTCTCTTGAGTGATGTGTGCCTTTGCATTGTCCTGTTGAATGAAAATTACCTTGTGACCTTCATGTTGTGGCCATCTTTCTCTTATTGCTGGAACAATTTGGTCTATTAGCATCCTCCTTGTGACATGTTTATTGACTGATTCAACTAGCTTGGTCACAACAGTCCCCTTGTCTCTGTTTTTTTATTTTCTCTTGGCTGCTTCTTGATATGTGAATGGAAAAATTTCAATTTTTCCATCGAATGTGCATGTCCCCTCTGAATTGAACCTAGGCCTTGCAACAGTTGATGTGAACATAACTTTGGGTATAAATTTGCTTGAACTTGCAGCTCTATACTTTCCCCTTTCATGTTGTGCTAGATACACTCTCTGAGATTTCTTGCTTAATTGAAACCACTTCTCATCAATGTGAACAAAATCGAACATGGTATAGTAATTTGTCTTACTTTCTGGTGTAGCTCCTTGTACTAGACTGAGAATCCACTCCATTCTTGCTTTAATATTTGATTCTTTGAGCCCAGGATGGAGTGGGTTAGTGTGTGGCCTTATGCATTTCCTCTTGACCATTCTGTGTACTGTGCTCTTTGATATCTCAAGACTGGTAGCCAAATCCCTGATGCATGTTCTGTCCCCCATGTTAATTGCCATGATTTTTGCATTATCAACTTGAGCTCTCTTCCTACCACATTTTTGAAATTTTGTACTCACATCTGGTGGTTGCATTGCATTCTCTTGTGCTCGTGTTGACCTCCAAATTCTGGCTACTGTTTTTTGTGACAAATTGAACTGAGTGGCAACAGCCTTGTATGAATTTGCAGGTAGATGTCCTCCACGTGCTAATTTTAAGAGCTCCATCAATATATGCATTTTTTTATCCCTGCTGAGCCTCCTGATGACTGGTTGATGATGCAAATTGTCTGTTGTGTCGTTGCCTACTTCTGTTGCTTCACTGTCTGCACCTGGTGGATCATGTGCAGCCTGTGCATGCTCGTTCTCTACTTATGGCTAAGGGTGTTGTAACACCCCCGTTTTACCCTCGGAGATATTACCGCCAGTGACCTCGAAATTTACTTTCCGAAGCCACCCTAGGCTTTCACAGTATACAAACTCAAATACGAATAATAAATAATAAACCATTTGATAAATTAATGTGACTTTAAAACAATAAATTATCCGACTTGTGAGGAATACAAAATAAATCTTCTTATCATTGCGGAAACATTCAAGACGGTCCTCACAAACCAAGGATCTCGACCTTTATTTTGAACGAAAACTTAAATATAATTCTTCAACTTCTTCAGTCTTGAAACTCTGCTCCTCTACTTTCTGATGTGTCGTATAGGGACGGTGCACACCAGCCGGCCATGCAAAAGAAATAAAGCGGTCGGGTTAGTCTTGTGACAGACTAAGCAAGTGGAATTTATGTGAGGGTTCTTGTGGCTTGTTTTAATTAGACCATCGAATTCCGAATTAAAGCCGGTCGATGATAGCTAACCAAAATAGTTCCACGAAAAGGAAATATGCCGAAAAGATAAGGACACCATAAGAATATGGTTCCTATAAGAAAGAAAGATTTGTTGGGAACTTTAATAATCACACACGTTTTCGAAAAAAAACTCCCGTCAACTAATCGGGCCTATAACCAACCTCACCGAATGCGTGTTGTCCGAATTCAGATTGGAAAATAGACCTTTCAAAGCCGGGAGCAAGAGTGGCTTTCCAAGTTGTAGTCACCACCCGTGTTCATTTATTATGTGCATTGGCACTTATCTTACATTAATGACAAAACATTGCATTTAAGTTGGTAGCTTTTAAGAAGGCAACGCAATATGCCGAAGATATTGGGTTTAAGGTCCCCAAGAGAAAGAGTAACAGATTCCTAAGTTCCGATACGAAGCACTAGCTAGGTGCGACACCCCTCAGAACGATTGAGCGGGTATGGTCATGACCAGCACTAGGGTCTAGGTCCATCCTAATGCAATTGTTATAAAGAGGTGTTCAGGAATTTAGAATTCCCACCCCTAATTCTACGCTAGAAGCACAACAACGACTCACATAGGAGATCGTGAAACAAACAAAGTTCAAGCACGCGACTTAAGTATAAATTCTAGCACAAATGAATAATACTACTAACAGTAAGCTACCTTGCACATGGGTCATTATTTCTAAACAACCTAGATTCATTTATACAAACAAGCGTTCCCAACAAACATGCAACATGAATAGCGATATCCATGACAAAGTATGAAAGCGAACCACCACTTGCCTTGATTCGTAAGCGAAGGAACGAATTGACTTAACGGGACTGAGATCCAAATATTGAGTTCTCCTTCCTGTTTTAATCATAAAAGTAACAAAATAAATTATTATTTATTTTGTGTTACTTTATAAAAATTGGATCTTTCCTCCCTAAGGTTTGTTTAAGTTTATAAATTCATATAAACTTGTATCTTTTACATTAACAACTTCCAAATATTAATGTAAGCTATCTTAGGTTGTCATAATGTATCTCATGTCAACCTATTAATTCATATAAACACTTATAATATATGCATAAGCACAACTATGTATTTACACAAAAATATTACCCAAATAGTATAAGTCTTGTAAATTATTTTCTATAATTTATACACAACTCATTAATTGTTTATAAAATATTAAAATAATATGTAAATGAGAAAACGACTAATATTTTGATTTGTATTACTTATAAGACAATTATTATATTATTTCTATATTTATCCTAATTTCCAACCCTTTATATAAACATGAACTAATTCACTTATAAAAATCATACTTTGATATTATAAACTACTTATAATTTTTATAAATCTGTAAAAATGCATTAAAAACCCGTATTAATGTTAATTTCAATTAGGAGTAATTTATTTTACTAAAATCGAAGTTAAATCCCATAAAATAATCAAAAACAAAAATTATAAAGAAATAAATAAAAGCTGAAAACAGGGGGAAAAAGAAAAGTTCGAACAGTGGTTTTGGGACGGCTTGGGACGGCGGCTCGGGCGGCGGAACGGCTAGGGGGCGGCGAAAGTTGAGAGTACGACACACCAGCTTTCTACTGTTGGCACTTGCGGCGCCGGAGGTTGTCAGGTGGTGGCGGAAAACGCCGGCGAACAGGGCTTCCCGAGCAGCCTATGCTCTGTTTTCGCTGGGCAGTTCGGGTAGCTTCAATCGAGTTTTTGGATGGGGAAAAGTAATGGGTCTTCGTATCTATTTATAGGGGAGGACTAGGGGATCTCATATCTTCGTTTCCCACAAAAATCTCGGCCAAAACGATCTTCAAATCGGATAAAAATCAGATCTTTACTCCGAAACGCGTTTTACTAACTTCTCATCTTTAACCGTAGATTTGGATAAGATTTTCTGAGAATTATACCGATTTTGTTGAGGGCTTTCGTAGGTAACAACTAGGAGAGTATGCCGGTTCTTTCGGAATTGAATTTGGTTAAGAAACGAGTCCGAATCAACCCTTACAAGATCGAATCACAACAACCCAATCTGCTGTGTAAAAATCCGTAATTACGCTCGGGTACCCACACTTTAAGGGTAATTACGAAAAGTTCCCAACGTTTCTGATTTTATCCATTTTCCGCCCTTTCTTCAACTATAATGTTATTTAAATTATGATTATTCTTTCCTATCTTATTTCCTAAATTATTATTTGGATTATATAAATTATTAAGTCAATTTTTACTTGTTTACAAATATTTATTGAATTATTTTTGCTACAAGTTATACTTATTTCATGCTCTTCTTATACAAGAGAGAACAAAATAAATTATATTATCCCATATATAATTAGGAGAATAATATCATAATATTATTCTTTGTTTTTATGAAAAAGAGTAGCCTCAAAATAGCACCCTCTTATAATCAAGACTATTTGGGTAAGGTTTAAAATAACCTAATAACCATTATAAGTTATTATTTATATTTCTTATCCTTTTAAGAAAATAAACTTATCCTTTATTGAAATCAAATAAAGAAATAAAATATTACAATAATATCCCTCCTAAAAGAGAGGGTTATTACAGGTGTACTGATTGTTGGCTGAGTTGAGGATATAGTGTACCTCCATTGTTGTCCCCTGGCTGTTCATTGAGGTTGAATGGAAAAGTTATCTCCTCAGCATCATTCAGTTCCCCATCTTCCAAAGGTGGGCAAGCATTTAAGTCAAAGAAAACTGAAACCATGAAGGAGGCAGTGATGCTGTTGTAGTAAATGAAGCTTCTGAATATTCTCTGTTTTTTGTGTTTTGGAGCTTTTTAATGGTCTGTAATTTTTTCTGAAATGTAAGAAGGGTTAATGGGTCTTTAAAGAGGATGAAAGTGGTGAGGGGGGGGGGGGGAGGTAAGAGGGGGTGATCCGTGTGATCAAAATGGTGTATTTCTATTGGCTGTTAAATTTGTGTACTTGCTTCTCATTGGTCTAAATTTATAAAGTTGAATTCCTTTTTACTTTGTACTGTAAACACTATAGAAATTCTCACACATGGTACATCTTTTTTCATTTTCTTATTTCTTGTGTATTTTATACTTTAGAACTATCATTAAGAGACAACGAAAGTATGATATTATTTCACTGTTATCGAAAAAAAAAGCCAGCATCATTAGGCTAGTGATTACAATCTACCTCATAATTAAAAATATTTGTTACAAGTTTGAAAGTTTGGGTCATTTTTTACCATCTCCAGTTTTCATTTACCGTACATATAATTTATTAGTCTGGAAATTCCGATTAGTTTAAACTGAAACTATACATGTGTATAACCCAATTACTCAGCTCCATTCATTTTTCAAATTGATCGACTATACACGTATTATATATTTATATATAAACCTTTATTTGGTAGTTGAAGGCTTGAAGTGGTACTAATGTTAGTTATAATCGTTAAAAGAACTTAAATATCTAGTGACACATAAAACAGTACTCTAATTTATTATTTTTTCTCAGCCCAAAGTCATCTGTAAAAAAGACATTTTTAAACTCGCTTGCTGCTATATTTAGAGTTGTAAAAGGTGTCAATTATGTATACCGATGACCGATCGAATAGGTTTCATTAACCAAATATTTTATGTTCCATTAGAGATTTTATTAAGGATTTTTCTAGTAGACACTAATAATTATTTAATTATTAGAAATTGATTATTGTTAGACCACCTTCTCACATGAAAAAATTAATATTAAACATGTCTATTAAATATGTATTTGAGTTACTCTTTTTATTGTCAATTAATTTTAGAATGAAACCCTACTCAGTTTATATGATGAGTTTATGTTCACATGACCCCTTATTATGATTTAAGAACTTTCATAATTATGTTTATTTAAAATTACTAAATTATACTTTTTTGGAGAGAAGGGCGCCCTTAATGTGACATAACTTTTAGGTTAGATGCATCTCATACAAGCTAGTATTGGCACTAGGTCAGAGAGGTTTATTACATTCTTGTTATGTTAGGTCATATATAGACATATATAATATAAGGTTGTTAACGATTTGGTTTTGCATTAATGAGTACGAGTTGTTGTTATATCTAAAACAACATCTGTTGGAGCCGATCGATCTATTGTGATCGAGTAGTTTGTTAAAGCTAGAAAGTAAGCCATCGTATATGTTTAAATAGATTATGTATTCTAATATTCTAGAAAATGGAATACTAAGTTTTTCTGGAGATTCGGGACGGATAGTACATTTCCCGTCCACGTACTCTCCATTTTAAATCGAGGATACGAAATTAATCCTCGTCCCCGCCCTGTTTCCCATCAAGTCGGGGAATCCCCGCCCCTAATGGGGCGGGTCCCCACAGATCCCCGTCCCCACGGATTTTTTGTGCATATCCCTACTAGTATATGTAACCGTTCACACACATTGCATAATCCAATTAATGAATATCAGTACTTTAAATAGAAACGGCCAATCCACCATATTATATGCTTTTTTCATGTCTAATTTAACTACATTTTCTTATTCCTATTATATCACAACATTATTATACAACTTGCGTGCGTATTTAATTTTTATGTATATTACTTCTGAATATGCTCATTATTGATAGCAAGAAGTATGGTTTGGGCTTTTAGCAATATAATCTTATTGAAATATTAGATATCTCACAACTATCCATTGTCTTATCGCAAAATAAAAGGAAGTTCGACGTTTAGTACAGTACTCGATCCTAAAATAATGATCAAACCAATTACAACAACACACAGTTGGACTCCATTGAAGTTGAAGTTGGATGTGGTCAATCAAGCATAGGCATCAGGGTTGGCAATGAGGTAGGCTTCCACCTTCTTGTACATGCCCTTCATCTGTTCTTCTGCAAACTTAATCCTCTCCTCATCCAGCTCGGCTCCTTCCTTAAGGTGATAGTGGTTGGTGAAGGTGCAGACGCAACCGCTCCCAGAGGCCACAAACTTGACCTCAATCACGACATACTCTACCGGGTGGTCCGCGTCCCCTAGTGCGTCTCCCTCCATAACTGTGTACTTTAAATACAACTTGTCGACATCAACCTCATCATATTTGCGCTTCACGTGTGTGAACGGCATCCCTGATCCATGTCAAAATGTGTGCCCAACAATTTTTGTTGATTACTCAAAAGTGAAAGAGCGAGCTAGCGTCTAGAAAATATATACTCCTTTTTGTTTGGTGGAAAGGAAATATAGACTCCTTTTGTTTACTAAAGAATACCCATTTCAAAAATTATCATCACACTTTAATAAAGACTTCATTAAATATAACACATTACTATAAAAATTTCTTATTTTTACTGTTTATTAAATACGAATCTCTTTCTGTGTTTCTGAATAAAAGTGGCTTGCACGAAAGAGAGAATATTTGCAATATTCAATAACAAACTTTGGATAAGTGTACCTTCAGTAAAGTTGTGTTGTTTGACAGCTCCAACAGCGACACAATCACCTTGCACAAACTCGATGGATTTGAAAGATTCGGGCATGAGCTTGGGGAAGAGGTTGTGGGAGTCAAGGCAAAGGGCCTTGAACTGCCTGACTGGTGCAACTGGGCTTGAAATCTCTTGGCTGTATGACTCTACACCCATTTTTTTTGTTTTAATATAGGTCGATTAAGAGGTTTAAGTTAGGCTATATCTATATGTAAGATACGTAGTGATTCGGAGGAAGTTGGTTGTGAGATAAAATGAAGAACTTGGTGCGTATTTATTTATAGGCAATAGGAAATTAAGGCCATTCGAATCGTGCGTTCCTTAATTTGTTCAACTTCACTGATGAATCACCTACCTATCCTAATTGATTGAAATTAGTATATTTTTTTATACTGTTTTATGAATATAGACGACTTTTTTCATTTTAAAAACCTTCATGTATCAATCCAGGAGTGACATGGATTGGCTATGTCAACCAAGGAATCAGAGCTAAATCCATATTTCAAACAATTTAAGTCTATCGTTCTAGAATGTCAACTATTCCAAGTTATTAGCTAATTTATTAGTCAATCAGTATTTGCTATGTTAATATATTACTCGTTCCGTTCTATTCTACTTTTTTTTTAGATTTTTTCACATATATTAAGAAACTCATTGAAAATATAAAAAATATCATTGAAAATCCAAAATTTTCTAAATTTAATCACCAATTAATTACTAATTACCCTTTATAACCAATAGATAGAGAGAAAAAAGTCAATAGGAACACTTTCCAACATATTAATTAAATAAAAATTCAAAACGGACAAATTTTGTTGAACAAAATTTTGAGGTTAGAAAGACAAGTAGAATAGAACGGAGGGAGTATTTTCTTTCGAGGACGTAATAAGCCCGGCTTTATCTACGTAAATAAAATTTGTGATGGTAATTTTAGTGTTATTGACACATAGTAAGTATTTTGGTGTGATCAAAGCTAACGCCACTACGATGAAAATTGACATCCCTATAACACGAACTAGGGTGCGTATTTATACTTTGACTAGTTCAAATAAAACAACTCCTTATTCTATAAAATAAGGAGCATTTAGAACTCTCGGATCCCATTGATAAAATAGCGTATGTTCTATCCCTTTTAGGAATACTGTGATATTTTTGTAATTTTTAAAAATTATAAAAGTACATTATTATCGGAAAAAAGTGCATTGCGAAATACCAAAAAGTACAAATGAGTAAGCTGATCAACTCGATCCCATTATTGTGACCATTGAAATGAAGAGAAAAAAGAAACATATATCATGTTATGTTAGTACTTGCCATGAAATATCATTCCAACCAAAGGAATCCTCGTGTAAAATTGAATTAATTAATTGCATACACATTAATTAATTTATTTATGATAATGATTGAAGTTGAGTATTTGTATTCAAATTTCAAAGAGAAAACAGCACAAGAGCACATGGGAGTTCATGTGGGCTGGGGCATAGCGTACGTATATAGTCCATAATCTGTTGGTCTGCACGTCTACTGTTCTCCCACGCCCTGCATTTCTTTCCTTATCCTTTTCTAATCATTTTTTCCCCACTTTCAACTAATTATTTCCAATTTCTTTTAATTATACGTACGAGAAATTAAGCAATTAAAAAAATACAAAAACGAAAAAATATCGGGTTGGTCTAGTATGATATGGTAGTTGGGTCGGATCGAGCACCGTTTGATCCTTGCTTTGGGTCGGGCATTTAAAAAAACTTATGGTTGGTTTTTGATGATATATTCACGAGACATGGATATTTATCTTATGAAAATGTTTTGGAGAGGTAGGTGTAACACATATATATAATGTCATACTTTAATTTTTAGATACCAAAGTGATGTACAGCTGCTACCGTATCTTCTTGATCCTTGACAGTTAGCTAGTGCACCCTCTTTTTAAGGACATACAATCTCGTTATCATTACACACACTAGGCAACACTTTCGAACAATTGAGAGAAATTGAGGAACAATTGGTCGAACTCCAAAAAAATATCCTAACTTCTCCCCAACCAAGCACCATCCAAAAACAACTAAGATTGTTGAACAAGAAAGAATGCATCCTAAAATTTCATAAAACATATTGGAAACAAAGAGCTAAAACGAAACACATCAAACTCTCGGATGCTAATACAGGATACTTCCACAAAATTGCGAGTGGGAAACGCAACCGGAAAATAATTAAGGAAATTACCACGTCTGAAGGTACACAAATCCTAGGTATAGATAACATTAGAGAAGAAATACGAAATGACTTCAAAAAAAGATATACTAAGCAACCAACTTATCTAGATAATGCAAATGAATATCTTAACCTGATAACCAAAGAAATCACAGACCAAGACAATAACATGTTAACCAGTGCTGTCACAAATGAGGAAATTAAAGCAACGGTAATGCAGCTAGGCTCTGACAAATCTCCAGGACCGGATGGTATGACTGCGGAATTCTATAAGAGATACTGGGATATTGTAGGACCAACAGTAATCAAAGCTGTAAAAAGCTTTTTCCATTCAGGAAAGATCCTACGACAAATTAACCATACATTTATAACTCTTATACCCAAGATAGAGAACCCAAAATCAACTAATCACTACCGACCAATAAGTCTTTGTTCCACTATCTATAAAATCATCTCTAAAATCATAACGGAGAGAATTAAAAAGGTCATAACCAGGATTATCCATCCCCTCCAAGGGGCCTTTATAGCAAACCGATCTATTCAAGATAATATCCTTATAGCCCATGAAATATTCCACTCATTTAGAAACACAAAAAACAAAGATGGATGGATTGCCATCAAACTGGATATGGAAAAAGCGTACGATCGAGTAGATTGGGA
The DNA here is from genome assembly GCA_964016875.1 of Fallopia convolvulus. NCBI lineage: Eukaryota > Viridiplantae > Streptophyta > Magnoliopsida > Caryophyllales > Polygonaceae > Fallopia > Fallopia convolvulus. Next base: position 48,643,325 of record OZ024726.1, on the reverse strand, counting down.
ATATCTATTAGGTGTAATGACTAGATTTGGGTTTGATAAGAAAGTTGTAGGTTGGATAAGGGAATGCATATGTACCGTGTCATTGTCGGTACTTGTAAATAATGGACCCACAGAACCATTTAGCCCAGAATGAGGACTCAGACAAGGTGACCCTTTATCACCTTTCTTATTTGTTCTTGCTTCGGAGATTCTGGCAAGAAAACTACAATTAACTAGTGAACTAGACAAAAAGACAATAGGATTTCCAATAGCACGAGGTGGGACACGAATCCCCTTCTTAGCCTTTGTAGATGACATCATAATATTTGCCAAAGCCTCCCAACGATCATGCGAAAAAGTAAAGACCATCATTGATGAATTTTGTAGAATTTCGGGACAAAAAGTTAACTATAACAAGTCGGCTTTTCAAACATCTAAAAATATGATGTCCCAACAAAAAAATGTAGCACAACAGGCCTTGGGGATTGCAACAATGACGAATCTAGAAAAGTATTTAGGGTGTCCAATTATAAACGGTAAAGTCAACAAAGACACATTTAAAGACTCTATTGGAAATGCACAAAAACAGCTCACAAAATGGAAGGCAAACTCGCTATCTCAAGAAGGAAGGACGACACTGATTAGAGCCAACCTAACCACAAAACCGAATTATGTAATGCAAAATTTTATGCTTCCATCCTATGCCCACTTAGAAATGGATAGGATTAATAGGGGATTCTTCTGGAACAAGGATAGAACTTATAAACCCCTAGTGGGATGGGATAAGATTTGTAAACCTAAAGAGGTAGGAGGATTAGGAATCAGGAAAACAGAACATATGAACAAAGCACTTCAACTGAAATTGCTCTGGAAAATTTTGGCAGAACCAAATAATATATGGGTAAAGATAATTTCAGAAAAATATCTTAGAAATGATAGTCTATTTACATACAAGATAAAAGCAAACACCTCATGGCAATGGAAGAAATTGATGCAGCTAAGAGAAGAATTCTATAAAGGTCTAATCTGGCAAATTGGAGATGGGAAAACGGTCAAGTTTGGGAAAGATAACTGGCTGCCTGGAGGACCCCTTAGACCCCAAGCAAAGAACCCATCTGATGTAGATAAAACAATAACGGTAAATGCTTGGATTACGATTGATCATAAATGGAAAATACATGAATTAAGACAAATCCTTCCTGATAACATTGTTGAGCAAATCCAAAACACTCCAATCCCGGATAACTATATCCAAGACCGATTGTATTGGGCCCCAAGCAAGAATGGTTGGTTCTCCACCTCATCTGCAGTAGACCTAATTACAAACTTAGAGAGACAGACACCCCACATATAAATAACTGGTTGTGGAAATTAGATACATACCCAAAGGTTAAAAATTTTTTTTGGAAAGTTGATAATAATGGACTTCCCACGAAAGCTAGACTTAGGGATAAACAAATCATAACTCCAGGAGGATGTGTATTGTGTGACTGTAATAATGAAGACATAAACCACCTACTAACAAAGTGTCCGTACACAATTTACATAACTAACAAAGTAAACCAAAATATTGCTAACTCCATTCAGGGTTATGACCCACAAAACAAAACACCAAGAATAATTCTTAATGAAATTTACCAACTTCTTGGGAAAAAAGATTTTACGTGTTTAGCAGTGGTGTGGTGGAGTATCTGGCATCAACGCAACAAATTGATTTTTCAACAAAACCAAAACGAAGGAATATCAGACTTAACAACATACATAAGAAATCAAATAGCAAACTGGGAGCGATCGTCAAAATGGAAAGAGGATGAAGAAGCTATACCAACATCTCAGTTAAAAAATAGGAACAAAAACATAAGAATGCAAAGGAAATGGAAAAAACCCAAACCGGGATATATTAAAGTAAACGTGGATGCCTCAAAGTTACCCAATGACAACACTTCTGGGGAAATTGTATTCCGAGACCACCTTGGTCATGTATTGGATAAAAAACAGATCAATAGGGAAAGTGAAAATTGAAGGGGATAATCTCCAGGCCATTAACGCTATTAAAGGGAAAACTCATTGCCCTTGGGAGATCGAACTCATTATCACTGACATCCTTGTTTCCTTGCATGGAAGTCAGGACATAGTGATCAACCATATTTTTAGGGAATGTAACGCTGTGGCCGACAAAATCGCTAATTTGGGCCATAGTCTCCCTGTTGAGTGTATCAAGACTCATCCAGAACTTCTAGTTCTCATCCAAAAGGATGCTCTAGGGCGCCCTCCGTAAAGGAGAGCACCCTAATCCTTACCTAATCAAAAAAAAATAAAAAATTACACATATATACGTCAAATTCGTTTTTAATTATAGCTCTAAATTTGGAGCATTAACTACGTTTATGTGATATCGCAAATTGATCGTGTTTTTATCAAATGCATAACCCACAGATTCGATAGATCTCACTCAAATCGAAACGAAATCGTATTAAACAACAGAATCGAATTAGAAACGAGATGAACACATGATATGTTGACGCAGTTCGGTATTAACCTAATCCGCAGAGTCTCAGATTTTCAAGAGAGGGGAGACACGACTAATGGTGGACCTAAGAATTATGGAAAGGGGGGTGAGTTTACTAATGTGAAGAGTATGTATCACATATCGGGATTTCCAGGGGCGTAGTCAGTATTCAAGCATTGGAGTGGCCAAATTTTTTTTTTCTTCCCATCATGAATAAAAATACGATTTACATTATAAGCATATAAATTACTGAAATTGAACTCTACGCTCTCTGAAATTGAACTCTACGCTCTCTCAAAGAGACAAAATCATTAAGAGTATGAGACTAATTAGAAAGGAGACAAAGCAAATCAAGCAAATATTCTACTGAACTAATATTCTAATGTCAAAATTCAATAAAAAATAGTAAACAAATTTCAATTAGAATTATTCTAATTCAATTTGAATCGGAAATCAGTAGATTATCATTCTCTCAATCAAAAACAAGATTTACAAGATATTAATTAGCCTGATTTAGTGATTCCCAACCGTAACAAATTCAATCCACAGTAACAATCAATAAATTTGATTAGCTTGATTTGAGATTTTAAAAATGTTGATTACAGTTTTTGCAAATTTACCCCAAATTGGCCAAATTCCATCCACATGACCACATTCCAGTCTAATACAGTAATACTAAATTACTAATTAATTGTTTAAAACTTTAAAAGATTGAAGATTTGAGAAATTGAGAAAGAACCTAATGTAAACGCAATTTTCAATCTACACGCACAATCAGGTTCACACAGTCCGACAGTCGACTCCGATATTCGCCGACTCCGATACTCGTACAATCGCACAGCCAGTCAGCCACAACCCGCTCGATTCCATCGCCCGTCGCCTCGAGTCCCCAACGGCACACCGCACACTCGCTGCACAACCAGTCAACCACAACGCCACACTGCCACAGCCCGCAGCCTCGCACCGACTCGCCGAGCGAGAATATCAGAATAGTGAACTAGAACAAGATTGGAAGATGTTGGTCCCATTTCAGAAATCCTTCAAGGCTTTATGGAGTTTGGTGAATCCAGATGAAGAAGCCGAAGAGCCAACGTTGAAGGGTTAACGATTGGAACTTGGAAGTGAGTTATTACCCTTAATTAGTATGTGTGTGTTGTTCTATAGCTTGAGAAGTGAGAACGAAGAGACGGAAGGACTGGGAAGGCTGAACGGAACTCGGAACTCCCCCATTTTCAATTAATTACTGCTATATAATTTTTATTTTTATTTTTGTTTGGGGGGGGGGGGGAATGGCCCCCACCCGCCCCTTAATGGCTCCGCCCCTGGGGATTTCAATGTAAAACAAGTGTAATATATATACCCTTGGGTTACTCCTCGTCTCCTCCTATTGCCAATTGGTTTTAGGATGGAACCTCATGAGCTTATGTGCTAGACATGTAAAAGCGCATGTGCGCACAAGACGGACACCTCATCCGTCAGTATTGGCCCATAGACTTTGACAACTAAACAAAATTAAACACTTGGTATTGCTTAATATATGGTTCAAATACAAACACTTACAAAAATAGCGACAAAAAGTTCCTTAACAAAAATTAGATATCCATGAATTTATTACATCACTTACGACTCTTTAAATGATAAAAGAGGTAAATCTATCGTACAAGTTTTCATATTTTGAAAATATTTCATGATATCTTCATTATCAATGCTTCTAAAAACCTTTTTCTCCACAAATAAACAATCATTAAGAAACCCATCATCCATCTTGTTAAGCAAGTCGGTCTTGATAATATTTATTGCAGAGAAGACTCTTTCCACAGTATCAGTGGCAACGAATAGCACTAAAACCAACTCGATAAGACAATATACCAAGTGAAAAGTGTTCTGAATTCCTACCTTAGCCATCTTCTTAGCAAGAGCTTCTACATTTTTCAACTTCGAAAAATTTTCATTTCCTCTCATCTCAAAAATCCACAATATCAATTGATCTTTAAGCTTCATTTGATCACACTCTAAGAAGTCTCGCGGATATAATTCCACGAGTCGAAGTAGCTTTGACTCAATAAAGTTGGAGAACATATATGTTCATAGTACTTGAATAGTTGGGGACCAAAAAGATTATAGGAATCCAGTGGGTCGAAGTTTTAACGGGTGACGTGTCGGGGTTTTTGTCGGGGTTTTTTACCACTAACATATAAGGTCGAGATCCACCTTCTAACCCAAAAGCTTAAGCCATTGGGTAGAGCTTCACACCTCCTTATATTTTAGTGGATTTTTGTACCCACCCAGCGATGTAGGATAAGTAGTTTTTCCCAACACGCCCCTCAAGTGGTAACTAGCCTTGTCTAGTTAACACTTGAATATTTTTTTTGTGTTTCTGACGGTTTGCGTCTAATTGCTAGCTCGTTTTTCTGTTTTTATCAGAAAACTGAACCCCCGGACCGAACCTGATCTGCTATCATGTAGGATTCCGGGTACCGAAATAAATGAGTGACATGTCGGGGATTTTTACCACTACCAACATATAAGGTCGAGATCCACCTTCTAACCCAAAAGCTTAAACCATTGGGTAGGGCTTCACACCCCCTTATATGTTAGTGGATTTTTGTATCCACCCCCCGACGTGGGATAGGTAGTTTTTTCCAACAAAGATAGAAGACGAACAATAGTTGTATAGTGCGAACCCCAACATGTAGCTCCTGGACGAGCTAAGCTAGTTTCTTGATTCAAACCTTTTTCGGTAGATATTTCACCATTTATTAACCTCTCCACCATGTCTTCATGTTGCTTTTGTTGGAATTGGTCTTTTCTTTTGCAAGAAGCTCCAACCACATTCATAATCTTGGACTTATACCCAAAAAACCACTCACAAAGTTATTCGTTTTTGAAACCTTCAGAATAACTAATAGGAGTTGATGAGCAAAACAATGGATATAACTTGCACATGGATTTTTGTTCAATATAAGATCTTCAAGCCATTGAGCTCACTTCGCATATTAGAAGTTCTATCATATCCTTGACCTCTAATTTTAGAGACTGATAGATTATGTCTAGCAAAAAAGTCATCAATGCCATTTTTCAAAGCTAAAGCGGTTGTGTCAACAACATGAACAACTCCAAGAAAGCGTTCCACCACTACACCATGATTGTCTAAATATCTTAAGACAATATCCATTTGCTCTTTTATCGAACTATCTCTAGCCTCATTAATCAATAAAGAGAAACATTTGTCTCCAATATCACTCATTATGACTTATATTGTGTCTGAAGCACAAGAACTAGTGATTTGCTTTTGAATCCGAGGACAAGTAAGTTGGTTTTTTCCCGGTGCATTTTTCATCATCACCCTTAGAACATCTAGATTATATGAAATTAAAAGTTCAAGAAGCTCAAGAAAATTCCCTCTATTTAACGAGCTCACCGACTCATCATGCCCCCGAAAAGCCATCCCTTGTTGAAGTAGATATCTAACAACATCCACACTTGCCTTCAAACGAAAACGATATGCCTTACCCAATACTTCCTTTCCTAAATTCACCTTCCTTGTCAAACTTTCCTTTTGATCCTTGAAAGCAAAGAATGACGTTCTAGCATCATTATGTACACTACCTTGAGCTCCCACATGTTCTTTAAATTAATCAAAGCCTTCTTCCAATTACAAAATCCTGTTTTAACAAATGTACTATCTCTAAATATTCTCCCTTCACCCCCTTAAAAAGATAGCACTAAAAGCAAAATGTGGCATCTCTTAGAAACATTATATTTCAATCATTCCCATTTCTTGAACCACTCAACTTGAAAACACCTTGAAGTGTTGCGAAATGGACTTCGCACAAAATAATGAGAAAGTGCTTGATAAGGGCATTTAACCACATTATCCCTCCTAACATCATCTCTAATATTGGGTTCATAATCATTGACATGCTTTCGTAATCCCGAATCACTAATAATTTCACTCTCACATACTCGAGCTCATTTGGGGCTCGATTCACCCACATTAACATTGTCATCAATATTTGGTTGTTCATCATACTCATGAAGATTATTTGAAGGCCTGATTATTGACTTATTACTTCTAATCACAAATTTATCCATAATCCTAATAAAAACAATTTACTTTCATTACTCAAACAAACAATCAAACAAAATTCCTTCAAAGTTTAAACCTTCAACCCAAACTAAATTAATTCAAATATTCAACTAAATGAACTAATAATCAATTTATTTCAATCAATAATCTTGAATAAAATCAATTCAATTCAACAAAAAAATACTCCAATTCAATTCAATCTTAAAAATTTAACACTTCAACAAACATAAAAATAAAAATTACCAAGATCCCAAGAGGGATTGCAAAGGATGGAGTCGCCTTTGGGCAGTTGGGCAATGGGCCAGTGGGCGATGGTGGCGTGGTGTCCTGGGCAGAGTCGGTGATGAGGTATTTTCGGTGGTCGTTATACCTATCAAAGTAACCTTAGCTTCACCAAACTCAGTAGAGCGGCAAGTAAGGGTCGAACGCACAGAGACTCGTTTATTCGTGTTGTTACTTAGATGCAAGTAACTAAAAAGGGTTTGTTTAGAATGATTATCTAAACTACTATGCAAAAATAAAAGTAAATATGAATGCAAATATGATTGTAATATATGAGAGAAAAGTGTGTTCAACTAGTTAAATCCATCATGATATTGCTTTGTTGATCATTGATACTCTTCTCACTTGAATAATCTATTGTGGATTATGACCCTACTAAGGATTATGACCCGAACTTCAGATTTAGTTGATAGAACTACCAGTCTAACAACCCTTATCATCTAACAACCTAGAAGACCTTCTAGATTCAATTAGACAACAATATAACGATTCAAGTTATCAATAAAAACAAGCACTTAGAGCAACCAGACATCTAAGTGACTTGTGAATTTATTCCCTTCTTTAACCAACTAGTCCAACCGGTCCTAAGTTGATTAAAGTATACTCTTGATCAAATTAACTCCGACCGGTAATTAATAAGATTCAGTTACAACTAGAAATTCAATCAGGTGATCAATCTAACAAAACTCTAGTTTAGATTCAAATAAGCACAGGGAATAAACTCTATTCAAGTTTGTTGAAAATCAATCAAACTTCACAACTCATGCAAATCATGACTTCAATAACTAGCCAAACATAAAGGAATTTAGCAACTCATAATTGAATTAAAGAAAAACTTACAAAGGTTCAAGAGTTGCCTCTTGGGAGAAAAACCCTAGCCTCCAAAATTATGTTCTAAGTTATGACAAAGATAGAAACTAATTGGAGTCTTAAAGTATCTCAAAACTATAAAAGATAACAAAGAAAACAATCCTCCTTAGCCTACAAGACAAGCCATACTCGGACAATAAAAAGCCAAGCCCAATTCTCGTCCACCCAAGTCTCCGCGTAGAAAGCCAATTGCGCGGCTTGACATCAGATTACGCGGCCGCATAATTACCTGCTAACCCGCGTAATTCGATTCTGCTGAAATTGCTCGGGTTACACCATACTTCAAAGCTCGGGTTAGCATATACTTGTAAGCCACATTTTTCTTCTTCTTCCTTGTTGTTCACTTTGACTCTCAATGCTCCTTTTGCACCACCTCCTAGCTCACTTCAACTCTTCTAACCACCACCATGATCAACCATAATCCACCCCGCTTTTGCTCATAAACCTAGAAACATGCAAAAACCGAGCAAACAAGCACAATCTACCCAAAAACACAAGATCCTAGAAACTAAACTAAAACCAACTAAAACTAACTAAAACTTATGCAAAACCAACATAAAACATGCATCTAAACTACACTTATATGCAACCTATCAGTCGGCCGATGGTTGACTGGTTGTATGGCGCCATGGGCTATTCGGCTGATGATCGTTCGAAGAAGAAGCTAGTCGAATCTTGAAAATTGCTGCCCTCGTTAAGAGCCGATCAAAGATTGAACTTAGAAGGTGATTACTCATTTTTACTGATTAATTTTTTTTACCTTTCAGTTCAGAAATAAAAAAAATTAAAAAAACGTGTTCAATTTTTTTAATATAACAACGTCATATTGGTCGGTGCCAAAACGGCGTCGTTTCACGTAAAAAATTAAAACAGAAAAACGAGAAAAGGATTTATCATCTTCCTCCCCCTTTCCCCAGACTTGTTATTGGACTAAGGAAAGATGGGTCGTTTAGAGCACCAGATATACCATCCACATTCGAGCTAAGCCCAATGCCTTTCTTCAGGTTACACATTCCTTGCTCCTTAATCCCAAACCTTGACCAATTGTAACACTCCAATTTTGCAACGATGGGTATTACCGCCAGTGACCTCGGATTTTACCGTCCAAAGTCACCCAAGGCTTTAAAAGGTAATTAAATTTTAAATAAAATGCGGAAATTCAAAGATAATACATAATATCAAAGGTGCTCAAAACATGAGACTTAAATATTGTTATTACATCTTAATTGTTCAAAAATACATAGTAAGATAGAGTTAAGCATCGGAATTAAAAATATACGGTTCTTGCAGAGCAAAGTGGGACCCAAAATATAAGAAAACATCTTCGAGAATTTCTTGACCTTCCTTCCTTCAACTTTTAAATCTTCGACTTCAAACCTTCGGTGGAAGTTTCCTAGAGTTTGGTATTTGTCGCAAAGGGCGAGAATATACCAAGCAAAATACGGAAATAGCGGAATTAGTCTATGGAGACGAAGCAAGTGAGAATGGAAATTCTCGAGGGTAATTTGGTAATATTATTATATCATCAATGAGATGAAGGGAAGATGTACTAGAAAGTTATAATTATTTTGTGGAGCTTATAGGGACAAAATTTGGTCTATCTCGAAGAGAGATAAACTTGGATCTGAAAAGAAGGAAACTACGAGATTGTAGTTCCTCTTAGAGTACAATTAATGTTGGGAACGTTTTATTACACATCAAGTTTGAAAGCCTCTCGTACTATTTTTGGACCTCAACCAACCTCGTAAAATTCGGAGCTCTAGATCGGGGAGGTGGCCCGAAGGCGCTTAACTATCAAGCTCACCTAGACAAACCCGAAAAGCATTCAGATTGGAAAGACGATCATTGAAAAGCCGAGAGCCGGGTTGGTCTGCCAGGTTGTACTAATCCAACCCGGTTCATTTTAATTAATTAATGTGCACTAGCACTTATCTTTATTACGTGTCAAAACGTTTCATATTAATTACGATTTTTAAGGGGGTGGAGTCTATGAAAGAGCCGAATCCATATATGGAACGGAGTTCCGACACCTAGCCAGGGTGTAACATCCCTCCAACGAATAGAAGCGGATATAGATCATAATCCTTAAGTCGCGGGAAGAAAGGGCGTAAAGTCGTACCACTCGTCATATTATAGAGAGATGTTCGGGGCCAAAACCGCATCCCTTATTCTAACTTAAATCCATGACAAATCTCGAAAAGAGATTGAAACAAGCAAGGCCACAACAAACGGACCTAAGTTCATTTCTAGCATACGAATAATAATAACAATAATAAAATGTCGTTATTTCTAACAATTGGTAATCCTATGTTTATTTATTTAAGCAAACAAGTTTGTTCCCAACATAGAGAAGATTAACGGAATCGAGATATCGAAAAGGTTTCAAGGAGAATATCCACTTGCCTTTAATTTCACTTGAACTTAATCGAAGGCTCGAAATTCAAGGCTACTTAGAAAATTCAATAGTTTGACCTAGCAATCCGAGATAATATAAAGAAATTAATTATATTCAAATCCTTATTTCATTTCTTAGAACAACCTTATCTTATTTTCTTTTCTTAAGAGTAAGGTCTTTTATTCTAAATTATTTATATTACTAATTTAGTTACAATAACCCAATAATAATATTCCTTTATTATTATTTCAAGGTGATGTCTTAAATAATTTTATAAAAATTATAAACTAGCTAGATGGACATGCAAATGAATTAAATTTCTTTTTATTAGCCCACTTGTAATATTTATTTAACTAATTTAAATAAATATTATATATGTAGAAATTATTTTATAAAGAGATATTAATTAAAGTACGAGTCGGGAGTTTATACCGAGAGATAATCAGACGGAATGGGTACAAATTTCGAGATGGACGAGTTGGGCCTTACTTCTCTTCCTTTCCTAGAAACAAAAATTCTGATTTAATAATTTGGGCATATGGGCCTAATTATTCAGCCCAAAAATTAGTCCAAACCTCTTTCTATCTTGGTTCTCCTTCTTCTTTTACATACAAAGACAGGATCCAGAGAACAGGACAATGACGAATGAGGCTAAGCGGCGGTGGAGGACGGCGGACTCCGGTGAGGGGCGACAACGGTCGTGCGCGAGGTGGCCGATGGCCTGTTGGTGGTCCGGTGGTGGTGCGATCGGCCAAAAAGGGGAATGAGGAATTTTGTGGGATTTTTTGAGAAAAAAAATCAAACTTAATGGAGAATTTAATTTCTGAAATTTGACTTGGAATTTGAATGTAATTGAAGAGGAAGAAGAGAGGAATTTGTGCGTGGTTTCTCCTCTTGATCCCACCCCCTTTTTATAGTGAAGAAGGAGGGGTCTTCAATCCACCACCATGAGAATGAACCTGTTATGGAGAAGGAGGTCTTCCTTGAATGGTTGCATGCAATGGAAGGGAGAAAGAGATTGGTGACCATGGAGGTGGAGACGAAGAGGAATTGGGGGAGAAAGGAGGTGGAAGTGGTAGGAATTGGTCTTACGTCAAATCAAATTTCCACCATAGAAGCTTTCTTGCAAGCTCTTGAAAAAGAAGGAATAAAAGGAAAAGCTTTCCTTTACTGACAAGAATTACTTGATAGTATAGCGGAAAGGAAGAAGTGTTGGGTGTGTAGAGTGCAAGAGGTCGATGATTCGAGTTCCACCTCTAGCATTTTTATTCTCCATCCAATTCCTTCACTTTTTTTTATTAAAATCTTAAGTTGACGAAAAATAAATTAAAATATTGTTTTTATTTAATTAAATATTTTATTTGATACCAAGTTAAATTTTAACCAAGATAAATTTTAACCAAGATTATTATTATTATGAAAAATCATTTTAAAGAATATCTTGTTATTTTAAAGAAATAATTAAATTAATAAAAATATTTATTTCTTTTTATTAGAAATAGCGGCTATTACATCAACACCAATACATTTGATGCGATTCCATCTATGTCCGCCTCCGAGGAAGAGGAGGCATGTCCGTGTGTTTCCAAGGACCCATGACACGAGCCCCTACCAAGGCCATTGGTCGCACTATGGCGTCACTCATATGCCGCACTCCACGTGCCACGACACCCTCAACACAAAGCCAACAATGCTTGTCCTCGCCACTATCGAAGGATTAGATACCTTGCACCCCGATACCATGCTAGGGATGCTCTCACCGACAACCTCGCCCGACACGACTTGAGGTTCTCACGCTGGCACCCTCGCATCAGTGGAGATTTAGCGTCGCATATCCTCAATGCGCCCCACATTTCTGCGCCTCCCTCTATAGGCGGGCCTATCTTACTATGCTTTATTACTATTTTTAGTAGATACTATATATGTCACACCTTTTTATATTTAGTAAGTTGTATTTAGGAGTTTTGGACTATTACGGATGTGGAACTCGTTTGCACACTTGGACCAATCCTTGGCTTGCTTTCTTACTAGGGTTAGGATGGTTTGCCACCACTATATAAGGCCATTTGAACTCCTATTTTCAATTTATGTCTTAATCAATTAGCAAACCTTATTGTGATCAAGTTTACTCTCCTGTTGACGGGACTTTACTCTAGACAACAAATAAATTTATAAGTCAAGACCCCGCTGAGTATAGGGGAGTTAGGATCGTTCCACGAGAAGCAAGGATGTTTGTTTATCAAACTACTAAATGTTGGGCCCTCCGAAATCTAGCCCAAAAGGGGATCAAGAAGCCCAAAATGATTGGCCTAGTCTGGTGGTTAAATAAGAAGGCCGAAGGAACGTTGAAGACGTGGTGAGATTGAGTCATTGAAGGAGGCAATAAAGATGTGACGGAAATCTCGGACCTCATGGTTAAAACGCAGAAACGGCTAGTTCATGAACTCCACAGGCAAAATCTCCGGGATACGTTGAGCCTCCCACCAACGGTCCGAATTGAGGAAAGGGTTATATATAACAAGACTGAAGCGGAAATGAGGACACACAAGCACTCGAGAAAAATCCATAAGCTTAAATTCATCTCTGTTCATTTGTTCTACTCTCACTCAAGTGTTCGTTTGTATTTGAGGAGATTCGTCTTAAACTACGATCATAATACACGCATTACAACTTACTTGCTATTGTCTTTTCTGTTCTTCGATCAATTCTACATCTTGTCTCTGGTTTATAACGCGTTACACTTGATCTTTGGCTAGGAATTCCCATATCAAAGCAGGTAATGTGTTAGTACGATTATCCTGCCCAAAACAATTGGCGCCCACCGTGGGGCCCTAGCCGAAAAAGAAGTCACGCTAAGACAACCGCAAGATCCATCACATGGAGGGAATCCAAACTACCTACAGCCACGTAGGGGATCTCGACAATCACGAGGTCAATGAGGAGACGAACAATCAAGGCGCTGGAAATGTGGACGGAACTGGGAACGTAGACGGTACAGGAAACGTAGATGGAACAGGGAATGTGGATGGAGTCGAGCAAGGTTCTGGGGATACCAATGGCAATCCTGGCACTTTCAAGCAACGGGGAGTTGGAGGAGGCGACGCTGACGTCATTATGGAACTCTGATCAACAATGATTGCTCTCCGGAAAGACCTGGAAAGCCAGAAAGAGGCCAATGCCAAATTCACCGAGGTATATGAAAAACAAATTGAAACTTTAACTAATGAACGCAATTTGCTTCGATCGCAGGTACAATCAGCTCTAACTCGTCCCCGAGGAACTGATGTGGTGGAAGGAGTCGCTAGGCGATTAGACATGGACGATCCAAGTCTCATGACACCGGATGTCGTCAGACCAGTAACCGGGTATCAGTTAAATGGTAATTCTTTAAGGGCGATACGGGAAGATACTGAGGTTTCCCAATTACGGGAACGCCTTCGAGCCTTGGAGGACCGAATCACTCAGGTTCCAGGAGCACCTCAACCGATAGCGATGGAAAGGAGGGACGGTTACACCGATTCCCCCTTCGTGCCCGCTATCGCGAGAGTTGATATTTCCCGGAAGTATCATGTCCCCGACGTACCTAAGTACGAAGGGGTAACAGATCCGGATCAACACATAGCCGCATTCAAACAGGCTATGAACATTAGTGCAGTTCCTTTTGATATGAAGGAGATTGTCATGTGCCGTTGGTTCGGGAACACGTTATCCGGACCCGCTCTCAATTGGCACTCGCACTTACCTCTTGGAAGTATCTCATCTTTCGCCGAGTTAATTGACAAGTTCAGGGTTAGGTTCGCAAGCAGTCGACATGCCAAAAAACGATCAAGTGATCTATACCGCTTGGTCCAAAAACCGGGAGAATCTTTGAAAGCCTTCCTCAACCGCTACAATGAAGAACTGGTGACCATTGAAGGATGTGATGCCGCTACGGCTGTGGTGGCATTCCGAAGGGGTATATCAATATGTAATCCCGAGTTATACCGTGAACTAACTAAATATCCTTGCTCGAACTTTGATGAAGTACAGGTAAAAGCTTTAGCCCATGTCCGATTAGAGGAAGACGACCTCTTCACTGAAAAAGCAGTGAGCCCTCATCGACCCGATCGGAGACAGGGAAGACGAGAAACAAGATACGTTCCGTACCCAACTACACCTCATGCTAAGACTACCGTTAATACAACGATGTTTAGACAAGGTGAAAGATATGAGAATCCTAGGCTGCCTCCGAAACTCTCTCACTACAATTTCCGCGTGGATGCAGCCGAAGTGGTTCGAACCCTCAACACCATGGGGGATACTGTTAAATGGCCTCGAAAGCGTAATGTGCCAGCACATCAGAAAGACAAGTCTAGATGGTGTGATTTCCACTTCGATCATGGGCACCGAACCGACGAGTGTATCACATTACGGAAGGAAGTGAGCGAATTGTTGTGAAGGGGGCATCTTAGAGAATTGATATCGGAAAAGGCGAAGGAGCAGTTGGAACGCAACAAAGAAAGAGCCAGTCCACCACCCCCACCAAAGCACACCGGAGTAATCAATGTCATCACAGGGGGGTCGGAAATTTGTGGTCTAACCTACTCTGCAGCCAAAAGGATCGCAAGGGATACAAGAAGAGAGTGCCCAAAAGCTCCTTCACGAACAAGTCTTGCCATGATGCCAATCACCTTCGACGATGTCGAGGAAGAGGAAGTTCACCACGATTGCTTAATAATCTCTTTAACGATAGCTAATTTCCTTGTCAAAAGAATTCTAGTTGATAATGGAAGCTCTACTAATCTACTCATGTTGGACGCCTTATACAACTTAGGTTTTGGGATGGACGATATCGTCAAAAAATCGACGACTTTGGTGGGCTTCAGTGGAGAATCACGCAACACGCTAGGAGAAATAGCATTACCCACCGTCACAGGAGGAGTTAACTACCAGGTGAAATTCCAAGTGCTTGATTGCCCTTCACCTTTTAATGTCATTTTGGGCAGGCCATGGATACGCGAGATGAGGGCTATCCCCTCTACCTATCATCAATGCATGAAGTTCCTGACAACATGGGGAATTCAAGAGATTAAAGGGGAACAGAAACTGGCAAGGGAATGTTATTCCATCACAATGAAAGCAACGACTTCCAAAAACCTATAGCTTGAAGCAGGGAAGAAGGCGTCGGATTAGCAATTAAAGGACTGTAGAACGACCACTTACTATGTGAAGCCGGAGACGCCCGAGCTCGAAGAAGTGGCTCTTGATCCACTAGAACCATCTAAGAAAATCAAAATATGAGCAGATCTGGAACCGACTTTACGTGAGCAAATAGTGGAATTTCTACGGTCCTAAAGTGATTGTTTCGCCTGGTCAAACGAGGATATGGTAGGCATTGATCCCGATGTGATCACCCACGCCTTAAATGTCAACAAAAAGGTGCCACCAGTGAAACAGAAAAGGCGTAAGTTCGCTCCCGAACGAAATCAGGTAATCAACGACGAGGTAAAATCCTTTCTTGAGTCTGGAAAGATTAGGGAAGTAAAATATCCTGATTGGCTTGCGAATGTGGTTGTTGTTAAAAAGAAAAATGGTAAATGGCGCGTTTGCGTAGATTTTACCGATTTAAACAAAGCATGCCCCAAAGATTCGTTCCCCTTGCCTCATATTGCTTATTCGGTCGTACCTTGTGAATCTGGTGCCCACATGAACTCTTGACTTTCATGGATGCATTTAGCGGATATCATCAAATAATGATGCACCCTGACGATCAAGAAAAAACTGCATTCGTAACCAATCAAGGAACTTATTGTTACAAAGTTATGCCTTTTGGGTTAAAAAACGCAGGTGCTACTTATCAGAGATTGGTTAATAAGATGTTTCAGGAAAACTGGGGGATACGATGGATGTATACATAGACGACATGTTGGTCAAATCATTGAAGGCGGAGGACCACATTACTCACCTGAAAGACGCGTTCGAGATCCTGCGGAGTTACAAGATAAATGAACCCAACCAAATGCTCTTTCAGAGTGACATCAGGGAAATTCCTCGGATACATAGTGACACAAAGGGGAATCGAGGCGAGTCCAGAGCAAGTCAAGGCTATAATGGAGTTGCAATCACCAAAATGCGTCAAGGATGTCCAGAGGTTAGCAAGACGAGTAGCTGCATTGAACCGGTTCATATCACGATCTTCAGATAGAAACAAATTGTTCTACGACATTTTGAAGAAAAACAAGTCATTCGAGTGGACAGAAGCACATGAAAAAGCCTTTGGGGAGTTGAAGAATTATTTGTCTAATCCGCAGGTATTATTCAAACCCAAGCCAGGCGAGAAGTTATATGTATACTTGGCCGTGACTGAAGTAGAAGTAAGTGCGGTCTTGATCCGAGAAGAGAATGGAGACCAGTTGCCCATTTATTACGTAAGTAAAACTTTGCTCGATGCGGAAACCAGGTATTCCCCCATGGAAAAATTAGTATTGTCTTTGGTAATGGCTTCAATAAAGTTACATCCTTATTTTGAAAGTCATTCTATCATCGTGAGAACTAATTACCCAATGAAGAGTATTATGTCAAAGCCAGAATTGTCAGGTCGGCTAACAAGATGGTTGATCCACTTAAATGGCTACGACATAACTTATGAGCCTAGAACAACAATGTAGTCTCAAGCATTGGCCGATTTTGTGGTTGACTTCAGTCCTACCACTTCAGAGCATGAAGACCAAGATGTGCTGCACGTGATAGGAAATGGCAAATGGTTGATGCATACAGACGGGGCATCGAACCAGATTGGCGTAGGATTGGGGGTAGTCCTGAAGTCACCACAGGGGGATAGGATAACCCAAGTTGTTCGATGTACATTCAAGGCTACTAACAATGAAGCAGAATATGAGGCGCTTATTGCAGGGTTACTTGTTGCTAAGGATTTGAATGTACAAGAAATTGAGGTAATTTGCGATTCGTTACTTATTGTAAATCAAGTTACGAACTCATATGTTGCCAGGGATTAAAAAATGAAGGCGTACTTGAAAAAAGTTCAAGAGATCGTAAAACATTTTAAACATTTCAAGATAAAGCAAGTTCCTCAAGATGCCAACACGCAAGCAGACGCCTTAGCCAACCTCGGATCTGCGATCGACCCAAGGGAGTACAACAAGATACCTTTTGTGTACCTTGACGCACCATCTATAACCAAGGAGGTAGACATGTTGGAGATTCGGGGTTCTGATGAAGACAAGTAATGGGTAACCCCTTATCTAAAGTGGTTGCGAGATGGAGTTTTGCCAGACGATAAGGAAGAAGCTCAACGACTTAAGGTAAAAGCTTCCACTTTCACTGTTGAGAATAACATCTTGTTTAAGTGGATGTCATCAGGAATATATGCTCGATGCGTAAAGGAAGAGGAGGTACAGAAGGTGTTACAAGACATACACGATGGAGAATGCGGAAATCATACAAGGCGTCGCAACTTGGCAAAGAAGGCGAGCAGGATGAGTTATTATTGGCCTACCATGAACAAAGAAGCTGTAGAGTTCGCTCGCAAGTGTGACACGTGCCAGCGTCATGGACCTAGACCACATCAACCTTCAGAGCTGTTACATCCTTTAACTTCCCCTTGGCCATTCATGAAATGGGGAATGACATCGTGGGAAAGCTTCCTCCAGCCTCAGGACAATGTGTTTACATCTTGGCAATGACTGACTACTTTTCAAAGTGGATTGAAGCCGAAGCCTTCAAAGAAGTTAAAGACACCCAAGTCACCTCCTTCATAAGGAGAAACATCCTGAGCAGATTCGGGATACCGTCAACCATAGTGTGCGACAACGGATCCCAGTTTATCAGTGACAAGACGAGATCATTTTGCCAGCAATACAACATTCAGTTAGTGATGTCAACACCTCGTTATCCTCAAGCTAATGGTCAAGCAGAAGCAAGTAACAAAGTGATCATCAACAACTTGAAAAAGCGACTCAAAGAGGCAAAGGGGAAATGGGCAGATGAGTTACCCCTTATCCTATGGTTAGATCGAACAACCCCTAAGACTTCCACGGGCCATACACCTTTCTCCTTAGTTTATGGATGTGAAGCCGTGTTACCAGTAGAAGTGACTTTGCCCACAGTTCGATATGGACTCACTACCGAGGAATCAAACCTACCTAACTTGTTACACCATCTAGACACGGTAGACGAGTTACGAGATGAGGCATCGATTTGTATGGCAGCATATAGACAGGGGGTAGCTCGGAGTTACAACAAACGCGTTAATGCCAAGGTGTTCCAAGTGGGAGACTGGGTATTGAGAAAAGTCTTCCAGTATACGCAAGAATTAAATGCTGACAAGTTGGGGGCAAACTGGGAAGGACCATATCAGATCACGAAGATCGTGGGACAAGGAGCCTACGAGTTAATGTCACAAGATGGGAAAACGATCCCCTGAAGTTGGAACGCGATGAACTTGAAGTTGTATCACTTTTAAAAGACGCATGAATCGCGATGAGGTATACTTCACAAATTCTTGCTTTTCACATTATATCATTACATCTTTATACATACATAAGACAACAACGGTTTCGAGAAAACTAACAAGGGACACCTTGTGACGTTACAGGCCAAAACATGGGCCCTCGCACACAACGACTAGTCAAAAGATGCAAGAGACGAGAACATGTAACATGAATTCTAGAGCAAGTGGATTTTTTCATTTGTAACACGATTCACGAGTTTATTGCAAATACATCATTCTCTCTCTCCCTTTGCATCTAACATAGAAAGCGCTATACAACGAAGAGTCTATTGCTAAATTACAAGTACGTGTTTGAAGCAAATCGATTTCTCCACAAACGCGTTGATCTTCTTTCTCCGGCGTTGAACCTGCCTTACCTGCAAAAAAGTCAAAACACAAATCCAAGGCCATAGCAACTACTAAAACATTATCAAAATAAACATAACCCCAGAAACCAACACGGGGTGCGAAGTTGTCCACATCTAGGCCCTAATACAAGCGGCCAAACAAAACATAAAGTTCTTTAAAAAGCTCCAACACACTGGGGTAGGATAAAAGTTCGAGAAGTAGAAAAAGCAGAAAGGAATCATTCTTTGTATGCATTTTCGGATGACTTCTGGTTATCCATCTCGACCTGGGCTACTTCTTTGGCAACTTGAGAAATGTCGTCAATAAGAGAAGACTTCTTGGACGCGTTGGCCTCCTCAGCGAACAAGTTCTCGAATTGTTCCCTCTCTTTCGCAACATCCCAGGAAGAGTCTTTCCCAGCAGCGAATTCCTCAATCGTCTCGACACGGGCTCTGAGCGACCAGTAGTCGGCCGTATCTCCAACTTCCTGAGCAAGAGCGACACTTTTCTTTGATGCTTCCTTGAACTTATCCTCCCAAGCCTTGGAGTCCTCCAGAGTTCTCTCGAGGGCATGTTGCAGATCAAGGATCTTCTTCTCTAGAGCCTTCTTCTCCTGTCCCAAGATGACATACCTATCCTTTTCCAGTTGCGTGTTGGTCTTACTCTGAGCCAGTTGCTCGGGGTAATCTTTGACGGTGTCATAAGCCGCAAGAGTAAGTTGGAGCCCCTAGGTAACAAGTACGGATTAGGTGAATATCCAGACAATTAGTAGCGAAAGAAAAAAGAACTGTAAAGTACCTGCCACTAGGCCGCCAGTATTTCGCCGAGAAATTCAGGAAAAGAAGATCGATGGCTTGAACCATGGAGGTAGTCCACTTGCAGAGGCATCAAAGATTTCAGGCATTTCTCAGCATCTATATCCAAGGATATCATGGTGCTAGGAAGATCCGTCATGCGAGAAGATGTACCTTTCTTTGATAAGGAGGCCTTGGGAGAGTCGCCTACCACTCTGGGAGGCAAAGACACCATCAAAGACGTATCTGCAGTGGAGGTCGTGTCCGCTTTCCTCTTCTTCCTGGCCTCGACCCTCTCCAAAGTAGACAGAGCAGCGGTTGACCTGGTGGTCCTTGAGCCTGACAGCATGAGGAAAACAGAGTTAACAGGAAGTGAAAAGCGTTGAAACGAGGAAGGAGAAGAAAGACAGACTTACTCGACATCTCGGTATCTTCAGGCTCTGCAAAACACGCTTTTACTAATTCAGGGTAGGATCTTTCCTCCAACGGGAGGGCCTCGATATGAGATATCACTTGAGATGACACTTTGCGGGGTTGAGGGGTAGCAAGACACTCTGCACAGAAAGCGTCTAGTAGTTAGACTTGAATAAAGACCAACAAGTACAAAAGGGAAACACTACCTGTTGATTGCCAACGACTTCTCAAGAAAGACGTATCGATCCCTAGAGAAGACAATCTCACAAAGAAGAACTTATCAGCCCAGCCCCGGTCAGATTTTGATATGTTGAAGACTAAGTCAGATTTGTTGGTGAAGGTTTTCAAAGTTAAACGGCCTGGACCGCCTTTGGAAAGGCGGTAATTTAAGAAAAAGTCGGCAGCTTTGAAGGGAAGACCCTGAGAGGAGCACAATCGATCAACAGAAAGTAGAAGTCTCCAGACTTGGGGAAGTAATTGCCCTGGAGAAACATCGAGGGTGGACAAGAAATCGACGACTAGAGGGGAAAATGGAAAACGGTGGCCAATACGAAAAGGGTACTCATACAAGCACACCCAATCGTTGGCATAAAAATCCGCATGAACGCCAGGGGGAGGAAGGAACACCTCTGCCTGCAAAGGAAAACCCACAGAAAAGGCAAAGATATGGGGGTCCTCTGAAGTACTATTCCTCCGATGATAGGAGGTGAGGAAACCGGAAGATGTCAAAGAAGGAGGAAGGGTGGATTCAAGGCAGTAAAGGGAAGGGGAGCTAGAAGTTGCCATAGTTGGGAGAAGAAGAGAAGTTGAAGACGAAGAAGCGAAAAGTAGGGGAAAACGTACCTGGATACCGAGAAGCGCGATTGAAGTCTTGGAAGCCATCATAACCGCCTTAAATAGGGGTTGATTAGACGTGTCATAACTTGCTACAACTTCCAAGACACGAAATCAAAAATCCTAGGAAGGTGGTGGCGGGAGTTTTCCCGAGTTTTTGATGGGGGTATTGTTGGGCCCTCCGAAATCTAGCCTAAAAGGGGATCAAGAAGCCCAGAATGATTGGCCCAGTCTGGTGGTTAAATAAGAAGGCCGAAGGAACGTTGAAGACGTGGTGAGATTGAGTCATTGAAGGAGGCAATAAAGATGTGACGGAAATCTCGGACCTCATGGTTAAAACGCAGAAACGGCTAGTTCATGAACTCCACAGGCGAAATCTCCGGGATACGTTGAGCCTCCCACCAACGGTCAGAATTAAGGAAAGGGTTATATATAACAAGACTGAAGCGGAAATGAGGACACACAAGCACTCGAGAAAAATCCATAATCTTAAATTCATCTCTGTTCATTTGTTTTACTCTCACTCAAGTGTTCGTTTGTATTTGAGGAGATTCGTCTTAAACTACGATCATAATACACGCATTACAACTTACTTGTTATTGTCTTTTTTGTTCTTCGATAGATTCTACATCTTGTCACTGGTTTATAACGCGTTACACTTGATCTTTGGATAGGAATTCCCATATCAAAGCAGGTAACGTGTTAGTATGATTATCCTGCCCAAAACACTAAACGAAGATAAAACAAATAAAACAACACAATCACACACACACGCCCAACCTCGTTAACGACTTTGTCAGGGTCGTTAACGAACCAGCGTAGACTACTAACGACCTAAAATAGTTTCGGTACCGAGGATACAAACCTAGTAACGAATACGATCTAAGAGAATTCAAATAAAAACAAAGATCTAGGACAAGGGTCACCACAACATAGTCATGCATATAAACTCTTAAGAAGATAAAGATCGTGCCTTTAAATTGATAAATTCATCAACTTTCATTGACCAGTAAGTAAGTTAATCTACTCTCATAAATTAATCCACTCAATCACTTGTTTTGGATCTAAAGCTTGAAACTTTCGTATTCAAACAATATCAACCTTAAAGTTTATAACTTTCTCTCTCGATCAAGTTAAGACTCAAATTACCTTGACTTTCATCTAGGTATGAACACAACAAGCAATCTCAAAAATAGATATAAGGCATTCAACACATCATCTTACTCATCAAACCATGCATAACTATGCCGGGTTTCAACCCCGACCCTAGATAAGAAAACTACTCACTACTCATAATTATGAAATAAACAACTTCTATAAAGGAGAACATTGAAAACAAATCAACTACTTCAAATTAATAAGAAAATATCGTCTTACAGATTCTAAAAGAAACCGAAAAACAAACAAAACCGAATCGAAACTCGTGATTAACGACCTCGGTAACTCTCGTCCACCGTATCTCGTTCCGACTCCTCTCTCTCTCTCTCTCGGCTCTTCCTTTTTCTCTACTTGCCACCCCTTCTCTAGGCTATAAGGAAGGGTGTTTATAATAATAAAGCTATCTAAATAAATAAGGATATAAGATAAAATCTTTCCTAAAAGATAGAAACCTATTCTAAAAAGATAGAAATAAAACCTAGAAGGATAACAAGACTTAAAATAAAACATAATAACCCTAAAAACTTATCAAAAACACTCTACCGACACGGAAATAAATTCCCGCACAGGATCGGTAGTCATAGAATCGAACACTCGAAAAACTCTATCTCGTAGCCTCGTTAACGACCCTTTACAGCCTCGTTAACGAGCCTGGATTTTAACTTCTCCATCACTTCAACTCTAAAAGCATGAACTTCGACTTCTTCATCTCGTATTCTTCCGTCCTTCACCATAGCACTCCAAATTCAGCTCCAAAAAGCACCGTTTCCTTGCTAAAACCTACAAAAAGACACAAAACGGAGTAGCTTCCATACTTTTCACAAAATATGCAAAACCATCCAAAAACACACAAAACTAACCCTAAACTTATCAAAACTAGCCCTAACAAACTAAGAAAACATACTAAAAACTATACCAAAAACACGAACATCAAAATACCCCATACTTAGACTTGCTTGTCCTCAAGCAATCACTAAACACTAATCAAAACCAAAAAACAATACTTATCAAACTATAGCCATCATCTAAAAAGCAACATCAAAACATATATAAGAAAATAGCAAATGACTATTAATGTCATCACACATATATGCACCAAATAGACATAAGCAAATACAATCCAACCTCACAAGGGATATATGTGTTTCACTCAACTCTCAAGTGTTTAGGCTTATAAATTCAATCTCTCAACCCATCTTATATACAAAAACTCAGAGAAATTGGAACTTATATCACCAAACTCTCCACCTAAGATTAGTCAAAATAAGCAAAATATCATCAAGAGAACTTAGGGGGCTCAATGAAAAACTTCAAAGAAGCTTCCATTCGGCCGGGTTGTAATGGGGCTTGGTAAAAACAATAAGGCGTGGAAAATATTTTGGCTATGTGGTGCTAATAATATCCGGGAATCAAAGACTCCTAAAAACTCACACATACCACAAAACTCTCAAAAGATACCAAACTCTCTCAACATTATGCACTTATTCTTCACTCACCCAATATATCCTAGAAAGTCTCATAAAAACAACCCAAAAGAATCTCTGGTTTATCTATCAGACACACATGCACTTCTTACTTCTTTCTACTTCATATTTTTCTTTCAACTCATTTTTTTCTTCGCTGCCTCGTTAACGAGCCAACATGGTCGTTACCGAGCTTCACCGTGTACTCCTCCTCTTTCTTCCTTTCAACAAACAATCTTATTTCGTGCATCTTTTATACCAAGAGATCTTTCTTTTATAAACAATTTAAGCAAGAGACTTCCAATCTACCCTTCCCAATAATCCTTAACTTTCAAACCAAACATAACATCTCACTCAATAAAACATACCTCTCCAAACTAATTCCTAATCCCCGGATAGGGTCAATCTTATCTCGGCTAGGGAACAAATTTTTGTGGAGCTACAAAAAGGCTTCAGGCTCAAGTTAGTTGTCAAAAAGAAGGATCATGTAAGGGTGGATAGGGATTAATAGGGATTATAAAAATAAGTTCTCTGTCATCTGATTTTCACAAGTAATGAACTATAAATCTTACATAGGTTTCAAGAAATAGATACCCATCACAATTCCAAGAGATAATATGCATATAGAGAGTAAATCACACAAGAAAAGAAGAGGGATTTTTGATGTTCTCCCTATAAGGCCAAAAATAACTCACTAGGTAGATATTGTTGGATTGCATCACTTATGCTAAAAAGTATACATGCTCAATTTCATCAAATGCTATTCCTTCCTAAAAACAACCTTAAATTAAGAATCCGACTATATTATCAAAGACATGCTTGCAAGGAATTATATGATCATGTTAGCAACTAACTATCGTAGAACATAAGAAAGGGATATCTATCAATTCTAAAACTCTTTATTTTTATGGATTTTCAAATTTTTTCATTAGTTAGTTTTTTTTTGGAACAAAGGACTACTTAAAACAAATAAAACACATAAGTTAAACAAGACACAAGACAACAAGTTTTCTACTTTCTCCCACCCCATACTTAAAATTACAGTGTCCCCACTGTAAGAAAAATAAGAAGAAGGAAAGAAATAGAAAAGAAAAACAAAAGAAAACAAGAAAAGAGAAAACAAAAAACTTACAAAGTCATGAAGCAGAAAACAAGAAAAAAACTTCTTCAAGCTGAATCAACGGTGCGGTGGAGGAAAGTAGTGCTCGAAGTTTCCCATGAAGTCATACATCGTCCTCCAGCGCTTTGCATCTTCCGCCTCCCTTTGACGATGCCTCTCTTCCTCAAATGTCATGCGAGCGGAATAGACAATCTCCCATCTATCCATCCTCCTATGAATATGGTTCTGCTGGAGGTGAAGCTGTTGCATCTGAGCAGAAAGATATTCGGCCCGTGGAGGCGGGATACTCGATCCAGTGTACTCGGGCTGAGGAGGTGGTTGATTGTGAGGCTGGAAGTGGTCTTGGTAAAACACCGGGTTGTATGGCGCAAGACCATAAGAGTGAGGGTCGATAAGAGGCTGCGGGGGGTCGTTAGATGCTCTCGGCAGGTCGTTACCGAAGTTGTATGCCTTGGTAGGAGCTTCGTTAGGAGCCTTGAAGTGGTCGTTAACGACCTTGGTGGGCTCGTTAACGACCTGCCGAGAACCAGTTCGCAGAATCCGAGTGTTATCAACTTTAAAATTAAGCCATTTAATCAAGCATGCGACCTCTATAATCCTACACTAGACACACAATCAGGTATACGCACCCCATACTTGCTCAATTACCCATCCCGAACATGCTATAATTGCCCAAAAATTAACATGGTGAAGATAAATCTCGATTCCTAGAACAAGAAAGTTCATGCTTTTCCAATCAAATTTGCAATGGAGAATCTAAGCACTAACACCCTTTCCTAGATCGAGAACAACTAAGCACAACCCAAATTCATGAGCAAAAGCAAACATGCAACTCGGCCAATTCTATAGACACAACCTAGATACGAAATTTCTACCCTAAAAACCATGAATCATGCAATAAAGAGTTAGGGTTTAGAAATCATACCGGAAGATTGGGAAATTGAAGAGTGAAAGGTCGAAGGTTGGGTGGTTAACGAGCCCGGATCTCGTCGGTGATGAAAATAAGGGCGGCAGGCTTCGGTAACGGGGCGTTTTTTTTCGAAGTTCGGTGGGGCTGGGATTCCGATCGGTGGTGAAGGATTCCGGTGGGATTTTTGAGGGCTTGAGCTTTTGGATTTGAGGAATTGAGGGTAGAATTTTGAGAGGTTTAGAAGGGTTAAATAGGAGAGGGTAGAAATAAGAGGAGGGGAAGATAAGAGGCGGCAGGGGGGTAAGAGATAGGGTAGAAGATAGAAGATAGATTAGGGTTAAAAATAACTTACCTGCCCGTTTGCCGAGTCGGGTCGCCTAACCAGGTCGTTAACGACCCTGGGTGGGTCGTTAACGAGCCACCGTAGCCTCTTTGAGTGATTTTCGTGCCCATCTCCTGCATCTTGTTAGCTCAAAAATTATCCTAATTTCTATCCTGAAAACTACTTAAAAACCCAAAAGAAAGCTAGGAAAAAGATCTAATAAAAGAAAAGAAAAATCTAGTCTATACTAAAAGCGGGTTGCCTCCCGTAAGCGCTATTTTTAACGTCGTCAGCCCGACGTACTTACCTTGGATAATACGACGTTGTGAGAGCCATAGTGACTCTAATCTCTTCATTAGGGTCGGGTTGCTCATGAAACTTTTTCAATCGGTGGCCGTTAACTTTGAAGATTGCGCCTTGGTTATCGATCAACTCTACCGCACCGTGGGGATAGATGTGATGAACCACAAATGGCCCACTCCATCGTGTCCTAAGCTTCCCTGAGAATAAACGGAGTCTAGAGTTGAAAAGAAGTACCTTATCGCCAACCTCATAGGTTTTGGGCACTAATTTCTGATCATGCCACCGCTTGGTGCGTTCTTTGTAAATTTCATCATTTTCGTACGCCTTAAGCCTCAATTCTTCTAGTGCTTGCAAGTCCATGAATCTTTTTGCTCCTGCTGCGTCGAGGTTCATGTTGATCTCCTTAAGAGCCCACAATGCTTTATGCTCCATCTCAACCGGTAAATGACATGCTTTGCCATACACTAGATTATAAGGAGTGGTGCGCAGAGGCGTCTTGTATGCTGTCCTGTATGCCCACAGAGCGTCATCCAATTTAGAAGACCAATCCTTCCTAGAACGGGACACAGTCTTCTCCAATATGCTCTTTATCTGCCTATTTGAAACTTCAACTTGGCCACTGGTTTGGGGATGATATGGTGTTGCCACCCGATGTGATACCCCATACTTAGCCAGAAGTGCTTCCAAACTCCGCTCAATGAAATGAGAACCACCATCACTAATGAGGACTCTTGGAACGCCAAACTTGGGAAAGATGTTAGTCTTTATAAATTTGGCCACGGTTTTAGCGTCGTTGGTCCTTGTAGCAACGGCTTCCACCCACTTAGAGACATAGTCGACTGCCACTAAGATATACTTGTAGGGGCCTGATGCGGGAAAAGGTCCCATGAAGTCTATCCCCCATACGTCGAATAACTCGACCTCTAGTATCCCGGTTAGTGGATTCTCATGTCTCCAAGTGATGTTGCCTGAGCGTTGACATCCATCACATGCTGTCACATAAGCTTGTACATCCTTGAACATGGTTGGCCAATAGAGACCACTTTGAAGAATCTTCGTCGTGGTTTTGAACCCTTTTGCATGGCCTCCGGTAGGTAGTGTGTGACATTGACGGATTACGTTCTCCATCTCCTCTTCTGGGATACAGCGTCTAAAGAGGTGGTCGCTTCCTTGTTTAAACAAGTAAGGATCATCCCAATAGTACTGTTTTACATCGTGGAGGAACTTCTTTTTCTTTTGTGGGGTTAGTCCCTCGGGAATCACGCCTCCTACAAGATAGTTAGCGAAATCCGCGAACCAAGGGGCTTTTGACCCACTAACAACATGAATTGATGTAGAAGAAATAGGAGTGGTAGGAGAGGAAGGGATTGAATCGAATTGAATGAGTTTTGGTTCAGAAATCTTACCTGACCCGGTCGTCACTGGACCTGAGTGGGTCGTTAACGACCCTGGAGATGTAGTATAATCCTCGGTAACGACCCCCCGTGGGATGGTGACGACCTGCCTAGCTGATATGTCGATGCACCTTGGGTCTTTGCCTTCGTGATCTATGCATTCCAGTCTCGGTGCCTCGTTAACGACCCTGAAGGGGTCGGTGACGAGGGTCTTGTTGAGTTCGACCTCGTTCAACATGAGTTGTTCGTCTGGTCTGGAATCATTTATTGGCACTTCATTGTTAGATTCAGTGATATGCTCAATCGGCAATCTGGATAAGTGATCCGCCACTAGGTTCTCTGCTCCCTTTTTGTCTCTTATTTCATGGTCAAATTCTTGCAGTAAGAGCATCCAACGAAGCAATCTAGGCTTGGCATCCTTTTTGGCCATTAGGTATCTAACGACCTCATGGTCAGTATAAATAATCACTTTGGATCCAACAAGGTAGGACCAGAATTTTTCAAAGGCAAATACCACAGCAAGAAACTCCTTCTCCGTGGTGCTATACTTACTCTGCGCCTCATCCAGCGTCTTACTGGCATAGTAGATGGCATGGAGTTTCTTATCCTTCATTTGACCCAAGACTGCGCCGACTGCATAGTCATTGGCGTCGTACATTATCTCAAAGGGTAATGTCCAATCTGGGGATTGCATAATAGGGGCGGACACGAGGGCTGCTCTTAACCTGTAAAATGCTTCAAGACATTCTGGGGACAGCTCAAACACTACATCTTTCATTAGTAGGTTAGTCAAGGGTTTAGCTATCTTAGAAAAATCCTGAATAAAGCGTCTGTAAAAACCAGCATGCCCTAGGAAACTCCTAATGTCTTTTACAGAAGAGGGAGGAGGTAGTTTTTCAATAAGCTCAATTTTCGCTTTATCTACTTCTATCCCTCTCTTAGAGACAAGATGTCCTAGCACTATCCCCTCTTGAACCATGAAATGGCATTTTTCCCAATTTAACACAAGATTGGTTTCTTCACATCTTTTAAGCACACTTGCAAGGTTAGCAAGACAAGCATCAAATGAAGAACCATAAACAGAAAAGTCATCCATGAAAACCTCAACAATCTCCTCTATCATATCCGAAAAAATGGCCATCATACACCTTTGAAAGGTGGCAGGGGCATTGCAAAGCCCAAATGGCATTCTTTTATAAGCAAAGGTTCCATAGGGACATGTAAAGGTAGTCTCCTCCTGGTCATCAGGATGAATGGGAATCTGCCAAAAACCGCTATAGCCATCTAAATAACAGAAATAATCATGCTGGGCTAAGCGTTCTAATACCTTATCAATGAAAGGAAGCGGAAAATGATCTTTTCTAGTAGCACTATTAAGCTTCCTATAATCAATGCACATCCTCCAACTGGTGGTGGTCCTAGTTGGAATAAGCTCTCCCTTTTCGTTTTCTATGACAGTCATCCCCCCTTTTTTGGGACTACATGGACCGGACTCACCCATTGGCTGTCAGATATAGGAAATATGATCCCAGCATCAAGTAATTTAATGATTTCCTTTTTAACTACATCCTTCATGTTAGGATTTAACCTACGTTGATGCTCTATAGTGGGTTTATGATTATCCTCCATGTATATCCTATGCATGCAAAGAGAAGGAGATATGCCAATTATATCATCAAGGGAGTAGCCTATGGCTTTCCTATGCATCCTAAGCACATTCAGTAGTTTTTCTACTTCCTCATCTTTTAATTTAGCATTAATGATGACAGGCAAGGTAGAATTAGGACCAAGGAATTCATACTTGAGGGAGTCCGAAAGAGGTTTAAGTGTTGGAGAAGGTTCAGCTGGGATTAGAATCGGTTCTTCTGGCTCCGTCATCAACACCTCTTCGAGGTATTCAAATGCTGAAATTTCATTGTCTTCGGCTAGGGTCGTTAACGATGTTGATGGAGTCGTTAACGAGATTGCTTCTTCTTCCAGGAGAATCAGTATTGGTGCTGGGGAGCTTTTTACCGAAACCGCGGGGGCTATTTCTGCCCATCTTTGTCCTGAAAATTCATCATTTGACACCAATCTTCCAACAGGGTCTCCACATTCAATGATCTCATTGTGGATGTGGAGCATCTTGACTTCGGCTCTATCGGTCTCTTTCATTGACTGTTTGAACCGGAATTCCGTCACCTCATCCCCAATTTCGAAAGTTAGGAGTCCCCTCCTAACATCAATTATGGCTCTAGTTGTGGCGAGGAACAGTCTCCCTAAGATAATAGGCACTACCGGATATTCAGGCATTGCCATGACAATGAAATCATTTGGAACAAAGAATTTGCCCACTTGAACTGGAAAGTCTTCTACAACCCCTGTAGGTTTGATGCAAGAGCCATCTGCCATGTATAGCCGCATGTTGATGGGCTCTAGTGGTCCCATATTGGCTTTAAACCAGATTGAGAGAGGGAGTAAACTAGCACTGGCTCCCAGATCACATAAAGCTTTGAATTTGTGGTCGACTATGCCAATTGTTATGGCAAATCTCCCTGGATCTCCTAACTTTTCTGGTAGAGCTATAGATCGGACTTCATCCTGCAACTATGTGATGGATCTTTTCCTGCTAAGAATATCCTTCAAAAATTTCGTGTAAGCCGGCATTTCGCTTAGGGCCTCAGCGAATGGGATGGAAATATTAATGCCCTGAAGAATCTTTACGAAATGCTTGAACTTACTCTCAGTAGAGTCCATAGATTTCTTAGTGGGGAATGGAAGAGATTTCACCATTCTCAGAACCAAGTTAGGCTCGAGAGGTGAAGTTACCGGTTCGACACTAGGGTCGTTAGCTATTCTCGGCGGGTCATTACCTACCCTAATGGGGTCATTAACTACCCTGGGATTGAGAGGAGGGCTCGGATTAGAAAACTTACCTGGACTAGGGTCGTTGACGACCTTTGGAGCCTCATCGCCATGATGGCCCAATTCGGTATTTGCCCTCGTTGGCTCGTTACTGAGCTGAACCGTGGCATCCTCTTCAGTCTTGTCCTTAGCTTGGGCACGCTCCGGTAGTGTCTTTCCACTCCTAAGGTGTACCGCTGCTATCTGTCCTTTAGGGTTCTCTTCGGGACGGCCCGGAAGTTGCCCTTATGGCCTCGAAATCTGTGCAACAAGGTTCCCTAGTTGGGAATCAACATTCTTCTTCCATACATCTGTAACACCCCTATTTTACAACACTGGGTATTACCGCCAGTGACCTCGGACTTTACCGTCCCAGGTCACCCAAGGCTTTTAGAATGATATAGAACATTATTAAAGCGGAAATAAGCATAATTCATAAAATAGAAAAGATGCTCCCGAAGGAGACTTGGTTCTTACAAACGTCTTACATTGTCTTCATAATTAAAGGTACTTGAAATCAAATAACGAAAACATCTTGTTCAGTCAACAAAACAATATTAAAACCAAAGGGAAATGATAAATGCATCTTGATGGATCTTTGACCTTCCTTCACTTCACTTCGCCTTACGCCTTGCTAGGATTCCTGGGTTCTGACATAATTCGCGAGGGGCGATAGAATGCCAGGCAAAATGCGGAAAGAAGAATTAGTCTAAGAGACTAAGCAAGCGGGAATGGAACTTCCCGAGGGTATTTCGGTAATTTCAATCATTGTCAAAGAGATAATAAGGTTGTGTTTATGAATGGGCTATACGATAAGGCTTGTTCATGTGGAGTTTTCATGGTTCGAAGGAGAGTATATCTTAGACAAAGATAACTCGATAAGCGATAGAAGAGCTACTGGATTGTAGACTTCTTTAGGATTTCGAAAGTATGTTGGAAACGTTTATTAATTCATACAAGTAAAAACCTCTCGCGTCCTGAGCGGACCGAGAGCCGGATCGATCATTTGAGACCGGTCCGGTTTTGGTATCTTAAATGTGCATTGGCACTTATCTTATATAGTGACGAAAGATATTCGACTTTGTTAATGATTTTTAATAGAGAGTGGTGGGACACGGATAATCCGAGCCACCCGGGGGAGAACTTCAGTTTCCCGGCACTTAGCTAGAATGCGCACATCCCTCCTTGCAATCGGAGCGGATGGGATCATGACCCCGAAAGTCGTATGGACGTACGACTTAGTAAGGTTATATAGAGGCGTCGGCTAACCCGCGCCCCTCACTAGTTTATTCGAGATTGATCTCTGAGCGAGATCGTAACCAATCAAGATAACAAACACACTAGCATATATAACCCTAACAAGAGAATATAAAGCGTACTATGCTAACAATAGTCGTTATTTCTAGCAATCGCTATTTCCTAGGTTCATTTTTATTTAAGCATACAAGTTGTTCCCAACATCGAGAATTTTCACGTGGACGAAGTATAAAAGGTCACAAGGGAAAATTCCACTTGCCTTAGCTTTTGCGAGTGCTATCTAACGAGCTTTGACGAACTTATGTGATTTCCGACTACGAGCGAGGATTCCGACCTATCGACACGGAAATTTACGAAAGGGCTTAAATCATGATTTTCCTCCCACGGTTTGGATAACTCTTATAATATTTTATAAGAGAGTTTGAGATTCTAAATTATTAAAATAATAATTTAGAAAGTTATTTTCCTCAAAATAATAATATTCCTTTATTATTATTTTGGCTTTGTAATATCCTTATTATTCCATAAAACCTTATTAAAATAATCTCTTTTAACTTTATTTGATATTTCTTGAAGATAGGTAAGCAAGTAAAATTTTATAAAGTACTATACTTTGCGTCCAAGTATATTTCTTATAAAGCTATAAGTCCTTCTTAAATTATAGGAAAATCACTTTAACCTTTTTATGTACTTATCTTAATTTAAAATATTACTTTTAAATTTTCCAATTATTCTTTAGTAAACCTTAGAATATTATTTCTTCTATCTAGAATACTTTATTAATAATATTTTCTTAATAGAATTTTATTCACTTATATAATTCACATTAAGTAAAGTTGTCATACTTATAGTCCCTCTACATGGAAGTTTCCATAATTAGAAATTTCTATTTTCTTTATAAGGTAGCTTACTAAAATTAAATTAATCCTACTTATTTTATTCCTATAGTCCTTTTATATTATAAAGCCTATAAAGTATTTTCGATCATGGACTTTAATATTCTCATGTCTTGTAAAAATATAATCATGACTTAAAAAAAATATCCTACTTCATAATCATAATCCATTATTATAATATTTGTAGTTTAGAAAAATAATATCTTCCTTATATCTAAAAGATTTCTTTTCATGCAAGTCATCTTCATGCTATATAACAACCTATATTATTTGTAATATCTTACTTGATATTTTTAACTTAGAAATCATGTCTTGTGCCAAGTCTCTACACTTAGAAATTATTAAAATAATATATATTTTTTTTATAGATGACCTTAGTAATATTCTCATTAATAGTATTATATTTTCATCAAACCACTATCCAAAGTCAAACTATAGTCTTTAGATCTCTATCATATTTTATAGCCAAAAATCATATGCTAACATATATTATTTTATAGTTACTCTTATCATATCCTAATAATAGCTTATATCTTGTAATGATTTCCACATTTAAAGGTATGCTAAATTTATATTTTTATTGAGTAAAGAATTTATTTCATAAATCTATTTATTATGATCAACTTTATAAATATAATATCTTCCATAGATTAGGACATGCAATAATTTTTATCTACTAGAGACATTGTTATTATTTTTGTATAAAGATGATAATGGTAATTACAAACTTTATATGCTCCATTTATTTTATAAAGATCTATTTATATTATGAATGAGCATGCTACTAATAAATTCAATTAAATTTATCTATTTGTTTTATTTAACTTAAGTTACCATGGTAACTCAACTTTGTTTCTAGCTTTTAACTAACAAATCTCTACTCCCATATTTTTATTTCTTATTTCCCTAAATAAATTTCTAATAATCTATAAAAACTTTATAAATTTATAAATGCACAAATTAGATAAATAGGATTTAGGATAGAATTTTATACTTTTGGTATTCTGTGTTTTACAGAACACTGGAGAAGGAGAACAGGGGAGAGGGGCGGCGGACTCGGCGGCTCAACCAGGGCGGCGGCGGCTCCGGCGTGGGCTCCGACGGTCACTGGCGGGCTCGGCGTCGGGCTGGTGGTCCGCTCGGGCTCCAAGAGAAAGAAGAGAAGGTTTGGATGTGTTTTAATGGAGATATTTGGCTTGCAATGGGGCTGGTTTTTGATGACTTAGAATGCTCTTGCTAGAAGAGGAAGAAGAGAGTTGAATGTGTGCTCGGAAGGGATGAATAGGAGCCTATTTATAGACAAGTTGGGAGAAGCTTCAATCCATGTCCAATGGAGTAGACCAATGGAGGATGATGCAAGGCTTCACCATTGGCTAAGTGTGTGCTTCTTTGGGTGATGATGGAAGATGAGGTAAGTGGTGTGTCTTGCAAGGGAGGAGGAGGTGGAAGAAGCATGCAATGGGTGCATATCACATCAACGTTCTTTCAATCAGACAAAAGTCTGATGTTCAAATTGGAAGAAAGAAGCTATTTAATATAAGATAAAAGGGTTGGGTTGAATGAACAAGAAATTGCCATTGGTCTAGCGGGATTGGAGAGGGACGTGTGGGGGTAGAGTGCAAGAGGTTTCGGGTTCAAATCCCGGCTCTTGCATTCTTTTTACAAAGCTTGTAATTTAATTTTTAAGCCTTTATGTAATTTATTTTATAAGATGAATTCAACCTCTATAAGGCATTATTTTTATTTAATGCCTCTTTTTATTTATTTATACTTCTCAAATTATTTTATTGAATTTTATTTAATTAATTCCCTCTTGATAATCTCTTTAAAAGAGAAAGTCAAAGTCGTTACGAAATTTAGAATTCTCTCTTTATTTAGAGAAAATAATTTATTATAATAAATATTATATTATATTTGATTTAAAATCTTGGAATATCGCGGATATTACAATAGTACCCCCTTAATTTAGTTTCGTCCCCGAAACTAGAGAAAAGTAGGACGGTACCGAGATATAGAGACAACATCAATTACACGACTCACAACCTGTGAGGAAAACTACGGGGTCTAGTACCCCCTTAAAAGGATCATGCTAGTGATGTTCAAGAAGACATTAATTCTGGGAAACGCCTCTGCATGTCTTGCTCGGTTTCCCAAGTTGTACCTTCGTTGCCATCCTTGGACCAGAGTACACGGACTAAAGGTACTTCTTTGTTGCGCAATTGCTTAACTCGGTGCTCTACAATTTTGAGTGGTCTCTCTTCGTAGGTGCCATCCGACTGGATTTCGACATCGTCGAAGTTGATTACGTGAGATTCGTCGGGCACATACTTCCTTAAGAGTGACACATGGAACACATTGTGCACAGGGTGAGCAGATGGCGGTAGAGCAACTCGATAGGCCAGATTGCCGACTCTCTCAAGGATTTCGAAGGGTCCTACATAGCGAGGGTTGAGCTTGCCTCGCTTTCCGAAGCGGAAAACCCCCTTTGAAGGAGATACTTTGATGAAAACCTTATCTCCTTCTGTAAACTCAATGTCTCTTCTCTTCAGATCTGCATAACTTTTGTCGACTCTGAGCGGTCAACATTCTTTGACGGATGTGGGCGACTTCGGAGGCAGTTTGCTCTATTAGATCAGGACCTAGAAGAATCTTGTCGGCGTTATCGTCCCAACATAGCGGGGAACGACATTTCCGGCCATATAAAGCTTTAAAGGGAGCCATCTTGATGGTGGAATGCTAGCTATTGTTGTAGGTGAATTCTATAAGGTGCAAGCTGTCATCCCAGCTTGTTGTGCGGTCTAGCACACATGCCCGAAGAATGTCCTCAAGAGTTTGGATGGTCCTTTCTGTTTGACCATCCGTTTGAGGATGGAAAGTTGTGCTGAATTTCAGTTCTGTGCCCATGGCCTTGTGTAGTCCTTTCCAGAAAGAGGCCATGAAGCGACCGTCTCGATCGGAAATGATCGTCTTTGGGGTCCCATGGAGGCGGACTATTTCCTTAACGAAAACTGTTGCTAGCTTTGGAGCCTTCCACTTCTTTTGGATGGGGATGAAGTGGGCGCTCTTGGTGAGTCGATCCACGATGACCCAGATAGAATCCTTCTGCTTTTGGGTCTTGGGCAAATCGGTCACAAAGTCCATTGCTATATCTTCCCACTTCCATTCTGGCACGGAAAGGGATTGCAACTTTCCTCCAGGTCTTCGGTGTTCGATCTTTACTTTCTGGCAAACCAAACATTTAGATATGAACTCTGCGACATCCTGCTTCAGGTTTGGCCACCAGAAATTTCTGCGTACGTCCTTGTACATTTTACTCGCTCCTGGGTGTACTGAGTAGGCAGATCAGTGGGCTTCCTTTAAGATGGTCTTTCGGAGCTCGTCCACTGCTGGCACACAAATCCGATTTTGAAACCATAGGGAACCGTCATCTTGAATGACGAACCCTGGTGCCTTGCCTTCTTGTACTTCGCCACTTATTCTGATCAGCATGATGTCCTCAGTTTGCTTTTCTTTAATCTCCGTTAGCAACCTGATGTTCATGTTTTTAGTATAGTTTTTAGTAGGTTTTCTTTGTTTATTAGGTTTAGTTTTGATAAGTTTAGGTTTAGTTTGGTGTGTTTTTGGATAGTTTTGCATATTTTCATACAAAGTATGGAAGCTACTCTATTTTGTGTATTTTTTAGGTTTTAGCAAGGAAAAGTGCTATATGGAGCTGAATTTGGAGCGCTATAGTGAAAGATAGAGGAATACAAGTTTGAAGAAGTCAGAGTCCAGGTTTTACGAGATGAAGTGTGGAAGAAACCAAGCCCAGGCTCGTTAACGAGGTTGTAAGGGCTCGTTAACGAGGCCACGTGATAAGAAATTTCGAGGGTTGACTTTGTAATTCACCGATCCTGTGCGGGAAATTCTTTCCGTGTCGGTAGAGTATCTTTTTATGATTTTTAGGGTTATTATATTATGTATTTTAGGTATTTCTATCTTTCTAGATTTTGTTTCTATCTTTTTAGGTTTTTATTTCTATCTTTTATGAAAGTTTTTATCTTCTAGCCTTATTAGTTTTTAGCCTTTTTAGTATAAATAGCCCTCTTATTTAGCCTAGAGAAAAGGGGAGGGGACGAATCAGAAAAAAGAAGTGGTAGAGAGAAGAGGAAGAGCCGAGATAGAGAGAGAAGATCGGAGTCGAGATTGAGAGCTCGGTGGACGAGAGTTACCGGGGCCGTTAGTCAGTATTTCGGTTCGGTATTTGTTTATTTTCGGTTTCTTCTGATTTTCTGTAAGAAGATATTTGTTATTTAATTTGAGTAGTAATTTGTTTTCAATGATTTATTTTATTGAGTTTATTTGTTTCGTAATTATGATTAGTGAGTAGTCTTCTTTTCTAGGATCGGGGTTAAGCCCGGCATAGTTGAGCATGTTTGATGAGTAAGATTGTGTGTTGAATGCCTTTTATCTATTATTGAGATTGTTTGTTGTGTTTATACCGAGATGAAAGTTGAGGTAATTTGAGTTTTTAACTTGATTGAAAGAGAAAGTTAGTAACTTGAAGGTTGATATTGTTTGAGTACGAAAGTTTCAAGCTTTAGATCCAAGACAAGCAATTAAGTGAGTTAGGTTACGAAAGTAGGTTAATTTACTTCATGATCAACGAAAGTTGATGAATCTATCTATTTTAAAGGCATGATCTATTCTTCTTACGAGTTTATATGCTTGGCTATGTTGTGGTATCCCTAGTCCTAGATCTTTGTTTTTATTTGAAGTATTTTAAGTGAACTTCGTTGCTGAGTTACTTGGCTCGGTACCGAATTTATTTTAGGTCGTTAGTTGAGTCTTTTTGTGTACGGTGGTTCGTTAACGACCCTGACAATGTCGTTAACGAGGCTGCTTGTGTGTGTGTTTTTGTTTGCTTTTTAGTAGTTGATAAACGAACAACCTTGCTTCCTGTGGAACGATCCTGACTCTGCTATACTCAGCGGGGTCTTGACTTATAAATTTATTTGTTGTCAAGAAACCCTCATTCAACACAACCCGGATTGGATTTCCAAGGTGTTGAGACAACCTTGTTGTCTTTCAAACCAGACATCGATGCCTTCTCTGATCAGTTCTTGTTGCAACTTTGGCTGGGTCGTTAGCATTGCGATCATGCCCTCTTGTTGTGTCTTACGACTGAGAGTGCCTGCTACGACGTTAGCTTTGCCCGAATGATAGAGCAGCTCGATGCCGTAGTCCTTTAATAGTTCCAGCCATCTTCTCTGTCTCATGTTCAATTCCTTCTGGGTGAACACATATTTCAAGCTCTTGTGGTCGGTATAGATCTGACATTTGACCTCGTACAAGTAATGTCGCCAGATTTTTAAGGCAAACACCATTGTTACCAGTTCGAGATCGTGTGTCGGATAGTTCACTTCCTAGACCTTGAGCTGACGAGATGCGTAGGCGATCACCTTCCCATTCTACATGAGCACGCATCCCAAGCCTTGCTTAGAGGCATCACTGTAGACCACATAGCCGTCGTGTCCGTCTGGCAGAGTCAACACTGGGGCGCTTGTGAGACGCTTCTTGAGCTCTTAAAAACTTTCTTCACATTTTTCGTCCCACACGAACTTCTTGTGGGTCTTCCGGAGTAACTTCGTCATTGGTAGGGCGATCTTTGAGAATCCTTCGACGAATCTTCGGTAATACCCTGCAAGTCCTAGGAAGCTGCGAATTTCCTTTACATTCTTTGGTTGCTTCCATTCTGAGACTGCTTCAATCTTCTTTGGGTCTACCATCACTCCGTCTTGATTGATAACATGGCCTAGAAAGGCCACTTCTTTAAGCCATAAATCACACTTGGACAATTTGGCGTAGAGCTGGTTGTGCCTTAGGATCTGTAGCACAATTCGGAGGTGTTCTTCATGCTCTGCTCGATTCCCGGAGTAGATTAGGATGTCGTCAATGAAGACGATGACAAACTTGTCGAGGTATTCATGGAAGCATCGATGCATCAGATCCATGAACACCGCAGGAGTGTTCGTCAGTCCGAATGGCATCACCACAAACTCGTAGTGGCCATAGCGGGTGTGGAATGCCGTCTTCGGAATGTCCTCTTCGCGGATCCGAAGCTGGTGATAACCTGATCTCAGGTCGATCTTGGAGAAAATCTTTGCACCTCGGAGTTGATCTAAGAGGTCGTCTATCCTCGGAAGAGGATACTTGATCTTGATAGTGACTTTGTTCAGCTCCCTGTAGTCGATGCACAAACGGAAAGTTCCCTCCTTCTTCTTTACAAATAGCACAGGCGCTCCCCAAGGCGAGGCGCTCGGTCGGATGTAACCCTTCTCAAGTAGTTCTTCGAGCTGACTCTTGAGTTCTTTCATCTCTAGAGGGGCCATTCTGTAGGGCGCCTTAGAGATTGGGGCGGTTCCAAGCTCGAGGCTTATTGAAAACTCGACTTCTCGTCGAGGAGGTAATCCGGGGAGTTCTTCTAAGAAAACGTCGGGGAATTCTCGGGCTACAGGGATCTCCTGGATATCCACGACCCTTTTCTCCGTTGGTTCGAGGTAACAAAGATACCCAACACAGCCCTGTCGGAGTAGCTTCCCGGCCTTCATGGCGTTGATCACTTTTCCATTTTCTTCTTCTCGCTTTCCCTTGAATTTGCAAACGTGTTTTCCTCCAGAGTTGATGGTTACAGTTCGGGTGTAGAAATCGATTATTGCGCCATGCTGAGACAACCAATCTCTTCCGAGAATGATGTCGTAGGGATCCATCGGAATGCATATCAAGTTGGAGTTGAAGATTCCTCCTTGAATGCATAGAGGGAAACTACCTAACTGTCTTGCCCCTATTATATTTTCTCCGTTTGGAAGGTTCACTATGAACGGTTCACACTTCTCGAGGTTATCTAATCCTAGAAGTTCTATGCACTTTTCGGATATGAAAGAATGTGAAGCACCGTAATCGAAGAGTATAAACACATCTTTAGAGCGGATATGGAGGGTACCTTGGCAAATGGGT
Organism: Fallopia convolvulus; assembly: GCA_964016875.1. Lineage (NCBI taxonomy): Eukaryota > Viridiplantae > Streptophyta > Magnoliopsida > Caryophyllales > Polygonaceae > Fallopia > Fallopia convolvulus. The sequence continues at coordinate 48,603,620 of OZ024726.1, read as the reverse complement.
TCTTCTGGCTTGTCAGTTGTGCGCATCTCATACAATCTATGTCCTTGACCCTGCGAGTGCATAGGTCCCTTGCCTTTCTAGTGAATTGTGGACTGAACCGAAGTGGTTCCTACTGGCTTATTTGACACCTGAGGTCGCTGGGATACGGTGTTCGAGCGGGTCTGACCTGCTGAATTCGCTGGTTGACTGCAGAATTGCCGGAGGTGTCCATCTTTGTTGCAGTTGTAACATTTCCTTGGGGGCTTGGGACACTTCCGGTTTATGTGCCCGGGTTCGGCACAGTTGTGGCAGATGATTGGGGTCTTTGTGGATTCAGCTCCAAGGCTCGGTCTTGTACCAACTGACGAAGCCTTGTGCTTGCTTTTCTTTGACCACTGAGATCCTTGCGGTGATGATGGCCTCTTAAACCCACTGTGACTGGAGTGATGAGGCTTTCCTCCACCGAACTTCTTACGCTCGGGAACTTTAAGAGTCGACTCCATTTTATGCGCATCATCCAAGTACTCCTCCAAGGTTGTGAAGGAGCGGTTTGCCATCCAAGGCTTGATGTGATCGCTCATCCAGCGGTGAAAGTGTTTGATCTTTTGCTTTTCCGTGGTGATCTCTTCATCAGCATACTGCAGCAGGTGATTAAACTTCTTGGCCCTTTCTAGCACGTTCAACCCATGCAATTTCGGGGAGTGGAACTCATCCAGTTTTTCATCTCACATGGATTCCGTGAAGAATCTGCGCATCATCTTGTTCTTGAACATAGTCCAACTCAAATCTGGGCGGCTGGATAAACTGGAGCTCTCCCACCATTCACCTGCTTCATCTTTTAATTTTAGTGTAGCCATGTGCACCTTATCTGCTTCCGAGCATGGTATATTGCGCAGGAGTCGCTCCATATGAGAGAACCAGTATTGTACTCCTGACGGGTCTCCAGTTCCGTCGTATGAGTCAGGCTTCATGGCGTTGAATGTCTTGATTCCCTCGGTGAAGCTGATCACAGTTTGCTTTTCGGGGATGGCTTTTGCCACTTGAGCTATTTCCTCATGCACCTCTTCTAGCACTTCTTCTGGCACTACTTCTGGGTTCGCATGTTTAGGTGTCGCAGACGGAATTTCTTCACGGCTTAGTTGTTGCACAAGGGTGCGTAATGCGGCCATGGTTTCCGCATTAAAAGCTAAGGGAGCCACAGGAGCAGGGGGCGGGTTAATCCGAGGTCCGCCTCTGACTTCGGACTCGCTCTCGTCATGGCCTTCCCCAGCGTGGGTAGGACTGCGGTTAGTAGCTCTGGTGTTGACCATCTGAACGTTTTAGGTTTAGTTTTATTTGTTAACTCAGTAATATAGGTAAGAATGGGTACGCAAGTGCTAATAGCTGAAAAGGAAATTTCATTAATAGTTTCATAAGGAAAAGTACAAGGGATTTTATATCTTAAGCCGTTTTTAACATAAGAAAGAAAGCTAATCCGAGTCGACTTCCTAGATACAAAATGAAGTCGAAAGAAGTGGTCTATGCTCACTTCTTGGAAAGGGAAATACAATACTAAGGGAAACTAGATACGGTCGGTGTAAGTATCGAGGAATCCTTCCTCAAAGAGAGTGTCGTCAATGATCCCCGAGTCGTTGCTAAGGAGTAAGTTGGCCTGCTCTATTCTGCGATAGCGACGGTTTTCGCGGGCCTGAAGCTCCGCGATGCAGATCCTGAGTTGGAGCCTTTCCTCTTGCTCCCTTTTTGTATCGGCGATCCACTCGTTGCGGTGGCTCTCTAGCAGGCGACGGTTCACCCTGCGTCTTCCGGTGGGTACGACACCGGAAGGTGGTGGAGCGTTCACCAAAGGTCGTCGAGCTCGGCGATTGGACGATTCACCCTCCTCCCATGTGGTGAACCCTTCCATCTGAACCTCCCTAGGTGCTTGCCTAGCTCGCTCGAATAGTGAGGGTGGCCCGTAGAATCTCTCCTCCATGTTGTTGGATTCTAACTGAAGACGTCAGAGGAGTGCCTCGTCCTCTTCGCACCAAAAGTGTGACATCAGTGGCATTGGCCCTTCGGGTTCGGGCGCTCGGGGAGGTGAAACTACCTCCACTCTTGGGATCCGACTTGTGGACGGCATGACCCTCGGAACCTCTATCATAGGTGGCATGGGAGCTGGCGGCACATACTCCATTACTGGTGGTGGCGGTGGTGGTGTCTCGGGGTCAATGACCACCCCGTCCGAATCCTCTTCCTTAGACTCCTCAAACTCTTGATCCACCTCATTCATGGCATCCCACTCAGCTTGGGCCTGCCACAGAAGCTCGAACTCCTCATCATTCACTTCTTCATTTTCCCCGTTCTCAAAGTCGAGCTCGGGTACTATTGCCTCTTGTTGGTACTCGGACACCAACTCTTCATTCTCCTCCTCGGAGTAGTCCTCGGGTTCATATCCCGGTGCCATTTCCTCATCCTCCGAGGGGTAACCCTCGGGCTCGTACACTGGAGACGGGGGCAATCCAGCTGGTGAGGGATCATCTTCGGGAATCTCGATAGGAAGGTCGGGGTCCTCCTCGGGATCTTCTTCCGACTCCTCCCACAGCTCTCCGACTTGATCAATTTTCATATTGACTCCGGGTTGATCTTCCTCATGCTCATCGTCATAATAGGGGAAGTAGGGGTTCAGAGCCTGCATCCCAAAGCGGTCTCCGTTGGCGTGGTTCCCTGGGTGGTTGTTTCTCGAGCTAACCATGGTGTATCTGAGGAAGGGAGAGAAAGGAAAAAGGCGTTAATATAGAACCTCCTTAGTTTCTATGAAATGAAGACGTAGTGAAGGAAGTCAAGAATTTGAAAGTTAATAAGTTAAAACTTTGTTTTATATTTTTCATTTTCTTGGTCCTATTAAGGGTCCTAAAGTTTTTCTCTTAGCACGTGTGAGCTTATAAAACCAAGTCTTGAGATTACTAACAAATTGTAATGGTGTGAGTTTTAATTTGATCTTTCTAAAGAAGTGTTTAAATTTCCCATGAATTGAAATATTCAAAATATTCAAGTTCTTTGAAAGATAGAAGAGGCTTTTGTAAAAGTATTAGTTCTAGAACTAAGTATTTGACACTTAAGGTTTTTAATATTTTTGAGAAACTTTTCCTAGCTAAGAAATTTTGAAATTTGAATGTTAATATTCCTAGGTTCCTTTAGAGGGTAGAGAAGGAAATTTCTCTATAAATGTAAATGTTTAAATAGCGAAAGAGAAAGTTAGGGTTTGAAAGTCCTCGGTTTTCGAAAATTTTCGGTTTTAAAAGTTTTCGGGTTTGAAAACAAAACGTTTAGCTCTGATACCACAATTGCAACACCCCTATTTTACAACACTGGGTATTACCGCCAGTGACCTCGGACTTTACCTTCCAAGGTCACCCAAGGCTTTTAGAATGATATAGAACATTATTAAAGCGGAAATAAGCATAATTCATAAAATAGAAAAGATGCTCCCGAAGGAGACTTGGTTCTTACAAACGTCTTACATTGTCTTCATAATTAAAGGTACTTGAAATCAAATAACGAAAACATCTTGTTCAGTCAACAACACAATATTAAAACCAAAGGGAAATGATAAATGCATCTTGACGGATCTTTGACCTTCCTTCACTTCACTTCGCCTTACGCCTTGCTAGGATTCCTGGGTTCTGACATAATTCGCGAGGGGCGATAGAATGCCAGGCAAAATGCGGAAAGAAGAATTAGTCTAAGAGACTAAGCAAGCGGGAATGGAACTTCCCGAGGGTATTTCGGTAATTTCAATCATTGTCAAAGAGATAATAAGGTTGTGTTTATGAATGGGCTATACGATAAGGTTTGTTCATGTGGAGTTTTCATGGTTCGAAGGAGAGTATATCTTAGACAAAGATAACTCGATAAGCGATAGAAGAGCTACTGGATTGTAGACTTCTTTAGGATTTCGAAAGTATGTTGGAAACGTTTATTAATTCATACAAGTAAAAACCTCTCGCGCCCTGAGCGGACCGAGAGCCGGATCGATCATTTGAGACCGGTCCGGTTTTGGTATCTTAAATGTGCATTGGCACTTATCTTATATAGTGACGAAAGATATTTGACTTTGTTAATGATTTTTAATAGAGAGTGGTGGGACACGGATAATCCGAGCCACCCGGGGGAGAACTTCAGTTTCCCAGCACTTAGCTATAGTGCGCACATCCCTCCTTGCAATCGGAGCGGATGGGATCATGATCCCGAAAGTCGTATGGACGTACGACTTAGTAAGGTTATATAGAGGCGTCGGCTAACCCGCTCCCCTCACTAGTTTATTCGAGATTGATCTCTGAGCGAGATCGTAACCAATCAAGATAACAAACACACTAGCATATATAACCCTAACAAGAGAATATAAAGCGTACTATGCTAACAATAGTCGTTATTTCTAGCAATCGCTATTTCTTAGGTTCATTTTTATTTAAGCATACAAGTTGTTCCCAACATCGAGAATTTTCACGTGGACGAAGTATAAAAGGTCACAAGGGGAAATTCCACTTGCCTTAGCTTTTGCGAGTGCTATCTAACGAGCTTTGACGAACTTATGTGATTTCCGACTACGAGAGAGGATTCCGACCTATCGACACGAAAATTTACGAAAGGGCTTAAATCATGATTTTCCTCCCACGGTTTGGATTATCTCTTATAATATTTTATAAGAGAGTTTCAGATTCTAAATTATTAAAATAATAATTTAGAAAGTTATTTTCCTCAAAATAATAATATTCCTTTATTATTATTTTGGCTTTGTAATATCCTTATTATTCCATAAAACCTTATTAAAATAATCTCTTTTAACTTTATTTGATATTTCTTGAAGATAGGTAAGCAAGTAAAATTTTATAAAGTACTATACTTTGCGTCCAAGTATTTTTCTTATAAAGCTATAAGTCCTTCTTAAATTATAGGAAAATCACTTTAACCTTTTTATGTACTTATCTTAATTTAAAATATTACTTTTAAATTTTCCAATTATTCTTTAGTGAACCTTAGAATATTATTTCTTCTATCTAGAATACTTTATTAATAATATTTTCTTAATAGAATTTATTCACTTATATAATTCACATTAAGTAAAGTTGTCATACTTATAGTCCCTCTACATGGAAGTTTCCATAATTAGAAATTTCTATTTTCTTTATAAGGTAGCTTGCTAAAATTAAATTAATCCTACTTATTTTATTCCTATAGTCCTTTTATATTATAAAGCCTATAAAGTATTTTCGATCATGGACTTTAATATTCTCATGTCTTGTAAAAATATAATCATGACTTAAAAAAAATATCCTACTTCATAATCATAATCCATTATTATAATATTTGTAGTTTACAAAAATAATATCTTCCTTATATCTAAAAGATTTCTTTTCATGCAAGTCATCTTCATGCTATATAACATCCTATATTATTTGTAATATCTTACTTGATATTTTTAACTTAGAAATCATGTCTTGTGCCAAGTCTCTACACTTAGAAATTATTAAAATAATATTTTTTTTTATAGATGACCTTAGTAATATTCTCATTAATAGTATTATATTTTCATCAAACCACTATCCAAAGTCAAACTATAGTCTTTAGATCTCTATCATATTTTATAACCAAAAATCATATGCTAACATATATTATTTTATAGTTACTCTTATCATATCCTAATAATAGCTTATACTTGTAATGATTTCCACATTTAAAGGTATGCTAAATTTATATTTTTATTGAGTAAAGAATTTATTTCATAAATCTATTTATTATGATCAACTTTATAAATATAATATCTTCCATAGATTAGGACATGCAATAATTTTTATCTACTAGAGACATTGTTATTATTTTTGTATAAAGATGATAATGGTAATTACAAACTTTATATGCTCCATTTATTTTATAAAGATCTATTTATATTATGAATGAGCATGCTACTAATAAATTCAATTAAATTTATCTATTTGTTTTATTTAACTTAAGTTACCATGGTAACTCAACTTTGTTTCTAGCTTTTAACTAACAAATCTCTACTCCCATATTTTTATTTCTTATTTCCCTAAATAAATTTCTAATAATCTATAAAAACTTTATAAATTTATAAATGCACAAATTAGATAAATAGGATTTAGGATAGAATTTTATACTTTTGGTATTCTGTGTTTTACAGAACACTGGAGAAGGAGAACAGGGGAGAGGGGCGGCGGACTCGGCGGCTCAACCAGGGCGGCGGCGGCTCCGGTGTGGGCTCCGGCGGTCACTGGCGGGCTCGGCGTCGGGCTGGTGGTCCGGTCGGGCTCCAAGAGAAAGAAGAGAAGGTTTGGATGTGTTTTAATGGAGGTATTTGGCTTGCAATGGGGCTGATTTTTGATGACTTAGAATGCTCTTGCTAGAAGAGGAAGAAGAGAGTTGAATGTGTGCTTGGAAGGGATGAATAGGAGCCTATTTATAGACAAGTTGGGAGAAGCTTCAATCCATGTCCAATGGAGTAGACCAATGGAGGATGATGCAAGGCTTCACCATTGGCTAAGTGTGTGCTTCTTTGGGTGATGATGGAAGATGAGGTAAGTGGTGTGTCTTGCAAGGGAGGAGGAGGTGGAAGAAGCATGCAATGGGTGCATATCACATCAACGTTCTTTTAATCAGACAAAAGTCTGATGTTCAAATTGGAAGAAAGAAGCTATTTAATATAAGATAAAAGGGTTGGGTTGAATGAACAAGAAATTGCCATTGGTCTAGCGGGATTGGAGAGGGGCGTGTGGGAGTAGAGTGCAAGAGGTTTCGGGTTCAAATCCCGGCTCTTGCATTCTTTTTACAAAACTTGTAATTTAATTTTTAAGCCTTTATGTAATTTATTTTATAAGATGAATTCAACCTCTATAAGGCATTATTTTTATTTAATGCCTCTTTTTATTTATTTATACTTCTCAAATTATTTTATTGAATTTTATTTAATTAATTCCCTCTTGATAATCTCTTTAAAAGAGAAAGTCAAAGTAAAGAATTCATTTCATAAATCTATTTATACTTCTCTCTTTATTTAGAGAAAATAATTTATTATATTATATTTGATTTAAAATCTTGGAATATCGCGGATATTACAACATCGAACTCTCCCCATCTTTTATTTTGGTGGTTAAGGTTGGCTTGAACTTCATTAACTTTATTGTGGACTCCATTAATGCTTTCCTGTAACCCTTGTACCCATGATGGTGGCTCCTGATGGCCTAGAGGTCGATAAGGCGCAGGTCGTCTATCCGGTGGAGGCGCTGCATAGCTTGGATTTGAATTTTGATTGCACCACGTCTGATAGTTGTTCGACCTGTCAAAATTACTAGGCTGGTTCCTGTATGGGCCTCTCATGTAATTCATTTCAGCAATTGTCTCAACGGCTCTTACATGCTCTATGTTAGTGCAAGCAGAAGTACTATGGGTAGAAGAGCCACACTCTTGACAGGATTGAGAGGACTTCAGACAACTTACCTGCTTCTTCAGGCGGTTGACCTCGTCTTATAGAAACTGATTTTTAACATCTGGGTCAACTTCTTCTCGGTTAGGCACGTAGAGACGTTTTTGGGGCTGGGGATTTTGCTGGGTTCCATACATGGCATCATAATTGGACAACTTATCCAGCAATTCCCATGCAATCGTAGGGTCCATCTCTATAAAACCGCACGCTGTATGCGTGTTGATGCGGTTCTTGGTCTCGGCGTTGATACCCTGGAAAAATATTTCTTGAAGAACATATAAAGGTTGCCCATGAGTGGGGCACTGTCTAAGCATCTCTTTAAATCTTTCCTATGTTTCAATAAAAGTCTCATTAGGCAGCTGGTGATAGGAGGTGATGCGCTTCCTCAGCTCCGTTGTCTTGGCAGGAGGGAAAATTTTTGAAAGAAATGGATCATACAAGTTCTTCCAAGTCCTGATAGACTTAGGAGGTAAGCTCTCCAACCAGCTCAGGGCCTTTCCAGCAAGAGACCACCTGAAAGCTTTTAACAGAACATATTCAAGTGAGACACCTTCAGCAGCTATGGTGTCACATAAATCAAGAAAATTTCTAATATGCTCCATAGGGCACTCAGTAGGTTTCCCTTCAAACTGAGCCCGCTTAATCAAGGATATAAATTGAGACTTAATCTCAAATGATTTCTCTATCTCCGGAAGCACAATTGGTGATTCTGGCACCCTCAGTTCCGGATGCATGTATTGTTTGGCATTCCTCGGATAGGCATTCAGCTCTTCCTGTAGAGGAGCATTGTTAACTCGTTGACGCTCAGCCTCGGCAGCAACGTCTTCTTTCTCAGTTTTCAATGCCTCCATCTGGTTCTGAAGGACTTCCAACTGATGAGCCATCTCTTCAGGTGTGGCCATGGCTCGGTTCTCTCGGCGTCTACGGTGCAAGGAACGTTCAGGTTCCCATATCAAAGCAGGTAACGTGTTAGTACGATTATCCTACCTAAAACACTAAACGAAGATAAAACAAATAAAACAACACAATCACACACACACGCCCAACCTCGTTAACGACTTTGTCAGGATCGTTAACGAACCAGCGTAGACTACTAACGACCTAAAATAGTTTCGGTACCGAGGCTACAAACCTAGTAACGAATACGATCTAAGAGAATTCAAATAAAAACAAAGATCTAGGACAAGGGTCACCACAACATAATCATGCATATAAACTCTTAAGAAGATAAAGATCATGCCTTTAAATAGATAAATTCATCAACTTTCATTGACCAGTAAGTAAGTTAATCTACTCTCATAAATTAATCCACTCAATCACTTGTTTTGGATCTAAAGCTTGAAACTTTCGTATTCAAACAATATCAACCTTAAAGTTTATAACTTTCTCTCTCGATCAAGTTAAGACTCAAATTACCTTGACTTTCATCTAGGTATGAACACAACAAGCAATCTCAAAAATAGATATAAGGCATTCAACCCATCATCTTACTCATCAAACCATGCATAACTATGCCGGGTTTCAACCCCGACCCTAGATAAGAAAACTACTCACTACTCATAATTATGAAATAAACAAATTCTATAAAGGAGAACATTGAAAACAAATTAACTACTTCAAATTAATAAGAAAGTATCGTCTTACAGAATCTAAAAGAAACCGAAAAACAAACAAATCCGAATCGAAACTCGTGATTAACGACCTCGGTAACTCTCGTCCACCGTGGCTTGATCTCGTTCCGACTCCTCTCTCTCTCTCTCTCGGCTCTTCCTTTTTCTCTACTTGCCACCCCTTCTCTAGGCTATAAGGAAGGGTATTTATACTAATAAAGCTATCTAAATAAATAAGGATATAAGATAAAATCTTTCCTAAAAGATAGAAACCTATTCTAAAAAGATAGAAATAAAACCTAGAAGGATAACAAGACTTAAAATAAAACATAATAACCCTAAAAACTTATCAAAAACACTCTACCGACACGGAAATAAATTCCCGCACAGGATCGGTAGTCATAGAATCGAACACTCGAAAAACTCTATCTCGTAGCCTCGTTAACGACCCTTCACAGCCTCGTTAACGAGCTTGGATTTTAACTTCTCCATCACTTCAACTCTAAAAGCTTGAACTTCGACTTCTTCATCTCGTATTCTTCCGTCCTTCACCATAGCACTCCAAATTCAGCTCCAAAAAGCACCGTTTCCTTGCTAAAACCTACAAAAAGACACAAAACGGAGTAGCTTCCATACTTTTTACAAAATATGCAAAACCATCCAAAAACACACAAAACTAACCCTAAACTTATCAAAACTAGCCCTAACAAACTAAAAAAACATACTAAAAACTATACCAAAAACACGAACATCATCTCCCTAGGCCAAGGCGTCACTCTCTCAGAGCCTTAAAGTGAAGGTCGTATGCCGCAACATATTATTGTTGAAGGTCATGCGCTTGGGGCGTACGATCGTGCGCCTACCCTCAATCTGCATTGAGGGTCGTGCGTTGGCGCCGAGTTTCGAGATTGGTCGCGCCTTTGCTTTCGTCTTCTTTTAACCTAGTTTATCTTTAAGTTTTATCCTTATAAACACTAACCTCTTTTTTTAGACTACATTGAATATAATTGAGAGTGCTTCGGCTAAAGCGCTCCTCAATTCCAACTCAAACAATATGTGTTCTCTTGCTTTGGAAATTCAATTCAAGTTGTTTTAGTTTTCAATTGTTCTTTCATAGTTATTCATTCCGAATTCAATCTCGAACTTCGAGTCCAAGATTGACCACAATTAATACATATTTGACGAACAAGTATTCGGCCATCGTGTATCATCCTGTAAGAGATCTTATTTAAAAGTATTAGCCTCACTAAATAAATTTGTTAGAATTTTTAATATGCATGTTTTATAAGATTTTTAAATTTTTAATTAACATTAACTAGTTTTCAAAAGCACTATTAATAAAATAGACAAACCAGATGAAGAATTAGAAGAAGAAAAAGCTTCCCAAAACTGTACTAGCAAGCTAGTTTTGGTGATAAAGATCCTGTTGTAGGACCCTAGCTATGGCTTTTCTGGGGCAACTTGGAGCAGAATCCAAAGCTTCATCTACGCATGGAAAAAGCTTCCATTAAATTTCCAATTTAGGTGGGTTGTATTTGTATATGGAACCCAAGAAAATAGAAAACTAAAGCAATATAATCTTTAGTCTTTAGTGTATGGATCAATATAAGCTCAGAAGATTAAAAAGCCAGAAGCTTCCTCGATTTCAGCAGGTTTTTGCATGGGATTCTGCATGCTCTTATAGCTAGCTAGCTTTAATTTGTTGTTGTTCTTGTGAGATACTTTCACTTTTCCTTTTTTGTACTTCATCTTCAAAATGAAGATCCAATTAAATTTTGCCCACAAGCCCAACTCACTTTCACAGCGGTTTTGTTTTGAACTTTAAGTTGTCTGTCTTGTTGCAATGATAACCCCAAGCCACTAATATATATGTATACGTGAAAATAACAGAAAAGAGAGCTAAAGTTGAGTGCAAAAGAAAGAATATATACCAGATTGTATTCTCTTTGCAATTGCATTCTCCTCTTACTTAACTTCTCTTTCAATTGATAATATATTTCTTAACTTGATTGAATCATGCATATTTGACACATGATATCATGAATTGTACTCCACGATATGCTACTATCGAACTAACAATTAATTTCGAAGAGATCACCGTTTTGTTATAGTAGTATAAGACCCCAAGACACAAAAATATGTTATATATGATGGATTACATGCACAATGAGTTAATTTGTAATATTACACATAAGTTATTGGTACATAACTTTTCTTAAAAAGAGAACAAGCTATAGTAATTAAATCAAACAAACCGTATATATGGTGACCAAGTTCATTGAGAGTTGATCATCACAGGCAGAGAACTCATCTGCGACGTGGGTCTCCTCGGAGACGGCCTCTCAAGCTTGGCCATCGTCAATCCTTCCTCATCATCAATGTCAACTTCACCAACATTTTCGGATGGTGACCAAATCAAAGGGCTCTTACCATTGCAATTATCAGTATCATCATTACCACTAATACTAATATTATAATTAGGGTTGCTAGCTGGCCTCTTCCTATTCCCACCCACTAACATTCCATGGCCTCCTCCTAAGCAAATGCCCTCATCGTTAATAAACTCTTGGAGGCTTTGCTGGTGGCGGAGGTCGAGTTCGACGTCTCCACTGCCACCCGTACTGTAGATGTTGTTGAGCTCTTGATGATGATGAAGAGAGGAAGGGAAGTTCATGGGAGAGATGAAATCCTTTATCATTGGCATCATATTATTGTTATTATTAGTATTGCATGATCCTGATCCTACCATATTAGGAGTATCATGGTGAGGTGAATTCCCCATAATGCCCTTGTAGAGTGCGGCGCCTGATGAAGGCTGCTGCATGTTGTTGTTGTTATTCTCGTCTCCTGCGAGTGTTTGGCAGGCTTTCTCTAGAATGTTCTGCATGTACTTCCCTTGTGCTTCTATTCTTAGCTGGAGTCTTCTTTGTACCTATTTCAAACAAAATCATGCACTAGGTAAGTTTACTTATTAATTAAGTATATTATCACCTCCAATTGTTACTATTTAACATTATGTATGTATGTATGTATGTTTGCTTTAAAAAAAAATTGGTACAATTCAATCACCTCCAATTGTTCTTGCAGTCTTCTTTGAACTTCCATTTGCATCCGAATTGCATCACTTATGTGCACATTGCTGTTAAATTAAGAACAAATATATAACCTATGAGTAAATTATATTAAAGCAAAGTGAATTTTAAAATATAAAATTAAATACACGTAAAGAACTAAGCTAGTAAAAGTTAATTATGGGTTGGGGGACAACTAAATAACCTTTCTTCTATCTGAAGTTATTCTTGACCCAAAACAAAAGAGAACTCGATCGGCATGCAAATGCTTTAATTTTGAGATTAGGCAAAAGAAAAGGAGATAGGAGCAAATTAAAGCTATAATTAACATACTCACTCGTTCATATTACGCCCAATTAACCCGGGTGAACATGCACTACTGTTTCTCTGAAGCTCAAAACCTGAAGCCGATTGAATCGTTAACCGCCAAAAAAAACAGTTTTTTTAATTCAATTTTATACGAATCGAAATTAATTAAACATGTAAGAGATGAAAAAAATTGTACATAGAACGAACCTCTGTTACAATCCTTACTTGAAAGATCATTAAATTGATCCTTATGCGGTTGCTTTCCTAGTCTGAATTTCTGTCCCCAAAATCAACAACAATTTATTAAATTAGCATGTTAAGAAGAAGAAGAAGAAATTAAAAGTAAAAGGTTACATGAAAAGATCACGAACTTATAAATACAAAATACAAAAGTAAGGAAGTAGCTATCCAACTAGTACTTAAAATCAAGATTAAATTACGTAATTACCTGGAGATGGCTCTTGAGGTGATACAAAGTGAGGCCCTTAACTCCCATGACTCTCATAATCGTCTTCGGCGTCGCCTCTTTAAATTAATCACAAGCACCAAACCAAAATCAATCCCAATAAGCACACAAAAAAAATCATAAAAACAATATAGATATATGTATATAGGACATGCATGTGTGAATGAATTGAATACGCACTGTCGGGGCCGCCGAGCTGAGTGACGGCGTCGACGAAGCGGTCATGGAGTTCGGCGGTCCAACGGAGGCGGGGCTTGGGGTCAGTGGTTAGGACAAGGCCCGAGTCGCCTTGAACACACATGGTTCGGGCGTTGTGCTGCTCAGCGTTTGGATTCATAGGCTTTGGTTTGGGGTGGAACATATTCGATGGTAGAGAGAATTGGATGTAAGAATTGAATGAGAGGATGCGAGAGGAGATTCAAGAACAAATGCGATTCAGTTTAATTAATATATAGGTAAGATTGTTGTGTGGGAGAGCATAGGGTGCCCTTCTTTTTTTCTTTTGTGAGGAAGAAGAGGCTTCATGTAGGGCCAAAAATACAAAGGAATTGAAATGTTTTTTTTTGGTTAAAAAATTATATTCATTTGAAAAATGACCGGTGGCCCACATAACATTGTATTTACAATTTATTATACCTATAATGTTTAACAATTGGGTAGATAATCCGATCCTCTCTCTAATTTTTTTTAGAGAAGACTTCATGATACTACTTATAATCCATAAAACCTTAATCATTTGACTAAATATTCGAAGACTAACAAGCCTATCTGTATATAGAGCTTAATACTATTTTACAATATAACATGGTAAATATATAACATAACGGTTATAAATATAATGAGATATTTGGGGGCAATGCAATCATATATGATTGAATCGTTAACCGCCAAACAAAATCAATATGATTGCCACATTAATTTTTAACTAATCCCAATTCTCATTGTAGCTAGGATAAGGATCCATGTTCATAACTCTAGATTGTGTAATCAGCTGCCAGTAGACGATTAATGTTAGCTTTATGGTCAAAAGGTACGGTTAATGTTAGCTTTCAGTTAAACCACTTTGATATTTGTTACTTTATTTATAACTAAGACTAGTACGTACGCAATTAACGATTTGCTTTTTTGATCCACTAGATTTTGAAAATGTGATTGTTTGAAGCCGAATCACAGTTTCAAAATTTCTAGTTGATAGGGAAGAACTTAAAAAGAATGGAATGTTTTGTCTTGTATATACACATATGCCATTCATAAAGTTCTCTTGAAAATAAAAAGTACGTTAGGATTTAATTTCAAGTTCGATTTCACATCGAAGTGGCCAAATTGAGATATCATGGAAACCTAACAAGAATGGATCGGAATTAGAGGAAAACCATGCAAATGAAGGAGCGGGAAAGAAAGGGAGAATGTGCAAAGTCTCTCTACGCGGCTTCTAAAGTTTAAAGGAACACATAAAATAAGGTCAAATCCATACCAAATGGGCCCAACCACTTACACTTGTACAAAGCATCAGAACAACCATGTCCATCTCGAATGAGTTTGTAAATACATTGTTATTAACTTACCAAAGAAAGTAATAAATTCTTATTAATATTAATTATTAGTTAAGTAAAAGTTGTGGGTTCAAGTTTTAGTCGTATTTTGCTTTAAAAAAAAAAAGTAGCTGGCTACCTCCGGGTAAAAGAGTCTGCTTAGATAGGAAGCATGCATATACATACACATCTTTAAGTGCGTGTAGCTTTGGAGTTGGAATTTATTCTCTCCACAAATTGAATATATTCCCCTAAAAAGGTTTCCATCTTTCATTTTTTTTCCAATTTATAAAATAAAATTGGTAAACATTCGTTATTTCATGGTTTTTCTTAATTTTGACAATGACAAACTTTAATGGTATAATATGTTTTTCCTGTAAGCATTTTATAAAAAAAAAAAAAAAGAGTATCATCAAGAGTTATGAAACATTGTAAGGAACAATGGAGAGAACGAGTGACGATCTGAAAAGGCTATCCGAAGGATATGCGACTTTCTATTTATGGCAAGTTACCAGATTTCTTATGAACAATCGTCTGCGAAGATTTGACATCTTTTGTTCAGTTGTTTGTGAGAAGATTAGGGAAGAGATAATATCAAATTAGAGAGATCTTATCAAGGAAATCCGAGATCAACCAATTATGGCAAGTATCCAATTGGTTGAAGATTTAGAATATTGTTTATCTACTTAATCCTATTTCGATTTTTCTAACCTATGCCCCAAGGGCATAGGTTAAGAACCTTAAAATGGAAATGATTTGTTGAATTTTATTATTTAGGATTATTTTGATTATTTTTTTAGGGTTTATTAATTTCCTTTTAGGGTTTTAGTTTCTATAACTAGTACTCTTAACCTATACCCTTAGGGCATAGGATAGAAAAACCGATCCTATTTTTGTGGCCATCTGGCGAGTGGAATATCAGCACAATTAGGCAAGAAATGTGATTGAGATCGGACTCGGTGGTTTCCCTATAAAAGGCTAGGTTTAGCTAGGGCTAATGGGTGGTTGAAGGCGAACTAGAAGAGAGAGAGCGTTTTTCAAGTGTTCGAGTCCGAGTGGCTTTTTCCGGTGAAGAATCCACATGAGTGTTAGTACTTAGGTTGGTAGTTCACTTATTGTTTGCGTTTAAGTTTAGGATAGAAGAAGTTGAGTTGGTTGAACTTTGATCGGTGTCTTAGTTACCAAGGAACTCGATCAGTGTATATTAATTTACCTTGCATACAAATAAATAATTAATTTGTATATATGAAGAACAAACAAATAATTAATACAAACAAATACTAGTATATATGAGGTTGAGTTGGTTCACATGCCCGAAGGCACTACATTTTCACTTTATAATACAAACAAATAGTATATATGAAGAACAAGAAATGTTACAATAATTAATTTGTATGGATTTGATGTCAGTAATTAAACTTTTAAGATTGCTATGCAGCCTATGCTGATCAATAGATCGGTACCAATTGAAAAAAAATATATATATATACCAGTGTATACTAATTTACCTTGCATGAATACACTTTCTTGTGTATAACTCTAGCTAGCACCTCAATCGTAAGGTTATATATAATTTGCAGTGATATAAAGTATTTAATTGCATGGGCTTATACTCGATCGAGAGAATGATTGCATCTTAACACGTACGAACAACGTCGGATTCAATGACGAAAATGGATATCAAATAGTGAATCTTATATGCATATCGAAGTATATATATTGCTTTTGCATGCCAATTTATGCCATATCATCTAATAATTCTCACTCTTTTTATCAGATTTTTCAAAGCGTAACTATCTAATCGATCGATTATTGGCAAACACTTGTATTAGTTGCAGGGTAGCCAGGAATCGAATCCAGTGGAGGCTAACTCGGAACAGTTATTGGATTGGAATTAGAATTAGAACCTATATTGTGTGAACCCCAATAGGCTGCAAAAATCTCTTCATTTACTGAACAATTACACAAATCAATTTATCAACTGAACACACAAATACCTTAGAATATAAAATTAGGTGTAGGATCGTAGATCTGTGTTAGTAAGAAAAATCGAGAACTGTTCCAGTGACAGTTCCCTTACGCAGCGGAAAAGATCAACATAGAAAAGTAAAACTATAACGCGAAAGTAAGGACACGTTTTCTTATAGAGGAACCTCTAGAACCAATTAGCTGAAGAGTAAACCTCTATCTCCCTTGGAGGATTTTGAACGAGTACTATATTTAGATTGATAGATCTCAAGATACACAATACTAAGACGAACTTCTCTATTGTTCGTAATCACACTTACAAACAATACTAACGATTAAGTCATCGTGAATCTAGATCTAGACAAAATCAATATAATACGTGAACCTGACTTGTTCCGTGTGCAGTTCCCTTTAGCATCGGAACCAACTCTCCAAGTCGATGGCGATCTTCACGCAGTCCTCATCACTTGGATCTGGAACGTCCTTCTTAGAATTTGGATCATCGTCTTCACTTGATCAGCTCGATCTCTCTCTTTCTCTATATAGGTCTGGTACTTTCTTTCTGAGAGTTGTTTTAACCTAGCTTCATCGCATTCTATTTATAGAGGTTGCCTCTTTTATCTTGACGCTTTTATCCTTTTTGTCTTGGGGATACAAAACTGTTCAAAAGGACCAGCGTACCCTTTTGGATCCTTTTCTTCTCGGGACTCTTCTTGCCGCCCAAGACAATAGTGAAATGCCCATTTTATCCTTCAAGATATTTGTCACGTACTCGGATGGCTTCAAGGGAACGTTTCCCTTGTTTTTCCTGTGATCACTTGTATATATAGGGAATTAGTTCAAATTGTTTGTCATTATCAAAACTTCGATTACTCGAATAGAGAAACCATTGTTCCAGTGTTAGGGAACTAACACTAATCCAACAATTTCCCCCTTTTTGATGATAAAAAACCTTTATAAAATGCAAGTCAGGGAGACAGGAAAGATAAGAGTGATTAAACACCATTGTAAGATAGTCGATGCTTTGTAGATACTTAGTTCCCCCTGAAATGGACAAGCAGTTCAATTTTTTCAAGATTTTTAAGCAAGATAGTTCCCCCTTAGCTTATGGTTAATTTATTTCTATATTCTCTTAAGCACAACGCATCTCTGCATTTTTTCACTTTTCCCCCTTTTGACATCATCGAAAAGAATAAGGCAAAAACAAACAAGGAAAAGCAAGCAAAGCACAATCATTACTAGAGAATAAAAGCTAATGCATTTAGAGAAACAGTTTTAAACAAGCATAGGAACAAGCAGTCTTAAAAACATTTGAAGGCAAAGTTAAATGAGCTAGGAAGATTTTTATAGAGGCCTTGTTCATGGATTTGAGGAGGAGGAGGAAGGCAACTTCTGTTGGATGTCTAGAAGAACATCAAGGATTCGCTCATTGACCCCACATAGACGATTGAGAGCTTGGAGAACAGTTTTGCAATCTCCATGTTCAATAAACATAGGTTGAGGAATTTCATCATTTTGTTCCTTGGAGTGCTTCATCCTTTGGATGTTGGACATGTCCATCTCCTGTCCAAGTTCCTCTTCCTCCCGTGGACGATAGACGTCATTCTTGATCATTATCTCCTTTACCACTGCAGCATAGGGAAGGCCATGAGATTCCTTGGTGACACACTTGCACATATGCATGATCATGATCCTGGGCAAGTTGATCATTTCCTTACGCAGGAACAAATCCAGGAGAATAGCATCATTTGAATTAAGCGTTGTTCACTTCTCTTGTCTAGGGATCACTACCCTAGTGATATATTGGTGCGCCATCTTTCCCAGTTGGCTCAGGCCATGAGTCAATACCTCTTTTCCTTGACCAGGAACGTGACCAAGTAGTCTTTTGAAGATAACTTCTCTTCCATCTGTATCTTGCCATGGTCGTTGAGGAAGAGTGTGAAAGCCTTCACTTGGAACTTGTAGAATCCTTTTAATGGCAGCAAAGGAGAAAGTGAATTCATCATCTCCGAATGAACATCGAACCACTGGATCGAGTTCAGTTCCCTTTGTTAGGAAGAACTTGGAATAGAAGAGCTTGATTTGAGCAGGATCCACTTTAGCTGGTTTAGAGCATAGCTTATCCCATCCTTTGAACTGGATGAGTTCTTGAAGCTCTTTGAAGTCGTTCTCTTGTAAGAACTCAACAGTGACTATCAATGGGACAACCAGCTTTCTATCCCCAGTGGTAGCAGTTCCCTTCTTCTTCTTTTGTTTCTTTTCCTCGGTTTTTTGCTTCTTTGAACCTATGGTAGATGGACGTCCAGATGTTGGTTCCTTGAATCCAATCTGGAGTAGAGGTTCTTGGTAGTCTTCTATCTCATCATCATCCTCGTCCACACTTATGATGGCTTTCTGTGTGGTGAGAGCATGAAGTTGCTTAGAGACGAGAGGAGCAAGTTCCTCTTCAGATTCTTCTTCTTCTTCACCAATTTTTCTCTGCTTCCTCTTCTTTGTTCTTTGACCAGTTAGAACTTTAGAGAGAGGATCTTGAGCAGGGTTTTCTTTGAGGGGGTTGAAGAAGTGGAAGGGTGGACAGTTGTTGTTCCCTGTGCAGAAGGGAACTCTTCTCTCTCAAATTGGGAGAGGGTTTGGTCAATGTCAGATATGGTAAGATCTTTGTGAGAGGGAGTTGGAATCAAAGGAGTTTTTGATTGAGAAGAGGAGTCTTTGTGATTTTGAGTTTGAGAGCTAGCATTTTGATCTTGAAAAGTTGAGGAAGGAAGAGTAGGAGTTCGGGACTTAGGTGATCGACGATTTGTGTGTGTGATTTGGGAGAGGAGTGAGAGGAATCTTTGAGCAAGAGTGGATTAGAATCATGAATTGTGGTTTGAACACCATCGATGTTGATGGTGAGAGTTGAGGAACCATCTGACCTTGTGGTAAGCACAGGAATTTCAAATCTGGGAGTTGTAGGAGGAGAATTTTAAGGAGTAAGGAGTGGTTGACCATCTTTCTTTCTCAAGATGGAGAAGAGACGTTCTTTGATGTCGAAGATGTACTCAGGTTCATGAGTTTCCACATCAAGATCTTTGAGAAGCATTTATTAGAGATAAGCAGGACCAGTTCGGACGATGAGGGGATTTTTGTGACGGGCCGAGTATTTGATAATGGGTTGATTTTGGTTTGCCATTTGTGAGAAGGAGTGAATTTTGAGGTTTAGGGTTTGCAGAAGAAGAGAGATGAAGACGATGGTAATGGAAGTGAAAGAGGTAAGTGGGTTAAGTAAAGGGAGGAAAGAAGTGGAAGAGGTGAGAGAATAGGCGTACCAGGGTTTCCTTGAGAATCGTATCCAATTACTCCAAAGGTAACTAGAAAGATTGTCGTTTCTCATCGTGGGATTCTTTCCAATTCAACAGTCTCCACGTGTCGGAAATCGAGTGAAAGTAGTAAAGCGAACGGTGTAGATACATATTTCCCTTTTCTCAACCTATCACTTAAAAAACCCAGTTTCCAACGTATCTTCTCTTTCCAATAATACAACTTTGAGATGCTTGAGTGTATCGATCCTTGTAGTTCCCTAGTGATCTGAAGTAGTTCCTTTCCTTTCCAACCTCATTTCCATGAACAAGTAACGGAGGGCCATAGTTGGATACATACAGGTTTTTTGTAAAAACAAAGAGAAGTATCCAAACAAAATATGGGCAAGTAAAAATTTGACATCCATGTAATTGAATCCAGTTTTAAGGGTTATAAATCATTTGAGGCTCATAGGAAACGTTTACCTGGATTGGTTTTGGGGGACAAGTCTTATGATCAACCATCCTTTTGGCTTATAATGAGGGATAGAAAAGATCGGGTTGATCATGTTGGGCTAAAAGAAATGTAGTGCTTTTAAGAAGTAGTTCCAATGCAAGATAATAGACATGTTTCATGCAAAGAGCAATTATTAAAATGAAAGTTGTTAATCCATGCAGTTCCCTAGTCATACCGATGTTTAACTAGTCAATCACTGAGGGAAAAAATGGATCAGAACTTGTTTAATGTAAGAGAATCATCCCTAAGAGCATTCGGAGATGCTTAAAGGGTTTTATGTCCAAAGCTTTGGTGAAAATATCAGCAACTTGTTCATCTATTATGCAATGCACCATCTCAATGAAACCTTTTTCTACGTGATCACGCAGGAAATGGTGTCTAACCTCAATGTGCTTTGTTCTAGAGTGATGCACAGGGTTTTTTAAGATATTTATTACACTAGTACTATCACATTTAAGAGGAACAGTTCCAAGAGACATACCGTAATCTTGAAGTTGATATTTGAGCCATAGAACATGGGAACAACATGCAGCAGTGGCTATGTATTCAGCTTCAGTTGTAGAAAGTGCCACTGAGGATTGTTTCTTAGATCCCCAAGATACAAGACAATCACCAAGGAACTGTGCCATGCCAGAGGTGCTTTTCCGATCTACTAAATGCCCTGCAAAGTCATCATCGGAGAAGGAAACTAGTTCAAAGGAATTGTTCCTTGGATACCACAAGCAAAGGTTGTCTCTTCCTTTGAGATAGCGAAAAATCCGTTTGACTTCCTTCAAGTGTGATTCTTTTGGATTTGCTTGGAACCATGCAAACAGACACACTGCGAACATGATGTTCGGTCTACTAGCCGTGAGATAGAGAAGGGAACCAATCATTGCACGAAAGAGCTTTTGATTGACGTTAGTTCCACTTTCATCTGCATCGAGGCGTGTGCTAAGAGAGATCGGGGTGTTAATAGGCTTATCTATGTCCATTCCATACTTCGATAACATTTCCCTGATATATTTCTGTTGATGAACCTTGGTACCAGCCTTTGTTTAAGTAATTTGAAGACCTAGAAAGAAATTGAGTTCTCCTACCATAATCATCTCGAACTCACAACTCATTTGTTTCTCAAATTTTTCTGTGAGCAAAGGGTTAGTAGAACCAAATACAATATGATCAACATAGACTTGCACAATTAAAATGTCACCTGATTCTTTCTTTAGGAAAAGAGTTTTGTCGATGGACCCTCGTTGATAGCCTTTGGATAATAGAAACGAGGCGAATCTATCATACCATGCTCGAGGCGCTTGCTTGAGTCCATACAAAGCTCTTTCAAGAAAGTATACAAGATCTGGCTTGCTTTCATCCTCAAACCCGGGTGGTTGCTCGACATAGACTTCTTCTCGAAGATATCCATTTATAAAGGTTGTCTTGACATCCATTTGGAACAACTTGAATCCTTTGTATGTTGCAAAGGCAATTAGCAAGCGTATTGCTTCAATTTGGGCAACTGGTGCAAAAGTTTGCTCATAGTCTATCCCTTCTTCTTGATTGTAGCCTTGAGCCACAAGTCTAGCTTTGTTTCGGGACACATTGCCTGATTCATCGAGTTTGTTTTGAAAGACCCATCTAGTTCCTATAACATTCTTATCTGTTGGTCTTGGAACTAGTTTCCACACCTGGTGTCTCTCAAATTGATGAAGCTCTTCTTGCATTGCTTGAATCCAATCAGGATCTTTGAGTGCTTCCTGTATATTTTTTGGTTCAACAAGAGAGACAAACGCGTTAAAGGCACAAAAGTTATGAAGAGAGGAACGAGTTTGTACTCCCTGTTCTAAAGGTATGAGAATGTTCTCGAGAGGATGATCCTTTCTCTGATGATAGTTCCTGGGTTGAAGTTGATGTGCTTCTTGAAGTTCCCCATGAGCACTGGAACTAGCTTCAGGTAGAATCTGTTGAACCTCAGTAGTAGGGTTGTTCCCTGAACCTGAAGCATCTAATGGTTCTGATGGACTGTCCTCTTCTTCAGGGAAATTGAAGGAAGGATCATCAAAATGCTCAGTGGTCTCATCATCTCCATGATCATCCTCATTGGTTTGTTCCTGTGGTTGAGACTCATTACCAGTGAGATATTCAGTGTCATCCTTTCGAGGATCCAAGTCATCATCCTCTTCTGTTGGTTCCCTTGTTGGTATAGTGAAAGAGTTCACTGTTGTACTTGGGAATGGATTGGAACAGGTAGTTCCATGTTGGATAGGTTCTTCATCAAAGATAACATGGACACTCTCTTCAAACTTCTTGGTCCTTTGTTGTAGACTCGGTATGCTTTGCTTTGAAGTGAGTAACCAGTGAAGATCCCTTCATCACTCCTTGGATCGAACTTTCCTAGAGCATCTTTTCCATTATTATGAATATAACACCTGCATCCAAAGACCTTAAGATGGGAAATATTTGGCTTTTGCCTTTGATTAGCTCATAGGAAGTTTTTAATAAAATGGGTCTAATCATAGCCCTGTTAAGGATATACACAGAAGTTGAGATTGCTTCAGCCCAGAAGTTTGATGGAACTCCACTTTCAAGCATCATTGCTCGAGCCATATTTTCCAAGGTGCGATTCTTCCTTTCGACTACTCCATTTTGTTGTGGAGTTCTTGGTGCAGAGAAATTATGAGAGACTCCATTTTCATTACAAAAATTTAGAAAAGCCGAGTTGTCAAACTCTGTTCCATGATCTGAGCATATGGATTCCAGTTTAGCTCCTAGACTGACTTATGTTCTTTTGATAAAGATCTCAAACTCCTTGAATGTTGTTTCTTTGGAAGACAAGAAAATAACCCAAGTGAATCGAGAAAAATCATCAACTATAACAAACATGTATCTGTTTCCTCCATAGCTACATATGTCCATTGGGCCACATAGGTCCATGTGTAGCATTTCAAGAGGTTTGGAAGTATTGACAACCTTCTTTGGCTTGAAGGAACTTCGAGTTTGTTTACCTCTAGCACAAGCATCACATAGTTTTCCTGTGTCTAGATTTATCCTTGGTAAACCAACTACAAAATCTTGTAGAAACAACTTTTGAATCAAGTTTAAACCCGCATGTCCAAGGCGTCTATGCCAAAGATCACTATCACTTGTAGGAACTGTGAGACACAACTTTCTTGGAGGTTGAAAATCTTGATCAACAATGTAAACATTGTTTGATCGTTTTCCTCTAAGAATAACTTTGTTGGTCTCTTTGTTCACAACCAGACACTCATTTGAATCAAAGGAAACAATGTTGTTTCCTTGATCACAAAGTTGTGCCACACATAGTAGATTATACCCAAGACTTGTCCCAAGATTCACATTATTTATTTTGATTGATTTGTTGAGCTTGACTTCACCTGATCCCTGAATTGCTCCTTTTTTCTTGTTGCCGAAGGAAACGTTTCCTCCTTCAACTTGGGTGTTAAGCGAGGTTAGATTGCTTCTGTTTCCTGTAATGTGGTTGGAGCATGCACTGTCTATGAACCACATACAGTTCTCCCTCGCTCTTACCTGTAAAATGATCAGTGTTTGGTTACCCAAGCAAGATGCTCCTTGCTTGGTTCCTTACAGGGATAATAGTCAACATAGTTTGCAATATTAACATCAACAGAGTGATAGTTCCTGTAGACTTTAGAGCATGACATTCTGTTGTTGTTCCAGTTCATGTGACTTCTTGAGAAACTGACTTTTCTGTTTTGACATTGTTCTTTGTAATGACCATGACCTCCACATGTCCAACAAGTTTTGTAATATTCTACTAGATAAAACTTAGGATGAGGCCTCTGAATTCTATTTTTCTCCACAGTTTCTTTATTTGGTCCTCTAGAACCATTTCCCTTAACTATTTTGACATATATCTTATGAGAGTTGTTCCCAGTATAGTAGTCCTTTTCCCCTTTGGTTCCACTCTCTAGAACTCTAATTTTCTCTTCTAGATGAGAATTTTTTATTTTTTCAGTTTGTAATTCTAAGGCTCTACTTTCACTTAACTCTCTCAGTGTGAGGGTTTGTTGATCATTTCCAGAGCCTATTTCAGAGTATCCTATAACATGTCTAGAGGGAACAAACATTACTTTAGGAATCTCAACAACTTTCTTTCCCTCACTTTTCTCAAGCTTCTTAATAAGGGTTTCCTTATCTAAGGTAACAGTAGCAAGCACAGAAATAAGCTCAATTTTAGTGGTCATTAAAGAGTCAAGTTCCTTTCTTAAGTTATCACATAAGGAACATTCAACATATTCAGTGTTTTTCAATTCAAGTTCCTTTTCAGCAACATCACTTT
Organism: Fallopia convolvulus; assembly: GCA_964016875.1. Taxonomy (NCBI): domain Eukaryota; kingdom Viridiplantae; phylum Streptophyta; class Magnoliopsida; order Caryophyllales; family Polygonaceae; genus Fallopia; species Fallopia convolvulus. Next base: position 48,579,116 of record OZ024726.1, on the reverse strand, counting down.
CTAATTTAAGACAATACTCTTCAATTTCACCCATTTTCTTTTGAAGTTTCATGTTGTCTTTAACAAGTTTAGAAAGTATGCGAATAAGGTCAGATTTAGAGTATTTATCAAAGCAACTAGTTAGAGTTAGAATACTCACATCCTCTTGTGGTTCATGCGGATCTCCTTTGATAGCCATAGCACATAAATTCGGTGTAGTCCATGCCCCAGGATCTTCATCTTCCGAATCATCCCATGTTGCTATGTACGCTTTGTTCCCAGACTTGTTTTCGTCATTTCCTAGAGGACATGCTTTAGCATAGTGACCCTTCTTGAAGCAATTGAAACAGGTAATATCCTTGGTGTCCTTTTCTCCAGACTTGTTGTAATCTCTTGAGTGACTATTCCCTCCATAGTTCTTTTGGAACTTTCCCTTTTTGTAGAGATTTCGTAATGCCTTTGTGATGAGCACTATGTCATCCTCTTCCTCATCTTCAGATTCTTCACACTGTTCCTGAACAGACTTAAGCACTTTTTCAAGCTTAAGTGCAATTCATTTTCCAGGTTTGTCCTGAGCTTTGTCAAAGTTCCTCCTCTTCTCATAAGTCTTTAGTTTCCCAAAGATCTCATGAAGCATGAGGTTCTTGTTGGATGGATTCTCTCTGAATGTTGTTCGATCATAAGTCCATTCTCCGGAAAGACCGTTTATCACCTTCTTGACTTTCATTCGTTCTGTGACTTCTTCCTTTGAAATTCCCAAACCATCAAGTTTGGTTAGTAGTCCTTCGAAGCGAAACTGGTAAGATGAAACAGTTTCTCCAGGTTCCATCCTGAAGTTATAGAACTCCTGACGAGCATCCATTTGGTGATCTTCCTTTAAATCTGAACTGCCCATGTGCATCTGCTCGATTGCAGCCCATATTTCCTTGGCAGTTTCTAGGTTTCCAACCTTGGCTGAATCTATTTCACTCATGGAGTTGTTGAGGTACATCTTTACTTTGAAATTGGCCTCCATACACTTCCACTCGTTTGGCCCCCATTTGGTGAGATCATCCTTGATGGCTGGGTTGATGGTGAAGTTCCCTTTCTCGATTACTGCCCATGCCTGGTAATCGTGACTGCGCATCCAGTCTTTCATTAGTCCCTGCCATCGCTCAAATCGTCCTTCGATCAGCCTAGGTGGTTTGTTGTTTCCGTGTCCGATAACGCTGATTTTCGTAGGCATCTTGCAAACTTACAGAAAATCTAGAGCACCAATGCTCTGATACCAATTGTAGGATCGTAGATCTGTGTTAGTAAGACAAATCGGGAACTGTTCCAGTGACAATTCCCTTACGCAGCGGAAAAGATTAACACAGAAAAGTAAAACTGTAACGCGAAAGTAAGGACACGTTTTCTTATAGAGGAACCTCTACAGCCAACTAGCTGAAGAGTAAACCTCTACCTCCCTTGGAGGATTTTGAACAAGTACTATATTTAGATTGATAGATCTCAAGATACACAATACTAAGACGAACTTCTCTATTGTTCGTAATCACACTTACAAACAATACTAATGACTAAGTCATCGTGAATCTAGATCTAGACAAAATCAATATAATATGTGAACCTGACTTGTTCCGTGTGCAGTTCCCTTTAGCATCGGAACCAACTCTCCAAGTCGATGGCGATCTTCACGCAGTCCCCATCACTTGGATCTGGAACGTACTTCTTAGAATTTGGATCGTCGTCTTCACTTGATCAGCTCGATCTCTCTCTTTCTCTATATAGGTCTGGTACTTTCTTTCTGAGAGCTGCTTTAACCCAGCTTCATTGCATTCTATTTATAGAGGTTGCCTCTTTTATCTTGACACTTTTATCCTTTTTGTCTTGGGGAGTACGAAACTGTTCAAAAGGACCAGCGTAACCTTTTGGATCCTTTTCTTCTCAGGACTCTTCTTGCCGCCCAAGACAATAGTGAAATGTCCTTTTTATCCTTCAAGATATTTGTCACGTACTCGGATAGCTTCAAGGGAGCGTTTCCCTTGTTTTTCCTGTAAAGTTGTATCTTTCCTGTGATCACTTGTATAGGGAATTAGTTCCAATTGTTTGTCATTATCAAAACTTTGATTACTCGAATAGAGAAACTATTGTTCCAGTGTTAGGGAACTAACACTGATCCAACATTAGGCCTAATACAAATTCATCAAATCTAAAATTGGGGATAACACAAATTTAAAATTCAGCTAGAGATGTCCATAAAAACCGAAACTGAAATAACTGAACCGAAAAATCAAATTTTAAAAAATTTGATTTTTTTTTTAAAATCCCAGTGGGGGCTATGGCCCCACTGGACACCATATAAATCCTCCTGTGATTAGTTGCATGCATATGCATCATACATGTAATAGAACATAAAAACATGATTTAAACATGATAAAGATCGAAAACTAGTAGAAATAAATGATTATTTTTTTCAGTTAATAATTATCTAAAAGGTATGGGAGTTTCTATGAAAACACTCGGGCATATGAGAATTGAAAATGCATGTGGGTTGCCCAATCTCAAAAAAAAAAAAAATTGTAACTGCACGTTAATTAAATTAAAAATTTTGTAAAAATTTGGCTCGGGTGAATCTTATGTGAGAAAAATACGTATTTGTAACTAAATATGCATAATTTTAATTATAACTAAATATATGTGATTGTGTAACTAAGTGTAGATCAACTTAAAAGTGAGTCTGCATTAATTATATTTTAGCATTGTCCGTATGAGTCGAAACGAAAATCTTATGGTGCTACCATAAAGTCTTAACCGCTTGACTAGATGTCTGAACCACGCATGAATTATATTACAAGTGAGTGGCACACTCAAATAATTAAGTGTATGTGATCCTATAACTAAGTGTGCATGATTTTATAATTAATTATATATGATTGCACTTATATAATCGATCGTGTAAAGTCAATTATAAAGCCATACACACTTAGCTAAAAAAGTCATTTCCATCTACCAAAAAGAAAAGTCATATCCACTCGGTTCTAAATCTCACACACTTACTCAATTATAAAATTTTCATTTTTTCAAATAAATTCGACCAGACGGTAATAATTTTTCGAAAAGTATTTTTCTCATTCTTATTTCTCTCTTTAACTAAATCAGATTTCTATATGAAATAATGAGTTAGCTCGAACCAAATCGAACAAAATAAACTTGCGAGCTAAAACGAATAGAATCGGATGCCTTTGGTATATATTCCCCACAATTTGGATGCTATATAGCTTGTTCGTTTTTATTTTTATTTCTCATTTAGGTAGGTTGTACTTCACATTTAATTCACATATATATATATACTTTCTCAACTTGGCCAAGTAAAGTCGAGATCGAAGCTTCACCTCCAACACTGTACAATGAAAACACTTCAACTGATGGAGCAATTAGGAAATTTATAATTCAGCTAATGCTGGTTTTTTCCTATTTAATAAATGGGTGAACAGTCATTAAATTTCTCAATTCCTATTTAATAAATGTAGCTTCCTCTTCTCACACACGATGCAGCTTCCTAAATTTTACTCATATAATCAATACACGTACTATCTGCAATTTCAATTGAGAAAAACCTTGTATTATATATATAATTCGCTACATATTATGGGTTGTTTGGATCGCACATTATAATGCAAAAGTCTGCATTATAATACAACATTTAAAACGAAATTGCATCAAATCTTACATTATAATATAGATTTTTGTATTATAATGTGCGATCCAAACAAACCCTTAGTTCATAGTTATAAGTATTTTTGTATTGATATTTTGAAGCTTCGAAATAACTTGCTATAGTTAAATGCAAAATGATACTCCCCCAGGCCCCCATCAAAATTGTCTTTTAAAGAGATTGCACAAGAATTAAGGGGATTTTTTTTTGGGATTTTCCTTTTGGTATTCCTGAGGTATTGTCTTTTTTTTTTGGTGCACAAAAAAAAAGTTATTCCTTTTGGTACCTTCGTGATTTTAGCAAAGTTCTTCCCGTAGCCAAAGTTACCATTTTACCAATTTCCATCCTAACTTCTGTCCAAAAAATTTTAAAAAAAAAACTAAAATTTTATACTTCTTTTGCTAAATTGGCACAATTTTTACAACCCACCACTGTACAAAGCCGAGCACTGCTCATCTTCCACAACCCACCCTTTCAAGCATCGACGGCCACCTCCACAACGGTGGCGCTTCAGGGAACCACACGGAGGCGCTTCAGAGAACAACCACAAGAACGAAGCTCTTCACGGATTTTCCTCCTCCCTCAATCCTTGCTAACGGCTAATCATTCGTTTTCCTTTCAATTGTGCGAATTTAACAATCTGAGTTATTTGGTAGTGATTTGAGTCTTCTTCCCGATTTCGAACGAAGTATTGAGAAAAACCCCTAATTATTCGTTCTAATGCTTTGAAATGGCATGATGAAGTAGAAATTGACGTTTATTTGTGTTTATGGTGTGAGAAGTGGAGGCTAATTTCACACCGATTTTGATTTTGCAGCTCTAAAGATGGATCTAATGGCTTCGTTGAATAAGGAATTGAAATCCTTGGACGAAGCGAAATCCTCGTCTCTCGCGATTCGCTAGCTTCCTCGTCTCCTCGTCGCCGGCAGCTAGCCTCGGCGACCGTAGCAGCACCGACGACTTTGTGGTTTGGGGCAGCCACACTCTCCGACGACCTCGTCGCCTTCAACCTCGTCCGCTTCTGTAATTCTCGAGCGAGTGTTTTCACGAGAGTTATAACTGAGATTCAATCTCAGCAAATTAATGAAAGAGGTGCAAATGAATATGCCAACTCAGCAAAAGAAATTATAAAATTTTAGGTTTTTTTTTGGGTTTTTTTTTGACGGAAGTTAGGATGGAAATTGGTAAAATGATAACTTTTGGTTACGAGAAGGAATTTGCTAAAACCACGAGGGTATCAAAAGAAATAAATTTTTTGGGGGCACCAAAAGGAAAAGACAATACCTCAAGATACCAAAAGGAAAATCCCTTCTTTTTTTTTTTAAAGAAAATTAAGAAGATCTTTAAACCCACACTACTAACATAGATTTATACTTTCCTCGATTTACATTAATTTCAAATGTTTAAAAACAAGAATACAAAAGCAAACTGATTTTCCTCCATTAGAATTTAGATGGGAAGGAGTTTCATTATTAATTAGTATAATGAATTGGGAAGAGGTATTAAATAGGACAAAAAAAAAAAAATAGAACTTCAACCAATTATTTAATTGATTTTTAAATAGCTATATATCGTATTACTTTTTTCTACAACATATTTTTCTAACCACGTAGATCAGTTACATAGAATACATTCAAAGATCACTCTAATGTTCATAGAATAGATCCAAGCAGTAGCAAGTAGCAACCATACTAGACCTAGGACTAAAGAGAAAGACCGAAACCATGAAACGCTCTCTCCTCTCTCTTATTCTAGAGAGATAAAGAGAATAGCCGAGAAGACATATTTCTACCGCCGAGAAGGCTTATTTCTTTCGCCGAGAAGGCACAATTCGCCTCCTTAATTCACCGAATTTGTTTTAATTGTTTTTGCCTTTATCATACTCCTTGCTTGCGGTGGCTAAGCCCCATTCTTCTTGTTTGATCTCTGTAGATTCGGGAAGTGGTTGCCTTCCATCTCCTTATTCTTCTCTAATTAAGGATTTTAGATGGAGATATATTGTTTCAAATCAAAACCTTTGGATGCTGCTCTCGGAGACATTTTTATTTTTAGACTGTTTTCGGTGGTTTTTCTATGGCTTTTTGACCCCTCTCTGTTTATTTCTGACACTCATCTTCTCCGGTTGTTCCTCGATGGGTTCAGTTGGGCTTGGTTTGCGACTCGTCGTACTTCGCCGAATTTGGGTGTTGCACTGTTGCCCTACCACCAACCTCTGCGCCGTCGTGCGTACGATTGTTGGTGTTAGCGTGGTGATACAGAATTATGATTTTTTCTAACATGGGCTTGGCCCATCTCTTTTGAATCGTGTTGTGGGTTCGAGGCCCATTTAGTGCTTTTCCTTCACAAATACATGTTTTCACGAGTCTGTGTACTCACGTTGAAAAATCCATTTTTTTGAGGGAAAGAATCCAATTTTACGAACAAAAATGTTATTGAAAATTTCGCTTGGAGCGCACGATATGTACATTTAATTTGCTTGGCCCGCATTTTTGAAAGTACTTGCATTGCAAGTGTGTTATTACTTGCTTTGCAAGTTTGGTTTGCTTGTGTTGCAAGATTTTTTCTTGCAGTGCAAGGTTAAATTTCTCTTTTGCAGGATGGCTCGCACGTAATTCATGTACTAATTTTTCGAAGAGTTGGAGCAACGATCGATTTGTATCGGATCGAATTGTACTAGGCCATGTCACTTGGTGCTCTGAGGCTTCTGAAGATCCTTCATCTCGGTGGAGGGAACGTCAGCTGTCCATTTCGCACACCCCAAGATGGGTTGACTTGTTGCCTATGGCGCTTTTTTAAGTGCTTTGCTCACCCCGATTTCGATCTCTTTTGCTCTTCTTTTCAAAGAATTGTATACCTTTAGTCATTTCTGCTTGCCTAGGGTGGCTTCCTTTTTGACACTCTTAGTCGTTCACGGCTGCCGTTTCTTTTTTAACGGCCTCTCGGACTACCAATTTTTTTGATATTCCGAATTCTTACCTGTATCAAAAAAAAATAGAGGATTGTCAAAATTTAACCCGACCCGAGAAACCCGCCCGACCCGCCCGACTCTGAACTCGACCCGACCCGAGAAAAAGATAAAAAGTTTTATACCCGAGACATGTTTGACCCGAACTGATTTGACCTGAATCCGAAAAAACCCGAACGCGAGATTAACCCAAACCCGATTATACCCGAATGGACTAAGCCTGATGCAACCCGATATCCGATGCTACCCGACCCGAAGTCATCCGAAAATCCGAAGTTACCCGACCCGAAACCATCCGAAAATCCGAAGTTACCCGACCCGAAACCATCCGAAAATTATATTATATTTTAAAATATTAATAATAGTGAATATTTATTATAATTATGTTTTAATTTAAATGTTACATTAAATATTTAGACCCTAGAGAAGTTAAACTACAAAAAATTCGATATATGGTCTGAATCAAAATCCGCTTACTCGAAATCAAATTAACCGGAAATTCAGTCAAAGTCGAAATCCAATTCACCCAAAATCCGAAAATCTTGAAACCCGACTCACCCGAAATCCGACTAAACCCGAAACTAAATAAACCCGAAACCAGACTTATCCGAAATCAAGTTGGACCGAAAACCGAATGACCCGACCGAAATTGACCCGAAACCCGACTTTGCCCAATTAATTGAGCACCCAACCCGAATTGATCCAACCCAATTTGACCCGATTTTTAAAATATCCGAATTTGACCCGAATTCAAACTTACCCGAAACTGAATTGACCCGACCCAAACCCGACCCGACCCGCCCGATTGACACTCTAATGTTCATAGAATAGATCCAAGCAGTAGCAAGTAGCAACCATACTAGAGTTATCTTTTTCTTTTCTTTTTTTGAGGAAACATACTGGAGTTATCTTAAGTCCACAAAACTTGAGGTTATCATACCCTCCAAAGATTTGATAACTTAATGCACTATTGCCCATATATGCACAACAAAACTCTAGCTCTTTCCCATATGCACAAGATTAGGTGACTTTCAGGAAGCTAGCCAAGATAATTATAAATTCCTTCCCATTGCTTTCATCACAAGATTTGATGCTCAGTGAGAACATGGCCACAACAAGCCAAGGAAAAATTGTTGCCTAAATTTCTATAAGAAAAAACACTCCTGCCTAAGTTCCAGGAGCCTAACAGTAACTATTTTCCTAAGAGATATTGCATCTCTTGGTTTCACATCTCAAAAACTCAAGTTACTTTGCCTGCGGGAAACCTTCATTCTACCCTTCAATTAAAGACTTTCATACAGCATCCCCGAACTTCCCTCTCCAAAGAAATTGTTGTAAATAACAACATCAGGAGCTAAACCAGCCTCATACAGCAGGTTGAGTCTTTTAAAAGCATCTGATATCTGGTTCCACTCCCTGTCTGTACATTTCCAACACAAATTCATCAACACCAGATCAGCACTTAGGGCTGCTGCCTGAATAAGGATATTATAAGTTGTTGAATCAGGCAAAGATCACATGTTTCTGAAACTTGGGAACTTTTCCTGATTCAACAACTTATAATATCCCCAACTTTGCCTGAATAATGGTTGGAGTAGATGATATACTTTGCCAGATTCTACAACTTTGGTTGATTTTGATGCTCTTGCTTGCTCTATGATCTTTCCCAGAAGATATAACAAAAAATCATTTATTCAATCAAATAAACATTTCAGACAAATTTCCAGTGATATGAGGTACTACAAAAGTCCAGACATCTCAAATATAACCTAATTACTCACCAAAAACACCTATGTCTTCTTGATTTACATCTGACATCTCAAACAACAACAGTTTAAATGCATATATAGTTTCTTAGCAAGGTATCATGCAGAAGCTACACATGTTACACATGATAAAGGGATTTGAATCCTCAGTTTAATACACTTGCTTTCATTGGTAACCAAGCTTGACCAAACTACAGAAAGTCAGAAATCAAGCAATTGCAAGCACAACAACTTTAAATGGTTCTCAATCTGATTCAGCCCTGATTTAAGTCACATGGTTTTTATGCAGAAAGAATCTTCCTAGCTTCACAAACACTCAAAAGGGATTGCTCTATTACCTCTTTCAATGATAATTCCAGCAATTGGTTTCTGCTCTCCAGGCTTAGACATCACTAAAGCGATCCAATGGTGCCTTGCATCTTTGAACCTATAAACAAATGCAGTTTAAGAAAGGTTTATGGTCATCATCAACCACTAACAGATCTTACTTCAGTTCCGAACCCAACAGAATAATATTAATGAAAAACGCCCAAAAAAAAAAGAAGACGCAGCTTATAGCCTAACACAAACCACTTCAATTCCTCATCACAGATTACATTACAGCGAAAGTATTAAACAACAGATCTCAAACAATTAAACGATTCAAATAACGAAACACGAAACAACGATATCAATGGCATAGGAGGGGAACAAAAACAAAGACGCCTGGAGAACTGGAGAAGTCGATGGCTATTGATGAACCCTAGAGATTAAGATTGGTTTATATTGGAATTTGGGATCTACTACAGCGCAGGATACGGAACGGAAGAGAGTGAAAGACCAACGATTGGGCTGACGAACGGTTGGGCTGGCCCGTTAACTACGGGCGCTCAAAAGGCTAACAAGTAATGAGACAGAAAAGATGAATTATCCATAGAAGAAGACAATCAATCTCATGGATTTTAAGAAGAAAGAAGAGAGAAATTGAGCGAGAGAGAGAAATGGTTTGTTGAGCAAGAATGCCCTTTCGATTGTTGTGCACCGAAAAAATGCTCCACCAGAATTTATACAGCTAGCTCAAAACTAGTGCCATCACGTGATTTAAAACGTGGATACAAGATATTCTCTAATAACAGAAATATAAAGCATAAACACTTTAACACTCCCCCTCAAATTAGGAGTGTATAAACTGATTTTTTTTATCAAAGGGGAGAGGGCAATGGCCTGATTAAATTAATAAAGCAACAAATTACAACTTACAGCATAGTAGCTGAGTCTTTCAACAAAAAACTAGACAAAGAAGAAGGAGGTTCATCAAATTTATTCAAATAAAAACTACCAATAAAAGCTAGATTGGCTAGGTGATCAGCAGCTGCATTTGCAGTACGAGCAATATGAGAAACCTCAAACTCCAAGGTGGCGCTGCTCAACAGCTGCTTGCACTGGCGGATCAAAGATAAATCAGGATGAGCAGTGGGCAAAGGGGAATTCAGAATAGAAACCGCAACAGACGAGTCCGACCCAATGATAAGCTTTGTTAGGCCAAGAGAGATTCCCCCTTTAATCCCATAATAGAGCGCCCAAAGTTCGGCTCTCAAGGCTTTACAGTGGCCACATTGGAAGGTAAAACCAGCTATAAAATTACCTTCATGATCTCTGAAGAGGCCACCTCCACCAGCTGCACCCGGGTTCCCTTTCGACGCGCCATCGACATTAAGCTTGGGGCAGCCCGGCGGAGGAGCTTTCCAGCTTTTTGCGGTGTCCAATCCAGAAGACTCAGGCGCTTTAAAGTTCCAAGAAATCAGGTCTTTGTAGCGCCAGTAGTCATCAGTGATGGTTACTACAGTTGAAGAGAGGGAGTCGATCATGTCAGAGTCATTGAAAATAATGGAATTTCTACACTTCCATATATACTAAAGCATGTTAGCAAAAGTACTAGCCGACTTGTCTCCGGGCTTAATGTGTATGATAATCCAGTCAGTCAAACTAAGCGAGAAGAAATTTGCAGGTATAGAATTACCGTAAATGGCGAGCCACACCATTCGTATTCGATCACAATCCCGAAGGAGGTGTAATTCTGTTTCCTCCATTTGACAACGAGGGAAAGCCGGTGAGGAGGCTAAGTGGCGATGATATCTGTTGGAATTGCACATCAAGCAATTATTCAGCAATAAATAAATGAAGTGGCGGACTCGATGCTGAACTTGAATTTTCCAAACCAGCCCCCAGTTAACAGCAGCAGTAGCAGGTGAAGGTCCCTGAGAACGAACAACTTTCATAGCAGATTTTGTGGAGAAGATGCCCGAAGAGGAAGGACCTCAATAAACACTGTCCCTATCATCTGGATCAGAGCTAACCGAAAACGCTGATAAATCAAGCTTAACCGATGGAAGGAGGTAGCTTTCGAGAGCATGCCAATTCCAGGTGGAGCCAGCCCAAAGCTCAGCGACAGTAGCACCAAGGAGAGGCTCTGGGATTGGGATTATAGCAACATCAACAAGGAGTTCATCACCGAGCCAGGGATGGAGCCAAAAGAGGGTGGTGAGGCCATTCCCAATAGAAACACGAACCCCCTTCGAGAGCGTAGCAGCCCCCTAAATTACACCTTTCCACATATATGAAGATCTAGGCCTCGGTGTAAACATGTCGATATCGTTTCTGTTGTTACAGTACTTGCCTCGCAGAAGCTTGCACCACAATGTGTTAGATTCCATCAACATTCTCCAACCGAGTTTGGCTAGGATTGCATCATTCGCATGACGCATTGACCGAATTCCCAGTCCCCCTTCCAACCTTGGACGAAAGATTTTATCTTTAGATAGAAGATGCATTTTCTTTGAGTCATGTGTTGATCCACAAACAAAGTCACAAACAGCTCTATCGATATTATCACAAATTCCCCGAGGAACAAGCGTAGATTGCATAACATATATGGGCAAACTTGTAAGCACCGAGTTTGCAAGGGTTGTTCTTCCCGCCATAGACAAGCATCTTGCTTGCCAACCTCTTAATCGAGAGGAGACCTTATCCAACAGAAAAGAATATTGATCCGACGTCATTTTACCACAAGTAGTTGGGACACCTAAATAGGTTCCCATGTCATCAGCTATTGGCATTGAGAGAGAGGAGCTAATAGCGGTTTGAACAGAGCTTCGAACTTTTTTAGAGAAAATAACAGAGCTCTTATGATAGTTGACACGCTCACCAGAGATGTTACAGAATAATTCAAGACACCCCTTAATAACCGTTGCTTGCTCAAGAGAAGCCTCCGCAAATAAAACGAGGTCGTCGGCGAAGAAAAGATGTGATAGAGAAATTCCACCAATATCAATCGGCTTCCAACTAGAATTCATAACCGCCTCTTGGATAATGTGGGAGAGGCTCTCCATACAGAGAACGAAAAGATACGGGGAGAGCGGATCTCCTTGACGCACACCACGAGAAGGCTTAAAAGGTTCAGTGCGAACACCTTGCCAGAGAATTTCCATGTTTCCCTCGATTTGTGTTTTCATAATAATATCCACCAGATTTTGTGGAATGTGAGCATTCACAAGTGTATCTTTCAGAAAACTCCAGCTTACTCTATCATAAGCTTTGGCAAGATCCACTTTAAGCATCATCCATCTAGCAGTGCCATTTCTAGCCGACATCGTGTGAAGAACTTCCTGAACGATAACAACGTTGTCAATGACTTGGCGACCAGGGATAAAACTCGCTTGAGCAGGGGATACAATGTGCGGAAGAGCTGGTTTTAATCAGTTCACAATTGCCTTAGTGGCGATTTTGAAGGCCACATTCAAAAGTGAGATCGGTCTAAAGTCAGCCGGCGTGGATGGAGTTTCAACTTTTGAAATCAGAGTAATAAGAGCATCAGCACAACTAGAGGGAAGGCGGCCAAAGTTAAGAATATCCAGGATAGAACTAGTCACTTGATCGCCTATTTTGGGCCAGTTCTTTTGAAAGAAAACAGCCGGATATCCGTCATGACCCGGAGCCTTGAACGGATGCATTAAATTGAGAGCATGCCACACCTCTTCACGAGTAAAAGAACTAGCAAGGGAATCATGATGGGGGCTATCCAAAGGGGGAAAAGAAATTGCACAAGAGTAATCTATAGCAGGATGGTTCACCTCTGCAGTGAAGAGCTTGATAAAGAAATCTCGAACAAGATCCTGAATAACAGAGGTATCATTGATCCAATTCCCATCAGAGTCTTGTAGAGAAGATACTCGGTTCGTATTTCTACGCACAATAGTAGATAAGTGGTAGAAACGAGTGTTGAGATCTCCTTCGAGGAGAAAATTAGCTCTTGATTTTTGGAACCAGAAAACTTGTTCCTGGTGTAAGATAGAATTAAGTTCCTATCGTAGCTTTCTGTCAAGATCAATTAACCGTTGGGATGGTCGAGATTGCAGCGTTTTGGCTATTCCTTCAATTCGAGCCCAAAGACGACGCTTATTGTGGAAGATATTACCAAACACATTGTGATTCCAGTTATTGAGATCACCAATAAGAGACTCAAGGGAGGAAAATAAATCCGTTCCCGAGTTCCAAGTTTCAGCCATGAAATGATCAAAATTAGAGTGAAGTAGCCATGCCGCCTGGAATCTGAAAAGTTTGGAGTAGCTAGATGTCGACATTTTCGGGCAAGTCTGTATCAGAATGGGAAGATGATCAGAATATGGCTCCACAAGGTGCAAGACAGAAACTTGAGGGAATTTGAGTCTCCACTCTTCATTGCAAAGGCCTCGGTCAAGCCTAGCTGCATTATAAGTTTCTTCAGAGTTACCACAAGTCCAAGTGAAAGAGGGTCCAGAAAAACCAAGATCAATGAGTTGAAGGTTATCGACTTTCTCCACAAAGGTAAGAGAAGATTGGATTGTGGCTTCCGAATGCCTTATCCTCTCATGGCCTCCAAGTGTTGCGTTAAAGTCACCAGCAAGAAGCCAGGGCTTATTGTTTATACGAGCAAAATCCGCTAAGTGATCCCAAAGCTCAAGTCTTCGGGCTAGATTTGGCGCTGCATAGATAGTCGATAGTAACCATGGTTCAGCTTCACGTCGAACAACTTCGACAGTGATGTGTTGTCTATGAATAGATATGGGGGTAAGCGTAAGCTCATTGGTATGCCAAAAAACCAGATACCTCCAGCAAAGCCATCAGCTTCCACTCTAAGAAGGCCATCATATTGAATGCGCCTACAAACATCATCCGCTCGATCACCACTAATCTGAGGCTCGACAAGTGCAAGGACAGTAGGATGGTGCAAGCGAATTAATTCCCGAAGTGAGTTGTGAAATCTAGAGTTTCCTGCTCCACGAACATTCCAAACCATCAAACTTAAGCAATCCATAGAAGAACCAATATTAATTAAAGAGCGGAACACCGGAAAATCAACTAGGCGAATGATCGCACTAGTGAGATTCGGAGGCATTGAGACTCTGCACAGGAGAGAAATCTCCTCCATCATTAGTGGTAGAAACTCGATCATCATTCTGTTCGCCAAGCGAGGAAGGGAGGGCAGAAACGGCCCCGTCTTGTTTTGGGATAGAAGGATACTCTGCCTGTTGGTGGTGGTTGAGCGGGTTACTGTTGGTAGGGATCTCCGAATTCCTCTGGTCATCTTGAGAAGGGGAGCACGACACCAACACAAATTCCGGGGGTTGTTTTAGGGCAGGAGAGACAACGTGAGGAATTGGCGGAATAATAATGGAGTTGGCATCAAACAGGGGAATGGTTTGGTTAGGCGTCCCCGTGGCAATGGGTGCATTTTCCTGACTTGTTTTGGATAGAATTTCGGTTATTTTTGGATGAGATTTTTTTGTTTCCACAAGGGAAGATTTGGCGGTTGATCTGGCAGGATTACGATTAATAGAAGATTGTGCAGCCTCTCTCCGCGCTTTGCGCTTTTCATTGACCGTAATTAGTTTGCCATAATCTTTTAATTGCCTTATCTTAGGAGGTTGTTCATAGGATTTGCCCTGACTGTTTTGGAAAACTTCCGGATTTACCTTGATTGAAGATACGATTTGCATAGGTTCCACATTCAAGTTTGAATTTTTTCCCGCCGAATTTGCCACCACCGTTGCACCTTGGCCAGCGTTATTGTCGGCGATCAAAGGCTCGCCGGAGTCATGCTCTAATACAACATCGTCATCTCCATTTTCCAGAATAGCAAATCTTGATCCACTCGAAAAGGGAGTTTTCTTTGGGCTAACAGTCGACATCTGCTGAACTGACTTTTCTTTTGGCTTCGGAGTCTTTCCATGACTAGCAGTAGGACGATGTTGTGTAACATGCCTGTCATTGTCTTTGGCCTCCACTACAGGTTTTGGTGGTTGATTTTTTGGCCTCGTTTTCCTGATCGGCTTCATCCAATCTCCATACATCCCCTTGCCTGCTCTCGCAATTTCGTGGAATGTAGACGGACTAGATTGAGGGGGTTCAATTGAAGAGCTGTTACCCACTGTTTTGCTTGAAGAGATGTTGCCATTAAGGATGCCAATCGTAGTAGGTTGCGCCATTGAAGTCGAACTCGATGGTCGAAAGGGGCAATTTGTCTTAACATGTCCAAAACGCCCACATTCAAAACAAATCGTCGAGAGTCCTTCATACTCCACTAAGTAACGGTTTTCGTTGATGCTAATTGTCCCTTTAATTGGTTTCTCGAGGTTTATCTCCACACATATTCGTGCAAATTTACCCCTATTCATGAAGAGAGTTTTAGGGTCGACACGAATAGGATTGCCAATTCCTGCTGCTATTTTCAAGAGCACATGTTCCTCGTACAAAGTGACCGGAAGATCGGAGATCCTGATCCAGGCAAGGGTAGTCTTTATTGACTCTGAAGTACGTAGAGTTGGAGTTCATTGCCTAACTGTCATGCAGCGGCCAAATACTGTCCAAGGTCCAGAAGTTAGCGTTGTCATGAATTCCTCCTCTTGTTCAAATCGAACAAGGAAACAACCATGCGTGAGGTCAATTATTTGCATCCGATTGGAGAACTTCCACATTTCTCGTATCTTCTTCTCCATGATTGGGAATGCAACAGGGTGGCCAAGAAGTTTAACAACCACTGACTTCTCCCAAACAGAGGCAAGTGCACTCATCACGTCTTCAGCAATGGTAATCGCTGGATCACCATCATCTCCATCGGGAAAAGCCACATTTATTTTCCCTTCAAGGAACTTCTTGTCAATCATTGTTTTGTGCTGGTTCTTTCCGTCTGTGACCACTACCTCTTTCCAAGAGAATGGTGGATTGGGTGGTTTCTCCGGTGGACGTCCACCGGTCGTCTCATCTAGTTGCATATCCGAGCCGACGGAGTTTTCTTTGGGAGTGTTTTCTTCGCTCATACGGAGTATTTTCTTCGCTCATACCTAGTTTGAACAATAACTTTCTAGATTGATCAACACTTAAAATTTTTGTGAAGATATCTGCTGATTGCTCCTTGGTGCTGACATACTTGGCTTCAACTTCACCATTAAGCACTTTGTCTCTCACAAGATGGCAATCTGCCTCTATGTGCTTAGTTCTTTCGTGAAACACAAGGTTTTTGGCAATGTGGAGTGCAGCTTGATTATCACAGAACAGCTCCACAGCTTCCTTGTGATCTACACTGAGATCTTGCAACAATCTAACAAGCCAAGTTAACTCACAACATGTAGCAGCCATAGCTCTGTACTCTGATTCAGTTGTTGACATTGCTACAAATGATTGTTTCTTAGTCCTCCATGATACGAGCAACTGTCCTAGTAGAATGCAAAATCCAGTAAGTGACCTTCTAGTCATTGGGCATGACTGCCAGTCTGCATCACAGAAAGCTCTTAATTTCAAATCAGATGAGTTGGACAGCAGTAATCCTTGTCCTGGAGCATGTTTCAAGTATCTCAACACATGCTTTGCAGCTTGCCAGTGATTAAACGTTGTATTCTGCATGAATTGACTCAGAACTTGTACTGAATAGGTGATATCTGGTCTTGTAACAGTCAGATAAATCAGTTTCCCTATCAATCTTCTATATTGATGTGCATTTTCCAAGAGCTCCCCCTCTTTTGTAAGTTTTTCATGCCCATCCAGAGGAGTAAGAAGAGGTTTGGAGTTTATCATACCAGTTTCTTCAAGTAAATCCATAATATACTTCCTTTGATTCAGAAATATGCCCTCATCATTTCTGTCTATTTCAATTCCAAGAAAGTACCTCATTTCTCCCAGATCTTTGACTTGAAAGTGCTTTTGCAAATATCCCTTCAACCTATCAATCTCTTCCTTGTCATTTCCACATATAATCATGTCATCGACATACACTAGTAAGGCAGTAAAGGAACCCTTTTCTCTCCTGGTAAACAAGGAATAGTCAGCCTTCGATTGAATGTTTCCACCAGCCTTAACAACAGATGAGAATTTGACAAACCACTGTCTAGGTGCTTGTTTTAGCCCATATAGGGACTTGTTGAGCTTGCACACCAGAGTAGACCCATTGGACTCACCATATATCGCCCCCTGAGTCCAAGAGGTTGAACGATTCTGTTTTTGATGTTGAAGTCTCTTTAGATAAGAATAGGCTGGTGGCAAAGTCATGTAAACATCCTCCTCAAGATCACCATGTAGAAAAGCATTGTTGACATCCATTTGAGAAATATACCATTTCTTAGCTGCAGCTATAGACAATAAGACTCTGACTGAGATCATCCTGGCAACCAGTGCAAAAGTTTCAGAATAATCCAGACCTTCAATCTGAGTAAACCTATGAGCCACTAACCTTGCTTTATGTCTATCCAAGGTACCATCAGCCTTGAATTTCAGTTTGAACAACCATTTACATGTGACAATAGATTGCTCTTCTGGTAGCTCTTGAATAGTCCAAGTATTGTTCCTTTCTAAAGCATTTAATTCAAGAAGCGTAGCATCACACCAGGCATCATGTTTAATAGCCTCAATAACAGAACTAGGTTCAGAATAGTGTGCTACATTAGAAACAAAGGTTTGGTAAAAAATGGAACAATTAGCATAGGACAAGTGTTTGGAAATGGGATACAAAGATTTGGAAGATTTAGGGTTTGAAGAAGAGGGTTGTAACTGATCGTGTTGAACCATGCCAACAACATAATCATCCATCCATTTTGGAGGTCGGTGATCTCTAGAAGATCTCCTAAGAGGTGTAACAATTTGAGGAACTAAAGGATTTTGATCATCAAATTGAGTGGAGACAGGAGAAGGAGAATAATTGGCAATGGTTTCCAAGATTGGCTGAGCATCATCCTCAGAAGCAATAGCTGGAGAATGATAAAAAAAGACATAATCAAGAGGAAAATTTTGATCAATAAACTCAGTAAATGATTGAGAGGAGGGACATGACGATGAAATTTCTGAATACAACTTGTATGGAAAGACATGTTCATAAAACAACACATCTTTACTAATATTATACTTGTGTGTTTTCAGATTATAGACTCTATACCCCTTCTTGCCAAAAGGATAGCCCACAAAGACACAAGGGTCTGACCGAGATTGAAATTTCAGAAGAGAAGGAGAAGGTATATTGGAAACAAAGCATAAGGATCCAAAAACCTTTAAATGATCATATGTGGGTAACTTATTGTAAAGAACTTCATAGGGAGTTTTATGAGCCAAAATTGGATTGGGAAGTCGATTAATAATGTATGTAGCTGTAAGAATACTATCCCCCCAAAACTGAATTGGCATATTGGATTGAATCATAAGAGATCTAGCAAGTTCTAAAATATACCTATGACGCCTCTCCACTTTCCCATTTTGTTGAGGTGTATAAGCACAAGAAGTTTGATGTATAATCCCCTGAGTTTGAAGAAAAGAACTCAAGTTGTGATTAAGAAATTCTCCCCCTTGATCAGTCCTAATCTGTTTGACATCAGCATTGAACTGTCTTTTGACTAGAAGGATAAAGTGTTGTAGATTACTGGCTACCTCACTTTTGTGTTTCATCAACACAACCCAAACACTTCTAGATTTATCATCAACAATAGTGAGAAAGAATCTAAAACCCTCATGAGTGGCTTGATCATAAGGCCCCCATACATCACAATGTAAGAGTTCACACACATTGTTGGATATAGAAGTACTAGTAGGAAAATTGTTTCTGGTTTGTCGTGCTTGAGGGCACACAGTACAAATATGATCAAAGGTAGTATGAATATCAGACTTTATAGATGGTATATGTCTCATTTTTACAAAAGGGGCATGAGCCAAACGTAAATGCCATAAGGCAGTAGAGTCAGGAACAACAGAACTGTTCTTTGACAAAAATAAAGGCAAGAATTTATTGAAATTGAGAGTAGAAGCATTCAAAGAGAGCTTGACACGGCTTGGAATTTCTGGAGTAGAAGCTGGATCCAGGTAGTATAACCCTCCTATGTATCTACCAACAACAATCATCCTCGTCTTTGCATGGTCCTGGATTATGCAAAGATCAAACACCATGGAGACATGGTAGTTTTGATCATGAACAAGCTTGGTCAGAGAAAGGAGATTGTATTTGAAACTAGGAACACATAAGACATTATGAAGGGTTAAATTTGAGATTAGAACAGATCCTGTATGAGTAATGGCTTTAACACTCCCATCAGGCAAGTTAATAACAATTTTAGTTGGGGTAGGAATGGGATTAGAAAGGTTGTTGATATCAAAGGTCATATGGTCAGTAGCACCACTATCCATGATCCATAGTTTGTTATTTTTAGAAACATTAAAACAAAATGTACCTGCTAAGTTTGAATCATGAGTTGAGGAAGCATTGTTCTGCTTGAGAAATGCCATGAAGTTGGTGAAAAGCCTCTGATGATCAGTAGAAATAGAACCAGTAGAAGCATTTCTGAATTCAGATTTGAGTGAGACTGAAACTCTTGATTGGCACTCAAATTTCCTGCTGCATTCCCTTTGACCTGATTGTTGCCAACCTTATCCTTCTTGCCATACTCCCCCTGTTTAGACTTAGACTGGTAAGAATTCTGAGGCTTGTTTTTGCTCTTGTAGTGCCAGCATGGGTAACCTATCAACTCCCAGCAGCGATCAATCCTGTGTCCTCCACCACAGTGAGTACACTTCTCTTTCTTGACCATGTCATCCTCATTCTTAACCATCATAGTTGTAGTGTTGTTATCAGTTTTGATACTCATTTGCTCAGAAATTTTGTTGCTCATCTCTTCTTGCAACAATAGAGCATGTGCTATACTAGGAGAAGGCAATGGAACAGTCATAAGTATCTGTCGTCGAGCACTGTCATACTTGTCATTCAGCCCCATAAGAAACCTCATCAGTTTGTCTTCCTGCTCAGATTCCTCACCCTACTTTTGCCGATCACACTTACACTGACCACACTGACATTTGACAGGAACAACCACCACAACAAGTTGCTGCCACAGACCTTTAAGCTTGGTAAGATATTCAGTCAGAGACAAATTTCCCTGTCGACAGTCCTGGATTTCTCTCTTCAATTGAAATATGAGCGGTCCATTCTTTTGACCATAGCTTTCCTCTAGATCATTCCACATCTCACTAACAATATCATACTCATCTATAGTGTTATAAATCTCTTTTGATACTGTATTTAAAATCCAGGAGCACACGATGTCATTACATCGATCATACTGAGATGCATTAGTTGTTGTTCGAGCAATCGAACCATCAACCAACCACAATTTGTTCTTAACAGAGAGGGCCTTCATTATAGATTTTTTCCATCTTCTATAATTTTCACCAGTCAACTTGATTAAGGACAAAACCATGCCAGAATTGTCCGACGGATGAATAAAAAGTGGATTCAAGAGATCACTTACACTAATCGTGCCTCCATCTCGGCGAGGAGTAAGAATTTCCTGCACCGATGGTCATGCTGAAACGTTTTCCATCTTGTGTGATGAAGAACAACGGAGCTCAAACAATACTTGTTAGGATCGATCTGTGCAGAACACTTCAGAAGCAGCCAATCAGAAGCTGCGAAGATAGCAACATCAGTACCAATCCTCCCGTGAACCCTAGATGAGAGATCGATCTCGATCTGGTCAAAATCAAGCGGAAAAACACAGAAACGCAGTTTGATCTACTGCTCTGATACCTTAACGAAACAGAAAAGATGAATTATCCATAGAAGAAGACAATCAATCTCATGGATTTTAAGAAGAAAGAAGAGAGAAATTGAGCGAGAGAGAGAAATGGTTTGTTGAGCAAGAATGCTCTTTCGATTTCATCAGTCTGTTGTGCACCAAAAAAATGCTCCACCAGAATTTATACAGCTAGCTCAAAACTAGTGCCATCACGTGATTAACACGTGGATACAAGATATTCTCTAATAACAGAAATATAAAGCATAAACACTTTAACAACAAGGAGCACTATATTTGTCCAAAGTTGACGAAACCCGAAAAATCGACCCAATCGAGCCCCTCTTAAACCTGATCCGACTGACTCGAAGTCCAATTTTGACCTGAACATGATTTTGACCCAAGAATAAACGACTCGGACACGACCACGACCCAAGACCTGGCCTGATTGGCCAATAAAAGTAAAATTTTATTAAAATATTCATATAATTTTAATTTTAAAAATAATTTTAATTGTTTTTACATATTTATATTATGAGTTGGGATCACATGAGGAGGATGCTTAAACTAAAAAATAAGGACTAACATAAACCATTTGATTAAGCTAATGAACGGTGAAGATCACACTCCTTTTTTTAAATGGCTAGGGGTATTTTAGTACTTTTGCTGTTGTTTTTATTTTTCCCTTTTATTTCGCGATCTTCGCACGAGTTCATTATATTGATCGTCGTCGACTTTGGTTTTCCGATTTTGAGCTCGAGGAGGATCTCCGATTGAGCTTGAGAAGGATCTCAGTGTTTGAATTTTGCTCATATGTCGACCATGGGAGATTCCCGATCGGAATCAGAGCGACGGGAATTGTCTTCTCGGTCGGGATTAGATCCTTTGGTGGGAGTTTCTGTAGCCGATTTTGAAGGCAACCGCCATGTCCACCCAACAATTCAACACGATAGTATGAAATTCAACTTTCCTCTTTCTTAAATCGTTGAATTTCAGATTGTTCCATGAATTGATTTGGCTTGATTAGATTTTTGTTTTTGAGACTTCATTTGCATTTGTTCCATGAATCAATTTTTCTATTGGCCTAAGGATTTTTTTTTTCCATTAATGAATTGATATGCTCTATTAGATGTGTGTTGGTTTGATTCAGAAGATTGGAGAGCTTTGTGGTAGGAATTTTGAGACTTCTTTTGCATTTGTAAGCATATTTATGCCTAGAGATTTGTGTTCCACGTTCTTTGTCAATGCTATTGATAGGATTTGACAATTTGTTTCTAAGATGAAAGGGAAAATGGTATAAACTAGTAGAAGGTTGGCATCCTGCTACTTTTGATGGATATAAACATGCTTTTGTGATTGTTTCTTTTTAAGGTTGGCATCCTGCTTTGTAATGCACTTTTACATATTCTTAATGCACTTTTAGATATTCGTAATGCATTTTTACATATTCATAATGCACTTTCAGAGTTTCAGTGAATTAACATCCTTAATTATCCTTTATTTTGTAGTCGGTGCATCTAGTTCTTCTTCAAATATTGATTCTGCTTTGCACACTATTGATACTACTGTTGTTCATGTTGTGAATGAGGAATCACATAAAGAGGGTGTTGAGTTATCTCAAGGGCAAACAATATACTATTTGCATGCGTGTCCATCTGAGTTTAAACCATATGAAGGTCAATTTTTCAACACACTTGATGAAGGTATTGGCTTCTACAAAAGATATGCATCAGTGTGTGCATTTGAAGTTCGTAATGGGACTAGACTTACTGACACAAAAGATGGCACTGTCACCCTTATGGGTTTGATGTGTTCAAAAGCAGGTTACAAGGATAGTTGGATTAAACGAATTCGTGAAAGGTCATCCAAACGGGTTGGGTGTATAGCAAGGATTTCTTTTAGCTTTGTTGGTAGAAAGGGATATGTAATATCAGCGTTTATAGAGCGTCATACGCATAAGCCTGTGGAGCGTAGGTGTAATCAATTTCTAAAGTCTAATCGAAATTTGCATATGGGTCACAAAAAATTTATCCTTGACTGTTCTAAAGCCAATATTGGTCCTACACCTTACCATAGGATTTTCAAAAAACTTGTCGGTGGTTATTCAATTGTTGGTGCTTCTATAGTTGATTTCAAAAATTTCCGAAGAGATTTGTTGGCATTCTTTGTTGGTTCAGATGCTCAAGTGTTGATTGATAAATTTCATCAAAAAAGAGAACTATGTGATGCATTGTTCTTTGATTATGATGTGGATTCCCAAGACCATTTGACAAGATTATTTTGGGCTAATCCGGTCTCAAGAAAAAACTTTGCTTACTTTGGAGAGGTTGTCTCCTTTGATGCTACCTATAGGACTAACATGTATATCTATACTTGTGCGTTGTTACTAGTTTCTGGTGCACTTTTATATGTTTGTCATGCACTTTATACCCATTTTAATTTACAGACTCTTTGTTTTCATGCAGGTATCAAATCGTTTTTGCTCCCTTTACTGGTTTGGATCACCATAAAAGGTGTGTAACCTTTGGTGTTGGGTTGTTATTGAACAAAAACATTGAATCATATGTTTGGCTTTTTGAGAGGTTTAAGAAGCCATGGTGTATGATCCAAAAATTTTAGTCACGGATCAAGATATGGCAATGAAGGCTGCAGCAGCACATGTATTTCCTACTACACGTCACTGTCTTTGCATGTGGAACATCATGCAGAAGGTTCCCGAGAAGACAAAAGCCGATGTAGATGGTCCATCTTTCAAGGATAAACTTCATTCTATTATTTGGGTCTATTCCCTTGAACCGGTTGAATTTGAGGATAAATGGTAGGCTATGGTCGATGTTTATCCATTGGACAACAAAAAGTGGTTCCATTATATGTTTGCTATTCGTCAATTTTGGATCCCAGCCTACTTCAGAGATATCATGTTTGGTGGATTGGTTAGGACCACTTCTATATCTGAGGTACAAAATAATTTCTTTGGTCATTTTACCGATAGAAATTACAGGCTTGTAGAGCTAGTAGTGCACTTTGAGAGTGCATTAGACACTCAGAGACACACAGTCGAAGCTGAACTACGAGTCTTCCACTATGGTTCCTGATTTTAGGACTACACTTGAGTTAGAGAGGCATGCAGCAGAGGTTTTATACATTGACAATCTTCAAGTTGATTCGGAAAGAAATATGTTCTACTTGTTTTGATTGTCGTTTGACTAGTATGGTCCCAGAAAATGAAGCCATTACATATACCATTGTCCTGGTAGGCCCCAATTGCAAACAGTGTACACCTAGAATGCCGAAAATGTTGTTTGCTCCTACAGGGAGTTTCAACGTGTTGGCCTGCCTTGTCGCCACATGTTTTTTGTACTTAAGAGCCTGGACATGACACACATTCCCAACAAATTTATCCTTACTCGGTGGACTAAACTTGCAACCATAAAGCCCACTTTCTACATTGCAGGTGCATTGGTTGATCATTGTGCTGAGTTGGAAGAGAGGCAAAAGTTAACAAATACATTGATTTCAGACTTTTTTTGTTGCATGGGACTTTTAGAGCGAGATGTTGCTCAATTGAAGGCCATTGCGTGTCTTATTAGTGATCAGAAAGATTCTCTTACAGAAAAAGGTCTAGTTATGCAAAGTTCTGGCTCATCTAATGCACAAATTGTTGAGGAATTTGTTGGGACCTCATTACCTACCATAATAACTGTCCATCCACCCGAACAAGCCAAGACCAAGGGTCGTGCAAAGAGGATTCTAGGTGGTAAGGAGTCTGGAATACAAGTCAGTAATAAAAAGAAACAAAAATGTGGCAGATGCAAGAAATATGCACATCACAATAGATCTACTTGTGAGTATATTACTTGCATTTTTAATTGTATATATTTCTACTTTATACTGCACTTTTTTATCCACTAGATGCACTTTATTCAATTTGTAATGCATTATTTGTTTTCCAAATTTAGGTAAAGAAAACATTGAGGGAAGTGAAGAATCCGCTTAGATAGAAGATTTTGATCCAAATACAAAATGTATGTATTTTTTTTAATTTATTTTTGTTGTGTTTTCTTTTTTGTTTTAAGACTTTCTTCTAATGTGTCCCTTCTTTTTATTTTCAGGCTGATTTCGTTCTTCAGGGCTACCAACAACAATTCATTTTATATTTTTTAGTTTACCTATTTGGACATTTTTCACTTTATCAATATTAATTTTGCACTTTATCATTACCAATTTACATATTTTTTAATGAATGTAATACACTTTAGCTTTATATCGATGCACTTTACTAATATTGTAATGCACTTTAACTATATATCGATGCACTTTTACTAGTATTGTAATGCACTTTTATCTTCATATTGATGCAATTTCCATATTTTTATGTTGTTGAGTAATAATGTCCATAAACTGTACATCAAGAAGTTAGAAACTGTGTTGAGTGTTAAAATCTAATGACAAGAGACCTGTCACACGCACATGTGCTCGTAATGCAAAGAATTCACACAAAATTGAAGATTCACAAAACTTGGCATTTAGAGCATGTCCAAAACATATACAATCATTCAAATTGAAGATTTACATATACATCCATATATTATCATTAAAAATACTAAGCATGTCCAAAAAATTTAGAGCCATAATACTTCAGTTCAGTCACTGAATTAGAGCCATAGGAGTTCCTAAATTAGACTTCTTTCACTAAAACCAAAAGTGGCATGCATTGCCTAAATATATCCGCCAAAACACAATTCTAAATAAGCCTTGATTTTACTTCATCTTTTGTTTTCCACACTTCACATTGAACATCTTGACATAATCTACTACTTTCATCTTCTCTTCATTAATTGGTGACTTCAACATTGCAAACATGTATTTCTTCCTCAATAGTTGGACCTTCTTTTTGTTGTTCACTGCATTTAGATCTGCCCAACACTCTTGCATTTATTGACCCATGAACATCTCTAGGCGTCTCATTGTATATATGCCTGAATCTTCTTTGTTGATTGAGCTCCATGTGATTTCTTGTACCACTGGCTGAATTGTCAACACCGCTTGTGCTTTCTTAAGCATTCTTGCACTTTGCAAATAAGCAAACAACAAACTTCTCTGAAAAAACATGCATGTACACAATAAAAAAAAACTCAAAATAATGTAGTGTATTTGTAGTTTCAGTTGAAAGACATGCACACTGCATTATGTTTACAATTTTTTGTGTATAAAGTAAGTGTTGAAGCTTTAAAAAACCTTATCAAACTGTTGATGTTGTCTTCATGCTCCTTATGAACAGTATTATCCATGTTTAAGTTGTTAATGATTTCAATCCCATGATTCTTCAAGTTGAAATTGATAAGGAAGTAGTGCTCATTATTCTCTAGTACAGGGAACATCACCTACATTTTTTTTGTTAGTTTCTACATAATTTAAGGAGTAATAGTACAGAAATAGAAAATGTAAGTTTTTTACCATGTCAATCTATTTCAACACTCTTCCATCTACCATTTTCACAACATTGTCTAATTTTTGCTTGAATTCATCAATTGTAATATTGCCCCCCTACATTTCAATGAAGTTTGAATAAATCAATGACAACACTCACGAGTCACGTCATTACATGAAAATAATATAAAACATTTCTAATTTAAAACTTACCATCTTGAACACTTCAGCAAACAACCTTGAAGGTTTAGAAACACTTTTCCATTTCTCCTCATGGTTGAGATGCATAGTCCAACAATTAACAATGGTTGGGTGCAAATCCAAGTCCATGGTCATAAAATTGAGTTTGGTTGCCTCCCATCCATTGTATTTGAACAAAACAACCCCTCATTTTTATAAAATAACAGAAGCACTTTAGAATATTATCTTTGCACTTTATCATGTTATTAGTGCACTTTAATATATTATCATTGCACTTTCAGAATGTGAAATATTGGACTTCCACTTTAAAATATTACCAATGCACTTTTTTAGCATATTATCAATGCATTTTGCATAAAAGGCATACACATTCACAACTTTAGCAGATAATACTAGACAATATGTTAAACAAGACATCCACATTTACAACTTTATATAGTAGGCAAAAAAGTGTAGTGTCTTACATCTCCTTTTCTTCGCCTTCACTAAAAACAAAATCCCATATTTGTTTTTGTTCTTCTGTCAGCTTTTCAAAAATGTTCACCGCCCTTTCATAAAATGGGCTTTTCATTGTCGTAGCAGGTTTTTTATTTCTATGATAAACCTCAGTAACTACTTTAGCATCTTGTCACAAGGTTCAAGACATTGAATCAATAATTCACCCATATAAATTAATGTTGGCTAAAAAAGTTGAAGTATACCTTGTTGTTTTTACTTTGTCTTGTCACTCTTTGTGTTCCTGCCAATGGTGTGCTTACTTCTTCTTCTTTCTCGTTAATTACACCTTTTGCAACTTTGTGTTATGCATCATTTCCAACTTCTTCTACCTGCTCCTTTCCATCCTTTTCCTTTTCAGCTTCTATTATTTATTCCTCTTTGTTTTCATCTCCTTCTCCTTCTTCTTCTCCATCCTTGTTTTGCCCATCTTCAACAATGTTTCCATCTTCCACTTCTTCCAACATTTCTTATAATTCTTGTGAATTAAAAAGATTAAACGAAGGTGGTGTGAATTCAGCTGAATATTTCTTCATGTTATTCTTGGTTGTTCCAGCTTTTTCTATTTCTCTATGCATGCAAGCCAATAGCTCCGAATCATTCTAGAATTGAGATTGGTTAAAGACTTTTTCCCAATCTGCAGCTTCTTCAACCTCAATAACATTTTCCTTTTCTTCTTGTGTATGGTCCCCTTGCACACCAATCAGTCGCTTCATGTTTTCCATCATTTGGATCATCACAACGTCCTTTTTGAACTCTAATGGCATCATCCCAATGTATTCTCTAGCTCTACAATATTATTAGCTACATTTTTGCCTTTCAGAGCTAGTCCTTTAGCCCATTCCTGTTATTTTGACAACAATTAACTCAGATCACAATATGTGTTAAATTAAGCACTTTTGCATATTATTTATGCACTTTTTATATTTCCTAGTGCACTTTTCCATGTAGCACGTGTTAAACTAGATTAGATAAAAATATTGAATAGATCATGCACTTTTACAAATTATTTATGCACATTTTATACTTCTTTATGCACTTTTACCTCTAAAGAGTTTGGTCTTGTTGGTGTTGTTTCTCTACCAGCATTATCTTGTGGAGATCGTGGTTGGATTTCATGGCTTCCCATTGTCCTTGCTTTGTTCACCACATGCCCCCCTCCAAAACCCGCTCCAATTGTGTACTCTTAATGCTGTCTTTGAGTTAGTCTCCCATCACCCCACAACAAGAATAAGGAAAACATGTTTTTGGTATTTGTCCCAAAATGGTCACTCTATCAACGTACAATAGCTGCAAAATAAAGATTCTTCATGATAAATATTAACAAATAGGAGAAATAGAGTATGGAATAATCAATAAACTAGTTATAGTAGAAGGAAAAAATAATCCTTACAATGAGTAAGAGTATTGGCCTAGAAAACTTTGAAGTCTTCTTTTTCTTCCATTGAAATGTGTGTTTTACAAGGCATTTAAGTATAAGCTCGCACCAACTCAACTAGGCAACTTCTTCCACATTTTCTATCATGTAGCTTTGATTAGCACTTCCATTGCTTTTGCTCTCAACTATGCACAATATGAATAACACCAAGAATTGTCTTTTAAACCACTCTCCTCCATCAATGTATTTCTTTAACATATCTGCATCATGCCCAGGTTTTATAATTCTGTCCTTCAGTTCAACATCCTTAAACTGTTCTTTCCATTCTTGAATTAGTGTGTGATCATCATTCCTCCCTATCTTCTTAATAGATGTTCCACCTAGCGGAAATCCCAACACCTGATGAACATCTTCTTCAGTGATGTGTATATCCTTGCCATTTTTCATTAGCAATTCAGACTTTATTGGATCATAATGATCTGATACCCAATACACAAGGTTATGTGGAAAATCTATAATATTAAACTTCAAAAGATTACCCAATCCCATCTTTCTAACAGCTTCCTTTTGCGGATCATTCAGACCTTTTATTGCAGCCACAAACATCTTAGGTACAGTCCTAGTTCTCAAACTAGGATGTGTTGATGATATTGTTCTTCTTGTCTTTTTTTTCAACCGATTGTAGTTGTTCATCAGTTCCGGTGTCTATTTTTGTTGCTTGAAGCTCTTTCCTTGGTCTTTTGGATGCTACTTTTTTTGTTCTTTTTCCTAATTGATCCATTTTCAAGGGGAGAAAACAGAACGGTGTTTTATAAAAACACTTGACATTTCATGCACTATCACTACTACACTATGCACTTTAAACATCTAAACATGCACTTTTAATATTAAAATTTTAACTTTAATATATCTACTAGATCATGCACTTTTATTAAATCGTACACTTTTATCAGGTGCTTTAACATTTACTTATGCAATAATACTTCTATTGTTAAGGTAAACACTATGTCAAAAACCATTTAAGAAATACCAATATTTTTACCAGTTTTTGTGCTAGATGGTTCACCTTCTTCAAATTTTGGTTCATTTCTGGCCTCTTCTTGCACAACCATCTTAATTCTTCTATCTATGTATGCATGTACAACTTTTAGTTTTTTTAACATGTGTAAACGATTTTAGAAGTTAAACATAAAAATACATAATGTGCTTTTTTACCAGATTTGGGGTTGGGTGATATTCTGGGTGATCTGCGTAATTGTTGTTTGGGTGTACCTTGGTCATGGACCATTTTGCTCCTTCTTTCTGCATTTTGAATATAATGATCAAAATTCAGATGAAATTCCAACTCATGTATAATATAGGTGATAATGAAAAATTACCTTTAAGGTTTGGACTATCTCCAACTGTCAATGTGCCAGCGGGTAAATGTAATTTTTTTTGTCCTATTGTACACCAAAATTTGTGAATGCACTATATGAAATTAAGAAGTAACTCACAGATTTGGATCTAGGTTAAAGTTTGTAGCTATTAGAGCACTTTAGTGTGCTATTAGAGCACTTTTGTGTGTAAAAGGTATACATGCACTGTAATGGATAGACATGAATGTAGTCAAATTCACATCATACGTTCAAAAATGCAAGTTGTTTTCTAGAGGTGTACACGCACTGTTCTATACGTCAAAAAACACAATAACAAACTCAAAATCAATCTTATGTATGAACTGAATCTAATACGAACTAATTTGCTAGTGTTTAGAAGCATCAATGACTCAAAATAGAGTAATTATTTCAAATATGTAGCCAAAAATACGAAATCGCATACGAACAAATTTCTAGGGTTTTCGATCTTACCTTTAATCGCTTGTCCTTTCGTTGTTGGTGGCATTTTCAAGCTGTGCTCCAACTACTGGATCTATAACTCTTATAAATGCTTCGATTTTGGTTTCGATTTGGCCTTTTGGTTTCGTTGTTCTTCAGATTCGGATGAGAGCGAGAAAGGGTTTTGGGAGGGAGCGAGAAAGAATTGTGAGTCAAATCAAGGGAAAGGCTCGAGTGGAAGGGGTAGTGGTGTTTGTTTCAGGGGTATATTGTTCAACATAATTACAAAATTGCCATCGTTCCAATTTTTCTACTCTTTTTTATCTATACCCATCTTTTAATCTCAACCTTTGATCATCTCAATCCAACGACTCTTATATCTCCTTATTTTTCACTATAACACCTATCTACATGAGAATTTCCCTCTTATATTATTACTTAATAATTTAAAAATAATTTAATAGTGAAAACTACATTTAAAAACTAACTTTATTAACTCGTTGATCAACCTGAACCCACACGATAACCTTCCATAACCCGACCCAATTTGACCGGTAATCCGATTAATTCAAACTCGTACTCAACTTGTACTCAAAATGATGGAACCTAAACCCAACCGAACCGAACCGATTGACAAGTCTAAGGAGCACTCGACCACGACTTTTTTTTTCGAGGCTTTTTTATTTGAATCCCGAGCCTTTAATTTTGAATTGAATAAATGAAGACACATAATTTTAATTTAGATTTTAAGTTATTTTTATTAATTAATAAATAATACATTATAAAGTTCCTTTATATTTTCTTAGCATCAAAATTTATTAACGAAATATTACATAAAAACAACAAAATTAAGAGTTTAAAGGGTTAATGAGTATTAGAGTTGTCAAAAGCTGACCAAATCCGCCAACCCGACCCGAACCGCCTGATAATTTTAGGGTCAAGACTCAAAAATTTGAACCTGAAACCCGAAATCAACCGAACCCGATAGAACCCAAAACCCGTTGGGTCGACCGATTTAGTATATTTATAGAAAATTTTAATTTTATTTTGAGAATTATAATATATTTATTATTAAAATAAATGAAATAATATATTATAATTAAATAAGGCTG
This sequence comes from Fallopia convolvulus, assembly GCA_964016875.1. Classification (NCBI taxonomy): domain Eukaryota; kingdom Viridiplantae; phylum Streptophyta; class Magnoliopsida; order Caryophyllales; family Polygonaceae; genus Fallopia; species Fallopia convolvulus. Next base: position 48,548,220 of record OZ024726.1, on the reverse strand, counting down.
ATGATATATACACACATATTTTTTTCTCCGCACACAAGATTTGGCACGCTTCATGAAGCGAGTCGCTTCATAATGCGAGCCATATATGGATATCCGAGCGGATTTTTTACAGAATCGGCAAAATGACACGCTTCACGAAGCGTGAGGCAATATTGTGCGATTTTATTACCCAATCCAATATTTTTTTACATTTATAGGTTCCTCTCGTCGATAGCTTCGATTTGATAGGTAATAAGCTCAAATCCGACACCCGAGCAAAACGTTATGAACGTTTTAAGATTGGACATACGCATACTACTTTCAAACGTCGTTTATCTAGGATAAGATTTAAGATAAAGCATAGAAATTTTTTTTTGGTAAGTGTTAGAGTTTATGGTTAGGGTAAGGATTTATGGTAGGGTTTGGGGTAAGGTTTAAGGTTTATGGTAAATATTATGGTTTAGGGTACGATTTGAATGAGGTTTAAAGTTTGGGTATGTGATATAGCATAGGGTTTGGATGTATGGTTTAAATCAAGGCTTAGGTCTAGTGTGTGGGTAGCGTTTAAGACAAGTCTTAAAGTATGATATTGAGTAAGGTTTAGGGTTTATTGTAGATTTTAGTGAAGTTTAGGATTTAGGTATATGATTTAGGATAGAGCATACATTTTTAGGGCTTAGGGTTTGGATAATGGTTCTACGGCAAGGCTTAAGTATAGGATTTTAAGTAAGGTCTAGGGTTTATAGTAGAGTTTGAATAAAGGGTTTAAGATAAGGCTTAAGGTCGGATTTAGGGTAAGGTTTAATATTTATGGTAGAGTTGTGGTTTATGTTTAAAGTAAGGCTTTAGGGTAACCTAACTTATATATGTTAAAATTTTGGTTTGATTAACCAAACTGATATTTTTCACGGTTTTACAGGTTGGTTACGGATCGACATATTCATATTTTCAGTTAACCGAAAAACCAAAATATAGTTTTTAATTTGTAAAAAAAATATTAAATATATTACGTCTTAATGGAATTACATGCTTATTTTCAGAATTTCAAATTATATTTGATTTTGAAAATATTACTTTATATTTCCATCATTGATTATTCAAATATGCTTTTTTTTTTAAATATTTAACTCCTAAAATGTTATATACATAAAATACATATTGTAAAGACAATTTAAAACATAACCACCATGTAAAATAATATTTATTTTGAAATTTTAACCGAGCGATAATATTTTTAATATAAAGCTGATAACTTTATTGTTGTTCAAATGTATTCTTATAATATAAAATTAAATAAATAGTTATTGGTTAACGAGAAAACCAAACCAAAAATTTGATTAACAAATCTCTCATCAACTAAGATTAAATGGTCGATTTTGGTTAATGATTTTAATTAACTGAAATCATAAAATTAATAATTATTGGTTAACAAGAAAGTCTTGCCCTAACCATAAACCCTAATACTTACGATAAACATAAACCGTCCCAAAATATTATATACTAAGTCTTATCTTAAATCATATCTTAAATAAAACATAATGTTAAAGTAGTTTGCGTATGTCCAATCTTAAAACGCTCATAACTTTTTGCTCGGGTGTCGAATTTGAGCTTATTACCTATCAAATTGAAGCTATCGACGAGTGGAACCTATATATGTAAAAGAAATATTGGATTGGGTAAGGAAATCGCACAATATTGCCTCACACTTCGTGAAGCGTGTCATTTTGCCGATTCTGTAAAAAATCTGCTCGGGTATCCGTATATGGCTCACATTATGAAGCGTGCCAAATCTTGTGCGCCGAGAAAAAATTATGTGTGTATATAGCTTTCCCGTTAAATAATAATATTTAATTAAAAATTGATTTTAATAATCATAAAAAAGGATATTTTAGACCCGCTGGTCAAACCGACCCGACCGAAAACCGGCTACAACCCAACCCGATTGACCCGTGACCCATAACGAAACCGAACCCGATTTAACCCGCACCCGAACCCGCCTGACCCGATCCGATTGACAGGTCTAATGAGTATATAATATGGGTTTTTAACTAGAACAAGTTTGTTTAGCCATATGACAGTTATCACATGGATCAAGGTGACCACTTATTCGTATTAGGAATGACAATGAGGTGGGTTGGGGCGGGAAATAGCCTCCCCTTGCCCATCCCCGATTAGATATATGTTTCTTATACCCGCCATGTTCCTCATTGGGGAATAAAATTCATGAAAAGATATCATGCTAAAAGATAAAACGTATTTATACTTATTTTAAAATATTTTAAAGGGAAATTCCGGATGGTACCTCTCAGTTTTGTACTTTTCCGAGTGGTGCCCAAAAAAAAAAGTTATTCCGCTTGGTACGGTACCAGGACTAACATTACAATATTGTTATCTCTAATTTTAAATATTTGTATAAGAAAGTTTTCAAAAATATTGTTATACTAAATAGATATTGGTTTGATGTTAAAGATAGATTTAAATAGTCAAAGAAGAATTTAATAGAAAAAAGTTAAAATATTAGGAATAAAAATTAATTTTGTAAATATAAGGTGGAGCCAGAATCATTCTGGTGACTCGAAAAGATATAGCTTTAATATATAGTTATAGATAGATTGATGCAAATCTTGCCTTTCCATTAATCGAAAAAAGTATTTACAAGAGTGGAAAGAGTATTTACAAGAGTGGATTTGACCTAAAATTAAGGTACAAGGATAAACCTAAATATACATATAATTATAATCTATTTCTATATATTAAAGTTATATCTTTTCGAGCCACCAGAATAATTCTGGCCCCACCTTATATCTAAAAAATTAATTTTTAATTCTATTATTATAACTTCTTTGTATTAAATTCTTAAAAAATTATTTAAATTTATCTCTAACATCAAAACAATATCTTAGTATAACAATATCTTTTGAAAGCTTCCTTATACAAGTATTTAAAATTAAAGATAAATATTTTAAAATAAATATAAATCTTTTAGCAGATATCTTTTGACGAATTTATTTATAGATATATATTGATTTTTGTAATAAAAAATTAATGATAAATATTTATAATGTTTAAAATTAATAAAAATAGATTTATTGAAATATTTAATAATCTCTAAATTTACGTACATGGAAAGTAATAAAATATAAATAAATATAATATTTAATCTTATCTAATTTTTACTTTATCAAACTACAAAATGAATTTGATTTCATCTTAAATTAAATTAATAAAATTTAGATATTTTGCATAATTAAATTATTTGTACCTTTCATATTTGATCATATCTTATTTATTAAGTTAAGTATTATTTTTTAGATTCTTATCTCTTCCATATTTGAATATATAAATTTTTTATTCATATTTTATCTTCTTTTTTTGATTACATATCTATGAAATATCATCAAGGAAAAAATATGTAATTATTTTTATCTTAATAATATATCATCATTCTCAACATTAAATTTAACCATTTATATTGATTAAAAAAATTATACAGTCTACGAGCAATAAAATTGCTTATATTAAAGTTTATATTATATTTTTGTTTATTAAAATCTTATTTATAATATCTATAAAATACCGAATCGTAGTCGTACATGGTACGACGGGTACAATAAAATGAATGAAATCGAGTACAATAAAATGTGGAGGAGCATATATTTACAAGAACATCTACCGGCGACGTGAGAGATTTAAGCGATGAAGATCTAGTGTCCCAAAAATCCAGACTTTGTGTGCTGCAAGAGATCGAGCGCCCTCGCCGTGAACGTGGGGTTAGGCTGGCGACGGATCGCCGGTGGAAGATAGGGGGTGATTGAGGAGCCAAGTGCGGGTTCTGTTGCTAAGCCAAGGACTGAAAATGTTTTCTTTTTAATAACAGATTAGTGTACAAAAAGTACCCAAGCATAACATTATATACCTTGAGTTGAAACCAGTGTGATGTACAAGTAGCTCAGTTACTTTGTTTTGCGTTACAATTATAAAATTTTAAGGGTTCTCGTTCCAATTAGGCAGTTGGAAGATTGATGGTATCATTCTAATTAGATAATTACAAGTATGGATAGAAAGTTCTTATCACGACTCGTATAAACAAGTTTCACGGGCGCTAGAATAGTAGACTCTTTTCAGCGTTACCTTGATACATACTCCGTATTATAAAGCAGACGTATTTGATTAGATCATCAGAAAATTATTTGCTGGGTCGAGGAAAAAAAGCCATCAGCCCATCAAGTTAGAAATAGAAACCGGGAAAAAAATCAAGTGATTTACCAAATCCAAAGGCGTGTATTTTTAATTTGCTCGTTTGATAGCATTGACTTGTCTTTCTCTTCGTCTTGGAGAGGTGGGAGCGAGGAAAGTTGCCTGATTTTCTTCCCACGCTTTCTCCAGTTCTAGAAAGTCAAAATTACCATTAATTTGACCCGCTTCAAAGTTCAAACCAACATCACAAATCCTCAAATACCCTTCTTCATATTCTCCTTCCCCTCCTTCAGATACCATTAGCCTCTGATCATTGTTCTACTCTCTTAATCTGCAAACGATTCGGGGTTTTCTGGGGGTGAATTTGGGAACACAAGGAGCGAGCGAGAGATTGTGCTTCAAGTTTTTTTTTTTCTACGATGAACTCAAATGCTACATCGACTTCAGCCGGTGCTGGTGCTGGATCTACCGATTCTGCAGCGCCCAGAAGGAATTCTAAGCGACCCAAATGTGAGTTTTGGTTGAAAACAAAACCCTCAAATTTGTATTTTTATATTTTTGGCTTGATTTGGACTTCCACGGATTTTGACCAATTACCATCCCTTTGGCCTGCTGGTTTTTAGTGGGGTAATTGAGATTACTGCATGGATTTAGGATTTTGGTAGGGTTTGATGGTCTGTAATAACATTATTGAAAGGCTTATCATGAAGTTTGCCCATTTTAGATTGGAGAGTTTTTTTTTTTTTTTTTTTTGCGTTTATGGATTTGTCTGTCAAAATTTAATGATCCCCTTCATGAGAGGAGAGCTGATTGTGGTGCCTATGAAAGACTTTTTAATTATTGGACTCAGTCAAGTCAAAGTAGTACAATGTTAAATCATTGGTGGCGTTTTAAGAGGGAAAAGACTTGTACATATATTGTGAAGATGAAATTGATTGTTAGCCATGAGGTAGGAAAGACCCAAGAAAGAAGACATGAAAGTGATCAAAGGAATTCAGAGTTAGTCTTTTTACCCTTCGTCTTTAGAATTGGGATCCAATTTCAAATTGACACAGTTCAGTTTTGTGATCCAAGCCTAACCTTAGCTTTTTGGAGTCCTTCAAGTGTGAGCAAGGGAGGCTTTACTGATGGGATGAGCTTTTTTAATTTCTTTAGGCAAGGATTAATGATGTGAAACTGACTTTTATTGTTTCTGATTTTCAGATTCCAGGTTTACTCAACAAGAGCTTCCAGCATGCAAACCTATACTAACACCAGGATGGGTAATGGATAATGTTTCTCTTCATAAATTTGTATCTTTGATGTGAATTTGCCATCTGAACTAATGGAAAAATTTTATCATCTGCAGGTGATAAGCGTCTTCATGGTTGTCAGCATTGTATTTATTCCTATTGGTGTTGCTTCTCTCCTTGCTTCTCGGGATGTATGTGCCAAGACCATATTTATATTATCCGCGCTTTTCTTTATCTGTTGATTTTCTTTTGCATATAATGGATTCTGTTTTTTTTTTAATCAGGTGGTTGAAATTGTTGAACGCTATGACGATGCCTGCCTACCAGATTCTGCAAAAAATGATGCAGTCAAGTTTATACAAACTCCTGGGAATAAACCGTGCAACAGAACACTTGTAGTAAGTTGTTCTTATAATTCAATAATAGATGTACTTAGCACATACATGCCTTTATTCTGTAGCTCTTTTTTTCCCTAAGTTTGTTCTGAAGTGATCACTAACTTCACCTCGAATACTTCTAGGTGCCAAAACATATGAAAGCTCCTATTTATGTGTATTATCAGCTTGATAAATTCTACCAGAATCACCGCAGGTATTGTTAGTTGTATTTTGTTACAAAGTGGTATCTTCTTTTATTTGTATTATGTCTTCTTGCATCATAAACTTTCAGTGCTGTCTTCTTCTGTTAATGAATTTGTCTCTTTCTATGTTTCTTTTGTTTTTGTTGTATTTTTGCTTACAAATTAATTAAGAGAAGAAGATTGCTGTAAACTTTTGGGTCACTTTGGTTTGGGGAATATGTGTTCTTGTATAGAGCATATTAATTCATACTTTTTACTAAAAATATAATTGAGCTTATTTGTAATGCTATCTCCATGCTGAATTGCATTTGTCTTCACTTCTTTAATTCTGTTTTACACATTCAAATGAGTATTTTATATTGTTTTGCTGACTTAAGTTTGCAATGATACTATGAAGAGGGTTGTTTTGCATACTTTTCATAACTGTATGCTGTATTTGCAATGATAAAATATAACTGAAAATATCTGGAAATAATAGCATTAGAGGATCAAAGTAAATACTATGGTCATTTCATGTTTCTTCTTATGCTTCATTAAATTTGCGGAGATTAATGCTCATCCCTTAAGACCAAGAGTGGAAAATGTATGAATTTCAATTGTAAACTAAAACCTTTTGCTCAAAGTTGCAAGAGTTTGATGATTGATTTGATTATAGGTATGTGAAGAGCCGGAGTGATGACCAGCTACGTTCCAGGAGTGGTGCTGATTCAATTACTGCTTGTAAGCCAGAAGACAAGTCTAACAATAATCCAATTCTTCCTTGTGGTCTCATAGCTTGGAGTTTATTCAATGACACCTATGCTCTCTCCCGCAATGGCCAAAACCTAACCATTAACAAAACTCACATTTCATGGAAGAGTGACAGAGAGCACAAATTCGGGAGTGATGTCTATCCAAAAAACTTTCAGAATGGAACTCTTATTGGTGGTGGTCAATTAGACTATAACAAATCGGTAAGATTTCTCCCCATCACTATCTGAGTTTATCTCGTGTGCCAGTTTAACTACAGTTTATGGTTTTGTTTGGCACTCTGGTGTTATAATGTAATTTATATTGATAATAATAGTTATTTACAATAGGATATATGTTTGAAATCAGTGAAAAGGACTTTTGAAAAAAAAATGCACTATTTTTAAAAAAATACTTGTGTGTACCAAACACCACTTATTGCAAATATGTAGTTATGTACTTGTATCTAACAATGAGATCATAAGGCACCCTACTAAACAGACCCAATCTTGTGTTTTTTTTACAGCTAAGTGAGCAGGAAGATTTGATTGTTTGGATGAGAACGGCTGCCCTTCCTAATTTCAGGAAGTTGTATGGGAAGATAGAACAGGACTTGCAGGCAAATGACACAATACACGTGTCGTTGCAGAACTTGTATAATACGTACAGCTTTAGTGGTAAAAAGTCACTTGTGCTTTCTACAACTAGCTGGCTTGGAGGGAAGAATGAGTTTCTTGGGATTGCTTATCTTACCGTTGGTGGCTTAAGCTTCTTTCTTGCTTTGTGCTTCGCTCTCATCTACTTGATCAAGCCAAGGTAAATTTTTCCTAGTGAATTCTTCTAACCATGCTGGATGAAATATGATTTTGCTCTTTGCATTACTGGGTTTCTTCTTCTTCTTCTTCTTCTTCTTCTTTGTTTTAAAAAGAAACAAAAAGGTTTTTTTTTTTAACTGCAAATAAAGTGATTTCAAGTCTAAGTGAGTAGTAGGAGTTCCTGAACATTGTGATTTTGTGTTGTGGTTGATCAACAGGCCACTTGGTGACCCTTCATATCTGTCATGGAACACACACCCTGGAGGGCACTGAATCTTGAACCAGTTCAACAAGGATACGCGGTGAATTAAAAGGAAAAAGGACATTTGAATGTAATATTTTGTAAGCATAATGATATGGTTGTAATTAACTAAGCAGCATTCTTTTATTTCTCTCTTTTTATTTTTATTTTTATTTTTATTTTTATCAATAATACAAGTAAAAAAGTTTTCCCTAACAAATATTGTATGTAGATAGCTTACCCCCACTGTCCAGGTGTATTTTTTTCCCTACACAACATTGCTTGTTGTTATCAAGAACGTTCACATGAAATTAGTTATTGTATGCTAACTGTTTAATCTGAAGTCACATACTAATATACAATGTGAATATGAATGAATTAAACATAACGTGAACTAAACCATCAGAGTATAATCCAGAATATTTTTGCAGCCATATGGATTTCTACTCTGTCATACCTGAACTTTCAGCACATTTAGGTTTCAACTACAACACCCTAAGCAAAACGTTAGAAAGATAAGCTCCTTCTGGATAGGAAGGGTCAATTGGATGATCACAAGCAGCTCCAGCTTTACGTAGGACGGTCACTTTTCTTCCTGCCATTGAAGCTGCACCCTGTAATGACACAAGAACGCCTGTCAGAGGCCACATTCTATAACAGACCAAACATGCCTTGCTAAGATTTAGGATATGAAATTTGCATTGATGAGGATGTGTTTTGAAATGGGTATTTCAGACAAGACGTAAAGTGTGAATTAAGATGCTTACTTTTGTAGGTAGCTAGAAAAGCAAATGTAGTTTTATGTGGGAGATGGAGTGGAGGCGTGGAGCAACAAGGAGATGTCAATATAGAAGGAAAGAAATGTTCTGATTCTTGACTAAGCTTTCTAGTGTTTCCTGATGAAGTTTCTTTCTTTACTTCCCATCTACCCTTGTAAAAGTTGCAGTATTTCTTTTTTTTTTTCTTTTTAAAGTTGCTTCCAACAAATCTTACTATGCCAAATTCCTTTCCCCAGTAGCATTTCTCTTATGATTCTCTTTGCAGTAAGATATACTGCTAAAAGAAAACAAAATTTGGACATTCTTATAAATAAAATAAATCTATGGCAAAGAAAAACATAGAGATGAAATGCAAGTAGTGGCCTATGAATGGATCTGATTAGGAGACAAGTGATATTATGATACGATTTCTGTTATTTCAAAAACCCTAGGGGAATAAAGAGAAAGCAGCCAAACTATCGAGGAACTCCTTTTTCTGCTTGGATTGACAACACAGAGCATATCCATTTAAATGTAGTTTAAAGCAGCAGTACGGTTTAAGCATGCCATTTTTGGGATCTTTTGAGAAATTTTGGATTTTTGTTTTCCGTTATGCAGAAGAGAAGGGAGGTTATCATCAGCTTAGGTCTAATATGTATATAAACAGCTACTTGCCTGAAGAACACGCGTGAACGTTCCACTCTGTGTCATAGCCCCTGAACATGAGCAAGTCATTAAAAGGCCGCCTCTTTTTGTTAGTTTCATTGCCAAGGCATTCAAATTCCTATACATGCCAGATGCATTTTGCAGAACCTGGATTACATAACAACGTTCAGCAGCAGAAAAGTTAAGAGGGAGATTCAATAAAAAAAAATTCAAGAATCAAAATATTATTTCTTGCCAATAAAATAATTCTTCCTAGAACAAAATCTACTTATCTAACACGCAATAAAACTCAGTATCTTTAAGAAGCTTTAGATAACAAATATATAACATTAATACAGAGGGAAAGGGGGTAGGCCATGATGCCATAACCTTTTGTTCTAGATATTAGACTTATTGTTTAAAAGCTAAATGCATACACAATTTTTCTGAGATATTTCTTTCCCAGGTTCATCTTTATTGTATTAATCAAACAAGAAATAATTGCCTGGTAGCTTATTTTCTTGCAGTCAAGGCACCTATTCAACTGCAAAATCAGAGCTGAGTAAAATAACACATGCAATGGTGTTTCTACTTCATTACTTTTTTTTGGCTAAAGTTTGTGCCTCATTACTTAACTCCTATTTAAGCCAGAATTGTAAATTTTCAATTCAATAATCAGTTAGAAATCAACATGGCAGTTGTTTCAACTCAAAGCAGCGAATGCAGATTAATAGTAGAAATATTAATACCTTCTTGCGAGGAGCCAACTTTGGTGGGTCTAGAATAACAATATCCCATGACTCATTCCGTGAAGTGGCACCCTTCATAAACTCAGTTGCATCCTGTCGCAAAAATGATACTCTTTCAGGATCAAGTTCATTTAGAAGCACATTTTCCCTGGCAAGCTCAATAGCTGGCAAGGAGGAATCTATACCTGCCAGACAAATGAGAAAAAATCAGTAATATGTTTTATTTATGTATAACTGTCAAAGCAATTTACTTATTGAATCATGGGAAGCAATAAAACAATTGAGACTCATAAATGAAGTCACATTACTGAGCCTGTCAAGCTTCTGCTTCCATATTAAGATAAATTCTCCTTTGGAGAAAGTCAGTATAAGAAATTATACCCAAATACTTGAACGTGTAAAAATACTGGAACTTGGATTTTATGTAAAATAAATTCAACGCTTCAGATTATGCACTGATGCACCAAATAAGAACTATGTTAAATATTTTATTAATGTATCTCTAGAATCAACTGACATGAGATAAGGATTGGATCTTTGCAGATAACTACCTATAACACTTGTAGCACCCCCTCGGGCTGCATTTAGTGCAAATCCACCACTGTAGCAGCAAATATCCAGTACTCTTTGGTCTTGACAAATTGTTGATATAAATTGACGATTTTCACGCTGATCCGCATAGAACCCTGTTTTCTGACCTTCAAGTGAGACAGCATAAGAGATACCATTTTCCTTTACCTGCAAGTAAGAATCACATCAGAAATGGAGGAGCCAAATATATCAAGTCTTGTATAGAGCATTTCAAAGATTTCAAATTGGTGTCAGTTTTTTTCCTGCTGGTTGGAGACTTGGAGGGGTAAATAAGATAAACTTTTTCCCTCCAACCTGTCCACCATGTAAAGAAACCTCAATTTCTTACCTCACTTTCTTTTCAGGTTCAGGGTCACCAGGCAGATTGAAGATGTTAAGTAGTTTTTATTAATGATGAAGTTACTACAGTCTGGATGTGAAGCCAACCTTTACTGTGCCAAGGGGAGCACCTGTTGAGGCTTCCTTCAGATTTGATGGTTCCATTCCCTCTTCTTTAAGAATTTCAACAGATGGTCTCCAGCTAATATGATTAATCCCATCGAGTTTACTGATGCAAGCCTCTATTGCTGGCCTGTACTTTTCAACCCAAGCTGCTGATGAGGCCACAACAGCTACATCACCAAATACATCAACAATTAGACCAGATAACCTGAGGTAGAACAGAAAAACCTTTATAAGAGTAGAAAGTAGTAAGAATATACATGATATCCTAGTATCCTGCATGATACAATAATGCAATGTCAGAATTTTCCCGAGAGCGGTGTTAAAATGCCAACAAACTCTACTGTGAGGTCTTACCTGTCTCCTTCACTGTTGACAAGGCGGTATGCATTTGTGTGGGTAGAAGGAAGACCTAAATGATTCCGTAATTCTGTAGCTTCAGATATTCTAGTTTCAAGTAGTCTTTCCATGTCCAGTACACAGCTCTGATCTCTACATGGCATCAAATATGAACATATGTGAAAATTGGAAAAGGGACAAAAATATATGTAAATTGAATTTCTTGAGAAAATGAATACCTTAAAGTTTCCTCTTCAAGCTGCATCAACCGAACACAGAACATAGAGACAGAATTATAGAGGCCCCATCCTATTGGTTTTTCAGTTCCATCAGCAAGCAGTACCACATCTCCAGTTTTAGGTGGCGGTCTACCTATTATCCTATCGACTGCGCCACTGTAGACCATTGGACTTCCATCCTTGAAGAGCTGTGCCTTACCTTTCTTCAAAATAACCTTTGCAATCCCTGACATATAATAAGTCAACTCAAAACATTAGCAAAGGTTAAGTAGGCCATTGGTCATCCAAAAAAATATTTACTGAAGCCGGATATTTCAGTCAACCAGAGATTATATAGCATTTCATTGCTCAAAGCCTTAAATCAATAATGACCAACAAGTAAACAATATAGAGAAAGCAACTTGAAATTGTATAGTATTTCATATCACATCCAAAAATCTAAACTAAATTTCAAGGTGCTGAATGAAAAGTCATTGTTATGAATCTCCTGTGATCATCAGTGATCACATCACCTCAAGTCAAATTTCAATCTAATTTTACTACACCCCATGGCAGTGTGGAAGACCTTCAGTTCTAACCTAGCTCCATGTAGTTCAACAACACTTGTCAATTCAACTAGAATTACATTACTTCACATAAAAAATGAATGCACTACATGCTTTCTCAATGTTGCAAATCAATGGTACCATCCCCGTGTGGTTATTCATATGAAAACAAGAGGATTTCAACGAAACGTACTGTTAATCGAAAGAAAACAAAAAAGAGAAACAAAACAGGGAATAGCTCCACAGGCCAGAGAATTAGAGCATCTGCTTATCAGTTTACAATATGGGCCAAATAAAAAGAAAAACTCAACAGAAACTGAGCCTAGTAGTCGCGCAGAACAAACGAGAAAATTGTAGAGTAAGATAAACCCATAGCTGATAGATATTGACGGCTATGAACTGAAAATGTTATTGAACAAAGTTGGCAAACTAACCTTTAGGTTGAGGAAATACGAATTCTTGAAGAGCGGAAGAAGTGGAAGCTGCGGAGGTTGAGGAGTGAGAGAAACACCTTATTAGGCGGCATGGGTTTATTATCATCATCCTCTCTTTCGACTTTCGACTGACTGCTTCGACGAGTCGAGTCTCTCTGCACTGACCCTTCTTCCTTATTTGCTGCTGCTTTTTTCTTCTCTTTTTTTCCGTTGTTTGATTGAAATTGAAATTGTTGCAAAACAGCCGAATGCAAAATATAAGTTATAAATAATTAGAATTTTTCTATCCTATGTCACGAGGATAAGAATATTGTTTTCGAAATTTTTTACTACTTTTATTTATTTAGAAATTTTATTTTATTTTTCTAAAAGTTTATAACTTTTCTTTTAGTACTAATTTAAAAGCCCGTACCCTGTACGGGTTTATTAAATATAAATAAATAGTTAAATAGTAGAAAAACTTGTACTATAGATTTATTTATTTTTCTTAGAAAAATATAGAGTCAAAACTAATACCCATTAAGGTTTATGATTTAATTGAAAACATTTATAACATTTCAAAAAAAAATTGATTTTGGATACTGTTGATAGCTTGCATATAAGAGTAGTTTAGATGTATGTTTTATATATGATTTAGCTAGTTTTAGGTTGCTTAAGCTTAGTTTCTAGGATTTGGTATTGTCGGGGTAGTCTGCGCTTGTTTGCTCGGTTTTGCAGGTTTTTAGGTTTATGAGCAGCATGGGACGAGTCTTAGTTGATCATGGCGGTGGTAGACAAGTTGAAGGAAGGTAGGAGGTAGGTTAGAACTGCATAGAGCTAGGTTGATCATGGCGGTGGTAGCCAAAGCGTCGGTTGCAACCGCGCAATGTAACCCGAGTAATCTTGACTGAAGCCAATTGCGCTGGTTGCCAATTGCTCGGTCGCGCAATATGACCCCAATCCGTGCAATCTGGATTTGTACGCGGAGACGTCCTGGGCCGAAGATTTGGGCCGACCTTTTGGGCTTAGATTATATCTTGTCCGACTTTGAAGCTGAATTGTAGGGTTTTGAAGGATTATTTTGGGAGACATATTTAAGCTTTTGTTAGTTTTTCTCTTTCATAACATTGATCAGACTTTTGGAGGCTAGGTTTTTCTCTCAAGAGAGTAACTTTGAAACTCTTGTAAGTTTGTTTTCAATTTAATCATATGCATTGCTAATTTCCTTGTGTTTGACTAGTTATTGAAATCATAGATTGCATATTATTGTGAGATTTGATTGATTATCATCAACTTGAATAGGTTTTATTCCCTGTGCTTAATTGAATCAGAATTATTCTAGGGTTTTGTTAGCTTGATCACCTAATAGAATTTCTAGGTTAATTTACAACTAATTTGATCAAGTCCGGTTCGGGGTTGATTAGATAAACTAGCATCTATAATTGTTTGAACCCGTTCGGGCTTTTCAGTTGTAGAAGGGAATAAACCACAGATAACTTGATTAGCTGTTTGCGTTGAGTATTTGTTTCTATCGATACTTTGAACTTAAAGCTGTCGTTTAATTGAATCTAGACGTTGTTCTAGGTTGTTAGATGATTAGAGTTGTTTAGACTGTTAGTTCTTTCAACTAAATATAAAGTTTTGGATAATAATCCACGGTAGATTATTGAAGTGAATTGAGAATCAAGATAATCAATGATCAATAAGCATATCTATGATGGATTTAATTAGTTGGACACACTTTTCTCATATTTGTTTAACACAATCATCTTTTGCATTTATATTTACTTTTACTTTGCATCTTAGATTAGATTTCCAATCATAAAATCCCCCTTTTAGTTACTTGGCACTCAAGTAATAGCACGAATACACGAGTCCTTGTGGGATCAACCCTTGCTTACCATTCTACTCATATTGGTTAAGTTAGATTCTTTGATAGGTAAACGACTGAAAAATACCTCATCAATTGCACATTTATTTTTGCTCTAATATTTATCCTTATATAAAATATTTTAGCTCTTATCTAATAGTTTAGAAACAAAAAAAAATATTATAAATATTTTTTAGGAAAAATTATTTTATCAAAATAATATAATTTAATTTTAATTTTTTTTCAAAATTAACTATAGATAATTAATTGTCAATATCTTATGAGAAAATGTAAAAGTTAATTATTTTTGTCAAAATTTAATTTAATTATTTAATTGTCAATCTTGTAAGACATAATGTATATTTCTAATTTTTTTTTATCAAAATTCTATTTTAATAAAATATTTTCCATAAATAGATAAAAGTAAAAATAATGTAAATTTTTATTTAATTCTAAGAGTAATTTATATTCATATCATTTTTTTTTGAAAAAAATCGATTGTTAAAAAAATATTTTACCAAAATTTGATTTAAGCAAAGTTTTTATGATTTTTTTAATCATAATTCGTTTTTAAAATAAAATTTACATAAATAGATAATTTTCAATCTTTTAAAAGATAGTGTAAATTTCTATCTTTTTTAAATCAAAATTCAATTTCTAAAATTGTCAAGTCGAAATCTTATAGAATATTTTACATGGATATAAATAATAATTTTATTTATTTCGGGTTTAGAATTATTTTTTTAACCAATAAAAAGATATCCAATTAAATTTCAACCAATCAGATTGGTTTTAAAAAAAAGGGTGATTTGGTCCTATCTAAAAACGACATGTGTCGTTTAATAATTTTTTTTTAAGGAGATTGCAAGTAATATAGTAAATATACGGTTACAATGATAACTATTCAATTAAGATATCTTAGTTAAAAAATGATTCTATCTAAAAAAATAAAATAAATATTCTAGAATTTGGATGATAGTATAAAAAAATATCCCAATGATATTTCTATCTATCATATCCAAAAATAAAAGATTGTTTAATAATGGGATTTTCTATCCTATATTCTAAAAACATGGATAAGAATTTATCATATCCAAAAATAAAAGATTATTTAAAAAAAAGAGGCGGTGTGGTTCAATCTAAAAGCGACATGTGTCATTTAATAATTTTTTTAACCTCCGCTTTAGGTTATAGTTATGATTTTAGTTCATGACCGAAATAATCATATAGTTTACCAGTGCTAAAAAAATTTGGAGTTTTCCATAATCATATCATCAGTTGGTCTAGTTGTCTAGTTGGTTAGCGAATTCTCATTTTGTTCTAGGTTTCTTCCCATTCGTAGGTCATTTGTGGCACGCGGGGAGGGCTCGTGTGGCTGCAGCAAGATTTGAAAAGGGAAATGATCGTGATTTTGAACCTGTTCTTTCGATGACCCCTCTTAACAAGAGATCCACTTCTATAAGAGCAAGTGTAGTGGTTGCTCAAATTTTTAGTCATAGAAGAGAGAGGGTATTTTTCATCATAAAATAATAAGGGAGAAAATTTTGGTCTTAAAAAATTGATATTTTGAACATCATGATGCCCAAAAACTTTGTTTGTCATTGCATAACAATTTGACAAGTGTCAAATTGTAATATTTTTTTTCTTTTTTAGTTAATCAAATAAAATAATAGAATAAATATATATTTTTATAATTGGATGACCAAGATTTTTGGCCAACCACTAGGGCTGGGCAAAATCCGGTCCGGACCGGATTTTTGGACCGGACCGGGAGGTGTCCGGTCCTCGGTCCACAAAAAATGAAGAACCGGTCCGCTGTCCGGTCCGGTCCAAATCCGGACCGACTTTTTGTATTAGTGGTAAAAAAAATTATGTTAAAAATATAAATTTAATTTTTATATGGTATAATATATATATTTTTATCAAAAATAATATATTTTATAAATAAATAAAACTTTTTTTATTAAAAATAAAACTTTTATTGATAAAATAATAGCTCGGTCCAAACCCGGACCGGACCGGGACCGGACTGGACCGAAAATATCCGGTCCGGTCCTCGATCCAATTTTTTTAGGAAGTCGCTTCCGGTCCGGTCCCGGTCCCGGTCCGGTCCGGTCTTGGACCGTTGCCCAACCCTAGCAAGCACTACACTTACTCTAATAGCATCTACATCGGTAAAATTACCTGATGCATAGTCAGTAATATTGTAATAAAATGAAATTTTGCATGCGCCTGGGGTATTATTTTAAATGCCCCATTTGTTTAAATTGCTATTTTGGAGATTTAAACGAAAAAAATTACCATAACTTGTAATTTTTTTTATCTTTCCACCGTCGTGGGGTGCTGCTCTTCGAACCCCCTACCAGGGCCCCCGCTCCCGAACCCTTGGTTTTTATGAGTGGTTTTATCCACCCATGGTTTTTTATGAGTGGTTTTATCTTCCTATTGTTTTGATGATGTTGTTTTGGGTTAGAAAACCCTAATTCTTGGCTATATATTCATGGTTTTGGACAACAAAAGTTTACAACCTCTCATTTATTCTCCTCACCCAATCTCCACTATGGATCCCTTCCAATCTAACTCCCAAAATCACTTCCAGTTTAACTCCAAAAGTGATATGGCGTACTATACACAACTCCTCTCCCAATCTTCCGATAATCCACATGCCTTTGTTATGCATTTCCCGTCGAACTTTGTTCAGACTCAACCGCCACCAACGCCCATAAGCTCTGATGAAAGTGTGGATCTTTTTTCTAACCCAGACTATAGCACCCAACCAAAAGGTGTGCATGGTGGTGGATCTCGTGGGAGTGCCAAGGCCGCATCTAGACAAGCAATTGAAAAGCGTCATTGGGAGCTAAACAACATTGCACTCCTCATTCTTGCTTATATCAACTGCATCACTGATCCAATCCAAGGCAACGACCAAAAGCCTACAACGTTTTGACAAAGCATTGCGAAGAACTACACTCGATACAAGAAAAGGCATCAAGCTTCTAGATCAACAAGCACATGTAAGATGAAATATAATAGAATTAACAAGGTTGTTACATTGATTGTTGGTTGCTATAACATGGTTGTCAGTACACGAGCTAGTGGTGAATCAGATGAGGATGTTTTTGAGAGGGCTAAGGTAGACTACAAAGAATGTCACCCAAAGCACAAAAAGCTTGATGATGAGGTGGCATGATGCATTATGCGCAAGCAACCAAGATGGAATATTGAGTACATGGTTCCAAAAAATCAGAAAAACATAAGCTCAAGGAGTAGTGACTCGAAAAGACCGAGGGCTGACGCTGAAGAAGATTCGAGTAACCCTGATTTGGATAACTCGGTGAGTGAATGGAACATTAAACCAATCCAACGTCATGTAGGGATAAAGGCCGCAAAGGAGACTAGAGGGAAAAAGAAGATTTCATATGATGAACCAGATGAGAAGTACTTTCGTGTGTTGAAGAAAGGGGATCAAGTTCATGATCATCAAAGCCAGATGGAATTGATCAAGATAGAGGAGTTGGGGATTAGGGAGAAAGAGATTGAGGCAAAATATCTTACGAAAGAAGAGAAGAAAAAGCAGAAGAAGTAGGCTTCGTTGATGGACCTTATCAAGTTGGAATCGGGGGTACCACTCTCTCTTGAAAATATGGTGGTGAAGAAGCGATTAATGGATGATCTTGGCATAAAATATTGAAGAGTTTCAATAGTTTTATGAAGGGCTTTATTGTACAGTTTGTTGTTCTTACGCGCCTAATTTCATGTCGTTCGTAATCCAATCCGCTCGTGGTATGCAACGTTTATTGGAAGAATAATGAGAGCTTGTGTAATTTTACATAATATCATTGTAGAAGATGAAAGACCCGAATACGAGGCTAATGGATATGTGATTCCTCCGTATGATGAGCCAGAAGGTGAAGGATCTAGCTCCAATCGAACGTTCTCAACCGATAGGCAAGTTGATATGACCAATTACATCCAGAACAATCTTCAACTTCGCGATAGGGATACACACAACCGGTTGAAGGCAGACTTGGTGGAGCACATTTGGGCAATATTTAGGCATGAGTACGAATCGGATTGACATATTTAAGTATTTTATGTTGTTTAATTTAATAATCTCATATGTTCTTTGTTGTGTGTTTTCTTACGTTGTTTTTTTATATTATGATGTACTTTGTTGCATGCTTTGAATTGCATTATCTATCCAATTATGATGTTTATTTGCTTTAATTGTATATATCAAAACCCGCTTAATTAAGAAAAGTATAGTATATGAAGTTCTTAATAAACTTGCAATGACTTAACCCAAAATTATGATTTTTTTGAAAATTAGTGATATCATTTTTATTTATTACAATATTATAGTCAAATTATGAAAAAAATTATTTATAGCAAGGGGTATATATGTAATTTTTTTAGAGAAAGGGGTATATTTGTAATTGTATATGGAGAGAGAAAAAAGTATTGGGAATGGGAAAAGCAAGGGTTCATGTGGTGCATGGATGTAGAAATAAATTGTATTGAGGTGCATAGAGGATGTGGTAGAGAGAAAAATAGAAAATGTAGGGATGCATGACACTGTAGCAGTTCATGGTTGTGGATGCTAGTATTGGTCTCTAATTTTTTCGGGGCATGTATGAAAAAGCTATATTCAATTCGAATATAGAACAACATTGATTGATTTAATTGAGTGAGCCATAAGACAAGACAAATTGTCATCCATTAACTTCCTAAACGTAATCCAACACATTACTTATCCATTCACCTACTTGTATGACAACTCCTATCGCGTCACTCGTCTAACAACAAGGACCTTTAGTGTGGCATCCCAATGATAACTTTTAACGCGATGCTAACTCACCCATACCCATTTTTATCCTCCTATGTTTCAGCGTAATCCTCCACAAGTCACCACCTTTGACCTCAATTTAGTGTACAAGAGCTTAGGCTATGCATAAGAGAATAGAGAAAGAAGTAAGGGATCTATTTGGCTCATTTCTAGAACTTGGATTCGAGTAAAAATGGTCTCAGATTTGATTTGAGATTTTATTTCAAAATTAAAAACAAAACTCATCTCTTATTTCTGGTGATCAAATATGCTCCCTTAATAATCTTTCGAAAAAGTCTAAGATTATCAAATGGGTTAGTTCTCCTATTACTAATTGCTTTTGTGAAGGAACCTTATTGGCATGAACATAAAAGGGGGTTGGCATACTCTTCTTTATTTAGGCCTAGTTAGATAAGTGTTTGGGGTTATTTTTCTATTATATATAAAAATAATCTTAAGATGAATGCTTAATTGGTAGTTGAATAAAAAACAAGGCAGAATACATATACATACACCTAACCTTTGTTTAATTGATCATTTTAACACCTCATTTTTGGGATTGTTCGATTCAATACTTGAACTATACATATTGGGACCTATTGAACACCTCATCACTAATAATTATTTACGTGTCACCACTTATATGCATGACTTGGTATTTTTGGAATTTTTTTAAAGAAATACTTGAATTAAAAAAGTATTATTTTAAATATAAAAAGAAACCTAAAAGTCATCTTCTTCCTCCCCTATTGCCCATCGATATTGTGTTTACTAGAATATCGCCGATCTTGATTCCTCCGACCACTGCTCCTCCTCCTCATCCCCATCGAAGACCATGCCGGAAAACCCTGACTTTCATGGCAATTTGGGTGGATTTGTGTAAAAATCCCCAAATTAGGTATCACAAGCCCCAAAAAATTTGGCTAGTTATTGTACGTGTGTGATGCTGATGAGATCCATTAGTGGAGGCAGTCGGAGAAGCGGCGACAACCGTCGAAGATAGATGTGGCGATGGTGGTCGGAGAGGGATGTGTGCGCTAATGTGCATAATGGTGCTTGGAGTGGCGTTGATGAGATTAGACATGGTAGATGGTGTAGGATCGATGAAGGTAGGTTGAGTTCGGAGGTGTTGGTGGATTAGTGAAGACTTGGTCAAATTTCATAAAAGAGAATAACAGAAATAAGATTTTGGGGAGAAATGAAAAAAATTAAAAAGATTTTAGGGGAGACATGAGATGATTCAGGGGTTCTTGTAAATTGATTAGTTTGGAAATTGATTAGTAGAAACAATGAGGAAGAATAAAGAAAAATAATAAAAATAAGAAAAAATAAATAAAAAAATGGTGCTAGGTAAGACCTATACATTAGTGTTATCTAGGTTCCTCACTTGCCCGTAAGAGAGTGTATCTCACACAAATTGTCACATCAACAAAGAGGTGTTTATTAGGTCCCAATGTGTATAGTTCAAGTGTTTAATCAAACATTTCCAAAGGTGAGGTGTTAAAATGACCAATTGAGCAAAGGTCGGGTATCTATGTATATATTCTGCCAATAAAAAAAATTGATCATGCTTTTTGTTTGATGGGTGATCCATTACTCGAGAGTCATGACTCAATGGCAAATCAAGTAAATTGGTTTGCATTGATTGTCTCAGATTTAATGTAAGAAAATATTAATACTTGATAATTCAACTAAATAAAGGAACGAGGTAAAAATTGAATATGAGATCTCCCAATAGTCGTGCCCTCTCATGTATCTCAATTGCAGTGCCATTTTTTGTATTCTTCTTGCTTCTATTTTCTATTTTTTCAAGAATTATAAAATGAATTAATATGAATAGAAACCCTAGATCTACTCAAGAACTCGAAACAAACGTGAACAAGTATGAAAAAGAGTAAAGAACACCAGATTTGTTTACGAGGTTCGGGTAAACCCTACATCCGCGGAGTCTCAGTGAGGAGACTCGTCTCAAATCCACTATTTGATTATCAAGTTAGAGAGAGATTACAAAGTATAAAAGCAAGGCAAAGAATCTAGAGCAAAAACTACAATGAATAGATCTAAGAAGAAGAAGTAAGGAAGAGCAGAGAAGATTAGGGTTTTAGCCCCCTAAAGGCCGCTAAAGCTTCTGGATGAAGCTTTAGTTGTCTCGCCACCGCAGATTTCAACGAGCTAAAGATGTCGCCTTCAACGCCGTCGTCAAACTTCACCGCGAAGCTAACCGAAGAACTCCTTTCTCCTTTCTCTATCTCTTTTCCCTCTTTCTCTAGAACACTCTCTTATGTCAATCGCAAGCTCAAGATCTGAATGAATGAGCACAAGAGAGGGGAAGCGAGCTTTTATAGTGAGGTACTGAGGTTAGATGAGAAAGCTCCAGAACGTTGCGTTTCACTTAAGCAAGGATACTGACTTCAGTGTTGGGTCGTTCTCATTTGGGCCTCTTTGATGTCTCAAGTCCAATTCGAGCAGGTGCAAGAAACAATCCCATCAAACTAATCCAAGCCCGATTAACCTCCAAACCGATATAAACTAGGGAAGCCAATCTGTCTGATTCGGCCACAAGTATAGCTTGAACCTTTGGTCTGAACTTGTGATACGGGGATTAGCCCGACGATGGCTCGATCTTCAACACCATGAACTCGACACAAACAACAACAAGAGATAAGATAATAAATGACGGAAGCAAACTGAATTTGAAGACAAAACATGAATATATAAAGGATAATAAAAAGAACGAATTGGAACAACAAAGAGACCCTCGTTGCTTTGAAAACGAGAACCAAATTGAATGAAATTATTTTTGAATTTAATTTCTTTTTCTATTTTCTAGTTGATTTTTCTCCTAGCAATTAGGCTGGTTAAGTGAAGAGGGTGTAGTGGATGTGGATAATGGGAATGTGGCGGTTATGGGTAGGCTAAGGCCATGTTTGGCTGAGGCACAACCAACAACAAACACAAATACATGGTTAGCAAATCAAATAGATTGAACGAGGAGAAATTGATCAAACCTGGACACAAAATGGATGAACACGGTAACACTCTTTTTGTAGTTTTTTTTGGACTCTATAGAGAGTAAGGATGACTCAACAATGGTGTTGGCAACCTAGCTCTGATACCACTTTGATACGGGGATTAGCCCGACGATAGCCCGATCTTCAACACCATGAACTCGACACAAACAACAATAAGAGATAAGATAATAAATGACGGAAGCAAACTGAATTTGAAGACAAAACATGAATATATAAAGGATAATAAGAAGAACCAGTTGAAACAATAAAGAGACCATCGTTGCTTTGAAAACGATAACCAAATTGAATGAACAAGAGACCCATCTTAATACAACTTGACACAATCAAGGACAAATCCTTGAAGCACCAAGAGGATGCCTTGTGAAAGCCTACGAAACACCTAACCATACTAGGCCGACATAACGCGGGTCAATCCAAGAGCAAATCTATAGACCCATCCCTCTTCAAGGACACTCGGCTCCCTTAAGAAAATCCTCTCCAAAACACAAGTCTGAAAACTCTAAAAACTCTAAAACTGATATAGAAATGAAACTACCTAAGGCTATTTATATGCCTTCTAAAACAAATTAAAGAAAATAACAAATATTGTCTTAAAGCTAATAAAAACCCATCTAATTCTTATGGTCCAAAATGATGCATGACCCAAAACAACACAAGGTTGGAAATTGGCGTGCTCCTTGGATGTTCTCGGATGATCCTTCATCATTAAGAGGTCCAATCCCAAGTCCAAGAGCTATTGGACAAGGGATACATTAGGGAAAGCTTAAGTCCTTGTGTTGTCCCGGTGTTGTTAGTGCCTAAGAAAGATTACACATGGAGAATGTGTGTCGATTGTAGGGCCATTAACAACATCACGGTCAAGTATAGGCACCCCATCCCTGGTCTAGATGACATGTTAGATGAATTGCATGGAGCCACTATCTTTTCTAAGATTGACTTGAAAAGTGGTTACCATCAAATAAGGATGAAGGAAGGGGATGAATGGAAGACAACCTTCAAGACCAAATTTGGTCTTTATGAATGGCTTGTCATGCTATTTGGGCTAACCAACGCCCCTAGTACTTTCATGCGCTTAATGAATCATGTGCTTAGGAACTTCATAGGGAAATTTGTTGTGGTTTATTTCGATGATATCCTTGTATATAGCAGGTCTTTAGAAGATCATGAAGCTCATTTAAGGGAAGTACTCTCTACTCTTAGATTAGAGCACTTGTATGCTAATAGTAAGAAATGTGAATTGTGCACTAATCATGTCACTTTTCTTGGTTTTGTAGTGAGCTCTAAAGGACTACAAGTAGACGAAGCCAATATAAGGGCAATCCAAGAGTGGCCGACGCCTACATCAATTGGCCAAGTTAGGAGCTTCCATGGACTAGCTAGGTTTTACCGGCGGTTGGTCTAGGATTTCATCACCATTGTTGTGCCTTTGACCGAATCCTTTCCAAGAAGGGGAAGATGATGAGGGATCATCTACCAAACCAACTCCAACCACGCCTACTCTAGTTGATGGACCATTAACCCGAGCTCGTGCCAAGAAGCTTCAACAAGAGATGCAAGGGTTTGTGCATTATTTTCTAGCCAAGGAGTTGTTGGAGCCAAAGGAGCCTACACCACGAGCCCAAGTCTTGATCCAAGCTACAAGTGCTAATGAAGAGCCGGTTGAGCCTTAGGTGTTTTAGGCTTTAGCTATTTTTTAGCTTTGTTTTATTTATTTTTAAAGACAAGTGTTAGTTACTTATTTTTAGCATTTATTTTCTGATTTTCTTAGGACATATAAATAGGCTTATTTTCAATTCACATACATTACATTTCAGAACTTGTCTTCTTGTTTATGAAGAAAGAAAACGAGAATCCATTGGATTTTCAAGCTTGGTGTTCGTTATAGCTTGGTTTATCTTGTGTATGTCAATCTCGCTTAGGAATTGGTGTTCCAAGGTGTCCACGAGCCTGCCTTTCCGTGCTTTCAAGATCCATCTTGATTGTGTGGAATTGTAGAGAGCAGTTAGTTGCCTATTTGATTTGGTTCTTGTCTTCTAAGTCAAGGGTCTCTTCATTATCTCAACTAGTTGTTCTTATTCAATCCTAGTTGTATCTTATTTATTCATTTCGTGTCTCTTTTGTTCATTTCGAATCATTTCCGTTTTCAATTTGCTAATCAATATTTGTTATTCTTGTTGTCGAGTTGTTGTTGTCGAAGATCGGGCATCTTACGGCTAATCCCCGTATCAACTTGGTTCCTAACTCTATAAGTTCTCTACCAAATAAAGGAACGAGGTATATGACGCTTTGCTAACTAAGAATGCTATGTTGAAATATTCTTTGTTGTTACAACTTGTTATGTTGTTCGACTTGTTTGGATGAGGAGTTGTTTTTTATTTGCATCAAGAGAAGCAAAAGGAAATGATTAACGAGATTGTGTCAAAGATGACATATATCTGATGGGACAAGTGCATCAGCAAGAGAAGCAAAACGCCTTATTTTAGATTGTTGGCATGTGTTGATGGTTGAATTGCTAGCTAGCACGTGGATGAACTTGTTTTTAAACTTAGGTGTAGTCCTTATTGGTGAATTTTGGCTTTAGATCATGTATTTTTGAAAAATTACTTGAATTTTGTACATTTTATGTACATTTAAAAAGTGGTTATTATTACTATAAATATTGTTCAAAGGTAATTATAATTATGTATTTAGTATTGAAAATAAATGGGTGGATTATAATGATTTTTAATATTTTGAATACCTAATAATATAACCAGACACTAAATATTTTCAAGGCCATGTTTAAGGCTAAAGGGCCACAACTTTTGCCATTAATTGTATTCAACCAATTCGAAGCCAATTTTCATGCTAAAAGGTCACAACTTTAACCACCAAATGTATTCGAAGAAAACTTTGATACTAAATGACCGCAAAATGTGGATGATGAATTTCTCTCGAATTTAGCCAGAAAATTACTTCGACACTAACGTTCAGGTTAAATGGACTCAAACTTAACCACAAAAGGGACTCTGACTATACCAGGAGCGGATCCAGGGGGTCGGGTGGGGGCGGCTGCCCCCACATCGGATCGGGGGAACCATGAGTATTACATATGGAGGCTGAGAGTAAATTAATTTTTTTGGAATTCGCCCCCATAGAGCTTGGGGCGAGGTACCGAGGGTGAAAGCGAGCAGATCTGGAAGAGCCGAGAAAGAAGAAGATATTGGAGCTTGGACTGGTTTTCAGGCGGCGTTTCAATGGAGCTCGTGAACTACAGAAGACAACCTATTGTTTGAAATTGAATAAAGATGTTTAACTTTAATTTTGGGTTGACATTCTTTCTTATTTTTAAAACAAATAAAGAATAGGCCACATGGGCCACGACCCACCCACTTTAAATTCTTGTAAGCTCCCTTTTTTGGTGGAATGTGGTAGGTTTTTTGTTTTTAAAAGGGGATTTTAACCCAAAATTAATTAGGCTTTCTCCCCTTACAATTTACTTAATATTGAGATTAGATGGACATCTATTACTCATAACTAAAGTCGGAGCAATTTCTGCCACCACGTTGCGCCACATCACCTCTTTATTAAAATAATAGTTTTTATAGTTAATTATGCAAAAAAAAGTTATCTCCAAGAAAACATA
The DNA here is from genome assembly GCA_964016875.1 of Fallopia convolvulus. Taxonomy (NCBI): domain Eukaryota; kingdom Viridiplantae; phylum Streptophyta; class Magnoliopsida; order Caryophyllales; family Polygonaceae; genus Fallopia; species Fallopia convolvulus. The sequence continues at coordinate 48,522,375 of OZ024726.1, read as the reverse complement.
AAGATAAAATAATATTTGTAAAAATTTATCTCCAAATAAACATAAAGATAAAATAATATTAGTAGATTTTACCAATATAGATAAAAAAGTATATTATATTTATCATATTTGTAAAAGATAAATTAAAAAGATATAAGAAAAAATATGTACATGTGGTCACATATATATCTTTGAAATAAAAAATAGCCTTATAAATGATAATATCTTTGAAATATCCATCTATCTATAACTATATATTAAAGTTGAACCTTTTCGAGCAACCAAAACAATTCTGGCCCCACCTTATAATTAAAAAATAATTTTGTATTCTTATTATTTATAACTTTTTCTTTTAAATTTTTTAAAATCAATCTAATTTTTTTAAAAAAAAACTAATGTTCTAATATATTTAATAAAAAAATTAAAAGAAAGGAAAAATAAAACATAAGATTTTTCTAATATATAATGATAGATTGTTATCATAATAAGGTAGGAAAATATTTTTACTATTAATTTTTTCTATCTAAAACTAACATTACACATTTACACTATATTTTATATTTGGAAAAAATTAATTCGAATTTTAATTAAAAATAAAAAATATTTTATCTTTATCCTCTTATCTATTTATGTAAAATATTAAAAATTTATATCAAATTTAGATAAAAAAGAATAATTTTTTAAATATGTATATAATTACTTGCCTAATTTACTTTTTGGATTATTTATGTTAATATAAAATATATTTTTCTTTAAAAAAATTCTATATTCATTCAATTTTTTATCTTTTCTTATTAATTATCTTTTTAACTTTTTATTGAAAAGATTTTTAAAGAATTGAATTTGATTAAAAAAATTATAAGCATTTACATTATTTTTGGCTTTTTAATTATTTTTTAAAACATTTATAAAATTTAATGATTCTAATTAAAATAATTTATATTTTTTCATAAATAAATTATCATTAAGCTATCAAACTTATATTGGACTCACCTTAACAACTTTGGTTGTACCTCACATTATATTGGCTCAACTTAATGATTTTTCTAATAAATACATTATTTTTATTTTTATATTAAATTAAAATATTATTTATTAAATAAATGAAATATTAAATCCATATAGTCGTGCATGACACAACGAGTATAACGAGTTAAACCTGGTTATGTAATATTGTCAAGGAAAAAGAACAATGTAGATTATTTTATCTTAATAATGTATGTTTATCTTCAATTTTAAACTTAATAATCTAGATTTCTTATGGAATTTCCAATTTTATCCACTCGCCTTATTTAATATTTTTTTATCAATTTTATATGAGATTGGATAAATTTTTATCTCTACTCATTATTTTTATCTTTGTTATATAGTATATAATAATTTATATATTTTTTGCACTTCATAACTATAACCTAAAGCAGAGGTTAAAAAAATTATTAAATGACACATGTCACTTTTAGATTGGACCACATCACCCCTTTTTTTAAGAAAAAACTAATCTTTTATTTTTGGATATGATAAATTCTTATTCATGTTTTTTGAATATATGATAGAAAATCACATTATTAAACAATCTTTTATTTTTGGATATGATAGATATGGCATTAGGATAATTTTTTATGCTATCATACAAATTCTAGAATATTTATTTTATTTTTAGATAGAATCGGTTTTTATCTTATTACTAATCTATTTTTATAAATAAATAAATTATCATATTTTGGATATTAATTTAATTCATAATACTAATAAAAAATTATTGTTTTAAATAAACAACTTTTATAGTTTATTGATTTTAAATATTTGTTCAAAATTTATATTTAAAAATATATTTGAATACATATATTTGAATACTTTTATAATTTAATTCATAATATATTTGTTTAAAATTTTTCTCGGATAAAAATATATTTGAAAATATTTTATTATTAATATTTTATTTAAGAAAAATCCGTACAAGGTACGGGAATACATACTAGTTTTACATCTATACAGGGAAGCAAAGCCCGAATTTTCTCAAACTTAGTGATAATTTTTTTGCAAATTTGTTGATTTATAAGTTGATATGAAATGTAAATTTATTAATTTGCAAGTGGTAACTTGATTAATTTGTGGAAAAATTTATATGAAATTAGATAGGTTGGATAGAAATGTGAAATTAATTAGGTTGATATTAAAATATTTGATAATTAAAAAATAAAATTGTTTTGAATTGTTTTCAAATTTTAGGTATTCATGGATGTTAATTATCTCATAGTAGAGAATTATATGTTTATGTGTTTAATTTTTGTGTACAATATAGTTGTTCGAGATTAATTTTATATTTACTAGCTCGGTGTATGTCAGAGTCCGCCCCCCTTTCTAATAATCCTGGATCCGTCCCTGCCATGTATTTAGCCAAACATGATTTTCGTCTCAAATCCTAGATCTACTCAAGACCTCGAAAGCAAACGTGAACAAGTATGAAAAACAATAAAGACCACCAGATCTATTTACGCGGTTCGGGTAAACCCTACATCCGCGGAGTCTCAATGCGTAGACCTGTCTCAAATCCACTATTTGAATATCAAGTAAAGGGGGATTACAAAGTACAAAAGCAAGGCAAAGAATCTAGAGCAATAACTACAAAGAATAAATCTAAGAAGAAGAAGTAAGGAAGATCATAGAAGATTAGGTTTCGACCCCCTAAAGGTTGCTAAAGCTTCTGGATGAAGTTTTAGTTGTCTCGCCACCGCAGATCTCAACGAGCTAAGGACGTCGTCGTCAAACTCCACCTTGAAGCTCACTAAAGAACTCCTTTCTCTGTTCTCCTCTCTCTCTCTCTCTCTCTCTCTCTCTCTGGAACACTCCCTTTTGTCGCAACCTCAAGATTTGAATGAATGAGCTCAAGAGAGGGGAAGCGAGCTTTTATAGCTAGGTTAGATGAGAAAGCTCTAGAACACGTCGTTTCACTTAAGCAAGGATACAAACTTTAGTTTTGGGCCATTCTTATTTGGGCCTCTTCAATGTCTCGAGTCCAATTCGACCAGGTGCAAGAAACAAGCTCATCAGACTAATCCAAGCCCGATTTACCTTCAAACCGAGATAAACCGGGGAAGCCAATCGGTTCGGTTCCCCATGAGTATAGCTTGAACTTTTAGTCTGAACCTGATTCTTGACTCTAGAAATTCTCTACCATTTAACTATCTATACATTGTCATACCATTCTCTATGTCACTAAGATTTATACATGATTTAATCGTTACATAAATTATATGTATTTTAAAATTTAGTATATTAATATTAACTAAATTCTGAAATTATCACCACTTATCTAGTGGACTTACTTATCTCACATGTGGGTATGGACAGACCCGTTTTCCGTTTATTAGCCCAATAAACTATCATATATAAGTTGGATTTGCTTGTTTAGGTGTACGCGTTACACCAGGCCAGACGATAAAAGGAGTACGTTGTAGCATTTTTTATACTACTTTGTTTTTGGTATGGAGTGGAAAGGAAGCAACAACAAAAGAGCCGGCCAAAACTCTACCTTTGTTCATTTTTTTCCAGTGTCAAGGCAAGCACATATGCCTGCCACTGCCACTGGCACCACCTCGATCATTTTTTAAAACAAGCAAATCCAACCCTAATACTAATGATTTTATCTAAAAAATTGCACTAATTAACAATGGCAACAAGACGTCTATATCACTTTCGACCAAAACAAAAGACGTCTGTATCACGTACATATATACACATTAACACATAAAATTACTGAAAGAAGTTTTAGAACATATATATATATATATATATGAAGTAACATGCAAATTATGCAAGTCTATTCCCCAATTTAATTTCAAAATTAAACATCAACCCCCTTACTTTTCAAGATATGATGCTGTTGCTTTGGCATTTCTTCATCAGCACAACTACTTTAAAAATCCAATGCGGTTGCTTCTTTGAACTGACTTGAAATACCCACATCCCCATACAGTCACTTTAACCATTTATTCATTTATATATTTATTTGGTATGTACTAACATAAACATACACATATGACATATTCCACCACCTCCTCAAGAACTTTACTTTATATTTATATAAGGTGCCATTAGCCTTCTTAGTGTTATTGCCAAGTGCCTTGACACATCTTACCAATTTCAAGGCCCTTGGTGTTTTTTTTTTTTGCTTGCAGCCATAAGAAATGGAGATCAGCTGCAAAAAAAGCTCCAACATTTGGCTTCTGCTCTTGGTTTTGCTTTTCTCTGCTTCTTTGCTCCCTCATTGTGGTATGTGGTAACTTCATTTCTTTCCCTTTTCCATTTTATTCATATTAGTAGCTTTGACATGAGATTCACATCGACCACGTAATCAGCTAAGAATCATAAGTTTATGTTAAGTCGACCCATTTAATTCAACTACAAACCACAATAAGTCAACAACCGGAGAAGTTGAGATGGTGAAATACGTAACCACATTTCGCTCAAAGGGTTGAAGGGAGATATAGTGTACACAATAGCTTAATTAGATTTCTTTACCTTAATGCAACCATGCATATGAATATCAAACTGCATTTTGACTACATTATTCAAACTGATTTCTATACTTGCCCAACAGATGCAAGGAAAACAATCAGATTGCATGCCAAAACCCCAAAAAGATTGAAGATAAGTAAGCATATAACTATGGATGATGTGTCCATAATGGACTCCTCCAACACTCAGCCTTATGTGAGCTCCCCATTCTCCTGGCCCCCTTTTGACTCCTTGCCCCCTGCAAACTCCCCTCCCTATTGCATTAACCCTCCTAACACTCCATCCACTAGCCCAACTCCGATTGGGCCTGGCCCAACTCCTACCGGGCCCAGCCCAACAACACCCATTCTCCCAACCCCAATCTCACCAACTGTCCCTGTCCCTGTTCCAAGCCCACCAGGGTCCGGACTCAGCCCAAGCCCACCAGGTACCGGGTTCAGCCCAAGCCCACCCGGAACCGGGTTCAGCCCAAGCCCACCTTCCTATGAGCCCAGCCCACCGGGCAACCCGCCCAGCCCGCCTTCATACACGCCATCCCCGCCAACAATATTCGTACCGAACCCGCCTGTCTTTCAGCCTCCGGTGGTTTACCCTCCGCCAGCGGTTCCGCCACCTCGCTCAGGAGCCGTTGGGGCTCTCTGGTGTGTGGTGAAGCCGTCCGTACCTGATCCGATAATCCAAGAGGCTATGAACTATGCATGCGCTTCCGGAGCAGATTGTGGGCCGATTCAGCCCAGTGGGCTTTGCTTTCAGCCCAATAACCTGTTTGCTCATGCTTCCTATGCTTTCAACAGCTATTGGCAAAGAACGAAAGTTGCTGGAGGAACTTGTTCCTTCGGAGGCACAGCCATACTAGTCACCGTGGATCCAAGTCCGTTTTACTTCTTCTTACTCTTACACCTCAATTATTTACCCAATATTACCATTACTTGCCAAAATTTTCCATTCAGAACTTTCTTTTAATTTTGGGTTGGTTTTATATTGAATCTCTTATGTGCAGGTCATGAAGGATGTCATTTTGATTACGCTTGAAGACAGCGTGCTCAATAAAACCACTGCACATTTTTTTGGGGGTGGATTGGAGATGCCAAAACGTGTTGTTTGACAATTGATTTGTAATAGGATGTGTTAAATTTTTGTATTGAAAGATCTTAGATAATTTTGTGTTTAGATGTAAACATATGTAATACATCTATTGGACATATTTTGTAGATTTAACACCCTGAAACTATAAATGCTTGAGCTAAACGACAAGCTTGAGATAAACAATGCTATAGAGAATAGCTAAACGACAAATCTACACAATCAGAACTTAAATCTCACTTCATTTGATGATAGACACAAAGAAAGGAGAGTTCACTGCACCCCCAAGGTTGTGAACTAGTAATTTAGTGGGCAGCATCACTAATTCACTATCAAACAAAGCAACTAAAATTGAAATAATGCACCATAACTTCTCAGAGCTTGGTTTTGTGCTCAGGCCGGTGAGTAAACTCGAAATCTATGTGAACAAACGCGCGCTCGACATCAGGGAGTTGCTCGAGCTTCTCCTGGAGCGTTTCTCCTATGTTATGGGCCTGGTTTAGGAGCATATTTTCAGGCAACACAATGTCGACCTCCACAAAGTATTGTGCTCCAAAAGTGTAAGCTCTCACTGTGTCAATGTGCTTGATCTCCTCATGGTGGTTCCATATCAGGTATGTCAGCTTGGCCAAGAAGTCTGGAGGCGCCGTTCTTCCTATGAGTGCCCACACGTTCTCCACCACCGTTCTGGCCCATGTCCCAATTGTGTACAAAGCAATCTGTGCATTGGAAGCAAAACCAACAATTTAGGCAACTTTGGACATGAAATTGCATTTAATCACCTTCACCTTTGTTTTTTACTGTTAGGAAAAGCCAAAAAAGTGCAATGCCCAAAATCTCTTATTTAAACATATTATTGCTAAAGTGCCACTCTTGTTAGATGAGTCTTAGTAAAGAGAATTCTAAGGTTACAATCATAGAAAAACATGTAATAGGAATTTAGCACTTACAAATATAGCTCCTGTTGGATCAATCCACCAGTAGAATTTGACAGCAAGAACTGCTGTTACTAGACCAACCGAATTGGTAATGACGTCAAAGAAGTGATCTTGAGCATACGCCCTAACAATCTCATTCTTGAAGCGGCGACAGAAAAGCATGAGAGCAAACTTCACAACTGTGACGGATACCATAATTCCAATCATCCATAATTCTTGATTGTGGTCCATCTTAGGCCCTTTCTGTAACACAAAAAAACAAAGAGATGTTAGTAACTAGAACCTGATATGAGTTATTCGTTGATCAATTCCCTTACTAGTTTAGTTACTACTACCAATATATCGTTTCTCCTTGTTATACATGACTGCTTAGCATCTATCTCAATGCTGAATTCTTTGTAAACGCAATTTTCTCAGCAAGGAGTATCAGGCTACCAGTGACTGAAAAAGCTACCATTGCTAATGAAGGGTTTAAGCTAAAATAATCTTAAACACGGGGATTTTTAACAGACTCCACAGATGACATACCTTTGCTAAGAGATCACGACCAGATTCCAGTAATATTTGCAATCCTAGAGTGGCCATCACGGATGCAAAAACAATTATTCCCTAACAATCAAAAAGAAAACAAAAGGAATCAGTTATCTCAGAAATGGAAATTGAGTGGAAAAATGAGCACATAGAAGCCTGTGGCAGGATACAATGGAGACAATATCCTCAATTAGATAACAGATCAGCCCCTGCTTTCAACCAATATCTCACAATGTCAATATGAGGGAAGATATCTGTAGTTTTCCATTTAAATTTCAGACATGATCATATGTTAACAAATAATGGAGCCCTTTCATTTTTGGCTTCTAATTCTGAGATTTTTCTTATAGGTTACTTAGTTCTTATTGATAGGTGCAATAATTCAACAATAAAAGATACAATATGAGTATTCTAAACAATCCTAGCATAGTAGAGCAAAGTTATAGAAATAATAGACAAACTCACCACTGGCTGCATTCGGTTCTTTCCAATTGGGTAATGATATTGATTTGGTGTCCTCATAGCATTGGAAGTAAACCACAAAATAAAGCCAGATAGAAGATCAAGCAGTGAATCTAGTGTTGAAGCAATAACTGCCAGTGATCTGCTCTCAATGGAAGCGTATATCTTTGCAAGGAACAGAACGACGTTAGCCACATTCGAGAGGTGAATTGCCAACCGCTCATTCTTTGCAAGCTGCTTCACTTCATCCTGGTGACAGATTTGATCATAGAAAGAGAAAAAAAATATATACTGATTAATTACTCAGTGAGTTTTGATTCTCCACTCTACCCTGATGGCAAATTTAACAGAAATTATAGTAAACCATAACCATGAAATGATTTATACAGATTTGTTATCTCATGATTATCAAACAGCATGTACATGCTTGTGCTAATGTTGGATAGACACAGTAAAAGAAACTTTCAATCTTGCCATCATAACAAGCTTATACTGAAATCTGAGAAAGTCACAGTATCCTCATAAGCTCATACATGGGAACTAATCTGACTTGTTCATTAATTTTGTTTGAACTCTCCGTTAAAATTTTAAGGGTTCTGCAAAAATGTGGTTTGTGTTTGCATGTGTGTGTGAGAAATAAAATGTGAACGAGCTTGACAAAGATAGGTACTTCATTGTTTGCTTCACATCAAGTCCATTCTCATGAATATATGCATGAACGTGAAACTTTACTTTTCATCTTCAACTAAATGAAGCAGAAACACATACAGCATGATGGCTGTTTCAAGGCCAAATAAACACTTCTTGAAAGTATAAAGCATTTATCCATTGAAGATAGGAAAGCATTACCAACCTCAGTAAGGCTTCCAGGAAATAAACCTGTTTCAACCATATTCTCCATTTCATTGTATCCTTCCAGCAGTCTCTCTTGTTTCTTGTAATACTCGGCTACTTTTCTCTTCTTCCCTATAGCAAATCGAGGAAAAGAAAGATGTTTCATTGAATATCCATGAACAAGGAACAACAGAAATGCTTATCATAAGGCATGGAACATCAACAGAAGCTTTTATCATACACAAGGGTAAGATACACAACTAGGACCTGCAACACACTAAGATTGAATATAGGATGCCTCAATTATCTGTGCAACTACTTCAAATTGATGTAAACATGGCAGTCTTACTATATATTTTTCCCTATGGACCATGGCTTGTTTTTGAAACATTTCTAATTAGTGTTAGGCTATTAGCTACAAGCACTTGTTTTTCAAAATCATCAATCCGAATCCAACAAACATGCAACTTATTCTATTACTTTTTTTGGAAAGAACTTGACAAACTAGCCAACATTAGCAAGATTGGAACTAATTGACATGATGCCACACAAAATAAGAATGAAACTCAAACTCAATCTTAAAAAAGGCATTCATGGCACTATATCCTATGAATTATCACTACTAATAAAATCCAGATAACACACAAGTCAAGATAGGTAAAAATACTTATTAATATACTCCAAGACAAAGAACATTATATTTTACTAATTAAAAGCAAGACAGAAGCTCTCTCACAATTGGAAGGTAATAACACGGACAGAATCCAACAACACCATGATACAAAAGCTGAATATCAAATCAATAACTCCGCTACACCACAATCCAGTCCTCATTTGACTTCAAAACCAAGAGTTGTTCACAAATTTGTCTCATCTTATAGGTTTGGCATGTTGTATTTCCATTTCATTTTTCTCACGTATAATTCCATTTCGAGATTGCCAGTATCCAACAGCACCGGTTTGGCGGTTTCGCTTCCAGATGTTTAAGAACTCGAGCGACATTTTTAAAAGATTTAATCGATTGAAAAAAACGCGTTCCAAAAGGTTATAAATTATGCTGTATAGCTTTCCAAGATTCGAAATCTCATCAGAGATATTCATCGATCTTTAGTACAAATACTACTCGCAACAGCAAAAATTAGAAAAGCCATTTTAACACGCATCTTTTTCCAGATTCCGCCATCGAAAAGCAAATAAACAACAAAAAGAAAAGATTTTTCTTTTTCCATCAAAACAGACGAAGGTAGAACACAGGCTCACTATGGCTACGACGGAGAATGAAGGGAACGCGAGACGACTTGTGACGATCAGAATCGTCCGGCATCCGGAAATTGTCGAGGTTAAGTCGCCATGACTCGGCGGCGGTGCCGGCTGCCTCCACCGACGGCGAATCCATCGGCCGAGAGCGGATTTGCGGGGTTGGTGAGTATGGAAATCAACGAAAACGACGAGTTTTGAGGGGGAAAGAGAAGTTGTAGTTAGGAAGTAGGAGAAGAGAAAGTGTTTGTTATATGCAAAACTTGTGAAGAAAGGAGGAAGGAGAAGGTTGGTGTCTAGTGGAGTCCATTCCCAATCGGAACAGTGGTCCATTATGGCATTATCCCACCCCCACTTCTTCTAAATTACATAAAATGACCCAAAAAGTTTACGAATTATTTGTAACAATGATAATCTGGTAAGAAATTGTTGGTATTAGAGAAATTGTTGCCATAATAACATATTTTTTTGATCTCGTAACGAATTAAGGTAGCCCAAGTACTACTTGAACTATCCTAAAACACTAATTCAAGGGCAAACTGCCACCCTAACGCTCGAACCTAAAACATTTTGCACATGTGCAAGAGACTCGACTAGTTAAACCATGCGCACATGCGCTATCAAAATAACATATTGTTTCTTACAAGATCCTTCCAATAAATATTAATAAGAACCGAGTAAAATTACTTACTAATTATTTTTATCTATTTATGTCATCATATTTCCTTTCATCCCTTATACTTGTCTATATTTTAATGTTCTTTCAAACAAAGTAGAGTTCATAATATTGTCTAAAAAATTCCTAAAAAATTCCCTATTATATTTCCATAAATAACATTTTTTTAAAAAAATAAATTGTGGGTGATTTTGTGTAATTTATTATATTAAAGTTTCGTCTTTATTTTCATTTGTTGTTTTCCCCTATTTTTAGATAAAAAAAATTTGTCTCCTTGCATATGAATCGGAAAACCACTAACCACTAGGGTACGTTTTGCAGCTAATATTAATATGAGCCACTACCGCCACTATCAAAATCCTTTTAATAAACTCAATAATTGTTGGCAACAAAAAAAACTAAACGTACAATCGCGTATCGCGCGACTCTTGTTGAAATAATAAAGAGTATGAGTAGCAGCATATAATGAAGTAATAAATTAACTCAATGAACGCATTCAAGTGAATATTTCTTAAAGAAATCGTCAAATGTTTTTTTTCGGTGGGCTGGGCCCTCGTCCAGTTCGACACTTTTGTGTCTACGTCTGGATCGGAGTGTGGTTAGATCTCGTAAGGGGTGTTGCTCCTCCCAAACCTCTCTGCTGCATCCACACCGCCAGAGAGTCTCGAACTCGAGACCTCTGGACAAATGCTTAAACAACCTAGCGTCAATTACCACTAGACCAAGAGGTACTTGGTAGAAATCGTCAAATGTGAGCCACGTAAAAAGGGCCAACTCAACGAGAAGTGCGATGATTGCCATGATATATGTGTATATAACTATTGGTAATTTGGTATTTGGTAGTCAAACATAACCTACCTACCTTTTCCGTTAAAAAAACTACTACCTTATGTCTTTATAAACGATGATTTGTGTGATTATTAGGTTGTGAATTCAAATCATCATTCTTCGTTTGTTGTAATAATCCAAATGCTTCTTATAAAATCAACAAAACAGATACAGTATTATAGGTATAGCAGTTAGTGTAATATGTATTGTCTATTTACGGATTACAACGGTTCAATTTTGTATACATCATATCCAGGGACGGAGCTATTTGGGGGCGGGTGGGGGCATGGTCTCCCCAATCCAATTTTTTTTCCCGTATATATGTTCCTGTTGTCAGTAGCTTCGATTTGATATATTATACGCCTCATTCTAACATTTGAGCAAAAAGTTATGAACGTTTGAAGATTCAGCATATACAAATCACTTCTAACAAGTCATTTACTTAATTAGTTAGAATGCTTTTATCTTTTGCTAAACTTCCTACTTTCATAATGTGATTGAACCTGAAAACTTTGAAATAATAAGTTATTGTAGGGATATCTCGATCGGATCATACAATTTATTATTAGCACAAGGGTTTTAGTTTGGATTTTATTTTTTAGTTACGAGCTTTTAATATTTATAGATTCAATTAATTTGTATTTTGACAAAAATTTGTTTTCTTAACCTAAATGTATTCTAAAACATAACTCATAATTATATAAGTTGTAATTATAAACTATTGTTTTCTTAATGTAATTGTATTTTGAAATATTTTAGTCCATCCTCTATAAAATATATTCTCTTCTTTATCTAAATTTGTATTTTTTATTTTTACATTTTTCTCGAAACGTACATTAGTTATGTTGGAAAATTTTATTAGCCCCCACAATGATAAGTTTCTGGCTACGCCCCTGATCATATCTCATTATATATCATAGTATCATACCTAATATTATGTTTAACATACGAAAGCAATTAGAGGTACAAGTGGCATTATTTTCTTTACGCAACAAAAACCAAATTTTGAACCAAAGAAGAAGAATTAATAAAGGAAGTCTTCATGAAGAAGAAATAGAATAATAGAAAGCAAATGAAATGAAATCTCATATCTCTATAGTGCCGTGTACAAACATTACTAGCTACTACGTACGTTGCCAAAAGCAAAATGTGCGTGCGTGAGGTCACATATGATAGTGCCGTATCAAAGTTTATAGCCACAACCTTACGGAAATAAAATAATACTATAATGTTTTCAAAATTCTATCAAAGTTTATCGCCATAGCCCTGCTGAAATAAAATAATATAATGTTTACAAAATTCTAGGGATAATAAATATTTTCCTTTATATCGTCATAAGAATTATAATTCACTAAGAATAATTTTAAGTACAACACATGAAAGCAACGCTGGACTAGGTGCCCGCAAAAATACTACTCCTCTATTTATAGAGATTGATTCAAATGAACGAACTTTTATCATAAAACGAATGCACGTATTTTTTCTAGTTCGTAATACATTTTCATAGTTTATAGTGTTCTTTTTTGGATTTACACTTTTCGTTTTATTTGTAGGGCACTTTTTCACATTGTATTTTTCGTATTTTGCAATGCACTTTTGTATTAAAAGTACACTACGAACTAGGAAAAGTGCATTAGTTTCATGTTTTAGAATAAGAGTTGGTTTCATTTAAACCAAACTCTCTATTTATATTTTCTATTGATTAATAATAATGACACGTGTGGATCAAAATAAAAATAAAAATAAAAATAATAACACGTGTTAAACAATTGAATGTGTCATTAATCTTGGGTCAAAACATGATCCATTTGAATTTTAGCAATAAAACATCAACCTAAATTAAAATATTTTTTCTAGGGCACTCCTACTAATTAATGGGAGTTGAAACAAAAATTTCATTTATAATATTATGAAACTCTAACTATTTTAATTAAATATATGAAAATTAAATTAAAATAGTATTAAAAAAAGTAACTAATATTATCAAAAATTAAATGACTATAAATGTTTATTTTTAATGGAGACACTTAAATTATTTCATTTTAGTAGGGAGGACTGAGGAGATCGAGATTCGAACCATTTTTAACCGGCTAAACGAGGGAGGGTTGACATCTCTACCGCAAATATTTAACCATACTCTTACAAGTCAACTCAAATAATCTTTTTTTTTTGTTCATAAAGCGGGTTTAAAGCCCGTACTAATTTTTTTTTAGAACGAATTAGATTTCTAGAACGAATTAGCTTACAAGCGGAAGTAGAATCGGACTCAAGAATAAGCTTAGAAATACCTAAAGCAACCGCTTGACGTAACCCGTGTAGCATTGCCCAAATTTCAGCCGTCAACGCCAAGCAAGAACCACAATCAAAGGTGAAGGCGCACAAAACATCCCCCGTATGTGACCTGAAAACACCACCAGCAGCAGCCCGACCCGGGTTTCCCTTAGATGCACCGTCCACATTCAATTTAACCCAAGTACTAGGAGGTAATTCCCATTTTTGGCTTGCAACAGACGCAACAGAGGAGGAGGTATACAGCAGCTGTGCATTTTCAGCTTATAATGACTATAATCTTCTGATTGGCGCGTAACAACAACACTCAAAGAAGCAGATGTGTCCTGGCCATTAAAAACGAGCGCGTTGCGGCACTTCCAAGCCAGCCAAATCATGTAAGCAAAGGTGGAGCACCAGTTGTCATGCTTGATAATATTAGGCCGGATCCATTCAGCAACATTATTGATCATGAAGAAATTGGGCGAGAGATTATTTCCTGATAACGCGAGCCAGACGGCTTTGATTTGGTCACAATCACGAACCAAATGCAAAGTTGTTTCGGGTTCATTGCAACGCGGGCAGCTAGGAGACGAGGCCAAATTTCTCCTCATCCTGTTAGTGTTGCACAAAATGCATTCCTTTGCAACTAAATAGACGAAGTTACGCACTCGCTGGTGAGCTGGGATGCGCCAAATAGACTTCCACAATGGCGCCAGCTGAATTTCTGTTTGATTACGCAACAGAAAAGAAGCAGACTTTGTACTGAATTGGCCGTTCGACTCCCCACTCCAAAACACAGTATCGGGTGCATCTGCCCAATCCAACACTTGAATTCTCATGATCTTGCAACAGACATCAGCTGGGAGATAAGCATGAATGATATCCCAACGCCAAGAAACACCCTGCCTGAAATCAGCTACTGTCGCCCCCAGCAAATGGTCAGGCACATCAGTATGAACTAAATCAATGAGAGGTGTCCCCATTAGCCAACAATGGAACCAAAAGAGAGTTGTGGATCCATTACCGATTGCAATACGAAGCCCTTTGCACAACAGTTTCGATCCATCAACGATGCCCTTCCATGTTTGAGATGACCTGGGATGCTTTATAAACATATCCACATCCAATCGATCTTGGCAATATTTATTACGCAGCAGGCGAGCCCAGAGAGCATCAGGCTGTTGAAATAGTCTCCAGCCAAGCTTTGCAAGGGTGACCACATTCATTCCTCTCATTTCACGCAAGCCTAGCCCACCATCAGATTTTTGAATAGTAATTCTATCCCAGGCAAGGAGGTGGACTTTCCTCTTCTCTTGTGTTGATCCCCAAACAAAATCTCGAACAATCTTATCAATGTCATCACAAACACCCTTTGGAAGCAAGGTAGATTGCATAGCATAAAGGAGGATGCTCGTAAGAACCGAATTTGCAAGAGTAACTCGGTCTGCCATTGAAAGTGTGCGAGCTTGCCACCCCCGAAGGCGAGAACTGATCTTCTCAAGGAGGAAGGAATACCGATCATTAGTTAAACGACCACAGGCAACCGGCACACCTAGATACGTGTCAAAATTTGACTCGATGGGGATGTTAAGGACATTGCTAACAGCTGACTTAATATCAGAATGAACCGAGTCTGAGAAGATCATGTTGCTTTTGGAGTAATTAACAAGTTGGCCCGAAATCTGACAAAATTCATCCAAGCAGCGTTGAATGACAACAGCTTGAGACAGGTGAGCTTCAGCAAAAAGCACAAGATCGTCTGCAAAGAAAAGGTGTGACAACTTGATATCGCCGATGACGATCGGTTTCCAAACCCCTGCCTGAACTGCACTTTGAATGATGTGGGACAACCTCTCCATACATAAAACAAAGAGGTACGGAGAGAGCGGATCCCCCTGGCGGACCCCCCGGGATGCCTTAAACCCCGGAATGCAAGCACCGTTCCAAAGAATATTAGTTGATCCCGAAGTTTGACAAAGCATTATCACATCAATTAGGTGAGACGGGAGACCCGACAAGACGAGAGTCGATCTAAGGAAATCCCAACGAACTCTATCGTATGCTTTAGCCAAATCAATTTTCAAAATCATCCATTTAGTGGATCGAGAGGCCTTCATCGAATGTAGCACTTCCTGCACAATAACGACGTTGTCGATGATTTGACGCCCCGGAATAAAGCTCGCTTGGGATGGTGAGATTAAAGACGATAAGATCGGTTTGAGTCTATTCACCACCACTTTTGTTGCAAGTTTATAGACGACATTTAGCAAGGAAATCGGTTGAAACTGAGAAGGCATCGTGGGGGTCTCAACCTTAGCCAGCAGCACCAACAACGCATCACCAAGTCCAGTTGGGAAGACTTGATTATTCAGCAAATTCAAAACAGTGTCAGCAACTTGAGAGCCAATTAAATGCCATCCCTTTTGAAAAAACAGAGCCGGAAAACCATCCGGTTCCGGCGCCTTATAAGGAGACATCATTTGCAAAGCATCAAACACTTCATTAGCTGAAAAAGGCGAAGCCAACACCATTAAATCAGTAGCCTCAATTGCCGGAAAAGTCACCGGACAGTTTGACACGGTAGCATTAACAACAAGTTCAGCCGTGTACAGATTCGAGAAAAAATCAACAACCAAACTCTGTAAAGCAGACTCATCAGTGATCCACGTATCATGACTGTCCTGAAGAGCGGTGATCTTGTTTGACTGTCGACGGATGATGGTGGACAAATGGAAAAACCTCGTGTTTTGATCACCTTCAAGGAGAAAATTTGACCTTGACTTCTGGAACCACATAATGCGTTCTTGATTCAATACCTCCTCAAGTTCAAGACACAGAGAGCGCTCAAGATCAATAAGATACTGGGACGGCCGAAGCGACAGTTTTCTCCTGGCCCCTTCAAGACGTGCCCATAATCGACGTTTTCGTCGAAATATGTTGCCAAAAACCTCCCGATTCCAAATCGCCAGTTCACTAGCAAAGCCAGAAAGAGAGGCCACCAGATTTGACGTCAAATCCCACTTATGGTGGAAGAAAGGAGTGTAATTTTCATGCAGCATCCAAGCAGCCTGAAACCGAAAGGGGCGATTGGTGCGATTAGAAGGCCGCAACTCGCTTAACTGAATCAACAAAGGCAAATGGTCAGAATGAGGAGCCGAAAGGTGAGACACCCGGGCATCATGATACTTCATCCTCCAGCTTTCTGAACAAAGAGCCCGATCGAGGCGTGCCGCTTTGTAAGTGTAGGTTGATCTTCCCGTAGACCATGTAAATGGTGGGCCATCAAAACCAAGATCAACCAGTTCAAGTTCATCGATCCACTCTCTGAACACCTGATAAGATCTATTAGAACCAACCGAAGATGAATGACGTTCTTCCGGGCCGATTGTAGAATTGAAATCCCCAGCAAGAAGCCAAGGCTTATTGTTCATTGCCGCGAAAGTACCAATAGCGTTCCATAACTGAAGACGTGTTGAGGAATCCGGGGAAGCATAAATTGCTGACATTATCCAAGGTTCTTCAGCTCTCCTGGTCACTTCAACAGTGATGTGTTGTGGATCAAGTAAGAGCGGTTCCACGGTTACCTCGGACGACCGCCAAAGCAACCAAATACCACTAGAGTAACCGACTGGGTCAATGCGTATCATACCGTCATAACCAATTTGACGACACACTGTATCAGCACGCGAACCACTGATTCGGGGCTCGACTAAAGCCAGCACAGAGGGATTATGTATTCTCATAAGTTGTCGTAGAGAAGAAAGAAAATTCGGCCCCCCTGCCCCGCGCACGTTCCATACTAGCATGCTCAGAGGATTCATAAGAGAAACTTGATGTATGAGGTCCATATGGATTGGAAGGCTTAGAGTCAATTCTGACAAGGCATACGATAACACTGCACCAGATAACCGGTACATGGCATCAATGATCTGAGAGGGTATTGTCACCCGGCATAGGAGAGGATTTGTCTCCGTTCTCATTGGAAGAAACTTCGCCAACATCCGATGCGCCAATATTGGGAGCGTTGGAAGGAATGGTCTTGTCCGGAGGTTTGACACCAACAAGCTCCGTGACGTCACCACCTGAATTACTTGGGTCTCCATCGTTCGGCTCTTGGCTCAGGTCTACAGAGAAAGGCGGGGAAGGTATAATGTGGAGTTGATTGGTTGGTTCTTTGTTTGGCGTAACTTGGCTTTGTGGGGGCTAGCTTGAGTGCAAAGGTACGTCATTGGCTGGGATATTTTGGCTTAGGGAGTGTGAATGTGATACAGTTGGCTTGTTGGTTACCATTTCGGAGATTAGATAAGATTTTTTGATATCAGTATCTTTGGATAGAATCACCGGCCTAGCAGACATTTGCCCCTTTGGTTTCTGTTTGCGGATAACGCTGAATCTTTGGGATCTCTTTTCTCTTTCCTTCTACGCTGCGTATCTCTCGGATTTGCGTTTACCACCTTTGACTTTCCATCATTACCCTGCCCCGCCGTTGACTTTCCATCATTGCCCTGCCCCGCCGACGAAGTGCTCGCCGGTGAAACGTGGGGAAGAACAACAGTAACCTGATGATCGCCGATCTTCTCTGGGAACGAAGTCATCTTTGGGCATGTTTCTTGTTGACCAGAGTTATGACCAGTCTCATTCCCTTCAAGTTCGCTCTCCTGATCCGTAAGGGCCGCAAAACGGGAACCATTCCCGGCACCCTCAATATTATGAGTTATCGTTTGGGCTGCCTGTTTTTGCTTTTCTGGCGAAACACCCCGATTAGGCTGAGCATGGCTTTGCCTCTGGGTTTCCGTCGCCTCTTGATTCACATTTGGAGTCGGATTTCGGTTGCGTCGTTTGGGTTTAACCACTTGGTTCCATGGTCCAAATTGAGGGACTTCCTCTTGGGCTTCCACGTTTGCCTGGCTTGAGTATAGCTGTAGTTCTTTTGTGATTTCTTCTTGATTTTCCTCGCTTGAAGGGTTCAAAAGAGGGCAATCTGATGCACTATGACCTACACGCCCACATTCATAGCACAACATTTGAATCCCTTCGTATTGTACTGTCCATGTTCTTCCTTTGCATCTAAACTTCGACAACAAAGGACGATCCAGATCAATCTCGACCCCCAGACGCACAAACTGGCCCCTGTTAGCAGCCACAGTTGTCCGATCAACTCTAAGAACTTTGCCAATCTGTTGGCCAACTCTTTGAAGAAAACCCTCGTGAAAATATTCCATGCTTAGACCGGGATCCGGATCCATGCTGTGAGGACTTTTGAAACGTCCTTGAAAGGATCAAAATTTGGAACCCAACGTCGGATCATCAAGTAATTATCCCCTATCATCCATGGACCTTAGGTTAGCACATGATCATAATCATCACTGTTAGTAAATTTGACAACATAATATGCATTGCCAATATCCACCAAAGTGAATCCGCCCTTCAGCTCCCATTTCTGTTCAAGTTTCTTCTTGAGTAACAAATATCCCGGTCCCTTATCAAACATGTGAATAATCAAGGATCGAGCCCAAGGACGGCGCATTTGTCGTTTCTCATTTTCCGTTAGCAGAATAGTAGGGCATGCCGGGTCATCACGTTCTGGCGGTTCATCATCGTCCGTGTCATAGAGGTCCGGGCGTTCCTTCCAAATGGGATCTTCGGATAAGGGCACGTTCTGTGCTGGCCCTCCTTGAGGCTGGTGCCCTTGCACAACCATCTGCTTGTAAGAGACGTTAGACGTACCACCCTGGGGAGATGGTGGTGCACCAGGTTTGATTATGGTACTTGCAGCAGGCGTGATCGACTCCTCCACACACGGTTTCGTTGGGAGGGGTTGAGTAGAGGTTCCTCCCGGGACACCCACCAAAGCAGTGGTGGAATTGGCCGGAGGGTTATGAGCAACAGTGGCTGGAGAATTATCGACATCCATAGCATCTGCACCGGAGGCAGGCGCCAGAGACGGATTAGGTGGGTCGTCACCAGGGGACGATGCCATTCCGGCGAGGTTCAAAATTCAAACGAGGACGTCGGCGGGAAGTCTAGGGTTTTGAGAGAAAGTTATAAAATGGAAGTTGACAGCTCTAATTCTAACCCAGTAATACCTTTATGCTTGTTAAGTTTCACTTGTCGTTTAACATAACTTTGCCTTTATTTTCCAAGTTTGCTCTTATAAAAAAAAGTTGAATACGGAGTACCATATTTTTTTTCAATTTTATTTTCAGCCCGTACTAAATTTTATTGAACTCAAGAAGATAAACCCTCCCCTGTTAGTGGCCGGTTAGAGAGTTAGTGGTAAGTGGTAACCGATATTTTTACAGTCAACTCAAATAATCTGATATCTACATAACGTAACGGGAGACATACGATACGTCATACGAGGGCCATATGTCATTATCATATATGATCCGATCGAACTATCGAAGTCCTCCAGTGGGTCTCTAATCTTGGTGTATATTTTAGTTCTTTGTTTTTGTTTACCTCATTTACAAATTGCAAGTGCATATATACTTCTTAAAACTAGCATAGAATGAAACACGATTGTATGAATGGTCTTAATATATAGTACTGTATTTTTTTTTTGGTTGGAATATATAGTACTGTATTAAGATACGTCTTAAGGACATAAATTAAAAATACCTTATTGAAAAATTAAATCCTAAAAAACAGCATAAATTCTATAAAAAAATGTTTAAATAACTAAATTTACTAAAATATTTCCAAATAAGGAAACCTTATATAATTAACCCAATTCTAAAAATGGACAATTCGATAGAACATCCAATAACACGAATTAACTCGTCCTTAAGATTAATATGCACATGACTAACTATAAACAGCTCAAAAAAGCTCGCCATCTAAATTCTAAAGAGTAAAGAAGAATCCAGTATATTAAAATGAAAGAAGGGATCAATTAAATTGACCAAATAAGTAAACAAGAATAAGTAATTAATTAGAAACTAACTCACGTTGAAAGATGAGCGTGAAAGAATTCGAAGAGGAAGGACGTTGGTTGATAGGACTCATCTGGAAATCGGAGATGTTAAGCCTCCACGACGGCGACGCCATCCAAACGAGCTCTTCGTCATCGG
Source organism: Fallopia convolvulus (assembly GCA_964016875.1). Lineage (NCBI taxonomy): Eukaryota > Viridiplantae > Streptophyta > Magnoliopsida > Caryophyllales > Polygonaceae > Fallopia > Fallopia convolvulus. The sequence goes on along the minus strand of OZ024726.1, from coordinate 48,501,925 downwards.
CCGTCACCATCGACTCCACATCCGTCATCGGCGACAACAGCTCTCTTCTCGACTCCGTCCTCACTTCTCCCCCCATGATCAATTATCCACTCCAGATCAATCTCTCAATCTAATGATTGAAACTGATTGATCGAGAAGCCTAATCAACTGAAACTGATTTAGGGAAATTAATAGGAAACTTTGGGGGAATAAGAACAAAGGCTTCCGTTCATGCATGCTCGTCCAAATAGCGTAAGCTGAAATTAGCTTAAATGGGATTAATAGATGACCTTCCCCTTTTGACGTTCCGAATGTAACCACTCCATTAACAACATCACGACTCACGCTTCACTTTTCTATAAATTGTGATATGATTATTTATTTAGGGTTGAATACTTGAATTCATTGTGGTATTTGTTGTACGCTCTTGCCCTTCATATATACGTACACTCTGTATATGCAGTATACATTATCTAATTGGTTTGACCGGTTTCGATCTCCATATTAATTATACATCAAACTAGCTAAAATTAATATTGATGAATCGAATTAGTCCGAACGAAAAAGAACACACATATATTTGATATAAAAGGATCCTTCGTAGAAATGAAGTTCAAGTGATTAAAATCAACGGCAGTATATTCTGGGGTAATGTGTGTCTCATGCTTGAAAGTGACGCCACACTCCTGTTTACACCCAAACAGAAGCTACCAATTAAGTACGTACCAGCAATATTACTAAAACAATTTTCTTGCAAGCTAAGGCATGCATTTGGTTGAAACTCAACTTATTACGTCATCAACTCACGCCTTCTATTTAGTTTTGACTTCCTAAGCTAAACACATAATTCTCTATATTATATTTTATTACGTCTTTACTTTTAAGTTTTAAGAATGGAGGTTAATTTGAGTGGTAAACCTAAGGTCCATAAATTAGCTCACAAAGTCAAAAGATGTTGGTCATCTAAGTGAAAACATAGAGGCAAATATCTAATCTAAGACATCTCAATATCTCCTATGTCTCAAGATCAAATCTATTTTTCATCTCACCTCATGTCAAACTTATTTTATTACCATCTTATTTATAACAATTTTAATTATTTTTTTTTTGGTAAAAAACACTTCTATCTATGAGAGTCGAACTAGAAACTTTTAATTACTATCCTTAAGCCCTAAATGTTTGATTAAATATTCGAATGTTTATAACTATTTTAAATTAACTTAGTTGTTTTGAATAGTAAAACTTGATAGTACATATATCATACTTTAAGTTGCTTCATATATGCATACAAAATAAAGTGTTCTAGTATTTGTAAATCTATTATCTATATTATAGTTTATTTTATTAAGGAGTTGTATCTTGTGAGAACGTGAGAACAACTCCTCACTAGAAATAAGAAGTGTAAAGAGTTGTTTGAATTAGAAAAAAATTAATGATCTGTTTTACTTTTTATTGCTTCGGAACAATTTAACATATATAGGCGAATTTTAGCTGAAAAGGAATGGTCCACATTGATATATATTTTTTGGAAGGAAGCAAACACATAGTGATCAAATTGGGGATACCCCAAAGTACTTATCACCAAAAAAGCAAAAACCAAGCCATAATCTTATTTTATTAGTCATAAACTTGTAATCCAGCAAATAAAAACATTTATGGCTTTTTCACGCACCACCACTCGCCAATCTTAGCAAAAGGCACTTCATTCTTCTGGTCCATAAATTTCAAAAGGGGGAAATAACTAAAAAGCACATTTTCTAAGCAGCCAGACTCTTGGATGCAATCTCAAACACATTCTCGGATAGCCCATTTGTTGACATAATCATCTCCAGCTGTGCCTGCATACACAATGTGTAAGAGTTTTCAAACAGCAAATCTTATCTACCAATGAAAAAATATCTACATCCAAAATGTTCCAACTTGAATAAAAATGTCATGATTATGTGACAAAATATGATTACCTTGCAGTGGTTTTGTCGGGTTTCATCGTACCGCCTCCACCTGGAGAAAGCTGACACCATCCGAGAGGCCACCTGCAACGTGCGATGAGAGATAAGGGCATTGCTAGTTTAGTAGTTTGAAATTATTGCCCATTTGGTATCCATATCAGATTATGCCGTATGGGTATGGGTATGGATATGACTCATACCAGATCTCCTCATATCTTTGTTATAGATATCAAACGAGCCCTTATTTTGTCTTTCGAAATGTTAAAAAACATGTTCTTTTTTGGAATCTAACCTGAGGGTTCATCTTGTCTAGCTGGATGACTATATCTCCCAGGAACTCGTATCCTGACCCATCCTTGGCATGGAAGTTCACAGGAGATCCACATAACCCTCCGATTAGTGAGTAGACCTGATTAATTACAATTCAGAGATCAATTACAAAAGATCGGTAATAATTCCATTAATCAGATGGCAGGCCAAGTAACAGAGTAAAGGTGGATGTGTATCATGCCTTGTTTGGATTACGCAGATCAAATGCTGGATGATTTAGTAGCTTCTTGATGTTCTCCACGTTTCCTGGAACATCTGACATTGCTTGGAGGGCAAACCATTTGTTGACAACCTGGTGAAGCGAAGACTCGTACAGTAAATACTTGAGAACAATTCAATGTCCCAGATATGATCCGTATCAAATGTATGATAGTCCAAAGATACCACTAAGTTTTAAGCAAAGATACCACTAAGTTTTAAGCAAAAATACTACAAATTTTTCCTAAATTTTACAATGCTTAAATATCTAACCTCATTTGTAGGCAATGACTAAAGAGAATTTGCATGGAAAGAATCTACTAACATGTGCAATTTCCAATAACAAAGCACGTAAAATCATGATTAAATTGTTACTTAAAACAAGTCTAAAATGACGAATATTTCTTAACAAGATTAGAGGGCTAAAATGACAATCTTTTCTGAGTAGGGATAGACCTATATACTTCAAGTCTAGTAAAACAGATAAACGGTGTGGAATTTTTACTTTGCTAATTAAAGGTGGTTTTGTGCGGAGTGCCAATATAAGAGAGGCTGATTTTGTAAATTGGCCAAAATTATATATCCTACTGATATTAAATATCAAACTTACCAAGAAGTCATCTTGCCATTTATTGTAGAAATCAGCAAGAACTTCGTCACGCACAGCACCTGGGTTCTGAGCAATGGCTGCCAAAGCAGCAAACTGCTCTGTCATGTTGGTTGCAGATTTATACTCTTGCAATGCCAGTTCGGTGAACTCAGGCTCGTTCAGGGACGTCAGATAAGCTATACAAACACGAAAAAATAGTCATGGCTAAAGCTAAAAATGTAACCACAAAAGAACAATCAGGTGAATTATACATACACAGAGCAGTGTTTTTCAAGGCCCTTCTAGCCATGCTGGGATGATTAAAGTCGTATGCTTCTGAGCTTCTGTTCTCATTAACCTACAAGCCATGAAAAGTGGAAGTTAAAATTGTACGAGCTGTAAAATATATGGCATAGTGAAACAAACAAGAAAATGAAGATCATTATACCTTGATTAGCAGCTCATTTTTCAGATTGGATGCCAATTGTTTCCTGATAAAAGTTCTGACTGCGTGAACAGCATCTGGGTCTGCAACATCCATGAGATCCATGACCTCACCTTCACCGGGCAAAGTTATGGCTCTTGAAATGAATTCCTATAAAATATAAAATTGAAAATAAATACGAAATTAGTCGGAAACAAAGTCAAAATCCTATTTAATTGGTATCTAGAAATAATAACACTTTTTCATGCGTACCTTGTCCAGACTTGAGTTGGTGAGAATGCTTCTAAGCCCTTCCACAAATTTCGGGTTTAAAGCAAGCGGTTTGTTTTGTTGGTAATCAGCAACCAAGCTAATCATCATCTTTCTTGCCAGCAACTGCCCAGCCTCCCAGCTAGAGATATAGAAAAGCATCAAATTGTTTAGCCTTTTTCCATTAGGATGATGCAAGAGATTATTGAGAGAACAACAGGACAATAGAATACCGGTTAAACTCATCTGAGTCATGAGCTAAGAGGAAAAACAAATCATCGTCACTAAGATCAGACTCAAGACGGATAGGCGAGCTGTAGCCTCTCAGCAAAGAAGGAACTGGTTTCTCAGGAACATCAGCGAACACAAATTCTTCCTCTTTCTGCCCAATAACAAGAAAGGAAAGTGATTACAAACTCACAATGAAGGCAAGAAAAAAAGGTAAAAATGCCATTTCCTTGAAGAATGTACCAGCTCTATCATAATAATAGAAGAAATAAAAAATTCTGTTAAAAGAGCTATCTCATAATAAATGCATGAATATAGAAAATTTCTAACTACAATCCCCATAAAAGTAAATATAATTACAACGTAGTTAAATTCTTCATTTATAAAAAAGGAATGCCAAAATTTTGTTTGAAACGGGTTAATAGATGATAGCATACCTTTGTTATGCGAAGCACCGTGGTGGTGCTACCAACGTAGTCAAGCTTGTCGTCGTTATGATAAACACCAGACAGAGGCATGTCTTTTCCACTCGAGTCAAGCAAACCCACTGAAACTGGAATGAACATTGGTTCTTTTTCTGGCTGTCCAGGAGTAGGTGGCACCTCTTGGCTGCATGAGTCATGGATCAAATTCAGTACATGGGCCAAAATCGGTTAGAATTTTGAGGGTGTCAAATCATATATCCTTACCTGAACTTTAGAGTGAAGGTTCGACTTTCAGCGTTGTAAGATGAAGTGACTTTAACAATAGGAGTTCCAGCTTGTGAGTACCTACATAATTTTTCCTATTAATTTGCGTATATATGAAGATGATAAAGAGGAAAAGGAAGATAGAGACTATTGAATACCAGAGCAAAAAATTAGCAAAATCAGCATTGTTTGCATCTCGCATTGCAGCAAAGAAGTCTTCACAAGTTACAGCTTGCCCATCATGTCTCTTGAAGTACAAATCCATGCCCTGAAACATGTGGAAAGAATAAATGAGAATGTTACAATCGTACTTGCATTATCTTTAGGATTATATGTTCATCTTTTTACCTTACGGAAGCCTTGACTTCCAAGCAAAGTTTTGTACATTCTGACAACTTCAGCTCCCTGTTAGTAGCAACAGAAGACAAAGCTCTAAAATATCAAACACTAAGACATTGTATTTAGCTTTTTACAAGTCAAAACTTTTTTTCCTATTTTCCTTCTTCTGAGTAGGGTTTGGAAGGGGTATGCATCATAGCAAGAAGGAAAAGAGTTTGATTGATAAATTTCAGCACCTTTTCATATACCTGCAGAAAGAAAATAGGAAGATAAGCATCTTTTCAACGGGAGAAAAAAGGGTATTTCCAATAAACATAAAAGAATTTGTCTTACTGTCACTGCAGGTTTATCACCAAGACCATGCGAACAATACCACGTTCAAATGATGTCACAAAACAAAAATCAAGGAAGGAAGCATAGTCAGTATCACAACAGCATTGCAGCAAAATGACAGTGAACCCTTCAAATATAAGGCTTGCCTGTGTAGAAGTTGTCCATCTGGGAAGAAAAAGAGAAAGAGCTTTAAGTTTAATATAGAAGAAACCAAGAACTTCAATGAGAGAAGCTAATAAACATTAGGCATAAGTAAGTGGGACAAGAAACAGTGAGTATTACCTTAATGTAAGAGTGTGGTCGCACTGGATGTGCCATTGGACCAGCATCCTGAAAGCAGAAGAGCAATAAGATGAATGGATAAACATCAGCAAGTCAGTTCACATTACAAAAGAAGCAATGTCAAGATCAGAAGATCTCTGATTGAAGAAGGCACATTTATCTTAAAATATAATTGCATACAAAAATAAATTACAAGAGGAAGAACCTGGGGAAATTGGTAATTTCTAAGCTTTGAAACATCTCCAATTCTCTTCACAGTGCGGCTTCCCATGTCAGATGAAAATTCCTGAAAAGGAACACATGATCAAACCCTTGGCTTCCAATATCACAATTGCCACGTAAAATGTGAAAAGGGTAACATACTTGATCACGAAAAACAGTGAGACCTTCCTTTAGGCTCAGTTGGAACCAGTCACGGCAAGTAACTCTAAAATGTACACACAACAATGTCAAAGAAGACGTGAGAATTAAGGTTCACTAAAAATACATAGGATATATGATTTAAGTGATCATATGAACAACAAGCTTACCTGTTACCAGTCCAGTTGTGGAAGTACTACATTATTTGAATTTTAAACAAGGAAACCAAAATCATTTTGGAGTTAGTTTATCATTAAATGAAAGAGAAAAAATCTTCTATCAAATTTATATTAGAAATAACTTACCTCGTGGCCTATAACACCCAATATAGCAGCGTAATCTCCATCAGAGGCAGTTTCTGGAGATGCCAATACAAGCTTAGAGTTGAAAATCTGAACAAATAGAAAGAGGACACGAGTTAAGGTGTTGTCAACACTCGACGAAAAATGAATTAACAAACAACTTGTAAAGAGGGCATACATTCAAGCTCTTGTTCTCCATGGCACCCCTGCCAAAGGTACATCAATTTAATTAAAAGGTCACCAACATTAGAAAATTTTATGGAAAAACGTATATTCAAAGAATCCTACTTACATATTGAAGTCTGGTACAGCCACAATGTTGAAAAGATCAAGATCATACTCCAGACCAAAAACCTAAAATAAGTATAACCAAATTTAAGTTTGATGATGAAAATTTGATACATATTCATATGAATTTAGAGTTGTGATAAAATAGAGAACTAACATCCTCATCCCACTTCATAGCAGCCTTTAAAGAATACATGGCATGTGCAGTTTTGGGCAAGTCATCCGCAGGTGTCCATATGCGCAGGGCAACCTTTCGACCAGATCGGGTTACAAATGTGTCATCTCTGCTCACCAATTGACCAGCAACCAATGCAAACAAATAACAAGGCTTCTTGTGTGGATCCTCCCAAACAACAAAATGCTTTCCTCCCTGTACAGAATAGCACATGATAGATGTCATACAAAAGCAGAAATTAATGACCAAGCTTTCATCATCTCAGTCAATTTATAAAGCTCACCTCAAGGTCACCTTGATCTATGAGATTTCCATTGGAGAGCAGAACTGGATACTTGGATTTGTCAGCTTCAATGCGGCATGTGTATTTTGCCATTATATCAGGACGATCCTGGCATTTATGGTACAGATCAAGGTAAATATCACAATTGCTCATGATAAAAAGAAAACTCGAAAAAAAAAACAATCTTGACAATGGAGCACCACCTGATAGAAGGTAATTTTCCGAAAACCTTCCGCTTCACACTGTGTGCAGAAATTCCCAGAGGATTTATAGAGTCCCTATAAAGAAGAATCACCATTGTGTAATTGGGAATATTAGGGCTTATCCAAAGCAGAGGATGATAACCAGGTATCAACAAGCATTCTTTACCTCCAATGATGTGTTTTTTTGTGGTTGTATCTCAGTAACAATTTCGAGGATAAATTTGCCACGTGGTGGGAATTGGATTGTCAAATGTCGAGAATCCAATCGATATTCTCCAGCCTAAAGCAAAACAACAAGCAAGGCCACAAATGGAAAGTGTAAGAAATACCATTTAAATTATCAAGCCAATACTTATATAGCATATAAGAGACTTGAAACTATGAAATTGCAATAGAACCATCAAACAATCCAAACAAATAAAAAAAATGCATAAATCTATAATAGAATTTAGTGCCCATGCAGTAAATGGGCATGTCCAAAAAACTTTGCACAAAAAAAGGGGAAAAACTCCTACACTTGAATACAGTTGGCAACAGTCGGTAGTAAAATAGATTGCATACCTTCAACTCTTGGCCATCAATATTGATAGAAATTAGCTGCATATTACGACCATCTAAGACAAGGGGAGGAACTGAGCCTGAAACTTAAGAAATTAAGTGAAGTGTCAGCACTTATGTCAATTTTCAAATGCATAAGAGCACAAATGTACAGCTCTCCTGGGGGGAAAGCACAAATTTACACACTTATTTTACCTTCCATTCTGGGAGAGACTGATATTTTTGAAAAGACAGTGGTCTTTTCTTCATCCAACAAGAATTTCAAGTCAACCTGAAATGGTACATGTTAAGTATGACATCTATGTTTGTTAATTAGCGAAAATCAAACAACATGTAAGCAAGAAGCCCGTACAGTATCAAAATAATAATCAGGCATCTTGTAGTCTCTAAGGAAAATTTCTTTCGGAGCTTCCATTTTCAACTCGTCTGCTTGCTTTGGTGTTTCCGTCGCAACTGAACAAATTGTTCTCCTATCAACTTGATTAGTCTGAAATATGAAAGTAAGATTCATTGACAATCCATAAATGGAGAACCAGATCAGCCAGATGCAAGTGAATATGAATATATGATCATAAAGTTAATACGACAATTGGAAAAAAGGAAACATGATTGACTCACATATAGCAATGGATTTGCTAGTCGATAGTTTCTTTGATGAATAACCTAAGGAGCATCATCAAGGAACAGCTTTAAAAGGTTTTTAAAAGCCTTATTGATATCAAGATTTATTACTAAGACTTAAACTTTGTCAAAGGAAACGATTTATTAAAACACACCTTGGAACTAAGGAACCTCCTGGATGACAAAACACTCTTCACGGTATATTCAAATTTGGTAGTAGCACTAGAAGTGGCTTGAAGCTGCAAACGCACAAATTGAGGCGTTATATGGCACACATATTTAATCATCTGCTCAAATCACTAATTCCTATTCGCCCATAGGAAAATTTAACATTCAATGCAGGTGAATAATTATATACTTCCATAAAAACACATGCCTTCAAGAAAAATGTACTTAGATGGTAACGAAAACATCAACATCAAGTGCTCAAATATGTTACACTAAGCTAAAGAAATTAAAAATGATATTGAAGACAACTAGACAAAGAGGAATACTCAAGATGGTGTCCAATCTCATGTACCGCACTACCAAAATCATATGTCATGTATACTTAAAAAGCATTTGAAGAAGTTTATAAATTGTTCAAAGTGGTACACGTGGCATGCTTCTTAAAGTGTGGGATCGTAAAATTTTTATATGGGCGAAGATACATGTTTTTATAGAATTTCAATATTAGCTTTTTTTCAATTTTTAATCATCCAACTGGAAACAATGACCCGAAGAACACCTACTAAAAGCACATAACAATGAAATAAAAAGTACAGAATTCGCCGGCAAAGAAAAAAAGATTAAACTGAAACCAGAAACACATAATCATATGACAGTGGTCCAACTTCCTTGTCGACATTACAGATATATATAGACCAAAGGTGAACAGGCAATTTTATAAAGCAAAGGAAAAAAAAAGTAGCTTCCATGATAGTTTAAAGAAAGCCAAAATGGTTAGAGGAATCACTTTAGCAGATGAAATGAACCCCAGAATAGTCGTCTTCGACAGAGATGGGGATCCTCTACACGGCCAAATCAACCGAGCCATTCAACTGAAAATCTTCACAACCAAAATCTCGCTAAATGTTTTGGTACGGAGAAGTACAAGGCGATAAATTGCTAAGGTAATATCAAACTCCCTAGAAAAGATTGAACCTTCAATCGGAAAAGAAAGTGCTCGATTTGCAAACAAAGCAACAAAATCCCAGAGAGCTCAGATCCGATACAGAAACACTGAGCTTGAACTAGGGAATACAAGACGGAGAAGCAACAAAAACCCTGGGCTTCTTATATAGGAAGGTTGTGGATAAATTGGAAATTATGGTCAGAAAAAATTGCACTTATTTGACTAGTGAAAATATATTAAAAATACGGAAAATTTTAAATGTAGATTTAATTACCTTGAACAAGATGAAGATCGGACTGAGGAGTGATCGAGAGAGAGTGGAGAGAAGAAGAAGCAAACGCAGGAAACTACGAATAATGAAAAAAGCAGATCGATGTGACCTGACGCTATGAAAGATATATGAACCCCGGAGGAGACGATTTCTTTTCTATCTCTCGTCAGGAAAACCAGGAAGATAATCTTAATAAAGGCGAAAATAAAGGGATTTTTCATTCTTTGGAGGAATGAATGAGTTCGTCTTTTTCTTGGCATGCTGGCCCACTGGGCCCAGTTTTGCGTAGGGTACACTGACTGGAGATATTTTGCAAAATGGGCTCCAAAGGCCCAATATCTACCGCGGATTTGGGCTGCTTTTTACAATCGTCAGTATGTATGTGAAGATATTTTTTCGGAAATTTTACGTGGTAACCCTAAGATTTAACATTATTTCGTGAGGTGTACCAAAGTTTGACATAATTCGTACGGTAACCCTGAGGTTATTACGAAATTCACCTCGTATCCAAGAAAGTTAAATTAATCTTTTCTGTTAACTTCAATTTTATTTTATAAGAAAAAATTGAAATTTAAAATATAAAAACAAAACACCTTCATTCATCCTGTAGATAACGAATTGCTTTTTTCATTCAACCACCGTAGAGTATAGTAGGAGATAGGCTCCAAGAACAATATACACAAGACCAATTGTCGTTAGTCGGCGGCAACCATGAACCCTTCGCTCTAACAATTAATTGCATACTTTAATTTGAATGCCCAATATGATTCCGAGGTGTGCTTTTTCAAATATTTGGGCTTAGGAAATTTGTTCTTCTAAAAATACCTATTGGATTACTATACAGGTGTTTCATAATTCATAATTAAATTATATATATATATATTTTATATGTTTGTTTGTTTGTATATTATAAAGCAAAAGACTTCACACGAATAAATGTAAGTGTTTTGTTTTTATATTTCAAAATTTCCTTTTTCTATAAAATTAAATTTAAAAGAAAAGGTTAATTTTAATTTTCTTAGATACGAGGTGAATTTCGTACTAACTTTAGGGTTACCATGTGAATTACATCAAACTTTGGTACACCTTACGAATAATATCGAACCCTAGGGTTACCACGTAGAATTTCCGATATTTTTTTATTCCTTCTTTCTTTTATGGGATTTTTATTTTATATCTGAGGTTTCGAATTTGGCTTTTGGTGCCCAAAAAAATTCTTATTCCTTTTGGTACCATCGTAGGTTTAACAATTTTATACCTGTAAGCTAAACTTAGTGAAAATGCTACTTCTATCCATTTTTTTTGTCATTTTCCATCAAAAAAACAAAAAAAAAAATCACAAACTTAATTTTACACACATACTTAATTGCCAAACAAAAATCTCAATCAGGAGTAGAGTGAATCATACACAACACCTGAATTTGAATCTTACCAGTCTCTCCACTTCTAAACCTAAAATCGAAAGAAACCAAAATCCGAATTCAAGATCCTTCTTTTCCCTCTCATTCATTGTCGTTATATCCACCGGCAAACTCAAGGTAGCCTTCACTACCTCTTTCTGTGTATATATTTCTTTATTCACTTTCCACACTTACAGATCATCAATCTTAATTTTCCACTGAAGCTGCTTGGGCTTTCATTTCTCAGGTTTGCGTTTTCGTAATTGATCGTGTAGGTTCATCTATTGAGTGTTTGACCACTTTGATTGAGAAATTGTGCATTGAATTTTGAGGGGTTGAATTTGAGATAGGGGTTTTGTGAGTGGGATTGGATCAGATGAGCGATGGGGAAGGGTTATCTGGTCCCCTGGATGATGAATTTCGGCCTCAAAGTGTCGGTAAGAAAACCGATTCCCCTGTCTCCTCGTCTCGATACTCTTCTTGTGGTGAATAAGAGTTCGAGCGCTATTGCAGTGCAAATTCGGTGATGGGCACGCCTAGTTTGTGCAGCTTAGAGGGGGCATTTCAATTTGTGGGTAAAATTAAGTTTGTGGTTTTTTTTTGACGGAAAACGACAAAAAAATGGATGGAATTACCATATTCACTAAGTTTAGCTTACGTGATGGAAGTTGTCAAAACTACGAGGGTACCAAAAGGAATAAGAATTTTTTTTGGGCATCAAAAGGAAAAGTCAAAACCTCGAGGGTACCAAAAGGAAATTCTCTTCTTTTTTATTACATGAAATTGTATGATTTCCCAAAACCAACCTGAAAAATATTGAGAGAACCATAAAATAACCGGTTTATCACCGTATGGGATTTTGCGCTGGATATTCTTGTGGGTGCTGATTTTTAAGGATCTTTGGTTGCTTGGATTCGTGAATCCTTAGAGACAATCTTATTTAACTCTTTTGGAATCGAGAAGTGACTAATAGTTTCTTATCATCTAGCGGTGTGAGTGGGTAAAACTAATTGTCATAATTATTTTCACTATTATCCGCCATAAAGGTATTTTTATATATTATACTTTTTTTAATTATATATTTTATTATAAAATTAAATATGGATGTTATCCGTTATGATGAAGGATTATATCTTAATTATATATCTTATTATAAAATTACTTATAGTTGTTATTCGTAATTATGGAGGATTCTATCTTAGTCGAAAGATGGAATTTTTGTTTGGATTGGGGAACAAGAAATCGATTGTTGGGTCCTGAGCATTATCGGCCCGCCCTAAGAGATAGAGTTTTCAACATTCTCTCTCTCCCTTGACCTCCATTATAAATACATTTATTCGCCATGTATGATGAACACCTCATATTCGCTAAGCTCGCTAACAAGTCATGTCCTTTACCTCGATGTTCGATCGACAAACTACTCTTTTGACGTAGGCATCGAAGGTGGATTAGGGGGTCCCCGCCCATTGTGTCCATTAATTGTTTTGCAGGTTCTAGGTTGAAGAGGATCTTGGAACGGAAGGTCAATAAAAGAGTCAAGAGGAGTATTCAATCAATGCATTAAAGGCAAATTTTTGTGTACTAACATTTGACTTCGTTTGTGGGGAATGAGCAATCGATCAACGCAATTATAGTGTTGAAATCGATCCCTAAAGAGCAAGAAGTGACTTTTCAAAGTCTTGGGGAAATTGCGAAAAGCGAAATCGAGCGCGAGGCCCTTATCGAGCGAAATCGCGACCGCAAAACTAAGAGTCGCGACCGCGACACCAAGGGCGATCACGCGAACTCTGATATTCACATAGAGGATCGAACCCTAGCGCATACCGAGCAAGACACCTTCCTTGAAGACAACTTAAACCGTGTCCCGGTCTTTCTCACAAGCACGGCCGCTCATCGCCCCAATTTTTCATTTATTTTTTAGTTTTGTGAAAATCGAATTATATGAAAAATGAACACAAAGCACATAAAAATGAGCTTTTTTTATAAGGTAAGAATTCGGATACTAAACAGGCTTGGTAATTCGAGAGGCCGCATGAAAACGACAGTCGTGAACGGCTAAATAAGTCAAAAGTGAGCAGGATTACCTATGAAAAGTACAATTCTCCGAAAAAAGAACTACGATGAGTTTGTAATCAGGATGAGTTAAGCACTATAAGAATAGCGCCCTGCAGGCAACAGGTTGACCCCTCCTGGGTGTGCGAAATGGACAACTGACGTTCCCTCCACCGAGATGAAGGATCTTCAGAAGCTTCAGAGCGCCTAGCGACTTGGCCCAATACAACTCGATCCAATGTCAAACTCAGCTCCAACTCCTCGGAAAAATAGTACGTAAGATAAGCCTCGACTAACCTGCAATAGAAGAAGTCCAACTTGTCTCACAAATAAAACATAATTGTTTTACTTGCAACGTAAGTAGACAAAAAACTTGCACTCCAAGTATAAAATACTTGTCTTGCAAGTAAAAAGCCAAACTTGCCATACAAAATAAAAAACCAAATTTGTCAAGCCTGCCTACTAGCCATCTAGCCTAGAATTCTAGAAAGGAAAAGAAAAATGGAAAAACAACCAACTAAAAATATGTAGATGGGCCAAATGTGAACAAAGGCCCAAATACAAGTAACGTTTTTTTGCTATTTGTTGTTTTTCCCCTCTTTTTTTTATGGTCTCTGAATGAGTTTTCTCCTTATTTTTTCTTTTAGTTCCTTCTTCAACAGAAAGAAGAGCAAAGAACTTCAATGGCGAGAGGGAATAGAGATAGTGGGGGCAAATTCCAAATCTGTAGAATATGGGGCTCGAATTTGCTTGTAAGGGTTGAGAGATCAACGAGAGAGGAAGTGGTGGCGAGGCACCTCCAGCCAAATCCGAGCGACAGACCTGTTTGGGTCTCACGGCCTGGGAATACAAATATCAAGCAAAACTAAGGGGCTTTGCCACCAATGGCAAGAAATAATGCCAAATCAAAGTCAATTTAACAAAAGATTTCACCAAGGGAAAGATCCAAGAAAGTCAGGGTTTGTTCTTAAAGAATTCAAAGAAGAGATGAAGGAACAACTCATGCCTTCTCGGCGACAGATTTTGCCTTCACGGCGAAAATTATTGCTCCTAAAAGCGTTTCAGATTTCAAAAGAAGTTTTTGATTTTGTCTTTGTGATGTATTTTTTCACAGTCTACTGTTGAAAATTTGCCCTTTGCATCTCTCCATTTGCTAATGGTATAAAATGAACTTATTATAGATAAAAAAAAATAAACTCATAGAAAAATTGGACTCATACAAATACGATCATATAAAAATTGAACTCAAAATTGCACTTATTAAAATGAACTCGTAGTATATAATAGTTGAACTGTCATATTTAAGATTTATAATGATTATTTTGTAAAAAAAATAATTTGAAAATTGAAAAAAATCTTTTATTTTTTTAAATATTTTTTAGTTTTATGAAAAGCGAATTATATGAAAAATGTACTCAAAATATATAAAAATGAACTTATTATAGATAAAAAATGAACTTATAGAATATAAAAATTGAATTTATACAATATAGAAAAATTGAACTTTTAATATAAAAAAAGAACTTTTAGTATATAAAAAAAGAACTAATAGTATATAAAAATTAAAATACCATACTTAATATTTATAATGCTTTAAAAAAATAAAAAAAGGTACAAAATCTGAAGAAAAAAAATCTTGGTCATCCAATATATAATAATGATGGAGATTAGTCCTAACGCCAACCAAAAAAACCTTACCACAATTCGAACCAAAACATATATATATATATATATATATAATTCTAACCGTTAATTACTTGTAATCTAACGCATCTAAGGCCACCCACAACGGTTACTGTACAAGGTGCATGAGATTAGAAGAATAATAATGGATGATTTTGCATGTATCGAGAATATCAGGTGCAAATTTTGCACCTCCAAAAGCAAGAGGAGCATGGAAAAAAGGCGCGTGTATGCCCAACACTTCTCTTCCTCAACCCAATCATATAATGACACTTGGCATTCAAAGTTTTAATAAAATGGGTGTTTTATAAATTGTCCATTTGGGCAATTTATACATTATATATATAAAAAAATTATACCATAATTCATATTTTTTTTATCTATCCATAGACATCAATATTGCATATATTTAATTAAATTTAGAATAATTGTATTTTTTAGGTTGATACGGGTGTTCGCCGGGATCGGCGAAAAATGGTCGTCCGATGTCGGAATGACTATTGTTATACCTTTCCGAGTAGGGAACGCCCTCACGAGTCAAACTCATGGCTTTGCGATGACCTAAGGGCTTTTTTCAGGTGTTTGAGGTCGTTTCAGGGCTAAAAAGAGCATTTTAGTATTTTCGAGTTTTTAAAACAAATTTCAGAGCCCATGGTTTCAGGGCCCTTGGTTTTGATGGAGTGGTTTTGGGTTAGAAAACCCTAATTTGTGGCTATATATAGCTCGTTAGCTCAACTCTCATTTGCATATTTCACTCAATCTCTTCATCCTTATCTATCTTATAGATCCCTCTCAAAATCCCTCCCAAATCCCTTCCAAATGAATTCCCAAGCGGATTTGGAATATATCCAACAATTCATCTCCCAGTCTGATGTGTACCTGCCCTAGCCCTAGGGTCCCGAGACCGTGGCGACCCCCTTGGGATAATCCGCGGCTCCGTAGGACTCGTGCCAAGACTCGTGGTCCGCCTCACCATTGGCACCATGGCCCCGAACGCTCGAGTCGTGCCAACGCCGGGCCAACCCGGCGTCGACACATGAAGTCCTTGTGCGTCACGCCTCGGTTATGCCGCGCCACACTCGGTACCGAGCCACCAGCCCTCGGTACCGTGCCAGCCTTCCTCGGTACCAGCCCCACGCCTCGGTACCGACCACCATGTCCACGCCGGGCCAACCCGACGTCACGACATGAGGTTCACGCCTTGGCCTTGGCCTTGTCGTGCCACGCCTAGCGTGTCGTGACACGCCTTGCGCGCGTTGGCGCGTCGACGCCCTTGTCGTGTCGCGCCAACCCTTGTCACAACCTTGTCGCGACACTCGCGACTAGGCCACCGTGACCATTTATCTTTTATACCATTTTTAATACTATTTCCTTTTCGAACATTACTATTTATGTCTTTACTATTATTATTGAGCATTTATGGGCTTGGGCCTAAACGTTGGGCCGCTTGCATGCGCAACCCTAGTTTGCCCCATGCCTCCTTAGGATTTTCTAGGAGCTCCTCTATAAATAGGAGCCTCCTCTCTTTGTATCCTTCACGCTTAATTGAATGATAACGAAACTCTGTCGAGATTGCTCCAGACCTATCTCTTTAAGGCGTCAACCCATTCTTTTCTCGTATCCCATATTCTTCCGATATCCCTCAAAAGAGATCACATTCTCAATCCTTTCAATTCTCACTCAAACCCCGTCTAGGAGTTAATTCGTCTCAAATCTATCGGTTACACACGTGAGAAGACCATTTACGAGTCCAACGATCGATCCTTCGTGAATCCTTCAACGGGGTTCACATCACAGTCTTATGGTAATACAAATACACAATTTGTGTTGCCTTCCTCGTCCAACTTTGTTGGTAATCCAAATGCCCAATTTCCTATGCCCCCTAGGGGGGCATAGCAAAGTTGGACGAGGCCTCATCCAACTTTGTTGGTATTCCAAATGTGCAATATGCTATGCCTTTCTCCCCCAACTTTGTTGGTCATCCAAATATGCAATTTGTTCATACTCAACCACAAACGCCCATAAGCTCAGACGGAAGTGTTGATCTTTCGTCCATTGATAGCTTGCATATAGGTGTAGTTTAGATGCATGTTTTATATAAGTTTTAGCTAGTTTTAGATTGGTTTTAGTCTAGTTTCTAGGATCTTGTGTTGTTGGATAGATTGCGCTTGTTTGCTCGGTTTCGCAGGTTTTTAGGTTTATGAGCAAAAGTGGGACGAGTTTTAGTTGATCATGGTAGTGGTTAGAAGAGTTGAGCTAGGAGTGGTGCATTGGATCATTGAAGAGCTAAGGTGGAAAGAACAACAAAGAAGAAAATTACACTGCTTGCAAGGAAGGATTGCAACCCGAGTAATTTTTATAGAAGCTGATTGCGCGGGCAAAATTACGCGACCGCGCAATTGGGAGGCAACCCGCTCAATTTGGAATTTCATGCGGAGACTTGGGTTGACTTTTGGGCTTTGTTTTTTGGGCTTGTTTGATTATGTGTCCGAAGAGGTGCTTGTTTGTAGGGTTTTTGAGGATTGTTTTAAGATGTATTTAAACTCTTGTCAGTTTATCTTTTTTCAAGAACTTTGATCATACTTTTGGAGGCTAGGGTTTTTCTCTCTAGTGGCAAACTTTAAATCTTTGTAAGTTTTTCTTAATTTTAATTATGCATTGCTAAATTTATTGTGTTTGGCTAGTTATTGAAGTCATGATTTGCATATTGTTGTGAGGTTTAATTGATTCTCAACGAACTTGAATAGAGTTTATTCCCTGTGCTTAATTGAATCTAAACTAGGGTTTTGTTAGATTAGCTACCTAATTGAATTTCTAGTTATAATTGAATCTGATTAATTACCGATCGGAGTTAATTTGATCAAGAGTATACTTTAATCAATTTAGTACTAGTTGGACTAGTTGGTTAAAGAAGGGAATAAATTCACAAGTCACTTAGATGTCTAGTTGCTCTAAGTGCTTGTTTCTATTGATAACTTGAATCGTTATGTTGTTGTTTAATTGAATCTAAAAGGTCTTTTAGGTTTTTAGATGATTAAGGTTGTTAGACTAGTAGTTCTATCAACTAAATCTGAAGTTCAGGTCATAATCCTTAGTAGGGTCATAATCCACAATAGATTATTCAAGTGAGAAGAGAATCAAGAGAATCGATGACCAACAAAGCAATGTCATGATGGATTTAACTAGTTGAACACGCTTGTCTCTCAT
The DNA here is from genome assembly GCA_964016875.1 of Fallopia convolvulus. Taxonomy (NCBI): domain Eukaryota; kingdom Viridiplantae; phylum Streptophyta; class Magnoliopsida; order Caryophyllales; family Polygonaceae; genus Fallopia; species Fallopia convolvulus. The sequence continues at coordinate 48,483,798 of OZ024726.1, read as the reverse complement.
ATATTACAATCATCTTTGCATTCATATTTACTTTTATTCTGCATATTAGATTAGACTTTCAATCATAACCCTTTTTTTAGTTATTTGGCATTTGAGTAACATCATAAATACACGAGGCTTTGTGGGATCGACCCTTACTTACCACTCTATTGAGTTTGGTAAAGTTAGGTTCTTTGATAGGTATAACGACCATCGAAAATACCTCATCAAATTTGGCGTCGTTGCCGGGGACTCGTCGTTATTTGTGTTTTTACTTTTGTGCTGTTTTGGGTGTGAACCTGTTATATGGTTCATACCCGTGCTACTAACTCATCTCCATTGCTTTTTGATCCCGATATTGACAGGACACTCTTCAAGCTAAAGAAGGAAATCCGGGATCATTTTCGGGCTCTACCGCTCTTTCTTGAAGAATCTGAATTCTGAATCAGAATCAGAGACTGAATCTGAATCTGCTGAGATGGGTGACCAAACGTTGAGACAGTTGACTGCACCATATCTGACACAACAACTGTTGGCGGTGCAATTTCTTGCTCTTGCTGAAGGAGTCAAGTTTGAGCTAAAATCTGGGTTGATTCACCTTTTGCCCTCATTCCATAGGCTTAGTGGTGAAGATCCCAACAAGCATCTCTCTGAATTTCATGATGTGTGCTCAAGCATGAAATCCGCTGATGTGACACATGACTAAATTGCGCTGAGAGCCTTTCTTTTCTCTCTCAAGGATCAGGCTAAAGATTGGTTCTACTACTTGGCTCCGGAAAGGATTGATACATGGGCGAAGATGAAGCAAGCATTTCTGGAGAAGTACTTCCCCGCTACAAGGCTCAACGATCTGAAAAAGAGAATAAGCAACATTGAGCAAGAAACTAGTGAGTACTTGTACGAGTACTATGAGAGATTCAAGAAGTTGATAGCCAACTGTCCTTTCCATGGCTACACTGATCAAGACTTGATTCTATACCTTTTTAACTGCCTCTTGGATGATGAGAGAAGAATGGTGAATGCATCATGTCAAGACAACATTCTCAACAAAACACCTGCTGCTGCATTTGAATTATTTACCCAACTGTCTGAGGGCACAAGACAATTCAGAAAAGAGACTGGCTCTAAAGCTGCAAATTCTATGGTGGCTACTTCAAGAATCCAAGACGAAGTCACTGAGCTGAAAACGATGATGAGACAGCTTTTACAACAAGGTGGAAGACAACAGGTGAAATCCTGTGAAATATGCTTTGACAACATGCACCTCATTGATGCTTGCCCTACAATTCAAGATCCAAATGCTGAGGTGAATGCATTGGGAGGTTATGAACCACCTAGGCCAAGGTATGACCCCTTCTCCAACACCTACAATCCTGGTTGGAGGGATCATCCTAACCTGAGGTACGGGAATGCAAATAATCAACTGTTCAATCAGCAAGGTGGTCAAGCTCCTTATAGGCCACCTTTCCAACCCCGTCCTCAAGGAGCCAATCAAAATGTTATGTCTACTGAAGATATGATTCGGACTCTTGCACAAACTGTGACTACAATGCAAGGCTCAATGAGCCAATTTCAACAAGAGACCAAGTCTAGCATCCACAATTTAGAGACTCAATTCAGTCAAATTGCCAATGTTGTAGGCAAGTTGGAAGCTAGAGATTCAAGTAAGCTGCCCTCTCAGGCCGAGCTTAACCCAAAATAGAACGTTAATGCTATCACTTTAAGGAACGGACGAGAGCTCCAAGAAGAGCCTAGGGACGGGCACGTATCGGCTGGGAGAGGAGTGGAAAAAGAAGCCAAGGACGAAACTGAGGAGCAACCCGAGCTTTCAAATGCCATCCCGCGTAATTCTTCCAAAAACGAAAAGTGCGGGTTAGCATCTAAAAGCGCGGCCGCGCAATTTGACTCCAACCCGCGCATTAAGCAGATTCCCGAAAAGCGCGGGTTAGCCACTGAAAGTGCAGCCACGCAATTGGGTGACAACCCGCGCTTCCTGGGCGATGACGAGAAATCTTCTACAACACCTCCGAAAGCCTATGCACCCATTCCACCCTTTCCAGAAGCATTAAAAGAGACCCGAAAGCTGGAGAATGACAAGGAACTGTTTGAGACATTCAGCAAATGTGAGGTAAACATTCCTTTACTCAATTTAATTAAAAGCATTCCTAGATATGCCAAGTTTTTGAAAGAATTGTGCACCATAAAAAGGACTCAAAAGCTAAAAGGAAAACAGAAATCTCTGTTAGTGAACATGTGTCTGCTGTGTTTCAAAGGCGCATGCCTCAAAAATGTGGTGACCCTGGCATGTTCTCTATCCCTTGCATAATTGGTGAAACAAAAATTGACAAGGCTATGCTAGATCTAGGCGCTTCAATAAATGTGTTGCCTTACTCCTTGTATAAAATGCTTGAATTGGGTCCTTTGCAAAAGACTGGTGTTGTCATACAACTAGCTGATAGATTTAATGTGTACCCTAGCGGGATAGTTGAAGATGTGCTTGTTATGGTTGATACTTTAATATTTCCTGCTGTTTTTTATGTTTTGGATATGGACCATGATAAGCATGTTGCACCTATTCTGTTAGGTAGACCTTTTCTGAAAACAGCTAAGACAAAGATTGATGTGTGTAGTGGTTCTTTGACCATGGAATTCGACGGGGAAAGGGTAGAGTACAACATATATGATGCAATGAAATATCCTCCCGAAGATTCATCTTTGTGCTCAATTGTGTTATAGAACCACTTGTTCAAGAATTCTTCAATATGCATGAATGTGAAGCTTTGAGATCCACCTTGGAAAATGCTATTATGAATGATACTTCAGATTTTGGTTTAGAAACTAACCCGCAGGAAGTGGTGGTTGAGTTGAATACTCACTATGAGCGTCCACTTATGCCACCGGGCTCAAAGCCCATGCCACTAACCTTGCCAAGCGAGAAGCTTTTGCCATCTATTGTGCAGGGCACCAGTGGTAGAATTGAAGCAAATTCCCGACCATATTAAGTATGCTTTCTTAGGAGAAGGGGATACTTTACCGGTGATCATATCCAACAAGCTTACCAAGGAGCAAGAGGATAGGTTGGTGGCGGTTTTGAAGGAGCATAAGTCAGCCATAGGATGGACCATTGCAGACATTAGGAGGATAAGTCCCTCAACATGTATGCATCAGATTCTATTGGAAGATGAAGCTACACCCTCTAGGCAACCCCAAAGAAGGTTGAATCCCCCAATGATGGAGGTGGTAAAGAAAGAGGTGCTGAAACTCCTTCAAGCAGGTATGATCTTCCCAATCTATGATAGTAAATGGGTCAGCCCAACTCAGGTTGTCCCTAAAAAGGGTGGCATCACAATGGTTGAGAATCACAAGGGTGATCTCATACCCACTAGAGTCCAAACCGAGTGGCGAGTTTGTATTTACTACCATAAGCTTAATGCGGTAACTCGGAAGGACCACTTCCCATTACCTTTTATTGATCAAATGTTGGAACGACTTGCCGGTCGTTCATTCTATTGTTTCTTGGATGGATATTCTGGATACTTTCAGGTAGCCATAGCACCAGTGGATCAGGAGAAGACAACGTTCACTTGTCCTTTTGGCACCTTTGCTTACCGAAGGATGCCTTTTGGACTGTGCAACGCCCCAGCCACATTCCAACAGTGTATGGTTAGTATCTTTTCTGAGTACATAGAAAAATTCATTGAGGTATTTAGGGATGATTTCACAGTCCATGAGAATGATTTTGATTCATGCTTAACTCACTTGACACTTGTGCTTAAAAGATGTGAAGATACTAATCTTGTTCTTAATTCTGAAAAATGTTATTTTATGGTAGAACAAGGTATAGTATTAGGACATGTAGTGTCTTCTAGGGGTATTGAGGTTGATAAGGCTAAGGTTGAAGTGATTCAATCTTTGCCTTATCCTACTAATGTGCGTGAAGTGCGTTCCTTTTTAAGCCATGTAGGGTTCTACCGCAGGTTTATTAAAGATTTCTCAAAGATTGCTTCCCCCTATGTGAGTTGTTGAAGAAAGAAGATGATTTTGATTTTAGTGAGGCTTGCAAGGCGGCGTTTGATGAGCTAAAACTCCGCCTCACCACAACTCCCATTATTCAAGCCCCCGATTGGTCTCTTCCTTTTGAGATCATGTGTGACGCTAGTGACTATGCAGTGGGGGCTGTTTTGGGACAGAAGAAGGGCAGAGCATCTCATGTCATTCACTATGCATCTATGACATTGAATGAGGCTCATAGGAACTACTACACCACGGAGAAGGAGCTCTTGACAGTGGTGTTTGCATTGGAGAAATTCCGCTCTTATTTGTTGGGAACAAAAGTGATTGTATACACTGACCACGCAACACTCCGCTATCTATTGACTAAGAAGGAGGCCAAGCCTAGGTTAATTAGGTGGATCTTATTGTTGAGTGAGTTCAATATTGAGATCAAGGACAAAAAGAGGGCTGAAAATGTGGTTGTTGATCATTTGAGTCATTTGGTGATGGAAGAACAAAGTAACCCAAGAAGCTCACCCATTCAAGAGGAATTTCCTGATGATACCTTGTTTGCTATTAAGGTTGTAAAACCTTGGTATGCACAATTGGTCAATTTCCTTGTTATGGGTTTGTTCCCACCAACATTCACAAAAGCTCAAAAGAACAAGTTAAGAAGGGAAGCAAGGTACTACATCTGAGATGATCCATATTTATGGAAACACTGCGCTGATCAGGTAATTCGACGATGTGTCCCGGATAATGAGGTAATTTCTATCTTGACTTTTTGTCATAATTATGCATGTGGGGGGCACTTTTCTAACAAAATAGGTAGGAAGGTATTGGATGCAAGATTTTCTGGCCTGGAATTTTTAGGGATGCCCATGGCTTTTGTAAATCTTGTGACCGATGTCAAAGGGTTGGGAATATGTCCCAAAAGAATGAGATGCCTTAATCTCCTATTATTTTCTGTGAAATTTTTGATGTATGGGGCATTGACTTTATGGGTCCATTTCCTAATTCTTTTGGGAATTATTATATCTTGCTTGCGGTGGACTACATTTCCAAATGGGTGGAAGTGAAGGCCACCAGGACTGACGATTCTAAAGTGATGACAGATTTCTTGAAGACCAACATATTTACTAGATTTGGAGTCCCTAGAGCTTTAGTAAGTGACAAGGGATCCCACTTCTATAATAGGATGGTGAGGGCATTATTGAAAAAGTATCATGTCACACACAGGGTGTCCACAACATAACACCCTCAGACAAATGGCCAGGCAGTGGTATCTAACAGAGAGATTAAGTCTATTTTGGAGAAGACTGTGGCACCAAACAGGAAAGACTGGAGTGTTAGGTTGGATGATGCACTATGGGCATACATGACTGCTTTTAAAATACCAATTGGAATGTCACTATTTCGTTTGGTGTTTGGTAAAGCATGTCACCTATCGGTGGAAATTCAACACAAAGCGTATTGGGCAGTCAAGAAGTGCAACATGCAAGCCAATGAGGTGGGCGAATTCAGGAAGCTTCAAATCCAAGAATTGGAAGAAATCAGGCTTGAGTCTTATGACAATGTAGTAATATACAAAAAAAAGACAAAAGTCTGGCATGACAAGCACATTTGGAGGAAGAGTTTCAAAGTTGGAGACAAAGTACTTTTGTTTCAATCCCGCCTCAAGTTGTTCCCTGGAAAATTAAGCTCAAGATGGAGAGGTCCTTTTGTGGTGGCTCGTGTATATCCACATGACGCTGTTGACATCTATGATAGGGCCACTCATTCCATCTTCAAAGTGAATGGTCAGAGGCTGAAGCCATACTATGACGGATTCAACAATGCCACTTTAGAAGAGACGGCTATGCAAGAGACGGATCAGGAGCCTTGATATCCTTTTTACGTCAAGCTAAAGACGTTAAACAAGCGCTTCTTGGGAGGCAACCCAAGGCTTAGTATAGTTTTGCTTTAAAATTTTGTGTGTTTTTAAGTTTTTGCTTCCGTTCTTAGTTGAGTTAGTTTTTTTATGAACAATCCTCGGAGTTACAAAAAGCTCGGGACAACACCGAAAAGCGCGCCCGAGCAAACAGTGGCTAAAAACGCGGGTTGAGACTAAAAAGCAAGGCCGCGCAATTTAGCCCATAAACCGCGTAATTTCACCAGAACCGAAAAGCGCGGCTTGTCATAGAATTGCGCGGCCGCGCAATTTTATGTCAACCCGCGCATTTAGCACTTTCGGCAAACCATAAAAATTAAAATCAAAGTCTCTTTCTTTCTTCTACCTTCATAATTTCCGCCTCGATCTCCTCTATCCTTCTCTCCCTTGAAGACCCCTCTCAAGCTCCTCCACCATTGAAGCACTCCAAAGTTCGGATTTTTCACTCAAATCTCACAAGGAACTTCATTCTCAAGCGGATTTCAAGTAAGTTTCATCATTCTCTACTCAAATCCTTCCAAAATTTCGGAATGTTTGTGCTTAAAACTAGATCTAGGTTTGCTTATAAAATCCGGATTTGCATGTTTTAGAGTCGAATTTGTGCTTAACTCCTTCACAAACGTTCGTTTATTACATGATTCTAGTCTAGATTTGTGTTTATTTGAGTTTTTGTTGAAATTTCGAGATTAACCTAGAATTGTTAATTAAATTTGATTAATTTATTCTAGGTAGTGGGGGAAGAGGGTGTTTGAGTGCTTTACTTGCTTAATCCTATATATATTGTTGTGGTTCTCCTTGCCGGGACAATAGAAATCGTGCTTGGTTTGTTCTTGTGGTGTTTGTGCAGGGACTTGTTGTGTTTTCTACAACCATGGGTCGTAAAAGAGTTAGACCTGACGATGCATCTTCATCCCGGGCTGCTAGTCGGGGTGTGCATTTGGTTCCTCCTACGGTGGAGGGAGAGCGCACTCCTGAGAGTTTTGGTTTCAGCATGAATACGCTTAACCACATGGTTAGATTTGATCATTTAAAGGATAGAGAGTGGAAAGCTACAAGGTTCATTGATTGAGATTTGATGGATGCTCTTGGATTGTCATCTCTTCTAAGGGAGATTGCTGATTTTGTGGAGATGGGACAATTTTTGAGGCTGCCTGAGCCCACTTTCAAGGGCTTGACACTTGAATTTTTGAGCTCTTTGGAGGTTGATTTTAGAGGTGATGGAGAATTTAAATTTCTTTTGGGAGGTATAAGGAGGAGGATGACTTTGAGACAAGTCAATTATGTTTTTGGTTTCTGCAATTATCCGGGTCGTGATATTATCTTGAATGAGAATGGAGTTGGATGGGTTAATCATAAATTCTGGAAGTCCATCACCGGGAGATCAACCTATGAACCTACTAGAGAGAAGGCGTCCCCTATCACTCATCGCGCCATCAGAGTCTTCCAGAGATTCATTGCTTGCACTATTAATGGGCGGGGTGATGGTGGAAACAATTGCTCAAAGAAGGATGTAGCTGTATTGGGTGCCTGTTTGAAGAAGAAGAAGAAGAAGCTACACATGGGTGCAATGCTTATGCACCATTTGGCACATGTTGGGAACAAAGGTCATGGAGCCATTTGCATTGGCGAGATTGTGACTCATTTGGCCAGGCACTTTAGAGTTGATCTTAACATGCGAGTTGTTGACATCCCACCTCTAGCCATGGACTTCACTATGTTCAATAGGATGGGTACTTTGTTCAAGTACATAAATGCTTTTTATTGGGTAATTGGGGACACTAAAAAGGTGTTGAAGCTCCCTAATGCAAGAAGAGTTAAAATTGGAAACGATCCGGCTAATTGGTTGATTGAAGTTGAGGAAGGAGACTTGGATTTGAGTGATGTTAGAAGCCCTGCTCGGGGAAAGAAGAAGGCCCAAGAAGAGTCTGAAGAAGAAGAAGGAAATGATGAAGATTTTGTAATGGCTGAAGAAGAGTCTGAAGAAGATCAAGAATCCGAGGAAGAGGAAGAATAACCATTTGATCCATCTTTGCCTTCTAGGAGTGGTACTCACTACTCTGATGCTCATTTTACTCAGATGATGGAGATGATGAAACAAATATAAGTGGATAATGCACAGCGGTACAGTGACATGTCATCTCACATTGATCAGAGTTACCAGAACATGAGAGGTTATGTGGATGAGCGCTTCACATCTTTCTAGGCACGGCAGGATGAGCAATTCAGATTGCTCAATGATCGATTGGATGGATGGAGTTCGACTGGCTATCCACCACACCAGTACTACCCTCAGTACAGTTTTCCAAATCCTCCCTATCCTTAGTTTCCAGCTTACATGCCACCTCCTACCGAGTATCCACCGCCGCCGCCACCACAGGATTTCCCGTCGCACTACCCTGACAATTAGATCTTTGTGAATATTTCTCTTCTCTTTACTTTTTATTATACTTTGGGGACAAAGTATGTTTTAAGCATGGGGGAAGGGAATTACTTTTTGCATGCATTGATTAAAAATTTGAAAAAAATACAAAAATATTGCATTTAGGTTCATATTTCCCCATTGTTTGATACATCTTGTGTTTCTATGCTAAATATGAGTCGTAACTCATGATTTGCATGATTTGCTGAAGTTTATATGATATGAGCATGATCATTGATTATTTACCTTGATTATAGGACTGAGCATGTATATAGATTGAGTTTTAGATTCATTCTAAAGTTCTAGACAAAATTTGTCTTGCGAGTTTTTTGGCCTTTCATGATTATTTGTTCTTTTTGTCTTGAGTGTATCACCATGATTATCTAGCTCTAGAACTTGCGTTATGACTCTTTTTAAAGACTGCTTTATATGATTGAATGCATGCCATTAATATGATTGAGGCAATGTTTCTTATGAGCCTATTATTTCCCTTCCTACCTTACAAGATCCATGTTTTGATACCCCATTTCTTTGAGCTTTAAGCCTGTTTTCATGAGCTCCACAAAATTTTCCTAGCCTATTAAGCTTGACCCATCCTGGATTTAGGACTTTAGGTTGATTTTGTTCTGTGTGAGTTTGGTATAAGTATGGGGGAGGTTGAAAGAAAAGGTGGAAAAGAGGAAATACAACTCTTGTGTGAAAGTGAAAAAAAAATGAAGATGAAAAGTATGTTGCAAAGCAAAGAAAAAGTTGAGTTCAAATGTTAGTAATCTTCATAAGTGAAAAAAATAGAGTTGAAAAAGAGGCAAAAGTGGAAAAGAAGAAGTAAGAAACAAAGAGCTTTGATGTTTAAATTGAGTTGGTAAAAGAAGTTGGAAAGTATTATGAGAAGTGAAGTGTAAAAGTTTGGGTTTAAGATTAGTTCTTTATCCCAGATTTAGCATCACAAGACCAAAATTTATCCCTTCCAAATTTCTTTTTACCTTGGCCCCATTACAATCCTTAAAAAGACCTCATGATTTTTGTTATATATTTGATCCACATCGGTAGAGATTTAGGACGCTGATGCAAGCATATGGTAGTCTAGTTTTCATGGTTGATTTTGAGTGAAACACGTCCTTAAACACTTGAGAGTGAGAGCAAAACACATTTACCTTGGTGAGGTCTGGAATGAATGAATGATCTATGCTATTTGCTTGTTGTAATGCGTGCTAGGAAGTCTTGGTCGGGTTTTGATTATATGTTGAAATGCTCGTTTGATTATGAGATGGATGCATGATTGCATTTCTGTGGTGTGACTTGGATTTATGTCTTGCTTGAGGACAAGCAAGGGTTAAGCATGGGGGAATTTGATAGCTTGCATATAGGTATAGTTTAGATGCATGTTTTATGTAAGTTTTAGCTAGTTTTAGATTGGTTTTAGTCTAGTTTCTAGGATCTTGTGTTGTTGGGTAGATTGCGCTTATTTACTCGGTTTTGTAGGTTTTGCAGGTTTTTAGGTTTATGAGCAAAAGCGGGACGAGTTCTAGTTGATCATGGTAGTAGTTAGAAGAGTTGAGCTAGGAGTGGTGCATTGGATCATTGAAGAGCTAAGGTGGAAAGAACAACAAAGAAGAAAATTACGCCGCTTGCAAGGAAGGATTATAACCCGAGTAATTCTTATAGAAGCTGATTGCGCGGGTTGGGACAAAATTACGCGGTCGCGCAATTGGGAGGCAAACCGCGCAATTTGGAATTTCACGCGGAGACTTGGGCCGACTTTTGGGCTTTGTTTTTTGGGCTTGTTTGATTATGTGTCCGAAGAGGTGCGAAGCATTTTGGGACAAAATTGAGTGGTTCTACAATAATCACAAAGGAGGCAATCAAGTTCGGAGATCCAAATGCATGCTAAAGACGAAGTGGGGAATGGATGGGTGGTTCCTCCGTATGACGAGCTAGAAGGTGTCGATCGAACGTTCTCAGCTGAGGGGACGGATGATATGAGCAACTATATCCTAAACAATCTTCAGCTTCGGGATAGGGATACACACAACCAACTGAAGGCAGACTTGGTGGAGCACATTTGGACAAGATTTGGGCATGAGTACGAGTCAGATTAGGATAAGTATTGTATTTGTTTGAATCAAGTATCTCGTATGCGGTTTGTTGTTTGTTTTCTTGCGTTGTTTTTTTTTTTATGTTGAGATATACTCCCTTGTTTGCATTGAATTGTATTATCTATCCAATTATGATATTTATTTTCCTTAATTTCATGTACTAATACTTGTTTAATTAAGAATAGTACGTAAAATTCTTAACAAATGTAGAATGACTTTTAAATTAAAAATTAAGAATTATTTTTTCATAAATTAACGAGTATAATTTTTTATTTATTATAATAATTATAGTTAATTAAAAATATTTCATTAATTAACAAAATTATTTATAATAAGGGCATATAATTAATTTTAATGGGAGAAGAGGGTATATGTGTAATTGTATATGGAGAGAGAGAAAACTGTTAAAAGTGTTAAAAATGATAAAAATATGAATTTATAGGGGTGCATGGATGTGGGTATAAATTAAAATGAGGTGCATGGATGATGTGGCCAAGAGAGAAATGGAAAAAGTTGGGGTACATAATACTGTAGCAGGTGCATGGCTGCAGATGGTCTAAGGAGTTTCCCCGTTATAACTCCCGTTTCTGTTGAACCCTCCCCACCCATATATATATATATATATCCACCAAATCATAACAGTTATTAGAGTTGTCAAAAGCTGACCCGACCCGACCCGACCAAAAATTTTAGGGTCAAGACCCGAAAATTTCAACCCGAAACCCGAAGTGAACCGAAACCCGATAGACCCGAAACCCGTTGGGTTGACCGATTTAGTATATTTCTAAAATGTATAAAATTTATTTTAAAATATAATATATTTTATTATTAAAATACATAAAAAATAATATATTATAATTAAATATTATTATTTAATTAAAAATCGATTTTAATAATCATAAAAAATTCAATGTTTTTGACTCGCTAGTCAACCCGGTCCGCCCAAAAACCCGCATCGACCCGACCCGGTTTAACCCGTGACCCGTAACGACCCGAACCCGTCCGACCCGACCCGGCCCGACCCAACCCGACTCGATTGACGGGTCTAACAGTCATATATAATTATCCTTATTTGTTTTATTTAATGTTATTGAATTATGGGTCTTACATTTGTGTTGATGCCTTTGTGCAAGAATTGCGTGCAAAGTTGATGGAGGAAGTGAGAAAAATTACACGGGTACAAGAGGGAAGATGAAGAAATTAATTAAGGAAATCCAATTTTAATAGTTTTAATGGGATATACATCAATTCTCCCAAAAACTATAAATTAGGCGATTAGGGTTAGTTCTAGGATTTTTACGTTTAATTAAGAACTTCCTTACGTAAATCTACACAGTCTACGAAGGTACACTCATGGGAAAAAGGAAGAATCGAAGTGCAGGAAAGCAGGGCGAGCAATGCCAATTGGCTGTCTTCGTCTCGAATTTGCCATACTCTTTCACCACTCCTCAGCTAGAGGAGACCTTCGGTGAAGTTGGTCCAATACGACGCTGTTTCATGCTCACCCGCAAAGGTACACCATAATTAATTTGTTACTTGTATCTCAACCCGCGTTTGTCTAGTCTAGACACTAGTCATTGTGTAGCGTGTTTATCAGGTTAATTTCGTTTCGCCGTTTTGTCGAACACGTATGTCGGTAGGTGCATACATACAAAAGTTCTAATGGGTAGATATGATCACTTTCCATTGGATAAGTAAGCATGATAGTTGACTTGCAGTTTAGAAAAATATTTGTTTTCATCTGGTGATCCTGGTATTGTACGTGACGAGGAATTTTTTTTCTCCTTATTTTATTATTTATAACACATGATCGAGTGGAATTTGTGTGTTTATTTTGTATGGCACAGCCAATTGATCTAAATTCTTAATGCTTATGCTATATATTACAGGTTCCACAGAGCATTGTAGAGATGGTATTGTTCACTTGTGAGTTGAACCCTTAATTTTTCAGCGCAATGATCTCTAGAGGATTACCCTGCATTTATTTTTTTCATAGAAAAGCTTGGTTGCGGCAAGCGATATGTGTTGCTCTTTATATTCACTCTTATGGTCTTAAATTTTTATATGCTTGTTCAGTTCTTCTCATTGCAATATGCTCATATGAAATTTACAGTACTGCTTCTGAAGATGTAGACCGCGCCATTGAGCTGAAAAATGGATCCTCTGTAGGTGGCCGGAAAATTGTAGCTGCGCAAGCTAAACGTAGACCTACTCTGCAGCAGCGTCGTGCCAAGGCAAATCACGGTTGGTACTAATACATACTAGCAAACAGACCTCTGTTTGTGAGCTTTTGATTTTGAAGTACATCATTCACTTGCTGATGAATTTCGGTAGCTTGAAACATGGACTTTGTACATATCAATTCGTTTGTTAAAGCTCTTAATGCGTTTGTCTTGTTAAGTGGCTCCATCAAGTGACACTGAAGTCATGGAGAATGAGTTAAGGATGGTGATGCTCATAAGAGATTCCATCATCAATGTTTTATGATGTTATTTTTTAAATTCTTTGAGTTTGTTATTTTTCTTGTTTCCATTGGTACCCTTACAATGTTTAGGGAGGCCAAATGCACCTAAGAGAGCAAAAGGATTTTGCAGTGACTTGGCTGATGCAGAGAATCATTCGGGAAAACAAAAGTACTTTTCTTTTTATATTCCATTCCGTATTTTACTTTCTAATGCTCTGCTTGATCTTAGTTTCATTGTTTTGTTTACGTAGTCACTTATAGTTATGTAATTGAATAAAAATATTAGTGGATTAAAAAAACCCAATGTGTCTCATTTTCTTGTTGGTCAATTTCATAATTTCTCTCAATTTTGGAATGTTATTTCTATGCTGTAGCTAATTAAATGGCAATCCTTGTGAATATCATTCCCACAATTTTGGTAATTGACCTAGATTTCTGTACTCTACATACTGCATACTCTAATCGAATGCTCTTGTGCTTATGATGTTTCAATATATCTTTCCTCATACTTCCCTATTTCACGCAAATACCTCTTTTGTGAATGAAATGAAGGGTGGCTAGGACGGTCATAATAGGTGGATTGCTGAATGCTGCTATGTCCGAAGATGCTTTATCTTGTGCAAGAGAGATTGATGGAGTGTGCTCTATAAAATACCCACTTCCAATAGAAGAGTTGGAACAAGATAGTAAGAAAAAATTTCCTTGGTTATTTTTTCACTGTAGCAAAAAGTCATAATCTTTCCTTAAGAACCCTTGCTTTTAAAGTTGATCCATTGAAGCATCTTGGCCTTTCTTCACATCCCAGAATTCTTGATGTGGCTAGATAATGTACATGTGCAGCTGCATCTGCAATGCCACTTAGGCTCTTTTGGCTTTGTTACTTGTTTGTTCACTGATGGTTTATGATCTCCAACTTTTGGTGGTATTAAAGAGCAGAATTCAATTATTAATCTTGATCTAGGAATTTTTGTCTTGTAGCTTTTTTATGAAGTATATAGTCCACTGAAGTACTTGGCTACTACTTTTACTCTTTGAGATCCTAAAATGGTGCAAAACATATACCAGGAATTGCACAAGATGGGTGCAAACCGGAGGCTGCAGCGGTGCTTTATGCAAGTGTTCGATCTGCACGCGCTGCTGTCACAAAGTTACACCAGAAAGAGATCAGTGGTGGTGATATCTGGGCACGTCAGCTGGGTGGGGAGGTATGTTGCACTTGCCATTATTAAAATAGCGCTTTTCTGTGTTATTTTGATGCAAATCATATTTTGAAAGTGACAAATTTATTGGTTGGTTTCACAAACCAGGGTTCAATGACTCAGAAATGGAAATTGATTATCCGCAATCTTCCTTTCAAGGTTAGTACTGTAAACTAGTTCTATGGTCCTACTTATATGATTATGACATTTGTGCTTGTGCTGTAATTTTATATGATGCATCATGCAGGCAACAGAGGACGAGGTTAGAGAGAAATTTTCCTCAGCTGGGTTTGTGTGGGATGTTTTCATTCCCCGTGATCCCGAGACCGGGTATAACTGCTTTTACTGAACAGCTACACATTTGATGTTTGACTAGATGAACCAGTTTTCCTCATTTATAACTGTACAACATTTTCAGGCTATCCAAGGGACTTGCATTTGTTATGTTTACCAGCAAGCAAGATGCAGAAAGGGTATGTAACCGTGCTACTTTTCTACAGTTTATATGCTGAAAGCTTCATTTGAAAGCCTGTATTTACGTGCGCATTAACATTGGTTATGTAATAATATCATTCATTTTTTGCCAGGCTATTCAGATGTTCAATGAACAAAAGTTTCATGAAAGAACTGTAGCTGTTGACTGGGCTGTTCCTAAGAAACATTATGCTAGTGGTGCTAATTCAGATGCCATTTCAGAAGAAGGTAATCTTTATTTGAAAATGATTCTGATCTCAATTCGTAACTAATATTCTTAACTTGGCTTATATTTAATATGTCCTGACAGGAGAGCATGTTGAGAACAATGCAGACTCTGGCACTGATAGTGTTGATATGGGGAAAGCCATCGATGACTCAGAAACAGTAGGCCATAAAGTGTCTGATACAGCTGATGATTTTGAAGAGGAAGCTAAAATTGCAAAGCAAGTTCTCCAGAGATTGATGACAACATCATCAGTTCAGAATATAACAACAGCTGATGGTTCACTAAAGCAATCAAGCCAAAGAAAGCCTGAAAACAAAGTAAACAAAATAAAGCGAACGGATAAAGATGGCGATTTGCAGGGGAAAATCTTTATTTCAAGCCTTCCCTTTGATGTTGATTCTGAAGAAGTGAGACGGCGGTTTTCTAGCTTTGGTGAAGTACAATCATTTCAATCTATTCTCCATAAAGTCACGGGTATGCACGTCTAGCATTTATTTTGCCTTATAACATTCTAGTTTCTGGTTTTCTTAACAACATTGTGGTTGTGAGCAGACGTCCCAAGGGATCCGCGTTTCTCAAGGTCAGTAATACCGATGCAGCGTCAGCTGCAGTGTTAGCAGCAGAAGCTGGGCCTGGTCTTGGCATCTTTTTGAAGGGAAGGCAGGTGACAGTCCGAGAGGCACTGAACAAGGAATCAGTCAATGAAATAGCGGTAAAGAAGGCCAAGCACAAAGATAAAGACGGTCGCAACCTCTATTTAGCGGAAGTCAGTGTTGCTTTCAAGTTATATTATTGGATCTTTCGATCTTGCACTCTCTCTGTATCCTTGTGTGTGTTGATAGTATAAATTTTCACAGGAAGGACGAATTCTTGAGGGGACTCCAGCAGCTGAAGGGGTTTCGGCTAGTGATACGCAAAAGCGCAAGAAGTAAGTTATGAACTATGATTATTTTCATGTGTTTTTCATTTGCAATAAGACATTATAGTAGAATCAGCCAACTTTAATGATTGACTTGGGATTTTGCAATACGAAGTATGACTAATTTTTGTGAATGCATTCTTTGCCAAGGATACTCATAATCCCTGTACTGTGCAGTTTGGAAAGGAAGAAGATGAATAAATTGAATTCATCGCCAAATTTCCATGTATCCAGAACAAGACTAATCATATACAACATACCCAAATCAATGAATGCACATGTTCTTAAAAAACTATGTATAGATGCTGTCACCACAAGAGCTGTGAAGCAAATCCCCACTATTCGCCAGGTTCTTAAATTCTCTCTTTTTTCCCCTTCAGAAGGCGCCTTGTTATTCAACCTGTTCGGTTTTCGTTCACATTCCCAACTTGTTTTAATCTTCTGCTCAGATTAAATTTCTGAAAGACTCCAAACGAGGGAAGATTGCTTCAAAGAACCATTCTCGTGGCATCGCTTTTGTTGAGTTCACAGAGCATGAGCACGCACTTGTAGCTTTAAGGGTGCTGAACAACAATCCTGGTATGTTTTACACTTTACTCACTTCAAAAATATAGACATAGAGAAAATTTTGGATGCTTTGTGTTCTTACAAAAGAAGGAAGACAATCTCATCTCTCGAGTCTAGCCTCTTTATTAGAACCAAATGTAGCCCAACTTTGTTTGCATCCAATGAAAAATAATTTACCTAGGCATACATAACAATTGCTACATGATATTTGTTGCTAACAATGTGTAGAAACATTTTGCCCTGAACACCGCCCAATTGTGGAGTTTGCTCTTAACAACATTCAAACACTGAGACAACGAAACATGAAGATGCAAGCTCAGCGGCAGCAGA
The DNA here is from genome assembly GCA_964016875.1 of Fallopia convolvulus. Lineage (NCBI taxonomy): Eukaryota > Viridiplantae > Streptophyta > Magnoliopsida > Caryophyllales > Polygonaceae > Fallopia > Fallopia convolvulus. The sequence continues at coordinate 48,467,199 of OZ024726.1, read as the reverse complement.
ATAACACATTCAAGAAACGTAAACCAAGGGGTGATCGGAATACGAGTCCCAGTAACGAAACTGGACCCGTCTTTGATGGGGAAAACGATAGAGGGACAAGCAAGAGGCAGAGAAGGATGAAGAATAGCCAGGAAAGAAAGCAGAAGATGAAGAGGAAGGTAAGAGAAGAGGCTTCAGATGAGTTTGGTTTGCTGACTGAACAATATAGATCCAAGTTTATACAGCACGGTTCAGAGAATGGTAATGGGGACAAGCTGCTTAGTGGTGGTGGCTCTAAACAGATCAGAAGATGGTTTCTGTCTTGATTTTGGTTTGATCAGGTAAGACTACTACTGAGTTGAAAACAACTTCTTCTGTAACGTAATGCATATATTTACATTTTTGTAGTTTCAGATTTGCGGACTTTTCTTAAGACTTGTAAGCCCCAAAGCGAAGCTTATAATAATTGAATAGTCGGCCATTGCATGAATATTTAACCAAATAATAATGTATGGTATGGCTTAACAAAAACCAATAACTTATCATTGATGACCTAGTTTGACAAACTGGGTTTTAACTCCTTAAATATATTCCCTTCCTTAAATATATTTCTTTCTATACGACGTGATTAGGTGATAAATTTCCAAATTACATTAAAAAAAACTTAAATATTAGTAAAATATTAAAAAATATCATGTAAAATAAAAAATTAAACATTAGTAAAATATTAAAAAATATCATCTAATCAAGGGCGTATAACCAAGGGCGTATAATTAGGATGTAGAAAAACAAGGGAGTATAATTAGGGGTAGAAAAATTGGACCGGGTTTAAAGATGCCCTATCTCAATACACTACTTATTTTCATGACTGGTAGTATATATGGCACACTCAAGTCCAGTCCAGATCTTCTACAACATATTGTACAACCTACAATGCTCCACTAATTAAACACATTAAAATCTAAAAAAAATATAATATTCATGTATTTACTTTCTCTTTCCAAATATTTTTTATTTTACTTTTAACCTTTTATTCTTTCTATCTTTTCAACTTCCTCAAAGATCGTCTGTAAAAACAATTGAATCAGCTTGACCTTCTCTTCAACCCTAAATCAACCAAGTTAGAGCATTGTAAATTCTACTTAATTTTTTGTTCGACTATCAATGTTTTTTGGTATATTTGTTTCTCACACCTTTGTTGTACTAAAATCGATTTACACTTAAAATTTCTAACTTAAAATTTCTATTGTGTTTATCCGGATTGCAAGTGATTGTGATGCATAAACAAAATTAATCTCATTGATATCTTCTGGCGATGGACTACAAGTTAGAATTTCAGGATAACTAGTTGAAGTCCCGTGATATTCACAGGATAATTTTACTAAAAAACTATACAATCCTACGATATTAATTTAAAATACTAAATATATTTATATAATATCATAATAAATCACGCAATAGACAAATTATTTTTTTTAGATTGTACTCCATATTTTAATTGAATATATTTTTAAATATTTTTCAATTATTTGTGGAGATCTTGCCCAAATTTAGATTGAAATTACTAAAATATTGATTTTACTTTTTATTGAATATTTTTAAATAATATTTTCTTTTTTCTTTTTAGAAATTAATATGTATAAAATACTTGGGTTTTTTATAAAGATAATAATAATTAAGATAGGTTATTTATAGAGCATAATATAATTTATTAAAATATTTTTTAAAGTTAATTTATTAAATTTATATATTAGAGTTCTTATCTCTTACTCTAAAATAATAAAAATGTCTGTAAATATGAAAAATACAATATGACAGCTAGTATAGAAGAGAACATTGTACTTGATTTAAGAGATAAAATATAGAGAAAATTATCTATGTATTATTTTGCAAAATTCAATCCATCTATAAAGTTGTTTTCCATACTAAAATTTACATAATGAAGAAATAAAACATAAAAGAAATTAATGTATATGAAAATATAAAAAATTCAATGTATTAATCAACCTATCATTCATATTATATTACAAGAAAACATAGAGATAAAAACAATTTAAATTTAAGGTGGGGTTAGATAAAAAAATATTCTATATTTACATAAATAAAATAAAAAGAAATTAAGAAAAATGTAATGTAAATTTTTATCAAAATTCAATTTAAGAAAGTATTCATCAAGATTTGTAAATTTTTCTTTTTTTTTTATCAAACTTTGATTTAAGAAAAAATCTTTAATATAAATGCAGAAAAAGATAAAGAAAATATAATTGTATTAATTTAAATTAAAATTCGAATTTTTTTTTGACATTTACATATAATCTTGATCATCAACATAAAATTATATCTTTTTCTCAAAATAAAAATATATCAATATAACAAAATTTATTATTTAAAATTATACCATTATATAAATACAAATTTTATACTTGAAGCTCAAAGCCTTGTTAAATGATAAAAAAAATATTAAGACCCTAAATCTTGTTAAGAGATAAAAATATTAAATTAATATGGAGAATATCATCTCGTAGGAATTTATGCATATAAAAGTTATATAAATATGTTATCTATTGTAGTAAACTAATACATAATCCATAGATAGAAAATTATATACATAAAAGATTATATAAACATGTTATCTATTTAGTATATATAGCAAGAATACTATAAGTGACAAATTTTACAACAGACTTGGATTCTGCTTTATAATGTATTACGGTAGATACTCATATGGCCTGATTTCTAAACAAACAATTTAATCTTGTACGGAGTACGAGTATAATTTTGTATACCATTAGTCAAAGGTTAATGATAAGTTAAATTTTCTACTGCGTTTATCCTGAGTTTCATGGACTTCTGGGCAAGTTGGAGTTAATACTAACGATTTAATCTTGTATAATTTTGGCCAAGTTAGAGTTTAATACTCTATTTACCAAAAAGAGTTTAATACTCTACGTACGTATACCTTTTGGCCAAGTTAGATTAAGTCCATGGCCTGAATTCTAATGGTGCTTTCTCATAACCGAGTTTTACTTAATCTTGTATATAAACAATTTATAAATAATTTTTCCCGATGCATCACCCAGGACTTGTATCGATCGACCTATTTGGGTCTATTGAAGTCGACGAATTAGGGATTCTAATTCGAATCGTTTGAAATCTAAATCGAGAAAGAATTAGGGATTCTAATTCGAATTGTTTGAAATCTGAATCGAGAAAGAATTTGGGGGTTAGGTTTTTTTTTCCTGAATAGAGGAATTTGCAGAGATGAGAATGAGTAATTGGGATCGATATACGGTGCTCGACTTTTGGGAAAGAGATAGAAAATAAATGGAGATTATATTTTTTTAGATTTTAATATGTTTATTTAATAAATAAAATCAACCAATAGAATTAGTTGAGTACTATATAAGTTGTAGAATATGTTGTAGAAGATTCGGACTGACTCAAAGTCTTATGTCAAAGATGCCAGTCGGGATTATCTGCTACAATTGCAAATGCTGCTCCACCACTTAAATCTATCCACGTGTTGCTTTATTTAATTATTTTTATAATTCATGTAAATTACCAAAATTATACTAATAATAAATTACCTTATTTGCCTCTGTTTCTTTCTTCCAATTTATTCGCTCTCACAAAGGCACCCAACCAAATATCCTTCCCTAGCCATGGACGGACCGAAGGGCGGGCTGGGGTACGCTGCAGCCCGTCCTAAAAAATAATAAATAATAAAAATAGGGTAAATTTAATAATAAAAAAAAGATAAACTTAGTGTTAAATTAAGGTAATTTAGCGCATCCAAAAATTTTTAATAACAATTAGCCCACCCTAATATTAAAGCCTGCGTCCGTCCCTGCTCCCAGCCAAATAATAAATTCTCTTATTGGGACTAGTTGGTATCATCTCATGTGTAAAATTTATAAGTAGTTTAATTACATGGAAAATTTATTCATTATTCATATGGTTAAGGTGTCGGTGTATTTGTTCATAATTTTGATTTAGAGTTTAGAGAAAAAGTAGAGCTAAATTGTGTTATAATCCTAATTGGAGTTTTAAAATAAAGTTGAATTGTAGCTTTAATTTGAACAATTACTCTACTTTCATAATTGTAGATTGCATTATGGGTTTGATAAGGATTTTCTTGACGCTCGAATGCTCGATCGATGATGAATTGGCAGATATGGAGCTACAGTATCGAACTCCATATGCATTAAGAACATTTTTTTTAATAAAAACCCCCTTCTTTGTTCTATTATTTTATTGAAAATAAATCATTAATGAATGGACACGTGGCTGGATTTAAGTAGTGGAGCAGCATTTGTAGCATATTTTATAGCAGCGTTAATCCTCTATTCCATAATTGTGTTCCACTTCCATGTTACAATTAGCTATATAAATATTAAATTAATGTTAAAAAAATTTAAAAATTATATTTACATTGTAAACATCTATATACATATGTGTGTAAATTTTTATCTTAAATATCTTATTATAAAATTTTTAAAAATTAAAAGAATAATTTTCGTATAAAATATTACCCTTTTAATTTTTAAAAATTGTATAATATGATTTTCAATTTAAAAATTTGAACATATACATATAGTTGTTTTAAATATAAATATAATTTTTAAAAAAAATTTAACATTAATTTAATATTTATATAGCTAATTAATTTAATATTTATATAGTTAATTAAAACACTAAAGTGGAACAAGGTTTTGGAATAAAGGATTACCACTGATTTTGTAGTAGATGATCCGAATTGCAAAGATGCCAAAATCAGTAGATGATCCGAATTGCAAAGATGCCCTATCCGTGTTATATATAATTTTTTTTTAATGATTAATCACATGTTTTATATTTACCACCTAAAAGAGCGAGACGTATTTTTTAGAAGTAACACAATAAATTCGAAAAAAAAGCAGCGCTAATCCTCTATTTCATAATTGTATTCCACTTTCATGTTACAATTAACTATATAAATATTAAATTAATGTTAAAAAAATTTTAAAAATTATATTTCTATTATAAACATCTATATGGATATGTGTACAAATTTTTATCTTAAAAATCTTATTATAAAATTTTTAATAATTAAGAGAATGATTTTCGTATAAAATATTACCCTTTTAATTTTTAAAAATTCTATAATATAATTTTTAAGTTAAAAATTTAAACACATATAGTTATTTTAAATATAAATATAATTTTAAAATTCTTTTTAACATTAATTTAATATTTATATAGTTAATTTGAACACTAAAGTGGAACAAGATTTTAGAATAGAGGATTACCGCTGAAAAAAAGAAGCTAACGCAATAAAAATAGAGAAACGATCGAGACTGAGTGACTAGAGCGTCAAATTTTTATTGTACTTGGTAACTAGGTACATCCGAACATATATAATAGAGCCCCAAATGAAAACATACTAAGTTTTTTTTTCTGAAGCAATATACATGCATATGCTGATGTCTATATATAATAGGGATACATCACATGCATTTATATATATAGGATGATCAAGCAATTAAGTCTTAATTAAAAGCAGCTCGCTCGCTCGATCGCTATTATTCGTTAAGCGCGGGGAGGTACTAGTTAATGAGGCACTTCATTTGGCAAGCAAGGCTTCCTGCAGTAGCATCGGCGGCGAAACCCCTTGCAGTGGCCGTCCGGAAAGCCCTCGCCTTCGCAATGCTTGACGCAGTTACGGTCGCTAAGGCACGGCCGCCAGTACCCCCGGCTCAGCTTTTCGCACATCGCCGCCTGCGTCTGGGTCGTCACCTCTGCTCAAATTATCACATCGATCATATACATCCTTTTGTCAACAAATCTTATAAAAAATTAATTATATTAACAAAATCATAAAATTGAGAATGAATGCGAGTAATTACGAGAGCCTAAGAGGACGAGGGCTAGGATGAGCACTAGGAAGCATTTCTTGTTCTCCATCTTCTATCGATCGATCGATCTCACCTCTTAATTAATCTCACTAGCTTGTATCTAGTGTGTGTTAATTTTCACATTTCATTGCTCTACCTGTTTGCCCACATTTATATGCTTATTTACTCGACTGGTTCTGCTTTGTTTTTAAAAGAAAAATCTACGTGTCGTACGCACTCAATTTTAGCTACTCCAAATGGCGTACATGCATAGAAAGTTCAATATTTTAATATTGAAACTTGAAGGTGTGTACATTTACGACACGCATGTAAACAAAATGGCAGCTGCGTGGCATGCATTTTGGTTTGGCCGGCCATCACAAAACCTCCACGACTCTTCACTAGCTCTCTTTTCACTAGCTTTTACATTGAACAAACATGCATATACACAACTGCGAAATGGTCAGGATTGTAAGAAAGAATTGAACCTAGCAAATTTTCATCTATTACTGAACCTCACAAGAAGCAGTGCACTGGCACATAAAACTATACCCTTTTCTTATACAAAAAGCAGTGTTTTAAAAAACGTTAGGCGAATTCTAAGCAAAGAGGGATTGTCTAACGACAAAATAGTCTAAATGGACGCCTAAACGGACTAGAAAGTCTCTTAGCTAGATGGGTTGAAAGGCTAGGCGTGTTCCAACACCTAAACAGAACCTAGACATGAATTTTTAGAACAGTACACAAAAGGCGAAAGAGCTTCCTTGGCTTTGCAATAGAATATCCCACTAGAGGGATCGAGTATGTATACTTTTTCATCATGTTGCCCATGAAGGAATACATTATTCACATCTAACTGGTCAAGGGGCCATTCTTTTATTGTTGCAATGGCTAGGATTACTCTCACGATTGTAAACTTTACCGCTGGTGAAAATTGTGTTTATAGTCCTTCCCCTTTATCTGATTGTATCCTTTGACAACTAACTTGGCTTTGTAGCGTTCCACTATTCCATCTAGTTTATATTTCACTTTGTAGACCCACTTACACCCTATAGCAGAACCTGGTATTGTACTTTTCTAAGGCCATCAACTCTTGTTTCATTGCCTCTACCCATTATGGGTTCTTTTGTGCTTAATTGAAAAGAGTTGGTTCAACACAACTTGTCATGTTGACAAAAGACTTGACAAAACTTGGATAAAAATATTGGGCATCTCCTAGCATTATAGCTAAGAAGGATTGTGACATTGAAGGTTGGGATGATTTAGTTGCATGTGGTGAGAATGTAGTCTTGGTATTTCTATGATTTGTTTATGGTCTTGGTGCTTCTCCTTAATGGAGAAAACTTATTTGGAACATGGAGATATATATGACCTTCAGAGAGGGAATTATCAAGTGGAACATTTTGGTGGAAAAAAGTGGGAGAAGTGGAGAATTGTGATGTAGATATAGAATCCGGCATGATGAGAGATTAAGAGGATGCAACAAGACTTGGACTGGAGTTAGAATTAATATTGGGAGCTGAGGAAGGAAATACGTCATAATTGTCATGTGCAGGGTTGATAAGAGGCAGAGAGATTTGACCATTTTGGTCTGGTGATCTAGGAGGGTTATTTGTGGATTTAAAAGGAAAGGTTGTTTCTTGGAAGGGATTGTGCTTATGAAGGTTTTATATGTTTCCAAGTCAGACGCTTTGAGACCGAACTTGTCCTTGAAGTGTGGTTGTGGGTTGGCAAAACATAAATAACATATGGTTCTTAGCTCGTCATATATAACTGGCTTCTCCTTGAATAATGTTTCAAAAGTATCCCAGTCAATCACTGCACTATATAATGTGTTTATTATGTGTGTAGCTTACTCACCTCAGAACAAGTTCTAATATTGCTTGCAATTTGAGTGCCCTTGAAGTTTAAGTAAATGTCTATGTTTTCTCGTTCTAAGCTGTTGCGACGGTGTTGGGAACTCTGATTCCAAACATCCGAACAACGAGACTTGTCTCCAATTTTGATAATGACAAACGCCATATGGGGACTAACGTGTTACATTCAAGTATTTCAAGGGAACACCAAGTCTAACGAAGAATCTCCAAGAACGCAAAAGGAACACAAGAAGATATGATAGCAAGTTCCTATCAAAGGAACTCTGGAGAGAACAGTTCTCATCGCATGGGAACTCACATGTGCAAACAAGACCGTTCAGCGCAAATCGCGGGATCCTGTCTTGGACAGAACGAAGGCTCAGTCTGAGGAACAGACTGAGGCGAGTGATCTAACGGCCCGATTGATTCTCAAAGTTGACTAAGTTCAAATCAAATCACATGTGAAGATTAAAAATTTGGCGTGCAAGACAAAGGGTATTTCAGACAACATGAAAGTAAAGATTGTAGCCCAAGTTCAAATGTGTATAAAGCCAAATGAACAGTGCTTGGAATAAGCACTTCTCTTAGAACAAACTTTCACACACAAAAGGAAAGAGAGACGAAGTGAAGAGAAGTCCCTGGCGGCGAGTGTGCGATCTCGGCGACGGTGAATCGAAGTTCCCAAGAGTTAGGGAAATGTGAGCTCAAGGTGTAAGGTTCGATCTGTCTTATGTTTAGTTGAGTTGTTCGCTTAGGAACAAGGTCGAGAAGTCTTACTAGTGTTACTAGAGTTAGGAAGAACTACTAGGAACAGAGAAGTGTAAGTCTTGCTTGTGTAACTAGGGAATAATCAATAAAATAAGTAGATCGTTCAAAATCCTCCAAGCGGAGGTAGAGGCTTACCTACACAACTAGTTGGTTGTTGTGGCGTTCCACTATAAAGGAACTGTGTCCCTTACTTTCTGTTTTTAATTGCAAACTGATTTCACTTCCGCTGACTTGGGAACAGCCTAACCGCCAGTTCCCAAGCTTTTACTAACGCACGTCGATCCAACATAAGAAAATGTCTATGTTTTCTTATCACTCTTTCATTTTGTTTTGGAGTATAAGAAGACTAATGCCTTGTAAAGCTAACAACTGCAAGACTGTCTTCGAATGATCTCTGTTTAAATATCACTTCTCACACATTTTACTGCAACATTAAATTGAGTACTCTTTTAGGATTTTGTTTTGTTTTGTTCAATTTTTATTTTGTTTTTGATTAAGGTCCAAGTGATACTACTATGATCATCCCCAATGGCGAAGAAGCATTGAGCCCCTGAGATGGATGTATTTTGTATAGACTCCAAATATCTACATGGATCAAAATAAAAAATTCTGCCTAGAATCCTGGTAATTCTTGTGAGTCTGTGGTGCTTACTGTTTAGCAATTTCCCGCATTATGACCAAAAAAAAACAATTAAAAACGGGCCATCGTTGCGCCCATGTCAGAAAAGCGAGGCGCCCACGTCGGTCACCTCGACCGACGTGCAGCTGCCTCGAAATTGTGGAAAGGGGGAAATTGCGTCGGTCGAGGTGACCGACACTGTTGTCGGCTATCTCGACCGACGTGCAGTGTCGGCTGTCTCGACCGACGCGCCACCCGTTGAGATAACAGGTGGATTTTCGGTCTATATAAACGTGTATCCGGGCATAAATCGAGCATACAAACTCGATCTCAAAATTGTCCAAAAAAAACTTCCTCTAAACAATATGAATTGGCTCACTTCAAAATTCAATGTAAGTAATTTATTTGGTTTTTCCGTTAAATTTATACGATTCGATATTATTTTCTAAATATTTCGTAATTTTTTATAGTCGTTGATGGTGGGAGGGTCAAAACCACCGACTCCATTTGATTTAAACGAGGAGTACGTTGATGACGACGATGGAGGATATGAGATTTCAAATGAGCACAATTACGACGTCGTTTGTAATCTAGAATCAAATCAGGTATGTAAATGTCAATTTATTAGGTTTAGAAATTAAGATAAAAAATTCTAATTGTTTATTATTATTATTATAGGTTATTCAGTTTCCAGATTTTTCTAGTCATTTTGCAAATAATTGTGAGTGGAAGGAACGAGATCATATGATAGAGTGGGCCCGTAAGATAGGGAGGGGGTTAAACATTGTACTCACCATCAAAAACTCATGGCCGACAAAGATTAGTTTGGGATGTGTATTAGGCGGTGAGTACAAAGCGGGGAAAAAAGGCATACCGCGTAAAATGGTTAAGAATTTAGGTGTCGATGATGAGCTTAAACCTCGTCCTCGTACTAGAAAGAAGGGTTGCCCTTTCGAGTTGATAGGTTGGAGGGACAGAAAGACCCAGAAGTGGCACTTAAGAGTGGAATGTGGTAACCACAACCATGACCTTTCCACCAGTCTAGAGGGCTATCCGTTTGCAGGCCGACTGACTAAGGATCAAAAGATTGATGCAAGAAATATGGCTTTGGCAGATATAGAACCTAGGAAATCCATGACATTTCTATTGGATAAGTATCCAGATATGACTACGTCAATGAAGCAGTTGTATGATTTTCGATACGACGTGTTTAAAAAGGAGATGAACAGAATGGGGGTGAGCGAATTTGCGATTCATTTCTTAGAGTCTAATCAATACTATGTCAACTATCGAACTGCGAAGGGTAGCCGTAAGGTACTAGACATCTTCTTTGCCCATCCGAAGTCGATGCAGTTGCTGAAGTTGTTCCCTTACGTCGTTGTGATGGACTCGATGTACAAAACAAACATGTAAGTCTTTTTATTACCTATGATGTTGTAGTAGATTGAAGTACACGCATTAAATCTCATTGAATTGACATTGTAGGTACAACATGCCTTTGTGCGAAATGGTTGGATTTACATGCACCGGGAAGACTTTTTGTATTGCTTTTGCGTTAATGACAAGGGAGATTCAAGACCACTACGAATGGGTGTTATTGCAATTGAGAGAGGTCTATAAGCTGGTTGGAAGAGAGCCAGAAGCCATTCTGACCGATCGGGATATGGCTGAGGTGAATGCTGTCGATATCTTATTTCCCAAAGCCAAACATATGCTTTGTTGAGTGCACATCCACCGCAACTGTAGGGCATACGCGTTGGGAAATGGGTTCAAGGATAAGTCGGCGGACTTTTTTGCGAACAAAGCGTGGGAGCTATTCATGTGGGAGTACGAGACACGACTCCAATTGATGAAAGAAGTCGTGTCGCCAATTTTATTTACATATCTCCAGAAAACTTGGCTCACCCCTTGGCGCGATCGGATTGTGAGGGCATTCACCGACCACCGCTTCAACCTTTTTACGAGGACCACAAATAGGTAAAAATAAGTTATTTTTGCCACTCATTCGAATTTACAAATTTGGGTTTTAATTTCCAAATTTTTACAAAATTGTGTCTTAATTTCCAAATTTTTGTAGGGTTGAGTCACAACACTCCACGCTGAAGGATTACTTGGGATCATCTGTTTTGGGGTTCAGTGCTATAGTGAGGAAGATACACAACGCGGTCAGAATCCAGGTTATGACCGTACGTGGGCAGATGGAGATGGATCGCACCACTGTTCCACTTGCCATCTATCACATGGCCGAACCGCTCCGAACGGTATTCTCTCTCCTCCCAACGAAGGTATCCAACAGTTGTAAAGGTCATTTGTTCGATCATATTAGTGCCCCTCTTAGTCCGGTATGCGACGATCAATGGTGGACAACTGCCCGTGGGCTCCCGTGCCCTCACCAAGTCCGTCAATGCATCGACCGATGTATGCCTATTGAACTTTCAATGATCCATCCTTTTTGGAAGCAATTAGTCTGGGAAGGCCTTCCGATGACATCGCCCGAGGATGATTGCATAGAAGATGACGAGCATTGACGGACTTGGTTTAGTGTATGAATGGTTTAGTTTGTATGGTTTAGTGTAATATCATGGTTTAGTGTATGAATGGTTTAGTGTAATATCATGGTTTAGTGTATGAATGGTTTAGTGTAATATCATGGTTTAGTTTGTATGGTTTAGTGTATGGAAATTTAAGCCCCAAATATAAGTAACAAAACAAGCCCAAAATTTAAATTTCAACTAAAAGATACAAAGTGCAAGACTAAGTCTTCGTGAACAAAAGAAGTTTAGAAATTCAAATAAAAGGTACAAAAACCTAAACCCTAACTAAACTACCTATAATAGCCAGCATCGCTATGACGGGGCGGCTGGAAGGAGGTTGAGCGGCGGCGAGGCGCTCGTGGGGCATCCCTCTGTCGGGGGGGTACCGGAGGTCGACCTGTAAATGTTTAATTTAAGCGATATATTATGATTTGTTAAATAACCTTAAATATTGTTTTATTTAGTAGAGTTGATACTTACTTGGTCGATTCTTAAGGTGTCCAAATAACGCCGATACTGCATTACTCACGTGTAGGACATATAAGCAACCGCCTATTTGGTGACCATCAGAACGGGTTGTGATAGCTTGCATATAGGAGTAGTTTAGATTCATGTTTTATATATGTTTTAGTTAGTTTTAGGTTAGTTTTATGTAGTTTTTAGGTTTTTGTGTTATCGGGTATTATGCGTTGGTTTGCTCGGTTTTACAGGTTTTTAGGTTCAGGAGCAACAGCGGGGCGAGTACAGATGGATCATGGTGGTGATGGACGAGGCAAACGAGGCTAAGGAAGCTAGGACATGCTAGGAGAAGAGCCAAGGCAAGGCCAAGAACAAGTCAAAAGCTCGGGTTGAAGCCGAGCAATGTGCCCGCGCAATCTCAACTGGAGAGCAAGTGCGCGGGATGGTAAAGAGAATGCGCGGCCGCGCTTTTGCGGGACGAAGCCGCGCAATCGGAGTTTTTCAGCGAGCAAGTGTTTTGGGCCGAGTTTTGATTTGGGCTTTGGTATTTGTTTAATTGGGCTAAATTGTATCCGAGATATATGTTAAAGATATGATATTTTGAGGGATATTTTTAGTAGTCATATAAATACTTTATGTTAGTTTTATTTTTCATAACTTTTGATCAACTTTGGAGGCTAGGGTTTTCTCTCTAGAGGCAAACTTGAACCTTTGTAAGTTTTCTTAATTTCAATTATGAATTGCTAATTTCTCTTGTGTTTGGCTAGTTATTGAAGTCGTGATTTGTATGTAGTTGTGAGGTTTGATTGATTCTCAACAAACTTGAATAGAGTTTATTCCCTGTGCTTAATTGAATCAGAATTATTCTAGGGTTTTGTTAGATTAGCTACCTAATAGAATTTCTAGGTTAATTTACAACTGAATCTGACTAATTACCGGTTGGATTTAATTAGATCAAGAGTAGACTTTAATTAATTTAGTACCGGTCGGACAAGTTGATTAAAGTAGGGAATAAATTCACAAGTCACTTAGATGTCTGGTTGCTCTAAGTTGTTTGTTTCTATTGATAACTTGAATCGTCATGCTGTTGTTTAATTGAATCTAGAAGGTCTTCTAGGTTGTTAAATAATTAGGGTTGTTAGACTGGTTGTTCTATCAACTATATATGAAGTTCGGGTTTTAATCCTTAGTAGGATCACTATCCACAATAAATTATTCAAGTGAGAAGAGAATCAAGAGAATCGATGATCAATGAATCAATATCATGATGGATCTAACTAGTTGAACACGTTTGTTTCTCATATATTGAAATCATCTTTGCATTCATAGTTAGTTTTATTCTTGCATATTAGTTTAGATAATCATTCTGAAAACTCCCCTTTAGTTACTTGGCACACAAGTAATAACATTAATACACGAGTCTCTGTGGGATCGACCCTTGCTTACCATTCTACTCAGATTGGTTAAGTTAGGATTCTTTGATAGGTAAAACGACTGAAAAATACCTCATCAAATTTGGCGCCGTTGCCGGGGACTCGTCGCTATTTGTGTTTATTACTTTCGTGCTGTTTTGGGTGTGAACCTGTTATATGGTTCATACCCGTGCTACTAACTCATCTCCCCTGTTGTTTGATCCAGATATTGACAGGACACTTTTCAAGCTAAGGAAGGAAATCCGGAATCACTTTCAGGCATTGCCATTCTTTCTTGAAGACTCTGACTCGGAATCTGAATCTGCTGAATCCGTCGAGATGGGTGACCGAACATTGAGAGAGTTGACTGCACCGAATTTGGCACAACAACCGTTGGCAGTGCAATTTCCTGCTCTTGCTGAGGGAGTCAAGTTTGAGCTGAAATCCGGGTTGATCCACCTTTTGCCTTCATTCCATGGGCATAGTGGTGAAGACCCCAACAAACATCTTTCTGAATTTCATGTTGTGTGCTCAAGCATGAAGCCTGCTGATGTGACTCATGACCAGATCGCGCTGAGAGCCTTTCCTTTTTCTCTCAAGGATCAGGCTAAAGACTGGTTTTACTACTTGGCTCCGGGAAGTATTGATACATGGGCTAAGATGAAAGAAGCTTTTCTGGAGAAGTACTTCCCTGCTACAAGGCTCAATGATCTGAAGAAGCGAATCAGTAATATTGAACAAGAAGCAAGTGAGTCCTTGTACGAATACTATGAGAGATTCAAGAGGTTGATAGCCAACTGTCCTTTCCATGGCTACACTGACCAGGACCTGATCTTATATCTGTTTAATGGCCTCTTGGACGATGAGAGAAGAATGGTCAATGCAGCTTGCCAAGGTCACATTCTTAACAAAACTCCTGCTGCTGCGTTTGACCTATTCACACAACTGTCTGAGGGCACAAGACATTTCAAAAAAGAAACTAGCTCGAAGGCTGCAAACTCTGTGGTGGCTAATACAAGAATTCAAGATGAAGTCACAGAGTTGAAAATGATGATGAAGCAGCTTTTGCAACAAGGTGGTAGACAACAGGTGAAGTCCTGTGAAATTTGCTTTGATAACATGCATCTCACTGACTCTTGCCCTACACTTCAAGATCCAAATGCTGAGGTGAATGCAGTGGGAGGATATGGACCACCTAGGCCGAGGTATGATCCCTTTTCCAACACCTACAATCCAGGCTGGAGAGATCATCCTAATCTGAGGTACGGAAATCCAAACAATCAACAATTCAATCAGCAGGGTGGCCAAGCTCAATACAAGCCACCTTTTCAACCCCGTCCTCAGGGGCCCAATCAGAATGCTATGTCTACCGAGGATATGATTCGGACTCTTGCACTGACTGTGACTACAATGCAAGGCTCAATGAGCCAATTTCAACAAGAGACCAAGTCTAGCATCCACAATCTAGAGACTCAAGTCAGTCAAATTGCCAATGATGTGGGCAAACTGGAAGCTAGAGACTCAAGCAAGTTGCCATCCCAGACCGAGCTCAATCCAAAACAGAACGTCAATGCTATTACTTTGAGGAGTGGGAGAGAGCTGCAAGTAGAGCCCAGGGACGGGCAAGAACAAATCAGAAGGGGAGAGGCAGAAGAAGCTAAGGTCGATACAGAGGAAATTCCAAGCAAATCATTCGACGATGATTTGCTCGGCCTGCCTGCTAAATGCGCGGCCGAGCAAATGCAACCCCGCGCAATGCCATCTCAGTTGAAAATGCGCGGGGACGAGACGCCAAAAAGCGCGGCCGCGCATTTGCCAAGCCGTGCAATCCCGTCTCAGTTAGGATTGCGCGGGATGACATCGGAAAGCACGCCCGCGCATTTCGAACTGAAGCTGAGCAATTCAGACGAGGTTGAAGGTTCGTCTGCAACTCCTCTAAAGTCTTATGCACCTGTTCCACCTTTCCCAGAGGCACTAAAGGAGACCCGAAAGCTGGAGAATGACAAGGAATTATTCGAGACGTTCAACAAGTGTGAGGTAAACATTCCTTTACTTAAACTGATTAAAAGCATTCCTAGATATGCTAAGTTTTTGAAAGAATTGTGCACCATCAAAAGAACTCAAAAGCTAAAAGGGAAACAGAAAATCTCTGTAAGTGAGCATGTGTCTGCTGTGTTTCAAAGGCGTATGCCTCATAAATGTGGTGACCCTGACATGTTCACTATTCCCTGCATTATTGGTGATACAAAGATTGATAAAGCCATGCTAGATCTAGGAGCTTCAATTAATGTTCTACCTTACTCTGTGTACAAAATGCTTGAATTGGGTCCTTTGCAAGAAACTGGTG
Source organism: Fallopia convolvulus (assembly GCA_964016875.1). Lineage (NCBI taxonomy): Eukaryota > Viridiplantae > Streptophyta > Magnoliopsida > Caryophyllales > Polygonaceae > Fallopia > Fallopia convolvulus. Next base: position 48,451,352 of record OZ024726.1, on the reverse strand, counting down.
TGGTTATACAGTTAGCTGATAGGTCAAATGCTTACCCTTGAGGAATAGTTGAAGATGTGCTTGTAATGGTTGATAATCTCATATTTCCTGCTGATTTTTATGTCTTAGATATGGACCATGATAAGCATGCTGCACCTATTTTGCTAGGTAGACCTTTTCTGAAAACAGCTAAGACTAAGATTGATGTCTGTAATGGTTCTCTGACTATGGAATTCGACGGGGAAAGGGTAGAATATAATATTTATGATGCAATGAAATACCCTCCCGAAGATTCCTCGTTGTGCTTAGTTGATGTGGTAGAGCCACTTGCTCAGGACTTTTTCAATATGCATGAATCTGAGGCTCTGAAATCCACTTTGGAAAATGCCATTATGAATAATACTTCAGATTTGGATTTAAAGACTGACCTGCAGGAAGTGGTGGCAGAGTTGAATGCTCACTTTGAGCGTCCACTTATGCCACCGGGCTCAAAGCCCATACCACTAACCTTGCCTAGCGAGAAGCTTTTGCCATCTATTGTGCATGCACCAGTGGTAGAATTGAAGCAACTTCCAGACCATCTCAAGTATTCTTTCCTAGGTGACGGGGATACCCTGCCAGTAATTATATCCAACAAGCTCACCAAGGAGCAAGATGGACGATTGGTGGCAGTTCTGAAGGAGCATAAGACGGCTATAGGATGGACCATTGCAGACATTAAGGGGATTAGTCCCTCAACATGTATGCATCGGATTCTACTAGTAGATGAAGCTACATCGTCTAGACAACCCCAAAGAAGGTTGAATCCCCCGATGATGGAGGTGGTAAAGAAGGAGGTGTTGAAGCTCCTTCAGGCAGGTATGATCTTTCCTATTTCTGATAGCAAATGGGTCAGCCCAACTCAGGTTGTCCCTAAAAAGGGTGGTATCACAGTGGTTGAGAATCACAAGGGTGATCTCATTCCCACAAGAGTTCAAACCGGGTGGCGAGTCTGTATTGACTATCGTAAGCTTAACGCTGTAACCCGGAAAGATCATTTCCCATTACCTTTCATTGACCAAATGCTGGAACGACTTGCCGGTCGTTCATTCTATTGTTTCTTGGATGGATATTCTGGATATTTTCAGGTAGCCATAGAACCAGAGGATCAGGAGAAGACAACATTCACTTGTCCTTTTGGCACCTTTGCATACCGAAGGATGCCTTTTGGGTTGTGTAATGCCCCAGCTACATTCCAACGGTGTATGGTTAGTATCTTTTCTGAGTACATAGAGAAATTTATTGAGGTATTTATGGACGATTTTACCGTTCATGGGAATGAATTTGATTCATGCTTAACTCATTTGACACTAGTGCTTAAAAGATGTGAAGATACTAATCTTGGACCATTGCAGACATTAGGAGGATAAGTCCCTCAACATGTATGCATCAGATTCTATTGGAAGATGAAGCTACACCCTCTAGGCAACCCCAAAGAAGGTTGAATCCCCCAATGATGGAGGTGGTAAAGAAGGAGGTGCTGAAACTCCTTCAAGCAGGTATGATCTTCCCAATCTCTGAATAGTAAATGGGTCAGCCCAACTCAGGTTGTCCCTAAAAAGGGTGGCATCACAGTGGTTGAAAATTTACAAGGGTGATCTCATACCCACTAGAGTCCAAACCGAGTGGCGAGTTTGCATTTACTACCATAAGCTTAATGCGGTAACTCGGAAGGACCACTTCCAATTACCTTTTATTGATCAAATGTTGGAACGACTTGCCGGTCGTTCATTCTATTGTTTCTTGGATGGATATTCTGGATACTTTCAAGTAGCCATAGCACCAGAGGATCAGGAGAAGACAACGATCACTTGTCCTTTTGGCACCTTTGCTTACCGAAGGATGCCTTTTGGACTGTGCAACGCCCCAGCCACATTCCAACGGTGTATGGTTAGTATCTTTTCTGAGTACTTAGAAAAATTCATTGAGGTATTTATGGATGATTTCACAGTCCATGAGAATGATTTTGATTAATGCTTAACTCACTTGACACTTGTGCTTAAAAGATGTGAAGATACTAATCTTGGTCTTAATTTTGAAAAATGTCATTTTATGGTAGAACAAGGTATAGTATTGGGCCATGTAGTGTCTTCTAAGGGTATTGAGGTCGATAAGGCTAAGGTTGAAGTAATTCAATCTTTGCCTTATCCTACTAATGTGCGTGAAGTGCGTTCTTTTTTAGGCCATGCAGGGTTTTACCTCAGGTTTATCAAAGACTTCTCAAAAATTGCCTCCCCCTTATGTGAGTTGTTGAAGAAGGAAGCAGGATTTGAATTTGGTGATGGATGTAAGGCAGCATTTGATGAGCTAAAACTCCGCCTCACCACAGCTCCCATTATTCAAGCCCCAGATTGGTCTCTTCCTTTTGAGATCATGTGTGATGCTAGTGATTATGCAGTGGGGGCTGTGTTGGGACAAAAGAAGGGCAAAGCATCTCATGTGATTCACTACGCCTCTATGACATTGAATGAGGCCCAGAGGAACTACTACACCACGGAGAAGGAGCTCCTAGCAGTTGTGTTTGCATTGGAGAAATTTCGCTCTTACTTGCTGGGAACAAGAGTGATTGTTTATACAGATCACGCAGCACTCCGCTATCTGCTGACGAAAAAGGAGGCCAAACCCAGGTTAATCAGGTGGATCTTACTGTTGAGTGAGTTCAACATTGAGATCAAAGACAAGAAGGGGGCTGAGAATGTGGTTGCTGATCATTTGAGTCGTCTGGTGATGGAAGAGCAACAGAGACCAGAGAGTTCACCCATTCAGGAGGAATTTCCAGATGATACCTTGTTTGCTATTAAGGTTGTAAAGCCTTGGTATGCACACTTGGTTAATTTCCTAGTTATAGGTGAGTTCCCACCAACATTCACAAAAGCTCAGAAGGACAAGTTAAGAAGTGAAGCAAGATACTACATCTGGGATGATCCATATTTGTGGAAACACTGCGCTGATCAGGTAATCCGACGATGTATCCCGGATAACGAGGTAACTTCTATCTTAACCTTCTGTCATAATTATGCATGTGGGGGCCATTTTAGTTCCAACAAAACAGCTAGGAAGGTATTGAATGCAGGATTTTACTGGCCTAGCATTTTTCGGGATGCTCATGGGTTTTGTAAATCCTGTGACCGATGTCAAAGAGTTGGGAATATGTCCCAAAAGAATGAGATGCCTCAATCTCCTATTATTTTCTGTGAAATCTTTGATGTATGGGGCATTGACTTTATGGGTCCATTTCCTAATTCTTTTGGGAACTATTATATTTTGCTTGCGGTGGACTACGTTTCCAAATGGGTGGAAGCGAAGGCCACCAGGACTGATGATTCTAAAGTGGTGACAGATTTCTTGAAGACCAACATTTTTACAAGATTTGGTGTCCCTAGAGCTTTAGTTAGTGACAAGGGATCTCACTTCTGTAATAGGATGGTGAGTGCATTGTTGAGAAAATATCATGTCACACACAGAGTCTCTACAGCTTACCATCCTCAGACAAATGGCCAGGCAGAGGTGTCTAATAGGGAAATCAAGTCCATTCTGGAGAAGACAGTTGCACCAAACAGGAAAGACTGGAGTGTTCGGTTGGATGATGCACTATGGGCATACAGGACCGCTTTTAAAACACCAATTGGGATGTCACCATTCAGGTTGGTGTTTGGGAAAGCTTGTCATTTACCGGTGGAAATTCAACATAAAGCATATTGGGCAGTCAAGAAGTGCAACATGCAAGAAAATGAGGTGGGCGAATTCAGGAAACTTCAACTCCAAGAATTGGAAGAAATCAAGCTTGAGTCTTATGACAATGCAGTGATATACAAGGAAAAGACAAAAGCCTGGCATGACAAGCACATTTGGAGGAAGAATTTCAAGGTTGGAGACAAAGTACTTTTGTTCCAATCACGCCTCAGACTATTTCCCGGGAAACTAAGCTCAAGATGGAGAGGTCCTTTTGTGGTAGCAAAGGTATACCCACATGGCGCAGTTGATATCTATGATGGAGTTTCTCATTCTGTCTTTAAGGTGAATGGTCAGAGGCTAAAACCATATTATGAAGGGTTCAATGGTGCTACTTTGGAAGAAACGGCTCTCCACGAGCCGGAGCAAGAGCCTTAGTATCCTTTTTACGTCAAGCTAAAGACGTTAAACAAGCGCTTCTTGGGAGACAACCCATGTTTTAGGATAGATTTGCTTTGATTTTGCTTTCTGTTTTACAGTTTTTGTTTTTATTAGTTAGTTTAGATAGAAATAATCCTCAAAAATTTCAGATAGCTCAGGCAAGCTTGGAAGTACAGAGAAACTCGAAAGGGGGACAAAAATTGCGTGGACAAACGATCTGTATCCAAGTCGAGCAATGCACGCTCAGAGAAGAAAGCGCGGCTTGGGGCTGCTAAATGCGCGGTCGTGCAATCCCGTGTCCGAAGCCGCGCAATCTCGACTGGGGGCATATTGCGCGAGATCGCAAATGCGCGGCCGCGCATTTCAGTGCGATCCCGCGCTTTTGGCCGCTTCAGCGAGAAATAACCTAAAAGAACCGAGGCCTTCCTTTCCTTCCCCATTATAACGCAACCCCCCTTCTCCTACCTTCCCAAAACTCCATTAAAGCTCAAGGTCCCAAGCTCTATTCAAGTGATTCAAGGCGGATTTTCGAGCACATTCAAGCAAGGAACTCACATTCAAGCGGAATTCAAGTAAGTTTTTCACAATCTCCTCTTAAAATTCGGTTTTTGGTTGATTAAATCTAGATCTAGGTTTGATTAGAAAAACCCGAATTTGACCCCTTTAGGCTCGGATTTAGGCTTAAGACCTTTGCAAAAGTTTATTTATTGCATGACTCTAGGCTAGATTCGTGTTTTATTTGAACTTTGCATGCAAATCCGAAAATTACCTAGAAATTAATTAGAATTTGATTAATATTTGATTAATTTGTTCTAGGTAGTGGGGGGAGAGAGCGTTTGAGTGATTATCTGTGAAATACTGCTGTGGTTGTCCTTGTCGGGACAACGGAATTGCGCTTGCTTGTTTGTTGTGTGGTGTTTGTGCAGGTTTACTTGAAATTCTGATATCATGGGTAACAAGAGAGGCCGAACTGATGGATCTTCATCATCCCGAGCCGCTTTAGCTCCCCCTGCTGTGGTGGGGGAGGTCACCCAAGAGACTTTTGGGATCACTTTGACCAAGGACAATCATGTGATTAGGTTTGAGCTTCTGAAGGATAGAGAATGGAAAGCAACTCGGTTCATTGACTGGGATCTCATGAACCAGATTGGGATAGCTCATCTGTTGAATGAAATAGGAGCGTATCTGCATATGCGTGAGTTCTTGAAGCTGTGTGAACCGACCTTTAAGGGGTTAACTTTGGAGTTTCTGAGCACCTTGTCCACCAATTTTAAAGGAGAAGGGGAGATTAAGTTTTGGCTAGGGGGAGTTAGAAGGAAGATGACCTTGAAAGAGGTCAACCGAGTGTTTGGGTTCTGTAATTTTCCTATCAGTAGAGATTTGGTGCTTACAGAGGCAGGTGCTACATGGGCTGACAGACACTTCTGGAAAGCCATCACAGGGAGACCTCAGTATAATCCGTCTAGAGAAAAGGCCTCTCCCATCACTCATCCCGCTATTAAGGTTTTCCAGCGGTTTATTGCTAGTACTCTGAATGGGAGAGGTGATGGGGGAAACAATTGTCCCAAGAAAGACGTCATTGTATTGGCTGCGAGCTTGAAGAGGAAACCGTTGAACTTGGGTGCTATGCTGATGCACCACATGGCTCATGTTGGGAACAAAGGCGGTGGAGCCATTTGTATTGGCGGGATTGTGACTTTCCTAGCCAAGCATCTTGGTATCGATCTTAGCAGGTTACATGTTGATATTCCGCCTTCACCTATTGACTTCATCATGTTGAAGAAAATGGGTGCTCTCTACAAGTATAGAAACCCTTACTTCTGGGTGATTGGTGATTCTGGGAAGGCAATGAAGCTTCCTGATGGACATCGAGTGCAGATTGGGGATAGTCCAGCTAACTGGTTCATCAAGGTTCAGGCTGGAGATTTGGATGTGGCTACCGTTAAGGGCACAGTTAGGGGTAAAAAGGTGGTTTCAGTTCCTATTATGGTGGATTCCGACGAAGAGGAGATGGATGAAGATTTCACCATGGCTGAAGAAGAAGAAGAAGAAGAAGAGGAAGAATCTGCTGAAGATGCTGACACTGATGAGGATGATGAGTCTGAGGAGGAGGATCAACAGAGGCAGTTTGATCCGTCTCGACCTGCTGGAGGTGTACATTACTTTGATGCTCAGTATAACCAGATGATGGAGATGATGAGACAGATGCAGCTGGACAACACGCAGCGATACAATGATATGTCTTCTCACATCGATTAGAGCTTTCAGGGCATGAGAGGCTATGTGGATCAGAGGTTCACATCATTTAGGACTCATCAGGATCAGCAGCTTGCTGCTTTTCAGGCTCGCCAGGATGAGCAGTTCAGACTGCTCAACACCAGATTGGATGGATGGAGCTCAGCAGGCTATCCGCCTCATCAGTCGTATCCTCAGTATGCCTTCCCGGAGCCGCCATATCCTCAGTTCCCGCCATATCAGCCACCACCAGCACAGGAGATCCCACCGTACCATCCACCACATCCAGAGTATCCACCGGAGTTTCAGCCACCGCCACCACAAGATTTCCCGCCTTCCTACCCGCCACACAACTAGAGTTTTGTGAGTTTTTCTCTTTTCCTTACCTTTTTACTATACTTTGGGGACAAAGTATGTTCTAAGCATGGGGGAAGGGAATTACTTGTTTGCATTGCATATAGTTGCATTAGTTTAGGTCATATTTAAAAAATTTTCCTGCATTGATTAAAATCTTTAAAAAATGAAAAAAAATCAGAAAACTTTGAAAAACACAAAAATATTGCATTTAGGTTCTTATTTTCCCATTGTTTGATTCCTCTTGTGTTTCTAAGCTAAGTATAAGTTCTAACCCATGATTTGCATGATTTACTGAAGTTGATATGATATGAGCATGATCATTGATTGATTACCTTGATTATAGGATGGAACATGTATTTAGCTTGAGTAGTAGATTCATTCTGAAGTTCTAGACAAAAAAATTAGCCTTGTGAGATATTTTTGGCCTTTCATGATATATTTGTTCTCTACATTTTTGAGTGTATCTCCATGATTATCTAGCTCTAGAACTTGCGTTAATACTCTTTTTCGAGGCTGCTAAATATGATTGAATGCATGACATTAAAATGATTGAGGCAATGTTTCTTATAGCCTATTATTTTCCTTCCTACCCTACAAGATCCATGTTTTTGACACCCCACTTATTTGAGCTTTAAGCCTATTTTTATTAGCTCCACAAAATGATTCCTAGCCTAATAAGCTTGACCCATAATCCGGGATTTAGGACTTTAGGTTATGTTGTGTTTTGTGTGAGTTTGATGTAAGCATGGGGGAGTTGGAAGAAAAGGTAGAAAAGAGGAAATACAACTCTTGGGTTTCAAAGTGAAAAAATGAAGATGAATTATGTTGCAAAGCAAAAGAGAAAAAAATTGCTTGAATTATGTGTAGTCTTCATTAGCAAAGCGAGAAAAGAGTTGAAGAGGCATGAAAAAATAAAAGAGAAGCAAAGTGCTTAAGTGTTAATGTAAGGAGTTGGTGGAGTGAAGTTGGAAGTGTTATGAAAAAGTGTTGGATTTGGGTAGATTAGTTCTTTATCCTGGATTTAGCACCACAAGTCAAATATGATCCCTTCCTAATTTCTCTTTACCTTAGCCCCATTACAAGCCTTAAAAAGACCTCATGATTTTTGTTATGTATTTGATCCCTAGCGGTGGAGATTTAGAACTCTGATGCAAGCATATGGTAGTCTAGTTTTCATGGTTGATTTTGAGTGAAACACGTCCTTAAACACTTGAGAGTTTGAGTGCAAACACATATACCTTGGTGAGGTCTAGAATGAATGAATGGTCTTTGCTCTATGCTTATGATGATGCATGTTAGGAAGTCTTGGTTAGGTTTTCAATTATAAGTGAAATGTTTGTTTGACTTGAGATGGATGTATGATTGTATTTCTATGGTGTGATTGGATTTATGTCTTGCTTGAGGACAAGTAAGGGTTAAGCATGGGGGAATTTGATAGCTTGCATATAGGAGTAGTTTAGATTCATGTTTTATATATGTTTTAGTTAGTTTTAGGTTAGTTTTATGTAGTTTTTAGGTTTTTGTGTTATCGGGTATTATGCGTTGGTTTGCTCGGTTTTACAGGTTTTTAGGTTCAGGAGCAACAGCGGGGCGAGTACAGATGGATCATGGTGGTGATGGACGAGGCAAACGAGGCTAAGGAAGCTAGGACATGCTAGGAGAAGAGCCAAGGCAAGGCCAAGAACAAGTCAAAAGCTCGGGTTGAAGCCGAGCAATGTGCCCGCGCAATCTCAACTGGAGAGCAAGTGCGCGGGATGGTAAAGAGAATGCGCGGCCGCGCTTTTGCGGGACGAAGCCGCGCAATCGGAGTTTTTCAGCGAGCAAGTGTTTTGGGCCGAGTTTTGATTTGGGCTTTGGTATTTGTTTAATTGGGCTAAATTGTATCCGAGATATATGTTAAAGATATGATATTTTGAGGGATATTTTTAGTAGTCATATAAATACTTTATGTTAGTTTTATTTTTCATAACTTTTGATCAACTTTGGAGGCTAGGGTTTTCTCTCTAGAGGCAAACTTGAACCTTTGTAAGTTTTCTTAATTTCAATTATGAATTGCTAATTTCTCTTGTGTTTGGCTAGTTATTGAAGTCGTGATTTGTATGTAGTTGTGAGGTTTGATTGATTCTCAACAAACTTGAATAGAGTTTATTCCCTGTGCTTAATTGAATCAGAATTATTCTAGGGTTTTGTTAGATTAGCTACCTAATAGAATTTCTAGGTTAATTTACAACTGAATCTGACTAATTACCGGTTGGAGTTAATTAGATCAAGAGTAGACTTTAATTAATTTAGTACCGGTCGGAGAAGTTGATTAAAGTAGGGAATAAATTCACAAGTCACTTAGATGTCTAGTTGCTCTAAGTTGTTTGTTTCTATTGATAACTTGAATCGTCATGTTGTTGTTTAATTGAATCTAGAAGGTCTTCTAGGTTGTTAAATAATTAGGGTTGTTAGACTGGTTGTTCTATCAACTATATATGAAGTTCGGGTTTTAATCCTTAGTAGGATCACTATCCACAATAGATTATTCAAATGAGAAGAGAATCAAGAGAATCGATGATCAATGAATCAATATCATGATGGATCTAACTAGTTGAACACGTTTGTTTCTCATATATTGAAATCATCTTTGCATTCATAGTTAGTTTTATTCTTGCATATTAGTTTAGATAATCATTCTGAAAACTCCCCTTTAGTTACTTGGCACACAAGTAATAACATTAATACACGAGTCTCTGTGGGATCGACCCTTGCTTACCATTCTACTCAGATTGGTTAAGTTAGGATTCTTTGATAGGTAAAACGACTGAAAAATACCTCATCAAATTGCCATTCCATGGTGGTGGAACAAGTATGAGAGTGTCGCGGAGCACCATGAATACTCACGTGTGAGATTAGGGTTCATCACCAACTGCATCACTTTCAGCAACGCTCCATCGCTTGTCTTATCAATAAACAAAGTACATCCTAACAACTCGAATAGATACCCTGTCGCCAACAAAGCCGGATTTCCTCCATTTTCCATCAGGTTTTCCATGATAGTATGCCAACGCATCATGGAAACACTTCTCCTAGAAAACAGCCCAACCATCTGCTTCGGCGTCAATTGGTAGGTTTCTATTATCCAATTCTTCAGATCATTATCATCATACGTCTTTCCAGCCTTTCTCCTGTCTAGCGGCACTCACAAAATGAAATGCACATCATGGAGAGTGATCGTTATCTCGCCCCAAGGAAAATGGAAACTATTCGTTTCCGGATGCCACCTCTCGACGAACGCCGTAATCAATGCTTCATCTGTTTCATCAAACTTCCAATTCTGTAAGCGCATTAATCTGCTACGGTTCACAATGCCAACCCACTCCTCATTAGGGGGCATCTTACCCTCCCACCAAGAAAACCCTCCTCGCTTTTGTAACTTTAACGGTCTTCGATTCAACTAAAACCATTACAACAATAAATCATTGTAAAATCAAGTTAAAAAAAGGTTATTTTATAATATTTCCTGAACATTCTTACCTTGTTGGGGTCTTCCCATAAATCATTCGCAATATGATTGTTGAAGTCGGTCAATAGACTCGTATCAATAGGTCCACCACCATATTCCTCTTGTGCAGGCTCGACCTCAACGTCAAATGGGGGTGTTCTATGATAAGACGGATTGGCCTGATAGTGGGTGGGCTCAGGTAGAAAGTGGGAAGGTCCGACACCTTGGTGGGAAGGTCCCGGACCTTGGTAGAAAGGTCCGGCACCTTGGTGGGAAGGTCCGGCACCTTGGTGGGAAGGTCCGGCACCTTGGTGGGAAGGTCCGGCACCTTGGTGGGAATGTCCGACACCTTGGTAGGAAGGTCCGACACCTTGGTAGGAAGGTCCGACACCTTGGTAGGAAGGTCCGACATGGTTGGGGTCGGACGGGACTGAGAGAGGGGTGTATGAAATCATATTGAGAAAAAATGGGTCAGTCCCTGGTGTGACGGCATTGTCAAATTCTAATTGCAAGTTTCGAGTAGGCCCGAAATCAAGAGGATTTGGTGTGGGTTGGGAACTAGATGACGCCCACAAATTTTGGTAGTCAGGGGTTGGGATTTGTGTTTGATTTGAGTTTGAGTGGGTAGATTGATAGGATTTAGTGGATAAGGAGAGGTAGAGAAGTCGAATTGCGGCCGGGACCAATCTACGCATAAATAATTATACTTAAATGGTACGCATAATAAAAATTATAAATATCACGATAAATTAAATATAGTTCTAATATATTGTTGTATAAATAAATGAATGAATAAATTGATACGCATAATTAAAATTACGATCTAAATAAATTAAATTAAAACAGACCTAAAGTATAATAACTTACCTAAATCAAATCCCATCGAATGAGATAAATTGAAATCAAATTCATTTGGAGTTGTTGGTTGAACCGGCATCTCCTCTTGCACAACTTCCGTCATTTCCATATTCGCTTGATTTAGATCAATAGGATTCGATGCAGACGGAGGCGGTATTTTTGAACGACTTTTTGATTTTCGAAATAATTTCATTTTTTTTCTCTCTTTTTTTTCCCTTTCCCTTTCTTTTCTTTCCTTTTTTCCTCTTTGCCTTGGGCTGGAATGCCGAATCCGCGCTTCATTTATAAGCGATGGAAAGAGCAACGGCTCTTGTGGGGCGCGTCGGTCGAGGCGACCAACGCGGGCCCCACCTCGCTGCAGAAGCGATTAATTTTAAAAAAAATATTAATATATCGGTCGCCTCGACCGACGTGTTGGCGTGTCGGTCGAGGTGGCCGACACAAAAGCATGGGCGCTCCGCTTTTCTGCAAGGGGCGCCTCATATTGGCCATTAAAAAGAGAAACGATCCAGTAGCTAGGGCGGCTAGTGCGTTAAAATTTTATTGTATAGTAGTTGAGAGAAGTAATAAGGTGTTCGTACATATATAGTAGAGCCCCAAATTAAATAAAAACATACCAAGTATTTTTCTTGGAAGCAACATATATATGAAGAAGTAAACGCAAATGCAATTATATAATAGGGGGTACTAGTAACGTAGCTAGGATGATCAAGCAATTAAGTCTTAATTAAAAGCTAGTAGTTCGCTTGATCGATCACCATTATTGGTTAAGCACGCGGAAATACTAGTTAATGAGGTACTTCGTTAGGCAAGCACGGCTTCCTGCAGAAGCATTGGCGGCGAAGTCCCTTGCAGTGGCCGTCCGGAAAGCCCTCGCCTTCACAATGCTTTGCGCAGTTGCGGTCGCTGAGGCACGGCCGCCAGTACCCCCGGCTCTGCTTTTCGCACATGGCCGCCTGCGTCTGCGTCGTCACCTCTGCATCCATTCACATTATCATATCGTTCATATCCTCTTATCAACAAATTAAACCACCTACATTAAAATCATATATACACAAAGCCATAAACATTAATTGAGAATGAATGGGAGTAATTACGAGAGCCTAAGAGGACAAGGGCTAGGATGAGCACTAGGAAGCATTTCTTGTTCTCCATCTTCTATCGATCGATCTCACTTCTTAATTAATCTCACTTGTTTTTCTAGTTTGTTTTAATTTTCACACTTCATTGCTACCTTTGCCCACATTTATATGCTTATTTACTCGATTGGTTATGCTTTGTTTTTAAAAGAAAAATCTACGCGTCGTACGCACTCAGTTTTAGCTACTCCAAATGGTGTACATGCATGCATAGAAAGTTTAATATTGTAATATTAAATCTTGAAGTTGTGTCCATTTACGACACGTACGTATACAAATGGTACCTGCGTGGCATGCAATCTGGCCGGCCATCACAAATACTCCATGACTTCTGGAAGACTACTCGGTAGTAGAGCTCACGTGGGTCCATTTAAGCTAGTCTAATAACAAATTTACAAGAAATTGTAACATCCAACTAATGTATTATTACAAAAGGAATGAAAACCATGCACCATTCTCCATATACAAACAACCCATATTTGCTCTTTGAATAACCACTTACTCTCACAAGTTCTCATTTTATTAAAATACTTGAGCCAATTTAAACCAATAAACTTATACCACAACCCGACACATCTTAAGACACGCCACATCGAGATGACATGCCATTGATGATGCTTCCACTACTTCTTCTACCAAAGACACAACAAATAGTTCACCCTCTATCACTCAGGATCGATCAATTCAAGCAGCTTTTGTCTTTGCTCAGCAAACAGTCCATTGATGATACTTCTACTTCTCAAGCATTCCTGATAGGTAATGCATCTTGCCTTCTTTCTTCCAAGTTTCAACATTCTTGAATCTTAGATAGTGGGGTTACTGATCATATGGCATCTAGTTCTGACTTGTTGACATCTACAAAGTCTGTTCCTGCACCTCTATCAATAACCATGTCCAATGGTGATAAAGCGTCTATTACTAGTTTGGGGTCTGCTTCTTTGTCTGAGGATATTTCTCTTGAAAATGTTCTTCTAGTTCCTGAATTTTGCTTCAATCTCTTGTTTGTGAGCAAACATACAAAACAAACTGGTGCTAATATGATTTTTACTCCCTCTCGTTGTTCTTCAGGGCCCTTTGATGAGGAGGCCAACTTTGATTGGTAAAGAGGATAAAGGGCTCTACATTTTCATTCATTCTCTCTCAAACGATCCTACTGTCCAGTCTTTCTCAAGTACTACAGCTTTATCTTCCATTTCTTTCAATAATAGTATAGACCTATGGCATTGTAGGTTGGGTCATGTTTCCTATGACCAACTCTTTTCTATACCTTTTCTAAAGACCTTTGCTAAGCCTAAAAACATTTGTACAGTCTGCCCTAAAGCTAAACAACATAGGCAGTCTTTTCCCTCTTCCTCTACAAAAGCTAATGCACCTTTTGACCTTGTACATATTGATACATGGGGTCCCTGTCGCCATACTACTCATAATGGCTTTAGATACTTTCTCATTCTTGTTGATGACAACACAAGATGTACTTGGACCTTTTAATGGCCAATAAATGCAATGCTTTATCTATTTTGTAAATTTTTTTAATCAAGTGCATACTCAGTTCAATTCCTCTGTTAAAGACTTTAGAACAGATAAAGCACCTGAATTTAGTGACGCCTCTGCCATTTCTTTCTATTCTAAGCATGGTATTCACCATCAAACTTCTTGTGTGAATCTCCTCAACGAAATAGTGTTGTTTAGAGAAAACACAAACACCTTTTAGAGGTTGCTTGGGCTCTTTTCTATCAATCCAATGTCCCACATAAATTCTGGGGTTTTTGCATTCTCACAACCACTTTATTAATCAATCGTACACCTTTACCCTCCTTACAAAACAAATCCCCTTTTGAATTACTCTTTTACAAAATCCCAGACTATACCTTTCTAAAAGCATTTGGATGTCTTACCTTTGTTAGCACTTTAAAAAAGAGGAAGAGACAAATTCTCAGCTCGAGCCTCTCCTTGTGTTTTCCTTGGGTATTGTTATGGTAAAAAGGCCTACACTGTTTTGGACCTTTTGACCAAGAAAATTTCCATTCAAGAGATCTCACCTTTCATGAAAAGCATTTTCCTTTCCATTACATTTCTTCTCTAGACTCTTCTTCTACTTTACATACTCTCACCAAAGATTGGCCTACCCATATTTTTTTTCCTTCTCGGACTTTTCCACTTTCTCCTCAATCACCTCAATTACCTTCTTCTCCTGATGTTCCATCACCTTCTCCCCCACCTGTTATTCCCTCACCTTCTCCATCACCTATAAATAATCAGCCACCCATACTCCCTCCATAACCTCCTTTAAGAAGGTCTACAAGAGTCCATAATCAACCATCTTATCTTCATGACTATATTTGTTCTTCTACCTCTTACCAAGCTCATATGGTTTCCTTCGGGTCTTTACATAATCCTTCTCATGCTTTTCTCTCCTCTTTACTTTCCTATATTGAACCTACAACCTACAAAGAGGCATCTAAAGATCCTAGATGGGTTCTTGCCATGAATAATGAAATTTCAGCTTTGGAGAAAAATGATACTTGGGACTTGGTTTCTCTTCCAAAAGGCAAGAAGGCAGTAGGGTGAAAATGGGTTTTTAGAGTGAAGCTCAAGTCTGATGGTTCTTTGGAGATGTTTAAAGCTAGACTTGTGGCAAAAGGCTTTACTCAATTAGAGGGTATTGACTACTAAGAGACATTCTCTCCAGTTGTCAAAATGTCTAAAATTAGATGTATTATTTCCCTTACTGCATCCAAGAAATGGGTTCTTCAGCAACTGGATGTCAACAACGCTTTTCTACATGGCACTCTCAATGAAGAAGTTTTCATGAAAGTTCCAGAAGGTATTTCCAATCCCCATAATCTTGGTTGTAAGCTAAAAAAATTCATCTATGGACTTAAACAAGCTTCTAGACAATGGTTTTAAAGGCTCACTTCTTCTCTTATTGATCTTGGATATCTTCAGTCAAAGAATGACTATAGTCTTTTCACTAAGAAGACTCCTGATCACATTACAATGGTAACCAAATATGTTGATGATCTATTGGTCACTGGTTCTGATCTTGCTCAGATTTCTTCTCTTAAGCATTATCTTCATTCAGTTTTCAGTATTAAATATTGGGAGTGCTTCATTTTTTCTTGGGCCTGGAAGCAACTTATTTGACTAATGGTATTGCTTTAACTCAAACCAAGTTCCCCAAAGAGTTGTTAAGCTCTGTTGATTTTGAAGAAGCATCATTAGTATGTACTCCTTTGCCATTAAATTGCAAATTAGTTCCTGATTCTGATGATCCTATGCCTGATCCAACCAAGTATAGGATGTTAATTGGCAAATTAAATTTCTGGACAAACACAAGACCAGATCTTTGCTTTGTTGTTCGAACTTTATCTCAGTTTATGCAAAAGTCTTGTTCTTCTCATTATTCTGCTTTGCTTCATACTCTCAGATATGTTAAAGGGACTGCAGATTGTGGCATTATTTTAAATGGCTCAGATAATCATGTTTTGACAACTTATTTCAATTCTGATTGGGCTTCATGCTCTATTACTAGAAGGTCTGTAACTAGATATGTTCTCATGCTTGGGAGATCAGCAATAAGTTGGAAAAGTAAAAAAGCAATTTGTTGTTTCTCGTAGTTCTACAGAAGCTAAGTATAGGGCAATGGCCCAGGCTGCTACAGAAGTGACTTGGCTTGTTAGATTGCTTAGAGATTTGGGAATACGAGCTGTCAAGCCTATTATTTTACATTGTGACAACAATTCTGCTATTCATATTGCTAAAAATCTTGTGCAACATGAAAGAACTAAACATATTGAAATAGATGTACATTTCACTAGAGATAAAGTGCTTGAAAGTCTGTTACAATTGTCCTATCTTCCTACTATAGAGCAAATTGTTGATGTTCTTACAAAGACACTCCCTTCAGCCAAACAACAGATTTTTTTTGTCCAAGCTTGGCATGCTCCATGCCTAGCTTGAGAGGGTGTTGAATATAGTAGACTCTTCAGCAAGGTGTATTTTGGAAGGAGGTTACCAATTTTATAACAAAGGACTCATGAATATATCATCTCACTTACATCAACTAGGACACAAGACAAATACCGATCGATTAAAATTGGGAAAAGCAGTAATCAATCTTTGATCGACCAATTAAGTCTTAATTAAAAGTAACTGGCTTGATCGATCGCCATTATTGGTTAAGCCCGCGGAGGTGCTACTTAATTAGGCAAGCAAGGCTTCCTGCAGAAGCATTCGCGTTGAAGCTCCTTGCAGCATGGGCGGCGAACTCCCTTGCAGTGGCCGTTGGGAAAGCCCTCGCCTTTGCAATGCTTTGCGCAGTTGCGGTCGCTGAGGCACGGCTGCAAGTAACCCCGGCTCTGCTTTTCGCAAATGGCCGCCTGCGTCTGCCTCGTCACCTCTGCATCCATTCACATACAAATTAAACCTATATTAAGTTGAGAATGAATGCGAGTAATTACGAGAGCCTAAGAGGACAAGGGCTAGGATGAGAACTAGCAAGCATTTCTTATTCTCCATCTTCTATCGATCGATATCGATCGATCTCACCTCTTAATTAATCTCAATTGTATTTTGTTTTAGTTTTCACATTTCATAGCTACCGATTTGCCCACATTTATTTGCTTATTATTTACTCCATTGTGGTTCTGGGAGAAGAACCAATCGACGTGTCGTATCGTACGCACTCAATTTAGCTCCTCCAAATGTTGTACACATGCAAGCATAGAAAGTTCAATATTCTAATAGTAAATGTTCAAGTTGTGTCCATTCACGACACGTATGTATAACACATGGCAGCTGCGTGGCATGCAATCTGGCCGCCCATCACAAACAGTCAAACACTCACGACTCACTATTTCCACTCTTAAAAGTTACAACATTCCTAAACATACAACACCTAAGGTCCTTTTCCGTCAACATCGGTCAACTCATACTAACGCTTCTTCTAGCTTGTATCTTCGATAATTTTCCTAAAATTTTCAATACCGGTAATGTGTATTCAATTTTTTCAAAAAAATAAAAACGTAAATTTATATAGAAAACCAGGGAATTACTCAATTCTAAGATAACTTTTCCCTACTTGATAAACGACATGTATAAACTTGCATCACATTTGCTGAGTTAAAACTTGCAAGTTGCAACAACATATCTGACCAAAAAAAAAAACTTTCAACAACATATATAAATTTACTAAACAATGTTTGTTTTGGATGGAGTGTTGAAAATATGTGGCTCACATTTGAATAGAGGCAAGGAAACAAACATATGATCAAACTGTACCTAAAATCCGAATTCCATTCTATTACAAACTCATCATCAGTCACCCCAATTACAAAAGCTTTGAGTCCTAGCCTTTGGGGGATATTAAACCAAATTCATACAAATTATAACCAAATCCCACTAAGATTGAATCAAACTAGTAATAATTGGAACAAGGATCACAAACACAATCATCAAAATCAAAATGATCCCAAAACAGAGCCACTTCCTACTACTCCTCTGGTGCTTTTTAGCAGTCTTAAGCTCCACTGTCCCATCTTTCACATAGTGGGAAGCATTCATCACATGATGCTCAATGTTGTCCATCTGTTCCCCCTGCGCTTCCACCATAACCGCCATGTCAAGGAACAGCTGATGAAGCTCCATCAAGCTCTGCTCTATCTCCTTCGCCGCATCCCGCCTCCCTTGAATCTCAACAACCGTTTCCACCACTTTCCCCCTTCCGTGCTCCTGAATCGCCCTTGACATCATCTCTCCTTCGCCGATTCCGCTCGCGATTATCTTCTCGACCGCCTCCTCGTCCGCGTGCTCCCCCGTTACTGTGTAATAGCACCTTCCAACTGTCTCCCTGTACTCTGACATGATTCTCTCTCTCAATCCCTGGAACAAAAATCGCAGATTTAATTTCGGAAATAAAGCAACGAAATCCACAAATTTGACACCGGAATTTTGAAATTTTAGGTCTATCTGTGAAATTGGACCTGGAAATCGTTCATGAGCTCTTTGAGCTTGATGCGTAGCCCGTTGGTGACGCTACTCCGAGTCCGATCAATCGGCTCGCCTAGCTTCAGAGACACCCGGCGATTCTCAGCGGTGACGCGATCCATCTCCTCGAGGCGAGATTTGATGGCTCGGACCTTCTTGAGGACGTTGACGATGTCGATGTTCATCTTCGCGCGGAGGGATTTGAGAGCGTCCGGGTTGTGGATCGATCGGCTCTCCTCGTGGGAGGCTTGAAGCCTAAAAAGCGCCTCGCGGATCGAAACCATTTCCGATTTCACCTTCTCGGCCTCTTCGAGAAAGAGCTCCATCTTAGGATCGGCCGTCGGAGCGCCGACGCCGCCCATCTCGAGGTCGGCTTCCGCTTCCGCCGCTTTTTTCAGATCTACGTAGCTGAGGAAGGACTTCGTCATCAGGTCGTTCATGTTGGGAGAATTCGGATTTGCTTACTTGTGAATTTTGTGTTTCAGATAGAAAGAGGGAGATTCTCTAGGGTTTCTTCTTCTGGATTCTGATTGCTGGGTTTTTATACGAGACGAAGGGAAGGAAAGGGAAGAAGGAGCCTCACTCAGTCCTCAGATAGCCGTTGGAGTTTGGAAACGTAACGTTCCCTTTTTTAATGCAAAGCTTTCCTTCAACGGCTATATTGTAGATGGGAATATAGTAACCCCCAAGTTGAAGTTGTGAACTAATTAGGGAAATCAGGCCACGGGCTAATCAGGATTTAATTTTGTTTTTGTCTTCATTACTAACAAGTGATTACATCATCATGGAATAATTATATACAATAATTAAAATATTAATTTCAATCTACTATCTATAACTATATATAAAAGTTGTCCCTTTTCGAGCACCAGAACGATTCTGACCCCACCTTATATTTACAAAATTAATTTTTATTTATAATATTTTAACTTCTTATTGAATCTTCTTTAAATATTTAAATCTATCTTTAACATCAAACAAACATTTAGTTAGTATAACAATATCTTTTAAAAACTTCCTTATAAAAATATTTAAAATTAAAGATAACAAATTTAAAATATTTTAAAATAAGTATAAATATATTTTATCTTTTAGCATGATATCTTTTCATGAATTTATTTATAGATATATAATTATATTTTTTTCTTTTATAATAAAAAATCTATAACTATATATTGAAGTTGTACTTTTTCGAGCCACTGGAACGATTCAGGTCACACCTCATATTTAAAAAATTCATTTTACTTCTATTATTATAACTTCTTTCTATTAAATTCTTTTTAACTATTTAAAATTATCTCTAACATCAAACAAATGTCTATTTAGTATAACAATATCTTTTAAAAGTTTCTTTATACAAGTATTTAAAATTAAAGATAAAATAATAAATATAAATCTTTTAGCATATATCTTTTGACGAATTTGTTTATAGGTATATAGTGATTTTCTTTTATAAAAAATAATGATAAATATTTATAATTTTTAAAATTAATAAAAATAGATAATAAAATATTTAATAGATATATTGAAATATTTGATAATCTCTAAATTTACGTACATTGAAAGTAATAAAATATGAAGAATAATATTTGATTGAAAAATTATACATTATATGAGAAATAAATTATTTATATTAAAGTTTATATTATTTTTTATTAATATCATATTTATAATGTCTATAAATATCGAATCGTAGTCGTATATGGTACCACGGGTAAAACTAGTATATATAAAAGCAATAAGGTTTAGAGGCTCCACGTTGCGCCACGTCAGCTTTTTCCACATGTCTTTCTATTATTAATCCACATAGTATTTTGCCACATTTCATTTAATACTTACTCCATAAAAATTTTGCATTAATTATTCTGTCCACTTCATATTTCACATGGCAAATTTTTTCCACTTAATTAAAATTTATTTATTTCTCAAATTTAGATAATATCTTATTTTTTGGTAGAAAATAATATCTTAACTAAAAGAATTTAACTAACTAGTTATACCCGTCGTACCAAGTACGACTACGATTCGATATTTTATAGACATTATGAATAGGATATTATAAATAAATAAAAATATAATATAAAATTTAATAAAGTAATTTGTTGCTCATAATTTTTTAATAGAATATTATATTTTTTATATTTATTACTTTTCATGTACCTAAATTTAGAGATTATCAAACATTTCAATATATCTAGTAAATATTTATTTATCTATTTTTATTAATTTTAAAAATTATAAATATTTATCTATAAAAAATCCCTATATATCTATAAGTAAATTCATCAAAAGATATATGCTAAAAGATTTATATTTATTTTAAAATATTTCATCTTTAATTTTAAATACTTGTATAAAGAAGTTTTCAAAAGATATTGTTATACTAAATAGATATTTGTTTGATGTTAAAGATAGATTTAAAAAGTTAAAGAACAATTTAATAGGAAAAAGTTAAAATATTAGAAATAAAAATTAATTTTATAAATATGGGGTGGGGCCAGAATCGTTCTGGTGGCTCGAAAAGAGACATCTTTAATATATAGTTATAGATGGTTGAATTTTTTCCTTATAAGCCAATAAAATATATATGTTTAATCTTTTTAACGTTTTAGTTGTTTCTTTCTCTCTCTTATATTAAATATACTCAATTACATATATTATTATTACATTAATTATTATTTTTCAAAATCTCATCTCTTCAATATTTTCAAAATATATCTTTTTTGCTTTATTTTCTTCATATTTTATCTCTTTCTTTTAAATTAAACCTATTTATGAAATATTGTCAAGGAAAATGAGCAATGTAGATTATTTTATCTTAATAATCTATATTTATTCTCAATTTTAAAATTAATAATCTAAATTTAATTTGTTTTATTTGATTTTAAAAAATAAAATAATTTTTATACATATTACGGGCAATAAATTACTTACATTAAATTTTATATTATATTTTTATTTCTTAATATCTTTTTTATAGTATATCTAAAAAATATCGAGTCATAGTCATGCATGACACGACGGAGATAACTAGTATAAACAAATTTAATACGGAGAATCATCTATAACAAATCCTTCAAACCCATTTTATAAACTTCAAATCTGTAACCCTAAATATTTCAAAAAAAAAGTCTATTTATATACAAAAAGAGCATTTGATAGCAAACATTACATAGCACAATTAGAAGTTTGCTCAAGGGATAATATATCATTACGAGATCCTTTTGCTTTCGTCACAAGGGCTACTCTTTTATATACAAATCTGTCTTATATTCGTGCTTTTGTAGTTTTTGTTCGACATATTGTAATTCTTTTGAGTCTCTTTTTTTACTAGGTGTAGTCACTATTTGTAGAAATATTGTGAATCTTTATGTAACTGGTTTAATATAATAGTAACATATTTTCTTTTAAAAAAACATCTATTTATAACTATATATTAAAGTTGTTTTTTTTCGAGTTATTAGAACAATTCTAGTCCACCTTATTAATAAAATTAATTTTTATTCCTATTATATCAACTTTTTTCTAATAATTTTTTATTTAAATTTATTTTTAAAATGAAATCAATTAATATTTAGTATATTTTAACTTTTCAAAAAATATATATCTTCAAAACATATTTAAAATAAAAAGAGTAACAACATCTTTTAACAAATTCTTTATACAAATGTTTAAAAAATAAATATAAATATTATAAAATATATATTTTTTATTTTCATTCATATTTTATCTCTTAAATTAAATTGATTTATAAAATATTGTCAAAAAATTAATGTAGATGATTTTATGTTAATAATCTATCTTTATTCTCAAGTTTTTTTTTTGTTTTGCCTTTGGCTCGCCCGGTTCGATCGGTCAGCACCGCTCTATGTTTCTTCATACAAGTTCTTTTCTTGTTTTGCCTTTGGCTCGACTGGTTCGATCGGTCAGCACCGCTCTACGTTTCTTCATACACGTTCTTTTTTTGTTTTGCCTTTGGCTCGCCCGGTTTGATCGATCAGCATCGCTCTACGTTTCTTCATACATATGGCCAGTGGGAATCGAAATTCGAATCTCCTGAACAATAACACTTAAGGAGTCTAGCACCACTTTAACACTAGACCAGTTGAATATTGGTACATAAAATAAGTTTTATAAATAATTTTTAATTCCAAAAAACTACAAACTACAAATAAAATAGGTTTATATTATATTAGGGTACAAAACTACAAATAGTCAATTAATTACATTAAATTTATATTATATTTTTTATAAATAATTTATTTATAATAAATCTAAAAAATATTTAACCATAATCATAAAGGATACGACAAATACAACGAATACAACTAGTAATATGTAAATCATTAGCCCAAAACCCGAGTCAAAGCCAGATTTAAAACTTTAATAAACCACATTTTATGCCGGAGAAACTGATTTTATGTCAATTTTCATCCACAGGCTATATAGCCCAAAATCTGCACAATATATAGATCCAACAAATACAACTCATGTGCATCAAATATTAAAATCTCCATAATATTTAGAAATGAAAGAAATCTAATTCAGCAGAAAAATCACTGTTAGATTGAAATTTACATTTAATGGAAGAGCAACCGCGAGATACTATACAATCAAGGATTCTCTACTAATATCATCAACCCCTACAACAAAACAGGCAAATGGAGACAAATGAAATGCCACAATGACATTTTATACAGCAGAAGCATAATACCATAGTTCTAACCCACCTAGATTTTTCACTACAAGATCATGACATGTGCTTACATAAACTGCGTAGTAGGCCGATGTCTCGATGACATGTACACAGAGTCGCCACATTCAAGAGGCGTATGTGAAAGTGGGTTCCACCTATCAAATATAATTCGCCCTCCTCTTCCAATTCTTCCTCGAAAGCCAAAGGAAGTTGGAGAGGAAGGGTGGTTCTTCATATGAGGATCTGTAGGCGGCGAAATTCCAGCAGCAGCTAACTTGTCTGGAAGTAATGGCTTTGTAAATGCCATAACTGGCTCCAAAGGATCCTGCATAACTCCCACGATTACAAATCACATTCAATTTCAAATCCAAATCATAAACATCTTAACCAAAATGGTTTGCTGTAGCATTGATTTTTCATTTGGAGAAAGATGGGGTTTTTTACACACATTTTACTTGCCCAAAATGACCATTAAATAATCAGAGAACACCACAGAATTAGGATGCATTCGGATTACACCACAATGTATTGTTTGTATTATATTGCACTAAGACTTGCAATATAATGCTTTGCATTGCATCGTGTGATGTAATCCAAATATACACTAAAGCCAGATTGTACGCTACAAAGGAACAATTAGGCAATGCAGCAATCATCATCATATCAGATGTTGGGTTTGAAAAGGTATAGAGATTAATCATGTAAAACCAAAAGGGGGAAAGGAGCCATAAACTTTACCAGCCTTTGAAGCCAAGAGTTTGATGTGTTTCGCCATCTTGATTCCTGTTTGTGGTTTACAGCAGAAACCATTACTGGTTTGGTGTCCAACAAAGTTGGATGACGTGATGCACCATGCCGAATTGGCATATGGTTATTGGCAATATCATCTGATTCCAAAAGCTCATCCTCACTTGAAACAAACTTGTTGGATAATGCTGGGAATGTAGGGAAAACAAAACTATCCTCTAGGAGCTCGGTTTCATGCTGAAAGGAAAAACACAAAAAAACATACACCAGGTCATTAGAATTTTCATTAAAGAAAGCTATTTTCAAGGTAACCACCTGTATTTCTGTCCCCCCTCACACCCAAATGCAAATAAGAAATACATTAAAACCAAGTATGAACCACATAATGTCTTCAGTAATCTCAACAAAAGAGGTTTTGTAATTAAATGCATTTATGAAGCAAATAGGGATTTGTTCATATTTCCCCTATACAGATGATAAAATACTAGCTAATTAGGTTTGTTCATATTTCCCCTATACAGATGATAAAATACTAGCAAAGTAGCAATAGTACCTTGTACTTCATTTGAAGCCTCTGAAGGCCAACTTCAGTCTCCATGACTTCCCTCTTCTTCTCTTCTCTCTGGATAAATCCAAAAATGATTATGCAAAAAACCTAGAAAGAAAAACCAAAATAAACTTCTATTACACAATTCTACAAACCTTTATCAATGCCTCCAATATGCTATTTGCTTGCTCAAGGTTGCGTCTAACCTGAAAATCATAGAAGTAAAAGGCGGAAAAAAAACTGAATAAATTTCACATTGAAGACAAGTATGCCTGACTATATAACAATCCGCCCACTATTTTGACAAATTGATACAAAAGAGTACAAACTAATATCTTCCCATACTATGAATAATAAAATGTTACAAAATAACTTTGTTTTTTACCTGTCTGAGCTTCTCAAAAGATTGGACATTGTTTTCCCTCCGTTGCATCTGAACAGGGAAGACAATAACACTTATTATTTTTCTAGCATCAATACATGCTTACAAGCACCATTTTCATATGAAATGTGTGTTTTGAAAGAAAATGCAAGCATGAACTAACCCTTCTTGTGTGGAGTTTATGGGCTTTCTCCCTTGGCCTAAAAACATTGTATGGATTTGTATCATTAACTGGTGGAGGAGGCTGCATCAACACACATAAGTTTTAGTTGATTGAGCAGGGTTAACAAGGAGAAAAGATGAAATAAACGCATACACAGTTTCTACAGACTAATCACAGGCAGGCTAAAGGCAAGAAATGATTTTAATTTTTTTTTAAAAGCCAGGTACCTATTTCATTTTGGAAAAGAAACACGCATGCATATAATCAGGCACATCATATATAGTATCTAGTAATCCACAATGCTTATTTCATTTTTTGCTTTAATTCTACCTGCAATCTTATTACTAGTTAGTTTGACTGCTGTACTACGATATTTCTGTGAAAATGACAAGCAATATTGTCAAAATCTACTTGAAACAATGTGTGCAGTAATCCTTAGAAAAATCAGTTACTGCTTCCAAATAACTTGTCCTGACAAATGAAAACTGTCCCTAATATAATTACCAATTTAGACATTCAAGGTTGTTTTTTTCAGCAAGACATATCCAATTAGTTATCAAGGGTCTAGCACAATTCAAAAGAAAATAATTAAATACACCAATACATCTGAAAATGGACAAATTATGTTGGGAATCTACAAAAGGGCAAACAAAAACGGAACAGATTGATACTTGATCAATTTTCTTAAGTGAAACCATAAAATGACCTACATAGCCTATATTCACTGAACAAAATCTATGTTTAAGTCACTCAAAAACCATAGTTCTTGTAAAAAGTTGGCAAATCAGTAAGCAGCATAGTTTTCATCCTTAAACTAAGTTTATAACCTGCTCCAGCCAAATCAATTTGACCTATGAAAAACTTATAGTGTACCAAAAGAAGTCACTAAAATCTACTAAACGTCCTTTAGAATCACCTGTATACGCCGCAAAATGGGTTTTTGCCATCGTTCGCGCTGAAAAAGAAAAAAGAAACAAGTACATGAAGGTCAGAATTACAGATACAAGTAGTAAAACTCTGCATCCAATTTCCCCACACAAATATAAGAGTATGCACCTAATTGGCAGCAGATAAGACTCTTTAAGATAATAGAAATGATCGCACAAATAACGTATCTAAGGGCTCATTTGGTATCGATATCAAAGATGTGAGATATCGGGTATCGATAATAGTATGGATATCAAGGTATGAATATGAGTGATATCAAGATATCAATTATGGGTAGGAGTATGAAAGATATCAAGATATAGTGTAGGGGTATGTGATATCTTTGAAAAAACCTATTTTGTGGGAGATAACAAAAAAACACTCACTCTGATATCAAATCGATATCGATATCCCATATATCAAACAGCAGTTTGATATCCATACCAGAATATACCATTCCTACACCTGACATAGTGACATCCTAATATAGATACCAAACAGGCCCTAGGATACATTGTCTAAAAAAACATAAATGTTATATACATACTACGATTTGTATCTATTATGCCACATGATTATGGTCAGGCAGGATTGTCAAACCAATATTACATAGAACCTACCTTACTAAATTTCCAAAAATTACCAGTTCATCCAGCATTTACTGTAGGCTGTAGCAATCCTTAAACATGCTACAATCACTAAGAGAAGATCACATGAACATGTTCAAAATGCACATTGCAAGTCACTGAGTGATTTTCTTATACAAGATTCTGACATTTACAACATTAAGTGCAGTAAATAAGTACACATTCAGGCAAATAATATATCACACCAATGCCCCCACTGCAAAAACTCTCCTATAGGCACTCTTCCTTAAATTTCTAGATGAAAAAGATCAGAGAACTTAATCACATCAAACATCCAAAAGCACCAACTTAAAATGGAAACTAATCAGGGGAAACAAGTGTTAGAAGACCTCTAACTGTATCACAAAGAAACTAATAAAAGTGATGCAAGACTCAGCTGTATTATGAAGAGAATCTTAGAATGGATAAGTATAAAACAAATCAACACCTACCTTGTCCTTCCAGTAATCATAAACAGATTCCAGAATAGCATACTTAATAGACAATGCCTGCAAAGACTAGAGCACCATTGAGATGGCATAAGTAAATCGAGGAGGGTGATAGAAATGTAGTATGTGGTTTCCTTACAAAGATACAAACAATTAATACTTACTTCAACTGCAGCATCAAGCTGAAGAAGTGCAGGAATTGGAGCACCAAAAGTAGGAGTAATAACACCAGCCCTTTCACGAGCTTTATGATCAAGTACTTCCAACTTGAATAGAAGAACCTCAAGCCTACATATATGAACACAGTCTATATTATTTTAAAATTAGAATTGAATTGTGTTTGTTAAGAACAAGACCAACCCAGATACCGAAAGAACAAGTTAACAACAGCAAGGGCAGCTACCGTTGTTTCAGTCTACAAAGGAACACCTTAAATAATTACACATTATAACCATAACTAATGGAAATATCATCCGCAGGTTTAACATGCTACTCAAAGAGAAAATATTGAGCATAGATCAGCAAAGATTAATATAAGGGCACAGAATGAAACACAGTAGGGTTTCTAATTTTCTGACATCTTCTTTATGGAAGCTAATGCATGAAAGTATATGGCAGAGACATGCTTCTAGAAATAGTCAGATTTCATCTAATCTTCACTGTGACTGATAATCATATAGGCTGTTTAAACAACAAGATGAGAGTTTAGTATTTTGAAAGCTTAATATTTATTTTTAGGCAAGAAGATTTAAATCTAGTTGAAGGTTAAGAGTTCAGAAATACAGTATTCGGTGATTTTTGTCTCGAGAAAAAAAATTAACTCCTATAAAAGCTCAATCCCCTACATAAGTTTGATGAAAACATAGTTCAGAGTTCCTTTATCTCAAGAAGACAAAATAATCTTCTAAAATCCGAAAGCTAATTAGCTAATAAAAACAACTCCGTGCATAGTAGCACAGAAGAGAACTTGATTTCTACATTCTTAACACTTTATACTGTTTATGACATCTTGGCATGTTAGATAAAGGCAACAGAAGCGGATCATCAGAATGAATGCAAAACACAATTTCACCTTAACCTTAATAATTTTCTTATAAACAAGCTTCCAATTACATCAATCCTGAGGTCATTTCATCTACACATGTATAATGTGTGTGTGAAGACACAGATTTCTAATGCAAGATGAGCTGAAAATGATCACATAAACTTCTATGACCAGGTACAAAGAAAAACTCATCACTTTACTTTTCAGGAGAAAGAATCTTCTTATCCTCGTTGATCTGCTCAAGCCAATCCTCATCCTCATTGTCTAGGTCATACTCAACAAACTCTCCAATCTCAGAGCGAACTGCATATCATTATTGATGGCATAAGATTACTTTTCTTCACAAAGCGTAAAAATAAGTGAATTATTAAAAAAAATCTAACTGACCTCCCCTTGCACGTATATATGATGTTGGTTGACCAAATGTGCGGGAATAGTCTCTTTCATAAGTGTCAACATACACAAATTCTGGGGTAGGTATTTCAGAAGCATTTTTCTTGCTTGGAGCATGATGAACCTAACATAAGAATTATCTAGTTTTCAGACAGAGCTTAAATTCGCATGCTAATATATTGACCGCCAAAGAGACTTGACAAGCAAGCAACAAATATACCACAGACACTAAAGTAGTACAAAAGAAGAAAGAACTTAATTCATCATTATGCAACTCCTCTATTGCATGTAACGTATTAGGTTTGATGACAGCATGGCACTCACTACCATCTTCCAAAATCCACTTGTGCAAAAACCAATTTATCTTCAATTATTACATTCCTTTACTCCATTTGTTTTATAATTTTATCCATAACATAGACAAGCGGGTACCTCAGTATCAGCTTCTGCAGCAAGACGTAATATTTGAGAGTTGCGGGTGGAAGTTGGAGTATCATCATCTTCAAAATCCTTCACAGACTTTAAAATCGGTAGCTTCTTATGAATATCAAGAGGACGAGGTCTGAAAGACAATCTCATGTCCACTATCTGTGCCCACAAATCAAAATTCTCTAATCTCTCTAACAAACTTCACCTGAAATAATGTAGGAACAAGATAAGTAAGAGAAGAAAAAAAACACAGCAGATTTAGTCATCCTACATGTGTTCTCAAAAAAAAAATTGCATTATTGAGGTTGTGGCAGGAGAAGGGAAATCGATTCCGCTGGATGAACATTTTTGCCCAATTTTATATCTACGGTTTTGAATTTTTGCCCTATTTTCATGTTTGTCTTTCCCAAACCCTAATTTAATGTTCACCTCTTCACCACCTCGTCGTCTTCTTCAGTCTATCTCAAACTCCAATCGAGATGTGTTTGCCTTATTCTCCGGTTGGATTTTCTGGACAACCCTTGTTTCTCCTTCGCGGAACCGAAGGCGAATCAGTTCGTCTCCATTCGCGTCCTCCTTGCGGCAGCGGCGGCTTCTTCTTCACCGATTTTTCGACCGCGAATTGTTGCGGTGTTGGAAGCGGTGCGGGGGGGCGACAAGGAAGAGGAAACAGTGATTACGAAGGTGGCGGGGAGCTAGGGTTACCTCCTATGCTGCTGCTATCTCGTACGCTGAGCAGATGTGGATGAATAAAGGAACGTTATTTGCCAATATTTTAGGAGAAACGGTAAAAAAAAGTGTAAATTGCTTAAAATAACCTCCACTTTGAGGATGGTTGCGAAAAATCAAGTACTTTTAGCCTTTAGGCATTGTTCTCTAAAATTTAAAATTAATTTTAACTATCTTCAAATTCTTACATTTTTTTATTTTACATTTTTTAAGTTATAAAAAAATTTCATCCAAATATCATTTTTCATCCAAAAACAACTTCAAATCATCGTCATTGCCTTAAGAAGTTAAAACACTTCATTTTAACCTTTAAAGAAAATTGCATAAAACCACTCGTTAAATACCATATTTTGC
Source organism: Fallopia convolvulus (assembly GCA_964016875.1). Lineage (NCBI taxonomy): Eukaryota > Viridiplantae > Streptophyta > Magnoliopsida > Caryophyllales > Polygonaceae > Fallopia > Fallopia convolvulus. The sequence goes on along the minus strand of OZ024726.1, from coordinate 48,421,673 downwards.
TCAAAAACACATGTTATACAAGTAATTATTGAAAGCCACCCTTTTTAATCAATTCTATTCGCGATCGATCACCCGTTTTGAATTGTCGTCCAGGAATTCCGTTAAATTTTGATCAATTACCGTTTTGTCCTCATTTTTCACATAAGAAAGGCTAAAATGAGGAGGGTATAGGGTAAATGCACAAATCCATCATAATTCAATTGTTTTGCCTAATGCCTAGGAAGTGAAAGACGCATGATCTTCTGGAAGTGGGGGCACAAACTATATTATCCAAGAGGGTGGAGTTGTCGGTGGTGAATCGGTGATACTAATGACATCGTTTTCGGGGTTTGTTTTCTTATTAAAAGTGATCATTAAATCTTAAAAAATTTACAATTTGTTAAAAAGAATTGTCATTCCATATTGTACTTTTTAAATTTAACATATACATTGACATAGAAAACATAATTCAAATTCTTCAAAAACTTAACAAACTAGAAAAGAAGAAAAGACTAATTTATACTAAGGAAGAAAAATTAAAAAAAGGATAAAAAACATAACTGATAAAACTATTGTTCTAAAAATCCCCGTCTAGCTCCGTCTAGGCCCCACCTAGGCATTGTCGCGCTGGAAGGTGTTAGCCCGCCTAGCCTTCTAGTCCGTCTAAGAGCTAGGCGGAGCCTCTTCACCTAGGGCCCGTATAGCGTTTTTCAGAAGATTGAATAAAACATATTCAAGTTATTAAAAAAATACCAACAAAACTAAGAGACAAGATTTCAACGATGCACTCTTCACTAGTAAAATGAGGACTAGACCAACTAAACTAATCAATACTTGTAGTATTAGTGTAGTTTTTTTATTTATTTTATACTTTACTAAAAAATTAAATAAATAATTGGTCGAAAGGAAGTGGGGGTGCTGACCCCGCCGCGGTTCGTCCCTGCACCTAGGATCTGAGCAAGGGACCACTTTGAGTCTCTTTCTTCTCCATTTGCAACAGCAGACGCCCTCCTTTTCCTCTTCAGCTTCATGACTTTCTGCCATTTAAGAAAAATCTCAACTTAGGGTCTGAGCCTCCATCTCCTTGACATTCTCTTTCACTCAGGTCTCCTCAGTCTCCGCCACTTGTCTTTCACAGTAAACAATCGAGCCCATCCTCCTTGCATGTCTCTCTTGCACTTGACTGACATCAAAGCACCCCTCTTCCTACAACTCAACTTTAAAATTCCTCTGAAAACAAGAAGGCTGAAGGTGGGTTTAGACTTTGTTATTTGTTCTATTGTAAGGGGAGAAAAAATGAAAGGGAATTGTTTATTTTTTCTGCCCAAAATATGTGAAGGATAAAATTCTAGGACGCCATCGTTCCATTTAAGTCTTTAAAACTTTGATTTCCTTCGGTTTGTAGAAGAATTTCGGATTCAAACTGCTCCTTTTTTGTATAACTCGTCTTTAAATCGAAATAGATTGAAACCAAATTCTTACCTGCTATGGTTTTGCCTTCAGAATGGAATCGCATGTCTAATATCGCAATCACCCTCGTTGGAGACAATGAACTCAACGCACTGGTGGATTCTAACCCATCTCACAATCACCCTTGATTCTGATTTTAAGATGAAGACCAACTCGACACACCGTGGATGCTAAACCACCTCGCAATTGCCCCCAAATCGCCCCAATCTCCTATGAACCCTAATTCCCCCAATTCGATCGTGAAATTCCCACATTCCCCACCATACTGTAATAAAAGTGAATAGCTAGACCGGGTTTCTCCCATTGAACTGGTCCTTGAACAATTAAATTTTAATGGATTTGTGCATTTACCATTATGCTCTCCTCATTTTAGCCTGTCTTATTTGAAAAAATGAGGGCAAAATGTTAATTAACAAAAACTTAACGGAATCCCTGAAGGCAATTCCAAATGGGTGGTCGATCACAAACGGAATTTGATTTAAAAGGTGGCTTTCAATAATTACTTGTATAACGGGTGATTTTGAGCAAGTGTGGTATTTAATTGGTAGTTTTATGCAATTTTCTCTAACTTTCAATTTGTTTTATACATTCAAAAGAGGATTTGGCTGAAAACCACTCGTATAATATGACATATTTCACTTAATCATTCGTATTTTCAATAATTATTGAAAATCACCCATATTACACGCTCCGTTAACTTTTCACCACCCAAATTCTAGATCCGTTAAACTCCGTCCAAAAATGGTGACATGGCACCTCAATTTTCAATTGTTTTTTTTAACCTTGCCACATGGACACATATTTACCCACTTCCATCCAAATCACCCTACTTCCACTTCTATCCCAAATCCCACTCGTGCAAAGAGCCACAAGTTAGGGGTTTTCATCGATTGAAACGATTGAAGCTCTATTGCACAAGCGTTTTTCGGAGCAGGCATGTTAAGGTTCTGAAGCCTCTCATTGGTACTCTATTGCAGCCATGGATTTCGGGTTTTTCTAGGACCGAGCAACCTCTCCCGATTGCGACCAGCCTGGAATCGGTCAAATCCGCAGGGTTCTTGATGGAGAGCGAGGCTAGGGACTTGTAGAGTGCGAGCCCATCAATCTTGGATTTGATTGCTTTGCAGAGTGTGTGGAAATGGCCGAATTTGAGGGATCTGAGATTGGGGCACTTGATCGGACCTAGCACCGTGAAGAACTCAATCAAACCTAGCGCTTGAAGAACTCAATCAGATCTAGCCTCAATTCCACTATAAACCCTAATCCACTGAAGAACTCAATCAGACCTAGCGCCGTGAAGTCGACCTCCTCTCTTACGTCCTGATCTCCGCCTTCTCCACCGCCGATTCCGATTCCTATCCCGATTCGCAGAGATTAGGGCAAGCTGTCACAATCGCACGAATCTCGAGCGATTTGAAACCCTCGGCAAACCACAAGTTCATCAGATCGAGCCAGAGGAGGATCCGGCTGACGCTAGGGAAGGCTTCGAGCACGGCAGGGAGATCTTCCGTCCAACAATAGAAGGCGAAGAGGTCGAGGGAGGTGAGCGTCTGGCCATGGTGGTGGAAGCGTTCGAAAAGGGGGAGAAAATCGGTGCCAGCGGGGACAGGCGACCATTGGTGCCATCGGATGAGCTTCAGGTGGGAGAGAGACGACCAGTGCTCCGGCAAGGAGGAGGCATATGAGGGAGGAGGACGAGGATCGGAAGTAGATGGTGAGGCGCGAGACTGCGGGGAAGGAGAGCGATTTGGAAGCTTATGTGTCGTCGATGTGGCAAGGTTTTTTAAAAAAAATTAAAATTTAAGTGACATGTCACTCTTATTTAACGGATCTGGAATTTGGGTGGTGAAAAATTAACGGAGCATGTAATATGGGTGGTTTTCAATAATTATTGAAAATACGGATGGTTAAGTGAAATATTTTATATTATACGGGTGGTTTTCAGCCAATTCCTCAATTCAAAAACTACAAACGATATGCTTTTCTCCCTTTCGGCACAATGGTGGGCTACTGGGCTATGCTTATTGACAATCAAAATATCGCGTTAGGGCATGCCCAACGGTGTGATTTTTTGGAGATCAGAGGGGCTCACCAAAAACAATAATAAAAAATTGAAATGGTGTGTGGATCAATGCAAAAGGAAGATCGAATTTAGATCTCAACTTAAAAGGCTCATGGCACATCTTGTGCATTCTTAACGTGCCACATGGCATATAATCAATGGCAAGGATTTATTCTTGGCCATTGATTATAAATAGATTAATAATCTATTTTTAACTAGTTTAATAATTAAAAATAATAATAATAATTATACCAAAATTCATAATTTTTTGGGAAATTCCGGATGGTACCCCTGAGTTTTGTACTTTTCCGGATGGTGCCCAAAAAAAATTCTTATTCCGCGAAATACCCCCGAGTTTCTGGTCGAGTTTGTCTCGTACCCTTTTCTCTCAATTTACCCCAACTTCTGTTAGTTTGCTTTAAACAAAAAGGAAATAAAAATAAACATAAAGAAATAAAAAAAGAAAAATAATATCCCATTCTTTTTCCCGGTCTCAGGCGCTAAACACCACCTATCACTTCTCCGCTCTCGCCGATCACTCTCACCTCCATTTGTAAGGTAAATCAACCTCTCTTTGCTGTAAATATTCAATGTTGAATTATATATCTACTTCTCTTTGTCGTAAACATTCACTTTTGCTGTCTTGGCAAGGAAAAAAGTAGCTTTGTGCCAACTCATAATTAATTTGGATGAAGCTTAATTTCTTTATTTTATGATGCACTACAATAGCTTTATATTAGCTAATAACTTAATGTGTTGTTCACTTGTAATGTAGTTGTGTATTACTTGTGTTCTGGTTGAAAGAAATTATGTTTTGGATCGATCCTCCTCATATCACAGGACACACAGAGAAGCCAGAGAATGGCAGAACAAGAGAGAGGGAAAGCGCCCCCTTGGCCCAAGAAGGCAGCAAGAAGGTTGAGGGCGAGAGTCGCCTAGCGCCGGAAGACGGTGGTGGTGGATGTCGGAATTCAAACGGTGGTGGACGAACCGCAACACGAGAGAGAGGCCAAACGAGCGTTGTGGTTTCATTTGAAGGATAAACCTAACCAACTGCTCATTAATGCCCATCAACGATTTCAACTTCCCAATGACAGAGACAATGCAAATCAGATTTAAATCCCTACATCCTGAAAACCCCTAATTCTGGGTTTTATCGACATTGTTACGGAGCACATCTGGGAAAATAACAACGACATTCCTGGTTTGTGCTCCATGAAATCCAATTTTTTTTTTAGAAAATCAACAACCAGTTCCGAATTTTTAGTGGATATCAGAGACGACTGACCTTGGTAACAATGGCGCGACTTCCTCTTCAGAGAATCCGATCTGATTTTATTTGTGCTCAAATTAGGTGCTATTTTTCTTTTTTCTTTTCTTATTTGTGTTTATTTTTATTTCCTGTTTTTTTTAAAACGCAAACTAACAGAAGTGACATTAATTGTGAGAAAAGGGCACGGAACAAACTCGACCAGAAACTCGGGGGTATTTCGCGGAATAAATTTTTTTTTGAGCACCATCCGGAACAGCACAAAACTCAAGGGTACCATCCGGAATTTCCCTAATTTTTTTATCTATCTATAGAGACTAATTTTGTATATATTTGAAACATTTTAAAATTAATTTGTATTTTGGGTTGTTTTAGAATAAGAAAATACACTTATATATATTTACATTATCAATTGTTTTAGCTTTAAAAAATTACACCAAAACTCATGATTTTTTTCATTTATCCATAGACGCTAATTTTGTATATTTTTTCTTCATTGATAAATAAAATATGAATTTTATTCATTAAATTTTTTTATGTCTACCCATGGTTTTGCATCCACCATGGTTTTGGTTACTCATAGTTTTTATTTACCCATTGTTTTATATCTACCCGGTTTTGGTCTACCCGTGGTTTTTTGGGATGGTTTCAGATTGAACAAACCCTAGTTTTTTGCTATTTATATGGGCATTACACATTCTCACAATTCACACATCTCTTCCAACTCTCTTTCAAGAAATTCTTTCTCCAAAATGAATCTGAATGATCCAAATCATCCACCACCACACTACTCCTATAATTATCCAAATGCTCCAACACAAAACTCCTTTGTTCATCCAATGAATCCTCAACCACAATATTCATATGCTGATCTTGCATACCACCAACAACTCCTCCAACATTCTCTTGACAATCCATATGCTAATGTGGTGCAAGCATCCCAAAACTTTGGGAGCACCCAATCATCACCAAATTCATATCTTCCCTTGGATTCTAACCCTGATCCTAACTCCCAACCTCTTGAAAATCCTATTTATAGCACCCAATCCAGTGATCGTGGAGCTCGTTCTCGTGGATCTTGTGGTCGTGGAGGTCGTTCTCGTGCCAGAGATGAAGGAGAAGATGATTCTTCCGACAACAACGAAAGAACAAGAAATGTGGCATGGAGTCATTATGACGAAGAACTCTTGGTGAGTGCTTTGTTGAATGTCAGTGAAGATCCAATCACGAACAATGAGCAAAAGGCGGAAGCTTTTTGGAAGCGAGTTAAGTACTACTACAATAGAGAGAGATCTGCACTCCGAGTCCCCCGAGGCAAGAAATCATGTAAGTCTAAATGGGATAGAATTAACAAAAGTGTAAGATGTTTGTAGGTTTTTATGAAAAAGCTAACAATTCAAAAGCTAGCGGGATGTCGGCTGAAGATGTATTGAACGACGCTCACGACAAGTACTATAACACGCAAGGCCACAAATTCCCCGATGAGCATTGTTGGAAACTTCTCCATGTCGTGCCAAGATGGTCATCCCAGTGGATTAGGAAAGTTAACCGCTCCACTCCAAGCTCGGGAACCGGGAGCTCCAAGAGATCAAGGGCAGATACCGAAGGTGATGCTTCCAACCCATATTCGGAAACTCCAACGAGTATGTTGAATGAAGATCCTATTCAGCGTCCAATGGGCATTAAAAAGGCTAAGAATGCAGTGAGAGGGAAAGGGAAAGGAGCCGCCTCAAGCTCCGTCAATGTTGTGTTGTCTACGCGTATGGCGGAGGAGAATTTGGAAAGGGAGAAGGAGTATGCAGCTTATAGGATGGCAGAATTGCAACTTAAGGAAACGAAGCTTCGAGCTAAGCAGATGAGGGAATATCGGGCTTTGTGCACCCCTGATGAACTCGAAGAACTGAAGCAAGCTATGAAGAAAGACCTTGGCCTTCCATAGTCTTTAATTTATGTTATAATTAGAACCTTGTTTGAATGTTTCATGTTATTTGCTTTCTGTTTCAACTTTTCATTTGTATGCTTTCGATTTCAATGTGTTTGATGTAGTGTGTGTCCTTGTTTCCTTTTTTTTTCAATTAATGTAATGTAAGTTTGTTTTAATTTTGAATGCATTAAATTTGGTTAAGTTGAATCTATCTTCTGCAAAAAGGAGTCATTTTCAATGTATTAAAGGTGGTCAAATTGAATAAGTGGCATGCATGTAAATCTGCATAATGGCATGCATGCAATCCGCAGAGACTAGTCACATCAAATAAGTAATAGAAGAGTGGAAATTGGCATGCATGCAATCCGCAGAGACTAGTCACATCAAATAAGTAATAGAAGAGTGGAAATTGGCATGCATGCATTCCGCAGAGACTAGTCACCTCAATAAGTGGTGGAAGAGTGGCATGTGATGTGTGTAAGAGACTAGTCACCTCAAATAAAATGGAGGATGGCATGTATGTTGGAAGAGACTAGTCACATCAACCATTTAAAATTTAAAAACTATTTCGGTTTGTGTTCAACTAGCCTTGGGATTTCTATATAAACCATTCAAACTCATTCCACATTTTGCATCAAGTTGAATTAAATCCCTCTCTTACAAGTGAAAATGTCTTTCCCAAAACAAAACTCATCAACCTCCTCAATCTCCGACTATTCTAGCAGTAATAGTGATGAACCAAATGAGGCAGAAATTACTTACCGCAATTGGCAAGCTGCATACCAACAACTTCAAGCCGATATTCAACAAGCTGCAGAAGCAGAAAGTTCAAGAACCCAACATCGTCGATCCCATATTGAGAGAGGAAGGGAAGAAGGGCATGCCAGACTATTCAATGATTACCTCAACGAGAAACCAACATACTCGGATGCCCAATTTCGACGAAGGTTTCGAATGCGTAGGCCCATTTTCCAACGCATTGTTGACTGGCTCTCTGATGCGATGCCGGACTTCCAACAAAGGCCAGATGCTACCGGGAGGCAAGGTTTGTCCCCATTACAAAAATGTATTGCTGCCTTACGCCAATTAGCTAATGGAGTTGTTGCAGATGCTTGTGATGAATACATAAATATTGGTGCGGAGACAACAAGGAATTGTTTGCACCACTTTGTAGATGGCGTCATAAATTTGTCCGGCGATGAGTACCTAAGGCGACCAACCCCAACGGACTTACAACGCCTACTCCGCATAGGAGAAGCAAGAGGATTTCCCGGGATGTTGGGCAACATCGATTGTATGCATTGGAGGTGGAAGAATTGCCCGGTTGCATGGGCAGGACAGTTTCATCGTGGAGATCATGATGGTCCGACGATTATCCTCGAGGACGTTGCATCATATGACATGTGGATTTCGCATGCATTCTTTGGTACACCAGGTACGTGCAACAATATTAACGTTCTTCATCGATCTCCTGTTTTTGATGATGTTCTCCAAGGTGTAGCTCCACCCGTAAACTTTACGGTCAATGGGCATGAGTATCGCATGGGATATTATCTCACTTATGGGATATATCCGGATTGGGCGACATTTGTTAAGTCGATTTCTCTCCCTCGAAGCTCAAAGGCGAAATTGTTTGCCCGTCTACAAGAGGGATATCGCAAAGATGTTGAACGAGCATTTGGAGCGTTACGAGCGAGGTTCGCAATAGTGAGAAACCCAGCACTGACGTTACAACCTGAGCTTCTTGGAAAGATAATGAAGACATGTATAATTTTGCACAACATTGTTGTAGAAGATGAAAGAATCGAGTTCGAGACAATTGGATATGTCCCTCCTGTCGATTTTGGACAAGACGAAGTGGATCAAACGTTCTCAAGAGAAAGGTCGTCTGAAATGAGCACCTATATTAGAAACTACACTGAACTTCAGAACCGGGCTACAAACCGTCGACTTAAGGAGGACTTGGTGGAGCATTTTTGGCGTACGAAGGGGCATGAATATGATGATGTGTGATATGTCTTTTGTTTTTTCGGTAATTTATTTCGTGTATTTTCGTATGAATGTCTTTATGTATTTCATTAGTCTTTTTTATGTGCTTTATTTCATGTGTGTCGTTTTCTCTCGATATGTATTTTCTGTTCAAGTAATGAATTCGGTTTGCGTCGTTTCTTTTTACTAATATTCCCTTATTTGAATATGCTCTTAATTAACATTCAATTAATTAACTATGATAAATACAATTTAAAATATAATTTATTATAATACTAGAAATTTTAACAAATTAATTAAAAGTGTCATTTAATAAAAATAGTAAACAAATATAGTTATTTTTAGCTAAATAATGATATATATAATAAAGAATGTGAATATATTTGTAATTATGTGTGGAGAAATAAATAATTGTTGGTAAATGAGAAAAGTGAAAAAAGGGGCTCATGGGGCTCACTATTGGGAAGGGTTGATTGTGAAAAAAGGATAAAAAATTATGGATGATGTGGAAGATGAAAAAATAGTAAAATAATAGTATTTGATGAGTTTATGGAGATAATGGGGCTCACCATTGGGTATGCCCTTACGCATCAAGGTCACTTTTTTTTTTCTCTTTTTCTTTTTAATGTTACATAACTGTTGCTAGTTTGCAACCATTTGGTATATGCCTCAGATTTTACATTGAATGTACATATACAACATGGTATATCAAACGCGTATCTATGATCTACACACATTATTACTTCAAGGCTCGATCAGAGAGGTCCCTAGTCAAATGGGTCAATCCGAGGATCGTGTTCACTAGCCATAGCTGTGCCCGTGCAGAGACAAGTAGGGCACATTACCTGGAAAAAAAAGTCACAATCCAGTTGCTACTTTTTGTCTCATTTTGTGCTATGCTTTTCCAACTTTTGTTATGCTTACAGTTAATTGAATATTGTGAGATAAAGGAAGACTGATCGGGTAAGAAAAGGCGTCAGTGGTACTAACCTTGCCAGAACCGGCACAGTTAGGACACCTCTGAGTCCGAGGGGGTGAGAGAGGACGGTCTCCACCATTAACTGTTGAGACAGGCTCAATTAGCACGAGTGCTCCTGTATTCGAACACCGAGCACAAGCTAGATATCCTGCAATACCCAAAAGACACTATATGTAAGTCTATTCTTGTGAAGATATGAATAGAAACTGCAAAAATGTATGTCAAATATGCACAAGTTGTTACTTGTACATCTCTTCTAGTTCAATTTCAGCAGTTTCCATATGGAAATCGAGGAAATTAACAAGGATCACACTGCAATGTTACATTTTGGCACACGGTTACTAGTAAATAAAGTAAGGAAGCCCGTCTTGCAAAAGAAAATAAGTTAGCCTCAATCCTAGAGTGAAATAAATTTCAACATTCTTTCTTACCTGTTCCAAGGCAGTATTTGCATCTCTTAAGCTCCTGCTGTTTTACATTGTTTATTTCAACAACCATCAGTGCTGAGATCACACCAACTGCTCCGCCAGAAAATGAAGCCACTATAGGATCCACGTCGCTGCAGTTCCCAAGAATGAATTCTAAATCCATTCATAATATCAAAATCTTCCAATTTTTGTGCAGGAATCAACAGAAAATCTGATGACATGTAAGGCATCTTCCAGTTTTATTTTATATGTGTTTTTCTCCTTCATTAACTAAGCAAGACAATTTCGTTCCTCTAAACAGAACAAAAATTTCATAGCACTTTTTAAAAGAGATCTTCAGTAAAACAACAAACGGACTTGTAGTACAAAGCCAAGGGTTGGGGTCCTCCAATGCATAACACTGTCAAATTGAATGGCTTTTAAAAGAAATAAACACGAACATTGAAAAATGAAAGTACCTTAGTTGCATTGGGAGATGCATGCTTTGTATGAAATCTGCATATGAAGTGCCCCCCAATCCCAGTTTAAGCTCCAGCTGAAAACAAAGTTTCACAAAGGTTAAAATAAGGTAACAGTTATCATATAAATTCTTTCCTTGGGAATTTGAAGAGGTTCTTTCTTCTATTGATTAAATGATTAGTAGATTAATTAGGAAAATACATTTTCCAAACTCGAAATATATATGATCACTCACATTCAAAAAAAAATTATTTAGGGAAGCATCAGATTCCAGAATTCAACTGTTCAAGGATGATTTGAAATCCTTCACTCCTTGTAGCATGAGGCATTGAGGCTCAACTCTAAGTTTGACTAAAAATTCTAAGGGTGTTCATCCAAAAGTTCCCAGTTCACTGAAGAATGCATGCACTAATGAGATTTTAAAGCCCAACATGTGAAATTTTCTCCTTTTTTATTAGGTAGCTGCAAGTCAGAAACTTACTGATGGAGCCAGAAGACCACCGAAAAGAATGATTCCAGCAATGAGAGCAAAGCAAGTTGCATAGTACTGCTTAAGATTTGCAGCGGTCTGCAGGCAAGACATTGATAAATAAGTTAATATAAACATGCAGTGAAAGTTTGAATCTAATATCATTTGCATGAAGTACACGATGAACAAACAATACTTTTCAGTGTAGGATTGAGGAGGTTAATGTACTCAATCGACCCAAAATTACAAAAACCTCCCAGATACGATAAATCCCATTAACTCAAGGACAACATGTAGCACAGTTACAATTCATTAGACAACACTTGAGGGAGATTGAGTAATATAGATCGAATTCAGGATAGAGAAATCGTAAGGCCGTAAATGATTTTTTTTTTTTTTTGAAGAGGCTAGGTCATCTTTTAAGCAACCAAGTTTTCATACTGTGCATCTCTCAAGATAAAATCTGCTCCCTCATTTTGCTTTAAAAATATATCCTTATCCTCATTTTTCGAAACCCAAACAGCTTCACTGCCCATGGATTATTTAACTCTGCAACTAATGTTCAGGTTTTATATTCTGTTACAGCCAGAAGATCTTTTGGAGCTCTGTATGGGAGAAAGTCAGCAGAAGTGACTATACAGAATGAAAGCAATGACAATCCTTATTAAGAAGGAAGGCATGCAAATGGTATTCCATATCATGATACTGATTAGGCAGATGAAAGAATAGAAGTCTACATAATTTAGAATATGGTATGTAGAGAAGAGGTCCCAACTCCCAGGTAGTCTCTATTTTTGCTGAAAATCTGCAAGCTCCTTTCTCAATATTTCTCAACAAAATAATGAAGGAGTATCATCTTGCCTACTCGCATGCAGCCCAAATGCCATAACATATGTACTTCCTCTGAACCAAAAAGGAAGTCTTTTGAGGTACAATTTGGAATAACACAAATTTTATAGCAATATTCTCATACTGTAAAGTGAAATTCAGTAACTTAGAATCAAGAGAATCCATTTAGGATGGAAGAAGTGCCATCAGAAAAAGCTTAAATCAACCCAAAAAAAAAGAAGAAAGAAACGTGGAACTGAAAATATAAAATGATAATAAATAAAACTCACCAATGGAGGCAAAAAAGGAATAAATGATGGGAAGTTTGGAAGTTCTTGTTCCTGATTTTCGCTCAAAATTCTAAGTTCAGTACTCTTAATTCTCTGCTGTATTCTCAGCCTCCTGACCTACAGCAGTTAAGAATCATTTAAATAACTTTAGATGAGTATGTTAAAGCAGTCATAACACTACTCAATAGTTCCTTTTCCTTTTCAACTTTGAATGCAGCAATCATACTAACTAGTAGTAGCTATTCTCATATTAATCAGTGCAAAAAGTAGGGCATTTGAAACAGTAAACACAAAGTGGAAGTCCTCCATGAAGAATGCAAGACAAAGAAACCAACCCTTCACATAGCATTGTGTCGTTGGTAGAGTTAGTTATTACAAGGTCAGCGAATTGGACAGCAATAACCATTTGGAGTCTCTAACCTCCCCCTAAAGTTGGACTCTAAACATCTCTTCACATGAAGAGGTTCCTTTGCTGGAATCCGTTACCAAGAAACTGATGATTACTAAGCTAAGATTTACCCTACCCTCTCCTTGATAAAGTAGGCCTCCTCTTATATTAAGCAACAGAACCCAAGTCACAGCTACTAGAACTCCATCATCCCCAGTTTTGCCTATGAAAAGCACTGATGTTCTGATTCCCCTTACAAGCACATTTTCAGGCCTTAAAATTTTAGAACCAAAATGGGATGGCTTATTTCTAAAATTTGACTCCCTGTTCAATATAATAAAATTACTTGTATCCAAGATTTGTAAACAGATGAGACTCCCGTTTCAATTTATATAATATAATAATAAATAGCAATATTTTTCTAGAAAAGTAAGTGTATGAGAAGCTATTGCTAAAGGAGTTGTTGAGCTGTAATGAACTAGCCTACTCTTTGTTGATACTAACCTCTTCCATGTGCAAGAAAATTTTGTTTCGACGGCTACGAATATTATCTTCGATTTCTTTCAGCTCCATCTTTGCAAAATCCTGAACAGTTTCAGGTCCTTCTATGATGCAAAAACTGCATTTCAGAAAAAGTATAAAGCACTTTGTTTCAACATTGGAAAATATGTATGTCAAACTAGTGTTACAAGTTTACAGCATACTCATAAAATCTATATTATAAAAGACATTTAAACAATCACTAGCTTGTCTAGTACTCTAGTTGGATATATTTATCAGCATTCACACTTTTGGAAATAATTCACAAACTCATGAAACCTCCATGTGATAGGCAATAAGATTGACTTGAACTGTCGAGTACCTTAAATATAACATAAATTCCAGGAGCAAACAGATAGAGATTACGCAAAACAAAACACACAAGAATGTAATATTTTTCCATCACCAAAAGTTTCAAGAAGATCAGGAGGACTATGACTCCACAAGAAAATCTGACTAATACCAGAGAAGGATAATAAGAGATGGGGCCACACAATGAGAGCTTAAATAAATTTTAGACTAAAGAGCAAGCTATAAATTGAGCTGGATGTTGGATAATAAAAAAGGCTTAAAGTTTGTCAAATCAGTATCTAAGATGTTTAGTTATTGTCAAAGTAGTGTTTTCGATCTATGAGAAAGTGACAAATGTTATCAATTGTGATGAGAATTTGACAGCATAAGGTGCCTCTATTGAGTGATATACCTATCACTTCATATGGATTTGACATTAAACATACCTTGGGGGTCAATTTGCAACTTACTCTTTTATTTTTGTAGTTAAAAACTCTTGAGTCTGCATAATACTCTATGTGAATAAATTTGTATGCTTTATTCTTACTTCCCCAGTAAGAGCATTTAGTATTGTGGACTACCCTTGTCCCATACACCACAACACACTCATTTTCACTTCTAATATCTTCTCCCCTTATAATTGACTATTAGCTTCACTAAAACCTAATCCTGATCTCTGCTTATTCAAGAGGCATCTATAACATGAAACCAAAAAAAAACGTCGGGAGCTCGATTTCACAATAAGTAACCATCAAGGATCCATAGTTACTGCCAGGTATCAGATCAGCATACATATTCTACTTCGAAGTTAATTTCAGCTGCCTCTGAAGATGGTGGACATATCATTTTTAGGCATAAAAACAAATACAGTCATATATAAACACAAACACTTCCATAAAAACCGTTGATCGCCCCCAAACTGTATTCAATGACAGTCAAGATAAAGTCAATTTTTAGAAACTAGTTCAAACAAATGCAAACTCAGTAAGAGTTCGAAAGAAAAGACAATAAGAACAACTTGAAAGGAGAAAGGAAGATTACGAGGGATTAGATTTGTCGGGGAAGTCGGAATCAATAGAGGAGGAGGACGAGGAGGAGGCGGCAGTGGTGGGGAAAGAAGGAGGCTCTGAATCGGAAGCCATGGAAGACGAAGAAGACGAAGAAGCCAAGCAACGCCATGTACGATTCGAGGAAGAAATTCTGATGAAAGAGAGGGCGAATTCTGAGCGTCGGTGGTAGTGGGGGAGGAACAACGGCTTGTTTGGAAACGAAACCGCTAGAATTCTACCGGAGGTGGACATTCTGAGACTCCCCGCCAAACGCGCCCTTAACAACTACCTCTGTCAGAAGCCCAGCTCATTCTTCGGCGACTCGTGTGAAGAAGACAGAGAGGAGAAAAGAGTGTGTATGGTCGTCCGCTTGGAAAACGACTTACCAATATTAGGTTCTTATCCACCACAGCACTACTTGTGTTTAATTATGAGTTGCATGCTTCCAAATCGCTAGTCTAACCCAAATTGTCTGATTTACATTCACACATACACATCTACCCTTTTTAGTAAAAAAAAAACGGAGTACTTGAATAAACAGAAAATTACATTTATACACCTTCAAACCCATTATGTGGAGCAAGAATCAACAAAACAGAAGAATAGAGCCATATTTTTTTGCTGTGCCAACAACACTAACATGGGCTCTGTCGCAATAACCTCTTCCCCAAAAACCACAAAGATAAAAAAAAACACGACAGATTCAGCCTTGTTCAGAGAGATAAAAATGAGCATATACAAAACAAAATACTCAGAAATGGAAGAGTAGAGTTTGCCGGATCTCAAAGCAACTGGCGGAGCTGCTGGTTTTCCTTCCTCAGAGCTTGCACCTCTTCCATGAGCTCAGCTTGGTTACTCAGGACTGTATTCAACACAGTAGACATCTCCATCTACGAAACCATATCAAGAGTCGTAAATATTATTTGACAAGAACTCACTAAAGAAAGTATTAGAACATTTGGAAGATTTTGGAGGAACTGCAAACCTCTTGCATGTGAAATTGCCTTAGAATTTCAATATGAAGATTCCTCACATCTTCATGAACTGTGTTCTGGAAAGATGCAAGAGTTTCTTCAAGTGTACGTTGAAATAGTTGAAGGGTGAATGATGAGCTTCCTTGCTGTGCATCAGTTTGAGTTGATATTCTTTGGGGTTGGGGTAGTGTTCCCTGCAGTAATAGAAGGAAAAAATCATATTAATTTGATAAATCACACACGCCACATTATTATAGTTGAACTTCACAATATTAAGATCCAAATCAACATAGACCAAAATTCCAATAATGAAATAGAAAGACCAAAAGAACCTTATATAAATGCAATTGCAATATAAAACCAGTCACCTACATTTGTGGAGGGAAGTACCCCGGATTCATTGGCGGATGAGGTATCCATTCTAGACAAAAAGCTATTCAACAGTTCTTCCCTGGTTTCAGCTCCGGTTTTCTTTGTTTTGGGTGAGCCCAGTGAAGGAGACGTTCCATCACCAAAGGATTGAGCAGTGCTTATCCTCTCAGCAAAGGTAGAAAACCTACGAGAATGGCTTAATTCAGAATTGGCTTGGCTTGTAATGGATTTTGGACCAGTAGGCAAAGTGAGTGAACTAAAAGGAACATGTCCTAAAATTCCAGGGCCGGCCTCTTGGGCTGGAGAGAGTTCTTTTGTCTTAAAAACTGTGCTCGTTTGGCTTGTTGAAGAAGGATCTTGCAGACTAGTGTGCATTGAGCTTGATGTTAGGCCACCTGATGTTAACATACTGAAACGAGAAGGCAAGGTTCCTCCTAGTTGACGGTTAAGATTAAATTTGTCTGTTAATCTATCCCCACCCCAAGCCTCTGGTGGAGTAGTGGACGAAGAATCATCAGATTTAGAAGATGCAGCTGGAGTAGAACCTAGTTGAGGAAAAGAAAGGATCTCATCCTGCATTGGAACAAGCACATCGAACCACATAAGAAATGCAAGCCAATTTCATGGATTTTTCTTTCATGACATGATGATGCAGACACTTTTGATGATTGGACCTAAATATGCAGGACAAATATCACCCTTCACAAAATCATAGAAGACGAAAGCCACAGAAATCACAAGAACACAATGGTGCAATTCTTAAACAAGAAAGCAGTAAATTAGGGCGTGACAGTTTAACTCTCATCTAGCACTACGTTATTTTCTCAATTTCAGTTTGTTTCTTATTCTTTCTCATCATATATATTCCCACGTAATATGATTTATCCTGAAATTAAAAGAAGTTACAGAGAAAGCAAAAACCTGTTTAGATGTTGACCCAGACTTCCAATCAAAGACTGGATGACCTTCATTCACACTTTCCTCTAAAAGAGGAAATCTTCTACTAGATAACAAAAATGATGGTTTTTTGTCCATAGACTGTTGTCTCTTTAGTCCATCATTATCACTCCAGAGCTTATCAAGAGATGGTGTCATAGGTTGAACATCCACAAGTGGTGAGAAAACTTCCATATCATCCTTGAAATTATAAGTTCTCGTAGGATGTAATCTTGTTAAGGTTCCACCTGGCCACAATGAATTTCGATGTGGTGTTGTTTCCTCCAAAGTAGGCAAATTAAATGTACTTGTTGTTGCTCCACTGCCTATTGTACTGAGAAATGGTGTTTCCACAGAGGAGCTCAAGCGACCTGAATTCCGAAGACCAGCTACAGATGTAGTATGTGAAAGGCTTGATGAAGTTGACGAAGGAAGTGGATCAGGCATTAGAATAGAATCTTCAACAGCCCCTCCTAGAAGAGCAGTTTCAACCGTACAAGTGTTCTCATTGACGACAATTGGTTTTGATCTTTGCCAGGATAAACTTGTGACAGCCTTATTCAGAAAATTTAAGAAAAGAGATATTCAAGTAATGCAAACAACAATATGAAAAAATCATTTAATACTTTGCTAGCAAAAACTGCAAAATATAGAAGAGCATGGAACACAAAACAATTATAGTCCATAATTTATCATATTTACTGGAGGCCTGACAATATAATATTCCATATGATGACAAAAACATGTCAAGCTCAACAACAGTAGTAGATGGTAGTTAAAATACAAAGAGGACATTCTCATAAAATACAAAGAGGACATTCTCATAAGTTCTTTTACATGGGAAATATAATCGAGAACTGATAATCCTTCTAGATCTGTTTTGACAGAAAATGGTCAAAATTCACAAATACATGGAACTCTAATTCTCAAGAATTATCATTACTTAAGTTTCCTGATCCACAAAATAAATCAGAAGCTGTATCCACTCCTTAGCAGGGGGAATATCCCACTCTGGTAGGGGTCAGTGGGTTGGTGGCAGCTGTTAAAAATCAGAAGCTATGTTTACAGCTGCGTGCAACTACTCCATCAGTTTCTTTTCATGTGCAATATACCAGCATATCACATTGTTGAAGTTAAATCATTAAATTTTTAAAGAATAGGCTAAAACACCCCTATAAAATTAACAAAAAAAAGAGCATTTAGTGTGTCATAAGAAAAGAAATAGGGACAGTATAAGAGAGAATGGATTAGTAAATAAAGATAGATTTGACACTGCATTATGTTATTCACTGCTTTCTAAATTGACATTTATTGGTGAACAAAATGAACTTTGATATATGTCCAAGAAAATGTAGGCACACTAAAATTATGTATCATCAGCTTTTGACAATTCAATTTTACATTTACATGATATAGTTTAGATAAAGCTTCTTTAATCATCAAGATAACAAATACAAATTTAAATGTCAAGGAAATAGCAAAACTACCTCCATATTACTATAAGCACGAAGAACAGTAAAAGGTTGTAGTTTTCCCCGAACATCGTAGAATACCACTCTACCATTACTTGTACCAGCTGCCAGAATCAAACCATCGTCTCTATACGACAGGGATGAAAAGGGCACGTCATAAGAAATGCAAGAGGTATGCTTCTTTGTCCCCAAGTCAAAAGTGTACAACTTCTTATCCAGACCAACACTAGCAATGACCTGGGATGGGAAAAAATCCACAAAATGTTACAATATCATCTACTTTCTTTCCAAGTTCAATCCATAAGGAAGCTTATAAAATACAACTAAATAGAAATAAATGCTACCCCTTATCCAAAAAACCATACAGAATAGTAGGATTAACCTTGTCATTTGTAGGAGAAAAGCCAACACCAGCTGTTGGTGCAGAATGCTGCTTAGACCAAGACACCTACAGTGAAGGAAAGTAAACCATCTTACTATCAGTAACATCAGGGAGCTAGTTAAAGACTACACACGGGAAAATAAAAGCAGGCATGAAAAACAATATTTCATGAACAGGATGGATTTCTTTTAGGAGAAATTAAAGAGGTTAAAAAGGAAAAACATCAGAACAAGACGCCTACAGTGAAGGAAAGTAAACCATCTTACAATCAGCAACATCAGGGAGCTAGTTAAAGACTACACACAGGAAAATAAAAGCAGGCATGAAAAACAATATTTCATGAACAGGATGGATTTCTTTTAGGAGAAATTAAAGAGGTTAAAAAGGAAAAACATCAGAATAAGACAAAATTAGACGAGATATTTACTCTTCCCGGACAATATGTACAACCATCACATTATTCCCATTTATAAATCACCATGGTCGTTTATCAAGCAGATTCGAGTAAGAGCTGCAAGTCCTATATATGCCACTTAGCATCTGTCATCCAAGCCAAGCACTAGGACACTTCATCATTCAACCTAGCCCATACCCATGTCCAGTCACAATAAGTCAATAATGACAGAGGAACTGATGGAGCTGCACATCTTTTTACCACAAAATAAGAAGAAAATATATCCTTAGCTTACGTTCAATGGTAAAGGGAGTAATGGATCTCCCTATCGTATGAAAGAATAGCTAATACACAAACTTTTCCCTCAAATACCAAAAAGCTTGCAAGTTTCCTAGAAGTCAATGCAAAAACTTGTTCCTCAAATAACAAAAGGCCTCGCCTTGAATCTCAATTCCTTACTGAAGATATAAATAAAGCTTGCACACATCATCAATAATAACTTTACAAACACACACACACAGGGGGGGGGGGGGGGGGGAGGGGGGAAGGCAGTCAGAAAAACCTTAGGATTACGACCAGTTGTATCCCACAAATGCACTGAACCATCATCTCCAGCTGTCACCAGCAAATGCCGACTAGTCCAAGAGTAATCAAGCACTCTTAACATCTGGTCTTAATATCCAGTAGATAAACATTTACTATCATCAAAGGGGATCAAAAATATGCAATATCCTGGAAGGAAAACAGATGTTTGAGTAGTTGAATATGGAAACCACCTGCTTTTCAGGATCCTTGAGGTCCGCAGCCCTTGCTCCAGAAGCAAGATTGTGAACAATTAGATCTCCACTTAAACTGATAGAGGCCAGATGCTCATCTTTGCAATTATATGCTGTTCCTGTTATTGTATTTGTATGGCCTTTCAACCATTTAATACAGCGCTTTCTCTGCAAGTCCCAAATTCTTACAACCTGGCCACTGCCTCCAGAGCACAAGTATCTAGATCCTTTGTTGCTAAATGCAATAGAAAAGATAGCTTCCTGCAAACAATAACTTGTTAGAACGATAGTCCATTTTTAAAGAAAACCTTGCATCAACAAAGTATTGGCATTTTAAAAATAACAGAATGAAAAAAAGAACCCCACAATTGCATGATAGGATTTTTCATTTTTAAAGTTCACACTCTACTCTCTCCAGCCTAGTATGTAAATGGTTCAGAAACGAAGTGCACATAAATGCATGTTATAAGACATAATTTGGTAATTAGGGTGTGTTTGGAAACATACAATATACATTATAAGGCTCCCTAATCAAGACATTATCACCGTTTACAATATCAGGATGTATACCAAACACACCTTTAATAATCATTAACTGATTCTCTCATCACAAAATTTTCCAACACAGGGAATTGAAGACAATGCAACTCTGTGAAAGTGGAAAAGGGAATACAGCTATTTCCAAATTCCAACACAAAAGAAGTTTGTGGGTATATAAAACAGGAATGACATTCAACAGACCAAATATAAAACAGTTATCAGGACAGAGTGTCAGAATCAGGAACAACAAAGCAAATTGTCTTATCTAGCCCTCACAGGCATAGACAGACCATATGAACCTTCCACTTCCACGAACTTATTCAAGAACAAACCACGATAAGAGCCTTGCTACCACTCACAGGTTCACACAGCAAGGGAATTAAAAAATACATTCAGGCTTTCAGTTCAATGTATCATGTGTTCAGAAATACATGGCATTGTCTTATCTAAATACTACACTTGCCATTAATTCGAAGCCACGTCATTAATATACCATTTCTATTTACTTTCCATCACACTTTGCCACGACAAATCAAACCAGGAATGCCACACAAACAAACCATAAACACAGTTCCAGTGTTGTTCACGCTATCAACCTCAGAAGATTTCCCTTTTTTCCTGTACTCGCCCTTCCAATCAGCCTCTGACTCACCTTCTTCAGGGATGCAAAGCATATTGTCCATACGTACCATTTCATAGCATGATGAGGGGGCAATTTATCTAAATTTACTAGCTAAAACTACTGCCCATCTTTTCATAGATACAACCCTATCCAGCCAATCCCCTTCACCATCGAATCTAAATGTTGATAATTGCATTGTACCTCAATATTGTCTCCACTATCTGTGCCTGAAACGGGAATGGTTCCCATGCTTTGTCCATTACTTCGCCACAATGACACCTTCTTATCGTCTCCAGCACTCGCAACCACCAAATCTGCCATCGAGAGCACCATCACAGTCACAAATTTCTGGTAACAAAAAATACCAATCAAGCTCACCCAGAAAATTGATGTTAGACATACAAGGGGGAATACTTACTAGTGTGGTTCCACTTGACAGAGTTCACTTGGAATCCCGGCGAAGGCGAGTAATTCAGCGAACAAGGATCTCCCGATTCCACAGATACATCAAAGAGCTTGACTGTATCGCCACCGCTCGCCGCCAGTAATGCCATATCCAGCCTCGCCTACGATGTGATTATTTGAGATTCTGAGAACGGCAAAAAAGCCCTAACTTGTCGGAGCCGGGGAGTGAGAGGAACTGAGGAAAAGCCGTTTCCCTTTTCCCTTGATTGTTTGGAAGAAATTCCGCTGCCTGTGTTTTGATTTTTGAATTCGTATCGGTGTTTCACTTTGGAAACAATTCATAAAAGCACCCTATTTTCATTTTTGGGCTCAAAAACACTCTTAATTCTTACAATTATATTTCAAATTTTTTAAAATACATCCAATCTCTCTAATTTTATATTTTAAAAGATAAATAAAATCAATTTTTACCCTAAAATAACTATTGGTATTTTTTATTATCAAAAATAACATTTTATTTATTTTTTCAATAAATAAATTAAATTAGACTAAAATATTCCTCTCTTTTTTTTAAAAAAATCACCATATATGTTTTTTTAGGTAAAATAGTAGTAATCTTTTATAGATCAAGTTCCGCAAGAACAGTTACACCATGTGGAATTTCTTCCCAATACAATTGTTGATTACCCGCAGAAGGAGTTAAACAGGCAATGAAGTGTGCAACCGTATTACCGGAACGACTAACACAAGATATTTTAGATAAGGCTAATCCTGCTAATAAAAGCCTTATATTATCATAAGTAGCACCTAAATAAGATAGAGTTGATTCAGATTTTGTGGCAGCCAATATAACAGCCAAAGCAACAGATTCAATTTTAAGCCTGTCAAAACACAGCAAACGAGCAGTCTGTAAACCGAACAGAACAACCTGAGCTTCTGCCATCTCCACACTCCAAGAAACATATTTCCGGCACATTGCTGCAGTAGAAATGAAGCCATAGGAGTCACAAAAAATGACCCCAAGACCCACCTCAGTACAGGAGATAATCGTTGCATCACAATTCAATTTGATATTACCCGGCGAAGGAAGTGTCCATCCAGGTTGCATATGGCGTCTAATTGAAGGAATTGTCGCCGATGAGATTGCCTCTTGCTGGTGCCTGTACTGAGTTACAAAGTTAGAAAAACCAACTAAGAGTGTGGAACCATGATCAACGTGATCCTGAAAAATAAACTGATTCCGTGCAGTTCAGGCAACCCAAGAATAAAGAAATTCACCATATATGTTCTTGTTAGTGCATAAAAATCCACCTTTAATACACTAATGAATGTTCCTTTTAATTCGCCTCTTTCCGTTACAAGCTTATTCGTCAACCTAAAACCTACAAAACAATGAACACAGGGGAGTCGCGTCCCCTTAATCCACCTTCGATACTCAAGTCAAAAGAGCAGTTTGTCGATTGAACATCAAGGTAAAAGTAAGACTTGTGAGCGAGTTCAATGACTTTTGAGTATGATTATCGTACATGGCAGTCTCATATATTTATAATGGAAGAAAGGGAGAGAGATGGTTGACAATCCTATCTCTAGGGCCGGCTGAGATGCCTTGTCACCCAAACAAGCGATATCTTGCTCCCTAATCCACGCGAAAATTCTATCTTTCGACTAAGATAGATTCCTCCATTATAATAATAAGAAAATCAATAATTTAATAAGGAAAATAAATAAGGTACTTGAATAAATGCTTACAGAAAAACTTCTTAATTATTTACCCGCTCACAAATGTCCCACTTGAATGTTAGTTGCGTTCGATTGCGTCGCTGATAGCTTGCATATAGGTGTAGTTTAGATGCATGTTTTTTATTGGTTTTGCATAAGTTTTACTTAGTTTTAGGTTAATTTCTAGGATCTAGTGTTTTCGGGTAGTTGCGCTTATTTTGTTCATTTTTGCAGATCTTTAGGTAAACAAGCGTGGACGGGATGGATCTTAGTAGACTATGGTGGAGTTTGATGAAGCTTAGAGTGATACAAGTGAAGATTGGAAGAACCAAGGCCCAAGACCTTGTGTGGAAAGAACGCTTAAACCCGGGCTATGCATTGGAGTTCTTATTTCGACACCTCTATCTTGCAATGCGTGGTTTGGGAGCTACAGTGCTCGTATGAAGCTGAATTTGCTATCACTGGAAAGCTAACTCGAAGAGCTACAATTCATATTTTTACTCCGATTCCAAATTCCAACTCGAAGGGGGTGAAAACAGCCTCTGAAGTGTCGCTTGAAATGCTGAACCAAGAGTGCCGCGGGCTGGAGAACAAGGTGCCGCGACCGCACCACTTTATGTTAAGACCGCGCCTTATGTTCTGCTGCGAGAGAGTTGGGCCGCGTGTTTTGGGCTTCGGGTTGGACTTTATTAGGTCTTTTCCGACTAGTTTAATGTAATTTCGGGATATTTTTTATCTTTGGATATCTTAGGGGTATTTAAACCTTGTTTTTAGTTTTCTCTCTCTATCATTGTCATAACTTTGATCATAACTTTTGGAGGCTAGGGTTTTTCTCTCTTGAGGCAGACTTTGAAACCTTTGTAAGTTTGTTCTTAATTTAATTATGCATTGCTAATTTCTTTGTGTTTGACTAGTTATTGAAATCATAGATTGCATAATATTGTGAGGTTTGATTGATTATCATCAACTTGAATAGGTTTTATTCCCTGTGCTTAATTGAATCAGAATTTATCTAGGGTTTTGTTAGATTGATCACCTAATAGAATTTCTAGGTTAATTTACAACTAATCTGATTAATGCCCGTTCGGGGTTGATTAGATAAAGTAGCATCTATAATTGTTTGGACCCGTTCGGGCTATTCAATTGTAGAAGGGAATAAATCCACAAATAACTTAGATGTCTGTTTGCTCTAAGTGTTTGTTTCTATTAATAACTTGACTCGTAAAGTTGTCGTTTAATTGAATCTAGACGTTGTTTTAGGTTGTTAAATGATTAGGGTTGTTTAGACTGTTAGTTCTTTCAACTAGATTTGAAGTTTGGGTCATAATCCTTAGTAGGAGTATAATCCACAATAGATTATTCAAGAGAATTGAAAATCAAGAGAATCAATGATCAATAAGCATATCTATGATGGATTTAACTAGTTGAACACGTTTTCTTCATACTTGTTTCTTACAATCATAATTGCATTCATAGTTAGTTTTAATTTGCATTTTAGATTAGATTTTCATTCAATAGAACCCCCCTCTCTTGGTTACTTGGCATTCAAGTAAAAGCACAAATACACAAGTCCTTGTGGGATCGACCCTTACTTACCGCTCTACTGAGTTGGTTAAGTTAGGTTTCTTTGATAGGTATTAACGACCACCGAAAATACCTCATCAGTCGCAACTAAGACTCAATTAATCTAGGACCTGTTCGAAATGGCCATGCAGATCAGTCATTGGGTCCTCGATTCGTACATCCATCTACGATGAGTATGGGATCCATGCATTCCCTTATGCATATACATTGTCGAATGTCAAGATACACTCATTGGAATAAGCAAAACAGAGAGAAGGAGAATAGAACTTTGAAAAAGGAATCACGGCCACGATTTTTTTTTTAAAAAGCAAAAAACATAAACGAACGTGTTCCATTAGTCATTCTCAAACCGACATCAATGTGAGGGTCTTCATAAGGCGCTCATTGTCGGCGATCGCGGCTACAGGACCGCGATCACGACAACAATCTATGGTCGCGGTTTTCTTTTACCGGAAGAACCTCTTCAAATGAGCTTCCCATCAAGACTCTTCAACGAGTAGGTCCCTCGACCATACACTACGGTCACTTGATACGGTCCCTCATAATTCGGGCTGAGCTTGCCATCTACGGGGTCGCATGCACTTCCCATGACCTGTCGAAGCACAAGGTCACCGACTCGAAAATGCGGTATCTTACGCGTTGGGCTATGACCCGTTTGGCTTCTCGTTGGTAGGCCGCAAGCCTTATAGTTGCGGTGCCTCGGCGTTCCTCGACAAAGTCGAGGTTGTCAGAAAGAGTGCAACTAATCTCTTCGGGATCAAACAACATTATTCTCAAGGTTGGCAGGCTGACTTCTAGCGGAATTACCGCTTCCATGCCAAATGCTAAAGCGAAGGGCGACTCCCCGATCGATCTACACAGGATGGTGCGATAGGCCTATAGCACGATCGGTAGCTCTTCGGTCCATCTCCCTTTAGCTTTCTCAAGGCTCTTCTTTAACTCTTTAACGATCACTTTATTTGTCGCCTCGGCTTGCCCATTTGCTTGTGGGTAGCCAATGATGTATACGTTTTTATGCCCATCCCTTTGCAATACTCCTTAAATTTCTCATTGTTGAATTGCGTCCCGTTGTTGGAGATGAGAGCAAATGGGATCCCGAACCTCGTGATAATATGTTCCCAAACGAATTTTTGGTTGTCAGAATTATGAATGTTTGCTAAGGGATTTGCCTCCACCTATTTAGTGAAATAGTCAGTGGCGGTGATTAGGTAGCACACATTCTCGAGCGCTCGCGGGAAGGGAACGACGATATCAAGGTCCCAAAGCGTGAAAGGCCATGGACTAGTCAAGGCGTGGAGGTCCTCGACCGGCATATGTGTGAGCCTAGAGAACCTTTGACATTTATCGCACTTCCTCACGTATAACTCCACATCTTTTTACATGTAACGCCACCAATACCCTTGAGAACGAGCTCAGAATACCAAACTGCGACCTCCGGCGTGCATCCCACATATGCCTTCATGGATCTCGTATAGTAGAGGCTCAACCTTGCTTGGCGGTACGCATCTCAAGTACGGCCCGAAAACAGATCGACGAAACAGAATATTTTCCGGCGATAACCGAAACCTATGAGCCCTTAAGAGAACCTTTCGGGCCTCGGCGGTATCCGAGGGCAGGACGTTCTCATCCAAGTACCGTATCAAGGGAAATTGCCATCTGAGATCCTATGCAGTTTCGCTTCCCGCGACCGCGGCCACTGTCGAGAGGATTTTCGCGATTGCGGCTGCGGGCATGTCATTGTCCGCGATTTCGTTTGAGACGCCGATCGTTGGACATCCCGAAACTTCGATGTGAATCAAGTTCTTGAGCGAGCCTCCCGAACAAGCAGCTAGCGTTGCTAAGGCATCAACAGACTTGTTTTGATCGTGCGATCGTTGTCTAAGTTCATACTGTTTGAACTCTTCTAGCATAGCTATCGCTTCCTCTATTGGCTCTTTGGCTTCATAATGCCCAGAACTTGGTTCATTATCAGATGTGAGTCGGACAAAACGAGCAGGCTAGCAACGCCGAGACTAGTTGTCGTTTCTAATCTGAGTATCAACACTTCTCACTCAGCCTCATTGTTGGTGGTGTCGAAGCCAAGGTGGATGTCGAGCTAAAGCACCTCTCCGGTAGGTGAAGTAAGCACAATTCTAGCTCCGGACCCTTGATTGTTACTCGCGCCATCGATTTTAAGAGTCCATTTCGGATTCGTTGTGTTTTGGGAGTAAACCAAGATCGCGGTGTAGCAAGCTGCGACCGTGGAACCGTTCTTCTTTTCTCTGGTGGCTATCCGCGACCGCGGCCCCGTCGACTGCTATCCCGCTATCGTGGTTTCTGTAGTCCGTGCGACTCCACTATTTTGGAGGTCATCCGTGCCCGTGGTTTCGCTTGCCGCGCTCGCAACTCTGATCGGTACGCGGGAGAATTCGGCTACGAAATCCACCTACACCTGTCCCTTTATGGTGGTTCGAAGGATAATACTCGATGTCGTACTGTCCCATTTCCACAACCCATTTTGCGACTCGTCCCGTGAGATCCAAGTTTGCGAGGAGCGCTCGGATAGGATAGGCCGTAATGACTTGGATTGGGTGCTCTTGAAATTAGTGGTTGAGCTTGCGAGATGCGGTGAATAGAGCTAGAAGCAATTACTCCATAGGTGTGTACCTTGGTTCCGCGTCGAGCATGTTATTAAAAATCTTGTTTTATGAAGTTACTTGTAGTATTCAAGAGGGAAGTCAAGTTAGGACTAACATTTATCATAATTGAAGAAGAGCTTTAACAAATGTGGTTTTTGTGGCACCGCCCATTTGGGAGGCCTCGCTTTGTAAGTGTCCTACATCCTAGAAATTGTAATACAGTAGAATTTACAAACCTTTTGAAAAAACTGTGCCATCACCAATTTTCGGTGATTTCTGGAATTTTCAGGGAAACAAAGGTGTTGAAAAAAAAGAACCACTAAAAATATAAAAACATGTGTGCGAGCAGAAGCCTAACAAACATTTTGAGAATTTTGAAATGTTGTCTAACGATGGAAAAAAAACCGCTTGTTGATCAAACTCAGCGCTTGAATAAGAACACCAGAATAGGAGCAGAGGGCCTGTTAAGCATTTGAATCTGGGTGCATACCCACTCCTCAGCTGCCAATCCAGTAGCAAATCTTTGAATAGTTTCAAGCTCCTCCCTGAATATATAATAGATAGCATCATAAGAAAACAATTCATTGCTATAAGTTTAAGAAATAACCAAGTATACTTTTGGAATCTCCAACAGCATTACATTTACTTGCTATAGGTGCCTCAAGTCATAGCAGCATGTTATATTGCCATCTAGAAAGAAGTAATAGACTAATAGGAGACAAGCACTTGAGAATTTTTGTTTCGCTTGACATTCTAGTTTTGGTGATTGTTGACAGTTTTGGAAAGAGATAGGAGTGTATGGGTAAGTTGTGTGACAGAAATGAGAGATGGAAAGATGATTTAATTTTTACCTTCCACCGGGATGCCCCACATAAACAACGGCACTTATAAGTCCTCCGGGAACAAGTAGTTCCTTGGCTGCCTCTAGTGCCAAGAGTGTTGTGCTGGGCTTGGTTATTATTGTCTTGTCACTTCCTGGAAGATATCCCAAGTTGAATGCGAAAAGCCTAGAGAGTTTATTGTATTATAATCAGACCACAGAACATATTCCTAGAACATAAAACAAACAAGCAAAAGAAATATAGTCCCGGTTTCACATTCACATAAAGCTAGAATTAGACAAAATTTCCAATCTTACAGTCCAATCAGATTATACAGGTTGAATTGTTAAATCACAATTCGTGGCCGTATATATGAAGTTTGCTTCAAATAATGTGAAATGCATGTTAAGTCAAGCAAGTTTAGGATTATATGCCGCACTGTCACTACTACAAGCAAGCCCGATAATGTCATTATGGTATTTGAAGAACCAATTTGCTTTCTATTAATGCAATCGAGTCTCTTAAAGAACCATATGATAGATGAGGGGAAACATATATGTATTATGTCTATTCTCGTTAGTCTCTAGAGATAATTACCTCACAGAGACACCTTTTGGAAGCACTTGCATCATTCTGCTGTGACATACAGCAAAGAGTTTGACATGGTTTCTCTGCACAACTTTTCAAGTCAGCACAAGTATTCCATGAAAACTAGTTTGAAAATATTTTTGCCAAGATAATAATGATAATTAAAATGCAATTCAATAATTCCACTTTACAAGATCCATATTTAAGTATAAACAGAATAAGATCTAAAATGGTCAGGAAACTGTAAGGGCACGACTAATTAGTCTTATTATTCTTGGGTAGTAGGTATATTATTTGGATGTGTAAATCATATTCTTCCTTTCATAATTTGTCTAATGCAGACAAAAAAAAATGCCAACAAGATGAGCCTGCAGATTAATTAAGCACTCAACCATCATTATTCTACTTCAAATGAGACATTGAGAAGTTAAGTGGTCTAGCCATCTAAATATCAGTAAGTCTGGAAAGAACTGAAAGATCAATCCTCGAGACTCCCTTTTTAAAATCATAATTAACTCATGTAAGCAATGCTTTCAATGTTCTTATAGTGCTCTCAAACTATGCAGACTTAGTTTTCACCACAATTGCATAGAAATCTAAAGATCTAGCTTTCCTTTGTTCAATACTTGTAGGAGGTTAGAGCAAGGATTCTAGGAAGCATCTGGAGGAAGATAATAAGAAAAGAATGTGATGATAAAGCTGGGAATAGCAAGTAAATGTCTTTACTGTTGAGAACTGACAAACATTTTTTTTCTGAGCTACCATACTAAAGCAAGAAGCCAAGAAGTCAAGAACTGTCATGAAAAGATGGACGTACTACAATAGAATTTTTTCCCCATTAGTTCAACTCCTTAATGATAAATAACGTACACAAATAGTCATACGTACTATCTAGATGGTTAGACTCATTGGTTTATCAGTTTATGTGACTGGAAGCCAAAAAAAAATGCAAATAAAGCAAAGATGGCAAAATGGTTCACCTCAGTTGGCTCAAGAGACATGTCCAGCAGAGATAATGTATTAACTATGGCATCATCCTGAATGTCAAATCCATAAACATGGCCATGACCAGAATCATCCTTCACCAATTTCAGCATCGCCAAGGTATCATGACCATTTCCACAAGTGGCATCAACAACTGTATCCCCTTTTTGAACAACATGTTTCCAAACCCTATATAGAAAGACAAAACGGATGACTATAATAGATGGATATGCATATATTTGAAAGCATTCACACAAGGGTATATAAATTAGCATGGCCATAAGAAAGGATATGTAGGTGGGATTTCAAACTTTATGCAGCCAGTACTACAACAAATCTACTAACAATGTACTTCAACATTTATGTCATTTATAATTATTCTAATGCATTAGATCAAAAAGATAAAAGAGTCAGACAAAATGACAGTCAAATACCTACGAGTGAGCAACTTCAGTAGCCTTCTTCTTGCCATTAATATAGCCCATCAAGACATCTCCTAGACCTGAAACAGGTATGAATTATGAAACAATAGGATATTTAGCAAAGCAAAACTTTTTGTACAGAGATACCACGCACAACCAGAATAAACCAGAAAATGAAGAGTGGCAAATATTATTCCTCCGGCTAGCAGCTAGCACAAAATAACCACTCATGCCATTAATGGATTATACTGACCTCTTAAGTTCAAACTTCAAACAATTAA
The DNA here is from genome assembly GCA_964016875.1 of Fallopia convolvulus. Classification (NCBI taxonomy): domain Eukaryota; kingdom Viridiplantae; phylum Streptophyta; class Magnoliopsida; order Caryophyllales; family Polygonaceae; genus Fallopia; species Fallopia convolvulus. The sequence goes on along the minus strand of OZ024726.1, from coordinate 48,391,368 downwards.
GCACTTAAATTAGATAGGAAACCCTAGATATAGAACTCCATACAATTAGAAGCAATACAATTTTCCACCTTTTTTTTCCCTCGCAATAGCGCATTTGTCTCAAGTAAAAGGCCGGCATTTCATACTCTTACACAATCTCAGAAGTTAAGTGGTTCTAAACAGTAGCAATTTCACCATTTCTTAGTAACTGGAATCCAAACAGAGAAGGGCTCATTTCATTCTCCACAGTCAACACCAAACAAAAAGTTGATGACTTACAAAGATGTTCAAATTGCAGCCTCTACAAGAGCAAATTCTCATGTAAGAGTGATTACCTGAAAGAGGCGAACTGTTCGCCAATGCTCCTTCCAGTTCCCCGATTGCTTGGAGGCGGAAAGAGCGGCTGTAAATAGTCCGGTAACATGAGGGGAAGTAAGGGAGATGGATTCTGAGAGGAAACCCATAACCAGAACTGTTTGAATGTGGGAAAAGAAGCTGAGAGAAAGCAAGAGGGATTGAATTTCGGTGAATTCTCCATGTGTTTGAACATACGCGGAGAGACATTGTTGGGATCGTAGCAATTTCGACTTCTCCAAAAGTGATAACGCTCGTTGAGTCCGTTTGCAGTGGGTCAATAATATCTCATTTTGAAATTAATAGGTCACCTCTTCTTGATAACACTCATCTCGAGTTCGATGGATATTGGATTCATCATTCATTTCGAAATTAAAATGAAGGTTTAGCTTTTCATGGATGGAAAATACGCACGTTTTCAAAGGGCTTGTGAGACTCCTTGTTCTAGGATTGTGATACTCTTCTTACTAGGAGATCAAACCAACTCAAAATTATAAAACACGATTTAATATTTTCTTACAATCAGAATTGTGTGGATTATGCAACGTGATCGCAAGATGTTAGAAGATTACCAAAGAAAATTAGATTGGATCTACTGTTTAAATTGTAACCGAACCAATTTTGCAAGCCCAAAGTAAAACTTACAGCGTGTTTGGTAGCAAGTTTTTGGGGAGAAATGGAGGAGAAGAATTTTTTTTTAAAAGAGGAAAAGTAGAAGAAGGGAAAATTTAGAAGGAATAAAAGGGGAGTAAAATAATTGGTATTGTTTGGTTTGAAGGGAAGGGGAAGAAAAATTACGGTTAAACTAAACCAATTAAACAACAGTTTTTATTTTTATTTTTTTTGATAAAAGATATGCTTCCACTTTCTCTCCAAATTCCACCAAATTGAGAAGACACGCTTTTTCTCACTTTCTCTTATTTTTTTCTCCTGCTTTTCCTCCTCTTCCCCTCAATTCCTTCAAATTAAAATTATCCAAACAAGGGAACCTAATACCCTCCCCTTCCTTCCATTAAAATCCACCCATTTCCTTGCAACCAAACACACTGTTAGGGTTCGTTTGGATTTCCTTCAAATTAAAATTATCCAAACAAGGGAACCTAATACCCTCCCCTTCCTTCCATTAAAATCCACCCATTTCCTTGCAACCAAACACACTGTTAGGGTTCGTTTGGATTTCAAATTTGGCTGTTTTTATCAAACTTAATAAACTAGTTAATAAACTTGAACTAGTATAAAAAAAAATTCATAAACTACGTTTGTCTTGCATAAACAAACTAGCAATTGGTTAATAAACTAGTTTAAATGATCAACTACAAATTATCTTGCATTAAATTCAAATGGAACAATCCAAATGGACCATTAAATGAGAAATAATTAACATTTTTTCACTTGAATTAAAAATAGAGGAAGAAAAGCTCAAACAAGAAAGAAAAGAAAGAAAGCATTCATTAATCACTCATTCATTCATCTTGGTAGCAGGAAATTGCATCAACAAAAGATAAAAAAATTTCCTCTTGTTTCAACTTTTATTTATCCAACTTGAATGTAAGTACAACGATGAAGGCTTCCCTGATTTCAATCAAGGGGTGGTATCAACAGGAGTTTCAGGATGAGCTCCCCACTCGGTCCATGATCCATCATACACAGCAACATCAGTTTTCCCAAGGCGATGGAGACCCTAAAATTTAACAGGGTGTTAACATCCTCTAAGAAAAGAAAATTATACGACATTCTTCTGATGAAATAGATTTTTCAAAGTTTGAGATGGAACTGACCAGTGCAAGGATGCAAGCAGTAACCCCAGTGCCACAGGAAGTTACAACTGGCTTGTCCAAGGCAATACCTGCGCGCATGGGAGAAATTTCATGTCAAATTATTTCATAATATATGCTTAAGACTTAAATAATATACCAACCTTCTTGTTCAAATCTTGTCTTCAGCTGGTCTGCAGGTAAAAGTGTTTGTGTAGTAGAATCCAACACCTGCAGGTAAAAGTTTCTATTTAATAAAAATAGTAGAATGAAGGAAAACTTGATCAGGGTTGGTGCATTCAGCAAAGATTTAAGTTTGATTAGAATCTGATACAGACAATGAAAAGACAAGCTGATAATTATTACAAGACACTGGTAGGAGAGAACCATAAAACTAAATAAATGGAAGCACTTTCATTCTAAATATTGATTCTTTGTTAAATCATAAATATGAAAACATGTAAAATCTCAACAATAAAGCTAAACAGGATGAATTCATCCAAATCATGCATTTTTATGCTTACCTGGGGAAAAGGAATGCACTTGCTCCCTGGCACATGACCACTCCTTATACCCTTTCGAGGCTCTGGTGCAGCACCATCAAACCTATATTAACATCCAAAACCCATCATCTACTAAACAATGCCTAAACAAGTACTTCAGCGTCTAATTCAATATTAAAAGCCTACCTAGACGCCTAAATTTAATATATTTCCTGCCAGAAAAAAATATATATTCCAAGAACTTTGTATATTCTAATTATGATGAGAAGCATCCTCATTTCCTTTACTCTTCCATGGAAATAAAGATGAATGATCAGAGAACATAAGCTTCAAGCCTGATTTTGTAGAGGGATGGTGGCAGTTCAAACTAGTAAGAGTTTACACCGTAAAGAAAACTTTAATCAATTTAAACCACCACAGTTTTAATCTACAAAGAGCGGAACATTGCTTCGTCACACATCCAAGAATGTATTGGAAGTTTTATTTATATTTTATTCATATTGTGAGACAATACAATATCATTATCCACAAGAGAAACAGCAATGACAATAGTTGAGCACAAAAAATACCTCGCCTTCGATCTGGCATCAATTTGCTGGAATGTCTTCTCTTCAATGTTCTTCTTAACCTGGGATACATGATCATTTTAGTACGAAGAAAAGAAGACCATGTAGCATCTTTTGTCGTGTACCATCATATTGTATATTTGGAAATCAACAATTTCCGTTGATTTTTTTAAAAATTGAAGTCTTCCCTAAAGTTGAAATACCATCAATCTCTCCAATTTATTTCCTAGTAACACAGCCAACTCACTGAGATTTTGCCAAAAACGACATATGAAAAATAGATTACAACGCAGTAAGCAATAACCCTGTTTCCTGTTGTTCCACCACTATCCTATTTTTTTTTTTTTTGCTCATCATCAATAACTAGCATATAAAGCATTCGATAACCTGACTTTACAATTTGACATACTATAGTACGATTTATGGCTGTTCTTATAATGGCTAGAGATACTCTCACTTCTTTTACCCATTTGGGGCATTTCCAGGGATTTGAGGAAAGGGATACCTTCAACCCAGCTCCTGTTACCTCATGCCCTCAAGCCACCAAAGAGAAATTAACATATGTTTAGGTTTTCAAAATAAATAAAAAAACATATGACAAGGTTTAGATACTAGAAGATTTTTGGGGAAAAAGTCACGAAAATGATATTCAAGTAAAATTAATAGCAAGAGTGAATCAGAATATTTCAAAATGATGTCCTAGAACTACTAATTTCAAGAAAAAAATAAAAAGCCTCTTTTGTACTAACCCGCACTTACAAGTGAACAACGTGAAATAAGAAATTTATTTCAACAGGAGAAAATGACCTGCTCAAGAGACCACACAAGATGTGGCTGAAATTTAGTCTGGAATGTAATCGGCCCAACCTGAAAAAGGAATACGTGTTAATCCCAAAAGGTAAATCCAAAAAAATATATTGTTCGAGTTCTACAGGGAATAAGAGGGGGACCATCTTTTTTTAACCATAGAAAAAATGCTACTTTGTTTGCAAGACCACATGAAGACAGAGAGATTGACATCTTTATGTAGATTGCTCAATTTATTAGAAAATTAGCCTAATGAGCCAACCAAACAATGTATGAAATGAGGACACAGATAACTAGAGAAACACTTTCTGGCCTGAAATGTCAACTAGCACAGAAACTTATGCCTTCAACACAATTCTAACTCCGCCCTTCCTTAAGTCTTTCCCAGTTATGAACTTATCTACCAATCCATTCCAAAAAGGGAGGAAAAAAAAGAGAGACTAATCCTACATATATAGTTTAAGATAGGATTGCAGTTGAGAGAGAGCAACTTAACAGTTAACACTAGAAATAGGTCCATAAAATTTTTTAATAGTAAATAAATTTGTGTAAACTTGAGAAACCAATCAATAAAGCCAATTCATTTTTTGAAAAACTACATATAAGAAAATTGTTTTTCTCATTGATAACATGGAAAGTAGGGATACATCACAAACCTAAGTTCCTGTTTCTGTGAGTAAGATAGCATTGGTGTACTGGTGCAACCAAAGATAGCATAATAGATTAAAAAAAAAATTGTAAATGAATTCATGTTTGACACCAGGTTATTGATTTGTCTCTCAATTTCCCTCTACTAATTAGCTGCCTTGGTGGATCCTAATGTCTTTCATATTGCTTATTAAGGGATGGTACTGATAAAATGTGTCATAATTCTACACGGGATGTGCATAATGACTGGTGAGAATGAATTTCCTGGATACCTGATTCCAGGACTCCTACCTGTGTAATGCAATCTGTCAGAGAACAAGGATAAAAGGAAGGTGGTAAAAATACACGCAGTTTACATCAAATCATGCTATGTTTGGATTTCCTTTTAACACTCCTAGGGGGTGGTTTAATCATGACCATCTTCAGAAAGAGAGGTTCAATCTGTTGATCACATCTTTTTCTTATATGAAAAGCTTTGTCAATGCCTATACAATCCCAGCTCTTAGCTTCAAGGGTCTACATTTTGGCATGTCTTTTGACCTGTGCAAATATCTTATATTCTTATCTAATGCCTCACTTAAGTGACATTATACTAGATTGAATGCTTCTGATGGTGATGACGGTGTTCCATGTTAAGATCAGATCAAACCAGTGACCAAATGAAAGAATAGCATCATAATCTGTTTAATGGAAGCAAAGGTAATTGCTGGAAAACAAATTAAACAATCAAAGAAGTGAAAGAAAGATACGTACTTGTTGCCCTTGGTAAACTTTTTCAATTGCCTCACTAGCAGCACTAGCTTTCAAAATAGCATCACCAGAAGCACTGGATTCAACATCAAATCCTGCAGCACGCCAGAATGGAAGGCCTCCATTTAACACCCATACTCTTTCATGTCCAAATACTCTGAACATCCTTTTCATTTATCAAGAATAGAATCAGTTATTTAATTCTCATATCATCATAATAACAATCAGCTAAATTATTGCCATGACTCACCACCAAACACGAGCAGCACTGAAGATCCCTTTTCCATCATAAACAACAACTTCATCCTTGTTCTCGATACCAAGAGCAGAAACAGCAGCAGCAAAAGCTTCCTCAGACGGTAACATGTGTGGCAACTGACAAATAATTCAGATAATCAACACAAATAAATGAAATACACATATGGAAGATTCTGGTGTAGAACAGGATGTAAAATTCAGCAAAAGTCATGGATATATATTATTGAATACCAGTATAACATTAACATAAGAAGAAATCTCACATTTGTTGTTCGATCTGCTACACCATCCACATCAAAGAAAAGTGCACCAGGAATGTGGGCAACCTGCAATTAAGATTTAAAATGATTGGACATTAGAAACCAATAATGAGCCAAAAAAATAATTAAGCAGTTCAACCTATACTGTATGAATTTAGAATTCTCATTATGGGTTGTAGATAATATTTCTGTTATCCCTCAGTCAGGGACACTTGCAAAAGAGGTTATATGAAAAACAAGTATTACAATACAAAAAGTCATGCTACTTCCACTATTCTCTCAGGTATCGGTATTTTTCAGTAAAATTAAGACGACTTGCAAAGGTGCGCAATGAAAAAGGTTTATATAGGGTCAATTGAGACAAGCAATGCAAATCTAAGACAAGCAATATTGGTGAAAGGTTGTTGGTGTGTAATTCTTGAGATTTTGAAAGTATTCACTGCATTGCAAATTTGCAAGACAACAATGAAAACTCAACTTCTCATCAAAATTTAATGCTGAATGTTTATTTACAAAAACAAACCTGCTTCGCAGTACAGGTTTAACTTAACCTTCTCAAAAAATTTAATATAAATTGATCCTTGTCAAATTCTATGGTTTACTTCCTCAAATATCTTATAAAAAATCGCAGTGAATAAAAATATCTGTATTTTATAATGGTAACAACTCATAAGGTATCTCATTAGAAAGTTTTAATACACACTTTCATTTAGTAAATGAATGTAACATCTCCTACTAAGAATTGCTTTCTATAAACAAGCAAAAAAATGGAGAAGAAAAAAAAAGTAATGCATAATGACAGGACAAATAGCTAGGAGGAAATATTTTAAAACCTGGTACTCCTGAAGTGGATTTCGTTGCTCATCAGGCATGTACCAAGAAGCGTCCAACACCTGCAGAAGAATACAACACTATATTCACTTCTATTTCGAATTAAAATGAAAAAGGACTCTTTGAAAGTTTTAAGCTTTGTCTTCCAATAAGCAATCTAGGCATCTAGCTACAAAAATTCACTTAAAAAATAGGATCTATAGTCCAACAAGCATCAGAAACAGTGTACATTAAAGTTTATAACAAAAAAGATCCTTAATCACTTACTCAAATTTGATATACATGATCACCAGAACATCAAAAGAAACAACAAATAAAAGTGAAGTCAAATACCTTCAAGTCAGGCTCCCTAAGGTTGGCATGAAGCCAATCAACTGAAACAACAGGTTCATTTGTAGACATGGACTTCGTAGAAAAAGCAAAGGTTTTCCCAAAGACTGCTGCTGATGAAGAAGCAGAGCGAACCAACCCAAATCTAGATGCTACTCTGTTGGAACTTGAGTGCCCAGAGAGCGAATGAAATGGTCTCTTCTGCAAATAGTAAGTGAAAAGAGTAACACCCCAATTTATGTCCAATAATACTAGAAACACAAAGCAGGCTATGTGACACAAAAACTGCTTTTACGAGTGAATTTGCATTTCAATAATCATGGTTATGAAGAAAATGCAAGTGGCCAACTCCGAGATGCAAAACTAGTCAATCAACTGATAAAGTATTACATCAAAGTCCAATTTTACTCATTTACTAGCCCGGGAAAAGAGAGCACCAGCAACAAGAACATCCAACAATTGCATTCCTTAACAAGAATCCACCATCAATAAGTTGCAACAACAAATATGGGCAAATAGTAACTCAGGTGGTCGATGAACATAAGATAGTAAACAAGACAAACAGAACACCAAATAACAAGAATCCCCGCAAATTACATACTTCAGCTATGAGGATCTGAGGATGAATTCTCAGCAGAATAAGAGCAGATAGAGGCAAACAAACAAAAGTAGAATACCAACTACTTGAATACTTTGGACTTCTCACCACATTTTCAACAGTAAAATCAACTGCAAACAAATCACACCCAAAAGGAACTCAAAATCGCAATGAAAAAATATCAATTGGACTGACATACAGCAAAACTATGCAGGAAAAAACCCCTAAAGATAACAGGTTCACTACAAAAATCGTTAATCTGAATAGAGACTGATAAGCTTACATTGAAGAGAGGCGAGAGTAACGACTTGTGAGCGATCGAAGAGTTGAAGAGGCGGGGAGAGAGCAGAGATTTCGACAAAAGGGCTGAAGCCATTATCACTCCTGAGAGAGCATGAGAATTAACAGGTCAAAGAATACTTCAATTACAATCGGGAGACGAGAATTTGTCAAAATTGAGAGAGTGAAGGAGATTGTATTGCTGCTGTACTATGGGGCTACGGCCGGAATCCAGGGGCTTTTAAACTGCGTACTCGCAGCTTCGTGATGATTTGTTTTACCTGTCGTCCACTAATATGTAATGGTACCAATTTTTTTTTTATCTACGTTAAAATTTATGCCATGTACAACTTTAAAATACGAAGTACTAAACTTTTATTTATTACTGTATTATCTTTATTTACTACATTTATAGCTGGATATTTTTTTTATTTATTTTGAGTAAAACAGTGGAAAGCTGAGTTAAATAATAACTTTTCAGATTTATGTATTGCTACTGAAAATATATATAAATATAGAGTTTGATTCAAATGAAACAAACATTTATCTTGAAATATCAAACGATTGCATTTTTCTCAGTTCGTAGTGCACTTTTCTTATGAAAGTGCATTGCAAAATACGAAAACTGTAATTTGAAAAAGTGCACTACAAAAAGTGCAATGCAAGGTATAAAAAGTGCAAATCCGAAACAGAAAAAATGCACTACGGACTATAAAAAGTGCATTTGTTTCAGGTTAAGAGTTTATTTCATTTGAACCAAATCATACATTATATTAGAATATTTTATAATTATATATTAAAGTTGTATATTTTCTAAACTACCAAAATGATTTTGTCACTACCTTATATTTAAAATTATTTTTATTTTTATTATTTTAGTTTTCTATTAAATTTTTTAATTTCTATCTAATTCTTTTTTAAAAATCGAATCAATATATCTATTACTAATAACTAAAGCTAAAGCAATTTCTGCCACCACATTGCGCCACATCACCCCTTTATTAAAATAATAATTTTAAATAGTTAATTATGTAAAAAAGAAGGTTATCTCCAAGTAAACATAAAGATAAAATAACATTTTTAAAAATTTATCCACAAATACACATAAAGATAAAATAATATTAGTAGATTTGACCAATGTAGATAAAAAAGAAAATTATATTTATTATATTTGTAAAATATAAATTGAAAAAAGATAACAAAAAATATGTACACGTCATCACATATATATCTTTGAAATAAAAATAGTCATATCTATCTCTAACTATATGTTAAAGTTGTAAATTTCCTAGCCACCACATTAATTCTGGCCCCACTTTATATTCAAAAAAATTGTTTTTATTATTTTTCCAATTAAATTCTTTTATATTTATTTATGTGGAAAAAATTAATTCAAGTTTTAATTAAAAATAATGAAAAATTATTTTATCTTTATCTTTTAATCTATTTATAAAAAATATTTATCTTAAATCAAATTTTGATAAAAAAAAAGTAAAAAATTTATATATTTATATAATTACTTTCCTAAATTAAATTTCTATAAAAAAATTATATTATCTTTTCTTTAATTTCCTTTTTGGATTGTTTATGTAAATATCAAAGATTTTTTATCTTAAAAAAATTCTATATTTTTTTTTATCTTTTCTTATTAATTATCTTTTCAACTTTATATTTAAAAGATTTTTAAAGAATTGAATTTGATTAAAATTTTCTAATAATTTACATTATTTTTGGCTTTTTATTTATTTTTTATATTTAATTTATTAATATATCTAATATTTGTTGAGTCGTAGTCGTGCATGGCACGACGGGTACAACTAGTATCTTCTAAACCTGAAGCACTTTAGGGCAGATTCATCATTAAGAATTTATATTACAGCTACCCTATTTTTAATAAGGATTTTTTAATCAATTATATATTATTTAATTCAATCACCTTATGGAATTTCCAATTTTATACACTCATCTTATTTAATATTTTTTTTTTTATCAATTTACTATGAGATTGGATAAATTTTTATCCCCACCCATTATTTTTATCTCTGTTCATGTTCATTATATTATAATATGTAATTATCTTCTATCCATATTTTCATAATGATTTTTTATTAATATTTTTAATTATTTATTTATATATAATCAATTTGATATCCTTTATCTTCCTTAAATTGCATTATTTTTTATTTTTAACATTCTATCTATATCAAATTAATTTTATAATATTAATTATATGCTACAAGATCTTGCAAATCACAAGTTATTACTACCATGGGCGGAGCTGTTAAGTGCCCAGTGAGGGCTGTAGCCCCCACTGGGATTTTAAAAAAAAAAATTTAGGTGTAGTATTGTTTTTTTAGGTGTAATACTAGTTGAATTTCCGTGCCATACACGGGTTTTATTTAAATTTTTCCTAAGTAAGTGTTTCTTAAATTTTTTATTAAATAATTAAATTAATTTTTAAAACTTGAAATGCCTAAATTTTAGGAATAGTAAGCATTTCTTATTTTAATTAGTATAAAAGTTAGTTGGTTAAAATATAGTGGGACCTAAATTTTTAATAAAAAATAATTCAAAAACACCAAAAAATGACACATAGGTAAAATAAATGTGAGGATGACATGTGGTCAAAAGGCCTCTTTTTTAGTATATAGATTGATTGATTGATGATTGATTTATGTATGTTGTAAATGGTAGAATTATGTAGCCAAGTGGTTTTAATTATTTATACAATGGGCCAAGTGGTAGATTTCTGCTATAGTAAAATGCTGCTTTTGATTGAGCTGATGAAGCATAGTTGTGTTCAGTTTAAGATTGAAGAATTGATTTAATTAGGAATAAACTTAAACAAATTTGTTGTATTTTTTTTCTTCTGTATTTTAAAAAAAATGCAAAAAAATTTTTCCCCTTGCTTCACCAGGGAATTTTCTGTAACCAAAAGAATTTAGCCCCCACTCTACCTACGCCACTGATTACTACTATGTTATCTTACATGTAATTTATATACATACTATATAATGTATTCACGTGATTGTTTTTAAAATTTGTCTAAATTTGATTCTTTTTATCCGTATGGCAGTTTTTATATATGACAATTAATTTCCTATCAATAAACATGTAGTTACATTATGGTTAAAAAAATTCATTTATTGTAAATTGCGATCCATATGATAGTTTATTCAATTTATATGGACCATATTTCTTATTAGATTTTTATTATTTTTATTTTCTTATACTAATTTTTTTATCCATAAGTATGAAAACTTTTTTTAATATGGCACTTGAGTTTTAAATTAATTTTATATTTTTATTTTAACTTTTTATCCAAAAATATTTGACAACTTTTTTGGAATATAGTTTTCTATCCATAAACATGACTTTTTTATACTATTTTCTATACATATGTGATAAGTATGGTAACTTTTTAATTATTATGGAACATATTCTTAAACACAAAATTTTATAGTATTAACTTTCTATCCATAAGCATGATAATATTTTTAATCAATATAGACTGTATTTTAATTATAATTTTTCATATTAATTTTGGATTTGTTTTATTAACTTTCCATACATAATTATGATAATATTTTTAAATTCATATGTATTAATTAGATTAATTATCTAAAAATATGAAAAAAAATCATATAATACGAATCATCTACTATATATATATCTATTACTAATAACTAAAGCAGAAACAATTTCTGCCACCACATTGCGCCACATCAACCCTTTATTAAAATAATAATTTTAAATAGTTAATTATGTAAAAACGTTATCTCCAAGTAAACATAAAGATAAAATAATATTTGTAAAAATTTATCTCCAAATAAACATAAAGATAAAATAATATTAGTAGATTTGACCAATATAAAAAAAAGGACATTATATTTATTATATTTGTAAAAAATAAATTAAAAAAGTTAAGAAAAAATATGTACACGTGATTACATATATATTCTTAAAATAAAAATAGCTATATCTATCTATAACTATATGTTAAAGTTGTAACTTTTCTAGCCACCACATTAATTCTGGTCCCACTTTATATTTAAAAAAGTTATTTTTTATTATTTTTTCAATTAAATTCCTTTCTATTTATTTATGTGGAAAAATTAATTCAAATTTTAATTAAAAATAACAAAAATTATTTTATCTTTATCTTTTTATCTATTTATAAAAACATATTTATCTTAAATCAAATTTTGATAAAAAAAAGTAAAAATTTTTAATATCTATATAATTACTTGACTAAATTTAATATTTATAAAAAAAATATATTATCTTTTCCTTAATTTTATTTTTGGATTGTTTATGTAAATATAGAAGATTTTTTATCTTTAAAAAATTCTATATTTTTTTATCTTTTCTTATTAATTATCTTTTTAACTTTTTATTGAAAAGATTTTTAAAGAATTGAATTTGATTAAATTTTTCTAAGAATTTACATTATTTTTTATTTTTATTTATTTTTGTATATATTTACTTTATTAATATCATATTTGTAATATATCTAAAAATTGATGAGTCGTGGTCGTGCAAGGCACGACGGGTACAACTAGTATATATAAAAGCAATAAGGGTTGGAGGCACTACATTGCGCCACATCATCTTTTACCACATGTCATTCTTAAAATGCGCCACATCAGATTTTGACACGTGTCATCTCCTCATTAATTCATAAAAATTATACAAATAAATTGGTAGTTTTGGAAACAAATCTTATGAATTCAAATATTGGATCTGGAAGTTTTAATATCATCCAATATTTTAGAAAGAATCCAAATTGTAATTTAGGATGTCTTTAACATATTTAATTAAACTTTAATTTCTATAAAATATAAAAAAAATTATGGTGGTTTTTTTACAACTGGATTATTGTAATTTTGAAAGCTTTGCACATTCATGATAGAGCACAGATAAAAAAAATCATCGAAACGTTTTGCACAGTAGAAAAAAAAACATGTATACTAATCACCCAAAATTAATTTATTTTTTTTAGTATTTCATTAGTTATGTCGTAAGTGTGTCATATCCTCATTAATTTATAAAAATTATAGTTTTGGAAACAAATCTTATTTTGAGCAACTACTTATATTATGTTAACCCTCAATTATCTTTATATTAAGAACAGAAATGGCTTTGATAAGTATGTAAATTTCCAAAAATTAAAATAATACTCCGTAGATAGGTTTATCCAAATTTGTTTGTTAATATACTAATCTGATTTATATTCTCCAAAAAAATACTAAGTGTGAAATTGATAATAAAAAATCATAGTCAAATTTTTTATCCAAATTTAAGTGGTCATAACAAAAAAGTTTACATAGTTGGATTTGAAAGATTTGGTAAAAGAAAATTTTTATTTATGGTAAAAGAAAAAAAAATTGTTCACCGTAATTTTTTATCCAAATTTAAGTGGTTCCATGTAATCATTATTTTTTCTCTTTAATTCATGTAATTTAAACATCTATCTATAACTATATATTAAAGATATATCTTTTCGAACCACCAGAATGATTCTGGCCCCACCTCATATTTAAAAAATTAGTTTTTATTTCTATTATTATAACTTCTTTCTATTAATTTTTTTTAACTATTTAAATTTATCTCTAACATCAAACAAATATCTATTTAATATAACACTATCTTTTGAAAGTTTCCTTATACAAGTATTTAAAATTAAAGATAAAATATTTAACATATTTTAAAATAAATATAAATCTTTTAGCATATATTTTTGACGAATTTTATTATATCTTATTTATTAAGTTAATTATTATTTTTCAAATTCTTATCTCTTCCATATTTGAATATAAAAAAAAAATATTAATATTTTATCTTTTTTTAATTAAATATCTTTCGAATATCATCAAGGAAAAAGATAAATTTAAATTTTTTTATCTTTATAATATATCTTCATTCTCAAAATCAAATAAATTCTACGAGCAATAAATTATTTATATTAAATTTGTATTTATTAATATCCTATTTATATTGTTTATAAAATACCGAAACGTAGTCGTACATGGTACGATGGTTACAACTAGTATGCTTAATTTTGAGTTTTTATATTAGTTCCGATTTATTTTAAAATATTTTTCATTACGTATGATATTTTTTAATTATTATGGTACTTATTTTTTAATTATTTATTTTTAATATTTATTATTGATTTTTTATACATAATTATGACAACTTTTATAATATGGTAGTGATTTTTAATAGTAATTTTTGGATTTTAAATATTAATTTTCTATTTATGACAACCTTTTTTCCAAAATCATTTTCTATCCAGAATTATGATTTGTTTTATATTACTTTATCTTTATATGTATGACATTGACAACTCTTTAATTCATATGAACCATATTTTGAATTACGGTTTTCTTACATTAATTTTCGGATTCATTTATATTAACTTTCTACCCATAAATATGATATGCTTTTTAGCTATTATGAACAATATTTTTAGTAACAAATTTTAATATTATTTTTGAATTTTTATATTAATTTTCTTTCTATAATCATGATAAAAAATTTAATTAGTATGAACACTATTTTTAATCACAATGTTTAAAATAATTCTAGAATTTTTATATTAAATTTTCTGTAAATAAAATTTTAAAAATTTCATTCATAATTATTTTGCGTTTTTATGTTAATATTCTATCTACAAATATGACAATTAAATGTTGTATTATTCTTAAATTTTAATATCTCAATCACCATATACATAGTCATAATTTTTTTATATTTATTTTCTATTCCACCAGTATGACAACTTTTTTAATTAATATTAATAATATTTTATTATTATTTTATGGATTTTTTAATTAATTTTCTATTGAAAAGTATGACAACTTTTCAAATTTTCTATATATAAGTATGTTGATTTTACAGATGCCTAAACAAAATAAATAAATTTAATGATTCCTTAATGTTAAATTAATTAACCAGATTGGTTCGTTCAAATTTTGGTTTGGTCATTTTGAGTTAGGATCGAGTACATATTCATATTGTTAAAATTTACGGGCTTATTAGATCAATTATTTGCACTTTTCTTGCGGGTATAGGTTGGCCTAATGTGTCAAGATCATTAAATTTTTTATGATTACAAAAATGATATTACAAGTAAATAATATTTTTAATGAATATTTTTCAATATCTATAAATTATAATACATATATCATAAAAATGATATTATAATACATATATTTACAAAAATGATATTACATGTAATAAATATTTTTTAATTTTTTAATTTTTTAATTTTTTAAAAAGCCCCCGGGCACGGCCCGGGTCATAACTAGTTCTTATCTAAACAACATTTAACTATATTAAATACAATTTAAAAAAGGAAGTAAGAATCTATGGATATATATATATATATATATAAGACGCAAATAATAAGGCCACCACGTTGCGCCACCTAGAATTTTCCTACGTGTCATTCTCATGTTAAACCGCCTAGGATTTCGCCACATAGGATATTTATTTTGGGAATTTATATATGTTGATATTGTTTTAAGATAATATAGAAATAAGATAAATTAATTTAGGAAAGATTATATCTAAAATAAAGATGTTATCAATTATATATTAGGAATTAGGATAGATCTAAAAGATTTTATCTAAAATTAAAATAAATAATAAAACATTAGATGTTATATACTATATTGATTTTGGCTCCACTTTATATTTAAAAAATTAGTTTTTATCGATATTAATTTATCTTTTTCAATTACATTCCTTTATATCTATTTATGTGAAATAAAAATTTTGAAATAGAATTTGATTAAAATAAAAAAAGATTATCTTTATCTTTTCATCTACGTATGTAAAAGATTTATCTTAAATCGAAATTTGATAAAAAAAAAAATTAAAATTTTTCAATATCTAGGTAATTAGTTGCCCAAATTGAATTTTGATAAATAAAAAAAAATTATAGCATATTTTCATTAATTTCCTTTTTTACTTATTCATCTTAATATATAAGATTTTTTATCTTTAAAAAATTCAATCTTTACTCATATTTTTGTATCTTTTTTTATTTATTATCTTTTTAACTTTTTATTTTAAAGATTTTAAAGAATTGAATTTGATTAAAAAATTATAAGAATCTATATTTTTTATTATTTTTTTTATCTATTTTAACTTTAAAAATTGAATTATTCTATTTAAAATAATTTTATTCATATGTTTTCATAAATAAATTATCATTAAGCCATCAAAATCATATTGGACCCACCTTAATGATTTTGGCTCCATCTCACATTTTAACAATTGTAAAATTTTGCGTAATTTTTTTCTAATATATAAGTTATTTTTATTTTTTATACTAAATTAAAATCACATTCAATAAATAAATTAAGAATTAAACCTATGTAATCTTGCAGGGCATGACGGGTATAACTAGTATAGAAACTACAATAACACTTATCTAAAAAACTATCTAATTCTTAAAAAATAATTTTATATTATATTTAATAAATTTTTAAACTAAAATAAAATAAAATTTAATAATAGGAAGAAAAAAATTACACTTATATAAAAATCAATAACTATATATTAAAGTATTCCTTTTTTAGCAACCCTATTAATTTGGCCTCACTTCATATTAAACTAGTTGAATTCCCATGATACTCACTGGGTTATTTTACTAAAGATTATACAATATTATGATATTAATATAAAATTTAAAACACTTCTATATAATATCGTAATAAAATGATGTAATTTATAAAAAAAAATTAAGATTGTGCCCCATATTTTATCAACATATAGATAAATAAAATTATATACTTAAACTCGAATCTTATTAAAAGATAAAAAATATTATACATAAAATTAATATAAAAAATATTAGATCAAGTTATTATCAACACATAGATAAAAAAAATTATATACTTGGATCCCAAATCTTGTAAAAGATAAAAAAGATATGCATAAAAAATATCAACATATAAATCAAATTGTTATCTTATAAAAATTGGATATATAGAAAGAATGATACAAGTAATTATAATATTTATTATTAAAAGAGAGCGGTTCAGGTGCGAACGCCCGCATGGGTGAGAATTGAGAACAAATCTTCGTCGTCCATCTAGGTTGAATTATTTGGACGCGTACTTCAACCTCTACCAAACGCTACTTGTCGCCCAAGAAAAACCCCCCGAAAGGCAATTTTTTATCCTTTTTCCAAACCAAAACCAAAATCTCTTTTTTTCTCTGCAAAAATTAAGCTTCTAAACTAGATTGAAACACAGAGAATTATGATTTGATATATATGTTCTAATTTTCTACTCTAATTTGCTATATGAATGCACATTCTCGATATTTCCTCTTATAAATTAGAATAATTCATCATTTAGAGCTTCGATTTAATTGGATTTTCTCTTTTCACAGAGAAAATATACCTTTTCAAAGGAGCTTTGTTTAGATTTATGACTTCCTCAAAGTTATAACGAAGATTTGACTGATTACCTTTAATGGAACCAGGTAATCACCGATTTTTTTCCCTGATAAAAGCTAATACAATTCGATTTTGAGGTTTTCATCACATTTATCGTCAAGAATTTGTTTATGTTTACGCATTAGCAATAGCAAACTCCATTTTATGGTTTTGAGGGAGATTGCTATCATTTATTTAGAAAGACAACCATTAGTATGAACAAATGTGTAATATTACAAATTTGTTCATATGTATCACACATTTATTCACAGATATCACGCATTTGTTCATAGATATTGTACATTTGTTCATCCAATATTTGTTCATCGAATATTAGTTCATATGTATTATGAGTTTGTTCATAAATATCACGCATTTGTTCATAGATAGTACACATTTGTTCATTTGTATTACATATTGTTGAAAAAATTGAAGATAACAAATTGTACGTGTAGTGGATCCTGATGCGTATTTACATGTTTGTTTTCCCTATAATGAAGGAAAAATAGAAGATAACAAGAAATTAAAGATCGTGATCTCACCTGGAAACACACATTACTACATTCCATTTTGTGATGACAACTTCAGACCTAAAGAGGGGATGGTGTTTAGAACCTGGGAACAAGGAGTAAATTTCTACAAGGCATACGCAGATGCATGTGGTTTCCAAGCACGTTCTGGCACCATTACAAAGTCTTCAGATGGAACTAACACTAAAATTTGGAAATACATGTTGTGTAACCGGGCAGGATTTAAAAAAACAAAACAACACAACGACGACTCAACTGGCAAACCTACATCTACTGCATCTAGTAAAGAAGAAGAAGAAGAAGATGATGATGATGATGACGAAGAAGATGATGAAGAAGAAGGACAACAAGGAAAACTGAAAAAGTGAAAAAGAGTAAACAAAAGGTGTAATTGCATTGCTAAAATGGTTATGAGACTTTCTAGAAAAAATGGATATATTGTTAAGAAATTTGAAGAGCGTCACACTCATATTATGCTTGAAGATGGACAAAAACACTTCGCAACGAGCAATAGGAAACTGACCTCCTTCCATGAAGAGTTCATCATGAATTGTATCCGAGCAAACGTTGGTACAAGCAAGTCATACAAGGTCTACAAGGAGTTTGTTTGTTTATATGCAAAAATTCGTGCAACTATTATTGATTTCAAGAATTTTAAAAGAAATCTGAATTCCTTCATGATTGGGTGTGATGCTCAAATGATTATTGACAACTTGTTCAAGAAAAAAGAAAGATGTTGTCTCGATTGATGCAACATACAAATCAAACAGGTATGAAAAAGGTTTAATTTTGATGAACAAATTGATTCTATTAATGAACAAATCGTATGTATTGACGATTAAATTTTCAGGTATTTACAATGAACAAATTGATTCTATTGATGAACAAATCGTATATATTGATGAACACATCACATATATTGATGAACAAATCACATATATTGATAAACAAATTTAATAGTTTGCCTTCAGGTATGAAATGGTATTTGTACCATTCACAGGGGTTGACAACAACAAGAAGACCATTACTTTTGCCTTTGGGTTGCTTCTAAAAGAAGATATCAAATCTTATGTTTGGCTATTCAAAAACTTCAAAGATGCAATGAGGGGCCATGAACCATTTGTCATTCTCACTGATCAAGATCCTGCATTAAGAGTTGCAATTGAAAAAGTTTTTGACAAGGTTGTGCATCGTTTCTGCATGTGGCATATCATGTTCAAGGTACTAGAGTTGTCAAAAGCTAACCTAACCCGCTAACCCAACCCGAACCGCCAGATAATTTTAGGGTCAAGACCCGAAAAATTGAACCCAAAACCCGAAATCAACCGAACCCCGATAGAACCCGAAACCCGTTGGGTTGAAACCCGACCCGATTGACAAGTGTACAAGGTACCGTCAAAGGTTACAAATGATGTGTATAACAATGATCAATTCAGAAGCAAGTTCAACAAGCTTGTTTGGAGCAGTGAAATTAGCCAGGAAGAGTTTGAGGAGACTTGACATTCTATTATTGTTGAATTTGGACTTGAGTCAAACACTTGGCTGTCGCTGATGTTTGAGCTACGTCACTTATGGATCCCTGCGTACTTCAATGACGTAAACATGGGTGGACTTCTTAGAGCAACTTCAAGGTTTGAGAGATAGAACTTCTTCTTCTCGCATTTCATTGGATCCACATCTTCTCTAGTTATTTTCATGATGCATTTTGAGAGTGCAATTGATTCACAAAGACACAATCAGCAAAGGTTAGACTTTGAATCTTCAACAAGTTTCCCCACTCTAATGACACCATTGGATTTAGATAAACATTGTGCATCTGTTTACACCATAACCGTCTTCTATGACGTCCAGACAAAAATTGTTACTTTTGTATTTGAATGTGGTCTAAGCAATTTAGTCAAGGAAGACAACATCCATGAGTATCACATCAACGGGCAGTTTGGGAAGGTATATGTTGCGAAACATGAACTACAAAAAAAAGAGTTCATTTGCTCATGCAATAAGTTCATCAATATCGGGATTCCATGTTGCCATATGTTTTTTATATTAAAAAACATTGGCTTGAAGAAGGTGCCAACTAAATACATCAAGAATAAATGGACGAATAAATCAAATCTGACTCCTACTTTTGAGTTAGAAGGTTCAACAGTTGAACAATGTGATGTGATGGATGAGAAGAAGCTGTTGATTGCTGATTTATTGGGCGAGGTACATTCTTGCATTAATGCCATAAGGAACAACACAGAACACCACAAAGAGTTGATATGTTTCTTGAAGGAAAAAAAGGAAACCTATCTGAGCTTATTGGAAGTGGAATCATCTACAACAACAAGGCAGAGTTCAATTCAAACATTCTTGGGGAACATACCGAGTGTTATTGAGGTACACCCACTTGAACGAGCAGTGACAAAGGGCAGGAAGAAAGAAGGACATATTGTGGGAGGTAAAGAGAAGGCAATGAAGAAAGCAAAAAAAGAGCAAAGGGCTTGTGCAAAATGCAAGAAGCTTGGACACAACAACAAGACATGCACCAACGTTCCCAATTAGTTCTCTCATTAATATTTGATTTCTGATACATAATTGTTGCATTAGGGTGAACTGCATAGTATTCATAATTGTTGCATTATCAATGAACAAATTTCTTGTTTCGATGAACAATTAGCAGTTAGTAATGAACAAATTTATTATCTAATGAACAAACCTTTTTATTCTTCAATTAATGTATTTTCATGTACACATAGATATTTTCCATGAACAAATTATACATTAATGATGAACAAAACTTTTAAATAAAATGAAACAATCTTAAAACTCTTAAAAAAAACACATATTCTTTATCGATGAACAAATCTAAGGTATTGATGAACAAATCTAAGGTATTAATGAACAAATTAAGAACACATATTCTTTATCGATTAACAAATCAAAGGTATTGATGAACAAATCTAAGGTATCGATGAACAAATCTAAGGTATTGATGAATAAATTAAGATTAATCATGTTTTATGAATCAAATGTCACACACTAACACAAAAAACCTGTTCAACAACCATCATCCACAACTCCATTGAAGTGAATATACCACACTATACAAAAAAAAACAAATGTCTACAGCACTCAACCCATACACCACCATAAACTGTATTCTAAAAAACCATACACCAAAACAAACCATTCCAAAATGATTTCCTACCAACACAGATCGTTGTACATCACTTCTTGTTCTTTGACTTCTTTTTAGGAGGAGCACGAGAGACGACTGTCGGTTTGCGCAGGACAAATTCTTGAATAAGCTTTTCAACTTTTGCCTTGTGTTCATTCAATGGACTCATCAACAATTCATTACAACACCCGATCCTCAAATCATCAATTTGTTGCTGATCATGTTTATTAAGTCCACAATCCCAACCCGACAAGTCGTTGCCAAAGTATGTTTCCATGTGCCGCATCATGAAAATTCCACAATCAGTCATGTTTCTATTATCTCTCCAATCCATTTCAAGATGTTCATATGGCACCTTATCCTCATCCTCGAACAAAGCAACCCTTGCTTCCATCTTGAGCGTCTTCATAAGCTCGACAAAGAGCATTCTTTTAAGAAAATAACAACAAGAAACAAAACAACTCATTCAATATTAAACACAAGTGTCAATGCTGAAAAACAAACTATTACAAATTCCAAAAACAAATAAAACTCATCAATTTACCAGGTTCGTGCTCATACTTTGTTTCCAAGGGCACCTTCTTCATCGAGTTATCAATTATGTGGAAACTTGGCACTCTCACATTCAACGCAAAACAATAGTAATGCGATGAGGTACAAATAGGAAACCCAGACTGTAAAAGTGCAGAGGGAAACAAGCATGAAAAAACCTTATATTAATTAAAAACAACAAAGTGAAAAGTCAATCTTTTTAATGAACAAATATGTAGTACTGATGAACAAATAAAAGTATACTCAATAAACTAAAATGGATGTGTTAATGAACAAATAACAGAAGATCAATGAACAAAAATGTTATATCAATGAACAAAATTGCATACCAGGCCAATCTTGTGCACATTAATCCACTTGAATTTAGTAAGAGTGTCATCAACGACATTAATGAAAAAATCTATGGAATCTTGATCACTAAAATCCTTTTTCATTGGAATGCCTGCAAAACATATACAAGCATAAATTAGATTGAGAATTTTAAAATTCATGAAATAAGACAATGTGGATATAAAAAACATTTTTCTTACCAAATCATCAGGAGTCATAAAAAAACCTCAAGGGTTTTGATTCGCTTCTCCACTGCTCTTGAAAATTCAAATAACAACTCCAAATACCGATTATATTTGTTTCAACTTCAAATTTTACCGCCATTGAAAGAAAATCTTTTTTCTTGGTGGAAACATGATTCATCTTGAAGACTTCAATACTACACAAATCAGAAACATAAAACAAAAATGATCAATTTTAATAATAAAATCAACTTGAAGATATAAAAAGAGCAAAATGGAAAGAAAAGCTACTATTCTACGTATTGTTACCCGATTTGATCAGGAATGTCTTCAATCAACCAATTGAATAGTTTGTTTGAAGCAGGATATACTTTTTCTGTCAAAACAACACTCATTTCCATGTAAGGTGACTTCACATAATCAGAAGACTTATATATTCTTTTATCAAGTACATCCTCACCAGTAAGTTTAACACCAACAGGAGTGTCGCTTGAACTAGAACCAACATCCTGCGCCTCCTTGTTGATGTACAAATGTAAAAACACATATTATTCATGAACAAACTAGATACACAATCAATGAACAAATGTCATAGTACTTATGATCAAATAAGCAAAATCAATGAACAAATAAGCAATATCAATAAACAAATCAGAAATATCAATGAACAAATAACTAAAATCAATGAACAAATCTCATCTTGAATACTGTTCAACTCCTCTTCAAGTTTCTGCGTTGCTTTATCCTCCTTCTGCTTATTTATCTCCTCTTGTTTCCTCTTCAACTCCATGTCAATTCTCATCGTTTTCGCATCCCTTTCCTGTTTCTTCTTCTTTTTCTCCTCTTCCTTTCTCTTCTCTTCATCAATCTTCTTTTTTACCTCAGCATATTCCTTCTTCCTCTTCTTCTTTTCCTCTTGCCTCCTCTTCACCTCCTCTTGCCTTCTCTGTTGTTCAACCTCCTCAATCCTCTTCTTCTCTTCCTCCTCTACCTTCCTCTTATCCTCATCATGTCTTCTCTTTTCATCCAACTCTTCTTCTCTCTTCTTCTCTTCTTCTTCCTTGTTCCTCTTCTTCTCTTCCTCATATTTCATCCTCTTAATCTCTTCTAGCCGCCTCTTCTCTTCCTCACCTAGTTTTCTCCTTTTCTCTTCCTCCTCTTCCCGCTTTTTCTTTTCCTCCTCTTCTCTTTGTCTCTTCTCTTCCTCCTCAGCTGCTTTGCTCTTTTTCTCTTCCTCCTCTTCTCGCTTCTTCTTTTCTTCCTCTCCTGTTTTCCTCTTCTCTTCCTCCTCTTTCTTTCTCGTCTCCTCCTCTTGTATTAATGCATCCTCCCTCCTTATGGATTCCAAGAATTCCTCTTCCCACTTCCTCTTTTCTTCTTCATCTCTTCTCCTCTTATCCTCTTCATCCCTTTTCAACTTCTCTTCTTCTTCAATCCTTCTCCTAGCTTCCTCCTTCTCAGCCTTTTTCCTTGAAGCTTCATCCTCCTTAGCCTTTTTCCTTAAAGCTTCGTCCTCCTCAACCTTTTTTCTTATTTTTTCATCACTTAATCCCTTGCAAACGAACAAAATCTTTCTTTCTTTCTTCCTTGTGGCCCCACCCTTCCTGGACTCATCTTCTTGCATAAGAATGCTTTCCCTAGCAACCCTAGCCCAATCATCCCTCAATCGAGACACGCCCACGTCAAAAGAAGGTAATTCAAACCGCTCCTTTGCCTTCATTGCGGCCTCGATTTCATCCAAAACCTTTGTTGCTTCCTTTGGAATATCCGCTATTTTTATGAATAATTTTTTTTTAAAATTATTTTATTCTTTAATTATTTATTAAATAAAATAATCTCATAAAATTTCTTTTTCACTCAAAATCTATTTCTAAGTAAATAGATTATAATTCTTATGTATTAATGATTTTTTTTCGAATAAATAGACTAACCTATTAAAAGGGTCTTTTTACTTCAAAAGTTTATTTTTCTAAAATAAATAAATTATAACATCATTATGAAATAATTATTCGAATAAATGGATTTATTAAGAATGGAATTTAAAAAATTCATAACTAACGGAATTTTCTTTCGTAAAACCCGATCGTTCCGACGCGCGTCTCAAACCGACTTTCGGTCCATTTTGCAAACGCGTCGGACCAATCATTAAGGAGATCCATGGCGAATTTGGTAGAGATCCTCCACTCATTAAGGTGGATTGCCTCGTTAATATTAGACCCTCAAAAAGGCCAAGCTTTCTTCTCCTACCCCAATCTCCAAACTCGAAACAAAATTTGATGCTGTCTCCGACACTGGTATGGCCGCCGCTGATAAGGTCTCATCGGAGAAGGAGACTGTGGGTGAAAAATCTGAGAAGGATCAATCTGTGGTTCCCTCTAAAAACCCCTCCGACACGGCTGCTGAAACAGGGGACGCACAAGAGAGCAAAGATGCAACGGAGAAGGAAGAGGTGAACTGAACTCGCCTCCAAAGGAAACCACCGATGATCCAGAAAAGGTGGAATCTTTGCCGATAAGTGAGCGACCAGGATGGGTCAAGCCAACGAGCCGTGGCAAGCAAAAGGCGAGAAAGAGTGTTCCTCCCCTGCCATCTCAGATCCTTCACATCTCTGATTCGGAACGCACCCCATCCCCTGCTACCAAAAAGCCGAAGGTTACTCCCTCAGGAACCAAGTACAGCCTTCGCTCCACCGTTCCAAAGGAATCGGTGGCTCAAGAATCCTCTAAAGAAGAAGATCCCGAGGAAGATGAGGAGGAGGTTGGCTCGGAGTCTGAAGAGGGCGAGGAAGAAGAAAAGAAGGAGTCTGGTGGGGAAGGAGACGAAGAAGAGGAGGAGTTAGAAGAAGAGGTTGACAAGGACCTCAAGTCTGCCAAGGCGAAAGGAAAATTACCAATGGAATCTGAAGCCCGTTCCAAGAAGGGTTCCAAGAAGGTCGTCGCTCCTCTGGTGATCGACGAAGAATTCCTGAAAAGCCATGACTTGGAGGAGTTCTGGGAACTTCTCAAGTTTCAGGGATGGGAGAAAATCTGTGACTCTAGGGTCAAGGTAGATGTCTCGCTTCTTTCTCATTTCTTTGGCTCCTATCAGCTTGTTGATCTCTCAACTGGTCCAATGGGTTTTGCTACTGTCTGTGGGATGGAAATCTCCTTTTCTTTGGGATCTGTTGCTACAATTCTGAAGGTGCCTACTGAGGGATATGGGGATGTCCATACTTCGGGTAACTGGCCAAGGAACAAAACTCAATTAATCAAGCGTGTCATGGGCAAAGTTCCTGCTGCTGGTCCTTACTCCACCACGGATTTGAGCTACACTGCAAGAATCGCACATCAATTTCTCATCAAGGTTGTTGTTCCTAGGCTGGAGAAGAGAACTACGCTCACTATCAATGATATGATTCTGCTGGACAAGTTTCTAAGGAGGGAACGTATCAGTCTTCCGGAGATAATGATGAGGCAGATGGCTAAGTGTACTGGAAAGAAGCATAGCCTGCCTTATCCTCGTTTTGTGAAGGCTATACTGAAGGAGAGAAAGGCTTACAAGCCTTCGAAAGAGGAGTTCTTTGGATTGCCCCTGGAGATGCGCAATATCTCGAGGATGAATTTTCAGGGTGATTCGAAGGGAACAGCTGCAAAGAGGACTGCCCAGATTGATGTTGGGAGTTCTTCGCTGAGTGAAGGTGTTACTGCCAAGATGTTGACAGAGCTTCAAAAGATTTCCTCTCAGCTGAGTACCATCATTGGTTACCTGGCTAAGAGAGACGCCGACACTGCTGCTGCTGACTCCACCTCCTCCGAACCATGATGTGGACCCTCTCTAGTTCCTTAGCCTATCTATCCCCAGTTTAAAGTTTTCTTTTTGCTTCTTGGATGTTAAGACTTTTATGTTTTTATGTTTTCTCTGGCTGTGATCTCTGCGACAATTATCTATAATAATAACTATCTTTTGCTTATGATTGGTTTAAGTTTCAATTAAATTTGTTCACTTGCTCTATGTTTTTGCTTGATGATTGTTGTTCTTTTGATGATGTCAAAAGGGGGAAGTTAGGAAAAATGCAGAGATGCGTTCTATCCAGGAAATACAGAGGGAACTTTGGCTAAGGGGGAATATGTTGTTAACTCTGAAGAGTAGGAACAACAGTGCATCTGTTAAGGGGGAACCATACAAGATTTTTTTTTTCTGATCTATATTTCTACTGGTTTCTAGACATGCATTTTTGTATAGGTTTGTCATCATCAAAAAGGGGGAAATTGTTGGAACAATGGTTGTTCCATGGTTTCTCTTAGTTTTGATGATAACAAACTTAGTTGATATAACTTGCTTTTACATGTAAGTGTTTCAGGAAAACAGGTACATGGTCACGAGTGACGGAACATTGTGAGGAACGATGGAGGGAACGAGTGACAGATTTAGGAAGCGCGTCTCAGAAGGAACGCGACTTTCTATAAATGGCAAGTTACCATATCTTCTGCGAGCGATCTTCTACGATGATTTACAGCTGTAGGCGGTTGCTTAAGGAGATAAAAGAGAAGATAAGATCAATCTTCACACGATCTTATCTTGGGAAATCCGAGATCATTCGGTTTTGGGAAGAATCGACATGGTTGAGGATCCGAAATCACAAACAATCTTTTTCCTTATTGTGTGCGATTTGTTAAGTGGAACATCAACGTAATTAGGCAAGAATTACGTGTGAGATCAAACTTAACTTATCTTATAAATAGCTAGGGTTAGCTAGGGTTAAAGGTGTGGTTGAAGACGACGAACTTGGAGAGAGAGCTTTTCAAGTATATGAGTGTGTGGTTTTTTTTCCGGTGAAGAATCCACAAGTAAGTCAGTAGTTTACTTCCATTTAGGTTTACGCTTAGGGTTGTAGAAGTCTAGTTGGTTGAACTTCAGTCGGTGTCGTAGTTACCAGGGAACTTTGGTTGATGCCTTGGTTACTTGACTTGCCTTGTAATCGTTGAAACTTAATAAAGGTATTCTATTGAAAATCCTCTGAGAAGGAGTCTCAGGGGTAAAGGTTTTTCTTTCTACGACTTGTTGGTTGGACAGAAAGTTTTCCTCTCTAAATTCTGTGTTCTACTATTTATTTCTGTTGCCCAGGGAACCTTACTAGTTCCCTGTATTGTTACTAACACGTCATGATCCAACAGAAAATAATGTATAAAAATTACTAAATACTTAATTAAATTCTACAAGTTATGCATGTGGAATTTATGGGGCTTCTAGCATAAATTTTATTTTTGCATGTGTTCTAGATTTACTAAGAAAGTGTGTTACTATACTTTTTAATAAAAAGAAATATACTTTTAAGCATAAGTTATGGTAAGTCTTTCAAAGTATGCATGTGAGTTTAAAAACATGTTTCATAAAGTTTTAATTGCATGCATGACTATCCTAGCAATTATTATAATATTTTTATAAGTAATTCATGACTTGTAGGATTGTTGAACATAAGGATAAATTTTTAATAACTAGCTTGCATAAAAATGTTGAAGCATGCAAACTATATAGTTTATTTTAAATATACTATTTTGCATGTTATTTTAAAAAGGTTTTCTTATGAATAAATGAGGCCTTGCATATTTTTCTTAAAATAAGTATTTCTAAAGATTATAAAATTCCTACAAAAGTATCACCTTGAAAATAATGATAAAGAGTTATTACTTTAATACCTCCTATCTAAATTATTAAACTAAATAATTTAGATTCAAGCTTCCTTCTCTTAGAAGAGGAAATTAAGAGAATGGTAGAACTAGAATTAAAATAAGGATTTTAATACATGATCTTTCTCGTTCTTTCTGTTAAATAGGTTGAAGTTTTTCGAGCATCACTAAACCGTCCTATTTCCGAGTTAGTAGCATCCCCGAAGGAAATTTCAAGGCAAGTGGACATTCTACTTGAACCTTTCGATAATTCAATTTCCGTTAACTTGTTCGATGTTGGGAACACCTTGTTTGCTAAAGTAAACGAACCTAGGAAATACCGATTGTTAGAAATAATGACCATTGTTAGCATTAATCTTACTAATGAGATTATTAACATGTTATATAGAGGTGTCGGTCCGAGCTCGCACCCCTTATTACGCTACTTATGAATTTTTATAAAAAAATCTCGAAACGAGATTATTAAACAAGCAAGGCCACACAACAAGTCTAGCAATATGTCAATGAACAAATATGGATATACAAATGAACAAATTAATCTTACTAATGAACAAATATGTATAAACCAATGAACAAATATAAGAAAAAGTCAATGAACAAATTGAAGTTTATAATGAACAAATAATTGATTATCATGAACAAATTAGAAATCATACCAGCAACAATATAATAGGTCCTTTAAAAAACCCATTATTTGTTTTCCTCCATGAATCAACATTCTCAATCAACTTCTCAACAAGATGAGCACACCAATCGTACTCACTAACCTTCTTCAAGTCTACCAAATGATCCAAGAACTTTAAGTTTACACCCCCATTCTAGTAGGGCTGTCCAACGGGTCGACCCGACCCGACCCGTAAAAAAATAATGTTGACCCGTGACCCGACCCGTAACCCGTAAAACGGATTACGGGTTTACGAGTCGGGTTACGGGTCAACCCGTTTGACCCGTAACCGGAGAAGGAGAGAGCGGTGAGCGGCGAGCGGCGAGAGTTGGACATCGAGAACAGAGAAGGAGGTTTAGCCTTCGAGTTTCAATTGATCAACCGGCGACGTGGGGGTGGAGCCGACGACTCTCAGCCCTAAACGGCCTTGTGAAGTGGAGCCCGACGACATGGGGCTTTCGGACTTTGAGTTGGAGCCGGCGGCGAGTTCAGGCTCGAAAGCCTCAGAATGTGGAGTCTCAGACGCGGCGGCGACACAGTAGATTATTGTTGAAGGCATTACTGGTGAGTGGTCATCGAGAAGAAATTCAAGAAAGGGGAAGGGAGGGGCGCGCAGGAGGAGGCTAGCTGGTAACACAGGGAAGTGGTGGAGAAGGGAACCAATCTCAGAGACAGAATTAAATTAGGGATTTAGGGTTAGGTTTGGGCCTTTGGCCCAATTGTACAGGTAATAGGATCATCACCGATACATGCTCCTATAAAACAATAATATATATATATATATATTTTTTAAATATTACGGGTCGACCCGTAACCCGACCCGTAACCCGTAATATGAAAAAAACTTGACCCGTAACCCGTAAATTTACGGGTGGGTCGGGTCGGGTTACGGGTCAATTGACCCTTTGGACAACCCTAATACAAAGGGTGTAGAACAATATAACAAAGTTCCTCCTAAACCAAGCACCACCGTTCTCAGCCTCCTTAATCAATGTACTCAAATTCCCTATTTTGATATTAACAACATCCATCAATTTATTCTTCCCTGTCACCTCATCAATTTCATCCAACACAAACTGTTCTCTAAACCTATTGTACATATCTGTATGATTGACAGTCTTTGGGACAGAAATTGTCCGTGGACCACGAGGTAAACCAAGGTAATATTGCACAAATTCAAGAGTTATTCTAACACCTGGTCCTTACCGATCTTCAGTGTGCATGATGCAGGAAAAAAAGAACTAGCGACATGGTAGCACAACTCACTAGGTAGATCAGATACATTCCACTGTATGAGGTACTCAAACCCCATCTCTTTAAGCGCAACAAACTTGCTTTCACCTTCAAAACCAACAATTAATTCACAAATCAACTTTGGAGAGTTCCTGGTATTCAAAGACAAATGCTCACGCTTCAAAACTCTCAATGGCACTTTCGCTTTTGACTTCTTCCCAACTACAACCTTTTTCTCAACACCTTGTTCTTGATCAACAACACTATCCATTTTCCTCTTATTCCCAACTACAACCTTTTTCCCAACACCTTGTTCTTCAACAACAACACTGTCCAATTTCCTCTCAGATGGTTCATTTATCATTATTCCCTTTCTAGGGATCATATCAATCAGCAACACATCATCAGAACATTCATGAGGCGCAACCTTTTTGCCCTTATCCAGCCGAGGTCTTTTCATTGATGGAGACGACTCAACACCCGGCCTTTGCCTCAAGACAGGGACTTCAGTATCCTTGAACAACTTCTTAGATTCTGCAACCGGTAAAACATGCTTTTTCGCTAGTGATTTTCTTCTCACATTCTTTTCAGTTGTGGAAGAAACATCACTCCAAACTTGCTCTTGATTTCTATTACAACAGAGGGATAAAAGATAGTATAAATACATATTTAAAAATACAAAAAAAAACATGTCAACAACCATACCAAAATTGACGATTCAAAGCTCAAAATTACCATGTTAATGTCCTCTACAAAAGCCCTTTAAGATTTGAAATTATTGGATCAAGAATCGGGCTTCAAAAGGGTGTTTTTCGAATTTGGACTGAATATTACCCAGATCTGAACGTTGGCGACGAGCCATATTGGAGGGCTTCGTGCGCCGTGCTCAGACCCCCAACACCGCCAATACTGCCGACAGTTGGAAGAGGTGTTCCCCGGCTGTCCAGAACTACCGCCCCCGTCGCCGTTGCCGCCCCGAGGCCGCCGCTGAACAGGCTTCGTGACCAGCCCGTTGCTGAATTTTTCGAGGGTGAAAATCATTGTAAGAGTCTCGTTTTGTTTGCAGCGGGATTAATAGTCCATCTCGATTCGCGTGCATCAAGATACGAGTTTATCTCGATTTACGCACATCGGATTACGAGTTATCTCGATACGTGTGCATATCGGATTAATTAAAATAATAGAATAAAAATATTATTATCGGACAATAATAATATTTTAAATTGACCCTTAAGGTTACGATAAATTCTAACATTTGTTTGTAATCTTTCCGGTTTATGCAACGACGATTATTTGAACAGATCGAGGTTTAGAAGAGAATAACCTCATACTTCTTCCAGAGGAATCTTATAGGAAATAAGGCAAGTGGACGGTTCTCTCTTGCATTAATATTATTAAATGAGGAATTGAATCCCATTTAATATTTGTGTTGGGAACAACTTGTGTGCTTAATAAAATATGATAGGTTGTTATATTTGTTAGAAATAATGGCCATGATGTTATTTATTCAGTTTCGCGCTAGAATTGGATTTAGGTCCGTTGTGTGTGACCTTATGTGTTTAGTTGTCTCATGCCGAGACATTTTTGTGAAATAAAGTAGTTTAGAGATGGGAGTGTAGTCTCCAAAAACATCTATGTGGTTGTCTCATGCTGAGACATTGTTTTGAAAAGTTAGTTTCAGGGGTAGGAGCCGAGTCTCAAATGACCTCTTTATAATACAGTCTGTATTGGGGGGTGTAGTTCGCTAACGTATCCCAATACTCAAGTCATGACTCACGCCTCGCTCTACGCTGGAGGGGGTATTGTGCACTCTAGCTAAGTGCAATTGGACACCAGGTGTTGGTCAAGGATCATGGATGAAATAGGCCCTCTCATCTTGATATCACCAGGTGCAAATGGAATCCGGTTATTGGCCAGAGATCATGGATGAAATAGGCCCTCTCATCTTGGTAATACTGGAATACATATAAATTATCGGCGGTAGTTTAGGCCGATTAAAAGTTACCAACCTGATTGTAATTAAAGTTTTGAAAGTAATATATGACAAGTGCGTTAGGCACATTAATATGCCTGAATGGTTGGTCTATTTGATAACCATTCTTGCTCCCGGTTATGAATGATTCTTAATCAAACTTTGATTAAGTCAATCTGATTAGTCGATGGAGACTTTTCAAAATGTTATGTGGTTAATATAAGTTCCCAACAATTGTTCATGTTTCGTAAAGGAAATTGTGGTGTCCTATCTCCTAAATATGCATGCCTCATTTTTATCCTCTATGCGACTGCTAACTGTTGGATCATCGACCAATTGTTATTCGGATTACGATGCCAATATGTTCAGTCACTGCCATAGGAACCAGCCAATTTCTCCACTTGCTTAGTCTTTCATTAGACTAACCCGACCACCTTATTCAATTGCATGGCCGACTGGTGCCCGCAGTCTATATATGACGCATCGGCTACTAAAGGAGTTAAATAGAGAAGTGAAGACTAGCCAAGGAGTTAAGGAAGTCAAGAAGTTTTGAAAGTTGTCGCTTGAAGAAGAATAAGCTTGTTGCTAGACGTTTTACTTTCGTTCAAGTACTTGTTGGTTATGTTTTCATGTATCAAAGGAGGTGATACATGGATTGTAATAGTGTTATAATACTTGTTGTGTTTGTAAGTTTTAAAGCCTTGAGTAACCTTGAACTATGGTGACAATTCCATAGTTCTTACCTGAGAAACAAACAACATTTGTCTATCTTCCAAAGTTTTAAGGACTAAGACATTTTTTTTTATGAGGGACTCACCTTTGGTGGTAAAACCAGGGTTCGTGAACTAAGCGACAAAGCGTACGAACTAGGTAAATTGGCTTGCGCCGACCGGCTCAATTCAATGAAAGGAAGAATGGTGAGACAATTTTTCACCCAAGTGAAGAGCAGAGGCAAGGATTGAACATGTCACCTCCCAAACACCCTATGCCTCTTAGTGGTAGGAGGCATGCAGAAAACCTCATCAGCAACAGAATTTAAATGCATCTTCTAACATCATCAACAGAAAACCACACACTAGAAAATTCAGCCTAGACCAACATTACACTCTCACAATCCAGCATTACAAATCTAACAACGGTTCAGCTTTCATTTAAAACATTCAACATATGCTACACAAGATGCAAATCCTGAGCTTGATACAAAATGAAAGTGGAATGAAACTATGTACAGTCATTCTGATGGATCAAAAAAGCATCACATGCCAAAAGCAACGTATGCCAAAACCATGCTCGCCAAAGGGACGGATATGTTATCATCAATTACCTTAGAAACTGGAAGAGACTCAACAATGGCTGCCAATAGAGAGATCAAAGCAACCCTTTTGACAGTCCAAGGCCAATCTAGTGTAAAATAGCCCAGATACGAGAAGTAATATAGCATCCTGCCATACCAATAGCACGTTTCATTGAAAATGAAATCCTTTCCAGCTAATCTGAGTGCAAAAGTCATAAACTGTAGGCTGAAACTTACCCTAGTGATACCAAGAAACCGAAAGCAAACATTGAAATGCTACCAGCCCAACTCTTATGTTCATTGTAAGGAAGTTTTGCAGTTCCAAACCTTCTTCCAATTATGTCAGCAACACCTAAAAATATGAAAATAGGAGATGTAAGATTGAGAACAAGTGGACATGTGAAGTGTTAGAGATGATAAGAGTAGCCAAGCTTATACCATCACCACCACACATCATAGCCAGAGAAATCACACCAACAGGAGAATCGCGCCAGAAAACAAGAGCACACAATATTAACACGAGCACATAGTACAAAGGGCCTCGAAGCAATTCCCTGCAATTAGAGAACAGCCAATTGAATACAATCCAGGTAGAGTGTGAATTCAAGAAGAAGATGATATCAACAGATCAGAAAAGATTACTTTGGGTTTCCTTCACGAGTTACTGATTTGATTAGACCTTCATCGGTTGCAAGTGAGAGGCCATAAATCAGAAGCCGGATGCAATTGGCCAAAGGGACCAGAGAAGCAAAATACCGAGCTTCTATGGATGTGCTATTCTAGGATTAGAGTAACCAGCTGTCAGTAATTTACTCAAACGAAGGTTGGAGAATCATAGACAGAATAGTTCTAAAAACGATTAGCTTTTCTCTGGGTGAATTCATAAGAAAGGGAGACTTTTACCTGAAAAGAGGCCAGGAAGCCATGAAAAGCAATCCGGATAATATGTGTACTAGCTTTCTGCTTAAGCTCTGCTCCAACATTGAATTCACGATTAGGGAAACTCAACAAAGACAGCAAAATGAGAGTTATATTTTCAACTCAAATTTCTAGTTTTATGTCTTTCTCAGGAGAAAGGGGGTGCTCATACTGAAATGAAATCACTTCCTTTTCTTACGAAAAATGCGTAACAAACAGACTCAAATTCATTCCACCACAATAAAGGACTAACAGAAATTCGGGGTTGAGCAACAGCGTGATAATCAATTTGCGAAAACAAATTATGAGAAAGAAGAGCCGGTGACCTGTTGGATTAAGTTGGATTGAGTGAGACTGTCGAAAGCCGAGACGAGCGCGTAGCCGCCGGCCATCACCGCCGCCGCCGCTCCAGCATCTCGAAACACGGTGGCGGAATTGGCGAGGAGAGCGCGCGGTGGGAAGAAGAAGGTTCTAGAAGAGCATGGTGGTGAGGTCCAGCCGGAGAAAGCGGTACGTTTTGGAGAAAGAGAGAGCCGATTCGGAACATCTAGATGGCGGATTGGAGTGAAGTGGTACGTGAGGAGTAGAGTGGCCGCCATGGAAATGTAGCTCACTCAACAGCGAAGCTTTTTACTAGCATCACATCGTCCAATTGCTTAGATCTAAAACGATGTAGAAAAAGTTACTGTATTATAATTGGTTCCTATTTTTTTTTTTAAGTTGGAAAAAATTAAGCTGAATAATTTGTGCCTACATCATCCTTAGGGATAAGGACTTGAAGTCTCGAATGTGTGTGAATTTGATGAGCATTAAACGACTATATCAAAATTAGTGTGTCTGAGATTAACATTTTCAATTTGTCATTGGTTTTTAAGTTATGAACTCGCAAACACATAATTAAAGATGAATATTTTAGACATAAAAGAGAGATAAAATTAAAAAGTAATAAATTTTATGAGAAAGAAAGAGTGATGGTCAATTTTATTTTTTTTTGCCATAACTAACTTTTAATTTTGGACAAAACTTTAATATGAATATATGTGGTAATTGTACTATATATATTTTTAAAAGCTTAATAAAGCTTTAAAGATGGATGACTAAAATAATATATTGGTAATTGTTAGAAATAGTTGGACATAAAAATGTTCACAGCTAAAGTTAGTTGAAATTGTAATTGTAGCTAGAACTAGTTGACCCCGTCGTGTCATGCACGACTATGACTCGATATTTTTTAGATGTACTATAAAAAAGATATTAATAAATAAAAATATAATATAAAATTTAATTTAAGTAGTTTGTTGCCCTTAATATGTATCAAATTATTTTGTTTTTTAAATTTTTTTAAAATCAAATAAAACAAATTAAATTTAGATTATTAAGTTTAAAATTGAGAATAAACATGGATTATTCAGATAAAATAATCTACATTATTCCTTTTTCCTTCACAATATCTCACATATAGGTTTAATTTAAAAGAAGGAGATAAAATATGAAGAAAATAAAGCAAAAAAGATATATTTTGAAATATGGAAGAGATGCGATTTTGAAAAATAATAATTAATTTAATAAAAATATATGTAATTGAGTATATTTAACTTTTAATATAAGAGAGAAAAAGAAACAACTAAAATGTTAAAAAGATTAAGCATATATATTTTATTTGCTTATAAAGAAAAAATCAACCATTAGTTATATTTTTTAAGTTAAAATATTATCTCCTATTAAAAATTAAGATATTATCTAAATTTGGAAAATAAATAAATTTTAATTAAGTGGAAATTTTTTTCCATGTGGAATATGAAGTGGAAAGAATAATTAATATATAATGTTTATGGAGTAAGGATTAAATGACATGTGGCAAAATCTTATGTGGATTAATAATAGGATGACATGGTCGAAATTCCAACTTTTCAAAATATTAAACAATCAAATGAGTATTTTTTTAATCCAAATCCAATTCAAAAGAAAACAATTATAGATTAAAAGATTTATTAAAAGAAAGTTTTAATATATTTTTAAATAAAAAAGAATATGATTTGTGGGTAAATTGGAAAAAAATGGTAAAAGAATTTCTAATTTAATTTTCCTCAATCAGAACAATCAAATGAAATAATAAAACAATTTTATAAAATTTTCCATTTGTAGGTGAAAACAATCAAGTAACCGTAGCTTAATAATAAATTACCAAAAATATATTGCTTATTTGTAAGTAAATTGCTAAGAAATTGGAATGAATCAAACCAAATGGTATTTTTTTTATTTAATGAGATGACATATAACATTTGTTTGATAGTTTGCAAGTAACCGATAATCAATAATTAATAAAAAAAACTTAATTGGTTGTTAAGAGTGGTAAAAACTAATAAATAAAATTAATTAAAAATCATAATAAGATTTAGATCACGCATAAAATATTTTATTTTTTTATATATAAAATTTTCAAATGAATCAAACGAATCAAAACTTTTTGTTTTGTACGTAAAATTTAAAAAAATGTAGTAAGAAGGTATTTCACATATAAAATTAAATAATTGGTATTATAAAAATTATGAATTCAATCAAACAAATATACTCTTTTATAATTTCCAATTCATTCTTTAATTGAAAAGTTGGAAAGAATATATATTGATATGGGTTGATATGGTTGTTGTACATAAATATTGCCATATATAATCATTGTAGTTTTTTATTTAAATTATTTATTATTTATTAATTATAGTTAAATATGACATGTTAATGATATGGCAGAATATAATATGACGTGGTATATGACGTGTAAAAAATATAATGACATGGCTTAAGGAAAAGGTGACATGTGGCAAAATTCAAGGTGGCGTATTATCGAAACGACACGTGGAAAAAGCTGAGGTGGTGCAACGTAGAGGCTCCAAACCTTATTGCTTTTATATATATAGTAGATTGGAATTAGAAAAAAGATTGTATTTGAGTGTTTAGTTGACATGTAGTTGAATTATAAAATAACTAGTGTAAAATTATTAAAAAGGATATTAGATATTTAAAAAACCATTATAACTTAGGTGGTACATGATAGGTCATATGACCCATGATATATTATACTAACTCCTCATTTTCACTTCTCACTTCACTCAAACGATCGAAGGTTTCGATGCATTTTGTTCGATATGATCAAGCCCACCTGAACCCACCTTCTCGGCCTGTCTCTGGCAGCGATCTGACCAGTGGGCCAGCTTCCAGTCTGCCTCTGGCGGCGATCTGACTCTCCTCAAAGAAATTTTCGGTCTCAAATCCACGACCCAAATTGTCTAAACCCGGCTCCAATTGACCACCTTGAAGAAAGGAGAGGACACGATCACGGAGTATTTCAACCGAGCTTGAACCTTGGTGTCCTCTCTTACAGCCGCCAGCCAACCCCTATCCGACGCCGATTTCGGGGTTTTCCTCCTTGCTAGACTTAGACCTGGGTCCGGTTCCTCGGGGGTGTGGAACTGGAACCAGAACTGGCCTTGGGACGATCCTCCGGTTTTGGTTCGGTTTTGGTTGCAGCCGGTTCCGAGGTCGGTTCCTCCCAGTTCCGGTTCCAGTAATATTAATAAAAAATGATATTAAATTTTCATTTTCTTACAAAATTGTCAAAATAGCCTAACCGCGGTCGCTGATAGCCAAACTCGACCGCGGTTAGGTTATTTTTTTTATGGGTAGAACCGGCGGTACCACCCGGTTCGGAACCGGCGGTTCTCCGGTTCCGGGGGTGGAGGAACTGGAACCGGAACCTTAGTGTGAACCGGAACCTGTAATAACTGTGGTTTTTAAGGATATTTTTGAATTTTTCTCGGATATCCTTTTAACCTCTTTGTCCGTTTTAACGCCTAATCCAATATTTTTGTTGGAATTTAAATCCTAGAAAATTTTTGGTGATATCCTAAAATCATAAATAAATGAATTTATGGATCGGTGTGAATTCTAGGATTTTTCAGTGGAAAAAGAATATTTATTGGATAAGTCGTCTTTTTAATTATGTACTGTAAAGGTTTTAAAATACGAAACGGAAGCCTTAAAAATTGAAGGTAGCGTGATAAAATCATGAAAAATTAATTTTATTGGTCTACATATTTTACGGGACGTTTTGTATTTAGTAAGTTTTTCCATCCGAGGTACATAATTTTACCGCTTTAACGCGATCCTGCTTCAAAACCGATGACTTTCCTACCTTGTTAAGTAAAAGGAATGCAAAAAAAGATGGGATAAGGATGGAAAACACAGGGTGAGAGCTCGAGGAAAAAATCAGGACGGAACGACGGATTCGACCGTCTGAATTCTTCACCGAGGCGTATCCTCCTCTTCCCCAGCCATCTTCTTTACCTCGCTTTCTCCCTTCCTTCTTCTGAGTGCTTCGTGGCTGCTGGAAACCGAACCAAGAGGAACAGAGAGAGAGCCGATCAGGACGGAACGACGGACTGGGGAAAGAATTCTTCACCGCCGGCGGCCTTCCTCTTCTTCTCCGCCTTCTCTGCCACCTCTCATCTTCTTCCTTGCTGTGCTTGCTGCTAAAAAAGGGAACCGAACCAGGGAGAGAAACTAGGACGGAGCCGGACTCGGGAAGAAAGAATTCGAGTCCTTACCGCTGGCTATCTCCTTTGCCTCGCCGTACATCGTCGTCGGCGATCACCTACTGCTCCGACCACCACCCACCACGAGGACCACCACCGGGCAACACCCAACCACCCTTGGGCTCAGGGATCGAGCCACTATTGAGCCAAACGAGCCATAGGCTCAAGTGAAGGTAATTACGATCGAGATTAATTAGCGGTTTGGTTGCGGAGCCACTGTAAGGACCTTTCGGTTCCGCTTTGCTAATTAAATTTATGGTTTTTATAATCTTGACGTTGATACGGTCTCACAGGTTCAAAACGCTCGGAAAACGGACGTTCGGATCTTTAGTTATAGCGAATACAAGTTGTGACATCGATTGGCATGTAAAAGACTTCGGACACTTACTCAGGATTCGTTGTTAATCAATTTGATCCGAGATTTGGTCACCTTTAAGAACCGTTACTAATGAACAATTTTTATTTAGAAAATTGTTTCAAAAGTGAAACGGTTAGTTAGTTATAAATTCGCCAAGATGGCTCCTTAAAGCATGATAACTAAGGATTAATTATAAATCGATATACGGAAATCAAATTGTTTATTGATTAGGAAGTTGTAGGAGTTGAGTATACAACTAAGAAGTGTATCCATGAGCTCGTTGTTGAATAATATTTTGTTATAACTGGCAGAAGGATGATAAAGATTACTGTTGAATTGCTAAGGATGTTGAGCACGCCTTCTAAGGCAAGTGGACGATTCTCTCTTGCATTAT
This sequence comes from Fallopia convolvulus, assembly GCA_964016875.1. NCBI lineage: Eukaryota > Viridiplantae > Streptophyta > Magnoliopsida > Caryophyllales > Polygonaceae > Fallopia > Fallopia convolvulus. The sequence continues at coordinate 48,352,152 of OZ024726.1, read as the reverse complement.
GGTTATTAATGAGGAATTGAATTCCATTTGATCCTCATGTTGGGAATAATTTGTATGTTGAATAAATTTTGATAGGTTGTTATTTTGTTAGAAATAACGACCATGCCATTATTTCAGTTTTTACGCTAGAACTGAACTTAGGACCGTTGTATGATTAGTTGTCTCATGCTGAGACATTGTTGTGAAGTAAGATGGTAGAGATGGGAATTTAGACTCCAAAACATCTCTTTAGTGGTCCTGTGCTGAAACACTATTGCAAAATAGGTAGTCCAGGGGTAGGAGCCGAGTCTCCAATGACCTCTTTATAACAAAGTCTGTATTGGGGGGCGTAGCTTGCTAGCGTATCCCAATATTAGAGTCATGACTCATGTCTCGCTTCACGTTGAAGGAGGACAATGGTGCACTCTAGCTAAGTGCAAAAAGGAACTGATGTGGGTAAAGTGGTCACAGATGAAATAGGCCCTCTCACCCTGACGACATCAGTTACAAGGAATTTATCGACAACAGTTTGGGTCGATTAAAAGTTATTAAAATGAATGTGTAATGTTAAAATCACAAAGTGAAGAGAGTGCGATAGGCACGGTTATGTAACTGAATGGTTAGTTCTTTGATAACCATTCTTGCTCCTGATTAAGGATGATTCTTAATCAAACTTTGATTAAGTTAAGTTGTTTAGTCGTTGAAGACGATGGTGAATGTTGTGTGGCTAGTATAAGTCTCCATTAATTGTTTATCTTCTTAAAGGAACCACAAGTTGTGGTGTTCTCCCTCTTGATTATGAAAGTCTCCTTCTTATTCTCTATAAGACTGCTAACTGTTGGATCATGATCCGAGTCTATTCGGATTTTGATGCCAATATGTTTAGTTACAACCATAAGAACCAAGTTAGTTTCTCCACTTGCTTAGTCTTTCATTAGACTAACCCGTCCATCTTCTTTTCTTTTATATGGTTGGCCGGTGTCCACCGTTGGTATACGACACATCAGGCTCTTCTTGGAAGTTGATTCAAGAGGTGCATCCAGAGGTTTGAAGCTTCAAAAGTTGAAGAAAGGTTTCCAATGGCCATACTTGAGTGAAGTTCTTGGTTAAGTTGCTACAAAGCGAAGTGGAAAAGAAGTTAAGAACCTACGAAAAACTTTTAAAAGACTTTGTTTAAATAGAAGGTTGTTCTATTTATTTACTAATTCTTTTTAAGTTAAGGCTTGTATAAGGCCTTTTATTCTCTTTTCCGCTGTAAAGTTTTACTTAATTTTGTTAGGTTTTAAATGGTTTCATTTACCTTGTTCTAGTAAGTTCAGTCAGGTTAAAGCCTTAGGTAACTCTGGTTTAGTCCTAATTGGGGTTACTGGCAATAATACCTTCAAGGTAAATAAGGGGGTGTTACAGAACCGTGGTTCCGATTCCGGACGGTTTCGGAACCGGTGGTTCTCCGATTCCACGGAACCGGAACCCAGGTCTAGCTAGACTAGACTTGGTGATTTTGACTCCATCATCACCGTCTTATCTACCCTCCCAACTTTGTCCAGCCCACACCAAATCTTTTCTCACCTTCTAGTCCATGAGTCTAGACTTGCCCATCAAACCTACCCTCTTCCCTCCAACCCAGTCTCAGTCAACTCAACCACCACCACCACATCAAAACAGAGCACCCAAAACCCCTTTGATGTTGAGGCTAACTACACCGTCTCCAAGGACTGTAGTAACGGAAAAAATAGAGGCGGTTTTTGATAGCTTGCGTATAGGTATAGTTTAGGATGCATATTTATGTTTATTTTGCATGGTTTTAGCTTAGTTTAGTGTAGTTCTTAGGTTTTCTCGGAAATTCGGGTTTTGCGCTTGTTTTGTTCGGTTTTGCAGATCTTTAGGTAAACAAGCATGGATGGGATGGATCTTAGGGGACTATGGTGGAGTTTGAGGAATCTTAGAGTGATACAAGTGAAGATTGGAAGAACCAAGGCCCTAGAGCTTGAGGGATAAAAACGCTTAAACCCGGGCTATGCATTGGAGTCTTGTTTTGACACCTCTATCTTTCAATGCTTGGTTTGGGAGCTACAGTACTTGGATGAAGCTGAATTTGGTATCACTGGAAAGCTAACTCGAAGAGATACAATTCATATTTTTACTCCGAGTCCAAATTCCAACTCGAAGGGAGTGAAAGTAGCCTCTGAAGTGTCGCCTGAAATGCTGAACCGAGAATGCCGCGGGCTGGAGAACAAGGTGCCGCGACCGTGCCACCTTATGTTAAGACCGCGCCTTATGTTCTGATGCGAGAGAGTTGTGCCGCGAGTTTTGGGCTTCGATATGGACTTAAGATAGATCTTGACCGACGTGTTTGATGTAATTTTGGGATATTTTATCTTTGGATATCTTCTAGGGTATTTAAACCTTGTTTTTAGTTTTCTCTCTCTATCATTGTCATAACTTTTGGATCAACTTTGGAGGCAAGGGTTTTTCTCTCTTGAGGCAGACTTTAAAACCTTTGTAAGCTTTTCTTAATTTCAATTTTGCATTGCTAAATCTATTGTGTTTGACTAGTTATTGAAATCATAGATTGCATAATATTGTGAGGTTTGATTGATTCTCATCAACTTGAATAGGTTTTATTCCCTGTACTTAATTGAATCATAATAATTTTAGGGTTTTGTTAGATTGATCACCTAATAGAATTTCTAGGTTAATTTACAACTAATCTGATTAATGTCCGTTCGGGGTTGATTAGATAAAGTAGTAACTATAATTGTTTAGACCCGTTCGGGCTATTCAGTTGTAGAGGAAATAAACCACAAATAACTTGATTAGCTGTTTGCGTTGAGTATTTGTTTCTATCGATACTTTGAACTTAAAGCTGTCGTTTAATTGAATCTAGACGTTGTTTTAGGTTGTTAGATGATTAGGGTTGTTCAGACTGTTAGCTCTTTCAACTAAATATAAAGTTTTGGATAATAATCCTCGGTAGATTATTCAAGGGAATTGAGAGTCAAGAGAATCAATGATCAATAAACACATCTATGATGGATTTAACTAGTAGTTTAGATTTTCATCTTTTGCATTCATATTTACTTCTAATTTTGCATAGTAGTTTAGATTTTCATTCAATAAAACCCCCCATATTAGTTACTTGGCACTTAAGCAATAACACATTTACATGAGTCTCTGTGGGTTCGACCCTTACTTGCCGCTCTACTGAGTTGGTTAAGCTAAGGTTTCTTTGATAGGTATTAACGGCCACTGAAAATACCTCATCAGTTTTCGTGGGCGAGGAAAGATCTCTAAATATAATTGTATATTAGTAATACTATATGTAAAAAAATAAAAAAAATATTAACATACGTTGTGTAAAATATCATGTACAAATGTCATAAAAAATGATATTAAAATATATGGTCATAAAAATCGAATAATAGATATTATTTTAAAATGAAAATTTTTAAAATCTCTAAATATAATTATTATTAGTAATATTATTATGAAAAATATTTTTTCCCTTAATAATTTTTTGTCTTTACAACTTGTATATTATAATAATATTGCTTATACTAATATTACTAATTCATATTTCTATATTACCTATATTCGGAAGATATATTTACTTTAATAAGAGGTTACATACATACATATTGAAAAAAAACTCATCATCTAATATAAACGTTATTTTTTTATTTATGATGATTGTGATCTAATTTCAAAATATGTAATATATATTACTCCTTTGAATTCTTATAATATTAATTTAGAAGGTTCTCTAATTAAAGTCATGAATAGAAGGTTCTCTAAAATTTTATTGCTTTATAATTTTGTGATTGTAAATATTTTTATAGTTGTTTTCTATATTAAGTGTTGATATGATTAGATTGATATATTTCAAACCTTTTTATTATTAAATATATGTATGTATGTTGGTAGATAAATAAGAATGTTATACACGAAAAATGGTATATAAATATTTGACACAATCCATTTGAGAATTTCTTGGGGGATAAGCAAGAGGATGATGACCGGCCTTAATCCCGTAAATATGATAAGCTTTTGTTTGAGAAATTGAGAATATACAATAGTCACTTTATGGCATCAAGAAGGTTGTTGAGAGGGGTGAGATTGATTGCCTACGAATCCAATCTCCTATTCGATGGAGGAGAAGAAGAAGAAGTTGACGGTGCGAGAGCTGATGAAGTGTAGCGCGGATGGGTTTATGTTCGACAATGTTATGAGATTCCTCGGTCACCAACTCGCTACGAACCCGGGATCCCTCGTGAGCAGTGGCGTAGCCAGGAATCAGAGTCAGTGGGGGCTAACTCGGAACACATTGACAAACTCGGAACACTTAATGGATCGGATTAGAACTAGAACTTATATTTTGTGAATCCCTAATAGTTGGAAAAAATCTATTTCATTTCATGAACAATTAAAGAACATGAACACCAAATCATCAATGCATAAACCATGACGGAAACTCCTCCATCAACAAATTTGATAAATTCAGCACACATAAGCAATTTGAAATCATCAATTCATCACACATAAATAACTTGACTCCCAGTTTGACTCCTAATTCCATACACAAACCTCCAATTGGGACAAACCCCCTCTAAAATTTGAAAATCATGTCCATCATCATTTCAATCTAAACCCCAAATTCAAATTCTCCCAACAAAAACAAAAACCTATTAGATTCAACCTCAATACCATCAATTTGAATAACTTTATCAACTTTTAGAAAGGTATTGAACAATAGAGCAAAAATTCCCTATCAAATTCGCACATTCCAGCAAGTATCAAAACCCTAACACCAAAAAAAGAACAAAGGGAAACTCACCCTTGCTGGAGTGAGCCGAGTGGCTGGAGCCTGAAGGATTTGCCCTTTGACGGTTTGAGTGTTCGCCGTTGGAGAGGAGCCGAGGAGGCTGGCTGGGCGGTTGTACTTCGGCGAGACGTTGTGCCGGTCGCGCGAGTCGCGATTGAGGAGCAGATGGTTGGTCGCCGAGTCCCGCCGACGACCACGATGGTGGCCTGGGGTCGATGGAGCCTGGAGAGGAGGCTGGGGCAGAGGGGCTGCTGGAGAGGGATGGATCGTGGATGTCGGGCAAGTTTCAGATGGAGATGGAGGGAGTATAACAAGACTCGTGTGCAGGGGCGGAAACATAAAAAAATTGATTTTTTCGGTATATTTTTTTAAAATCCAGTGGGGACTACAACCCCCATCGGGCAACACATAACTCCGTCACTGTTGGTGAGGGACGGATTATCTGCGGCAAGGCGCACGGGCCGGGTACGATTGCCGCCATTCGTACGCCGCTCTTCATTTGTATCGAGAGATGGGTGGCGGCGTCCCGGGGTGAAAGCGATTGGGTCAGCTTTTTCGGCGCCTATTTTGCTTCTTATTATGCCTTCAAGCTACCCGTATTTGCCTCGCTACTGAGGAATTCCGCTTGTCTAATCGATGACGTCACCGGTTTAAGCGCATGGATTTTTTCTTTCACTCCCGCCCGCAATACCCTTGGCAGCAGGATACACAACGTTGCCGGTTGGCTCTTATATTGGTTGTTTCTGTATGAGAAGAACCAAAGGATGGGGATGAATTTGTAGACTTTGACGAGGAGGAGAAGATATGTCGTCGGTGAAGGATTCTCTACGTCGCTCCTTCCTGATTCTCTATGTTCCTTCATAGGGTTGTTTGAAAGGGAGAAAGGTTAGGGGAGAAGAAAGGGTATTTTTGAAAATTTATGATTTTTTTTCTAAATTACACTCTGTTTCATTTATTAATGAATCAACCTTTTTTTTTGATCTAATCTCATCCGTATATACTCTTGATCCAACGCTTCAAATTTGTGCTTAGTTTTCACCCTAAAAAATATTTATATCAGAACCTCTCTTATTATTATAAACAATTCATAAATAAAAATAAGGTGTATTAGAAATTAAAATTTGATGATAATATTGTATTTAACTGTCATATTTATAGATAAAAAATTAATGTATAAAACCAACATATTTATGGACGAAAATTTAAAAAGTTTTTCATTCTTATGTATAGAGAATTAATATGAAAAATATGGTCAATATTAATTAAAAATGGTGTCATACTTATAAAAACTAAAATTAATATAAAAAATCCAAAAATTAATATGAAAATACATGATTAAAAATATGGTTCATATTAATTAAAAAATTATTATACTTTTGAATATAAAATTAATATAAAAGAATCTGAAAATTTAATATTGAAAAACCGTAGTTTAAAATATGGTCCATTTTTCATACTCATTGATATAAAAGTTATCTATTTCATTTAGAGATATTAAAATTAATTTATTACAAGATATTAAATTAAAAAAAAGCTAATTGGGATATTAAATTACTAATTTATATTTGTCATACTTATGGATAGAAACTTAATATTGATGAAAATTTAAAAAGTTGTTATTCTTATTTATAGAAATTTAATATTGAAAAATCCAAAATTAATATGAAAAATATGACCAATATTGATTAAATATGTTGTCATACTTATAAATAAAAAATTATAGGCGAAATTAATTCAAATATTATAATCTTTGAGAGGGTGTGTAAACGGTGACACAACCTTTGGGGGTGTGAATTTAATATCACGACCTTAGTTAAAATAGTGAAAACGATAACATAAGCTCATCGTCGGTGCACAAATCGGATAAGTTGGATATCGGAAAATGACATGGCACATCTAGGTGGCATTAAAAATCACGTGAGTTGCACCCTACATTAAAAATAACATGATAATTTTAATTTAAAATGTTGAATTTATTTTATAATGCTATTATCATATTGCCCATTTTGTATATTGTTATTACTCATTTTTACCCAGGTTATATATCTTAATTACTCAATTTATGAGTAGGTACTGGGTTTTTTTTGCCCATGTCATAACTTAAGTTGAAAATTAAAAAAAAAATCTTGGAAGTAGGCATAGAAATAGTAGAAAGAGTGCTCAAAATTTTAAATTTATCATGTCAAAAAAAGGATAAATACAATAAATAATAATGAGTACAAAGAAATGGGAAAAATATAATAAACACCCCTCACGTGACTTTTAATGCCACATAGACATACCATGTCATTTTCCGATATCCAATTCATACGATTTGTGCACCGGTGATGAGCTTATGTTAGCGTTTTCACTATTTTAACTAAGGTCGTGATATTCACACCCCCAAAGGTTGTGTCACCGTTTACACACCCCTTCAAAAGTTGTAATATTTGAATTAATTTCGCCAAAATTATATTAAAATTTTAAAATGTAATATAAAAATACATGATTATTGATTAAAGATATGGTTCATACTAATTAAAATTTTTATTATACTTTTGAATAGAATATTACTAGTTGATGTACCCGTGTCTTAAACGGGTCTATAATAGTAAAATATATTTTAAATACATATATAGATTTATTTATGATTTAATATTATAAATGGAATATTAAAAATTATTCTAAAAAAAATTCAAATGTAATAATTATGTTCCAAATATTTTCAAAAATAGTAATATTATGTTCTTAATATTGAAAAGATATTTTTATAATGAAGATTATGTTTCTATCACTTGCCAAATTTATGATCTCTAAATATAATTATATATTGGTGTTATCATTAAATTTTAAAAAATATTTTATAATCAATATTATGTTTTCATCAATTGCCAAATTTTATGATCTCTAAAAATAATTGTATATTAGTAATATTATTATATTAAAAAAATTATTTCATAATAAGAGTATGTTTCTTACCAAATATTAAGATATCAAATATAATTGTATATTACTATATTAGTAATATTAGTAACATTATTATAATTAACAAAATTATTCCATAATGGTTTACACTCCAAACACAACTTGCCAAAATTTAAGATCTCTAAATATAATTATATATTAGTAATATAAAAAATAATTAAATAAACGAAGGGTAAGGAGATAAATGGAAAAACTAAAATACTCGACGACACATAAGATAGAGGGATTCGACTTTAGTTATATTAAATTGATGATAATGGCATTACAAATTTTGTAAATATTATTATTTATCGATATCAATTAATAATTTATAATAAATATCAAAGATCATGTACCGATAATATTGATTTTTTAAATAAATTATATGTTAATAACATATATGGTCATAAAGATAAAATAGTATATATTATTCTAAAACATCAAAGATCACATAGTAATAAATTGTGTAGATCTATTATATATCTGTAAAAATGTACTTGACAAAATTTAAAATAAATAGTCAAAGATCACGTATTAATAATATTAAAAAATAAAAAAATTATATGATATTAAAATATATGGTCATAAAGATGAAATAATAAATATTATTTTAAAATTTTAAAGATTACATACGTTGTTTATATATATTACATATATTTAAGGATATGCTTTGCAAAATTTATGACACATTATCTCACCTACTAAAAATATTAAAAAACTTAAAATACAAAATAATATATTAAAATATATGGCTTGAATATATACATTATCAAACATCACGTACTAATAATATTGAAAAAAAGATTAAAAAGTTATATGATAATAAAATATATGGCCATAAAGATGAAATAGTAAATTTTATTTTAAAATATCAAAGATCACGTACTATATAATACATTGTATAAAGTTATTATATATTTTAAAGTATATGCTTTGAAAAAATATATGGCCATAAAAAATAGTAGATATTATTTTAAGATATCAAAGATAATGTACATATTTACATTGTGTACAATTATTATATATTCTTATCAATGTTATCAGGATCGGGATTCTAGGTTGGATCGTTGAGGGTCTTTTGGATCGGATCGCTAAATCGTAAGATCCTACATTATAACTAAAAATATGCAAGAATAACCTATTAGAATGTATATTTTGTTATATATGAAGTAACAAAATGATAAACATTATTAATTTGATTATTAAAAATGTTGTAGGATGGACTAGTCAACTATTTTAAAGGAAATGATACGTTAACCGTGAAATTATTAATAATATATAGTTCAAATTGTCATTTTACAGGATTGTTAGAATCGTTTGTAGGATCGTTAGAATCGTTTATAGGATCGTTAAAATCGTATGTAAAATCAAGACCAGGTCGAGATTGTATTCTAAATCATTTAAGATCCTACTTTTTAATAAGATTCTACTTGGGATCGTGGATCGTTTTGCATGTTATGGATCGTATGATCGCTAGAATCGTAGAATCGGATCGGGATGCTGATAACATTGATTCTTATGGATACACTTGCCAAATTTTAACATATATTGTCTACAATTATAAGACTAGAGTATTTCTAAAAATAATTATATATTTAGATATATAGTATGTACAATTATTAGCAATATTATTATAATATATATATTTAAGGATTGTAAATACTAAAAAGAACGAAGGGTAAAGAGGTAATTGAAAAAATTAAAACGCCTATGGCATAGTTAAGACGACGACACGTAGGATAGAGAGATTCGAGTTTAGTAATAGTATATAGATTATAAAAGAATATGAAAATTTAATATTTAAAACCCATAATGTAAAATATGGTTCATATTTCATACTTATGGATATAAAAGTCATCTATTTCATGAAGAGATATTAAAAATAATTATTATTGGATATTAATTTAAAAAGGGTAGTTGGGATATTAAATTAATATTTTATATGTTTCATTTTTATGGATAAAAACTTAAAATTAATAATCTATAATTAAAAATATACTTACGGATAAATATATATATAAAAATGATTTTATATTTATCATATTTATGGATAAAAAATTATCTATTTTACTCTAATATATTAAATTAGTATTTTTTATGTGTTATACATATATGGATAGAAATTAATTTTAATAAATCAATGATTTTAAAAATGGTGAATGTAATATAAATACTGATAAAAAATTGTTCTTAACTACTTTAGGTTTAGAAAATATACTAGTATGTATTCCCGTACCTTGTACGGGTTTTTCTTAAATTAAAATTTTAATAATAAAAATGTTCAAATATATTTATTTTCCGAGAAAAATAATCATGTAAATGCTTAAATATAAATTTTGAATAAATATTTAAAATCAATAAACTATACAAGTTGTTTATTTGAAGCAATAATATTTTATTAGTATTACAAATTAAATTAATATCCAAAACATGATAATTTATTAATTATGAAAATAGATAAGTAATAAGATAAAAACTTATCAATTTATTATATACATGAGACCACTCAAAATAAACTTAATTATAATGGAGTATAAGATTGTACGTACGTTAAACTATCTTTATATTAAATTTAAAATAATTATATTTATAGATATATGGCTAATATTCTAATCTTATGAATATATGGTTAAGATATCTTAGTTAAAAAACGATTTTATCTAAAAATAAAAATTAATATTCTAGAATTTGTGTGATAGCATAAAAAAATATCCTAATGATCTATCTATCATATCCCAAAAAATAAAAGATTGTTTAATAATGAAATTTTCTATCCTATATTCTAAAAACATGGATAATAATTTATCATATCCAAAAATAAAAGAATAGTTTTAAAAAAAGTGTGATGTGGTCCAATCTAAAAGTAACATGTGTCTTTTAATAATTTTTTTAATCTCCGCTTTAGGTTATAGTTATAATAATCCGTATTAATTAATCATAAACAAATACATTTTTTAACAATCAAACGCGGACTTGGTGGCCGCAACAGTGCAGAGTGCAGCTCTCCCACGTTTTTTAGCTTGAGAAAGAGAGGAATATCCTCGCGGGGGATCCCTTTGACTTTGTGAATTGCATGGTTGTGTACGGTCACTCACCCGCGCGGGTCCCACAGCCAGCCACCACTTGTGCCCGTTCAAACATATTGGGATCCAAGTGAGAGGTATTTACAAATTATTCCCATCTTCTCGTGTTTGTGTGTTTTTAGTCCTAACACCAGCATGTTTACTGTTTAGGCCTTAGGGTTTTATCGATTTCCAAACAAATTGTTATTAATTACACTTACACCAATCAAAATCGAAGCAGTGTATTAATTATGTGGCTTTTTTGGTTCCGATTTGCAAATATGCCGTTGAGAGGTCTTAGAATACAATTTTCTGACAAAATCCGGTTGAACAAGGAAGCTCACAGCTCTCTTTTAATGGAGAGAACTCGGAGAATCTAAACCCAAAATCAAAGCCTTGCCCGAGCAGCTCCCACCTTGAAGACCTCAAAACTCTGAAAACCTAGCACAACTTCTTTCCAATTCTTTATCAGAATTTGAAGAAGAACCTGAACTTTCAGAATGGGGGGCAATGGAGTTGTGAATTGCGGGAGGTGGATCAAGCGCCCGGAGAACCAACATCTTGTGGTGTTAGGCAAGTCTTTTCCAAAAGAATCCTCTCTAAAATCAACTCTCGAGATTTTCTCCTTCGTTGCGGAGTCCTCTTCGCTCTCTTCGTCGCCACTGGTTCGTTTCTCTCCGTCTCTCTCTCACTCACACAACTTTGCCACTACATTCAATTCTATTTTCCCTCTTTTTCCTTGTTTGTTCGCACCTGATTAGTTGATTTGAATGAAAAATGGGTTCTTTTTTTAACCGGTGGCAGGCTACACATGTGATGGAGGAGGGCAACCCGATTAGCATAGCTGTGCACCCTAGCGGTGATCACTTCGTTTGCACCACTACTGCCGGAGATTGCAAGTAAGAACAATTTTTTTTATATAAATTCGTTTTGTTTTTGGAATGAGGACTCAGTTGAAATTGTAATTCTCGTCATATTTAGGAGGTGAAATTGAGTTGAGAAACAGTGGTTTTTGCCTGCTTGTTGCTTTGATTTCTATTGAATCTAGAAATTCTGCTCTATCTGAACAGGAAGAGTAACTGGTATCATGAGAGTTTCTGACATCTGACTTTCGGAATATAAGATTTTAAATTTGGGAAGCTTGGCTGTTGTATGGATTACAAGAAAATAGCACAGTTTCCCCTTTTCTTTAGATGTAAGTAGGAATGAAATGTGGTAAACAAGGTATAAAGGGTGGCTATTCTTACATTTTCAGGATCCAAATTGCTAATAAGTCATGATGAGGATTGATAACTAACTTTTAAAGGAGTTTAGATTTTGCGTATTCAAATTTAAGGAGCTTTATAACTCAGTTTTTTTTCTGAGCCAAAAAGAAAACAAAAACAGCTACCTAAAACTAATAAATAAGTTACTACAAAAGTGAATACCCAAGCATGCATGACAATGAGGTTTTTATTGTCATGCAATACCAAGTCAGTTTTTTGTTTCTCTCTCTTTTTTTTTTTTTGTATTTCATTGAGGTTTTTGTATTTGAAAGAAATGGTCAAAGAACAACCTGGTCTCCAACCTTTGTATGCTGCATTTTGATAGGTTCTAGCTTAAAGTGGGTTGAAATTGTGTAGTTTTATATGAATTTCTTTGATGAAATGGTAATTTTCTGTTGGAATGCACAGGGTATTTGAGTTAAATGGTAAGGAAAAAGATGTGAAGGTACTAGCAAACGAGATGCCTCCTCTCCAAGGCATTGGCTTGCAGAAGTGTGTTGCATTTAGTTTTGATGGCTCCAGGCTCGCCACTGGTGGAGAGGTATCTGTCCAAGTCTTTTGCTCTGAAGAAACTACTTCATTGCATTTTTTTTATTTTTTCTTGTCTATCTGTATCTACTAATGCAATTTGAGAAAATAACTACTCTGTGTATCAAGGTTGCATAAATATATCAATTTAAAAATGCATTTCTTTGCTAAAAAATTGCTCTTTTTTCTGTCTTTCACTTTTTATTGTTATCCCTTTTCTAACTAGTAGTTTTTTCTTGTCATACAAATAGGACGGGCATCTTAGAATTTTCGAGTGGCCTAGCCTGCGAATCATTTTGGATGAACCAAGGGCTCATAAGTCCTTCAGAGATATGGATTTTAGGTGAGGATCATTCTCATCCGCTGTGCATCCTAATTTGAGTTAACCAGTGGTTGAGTTTTTAGATAGAAAGTGATTCCTTTTTTTTTTTTTAATATAATTTTGGTGGAGTATTGGCTATGATATTAAAAGCAGATAAACATAGTCATATGGCTAAGTCAAACTGCGAACTAAACTATAAGTCAGTTCCTACCCAACAATGAAGTTACAAAATTAGACATCTATATCTTGGTTGTTGAGCTCATGGAAGAGAGAAATTTAAATCTCTAATATAGACATGGGAAGGCAAAATATTTTTACCCCACAATCAATCAAATCTACTAGGTTAGGCCTATTGGAGTTTCCTCATCATTTTCTTAGATCCGCCTGTCTGGGAAATAGCTAAGTTATTGCCAGTTGCCACATCCTAGCTTTTATCGATTTTAGCTTTTGTTGCATCCCTAATGTCATATGTTATATATGAACAGGTTAGAATACATCTGATGATTTCCACTTTTTTATTGCCATAAGTCCATAATGTGAAAATCCTGTTCTTGTTTCCATGGTGTATTCTTAATATAATCCCAATTGAAAGTTTTTAAGGTTTGGGTGATTTTTCTCTTTTAGATGGGGTTCAGGTAATTTTACAAAGCAGGGGCCAATGATTGTTTTCCTTGTAAATAGGACATTCACATTTTTTTTTCTGTCACCTTATTATGGATTTATTTTCCTTCATCTGGCCAGCATAAGGAAGGTCAATTATCACCTACATTGCTTCCTATGCTCAAATCAAGATGCTTTGGAAATTAGTTATTACTTGGAACTTCATATGGAGTTTTGTGAAGTCTTTTTGAGTGTATTGAATTGTTTCTTTTGTTTCCATGAAGATATTTAGGAGAGCATTTTATGATAGTGGATCATCAACTTATGGTTGATAATGGTCATTAAATTTGGATGCAATTTTTGTGTTTTTTTTTCCTCGTCATCATCCAGCCTTGATTCTGAGTTCTTGGCTTCAACTTCTACGGATGGTTCAGCTAGAATATGGAATGCAAATGAAGGAGTTCCAATAACAAACTTGAGGCGTAATTCAGTAAGTTCTAGCATAGGGAAACATGTAACTATAGTATCGTCCAGTGTCGAGTCTTGATTTCATATTCTTCCTTGTGTTTTTTACAGGATGAAAAGATTGAGTTATGCCGTTTCTCTATGGATGGAACAAAGCCATTCTTGTTTTGTACTGTGCAAAAAGGTTTTTCATCTATATTCCATTTGGGAAGACTTCTTTTCTATGAACTTTTATAGGTTTGATGTATTGAATTGTTTAATTTGACCCAACAGGTGATAAAGCTCTCACTTCTGTGTGGGACATAAGCACCTGGAAGAAAATTGGCAATAAAAGACTGCTCAGGAAGCCTGCTTCTGTAATGACTGTCAGTATGGATGGGAAATATCTTGCTTTGTAAGTACATTCTTCAGTCCTACCTTATTGCTTATTTTGAAATTTGAATCTGAAAACAAATACGTATAAGGCATATGGTGTATGCTCATTAATTCTTACGGCTTTAAGCCGGTACATGCTGTTGTGGTTTCAAGTCATCTCCTTTTTTTCGGTTTTTATAATCAGTGCTGTTGTGAATATTCAAGCTCTTTTTCTCATTTCTTTTCTACCTTATTTGTAAGCTGTTTTTTCATTAGTAATAGTAATAATGTTTTATAAAATACATATCGTATGCCCTCATTTCTCCCTAGTCACGGACAAATGGGCATGTTTGTTACCTTAATTATCCCTTGACTAGTGCATCAATTTGTTTCTGTCTGCAGCGGAAGTAAAGATGGTGATATCTGTGTAGCTGAAGTGTCTAAGATGCGGGTCCGTCACTGGAGCAAGAGGCTTCATCTGGGATCATCCATTGCATCACTAGAGTTCTGTCCCAGTGAAAGGCAATCTCTAACTCTATACTGAAATCACAGCTTTCCTTCTCTTCATCAGAACAAACGTCTTTCTGTTTCTCTCTGCTGTATTTATATTTTCTATCACTTAATTCTACCCGTTCTTTCTAATTTTTGTGACAATTAGTTTGAGAACCAAATACTAATAGTCTAATACATTATACTTGTAACTGTATTGCATCATTCAGGGTTGTACTCACAACAACAACTGAATGGGGCGCCTTGGTGTCTAAACTGACAGTTCCTAAAGATTGGAAAGGTTCATACTTCGTACTCTCTCCTTTCTCCTCCGTAAAAAAGGTAGAAATTAAAAAGAAAAAATCTAACTCCTGCCCTTTTCCCACCACTGCAGATTGGCAGATCTATACACTGCTGCTTTGTTTGTTCTTGGCATCTGGGGTACTCTTCTACATTTTCTTCTTGGTCTCGGATTCATTCTGGAACTTCCCTGTTGCAGAAACTTCAAAGCATAATATAGAGACTCTCTTGAGTGATTCACACTTGACTGATGATCCAAACTTTTCCGGACCTTTTGGGCCGGTAGATATGTAGGCAAGTAAGCCTTACATTCTACATTTAAACTAATACCTTTTCTTTGCATGTTCTGGACAATTTTGGTTGTTGGATTGTTTAACAGGAACCTTCTCTCATTAATTTTTACTGTGTGTAGTTCGTTTTGACATTGTATACGTCTTCTGTATTTGTATGTGTCTATATTTGGACAAGAAACATTCATTTTCTACACTGAGGTATGATTTAAAATCCATCAGTTGTTGCCTAGAATTCCTGGGGCTGTCTTTTCTCTTTGCCTGCTTTGAATTTGAACTGGTATGATCTCCTGGCAACTTGAGTGTCTTTTTCTGGAGTTGAGAATATGATCTATAGCTGGAACTGTGCAATTGTGATGGCTTAATCTGGGTATTCTTCCATAAAGCAGTTGATGGCTATCTTTACACAAGTGCTCTATGAAACTAAAAGGGTGAATCCGTAGAAGTGCTATGTCTACTATGGATTGAAGTCTGTTCTGTTTTTATATGGTTTTATTTTATGAATCTACAATTTTGAAAAATGGAAAGTGTGGAAGGAATACTATTGACAATTCGCCATAACATACCTTTATGTTTAATTCTTAAAATATATTTATATTGGTATAGCTGTGGGAAAACCCGTATAGCTGCCTCTAGTAACTTCTACCAAATTAATTGTTCATGCATGATTTCCAGAATCTGGCGCTCCATGATTCCACAATCATAGATGATGACAACTTATTTATTAGCAGAACGAAAGAAAAAGAATACAAAACGAAAAAAACAACCCAAATTACCACCATAGAGATAAGAATGCAGAAGGGCTAGAACACCAGCAGCAGCAGCTAGTAGTGGCCTAGTGGGATTAAAAAAAATTGGCTACTTGAGTGTAATGTAGAGAGAATTGAATGCTTGCTGATGTGCAGTCAATTTTGCGGTGACAATACAAGGGGCAAAAACTCAAAGCATGCAACAATTCAGGCTAGGCTGGGCCCAAATCTTATCTTGAATCTGCAACACAACAGAAAAGCCATGCAGAGAAAGAAAGAAGGGCTTCAGCTTTGAATTGAAGGCTGTGTGGAGTAACAACGGCTTGCAGCGTTCGTTCCCTCTGGTTGGCCTTCCGGTGGGGCGCCGCAAAGGCATTTTCTGGACCTCTGTGGGGCTGCTTCTGCTTGGGGGTGGTGGTAACAGCCTCCTCCTTTAAAGCCCCAATTTTTTTCCTTATTGCTTCTGCTTTTCTGCGTGCATTATTGCATTGCCAAGAATTGTACGGTCCCCACACAATTGCTTTCGTCTACACTTTTTTCAACCTCGTCGATCATGCCAGGTTTGGGTCGAATTAGACCCAATTTGTTTGTTAGGAGACATTTAGACTATTACAATAGGAGCCGTAGGATTGGAATATGTGACTTGATAGTCACGAATGTCACCACCTACGAGTTGAAAAAGTAAGACATTTGACAACTAGTACTCTATCGCTGGTAGTTACATTCTCTAAGAAAAACTTTGTTATGTATTACAGAAGAAGCCCTATGCTCTTAAGTAGATTGAATACTATAGTTGACTTGGTTGCTTTTTCAGTTTCCATTTTGGTCCATACCAATGGAATTAATGATTTGCAGAGTTGCAGTTGCATTGCCTGCCTATGTGTATAGTCGACTGATTTTTCTAAATGAGCCTACTTTACCCATCATATATATATGTAGTCCTGCATCCAACTGAACACTGCAGAAATATCAAAAGGCAGAAAGAAAGAGTTGAGAAATCTGAAGGGAAGCCAATGGAGATGATCAGAAGCCATTGTAAGATTAACCGAGCAGATCAAATGAGACCCATCCAACGCAAGAAACAAGTGAGGAGGCGGATCCATACAATCAAGCCTTACCAAGAGCGGCTTCTCAACATGGCTGAAGCTAGAAAGGAGATTGTCACTGCCCTCAAACTCCACCGCGCTTCCATGAAAAAGGAACAACGCCAACAACAACAACAACAACAAGAACAACCGGACGTGAATGTGAATGTGAATGCAAGCATACCAGCATTAATTCACCAGATTGCATCAGAACAACAAGAAGTGCAACCGACTTTATTGGATCGGTCCTACCCTATAACAGTCCAAGATTACTTCACCAATTTGAATGGACCAAGCTTTGTTGGATCGACTCCTAGTCATGCTACAACAGGGGTTAATTCAGGGGTGGCTCCGGAGACGGTGTTCAAGGAGGATCAGTGTGGCGGGCGGTGTGAAGGAGGAGCGGTGGAGCCGAGGGCGTTGGATGAGGAGGAGATGGCAGAGATAAGGTGTATTGGGGAGATGCACCAGATGGAGTGGGATGACACCTTGAATCTGGCTACTTATGCATGGTGGTTCAGGTTCCTTCAGCCAATGGAGTTAAGTGAAGAAGATGGTCACTCAGTTTGTGTGCCCAATTTGGATTGATGATCATGATTCAGTTTGTGTCCAATCTTCTAGCTTGATTTCCTTATATTTGAACCAAATCAATAAAGCCTAGAGAGGCTGTCAGGCTGTGGATTTATACAGGAATAATGCTAACTAATAAATCAAGCTTCTATTACATAAATTAAGGATACAAAGAGTGGCGCTATGTATAATCATGGACTCGTGGTTGTAGTTTTAAACTTTGAACTATTTTAAATCAATTTCCATAATGGTCAAGTAAATCTGTCTGTATGAGCTGCAAATGGTGTACTTGTTCTTCATGATTATGGGCTAGCTTATAAAAGTATGGATTTTCTAACCTATGCCCTTAGGACATAGGATAAGTATCTTGTTTTGAAAAGATTTGTTATTTTTAATTATTTAGTGATTTAATTTTTTTTAGTAAGGGTTTAAGTATTTCCTTTTAGAGTTTTAGTTTCCAAAATTGGTATATTTATCTTATGTCCTAAGGATATAGTTTAAAAAGCCAGATAAAAGTAATATAGCTCTTTTCAGATTAGTAATTAAGACTCTTGTGTTATGAAGAAAATGCTAATTAAAATAGCTAATTCAAAATTTCAAATACAAACAACATACTTTTATGTCCCAATTCATCCATTAGTGCAACCACCCATAGTTTGTGGTATTGTTTTTAGCAATAAATCGTGCCATTGTACCCACCTCAATATTTCATGTAGTCATGCGATTATCCCCTTAGAATTAAAACAAATCAATATTTTTTTCTCAAAAAAATCTATAGTAATTTTTTTTAATACAATTACATAATTTATCAATTATCCCTAATTTAGTTTTCATTAAATATCATCTTTTAAACCTACATTTTTTAAGAAATAACAAATACGGAGTATTTAGTTTTTTTTTAAAGAATTGTAGTGACAAATTGACAATGAGGTTATTTTCCTTTCCAAAAATAGAGAGAGTGATTTTGGCCGACATACCCAAATATATACCACGTTCATGAATGTCAAATCTTAGCACTAGATTAGATCGAGTTTGACATTTGTCTTTGTGGAATAGATAGACACCGCCATAATTAAAGCCCACTAAACCAAACGAGATCATTAGTAATAAACTGTGAATTTTGCCATTGTTTCTTCCTCCCCAGTAGCGCGTTTCTAATTCCTCAAGTTTGAGTTTACAAGCGTCTTTGCAGAGAAGAATTTCACACTGGCAAGTGAGAATTCAAGTGTCAGAAATGGAGATCAAGCGGATTGATGATTGATAACTTTCCGCATCAGCTTTTTTAGTCATGATGATGCGGAATTCACTTCCGGAGATCGCGTCCACACCCACCGACGACGTCGCCAACAATGGCGATCTGGCCTTCCGCTCCTCCCACGAACAGCGCTCCCTCTTCAAGCGCACTCATCCTCACTCCGATCGCTCCAAATTCTCCGACCGCGTCCCCCGCGCAGGCGGCCGCCACTCCAACCCCCACCCCTCCCGTCGCAAGGCTCTGTTCCCCTTCAAAGGCCGCTCTCTCATTTACCTGGCCATGTTGCTTGCTTTATTCGGTTTTGCTTTCGCCTCCATAGTTCTGCAGAGCTCCATCACTTCGGTTTTTCGGCCCGGTGAGAGGGGAAGGTCGTTGATTCCGGGGTTGAAGTTTGGGAGCTCTTTGAAGTTCGTTCCGTTGAGTAGGTTCGATGAGGATGGGTTGCTGGATCGGCTGCGTGTGGAGGCTAGGGTTGGGATTCGGCCACCCACAATTGCTCTTGTGAGTGTTTCATTGAAGGAGTTTTTAACTGCTACAGAAAATTCGATGACAAGTTGGACGGTTATCCTTGTTTATTCGTAATTTTGACAAGAAAGGTTATAAATCATCAGAATATTATTGTCTAAGCAAAATGCGAGTGAGTGTTGTTACATTTGTGGGAGTGATTATGTTAGTTGAATGGTAGAACTGTGCAGCTGTAAGTCTGTAACATAGTAAAAAACCCTTATTTTGCTTCTAAAGTTTCTTTTGTTCCAACATAACATTGCTACTGATGCCATAATGTCACACTGATTCCATTTGTGATAAATATGGCGAGCTGGTGAAATAAATCTTTGCCCTATCGGTTTATGTTGGAATTTTGATTGTACATGTCTTTAATTGCTCGTTATGTCATATTCTGTCAGATTTTAGGAAACCTGAGAAGAAACTCAGAATCACTGATGCTGTTTACCGTGATGAAGCATTTACAGAACCTTGGTTACAGTATTAAGGTGATCATTCTGTCAGATTGCCTTTTTCTACTTTGTTCAGTACTTTAGTAGCAGCTATAGTCATGATTTATTTAGTATTTTTCATGACTTGTAAGTTATACATGGAGTGCAGATGAAGGTTGGGGAACAGAGAATAGGACACTGAGGTTGCCTTACCATATTCTTGAAATTTATATGGATGTGTAGGTGTGTAGGTGTGTACTCCTAGAATGTGTTGTTGTATTATGTTAAATTTGTCTTCAATTGGTTTCACGTGTACTGAATCATGGATGCACCCGTTTCTTTTGAATTAGCTTACATGCCTTATGTGCTATTTTCTCCTTCTCTTTTGTTCTTTTTCTTTCTTTATTGCAATTTTGTCGATATGTAAACCCATAAATTTCTTATCATTGTGTTTTAAGACTTGCATCATTAGCTTGTCTATGATCACCCTTATTTATTTTGAAACTTTCATCTGTGGTGCTACTTCTATCCACTTGGCTATGAAGTGATTTTTGTTTTTCTACAGATATCCAGACCCTTTATGTGATATAAATTCTATTTCTGTGCCTCTGCTTCCCCATTTTTCCTACGGGCTCGGTGTAATGGTTCACAATTGTAAGCAAAGTGCTATACCATAATACCTGGATTAATAACCTAGCATTCTATCTTTGACTATATAGACGAAGCTTGCTTAATTGCTCTGTCAACTAGAAGCGTCAATGAAATATTGATTTGCTAGGAAATGTTTGAATCTTCAACTAAATAGACAACTATAAACTAGAAGTGTCAATGAAATATTGATTTGCTAGGAAATGTTTGAAACATCCATGTGTGGATCTTATTATTCTCGTATCTTGATGGTAACCTTATAATATGTTGCTCATCTTTGATCTCATTTGGACGCGTCCTTTCTGATTATGGCTTACAGTTGTATGCAGTGGAGGATGGTGAAGCACGAACAACGTGGGAGAAACTAGGAGGTCAAATGACTATTCTAAAGCAGGAAAGATATATTAATTTTGATTGGTCGCTGTACGTTTGCTCTAACCTTGCTGGCTATCTATTTATAGTCGTTTCCCAAAATGCAAAAAAATTGTGAAGTGCTTTGCTTTGGAATCTGTTGATGGCATGTGCTCTGTGTCTATCCTGCAGCTTTGAAGGTGTCATTGCAGGCTCTCTTCAAACTGTTGAAGTCATTTCCAGGTAATAATACTTCTTGCATATTGCTTTTCAAATATCTGTGCATTGTACTTTGTTTATCTAGGTTTTAGAAGAATGTAAGGCATTGAAGGATGAAGCGGCATTATTGAGCAAATTTTCTTTGTATTTTAGCTCGGTTTCCCAAAATGCAAAAAAAAATTCTTTAAATTTCAAAATATGCTTTGTATTTTAGCTCTGTTTTAAGGTAAGGCTTTTTAATTATGCCATCTGCTATCCCTCACACAGGCATAGTTAACTAGAATTTGTTTATATCCTGAAGTCATTGATGGTATATCACCAGCAATTTTTCGAGGCTTTACAATTATTTCCCGAAGTTCTCTGCATATTTGACATATCGGATAGTTGCTTCTTGTTTTTATATTCAATGGGTAGTGAATTTTATGCTGCAGCCTTATGCAGGAGCCATTCTGTTCTGTACCACTTGTATGGTTAGTTCAAGAAGATACCCTAGCAAGGCGCCTTAACTATTACAATGACATGGGATGGGAACATCTTAACTCTCAGTGGAAAAGCGCCTTAAGTAGGGCCGATGCTGTAGTGTTTCCTGAATATTCTCTATCGGTAAATCTTTCATCAATCATTTTTCATAGACTTTTGTGAATCCTTGTAGACTTCCTCTCAATTATCATTTCTTCCTGTATCAGATGTTATATAGTGTCCTTGACAGCGGAAACTTCTTTGTGATTCCTGGATCACCAGTAGATGTTTGGGCTGCAGAACGTTATATTAAAACCCACTCCAAACATGCTTTGAGGGAGAGCAATGGATACAGCACAGATGATTTGCTGGTACTAGTTGTTGGAAGCTCCTTCTTTTACAATGAGCTATCATGGGACTATGCTGTTGCTATGCACACTATAGGACCCCTGCTTATCAAATATGCAAAGAAAAAAGATGTTGGTGGATCCTTTAGATTTGTTTTTTTATGTGGCAACTCCACTGATGGGTATAATGATGCTCTGCAGGTAAAATTTCCATTTTTGTTCCGTTACCTCAGAAAGGTTTAAATAGTACTGTATATGTTTATCTAATCATGTTTAACCTGTGTGTATGTGTTTGTATTTTTCTATATGCGTTTATGGTTGTTGTACTCTTGTACCCTTGTTTAACATTTTAGGCCTCAGTTGTCAACCTTGCAAAAAGCTTCTTTCTAAAAAATGTTCAACCGCTGTTAAATAACTATTATTGTATGCAATTTGCTTGCTTCAGTTCCTTAAAAATGTCATGATTTTTATATGTAATTAAAATTTTGGATTTTCCCCTTCTATTTTGATTGTGTGGTGAAGCTGATCCAAAGTTGCTCTCTGGTTAGAATACCGAATACCTTTGTTTATGCCAAGATCAATGAAGCTTCTTTCTGACATGCTTTTTAAAATAAACTTTCTAGTGCTTACTTGTGATTGAGGAAATATAGCTGGTTTTCTTGGTTTGTGTAGGAAGTGGCTGTGCACCTAAGGCTCAGTCCTGGTTCGATAAGGCACTATGGTATGAATGCTGATGTCAATGGAGTGCTATTGATGTCTGATATTGTTCTTTATGGAACCTCTCAAGATGAACAGGGTTTTCCTGCATTGCTTACAAGAGCCATGTCTTTTGAGATTCCAATCGTTGCACCTGATCTTCCAGTTATAAAGAAAAATGTGTGTATTCATCTTTCCTTTGCTTCATTTCTATTTTGAAGCATTTTCTGCATTTTTTAGCATGACAATGCTCTACTCAAATACAGGTACGTGATGGTGTTCATGGAATGATTTTTTCAAGGCATAATCCAGATGATTTATTGAGAGCCTTCTCTCTTTTGGTATCAAGGGACGGGAGACTCTCAAAACTTGCCAAGGCTGTTAGTTCTTCTGGAAAACTTCTTGCTAAGAATTTGCAGGCTTCTGATTGCATCAAAGGCTATGCAAGGCTGATGGAAAATGTTCTGAATTTTCCATCGGATGCCTTATTACCAAGTTCCATTTCTCAGATTGAACACGCTACATGGGAGTGGAATTTCTTTGCGGAGATACTGGAGGAGAAATCTATTGACATGATGAGCTTTGATGAGAGAGAAAATACGTTAGACAGATCAAGGATTATTTATGCACTTGAGAAAGATCATTTGGACTTGGGTATTACAGATCCAATGAATATTTCTGAGTATAATGGAGAATTGGAGCAGGATCTGCTTAGTGCAGAAGATTGGGATGGTATTGGAGAAATAGAAAGCTTTGAAGACTTGGAGAGACTGGAAATGGATCAGGTACTAAACTTACTTTTCTGCCTTTCATCTGAAAATTAATTTATTGTGCATTTGCACTTGCTCTATCTTTTCATTGCTAGATGGTTAAAAACTGTCACAATTTGCTGGTACAGATTGATGAACGAATGGAGAAGGAACCTGGTAACTGGGATGAGATATACCGAAATGCACGGAAATCTGAAAAAGTAAAGTTTGAAACAAATGAACGTGATGAGGGGGAACTAGAGCGGACAGGCCAGCCTGTATGCATTTATGAGATCTATGAAGGAGCTGGTGCCTGGCCATTCATGCACCATGGTTCACTATATCGTGGATTGAGTCTTGTGAGTTTGTTTCTCTCAGTGTTTGAAATGATTTGGATTGATATGCATGTCCTTGTTCCTTCTCAATTATCAGTGGTAGTCTTGTTTCCAATCTTTCACATAGGGCAGATCCTTTCTTATCTAAATACTAAATTCACATACCTACACAGGGAGAAGTTTTAAAAAAAATATTCTTTTCCATGATACCCTTTAACTGAACTTTCATTGGTTAATTTTATGTATATATCCTATAACCCAAAATTTTGGCTAGGCTCTATTAGTGGGATGATTTTAACATCGTTTGCTTGAGCAATACCTATTAGGATTGAGTCTATGGTTTGTTCAATCTGGTTGTTTTTTCTTTTCTTTTTTTTCCCCCTTTTTCTCCAGCTACTTCTTTCCCTTACTGGAACAAAGCTGATAGTTTGTTTGTCTTGTTCAGTGAGTAAAAAATTGAGTCATTATTTCATTAGAAGTGAACAAATAAAGAAATGTATGTACTGTGGTGTACTTTCTTAAGGTAAGACAATTCATGACTTCCCCTATAGGGTTAATATTGGTATCTACAGATATGGATCAGACACCTCCCCCATAGGCTAAAAGGCGGTGCCCTTAATTTGGTCAGACAACAAAGCAGAAAACAATTTTACTGTAACTTTGATTATCATCAGAAGAGCGAATATCACCAACTTAAGGGGAATTTGCCTGGCATTTTCTAATGCCTGACATGTGATGCCACAAATGACCATATAAAAGCTTTGTATTCACCTTTGTTTGTTTCATTTTGTGCTTTGTTCATAAGCCCTACTTTCAATCTTTGGAGGACAACATATTTTTCAATGTGAACTTCAAATCCAAGTGCTTATGTTATCTGAGCTGCTAGCAAATTATGTGATTTTTTTTTTTATAAAATTTCTTTCTTGTCATTGCCAGGTTACCAGGACTAGAAGATTAAGCTCAGATGATGTCGATGCATATACTAGGCTTTCCTTCTTAAATGAATCACACTACCGAAATCTTCTTTGTGAAATGGGAGGGATGTTTTCCATTGCTTATAAAGTGGATGACATTCACATGCGACCTTGGATTGGCTTCCAATCATGGCGTTCCTCCAGTAGAAAGGTAATGTATTCCATTCCATCTTCTTAGCATTTTTATGCTATCTATAAAAAATTTGGAACCCTTGGTCATGCTTTATAACCCTTATATATTTCAGTTAGAAGTCTGTAGTGCTGTCTTTCACTAATTTGTGTTAAGGGAACAACAAAATCCTTAAAATCTTCAAGAGATTGACTGAAATTTCATTCATTTTCCCTATATCTAAATGAGCTCTTCAAGAGAATGACTGAATTAGTGCTGTCTTCCACTAATATCTTTGGTGGTGATGCAACAGGTTTCATTGTCAAGTAGAGCTGAAAGGGTTCTTGAAGAGACGATACAACAACAGACCAAAGGAGATGTTATATACTTCTGGACACGCCTTGACATGGATAGTGGGCTTACTGGAGGCAAAAATCTGCATTCCTTTTGGTCTATTTGTGATGTCTTAAATGGAGGACAATGCAGGTAAATTTGGAATTTGAAATTTTTTATTTGAATCATGGATAATGAATGCAATGCTGCTCTTCATAGAAAACTTGATGGGATTTAGAACTAAATTCATGATTGTAATATCTAGTATGAGTGTGGGTTGAACATGGAACTTGTGTTTGATAGTAAAACATCAGTATTTTACTGTGACTGAAATATCTTTACAATTCCCCTATATATTTTATTCTGGAGCATTGTAGTGACTAATAACATCTATAACTGCTTCTGGTTAAGGGACATGCCGCCGGTGAGTGGTGAATAGAACTTGTTATCATTTTATATGCAATGGCTATACAAATAGGCACAACTTTGAAATAGATCAGTAAAAAGATTATACTATGTGTAGCTGCTTTTTCTGTTTTGATGCGTACCCTTCTGCAAATTTATTTAAAAATGCATATGCTAGGCTACAAAGGCATTTTCATTATATTTGAGCTGAACTATGTTTACTTTCCAATGTATTCAGGAGCACTTTTGAAAATGCATTCCGTAATATGTATGCATTGCCTCCAGCTAAGTATGCCCTTCCTCCTATGCCTGATGATGGAGGTTACTGGTCAGCCTTACATGGTTGGGTGATGCCTACTCCTTCCTTTCTCGAATTCATGATGTTCTCAAGGTAAATAAAGACTGAAGGAACTAAAATGTTTTTGTTGATGGAAAAAAATTTCACTTCTGTGCTGAAAACTAAAAACGCTTTGATCTCAGGATGTTTGTTGATTCCATTGACGCATTGCATGGCAATTTAAGCAAAACAGCTCACTGCCTGTTAGGTTCATCTGAGCACGAGGTAAATCCTTTTCACTGATACTAATCTTCACATAAAGCCCCTTTAAAAATAATGCAAATTAACATAACACAGGTTGTGTGTTTGGATGTATGTAGTACATGCATTATATATAGTATGTTCATGCATTATAAAGCCAAAAAATTAAGTGATGTTTGGTAAGCCTGCAATATACTGCTTTTTATGATACATCATCATCATCATTCACCCAGTGAGGCTCCGCCACAGCGGAATCTGGGGGGTCAAGATGGGGGTACCCCTGCCCAAGGGAAAGGGGTACACCCGATAGACCCAAGAAAAACTGAAATTCAGCTATGTGACAATGATAACTGAATTTAGTTAGAATACACCAAAATTGATATAGGGACTAAATCCATCTCAAATGCAGTGTTTAAAAGCCAATGAGCACGAGGATGCGCCTCAAAGGCACTGCTTTTTATGATACATTGATCTGATATATTTC
The DNA here is from genome assembly GCA_964016875.1 of Fallopia convolvulus. NCBI lineage: Eukaryota > Viridiplantae > Streptophyta > Magnoliopsida > Caryophyllales > Polygonaceae > Fallopia > Fallopia convolvulus. The sequence goes on along the minus strand of OZ024726.1, from coordinate 48,325,492 downwards.
AGGTCATAAAACTTTATGCGTATCACCATATACTCTTTTTTGAAGTATATGCAGGATAAAGCATAATAAGCTCTTTTATATTGCATGACATCCAAACAAACCCTTGCAGAGAAAACATTGCTACTGCCGGATGCTAGAGCTTCTTGTGAATGTTTGGGCATATCATAGTGCAAGGAGGATGTTTTACATAGATCCACAAACGGGCGCACTTGAGGAGCATCATCCTGTCCAGGAAAGGTTGGGATTCATGTGGTCCAAGTACTTCAATATTACACTGTTGAAGAGCATGGATGAAGATCTTGCAGAGGCAGCAGATGACGGTGACCTGGAACGTGAAAATTGGTTGTGGCCATTAACTGGGGAAGTGCATTGGCCAGGTATCTATGAAAAACAGAGGGAGGAAAGATACAGATTCAAGATGGACAAGAAACGGAAAATAAAGGAAAAATTAATTGACAGGCACCAACATGGATATAAACAGAAGTCGTTAGGAGGAGGGTAAACTTAGAATGAGGTTAAATTGTTGATCTTGAAGGGCCCAACTGCTGTTTATAGAGGATAATAGGTAAAAGCTATTAGCTTTTGATTTCTCCCTGATCAATTTGATGATGATGTTGATCGTATTGACAAGGCGAAACAGCAACAGAATATTGGGTTTTGCATTGGGAAGAAGGCCGAAATGCAAGGTTTGGAATGAGGACAAAATTCATTGAAAATTTCTTTCTTATAAATTTATAGCTTAGGGCTTAGCAAGCAGTGAGAATGTGATATTGTTCAACGAGCTGTATATTTTGGCTAGGCTGCACACAACTTCAGTTGGATTTTTAGCAGTTAGTGTTATTATTAATAAATGACCCAGTCAAGGTAAAATGTGTACTCGTTTTCGTTACATATTTTTTCATCCGCCAGGGTACTTTGATTACAATATGAAATGGGTTGCGTGAAATTGAATTCCTACTGACCTTATTTTGAGATCATTAGACTGCCTGTGGGCGATAATATAAAGTTAAATCTGAAGAAGTCCTATACTCCCTGTTACTATGTGTATAATATAGAGGAAGCTCAGAATTAATAAGAAGTCTCTTATTGTGCCATGTGACATTATTAATGTTATTTTTTTTAATATTTATTATAATAATTTGTATTATTTTTACTATACATTCAATTTTTATATTAGTCTTTTTCATATTTATAAACCCTTAAATATATATGGAGTATTGAATAGAATTTTATCATATAAATAGAAATATAATCCTAAATTTTACGGAGTATAATTTATAACAAATGTATATTACAAAATAAAAATATAAAAATAATAAATTATATTTTTACAAAATAATGAGTCTGGTTGAACGTAGGAAGTGTAATGCTTGAAAAGTTATTTTTTTAAAAATTAACTTATTATATTGGAATTTCGAGAATTTGAGATGGTTGAATTTCAAAAGTTAGAATTGAAAATGAAAAAATTTGAAATTTTACATTAAGAAAGGTAGAAATATAACTTGGAAATTTGTTTCCTTGAATTTTCGGTTAATTATTTTTCAAAAAATGATTTTTCTATAATGTGCCCACTATAAAAATCTTTATTCTAGACCAAAAAAAAAAATCTTTATTGGAAATTTTTGATTAGATATGCTTTTTTGGGGTTATTTAAGATTTTTTGTAGTGTTTATTATTTTTTTAAAGTTTAGTTTCTAAATTAGGCATCTTTATTATGTGTCCTTAGGGCACATCAATAGTGGATTTAGGGGGCGTGGATGGGCGGCCACCCCCCGTTTGTCGGAGTTATTAATAGGAACTTAGGAAGTAGAGAGAACAACAACCTAATGGGGCGGGACGGGGGCGGCGATTGAGGTGAGGCAAAGCATATGAGGAAGGCGAAGCGCTAGAGACGGTTGAAGGAGGCAGACCGACGACTGGTAGTTTGACCTAACTTAAAAAACAAAGAAGGAAGAAGAAAGTAAGGGAAAGGAAAGATCGAAGACGACGCCGTTCTCGTTCTTGTAACTGATATTCACAAACAAGATTTATTTTTATGTAAGGAAGACATCGACAATATGTTTGAAGGAGAGCATTAATTCTTTATTTCACAAACATGATTCATCTTTCTTATTTTTATCCAAGAACTTTTCAAATTTGGATTGTTTGTTGATACCTCAAGAATTTGAATCATTTCTAAGTGAATAAGAAGGGATAAACGATTTTCTGATGTGGATGACTTCAGAAGTCTTGCAAAAAAGATGAAGGAAACTGCAAAAGATAGATTGTTTCCTCTATCTATTGTGTGGTTGAATTAGTTTTACTCCTACCGGTTGCTACAATATCTGTGGAAAGGTTATTTTTTGGCATGAATTGTCGAATGGAAACATATGTGAGGAGCGATTTGAGAAACAAAATGGAAGATGAATTGTCGAATGATAGTTTGGTGATATTTATCGAGAGGGGGATATTTGTAACTATTGAAAACGAAACTATTTTGAAACGTTTTCAAAGTTTAGATATCCATAAATGTCAATTATGTCGTAGTAGAGTAAAATGTAGTTTGATTTGTACAAATTTTTTTTAGGTGAAGCTATCTTTAGTGTTATTGTATTTATTCTAGTTTAATATATCCGAAAAACTTTTTTTTTTGCTATTAGGCTTGTTTAAAGTCCGTCCCCCGCAGGGACGAACCTAGGTGGGGCTAGGGTAGGCCCCTACCCACCCTAAAAAATGAAATAGAATAAAAATAAGGTAAATTTAATATATAAAAATAAAAAATAAGGTAAATTTAGCAATAAATTAGTCAAATTAAGGTAATTTTGCCCACCCAGAAAAATTTGATGAAAATTAGCCGACCCTAATATAAAATCTTGTGTCCGTCTCTAGTCCCCTATCCAGTCGATTTTGGATCCCCCAATAGGGTATTGTTGTAACGAGAGATTGAACGAGAACAATAAACAAGATCGACACAGAGATTTACGTGGTTCGGTAACAGTGTGTTATCTACATCCACGGGCAGAGAAAGTGTATATTATTATGGAGGCTGATTACAGAGTACGGAATATTAGGTATTTCAAGAGTTTATATAGCGACTCAGGAAAACCCTATTACAACTTATGGGCCGTAGGTCCAAACAGATCACGAGAAGACCAATACAAAATACTCCATCCGTTCAAAAATACATGCTGTTTTAGCTCGTTTTTCTTGTTCAATAATACTTGATGTTTTACATAATTTACCACCTTTTTTCCAATATTACCCTCATTAATTAAAAAGAATAATAAAAATAAAAAATAGAAAAGGAAAGATCTTCACAAGATTTATGGGTATTTAAGTCAATTCACATACCTTCTTAATTTTAGAGACAAATCTTAAAACATCATGTATTTCTGAACGGAGGGAGTAATATTGTATACCGTACGTGATGGTGGTGTTTCCACCGTCGAGGGGCAGCGCCCCTCGGACTCTCTGCCGAGGGTTCCGCCACCAGGACCCCTGGTGTTGTCGGGGGCTCCGCATCTGAAACCCTGGTGGATTCCGGTCAACGATTGATTCAAGGCAACCGTTACATTATAGAAAAACTGTTAAAAAAATGTTTGTATTTGGTGTTCAAATTCCTGATATGTTCATGAGAATTTGATTGTCGGCCAAATAATCGTTAAAACATGAAATTTAGAAAATCTTTTCCAAACCAGTATTCTTAGAGGCATAATTAGAAACCCTGTTTGAAAAATACTCTTTCTGCATATAACCCGGGCTTCCATGCAAAGTTTGGTATGTTTTCACTCTCAAACCGAATTTTATTACTTTGTTTGTACAATTGAAGAATTTTATGACTCATTACAAGTTTACAACCGAACACATTTTATGTGCAGATCTCATTAATAGGGGTCTTGAATGGCTTTAAATTTTAATATGAGTATTAATTAATACCATGTGAAGGATTTAATTCCAGTTTTTCACCTCTTAAAATGGAATTCAAAAACTTCAAGTTTGCACAAATTCCGCCCTTCAAATTCTGAGCGTTTAGTTGTTGTTTATCTAGATCAGATGGAATATTAGGCCATCTCCAACAGTTTTTCCAAACTATTGGAAATTGTGTATTTGGAGAATTTTATCCAATTTTTTGCCCCAATAGCTTTCCTATCTAATTCTCTAAAATGGAGAATTCTCCAAAAGATTAAAGTGTTTTCCCTATATTTAGAGAATTCTCCAAATTTATTCGGAGAATACATTAATTAAAAGTGTATACATGGAAACTTGTGATTGACCATATGAAATTTTATAAAAAAATTATATGTAAATAGAACTAATAAATGTAAGATTCTCTAAAATGAACAAACTGTTGGAGTTAAAGTAAATTTTATTTGGAGAATATGACTTTTGACTTTTTATTTTGGAGAAAATTATAGAGAATCTGTTGAAGATGGCCTTATAACTAATATAAATGACTGCTAATTTTGATTTGAGTTTGATATGAGACTTATTGACTTAACAACGATAAATTAACTAAACCGATTAAGTTAGATGATGTGTCAACCTAAAATTTTGTCATAGGTGCTAGGTTAGGTGGTTGTACGTTGACAGCTCGATCATTTTCTAAATTAAATCAACCATTTTGTTTTTGATTTGTTTTATCATCATAATTTCTTTTTTTTTTGGTCGAAATCATCATAATTTCTTTAGTTCATAGTAATATTAGCCAATAGACAAAATTTTGTATTGACCTTACACACTTTTGTGTGAGGTATACATGATGCAAACCATTGATCTAAGGAAATTCGATGAAACTCCAGCCAGATTAATGGAAGGATATCTTTCATTCAATTGCTAACTTTTAAGACCTTTATTAGGTTATTTACCATATAAAATATAGAACTATGCAGTATACACTGAATGTAATATGGGGCAGATGCAGAGAGCTTAGCAAATGCAAGCACCTAATGTTATGAGCATTAACTAGTAGGTGAAAATATATGTTTATTAACTCGTACTGTATATATCTCCTGTAGTTGTTAAAGGATTGGACTAGTCGGATATGTTTTAAGTATTTTTTGATGAATTAATACAACAACAACAACATCTACCCAGTTGGAACTGGAACGAGCGGTATCTGAGGGGTCAAGATGTACATACCCTTGCCCCGAGTAGAAGTCGGGAGGGTAATTCGGGCAGGCCCAAAGGAAGGTGGGGAGTGGGGGGTAGGGGGCAGGGGAGAAGGGGGTAAAAAGACAGACGAGAAACTCAACCTAAGAGTCAAACGAGTAAGAAAAAGCATTGAACCTTAAACAGTAAAAGATTAAAAAAGGGGAAAAGAGCAAGAAAACTCCCTCTACGTCTTCGGTACTACCGCTCTGTCACTGTAATCTTCGCGCGCCATTGGTCCCTGCACATTGCCAAGTCTGTTGGAATTGCCAAAAAAGTGAGATCTTTCTTTATAACTTCCTTCCAACTCTTTTTCGGTCTACCCCTTTCCCTGCGAAAATCCCTAGCGGTCAAACTTTTGATCCTCCTTACTGGGGCCTCTGCCGGTCTCCTCTGTATGTGCCCGAACCATCTGAGCCTTGATTCTCGGAGCTTTTCACCTAAACTGGCCACTCCTACCTTGTCCCTAATCACCTCATTTCTAATCTTGTCTAATCTGGTATGCCCACACATCCATCTCAGCATTCTCATCTCTGCTACCATTAGCTTCTGCTCTTGCGCCTTTGTGATCGGCCAACACTTTGCCCCATACAACATGGCTGGTCTAACCACAGTTTTGTAGAACTTGCCTTTCAGCTTGAGTGGGACCTTTCTATCACATAGCACTCCAGAAGCACCCCTCCATTTCTGCCAGCCCCTCTGTATCCGGTGTCTGATGTCCTCTTCGACACTCCCATCACTCTGCACCACCGAGCCTAAATTCTGAACATCTCTTTTTTTGCTACGACCTCGCCTCCCAGGCGTATTTCTTTCTCTGGTTCCTCCTCTTGATTGAACTTAAACTCCACATACTCTGTCTTGGTCCGACTCAGCTTAAAGCCTTCTGCCTCCAAATTCCCTCTCCAGGATTCCAACTTTCTGCTGACTCCTTCCCTCAATTCATCCACCAACACAATGTCATCCGCGAAAAGCATACACTAGGGTACATCTTCTTGGATCTCTCTCGTTAGAACATATAGAACTGTAACAAAAAGGAACGGGCTCAAAGTCGACCCCTGATGCAAGCCGACACCCACTTGGAAGAACTCTGTGTCCCCCCCCCCCCGCGGTGTATACACTAGTCAACGAGCCCTTATACATGTCCTTCAGAATTCTGACATATGTCCCTGAAACTTCTCTAGCTTCCAAACATTTCCAAATTAGCTCTCTAGACACTCTGTCATTTTCCAAATCAATGAAAATCATGTGCAGGTTTTTCTTGCTCTCTCTGTACGCCTCTACCAACCTTCTGATCAAGTGAATGGCCTCAATAGATGACCTCCCTGGCATAAAACCAAACTGGTTTTCCGAAATGGAGACTATCCTCCTCAGCCTAGCTTCAATCACCTTCTCCCATACTTTCATAGTGTGGCTGAGGAGCTTGATACTCCTGTAGTTGTTGCTTTGTTGCACATCCCCTTTGCATATAGACGTCCCCTTTGTTTTTGATGAATTAATAGTTTCGATCAATTATTTATTTGATGGATTTGCATATAACCACTTGTTATATGGTCATATTTACGAAAAATTACCCATCATAGACTTATTTATTTCAAACTACTCATTAAATACGTTTCTGTTGCAAGTAAACCACCCGTCCGTCAAATCCATTGAGTTTCCCGTTAAAAGCGACAAATTTGTTGTTTTACCCCTATTATTTTTGAAATATTACAAGTTTTAACCGAATATTATAACCCATGATTATCTCATCACCTTTCTCCTCCTCTCTCTCACGGTAGATCCATGGTGTTGGTACCTAGCCCATCGAAACCCCTCCGTAGCACATCATGTGCCTTTCCAATTTATTCCTCTTTTCCAAATTATCCACTTTATTCTTGCATTGCTTCGTCATCTTCGTCTGATTTTTGCACATTTCGCTCACAATTGTTGTTGCTCCTTCCCAACCCCTTTTCCTTAGATTCACCCTATTTTAGCTTAGGACACAAAAAGAGTCGGCATAGGGGTTGGAGTCCATTTAGCTAATTATGGATCTTTTATTCTATAATTTACTAAATCTATTATGTTTCTATATTACAATTCATTAGTATGAAGAAACTTCTTTTGGAGCAGCCCTTAATAGTAATTGATGAGTCTATTTCACTCGTTGTATGCATGAATCTTCAATAATGTATTTTAATATTTGGATGATTTGAGATTAGATAATTATTCTTATTTGGGATTTTATGAACATTTTATTTGTTTTTTATTATTTGGATGTCTTGCTTTCAGTCTTATTTTGAGTTTATGAACATTATATGCATTTTAATATTTGCATGCTTTGTTTTGAATTAGATATTTGTTGTTATTTTGGGTTTATGAACATGATAGGTTTTATCATTATAAGAGAATGTATTTCTTGAAGTAGATGTATAATGTGATTGTATTTAATTTAAATTTTAAGTTTAATTTATTGAAAAATAAGGTATTTTTTATATTAAAAATATGATTTTTAATAATTTTTTTAAAAAGTCGGTTAACCGATGAACCGTACCGAATTTTACGGTTAATCGACAACTAACGGTACGGTTATGATTTTTGAAATTTAATAACCAAAGTACTGATTAACTGATGTCCAATTAACCGAAACTCTGGTTAACCAACCGTGCCTACCCCTAGTGATGGTTAGGGATTTGCCTAGGGTTTCAGATGAATTTGGGAAAATTTTGAGGGAGATGAGAGTTGTTTTGGATATGAAGAGGGATTTATGGCTTTGTTTTGGGGGAGGGGGGATAGTTGAAGGAGCAACACACCAGGACACTTTCATTTCGCCACCGCCTCCATTGTTGTCGTAAGGCTTCTAGATCTTTCCAGTGCGAGCTGAAGAGTAAGACTAATGGGTGAAGACATTAAGGGTAAAATGTACATTTTTACATAGTGCTCTTGGGGTAGTCGGTCTGACTTTGACAAAATGGTCACATTTTTTCGTAATTTGTTTGAAAAAGTAAGTGTAAAATGTTTTTTTTTTCACACTTGTTTAAACTAGAAACTAGACGGAGTTGACGGACGGGTGGTTACTTGCAACAAAAACATATTTAATAAGTGGTTTAAAATAAATATTTTTATAAGGGCTGTTTTTTTTTTCAAATAGAGTCATATTATGGGACTAAAATCCCTCTATTTCTTAAAAGAATGATATACTATCTAAACGTCTTCGAGATTATCTTTACATTGCGGTTTATCACCTGATTGGTTTCTCTAAAGATGTGAGAGATTCTTCTACTATCTAGCTAGCTTAAAGCTCCATTTTATGTTTAACTTGATAATTTTAATCTCTTAGGAGCACCCATAGGTAGGTAAGGACATTGATCAAGCAAATTATATTTAGTTAATTGTGTTTCAATAATGAATTAAAAAGTGTTCAAGTCTCAAATTTATTTTTTTTAAATCAAATTCAAGTTGTATTAAGTCTATTTTTATAATCTAAAACCTATTTTTTGATTTTTTTTATATTTCTAATTCAAGTTGTATTAAATCAAATTCAAGTAATTTTGGATTTTCTGATTAATTTAAAATTTAAGCTTGGTTATATTGCTTGAACTCACTGTTCTGGGTGGTCTTATAGATCAAGTTCACCATTCGACAAATTAATGGGTTTTTCTTAATTGAATCTTAACCAATTTATTGAAATCCCTCGATCATAACAATCACACCATTAAAATTTACTTTCAGACCCCCAATTCTTTCAGACAATAAAACAAATTAATGGTTTTTTAAATTGAATCTTAACCAATTTATAAAATTATCGTCTGGAATGTGCATCGATTTAACAATCACACCATAAATATCATTAAGGTGAGGTGAGGTAGCTAGTTCTTTGTCTCCAAGTTAAATATATGCGTCGATTAACACGCGCACACCATTAATGTAATTAAGGTGAGATGCAGTCATGCAGTAGTTCTTTCTCCAAGGCTAGTAAAATAATGTTCACGTGTTTCATTTTTACTATAAGCATCATAAAATAGTACTGTATTTACATAAAAACTTCACCAAATTAGAAGGAGCGCGGAATATGCAAGCATTGAAACAAATCGGGTAAAATCCGAGAGGGATTATATTAAGTTGAACTTTGATGGTGTAGTGAGTGCGGATGACGTCTTACGGATTTATTCTCAGGGATTCTGGTGGTTCCCCCACCCATTTTGATGGAGGACTGATTGGTCCGTAGTCTATTTTGATCTCTAAGACTATCGCTTTGCGCAAGGGCTTATCGAGGCCATTCGTCGTCCGTCAAATATTAACTTAACAAATATTATTTTCCATAATATTTGATGCAAGTCAAGGAGTTGATTTTGAGACTCAAAAAAAGGGTTTGAAATAGAAAAGGAGACCCGCAATTACAGCAAGGCAACTGCAAACAAGTGTTAATACTGGAGCCAACCCACTTCAGGTCCCATTTGATAGCTAAGCCAGTTCAAACAACCCCTAGGCAAAATTTGGGATTATGGCTAGACAAAAGTTGTCTATTTTACATATATTACCAGCACAACAATGTTATTATATATGTTTGGCACTATGGTTAGAAAGAAGGGGTCTATTTTACATATATTACCAAATGTTATTATGTCTTAATTATGGTTAACCCAGAACAACAATGTGTTTATATTGCAAATATTGCCAAGCTTATGTAGACAACAAGATGGTTATGCTTACTTGCTAATATTGCCAAGCTTATATTTTTCATTTCAAGCTCAACAACAAGCTTATATTTTTCATTTCAAGCTTATATTTTCCATTTGTTGTCCAAACAACAAGACATTATTTTCCATTTCAAGAACAACACAACTTTGACTCAAAAATTTGCCATTATTATCATAAAACTTGAGCTCAATGTCATAAGAATTTGCCACAGCCAAAATCATAATAATATGCTACGTTCTAACTAATGCCACAACCACAACTGTTAAAGCAACTTGAACCTGCAATTGCTAAAGATTTACAGGATCACATCTAAAAAGATGCTCTAGGGTGACCATCATCTAGATGATGAGGTCCCTAATTTTTTTCCTTTATCAGAAAATAAAGGTTAAAAAACCTAATTAGGAAACCGTTATAAAATTTTGATGAGGTCCCTAATTTTTTCCTTTTTAGATGCTCTAGGGTGACCATCATCTAAATTTTGATAGGATTTATTTTTTTTCTTTATATGATAATACTTTCTATAAAATCGTTATAAAATTTTAATTCCAAGGTCCTCATTTTAAAATCTGATTAATTAACTGATCATGTATTGTATTTATTATTAATATTTTAAAGGCCGAATTGCAAGAAATTACTCATTAAATATGTGATTCTACATAGAACCACCCGTTATATTTTACTTTTCATGAAACCACCCAAAAAACCCCTTCCATTAACAAAAAACACCCACACTCAACCATTAAAAGTGTGGGAATGACCCAGAAATTATTGGTAATAGAACTTAATATTGGATCACACCTACTTTATCTTCTCTAATTAAAGTGGTGAAATGAAGTTGGTAGCATGAACGAACCTATTACGCACATAAACACACGAATTAGGCAGCAATAAAACTTGGATTGGCTTAGACTAGGAAAGAAGACGACTACCAGGCTTTGCCTTATGGTGAAGCGGCATGGAAAAGTAGGTTGGCATCAGAGGCGTAGTCAGAAATTTATCATTGTAGGGGCTGATAAAATTTTCCAATATAGCTAAACGTCTCGAGAAAGATGTAGAAATAAAAATACAAATTTAGACAAAAAAGAGAACATATTTTATAAAGGAGGGACTAAAATATTTCAAAATATAATTACATTAAGAAAATAAGAATTTATAATGACGAGTTATATAATTATGAATTATGTTTCAAACTACATTTAGATTAAGAAAACAAAAATGTTTCAAAATACAAATTAATTGAATCTATAAATATTAAAAGCTTGTAACTAAAAAAAATAAAACCCAAACTGAAACCCTTGTTTCAAAGTTTTCGGGTTCAATCACATTATGAAAGTAGGATGTTTAACAAAAGATAAAATCATTCTAACTAAGTAAATGACTTGTTAAAAGTGGTTTGTATACGTCCAATTTTCAAATGTTCATAACTTTTTGCTCAAATGTCAGAATTGAGCTTATAATATATCAAATCGAAACTATTGACAAGAGGAACATATATAGACAAAAATTTGGATTGGGGGCCATGCCCCCCAACCCGCCCCAACATAGCTCCGCCCCTGGTTGGCATCGGCATAATAGTGGGCAAACTAACTTAGTTTTGGTGCAAAAGGTTGTTGGCATCATGGACAAACTCTAGATGGTTGTTACTAATGGTTAATGGTGATGAAACGACAATAATTTCGATCAAATTTGGAAACCAGAAAGAAAACACAACACCTAGTTTTGATCGGATTTTTAAGGTGATTTAAGGATGGTTTGAGACGATACAAGGGTCAAATTTTGTGAAAGTTTAATGGGTCAATAAGTTTGGGGTCTGCGTGTGTATAAGCCTATAATACAAGTTCAATGAAGTTCCAACTCAAAACATATGACAATTGGTGGAGTATCTCATGAAGTTATATACTAGGTAATATAGTCCCAATCTTTTCATATATGACAACTCGATCTCAACACGCCCCTCAAGTGACAACTACTAGGTTTAGTTGTCACTTGGACATAGTTCCTCAAGGTCAGCAAACCGCTACATTAGAACATGTCACACCTTTTGATAGGACCCGATGTGGATTCGTATCGGGACCCTTGTTGGTCAAGGGGGTGAGACGCACCCGATGTGGGTTCGGCTCGATAAACGTGGTTGGTTGCCACGGGAAGAAGAACGATAATAAGCTTAGAGCAAAAGATTATTTCTTAATTGATTTGATTGATTGATTATTGATGGAGAAATCTCCAATATATAAAGATACATATCATAATATCCGACATATCTTTCCCTAAAGGATAGAAAATAATATGACAATATCTTACCTAACATAAAAGATAAGATCATATAAAATATAATCTAAATATCATCTAATTATAATAAATTGTATAGCGTATCACCTTTATTGGTGGAATGCTTGAACGTGTCGATGAGGTTTGCAAGCTTGAAGACTAATTAAGTTAGGCGAGTTACACTTGTAGGGTTGCGTTGGAATATGTCTTTCCACACGGGAAGTTAGGCAATAACATTGCCTACAATATATGTTTGATATGTTACTCTTTTATTGCTAAGGGCCTGTTTGGTTCTATACCTAAGGTATAAGGAATCGGATTAGGTATGTCCTATCCCTCTTTTGGTTTTTGGTATGGAACAAGGTTTGGGTATGACTCATTCCCATTCCCTCAAAATACACATGAACTCGTACCTTCTCTTTGAGATGGATATGAGTGAAGCCTATTCCAACCCGATTCCGGGTATAGAAACAAACAAACCCTAAATGGTTTTGGAATGAAACCTCACCAAAGCTTGTGTATTTGGCTTATAGGTGCACGATCCTCTGGTTTATGACCTGCGAATTTTCACATGGCATCAGAGCTAAATGTCTAATTGTGGGCGACCATTTGAGTTGGGCTTGGTGATTGATGCTACCTGATAGTTATTTGGGTTGTATTTGGTTATAAAAAAATTGTAATGTCACAAACACCCTTTTGTTTAAATGTCAATTGGAACCAAACCTGTTATAATTACGAGGTGTGTGGAATATAATTTTCCACATACGAAAAAAAATAATGCCACCACTCTTTATTTACTGTGGAGTTTTGTATTTATATCACATTTAAGGAAATAAATCTAACAAAAGGGGTAATATATCAACATAGTTTTTTAACCTATATTTCAAGGGTATAGATTATATAGTGATAGCTACATTTAAAAATTTTAACTTATCCCCCCTTATATCATCATCATCATCATTATTGACCTAGTGAGGCTCCATCAATACGTGGGAATCTGGGGCTCAAGATGGGGGTACCCCTACCAAGAAAAAGGGAGTACGCCCGATAGATCCAAGAAAAACTAAAATTCAGCTATGTGATAATAATAATTGAATTTAGTTAGAATGCACCAAAATTGATATAGGGACTAAATCCATCTCAAATAAATCCATAAATATCAATAAATCCATGAATATCTTATAAAAACAATAATCTTATAAAAGTTTAGAAGAAAAAAACGAAGTCAATAAATCCATGAATATCTTTCTTAAAATAATTTATTTATTAATAATTTATTATTGATGTAATATCAATAAATCCATGAATATCTTATAAAAACAATATTCTTCTCATATGATGGTTAATTTGGTTAAGATAGTTTTATTTTCAGTATACAATATTTATGATTAATCATCTGATAATACCATGCTTATAGGAAGAAGTAATTAATGTTGAACTATCAAATAAATTTTTGTAAAATTAAATAAGGCCAAATCAATTGTTGTATGTCGTGTTTGGTAATTATGCATTTGCCTTACAAGTTAACCGTATCAGCACAATAATGCCGTATTTGTTACCTTTATAGATTGCTAGACTTCAACTTTGTTTACACGAGAACAGACTGTTTGCTAAACATTCTTATACTTTATGCACGAGTCAATCTAGCTATAGCACCTTGTAAGCAATTGTTTATGTGTATGATTAACCCATATTAAAATCACTATAGCTTTTGATACTTGTACATAGATTTGTCAAAATACAGGCCACCAATCGAGTTTATCGACCAAATTATGTTGTAATTTTGGGAAGAAATTTTCAAACAAATACTGATTAGCTTGTAAATAATGTAGACTTGGAAGCTAGCTGGCTACTTGATTGAAACCGACTTAATGATATTAGATGATCATGTTTCCAAGCAATTTGAATTAATTATGTATATTCAAATTAACCATCATATGAGAAGAATAGCATGAAAAATGAGCAAGTAAAGAAGAATATATCAGAGTTGAGAGATTCGTCAAAATCCGAGAATTTGCTCAGTACAGTAATTAAATATTATATTTTTTTTTCAAACTGAAAAATCTAGCTACTTTTCCCCCCCAAAACATGAAAATCCAGCTACTCATGATCAATTTGTATACGGATCAATTCCCAATCGAAGCTAGCTCTTTCTTTATAGAATTGATGAAGAAATACACTTTCGATAGGAAAATTACAATAATAATAATTATTATTATTACTGATCGATCAATCGGACAACAATCCTGATCTTCATTGATATATCTCTTCGATCTCAAGTACTTAATTATACATTGAGCATATGTGTATAACAAACATGTAGATCGATCTACTCAAAAGTAAATCAAAATCTTCCCCGATGATAATTTAATACGCTTAATCGATTATGCAGCATCTAGCAAGAATCGAAAACGAAAGGATCTTAGAACCGCTGAGGAGGCAAAAAAGAGTGGAGATACGCAGGCCGAAGCAAAATTCACAAAAGCCTTTGAAAAGCACTCAAAATCCACCAATAACGAGGCCATATCATGTCATCACGCACTTATTCCTCTTGAGGAACGCGAATCCAGATCTGAAAAACTCATCGAGCTCCTCTGATCCGTGAACGATCTCGAAAAAGCGAGTCAAATCGGTCTTCTTCAGCTTGCTCTTGTACGCCGGCCGCTGCCTCTTCTTCCGAGGCGCCGGGGGCGGGCTCGTGAGCTGTGGAATCCGACTCTCCTCCGATCTCGGCGTCCGGCACAGCTCGTCTTGGTCGAGGTCGAGGTCAGAGGCCGAAGAGCTCTCCGGCGGAATTCCGGCTTCTGATCCACCTAAACAGCGATCGCGTCTCCGATCGTTGGGAATTCGGACTCCGATTCGGGGGAATTGGATTTGTAGATCCATCGACATGATGGAGGCGATGGGGGAGAAGGGGGCGTTTGGTTTTCAGGGGGAGAAAGAGAAATTGTAAAAAGAAGGGTTGGGAGGGAAGCTGGTTATATTGAAAATTTGGGAATTCAATGATGATATCTTCTTTGGGAATTGGAGTTAAGTCTACGCTATGGGATTCTCACTTGTCTATTTTATTTTTCACGTTTATTTTTTTATTTTTCACATTCATTTTTTCTTACTATTTTTTTAACAGAGCTGTATAACTGTATTTACCATTCCGGGGAGGACTCAGGACGGTGAAGCCATAACAGGTTCAGATGTTAGACTTATTTCCATTTTAGACTTCTACCTCAAAATATTTTAATAATATATACATATTGGGCTTGTGTTTGTATAGTTATTTAACTTATTTTATTAATTGTTTGAAAGAAATAAATAATATTATTTGATAAGTTAAAATAATTAATTTTTATTTGATTAATTAATTAAATTAAATAAAAACCTAAAAAACAAAAAGTATGAGTAATTTCTCCTAATTATTTGTATATATTTTTAATAATTGAGAAATAATGAAAATTAAGTGTCTTATTTTTTATAAAAAAGTATAGGAATTATATAAGGAGTTTGTAACTCCTTTAGTTCAAATACATTTTAGTCTTTTTCATAACTTTATTTTTTTACTAAGTTATCTAACTATAACTCCAATTTTAACTATAACTAATTAAGCAACTCGTAACCCTAAGTCCAAACGCAAATCATGCTTGATTTTATGTGTGTGGTTATATTTTTCTTTATATGTTTTGTTGGGTTTATCTTTTCTTAGTCTATCGGCACGTCCTCCACACATATTTAGAGTATGAGTACCCTCATATTGACTCCCAGGATATTGCTTGTGCGGAATTATACAAGAGCGGTCATGTTGACGTGTTTGATTGTTGTTCAACATTTAGATCTTACTTATTAACCTCGCAAAAACCTTCCTTTTATTTTATGTCCAAGTACTTTTGTTAAGTGAAAATTGATATCCGAATGCTTGCTTGAAATCATTAAGGCCCGTTTGGTATTGATATCTTGATATCAGATATCGGTATCGAGTCATATCTTGTGTTTGGTATTGGAGTATATGGATTTAGATATCGGTATCGGGTTATATCTTGTGTTTGGTATGGGAGTATATGGATATGGGGCCATATCTTTGATATCAAAACAAGGCTTTTCCTTGATATCTGATATACCCCAAAAATAAGAGATATGAAAGGTATGAGATATGGATGATATCTCATATCCGATACCGATACCGATACCCGATACCGATATATGATATCGATACCAAACGAGCCCTAAAAACAATACTAATATATCTGTTGTAATTAGAGCTGTCAAAAGCTGACCCGACCTGAAAAACCGACCCGAACAACCCGAAAAATTTAGGGTCAAGATCCGAAAATTTGAACCCGAAATCCAAAATAAATCGAACCCGATAGACCCGAAACCCGTTGGGTTCAAACCCGAAAAACCCGTTGGGTTGACCCAATTTGTTATATTTTAAGAATATATAATATATTTTGAAAATTATAATATATTTTATTATTAAAATATATAAAAATAATAGATTTATTATTAAATACCATTTTTTGAATAAAAAATATTTTAATAATTGTAAAAAAATCAATTTTCTTGACCTGTTAGGTCGACCCGACCCGCCCGACAACCCGCAATGACCCGACCCGATTTGACCGATGACCCGTTACGATCCGAACCCGACTCAACCCGAACCCGAAATAACCGAACCCGAAGCCGACCCGACCGACCCGTTTGACACCTGTACTTGTAATCAATTATATTGTTCTTTATGGCATCTCTAAGGATGTATCATGTATGTAAGAGGCTTTACAAGAGCCATGTCTTTTGAGATTCCTTGCATCTAATTCCTCTGTGCCATTCTTATTTGGAGGCATTTCTGCAATTTTCTTCCAGGGTGTTAAAATGCTTCTGAGCGCATCTAACAGGTATGCAAGGCTGATGGAAATTATTCTGAATTTTCCATCACACAGATTGAATAGAAATCTATTAATACTAAGGTAGACAGATCAAAGCATAATTTATGCTTACATATATATTCAATTATTTCAATCATTCATTTCATTACAAATGAACAAATAGGATAAATTCATGTACTGCAATCTATTATTTCCTCAAGGTAAGACGATTCACGAATTCCCCTACAGGGTTAATATTGTAATCTAAAATTTGGTCAGGCAATAAAGCACGAAAACAATTGTATTATGCTTAACCTCAGAAGAGCAAATAGCACCAACTTTGGGAACTGAGTTTGTCTCATGGTCTGAATCAAATCACCCCAAAAGCAAGTATGACTTGCTTCCTACCTTGAGATGATCCTTTTTCAAACTTCCTTTTGAAGCACTGTCTTGCAAAGTGTCCTTACATTTGACATTGATAGCTTACCACGTCCTTTATTTCTTTGTTTCCTTCAAAGGTTTTGTCCAAGTCTAGATTTTTCTCATTGCTTTGGTTATGAGAGCAACATTCTCATCTACATCAGCATCACTTTCATCATCTTTAAATTAAGCCATGCTGAATGTTTTCTCAACCTTTAAGGCAATGCTTTGCGCCTTGTTCTTTTCTTTTTGTTCCTCCCTTCTCTTAGCAATGCCCCCAAAGCTCACAAGTCTCCGTATCAAGTCCTCTAAGGTTAGGTTATTGGACACACTTTGATCCAACAACGAACTTTGTAGGATCGTTAGTACGTCTAGGTTGTCGACCTCAACTAAGTCGTCAACCACTTAAGTGAATGCAACGGAAATCAATTACAAGAAAGACTTACTTGAACACAAAGTTTTTTATAGTGGAAACACTTGTTTGATCAACTCAATCAACCAAGTGTAAAAACCACTCCCTTCCAAGTTCTCGCTTGGAAGGATTAAAAGTCGTAGCTTGCTTTATTGATCTTTTGGATTAGTTACATGAACACCCTGGATCTAGACCTACTTCCCAAGCACTCTAGAACTCGTTGTGAACTGAATAACTCCAACCCGCACTCAATCTAACAAAAGCCTATGTCTTTCTCTCGAACTCTCGTTTCTTTCTTAGCACAAAATGGAGTATGAGTTCGTGCTCTTTCTAACCTAAAACCTTAGATTAAATACACACAAACTAGGTCAGATAAGAGAGAATAATATCTTCCAATTCGGTTATGGCAAGATATTATTTCTATTATCTTTACAAAATCATCCTAAGCATATAAAAGGATTACAATAAAATCGGCTTAGGATAAAGGCAATAATCGGATTACAGTACAATATACATGAGATCTTTTCTAAAACAAGAATATACCATCCAAACTTCCAAGATCTCACGCGTCTTCAAGATCTTCGAGATCTGCCTTCAACACACGTCAACGACCTAACTGACGTTGGCGACTCTTTTCAAAGACTCGAGGTCGTTCACGTGACAGACGTTTGGAACCATCAAAATCAAAGCCTCCAACTTTTCTAACAAATTCCCCCTTTTTAATGGTGACAAACTCTTCTATCCTGTATGATCAGAGCAATACCATAATCTCGAACATGATATGCAATAATATTCAAGTTAGTCAAAAGTTCCCCCTAAGTTGGATAACCCACATGTAATTCAACATAAAAATTCCCATATTTTATCTACCCCCAACCTTTTCCCCCTTTTGGCATCATCAAAAAGATCAATCTAAATGATCAAGCAAAAAGAGATAATCAAACTAGGTTAAAATAGAAAATTATCCAACGTACAGACAAAATCCATAGCAACGAAAACAAAATAGTCTTAATCATGCAACACAGAGAACGCAAAAAACATAGATGAAACCGAAAAGATGTTTTTGAGATAGTAGATGTGCAAGGGAAAATAAAGGGAACTGGATGTCGGCTACTCGAGCTAAGAGACTGACTTGATCAGATCATCGAGCGCAACAGATAAGTCACGAACATCAGATTTCAGCGCAGATTGATCACGCATGAGTTGGCCAACTTTCTCAAGCAAATCCTGGTTTTGACGTTGGAGATCAACTAACATCTTCATAATAGCACCAGGTTGCTCACCTTGCTCTTGCATGTCGAATTTCTCTTGCATGTCTTGAGATTTGGGGCTTTCAACTCAACGCAAGTTCTCGGACTCAACTTGCTCTTTCTCTGTAGGATTGGAAGAATCGGGCAAGGATTTTTGTGGAGATTGAGGGAGAGTTTCATTGAGGGTTTGGGTAGGAGGGTTTTCTTGAGCATTAGGCATAGATTCGTTGGGATTATGAGATGAAGGACCGGGTTTTTGATTTTGTGTGGATTGGGGACCTTCAAGCATCAATGGTGTAGCGAGCTTGTTGGCAGTTTGAATGGCTGCTAAAAGCAGAGCCATGGATTAGGGATCAACAACTTTTCTGAGTTTTAGGGCTAGGGTTCGCTGAGATTCAGTGCCGCGAATGGGGGAGGAGGGGTTAGGGTTAGGGTTTGACGCCATTGATGATGAAAAGGTGGAAGCTTTTTGGGAGAGAAAGGGAATTGCAGAGAAATTGAGAAGAGCAAGAGAGCGAGATAATGCACGAGAGAGAGAGAGAGCATACCTTTTAACCAAAATCCCTCTCCTTATTTATTCTTGAATTGTAGTTGATTAGATAGAAACTAGATCTTCCCAAGATTTTTAATCAATGCAACTGAAAAGGCAATTTCCTTTGACAAAAAGATTTCCAGATTTTTGAAAAGATACCGTTGGAGAAAGGTGATTCTTGTCTTACTCTGAAACTGACGTTCTCAACTTGTTCTACGTCAACCACTTAACAAGCAAAAATTCCAGACAACTGACATTCCTCATATAGTGCACAGTCACTAACCTCACTCAAGTTGCCAACATCCATTGAAAAGAGAATACGCCTGGTTCTTTGGGGTTTTGCACAGGGGTGCCAAAGAGAACCAGGGGAAATAATTTATGTGGATTTGTCAATCAAGTAGATAAGTCTCCGTTTATATCAAAACATACAAAAATAGGCTCATAGAGACTCTCTAACATGATAGGCTAGGGCAGGCTATAGAGTCAACCGTCATTTGAGCTTGTAATGCGGGTTAGGAACATCAGGTTTGAACTCTTTTGGGCTCAAAGAAAGGTTTCAACATGTAATTAATGCATAACTCAAGAAGCAAAGAATGAAGACATAATGATGTGCATGGTTCATGAGTATGTAGCATGGAGACTTTCAAATTTAACACCACAAGATCATAAAACTTTTGAATCATAAATATATCATCTAATCTAGTCAATCATTGAGGGAAAAATAGATGGGAAATAGATTAGTTTAGGGAAATCATACCTAGTGATGTGATTCCATCTACCGAGTCATGGCCCCATGAGTTGAGTGAAGATTCCATCCCTAAAGACAAGCCCAATGTGCACGATAAAGGGGAGCCAATACTTGGACAAGCAACCAAAGACGATGTTCGAGGCGCTAAGAAGCCAAGTCAAGGTACCACGCCCTATCTTCGGCGCATCACTCGAGCACATGCTAGGGAAATGCTTGACAAGATCAAGAAGGAGCTCATGGCTCATAAGTTGGACTTTGGTTAGCAAAGGTGAAAGTTGGAGTCTTATGATACATCATGGTTCGATAAGTGACAACTTAACGGTTAAGGACAATTAATGTGCTCTCGGTTTTTATGGGTTATTTTTGTAATTTTCTTTAAATGAGGGGGCTGATTTTGTGAGGCTTGTTATCTAGGTTATATGGTCGTCCATCCCCCTCCTCCCTTCGTAGACTTGGACGAAATTTGCTTCTCTTTTCCTTGCATTTTCAATTCAAAGTTCTTGTTTTGTTTCGTTCAATTCTCGTTGTTCAATTGTTGGTGAGTCATATCCGACAATTCGAGCATCATAGTTTGTTTGAGAGCTTGGTGAGTCATATCCAAGTTATCAAGCATCCATATCCCCTTGTTCTCTCCATTTTCGAACCATCATCCATCTCGGAGGTTTCTGCACCATCTCAGTAAATTCGACATAACTTTCAATCCGCTCATCATCTCGGTCTCATATTTTGAGGACTTCAACTAGACTCATAGATCTAACTTCTCGAATTGGAATCACTCAATTTCGAGTTCGGACGAGGAAGATCCAGCCAGTTGAAGACGGGTCAGTTGCGTGGTGTTTGTTGTCGGAATTCCTTGGATTCTCGTGGCGATCTCTTTGCACCATCATCCCCTCCATCGATCCTTTCATCAAGTGGTATCAGAGACACGCGAAGGTATCGCCATCTAAATCTTGTTCCGACCTTGAATTTCCATTTGTTGCAAGTTTTAGGTTCGAACTCCTTAGGGTTGCGTTGTTGTTGTTGTGTTCGGCCTTGTCCGAATTGTTGTCTTGTTGTTGTGGTCGTTTCTTGGTCTTGAACTTGTTGTTGTTTTGGCCGAGTGGGTGCTCAGCCATGGCTGCAAAACCATGCTCAAAAACGTCCCCATAGAACACCAAAAGAGCATTCAAAGGTTGGTAGTTGAAAGGGTGCATTTGTTGATTGAATTTAAGTCTTTCTTTAGTGTTGGTTTTAAGTGTGTCTTGCTGATTTTGCTGAGTTAAAAAACGTGGGATTGAGGTCCAAACCAGCCTTGTTTGTTGTCATTACATGCTTGTTGTTGGTTACGGTGCTAGGATACGGGAACGACACCAAGACGAGACATCTTGTGTTGTTGTGTTTGAGGTTTTCTTGTTCCATTTTGTTGGTCATATCCTACTTGCAACTTGTCGGATTTTCATCTCGGGCAAGTCTTGGTGATTAATTTGTGTGACCTCTATACCTTGATCTTTGCCTTGTTTTTACGATGACAGGTGTAGGTGATGACAAGAATAAGGAACAAGTTGAGGAGACGTCCACTAGTTCGGTGGCTGCCATGATACAAACTTTTCAACAATCCATGCAACAATCCGTGGAAGCTTTGGCGATACGCATGGATGCCTTGGAGCGCCAAATCCTGGGGCTGGACGAGAGGACACAAGTGCCTCAAGTGGTGAAGATCAAGGATATACGAGAAGAGGATCAAGGTTCGAGGACGACCCCTTGTAAAGGGGAGAAGAATTCCTTCCAACAAAGAGTGATGAGTGACACAGAACAACCAAAAAGAGAGACTCCTTTCCATGGATTGGAACAACTCATTACCATCAAGTGTCCAATAGAATTGATGCACACATTGCAACAAGAGGAGGAAGTTGTGGAATTGTCTCCTAAAATCAAGCAACGTCCTACCATTACTCCTAGCTCCATGAACTCGTTGGCGACACCATGGATGGATGCACTTCCTATGATTCCTTCATGTTTGCCCTTCTTGCTCCATGAGGAGGACGAGGCTGTTTTAGTCACTCCAAGCGGTGATTACATTCCCTTTCTTGTGGAGGCCAAGAAGGATGTCTTTGTCATGGAGAATGCCACACCAAGGGAGCTACAAGCCCTACCTTCTTTGTTGAGCTCACAAGGCTTGATAGATTCGAGGACGAATCTTTTTGAAGGGGAGGAGGATGATGTGATTCCATCTACCGAGTCATGGCCCCATGAGTTGAGTGAAGATTCCATCCCTAAAGACAAGCCCAATGTGCACGATAAAGGGGAGCCAATACTTGGACAAGCAACCAAAGACGATGTTCGAGGCGCTAAGAAGCCAAGTCAAGGTACCACGCCCTATCTTCGGCGCATCACTCGAGCACATGCTAGGGAAATGCTTGACAAGATCAAGAAGGAGCTCATGGCTCATAAGTTGGACTTTGGTTAGCAAAGGTGAAAGTTGGAGTCTTATGATACATCATGGTTCGATAAGTGACAACTTAACGGTTAAGGACAATTAATGTGCTCTCGGTTTTTATGGGTTATTTTTGTAATTTTATTTAAATGAGGGGGCTGATTTTGTGAGGCTTGTTATCTAGGTTATATGGTCGTCCATCCCCCTCCTCCCTTCGTAGACTTGGACGAAATTTGCTTCTCTTTTCCTTGCATTTTCAATTCAAAGTTCTTGTTTTGTTTCGTTCAATTCTCGTTGTTCAATTGTTGGTGAGTCATATCCGACAATTCGAGCATCATAGTTTGTTTGAGAGCTTGGTGAGTCATATCCAAGTTATCAAGCATCCATATCCCCTTGTTCTCTCCATTTTCGAACCATCATCCATCTCGGAGGTTTCTGCACCATCTCAGTAAATTCGACATAACTTTCAATCCGCTCATCATCTCGGTCTCATATTTTGAGGACTTCAACTAGACTCATAGATCTAACTTCTCGAATTGGAATCACTCAATTTCGAGTTCGGACGAGGAAGATCCAGCCAGTTGAAGACGGGTCAGTTGCGTGGTGTTTGTTGTCGGAATTCCTTGGATTCTCGTGGCGATCTCTTTGCACCATCATCCCCTCCATCGATCCTTTCATCAAGTGGTATCAGAGACACGCGAAGGTATCGCCATCTAAATCTTGTTCCGACCTTGAATTTCCATTTGTTGCAAGTTTTAGGTTCGAACTCCTTAGGGTTGCGTTGTTGTTGTTGTGTTCGGCCTTGTCCGAATTGTTGTCTTGTTGTTGTGGTCGTTTCTTGGTCTTGAACTTGTTGTTGTTTTGGCCGAGTGGGTGCTCAGCCATGGCTGCAAAACCATGCTCAAAAACGTCCCCATAGAACACCAAAAGAGCATTCAAAGGTTGGTAGTTGAAAGGGTGCATTTGTTGATTGAATTTAAGTCTTTCTTTAGTGTTGGTTTTAAGTGTGTCTTGCTGATTTTGCTGAGTTAAAAAACGTGGGATTGAGGTCCAAACCAGCCTTGTTTGTTGTCATTACATGCTTGTTGTTGGTTACGGTGCTAGGATACGGGAACGACACCAAGACGAGACATCTTGTGTTGTTGTGTTTGAGGTTTTCTTGTTCCATTTTGTTGGTCATATCCTACTTGCAACTTGTCGGATTTTCATCTCGGGCAAGTCTTGGTGATTAATTTGTGTGACCTCTATACCTTGATCTTTGCCTTGTTTTTACGATGACAGGTGTAGGTGATGACAAGAATAAGGAACAAGTTGAGGAGACGTCCACTAGTTCGGTGGCTGCCATGATACAAACTTTTCAACAATCCATGCAACAATCCGTGGAAGCTTTGGCGATACGCATGGATGCCTTGGAGCGCCAAATCCTGGGGCTGGACGAGAGGACACAAGTGCCTCAAGTGGTGAAGATCAAGGATATACGAGAAGAGGATCAAGGTTCGAGGACGACCCCTTGTAAAGGGGAGAAGAATTCCTTCCAACAAAGAGTGATGAGTGACACAGAACAACCAAAAAGAGAGACTCCTTTCCATGGATTGGAACAACTCATTACCATCAAGTGTCCAATAGAATTGATGCACACATTGCAACAAGAGGAGGAAGTTGTGGAATTGTCTCCTAAAATCAAGCAACGTCCTACCATTACTCCTAGCTCCATGAACTCGTTGGCGACACCATGGATGGATGCACTTCCTATGATTCCTTCATGTTTGCCCTTCTTGCTCCATGAGGAGGACGAGGCTGTTTTAGTCACTCCAAGCGGTGATTACATTCCCTTTCTTGTGGAGGCCAAGAAGGATGTCTTTGTCATGGAGAATGCCACACCAAGGGAGCTACAAGCCCTACCTTCTTTGTTGAGCTCACAAGGCTTGATAGATTCGAGGACGAATCTTTTTGAAGGGGAGGAGGATGATGTGATTCCATCTACCGAGTCATGGCCCCATGAGTTGAGTGAAGATTCCATCCCTAAAGACAAGCCCAATGTGCACGATAAAGGGGAGCCAATACTTGGACAAGCAACCAAAGACGATGTTCGAGGCGCTAAGAAGCCAAGTCAAGGTACCACGCCCTATCTTCGGCGCATCACTCGAGCACATGCTAGGGAAATGCTTGACAAGATCAAGAAGGAGCTCATGGCTCATAAGTTGGACTTTGGTTAGCAAAGGTGAAAGTTGGAGTCTTATGATACATCATGGTTCGATAAGTGACAACTTAACGGTTAAGGACAATTAATGTGCTCTCGGTTTTTATGGGTTATTTTTGTAATTTTCTTTAAATGAGGGGGCTGATTTTGTGAGGCTTGTTATCTAGGTTATATGGTCGTCCATCCCCCTCCTCCCTTCGTAGACTTGGACGAAATTTGCTTCTCTTTTCCTTGCATTTTCAATTCAAAGTTCTTGTTTTGTTTCGTTCAATTCTCGTTGTTCAATTGTTGGTGAGTCATATCCGACAATTCGAGCATCATAGTTTGTTTGAGAGCTTGGTGAGTCATATCCAAGTTATCAAGCATCCATATCCCCTTGTTCTCTCCATTTTCGAACCATCATCCATCTCGGAGGTTTCTGCACCATCTCAGTAAATTCGACATAACTTTCAATCCGCTCATCATCTCGGTCTCATATTTTGAGGACTTCAACTAGACTCATAGATCTAACTTCTCGAATTGGAATCACTCAATTTCGAGTTCGGACGAGGAAGATCCAGCCAGTTGAAGACGGGTCAGTTGCGTGGTGTTTGTTGTCGGAATTCCTTGGATTCTCGTGGCGATCTCTTTGCACCATCATCCCCTCCATCGATCCTTTCATCAAGTGGTATCAGAGACACGCGAAGGTATCGCCATCTAAATCTTGTTCCGACCTTGAATTTCCATTTGTTGCAAGTTTTAGGTTCGAACTCCTTAGGGTTGCGTTGTTGTTGTTGTGTTCGGCCTTGTCCGAATTGTTGTCTTGTTGTTGTGGTCGTTTCTTGGTCTTGAACTTGTTGTTGTTTTGGCCGAGTGGGTGCTCAGCCATGGCTGCAAAACCATGCTCAAAAACGTCCCCATAGAACACCAAAAGAGCATTCAAAGGTTGGTAGTTGAAAGGGTGCATTTGTTGATTGAATTTAAGTCTTTCTTTAGTGTTGGTTTTAAGTGTGTCTTGCTGATTTTGCTGAGTTAAAAAACGTGGGATTGAGGTCCAAACCAGCCTTGTTTGTTGTCATTACATGCTTGTTGTTGGTTACGGTGCTAGGATACGGGAACGACACCAAGACGAGACATCTTGTGTTGTTGTGTTTGAGGTTTTCTTGTTCCATTTTGTTGGTCATATCCTACTTGCAACTTGTCGGATTTTCATCTCGGGCAAGTCTTGGTGATTAATTTGTGTGACCTCTATACCTTGATCTTTGCCTTGTTTTTACGATGACAGGTGTAGGTGATGACAAGAATAAGGAACAAGTTGAGGAGACGTCCACTAGTTCGGTGGCTGCCATGATACAAACTTTTCAACAATCCATGCAACAATCCGTGGAAGCTTTGGCGATACGCATGGATGCCTTGGAGCGCCAAATCCTAGGGCTGGACGAGAGGACACAAGTGCCTCAAGTGGTGAAGATCAAGGATATACGAGAAGAGGATCAAGGTTCGAGGACGACCCCTTGTAAAGGGGAGAAGAATTCCTTCCAACAAAGAGTGATGAGTGACACAGAACAACCAAAAAGAGAGACTCCTTTCCATGGATTGGAACAACTCATTACCATCAAGTGTCCAATAGAATTGATGCACACATTGCAACAAGAGGAGGAAGTTGTGGAATTGTCTCCTAAAATCAAGCAACGTCCTACCATTACTCCTAGCTCCATGAACTCGTTGGCGACACCATGGATGGATGCACTTCCTATGATTCCTTCATGTTTGCCCTTCTTGCTCCATGAGGAGGACGAGGCTGTTTTAGTCACTCCAAGCGGTGATTACATTCCCTTTCTTGTGGAGGCCAAGAAGGATGTCTTTGTCATGGAGAATGCCACACCAAGGGAGCTACAAGCCCTACCTTCTTTGTTGAGCTCACAAGGCTTGATAGATTCGAGGACGAATCTTTTTGAAGGGGAGGAGGATGATGTGATTCCATCTACCGAGTCATGGCCCCATGAGTTGAGTGAAGATTCCATCCCTAAAGACAAGCCCAATGTGCACGATAAAGGGGAGCCAATACTTGGACAAGCAACCAAAGACGATGTTCGAGGCGCTAAGAAGCCAAGTCAAGGTACCACGCCCTATCTTCGGCGCATCACTCGAGCACATGCTAGGGAAATGCTTGACAAGATCAAGAAGGAGCTCATGGCTCATAAGTTGGACTTTGGTTAGCAAAGGTGAAAGTTGGAGTCTTATGATACATCATGGTTCGATAAGTGACAACTTAACGGTTAAGGACAATTAATGTGCTCTCGGTTTTTATGGGTTATTTTTGTAATTTTCTTTAAATGAGGGGGCTGATTTTGTGAGGCTTGTTATCTAGGTTATATGGTCGTCCATCCCCCTCCTCCCTTCGTAGACTTGGACGAAATTTGCTTCTCTTTTCCTTGCATTTTCAATTCAAAGTTCTTGTTTTGTTTCGTTCAATTCTCGTTGTTCAATTGTTGGTGAGTCATATCCGACAATTCGAGCATCATAGTTTGTTTGAGAGCTTGGTGAGTCATATCCAAGTTATCAAGCATCCATATCCCCTTGTTCTCTCCATTTTCGAACCATCATCCATCTCGGAGGTTTCTGCACCATCTCAGTAAATTCGACATAACTTTCAATCCGCTCATCATCTCGGTCTCATATTTTGAGGACTTCAACTAGACTCATAGATCTAACTTCTCGAATTGGAATCACTCAATTTCGAGTTCGGACGAGGAAGATCCAGCCAGTTGAAGACGGGTCAGTTGCGTGGTGTTTGTTGTCGGAATTCCTTGGATTCTCGTGGCGATCTCTTTGCACCATCATCCCCTCCATCGATCCTTTCATCAAGTGGTATCAGAGACACGCGAAGGTATCGCCATCTAAATCTTGTTCCGACCTTGAATTTCCATTTGTTGCAAGTTTTAGGTTCGAACTCCTTAGGGTTGCGTTGTTGTTGTTGTGTTCGGCCTTGTCCGAATTGTTGTCTTGTTGTTGTGGTCGTTTCTTGGTCTTGAACTTGTTGTTGTTTTGGCCGAGTGGGTGCTCAGCCATGGCTGCAAAACCATGCTCAAAAACGTCCCCATAGAACACCAAAAGAGCATTCAAAGGTTGGTAGTTGAAAGGGTGCATTTGTTGATTGAATTTAAGTCTTTCTTTAGTGTTGGTTTTAAGTGTGTCTTGCTGATTTTGCTGAGTTAAAAAACGTGGGATTGAGGTCCAAACCAGCCTTGTTTGTTGTCATTACATGCTTGTTGTTGGTTACGGTGCTAGGATACGGGAACGACACCAAGACGAGACATCTTGTGTTGTTGTGTTTGAGGTTTTCTTGTTCCATTTTGTTGGTCATATCCTACTTGCAACTTGTCGGATTTTCATCTCGGGCAAGTCTTGGTGATTAATTCGTGTGACCTCTATACCTTGATCTTTGCCTTGTTTTTACGATGACAGGTGTAGGTGATGACAAGAATAAGGAACAAGTTGAGGAGACGTCCACTAGTTCGGTGGCTGCCATGATACAAACTTTTCAACAATCCATGCAACAATCCGTGGAAGCTTTGGCGATACGCATGGATGCCTTGGAGCGCCAAATCCTGGGGCTGGACGAGAGGACACAAGTGCCTCAAGTGGTGAAGATCAAGGATATACGAGAAGAGGATCAAGGTTCGAGGACGACCCCTTGTAAAGGGGAGAAGAATTCCTTCCAACAAAGAGTGATGAGTGACACAGAACAACCAAAAAGAGAGACTCCTTTCCATGGATTGGAACAACTCATTACCATCAAGTGTCCAATAGGAAGTTGTGGAATTGTCTCCTAAAATCAAGCAACGTCCTACCATTACTCCTAGCTCCATGAACTCGTTGGCGACACCATGGATGGATGCACTTCCTATGATTCCTTCATGTTTGCCCTTCTTGCTCCATGAGGAGGACGAGGCTGTTTTAGTCACTCCAAGCGGTGATTACATTCCCTTTCTTGTGGAGGCCAAGAAGGATGTCTTTGTCATGGAGAATGCCACACCAAGGGAGCTACAAGCCCTACCTTCTTTGTTGAGCTCACAAGGCTTGATAGATTCGAGGACGAATCTTTTTGAAGGGGAGGAGGATGATGTGATTCCATCTACCGAGTCATGGCCCCATGAGTTGAGTGAAGATTCCATCCCTAAAGACAAGCCCAATGTGCACGATAAAGGGGAGCCAATACTTGGACAAGCAACCAAAGACGATGTTCGAGGCGCTAAGAAGCCAAGTCAAGGTACCACGCCCTATCTTCGGCGCATCACTCGAGCACATGCTAGGGAAATGCTTGACAAGATCAAGAAGGAGCTCATGGCTCATAAGTTGGACTTTGGTTAGCAAAGGTGAAAGTTGGAGTCTTATGATACATCATGGTTCGATAAGTGACAACTTAACGGTTAAGGACAATTAATGTGCTCTCGGTTTTTATGGGTTATTTTTGTAATTTTCTTTAAATGAGGGGGCTGATTTTGTGAGGCTTGTTATCTAGGTTATATGGTCGTCCATCCCCCTCCTCCCTTCGTAGACTTGGACGAAATTTGCTTCTCTTTTCCTTGCATTTTCAATTCAAAGTTCTTGTTTTGTTTCGTTCAATTCTCGTTGTTCAATTGTTGGTGAGTCATATCCGACAATTCGAGCATCATAGTTTGTTTGAGAGCTTGGTGAGTCATATCCAAGTTATCAAGCATCCATATCCCCTTGTTCTCTCCATTTTCGAACCATCATCCATCTCGGAGGTTTCTGCACCATCTCAGTAAATTCGACATAACTTTCAATCCGCTCATCATATCGGTCTCATATTTTGAGGACTTCAACTAGACTCATAGATCTAACTTCTCGAATTGGAATCACTCAATTTCGAGTTCGGACAAGGAAGATCCAGCCAGTTGAAGATGGGTCAGTTGCGTGGTGTTTGTTGTCGGAATTCCTTGGATTCTCGTGGCGATCTCTTTGCACCATCATCCCCTCCATCGATCCTTTCATCACCTAGCTCCATGCGGAACTGTACAAAGGGTTCACGATTGAGAGCTTTAGTGAATATGTCAACACGTTGTTCACATGTGCGGCAGAAATCCATGGTCACCAACCCTTTCTCGACACAATTGACGAGCACTTTTACGTCGTTATAAAAGTACTATCAAAGAAAATTCCTAACTTCCTAACCTTAGAAAAGTGGAAGTATGGGTCGAACCCACAGAGACTCGGAATATTTGTATTTAAGTAATATTACTAAATTAAAGGGGGATTTTTGTGATTGTAAACTAAAATCTAAATTATTAACACTAATTAAAACAAAGCAAGTAAAGTGATTTAAGATTCAAATATGGAGAAAAGCGTCCAACTAGTTTCGTATCCATTGCATACATGAGTTTTGATCCTTGATTATTCTTATTTCGATTTCCCTTGACTAATCTATTGTGAATTTATGAATTCAAGCTTAAAGTGGTTATTAATATACACCGTCTTTAACAACCTTTTAATCAATTAACCTAGAAAACCTTCTATGTCAAGTTGATCATGCAATTAAGTTCAAAGCATTCAATATAAACAATAATCATGAATTCCATCGTCTATTCATGACGTCTTGTGATTAAATTCTCCGCCTTTGATTAACCTTATTATACCGTGTATAAGTTTAATCAAAGGATTCATCCATGAATAATCAAATTCCACCGTCTATTTAATTATTCTAGTTGTAATTCAACCTAGAAGTAGAATAGGTGGCCAATCTATAATAATCCTAAGTGAATTTAATCAATTAAGCACGGAGAGATTCAATCTAGTCAAAGCAAACAGAAATAATTCAAATCTCATAAACAATCATGCATACAACTTCAACTAACTAGTTGGACATGAGAAAATTAGCTAGAAATTGTCATTGAAGAAAAATATAATTTACAAGAGTCAAATTGATCTTCAATTGCAAAACTAGGGTTTTTGTTTCCCACAAATCTCCAAATTCTTCAAACTTCGAACACAAGCAATAGATAGCATAATAATCCAAATAAAAACCTAGAGAAAGTATTTATATTATGTCTAAAAATATCCAAAAAACAATACTAAGTCAGCCCACAAGATCTCGCAAAGCCCAAGTTATTGCCACGTCGTCACGCCAGAGCGCGGTTTGGCACACCCCAGAGCGCGGCCGCGCTCTGCCCGTTTTGACCGCGCTCTGGCCGCAGTAAGTTCGCCCTTCTCGGCGCGGTCTTGGCTTGGCTCCGCGGTTTGGTCCCTTCATTCTTGTCTTGTAATCCCGCCTCGGATCTTCAATTCAACGCTTCCTATGCATCCCGAGGTCTCGTCCTAAGTTTGCATCCACCGTCTTCCACCTTCCGACCTACAATTATGCACAAAGACGCGTAGATTCCGAACTAAACGAAAATAAAACCTAAACTAGAACTTAGAACGAAATCCTAGCTAAAAATGCATAAAACAAGAATAAAAACATGCCCTAAAGCCTATCCCTATATGCTCTATCAACAATCACGAAGAAAGTGATGTCGAATCTCTATGTGCTTGGTTCGTGAGTGTTGCATCGGGTTCTTTGAGATGTTGATGGCACTTGTGTTGTCACAAAGAATAGGTATGCCATTATACCTTAAGCCAAAGTCATGAAGTTGTTGCTTAAGCCAATGAAGTTGGGTGCAGCACGCGGCAGCAACAATGTACTCAGCTTCTGCCGTGGAGAGAGCAACTGAATTTTGCTTCTTGGACCCCCATGACACAAGACATGGTCCAAGAAATTGAGCCATCCCTAAAGTACTTTTACGATCAACTTTGTTCCCAGCAAAATCAGTGTCCATGTACCCGACTAGACCAAAGTCACATGAGGTTGGGTACCATAAGCATAGGTCATCAGACCCTTTGAGATACCGCCGAATCCTCTTGACAGCCTTGAGATGTGATTCTCTTGGATCAGAATGAAATCTGGCACATAAGCATACGCTGAACATGATGTCTGGTCTGCTTGTTGTGAGGTAGAGTAAGGAACCTATGATACCTCGATACAGAGTCTGGTCAACCTTCTTCTCATTCTCATGTTTTGCTAGAGAAGTGATGGGAGAGATAGGTGTGTCAAAGGATTTTGAGTTGTCCAAACCAAATTTCTTGACACACTCTCTAAGATACTTTTGTTGATGCACTCTTGTTCCTTCAATATCTTGAGTAACCTGAAGTCCTAGGAAAAACTTAAGTTCACCAACCATACTCATTTCAAACTCACTGGCCATGAGGTTAGCGAACCTCTTCACAAGTTTTTCATCAGTGGAGCCAAAGATGATGTCGTCCACGTAAACCTGCATAACCAGAGTGTACTTTCCTTCTTTGAGAAGAAAGAGTGTCTTATCCACCTGTCCTCGAACATATCCATGTTGGAGCAAGAACTGAAAAAGCCTGTCATACCAAGCTCGAGGTGCTTGTTTCAAACCGTAAAGAGCTTTGTCGAGTTTAAAAACATGATCTGGGTGAGTGACGTCTTTGAAGCCTGGGGTTTGCTCTACGAACACTTCTTCCTTAAGAAATCCATTCAGAAAGGCTGTTTTAACATCCATTTGTTGAAGTTTGAAGCCATGATGAGCTGAATAAGCTATCAAGAGACGAATTGCCTCAAGACATGCTACAAGAGCAAAAGTCTCATCATAATCTATCCCTTCTTGTTGGTTATATCCCTTAACCACAAGTCTTGCTTTGTTTCTCACAACGTTTCCAGAATCATCAAGCTTATTTCTGAAAACCCAACGTGTTCCAATCACAGTTCTATCCTTGGGTCGTGGAACTAGGTGCCAAACCTTGTTTCTCTCAAATTGATGAAGTTCTTCTTGCATAGCACATACCCAATCTGGATCTTTTAGAGCTTGATCCACATTTTTGGGTTCCAAGATAGAGAGAAAAGCGTTGAAAGCACAAAAATTCTGAAGTGAAGAACGTGTCTGAACACCTTTGGAGTAATCTGAGATGATGTTGGTTACTGGATGGGCATCTTTTTGCTGATAGTTTAACTGAAGCTGAGTGAGGTCAACTACCCCGCTATCGTGACCTTGATCAGTGTTAGAATCTTCAGACTCTGCAACTTCTTTGGTTGGATCAGACTCATCATCATCAGATTCTTCAACATTGGCAGTATCTCCTAGAGCAGGCATGTCAGGATCATCTACGTTGTTCACCTAAGCTGGGTTAACAACCTGTTGGACTTGATCAATTTTCTCAAAAATAACTTCTAACTCCTCACACAGATGAAAACCTAGATATCCTTCCTCCTCATCAACAATAGAGTTGCCTCCCATGATACTCTCATCAAACACAACATGAACACTCTCTTCAACTTTCTTTGTTCTTTTGTTAAACACCTTGTAGGCTTTGCTATGCTGAGAATAGCCTACGAAGGTTCCTTCATCACTCCTAGCATCCATCTTTCCAAGATTATCTTTGCCATTATTATGTACGAAACACTTGCATCCAAACGTACGTAGGTGGGCAACGTTGAGATTTCTTCCTCTTAAAAGCTCATATGGTGTTTTCCCTAGAAGGGGTCGCACCATAGCTCTGTTTAGTACATAACATGCGACATTGATAGCTTCTCCCCAAAAATTCCTTGGAAGTCCACTCGAGATTAACAACGTTCTTGACATGTCCTCCAAAGTTCGATTCTTTCTCTCAACAACTCCGTTCTGTTGAGGGGTTCTTGGGGCTGAAAAGTTATGTTCTACGCCATTTTCTTTGCAGAAATCCAGGAACTGAGCATTTTCAAATTCAGTGCCATGATCAGATCGAATAGAGATCAAAGGTACGTCAAGCACCTTCTCTGTAAGCTTAACCCATGTACTAAATTCTTCAAAAACCTGGTCTTTAGAAAACAAGAAGAATACCCAAGTATAACGTGAAAAGTCATCAACAATAACATAAACATATCTATTACCCCCTCTACTTCTCACACGCATTGGCCCACAAAGATCCATATGAATTAACTCTAAGGGATTAGAAGTACTTACCTCTCTTTTCGATTGAAAAGAGGATCTGACATGTTTTCCTTTCACACAAGCTTCACACACTTCATGTTTGGTTTGGTCAATCTTAGGTAATCCACGTACTAGTTCCTGATTGTGAAGTTTGTGGATAAGTTGTAGACTTGCATGGCCAAATCTATTATGCCAGAGATTGGCAACATCTTCGACTACTTGAAAACACAACTTTTCTTCAGATAAGAGCCAGGGAACAACTTTATAAAGACTGTTTTCACAGATTCCCTTCAGAAGAGTCTTTCCTGAGCTAACATCAATTACTTGACATCCAAGAGAGTCAAAGACAACTTGATAGATATTGTTAGCACAAAGTTGGGAAACACTTAACAGATTATATCTAAGACCCTTGACATAGCTTACGTTGTTAACACAAAAGTTTTTAGAAATTCTTACCTTTCCAATACCCAAAGCTTGACCCTTACTGTTGTTACCAAAGGTGATGTTGCTACCTTCTTGTTGATGAAGTGAGATGAATGACTCAAAGCTTCCCGTCATATGGGTTGAACATGCACTGTCGAAGAACCAGGGACCACTTTCTCTCACTTCATTCTGCACGGTAAAAGTTAGTTTTTACGAACCCATAGTTGTTTAACAACTCTTATGGGTTGGGCAACGTGATGATTTGCAGAACATCTTTCATTATAAACTCTCTCAGGATCTATGGTTGGCTCACTCTCATGAGCTTCCCAAAATCCATACGATCTGCTATCTTTTATCTTTTTTCTTGCACTCATGTTGAAGATGACCTTCTTTTCCACAATACCAGCAAGTTTTATGAGACTTAAGACTGACATACTTGCTATACCCAGGATAGATTGGTTTGTTATTAATACGAGCATGAAAATCGATTTTTGATGGTTTCAAGTTCTCGACTTGTTTTATCCAGATTTTGTGTGATTTCTGGCCTGAAAACCAAGGTCGTTTACCATTGCCTGGGTTCCCCACATCTGATGTGGAACAACTTGCTTTGTTGTCGCACATAGGTGTTTTCCCTTTAGGCTCAGGTGGACATAAGGTTTTCAAATCTTTAGGCACATAGGAATATCCAAGTCCAGGTCTTGAAGTTACAAAAGTTTTTGCATACTCTTCAGCAGTTTTCTTAGCGACAAACTCCTCTATCCATTTCTTTTTGTTGGACTCATTACTTTTCTTTTCTTTTTCAAGGTCATTGACTAACTTAGCATTACCAAGTTTAAGCATGACATTTTCTCCTTCAAGGTCTGTGACTTTCTTTTCTAAGTCGTCCACTTCGGATTTAAGATTATCACAGGTTTTGCAAGCAATAGACTCAGAAATTAAAGACTTTTTCTCTAACTTAGCACATTTGAGAGACCAACCATGATTATCATCCATTAATTTAGAGATATTAACTTCTTTTTCTTCAAGTTTCTCACTGAGTTGGGTAACCTGAGTTCCCAACTTCTCAATGATAGCATGCAACTGTTCTTTAGTTTTATTGTATAACATAGACGAAAGTTCAGAATCATATACCTCTGTTGGAGCATCTATAGCCATGAGACACACATCTTCTTGTTGACTTGCCTCATCTTCAACATCAGAATCGTCCCAAGTAGCCAACATAGCATTCTTGTCACCTTCCGACTTCCTCCTGACACAGTTTCTTGCAAAGTCTCCTTTCCTTGAGCATGATAGCATATCACGTCCTTCATGTCTCTGACAGGTTCGATTCCTTTAAATGGAGTTTTACTGTTGCGATTCCAAAGCCTTTTCATGGCTCTTGAGATGAATGCAACTTCTTCATCATCGTCAACTTAATCATCATCACCTTGTGCAAGATCGAAGGCCCTTTCAACTTTCAAGGCAATGTTCTTAACCTTGTCAGTTTCAAGGCGATCATCTCGCCTTTGCTTTATTCCTCCATACATAGTCAACTTTCCTATGACATCTTCCAAGGTGAGTGTTTTAGTCTCACTATTGGTCAACATTGCAGCAGCAACTTCATTCCATTTTGCATTGAGTCCTTGGATCAACTTGTTAACCTGCTTCCATTGAGGAAGTTTTTCACCAAGAGACTCAAGTTGGCTAACCACAGCTTGAAATCTTGAGTGATAGTCACCCAAGGATTCATTCTTTTCTTGACTCACTCCTTCATACTTCCTTTCCAGAGCAATGATGCCATCCTTCTTCACATCATCATTTCCTTGGTGGAGCCTTTTAAGAGCATCACAGATTTGCTTAGCCGTCTTGTACTGGACAACCTTCTTCAAGTCTCCAAGAGTTAGAGCACGGTGAAGAACCTTCTTAGCACGAGCATTATTCTCTAACTTCTTATAATCAACATCCTTATAGTCCTCCTTCTTCTTTTCTTCCTTTCCATCAGCAGTGAGAAAGGTTTCAGGACCCATCTCTATGACCTTCCAAAGTTGTCCATCTAGTGAGCAGATGTGAGTCTCCATTTGCTCGACCCACCAATCGTACTCACCAGCCTTGAGCACTGGTGGCTTCCAAAACGAATCACTGATTGCTGTGTTTGTCAAAGTCATTTTTCATAACAAAATAAGTACTAAAACAGATCTAGAGCCAAGCTCTAATACCAATTGTAGGATCGTTAGTACGTCTAGGTTGTCGACCTCAACTAAGTCGTAAACCTCTTAAGTGAATGCAACGGAAATCAATTACAAGAAAGACTTACTTGAACACAAAGTTTTTTATAGTGGAAACACTTGTTTGATCAACTCAATCAAACAAGTGTAAAAACTACTCCCTTCCAAGTTCTCGCTTGGAAGGATTAAAAGTCGTAGCTTGCTTTATTGATCTGTTGGATTAGTTACACGAACACCCTGGATCTAGACCTACTTCCCAAGCACTCTAGAAATCGTTGTGAACTGAATAACTTCAACCCTCACTCAATCTAACAAAAGCCTACGTCTTTCTCTCGAACTCTCGTTTCTTTCTTGGCACAAAATGGATTATGAGTTCGTGCTCTATCTAACCTAAAACCTTAGATTAAATACACACAAACTAGGTCAGATAAGAGAGAATAATATCTTCCAATTCGGTTATGGCAAGATATTATTTCTATTATCTTTACAAGATCATCCTAAGCATATAAAAGGATTACAATAAAATCGGCTTAGGATAAAGGCAATAATCGGATTACAATACAATATACATGAGATCTTTCCTAAAACAAGAATATACCATCCAAACTTCCAAGATCTCACGCGTCTTCAAGATCTCCGAGATCTGCCTTCAACACATGTCAACGACCTAACTGACGTTGGCGACTCTTTTCAAAGACTCGAGGTCGTTCACGTGACAGACGTTTGGAACCATCAAAATCAAAGCCTCCAACTTTTCTAACAAACTTGCTTACTCATCCCATTTAAAATTCAAACCTTGGAGCAAATCGCTAACCTGTTTTCATTAATTGTACCTTCTTTTCTCCAAGAAACTCTAAGTGGCTAACTAGTCTTTGAAACCTTGAATGATAGAGATTAGAGACTCATTCTTTGGATAGACTCTTTTGGAGCCTCATTCTTCCCTAAGTTCCCTTGAGCAATAGAGTTACATTCTCTCTCAAGGCCAATGATTTTGTCCTTTTTGATATCATAATTTCCTTGATGAAGTGATTTACTACCACCAAATTTCCTTGGCACTTTTGTATTGAATGATGTTTTTGAGATCATTCGACGTTAGTGAGTTGTGTAGGACATTATTTCGCTCTTGAATTCTTGTTAAGCTTCTTGTTCTTGT
This sequence comes from Fallopia convolvulus, assembly GCA_964016875.1. Taxonomy (NCBI): domain Eukaryota; kingdom Viridiplantae; phylum Streptophyta; class Magnoliopsida; order Caryophyllales; family Polygonaceae; genus Fallopia; species Fallopia convolvulus. The sequence goes on along the minus strand of OZ024726.1, from coordinate 48,287,843 downwards.
ACTTGGTATGTGATGAGACTCTACCCCCTATGATAGCCATGGAGGGAGAGGGGCCATTCCCATTTGCTCCCAGGGACCCTTGATTCGTGCTCGCACCAAGGCCATCGGTCGTGCCACGACCTCGTTTGTGTGTCGTGCCATCGCTAGCAACGACATCGTTGACACCAACACTAGGATCCTCATTCTTGCCACCATTGGAGCTGGCACGTCACTCCCCGAGTCTAGACTTGAGTCGCACGCATTCGCCCCTGCGGCACTCACGACATGAGGTTCTGCCGTGCCACGCCTTGCACCCGCGCTAGCCTCACGATGCCCACACCGACGCGCCCTTGTCTCCCACGCTTACCCTTAGGTGCGCCTATCTCCTTTATATTACTTACTATTTTTAGTTGTTACTTTGTTGGACCTTTATACTTTTAGTAACTTCTTGTGAAAGATTGTTATCCCACATCGGGAATTCCGATATAACTTGCCCAACATATATACCCTTGGGTTACTACTCCTATTGCCAATTGGTTTTAGGATGGAACCCCCACGGGCTTATGTGTTGGGCCGAACGCGCTTGTGTGCATGAACCGACGTGTGTACCCCCCATGACATATTGGCCCATCGAAATTTAACACTTCTATTCTTGGTTTTTGGCTTAGGGCGTGGACTTTTTCTTGCACGCATAGCCTAGTCCATCATCATCATCATCATTGACTTAGTGAGACTCAGCTCCACTACAGCGGAATCTGGGGGATTAAGATGGGAGTACCCCTCCCCAAGGGAAATGGGGTACGCCTGACTTGTTTTTATCCTAGTTTAGACTTTGCTTGTAGCCGCCCCTTATAAAGGCCATCATGAACTCCTTTGTTCCTCAGGTATAAAACTAATCTAAGTGTCGGATCTTAAGTCGATCCAATCTCCTCCATCCGGCCTAGGCGTCACCCAAATTCTAACTTCTTAATCCCCTTTCCCATGTCGATGCTATAACACCCCTTTGATTGGATTTCCAACGATTCCCTCGTGCCAACGCTGGCCAACTAGGTTTGCGTCTCCTAGAACCAACGGCATTCTAGTCCCGAGACCGTCGAAATTCTTGAACCGAGTCTCTCTTTGAGTCTCGGATCTCGACCCTGCTTAGTCCTGAGGCCGATCCGCGTCTTGCTTCCACGACAACTAGGTTTCAATGTCGAATCCTACCAATTTCGTGCAACTCAACAAGGTCGAAGGCCAAGGGTTCCATGATAGACTCGAAGACTTCTCAACCAAGACTAGATCCGCGCACCCCAGTGAGGCGAATCGCATCAATATGACCATATTATTTTATCTCCATGGATTTTACACTTTTTTTAGGAATATCTTAGTCCTTGTTACATGATTTTCCAAATCTAACCATCGTGGGAACAATCTGACCATCGAGGGAACAAATTAGATACTACATTCTCATTGCACCCCACGAGTTCTTCATCGTCCCCACAAGTTCATCTATGGTGCCTCCTATTGGTTCTCATTAATGTCGTTGTCGCCTCCTGGTTCCCACCTTGCCACCACTGCCTCTTCCTCCTTCTTGGTTAGAGAATCTGTCAAATCTACATTCTCCTAATCTTTCTTTTACATCATTCTCCAAGCTCCGTCTTTATTAGATTTTCGTGTTTTTCTTCATCTTTCTCTCCATTATTCTTTATTTTGTCCATTGTCACTCAGTGCTCTTCGTTACCCTCCATTCTCTCTTTTGCATGGCCGCCTAAGATCCAAATCCATCTAGAGACCCACCCAACCACAATATCGGACGACGATGGGATGCCTAGAGTTTGAACGTCGTCTAAGCGGTCGCCCAAACGATTTTTAGAACATTGCGCTTAACTTAAAAACTTTATGTCCTCACGTAAACCTTGAATAGGAAGGGTGTTTGACATTGATATCACTTATCACCTTAATCCCTTATAAACCACCCAAGTGTTGCAATCTCCTTCACTTACTCTTGACGCCACGTCAAGGCCCAAAGACCGCTTTTTGAATCGAGTCACCGGTTGAGGCAAGCACACTCATAAATATAGTCTTATTAATACTATTTGTAGGGCTCGAGACCTTAGAAATATTATCCCGTGCTAATACAAGAGGACTTCCTAGGAGGTCATCTATCATAGTACTACGCTCTCTCCCATAAGTTACAGTAAACATCATCAACTCCTACTATCAAACATATGATAGTGACTTTATTTTCTTACCATAAGCTTGATTAACGGTGTATAAGGTCAAAATAAGGCATGCCAAGCAACCCTGGTAATCTCTTTTAAATCTCGTCATGCAGTATTCCATGTGTCAAGTGGCTTGCTTGACCGATCGATCAGTTAAGATTTGTTGGTGTTTTATTTCCTTTTGGGATTGTTTTATTTGGTTTAATTTCCTCGTGATTCAAACATTCTCTTGCGCGATTGCTTCTCGAGGAGAAAGAAGAGGAGGTGGCATATAACGTATAGTCCAAGATTTAGCAAGTCAAAATTAACCCATCGAATTCATATTGACGTTTACATTGATCGATCTTCTTAAGACTTCTTTGAATGGTACGTTGCATTTGTTAGAAGTGAATATGCTTTCGTCCAATATGTGCACCGGTAAAGGAGAATGCATCAAGTTGATCAAAAGAGAACACTTTGTTTGATCAAAAATATGTACTTCATCAATTTGATCAAACGATCGATTCATTAGTTAGGGTTGAACAGTGTGATTCATACTACTCTTGGGCCACCCGTATTAAATCTTGTCATGAGCAATTTGGACTTAGGAAAATCCATTTGGGTTTCCAAGTCCAAACATATTAATGTAAACAAAATGTGCAACTTGGAAAGCTTGGAAGTTGGAAGTAAAACTTCAGTATTTTTAAGATGCTCTAATCTAAGGTATTCAACTCGAAATGTAGGCATTGATACACTTCTTTATATGAACTCGTCTTCCTTGTTCGAGCTTTTCCATGGAGACTTGAATATTTTTTTTTTGGACTTGAATAGAATGCTTGCCTCGTGGTATTGCTTAGATCTAGCATTATGATGTTTTGTTGGTTGATCGAGCATGCTCGATTTTATTTTTGAAGCGGATTCAAAAATTCGGGTTCTTGGACCCACAATTTTTAGATCCGAAATTTATACTTGTGTGGTCTTTAATCTTGATATCACTTGAAAATGTGAGTAGATATGAGTTAAATTCATGTTTGCCCCATAATTTGATTGCAAATTAATTGAAGTTTCATGTTTAATTTTGATTTGTGTGAAAGCTCCCATGGTTGTGGTCCTCCGCTATTGGAACCTGATGCTCACCGACTCTGAGCATACGTTGTTGGTTGTAGATGTAACAAAGAGGAGGAAGAAGCTAGGAAGGAAAAATCAAAATTGGAGAAGCCATGAGAGAATGTCATGGAGAAATCGATGAAGAACAACATGAAAGATGAAAGAAAAAAAAGAAAAAATTCGGTATTTTTTGCAATTTTTTAAGGGAAGAAGAAGAAAGAAAAAAGAAAAAGGAAATATGAAGTATTCTTCACTCGTCCAAAAGAATATAAAATGTATGTTGCAATCTCCTTCAGAGTACGTTGTTGGTTGTAGATGGAACCTGTATGTTGGAACCTGATGCTCACCGACTCTGAGCATACGTTGTTGGTTGTAGATGTAACAGAGAGGAGGAAGCAGCTAGGAAGGAAAAATCAAAATTGGAGAAGCCATGAGAGAATGTCATGGAGAAATCGATGAAGAACAACATGAAAGATGAAAGAAAAAAAAGAAAAAATTTGGTAATTTTTATAATTTTTTAAGGGAAGAAGAAGAAAGAAAAAAAAAAGGAAATATGAAGTATTCTTCACTCGTCCAAAAGAATATAAAATGTATGTTGCAATCTCCTTCAGAGTACGTTTAGGTGCATAATAGAACCTAAAATATTAAGTTTAGAGATCGATCTAATCGAACATTGTTAAAGTTGAGGTGCTTAATGACTAATTAGTACAAATTTAGGGAGCCGTATTTGGCCATTAAATTATATAGATATGTGATTAATGTACGTAGGTAACTCTTCCTATATAGAGGGACCGTATACAATTAACATAGAGTACTGATTTTTAATGGCTGGTGGTCCTTCATTATGTGTAGCACGTTATTAATTTTTCCAGTTGATATTACCTTTTGCCAATTTTACGTTAGCACGTTATAAAATATAAAGGTTAAACACCATTATTAGACCACTAAGGTCACATCACATTATAACATCGTAATAAAATTAATTGCGGACAAGTTTTTCTTAAGTCAGTAGCAAGTAGCAACCACGCACCAGAAGTAAAGACATGTCTTAATTGATTTGCTTAATAAAGAAACCTGCCTCTTAGTTGCTAAACTTCTTTTTATAAGCACAATCACAATATGTTTTTCTATATAGAAATGTAGCAAGCTCGTTTGACTTTAAGTTAGAAAGTATTTCTTGCCTAAAAATTATTTTTATTTGCGTTTAAATACGTGAATTATAAATACTTAACTATGCTCCCTCTTTTAAAATGCAATAATAAGTAACATAAGCTATTATTTTTTTTAGCCCACTCTAATTAGTAATTAATAAATGACGAAGATAACTGCTTATGGCTGTGCCGATTTGATGGCTAGTATAGTATAGATGCTTCAATGAAAACGCAAAGTGCTGCCAAAATATGTAAATATATCTACAATTTAATTTGTTAGCTCAATTATTTTATGCATGTACGATCACAATTTGATGTGAGGGTTTAAGTCCCTCCCTTTCCTTTCTAATGCTTCTTCATGGTATATATTGCTAATTGCTTTGTACGTGGATCAACAAATATGAGCCAAATTAATGTTTAATTAATTCGTGTGATAATATGTGTGCTAATTATTTGTGTAAGAAATATAATAGTATATTTTATGCTCAAAACCATCTCTTAAATGCCTACCATGCAAAGTAATACAATATGAGGCGGAAGCAGAGAATCTCAAACTGGGAATCACACAATTCCAAATGTATTATATATATTAAATTAAATAAATTAAATAGTCATATAGAAGTTCACCCAAAATATATATTCTCTTAAGACTTAATTAGTTACTAGTTTAGAATAAAAATTGATACTCTGTATTACGTTTTTTTAATCAGAAAACAGTGGGATTAATGAAAATTAAGAGGAGTTATGCTCTAAAAGAGCTACATTATCAGCATTAAGAACAGCGCCTAAAAAATCAAGAATCGAATCAAATTCGACATCAAAATTATTGAAAAGCAAAGACTGATTTGCTAGAATTGAAGGTCATCCGGAGACATTTGCCACTCTCCTACGTCCTAATATAATCTGCTGAATTTTGACCTCCCACGATCATGTTACGATAGTGATCATGGATAACTCGGTATTACATTAATCCCGGTAAGTATGATAATCTTAGAGCACCCCCTTGGGGATCTCAAGGAGAGTCCCTAGTAAAAAAAAATAGAATAAAATAATTACATAAAAAAACTTGGATTGATGGGTCTCAAAGAGTCCCTCAAACGAGGGACCTTCAGAGACCTTGAGAGACTCTCAAAACTAAAATAGTATTTGTAGATTTTAGAGAATGCAATATTTTGAGAATAACTTCCTTGGTCTTTTCATTAGAAAAGGGTGTAAATATATACACAAGTTACATATCTTATCTTACAAGAAAGGATATATTATTTACCCTAAAATACAAAATATCACAATCTCCTAATATATCATAAAATCCTAATACTCCCCCTCAAGTTGGAGCATGTAAATCAGTAATGCCCAACTTGCGAAGAAGATGTAAAAACTGTTGCTTTCCGAGAGACTTAGTGAACATATCAACTGGTTGCTCGGAAGTTTGAATATGACTTGCAACAACTTGGCCATCCTGAATCAAATCTCGTACGAAATGGCAATCAATCTCAATGTGTTTCGTACGCTCATGAACCACAGGATTGACAGAAATATATAGAGCTGCTTGATTATCACAGTATAGTCGCATAGGAGCGGAATGACGTACTCCAAGTGATAGAAGAAGAGACTTGATCCAAATAAGCTCGCAACATGCAACAGCCATGGAACGATACTCGGCTTCAACAGAAGAGCGAGAGACAGTGTCCTGTTTCTTAGTCTTCCAAGAAACGGGAGAAAGGCCAAGTTTGACATAAAATCCGGTTACAGAGCGGCGTGTGATGGGACAAGAAGCCCAGTCAGAATCACAATAGGCCGACAGTTGTAAATCACTGTGAGATGATAGCAACAAACCCTGGTCGGGGTGCCCCTTCAAATAATGCAGAACACGTAAGGTCGCTTGCCAATGATCAGTAGTAGGAGATTGCATAAATTGAGCCAGCAAAATAACAAATATCAGGTCGTGTGATCGTCAAATATATGAGGCGACCAACAAGTCGACGAAACTGCTCAGGCGACTCAAATAACGAAGCTGTAGAAGAAGCAAGTCGGTGTTGTTGTTCCATTGGGAACGCAGCAGGCTTAGCAGCAAGGAGGCCTGCTTCAGACAAGATATCAAGAGTGTATTTTCGTTGAGAAAGAAATAAACCGTCAGGACTACGAGCAATTCCTATCCCAAGAAAATATTTGAGAACACCCAGATCTTTCATATGAAAGCAATCACTCAAATAGGTCTTAAACCGAGTAATGGCAGTGTCATCATTGCCAGCAATAATCAGATCATCAACATAGACAAGAACCAAAAGAGTGGAATGTTGGTGATGAAGAGAAAACAGAGAATAATCAGCTTTACTCTGACTGAAACCGAACTGACGTAGTGCAGCAGAGAGCTTAGCAAACCAATTGCGAGGCGCCTGACGTAGGCCATAGAGAGACTTCTGCAATTTACAGACTTGTCCTGGCTTTGAGCTAGAACAACCAGGAGGAAGACGCATATATACTTCCTCATTAAGATCGCCATGTAAAAAGGCGTTATGAACATCCATCTGATGAAGTGCCCAACCACGAATAGCGGCAACAGAAAGGAACACTTTTACAGATGCCATCTTTGCAACGGGAGCAAAAGTCTCTGAAAAATCAATACCCTCTATTTGACGGTTGCCGAGAACAACTAATTGGGCCTTGTAACGTTCAACTGAACCATCAGAACGATACTTGATGCGATAGACCCACTTACAACCAATGGCATGCTTATCTGGAGGAAGATCTGAGAGAATCCACGTACCATTCCTCTCAAGGGCAGAAATCTCGGATGCCATAGCATCACGCCAAACAGAATGAGACACATCATCAGAAAATGAACTAGGCTCAGTTCCAGCTGTAATAGCGGCTAAGAAACCTGAATGAGACTTTGAAAATCTTTTTTTTTTGAAGTAAAGGTTAAATATATTAAAAAGGGGGGAATATACATCAAGAAGTTATGTTTACAACTCTAAGCATTCCCAAGAAGACCAAAAAACAACAACCCGAGTAAAAACAAAAACAGGCTGCTGCATAAACTTGCCAACTAGGAACAAGGGCAGGGACCATTTACTGGTGTATTTGCCAAGCAGTAAACCAAGAGTCGACCCCCGCAGCGTTCTTCTTGCTGCTGCGCTTTCCTCTGCTCAAAATGCACAAATAACATCAATAGCGCATGCGTTCTCCTCGGGGGCTTGGCTCTCAACGACGGCCTTGTTCCTATGAAGCCAAGTCCAGTAGATGAGGTTGGTGATTGCTGCACACACGACTTGGAATAGGAAGGTGGATTTCTTGCTGCAATTTCCTAAAATTCGTAGCCAATCATGAATATTCCCGCCACAGTGTTGAAGTTTAAGCCAAGCCATCATCTTGTTGATAACACCGGTTACAAAAGTGCAGTTGCCCCATAAGTGAGTAATCGTCTCTGGTTCAAGCCCACATAGGGGACAGCTGTCGTCGGAAGTCAGCCCCCATTTGCATAGTCGTGCCTTGGTGGGGATACGATCGCGAACAGCAAGCCATGAAATAAAGCTGGCCCGGGGTCGACAGAATTTACCCCAAACAATCGGACTCCAAATTTCTTCATCATTTTGGTGTCGAAGAATGTTGTAGATGTTAATGGTAGTGAATTTACCAGAGCTAGCAGCCATGAGGTTGGTGATTTGTATGGGGCTGCCAATGGACAACAACTTGTCCTTGATCAAGATGATTGCTTTCCATGTCGGACTATCTCTTTTCCGGGCGGTTGCCTGCCAGATACTACTACCCCTAAGATGAAAGCTGGTGACCCAAGTGTTTCATATACTAGGGCAGTTTTGGGCTAACTCAAAGATTGACCGTGTAAGACACGCTTTGTTCCAAGCTAAAAGTTCTTTGATCCTCAACCCTCCCTCTTTTTTCGGTTTACAAATCGATTTCCAAGACACCAGATTGCGCTTGCCTTCCTCACAACCCGACCAAAGGAAATTCCTCAGAATAGTAGAGATTCTTTTGGAGACTTTAACCGGGAAAAGGAAGACATTAGCCCAATAAGATTGAATACTGAAGAGCACAGAATTTCAGGAGTTCAAGTCTGCCCGCATAAGATAGGCATTTAGCCATCCATGATTGTACTCGACTCACAATGTTGCTGATGACCGGTGTGTAATCAGCCACCGAAAGCTTCTTTGATCCAATGGCTATGCCCAAATATCTGAAGGGCATGCTGCCAATTCCAAAACCGAGGAGCCTAGCAATTTCCACTTGATCATGCTCTTCGACTCCTCCAAAATAGATTTTTGACTTATTAAGATTTGCTCTAAGCCCAGAGTAATTGCTGAATTCTTCCATAGCTTGTTTGAGGATAGAGACGGATCCAATGTCCCCTCTACAAAGAATCAAGAGGTCGTCCGCAAAACAGAGATGGGATATGCGATTCGAGCCGCATTTGGGGTGAAAGTTGAAGTTAGGATCCGAAGTTTTCAGCTGAAAAAGTCTAGAGAGTACTTCCATTGCCAGAACGAAGAGATAAGGCGAGAGTGGGCAGCCTTGGCGAATGCCACGCTTGCCCATGAAAAAGCCTTTGAGGGTGCCCCACATGTTGATTGAGAAAGAGGCTGTCGTGATGCACGGAGCAATAAGGTTTACGAAGCGCTCCGAAAACCCGAAGTGAGGGAGGGCTTTAAGGATGAAATCCTGGGAGATGGAGTCGAAAGCCTTAGAAATGTCGATCTTGGCAGCACATCTCGGAGAAATCTTGTTGGTCCCATAGCCCCTTAGCAACTCCTGGGCAAGCATAACATTGTGTTGAATTCGCCTCCCCGGTATGAAGGCCCCTTGTTGGGGGCCCACAATGCATTGCATAGCCTCCTTAAGGCGGTTGGCGAGCAACTTTGTGATGGTCTTGTAAATAAGAGTGCAACAAGAGATAGGGCGATAGTCCCCAACTTGAGTCGGATTGCTCGTCTTTGGAATAAGATGGATAACAGAGTGATTAGCTTGCTTTAGAAGACGACCATTAGCAAAGAAGTCTCCGATGGCCCGACAAACATCCATGCCGATGATCTTCCAAGATTTCTTGAAAAAGTAAGCATTGTAACCATCCGGGCCTGGGGCCTTAGTGTCACCAAAGGAGAAAACGACATTCTTAATCTCATCATTGGTGGGTGAACGAAGCAACTCAGCATGCATTTCAGTGGTGAGGCAGGGGCCGGATTTGATAATTTCAGGGGGAAGAGAAGTTGTATTCCCAGGGCTTCCCAGAATGGAGGAGAAGTGGTTTACAACATATTCCGAGATCTCCTCACTGTTATCTATTTCGATCCCGTTATCATCAGTCAACGAATGTATTTCAGAGGTAGCACGCCGACCTTTGATGGAGTTGTAAAAGTAAGCGCTACTGTGATCTCCGAATTTTACGTCCCTGATTTTTGCAAGTTGTCTAGTTGTGGCCCTTAGCATCGTGAGATTAGCCTTGAGCTCACAGCTCATACGTTTTTCTGCCTCCAATAGATTGGAATTGAAAGGATCGAGTTGAATGTCAAGCTGAATACCTCTTAAATGATCAGAGAGAGCTGTCACCCGCGATTGAAGGTCTTCGAATTTATGGTTGCCCAGGCTCTTTAGATGTTTTCTAAGGATTTTGAGTTTTTGTAAGAGTTGGAACATGGGGAAGCCCTCAATTCTGGTGGACCAGACCTCTTGAACAACCGGCGTAAAGCGCTCCGAAAGAGTCCAAGCATTATTGAATTTGAAGGAAGGTTTTGGGGTTTTAGAGGGTCTTTGGAGTTGGAATGTGGATGGGGAGTGATCCGAAATGCCCGGGTGGTGAAAGATCGCCTCCGAGCAAGGGAAGCTAGAGGCCTAGGTTTGGTTCACAAGAATACGGTCAAGCTTGCACCAGAGGCGGCTTTCCGGGTCTTGTTTATTGGTCCAAGTGAAGCGGAATCCCGAGAAGGGGTGATCATAAAGGCCGCTAGCGCTGAGGTAAGAGCTGAGTTCTTCAGTTGAGCGGTCTAGAACTGAGCCGTTTTCATCAATTCTTTTGCCAACTTCCAAGGTTGCATTGAAGTCCCCAAGGACCGTCCAAGCTTCAGAGATGGAGCGGCTGAGATCTGTGAGCTTGTTCCAAAGAGCTCTTCTGTTGTTGGTGTCATTTCTAGCGTAAACAAAGGAGGAAAAGAAGGGGTGCAGACCTCTCAGATCAGTAATACGACAATGGATTAATTGATCAGTAGCCATCAACTTGCAAACCTGAACTTTCAGGGGGTTCCACCAGACCCAAATACGACAGTTATTGGCTAGGTCAATGTTGGAAGTGTTGCACCAGCCCGGCAAAAGAGTCCGGGCCACTAGGTCCGCTCTATCCATACGAATCCTGGTCTCGATAATGGCTATTACATCTACATTCCGTTTTCGAATCAGGGTTCTTACAGCATCTTGCTTATTCAAGTCATTCAATCCCCTAATATTCCATGCGGCTATGGTTATGTTACTAATCATGTTTGTTGGGTTGGGTAGGGGGAACCTTGTCCCTTGATTCCTGCTGAAAGTTTGTAATTGGATCTAGAGGGGGGCTCTTGTTGCCCGAAGAAGGTCGAGAAAGGAGGGTGAAAGAGTTGGGAGTTTGAGAGAGAGGGGGAGGGATGTGTTTTTGTGAGTGGGAGGGTAGAGCTGGGGTTACTAACCCCTTTTTTAGAGATGGAGAGTCGTTTGGGAATCGGCGCGAAGCCATCAGGGTTTGGGGGGTTGTTGGATTGAGGTTGGGGGTTTGAAGTGATGTTTGTGATTATAGAAGGGGATTTAGAGGGAGGGAGGGAACTTGGTAGAGAGTCATTGGTGGCAGGAGAAGAGTTTGGGGTAACCACGGGCAGAGAAGAGTCTAGCACTGAGGTTGGGGGTTTGAAGTGATGTTTGTGATTATAGAAGGGGATTTAGAGGGAGGGAGGGAACTTGGTAGAGAGTCATTGGTGGCAGGAGAAGAGTTTGGGGTAACCACGGGCAGAGAAGAGTCTAGCACTGAGGTTGGGGGTTTGAAGTGATGTTTGTGATTATAGAAGGGGATTTAGAGGGAGGTAGGGAACTTGGTAGAGAGTCACTGGTGGCAGGAGAAGAGTTTGGGGTAACCACGGGCAGAGAAGAGTCTAGCACTGGGTTGTTGGCTTGGATTTTTGGCGGGGTTGTTGGTGTGCATCTGTGGCCAAATACTTCACAGTGGGGGCAGTGAGGTGGTAGCCAATCGTATAGAAGTTGTTGGTGAACAAGCTCCCCATCTTTCCCTCTAAACTTGACGGCACGAAGAATTTCGTTTTTAGCTGAGATCTCCACCAGAATTTTGGCATACGACAATCGTTCTTGCATAGCTGAGGTTAGATCCGTTAGGATTGGCTTACCAACAGCCGAGCCCACCTTTGCTAGGAGCTTCTCCGACCAAAACCGAACATCTAGGTTTGGTAGTGTGACCCAAACTGGAATGGATTCCAAGCACGAGAGGTCCATGACCATTCCTTTATGCCACCGCTTAAGCACCAGCGGTCGTTGGCTGCCAATCATCCATGGAGCCTTTTCAAGAACCTTCAATAGATGCTCTTCTTTCTCAAATTGGAACACAAACAACCCTTTGTCATTTAGCATCATTCTTGGAGACGGTATATCTGACCAGTTATTAGCCACAAACCTCTCCATTGCCTTGAAGGAGATGTTACCGCCCATCGGGGCGCCCACCAGCGACAAAGACCACCGGTCCACCAGCTCAGCAACATCCTCTTCCGAGAAGTCAATTATCCCGTCCTCGATACCTGGAACAAATTCAAGAGGGACCGTCTTGAAGGTAGAATGATTGGAGCGGACCACGTCCCTAAACAATACCGGCGGGCCAGAGTCGCTAGGGGGAGGCGGATTAGGAGGAGAGGTCGAATTGGAGGGAGGAGGGGGAGGGGCCCGTAGAGGTGGAAAGTCCTCCCGGCGAGCTGAGTTGAGGGAGTGTTTAGGGGGCTCCCAATTTTTGACCCGACCCTCAGCTGAGCGAGGTCGAGGAGGAAGAGAGGGGGCAGGGATGGGGAGTGCAGCAATCAAGGGCGTGGTAGGCGGAAGGGGAAGAAGAGGGGCACTGTTGGCCAGAGGAGGTAGGATTGGAGGAGAGATAACAGAGCTCGTCGTCTCCGAGGTTGGATTCAGGGTAGCTTTGAGGAGGAGGGCATTATTTGAGTGAATGAGCTCTGATGGGATTAGAGCAATAGGGATGTTGGGTGCGGGACTGGCTGAGGGATAGGTGGGAGAGGTGGGGTTCGAGAGAGCAAACAATTTGACGGAGCGGTTCCGCCGGCCCATCGGGCGGCGGCGGTGGCTAGGGTTAGAGCAGGCGGGAGAGGTGGGGTTCGAGAGAGCTCCATAGAGGTTTTATCGAGACTTTGAAAATCTTGAACAAGACACATAGGCGGCAATAGGAAACTTAGGCGAAGAGCCCGGAGAGCCAGAAGAAATCGTACCGCAAACAAAATTACGCAAACGAACAGATGGTTGACGTTGTCGTGTGCTTTGTCTCAAAGGTGGCGGAGTAGAATCATCATTGTCATCAGAAGCAGTAGGAGTAGAATCGGGAGAGGAAGAATCTGGAGAATGCGAACTCCCCCGTCATTAGAGGCGCTCGAAGTGGCTGGTGAGGCTTCAACAGCTGCGTCACGGTCGTGATGAGAAGCATCACAACCGTGATGGCCAGCAGAGAGCAGCTCACGAGCAGTGATAGGCTCGTAACGAGATGCAGCCAGGTTGTGATCGATGCTGGGCTCGGAGGTAGGGCTGGACGACTGAGAAAGGAACGGAAATTGATCCTTGAGAAAAGTAACATCGCGACTAACAAAGATCGATCCCGTGTCAAGATCGTATAGACGCCAACCCCGTTTACCAACCGGATATCCAATGAACATACATCTTCTACTCCGAGAAGCAAATTTGTCACGATTTTGGGGTATTTTGGAGGCATAACATAGACAACCGAATACCCGGAAATAATTATATGTAGGTGTACGACCTGACAAAAGCTCATAAGGAGTACGTCCGGCCAAAATAGAAGAGGGGTGTGATTAACGAGATAGGCAGCCATCAATACGCATTCACTCCAAAATTTAAGAGGAAGATGGGCATGGAATCGTAGAGCACGAGCAACATTAAGTAGGTGACGATGTTTGCGCTCAACTCTACCGTTTTGTTGGGGTGTATCGACACAAGAGGTCTCAAATAAAATCCCGGAATCAGCAAAGAAAGATCTAAGAGGTAGAAACTCCGTACCATTATCAGCCCGGACTCTTTTAACAACTCGATTAAATTGAGTGGAAACCATAGCACAAAATTGTTTTATCAATCGAACAACTTCTGTTTTGGAGACCATTAAGTGCACCCAAACATTCCTAGAATAATCATCAAGGACGGTCAAAAAATATGATGCGCCTGTAGAAGAAGGAGTGTTATATGGACCCCAAACATCGCAATGAATCAAATCAAATAGAGTATCTGCTTTCTTAGAACTAATAGGAAATGAAGTTCTAGTCTGCTTAGACTTAAAACAAACATCACAATCTGACAAATCCTTTGAACTCAAAGTTTGAATAGCTAAATCAGAAATAGTAGATAAAACAGATGACGACGGATGTCCAAAGCGACAATGGAAAAGCTTAGCAGCAGACGCAGATGTAACCGAAGAAGCATGGCCATCAAAAGACAAACGCCGCAGCCAATAAATGCCACCTTGTTGCTCACCCACTCCAATCACTATCTTGGAATCGGGGGCCTGTAAAACACACCACCTATCAGTCAGGAGAACAAGGCAGCGGAGAGCGCTCGTCAAACGAGTTATAGAAAGCAAATTACAGCTCAGATTCGGTATGTATAAAACATGCTGAATTTTCAAAGTACCAAAACTGATATTTCCCTCTTGAACAGCCTTAGATACTGATCCATCAGGCAACACAATAGAGATGGAAGAAATTGGAACAAGATCACTAAGAACATCCCGATTTCCCGTCATATGATAAGATGCACCAGTATCGAGAATCCATGACAAAGAGAACATACCCGTCAAAGAAGGCGATTCAGACATTCCAGCATGATAAAAATTCAGAACTGAATTCCACTCATCAAGCGTTAATTTATCAGCGAAGGCAGCCCGATCAGATTGAGTTGGAATGGTACGAACCGAGGCGGCACCGATGCCGAGCGCAGGCTGTACAACAACAACAACACCTGCTGGGGCACGACCTTTGCCACGCCCTGAAGAATTGTCATCAAACCCCTGTCCTGTAGATGGCGTACCATCGCTTCCTGTGCTCGGAATCCGCCAATGTGCGGGATACCCGATAATCTTGAAGCAAGTGGGATGATCATGTCCCTTGCGTCCACAATGATTGCAAATGAGAGATTTCTGATCCACAACAGAAGATGGAGAAGAAGTGGAACCAGTAGAAGAGGGGTTACCTTGTTGTGCAGGTGGTGAACGGCGAGCGGCGAAGGCAACCGAATCAGCGGAGATATCACGATCTTTGACCACAAATTTCAGCCGTTCTTCTTAAATCAACAAGTAGTAAACTTGGCTGAGTAAAGGAAGTGGATCACGTGCCATCACATTAGAACGAATCGTAGCATAAGAGTCATCCAATCCCATCAAGAACTGATGCACACATTCTTCTTCACGACCAGAATTGAATGCTACATTGAGATTGCAGGTGCATTTCCCGCAAGTACAAGATTGAGGCGGGATATAAGTACAGAGTTCATCCCAAAACTTCTTAAGCGTTCCATAATAAGAGGCAACGGATTCACCATTTTGACGACAGTTGGCGATGTCAAATCTGAGTTGAAGAACCCTAGGGCCGTTACCTACTGAAAATCTCTGAGAAAGATCGTCCCATAACCGTTTAACGAAATCATAATAAGTTATGGAAGAGCGAAGAGACGGATCAATCGTCTGAACAATCCATCCGACAAGCATAGAATTGACGTTGTACCAATCTTCGAGCTCGGCTGAGTCTTGAGCGGGCATAGAGATCGAGCCGTCAAGAAATCCAAGTTTCCGTTTAGCACGAAAAGAGTTACGAAGCGCAGTCGTCCATTCACGATAATTATCGCCCTTTAGAGTAACAGGGCAAATCTTTAAGCCGGGGTGATCAGAGGGATGCAAATAGAATGGTGAAGTGTGATCGAGAGCAGGATGGATTTGACCGGAAGAATTGGCCGGATCCTTGTCCTTGTCTTTCGTCATGAATGCAGCGGAAAAACAATGAGAAGATCGCCGATGTTGATAGGGAAGGCGGCGGCACTAAGAGCCGGCAGCCTAGGAAACGTCAACGGCGGCGGAAAAAAAAATCGGATCTTTTAGGTTAAGCTCGATACCATGTAGAATTTAGAGAATGCAATATTTTGGGAATAACTTCCTTGGTCTTTTCATTAGAAAAGGGTGTAAATATATACACAAGTTACATATCTTATCTTACAAGAAAGGATATATTATTTACCCTAAAATACAAGATATCACAATCTCCTGATATATCATAAAATCCTAATAGTATTAAAATAATATTTTTTTATTAGTGAGAGACCCTTTGAGTCTCTCACCAATTGATATGCCCTTAGAAAACCGGGTTAAAATAAGAGGTTTTCTTAGCCATACTACCAAGACTTTTTTTTAAAGCACATTAGTACTTGGTTGACGCTCTATGCATGGTTGTATTTGAACATATAAGTTGTTTAATGTGTTGTAGTTGAATTTGGAGTTGTAGTTGAATAAGTAGATAAAATATAAATTGGAGTTTAAATAAATCACTAAATTGCACTTGGATATAAATAACTAGTTAGGTTCAACATGTTAAAGCTCAAATACGTAGATAATAGGCGATATTAACTAGCTAAGTCCAACACCAGAGTAGATAATGGGCCTAGAATCAAACTACTCGATCTTAAGTCTCTAATGCAATGTTAAAGCCTAATGAGACAATTATAACATGGAGGATCCATATAATCGTCCGTGCGTATATGCACATTAGGCTAAAGGTGTCATTAGTTTAGTGAAGTTTCATTCTAAAATCAATTAAAAATGAGAAGAATAACTCAAAACTTACATCACAGATAATTATTTTCGAAATTTCCAATACGAAATACACTTTTACAAATATCTAGTTATATGATTATTATTTAAACTGAATGTGTAATTGTTATGATGATTGGATAAATATGAAAACGGATATGGGAGCTAGGTGTCAAATTTTACAAATCATAAGAAAGAGATCAAGGGCCTAAATAACGTACATAGGAGTTAGAGTTTACTAATTTGTAATTAAATGAACTTGTATCAAACTCATGTGTGTAGATATATATTTGTGCACCAAAATTGATAAGAATATGTATCAATCATGTACGTAGATATGTGTTTGTACATTAAAACTAATAATATGTGTATTAAAATAACCCGGAAAAAGTTTACCTTATTTATGTATGTGCATAAAAATTATATTTTCCATAGTATGTTCATCAAAAAAACTTGAAAAAGTGTATCTTGTTTATGTATGTGCAACAATACCAACAATATGTGTATCAAAATCCCAGCCACAACTCTGATTGCCACATCACCAATAATCTCACTGGAAACAATGTGGTATTAATATTTAAAAATATAGTAAAAGTTGGTATCATAACTAGTAGAAGTAAAAGTTGATATTATTTTGAATAAATGAGTAAAAGTTGGGTTTATTTTAAGTAATTTTTCCTTATATTATTAACAACAATGATCCAGTGTACTCCACTTTAGTAAAATCTGGGGGCCAGCATAGGAACACCCCTACCTCAAAGGTGAGGGGGAGTGCCCTGATAATTTTCTACCAACTACTACTCCAACTTTTTTATTGGCCCGGATATTATATTATTAAATTAAAATTATTATATTAACATAAACTAAAAAATTTATCTCGGGCAAACCCTCTAGTATATTATATATATATATAAGACTAGGGATACATGTGCTTCTGACATAAAATTAATTCTTAGATTTAATATCAGAAACTTCGACACATAATTAAAACCAATAAATTAAACTTTAAAACACAATCACCTATTAGAATTCGTACCTCTCTCCATTGTAAAAACTCCCATATTCAATGTTGCTTCTAAATACATACATAAACAACTTAATTTAAATTTTTATGTTAACATACTTTAAGCAAAATATAATACAATCTCTCTAGCATTTGCAATAACTTAATAATATATTGACATACATGAAATAACATATTTTAGCATACATGCTCAGATGTGACGGGCTGCGAGACCTTGTAGAACACAGCAATCAATGCAATGCAAATCAATATCACATTGATGATACAACATGCTTTTAAGTTAGCGCATAGGTAGTCACAATAGTCAGTGTGGGCGTCGGGAAGGAGCTCCCCCTCAGCTTGGTGTACCAGCATGCACCATACCCCAGCACATCCCCAAGTGTGTCGAAGAAAGTAAACCAGCTCATGGCGACTTTCAATCTTTGATGATCCTCTCCGCAAAGATCAGTAAAAAAATTAGTGACCAAATCCTGCACATATATGTATAAATTAACATGTCCAATATATATATAGTTTATTTTGAATTAATAAAACAATATATAAATTTACTAAAAACCCTATTCTTACCCCAACCATGATCTTGGATAAATCCATAAGCCAGGCGCCACCAATAAAGCAATATCACAGCGTATCAAAAGATCCATGTATCTTTTGTTGTACACGAAACTATAAAATATCCTCTGTGTATCCTATGAGCAACATACCCATTCAGTAGCCGCTAAACCCACCATAATGAACAGTTTATATTTCCCAAACTGTGTAGTAGTTGCCCATCGGCAGCAAAAGCTCATAATAGGTGGAACAAACACTCCAAGAACCAGTGTGCTAATCCACATCACTACTGTATCTCCTAGATGGAATGGGAGCTGCATCATATATAGCGTCATCAACGACGTTTTTAGGGACCACTCAAGATAAAAAGAACAAATAAATTGTTGGCCACCGGCAACAATTTTGAATGTTATTAAATTTAAAATTCAAAAATTACATACTTTTGTTCTTTTTATCTTGCTTTTACTTTTACTTTATATATACTTACGGTTATATTTGGTCTAATTATTGAATAGGTCAAGATGATTGCTATGTGGAATAGGATAATTTTGGAATCTATTCAAGTCGGGTTAGAATTTGGGTGGTCCCTAAAAACGTTGCTGATGACGCCATATATGATGCAACTCCATTCCATCTAGGGGATGTGGTAGTGATGTGGATTAGCACACCGGTTTTTGGAGTGTTTGTTCCACCTATTATGAGCTTTTGCTGCCGATGGGCAACTATTACACGGTTTGGGAAATATAAACCATTCATTATGGTGGGTTTAGTGGCGCACTGCATGGGTATGTTGCTCATAGGATACACAGAGGATATTTCACAGTTCCGTGTACAACAGAAGATACATGGATCTTTTGATACGCTGCGATATTGCTTTATTGGTGGCGCCTGGATTATGGATTTATCCAAGATCATGGTTGGGGTAAGAATAGGGTTTGTAGTAAATTTTTATATTATTTCATTAAATTAAAATAAGCTATATATATTGGACATGTTAATTTATACAAATATGTGCAGAATTTGGTCACTAATTTTTTTGATTGATCTTTACGGAGGGGATCATCAGAGATTGAAAGTTGCCATGAGCTGGTTTACTTTCTTCGGCACACTTGGGAATGTGTTTGGGGTATGGTGCAAGCTGGTACACCAAGTTGTACAAGCTACTTTCCGGCGCCCACAATGACTATTGTGACAACCTATGCGCTAACTTGAAAGCCTGTTGTATCATCAATGTGATACTGGTTTACATTGCATTGATTATTGTGTTCTACAAGGTCTCGCAGCCCGTCGCATCTGAGCAGGCATGCTAAAATATGCTATTTCATGTATGTCGACATATTATTAAGTTATTGTAGATGTTAGAGAGATTGTTTTATATTTTGCTGAAAGTATGTTAAGATAAAAATTTAAATTAAGTTGTTTATGTATGCATTTAGAAACAACATTGAATATGGGAGTTTTTACAATGGAGAGAGGTAGGAATTCTAATAGGTGATTGTGTTTTATAGTTTAATTTATTGGTTTTAGTTATGTGTCGAAGTTTCTGATATTAAATCTAAGAATTAATTTTATGTCAGAAGCAAATGTATCCCTAGTCTTATAATATATATATATATAGAATGATGCTATAGTAAAATAGCCTCTTAGAGTAAATCATATGGTTAAATGTGAACTGTCAGATTTGAATTAATAAATGGATAGGATTTAAAACAAAAAGGGTGCAAAATAATAATATGGGTGTGATACACCGGATTAGAGCAAATCTCGCTAGAAATAGTTTTCCATTTTCTGATTTCAATCAAATCCCTATAATATAGGACACCATTAGTTTGCACTCTCCATTTAAATTTCGTTCTCTCTCATACAATTTATTTCTCTCTCTTTTCTCGGTGAAGTTTTGGGAGCAAATGAAGAACACCGGCGAAATAATCTACAGACCTCGGCTATTTTTCATAAATTGGTAAGTGAAGATTAATTTTTGATTTGCTATTTCGCTAAAAATCGTTGTTATTGTTATTCTCGACCTTGTTTTTTTTTAATTTTTAGTCCATATTACATAAATGCAAAGTTAGGTTTTTAGTTCGATAGTTGACTTGAATTCGGTCACGTTTGATGAATGTAGAATGAAACTACATCAGTTAATTTCTGATTTTGTTGATTTTGGACTAAAACTGAGGAGAAGCGAACTTGTTTGCATTATTAGGTTAAGAATGAAGAAATTTACAGTTAGGTTTTAGAAGGCGATAGTTGGTATGAATTCGTTATATTATGAAAATTTTGAATCGAAACTATAGATATTGATTCTTGAATTTACGTTTTTTGATTAAACAATGCGGGTGTTGGATAAATTTGGTTTGTAAGTACAAAATAGCATTATAGTTCAAAAGAATGCATTTTGCTATTCAAGAGAAATAAAATCGTTTTTCAAATCACGTAGCATTAGAATTATTCAATTCATTGTAATGAGTTATTCTATTGTTTTTACACAGACTGATGCATAACAATATAGAAGAATTCAAACATTTTTCAGAGTATTCATCATTGTTATTCATAAGCAGTGTAATGATTATTCAATAGTATACATTATAATAGTCAATACATTCTAATAATACTAGTGAAAATCATTGAATAAGTTTAGTATTCAAGACGAACAATTTTGTTTTTCAACTACTTTCATTTAGTTATTCATATTGATATTATTGTATCCATATATGAATTGTTATTGTATCGAATAAGTTTTGTGTTATCATTTGTGTTTAAAGAGTTTTCAAATGAAACAGGTGGTAATGATCAACAATTGGACATTGGAGAAAAGTCAAATCGCACCAAGGTCCATTTTAAATGACTTCGCACCAGGGAACATCAATTGATGATTATGTTGATGTATTTGACCTCGGTCCAAAAAAGAATTGTAATTCATAAGCATTGTAATTGTTATTCATAAGCAGTGTAGTTATTGTTGATAACATAACTTAATACAAAGAATCGCATATTTTTCACAATATTAAAGATTGTTTTTCAGAAGCATTGTAATTGTTATTAAATAGTATACATTATTTATGTCAATACATTCTAATAATACTAGTGAAAACCATTGAATAAGTTTAGTTATTCAGGATGAACAATGTTGTTTTTCAACTACTTTCATTTAGTTATTCATATTGATATTATTGTATCCATATATGAAATGTAATTGTATCAAATAAGTTTTGTGTTATCGCATGTGTTAAACCGAGTTATTCAAACAATCATATTGAGTTATTCAAACAATCATATTGAGTTATTCAAACCTCGACTATAAATATTTTATGATTCTATAATTATTCAAACAATCAAATTGAGTTATTCAAACAATCAAACTGAGTTATTCAAACATCGGCTATAAATATTATACGATTCTATAATTATTCAAACAATCATATTGAGTTTTTCAAACGTCGACTAATAGATATTCAATGATTCTGCAGAGGTTTTGTATTTGTAAATTCGATTATTTAATTTTTCTATAAATATTCTCACTCTTATCAATCCCTAAAATCATGCAACTGTCATATATACAAAAAAAACGTGGGATTTTTTTTTAATTGCACAATCCCTTAATTTTAGCAACTTCCAAATTTAAAATCAAATCCCCATATTTAAATTAGTGAGAAGTAATTCAATCCCCCCTTCCTCATTTTTCTTATTATGTTGTCTAATTAATCACCGTTGATTGATTGAGATCCAACGTCTCCCCTTTAACCACACATTGCACCTTAATTTGTATTGTACCGGAGTAGTAGTTGGTAGAAAATTATCAGGGCACTCCCCCTCAGTTTATGTTAATATCAGAGGGTTTGCCTGAGATAAATTTTTTAGTTTATGTTAATATAATAATTTTAATTTAATAATATAATATCCGGGCCAATAAAAATGTTGGAGTAGTAGTTGGTAGAAAATTATCAGGGCACTCCCCCTCAGCTTTAAGGTAGGGGTGTTCCTATGTTGGCCCCCAGATTTTGCTAAAGCGGAGTACACTGTGTCTTTGTTGTTGTTACTACTATAAGGAAAAATCACTTAAAATAAACCCAACTTTTACTCATTTATTCAAAATAATACCAACTTTTACTTTTACTAGTTTTGGTACTAACTTTTACTATATTTTAAAATATTAATACCACATTGTTTCCAATGATATTATTGGTGGTGTGGCAATCGGAGTTGTGGCTGGATTTTGAAATTAAAATAAAATTAAAAATAAACCTTCTATTTTGACTAGGATTTTAAATCTTGTTCATCTTTTATTTTCCCCATTTTTATTATCTTGTCCTTTCAGATCTTACGTACATGGTCGGAGTTGTGGCTGGGCTTTTGAAATTAAAATAAAAATAAAAATAAACCTTCTATTTTGACTAGGATTTTAAATCTTGTTCATCTCTTATTTTCCCCATTTTTATTATCTTGTCCTTTTAGATCTTACGTATATGGTTGCAATTGTATAAACTTCGAATTAATGCTAAATCATAGCGATGATTGCTGCCAATATTTAGGATTTTTTCAGAAGATATATATAAGTGAAAGAATAATTCCATTTCTCCACTCCAACAGCATGAAAATTGAAGAGTTTGGAAAATAGAAGTTTTATTTTTATTTTTTTTAATTTCAAAATCCTAGTCATCAATTTGACCATTCTTTTCATTAATCCCAAATCCTAATCACAACTCCAACTGCCACATCACCAATAATCTCACCGGAAACAATGTGGTATTAATATTTAAAAATATAGTAAAATTTGGTACCAAAAATAGTAAAAATAAAAGTTGATATTATTTTGAATAAATGAGTAAAAGTTGGGATTATTTTAAGTAATTTTTCCATAATATAATTATGTTGCTAATTATGATGATTTTTGGTATAAAAAGGGAAGATATTTAGATGTTTAAGTATAAATTTCTTAAATAGTTAAGGATAAATTTTGCACGATACATTTCGTAGTATTTTTCACTATAACAATTGGTTTAAATTTAATTATTTTAGGTTATGTAATCATGAATTAAAAATTTAAACATTCAAACATATGAAACATTACAAAATTATAATTCATTTTCCATCAATTAAGAAAAATGAATTGCATCAAAAACATGTAATTCATTAGGTTTTATAGCTTATAAGGGGGAGAATAATAGTTTTTAATTCATAAAATAATAGTGGCAATTATATTTTAATAGTATATTAACATTTATTCATACTATTGCAATAAAACATATGGAAAACTTTATAAAAAGATCAAAAAATATGACTTTATCATTACTTAAAATGGGTACTCATTTAAAAGTGTTACTTAAATGGGTACTCACAAAATATGATATCCCCCCTCCATAGTCAAATTCACATGATTTCAGTAATTATTTATGATTCTACATTGAAAGAAAAAAATGATGAATAAATATAGTAGAACAAACTATGGTCAAATATATACTTGTTTTTCCTAAATTTTGAATATGTATAGCAATAAATAAATTATTTTTAATTTCATTTACTAATCTATCATCGTTGAAGAAATTTTACGCTTGTTATATATCCAATTGGCTCATGTGGATGAGCTTTAATAAGCTATGAGGAAATATACTTTGACATTTTAAGAATTATTTTACACTTTTGATCATTGGGTCAAACAACAAAAATATACAAATATGAATTTCAATTCTAACTCATAAAAGAGAGAAGAACAAAAAATATAACTATAAATTACAATTATTATAATAATAATAGAGATAGAGAAGAACAAAAAATATAACTATAAATTCCAATTCATTTAATAATAGAGATAGCTAATCAAGTTTATCTAATCTTTACAACAGATAAAGTTCTCCCATTTTTAACAATAAATGTCCCATAATTAAAAATGAAGAGATTAAAAAAGTACAAACTAATTATACTTGATCTTGAAATAATGCCATAAATAATGGTTATTATGATAATGAAATGATGATAATATTGATAATTGTTATTATTATTAATAGTTAATAATTATATATAATGTTTCTAATCAAATCTTTATCTTAATCTTAATTATAAATAATAATAATGATAATAATAATAATAGAAAAATAATAAGAATGATATATAGATCTTTTAATTTAATTTAAATCTTAATCTATCTTAATTATGTATAAAATATTACTTAAGTAATCAAGTTTTTATTTCAGTTATTTTCTTCTAAGTTCTCATTTGACTTTTTTTATGATTAAGAGCGTAATATCAATGTTTTGGAATGTATATATATAGTCTAGCAACTTACAATTACAAGTGAAATTCGTTAATTAATATCAATTCCTTAATGTCACTATATAAGATCGAGAACTATCCCTCAAGCGCTTGGAAGGAGTAGTTATACAAATATTGAAAGATATTGGCAAATACACCTAAAAAGATATTATTGATATTGTTGATCTAAAGGTAATTGACAATATTATTGATATAGAGGTATCCGATTAATTATAATATTGTATTTTTTATCATTTTATAGTAAATTTTTAATCCCAAGTTAGTTTTCCCATATTTTTTTTTATCATTTTTAATGTATGAAGGTTTCAATAAATTTATTATTTTCATGCTAAAAATAATAAATTGGTATAGTATTATAAACCGTACGTTGGTCCCGTTTAACGGACGAGATTAACTCTCTAGTCATATGAGAAAATTGATCTAACCAATAATGACGAAAAAGTGAAAGGAAATAATAATATGAGATATTAATGTGGGCGCTGGACAATATTGGTAAGACGTTATAAAAGAGTGCCTGCCATTGAATCTCTATGGTTGCAATTTTTATTTTTTTTGAATATGAGGTGTGGCCAGAATTAATATGGTGATTTAAAAATAGTCAGCTTTTATAGTATATAATGATTATTTTATATGATTTTTATTTCAATTTGGTTGTAAAAAATTATATTTCAGGTCGTTATTAATTTGTATTTGTCATGTGATACGTACCTATGATGTCTATGTGCAACCTTTCCGTCACACTTTACACTGATAATCAGGCCCGGTCCTGATATTTTAGAGGCCCTAGGGCGAAAAAAAATTGAGCCTTATTATGATTTTTTTAATATATAGAATGTCATTTTTTTATAAGGAAATGAATTCGATGTAACAAATATGTCTAGTGATCATAAAAACAAGTGATTGAACTAATATGTATAGTGATAATAAAAACAGAAAAAAATTTAAATTAGAGCTAAAACTAGAAGAAAAATATAGTTATATTTGCAGCGGATGTTGACCTATTAGAAGTCTCGGGTGAAATCATATTAAGGCCTCTATTATTTAAAACTTTCCCATTAAAATAACAGTCCCAAAACAATACATTTATATTAAAATTAAATATTAATGCAAGCATTGAATCTCCTATAAAAATGAAATAAATAAAACAATATCAGGTTCTAATTAGGAATTATTCCATTTGATTTAAACTATCTTTTATTATTTTTAAACCAATTATTTAATTATGATTATATCTAACAATACACCCATATATGACAAATAATATTTTATATATTTCTAGGATAAAAGGGATCTAAATCAACACGTACAACTACAATTTTTTTGGAAGAAGAAGGCGTAACTAATAAATAGTATTGTCAATTTTACCAACTTTTGAGCTTGCATGATAGAGTAGTAGAGACTAGAGACATTGCTATGGACATGGGGGCCCTACAAACTAAAAAATGGATACATATTCTTTTTTGTAGCTTTTTTTTAGTGTTTTTAGAGCCCATTTTAATATTTTTTTGCATTATCAATATACTAGTATGAATACATTTGGATTGGGCCCCCTACAAAATTGGGCCCTGGGCGGGCGCCCATGCTGCCCTCCCTTATGGGCCGGCCCTGCTAATAATGTAACGACAGACATGATTGTCAAGGTTGCACACCTATTAAAGTCCGATGGGCCAATAATCTGGGGGTCGTGTGTGTAACAGGCTTAGCATACAAACCCAATGAGGTTTCAACCCAAAATCATATGACAATGGGTGGAGTAACTCATTAGGTTATATACTAGGCCATTTTACTCTCAATGTTTCAATGTGGGATATCTCAACAACAAAAGTATATTGCAACCCAATTGAACACTCATATAGTCATATGTAAAGTGCTATTGATGTAGAATAATATTAATTGTTGTGCGCAAAATTCTTACCTTATCAATAAAAACATCGTATTCTTTTAGGGTTATAGTAGATAGTCGATCAGTACAACAAGGAGATGTACGTATGTTGTGTTCGGGGAGGATGGCGCACTTGTTTCAAGCAAGAATAGGGCTCATAACGAAAATTAAAGAAAAAGGCGGTTGTGATGACTAGACGATATAGATTTGTGATATTATTTTTCAAAAAAAAATTACTTGTTATATTAGGTCCTCAATCTTACTTCGATGAATTGGCCAATTAAACAATAGGATCAAGCCTGATCTAGCTCATCCAAACATGTATATTAATTAATTAGCTAGCCACCGCTAGAACGTCAGTTTCCCATAATACAAATTTAATGAAATGGATGTAAATATATGATACGATACGAAATAGGGTACGTACGTATATCATTAAATGTTAACCTCTACTTGTTTAGCTGGCCAAGTTGCCATTAACTTACATCTATAAATTTGCTGGACTGCTTCATCACTTTGGCAAGATTAATTCAATATCTCACTTAATTAATTTCTATGGGTTCAGTGAGTGAAATTGAGAGAGAGGTAGTAGAGATGGCGTTCACAGAGAAAGATGAAGCTTTAGTGAAAGAGTCATGGGAAATCATGAAGAACAAGGTTCCACAATGCGGCCTCTCTCTTTCCACTGTGTAAGTGCTCCTTAATTAATTCAATCATCAATTCGATCTTCACAAAATAACCGTTGCATTACGTTAATTAACTAATCCGTACAAGACTAATTATAATTAATATGCGTAGGCTGTTTGAGCTAGAACCAGAAGCGAAAGAGCTGTTCTCGTTCCTCAAGGGGTGGACTGATCTGCCTCAGAACAATCGCAAGCTCGTCGCCCACATGGCCGAAGTCTTCAAGTGGGTACGTATCATTTGTAATAGTGCATTTCCGACGTCGTTTTGGAACCTATTGCAACGGTTTTTGTTTTTATCAACGAAATCAATTAATTATTAACTAATCATTTCCATGGATGATGGTTGTACGTTTGCGAACCACCAAGTCATGCGAAGCAGCGTGCAAGCTCAGAGAGGTGGGCCAGATAGACACCTTGGATCCTACGATCCAACGGTTGGGATCCATCCACGTCAAGAGTGGGGTCCTCGAACACCATTTCGAGGTACCTAACCTTCTTAGCCAACGCTGGGGGTATCCCCGTTTAATTATTAAATTAGTCTTTTTTATGTTAGTAGAGTACTCCCTCTCCTTCGATTGAAAAATAAAAATGACAGTGTCAACATACGTGCGTGTGATATAATAATATATGATGGATCGATGAAGCGCAGGTGGTAAAAAAGGCGTTGTTGATAACGATAGAGGAAGCGGTAGAGAGCAAGTGGTGCGAAGAGCTGAAGATGGCATGGACCAAGGCCTACGACGAGTTCGCCGCTGCCATTAAAGTTGTCATGAAGAATCTTCGTCCATGCCCCGATACTACTACATCAACTAATCACAACGACGACGTCGTCATAGAATACGGATCCATCATATGATATCATCAATTGAGATCAATCGATCGATCGATATTCCTAGTTATAATCCCTTTCTTATGTGACAAGGTTACGCGCAAGAATATCTATGTTCACGGTGTGGTTTCTATCTAACTAGTAGGTGTTAGATACGATCGATGATCGATCAAAATCCCGCCTTACCTTTCACCTTAATTTGCACTTGTATGCGGGCGAATTGAATGAATTACGTTAATATAATAAATAAAGCATGTTGCTCAAAAAAATAAAAATAAAGCATGCACGTGGTAAAAATCATATTAATTGTAAGAGTATGATCGATATATATATAAATCTTATCAAATATATGGGACGAAAACCATTTTACGTCATCTATTCTGAATCGAGATGTATGTCTAGGATTTGATTCACCAAGCTCAGCGAATTGAGAGACAAAAAACGACAATTTGACAAGCCAAAACAAGATAATTAGTTACGGATTGGTGATCAAGAGAGACAAGCTAGACTCCAAACCAACGACACATTAGATTGGACAACCATATATAAATGGAAAGAAACTTTTAACTCCCAAATGTATAACTACATCATATGATCGAACATATTTTTTTAAATCATGTCAAAATGCTTTAAAAATAATGAAGCATTTTTTTGTTTTATTTTAAGCATATAAAAACCACATCAGCTCTTTCTCGATCGGTCTTCGTTCCCCGTCATCGTTGCGCGCCCTTGGTTCCCGAGTCGTACGTCCACTTGATTCGTCCCCAATTCTTCTCCATCTCTCTTCCTCCGTCTCTGTTATGGGAGAAATTTCGACAGGAGGCCAAGATTTCGCGCAAACATGTTCAAATTGCCCAAGCCCAAATCTGACCGATCAGCCTCAGGCGAACGATTCTCTTTCCACTTCTCCAACTTTCAGGCCCTTCAGGTTCGGATTCTTTACACCCAATTTCATTCCTCAATCAACTTCCCTTCCCATCTTTCCGTAAAGCCTTTCGATTCATCTCGTACATTCGTCACGATGGTCGTCGATTTTGCACGTATGTCAGCCTGCATTGTCGATCGATCATGTTATACGTGATTAATTTTCCCTAATGGTTTCACCTCATTCCGTTTTTTTTATAGGGTTTTGCATTTTCCACCATTTTAAGCTCGAGGAAGTTTGATTGTGTAAAATTTGGTGTGTTTATTTAGGTGTTTTAAAATTTCTAGTTATGAACTATTCATTTTTGAAATTCAATGCGCACTCATTGTAACTATTATGGAATGACTAAGTTGCATGATGTCAATTGTCCATTTCTTTTATGAATTTATGAATTTGATCACTTGGCCTTATATGGTTTCCACCATGACCAATTCCAATCTTTGACAAAAGCTCAAGTTTGTAGCTTGATTATTAAGCTTTCTTCCAAAGCATATATTATAGAGACTTTGTGAGTTTTTTCTTTATTTCTTTGAATGATTCAGCAATGAAAGTAACTGTGAAGTGTTTTATACCTCATCTATTTTGTTGCTAGGTACCAGAAGGATGGGATAAGCTTTCCATAGCTTTGGTTTCTATGCCAACCGGAAAGACCATTGCAAAGTTAGGAAAGGCAACAGTGAGCAATGAGAGTTGTCAGTGGACAGAGACATTGACAGAATCTATATTGGTTTCACAAGATGAAGAGAAGGAGATTGAAGAATCCCTTTTGAAGTTTGTTGTTGCAATGGTTTGTATAATACTTGAGCCGTACAGTATTACCCTAAGTTTTAATTAACTCTAAAGCTGTAATAGATGTCAATTCTAACTTATGCACATTTTGTTGGTTGCAGGGTGCAACTAGAGCTGCCACCCTCGGTGAAGCTAATATTAACTTGGTTCGCTATATCAGCTCAAATTCTTATGTTCCTCTTTCATTACCATTATCAAAATGTGACCATGGGACAATTTTACAAGTAAGATATTCTAACAATCTGTTTTCAATTTCACTTTTATCCGGATTACTTGAAAAAGAGTATTTTTTTTTTTATGGATTCTTCATCATTTGAGAAGACTGTATGGTATTCAAAAACACATTACAGATGTATATATCTAAACTATGGAAAAATCAAAATCTCATGACACTTATTTTGTAATGAATTCTCGCAAGAGATCTTATGCATCATGTGCAACTGTGTGAATTCACACCCCTACCTCATATATAGCTCTTGGAATTGCGTCCATGAAACAGTCAACTTCGTCTACTTATAGTTGATATTAAGATACATATGATGACACGCTTCAATATTTAATTGCAGGATAAAGGGAATTTCTTTCTTTGAAAATAGACAAAGGGTTGATATTTCAGAATAGTTTAGTTAAGTATTAGATGTCCCTAAGTATTAATAATCTTCAAAGGACTAATTTGACTCACTGTTTATTGAGGAGTTTTGTTTTTATAAAGCTCTCATGGTGTGTGATTTTGTTGCACCTTAGACAGACCAAACTAGCCTTAAGTTTCTATATTGCCCCAGTTTCTATGTTTCTTGTATTAGGGTGTTATTATACTTGACAAAATAACCAAGAACTTTATATTTATGCAACTGTGCTAAGATTAAGAATCTTTTGTCAATTGTAGCTGAAGATTCAATGTCAAACTCCCAGAACAAATTTCAGGTTTGTAACACAATACAGAACTGAAACTTGTAAGACATTTAATCAAACTTTAAATGTCTTGGGTCAAATTTGAATCACTTGGCTGATATTTTGAAATGTGAAGAACAATGTGGTGAATATATTGCAGGGAGTACCAGGATGATGAGATGGAAGCAAACTCAGATTTGTCTGACAATGCATTTTCCAGAAATGAAGATGAAGAACTTCTTAGTAGGGCAAGTGCTTGTTTTCTTTCTCTCTCTCTTTCACTTTTACATATAGTCAATCAACACTTCACTTCCACCTGTAATGATCTATTTCATATTTTCTGCCTTGTTTATCTTCTGGTTGAAACATTTTTATGGATGCTGCAGGAGCATAGTTTTTCGCGGTCAGGGTCACAGCTTAGCTTTGATTCAGCTGAGGGTTCATCAGGAAAAAACAGTGGTTCACCTCAACATAAATCTACAGGAATTGCAAACAGTCAGATTAGGTGGCAAGACTCGAGTGATTCAGAGAACAGCACACCAACTCACAATACAAGCTCCACAGAGGATTGTGTTAGATCGAATAATTCAGCCAATTTAAACGCTCAACAACAGGCAGAGTCTGCTGTTGTTGTCTCATCATCACAGCTGGATGCTGGTTCATCTAAGAATTCTATGGAAAATTCTCAAGCATATTCAAAGAAGGAACTCTCCGAGAAAACATTGGAAATGGAGCTTTCAGCATCGCAGGAAGAGTGCAAAAGCTTGAAAAAGGAAATTTCACAGCTGAAGTTTATGCTAGAGGGGACAACAATAAATAATGATAAAGATACAGCGCTGGAAAATGAGATAAAGTTCCTTAAAGAATCAAATATTGACTTGGGTGAACAGGTACAGAAAACCCAAGATTCAAATGCAGAACTCCTCGCTATTCTGCAAGAGCTTGAAGGAATTGTTGAAACTCAGAAAGCAGATATACTTCAATTTTCTTCTGAGAAACTTAAGTTGGAAAAGATGCTTAATGACAACTTAAGTTGGAAAAGATTCAAACTTAAGTCTTCGGAGCCTAGGAACTTGCAGACCAAGTTACAGCACTTCCTGGAGGAACAAGGGAAACTTCAAAGCAGCATCCAAGTTCTTGAAGCAAAGTTGGAAAGAAAAACACGAGAAGCAGAGAGGGAGCGTCGTCTCAAAGATCAAGCTTTATTGGAATGTGAATCAAAATGGAAATCTATGCTGGATGAGAAGGAAGAAGAGATTGTCAGCCTTGAAGAACAAATAACTCAGTGCCTCGAGGATGAAGAAGGCCATGAACCGGATTCTGATTTTCCGCAAGAAGCTGAATTCTTGAAGTCAAAGCTGGAAGAGCTGGAGAGAGAATGCACTGAGCTTGTTGAAGAGAACATGCAACTTGTTCTCAAGCTCAAGGAAGCAAAAAAGAGTTCTTCAGAAGTGGCTCATCCCGATGACCATGTTGAACATGGAAGTCAAGTCTCAAGCCTTAAAAAGGAAATCAAGAAATTAAAAGAAAGCAAAGATATAGTAGAAGCAGAAAAAAATTCTGCTTGTCAACAATTAGATGACAGGTTACATGAATTGGAGCCCTTGGAGGCTGCTAACAAGGTTCTGGAAAGGAAATTATCAGATCTGGAGAAAGGGAAAGAAGAGCTAGAGCTCCATCTATCTAAACTGGAGGAGGAGAACATCCAGTCATCTGAGAAGATATCAGATTTGGAAGCTCGGAAGAGAATGATAACAGATGAGAAGGAGGCATGTCAACACAAGCTGAAACAGTCAAACCGTGACGTTAAGAAGCTTCGGGGCGAAATAACAAGATTGGAAGGTGAGATAGAGGCTCAGAAGGTGGATTCAAAACAGAAGCTACATGACATGGAAAACCGGTGGTTAGAAGCTCAAGAAGAGTGCGAATATCTAAAGAAAGCCAATCCAAAGCTACAAGTTACAGTTGGAAATCTCATGGACGAGTGTCAGTCACTTCAGACATTAAATACAGATCTCAAAATGCAAAATAAGGATTTGCAGAAGTACCGCTCAATTCTAGAAGCTCAGGTAAATGATTCAGAGAAAAAGATTATAAAATGTTGTTCGACCATCGAGGCTTTAGAAGGTGAATTTTCCACAATGTTAGAAGTAATGGCCTTGAAAGAGGAAAGCATTAGATCTCAACTGGAGAGTCTTATTTCTGAAAACAAGAATCTTAAAGAAAAAGTTGCTGCAGAAGAGAAAGTGTTGAATGAAATGTATTTAGAGAAGTCACTCCAAGTTGAAAATCTTCAAAAAGAATTGATCCACATTCTTGATCAAATACCTGCACTTTATGATGGAAAGGGAGAATTTCCATCTGAAGCAATAGTTGAACTATGCTCTCTGCGTGTGGAGAAATCCAAAGTGGAAATTTCCCTTGAAGAATTCCGCGAAAAGTTTGCATCATCTGAGAAGAAGCTGAACGCACGCCAGTTAGAGGCCGAAGCTAAAGTAGTTGAACTCATGTCTGAGCTAAGCTCTACAAGGCAAAAACATGATGTTCTTGTGGCGGACCATAAGAAGGTTAAGGTCAAGCTACAAGATGCCAAGAGTGGAAAAAAGAAATTCAAAAGTGTCACCCGTGACCTTGAATCGAAGCTTAAAGTTTCAGAACTTGAAAATCTGCATTTGGAAGAAGAAATATCTGTTCTTAAAAAACAACAGCATAAAGCATCACAACTCCAGGAAGAAATTGTGGCTTTTAAGATCTCTCTTGATGAGGCCAATTTTGAACTAAAAAAGCTCCACACTTCATTCGACTTATTGACTGGGGATCACGAAAAACTCGAGTCTGAGAGAGCTATGTTAAATCAGAAGGTCAGGAGTACAGATACGGCTCTCTCCGACCTGGAGGACTACAAATGTCGCAAAACTGTCATGGAGGAAAAGATTTTGCGGTTAGAAGAGGAGCTCAATAAAAGAGAAGAATTGTGTGCACAGGAGGCTGAGATGAAAATCGAGCTTGGTAAAATTGAGAGATTAAACCATGAATTGCTGAGAAAAATAAAGTACCTTGAAGAGGATAGAGAGGATTACCTGAAGAAGATCAAGGTATTAACAATTCAACATATTTTATTTTTATAATATGGTTTTCAGGGTCTATTTGAATTTTATTTACTTAATTCATGGTTGGGTTTGGAAGAAGAAGAAAAAAACGCGACAAAGGTTAATGTTATGAAATGTGTACTTGAGCTGCAGCCTTCAAATGGACACTCTGAAGATGTGATGACTGATTATTTAGCAAGAATCCAGTCACTTGAAAATGAACTTTCTAAAGCATTGGAAGCCAAGGACATGTACCATTCCCAGCTTTCGAGGTATGGTAATTGAAATTTGTTTCGGTATAGATGCTATGTTGTCTTCTGACAAGAAATGAAGATCAAATCTTGACATCAATAATTACATTCTTGTTGGTCTATTTTCACTTAATCCATCAGAAGGCTGAGCTCAGTTGCTGGCTCTATGTTGCAGGTTTTTGTCTGATGAGCAAACTACATCCATGCCATCAGCGAAGCAAAACGGAACAAATGCAAAAGTCCCCGATAGCTTGGTGTGGAATCTTCAATCGGAGTTGAAAGATCTTCGCGAAAGGTATTTTGAAATGAGCCTTAAATATGCAGAGGTTGAAGCTCAGCGTGAGGAACTTGTAATGAAACTCAAGTCCAAAAACAATAAAAAAAGCTGGTTTTCATGAATTATGTTTTGCTTCTGCACTGTTCTTCGTCTCTTTTCTCCTCTTCAAAGTCCTATTTTTTTGACCGCGACTTGTCAAACTGTGACCCGATCCAAGAATCCGACCTCACTACTTGAGGATTTCAAGTTTGAGATCGAACGTATTTCAATTTACGTGTCCGCACCCTGAATAAACTTGTTGAAATGATCTGGTAAGAAATAAGAATTATGGATAAAACTAGGATACAAATTTACTTACTCTACATATTTCATATCAATCCGAGTCTTGTAATTTAAAGAGGAGATAAGAAAAAAGAGTAATACGAGGAAAACGGAGACTAAGAAACAGCCTTAAATTTGTTTGGTTTTTAAGAAGGGAAAGCAAATAGCTTCTAACCTTTTCCCGCCAAGGGCAAGGATCAAACTCGCATATATTATTGTCGATGATGATCACGAAACCAAAAGGAAAAGTTGTGGAGTTTACTCGTGATTTTTTTGTGAGTGCACACTGCACAGGCGAAAAAAAAAGGTGAGAGGATTGATTGAGAAAGCAATATAGGAGAATAAGCAACAATATGTTATTTATTGGTTAACACTTTACATTCCGAATGAAGCCGCAAATAATAAATTTTGTGACAAGTTTAAAATATTGAATGACATTTTCTCGATACCCAATATAAATAGTCTGAAATACGCATCTGTCTTAGCAGCTACCAAATTCAAGTGATCAAGTGCGTCCTAAAATTGACCACCCTTTACAATTCACACAGTTGGATGTGTATCTGGTTTATGAAGATTACAAAATTTATTGTTTAGAATTAGCATAGTTCCGGGAAAATAGTGTCAATGTACCTATGGTCAGTAATGGACCGACTAATTAATTCTACGGTTTTTCTAACCTATCCCTAAGATATAGGATAAGAATACGAATGTGGAAACTAAACCCTAAGAAAGAAAACATAAACCTTTAGAAAATAATTTTAAAAATGTTAAACAATTAAAATACACTTAAAAATGTTAGGGGATATATTAGAAAAATTCTTGCCAAACAATTACAAAGCTACAACGAAGACCGGAAACACCCATAAGAATTAAGATTGCCCATGGTGGAACAAATATCCTATTCCTATCTTTTTCCATTGATATCATCATTTTTGTAAAATCAAATGAGCAAACATACAAAAAAAAATATTGATGAAACTCGAAATAAACCGTTCGTTAAAAGACAAGAGATGGGATTATTATATTCGATTGTGCGAACACCTGCTTCTTTATTTATGATTTTCTTTACAACGAGGTTACAAGAAAACGAGGTTGCAAACCAGCGAGATTACAAGCCAACGAAGCCTACAAACACTTGAGATTTACACCCTAGACCCCCTAGGGATGTTCGAGATCTCGACCTAACAATGTTCGAGATCTCCTAGTTGCTAGACGATCCTATATCCCTAAGTATCGCTTGCTTGACCCTGGCGCGAGGTTGATCCGAAAAAGCGGTGTTGACGACTTGCGAGATTGGGTAGCGAGGTCTTTGATGTGAACGGGATTTCTGAGCGACTTGAAGTCTTTTTATGGACTTCACTCGTCTGTAGCGAGGTCTTTTAACGATGTTTCGATCACGTCGATCTTCAATGAGCAAGATAGTTCTTGAGTTCAAGATGTTTTTCGACCCCTTCTTGTTACGAGGTTCTTCTCTATTTATAGAGGATTGGGGAGCCGAGTTTTGGCCAAGGTCCGATGTGGGACGCCCGAGATTGGGGGCTTCTGATTGGTCCGAGAGTGAGGCAGTTGGTGATTGGCTAGGGGAAGCGGCATCTATGAGTGGTCTGTGTGGGCGGGTGTCAGTGGAGTCGGTTACGAGGTCTAGGCCTCGTTCCGAGGTTTCAGGGGACCTCGCGGGGGTAGGAAGTTTGTTTAAAATAATTGAGGGGTACGGACGTGGGACCCAAAATCATCCTTGGGAATCCCGCTGGGTCCGTTTGTTCTTTGGACCCCGAGCCCACTTCTTACTTTACTATTTTGGACATCATCAAGTATCTTAGAAGATTATTGTGAATTATCTGGACAAAGGGTAAATCTCCATAAATCAGTATTCCAAACATCAAAAACATAGAAAACTACACCAAGAACTCATCCAAAAAGTTCTAAATATCACAAATACCGTCGCATTGAAAAAATACCTAGGGTGCACGATCATTAATGGACGGGTAAAAAACCAAACATTCAACCATATAGTAAACAAAACTCAAAACTAACTAACCAAATGGAAAGCGAACACTCTATCCCAACTAGGTAGGAAAATTGTTATCCAAAGCAATTTATGAGCATAATCAAACTATCTCATGCAGTCTTTCGATCCTACGAGAATTCATAAAAGACTAGATAAAACTAACAAGAACTTCTTCTAGAATAAAGATCAAAAGTATAAACCACTGGTAAGCTAAAACACTATAAACCCCACTAAATATGGTGGTCTCGGCCTCTCAAAGACTGAAGATATGAAAAAGGCACTCTAGAAGAAACTGCTTTGAAAATTCCTAGCAGAACCGAACAACTTCTAGGTTAGATTGTAACAGAAAAATATCTTAGAACAAAGGGTATACTAAACTAAAAAAAAAGGCAGCGTGATACACTCAAGAATATAGAGAACAAAAAACCATAAAAGGCTAAAAATCTCACAAGGCAAATTTTGTCTAGAACTTCAGAAGGAATCTCAAACTCAAGTTAAATACATGCTCAGTCCTATAATCAAAGTAAATAATCAAATATCATGCTCATATCATATAAATTTCAACATATCATGCAAATCATGGGTTAGAACTCATACTTAGCATAGAAACACAAGAGATATCAAACAATGGGGAAATAAGAACCTAAATGCAATATTTTTGTATTTTTTCCAAAATTTTCTGATTTTTTTTTTCATTTTTCAGGATTTTAATCAATGCATGCAAAAATTTAAATATGACCTAATCTAATGCAACTACATGAAATGAAAAAAGTAATTCCCTTCCCCCATGCCTAAAACATACTTTGTCCCCAAAGTATAGTAAAAAGTAAAGAGAAGAGAAAAACTCACAAAGATCTAACTATCCGGGTAGTGTGGCGGAAAATCCGACGGTGGTGGTTCTTCGGGTTATCAATCTTCAGACCTGGGATATCTAACACACACACACAAAACTACCTAAAAAGCAAAAGATTATAACTGAAAAACAAAACTACTCTAAACCTTGGGTTGCCTCCCAAGAAGCGCTTGTTTAACGTCATTATCTTGACTCCTTGCATGATTAGACAAGATTAGACATTGTCAATGCCCTTAATAACCTGTCAAACCCCTGTGCACACATCTCAGAAAAGCATAAGTAACACAATGATAAATTAAAATGCATAATATAGCTTGCAAAGACCGTTTTAATTTATCAAACCCGTGTGCCCAATTTTCATGAGATGGCATATGCTCAAAAAATTACAACACAAGTGGTGATGTCAGAAAATACTTACAGTGTGGGTCAAAGTACTCGTCACCATTACCACTTTCCTCAAAGATGAATTGTGAGTATTCTCTAGTACCAACGTTAAACTCACTTGGTTCTATAGGCTTCTCCATGTCAAAAGGGATTGAACTTGGCTCCTTGGTGCTCTCTTCAAGTTGAATTATAGGAATAAAATCATATTGGACATTAAAGTCATCCTCATAACCCAACTCAACTCTAGTGGATTCCTCCTTAACTTGCACTTGGGTGTCTAACTCAAGGGCATTTGATTCCAATGCAACCTCTCCCATCATTGGATAGGGAATTGGTGGAGATAATTCGACTAGCATACATTGATGTCTCATGTACCAAAAGAAGTCCCAACACTCTTCTAGTCCCATACACCAAAGCCTATAATTGCTCATGTACTCTGCGAGCCCTCGAGTCTGAGAATTCAAACCGTCTAGGATGCATTCACATAATTCTCTCTCACATGGATAATAACCCAGCAAAGTACCATATTTAGGAATCTCTTGTTGTAGTCTAGCAAAATACTCATGAAAATATTCATTCTGTAGTTGTCTACATTCAAACATAGCCATGGGTCAGTAGCACGGGTGTTATGAACCGTAAGATAGGTTCACAACACCAACAATAGTAATACTAAGTAAAAAAAATAGTAACACTAGATAAACACAAATAATTAGCCGAGTCCCCGGCAACGACGCCAAATTTGACGAACACTTTTATGTCGCTGTAAAAGCACTGTCAAAGAATTATCCTAACTTCCTAACCTGAGTAAAGTGGAAGCAAGGGTCGAACCCACAGGGACTTAGATGACTTGTATTTAAATAATATTACTAAGTTAAAGGGGTGTTTATGATTGATTTATCTAAACTAATATGCAAACTGAAAAGTAAATATGAATGCAAATATGATTGTAAATAACAAATATGAGAAAAGCGTGTTCAACTAGTTAAATCCATCATATATATGCTTATTGATCATTGATTCTCTTGATTCTCAATTCCCTTGAATAATCTATTGTGGATTATACTCCTACTAAGGATTATGACCCAAACTTCAATTCTAGTTGAAAGAACTAACAGTCTAAACAACCCTAATCATTTAACAACCTAAAACAACGTCTAGATTCAATTAAACGACAGCTTTACGAGTCAAGTTATCAATAGAAACAAACACTTACAGCAAACAGAAATCTAAGTTATTTGTGGATCTATTCCCTTCTACAACTGAATAGCCCGAACGGGTCTAAACAATTCTAGATGCTACTTTATCTAATCAACCCCGAACGGATATTAATCAGATTAGTTATAAATTAGCCTAGAAATTCTATTAGGTGATCAAGCTAAAAAAAACCTAGAATAATTCTGATACAATTAAGCATAGGGAATAAAACCTATTCAAGTTGTTGAGAATCAATCAAACCTCAAAATAGTATGCAATCTATGATTTCAATAACTAGTCAAACATAAAGGATTTAGCAATACATAATTAAATTAAAAGCAAACTTACAAGAGGTTCAAAGGTGGCTCTTTTGAGAAAACTCTCCCCAAAACCCTAGCCTCCAAAATTATGTTGTAAGTTATGAAAGAGAAACTAAAAACAAGGTTTAAATACCCCACAAGATATCCAAAGATAAAAATATCCCGAAATACAATCAAACACGTCGGTCAAGATCTATCTTAAGCCCATCTCGAAGCCCAAAACTCGCGGCCCAACTTCTCCGTTTGAAAGCAGACGGCGCGGTCTCATCCCAGAGGTGCGCGGCCGCGCTCCCTGTCATTATGCCCGCGGCACTTTCTCGGTTTAGCATTCAGGTGACACTTTAGAAGCTGTTTTGACCCCCTTCGAGTTGGAATTTGGACTCGAAATAAAAATATGAATTGTATCTCTTCGAGTTAGCTTTCCAGTGATACTAAATTCAGCTTCATCCGACCACTGTATCTCCCAAACCAAGCATTTCAAGATAGAGGTGTTGAAACAAGACCTTCAATGCATAGCCCGGATTTAAGCGTTCTTTTCACAAAAGCTCTTGGGTCTTGGTTCTTCCAATCTTCACTTGTATCACTCTAAGCTTCCTCAAACACCTCCATAGTCCACTAAGATCCATCCCGTCCACGCTTGTTTACCTAAAGATCTGCAAAACCGAACGAAACAAGCGCAAAACCCGAATTTCCTAGAAAACCTAAAAACTTAAGAACTAAGCTAAACTAAACTAAAACCATGCAAAATAAACATAAATATGCATCCTAAGCTATACCTAAATGCAAGATATCACAACACATCTTGCAAATTGAACAAAATGATGAGTCTTAGAGACTAGCTTGTATAAAAAGGGCCTTTGATGCGACTCTGCCCTAGCTCGGACCCAGCTCCGACGGACCCGAGACGGCCTAGACCTTGGAGACCCCCTTGGATTAGAACTTAGTCTCATATTATGTTATTATTTATATTTCCGTCATTTCCCTTTTAGGCGTGTGTTCCATTCTTATAGGATGGGTTAGCCTTGTTATTTCCCTTTATAGATAGTTTCTATTTTTAGTATGTTGCTATTAGTAGTATTTTGGGCTTGGATGTTGGGCCTAGCATGTTGCTAACCCTAATCCACTCCCAACTAGCTTCTAGGGTTTTGTGTGACCTCCTCTATATAAAGGAGCCACACCCCCTTACAATAATTACGTCCAATTTGAATAGCCAGAGCTTGAGTCGAGAATCTCCTCCCTTTGGCCCGGGCATCACCCCTTTCTAACCCTTTTCCTCGCCCTTAATTCTACCTCGCCCAAACCTCGTTCCGACGAGCATTAGAGGCCCGCGAGTCCACTTTGTGGTCTCGTATTTATCCCATTACTATCCGTCGGAGAATATCCGGACGTTTCGAGCCTAGATCCCTCCCTTGTCAATCGAGGGTCACATAAGTGGTATCAGAGCGTCAGGCGGTTCGAACGAATCGCTTTTCCGACCAGCCCAACAGATTTAGTGTTGTCGTCCCTCGAACCCACTCGAGGATCCACGACACCAGCCCCGGCACACCAGGGTTCCAGCCCCGGCGCACCAGGATTCCAGCCGGCACATCAGCATCGTGCCAGGATTCGAGTCCCGGCACAGCACCAGCGCAGCATCCAGCGTGCCAAGGTTTAGATCCTGGCACAGAGACGCGGTTGCAGCATCGCGCCATCCAGCGTGCCAGAGTTCTCGCTTCGGCGCAGCCCTCCTCAGCAGCAGCGTGCCAGGACCCGAGTCCTGGCGCAGTCCCGGCGTCGCACTAGCAGGAGCACGACAGCGCGCCACCGCGCCGAAGAAGCCAGCGCCGCAAATCTCCGTGCCGAGCCAACCCTTTTCGGAAACCCTAGATCTTGGGGATCTTTTCCGAGATTGAGTTGGTTAGGTTTTGGAGATATCTTATTTATTTTATTTGTTTTGATTTTATTCCCTTTTGTAAAACATCTTAACTATAAAAGATCTTCTAGTTAGTTTTTATTTTTAGGATAGTTTATTATTTCCGTTTTTAACGGAATCTTTCGGATTGTGGAAGATCTCATAATATTGTAAAAACAAAACAAAAAAAAACCCGAGAGCCCAAGCCATGTCTTGGACTTGCTCGGTAGTATGGGACAATTCGGATTCTTGGGATCGGCCTCATCGACGAGTCAACACTCGTCCCCATAGGCCGCTTCCGTGGGACGATCCGGATTGGATCCCACCATATCAACTCCCGGAGAATCGGGCCCGCTATTACGGCGAAATTCCAAAACCCCGACGTCTCTCATACGTTGAACGGGATTGGAGTCCGCCACCTCGGCGCCCGCATCTCCGAAACAAAGAGCGGGATTGGAGTCCGCCCCCTCGGCGCCCACGTCCTCGAGACCGCACCCCGGAGGCCCCAAGGTCTCCCTCGGCCCGCGCTCGAGCCCACCACTCGGACTCCCGCGCCACACCACCGATTCCCCCTACGCACCAATATCCATCGTTGGACGCTATGATGGCACGGATCGCGGAGCTCGAGCGCCTTCTCGCTGAGGCCAACCGAGATCCTCAACCAAATCTGGCACCCGTGCCACCTGTCGATACCGAGGTCCTTGCCGTGTGATACGCTGGTTTTAGTACAGCGTAATTCTGTATTTTTATTAGGATTTTCTGAGTGTTTTAGGCTAGATTAGGATGATTATCTGTAATATCAGAAGAGCCTACAGTTGAAGATTTGGAAGTCAGAAGTCCTAAAGATCAAGTTGAAGAGGTTAAGAAGTCAAGACCCGCGCCCTCGGGTTGGACCCGAGACCGCGGTGGCGAGAGATTCGAGAAAGTGGAGTAACGCAGGAACCGCGACCGCGGTTCAGAACCACGCTCGCGGATTCGAGGGGATTCCGCGGCCGAGGGACTCGAGTGGATCCGCGCTCGCGATTTGGTTCCGCGCCCGCGGATTTTGGCGTTTCAGCGCCGACTTTATTTCGTTATTTTCTATCTTTTTATATCTTTTATACTTCGGATTTATTGTTACTATTTAAGCTTAGTTTTGTTTTCACTTTAGGGATACATTATTCTAGCATACTTTTCAGAGATTATTCCAGTTTTTAGTTTTATTATGGAGAACTAATTTCCCTTGGAGTTTGTTTGATCAAGGAACCCTTTTTATGTAATTCGTGAGATTCTGGTAACTTTTCTATCCCTTGGTTAATATCAAAACTCTTGTTTTTATTTATATGATTATCAATTGATTTCTCTTGGTGCGCAACTTGTTGAATTTGATTGATATTCTACTGTTTGGATTAGTTTGATTGTTGTCTGTGCAATCTTATTTATCCTTGAAACAACTCTTTTCTAGGACCGTGGACTAGAATTGATAAAGAGTGTTTGATTGTTATTTTATGCAAGAGACTCGTAGCTTGATTGCATGATTTAATATCCTTCTATCCTTAATACTTTGCATGATTTGAATTAAGCGTTTTTGTTCATATCATAATTTCGCTTGGACTGTGGACAAGCGGAAATCTTTTATAAGGATTGGAATTAACCTGGCAATTAATAGAAAAGTGGATGAATTGATGATCGAATGATTAAAAAGGTGGAATTGATTGAATGAACTCTGCTTTTCCTTTATTGATTTAATACTTGAAATTACTTGCTTGCCTAACTCCCAAAACCCATGTCTTTGCTCTTTGTTGATTAATCAGAAAACCGTTTCTCTTGGGTTCGACCCCTTGCTTGCTTACTATACTAGTTAGTAGAATAGTGTTATTTGTTTTTTATCTTGACAACAACGACTTTCGCCGAGTCACCGTGCCCGAGCCAATGGTGAGCGCCCCTATCCATACCGAGGATCCGATCCTTCCAGCACCGACGCCTAAGTTCGAGGACCCGCCCCAGCTAGACGAGCCTTTACCTACACCGGCACCCTCCTTAGAGTTCGATGCTGATCCCGAGCCCATGCTCGAGCTTGCCCCTATGTCGACACCATACTTATTCGAGACTACCCATGTCGATGGCAAGGTTTTTCTGAGATCGTCGCCTTCTTCCCTTTTCCGACACACGTCGAAGCGAGGACGCTTCGACGCTAAGCGGGGGAGAATGATGCGACTCTGTCCTAGCTCGGACCCAGCTCCGACGGACCCGAGACGGCCTAGACCTTGGAGACCCCCTTGGATTAGGACTTAGTCTCATATTATGTTATTATTTGTATTTCCGTCATTTCCCTTTTAGGCGTGTGTTCCATTCTTATAGGATGGGCTAGCCTTGTTATTTCCCTTTCTAGATAGTTTCTATTTTTAGTATGTTGCTATTAGTAGTATTTTGGGCTTGGGTGTTGGGCTTAGCATGTTGCTAACCCTAATCCACTCCCAACTAGCTTCTAGGGTTTTGTGTGACCTCCTCTATATAAAGGAGCCATGCCCCCTTATAATAATTACGTCCAATTTGAATAGCTAGAGCTTAAGTTGAGAATCTCCTCCCTTTGGCCCCGGCGTCACCCCTTTCTAACCCTTTTCCCTCGCCCTTAATTCTACCTCGCCCAACCCTCGTTCCGACGAGCATTAGAGGCCCGCGAGTCCACTTTGTGGTCTCGTATTTATCCCATTACTATCCGTCGGAGAAGATCCAGACGTTTCGAGCCTAGATCCGTCCCTTGCCAATTGAGGGTCACATCAGCCTTATATGGCAAGTTGGAGATGGCAAAACTATCTAGTTTTAGAAATACTGCTGGATAGGACCCAAACCTGTAAAACCAAGATAATTAGATTTGATTATTGATGTGAACGAGAAAGTGGTCGACTGTTTGAGCTCAGAAAAATCATGGAATACTGAAAAACTAAAGAACAAACTTAGTCGAAAGATTTTGACACCATCTTGAGTATTTTTATCCCAAGTAATAATACCCAAGACCGCTTGTACTGGAAAAAGTAAAAATGGATGGTTCTCTACACACTAAGGCCTACAATTAATCCTGCAAAATAAAGGACAAAAAGAAGAACAAGTCGACTAGGTTTGGAATGTTAATCTTCCCTTCAAAATAATAATGTTCATATGAAAAATCATCCAAAATGGAATCCCAACAAAGGCCCGACTTTATGAAAAGCACGTGGAGGTACCACTCCAATGTGATCAATGTAATTATACAACAAAGGATCTTCGTCACCACTAATCAAGTGCTACCACACAAAACGAATCTTGGATACATAAACACTAAAATAACTATTACATTGTCGCAATTAGATCTGGATAAAAAAAACCTATCTATTGAATACAAGAGATAAGACAGAAAACAACTAA
This sequence comes from Fallopia convolvulus, assembly GCA_964016875.1. Lineage (NCBI taxonomy): Eukaryota > Viridiplantae > Streptophyta > Magnoliopsida > Caryophyllales > Polygonaceae > Fallopia > Fallopia convolvulus. Next base: position 48,243,551 of record OZ024726.1, on the reverse strand, counting down.
AGATGATTTTGATAGAGTCGAGCAAATATGAATGAAGTGAAGCACATACAGATGAAACAAAGCGGACCAAGGAGCCACAACGAATAAGAAGAAAAATGAAAAACATTAAATGGGAAAAACCCAAACCCAACTTCATCAAAATCAATTTTGACGGTGCCAAAAATGATGTTGGAAGGTAATCCTTTGGATACGTCACGAATGACCATTTCTGCATTGTTATGTGTTTCGACGATGGCTTTTCAGGAACCCTTTCCATCCTGATGGCCGAGGCTCTCACTTTAAAGAAAGATATTTAAGAAGCTATTTGTCGTGGTATCTTCCATGTCGAGATCGAGAGAGATAATTTGTGCCTGATTAATGCCATCATCGACGTGAAGAGCTGCCCATGGAAGATTGAGTTGGTGGTTTCAAACATCCTCTACAAGCTCTGCAATTTCCACTCTTAGAGTATTTTCCAAATCTTTAGGGAGTCCAACTCTACGACATACTACATCGCCAAATCTTTTCTCAAGGTCACCTCCTTGCCTCTGGCAGTTGATCGACCCCGGGCTTCGTGCCATCATCTGCAAGAATGCCCTAGAGCAGATTTCATCCAGAGTATGATTTCCCCTAATTGCTTTCATGATAAAAAAAAGTCTCTTTATACCTAATTTTATCCACTTTATAAATTGAATGAAATATAGTATAATTCAAGTATAAAATTATATAAAATATATTTTTTGTTAATCAAAATAAATAAAAAAAATACCTTTTTTTACTTTAACAGTATAGTAAAATGTAATTCTAATTGTTTAAGGTATTGTGATAAAATTGCTAAAAGCAAATAATAAATGAGAGTATAATACTTTAACAGTAGTATTTTTAATAGTTTTTTTAATTAATGTGTAAATTGTTAAAATAACAAGTTTGAAGAAACGGATGGAGTATAAAAAATAGAGTTTATATCGTAATTTTGCAAGGACAAAAATGCTTTAAAACGGGGGGAAGTCGTCGGCTACTCGACCTGCTTGTAGTGCACTGTTCTCACTTCTTCATTTGACTTTTTCGTTTCTGTGTACAGATCCAATATTGATTACTCAGTTTTTAAACTCTGCAATTCGATACTTCTCTCCAGCTCAATTTCTCCCAGATTTCTATCGGAGCCAGAAATTTTCCCCTTGATCCATTCCGGTGAACATAATTCTTACCAATTTTCCGACGTAATCTAGGTATTCCCTCTCTCTATCTCTCCTTAAAACAAAATCTCTATTTTGATTGTTCTCTTCCAATCACATTGTATCTTCTTTGGGCTTCATAGATCTAATACAGTCATGTTTAACGGTTCAATTTTGTGCATAGGCCGTCGTCACCAATCATTAATTCAATTATTATATAGCTGCCCTCGATTTACAATATTCACGATTGCTGTTGCAATCTATATCTGCATCCGTTTCCTTTTGTCGTCATGAATTTGTTGTCGCAAGCTGTGTGAAACCTTTCCCAGTGTGGCTAAACTAGGGAGCCACTTTGTATTTGTAGCCTATTGGAGTTGGAGGTTCAAGTAAGATCATGAACGGGTGTAAAATGACCAATTTGCATCTTTCACATAACTGGTGACTGGTGTAGAATTTTGCGTAAATTGATTTCACCGAATAATCGTCAAGGATACATGTTTTATTTAGTATCACATCGTAAGATTGTTCTTTTCTTTGGTTTTATAACTTGCATTCAGTTTTTCTTTGCGGACAAGTGAAAGTGAACCTTTGCCACAACCATATTAATATTTTTTAAGAAAACAATCTCTCTTATTGTGATGGTTTGAAAATATGATTTAGGATATACATAATTGACCTCAACCAGTCAGTGAGGATGGACAAGGAAGAGATCAAGCAAGAAGCCATAGGCTGGTACTCAAACTTGCCCTGCAATCAGTGGGTTCAGCTTCCTGTTCCTGGTCCACGCCCAACAGGTCGCTACAAGGTTGTGATTGCTGAAGAATGATTATATTTTCTGTATATTTCATACACACGTGTTTCTTTGTGCATTCACTTGCAATATATCTTAGCTCAATCAAAAGAAAGTTCTAAGAAATTTTCATTTGCCCAATTCTAATCTTTAATTGTGCTGTACTTTTCTGGAATTGGATTTTCTTCTTCTTCTTCTTCCTAGTAATAGACATGTCATTCTAATTTTATTTTGTTTATAGCACGCGGCAGCTATTTTCGGTGATAAGCTTTACATATCTGGTGGAAGCCGTAATGGACGCCATCTGTCAGATTTTCAGGTCTCAAACTTTTCTGCCTCCTTAGATTCAAGTGTCTCTCTTATCTGGTTGGCCTAAAATGATCTTTTTATTGGGTTTATTTGCAGATTTTAAATCTGACAGATTTTTCATGGTCCTCCCTGAAATTGACAAGGGATTCAACCGCTGCTGGATTGGAAAATGGAAACATACATGAAGGTTTTCCAGCCATTTCTGGTCACAATATGGTATGATATGCTAACTATTCCTGTCAGATAAATGAAGAAGCATCCTTACTGTATTTTGGAGTAAATTATATAATGTGATCCAGTAGCTTTCTAAAAAATTAATGTTTCTGTTTTTTTTTGGTGTCTTAAGGTTGTGTGGGGAAGCAAAATTCTTGTTCTTGGTGGGCAGTCAAAGAATTTCTCAAACTACGCAACAGGTTTGCTAATATCAAATGTGTTCATATTCATGGAAACTTTGCCTTTTATAATTACTTTGGAGCTAATGTATTTCTAAAACCAATCTATGTAGTGCAATGTGTGGACATAGATGCACAACAATGTAGTACTGTACAAACTTCTGGAAAAGTTCCTGTAAGAGATTCTTATTTCCCTTCCAATTGCTTTAAATAATTCATATGTTTCCTTGAATATCTTTATTTTTATGCTCCTGTTATTTTCTTCAGGATGCTCGTGAGGGGCAGTCTCTGACACTTGTTGGTTCTAAATTGATAATGTTTGGTGGAGAAGACATCAAGCGGAAACTTCTTAATGATGTTTATATCCTTGATCTTAATACTATGACATGGGATAAAGTGGAGACCACGTAAGTTTTATCTCCTTTACATAAAAACTCCAATCTATGTTTATCAAAGAACTCTAAAATTTACTTTTATGTTGTATGATAGGCAGCAACCTCCTTCTCCAAGATATGATCACACAGCTGCTTTACATGCAGAACGTTACCTCCTAATATTTGGTGGCTGTTCTCATTCTGCTTGTTTTAATGACCTTCATTTTCTAGACCTCCAAACAGTAAGTGATTCTTGCTATTATTTTTCTATACCACATATCCTTTTAACTCATATGACTGTGCAAGATTAAAAATTATGTAGAGTGGCAGATGTCTATAGTCTCTAGATGACAGTGACAATGCCATCTCCTCTCACTATTGACATCTCTCTCTTGTGTGTCTTGTAGCCCCTACTTCATAACATTCTCAGTTTCTCACATGATAACCTTAGTGTCTTGACTGCTTATTTTTAATTTTATAATATTTCCGATCTCTTTTTTTTCAAGGGAAAATTGGTTTTATTTTCTTTATAGAAATGTTCACGCTTATTTCCATTTACCTCAATGTCGCTGTAGTAAAAAAGCTTCCATTGCAGATGGAATGGTCAGTACCTGAGGTCCGGGGGGACTTTGTGACTCCTAGAGCAGGACATTCAGGTGTGACAATTGATGAAAGCTGGTTCGTACTTGGGGGCGGAGATAATAAAAGCGGTGAGTTCAATGTTATGAGATGTAACACATCTATTGTCTTATATTGGATTTCATCTACCTAATGTGTGCTTATTTGATTGTTTCTGCAGGTGCTTTGGAAACTCTTATGTTAGATATGACCAAGCTTGCTTGGTCAGTTGTTGCTACTTTCAGTGCAAGGGATCCTCTTGCCAGTGAGGTCTAATCATTTTGCCCAAATTCTATTTTGATATTCTACTTGCATTGTACTTGTTTCAGAGCCTTATGTTGGAATTTGGATTTTAATTCTTTGTGTGTTACATTAAGTAGTTGACTATATAAATCGATTCATTTGCTGTATGATGTGCCTGAAGTTATTGAAGTCCGCATAACATACATTTAAAGTGACTCTATCATATTTGCACGTCATATAATTTTTACCAAGTGTATCTTTTCTTCATCCCTCAGATACATGTCCCCATTTCTAATTTACTATCCTTGAAGATATTTATTCAAATTTCTGTTTAACTTCGATTTTCCCACCCTCCACATTCTATTCTGATTATATTCATGAAGTACATGTACAGCTTCTAAAATATCGTCACATGTACTGAGCAGGGAATCAGTGTCTGCTGCTTTCTAAATGGTGGAGAGAAATATTTGGTTGCTTTTGGTGGCTACAACGGGAAGTACAATAATGAGGTAAGAGTTCTGTAAAATACAACTTCAGCATGTAATGTACTAATGTTCCTGTTGAATAGAGGAACTACTATTGTTATTGTTGTCAGAAGGTGATCAAAATGGTGGTATGCTCTGATACTCTCTATATCCATTTTGTGACCCTATTCTACATACGCGAATATGCAATACACAGCCATGTGAATTTGTAGAATGGTATCATATATCCATGCCATGTGTCCCTATTCCCTTGGACTTCACCAATTATTCATAAATAATTCATTGTTTTGTTTCCTTTAGTTTTCCAATTATGTGCCCTCTCATAGTAAGTGAGTGGGACAATAGCATATTCTTCATGAAATGGATCTATTCACAAGACACAACCCATAGTTTGGTGCTTTGATTGATTTAAATTTTGCAACAAATTTGTATCTGCTCCATATCATTTAGATTTTGGTTTTATCTGGCGTCATGTTTACATTACATATGTTCTCCTAGTGAAGTACTTTGACATGAAAATGCCAACCTCAAACGCAAATTCCAGCGAAATAAGTACCAAAACTAAGTCATTCCTTATTCACTTGCAACCAATTATCAATTATGTAGAACTTAAACATATTGATTATTCTCCTTATGTACAAGGTTTATGGCTTTATGCTGTCCATATTGACATAGTTGCCTGACTCATCCAAATGACCATTTCATCTATAGGTATTCATTTTGAGACCAAAACTCAAAGATCCATCACGCCCCAAGATACATCAGTCACCAGCTGCAGCTGCTGCTGCAGCATCTGTTTCTGCTGCTTATATGATTGGTGCAGGAAACCACTCAGAGATGACCAACCAAGGAGACTCTCAAACTGAGGAAATTGAGACCAAGTATCCTCAAGAGAATCCCGCCAGTAATATGGATGAACTAAAACAAGAGAAAAGACAGTTGGAATCATCAATTGCAGAATTAGTTGAAGCCAACTCTACTCTTAGAGGGAAAATTGATGATATCAACAGCAACCATGCAGAATTGTCCAAGGTAGGTTTGATATTTTACAAATTTGAAGTTTTTTTATCCACTGACAAGTTATATCCAAACTTTCATTACAATTGTTAAGCTATTTATATATAGGAGCTTCTCTCAGTTCAAGCTCAATTAGCTGCAGAAAGGTCAAGATGCTTTAAGCTAGAGGTTTGTCTCAATTCATTTTCTCCTTATAACTATTTGATATAAACTTGAGTAATTTCCAATTTTCCTGATAATGGTAATCAGGCACAGATAGCTGAACTGCAAAATGTGTTGCAAGCACTTCCTTCAATAGAGGCCGAGGTGTTATCACTTAGGAAGCAGATGTCTGCTCTGAAAGAGGATACCGAGCCTACACCAACATCAGCTGAAACACAAGGTTCACGTGGTGTTTGGCAATGGCTGGCTGGTGGTGCTTGAAAAAGTGCCAAGTTGATAATTTAGTAGGTATTGCTTTAGATGCCTGGCATTTTGTTTATTGGTCTACAATTATATTTTTAACATTCTCTTGTCACGTTTTGGTATACAGTGGCATGGATACAGAATTTCCGTGTTGTAAGTGGATGGGTTGATCAATGCACAGGGGAAAGTATAAAGTGCAGAAGCTTTTTTGAGGGTTTTTATATTTCACTTAATTCAGGTTTTTTTTTTTCTTTTGCAAAAAGTGGAATTCTTTGGCTCGATTAAATATCATAGATTCACTTTGTTTCTTCTGTTATGCTGGGATGATCCATTGCATTAGACTCGACATGGTTAAATATTCTCTCTGAATTTAATAAAAGTACATTTGTTTATACAAGATATCATTCCTTTGTTCAGTATATGTGGGACTTATGGCAGTACTCAACTTATGGCAATACTTGCACATATATAAATCTTTCTTTTAACTAATATGTAGTATATTCCTCATGTTTTGAAGTTTTTTTTTTTTTTATCTAATAAGCTCCATGGAGGTTAGTTTAATAACATTTGCAAAATGCAAATTGAAAGGGCCTAAGCCCATTTCTTGACCCAAAAATAAAATAAATAATTTGGGTTTGGAAGTTGATAATGTCAAGTGGGTTGTGAACTTGTGGGCAGACGATAAGATATTCTCACTGAAAGCAGTGGATGCAATAATTGTGTGTAGTCCGGATTGGAAAGGACATGTTCCGCAGCTGCCGCGAGATTTGGATTCTTCCCGATGGGATTTGGAAAATGGGTGATGTGAAGCTTAAGCCAAATGTAGGCACGAAACCAATTTTATTCTATGGACAATAGTTGGTGTCGCGTGTCGGTGTGCTTCTACTGTTCTTTGGGAGTAATTTACAGAATAAGGGGTGAGAAAGAACAGAAAAAAAAGAAGGAACAACAAATATAAGAATTTAATCTTACATTATGTGGGAGAAAATGAAAAAGAATTCAAAGCAAAATTTGTATTTTTTTTATTAGGGAAGGGATTAGAGGGTTCAACAAATGGTTGAAAGCCGTCCTAGAGCATCTTCACATATGAGGCCACGGAGGCCTAGCTCTACTGCTAAAGGAATTGAGGAAACTTCGGTGGAAAGATTTTGCGATGTAGTCCGCAACCGAATTTGCCTCTTTGAATGTGTGATAGAAGCTCCAAGATTTAGCAATGTAATCTTTTGAGCTCACAAAAAATATTCGAAGCAATGATCTCAATGTCCTACGGGCAGCTCCAAACGTTATTGATAGTGTTGTTCAAACAAAGGTAATCTCCCTCAATCTCGACCTACGAGAAGCCACGACAATTCGCCTCCTTCACTCCCGTGCACAATGCTAGAGTGCTAGCCATTTGGGTGAAATGGGAACCTCACAAGCCACCGTCAAACCTATAGGGTTGCCAGACTGGTCTCGAAAAATAAAGCCAAAGGATGAGAAGAACCCCTTAGCATTTCTGACTCCATCGAAATTTATTTTGATAAAGTTTCATTTAGGTTTGTTCCATTTAAACTTTTTCCTCTTTCTCCCTGTGAGGCCACTTGGGTCACCCTGACATTGGTCGGAGTCTATTTTCATTTTATTGCTCATCCACTTCCTATGTGAAGTGATGAATAGACAGATGTTGTTAGTTTTGTTCATTTTGCTTTGGTTGTTCTACTTGAAAATTTTCTTATTTTCGAAGAATCAAATGTCACACCAGGAGCATATCAACCACAGTTGGGATCATCTGCTACCCATTGTACTACCAATGCTATGCCACCATTCAAATTATGACACGTGTTATTATTAAAACAAAATACAAAATATTGGCATGCCTTATCCAAGACTACCCGTACTAAAAATTACTCTTCCCCTCCCATTTCTTACTTGTCTTCTCCATTTTCCTGTATATCGTTTTCTTCTTTATTTACTCATTTTTTATTATTTCGATCTCATATTTTCTTCAATCTCACAATTGAGTAGATTATTAATTGATGTGATAAAAGATGATACACACAAAATTCACATATTATGCATATAAAATTCATATATTATTAACTGTTTTTCTCAAGATTTGATTGTTTTTTCAAACATTCAATACACAATTTAATTTGATCAATTATTTAAAATCTGTGTTGTGTCTATCTTCACTTTCAATTTGGTTCCACTAAAGAAAAAATTAGGTCTGTGAAGTTATCTAATTCATGATGTCCAGAAAACGTGATCTGAATCGGAGAGAAAAATTCAAAGAAAAATATCCGAACCTGAATCGGAGAGAAAAATTCAAAGATAAACATTGGAGTATGGAAGAACCATAGAATAAAATAAACAATTGAAAGGTTGGGTAATTTTTTACCGTAAAAATAGCCTATTTTTATGTTTAGTTTTATTGTCAAAATAAAAATCTAATTCCTAAAAAAATTATCAATTAATTAAATAAGGAGACAAGTGGCATGATTTTATTGGTTGTAACAGCATTTGTTGTATAGAGGGTAGCAGACGATTCGGACTGTATCAACCACTCCAAAGCTTTTTTACTCAACAAATTTTTATTTCAAGGATGATCTGATTTAGATTTTTATTAGTAGGGTTGTAATCAAGCGCTCATGAATGCAATCAAGCGATACTCCAACTTTGAAATTTAACTTAGTTTGACTTTGACATAAAATGTACGAAATTACTCTCAAGTCGGGCTATAGATTGCATCCTCAAATCGAGTCAAGTTTAACTATTCAACTTCTTTAAATGAAATATAACACATGTTTTAAAAAACTTTAAAAAATAATTTTTTTAAAAAATACTTTATGTAGTTCAAATCCTTTGACAATATGAAATCGCTTGTAAGTAAGATAATTTATTTCTTTTAAAAATCATATAATATCCAGTCTAAATGTAGAATAGTCAAAATCGAAAGAAATGACAAAAAAAGCCACTCATGGTAGGTTCATTTTTCTTCTTGAGCAGTTGAGCCCTTCCTTCCAAAGTCATGCTAAAGAAAGTACCCACACTTCCTCTTACTCAACAATTATTATATTCATACAGAGTTTGGTTCAAATGAAATAAACTCTTATCCTAAAACGTGAAACGAATGCACTTTTTCTAGTTTGTAGGACATTTTTCATATAAAAATGCATTGTAAAATACTAAAAGTGCAATCTGAAAAAGTGCACTATAAAAAATACGAAAAGTGCATTGCAAACTACGTAAAGTGCACTCTAAAATAGAAAAAGTGCACTATGAACTAGAAAAAGTGCATCCTTTTCACGATAAGAGTTCGTTTCAGGATAAAAGTTTGTTTCATTTGAACCAAACTCTATTCATACAATATACAATACATCGATAAATGATGGAAAGTATATAACTCAGCGAATAGATTTCACATTATAAACGGAAATTACTTCTTTTCCAATCAATTGACAAAAAAAATTACATTTACGAACCTTAGAACTAGACCATATCATCAATATCATCAATATACTATTACTAAAGTCGAATCCTTCTCTCTTATTTGTCACCCATCTAACTATGCCACAAAGACATATTTAATTATTTAGTCTTTCTTGTATTTATTTTCCTGTATATTATAATAATATTATCTAATTCAAAAATTAAATCACCTATGCTATTATAAATAATAAATACTATTATTTAATTATTTTTTACACTCCATATATATTATAATAATTTTCGCTTAAAAATTTTATTGAGGAAATTATTTTATTTTTATGGAATAAGTTTATGTAAAATTCGATCGACGAGTACGATTCCTACATACAAAAATTCTCAAGTTACAATCGTGACACTATCTGGTCTCGCTAGTTCTGCTGATAAAGCCAAGGAACTCCCCAACAAAATTTTATAAATTGACTTTGGTTTTTCTCGAAACCATTATTGGATAGACCGAAAAATCAACTGGATTCCTGCCGTTGCCATTCCATCCAAATGAAACAGAGACATTTGGGTATGGACAGCCACCCATCAGTATATATACCCACTCGATTTCCAAGCTGAGATGTCCAAATCTAATTGGGGCTTCACCTCAAAATTATCTAGCTACAAGACAAAAACCCTCACCAAAAAGTACAGCATGTGATGATCCATCCTCATATTTAGAAGCGATGAGGTTTTTCTGACAAGTGTCATCTCCATGGCCTTATTTTTCAAATCAATCCTCACACAACTCTTCCTTTCTCCTCTCCCTCTAAACCCTTCTTAACCCGCCTTCAAATTGTCTCCTTTCCTTCCAATTTTGACCAATTGAATACAGAGCTTCTTTATTACCATGGCGGTAGCAGAATTATCCCCATCGTACAAAACCCAACTCAGCGCTTCGCAGCTCTCGTCTTTTTCCACCCGTTTTTCGAATCCCCGGAGATTTTGTGTTCCACTCCCCCCTCGATCGAAGAGGGTTGGAATTCATTGCTCTGTCAAGTGAGGCCTTTTCTGAATTCAATTTTTGCAAATTGGAAGGGGTGGTTTCTGATTTTGGTGTTGTTTTGTTGCTTTGCTTGATTGTCAGGGAAGCTCAGGCTCCAGTTTTGGTTCAGAACGAAGAGGTGAAGGGTGGAAGGCAGGAGTGTTATGGAGTTTTCTGTTTGACTTATGATCTCAAGGCTGTAAGTTTCCTCTTTGTAAAAGTGGAATTTGTATGAATTTTTTATTGACGGATGTTTATGGATTGCTCACATGTGTTTGATCACTGGAATATTTTATTATTGGTGTTCTCTATTAGTTGTGCTTTGCTGTTGTTTGATGAAATGCTTCTTCTACTTTACTGAATTAATTGAGTTTTATATTAGTCAAAGTCTTACCTTATGTGATATTATAGCCTATGATTAAGTACAGATGTGGATATGGGCAATATAAATTATCTACTGAAAAATCTAAAAGCACTGAGATACATATGAAGATAAAATCCTCTTTCTTCAATTGTATTTCGGTTTCTCAAAGGTTATTTAAGACTACGTTCGAAGGCCATGGCACTATAGCATATTAAATCAGTTGACAAGGCGAGGTAAAAGTCTTTCAATCAACACTAACAGCACACAGGCTGGATGACTCCCATACTAACTGCCTAAAAAACTAAAAGACTCAATTGCCCCTCGTAACTAACATTAGGCTTTGCTCGAGTGCTAACAGTTTGCTCATATGCTTTAATTCATGGGGTACAGGGTACTCGTGTAAGTTTGGAAGCCTTTTCAATTATTTTTTTTAAAAACTTGTACAGGAGGAGGAGACTAGTTCATGGAAGAAACTCATAAAGATAGCAGTTTCTGGTGCTGCAGGAATGATATCAAATCATTTGCTATTCAAGGTGAGGACTTCTCAAATCTATCTCTGTCTATTTCTGTTCATCTCTCTCTGTCTAAATTAGTTTATCTGTACAAATACCCATCATATGCAAAGCACAGCTTAGATACTTCATCTTCTGGGTTTCTGCAATAAATGATACAGTACACAATATCCCCGTGTCATGTTAGATTCTCATTATTGATGTTAGTATACTTTTTGATGAGTTTTTCCAATAATTTGGGTTTTCTTATTGAGAAAGTCTCTTTAACAATATTTTCACTCTAAGTTGGCATAACCAGCAGAAGGCGTTGAGGCTATGATTATTGCCTCAAGTGATATTGTCTCTTTTCTGTTATATTTTACTAAATGTCCTTTACTTTATTTCTTTCAAAGATGATGTTCATTTTTTCTAGTTATATGAGCGCCTTTCCTTTTATGATATGCCAGCTTGCCTCCGGAGAGGTCTTCGGGCCAGATCAACCAATTGCATTGAATTTGCTGGGTTCTGAAAGGTCAAGACAAGCTCTAGAAGGTTTGCTTCCTCTACCCCCTTACTAGCTAATTAGTTATTCAAATTGTGTCATATGCCTACCAAAAATATGAACTCTTTCAAGGTTCTGAGACAAAAAAAAAAATCCATTTCCCTGCTTCATAGAATTGACTAGTTGATATTTCAAGTTCTATGATCCAAAATCAGTCACTCTTCTGTGCTCTCCAAAATGAATGCTGACACAGGAGTAGCAATGGAACTAGAGGATTCCTTGTTTCCCTTACTACGGGAAGTTAGTATTGGCATTGACCCATATGAAGTTTTTCAAGATGCTGAATGGGCTCTTCTAATCGGAGCAAAGCCCCGTGGACCTGGAATGGAACGTGCCGACTTGCTGGACATAAATGGCCAAATTTTTGCTGAGCAGGTATGACTAACCTAAGTTTTTAGTCAAAAGAAGTCGCACTTTAATCTCCCATTATCTCTTCATTTTTTGCTTTCTTTCGTATAACAGGGAAAAGCACTTAATGCTGTAGCGTCACGTAATGTCAAGGTGATGGTGGTGGGAAATCCCTGCAATACCAAGTAAGATTTGTTTCTACTTCTGTATAACACAGTACTGAGAGAGTCACTAATGCTTTTTATATATTCTGGTACTGTTGAGGAAATTTTCTTAATTCGTAACACTGATTTATTTGCAGTGCATTGATTTGCCTGAAAAATGCTCCCAATATACCTGCAAAGAACTTTCATGCCCTGACAAGATTAGACGAAAACCGCGCAAAATGCCAGGTGAACTTAGCTTCTTTTCACTGTCCTCTTTACTTTATGCATTCTTAATGTGTGAAAGCTAAATTTTTGTCTTTGATGGTTTCAGCTTGCTCTCAAAGCAGGTGTATTCTATGATCAAGTATCAAACATGACTATCTGGGGAAACCACTCAACCACTCAGGTTTACTCGCACTCTAATGATGAGACTGTAATTTCCAATATGTACTTGTGAAAGAAACTTAATATCATAATCCTGTATTCAGGTTCCGGATTTCCTCAATGCTAGAATTAACGGCATACCCGTCAAAGAGGTCATCAAGGATCATAAGTGGTTAGAGGAGGAATTCACTGAGAAAGTCCAGAAGGTGAGATGAATGCGCATTCTATCAATAATGGGAAATTTAATGATTCATCATCATCATAACCACTAATGAGCCTATATTTTTTATAACTGTATGCAGAGAGGCGGTGTTCTGATTCAGAAATGGGGGAGATCTTCTGCTGCATCAACTGCCGTGTCAATTGTCGATGCTATAAAGTCCTTAGTTACTCCCACCCCAGAGGGAGATTGGTTTTCTTCTGGAGTGAGTTCATATACTTTTGAAGGAGAGTTTTATAATTGCCAAATTTATTCCTTTATGTTGAATAGGAACAATACATTATGCAAACTCCTCTCACATATAGCAGAGAGGAATGTGTATTTGTTTCATGATCAGCATAAGCCAATGCAAGACGTAAGCTTAACTCTGTATTTTGTTTTCTGTACTTCTTAGGTATACACCACCGGAAATCCCTATGGTATAGCTGATGATCTTGTTTTCAGCATGCCTTGTAGATCAAAGGTTCTGTTCTTTGTCCCAACTGGCTTTTGATGTGCTGTTTATTGGGTTTTTAATTATTTTTTTAAATCATTGAACTCTTGTATGATTTCATGGCTCAGGGGGATGGTGATTATGAGCTCGTCAAAGATGTCATTTTTGATGATTATCTTCTCAGCCGAATTAAGAAGGTAACTTACCCCCTAATCCCAAATCTTAAGACTTTTTCTTGGTGTCATGGATTTCTTGCACCTAGATGATTGTATAATGCAAAGTGGTCAACTTCAACAGACTGAAGCCGAGTTGCTAGCTGAGAAGAGATGCACAGCACACCTTACAGGAGAGGTGAGTAATCATAGCAACTAAATACCATTTCTCACATTTTCCTTATATTTTAGAAACATTTTTAATAGCTTTCAAATATATGTGTGTTTAATATGATTTTCTTGAAAAATCTTTCAGGGCATTGCAGTCTGTGATCTGCCCGGGGATACAATGCTTCCTGGAGAAGTGTAACACTTCACAAGTCGGATTCATTTCCTCTTACAAAAATGGCCTTAAAATTAGAAGCTTTCAGTTTACTAGTTGCAAAACATTTGGTGAAAAAAGAGGTGAATTGAGTGTTTAAATATGGCAAAAATTTGTGTATGACATGAGATGAATGTTCAGTAAGTTCATAGAAAATAACAGTCTACAGGCTACAGTTTATCCATGATCCCACTATTGTAAAACAGTAACTTCATCAGCTGGATTGCTCTTTAATGTAAAACAAGTACCAGAATAATGAAAATCATTGATTAATGCCTTTTTTGAGCAGATCTCTTGTACTCAAATTCCTGTCGTTTGGCTACTTTTCAATTTTCATGCCTTTCTCGACTCGCTTCAAAAATTATAAAATTTAAAGGCATGCCATAATAGATAATACTATACCATTAACTTCACCTCATCTGAAAACCTTATTCATCCTACAAGGCTAAACATAAAGGTACGCTAAATCACATATTTGGCTTACTTTGAATTCTCCGAGAATGATAACAATCCATCAACTGATCATGTCGTCTAATTCCTCAATAATCATGGGAATCATAATTATACTGGATTTACATGTAATTGTAAATCAAGCACATTCAAATGTACAAGCCAATGCTTTTGAACTTATCATATTTTTATTTTAATCAACTATTTGTTATTTTGAATTGATTTTCTAATGTTTATAATTTTCTATTTAGGATAAAAAGATTCCAACTTTAAACACTTAAAATGTGCTGCGCACATGGGAAAACACGAGGAAAAAGCCCAGAAAGTAAATTACAGAATCCCCAGTGGGGAATCTGCCGAACACTTCGGGCCAAATCCTGAAGAAAGCTAACTCTTCCAATTAGATAGAGCCTGTTATGCATTCATATTTGGCAGGTATGCCAATGGTTTACACAAATTTGTTCTGAAGGTTGAACAAGCCCCAGCTGGTGCTCAAGAAGCGGATAAGTTTTAAGAAATGTATAACAATTGTATGTATTCTTTTGGTATTCAAAATTTGCAAGGAAAGGGGAGGAGTAAATGTGACAATCCATTTCCTGGAGAAGTGTTACACTGCACAAGTTGAAAATACGCTACCATGTACAAAAATGAGCTGGAAATTAGAAGCCTTCAATCTGGCTAGTTGCAGAACTTTTTTTGGCGAAAAAGAAGTTGATTTCAGTGATTGATGATGCCGAATATTTGTGATTAACATGAGAAGAGTGTTCGGTAAATCCATAGAACATAGCAGTCAACATAATCCCTTTTTTGTGAAATAGTTTCTTTGTCAAATTAGTACCAGCATTTCTTAACTTGCATCTACTATTCGGGACACTAAAGAAATTAGAAAAATGGAATTCTAATCATATCAAGACTTGGTCACTGAAAACCACAAATGAGTTTCATAATTTTTTTGTGCAACACTAAACTAGATCTCTTTAAAGAAGAAATACTTCCCCATACGTTGACAAGTTTACAAAGCTTAAATTAGGTTCGGATTGTTGTTGTTTTCTTCATGGAATAAGCTGTCTGGCAAACTCAGGCCTAAACTACTCGTTCTTTAGGTCCTAAAAACGCTGAAGTTCCTATCTTGTTCTAACAAGACCCCATCCTAAACTTGGTTCAAATCACTTGAAACTGAAGGCTCAACCAACATCGAAACACAAAAGAATCAACAGCCGAACTTGTCCATCAAATAGTTCTGAATGTTAAAACCGTTTGCATACCGATGCCGCCCATCAACGTGTCTTAAAATAAGCAAGACAGCAACAAGACATAGCGATCCAGATACAATTAGTAAAAGCGGAGAGTGTTTCTACATGTATCAATCTAGCAATATAACCTATAGCTGCGATCAAACAACTGGTCCTGAATCTAGCAGTAATCAAACAAGGTCCTTAATCCTGATTCCTGAAGTCTTTGATAATAAGAACCGAGGCAATAGAAATCTTGTATAAAATAGGAGTATCACCTGGCATAAATGCAGGTCCCAACTTTTGCACTCATGAAAAGAAGCATTAATGAGAAGAGGAAGTAGGCCCAGTCGCGTGAAATTGCCGAGCTCATCTTCTGTGAGAGCATGCCAGTTACAGCCTTAATTCCAGCAGGATTTACAAAAATGTCCTCAGGAAGGTCGAAGGAGAGGACAACATTGACATTTCCACGCTTATCCAGAGACCAGTGTATTCCGCTGTCATTTGTGGACAGGTCTCTGATCCTTACCATTCCAGCAGTAACCCGAATTGATTCAGAAGAGTGCACAGCTGCGTGAAGCTTTGCATTTCTGTCTTTTGAGGGGAAATCAGAAGCAAAGGCAGAGTATTTGTCTAGCATTTGGCTTTCTTGCTTCATAAATGGGTATTTGAAATCTGCATCATACAAGATATCAATGATCAGATCATTAGGCATTAGGCCTACTTGTTATTTCATACATATGGAGAAGAAGGCATTTGTTAAAAAGATATGTAAACAAAAACCCTACATTTTGTAGTAGAGATAAGTATTAATGAACGAAACCTTTATGAGTTGAAGGGTGCAATTCAGTCAAAATAGGTGGTGCATGCGAAGTTCAATAACTAATAATTCTATCTTGTTGCACTCAGATTTTAGAAATCTATTATTCACTGTAGCATTTTTTATGCAAATGTATTCAAATGCATTTTTAAATGGTTCGTCTACCTAGTACCTACTTTTGGGTGTAAATGCAAATGGCAGTTAACCATGCAATCTATTTACACTCAATGTACCTTGGAACATGAACAATCCAGGCATTGTAGATATACTTTTTCCTAGAATAAGTAGAACCAAAAAAGTTCTCTTTGATGAGCAATGCTAACATTCCATAGGAATTTTCTACATAGTTCCCAATAGAAGGGCAAACTTGATTTCATATACTTGCCTGGCTCGAATTTTTGTGGCTCCATGAGTTGCTTTGAAGAGGTTGCAACCTCAGCTGCATATGCATCTGGAGCAGGAAGCTGTTGATTTGATGTAGATGCTTGCTTAATATCTTGGTCCAGATTCTGTAGAGAAATAATATTATTGTCAAAACCATCATAAAATATATAGGCTGCGGAGAAACTTTTAGCGCGGAAGGCTACCTGATCAGGTATGTATGTTTCATCAGAAAGATTGTCATTAACATCTAGCGGTTCAGGTGCATCAAATGTCAGATATTGAGTAATATCATTCTCTGCATCGAAATATGCAAGGTACTCATCAAGCAGTTGCATGCCTGAGGACTTTGTTTCAATAGGCTCTGAAAGATCATTTGTCTCCAAATAATATACTTCATCTGATGATGCAACATTGACATTATTAGGACACTGTTCCCCAGGCAAATTGTAAACTGGGGTGTCACTCATGACATTGTTTGGTGGAGCAGCATACTCATTCTTGACTGCATCCAGCTCATGCTGAACAGGAAGATTAAAGAATTTTTGGTCATCAATTGTCTCCAGACCAAGTTGATCCTCACTCAATACAGGCAAGGGATCCAATTCACTCTTAACCACATCTCCAACAAAACTGCTGCCATCTCCTTGGTATAAGTTCAATGGAGGATTAGGATCCTCAAATGGAAGCGCTACAGTAAGATTCTGCAGAAATAACAATGCAGGGCAAATTCTCAGCATTAGAAAGTACATACTCCAAACAAAAGAGAAACAAGTGGCACAGAAGATCATTATTATGAGCATATGTAAGGGTGTAAGGCACAAAACATGTGCCTATGTATTGTATTGTATTGATAAAAATGTACTTGTCAATTGCATCATATCAGCCTACAACCACATATTTATCCACTAACTTCAAGCATCCAGGTTCAAATTCATAGGACGAAGTACTAAACTGTTTAAACAACTGCATACATAGCATACCAACAAGTGTGCTATGGAAGATTTTCTATAACCTAAACATCACTAACGCATCTAACTACTGTTCTCTTATTGTCAAATCAAGCTTGGCACACTTAATTAAATCTTGTTCTATACTAAAGACACCAGTAGAACCACATAACACTTGTATTTATTGCTAGCTAAATGCTAGCATAAATCATCACAACTCAAGAACAAACAAATATTTTCCCTCTAGCTCTAATATCTTACAATAATTTACCTTGTCACATAAAAATATGTTCAATCATCTGCATAAATGAGATATTCAAAGATGCAAGAACTTTAATGGCATCAAAACCAGGTTAAAGGATTTGCCTGTTTACATACAAGCATTCTATTACAATATTATTTGAACTTGCCCCTTCCTTGTTAAGATTACCACCGTCACCACCCTCATGAAAGAGAAACATATAATACCACTAAAAATCCTTAGGTTATTACCCATGTAGTATCTAAAATAAGTTACAAAACATATATTTCAAATGTAAATAACATTCCTTGAGAAATCCTGATAGTTTTTCCATTGCCCTATCATACTTGCACATAAACTAAACATGAACATGAATGCAAAAAGAAAAAGCAGAGGCATACATATTAGCAATTCACAAACAACAAACCTGGTCATAATCATTTCCTTCAGTGAATAAATCATCAGTAATAAAGACATCATCAGTAATAAAGACTTCGTCAGCAACAGGTTCACCAGAAAAGATAGCAACTTCCATGTTTTCGCATTCCCATTCCTCCTCAACTAATGGAGCTCCATACCGCTCCCCATTCTTTGGCCCTGAGCCACTCTTCTGGAATATCCTACACAGAACAAATGATTCCTGATACAGAAAACAAGCAGACTCCATTAGGCTAGAGCGTCAAAATATTCCTTAGAAAAACATATAATCAGATAACCATGCAAAGCCTATCCATATACTCCATAACTCACCTGAAGTACACCTGCCTTTTCCAGTTTCTCATCAACAAGTCTGTACTCGTGCATCACCCAATTAGTCCTCTCGCCACGTGGGGCTCGGCCACGGTGAAACACCAAAGTTTTCTTCATCCCAACAAGCTGGGATCTGTGGCAGACAGGCCTGTCCTTCCCAGTTGTCTTCCAATAGCCTTCTGAAGTAGCACGATTGGTCTTTGACCCATTGCTATACTTCTTGTCCAGATTACTGAAGAAGTACCACTCAAGATCACGAGTCTTCAGCTTTGATAGACCTAAATGTCCAAAACGCAATAATGCTCCTTAGAGTCTTTAACAACTTAAACAGGCAGAAACAATCAACAAAAGGCATGACATAAATAGATGCTAAGAACGAAATAAGAAAAAATGCAGACCCAACACTTCTTTCCTCTATAGGTAGGTTAATAGAACATTCATCCCCATCCAATTCTACAAGCACGGAAATAAATTGGAAAAAAAAAAGAGATAATAAAGTGGTGGTAGGCCATGAAAAGGAATCATTATCAACAAAGTGAATTGATCCTCGAAAACAGATAATCAACTAATCAGTATGTAATCATAAGCCATTTAAAGCAAATTTCAAACTCAAACCATACAAACCCGGATTGAAATCTCTTAAGGACCGATACTGGTTATAATTATACTAATACAGATTGAATAAATCGACGGTAGGAAGAAGAGATCATGAGAAAGACAGACCAGGTAGATCCCAGGGTTCGACTCTGTAAACTTCGATCTCAGATATGGCATCAACACGAAAGGGCTTTCCGGAGACCTTCCTCTTAAGATAGTAAGCCACGAGCTCCTCGTCAGTGGGGTGAAATCGGAACCCCGGAGCTAACGACGTCGACGAACCACCACCGTTTCCTCCCATTAAAAAAAATCAATGATTCCGAGTAACAATCTGGTTCAATTGCAAGTGTAAAAAATACACACAATAAATTAGGGTTTCGGTAGAACCGACAGAGAAAGTGCAATTGAGACGGGGATTGAGGGATTGGGGTTTGGATTCGATCAAAACTCAATTGGCGATGGAGAGATTGGAATCGAAACAATTGTTCGCTATAAATCAATTGGCGCAGAGGCTGAGGAGAAGTTTGGGGATTTGTAGGAAGGTAGAAGACTTCTGTATTTACGGTGCTTTGAAAATAATTTTAAATAGAAAAGAAAAAAAGAAGAAAAAAAAGAGTGGGAGTGACCTGGAAAGCGCGAGTATCCGGTCACCTGTTGGGAACCCACTGTCGCGCTGCGCGCTTTATATTTTGCCACGTCACTGCGTGGAGTTTGGCCTCGTCATAACTTTAGATATTCGACGAGAATCTCACTTAACTTTATTTTTTTTGGGTTTGTAAAAAGAGAGAAAAGTAGTTCACTTCGTCAGTATAGGTAATTTTTTTAGGAGTGGTTAAAATATTTTTTTAACCCTTGGTTTATTTTATTGCGTTCCTTAAGAGATAAGATATATGTCACTTTATCCTTTTTGTCACGTTCGCCGTTAGATGGATATTGTTATTAAGTTGGTTTAGATGAATAATACAGTACACAATAGCAGCGTGGTAATGGGCATTACATACAATAAACAGTGTTTGAATAATACGGATTATATAAAATTAACATGCATCAAAATTGGTACTATACCACGTTAAAAAAAGTCACAAGTATTAAAGGTGCGTAGGACAAAATAAATGTTTACTTCCATTCATATAAAGCTAGCTTGTGCCAGAGTTTTAAATCTAATACCTGATTTAAGATGTTGATTACGGAAGAGGGTTATCAAATTGAAAATTATTACGGAGTATTTATTATATTGAAATAGCCTTAAGATGTTGATTACTACTTAAATTCAAACTATTTTAAATAAGAAATTCAATTCGACAAATTAGTCAAACCAAATAAACAAATCAAGTAATATTGGGTAAAGATAATTTTACAAAAATATCTTAAAAAGGATAGTCTATTTTTTTTTGCTCTTGTGCCTGGTTCACCCGTACGGGCTACGTCCAGATCGGGGAACTGAATAGGATTATGGTAGACCCCTTCCAACGACATTGTGGGGAATCGAACACACGGTTCGTCCTACCAAGCGTAGCCCCAACGCCACTACGCCAATGCATCGTTGGTAAAGATAATTCATGTAATTTCACAAAAATATCTTAGAAAGGATAGTCTATTTACATACAGGATAAAAGCAAACACCTCATGACAATGGAAGAAATTAATACATCTAAGAGAAAAATTATATAAAGGTCTAATATGGCAAAATTGGAGATGGAAAAACGGTCAAATTTTGGAAAGATAACTGGCTGCTTGGGGGTCCCCTTAGGTCCCAAGCGAAGAACCCATCAGATGTAGATGAAACAATAACGGTAGATGCTTGGATTACGAATGATCACAGATGGAAAATACATGAATTAAGACAAATCCTTCCTGATAGCGTTGTTGAACAAATTCAAAATACTCTAACCCCAGATAACTATATCCAAGACCGATTGTATTGGGCCCCAAACAAAAATTGTTGGTTCTCCACCTCATCTGCAGTAGACTTAATCACAAACTTAGAAAGACAAACACCGCACATAAATAACTGGTTGTGGAAATTAGATACATACCCAAAGGTTAAAATTTTCCTTTGGAAAGTTGATAATAATGGACTCCCCACGAAAGCTAGACTTAGGGATAAACAAATCATAACTCCGGGAGGCTGTGTATTGTGTGACTATAATAATGAAGACATAAACCACTTACTGACGAAGTGTACGTATACAATTTACATAACCAACAAAGTAAACCCAAATACTGCTAACTCCATCCAGGGATATGACCCACAAAACAAAACTCCTAGAATAATTCTTAACGAAATATACCAACTCATAGGGAAAAAAGATTTCACGTGTCTAGCAGTTGTGTGGTGGAGTATCTGGCACCAAAGCAACAAATTGATTTTTCAACAAGACCAAAGCGAAGGAATATCAGACTTAACAACATACATAAGAAATCAAATAGCAAATTGGGAAAAAGCATCGAAATGGACAGATGATGAAGAAGTTATACCAACATCTCAGTTGAAGAATAGGAACAAAAATATATAAGAACGCAAACGAAATGGAAAAAACCCAAACCGCGATATATTAAAGTAAACGTCGATGCCTCAAAGTTGCCCAATGGTAACACTTCGGGGGGAATTGTACTCCGAAACCATCTTGGTCAGGTAACGGATATTTTGACGACTAGCTTTGGAAAAGTGTCAGTATTGAAAGCTGAAGCTTTAGCTCTCCGAGAAGCGATTAGGTAAATAAAAAATAGATCGATAGGAAAAGTGGAAATTGAAGGGGATAATCTCCAGGTCATTAACGCTATTAAAAGGAAAACCCATTGTCCTTGGGAGATCGAACTCATTATCACTAACATCCTTGTTTCCATGCACGGAAGCCGGGACCTAGTGATCAACCATGTCTTTAGGGAATGTAACGTCGTGACCGACAAAATCGTGAATTTGAGCCACAACCTCCCTATTGAGCGTATCAAGACTCATCAAGAACTATTAGTTCTCATCCGAAAGGATGCTCTAGGGCGCCCTCCGTAAAGGAGAACACCCTAATCCTTACCTAGTCAAAAAAAATATACAAATCAAGTACACCTATTTGGTGGATTTGGAAGTGGAGTAACCAATGTGTTTTTAAAATACACCTTTTTCAGGCAATCGTTCTAGCTAGCTGTTAGAGCAAGCAGGTGATAGTGCTATGGCACTTACTTTGGACCGGGTTGGCTCTACTTCGGGAAGAAGGGAGGAACAGTACATCTTAAAGTCTAGGCCGCCAGAGTCATGGATCAAGATTAATTTCGATGGTTCGGTCCGTGGCGATGGAACAGCTGCTGCGGGAGGAGTTATACGCGACAGTGATGGACGTTGGCATGTAGGATTTGTCCATTATATTGGTATTTGCACGGTTCCTATGGCTGAGCTATGTGGCGCACTTCAAGGTCTTCGGTTAGCCTGGGATCAGGGGTACAAGAAGGTTTGTCTAGAATTAGACCCAATTTGTGTGTTTATTGCTAAATAAACATGTGGATCGTTACCACCCTTTATTTAGCTTGGTAACCAAAACATCCATCAATGTGGTTTTGCCTGCACCGCTAACGCCCATCAGAGCAGTAAGAACACTGGGCTTGAAAACACCACTCACACCCTTCAAAAGTTCTAGTCTATCTCCAACAACTCCTTGTTGCTTCATTTCCTATGAGTCGTAATGAACTGATTAGTGGTAACTTGAAAATGCAAAATTTCATACATGAAACACTGAAAATGCTGACCTTTGGCATGTCAATGTAGTATTTTACTTCATCAAAGGTCATTAATTGCTGATCAAAAGGAAGAACCATGCCTCTTTTCTTCTCATGTATAACCTCCACTTCAGCATCTATATTTTGCAAAGTAAAATGAGAAATTAGGATCTTAAGTAAAAGACAAATACTTATTTTTCACATTTCAACTATAGTACTAAAATAATAATTAAAAAGCCAACCATTAAGTTGTAATTGACCTCCGTGGTTGCTCTCTTCTGGTATACTAGCTTGAGGCTTTCCAGGTGCTGCAAAATTTTCCAGATAATGAGGATAGAAGTTCCATATAATGATAAAAGGTAAACAAGATAGAGTTACCCACGGTCAAGTAAAGCTAGGGCTAATGTGCAAAGCATGTTAAAAAGGATTACGAATCCGAGCAATGCTCCAACACTCAACCAATACCAATATGCTTGTGGAAAGAATCCTCGCGACTTCAGAACTGAAGTACCCAATGACTCTGTTGAATTTGGAAGAACCTAACATGAAAAATGGAAGCCAATAGTTGGTTGGTATCATTATGCTTGCAAAAAGGAAGTCTGTTTGTAACATGAGACCTACACTCATCCAATCATGTCCAAGAAACTCATTTACAGCTATGCCATTCTGTGCATACATCAAGGGGGAAATCCAGTAACCCCAGATCCACCATTTTGCTAGATCCTCTGTCATGACAGAAATCAAAAAATTAAACAAATTAAAAGGCTGAAAGCATCAAATGTGCTTTAAACTTCATCAAATTGTTCACTAATGTGTATCAACCAAATCAGTGAAAAAAAAAGTTAGAATTGACTGACGTACCAAAAATGGAAAATTTAGCTTAAGAATGAGTAGTTGTATCATCATCATACCTCTTGATAATACAAAACCACTTAGAGAAAAAAATTATTATTACTACACATGCCCCAAGAGCATTTGCAACAATCATAGTCCTAGAAATTGCCCCAATGAAACGAAATAGACCAGAAGCCATCTGATTGACAAGTACAAGGAGCAAGTACTGCTTAAACAACCTGTAAGGGTGTATAGATCAATGTTATCTTCCAAACCCAAACTACTATACAAGTAACTTCATCACTTAAACATAAGTAGATCAACTAAATTTGGATTAGGAATACAACCTTCCAACATCTGGGTCATATCCAATGATGTAGTATGACATAAATACCCACACACCAACTTCAATAATGGTTATTGGGATTTTCAGAATCCAATTAGGAATAGAATACGCCCATGCCGGGTAGAATAGGAGGTCTCTTTGCTTAAAGAAGACAGGAAGCTTTACGACTGTCATGGATAATTCTGCATATCCATTGAACATCATCATGACCACAGTGTAGAATAAAGCACCCATGAAAATTGTACCATCATTTGTTGAATCCTTGTGCATCTTGGCATGGAAAAAGGTTGTCATTGCAGCAGATGCTGATACAGTGAGCTAGAAGCAAATGTAATGATTGTGATCAATCAGTAGCTGTCTTAATTGAACAATCGAGCAAATTGATAAGCAAGTTTATATATCAAGTAGTAAGGAACCTTAGACCATTACAAGATGCGAATAAGAAACTCACTTGAAATAGCTTAAAGATGTAAAAGAATGAGTTTCTTTTCATCAATAAGTACTCTCTTGATGTGCAAGCCTTGAATATATCCATGAATCCCGCACCATATTTCCTTTTTGATAATGCTGCAGGGTGATTCTTGCTTTTATCAAATGGAATCGCAAGCTCTTGTGCTATGGTTTGTCCAACATCAAAAGATTGAAATGCTTTCAAAAACTCTTTTGCCGTAACAAAATGGTAAGGCTCCTCTTTATGCATCCAATATTGTTCTTGATCCTTCCTTGATGTAACCTATTTGTATAACAAAATTTGAAGCCCATACATCTTAATAATATAGTACTAAAAATATGAAAGAGATCATTGGAACGTAGAATAGTACTTCCTGTAGAAACTCTGCTGTTCCTTTCCTCTCTGGACATTTAAAACCCACAAACTTAAAGAATTCAAGAACATTATCACAGGGACCCTGGTAAATAATATTTCCATCTGAAAGGAGGATGACATCATCAAAGAGATTATATGTCTCCGGATCTGGTTGTAGGAGGGAGACGACGACTGTTCCATCAAGGATGTGCACATATTGTCTTAGCGCATTCGCAATTTGTAACGTAGTAGAGCTGTCCAAACCAGTTGAGATTTCATCCATGAGTAGTACTCTTGCTGGTCCAACTAGCATCTCGCCTATAATTTGAACAAATACAACTTTCAACAGCTTGAAAAATCCTATTGCAGAGATTTCAGTCTTTTGATTCTAAAATTTTTTGGGAAATATTATTACCTATAGTTACTCGCTTCCTTTGCCCTCCAGAGATTCCCCTGATCATTTCATCCCCAACCAAGGTATCTGCACAAACGTCTAGACCCAAGAC
This sequence comes from Fallopia convolvulus, assembly GCA_964016875.1. Taxonomy (NCBI): domain Eukaryota; kingdom Viridiplantae; phylum Streptophyta; class Magnoliopsida; order Caryophyllales; family Polygonaceae; genus Fallopia; species Fallopia convolvulus. Next base: position 48,218,224 of record OZ024726.1, on the reverse strand, counting down.
CTGCATATTTTAGAGTTGGGTAAAGCTTTATCAACATCAATTTAGGAATACTCAAGAGAGTCTCATAGTAACATACCCTTATAATATAATCAACCACTATGTTCTCAACCTGCTCTTCAGATGCAATAGTCTAGGAAAAGATGGAAGAAAAATGATAGCACATATATTATTCCTCTAGGTCCAAATTACTAAATCTAAAAAAATAAAATAAAGAAAACAAGTAAAAGTAAGAGTCTACTAACTAACCCTCGTGAAGATGTCAATGTCAGGATCAGGTTCTATTTCGGCTTCTTTCTCCTTTCTACACAACTCAGCCAACATTTCTAGAAATTACAAGAGGATTAGTACAATCAATTCAGGATGGTTAAGTTGTAATCTGAGCACAATACAGAAATTGAAAGCAAGAAGATACCATAGCGGGATCCAACTCCTTGACACCTTGCGGAGAATGTGAGTGTCTCTTTCACTGAGAGTTCACCAATGTGAACATCATGTTGGCTTACATAAGCAGCAGTTCTTTGTGGAACAAACTCATGCATTTCATGACCGTTATAAGTTACCGTCCCAGAAACCTAAAAGGAAGCATTAAACATGAAAAATTAGTATTTCACAAATTCCTAAGTAAGCCTAAATTGAAATATCAAAAATCTTAATTACCTTTAGATCATGGTCAAGTTTTCCCGCCAAAGCCAAGAGCAATGTTGTCTTACCTGAACTCGGAGGACCCAATAGTAGTGTCATCCTACAATAATTAGAAGACTTGTGAATTAAGATGGATATGGTAAAATGAGATCTATGATATAGCTAGAATTTCCCTTGAAATTACCTGCCTGGTTTGATAATGCCACTAATACCATCAAGGATAGTTAACTTTCTCTTTCGGTTCGCAAGCATTTTAATATTTGCCAATGCATCCTAGAAAAGCATAGTCAATTAGCATTAATCCATGAAAAGTATATGAAATAAGTTAACACAATGAGCTTAGACTAATTACCTCAACAATGTTGGTAAAGAAATTAACAAATGTAGGCAAAGCTCTACTTCCAACATAAGCTTCGGCTTCTATACTTAAATCTTGGAAACGTACTTCAACTGTTGGAATCTCAATTCCAACCCTGTGAATATACACACAAAAGCATTATAAAAATCAATTCCATTGACAACAAACAACAAACACACTTAGAACACAGATTAATGATTTCAAAATGCACTACTATTAAGGCTAGATAGTAAATTATGCCTCTGGATTCGGCTTTTCAGATTTAACAGGAACTTATCCTGATCTTCCATGTAGAACTCCCACAAAACCAACCAAAAAAAATCAGCTTTTTTTTTTCTCTGAAATAAGGCAAATGCAATGGGTTTTAAGAGCAAAACTGCATGCCAAGACTTCATTCGCAGGAACTGGATTGTCCAAGTCTGACATATTTATAGAGAAGCAAATTTTGTTGCTGATTGTCTTGCTTATTTAGCTTTTTCTTTTAGTTTAAGCTTTCATGTATTGTTTGACCCGCCAGAGGGTGTTATTTCTTTGTTGAATGATGAGGTTAAGGGTCGGGCTATCCACCGTTTGCTGACTACTTAACCCTTTTTTATTATTAATAAAATGTCCCTTTGAAGGGCTGAAGAGTATCGACTCTCTTTCTACCAAAAAAAATCAACAAATCAAGTTTGATCTATATATACACAAATAAAAAATAATTAAATAATAAAACTAATATAAAATCATCAAATATAATTCAAACCTCAAACCCTACAAAATTAATTTAATAAAATTAACCGACTCAAATTAACTAAGTAAGCATTACAAATTGCGTATCTTCTTATGAATGACCCAAAACTAATTACTAGTTTAATACATACATGCCCAACCTTGTGGAGGATGGAGTTTATTGGTAAGAACTCGAGCATGAGAGTTTCGAGTTTGGGTTTTATCATTTGTTGACCTAGCTATGATTCCACCTATATATATAAATGACTCGAACCTGAAGCAACCCCGACCTCAATCCCTCACCAACTCAATTATATTGAACCTCTTATGTATAAGTATTCATGTCATTCAATTTCTTACAAATTCTGAGTTGAGGCAAAAAAAACGTAATCCAGTCCTACAAAATTTGATTTATAGAGGGAAAACATACATTCTAGTCTACAGAGGTTCAAACTTCAAAGCCCAAAGTTTATCAATCCAAATTTCAGGAAATCATTAATTAAAACCCAATTAAGCTATTGCCAAGAATCAGCCCATTAAGACGTGTGAAATGTTTAAATTGAGGCCCAATACAAGGAAGTAAGACAAAGAATTACACTTCAAACTAATATTCGGTAGCCATTAACATCATCGAGTTTATACGTGATATAAGGCATCTGTTTTCATAGAAAAAAGTACTGTATAAAACAAATGCACAAGTGGCACAAATAAATAACTAAAGTCTAAAATATGACTTTGATGGAGTTTAAAAATGCACATTGTTTTGTCCTATTCTCGGATAAATTTTCCAAATTTGCGGTAGAATAAAAAGTCTGTTTGAAAAAAAAATAAAAAAATAAAAGTCAAACGTTTATTTTAAGTATTACTGTTCCATCTTGACATAACTAACTGTCATGCTAGGTCTTTATAATTACTTGTCTAAATAAGTGTCATATTAAGCTTTTTAAACATTTCTTGCACGTTTTTCCTAGCTATTTATTGTTTTATAATTTCATAATTAGACTTTACTTCTCATTACATTTTAAAACTTGACTTCTTACTAATTGTAAAATGTCCAAAGTACAAGTTTCATGTTAAGCTTAGGTCTCTCTAAAAACACAATAGGCTTTTTTACCGGAAACCACCCTTACAATATGCCATATTAGCGTAAACCACCCTTTCAATGGCTATTTACCGTGAGCCACCCTTAGAATGCCCTCCGTTACGTTTTGACCACCCAATTAAAATTTTCCGTTTGCAAACACGTTAACTCCCGCAATGACTCTTTTGCCCCTCTATTTTCCCCCAAATTACACCCCAATTTCCTCTTTCTCCTTCTTTCTTCCTCTCGAATGCGCATACTCCCATTTCAATTCCTATCTCCCAATTCGATTTCTAGGGCTCAAAGCTCTCCCAACTCACACGAAATTACTAATCGATAGCTAGGGTTCTTCTTGCTCGAACTCACACGCTCCATTTGTTGCAGTTGATGTTTGAGATTGAGGCAACCTGAGATTGGGGCTTTCGACGAGCTTTTATCTGTTGACAATCGAGTACATTGCGACTGGAAGTTCGAATTCTGCATCATTGAAGGTTAGATACACCTACAATTACTTAATGCTACCATTTCTTGTTCAAAATTATATTTGAGCATGATTGCTGATGTGTATGTGTGATTCTCCATTTTATAACGAATGGTTGGCGTGACTAAGCATGTAATTAATAGAGTAGGACAAAATATAGTTAGGATGAGGTCCCTTTCTAGCACATGTCTGAACAAAGTGAAAAAATGGCTAAAAAAATGCAAAGATTCGTTTTTTAACATTATTAAAGTCTTTGAACTGTTGGCATGTGAATTGGATGAATGGTGGGGACATTTGTGGTTGCTCACTGCTTCTCCATTATGTGTTCTTTATTGCTACAGATGGAGGTGAGTTTCAGATTTATGTATGAGGGTCAGTTTTACACCTCAAGGTTTGGACAACTAATGTACAAGAAAGGCAAAGTTTATGTGTATGATAAAGTGGATTCAGATTGTGTGTCAAAAGTTGTATTGGAAGCAATGTTGAAAGAAGATGTAGGAGTAGTTAGTGTCTATGAGCTTTGGTTCTTACCACCTGGACAGACAATCCAAAATGGTTTGAAGCTCATTGTTGGAGATACAGATGTGATGGAGGCTGTCTCCAGAGTTGGAAATGATAAGCTTGTGCATGTGTATGTTGTTGGGGAGAATGAGGCCAACCCAAGTGTTCTGAGAACTAAGGGCCCAACTGAGAGTGGATACCCAAGCCCAGTAACAAGCCCAACTCTTACTCCATCTCAACCAATTCCTGAGAGCATGACATACACCATCCCACCACCATCTCAATCTACCCCAATTGCATCCTCAAACAAACCTACCAAAGCTGCATCCACAAAAAACCCTACCAAAGCTGCCTCTACAAGGAAACCTGTCAAAGCTGTCTCCAGAAAAAAACCTACCCCAACTACATCTAAGCAAGGAGCATCTAAGCATAAAGCCACTCCATCCATACCAGATCCAGTACAATCTGATGCAGAGAGTGAAGATGACAGTGAAGATGGCAATGAAGATGATGTTGTTTTAGGCTCAGAATCCTCTACAGATGCTGAATTTGACTTCGTGGAGAGTGGAGATGATGATGATGACCTGTTCTGGCAGAATGTTGATGAAACAGTTGGAGAATTTGGAGGTCAGGATTATGTACTTGAGCCAACCTGTGGAGATATTGATGGTGATCATGAGGAACACTATAGGGATGAAGTATTTAGAACACTATAGGGATGATCCTGAGTGGAAGTTGATTGGATTCATAAATGCTGTGAAGAGAGACTATGGTGTGTCTATATCATACATTCAGGCATGGAAGGCACGTTTGAGGGCAATGTTGCTAACACAAGGGGATGCTAGAGTTCAGTATGGGAAGGTGTGGGATTATGCCTTAACAATAAGGAAGTGGAATCCTGGAAGTTCTGCCTTTGTTAAGGTGTGTAATGATATCATTGAGAAGCCAGTGTTTGAAAGGTTATATGTTTGCTTTGATGCATTCAAGAAAGGGTTCCTAGAAGGTTGTAGGTCATTGATAGGCCTTGATGGATTCCATTTAAGAGGTGCATACATTGGCCAAGTGTTGGTTGTAGTGGGAAAGGATGGGAATGACAATATCTTTCCCATAGCTTATGCAGTGGTGGAGGCAGAGAGGAAGGAAACATGGGCCTGGTTTTTGGATATACTCATAAGAGATATTGGAAATGCAAGGCCTACATTCATGTCAGACAGACAAAAGGTATGAACATCTTCTTTCAAACTGTAAGCTTTATTGATTACTCATTAACTTCAATTTTGGAAATTGGTTTATTTTCAGGGGTTGATTGAAGCATTGGCTGAAGTGGTGCCCACATCAGATACAAGAGTATGTGTGAGACATATGTACAACAACTTCAAGGTGAGGTGGCCGGGAAAAGCCTTCAAGGATGCTGTGTGGGCAGCAGCAAGGGCTTACACCACACAAGAGTTCTTGCAAATAATGGAAGAAATCAAGAGGATGGATGAATTGGCCTACAAGTACTTGATGGATGCAAACCCTAGGACATGGTCTAGACATGCATTTCAGCCTACATGTAAGTCTGATATGCTTCTCAACAACATTTGTGAGAGCTTTAATTCAATTATAAGAGGTGCAAGAGAATTGCCTGTCTTAAGTATGTTTGAGTGGATAAGAAGACATCTAATTAAGAGATGTTTAGCTAAGAGAGAGGGAATGATGAAGTACACTGGAGTGTTCACCCCTACTGCTATGAAAAAGATTCAGGCTGCTAAAGAAGAAGGATTGAGGACATGTACACCATTTTGGGGTGGAGGGGACATATTTGAGGTAGATCATCGAGGAAGGACATTTGTGGTTGATTTAGGTGAGAAGACCTGTGGATGTTACAAGTGGGAACTAACTGGAATCCCTTGTTGTCATCTCATGAGCTGCATAATGAAGGAAAGGAGAAGTGTAGAAGCTTATGTTCATCCTTTTTATACCAAGGAAGCATATCTAAGAGCTTATGGCTCAATTATCAGTCCAATGCCTGGCCAAGATCAGTGGGAGAAGTCTGATGTAGTTGCTCCTGAGCCTCCTAAATACGTGGTGCAACCTGGAAGGCCTAGAAAATCCAGGAAAAGAGGGATTGGAGAAGAGCCACCCAGCAAGAATAAGAAGGTTAGGGTGTCTTTGCCAAAGTATTGCTCACATTGTGGGCAAAGTGGTCATTACAAGAACAACTGTAAGAACCCAGCTAAAGGACCCACTCAACCTAAGCCAGCTAAGAGAGGAGGAAGACCACCAAACAAGGACACTGTGCTCATAGGAACTCAAAAAAGAAAGTACATTAAAAAGGTATTTCTCTTGCTTAATTTACATACTTGATCATTACCATACTATGTACTTGGATGTTTGAATACCTTGTAATTCTGTTGCTTAATGGACTCCAGGTTACTCCTCAAAATCACAGTGTAGACCTGGGTACCCAAGTAGCAAGTAATCAGTCAGGTCCATCCACCCCCCATGAAAGGCCTTCAATTGCATCACAAGTTTCTACAACATCAGCAACAACATTTGATGTCTCTGCTCAGGTATAATCTTTAATAAAATCCAGCCTCTTACCCTTGCCTGACAAGTATAGCTTACACCCAAATTCTTGCATTTTGTAGATGTCCCAACCACAGGCTTCCACACAAGGTGATGTTGGGAGTGCCAATTTCACTCAACCACTGCCTAGGAGAAAGATGATTGCATCTAAGAAAGCACTTGCAATAAGGCGTTCACCCAGGAAAAAAGGAGGTTGTCAAGCCAAGCCCTAGATTATGCCTAGATCTGATTTGTACTAATTTAAGTATTAGACAGTTTGATTCCCTTTTGCTTTTAACTAAGACTTAAATGGCCCTTGTAATGGCCCCTGTAATGGCCCCTTTTGAGAATCTGTGTGCTATGTAAGACACATATCTATGCCACTGCTGTGTAAGACCTTAATGGCCCCTTTTGGTTTAGCATCTATGTCAATTGTCAAGTGTCTTTACCATCTTTTATTTATCAATTCTATTACATGGAACAATCTGTCTTCCTTATCACCATCTAGAATGTTGCTGCTATGGGTAATCAGTTCACAAAAATTATGACAGTAAACAATGGCACAATTTCAGTTCAATTTCATTAAGTACTTGCATATTACAGCATGAACAAAAGCAAGTCATTACAGGTACTTGCTCATTACAAGAATGAACACTAGCAATTGATCTTCAAGAACAACTTTTACAATGCCTAAGTAGTAGCCTAAACATGAACATGCTCTACTTCAGTATCACAACAATGAGAAAAATCAAAAGAAACACAGCAAACAGAACAACAGTAGCTCCATTTGGAGCAAGAACATTCAAATTCTGACTTTTGCTTCCTTCCAATTGCAGCTCTAGCTTCTGAATTGTGGCCTTGTAAGTTGCAGCCTCTCCTACCAACTTTTCGAGCTCCATCTGATGCGTGTGAGTTATAGCTTGCAACTTCCAATTCTCACCTTCTAATTTTGCCTTCTCCGCCACTAAATTGTTGATTACAACAATTGCTCTCCCAGTGTATTCCTCATCCCTCCACTCAAAAAAATTGCACTTCTTAGGTGAGCGGTACATACGACAACCATAAAATCTTCTTCCAAAATTCTTTTCAGTATGAGCAGTAGACTCCCTAGCCCGAATTCCACAAAAACAGTACCTTCCTTGGTGATTGAATGAGGTAGAGCTCGAACTAGAGATAGGGGCGACTTACAAACGAGTTTGGAAATAGTTGTGCAGCTTTGCTTCGAATTCCTCAGAGATGGATCGTGTGAGATCGAATTTGGAGCCCTAGAAATCGAAATGGGAGTATGCGCAGTCGAGAGGGAGAAAGAGGGAGAAAGAGGAAGATTGGGGTGTAATTTGGGGGAAAATAGAGGGGCAAAAGAGTCATTGCGGGAGTTAACGTGTTTGCAAACGGAAAATTTTAATTGGGTGGTCAAAACGTAACGGAGGGCATTCTAAGGGTGGTTCGCGGTAAATAGCCATTGAAAGGGTGGTTTACGCTAATATGGCATATTGTAAGGGTGGTTTCCGGTAAAAAAGCCAACACAATAAATGTTCCCTAGTGGTTTTTAGGGTCTTCGTTTGACGATTGTCTGGTAACTTATCCGTTTTGACTGTTTTCTAGGATAGTTTTCCTCATTTATTGTATGTTTTACGGTTGTTTTCATGGAGGTGCAACCTACTCTCCTTCTTCTTCCTTCCACAAAAATATCCTCTCTTCTACTTTCTATTCTTCCAATTCCCCTAACCATAGATCCCTCTACGATTTTATTTGCAACTAAAAATAAAACAACAACGGTAGCCTCTGACGATGATGCACTTTCACTATCTTGATTTAATCATTGCGTAGTGGGGAAATCCATTGCTACTAGGCATATGAATATTAATGGTCTACACAACACTTTCTTCAAGATTTGGCGTCCTAAGCATGGTTTTGTTGTACTAGATGTGGGTAATGATTTTATGTGTAATTCTATAGTGCAAGTAGCGACAATGGGGATCTCCCATTCTCGTGAACAACAATGAAAATATTTAGTTGGAATTGTTGCGGCTTGGGTAATCGTGGTACAATTGGGACTCTCCTACGCTAGATTTGGAGGGATCGATTTCCCTCCATTGTTTTTCTGATGGAAACTATGATCTCCAAACGAGATCAAGAAGGTATAATGCTTCGTTGTGGCTTTAGTTTGGGACTTTGTATAGACAGTGTTGGAACTTCTAGAGGCTTATGTTTGTGGTGGCGAGATGTTGACATTGATGTCCTATCTTTCTCACACCATATTATGGTAAAAATTCGTGATCAAGCTAAGGGTGAGTAGGTTTTTGTAGGGGTGTATGGATGGTCGTCGACTGAATGACAAGACTAAATGTGTCAAAATAATCTACACCCTCCTCTTGATGATAGTCCTTAGCCACCAAACGAGCTTTATAGCGAACAAGGGAACCATGATCTTCCCGTTAAACTTTGTAAACCCATTTGCAACCAACAACATTAGCATTTTGAGGACGGAGAACCAAAGACAATGTACTTGTATGTGTTAAGGCATCAAACTCCAACTTCATAGCAACGACCCAATAGATTTTAGGTTCATTATCAAGAACAGGGTTTGGAGAAAAATGATATTTTTTTTGTATGAAGGGCTTGGGGTTTGACATTTTCTGTTTTAGCTCAAGTGATGTTCACGGTCGGAGGGTATTGGGGGTCATAATCGTGATTAACAATCACAGTCGAAGATGGTTGGAGGTTTGCAAAAGAAGTGGTGATGGAAAGTGTTCTTGGGAAAGTCGAGCAACGGTCGGTGCCAAGGCGAACGGTGGTGGTGAGTGCACGGTCTTTGGTAGCGGAATTGACAAGGCGTACGACAACAAGTCAGTCGACATGAACGGACTGCTAGATGTTACAAGACTCAAAGGTGATACATGAATCGATGAAAATTTAGACTCATGAAAAATAACATGACGACTAATAAACATACGCTTAGACTTAGAGTGGTAGCACAAATACCCTCTATGAGAAGAGGTGTATCCTAAGAAGATGCATGGTAATGTCTTAAATTCCAACTTATTTGATCTATAGGAACCTAGATAAGGGGAAGAAAGACAACCAAAAGACTGAAAGATTTGTAATCCGGTACTCGGTTATATAGACGTAGAAAGGGGGGGTCAATTTTTAGAATTGGGGTAGGAGTTCGGTTATGAAGATAAATGGCAGTTTAAAAGGGATGTTCCTAGAATTCTGATGGAAGATGGGATTGATCAAGAAGAGTGAGACCTTTTTCTTGAATAGTGTGATTACGACACATAGTTTATTGTGCTATTGCTACTATTATATATGGCTGAAAATAGTTGGATTCCACTCCTTCTCCTTGATCTCCATCAAATCTTGATCTCTCGTCCTATTCACCTCTTCGATAGCTTAATTGTTAAGTTTACGACTCGAAATCCCGTTCTTAACAGTAGGTCTAAGCATATTCACATTGAATTCTACTTTGTTCGTGGAAAGCTAGATGCCAATGAACTATGTGTTAATCATATTAGTATTCATGATCAAGTTGTTGATCTGTTTACTAAGGTACTTGGATCCTGTCATTTTAATCTTCTAATGTTCAAGCTACATGTTTGTGCTCCTTTATTAGCCAACGAGAGTATTAGAGACATAATACGTAACTATATTTTTGTATATTTTTTATTTTTTATTTTTTTTATATTGATAGTGTATATCTTATTATTCTTTTAGGTAATCCTCTTTCGATATAATACATATCCTCTAATTGATCAAATCAAAATGTTCAGTATCTTTTAGTTCAAAAATTAACTCGGCGTAAAGCAACAGAAACTGAACTAAGTGAACTCGTTCAGGTTTCAGTTTAGTTGGATTTTGAATTGATGAACAACTTTAGTAGTGTGCAGGCTAGTTGATACGGATCAGAATAGCAGCGAGGTCAATAACACGAGGCCCGTCAGGCAACGTCGTCGTCCGAGACGATATGATGAATAATTTCTATTTTATTTGAATTAATTATCTTTAAGTTGTAATTTTTATAAACTGGAGTTATCTCCCTTCTCGGGTTTTCTTTACGGTTCTTTCCCGGGACGCCTTTTTTGAACCGTTAGGGCTTAGGTTTAAATACTTCTTGTTATCCTATCAGTTAATTAATCAAGAATTAGTTTGCCCTAGTTCCCTGTGTTCTCTCTTTTACGTATTTCCCTGAGATTGAGTTCACGCCGGACTCGACTCGCAGCCTTGACCAACAGGGCCTGGTACGAACCACCTCGGATTCGTATCACTAGTTTAGACCTATTCATTTGTGATAGAATATAATTTACCAATTTGAGTTGCCATTTAATTAGCACACAATGTCTCCATACTTGGAAATAGATCGACTTCACTTTATAAGCTTGAATGCTTCTTCTCCGACCCCAAAGAGTGGTGCTAACTAATAAGGAAGGAAATTTTCAATGATTATAAATTAATATATAGAAGCAAGAGATGTGGTGAATGAAAGTTCCACTTGCACACTCAAACACAGTTTTTAGAGATCTTGTAAAAATGATGGATTGGGGAGTATACTTTTTCCACACCTACACTAAGTGGCAGGCATGCACTTTTGTGCTCCAATATATCTTTTTTTTTTCTTGTAGAGGAGTAAGTACTGCTTTGGATGTGGGTAGTTTGTCAATTAATGATAGCCTGGAACCCAATTTGAAGCAGGTTACATGCATTTTAGTCATTCTAACCAAATGTAAATAAAACAATTTTTTAAAAAAGAACAAAAGTCATCATGTTATATGTCGAAATGTCGATATAGCCATACAGATCAAGTGTATTGCACAATAGAGGTGCTGTGTTTATGTGTGTTAAGGGCAAATTAATTATAGAATATATATCTTGCTGATATGGGGAGACAATATGCTCGATTGAGATCCATTTTATCTATTAAACTACAAGATTACATCGACGGTTATATTATCCAATCCAAATTGAAAGATTTAGTTGCTACAAAGATATTTTACTATGAATTAAGTTAATTAATAATTCTCTCCAAAGAAAGAGGAGAGCCACCAAGTATAGTTGTAGAATACCGGGACGTTAACGTAGGGGTGCATCCGAGTTTTGCAATGACCGAGGACCATACCTTGTTCTGATATCATATTAAAGTTTGTGGGCTATTAACGTAGGGGTGACCCAGGACCATAACTTGTTCTGATATCAGCACATGACCGTACGTCTGTGTGCATATGCGTGTTTGGCCTAATGAGGTTCCATCCTAAAACCAATTGACAATAAGATCGGAGTAACCTATGAACTTATATAGTGGTCTTGTATAATCTCCATTTTCAGATGTGGCAATGCATATTCTCAACAATATCGGATATGCATTCTTGGTTGATTCTTTAAAATTTTGTTCGAACAAACATTTTGCTGTGTATCTTGTTGATTATCAGATTGATAAAACAATCACATAATTTAGAAGTTGTGTACTTTAAAAGTTGAATTAGAGTTGTTGAAGTGACTGAGTTCAAATGAAGTGATCGAGGGAACGAAGACAATGTCAGACTAAAGAACAAATCGTTTGACATTGAGTTTCAGTTTAAGATTGAATTAAGAAAAAAGGATAAGAAGAGATTTTAATTGATTCTTGGAGAAGATCGGGTAGTATGTAGAGGTCTCCGTATCGACTCTTATGAACAATGTCCTTCACCAAAAAAAATGGATTTACATAACATAAATATTAGGTGTGTAAAACATTTAATGGGTTTATTCAAATATTAAAAAAACTATTTATGAAAAAAATTGGTGTCACTGTATTTAAGGGTATTTTATGTTGATGTCCCGACTCTTTCTTTGTTGGTATCGTTGGTTTTGGGGTTTCCGTTTAGTGTCCCTCTTCGGTTCAAAATGATTAAATGTAAAGTCGTCATTGTGTTTCTCATTCTTAAATTAGTATCATGATCTAAAAACCTCAAATTTATACCCGAACAATTGTAAATTCAACTACCTTAAAACCCTAAACCTCAAGGACAAGAAAAAGTTTGATTTTGAGATACCAACAGAAATATCCTTACACTTAGACTCTTAGAGGTATCAAAAAAACATTTCTAACTGTATTTTAAAATTCCGGTCAGAGTGAAAATTGATTTCCAAACTTTCTTGGACTGAGGATCGAACCAAATTTCCATCAATCCGATCCGATCTGAAAAAACCGACCCGACCCAATTTTTGTCTAACCCTAGTTGCTTTGATTGTTTGATGTTGGCTTTAGTTTGTTTACGTCTTCTTGTTTTTATATATGGATGAAAATAGCTGTTATGTCTCTCCATACAAACCAAGAACCTTTCCTTACAATTATATAAATCACTAGACTTGCTAGCTACCTATAGCATGGATATAATATACAATAAATTAAACATTCAAATACATGTACATACTTTAACTTCCAAGCGGAATGATTACCATAAATCCTGAATTGATCTTCTGAAAAATATTGGATTAAGTCCAGATAAAAAGTTGATTAAAAGTTTACAATTGAAGTCACAACATGTTAATCCAACTTGCATTTGGTGTCCCATATATATACTATTGTTGTTTGGAATTTATGAATGTTTGGGATATGTAAAATTTGACTCAATCAAGTACGTACGTACTCCAAATTTAAGTATTTAACTAGGATTTAGTACATTTTTACTTTTAATAATAACTAGCTACTCGATCAAGTCATATATACATACCATAACAAAACTACATGTATAACTGTATAAGTATAAATTCAACGGAATTAAATAGTATGTCAAGTTTTTGCAATCTAATCAATAAGCATAACATTTGTTTGTTTTTTTGTTTTTGGTCAAGTGAGAGTACTAGCTCTCTAAGATTAATGAAAGATTACACACCCGAATCATCCTGGGGAGGGCAACCCCTCTTACATCATTAGAAAGAAAAGAGAGGGGATTCCAAAATTACATGGTATCCTAAGGGAAGGCTGTATGCGAGATTTGCAAGGAAATCCGCAACTCCGTTTGCTTCACGAAGGGTATGTCGAAAGCGGACTAACCAGTCTCTTCTCAAGAAGCTCTAACATCTTCGAATCAGGCTAGAAAGTGGATGCGTCGGCAGTACATTGGAGTTGAGAAGCTCAATTATGATTGTGGAGTCCGACTCGACCTCGACTCGACGGTGTCCCTGACCCCAAGTCATGTGTTCGAATTTTCCTTCCTGTTGTAATGACGTAGCTAGTATCTTTTACGGACAAAATACAAAGTGAACTATAGTAATTGGTATTTACTGATAGATCACTCTACGTCAGATACATATTTGATATGAAGTACGTGTAATGACGTTTTCTTATCGACTTGGAAGTATTCATATAAAATCAAGATGAATTCAACTTGTCTAATTGAAGGAAAGGAAACGCTCATTTCCTTACTTATTTTTCATTTCCTCATACGATATATGGCTATCCAAAAACTATAAAGATTTGATCTACCTAAGTACTAGTAAGCACTCACCAAAACTAGTAGGGTACCACTAAGTTACCAAATTGGGACAATCATGCAACTGAAAGGAATCAATTCGAATTGTGTTTTTTTTTTTGATGATATATTCCAGCCTTTCTGTATTGGCAAAATCAATCATTATATGCCTTTGACACGGTCTTCATAATAGCACATTCGTTAATAATCAGATTAATCTACCGTTGTATATACACTCCTAATTATCATATAATTAACCACTCTATAATTAATAAATAAATTAATTAAGCCCATGTTGTGCTCACAACTAGGAATGAGTATACTTGAGACTGCAAATGGCTGAATCCTATTGGTCCACGTTCCTCCAATGAATGAGAAGTGTGCATGTACACATGACATATTACTTGGTCAACAGTCGATCGTGAACTGGAATCAGTAGCTGTCTGATCAACTTCATTGTCCATCTTATTCTTATCTATAGAGAAATTTATAAAGTTTAATAATTAATTAAACAAGAAGAAAATTTCTAAGAATTAGAATAATATTTGTTTAATTAATTAATGGAAGAAAAACTAGCTAATCCCGGGTATATAGTAATTAGGACCAAGGAGTATATACATCTAGTTGCTCACTTAATTGCACTCCACTTATGCTGTACTTGTGATTGATAAATCTGACTTATCAAATAAATAGTTGCATTATTTGAATTGGCACAACTGTGTACGTATTCCAAACAATATAATTAAATTAATCCATTCCAGCTACCAATCAACTTACTTAAGTATATGACGTAATAATATACAAATATGCCGAGTTTAATTGTAACTATAAGTTGATTATATATTTCGGGTGCCATGTATAGTATATAAATTAGTAGAGGCTAGAGGTAGCCCTAGATTGGGGCTCAGAATATATAGTTTTTTGTGTGATAAAAAATGAAATATTTAATTATTCCAAAGTATAATACTCATGCAATTGAATAGAAATAGATGGTGGATGCAAAGCCTGATGAGGTCACAATATAATGGAGAAACCACCAAAAGTTGGGTGGATTTTTAGGTTAAAAATGTAATAAAGTGGAGGTTTATTTCCCTGGCTTGAAGAAAACGTACATGTTATTCTTGAGTGGCTTGTAAGCCTCCATCTCTCTCTCACATCCGATCCACACCCTCCCTCTTGACCTGTCTTTGTCCCTCTTCACTGATCATCACCTCATCACTTCTACATTAATTAATTCTTTACATAATTAATTAGTGTAAGCTAATTAAGAGATTAAGAGTTTTAATTTTCATATCGGATATCATTTTGGAGAAGAATATATATGGACGTCGATCAATAATTATTCGTTGAGAGAATAATTAACGTACTCGTCATTTTTAACTGAAGAAGAAAGAGGGCCGGGGTTTAATTAATTCATATACAATCAGATGGGTATATATTAAGCTTTTATTAATATGTACTCCGGTATATGCTTAATTAATAATTAAGCTGTTATTGAGCTTGGATTGGGTTACTAAATTGGACTTTTAATTTTGTACAAGTTTAATGATTGTGTTAATTGTATCTATCCGTGTTTTTGGACGAGCATATGATCGAGTGAGTTTCATTGATTGTCTTGTTCATAATACTCGTGTTTACTTTATCATAAATAATAAACACAAACTTAAATGAAAAAGAATGAGTAATCCAGTGGAAAGGGTCGGCTGATCAATTCATCACCACTGCTTACTTTCGTATTACACTTTCTACACAAGTAAAATTCCTCCGGCTCTAGTTGCCCTACTTTGCCCGTTTTAATCTCTCTTATGAATTTATTTTATAAATCAGCAAATACGGATTTTACTAGTTAATAAACCCAACCAAATCTCTTAAATTAAATTAAATTGTGGCAGTGTATCAACATAATTTAATTTGATTTAACCCAACATATATAGTTGTTTGGAGTCCCCCTATGCTATATACAAATTAAAAATGATTCTGACATATAATAATTAACCTCACTTAAGAATTTATATTACAAAATTAAACCGCCGCATTCCAAACTGATGAAAGCTAGATTGAGTACGTTAAAGTGAGAATTTTATTTTCGCATAAAATTAGGGTAAGTGAGACAAAAAGGAAGAGGGGAGGGGAGTCATGAATTAAAAAGAAGATCGAGGGAGGCCATGAACATGAAGCCTGTGAAAATGTGATGATCCATACTACTAGTTATAATTTGCAATACCCAAAAATCTCAAAAATCTTGCGTTGCTTTTTGCTGTTTTTGTGCAAGGGGACCATTTTCCTCTTCTTCGATCTTCTTCCTCCATCTTCTTAATTTCTTTGCAATTTACACTTAGTTGCATTATATTATCTACGTGCTTCACACCACCCTCCCATGACTTCAACGTCTTCTCTCCCGCCCCAATTATTACTTGTATTTTGTCTAATTAAATTTGTCTCATTCCTTTTCCTTTATTTTTTCCTTTTCTTCATTCAAATTAATTACTTATACAAGTACTCTCCTCCTTAGTCACTCCACTCACAACACAAACAACAACACCCTTCTTCAATTCCAATCCCCATTTTTAGACTCTTTCTTTTCACCCTTCCACTCTATATAAAACCAAACCCATCTCCAATCCCCTTGATTTTTCCCCAAATTAGAATTATGGATAATAATCAAGAAGAAGTAGGCACCAACAACGCCGTCGTCAAGGGGAAAAGAACAAAGCGCCACCGCCCGCACTCTCCAATTCCCTTCCGTGTCACCACCGCGGCCGCCTCCCCCTCCGCCGTCAGCAGCGAAAGTGCCGCCACCGCGCCTACCACCGCCACGTCATCTGATCGCCGTGTAAACACCGAGGAGGAAGAGGACATGGCCAATTGCCTCATCATGTTGGCTCAAGGTCGTCGGTTCGAGAAATTCACTAGTCGAAGATTCTTGGAATCTTCCCCTTCTTCCGGCGCCGCTGTCTCCACAGCCGGTGGCGGCAGTGGATACTATGTCTACGAGTGCAAGACTTGCTCCAAGACGTTCCCTTCCTTCCAAGCTTTGGGCGGACACCGGGCCAGCCACAAAAAGCCCAAAAACGCCGCCGCAGCTGCCGCCAAGGACGAGGAATCACGAACTCGCCGGTCAAACAACATAGTATTGTCCGATGAAGACGAAACCGCCAACACCACCGCCGTGATCAGCAACAATTTTGCTGCTGCTTCCTCTCTTTCTCTTCAGTTGACCAACCGGGCTCTATACACCACCGCCGCCACTCCCGCCACCACCGGTCAAAAGCCGAGAGTCCACGAGTGCTCGATCTGTGGTGCGGAATTCGCGTCCGGGCAGGCGCTCGGCGGGCACATGAGGCGGCACAGGGGGCCGGCGCCGGGTGGAAGTCAAACGGTGTTGACTCAGGAGATGATGGAGGAGAAGAGGTCATCGTCGGCGTCATCAGCGGTGGAGCCCACGTTAAACAACAAGAAGCCGTCGTTGGATTTGGATCTCAATCTTCCTGCTATGCCTGACGCCGAAGAAGTCAACGCGTCGTCCACGGACTCCAAACTTGTCTTCGCCGGAAAGCAATCGGCGCCGGAAGCGCCACCAGCAGCAACAGTGCAGCAAAAGCAACAGATGGTTTTCTCGCCACCGCCCGCTTTGGTGGACTGTCACTACTGAAGACAAAAAGAAGAAGAAAAGTATATCTTAAAGCTAAACAGCAGCAAAGTAAACTGCAATTTTTTTTTTCTAAAAAAATATATTTGTTTCTTTTTACCTTTCTGACTGGGGATTGTAATTTAATTTGTTCATTTTGTAAGCAAAGAATATTACAATTAATTTGCAGATTCTGGGTGTGCTCTGTTGCGTGCAAATTTGCTACAAAAAAAATTAAACAACTTGTCTAAACAGGTGTTAATTTCATGCAAAGTGCATGATACATAGCTTAGATTAGATGGGCATTATTTTCTTCCCTTTAATTCCCCTAGCCTGCAGTTTTTTCATGCCTTTAAGATTGTCTTTGTATATACTATATACTAGTACAAATAAAACAGTAGCTTAAGTCACACACTATATATATAGTGACTAGCTACAAATGCAGAAAGCAAGCTTTGCTAAAATTATAACCCAGATCTCTCAAAAGGCTCATGAGAATGTAATCTCAACGCCATGATCTAATGGGTGACATTTTATTTTATTGATTTTGGTTAGGAAGCAAGGTTCTTGTTGTCATATGAAGGACAGTGCATCATTTCTTGAATGCCTAGCTATCTTTCTATTAACACTTTAATATTACTTTCAGATATAAATAAGGTGCACATAACATGGGGGTAGTGATTAGTGATTAATTAGGGGCTAATTTTATTTGTTGTGTGAAGTTTGGCAGGGTTGGGAATCTCTCTTATCTCTCTTATCTCTCTCACTCAAGTTGGTAAATTAAGTTACCTACTCATTACAACTAATCATCATATGCAGATTGTGTCCCATAGTACTACTTGTATTACTTTAGCGGGGCCCTCACAATCGTGGTACTGCACTTTGTTTGTGAGTTCCTAGCTAATTTAAGCTTCTCTTATAGGGTATTATTATATTTTATTTTAAAATGAATCTGGAATTACCTTCTCCAATCTCTTCTTCACTTGAGCAGTTGCGCGGACAGATAAGTGACAAGGGTTTGGGATCGACGTTTCTTTGGCAAAACTATCTTAATGTCTTTAAGTAATTATCAGATTATTATAAGGCACTAATCACAATTGACCAAATTTATTAGTAGGTTGTTTTAGTTAGTAACCTCAATTTGTTGCTGTTGTGTAATTTTATCCACGATTGAGATTGAGGGGTTATTAATAGTTGATACAGTTATTTTTCTGGAAGGCCGCAGTTTCATCCATTCAAATTTAATGAGATGAAATTGTAGTTTGGGTGGTACTTGGCGGCTTTCCTCTCCAATTGTAGCTTAGTACTCTCATGAATATTTTGCACATACTTACCTTGATTTGACGCCTATAAAATTTCTTGTTCCTTTAAAGGTTAGAGGCATCAAATTGGAAAAGGTAAGAGGATTTTGTCCATAAACCATCTTGAAGGGGGTCATCATAGTTGCTGAGTGAACCAACATGTTATAAGCAAACTCAACAAATATGAGAAAATCTTTCCACATCTGTAGGTTATACTTAAGAAAAGAACACAATAAAGCTCCTAGAGTCCTATTAATGACTTCTGTTTGAACATCAGTTTGAGGATAACAAGATGTAGAAAAGAGTAATTTCATCTCCAAAACTTAGACCACAATGTTTTCCAAAAGAAACTCAAAAACTTAACATCTTTATAAGAATTGTGATAGAGTATGAATCAGGAATTTAGATACAAACTGGATTAATACTGAAATTTAGGAAGAACAAAGGTGATATTAGTAGATAACTCTCACAAAGGAGGATAATCCCCTCCAATGGAGCCAAATCTCAATGGCAGGCAACCTACCAAGGAGCCCAAGGCACAATGCCCGATTCCCTTTCTGTTTTCTGTATAATTCCCCAAATGGAAAGACTCTCCTATTTAAGCTAGAGTACAACTTGTTCTCCAAGCCACAAAATAGCCTAATAAACTATTTTACCCTTTTACCCCTTGCTAACTGTGATATTACATTTGTGTACCTAACAATGCTAACCTCCTTCAAACAACCTTGTCCTCAAGGTTGCTTTCATTTAAAACTTAGTTGACATCGGGTGGGTAGTGCAAGGGCGTTGACATCGGGTGGGTAGTGCAAGGGCGAAGGAACGCAACTTGATCAGAATCTTGAGTGTGCATCTACCTTGGTGAGTTAGCTGCTCATCAATCCTCTTGAAATCAACCTTGTGCCCCACTTTAGTAGAAACCTGAAACTTATCCACTTGAGCTTGTAGGTCATTATCCTTAATCAGCCAACTTAACCTTTTTATGTCATTCAAAGGAACCTCTTTGTTATGCACAAACTCCGGAGGCCGAGGAAAGTGACATAATATGAGTAGCATTTGATCATCCTCATGTTTGTCTCCTCTTAGCAACAGGCTTGAGTAGTCACACGGTTCAATGCCGGAAGCCTCTGTCCTTCTTCCCTTCAGCTGGCAAGAGTTATAATCAACTGTGTTGCCGAAGACCAAGAGAAAGGATACAACATCAAATCTTGAGAGTGGTGGAGGCTCCACTGGTGGACGATCAGAACTCCATCCGTCCACATAGCTGCCGCCTTCGCTGAGAGTTATAACTGCCCTTGCCAACCCCTTAAAATCAGTCTTGCCCTCAAGACTGTGCGCGGAATCGGATGCCAAGAATAAGAATTGATGAATTTGAAAGTCACCGTGGTCGGCGGCGGCGTCCTCCTTGCCGTTGATACGGAGAGAGAGAGAGAGTGCAAAGTGGCAGGGAAATCAGATATCATGGATATGATCTTTAACCTTGAGAGCTCCGGAGTAAAATCGGGCGGTTGTGGTGGCGGTCTGCCCGTTGGCGGCAGCGGTGGCTCGAAACTCCGACGTTGAGTTTGAGGAGCCAGGAGTTCTCGAGGAAGACGACTGTCGTCCTTTCTCACTTGTTTTCCTCTAGGCTCACAAATAATCAGGAAATGAGGCCCAATATTTAGTGAATTATTGGGCCAACGAAGTGGGCCTAAAAGTTTAATGTTCAACCCAAATTCATAAACAGATATTCCTTCGCCCACGAATTGATTCCGTTTAGGTGGCTTCTCCCAAATTAAACCCGGTTCCAGTAAATTAGCCTTAGCCGCTTTCTTCCCCGTTTCGTCAAACTCTGATTCTAGATTCTTCCCTAATCCTTTCTCGTCCGCCATGGACGTACCCAACCAAGCTCGAACTCGCGACTCGTCTGTGACATCACCACCTTTCTCTCCTCTAAACCAAGGCGGTGGTCCGAGACGCTCACTCCCCAGTTTGGATCTACACCTATCCGTTCCCTTCATCAGATAGAAAAGGGGCTCGAACTCCTGCTCCCTTATTAGCCCTAAAACCCACACCTCTTCTCTGGACCGCAATTCACGCACCGCCTTGGACAAGAATACCTCCAACTCACCAGCGATTTCTTCCTTGTTCAGTGGCCGTTCGATAGGGGCGTCACCCTCCACCAAGGGCACAATAATGTTGAGATCCACTGCCTCCTTTTTTGATTTCGTTTCTGCTGTCTTCACAACCCTACTTTCGGGAGCACAATTCTCGATTTGAAGAACATTGATCGAGTGGGGTCCGAATTTGCTCTGAACGACCTCGCTTTCAACTTCGTCCACCATGGAATCGAGCTCTAGGTCGTGGACTCTATTTGAATTTTCTCCATCTATCTTCTGCATTTCTCCCTTCTCCTTTACCAGTCCATACGACTTGCCTTCCGACTGACCCATTTCCGGTGACGGTGACTTCCCAGTAGCCTTCGCCTCCATTATCTGCAAGTTTTCTTGACCTCCCTGTAATCCTTCCTGGTCCTCGTCGTCTCCTTCTTCATTCTCGAAATCTCCTGGCGCGGATTCGATCGGACCTTCCATGGTGGTTGAAGATTGGAATCCTTCAACAATCCCAACATTTGCCTCTTCCGATCTCCGGAACTTCTCCAACTTCATTCCCACCCAATATGCTAGGAGTTGAATCCTCCCCTGAAGGTAAGAAATAACTTCTTTCTGGTGTTTGATGTGAGGATGATCCTCATCATTCCTCCTAAATCGACTTTCTGAAAACTTCAAGGCATCCCCCAACACCGCCAATTTGAGCTCCAAAAGCGATCTTGCCCATTCTGATCTGAGCTCACCTTCCTTAACCCATGTGTCCACTTCCTTAGCCAGATTACTCACGTCACCCTCCCATTTACGAATCTGATCTTCCCGATTCTTCTCTATCTCTATTGTTGAACCTCTCAACAAGAGCACCATTTGATAGAGTACGAATCAGGAATTTAGATACAAACTGGATTAATACTGAAATTTAGGAAGAACAAAAGTGATATTAGTAGATAACTCTCACAAAGGAGGATAATCCCCTCCAATGGAGCCAAATCTCAATGGCAGGCAACCTACCAAGGAGCCCAAGGCACAATGCCCGATTCCCTTTCTGTTTTCTGGATAATTCCCCAAATGGAAAGACTCTCCTATTTAAGCTAGAGTACAACTTGTTCTCCAAGCCACAAAATAGCCTAATAAACTATTTTACCCTTTTACCCCTTGCTAACTGTGATATTACATTTGTGTACCTAACAACTTGTTAGTGCAAGGATTACATAAAGCCTAACAACTTCCCTAAAGAATAAGTCAACATGTATAGTATCATCACATTTACGAAAAGGAATAAAGTGCGCCATTTTGGAAAAATGATCAACAAAAACAAGTATTGAGTCTCCCTTTTTGTGGCCTAGGTCCATAATGAAATCCATCGAAATTTCTTCCCATGGGACTTAGGAGTAGGTAGAGCCGTAGAGGCTCATATAACCCATGTGGATGCAATTTAGACTTAGCTCTAGCACAAATACACAACTCTTGACAAAACACAGTATATAGTTGGACATTTTAGGCTAAAAGTAATGTTCCTTCTAACCAGCTAAAGTCTTTTCTAACCCACCATGACCTCGAGATTCCTACACTTCAAAAATTTAGAGATGCCTAATGGAAGATTGATGTATACATAGTCTTGAGAGTTTCACTGAAGTTTTGTGAGTTCCTCTAAAGTATTCATACTTGCCTTCCTAATCATCCCACGCATTAGGAAAGATGTGCCATTCATTCGAGTACTTGAGTTCTGTACATTTACAAATCTATGGATGGGATTGAATGAAGAGTGATAAAGATCAATCGAACTAGCAAAATGGGGTCATTCTTAACATGAGACAAATATTATGGGAAAATATGATAATTACAACCTTCCTTTTTCTTCACTGTCGTCCCTTTTTAAATGTTTATTCACAAGTTCATGAAGTAAGCCTAATTAAATATTGACCTAAATCTACACATATTTTTATTAGGCGTGCATCGATTTTTATTTAACATGATTTTTGAGCTTAATATGTAAGAATTGCAATGTGCATAAATTATTTTTTTACATGCTCATAAACTTTGGTCTAAAATCTAGTGCATTGATACGAAATACTATAGTTCTAGTATCAGATTCAATGAATAAAGTAATCGGGTGAAGGGAAGAAGGGCCAAAGTCGGGGATAAAGAGTGACTCAGACGACAGACGATGGAGACGAGATAGCAGAGAAGGAGACTAGGGTTCGGGATAATTAATTTCTCATTTTTTTGATTAATAATAACAACTTATCAGGTATTTATAATAATCCTAATATCTAGAAAAACCTTAATTGTTGAAATAAAAAAGATACTCTTCCTAAAAAGATAAAATCAAATCTCTTAATTAAAAGGAAATAATATATTCTAAAATAAATAATTATTCTAATTAACTAGAGCTGTCAAAAGCTGACCCGACCCGAAAAACCGACCCGAACCATCCGAAAAATTTAGGGTCAAGACCCGAAAATTTGAACCCGAAACCCAAAATAAACCGAACCCGATAGACCCGAAACCCGTTGGGTTCAAACCCGAAAAAACCGTTGGGTTCACCCAATTTGTTATATTTATTATTAAAATAAATAAAAATAATAGATTTATTATTAAATATCATTTTTTAAATAAAAAATATTTTAAAAATTGTAAAAAAACTCAATTTTCTTGACCTGTTAGGTCGACCCGACCCGCCCGACAACCTGCAATGACCCGACCCGATTTGACCGATGACCCATTACGACCCGAACCCGACTCAACTTGAACCCGAAATAACCGAACCCGAACCCGACCCGACCGACCCGTTTGACACCTCTATAATTAACTACAGCGTATCAATTACACCCCGATGAGAATCGACTCGTCCTCGAGGCGGAAATCAGGAGAAGAAGTCGGAATCAATGTCTTTCCTCGATCATACGGCATAAGATGTGACACTCCTAGTTGAAGACGAAACTTGTAATGGAAAGCCCGCAATGTAAAGTCCTCGAGGAGAAGGGCGCTCTCCAACCCAAAATTGACCTCGATAACGTCGATGTGTTTCACATCAAGTGGAATGTCGGCCACAGCTTCGATTGAAGTTGCAGTCTCCTGCCTTGCCAAATTGACACCATGAATGTTAGCAATTAAATTTGCAGGCGGCGGACAAGGGAAGACGAAGGCCAAGGGAAGCCGCGGGCGTGGGGCGCGGGGCGCGGAGCCGCGGGCGCGGGTACGGAACCGCGGGCGCGGGTCACGCTGGTTGCAGGTGCCAGAACCTTGACGGCGGACGCGGGGCTAGGGTTGCGCTCCACCTCGCTCGCATCTTCGTGAGGACTGCCCAGGAGATGACAAAGTCGATCCAATCGTTGATCCATAACGTCGAATCGTTGATCCATAACGTCGAATGTCAACGACATGGTTTGAAGAATGGCTCGGATATCTTGGGTTTCAGAATTATTGTCGATAACGGTAGACATGGTGAGTGTAGAGTTCGGGGAATGAAAGCACCAATTGATACGAAATATTATAGATCTCCTATCGGATTCAATGAACAAAGTAACCGGGTGAAGGGAAGAACGGCCAAAGCCGGGGATAAAGAGTGACTCAGACGACAGACGATGGAGACGAGATAGCAGAGAAGGAGTCTAGGGTTCGGGATAATTAATTTCTCATTTTTTTGATTAATAATACCAACTTATCAGGTATTTATAATAATCCTAATATCTAAGAAAATCTTAATTGCTGAAATAAAAAAGATACTCTTCCTAAAAAGATAAAATCAAATCACTTAATTAAAAGTAAATAAAATATTCTAAAATAAATAATTATCCTAATTAACTGTAGCGTATCATGCATCGATTTTTTACTTGATGTCATTTTCTAATAATTTTAAAAGTAATTTTTTCCTAAAAATTACAAATATTCGACTAAATATGCACTATTTATTTACCTAAAATTGAATAAATGTTGGCCTAAATATGCATTATGTTTTGGACTAAAAGTACATATATATGTACTAGATGGGCATCTTCTTGATCTAATTAAATATATAATTTTTGTCCAAAGTACACATAGGTCTAAACATGCATCGCTTTAAAGCCTAAAGTTGATATTCAAGCTAACTTTTATGGACTTTTCACTTTGATTTTGAAATAAAACCTAGACACTATTTAAGCAAGATCATTCTACACAAGGCTAGTAATGCCTAGACTAATTATAAAAAATGATTATTTGGGATAAGAAGCTAGATTTTGAAAGATTTTATGATTTTTACTCTAACATTCTTTTAAATATGGTGATTGGTCGAAATCTAATTAAAAATTATCAAAGAATACTATCATATGTGCAATAAAAGAATAAAAAAGAAATCTCAACAAATCACTATACATGAGACATGGTACATGGTAGGGGACACGAAAATGGAACAAAGGATTTGCATCACTCCGACGATGCAAATCATCTATCCCATATCCATGTTCCATGCATTGTGATTGGTTAAAACCTAATTAAAAATTATCAAGTAAAACTATCATATGTGTAATAAAAGAATAAAAACGAAATATCAACACATCACTATACATGAAACATGGTAGGGGACACAAAAATAGTACATAGGATTTGCATCGTGTTAGTGGTATAATTGAATTTCCTTTGGGATCATTGTAGTACTTGGCAGATTTATTTCATCACAACAAATGTGCTCTTGTAAGACA
Source organism: Fallopia convolvulus (assembly GCA_964016875.1). Classification (NCBI taxonomy): domain Eukaryota; kingdom Viridiplantae; phylum Streptophyta; class Magnoliopsida; order Caryophyllales; family Polygonaceae; genus Fallopia; species Fallopia convolvulus. The sequence goes on along the minus strand of OZ024726.1, from coordinate 48,192,754 downwards.
ACATGTGAAGACTCTTAGTTTTAATATTTGTTGATGTCGTTGCTTTGTTTCAGTTGAGATAATTAAACAAATCATTTTTTTCTTACGTTTATTTGTTTATGCAAGACATGTCACATCCGCCAGATATTAACCTTATTTCTCAGTACATCTCTCTTCCCGAACCTAATCTTTTATACAGTGCTCCAATCCAATCAACCAATTGGAGGATGTACTCCTGATTGGTTTAAACTCTGAAGCCAAAGGATTTGCTATCATGATGTCTGATCCAACTGCCCCACCTAATTGTTGACGTCATTCGGATTTTGGGCACTTCTCTATTCTTTTGTGGCCCTTGATTATCCCTCTCCGTTCTTTGATACATCTAGTATTCGGGACACTGGGCCAGTGTATTGATGCTACTCAGGATACAAATTTGGAAAGCTTGATGAGAGATTATATCATGGGTTTATATGAGATCCACAGCCCCAACATACGTTGCCACAGGGAGATTTCAAAGGATTCATTCATCGTTTATTATGGAAAAAGTATGTTCTTAGAATCAACGTCCCTCTATGGGATGACAAGGGTAAAAACGCCAAAGGAATTCAAAAATCTCGGAGATGCACTTCATTATGTTTTTAGTAATCGTACTTGGCATTAACCTGGTACCCGTATACATAACTTGGTATCCTTTCTGAGAAATGTCGAAGACATTGAGGAGTGCATGTGGCTCCCTTCATACTTAACCCTACCGGTCTAGTGAACTTCATTCCCATTGTACAAAATATGTCAAAAAAGAATGTGGTGTTAAATACAACACTAATAAAATTGATTATAGAGTGGCATCCTACAGTTGGTCAGTTAACCACACTCCTCTAACTAAAGGATACAATCAATATCCGCCTAGCAAGGGATGGAAAACGAATTACTATCACCTGCTCTTGTTCTTAAGAAATTCAACATCGCATCTCAATGACAAAGTACCACTCATTGTTGGTAGTAGTACACGTGTAGAATACTCAAGTATGAAATTAAATGCATCTGAATTTATGATATTTGTACGCATCATAAAAAATCGTCAACCAACTCCATGTAGCATCGTGGATAATATCTTTTATGAAGTTGTTAAGTCAACATTCCTGGTCGAGGTATTTCAATATAATATTTTCTATTTCTATTTTATGTTTATATTACCATTAAACTTAAGTTTGGCATTTTTTTAATCCTATAGGACTTAGACCCCCACTTGCTGGCATAAATGGATAGACACTCTGAATGGTTTAGGAAGAATGCAAATAACTAGTGAGATTTTTGATGTGTAATAAAAAACTTGCTACCTTCGACTTATGGATGTTAATTCGATTAGATGTGGATGCATAATTGTGAAGAATTATTGCGGCATTATTGTGTGAAGAACTTCACGACTTTTTGTAAAATGTGATATCTCATCTCTTAGTGGAACTAATATTATGAGTCAGACCATGTATTAAAACTCAATTATCATGTGTTAACTATAATTATATTAATTGAAATCTATGTTTTGGATACTTGGTTGGGACATTATTGATTTTTTTAAAAATTTATTTTCAATCCCTTGACACTGGAGTACTAAAATACCAATTATTCGGAGTTGTGGCGGTGGCGATAAAACTTGATAAGATCTCATTATCACATGCTTATGCAACCACTATTAATAGCTAAAATGATATTCCATCAATAAATATATTTATGTACAGTGCTCAAATCCAATTAACCATTTGAAGGGTTTATCTCCTCGTTGGTTTTAACATTACGGCCACATGATTTGCTGTCATGATGTCTGATCCAACTACCCCACTTAATTGTGGACGTCCCTCTGATTTTAGGCACTTCTATATTTTGGCCGAGATCTATCTTTTCTGGCCTTAGATTATCAAGGCATCCTTCGTCGTTCTTTGATATATCCAGAATTCATGACACTGGGCCAGTGTATTGATGCTACTCAGGATACAAATTTGGAAAGCTTGATGAGAGATTATATCATGGGTTTATATGATATCCACAACCCCAACACATGTTGACACGGGGAGATTTCAAAGGATTCATTGATCGTTTATTATGGAAAAGGTATGTTTTTACAACGACGCCCCTCTATAGGATGACAAGGATAAAAATGCCAGAGGAATTCAAGAATCTCGGAGATGCACTTCATTTTGTTTTTCATAATCGTACTTGGTATCAACCTGGTACCCGTATACATAACTTCGAATCCCTTTTGAGAAATGTCGTAAACATTGAGGAGTGCATGTGGGTCAAGGGTAACAAAAGCATGGATCCCGACCAAAATAGAGAAATGCTTAAAATTAGAGGAACATCCACAATTAAGTGGGACAGTTGAATCAGACATCATGACAACAAGTCTTATGGTCTCAGCGTTACAACCAACGAGGAGATACACCCACCAATTAGTTGATTGGATTTGAGCATTATACAAAAGATTAGGTTTGGAAATAAAGACATACATTGCGAGGCGGCTATTGATTGTATCCCTTAGTTAGAGGAGTGTGGTTAAACTAACCAACTATTGGATGCCAATCTATAGCCAATTTTATTAGTGTTGCATTCAACACTACATTCTTTTTTGACACATTTTGTATTATGGGAATAAAGTCCACTAGACCGGTGAGGTTAAGTATGAAGAGATACAATCAATATCGCATCTCAATGACAAGGTACCACTCATTGCTGGCGGTAGTACACGTACAGAATACTCAAGTATGAAATTAAACGCATCTGAATTCATGATATTTGTACGCACCATAGAAAATGGTCTACCAACTCCATGCATCATTGTGCATACTATATTTTATGAAGTTGTTAAGTCAACATGGCTGATCGAGGTATTTTAATCTAATATTTTTCTATTTCAATTTTATGCTTGTATTACGTTTAAACTTAAGTTTGACATTTTTGTTGCAAATTATCAAGTGATATTATCATATGTGCAATAAAGGAATAAAAATGAAATCTCAACCAATCACTATACATGAGACATGGTAGGGGACATGAAAATGGGACAGAGGATTCGCATCGTGTTAGCGGTATATTAAATTTTCTTTAGGATCATTGTAGTACTTCACTGATTTATAATATCACAACAAATATACTCTTGCAATACAACTTGTGTAGACTCTTAGTTTTAATATCTGGCGATGTCGTTGCTTTGCTTCAATTGAGACAAATAAACAAATCAATTTTTTTCCCTATGTTTATTTGTTTATGCATGGCATGTCACATTCGCCAGATCTTAACCTTATTTCTAAGTACGTCTCTCTTATCGGACCTAATCTTTTGTATAGTGCTCAAATCCAATCAACCAATTGGAGGGTGTATCTCCTCGTTGGTTGTAAAGCTGAGGCTACAAGAGTTATTGTCATGATATCTGATCCAACTGCTCCACTTAATTGTGGACGTCCCTCTGATTTTAGGCACTTCTCTATTTTGGCCGATATCTATTCAATATTTTTGTGGTCCATGATTATCAAGACATCTTTCGTCGTTCTTTGATATATCCAAAATTCGTGACATTAGGCCAGTGTATTGATGCTATGCAGGATACAAATTTGAAAATCATGATGAGAGATTATATCTTGGGTTTATATGATTTCCACAATCCCAACACATATTGACACGTGGAGATTTCAAAGGATTCATTGATTGTTTATTATGGAAAAGTTATGTTCTTACAACTAATGTCCCTCCATAGGATGGCAAGGATAAAAAAGCCGGAGGAATTCAAGAATCTCGAAATTGCACTTCAATTGTTTTTAGTAATCATACTTGGTATCAACCTGGTTCTCATATACATAACTTGGAATCCTTTCTGAGAAATGTCGTAAACATTGAGGAGTGCATGTGGGTGAAGCATGCTCCCTTCATACCTAACTCCACCGGTCTAGTGAACTTCATTCCCGTAATCCAAAATATGTCAAAAAAGAATGTGGTGTTGAATGCAACACTAATAAAATTGACTATAGAGTGGCGTCCTACAGTTGGTCAGTTTAACTACACTCCTCTGACTAAGGGATACAGTCGATATCCGCCTCGAAAGGGATGGAAACTAAATTAATATCACTTGCTCTTGTTCTTAAGAAATTCAACAGCGCATCTCAATGGCAAAGTATCACTCATTGCTGGAGGTAGTACACGTGTAGAATACTCAAGTGTGAAATTAAACGCATTTGAATTCATGAGATTTGTACGTACCATAGAAAATGGTCAACCAACTCCATGTAGCATCGTGGATAATATCTTTATGAAGTTGTTAAGTCAACATGCATGATCGAGGTATTTTAATATAATATTTTCTATTTTAATTTTATGTTTATATTACATTTAAACTTAAGGTTGATACTTTTTTAATCTTGTAGGACTTAGACCCCACCTCCTAGCATAAATGAATACAAATGGTTTAGGAAGAATGCATATAACTAGTGAGATTTCTGATGTGTAATAAAAAAACCTACCAGCTTTGGATTTTATAGATGTTAATTTGATTAGATGTGGATGCGCATTTGTGAAGAACTGATGATGCATTATTGTGTGAAGAACTTTTCGGCTTTTTGTAAGATATAATATCTCATCTCTTAGTGGAACTCATATGATGAGTCGGATCATGTATTAGAACTCAATATTATGTGTTAACAATAATTGTATTAATTGAAATCTATGTTTTGGATGCTTGGTTGGGATATTATGGATTTATTTAAATTCATTTTCAATCCCTTGACCCACGAGTAGTGGAATATCAAATATTCGGAGTTGTGGCGGTAGCGACAAAACTTGATGAGATCTGATTACCACATTTTTATGCAACCATTATTAGTAGCTAAAATGAAATTCGATCAATAAATATATTTATGTATAAATAAATAGTGATAAATTCGCATTCAACCACATGTACATAACCTACTCCACATACTTTCAAGGTTTTCTCATAAGCATAAATAGATATAAATTTGGATATATAATTTAGACTCTTTCTTTTCATCCTTTCACTCTCTCTATATAAAACCAAACTCATCTCCAATCCTCTTAATTTTAACTAAATTTTCCCAAATCAGAATTATGGATCATAATTAAGAAGAAGTAGGCAGCTAAAAGGAATTACCGAATAACTTAGTAAAATTGATATGACTGCTATGGAGGGCCCAACACTAAATAAACCCTTATTGCCTCTTGTTGGAAGAAGGTTCTCTTTGAAAAGTAGGTTTGTTCTATCTGCTAGAGCTTAAAGAATTTCCAAGGGGCCGGCATATTCAGGTCCAACACGTTGTTATATCCATGCGGATATTTCTCTTTCTAACCACACAATTACTAGTACACATATTGTTTTTCTAAAAATAAGAATCAAAATAGGTACAAGCATCCATATAGTTCCATAGACTTCTTTTGAGGATTCCAATATGGAAAAAGAATTGATAGCTTGTACTCTTGTTGTAACAATTATCATTTCAACGATCAATTTCTCCTATAATGATATCAAACAAACCAATTTTTTTCCTGTGTTTATTTGTTTATGCAGGGCATTCCACATGCGCAAAATCTTAACCTTATTTCTTAGTACGTATCTCTTCCTGGACCTAAACTTTTGTAAGGTGCTCAAATCCAATCAACCAATTGGAGGGTGTATCTCCTCGTTGGTTTTATCGTGAGGCCACATGACTTGTTGTCATGATGTTTGATCCAACTGCCCCACTTAATTGTGGACGTCCCTCTTATTTCAAACACTTCTCTATTTTGACATAGATCCATTCTTTTGTGACCCTAGATTATCAAGTCATCATTCGCCGTTCTTTGATATATCCAGAATTCGTGACACTGGGCCAATGGATTGAACCTACTCCAGATACAAATCTGGAAAACTTGATGAGAGATTATATCATGGGTTTATATGATATCCACAAGGATATTTTAAAGGATTGCCACGAGGATATTTTAAAGGATTCATTGATCGTTTATTATGGAAAAAGGTATATACTTACAATCGACGTCCCTTTATGGGATGACAAGGTAAAAACACCAGAGGAATTCAAGAATCTCGAAAATGCACTTTATTTTGTTTTTAGTACTCATACTTGGTATCAACCCGGTACCCGTATACATAAATTAATCTCATTAGATATCAATTCTAATTATTTTTTATTAATTAATTAGTGTCATGTGGGCCATTAAAAAATACTAAAAAGATTTTAAGTAAATAATCTTGTTAGATGGCATTCTAATTATTATTTATCTAAATTAATTAGATGATATTCTTATTATTATTATTTTTTATTAATTAGTGCCACATGATCCAATTAAAAAAAAAAGACTAGGGAAGGGGACTAGGTAAAGGGACTAGAGGATCTTCGTTGCCAAAACATGCCTCAAAATATCATCTCTTTTCATATTCTATTAATATAAACACTATTTCTCCTCTTTGCCCAAAATTTTGGGCTACCGGGACATACGCTTAGTCTTAAAATGAAAATATTTTGTTGAATTATATTAATTTAGGTTTAATTAATTTTTTTAATAGAGTTTATTAGTTCTTTTTTAGGGTCTTAGTTCCTAATAATAGCATGTTTAACCTATGTCCTTAGAGAATAGGTTAGAAAAACCGTAGAAAATTTATGTCAAATATGAGCTTATTGCAACTTGGCCGAAATTATATCACCCACCTATTTAGCCAGTCAACTTTACCAATTTTCATAGCTTTAAACATATACATGACAGAAATATGGAATTGAAAGGGCAAAATGGCAATTCACCCACTAGGCAGAATTATTATTATTATTATTATTATTATTATTATTATTATTATTATTATTATTATTATTATTTTTATTCATGATTTGGATTCTAAATTAGTAATATTGTGAGAAACACATTGCTAATTCATCTTACATACTAAACAAGAGGTAAAAGTTTTATGAAAGCAATAGGAGAATACTAGCTATACACGTCGTGCCATGTACGACTATATAAAATATGAATTTAATACTTAATTTATTTAATAAATATGATTTTAATTTAATATAAAAAACTTATATATTAGAAAACAAAATTTTACAATTTGTGTCATGTGAAACGGGGCCAAAATTATTAAGGTGAGCTCACTATAATTTTGATGGCTTAATGATAATATTATGCAAAAATATAAATAAAAATTATTTAAATTAGAATCATTTAATTTTAAAAATCTTTTACAAAAAATATAAAAAGGTAAAAATAATCTAAATTCTTGTAAATTTTTTTTATCAAATTCAATTCTTTAAAAAAATTTTGAATACAAATTACAAATATACTTAATGAGAACGATGACAAAATATAAATAAAGAATGGATTTTTTAATGATAAGAAAATCATTTATATTTACATACATAATTCAAAAAGAAAATTAAGGAAAAGATAACGATATTTTTTTTTATCAAAAGTTAATTTAGGAAAATAATTATCTAGATTGAAAGTTCTATTTTTTATCAAAATTTTAATTAAGATAAATCTTTTACATAAATAGATAAAAAAAATAAAGATAAAATAATTTTTTTTAATTTTAAATAAAATTCGAATTTAATTTTTTCATATAATAAATAGAAATTTAATTGGAAAAACTAAATTAATATATCCATCTTTGTATATATAATCTAATATTTTATAATTTATTTTAATTTTAGATAAAATCTTTTAGATCTATCCTAATTCCTAATATATAATAGATAACATCTTTGTTTTAGATAGAATCTTTCCTAAATTAATTTATCCTATTTCTATATTATCCTAAAATAATTTCAACATATGTAAATTACCAAAATAAAAAATCCTATGTGGCGAAATCCTAGGTGAACTAGTTTTACCCGTCGTACCATGTAGGACTACGATTCGATATTTTATAAATATTATAAATAGAATATTAATAAATACATAAAAATATAATATAAACTTTAATATAAGTACTTTATTTTATATTCTTCCTATTTTATTACTTTTCATGTACGTAAATTTAGAATTTATCAAATATTTCAATATCTATTAAATATTTTATTATCCATTTTTATTAATTTTAAAAAATTTAACTATTTATTCAATAATTTTTCATAAAAGAAAATCACTATATTTTTATAAATAAATTCGTCAAAAGATATATGATAAAATATTTATATTTATTTTCAAATATTTAAATATTTTATCTTTAATTTTAAATACTTGTATAAGGAAGCTTTCAAAAAATATTATTATACTAAATAGATATTTTTTTGATGTTAGAGATAAATTTAAATAGCTATACAGAATTTAATAGAAAGAAGTTATCATAATAGAAATAAAAATTAATTTTTTAAATATAAGGTGGGGCTAGAATCGTTCCGGTGACTCGAAAAGATAAAACTTTAATATATAGTTATAGATATTACCTATTTTTTATTTTTAAACATTATAAGTATTTATCATTAATTTTTTTTATCATAAAAGGAAAAATATATCTATAAATAATTTCGTGAAAAGACATTATGCTAAGAAGTAAAAGATAAGTAATATTTATACTTATTTAAAAATATTTTAAATTTGTTATCTTTAATTTTAAATATTTGTATAAGGAAGTTTTCAAAAGATATTGTTATACTAAATAGATATTTTTTGATGTTAAAGATAGATTTAAATAGTTAAAGAAGAATATAATGGGGTAAAGTTAAAGTATTAGAAATAAAAATTAATTTTGTAAATATGAGGTGGGGGCCAGAATCGTTCTTGTGGCTCGAAAAGGGACAACTTTAATATATAATTATAGATTACGTGGGAACGAAATGTAGAAAAATCTTAAGTGGTTCAACGTGGTGACCTTATTCCTTGCGTTCTTTATATATACATAGATTTAGGCAACGTTTATTTTGTCTCAGTTTAGGCCGAAGCCCACATTCAGAGTTTGGGCCTCCATAAAAAACTAAATAATAGGCCCAGTTACACGCTCATAATCTCGATTCGCATGTTTTGAGAACTCTCGAATTCAGAAGGATGCCTAGACGGGGCTCTAGATTCGCATATTGAACTCGGTGTCTTCGTTTTTTCCATTCCCACAATGGATTTTGCTCAGTATCTGAGGATCAATGATGTCTTAGGGACAACGGTCGGAATTGATGCTGGAGAAGAAGAGGTAGACGACCGCGCAACAGAATCTTCTCTTCTAAAAAAGATGGTTTTTGTTCCGTTTCCTTTACCGCCGATAACGATAGTAGAAATAGAGAAAAACCCTAAATTGTGTTTGATTGATGAAAATGGAACGTGCTTGTGTTTCAATTTCTCCGTGCTTTGATTAGTTGATTGCGTTTTGGTGAGCTTACTAGGTTTATTGTTTAATTTGTCTGGCGATTCATGCTGATTTTGCGAGATTGATATAGCTACGCTGGGTTTAATCATATTTGTGACATAGTTAGTAGTGTCAACACTGGGTTTAATCATATTTATTTATTATGTTGATTGCAATTTGCATGCCCGCCTACTTCAATATATTTACTTCACTGAGTTGCATATAATGCATCTTTGATTTGATATTGTTACACTGTATCAAAGAGAGAACGAAGAAGAAGAGAGAGAAGGGGAAAAACAGATTGTATTATCTCAGTATTAGTTCGTTACAAGTACATGGAAGGGTATTTATACTAAACACACTTATCACCTAATACAAGTACTGAACATATATTCAACACCCCCCGTAAGCTAGGCATGGGTTGGAAGCAACATGCCAAGCTTGGACAAAAAATGCTGTTGCTGTGAAGAGGGCAATATCTTGGTCAAGACATCAGCAATTTGCTGTGTTGTAGGAACATATGACAGCTGTAATAACCCTTCCATTACCTTGTCACGTGTGAAGTGAACATCTATTTCGATATGCTTGGTTCTTTCATGTTGAACCGGATTCTTAGCAATCTGTATGGCAGAACTGTTGTCACAATGAAGGACTATTGGCTTGATAGATGTCACTCCTAAGTCATCAAGTAATCTGAGAAGCCAAACTACCTCTGTGGAAGCTTGTGCCATTGCCCGATACTCGGCTTCAGCTGAGCTCCTAGCAACTACACTCTGCTTCTTGCTTTTCCAGCTTATTGGTGATCTTCCTAACATGAGAATATAGCCAGTAACAGACCTTCTAGATACTGGACATGAGGCCCAATCTGAGTCAGAATAGGCTGAAAGTACTGGATTGTCACATCCATTTAGAATTATACCACAATCAGAAGTTCCTTGACCATATCTAAGTGTATGTAAAAGAGCTGCATAATGAGAAGTCCTTGGTTGTTGCATAAACTGTGAGAGAGTTTGTATAGCAAAACACAAGTCAGGCCTTGTATTAGTGAGAAAATTAAGCTTTCCAATCAGAATTCTGTAATCCTTAGGATCAGAGAGCAAAACACCATCATCAGCAAGCAATTTGCAATGTAAAGGCAATGGTGTACAAACAGATGAAGACTCTCCCAAATCAACAGAAGCTAGCAACTCTTTAGCAAATTTGGTTTGAGTCAAAGCAATGCCATGCTCTAAATAAGTGACTTCGAGTCCCAAGAAAAAATGAAGAGCACCCAAATCTTTGATACTAAATTCTGAATTCAAAAATTGTTTTACAGAAGCAATCTCAGCATGATCAGAACCAGTCACCAATAAATCATCAACATAGACAGCTACCACAGTAATATGATCACCAAGCTTTTTGACAAATAAGCTATAATCATTTTTAGATTGATTATAGCCAAGAGAAAGAAGAGAAGCAATTAATCTCTGAAACCACTGCCGAGAAGCCTGTTTAAGGCCATATAAGGACTTTTTGAGTTTACAAACATAGTTGTTTGGATTAGAGAAACCCTCAGGAACCTTCATAAAGACTTCTTCAGTCAAATGATGATGCGACCCTGCCTAGGGTCAGACACAGTTTCGACTAGTCATATGCGACCGAGACCATGGCGTCCCCCTTGGATTAGAGCTTAAGCTTATTTTATGTATTTCCCTATTTTTAGCATATTTCTATTTATGTCTTTCCCGTTTTAATTGTTGCTACTTTTAGTATTGTCTATTTATGATTTATGGGCTTTTGGACGTTGGGCCTTTGCTTGCATGCAAACCCTAGTCCAGTAAGCCTTGCTTGCTAGGGTTTTGGAGCTCCTCTATATAAAGGAGCCTCCTCTTATGTTTTTACTCACGCTTTGTTTTGATTAATGTTATGCTGTCGAGATTTCTCCAGAACACTTCATAAAGGCGTCAACCCAATATTCTCTTCTCATCCCATATTCTTCCGATCTCCCTCAAAAGAGATCACCTTCTCATCCTTTCAATTCTCTTCTCACCAAAGTCTAGTCGATTCGACTCTAAAATCTATCCAACCATACGAGAGACGACCATTTACGAGTCCATCTTCGATCCTCTCGTGAATCTCCCAACGGGGTTCACATCAAATGACCATGTAAAAAGGCATTATTCACATCTAATTGATGAATAACCCATTTCTTTGAGGCTGCTAAAGCAATAATACTCCTAATAGTTGGCATCTTAACCACTGGGGAAAAAGTCTCTTGATAATCAATCCCCTCTAATTAAGTAAACCCTTTTGCAACAAGTCTAGCTTTGAATCTCTCTAAAGTACCATCAGACTTCAATTTTACTTTGAACACCCATTTACATCCTACAGGCTTTTTACCAACTGGAAGGGGTACCAATTCCCATGTTTCATTTCTTTCCAAAGCTGCAGTTTCAGTTTGCATAGCTTGAACCCAACGAGAACCTTTAGAGGCTTCTTTATAGGAAGAAGGTTCAGAATAAGATGGAATGGTAGTAAGAAAGGCATAATAAGAAGGGATCAGAGAAGAAAGAGAAACCATATGAGCCTGGTAAACTGAAGAAGAACAAAGATAATCTTTGAGGTAATCTGGTTTCTGAGTAATTCTAGTAGATCTTCTAAGAGGGATAGAATCTGATGAAGATTGTGAAGAAGGTAATGAGGATGAGGAAGGTAAAGAATTATGTAAAGAAGGTTCTGGTGAAGAATTATGGAAAGAGGGTTCTGGTGAAGAAGTATGACTAGAAGAAGTGGAATGAGGTAGAAAAATATGTGTTGGAAAATCAGATGCAAGAGTAGGTAAAGAAAAAGAGGATTCTGACTGAGAGAAATAATGGAAAGGATAATGTTGTTCATAAAAATCAACATCTCTAGAATATGAAAAATTTTGTGAGTGGAAAGGTCCATAAGAGTATAAGCTTTCTTGCCATAAGGATAGCCAAGAAAAATGCAAGGAGAAGATCGAGTTGAAAATTTATCTCTCCCTCTTTGAAGAGTATTCACAAAAGCGAGACACCCAAAAGCTCTTAAGCAGTTATAGTCAGGAGGATGATGAAACAGAATTTCATATGGAGATTTATGATGCAAGGATGGTAGAGGTGTTCTATTAATAAGATATGTAGCTGTCAGAACACAGAAACCCCATAATTTATGAGGAACTTTGGACTGAAAAAAAAGAGCACGAGCAACCTCAAGAAGATGTTTGTGTTTTCGTTCAACTATGCCATTTTGCTGAGGAGATTCAACACAAGAGGTTTGATGTTGAATGCCATGAGAAGAATAAAAACTCTTAGCATTAGAATCTGAAAATTCAGGAGCATTATCACTTCTGAAGGCTTTAACAGAACTATGAAACTGAGTTCTAACCATCTAAACAAAGGACTTTAAGATGGACAAGGCATTACTCTTTTGATTCATTAAGAAGACCCATGTACACCTTGAATGATCATCAACCAATGTAAGAAAGAACCCAAAGCCATTATGAGTAGGATGTCTATAAGGTCCCCAAGTGTCAACATGAACAAGATCAAAGGGGGCTAGAGCATGAGATTTAGAAGTATGGAAGGATTGTCTATGTTGTTTGGCTTTAGGGCATATAGTACATATTGTAAGAGGCTTGGAAAGATGTTTCAGAAAAGGCAAGCTAAGAAGCTGGTCATAAGAAGGATGACCTGTTCGACAGTGCCACAATTCAAGACTTTTATTAAAAGCAATAGAAGAAAGAACAGTGGAAACCTGAGATGAAGTTGGCACTGAAATGTAAAGACCTTTCTCTTCTTTACCAATCAATACTGGCCTCTTCATCAAAGGGCCCTGAAGGTAGCATTCAGAAGGGGTAAACACAACATTAGCTCCATATTGCTTAGCAAGCTTATTAACAGAGAGCAAGTTGAAACAAAAGTCAGGTACAAGTAAAACACTGTCAAGAGATATGTCCTCAGAAATCTTAGCAGAACCAATACTTGTAATAGAAGCCTTGCTACCATTAGGCATTGTAATAGACAAAGGCAAAGAGACTGGTTTAACAGAATTCAGCAAATCGACAGAAGAAGCCATGTGATCAGTAGCACCACTATCTAAGATCCAAGACATGGCATACTAAGAAGATAGAAGGCAAGAAGCATTACCAGCGAAAAAAGCATGAGAATCAGAAGTAGAATCTTCAATAGACTGTTTACTAAGAAGAGACATGAGTTTGGTGTACTGTTCTTGAGTAATTGAAGAGGAGGAAGAAGCAGATCCAGAATTAGACTCCTTCTCCTTTTTATCATCAGAATTGGAATTTGAAGAAGCATTATGAGCAGCCTTGGATCCTCCACGAACATGATTTGGAGGATAACCGATAAGCTTCCAACATCGATCTTTAGTATGATGTGGATGCTTACAATGATCACAGAAATACTTAGGTTTACCAGAGTTCCCCTTAGATCCAGAATGATTTGAATCTCCACCACGAGAGGCAGCAAGAGCTGAATTATCAGAATCAATTGGGGAAGAAATACTACGAATTGACTTATGCGACTCTTCTTGTAAAACGATCTTGTACACAACGGAAAGAGAAGGCGGTGGTTGCATCATTAAAACATTTCCACGAATTACAGAAAATGAATCCCCAAGTCCCATCAAAAACTGGACAATCTGTTGATCTTCAAGAATGCTTCTAGCAACAGAGTTAGATCCACACTGACAAACTTTGGATTCCACAAGAAGGAAATACTCGTCCCACAATCGCTTACATTTAGTGTAGTAAGCAGTGACAGATAGAGTACCTTGACTAAGAGACGCAAGATCGCGCTGAAGCTGAAAGAGATGCGTCCGATCGACTTTGCTGAATCGAGATTCCAAATCAAGCCACACTTGTCGCGCCGATCGACAATAAAGAATGGACTCAACAATATCTTTGTTGACGGAATGGAGTAGCCACGAGAAGACCATGTTATCACACCTGTCCCATTGAAATTGACGAATTTGATCATCAGAAGGACGAACAGCGGTGCCGGTGACGAAACCTAGCTTATTCTTCGCAAGAAGAGAGACTTCCACAGATCGCTTCCAAGAAGCGTAATTACGATCGTCAAGAAGACTCGTAGAGAGAACATAATTCGGATGATCGCTGTGGTGAAGAAACAATTCGCCCATTGAATCAAGAAATTCGCGATCACGAACAGAATCGCGAGTGCTCCAGGGATTTGCGGGATCACGATTGTCCAGATTTGTTGAATTCCGTCCAGTAAGAGACGGAGAACGTAGAGGAGGAAACTCATGATCAGTATGCGACATGATTCATGAGAAAGGGAATGAATTTGGATCAATTTCCGTCTGATGCCATGTTACACTGTATCAAAGAGAGAACGAAGAAGAAGAGAGAGAAGGGGAAAAACAGATTGTATTATCTCAGCATTAGTTCGTTACAAGTACATGGAAGGGTATTTATACTAAACACACTTATCACCTAATACAAGTACTGAACATATATTCAACAGATATTATGCAGAAGAGGTTTCTTTGTGTGTCACATGGTGCTGCCATCTATTGCTTGGATCTCAAGGGGAGCGAATTTGAGTTCGACACTGCCCCAAAAACACTCCCTGTAGTTGACAAACTCGATTTGTGTGAAGATGATTGTTGTCCTGTCTCTGCTGGTTTGTTGAAATTAGGGCCTGATGTACTGGTGGTGAAGGGATGGGATCCTCAAATGTACCAGTTGAGGCTAGTTGACGGCATTTTACGTATCTCTCCATTGTATACCTATCCAAATCTAAGGACGCCCAAAAAATATCCCGTAATGGAGAAGGTTGGCAATCAAATTCATGTGATGGAATCCTGTCCTCCAACCATGCGACATAGCACGGTGATCCCAACCCATGAAGTTCTCGACCCTAATAGCCTTGATAGTGATGTAGTCCCACCCATTCAAAGTGCTAATGGATTCCCTATTGTCATGAGTGCGCATTTGTTGTTGGGCGATCAGATCTTTGCAACAGCTCATCAGACTTTGTATAACCAGTTCTATGTCTTAGATTGCAAGACAAAGAAATGGGAAATGCGGGAATGGTCCCCAACTGAAAGACACTTGGCATCCTATTTGAGTTTAGAATATCCCATTTGCGTTGAACGCTTTTACAAGACAGGGTGTGAGGCTCCCTTTTACCTTCTCATTAGTTTTGGTCACAAATGGCCATGGTTCGACGAGGAGATTGGGAGAGTTTCAGCCGAAGCCGTAGGTGTCACGGAAACTGGGTATGTTTGTTGGTCTCAGGCTCTACCTCGGTTCTTTGAGGGGATTGGGCCCATGGTCATGTGGTATTCAATTCCAATGTCTTTCGTGTCGACGAACAGACAATGTGTGTCCTGATACGTGCACAACTTGATGTGGGAGGGGATAGTCCCGATTTTGACGAGAATTCTCAGCATGTACTGTACATCGCGACTTTTTTGTGTGGAGAAAAGTTCACAGTGGGAAAAGGGTTGCGTGGAGGTGGTTTTAAAGGAGAGGTACATTTACAATGTAGAAAGAGATGATTTCCCACTTAATCTTGCACGTATGAGAGCGTGCTTCCTAAAGTTTGAAGGTATGTATGCCTTTTAGTATTATGTCCTATTTTTTTTCATTAGTATACTGAGATCTGTGGTATTTATATGCGTTCTCTGTGTAGCAAAGAGTCATTAAGAAACACTCCCATTCTCCAGTCTTTCTGCTTCCTTGAACATGTAGTAACATACATTGCAATTAATGCAGAATATGTATTTCCTTTGCTTTTAAGTACCTTTATCCGCATGATGTTAATTTTGCTGGAAAGTGTTCTATATCTGCTCCTTTAAAATACTCTTTTTTTTGGGTTTTAATTCCTGATTATCACTTGACAATGAATTTTTATGCTTTGGTAGGTGCTTAAGCATTTGGGACTGGAAGCACCAATGGAGGCCTTTGAGAACGCTTGTGCCCTTTTGTTGTCCGTGGACTCTTTGACTTAATAGGTTATTTTGGCTATAATGCTCCAGATTAATTGTTAGAAAAAGGGTGTAGATTGTAGGGTGTGTAAATAGGATTAAACCCAAGTCCTTGGGTGAACATGATATTATTTGATTGTTTTAATTTTTTTCGCCTCGGTTTTTTTTTTGCCTCTTCTCTGCCTTTTGATTACCTCGTTTTTTATGTGCTTTTATGGGTTTTATGTGTTCCGTGGTCTTGTCGGGTCTATTGGTCGCTTTCGGTCGGTCGCTTTAAGACGGTCTATTGCAAGTTGTAAATTTTCTCTATTCATTGGTTACAACTTACAAATGAGGTGGGTGATTACTGATTAACATTTGTAAGATTTAAAATAAATTATACTGTTTTAGCTTAATGTGATTGAATTCCTTGATAGTTTTGTCAAATGCTAAAATAACAATACGTCGTAAAAAAAATAGAATATTTCTTATTGGAATTTGTACATTGTCTTTGTTTATACAACTCTCTAACGATTGACTACAAATAAGGTGATTAATTTGATAATTAATAAATTTTTAAAAAGTTACATTTAGCTTAATCAAATTTTTTTAGGCATACCTTTAGCTTAATCGTTAAACAATATTCAGTTGGTCTAGTGGTAACGAATTACCCGGTACGGATATAGAACGACACAAGCCGATCGAGCCGATTGAGCCAAAGGCAAGACAAAAAAAAACCAAGGGGTACTAAAGCAAAACCAAGTCTTTATAAAAAATTGAGCCATATGTCAAAATTGAAATAAAATGATTTTTTATTTTTGGGCCATTATCATAACAATTAGTTAGTGGTTAAAAAATAACTACTTTTCACTTTACAAATAAACAAACTACCTTCCCCACTAAACCACTTTTAAACTCACCATCTCTCAATAATTATGTTAAAAACTACCCATCCCCACTACATTCATAATAGGACACTATTGATATTGTTTGGTAAGTTTAAATTTTTAATAAACTCGACTCTCTTTGATTAGGTTTTTAAATTTTTTAGTATAGAATGAAATATGATTCATCATGAAAGTTTGTTCAAGGAATTGTTTTCTAAAATAAGTCAGAAATAATTTTATAAAATTATTTTCAATTGGACGCGTATAAGGTGCGGGAATTACACTAGTTAGTTATTCAAGATGCAAGCGGATTTGTTTAAATGAATTTGACAAAATAAGGCCCAAGAACATGGGCCAATTCTGGCCCAAACTGGACTGGACTCAAAATTAGGCCCAGTTATCAAATCGATCTCACTTCGCTGATCCTGTTTTGTTGTCTTTCTCCTTCCTCCGATCGAGCATCTGCGAATCCGTCTCAATTCTCAACTCTTGCTCGTTTCCAATTCCTCCTCTGGCCACTATCAACTACCAAATCAAGTAAGTATTTCGCCGAGTTTTCGATTCCACATCGCTGATTTTTCGTAATTCTCTTTTACGCCGCCATTTTTGTGCCCTAAATCAACACCATTTCCTATTCACACTGTCAAATTAGGTCAGATGAAATTTCGAAAAAATTCACATGATTATTAGCTTCGTTGTATCCAATTTCATGTAAAAACTTCGTAAAAGCAAAATTATGATGAATATTATGCGGATTAATCAGCGAAATTAGGCTCCACTGATGATTTTTAATTGCACAGCAATGGCCGGCCAAACTGATCCACAGTTCGCCTCATTCTCCCCGGCCGAGGTCTCTCTTTCTCCCCGTATTCACTTGCTCTTATTATCCGATTTGTTTTGGAATGAAACTGAACTGTTGTTTGGGGTTTTCACAGATGGAGTTCCTAGCAGAAGATTATACATTGGAGATCGTTCCAAATATGAGGATGGAGCCAATCAATCTAATCTCGGTATGCTTGCTTTTCGCTTTCGTTTGCGTTTTAGCCTCTCTATTCAACAATGTAGTAACAAATTATCTGATTAGTGAGCTTGGAGTACTTGTCATTCTATGGATTAACAAAAATATATTGAGAAACTAGTCAATTTTAGTTAAATATTCTTCCATAATTAGTTTGCTTAGTTTTGCTTTTGGAAAAGTAGAAATTTTTTTTTTTGTCTTTTGGGCATTTTTAAAGTATAAAATTGTAAAAATCTTGACAAAATAGGTAAAATGAAAAGTATTGTTGAACAAAAAAAAAACATACTAGAATGAGTATTTATGAACGGAAGGAGTAATAACTTTGACTAACTAATAGGGTGACTATGGTCCATTTCGACCACAAATTGCAACGCGTCCCGTGTGGTTGGCAGTGGCTCTGAAGAAGAGAGGGAAATGTACGATTCGAGCACCTGTGTGGATGGAAGTTGGTGAGCATTTTCTTAAAATTGGTTGATATTAGCCAGCATTTGATTTTTAAGTTAGTCTGGATTTTAAGTCACAATTCAAGGCTATTTTCAAATCATTGTCATAGCATTAGGTGGAGTGTACGTTGTTTAGCTCTTGCATTTTAATCACTTTTATTTGTGCTAAACTGGTGTGCTTACACAGAATGGCTGACTTATATTTATCCTTTGAATGAACTAGAAAGGCTGACACAAGTTTTGGAGGCAGAGAGGGAGTCACCTAGAGAATTTCAGCCACTTCCATTTCACTATGTGGAAATCTCGAAGCTTCTTTTTGACCAGTAAGCTGATGTTTCTGGTTTCTTGCTTCTTATTATTTGTTTGTAGCGATGATTTAGTAACTTTTTTCAATTTTGGTTTTGTGTCAGTGCTAGGGAGGACATTCCAGACATGTACATGGTGAGTTGAGCAGGTTCTAGCTCTGCTTATGTTTGTACTAGGGTTCAGCATAGATCGGTTAGAACCGACCGAACCGAAACCGATACTATGCGGTTGAGTTTTCGGTTTCGGTTCGAATTTTCCCTAAGGGTAGCCTTCTATCCATCTCGAACCAAACTGAACCGAACCAATTCGGTTCACCTTAAACCAAATTTTGGTTTTCGTCAGTTCGGACCGTTCGGTTTGGTTTTGAGCTGATGCTCTGCCCTAGTTTATACACATCTAAATTTTCTGACTTTTTTGGCATGTACGCGTCAACAAAGGTAAAATCCCTTGTTGAAGACATAAGAGATGTGAGATTCCATAAAGTTGAGTTGGGGCTGGAGACGATATCTGGTCGCACACATGCAGTGAAGGTACATTATTTCATCAGTATTGATCAAGTTTATTGTCTTTTTATTTTCAAATAAAATTAATTGCTTATATTGCTATTGTTGGTAGTTTATACATGAAGTAAAGGGCTGATCTTTAAAACGATAGGCCTGTTAAATGATTAATAGGTGACGATTCATAGTCAATTGAAATGGCTCTATAAGACATGTCGAAATATTGAAACATTTTGGTTAAAGCTAGAAAGCGAATCGTTAATGCTTCATGACAGAGCGGGGTACAATAGAGCTTAGTAGGTGAATGCCTGAATCATAAGGTGGTATTATAGCTATAAAATTTCATATGATACATCATTGGTTATGATCAATTGATATTATGCAGCTAAAAAATCTCTCTGCTATGGAAGTCAACATAGTACGCCCTTTTCTCCTGAGGACATTGCAAGCCTACTATAAGCATGACAGTCCAGACATGATTCAGCAGCCAATTCCAACGTCGAATAGACGGCAAGCGGCTGACCGTGGACCTAGAGTAAGCTCTCTCTCTCTCTCTCTCTCTGACGCATGTTTCTTGTGACAATGTTAGTTATGCTTCTATAGCTAATATTGATGAGCCCTTATCAATTCGAGAGCATCATGAAGTAGAAATCATGTATATCAAACTACTCTCCTTTTCGTTTTCCATTTTCCACCTATAAAAATATATAAGCAACCCAGAAGTCCTTGGGTGCGATAAAGATAAATGGGAAGATGCATATTGAAGAAAGATTGCAATATCATGAACTAAGACTAAAAGCAGATTGTGAGGTGTAATTCTTCGAAGGACACTAAATACTAAAGTGGAAAATGTGAGATATGAATGGCGGTTATACAAGTGTCATGATACAGTGGAAACTTCAAAGCTAAACTGACACTAGATGCTTATTTAATATATGATCCATATTAAATAAGAACTCTTGGCTATGTACTCGATAAATTTCACTAAATTGTTGTTAGGAATTTTGTTCTGTTATAGGCATTTATATTTCATCAATTGAAGTAATGTTATTTTTCATTAATTTTTTGTAATCTGAATTTATTTCCACTACCCCTGCTAACCAAGATAAATCTCTATTCAACTTCTGTAACTTGCCAAAATATTGATTATGAATGCTAACATGTTTCTCATGTCATTATCTTTTTCTTTTTTCAGCGAGATTTGCGTCATCGTTAGATAAGTAAACTTGCTACAACTTCTCCCTGTTTGGGCCTTTCTGGTACGTCTTCTAACAGACATTCGATTTCTTGATTCTCACTTTGATCTATGTTGACAAGCTATGCTCTTTTTCATCAATATAAAAAATATAAAAAAAATGGTGAGGTTGTTTGACATTGTATGTAAATAAAATCTGGGGTGTACACAAGTGCTTAAGAGTAAAAAATCTGGGGTGTACACAAGTGCTTAATAGTAAAAAATCTATGAACGCCATACATATATAGAGAGATAGTTTGGGTTGTTTAACCATACCACAGTATCTTTTCCTTTCAGAACTGCAAATCACATATATACAAAGGTTCAGTTTGCAAATCTCAGCAAATTGCGAAAATCTGGTCTCCTAACTTGGTTTTGTATGCTGAATGGAGATTGCCCCTAATTAGAATATATTCCTTGTAGCTTTAACTATCACATATTTGATTTGTGACCTGTTTTGGTTTGACTCGTCGTTGGTTTGACAAAATGAAGTTGCATAAATTCTCGTTATGCATGATGGGGATGAATTTGTGCGAAACCTCAAGATCATCTCCCTCATGATATCGCTGTTCAGTTAATCTGATTATGATTTTACCTTTCATGGTCAGGGTTGAAGAACTGCTTGCTGCTGCTGGCTCATTTGTTTTGGTCCATATGGTTGGCTCACTTGGTTTAGTACTTGATCGTGTATTTGGCCTTTTTAGATTTAGATTAGATGTTTTGCTGTTGGTTGTGACTTGTGGGAGATGTATGAAAGGAATCAAAGGATCTTCCCCTAGATGGTTGGGCTTTTGAGTAGGTTGGAGGCTCAATTGGGCCGGCCTTGTGAAAGCTTCATTATGTGGGCTTTGTCTTTGTCTGTGATGGGCTAGCCCAATTCTTCATCGATTATATATGGGTTCACTGCAAATGGTCAGCTGCACGAGATATGTGACAAGCCTATATCGGATGAACTGGTATCTTTGTAATTATGCACCTTTATAAAAAAAAAAAGTTTAGGGTAAAATTTGCTAATAATTTTGTGAAAATTACTTGTATGAGATCTACCGTCTCCACTTAGTTTAGTTGGTTGACTCAAATGCGTAGTGTCTTAACTATGTTACCCAACAACTCTAATACTGTATGATACTCGATCAGAAACCGGAAAGTAATTTCTAGTGTGTAATTTTGGTAATTCTGTTTATCTGTGGACGATTGTGGTAGTGTTGTCACCAACATAACTTAACAAATAATCAATAGCAGGTTTGTTAATAGGAAAATCACTGCCGCCGCCATTCATGGTCATCTGAAGGCCGAAGCTTATCCAAGAATCCCGTTACGCTGGTGAACAGTGCAGAGGCATAAGACGCGATCCAAGTAGCAAGAACGGATAAAGAGAAGTCCGGGAAGTTTTTCGTAATAGGCAGTAACAAGATTGCATCAACAAGCTTGGGTGTGGGCCAGCAACAGCTACATGCAGCCTAAAGAGCTTCAAAACCCCGCGCCCACCACAACGGGATCCATCTCATCATCAGCTGAGCAGAAGAATCCTATAGGAGTTCCTCCACGGGGAAGTTGGAAACCGAGAGCTCGGATCCGATCAACCACCGTAGCTTGTGCTGTTCAATGGAGTCCCACTTGATCAATCTTGCTAAAAGTCTAAAACAAAGTACAAAGGAATATACAATAGAGAAATAAGAAGACAGAATTCCAAAAGTCACCAATCGTGGCAAATCCAACAATCAAAATCCAACAACCAACTTATTAAAGATTTTCGTAGAACAAGCACAAATTATATATACATGTGAAAGCCATTGATAACATATGATTGTAAAGTTTTGTGTAACGTAACAACTCGATCAAAGTTTAATTACATACTGCTCCAAAATAACAATTCTTTGTTTCTTTACACCAAAGTGCAATGAATGATATAACTACACAAACAACTGAGACCTTATTAGGAAAGGGCGAAAGGCAGGACGTCCGTAACAACCGTGCCTATGTCTGTAAACCTAACCCACTTCTGTTTTCGCAAACTTAGCTTGTACGCCACAACATCTTTTTTTATATAGGTCGACGGCGACATGTAAGCGAAATACAAGTGTCCACGAGACTCAAACAACTCCTTGTGCTCCTCCATCTTACAAGGAATATACGAAGGAGGTGCAATTTGAGTCATTTGTAAGGAGTTGTAATCCATCACCCAAACCGCTCCCCACCGGTCAAGCACACATAGTCTTCCTCTATAGGTGGCAATGGCTTCAAAAGCTTGAGTGCAGAAATCGGTGTCCCATTCCCAATTCCGAGGGGATCCTCCTAGCCTCAACAAAGCCAGTCTCCCACCTTGACTCAAATGAGCAACCACACTAGGATCAGACGCCCTAGCATAGCTAGGGCTAACACCATCAGTTGGATTTGAAGAAATAATCACCGTCTTTCTAGTATTCGAGCGATATAGGAGTCGTCCAAAGTCGTTGCACATGCGAAGATGATAGGCCTTAGAAACGAACGAGAGGTTCATTCGTAGCGGGTGCTTGGATTTAAAGCCAAGCTTTGACTCATAGGGATACAACAAACGCGCGAGGAACAAGCTTTGACCGACCTCTTCAAACCAGAGGCACAACGGCTCTTTAAGAAACGACAGCCACGACGGTTTGCTTACGACAATGCTGGCTTCTGTGATGTAGAAGTTATTTTTCCACCATTGGCAATTGGGTGGGTTGGGCACGCGGAGTGGGAATCGGGTCGGACGAGGAAGAGAGGCGCGCCACTTGTTGCACACCGAGCGAAAGCTCAAGATGTCAAGACGGCTACTGAGGCGTATTCCTATTTCCATGCACAATTCCGGGGGGAGATCTTCCCATGCACCTGGTTCGACTCCTCCAATGGAGGCTGGATGTGAAGATTGATGATGATGATGATAAGGAATACAAATTCGACGCTTACGATCTGACATAGCAGAATCATAGTATATGATGGCAATGTCCCCGACACTGATCAGGACCAAGGGCAACAACAAAATGGTCGCCAATTTGAGAGGAAAAGTTATTTTGGGTAAAAACTGAAAAGTGAGACAAGACTCAAGAGCCTAACATAAGACTAGAGAAACAAAAGTTGTATTAAAAATGAGAAATTGATCTAATTGATCGATCACCGTGTACTTACCGTAGTGGGAGGGAGTGGGGGCGGTCGAGGCGATCGAGAAAGCGCTGCTATCGCCGCGGCAGCCCCTATCAATTTCGCAAGCCGCCTTAATACTTTTTGAAACAACACCCAATCAATATAAGTAATTAGATCTCATAGTTTGCAAATTAATTACCAGAACTCAAAGCTTTCAAGTAGATAACAAAATCTGATTGGAAGAATTGAGGGAGATACCATATTTAATTAGAATGGATTTATGGTGTTGACTGTTGAGCGAGCGGGCGAGGGAGTCGAGTACTAGAAAAACCCTTAATCCTTTCTACAAGAAAAAAAAACCGTATTCTACCAAAAAAAGAAAAATAAATCGTATCTTAATATTATTAGTATTGTTTAGAAATAGTCAAAGTCTGTTAGTATTAATATTAAAAATATAAATAATATAATATAATATACAAAAGATTATTAAGTAAAGATTATTGAGGTGCAACTTTTGGAACCCTAATAATAATTGAACTTCTGGGGTAAATTTCAGAAACACACTTCTAAGTTAGGTCTATTTTCACTAAACCGCTTTTTAAAATTTTTGGTCGAAAAAACCGCTCTTTAAAATTGCAACTGCATTCTGCATAAAATTACCCATAGACATGGTCAATTAAACTACCCTTTTACGCTGTACTTGAACTCGATCTTGTCTAATATAGTACTGGTTTCCATCAAAAAAAAAAAAAAAAAAAAGAGTCAAATGACAAAGTAATTTACTTTTAATCAAATATCAAAGTAAAGTATGGTCCATCCTCAAATTAATTCCATAAAGAACTCAACAAATAATGGTGCCGAGTAATAATTTGTATTTTGTATAATACATGGAACGGACCGAACATCTCTTTAATTAACACAAAAGTATTCCATTGGACCATCTCGAACGCAAGTGTTGCACCCGATATTCGCATTTAAACCGGATCGCTAAGCGGTGGGCAGTGAAGGAAGGAAGGATATCCGGCATTCTTATTTTCTTGCCCAATTAATACGCAATATAGAGCCTTCTCTTCACAAAATACAACAATCGATTTGTGAAGGTAGAGTTGTCATTGATGAGTTTATTCCATTGCTTTCTAGAATTGATGTAAATGGCAGCCATAGAAGAATATCTATTAAGGAATTAATTCATTTAATATCCGGGTAAAGTAAATCAAATAGTATCACCAATATATGATCGAGTGGGTGATAGATATCATCACCTATTCCTTATTATTTAAATACTCTCTTATAATACCGATCAGATGATGACTTGGCTTTTTGTCATGATGATTGGAGATGCATGTGTAATTTAAAATATTTAATTAAAAAATTATAGAAAAAAAATCCCACATAATTAATTTAAATAAACTAGCTATACCCGTCGTGCCATACACAACTACATGAATTTAATACTTAATTTATTTAATGAATATGATTTTAATTTAATATAAAAAAACTTATTTATTAGGAAAAAAATTATATAAAATTTTACAATTGATGTCATGTGAAATGGGGCCAAAATTATTAAGGTGAGACCACCATAATTTTGATGGATTACTGATAATTTATTTATGCAAAAATATAAATAAAATTTATTTGAATTAGAATCATTCAATATTGAAAATAATTTACAAAAAAATAAAAAAGGTAAAAATAATCTAAATTCTTGTAATTTTTTTTTATCAAATTCAATTCTTAAAAAAATTGAATAAAAATAAAAAATGTACTTAATAAGAAACAATGAAAAAATATAAATAAATAATGAATTTTTTTAATTTAAAAAATACAAATATAATATAAAAATTAATGTAAGTAATTTATTGCCCGTATAATGTATAAATTTTTTTTTTGCAATCAAATAATAAAAATAAAAATAAATTATTAATTTTAATGCTGAGAATAAAAATATTAAGGTTAAATAATGTACACTTCTCCTTTTCCTTGATGACATTTCATTGATATTTAATTTTTAAAAAAATATAACATATGAATAAAAAATTATTTATATATTAGAATATGAAAGAGATAAGATTTACATAAAATAATAATTAAATTTATAAATAAGATATAATAAAATAAGAAAGATAAAGATAAAAATAATTTATTTATAGAAAATAATTAAAAATAATAATTTATTTTCATTTAAGGTGGGGCTAAACTCATTTTGTGGCTCGATAAAGTAAAGGTTGAATAAGATTAAATATTATATTTTTTTATATTTTTATTACCCTCTATTAGAGCTATCAAAAGCTGACCCGACCCGAATGCCCGAAAAATTTAGGGTCCAGACCCGAAAATTTGAACCCGAAATCCAAAATAAACCGAACCCGATAGACCCGAAACCCGTTGGGTTCAAACCCAAAAAAACCCGTTGGGTTGACCCAATTTGTTATATTTTAAGAATATAAAATATATTTTGAAAATTATAATATATTTTATTATTAAAATGTATAAAAATAATAGATTTATTATTAAATATCATTTTTTAAATAAAAATATTTTAATAATTGTAAAAAAATCAATTTTCTTGACCTGTTAGGCCGACCCGACCCGCCCGACAACCCGCAATGACCCGACCCGATTTGACCGGTGACCCGTTACGACCCGAACCCGGCTCAACCCGAACCCGAAATAACCGAACTCGAACCCGACCTGACCGACCCGTTTGACACCTCTACCCTCTATGCTTAATTTAGAGATTATCAAATATTTCAATATATCTATTAAATATTATATTACCTATTTTTATTATTTTTAAACATTATAAGTATTTATCATTAATTTTTTTTATTATAAAAGATATCATGCTAAAAGATATATATATTGTATATATATATATATTGAGGTTCAATATATATATATATATATATATATATATATATATATATATATATATATATATTCGTGAAAAGATATCATGCTAAAAGATAGTTATACTTATTTTAAATTTTTTATCTTTAATTTTAAATATTTGTATAAGGAAGTTTTAAGAAGATATTTTTATACTAAATAGATATTTGTTTGATGTTAAAGATAGATTTAAATTAGTTAAAGAAGAATTTAATAGAAAAAAGTTAAAATATTACGAATAAAAATTAATTTTGCAAATCTGAGGTGGGTCGAGAATCGTTCTGGTGGCTCGAAAAGGTATAGCTTTAATATATAGTTATAGATAGATAGATTCATTAGTTGGGTAAAGTAGTGCCTTGATAATAATAGCTATATGCATCGTTAGTTTGTCAATCCATGAGAATCACTTCAGTTCAATATACAATCTACGTAACTTCTCCATTTTTACACGAACACAAATCTTCATTATGGATGTCATATCTTCATTAAGAGAAGAATAGATTTTAGTTGTTGGTGAGAGCCAGGGCCGGTCCATACATTTTAGATGCCCGGGGCGAATTACAATAAAAGGGCCCTTTTTATATAATTTTTAGACATTTTTCGTAAAATTTTATAATACTTTCGTATAAATTTGTTCTTGTTATAATATTAAGATACGAAAAATTTATAAAATAATTTGTTAAATTTAACTTAATTACATACGTAAAATTTGGTGCTATCATCATATAACAATGTATGAATAAAAGAAATAAGATTTTTTTAAATGCATATGCCGTATATTTTAAATCTAATAAAAAGTAACCAATATAGACAATTATATAAATAAGAATCATTTACAATAACTATGGTAATACATGACTACACTAATTGATTAATAGTAAAGAAAGATAAATTAAATAAAAGATATATAATAGGATAAATTAAATAAAAGATATATAATAGGGCCCACATTTAAAAATTAATATAGTTAAAGTGGTGGATTTGAACCCAAGACCTCTTTAATAAAGATAAGAACACTATTCCAGTAGGCCAACTTGTAATTTATGGTGTTTTAAACACTCTTTTATATATACTACATTTTAAAAAATTTGGGCCCCTAAAAATTATGGGCCCTGGGCTTGCGCCCACCTTGCCCCACCCTCTGGGCCGGCCCTGGTGAGAGCACCATATAAATGCACAATACATGAAGTTGGATAGGATTCGAAGTCAACATTGGATTTTTCCTTTTGCTGAACTTTCCACATAGATCGGGAGTATCAGCTTCCGGGCACTAGTATAGTAAGCTTCTATCTTTCACATGATTGGGAATGAGCTATAGGGCCCTGTTCTTTTTTCACCCAAAAACAACTTTCTCTCCAAAACCTACTTTGAACCGTCTTGAAATCCGTGTACCCTCTCTACTTTTTACGTTTTTCGAGACACAAAAAATAACTTTCACCTAAAAACAACTTTTAACTTATCCTCCAAGTATAATAGGTTGGAGTGGATCCTTCAGTAATAATGGATATAGATTATCCTTGATGAGCAAGGTGTCATGTTTAAGCTTTTGTTCATTCTTAGACTAAGTTAGTTATGTTTATGGAAGCCAAAACTCTAGTACAGGAAAAATTAGAAATTCTTATTATTTCCTTTATTTGTTTAGTCATAATGTACGTGCAAGTATTGCATTAGTTTGTAGGAGTTAGTTTATTGATTTCATGCATTTTTCAGTTCTCATAGCATCTGTTTATTGCTATAATATAAAAATGTAAAAGGGTGATGGTAGCCAGTTAGAGCTCCACGCCAACCAAACCAGAATCTTCTCTGTTCTTGATCAAATTCAACTCTCAAAACTATCAAACACAAGTAATTAAGAATTGTAACAGTTGGTATCAGAGCTTGGTGAGAAAAGTCCATTGATAGATAGAAAGCTCGAGACAAAGAGAACAAAGAGAGATGAGAGAGAGAGAGAGAGCAATCAAAGAAGTAGCAATACTACACCAGGAGCCACATGAAACAACACCTCTGATGGAGATGGAGTACAGATCAATGACAAAGAAGGATCTATGACACTTAAGTATCCCATGTTGACAAAGAGCAACTATAAATTGTGGGATATTAAGATGGAGGTTTACATGATGGCTCAGGGAGTGTGGGATGCTGTGGAGGCGGAGGAACCAATATAATTGACAACAAGAGGACAAGATGACACTGGAAGCTATCTATCAGGGCATTGGTGAAGATGTCCTACTCCAACTAGGCACCAAGAAGACAACAAAAGAAGTCTGGAGCATGTTGAAAAACATGAATCTTGGAGTCGACAAAGTGAAAGGGGTAAGAACACAAACCCTCTGGCGTGAGTTTGATACACTTAAGATAAGTGAATAAAAAATCGTTGATGACTACTCTGGAAAGCTTACCATTGTCGTGAACAAGTTGAGAGGCCTTGGTAACAAAGTGGAAGAAGAACAAGTAGTTAAAAAACTACTAAGATCCACATCGTCAAAATTTCTTTAAATTGCTTCAACAATTGAGGAGTTTGGAGATTTGAAGAATAAAACAATAGATGAGGTGATTGGATCACTTAAAGCCCATGAAGAAAGATTGGTTGGATATGGAACCAAGCCAGAAGAAACTGTCTTGCTTACACGTGATAAATGGAAGGCTAGGGAAGATGCTAAGTCTTCTAAGAAGCCTAGAGATCATGCCAACAATAGAGGTGGTAGAGGTCATGGACGTGGAAGAGGCAGATGCAAGGGCAGTGGTGATTCAAACCCTGGCAATGAAGAAACATCTCAACAACCAAAGAAGAAGTTCGACAAGAGTAAAATTAAGTGTTACAACTGTGGTCAAATAGGACACTTTGCCTCTGAATGTCCCTCAAGAGGAAAAGAAGAAAAAAAACGTCTGACTATAGAAGATGAGCCAACACTGTTGGCAATGGAGACTTGTGAATTGGTCAATTCACAAGAAATGGAACCCGCTGTTGCGATGTTGACTGGAGAGAAACTGATTGCTCAAGAAGGGAGTGTGTGGTACCTTGACACACGTGCCAACAATCACATGTCTAGAGACAACATGTTTCACTGAGATTGATGATTCCATCACAAGAAATGTGAGCTTTGTGGATGGATTTGTTGTTGAAATTTATGGGCAAGGTTAAGTATTGTTCAAGTGAAAAAGTGGAGAGCATTTGATCTTGACAAGTGTGTAATATATTCCAAAGCTCAAAAGCAATATTGTGAGCATTGGACAACTTGATGAATGTGGAAGCAAATCTGTCATAGAAGGAGATTACATGAAGCTGTATGACATATGGCAAAAATTGATTGTCAAAGTTAAAAGACAATCAAACAGGTTGTATGTAGCAAACTCTAACCTGGCTAATCAAGTGTGTATAATGACCAAAATGAATGATGAAGCATGGTTATGGCATGCAAGATTTGGTCATTTGAACTTCAACTCTTTGAGCAAGATGGCAAGGAAAGGCATGGCTGAAGGGTTACCAAAGATTGATCAAGTTAATCAATTATGTGATGGATGTGTCGTGGGCAAACAACATAGAATATCTTTCCCTCACAAGGCAACTTTCAGATCTAAGAAACCACTAGAGCTCATTCATGGAGATCTATGTGGTCCAATCTCGGTGTTAAAAAAACCATCTATATTACGTAAATACACCCATTCACGCATTTTTTCTTCTTGTAATTCAATCTAAGAATGTAAATAATTTAATTCGGGTACACATAGGGCTGGATTTGGCGACCATATGGCCGCCAATCAGCGACCATATGGTCAATATAGTAGCGACCATATGGTCACTATAGTAGCGACCATATGGTCACTATAGTAGCGACCATATGGTCTCTAATTGGTGGCCATATGGTCGCCAAATACAAAACATATGTAAACAAATATTCCAATAGTATGGTCTTAGGCAAAACATAAGGCAAAGCTAAGTTTCTTTCAACCATTTGCTATAGTATATAAATTTAACAATTACATAACACAATCTCTTTTAATTATATAAACGAAAACTTTCTACCAACAATATTCTTCTAAAACAATATAATGACGAAATGAAATATGGCGAACAAGTTTTAAATACATACCCTTAATGAAGCTATCGATAAAATATGACGGAATTCCATCCTAGAAGCAATTCAGTTTTGTGAATGACTGTTTCTTCCTTTTGTGAATTTTTTTTGGAGAGAGCTATATATGAGGTTGCGTGAAGGTGGCAGTATATGAGAGTGAAGTTTTACAAAGGTAGGTATATATGATAAAATGACGGCAACTTTACCAAATACTCTGTTTGGCGACCATGTAGTCGCCAAAACGTGAGATGTTTCCCGCCAAAATTGATGTTGTCCGCCATATGTCAGCGACCAAATGGTCGCCAAAACACCAATGACTATGTGTTCGCTATAAATAGAGACCATATGGTCGCTAACATGGGTCATGTGGTCAACGACCACTTAGTCGCTAAAAACTGCGACTGTATGGTCGCTGACATATGGCTCCAAAATTGCCCAAGCAAATTTGGCGACCAAATAGGCTCGGAGACCAAGTGGATGCAGTTTTTAGCGACAACTTGCTCGCTAATGGTTTTTTTTTCCGTTTTGACGATCACTTAGCGACCATATGGTCGCTAAGTGACGACCATATTAAGTGGTCCCTAAAGTATGATCGCTAAATTTGCAAAATGGTGTAGTGTCTCATTTATTTTGAATTTTAATAATATCCAAATTGTTATCCTAAATTGGATTTATCAATCCCTATAAAATAAATAGAATGTAATAAATAATTTATTTGAATGAATGTTCGTAGTAATTATGGATTATTAGTGTATCTCCATTATGGGCTATGTTTTGCTACAAAAATAACACTTCATAATCAACACATACTTTTGTAACTGAGCTTAATCCGTGCATCTTTAACTTCTTCAGAGTTAAAAGATGATTTCACATGGCAGATAAAAAAATGGCTAAGCTATAATATGTTTCGACCCAAGTGGGTCGGTCATTTGAAGGTAAAGGTTCTAGACTAGCAATTATAGGTTGGATTATATCATGTTGGAACATTTAATTACCTCAAGACTTTTCGAGTGTACAAGATTTACAAATGTAAAAAAAGCCTTGATGATGATCAACTCAAACTCACCTCTTTAGAATCTCCTACTTTCATTCCTTCCACAACAACCTCCACGCCATCATCACCATTCACCATCTCTGTTGCTTTATCAACTTTCCTAAACCTTTTATAAACATCTCCTCGGTAGAAATCCCTCGCCCTCGCAACATTAACAATGACAAAAGCGTTTCCATCGCCGTCACCGCCGTTATTATCAAAAAATCCGGCCTAAAGCACCCTGCCCCATCACACTTCAACTCCTCACCCACCTTCCTCTTCATCCCCAATTCTTCAAGTTGCCTCCTTGCCTCCCTATCATACAACACCCCGGTCAGCTTCACATTCAGCAAGTACACTCCAAGCGGGCTAGCCATAGGCCCGATATTGAACAATGTCGAATAGTATTTGAGCCCGAAGACTTCGGATATAATAGCCACTAGAATAGACCAAAATGTGCCGTAGCAAAACCCTATGATCACCGAGGCCACGTAGAGCCCGTTGGGCACGTCGAACGCGATTAGAAGGTGGCCAACACATGATAGAAGTTGTAAAATTGTGATGGTCATAAAGAGAATTGATTTTGTGAAGAATGAACGTAATTCTATTATTGAGTGAATGGAGTACTTATACAAGTAAACCTTAGTAAGATAGGATCTTATCTATAACAATCAGCTAAAATAAAGTAACAATTTCTAATAAGAATAGCCTAGGAAGATATCAGAAATATTAATGAGAAAATACATGTTATTAATATTCCCCCTCAAGCGATAGATTCTTTGAAGATGTTGAGCTTGGTAATGAGCTGTTGAAAACGAGGCTTCAGTAGAGGCTTTGTGAGGATATCAGCCAATTGATCTTGTGTAGAAATATGAGCAACCCGAAAATGTCCTTGTTGAACATGTTCCCGAACGAAATGAAAAGCTATGGCAATGTGTTTCATTCGGGAATGGAAGACTGGATTTGCACTTAAACTCATTGCACCAAGATTATCACAGTAGAGAACGAGTTTTCCATTATGCCGATAACCAAGTTCCGAGATCGGGGACATGACCCATACTAGTTCGGAAGCGGCGTTGGCAAGAGATTTATATTCTGCCTCGGTTGAAGACCGAGCAATGCTCTTCTGTTTTCTCGAACTCCAAGAGATGGGAGTCGAACCAAGATACAATATGTAGCCCGATGTTGAGATAAAATCATCCTTATCATCGGCCCAATCAGCATCGGAAAAGGCATGCAGTACAATGTAGGATTGATAATTAATTGTGATGCCAAGGTGCAAAGTACCTGCAAGGTAGCGAAGAAGACGCTTCAAGGCCGCCCAATGAACCGTAGTCGGAGTTTGCATGAACTGACTCAGTTTATTAACAGCAAAAGCAACGTCCAGTCTTGTGATGCATAGGTACTGCAAACTTCCAATAATCTGGTGATACTCAGTCGGCATCGGTAACTTGTCGCCGGTGTTTTTGACCAACGCAGGAGTGACAACCATAGGAGTTGAGACCGGTTTTGAGTCGTCCATGCGGGTTTTGACAAGGATGTCTTGTACATATTTTTCGTTGGGAAAGAAAAAATTCATCTTGACGAGGCAGTACTTCGACACCAAGGAAATATGCTAGATTGCCTAAATCTTTCAAAGCAAATTTGGACGACAGATGTTGAATAAACCGATCAATAGCAACTGCACAAGACCCTGTTATTATAATGTCGTCTACATATACAAGTAGATAGATCAGTGCATTTTTCGAACTCAAAATAAACAGGGACACATCAGACAACGAGTTTTTGAAGCCGAGAGAGAGCAAATACTGTTTTAACTCATTGTACCATGCTCGAGGCGCTTGCTTTAGGCCATAAAGAGCCTTGTTGAGTTTACAGACATGAGTAGGACAATCTTTGTTGATAAAACCAGGAGGTTGTTCAACATAGACATCCTCATGAAGAGTACCTTGTAAGAAGGCATTATTGATATCGAGTTGGCGAAGCGACCATTTCCGTTGAACAACAACTATAAGGACCACACGAACCGTTACCGGTTTAATAACAGGGCTGAATGTTTCGGAATAATTTCATCCAGGACATTGGAGAAATCCTTTTGCAACAAGTCTCGCCTTGTATCGATCTATAGTGCCATCCAGGAGATACTTGAGCGTAAAGACCCACTTGAAACCAACTAAATTTTGAGATGGATGCAGCGGAACTAGAGTCCAAGTATTATTTGAACAAAGTGCTTTAAACTCATCTTCCATTGCAGCGCGCCATTCGGGGCTTTTTAAAGCTTGAGTAATGGTTTTGGGTTCCATGGGTTCGGCTGTTTGAGCGTGAAGATTGAGTTTGGAGATTGGTTTATGAATGTTGTTCTTGGAACGAGTTATAATTCCAGATGGTTGAATTTGTGGTGGTGGGGAAGGACTGGAACTTGGATCAGGTAAGAGTGAATTTTGTGACGTGGAATTTGAGGATTGAGATGAGCTAGAGTTTGTGGAAGGGGAATTATCGGACTGATTTTGGGTAGAGGAGGATATTATGGTTTGGACTGGTGGTGGGCCTAGATTGGGTAATTGGGCCATTGAATTTTGATTCAATGGAGATGACTATTGGTTGGTAGAAACGTGGATAGGGTTTGATAATTGTGGCGGTTGATCATTATTTGTGGAGGGTGGTGGAACCAGTGGATTTGATTGGTTAAGATTGGTGGGATTTTGTGGGATGTCTTCTGATAAGGGTAGATTTGCAGGCAGTTGGGATTGGATACTGCCAAGAGATGAATTTGAGGGTGGGCCCATATCTTTTGAAAATATTGGATTTTGAGGTTGAGCAAAGGATGGCCATTCGGTGGATTTGCCGAGAGTTGGTAACCGAAAGTTGTTTTTGAATGGAAAGATATTTTTGGAAAATTGCACATGACGGGATATATAAATTTTTCTTGAATGTATATCCATGCATAAAAAAGCACTTTGGGTATTTGAGTAACCAACAAAAATACAAGGAATGGATTTTGGTTCTAATTTATGACTTGTATAAGGTTTAAGCCAAGGATAGCACAGACAGCCAAAACTTTTTATTTTTAAATAATCCGGTTTTTGGTTCAACAATTTTGAAAAAGGAGACTCATAATTTAAAACAGGAGTTGGTAATCTATTGATTAAATAAACCGCTGTCGAAAAAGCATGAGTCCACAATTTTGTTGGTAAACCTGATTCTTTTAATAATGTCATTCCAGTTTTGACTACATGACGGTGCCATCTTTCGGAAATTCCATTATGCTCAGGGGTATGAGGTGGAGCTGTTAAATGATTTATCCCCTGAGTACTTAGAAAGTCTCTTAAAGCTATATACTCGCCCCTGTTATCAGAGTAAAGAATTTTTATTTTTTGTTTAAAATAATTTTCAACCAATGACTTGAATTTAATAAACACAGATTTTACCTCTGATTTATGTTTCAAGTGGTAAATCCACATATAACGCGTAAAGTGATCCACAAATAACACGTAATATTTGTTTCCATCATATGAAAATAAAGGAGAGGTCCAAACATCAGTATAAATTATTTCAAGGGGATAAGTAGATTCGATAGTTGACTTGGCAAATGGAATTTTGTGACATTTATTCAACTGACATGAATTACAATGAGTTTGCTTAAAAATAGAAGTTCCTAAATCGAAATTGTGCTGAATGAAGTTGAAAATAGATGTTGAAGGATGTCCCAAAATGTGATGGAGTAGTTCCGGCGAGCCTTTGACAGAAGAATGAACTACTGCACTCGGATTCGGCCATAGATACACACCATCGACACAGGAGCCCTTAAGAACGATTTTCCCCGAAGCAATATCCTTGACAAAAAAGCAATCGGACAAAAACGAAACACTGTAATTATTTTCAGCACAAAATTTTGATACGGAAATTATATTTTAAAAATTTTTGGAACATGTAAAACATCAGAGAATTTGAACGAATGATTGAAAAAATTGAAAGAAAAAGATCCAATATGAGAGATTTTTAAACCTGTGCCATCTCCGACATAAAGATTATCCGGACCAGTGAACTCATGGTGAGCGGCTAAGTTTTGAAGGTTGTGGGTGACATGTTGATTTGCTCCACTATCAAAGAGCCATTGGGCTGGAGTTGGCTGGTAAGAGACAGTGTTTGCTTGAGGGGCGGATTGGGTGGTAGGAAAACAATTGGAGCTAGGAATGCGGAAATTTCGTTGTTCATCTTTGAGTTTTTGGCAGTGAGACATTACATGACCCGGACTGAAACAGTATTGGCATTTGCCTTTGAATGGTTTAGGCTGATAGGGCTGAGAATTGTGGTTTGGATTGGGAGAGGAAGGGCCGACTTTAATGGAAGTCAAAGGCGCCGATGGTTGCTACGGTGGAGCCAATGCAGTGGTCGTCAGCTTGTTCTTTTTCCCAGATTTTGTGGCGAGGAGAGCGGAAGCCGGTGCACTGTCGCTAGCACTCTCCAACTTCAGATTGAGTTCTTTGATAATAAGCCTCTCATGTAGTTCATTGTAGGTGATGGGCTTCTCCCGGTTGTTCACTCCATCAATGACGGTTTGGTAGGAGGAATCAAGTCCCTTGAGAACAAATTCAGCAAAGTCCTCCTGGTTCACCGGGGCGCTGAGAGAGGCGAGAAGATCGACCGTCGACTTCATACTTTGCATATAGTCAGTGATTGTGGAGTCACCTTTCTTCATGGCTTGAAGTTTGGCTTTGAGTTGCTTCTTATGCCCGCAGGAAGATGTGGTAAAAGTTTGTTTAAGCGAATCCCATACAGCCTTTGAACTTTTCTCTTGTGTGACAAGGTTCATGATGCTGTCGGTTAGGGTTCCGACCAGTGCACCCTGGACAAGATTGTCCTGCAGTTGCCAGGTTTGGAACGCCTTGTTGGCAACTTGAGCAGTGTTTTGTGTGACTGTTTCAGGCGGAGACGGAATGGTGCCATCAATGTATCTGAATAGGCTACATCCAGTAAAGAACAGTTTTGTTTGAACGGACCACGCAAGGTAATTTGTAGAGGTTAATTTGACATTATTGTGAAGCGAAACCATGAGAAGAGGTTTCTCAAGTTGGATTGGATTCGGGATTAGGGTTGCTTGCGAGGCCATTTTGTGTGTTTGTCGTAAGGAATTTTGTGATGATTTGCCTAGGATCGTTTTGAGGCGTATGATACCATAAAGAGAATTGATTTTGTGAAGAATGAACGTAATTCTATTATTGAGTGAATAGAGTACTTATACAAGTAAACCTTAGTAAGATAGGATCTTATCTAGCTATAACAATTAGCTAAAATAAAGTAACAACTTCTAACAAGAATAGCCTAGGAAGATATCAGAAATAATAATGAGAAAATACATATTATTAATAGGTCAATGGCCTTGGGAGCTTATACTTGCTCACAAGGTACTCTGATACGTAACCTGAAACGACCCGACCTAGGTAATTCCATACGTTAACAAGGGAGACGAATGTCGTTATGCTTTTATCTGAGTATCCGAGCGAGGTTCCGATTTAGCTTAAGTTGACTACGGCCGTCCACGTACCCCCAAGCCCGCAAATCGTCCCGATGAAGAGTATTATCATATCTAATCGAAATAGGGCTTGTAGGATAGTGTGGTCTTCCCCTCTTTCTGGTGGATGGAACAGATTCTCGTACCATTTATCCGCCTTTGTTGTCGGTGTAGTAACGGAAATTTTCGTTACTATGTTGACACGAGATGGTTCGTGACATTCATGTTGTCTCAACTTCCAGATCTTGAACTCTTGCTGGAAGACGACATAGAGAGGGAGGCAGAGGAGGACAACAACAATTATAGCACTGCCCACATACGCCCTTTGTGAGAAGTACTATTGCGTTTCAAAGATGACAATGTAAAAGAGAAAGCCGGCTAGGCCAAGCGACATGTAGAGGATTTGGTTGAAGATCTTGGTGTCATCTTTGGTGTCGGGTATTTCGGAAGTGTTGATAATTCGGATGGTGCAGATGAAATCAATGGAGATGGCGGTGGGGAGGATTGCAAGAAAGAGGATGACTTCCTTAGGGTTTGGGTAGAAAATGGCAGAGTAGAGTTGGGTTATGATGGCGCTTCTCAGGATACTAAATTCTTTCATTATGCCTAAGGTGACGCCCCGGGCCTCTGGGAAGTTGATCACACAAGGCACCAATGTTGCCGTGCTAGAGAAAGCCTGGGACACGCGAGCCATAAACGTTTTAGCACATCCATACAAGCGTCACGAATAAAATGCTTGCATTGATATATTATTGTCACAAAGCTGAATTTCAGTTTTTCTTGGGTCTATGGGTAGGGGTAAAGGGGGTATGCCCATCTTAACCCCCCCAGATTCTGCTGTAGCGGAACCTCACTGGGTCAATGATGATGATGATGGTATGTTATTGTCACACAAGGCATGTATAAGGACACCATTCTACATAATTAAGGTCGTAAACGGGGTAGACATATATACGATGCCCCAAATATATATTGTCTTGTGCATTGATCCATATAAAGTAAGTTACTTAGTTTGTGAAACATTAGTAGCTATTACTTTGTATTTGTTATTAGAGAACAAATACACTGACAAATAATTTGGATCAATAAAGATTAATTTGGACTCGAAATGACAAATGGGGACTAGTAGGTTACATAATTTCCATGTCAAACCAAAGCGACTGGCTTCTTTACCATGCCAACAAACTCAAATTAATGACATTTTAACCTAAAACACAATCCATCAACGTACCGTAGAATTTGCACTAAGAGCAATGTACAAACACATATGCCACACCGCGGGCTTGGCAATCTTGTGGGTGACGGCGAGCCATATCATAAAATACCCAAAGAAATTGAGGAGTCCTCCGATGGCGAGCATCTTCCATGGCGGAATCACCTCCATCAACAACCCGGACGGAACTCCGAATGTGGAGCCCACGTCCTTGAAGAAGGAGATCATATTAAGCGTAGTCTGAGTGTAGCCCAGAGAAGATTTTATGACTTCCGAGTACGCCACAAACATGTAGGTTGGCCTAGACATAGCCATTATGAGTACGGTGCCGAACACCGTGAACCACCGCCCGGATAAGGCCTGGGCCCAAAGCGACCTCGTGCTAGAGTTGGCGAGGACCATGATTAATTACAAAGAATTTTTTTTTAAGATCGATTTTGGGGTACTACGTTTGTACAAGTTGGGACGTGGGGATACATGTTGAGCAGTTGGTGTTGATTTGTTGCAAATGTTTTATATAAGGAGAAAGAAATGTTAAGCATATTCGTTACTTATATATGTAATATTATAATGGATGAATCGCGCGCATGTTCTCTATTTTAATGGTAGTGGTAGTGAATATATAACACATGCTTTCGGATCAAAATTATGCTCGCCATATACGTTATTCTCTCTCCATTTCGCGACTCTTCGGCTTCCAGCGACCAGGAACAAGCAGCACTAGTGAACGTAAACTTTCACCGCCTCTTCAACACTAATCTCCTCAACAAGTAAGTGATTTCTCTTCCCTCGACTTGTTTTTTGGAAGATTATTCTTTTTCTTGTTTTTTTGTTTCGTTTTGCCCTAAACTGGGCGGTGGTTTTTCCGAGTATTAGTCCTTCCAAGGGTAAGTATATTAGACAACAAACTAAGTATGTTGTATCCTCGACATTCTCGGTTCAACAACCACCACCACAGTAAAATCCAGGAATGAGTCTTTATATGGAGACAGTGAAAGCAAAGCAAACCAGAAACAAATATCTCACACTCACCATTGTCTTGGTGCATGGCCGTTGTTTTCTTATAACTAATTTTCAATTTACCATGGTGTCTTTTTCTTTCCCCGTCAAGGCCATTAATGAAAATTATTTTAATTGTTCCAATTTTGTCGGTGAAATTTTACGCACTCTGTTTTTCGGATGCGCACTCCAGTCTGTGCGGATTCTAAACCTGTCCATAAATATACGGTTTTTTTGTACGTGTTTGAAACCCGCCTATGTTTTGTGCTATTTTCTTATGCGAGTTTAAAACCCGCCCATAATTTTTGTCCCTTTTTTGTGCTGGTTTGGAACCCGCCCATAGCGAAGTGCGAAACACGAAAATGAGAGTGCGCAAACAAATCGCCGATTTTGTTTATCCACTTGCCTCGTTTCGCAGAGTCCATCCGAACCCATTTTCTTATTAGGCCCATACAAAGCCCGGTTTTCAAATAGGCTATACTTATATGAATCAAGAGAAAGAATTTGCATACAAAAAACTTGATTGCTTACCGGATTATTCGGATAACACCAAACGAAAAACTTATCTAGCATTCTATTTATACGGACATGACTTGTAAAATGGATCGTAGCAAACCAAAGGCGATTTTCTTGCTTAATTAATTTTTTTTATCCAGCTTCACCTCTGATTTGGTAGTTATTTTGAAAAAATTAAGTGAAATCCTGGTTAACAAACCTGATTTTGTTCCTAAGTCTTTAATTCTAATACTTATTCCTTGTATTGCATTATACACACGAGACAGTGACAAAATTCCAGTTGCACTCCACCAACAGTAATCAGCAATGAGTTTCCAAACTCTTTTCATATTTCTAATGTTCCAAGTGCTAGGCGGATCAACATAGGAGTTTTCATTCAAAGTTTTTAGGAGAAGAAGATAACTGAACCATAGAATCAGGACAAATTTAAAGAAGTACACCACATAATCAACTTGAATCATTTCATCATACCATATCATAGGAAGAGTTTTCAAAGTATTAGTCCTTCGAAGGGTAAGTATCTTAGACAACAAACTAAGTATGTTGTATCCTCAACATTCTCAGTTCAGCAACCACCACCACAGTAAAATCCAGGAATGAGTCTTTATATGGAGACAATGAAAGCAAAGCAAACCAGAAACAAATAACCAGAAAATCAACAGATTAGTATCCAACAGAGGACACCAGCACAAAGCATAAGCATCAGCAATGTATATCATACTATTAGCATAGTAGGTTTCAATTGAATTTTGATGTAGTTCATTCATATTTCTTCATTTTCCATACTGCATTGCACCACACTTTGACATGGGCTTGAAACACTTAGACTGTCTTATTTTTCCACTTAAAATGTCCTTCAGGATTTTGATGTCTTTTTCAACACAAGAGAGCAAGCGCACGTATTCAACGAATTCTGGGTCTAACCCATTGAGATCATCTTCATCAGCAACACCCAAGGCTTATGAATAAAAGATGGTTGCTAAAAACCAATCATCGGGAAGTGAAATAGAGGATGAGAGTAAGCCATGAAACTTACCCCTAATCCATCCATACACCTTATGAGCAATCCACTCATAAGGTGTTTGGAGTCTAGAAACATAATATGCACTTGCTGCAGCAATGGAAAGAACAACAATGCACAATGTGATGGTCCACAACATGCTCTTGCTTATAGTAGAGTCGGCGACGGCGAGTTGGAGCTCCTCCGTCTCTAGTTGAGTGGTCGTAGATTGAACTTTGAGAAAACGAAGAAGCAACTTCATCCAAAACACATCTGAATATGCAGGTAGTGATGGTGCACATAATAACGGGCTAAATAATCAAGGGCAAATTAGTAAGCATAAAAAGGGAAAGAGGCAACACAATGCGTTGCATATACGCGTTTAAGAGACAAGGGATTTTTATATATAAAGCACCCGCGATCCAGGGTATCATATATGAACAACCTATGAATTGACTATGCGTGCTTCGCGTTGCATGTGAAAACATGTACGTAATCCTATATATAGTATAATGTGACTTGGGCCTAGCCCAATAAGAGCATGTGATCGGCCCAATATGCGAGCATGAGTGATCGGCCAAGATCATTTATTTGGCTCACCAATTAGATTGAATATAATGTGTGGACTAATTAAACATGCAGCCATGCAATATACTTTTGATGGCAGTGCACTTAAGTCAACAAAATCGGCCTCGCATGTGCATTTTCCACACACGGA
This sequence comes from Fallopia convolvulus, assembly GCA_964016875.1. Lineage (NCBI taxonomy): Eukaryota > Viridiplantae > Streptophyta > Magnoliopsida > Caryophyllales > Polygonaceae > Fallopia > Fallopia convolvulus. The sequence continues at coordinate 48,151,059 of OZ024726.1, read as the reverse complement.
TCTTCAAGGAAAGGTCCAATGAAAGTTTGCCAACACACAAGCGTACACACTCATATATATGTTCTCACGAGGCTATGCACAATTCTTCCACGAGGCAGGTATACCTCGAAGTACAAAGTCAACAAAGTCGGCCGATAGACCCCACCACATTACATGGCAATTTCTTAAGGGCTAAGTAAATATTGCAAAAGCACTTTTTAAAGCCATCCCACATCGGCCATGAATGGGCAAACAAGCAGCTCCCCTATGATATAAATAGGAAGGCGGTGAGACGGAATAAAAGGTCGAAAAACCTCTCTGACTTGAGAACTATCTCGCTTGTCAAAGTTCGATATGTTTAAACTCCGAGTGAGATCGCGCTATTTACGGTATAAAGTCCAAAAGCTTTATTTGTAAAGAGTACAAACACAATCAGTTGTAGGGTGGGGAGTAGGAAAAATCTGCGTACGGAAACCGTTTGGTTGTACGAAATCCCGAGAGTTAGTATTTAATAAAATCCCTTTTATAGCGCGTATTATATCGGGTTTCATCAGGTAGAGTTGTTGGTTCCTGCTGGACAGCCACATGGGGAGGGGGAGGAGGGGGTGGTGGAGGAAAAGCCCTAAAACCAAATGGCATGAGATCGTAGCAGTAACCTAAAGCATCAATAAGAGCAACAACCACTAATCAAAAGTTAAATTTGCAGAACATAGTTATTAATATTATGTTTATTGTCTTATTCACTGATTTCTACACAATTCTATATGGTACCAATCTTTCTAATCCTGGTACTCTCTTCTTCTCTCACAAAACAACGACATTCTCCAGGTGAACTCCCTCTCTTCTCCCTAATCGTCAACCTTTCCTTGTTTTAGGCGTTAACAGTCAACCTAAATTTTTGAATCAATTTAGGACTCAATAGTCAATTCAACCTAATTTTTCTTGAATCAATTTAGGCCTCAACAATCAATTCCCTAACATGCATCCTAGCAAACTTTAATATCAAAATTGCAGAACATGCAACCTAATTTCTGTAATCAATTAGCCCCCGAGAAACATGAGGAACAAGCTTACTAAACCTAACAAGCTAATTCCACCGGTGCACCTAAAGCCTGAAATAGATCTTACCTTTTCGGATTCGGAGTGCAGGGAGGGAGCTCGATTGACGAAGAACGGCCCGATGACAGCCCCAAAGAGAGTCGGTGACAACCCTTTCATTCTCGCGTTCATTGTCGCCCTCTCTATTTCTCAGTGGAGAGTGGGAAATTTTTTTCTGTAACTAGAAAGGCCCCGCTTGCCCCTTGGATCAAAAAAAAAAGAAAGGCACCGCGGGCAAAGGGAAAAGAGTGTATTTTGTGAAAATTATAATTAATTATGTGGGTTATTGGTCTAATTCATGTATAAAATTTATTTGTGTGTTTTCGGTCCGTATTTATGCCTATTATTATTTTTATTTGTAGGAATGCAACCTAAAACATTACAAATTGATAGCTTAAATTCATGTTTATACTCTCTATTTATTTGATAGCTTAAGTTCATGTTTTACTCTGTATTTATTTGTGGAGTTTGGTTCAAATGAAACAAACTTTTATTCTGAAACGAACTTTATTCCGAAACAAATGAACTTTTTTTATTTCGGAGTGCACTTTTTCGGATTTGCAATTTTCATACTTTGCAGTCCACTTTTCGTACATATTGTAGTGAACTTTTTCATATTGCACTTTTTGTATTTTGCAATGGGGTGAATTTATTCTATGGTCCCTAACCTATCATATAGAGTTTCTATTAGTCCCTAACCTTTGTAAATGTTTTTTTAGGTCCCTAACCTTTGAAAAATGTTACTATTTGGTACTTTTTCATTTTAGACTTTATGTTTAATTACAACCAAGCACCCAAACTTTTTTTTTTATCATAATACCAATATTTATCTTTTCTAAAAAATATCACAATCTACACATTTTAAGGGGAAATAATAAATTATCACTCCATATTTATCCCTTTTTCAAAAAAAATAGTTATTTAAATATTTTATAAAATTTTGAAAGAAAAAACATCTTTTAAAAAAAAATCTATTTTCTCCTATTTACCCCTTATTTATAAATTTTTTATAAAGTGATTTTTTAATCCATCACTTTTTTGCAATTTTTTTATAAACTTTATAAAAATTTGATAAATTTTTTAATAAAAATAAATCACCCCTTATTTACCCTTTGTTAAAAAAAATCTAGTAATGTTTTTTATATCAAAAGTGATAGATTAAAAAAATATAAAATCGTATTTGTTTGTACAAAATCATATGGTCTAGTGAATAAGGTGTAAATGTGTAGTGATATTTTATTATTTCCCCTTAAAATTTGTAGATTATGATATTTTAAAAAAGATAAATATTGGTATTATGATAAAAGTAAATATAAAGTTTGGGTGCTTGGTTGTAATTAAACTTAAAGTCTAAAATAAAAAAAGGACCAAATTATAACACTTTTTAAAGGTTAGGGACTTGAAAAAGCATTCACAAAAGTTAGGGACTAATAAGGATTTTATGTGATAGGTTAGGGACCATAAGGAATTCACCCTAATAAATATTATAATGTACTCTACATGTTTTATGAGGTGACTCTGCCTTGGCTCAGACCCAACTCCTACCATTCCGAGACGGCCTAGACCTTGGAGACCCCATTGGCTTATGACATAGTCTCATTTATGTATTTATTATAATTATTATTATTTTTTTCCATCATTTCCCTTTTAGGCGCGTGCTTCATTTTTATAGGATGGGTTAGCCTTGTTATTTGCCTTTCCAGCTTTTACTATTATTAGTATGTTGTCTTATTGGGTCAAGAGTCGTTGGGCCGCTTGCATGCTAAGCCCTAGGTGCCTCTCCCTTGCTAGACTAGGATTTCGTGGATCTCCTCTATATAAAGGAACCATGCCCCATTGTAATTCTAACGTCAAGTTTAAGCCAAATTTATAGTAGAGTCGAGATTCCTCCTAGTTTGGCTCGATGTCACCAAATCCTCCCAACGCCCCCTTCCTTCTCGTCGGTGCTCCCTTGGGCCGACATCTCTTATCTCCGCTTGACCCCACCCTCGTTTCGACGATCATTAGATCAAGGCCCGGGAGTCCATAATGTTGGACTCGTACTTATCCTAGTTAGAGTGTCGGAAAATAGATCTGGACGTTTCGAGCCTAGATCCAATATTCGTGAAACGAAGACGAGTGAATTCACATCGTTTTAGCCGTCAAGATTGGAGTAAGTGAGGGTTTTGATAAGTTAAATCCCATGAATTTGCAATGTGTATATTTAATCAATCAAGGCAATACATGCCTAATGCCTATAGAGTCTAGAAATTGAAAGGAACGCATAGAGTGTTTTGGGTGCATTGTTTTGTGATTAAATAGATATTTTGGTGATGATTAGTAAACTAATTAAATGAAGATGGGTGGAGATCTATAGGATGCTGAATTTTTAGACTATTTGGGTGGAGATGTGATTAATGATGATACAAAAGGATTTGAGAGAAAACTAGACATTGAGAGGAACCTAGAAAATTCAAACTTATTGGAATCTTATTTAGACTACAAACATGGAGAGAATGTGTTATTCTAGCTTATTCAAACTCATATATAAGTTGTTTCCAAGCTTTCAATGCTTGTATTGTTGGTCTGAATGTGTTTTATAATAGATGTTCACATATTTCATTTAAAGGTTCATTTATTTTGTTCACATGTTCATAAACATAGTTCGAATGTTCAAATGTCAACAAGTTCATATAATTTATAGAAAAGGTAGGTGTACACGTATTTCATTTAAAGGTTCATGTATAACACTAAGTGGCTTATGTATTTTGTTCACATGTTTGTATTGTTTGAAAAAGCTAATATCTTATATCTTCTTGTTTATTTTATAAATATAGCAAAAGTGGCGCATCATATAGTCAGGACCAGAATTACAATTCAATTGAACAAGTTGGTGGTGAAGATATTGGAGATGATAGTAACCAAAGTTTGGAAGAAGATGGTGAAATTTTAAATGATCCTACAACTCAACCAACAAAAAAGCCAAAAAAAGTTGGAGGATGCAAATGGACTACTTCTGTTTTGAATGGAAAACATTGAATAAAGCAATTATTTTGAAAATAACTAGCTAGTTTCGATGATATAGAATCTAGATGGTTGATGTTAAGCTAAGAAACTAAAGATGAAGGTATGTATGTTGGCGGGGTAGTAGAAAATAGAAAGACGTGGAATGACATTTGTAAGAAGGTACAAAACTGTTTCACAAAAAAAGTTTGACACCTAGTTTCGTTAGGTTCATGTTTATTATGTCCACGTTCACACACTTATTATGTATGTTCATGTTTATTTTATTGTATTTCATGCACATTAATATAACAAGCTTGGTCATATGATTTATATTTTTTGTTGGTTAACTATGCTAGCAAAGGCTGTAGCTGAGCTTGATACATGACAGTTAAAAACAAATGAAATTGAACCAAATATTGTGAATGTTCATATATAGTAGTCGTAGGTTCACATATAGTATGAAATGAAAAATTAAACTACTAATCATAACAAAAGAGGCTAGAAGCACAAGTGCCTTATATCAAACACATGAAGCATCAAAAAAACTCAACGAGAACTCAAATGAAGATGTATCGATCATTATATTGTTGAAATAAAATGGATAAAAAGGTAAAATCAGTTCTGAAAATTCGAGAGTTGAAAAGACGTCTCAAATTGTGTTAGATCTTGTTACATCGAGTGTGAAGGTATAGCCCGGTTCCATGAGGTTATTCATAAATATCTACATATGGCTCTTAAAGTGAGTGAGTAGTTCGAGGGTTGATTTATTCTTGATGTTATAGTTGCCAACATACTCAAATTTGACAACCATGTATGGCAAAAAAATAAAAAATTAGCACACGGTGATCACTTGAAATGCCAACTTTGGTTTGAGTTATGGTCATCATATCTTCAACTGTGTAAGAGCTTTCCAACTCAAGGGCGATGATATTGTCTGCAACCTTCACAAAGATCTTCATCTCCGACTTTTCAGACTCCTCAGACCTAGAACAAGGCTCCGTCATCTTCAAGTTACTTGCAATGTATCAACACTAATTATAGTTGGACAACTAACAAGTATAGTATCAAATGAAATTCTAGATATTTATAAGGATTGCACAAGCACAATAGATCATACTCTCATGAAACTTTTTACCATGACACCAATGATCTTGCATATATGCAAATATAAGCTCAAAACTTTCATACTTAATAGGCAATGCTAAACACAGTAAAATGGAGTTATAATTCATGATTATACTAGTGACAACAAGAAAATAACCAAGATAATATAGGTTCATGTTGGATCGATATGCGTTAGTAAGAGCTTGGGAACTGGTAGTTAAGTTGTTCCCAAGGCAGCGGAAGTAATGTAAAAGCAAGTAAGACAGAATGTAAACGACACAGTTCCTTATAGAGGAACCCCACAACAACCAATTAGTTGTGTGGGTAAACCTCTACCTCCGCTTGGAGGATTTTGAACGATCTTCTTATCTTATTGATTGTTCCCTAGTTACACAGGCAAGACTTACACTTCTCTGTTCCTAGCAGTTCTACCAAACTCTAGTAACACTAGTAAGCCTTCTCGACCTTGTTCCTAAGCGAACACCTCAACTAAACATAAGACAGATCGAACCTTATACCTTGAGCTCAATGTCGCAGTTCCCTATCTCTTGGGAACTTGGATTCACCGTCGTTGAGATCGAACACTCGCGCCGGGGACCTCTCTTCTCTTGTCTCTCTTTCTTTCTTTGTGAGTGAATGTGAGTTCTCGGAGAAGTACTTATTCCAAGCACTATTCATTTGGCTTTATACTCCTTCTTACTTGGGCTGCAATCCTAACTTTCGTTGCGTCCAAAATGCCCTTTGTCTTGCACGCCAAGTCTTTATCCTTCACATGTGACTTGATTTGAATTGAGTCAACTTTGAGAATCAATCGGGCCGTTGGATCACTCGCTTCAGTCTGTTCCTCAGACTGAGCCTTTGTTTTGTCTGAGACAGGATCTCGTGATTTACGCTGAGTGGTCTTGTTTGCACATGTGAGTTCTCATGCGATGGGAACTGTTCTCTCCAGAGTTCCTTTGATAGGAACTCGCTAACATGTGTTCCTTTGTTCCTTTTGCGTTCTTGGAGATTCCTCGTTAGACCTGGTGTTCCCTTAAAATACTTGAATATAACACGTTAGTTCCCGTAAGGCCTTTGTCATTATCAAAACTGGAGAATAGTGTCGTTGTTCCGATGTTTGGAACCAGAGTTCCCAACACCTTCCCAACAATTTCCCACTTTTTGATGATGACAAATCCATCACAAAATAACCAAGTATTTCAATGTGTAAAAGCATGACATGCAACGGAGTTCCTATGTGAGATCCTAGAGAGCCACTTCTAGGAAACAGTGAGGGCCCGTTTGGTATCCATATCAGGATATCAGATATGGGTATGGATATGACTGATACCCATATCTGGTGTTTGGTATATCCCGATATCGATATCAAACTGATATCTGCTGTTTGGTATAGGAGTATATCGATATCAGCTGATATCATTTTGATATCAGAGTGATATTAGAGTGTTATTTTCATATACCCCAGAAAATTGGTATATCAAAGATATCACTCATATCCATACCCATATCCGATATCTAGATATCACTCATACCGATATCTTGATATCCATACCGATACCGATATCCGATATCTCATACCTTAGATATCAATACCAAACGAGCCCTGAGTTCTTACTTAGCATTTTATGTGTTAGTTCCCCCTTAGAAAAGCATATTCTATGACAACTCATAACATGACTCATCTCACACATTTTGTCCTTCCCCCTTTTGGCATCATCGAAAATAGAAAAACAGAAATAAGGAGTGAAGGAACACGCAATCATACTAAAAGCTATTCATATATTACTTAAGCAAATAAAGTACAAGGGGAACTCATTACAATGTGTAGAGGAAAATATGGTTAAGGACAAGAAAGGGGAAAGATCATGGGGCCCGAGGAAGCGAATTATCACGCAGCTGGGTCATGACGGACAGGATATTCTGAAGAGTGCCCGCCATGTTCTCGAGAGTGGCTGCGATGTGCATAAGCACTTGAGTGTTCCCAAAACTTGGGCCGTCACCAGAGGGAAGGGTCCCTTAATCCTCAGCTTGCTTTGAATGACGCATCTTTTGGACCACAGAAAGGTCCAGTTCCCTTCCGATAGTCACTTCTTCCTTGGTAGCGTCATAGAGGCCTTCCTTGATCATCAACTTCTTGATCAGACCGGCGTAGGGAAGGGAGTGGGAGGTCGAGGCCATGCACTTCTCCATGTGCCCAAAGATGATGCAAGAAAGGTTGATGGGCATCTTGTGGAGGAAGTGGTAGAGAAGAATGGCGTCTTGAATGTTGAGTTGGTGACGCTTCTCCTACCGTGGGATCACAACCGTTATGATGAACTGGTGAGCCAGTTTGCCGATGAGGGAGAGGTTGTGAGTGGGAGTTCCAGTCTCGGGAACACGACCTTCATAGATGTTGTTGTAGATGACATCTTTGTCAAATTCGCCCTAGTTCTTGATGGGAACAACGTCCATGCCCTTGACTGGGACGTGCAGCTGATGGTGAATTGAGGAGGCGGTGAAGACATAATCATCGCCTTGGAGGGAGAGAGTTCCCTTGGTGGCCTCGTCATGAATGACGAAGTTTTTGTAGAAGAGGCGCACCTGGGCAGGGTCGAAGGTCACAGTAGTGTCGCACACCCGGTCCCACTCCTGGGCCTTGATGAGGGCCCAGAGTTCCCCAAGCCCTTGTTCCTGGAGTTGTGATTCAGTGAGAATGAGGGGAGGAATGAGCTTGCGGTCTTCGGTGATGGGAACTTTCTTTGGAGCGATTCCCTTTCCTTTCTTGTTCTTATTCCCCCTGGAGGCAACAACCTTCCGTTTCTGCTGGGGAGAGACAGCCGATTTGAGCAAGAGGGGAGGGTCCCTTTCCATGGGAGCACCCTCCGACACCACCATTTGGCGTCCTTGTTCATCTTCAGCGAGGGCCTGGGCATGTTCCTTTTCCAGACCCTCTTGGTCAAGGACCTCGGTGGGAGCTCCACCATCCGAGTGCCCTTCTTCTTCAGAGGACATCCCCATGTCTTCGTTGTCATCTTCCTGTGGAAGACCTTGACTTGTCCCAGCACCATTAGCCGGTGCTGGGTTCCCTTTTTCTTGGGCCCTTTCTCCCTCCGTATGAGTGGCGTCTTCAAGGGCGCCGATTTCGGTAGGCCGTGTCTCTGGCCTTGAGATCTCTGCGCGGAGCTCGGCCTCGAGAGCGTTGAGGCGAGCATTGTCTTCTGCGGTTCCCATGACGATGGGAGTCGTTATCTTGGCCTTCTTGCGGACAACAACAATAATTGGCAGCGAGTCGTCATCCGAGTCAGAGTTAATCGGTTGCTTGGCCGGAGAGGGAGAGGAAGAGAGTTCAGTGATGGAGGGAGGAGGGGATTTTTGAGGAGAGGGGGATTTGGCTAATGGGGAGGAGGGTGGTGTGGGAACTTTTGGGTTTGGAGAGGATGGGGATGGATTGGAAGTTCCCTCAACGATAGGGAGAGAAGAGGAAGAGGGGATGGAATCTCTGGGACTAGAGTTCCCAGAGATGGGATGAGGGTTGGAGGTAGTTGGTGGTGGAGGGTTCTGGGATTGAGAGTTCCCAAAATCGGCAGGAGGTGGAAGAGAGGAGGATTGAGTGGGGGGGGGGGGGAGGAGATGGGATTCTGTAGGAATCGGGGCGGGAGAGGTGTAGAACCTCTTTCATGTTGAGGAGAGATTTCTTCTTCTTCAGGCTGGGAAGATCCAAAGAAGAGGAGGGTTGTTTGTCTTTGCGTTTTTTGGATTTTGAGGATTTGGATTTTGTGGTTTTGGATGAAGGGGGTTTGGAACCGAAATTATCGTAAATGACAGTTCCAAAAGAAGAGATGGACAGAGGTGGTGGTGGAAGGCAACACTAGGGTTTGCGCCGCCGGTGTAACACCCCATCTGAATAATCCGGGTTGTTACCTGGTTGTGGACCACACCTGGGTCCACCAAAACAAGCCTGACAACAAATTCACGAATATTGGACCTTGCAACAAAGGCACAACAAGAAAAGCCAAGAAAACATCCAACTTATCATTTTTAAAACAACTCGATAACCAATGTGAATGCAATTGACTGCTAGCACTAAAGCCAACCTTCCGTCTACCAACATCAACTCCATATTACTATTAACTACACTCTCCTTGCAACTAGGGACTCAATCCCTCAATTCCCACTAAGACACGTCACGTCGAGTTCTAGCATCATCGTCCAAGAATTGATCTCCTGGAACATTTCCCATACAAGGATGTTTACCTAAAACATTGGAAGTAGAACACATTAGCTAACAATCCCGGTATGGGCCAAACAAGCAAATCAAACATGTAGAACAAAACATAGATTATCAAAATAACGCACTCAATCATTCATATACATACCAAACTAATATGCACATCAAAACACTTCATATAGTTATATAGACTATCATATCAACACTCAATTCCACAATAGCAAATAAGCAAGAGATTAATCAATGTAATGCTCATGCAACATATCTCATAACAACCAGCAACAATTCCTCCATAATCCAAACCATAATCATTCTCCAGTTCAGGCAACCCGGACCTGCCTTCGAAACATAGTACACGGCTAGCGCGCACGCTAAACTCGTGCCCATTTTCTTTCCCATCACCCTTCTTTCCCCGGCTAAGCCTCTACTAGAGCACTTGCCAAAACCATCAATTTTTTTGAAGGTGATCTCCACACGCCGCATGACTATGTCCGGGGTCTCTTCTCCACCGACTTGTCCGTGTCCATAATCACACCCGCAGAGATCAAGTTGCACACAACAAAAATTATTAAAACTATTCCAATAGCTTTCAAGTATGAAAATATAATATGGAAGAATATTCCAAAATAAGGTTCCACACATTCAATCAACTAGCTTAACACATAACATGATTGCAAGCTAAGTAAGTTTAGACGACTTACCTCAATGACGAACTTCTACCAGTTAGTTCCTTCTTAAGTAATTCGTTCCGACCTCGAAAAATGTTTAACTAAGACCGACACTCAAATTGAGATGTTCCGAATTCACTCTTCTCCTTTTTCTTCTTTAATCTTGGCTAGCTCAAACTAGACCAAAGATTATCCAGGGTATCCAAACCTTTCAAATTACATAACAACGAATAAATATTCATAACTTTTCACATATATATCCAAATCGAAATCCGTAAATTGTCCCATACTCGTAGGAGAATTCCTCACCTTAATATTATGTCCCAAACTTTTCAGTAATTACAGATTCTGCCCAGATTTTTCAGAAGTGCATGAAATGCCCTAAAGTCATTGAATCACTTAACCACCTTCTTATTTTTCCAAGAAAGATCAACCCACCCCTTTCCTCATCCTCTCGGCTCCATACAACAACAACATAATCCAGCCCATGCCTTTCCTCCCAGCCTAACCTCACTCCTACAACCTAATCCGACATCGCAAGGACCTCCATCTCCTCCTCTCCTTTCGACTCCTTAAAGGAGGGACACCGAAGCAAGAACCCTACGACGGTGAGCTTATCTACGTATATGTGGAACAAAGGCCCAAGCTCCTCCAAATGCCCAAAGTGGTTCTCCACATCCTCCCTAGGAGAGAAAACGTAACCTCCTCCTCCTTATGGCTATGCTTGTAACCAAGCTCCTTACCTATTTGTTGGAGTCTCTTCACATGGAAACATATATGTACGGTGGTTTGAATAAGAATAAATGAGAAAGAGGAGACAAAGAAATGGTAGGAGGGAGACAAAGAGATAAGAGTATATGAGGAAAGATAAGGTTGTAAGAGGAATTGCTCTTCAAGAAGATAAGGTTGGCAAGAGGTAGTGCAATATAATTTAACCAAGACATAAATATATATGTTGATGGCAGTGATAAACATGAAGGAGTAATCACGTTGACAATTCAAAGATGTTGGCTTGATAGTTTATATTCTATCTAGTTCACACACACACACATATATAAACGAGACAAGACAAAGTATATAGGACAATTGGTTTGAATACATAGGAAAAGTCAATAATGGTGGCTAGAAGAAATAAGGCAGCTCACATGTACAAGTACAATGGCGGTGTATAGGAATTGAATCGAAACGGGAAGAAAAATATAAGGTGGTTCACTTATATATTTCCCGATTGCACAATAGATTTTATTCCTCCATTAATTTAATGATATTTATGAGATCGTGCCAAGTATACTCTTATATACTCGGTTTGTATTTCGAATATTTGGACGAATTATATAGCGTACCAACACAACTAACTAATTAAGAAACGAGATGGACTAAATTTAACGATCTAGTAATTATTATCGCGTAATAATTAAAATAATTATTATGAACAAATAATAATTACTAGAATATTTATTTATAAAAGGGAGGGTTATTACAGCCGGAAGGGAGGGAGCCGGACCTAGTATCTCGTACTCAAGGGACAAGACACCAGATCATTCTTGGTGGATGTAAGGGAGGACATAATCATGGAGGGCTTTGTAGAGGGTTTGACAAGAGCAGGATCCTTTTCATTATCCGCTTCTCGAAGCATGGTAATGAAGAGGGTTTTAGAGATGGTTTTGATCCATTCACGGATACGGTGGTCTGGATGGACAGGTGCCATGGTTGAGGATTTTTTGGAGGTTTACTTGTTTTTGGAAGGAAGGAAGTTGCAGAGAAAAGGAGTTGCAGAGTGAGAAGGATGAAGAAGGTCCCAAAAATGGCAATAGACGGGTTTTTTTTATGTGGGACGAGGAGAGGGGTAGAAAGGGAAAGGCAAATTTCCTCGATAACCGTCGTCCAATAGATTTGTAGAGTCATTCCAACTTCCTTAGCACGCTTATGACACGCGTCGCTTTCTCCAAGGGAAGTCACTTCAAGAGTTTCAAACGCTTGGCCCATGACGTTCAGAATTCTGACACAATTTCCCGTTTCCCAAGTGACGTTTCATCTTTTCAAAAGTACCAGTGTTCCGTTGCTCGTGATCATTTCGCACACCAGTTCCCGTGATCTTTAAAAGGTCAAGTTGAGTGGAGTGGATAGGGGAACTCACGCTCAAGTTCTTTTGTGAGGCTAGGGAACTCAAAGGGGAACTAGACAATTACAACTCGATAAAGGGACAAAAACGTTGGGCTCGTGAGAAGCGTTTGTCTGGTTCTCGGCTAAGGGTTGGTTTTATGATCAACCGTCATTGTGGCCTGTAGTGAGGGTTAAGGGAACTCTGTTTGATCATTTTGGGCCGAAAGAAAACAGAGTTCCAACTTGTACATTAAAAGCTCTAGACGAATAATATGGCAAAATGAAAGCAATTGTTCCTAGTGTTCCTTATCATGCATTTCAATATGAACTAGCCAAGCATTGAGGGAATAACAAACAAGGACTTGTTCAGTTCAGAGTTATCATCCCTAGAAACATCCGGAGACGCTGGTAGGGACGTTTGTCTAAAGCTTTAGTGAGAATGTCCGCAATTTTCTCTTCAGTTCTAGAGTGCTCCATAGAGATGTTCTCATGTTCCATATTGTCACTTAGGAAATGATGCCTAATGTCTATATTCTTAGAACGAGAGTGATGCATAGGAATTTTAGATATGTAAATGGCACTTGTATTATCACATCTTATGGGAACTGAGCCAAAAGACAACCGTAATCTTGAAGTTGGTACTCAAGGCATAGAACCTGGGAACATCATGAGGCGGCAACCACGTATTCCGCTTCTGCTGTGGAGAGTGCCACTGAGTTTTGCTTCTTTGATCCCCATGAGACTAGGCACGATCCTAGGAACTGGGCCATTCCAGAAGTACTCTTTCGATCAACCAAGTGCCCAGTGAAATCTGCATCTGAATATGCAACTAGTTCAAGGGAACTGTTCCTTGGATACCAAAGGCACAAGTTGTCGTTCCCTTTGAGGTACCTGAAAATTCTTTTCACCTCTTTTAGGTGTGATTCCTTAGGGTTAGCCTGAAAGCGTGCACATAGGCACACTGAAAACATGATGTCGGGTCTACTAGCAGTTAAGTAGAGAAGAGACCCAATCATACCTCGAAAGTTCCTTTGATATACACTTATTCATGTCTCGTCTGCGTTGAGCCTTGAGTTTGGTGAGATGGGAGTATCGATGAGCCTAGAATGTTCCATCCCATACTTTACTAGCATTTCTCTGACGTACTTCTGTTGATGGATCCTTGTTCCCTCCTTGGTTTGAGATATTTGAAGTCCCAAGAAGAACGTGAGTTCCCATATGAGACTCATCTCGAATTCGCTACTCATCAAATTCATAAATTTTTCAACAAGAAGTTCATTAGTAGCACCAAATACAATGTCATCAGCATATACTTGGACAATTAAAATGTCTTTTGATTCTTTCTTAATAAAGAGAGTTTTGTCTATGGAACCACGAAGGTATCCATGAGACAAGAGAAATTGGGCAAACCTGTCGTACCATGCCCTAAGAGCTTGCTTGAGGCCATATAAGGCTCTCTCCAAGAAGTATACATGATCTGGGAAGTGCTCATCTTTAAAACCAGGTGGTTGTGCCACATAGACTTCTTCTTTGAGGTGCCCATTTAGGAACGCCGTCTTGACGTCCATTTGATACAACTTGAAGCCTTTGTGGGCGGCATAGGCTATGAGGAGTCGAATTGCTTCAATTCTTGCAACTGGTGCAAAGGTCTCATCGTAGTCGATTCCCTCTTCTTACCTGTATCCTTGAGCAACCAGACGGGCCTTGTTCCTAGCCACCGCTCCAGAGTCGTCAAGCTTGTTTCTGAAGACCCATCGAGTTCCTATGATGTTCTTGTTCTTGGGCCTAGGAACCAGTTTCCATGCCTTGTTCCTCTCGAATTGGTGAAGTTCCTCTTGCATGGCTTGAATCCAGTCTGGGTCCTTTAGAGCTTTCTTGATGCTCTTGGGTTCCACCAGTGAGACAAAGGCATTGATGGCACAGAAGTTGTTGAGAGATGAACGAGTCTGTACGCCTTTGTCATAGGGAGTGATGATGTTGTCGATGGGATGGTCCTCTTTTGGTGATAGTTCCTTATACGAATGTGTGAGACATCAATCTATTCCCTTGCATCCTCTTCATCTCCAACTTATGTTTCCTCTTCTTCATGGGAAGAGTTGTTCTCGACTTCTTTACTAAGTGTTTCTTCAAGATTCTCCTCAGTGTTCCCTCGTTGTTCCCCCTGAACACTAGACTCTGGTATGGTTTCATCTTGGGGAACTAGAGAGTTGGACGCATCTTGAGGTTCCTCTATTGTGGAGGGAGCCTCAAAAGAGTCTTGATCAGTGATCTGTTGACCTCCTTCATTGTTGTCTGGTGGTAGGACATTGTTCCCACTTGGATAGTCTTCATCATGCTTTCGTGGCTCATCATCGTCATCTTCTTCTTCTTGTCTGACCAGTTTGAATAGGGTTCCCTTTCCTTGGGACTCTGTTCCCATCTTCACGGATTGTTCGTCGAATATGACGTGAATGCTTTCCTCTATCTTCTTGGTTCTCTTGTTGTAGACTCTATATGCATTGCTTTGAGAGGAATATCCTAGGAAGATCCCTTCGTCACTCCTTGGATCAAACTTCCCAAGGTTGTCTTTGCCATTGTTGTTGACAACGCATTTGCACCCAAAGGTCCTAAGATGGGAGATGTTGGGCTTTCTTCCCTTGATCAACTCATATGATGTCTTCTTGATCATGGGACGAATCATGGCTCGATTTAGAATGTACGTAGCCGTGGAGATTGCTTCGGCCCAGAAGCTTTTGGGAACTCCACTTTCAAACATCATGGTCCGAGCTATGTCTTCAAGAGTTCTGTTCTTTCTTTCCACCACTCAATTTTGCTTAGGAGTGCGTGGGGCTGAGAAGTTGTGGGATACACCATTGTCGTCACAGAACTTTAGGAACTCTGAGTTCTTGAACTCAGTTCCATGATCAGATCTGAGGGACTTGAGCTTTAATCCCATGCTAACTTCCATTCTCTTGATGAAGGGCTCAAACTCCTTGAATGCATCTGATTTGGATCTCAAGAATATAACCCATTTTAAATCTTGAAAAATCATCAATTAAAACATACATGTACCTCTTTCCTCAGTAACTGACGGTGTCCATGGGACCACAGAGATCCATGTGGATTAGTTCCAAGGGCCTTGTTGTGCTGACCACCCTCTTTGGCTTGAAGGAACTCCTGGTTTGTTTGCCACGAACACATGCTTCACATATCTTAGCTCCCTCAATGTTGATTCGTGGAAGACCAATAACCAAGTCTTGTAGATAGAGCTTCAAGATTTGATTGATGCCTGCGTGGCCTAGCCTTTTGTGCCAGAGTTCCGTGTCATCATGGGAGCTTGCGAGGCACAACTTCCTTGGTGGCTCAAAGTCTGTGTCTACCACATAGACATTGTTGGACCTCCTTCCTCGTAGAATGATTTTGTTGGTTTTCTTGTTGATGACCAAACATTCTTCTGAGTCAAAGGTGACAACGTTGTTCCCTTGATCACATATCTGAGATACACTCAAGGGATTGGGTATAAGTCTGCGTGCCCAAAGAATGGGAAGTCTCTTTTAAGTGAACAGGAGATAAATGAGTGTAGGGCCCTAGAACTCCAATGTGAAAAACAAAAGAATGCCCATCTAGAAGAAAAGATACGTGTCCTGGAAAGTGGGGTAAATGGAGAGAGGGACTATTACACTGGGAACACTGGGCATAAACTCTATGTCCAAATAGCCAAGGGAAACGGGTCAAGGGTCTACAATAAGGAAACCATGGATAGGAATAGGATACAAAGACCTCATCCTAAGTACTACGTAGGAGAATACTACAAGACTTGTTGGAATTGTGGTGCTCATGGGCACTACAAGGAAAGTTGTCCCAAAGCAAAAGCTCAAACTCAAAGAAATCACGACTATTGGAACAGGCAAAACCAATAGACCAACAAACCTGCTAGAGGTCCCACTCATGGAAACCAACATAGGAACTTTGCCTATGATTCTAGGAACTCTCGTGATATTAATATTGCAGATTATGTGATGCGTCCCTCGTATGGGATGCGACGGATCGATCGGTGTTTGAGTATTAGGTCTCGATTTAGCGTAGTGGAAGATTTGATTGATTGAATTATGGCACGAACACACAAGAACAATTGCGAAACGAGAGCTTATGATCGAGTTATAGTGACGGCGCAAGCACAAAGGGAGAAATAAGAAGCAATCCTCAACTATATTAAACCCTAAAATGTGCGCCGAATGCAAACATAATCCTAAGCCTCCTTATATAGAGAGGCGGCACAAAAATAAGCTAGAAAACCCTAATAGATGCAGCGCGCCTATGGCTGATGCGCAGATCAAGGCCCAGCGGTGCGAGTCCATAAATCATAGGCGCAAGGCCCATTAAACTCTTACTAAAACCATAAAACTACTAATAGCAATGTTCGAAATTAGAAACTATGCGAAAAATACTATAAAAGTGATAGGTCGTCCGTGACTATGCTCACAGTGTCGCGACAAGGGCTGGCGCGGCGCGGCGAGGCTTGTGACACGGCGCTGGCGCGCGTCAGGGCACGGACAAGGGCGTTGGCGAAGACGCTGGCGCGGCACGGGTGTGGGGGTCTCGAGAACCTCAAGATGCGATCCATGGCACGGTGCACGACTCGAGTCCGATGGTAGCAAGGGGTTGGAGGTTTTGTCATTGTGTATTTTGACGATATTTTGGTGTAATTGTCCAAAAGGACATCTTTTGCGAAACAGAGGGAGTATCATGTGGAGTGTGCATAGACTAAATCCGCACCCAACCGAATGGATCTGAAAGCTAGATTCGTATCCAAAAGTAAAGAATTGTTTATGAAAGATATGCCAAAATGGCCTCTCTAGCTACTAAGGCTAGACTACTAGAAAAACACGTTGCGACTCCCCCACCCCCGGGTCTGCTTAATCTGTTTTTGCTCATACGAGGATACAAAACACCTACTTCTTGAATGTCCACATACTCGAAAAAAATTCAGAAAGTTAATGCTAAAACAAAAATGACGTTACAGAACTATGATCCAAGTGACAAAACTCCGTCATTAATTCTTAATGATCTATATAACCAATTGGGGAAAAAGGAATTCCAGGAACTTGCAATTACTTGGTGGTTTATTTGGCACCAAAGAAACAAACTCGTTTTCCAGCAAACCCGAATGATTTTATCCAAAACTTAGATCAAGACATCAGGAATCAGATCAGCCAATGGAATCAAACAAAACAATTGAATGAGGAAGTAGAGGCATCAGAGCAAACAAGACAAAACCCTCCTAAAAGAAAGAAAAAATTAGCAAGATGGACAAAACCGACAATAAATTCCTGTAAACAAAACTTCGACGGATCAAAGTATAATATTAATAATGCAACAACGGGCTTTGTAATTCGAGACCATAATGGACAAGTAATAAGTATAGGATCAAAGAAATATGTTGCAGTCTCAATCACGTCCTACAAGTGGAAACGTTGGCTCTTAGAGATGGTATTCGAGAGGGTAGAAGATTAGGAATCTCAGATATGGAAATCGAAGGAGACAACATTACTGTCATCAATGTTGTTAAAGGTATTGGATTATGCCCATAGAAAATAGAGATGCTAGTATCGGACATCATGGTTTCGATCCATGAGTCCAAGGTTAACTCAATACATCATGTTGCTAGGGACTGACCAGTTGTGGCCGATAAAATTACTAAACTGGGCTACAACTTCCCTAACAACACTCTTTTGGATCATCCAGAACTTCAAATTTTTACCCAAAAGGATGTTCTAGGAAGTCCTTTTAGGGGTCTCCTAATTTCTTACCTTTTCAAAAAAAAAAAGGTGTATATATAAGATGTTATTTATACTAATTAACATTCTTTGTTGGTGGAGGCATTTGCAATTTTTTTAAGAAAACATGATTCATACGTGACTGTGAAATTATTCTATGAGATTTGGAATTATGAAATTATATTGATTTTTCTTAACAGGCCTATAAGGTCCAACACTCTCGTCCACAAAAAAACAAACTATAATAAACAGTCATCAATGAATGATTTTATATAAGATATTTAAAGGATAATATATTCAATTTTTTGGCCGATATACTATATCCAAAATATAGATCATACTTCACATATTTAAAGATATTTTTTTTTTATCAGAAAGACGACTGAAT
Source organism: Fallopia convolvulus (assembly GCA_964016875.1). Classification (NCBI taxonomy): domain Eukaryota; kingdom Viridiplantae; phylum Streptophyta; class Magnoliopsida; order Caryophyllales; family Polygonaceae; genus Fallopia; species Fallopia convolvulus. The sequence continues at coordinate 48,132,771 of OZ024726.1, read as the reverse complement.
TTATTTAACTAAATAGGATAGTTATGGCCATTAAAGCTTACACTATCAGCACTAAAAAAACTAGAAATCAAAGGAGGCTCATTATGTGAAATTAAAGGACAATTGAGTGTAATGGCCCATTGAGCAAGAGCATTAGCTATTCTGTTGGCATTACGCCACACATGTCGGATCTTGACTTCCCATGACGAATCGTCAATCTAATCCCAACACTTCATGATCACATAAAAATCCGTATGTGTTGCAATCGATCTTTTATGCAAAATCTTGCAGGCCATTTCCGAGTCTGTTTCAAGAACCGCTCGATCAACTTGGCAACTTCTAGCTTGTTCTAAACCGTGTAGAATGGATAAAAATTCAATTGTAAGAGCCAATCAATTGCCACAGAAGAAGGTAAAAATTGTAACAAACTCTCTTGTGTTAGTCCTAATGATGCCACCGCCCCAAAACCTTACCAGGGTTTCCCTTAGATGCGCCATCAACATTTAGTGTCACCCAACCCACTTGAGGGGACCTCCACCGCACAATCTGTTGGCATTGGTGCTCAGAAGACCGCGTTACCCGTTGTAATTTGATGACATTAGAAAAAAATTGTATGTGATGACACATATATGATGATGCTAAAAAATTAAGTGCGATGATACATATTTGATGACAACTTTGTTTTTTATGTGTGATGACGGTTGTTTTAATATGGTTGAATGCATTGATGATACTTTTTGTTATCAAAAAGTTGTCATCAAGATATTTTGATGATACTTTATACCTTTTATTATACTTTTTTTCATCAAAAATTGTCATCTAGGCATTTGACGATACTTTTGTTATCAAAAAATTGTGATGACGATTGTTTTTATGTGATTGAATGCCTTTGATGATACTTTTTGTCATGAAAAAGTTTTCATCAAGACATTTTTATGACATTTTTTAACTTTTATTACACCTTTTGTCATCAAAAAATTGTCAAGAAGGCATTTGATATACTTTTTTTCATCAAAAAATTATGTTATGAAAAAATTATGATGATGGTGAAATTGATGATAGTGATGACGGTCAACGCTTGTCAACGGTCAGTCAATGCCTGTCAATGGTCGGTCAACGCCCAATCAACGGTCGGTCAACGATCGAGTCAACCTGGTCAACGGCGAGTCAACTCGGTAGGAGTAGGGGATGGAGGTGGGGGATGAGATTTTTTGCTATTTACCTAATTTTTGCTCCTTTTAACAAATACCTAATTAGGTACTCCCTCTGTTCTATTCTACTTGTCTTTCTAACCTCAAAATTTTGTTCAAAAAAACTTGTCCATTTAGGATTTTTATTTAATTAATATATTGGAAAGTGTTCATATTGATTTTTCTCTCTCTATCTATTGGCTATAGTAATTAATTGGTTATTACATTTAGAAAATTTTGAATTTTCAATGATATTTTTTATATTTTCAATGAGTTTCTTAATATATGTAAAAAATCTAAAAAGACAAGTAGAATAGAACGGAGGGAGTATTTTTTTCTATTTACTTAATTGAGCCAAGATAGAAATATAGATGGATTACAAAAAGATAGAAATAAATAATTTAAGCCACTGAATAAAGAATTAATTGTCTAAAATTTTCTATTTTATAGTATACATGGATATATATCGATTATGAAAATAAATCTTCAGCTGAAATGTAGCTAGAAGTTAATAGAACGACAGAACTGATTGATTGCATTAATTTGATAATTACATACATATATAGGAGAACTATATCTTGCTCTCCAAGATAAGAAGATTTACATAAGGATACATAAGGATATAGATAACAGTTGAATATACTGAAAAGGATTCTATCCATATAATACAAGAATGCTATCTTAACCACAAATATTACGTTATTACCCTTCCCCCCGCAAGGTGATGGACGGGGCACGACCAATAACTTGGAACGACAAGAACTGAAGGCACGACCCGATTTCTGTTAACAACTGAATGAGCGACACAATCTCAACCATTGTGAAAGAGAGGGCATGATACTCAGCCTCCGTACAAGATCGGGATACCACTTTTTGCTTTTGACTGGACCAACTAATGAGATTGCCACCATAGAAAATTGCAAAGATATGTTGAGACCGGAGATCAAGAGGGTTAGACGCCCAACGGGAATCGGAGTAGACAACGACACGTGAGCTGGAAGAGGCTGAGATTGTTAAACCATGATCAAGTGAACCTTTGAGATAGCGTAAAATGCGCTTGACATCTCGCCAATGGGAATATAACAGCCTATGCATATGTTGACATGCTCAATTTACAGCAAAGCTAAGCTCATGTCGAGTTATAGTGGCGTATTGGAGACTTCCTACCACAAGTCGATAAGATGTCGGATTTTCAAGGGGAAGGTCAGGATGGATCGGCTGTTTTGAGGAGCTAGGGTTGGCTAGAGAGGAGATGGGTTTTGCATCTAACATGTCACATTCCTCCAACAAGTCTCGTAAATATTTGTACTGAGAAAGGTGAAGAGATTGAGGAGAAGTGTATGTTACCCCAATGCCAAGAAAGTAGGCGAGTTGGACAAGATCTTTCAAAGAGAAAGTAGCATGTAATTGATGAACAAATTGACGCAAGTAGGAGGAGTCTAAACCCTTCAAAATGATGTCGTTCACATATACCAGTAAATAAGTGATGGAATGGCCTCGTGTCCTAACAAATAGAGAAGTGTCGGAGTGACACGCAAAGAAACCTTGTCAGAGTAGAAATGACTTCAATTTGTTGAACCAAGCCCGACGTACTTGTTTGAGCCCATAGAGTGCTTTATGGAGTTTGCACACATGATCGAGATAGGACAGATGAATAAACCCTTTTGGTTGCTCCATGTAAACCACCTCTTGCAAATCACCGTTGAGAAACACATTGTTAATGTCGAGTTGACGAAGAGGCCAACCTTTTGACACAATAATGGACAAAATCAACCTAATAGTAGTAGGCTTAACCACCGGGGTGAACGTATCAAAATAATCAACGCCCTCTTCTTGGTGGAAACCTTTTGCAACGACACGCGCCTGATAGCGCTCAACAAAACCATCAATTTTTCTTTTGATTCGAAATACCCACTTATTTCCAACAACATTGGTGTTCCGGGGACGAGGAACGAGGCTCCATGTATTGTTTGAGGTGAGGGCTGTGTATTCAGTACGCATGGCATCTTGCCAAGCCGGTTGTTTATTTTCTTGGGCAAACAAGGTGGTTTTTTTCAAGGGATGGCTCGGGTGGAGAAGGATATTTTGAGACTTGGAGGGCTTTGGGTTTGAGATTGTCGTTACCTAGCCCGAGTTGACATGGTGTGACTCGAGACATCCGAGGGGCGTATATAAAATGGGGTCGGATGATCATGTTGGATTTCGAGAGCCGCACCATCCGTTGGAGCCGTTGAACTTGGACTGTGAGAGGGTGTGGGAGGTGGTGAGGCTTGAGCCGGCTGTGTAGAAGATGGTGCTGGGGACGCTGGGGAGGAATGAGATGGAGAGTCGTTCGACAAGATGAGAGGAGACGAGGCTTTGGGTATTGGGGGATTAGGGTTTGCATGGGAATCAATTGCATGACTAGGGTTAGGAGAGGAAACGTTGTTTTGGGCCGCCGTTGCTAATAGTTTGGTGGGGGCAGAAATGTAAGATCATGAATAAGATATTTTGCATGGAGATTGAGGTGTAAAATATGGAAAAATATTTTCATTAAAGATAACGTGAGGCAATATATTGGCGTCCAGTTGGAATGTGAAGGCAGAGATAACCTTTATATTTGGACGTATATCCAATAAAAACACAGGGTAATGAACAGATGGAAATTTTTGTGGATTTGTAGGGCCGAAGATATGGATAACATTGACATCCAAAAACTCGAAGCTGAGAATAATCCAGAGCTTTATGATAGAGACACTCATAGGGTGATTTGTGGTGGAGAAGTGGAGTGATGGTACGATTGGAGAGATAGACAACTGTATGAAAGGCGTTCTCCCAAAAACTAAAAGGGAAGAGAGGCTTGAGCAAGGAGAGCAAGACCCTTTTTTTGAACAACACGGTGACGTCTTTCAACGCCACCATTTTGGGATGGAGTGTGTGGAGAAGACAATCGATGAAGAATACCATTTTGATCCAAGAAGGATTTTAATGCAATAAATTCACCACCGCCATCGGTTTGTAATGTTTTGATTGTAGTTTTGAATTGTGTTTGGATCATTTTATGGAAAAGAATAAATGTGGGAAGAACCTGAGATTTTTGAGATAGGAAATAAATCCAACAGAATTTTAAATGGTCATCCACAAACTGAATAAAATACTTATTTCCATAAATTGAAGTTGTAGAGGCAGGACCCTAAACATCAGCATAAACTAAATCAAAACAAGCATGACTAATGAGATGAGTTTGAGTAATGGGAAGACGACGACTCTTGCCTAATTGACAAGGCTCACAAACAAGAGACAAATTATTGGACGACACAGGGAGACAAAATAAAGAAACTAATTTCTTGAGAATGATAGGATTAGGATGAGCAAGGCGGCGGTGCCAATCTTCTAAGAAGACAAGGGGGGTGGTTGGTTTGGTGGAGGTGAGCAGGCGATAAAGTCCATTTTCAACGGTTCCCATCAAGATGATGCAACCCTATAGATCCTTCACAAAACAACAAGAAGGATGAAGTTCAATCAATACATTATTGTTTTTGGTAAATGCGGAAGCATTTAAAAGACTTTTAGAAATATTAGGAGCAACAAGAACTTTTTTCAACTGTAATTTAGTAGAGCCAAGAGAGGTGGAGCCAATATGGCTTATAGGAATGGATTTACCGTCACCGAGGACAAGATGATCTTTACCACCCGAAAAGTTAGAATGAAGAGAGAGATTCTTCAAACTATTAGTGACATGGTGAGACGCACCTGAATTGACGTACCAAGGAGCCTCAAGAGACGAAGGATTGATGAAATTTTCCTGGTTTACTTGATTGGCTTGTTTAGGGCTAGGGTCGGTTGGTGGGTTGAATGAGGTGTCGAATCTGTTCCAGTAATTTTTGGCAGGATGCCCAACTCGATCACAAATCTAACAGATAGGTCGATCACCATAAATGGAAGAATAATTGGAATTATGGCCAACATTGTTGTTTTGATAGTGCTTCGACTGCGATGAACCACGACGTTTGCCTCGACCATTAACGTGACCATGTCCTCTGTAAGAGGAGTTGTCGCGTCCACGTCCTCGGTTGGAAGAGGAATTGTCACCAATGTTTGTAGAGACGGTATTGGTCGTAGGTGGGTTTGAGGCGAACGTGCAGGATGGACAATGGAAGTAGCCGCCAATGATTTAGCCAGAAGCTTTTCTTCTTCTTGTAATAAGAGACCTATTAATTCATCGGGAGAAACATCTTCCACTCGAACATTCAGAGAAGTGCGAAACGGCCCGTAACTTGCATCGAGCCCATTGACAATACATGAAACAATGTCATCGTCACTGACACTGTAACCATAGTCCACCAAGGAATCAACAATGGCACGTTTTTGTTCAACATAATCCATCATGGAGAGTGAACCCTTATTAAGGTTCTGAAGTTGGCTCTTCAACTGCATCAAGCGCGCCTTGGTTTGGGACTTGAACATGCTCGCCAACATGGTCCACAGACCATGAGACGTGGTAGCTCGAGTGACATACGCAACGAGTTTGTCTGACAACGTGGATCGAATCCAGACTCGGATGTAATGATCCGTTTTCTTCCAAGTGTTATACTCCGTGATAGCAGCGGCATTAGCACCGGGTTTAGGGTTCGCGGTTGGTGAAGCCGTGACATAGTTGTCGACTTCAAAAGCCTCCAGAGTGGAGAAAATAATGCTTTTCCAAGCAAAATAATTTGTTCGGTCAAGTTTGATAGAGAAAGAAGGGAATTGTAGTTGGCCAGTTTTTCCATTGTTAAGAAGAATGGTGTTTGAAGTGGTTTCTGTCATGGTGAAGGAGCGAGAAACAGGGTCGAATTTTTTTTGGAACCCTAGGCTCAAGATACCATAATAGAACGACAAAACTAATTGATTTCATTGATTTGATAATTACATACATATATTGGAGAATTATATCTTGCTCTCCAAGATAAGAAGATTTACATAAGGATACATAAGGATATAGATAACAACTTAATATACTGAAAAGGATTCTATCCATATAATACAAGCATTGAAGGTCCTAGGGGTGGGCATGGTGGGCCTGTGCCCCTCGTTTGGTCGTACTTGTTAATAATATGTAGGTAAATTTTAGATTTAAATATGGATAAATTTCAAATAATTTGTTTAAAATATGAAAATTAACTAGTTAAAATGATTTATTACTCAACTTTACATGCAATACACTAATTAAGGTCAATTCCTTATAGTTTTATTTTAGTGGTTTTTCATTCATATTTTAATGCTTTTCTCAATAAAATAAAATTTTATTATTAAATAAATATAAATTTTTCATATTTAAAAATATTGACTAACTAAACTCGACGACAATTCTGGAATTATAGTTCTATTTTAGTCTTTTTTCATTCACATTTAATACTTTACTCCCTAAAATACAAAATAAGTATAAACTTTTCATATTTAAGAATATTGACTAACTAAACTAGTCGATAATTCTCGAATTATTGACTTCATAGGAGAAGTTGTGCCCCTCCTTAAAATTTATTTTGCGTCCGTCACTGAATACAAGATTGCTATCTTAACCACAAATATTACGTTATTAGAAGTTAGCACTTTGTTAAGGTCTTGTTAGTGGTGTTTAGGTAGCTAGTGTGGTCATGCACCAATGTAGTGCCGTAGAGGTGTTAGTTGCTTGTTTGTAGGAGTAGTCACATTGCCTTTGTAATCAGTTTCCCTTTCCTCTAGATAATAGAAAACGGTGATGAAGTGCAAGATGCATAATCACCACAAAAAATAAGAAAATCTCGTGTACATTTGTATTTCCAAAACATACTGTTCCATTGGTTTTATGGAATTTTTTTCGGATGTGAGCTCTTTTAAAATTTGAATTCCCCATATAGGCTCGTTTTTTAAAAATGGCCCATATAGGCTGGCTTTTTTGGTATGAGCCCTTTTTTTTGGTATGGAGCCCTTTTCTAAATGGCAAAACCTACATTCCTACACTATAGTTATGATTTATTGTCTAACCATGTGTTATTTGTTAAACGATGAACTCCGCACTTAATAAATTTCTTTTCCATAGGCCCATAGCCCATTTTATGACCCAAAAAAACCTAAAATAAATACTCAATCATAGATAAAAATATATTTATATAAATATGTATAGATATTAGAATATATTTAAAATAAATAACATTTTATAAACATTTTAAATAAAAATATGACATATTTTAATCAAAAATTGTCATGTATATATCAATCAAATACAAAACCAATCTATTACAAATGAACAGATAAGTCTGAACATATTCGCTTATATGCATCGACGATTATATTTTTTTTTTGAACAATTATAGGGTAAGTCGCTGGATGAAGGAACGACTTTCAATAGGTAAAGCGTTGGAGTAGCCAGCAGCTTTGGCTACGTTGCGATCGCAAATGTAAAGTCGCTACCTGGGTCAGCGACTCACAAGTGTAAATTTTCGATGTTGCTTCAAGGTTCCGGGGTGCTTCAAGTTTTGGTAGTGCTTCGGGTTTCGGTGGTTCCTCAAAGATTTTTACGTTAACTTAGATTGTCTAATTTTATGTTATAGATAATATATTTATTTAGAGTAAACATATTTTTATTTGGGGTAAAAGTTTATATCTACCCTAATACATTATAAAGCAGAATCCAAGTCTGTTGTAAAATTTACGACACGTGGCATTTTTGAATAAATTAATGCGAAATTATATTTTAATAAATTTTGTAACAACTTATAGTATTCTTGCTATATATACTAAATAGATAAGATGTTTATATAATTTTTTATGTATATAATTTTCTATCTATGGATTATGTATTAGTTTACTACAATAGATAACATACTTATATAATTTGTATATACATAAATTTCTATGAGATGATATTTTCCATATTAATTTAATATTTTTATGTCTTAACAAGATTTAGGGTCTTAATATTTTTTTTTATCTTTTAACAAGGCTTGAGCTCCAAGTATAAAATTTATATCTATATAATGATATAATTTTAAATAATAAATTTTGTTATGTTGATATATTTTTATTTTGAGAAAAGATATAATTTTATGTTGATGACTAAGATTATTTGTAAATGTAAAAAAAAATCGAATTTTAATTTAAATTAATAAAATTAGATTTTCTTTATATTTTTATGCATTTATATTAAAGATTTTTTTCTTAAATCAAATTTTGATAAAAAAAATACAAATCTTGATGAATACTTGCTTAAATTGAATTTTGATAAAAGAAATTACATTACATTTTTCTTAATTTTCTTTTTATTTTATTTATGTAAATATATAATATTTGTTTTTATCTAGCCCCACCTTACATTTGTAGGAGTTTATAACCTATGCCCCAAAGGGCATAGGTTAGAAAAATCGATAATTTAATATGATAATTAGTTAGAATTTTAAGATTTGGTTTCTACAAACATGGAAACATTAAGAATCTGCCAACGTAACTACGATTTTAAGCTTGCTATTTTTAGAAACTAAAACTCTAAAAAGAAATTAATGAATCCTTATTGAAAAAATTATTTAAACCAAAATTAATAAAATTCAACAAAATACTTCTATTTTAAGGCTCTTAACCTATGCCCTAAAATCTAAATAAAAAAGGTAACGAGCCAACGATTATTCGGTAATATTTATAAAAAAAATCAGTCGCGTGTTTCATTAGTTCAATAACTCTTGTATGCCGACCCACCACATCCAGCCTATCTATGATTTTTTTTTTTCCGAAACGAGCCTATTTGAGACAATAAAAATTTTAAACCGCCTATATCGAAAAAAATTCAAAAAATGGAGTAATGGGAGTATTAGATCTGATGTGATATATTTTTATAAAAAAGACCCATTTTTTTTAAAAAAAAATTATCAAACATTTTCATATAAAAACAGAAAAAAATACATATATTTTTGCCCATGTATAAAATAAACATTGAATGATCAAGATCTTAACTCATAAAATACTAGTGTAGAAATAATGGAGTACTATATTATATTATTTCATAAAAATGTTTTAACCCATCCCAAGCAAAGCAACGTAAGCGGGGACTTTTTTCTATAAATTGTTGTTAGAAAATCGCTATATGGTATAGCGAATTTGGTGCAAAAAGTCGCTCTTCCTTAAAGCGACTTTGACCGAACCTCCCAGCCAGCCTATCTCTAGAATTTTTTTACAAATGAGCCCATTTACGGAAAAAAATTCGGTTTTATGTTGCAATTCAGCAGGAGTTTCATCGAAAAATTCCAACAGTGGCACACTAATCGATCACCAATAATTAAACAAAACAATACAAGTATCATATTCTATATGTGCTCAACGTGTTTGCAAATTGCAAGTACTAATTACCATATCTACGGAATCATTTGAGAAAAAAGACAGACAAAAACATGCATTTCAGAAAGGAGGTATGAAAAACATGTACTTTTCAAAACCTTTTTTTTTTTGGGTCGAATTTCAAAACCTTTTAATATGACCCCTTTTCCTTCTCCGTTTCCCGCCCTTCCACTCCCTTGACCCCCTCCACCGCCACGACGCCACCACCATCCGACGGCTCAACCTTCCTAAACTTCTTATAAATATCACCTTTGTAAAACTTCCTCGTCCTCATAACAAGAACCAACGACACCAACACCGAGGCCCCGGTCACGGCGGTTATGATAAGAAAAGCCTCCTTAAAACACCTCACTCCATCACAATTCAACTCCTCCCCTTCCTTCCTCGTCAACCCACGCGCCGCCAGCTGCCTCAACGCCTCCTTGTCGTAAAGCTCCCCCGTCACCCTCACATTCAAAATGTACACACCAAGCGGGCTCGCCAAGGGCCCGAAGTTGAACAACGTCGAGTAGTACTTGAGCCCGAAGATCTCCGAAATGATGGCCATCGTAAGCGGCCAATACGCCCCGTAGCAAAACCCGATTATAACCGAGGACGCGTAGAGGCCGTTCGACACCCCGAACGCTATCAAGAGGTGGCCCACGCACGATAGGAGGGTCACGCACGTGACCATCACCGGCCTCGGAAGCTTGAACTTAGTAAGTAGGTACTCTGACACGTAACCCGAAACGACCCGACCCAAGTAATTCCAGATGCTCACTAGGGACACAAAAGTTGTTATGCTTTTGGCCGGGTACCCGAGAGCTGACCCGATTTGGCCCAAGTTGTCTATGGCGGTCAAGTTTCCGCCCATCCCGCAAATCGTAACGATGAAGAGGATGATCATGTCGGCGCTGAAGAGTGCTTGTAAGATAGTGTGGTCATCCCCTCTTTCGGGTGGTCGGAAAACATTCTCCGACCACCGATCGACCTTCCTCGAGGGCTGCTCCGGGATAATTTGATCGGGTACTACTACCTCGACTCTTTCGGGCTCTTGAACATATCGTTTCGATTTCCATAACATAAGCTCTTGCTTGAAGACGGTGTAGAGCGGGAGGCAGAGGAGGAGGACGACAACCACAGCGCTGCCCGCGTACGCGTCCTGGGAGAAGCTGACACGTGTCTGGACGATGATCATAAGCAGGATGAAGCCGGCGAGGCCCAGAGACATGTAAAGGATTTGGTAGAAGACTTTGACGTCCTTGCCCGGTTCGGAGACGAAAACGCCCTTCAAGATCCGGATGGTACGGATGAAGACCAGGGTAACCGCGGCCGGGAGGAAGGCGATGAAGAGGATGAGAGCCTTGGGGTTCTTGTCGAAAATGGCACGGTAGAGTTGGGTTATGATGGCGCTGCTTAGGCCCACGAACCCTTTTAGCACGCCTAAAACGACGCCGCGTCCTTCCGGAAAGTTCATCACGCACGGTACCATTGCTCCTGTGTTAGAGAAGGCCTGTGGTACATAATATGAATCATGCTAGAATTATCATAAAAAAGAATCTATATATGTACAATTTTTAGCAAAACCATTATAAGTTTACATGTTTTGCAGAGTTTCTAGCAACTTCAATCCACAAATCCAGAGTTTCTATATTACAATAAAACATACATCAAAAATTGTATATGGGAAATTAAGATATGATCGACCTTTGTTAGTAATCCAAGTGCTCTATACGAACAGGGTCATGACTAACACATGGAGGCAACGGAATATTAAACATAAAGACATGCAATTTCAAAGGTTTAAATAATTAAATCAACCAAACATACCAAAAAGTTTGCACTGAGGCCTATGTACAAACACATGTGCCACACCGCGGGCTTGGCAATCCTACTGGTGACTGCCAGCCAAATCATGAAGTATCCGAAGAAATTGAGCCCCGCTCCGGCGGCCAGCACCACCCACGGCGGAGTCACCTCCATGAGCAGACCAGACGGGATCCCGACTGTGGTCCCCACGTCCTTGAAGAACGAGATCCAGTTGAGCGTCGTTTGGGTGTACCCGAGCGTTGACTTTACGACGCCCGAGTAGGCGGCGAACAAGTAGGTGGGCCCCGACATGGACATGATGAGCACGGTGGCGAACACCATGAACCACCGCCCCTTTATGGCCTGCGCCCCGAACGCCGCCCCAGTGGAGACGCAGCCACCGCGGCCGCTGCCATCGGTGCTCATCTTGGTTAAATTAAGGACTACAGTAGGCCAAGGGGTAATTAATGGTAAGTTGAGATATTACTATAGTGAAGTCGTGCGTACCTACGTTTATAAAGAGATATAGGAAGGATTTGGTCGTTGATTAGTTCCTTGAGATGCCAGTTTGTCAGTTGGAGAGGAATTGAGATGCAATTGAATCTCATTTATTAATCATTGTGGTGTGAATGAGTGATCAATCTCATTTCCTTATTGGTTTATTGATGCGTTGAATCTCGTTTGTTTTATTTTAATGGAAGTGGATAGCTCGTTTTCGTGGCAAGCGATCCACCAAGTCTTTCAATCTCAGATGATGTCATTCTCAAGCTAAGTTAGATGTACTAGCTAGTAATTAACTAGGAAAGACTTTGTCTAGGGAGTACTAAATACTTAAAAACTAATTGATAAATTGCTCTGAAGCTGCGTAACTCTTTTTTTTCCTCGTACTCTTCTCGATGTTAGGTATGGATACGAGAATTGGTATTAATATATGGTGTTTGATATATTATAGACATCAATCTTCTTATATCTTTTGTTTGGTAAAGTCAAATTTAATATCGGGTATCAACTTTTAAACTTTAGCAAATTAATTTTGTATCTTTAAAATTAAATGTTGAATTTAGCAAATTATTTGGTGAAATAAATAATTAAGTGGGATATGGTAAATTGCATCTTTAATGCTAAAACATATGGAAATTCTCAATGAGTGTAAGATTTTATGTGTAACGTAATGGGCAAAATTTGCCAAAATTCGGATTTAATAATACGCTTGACTTGACTTGATGCACATCACACCACACTACGTACCTAATCCCCCTTCACTCTCTACCACAATTCGGATTTAATAATACGCTTGACTTGACCTATATTGCCGGCCAAGATCCAGTTGTACAGTTCCTAAAGTATCGGATTCCTGGTCAAATGTGTAAAAACAAATCATTGCGTATTGAACAATAAAATATGTGTAAAAATGTTCTTAAGAAGAAAACCAAGGATGCTATCAAAAAAAGAAGAAAACCAAGGAGTGAAGTTCTTGTGAGGTGGATTATAGGATAAAATAAAGATTAAAGAGAACCGAGAAAATAGAGGACATGGATTAAAAAGTAGATTTTATTAGAAGAAGTAAAATAAACGGTACAATAATACTTTTGTAAATAAATGAAAATAAACCAAAAAGCTCATCTCCCTCATCTCATTTTCTCATCTTCTCAACCAAGCTCCATCAATGGACTACGATCATGAGCAACTCTCTTCTTCATTCAAATTATCTTCATTGTCCTGGATTAGATCTAAAGCTCTCAATTTGAAATGAATATAATGTGCATGGTGAAGAAGGCATAGAAGAATGTTAAGGCTCTCTTGTGGGCATGAGCCACTCACAATTATGGAGATGGTTGTAGGGGCCATTGGTGTGTGGCGTAGGGAAGGCTAAGTAAACATAACATCGAAGTAAAAGTCGTGCAGGGTGACAACCTGCGGCTTGTCAAAGTCATGTAGGGTGATTGGAATTTTTCCTGGGAAATTGAGCTTGTTCGAACGAATAGTTAGAGTCTGTTAGGCCACTTTTAAAGTTGGAGTATTTCTCACGTCTTTCGAGAAATCAATTCCGTTACGGACTACATCGTTGGATGACTGGATCGTTATGGCGTGTCTCCTCTGTCTCGATTGCCTCTGACTCAGTCCTTAGGGATTTCATTCGCAAGGATACTCTAGGACAGCTCAGCTCTCTTTAGAGTTAAGATCCCTAATTCTTTTCCATATCAAAATAAAAAAATAACAACAAAGTAAAACGAATTTTTTAAATCAGCTACTAAATGTTCCACTTCAAATGCCAATTTTATTGCTTTGCCTCTTAAAACACACACATGGAAAAAGGAAATATGAAAATAAATTCACAAATTCAACATCGAAGAAGCAAATTCCAATAATAAACACAATTTTGCCTGCAAAGTGCTTGAAAAAATGTCAAGGAAGATCGTCAAAGTCATCTATTCATCTAGTTTCTTTTGAAGTTTAATGTTATCTTTGACTAGTCTAGCCAACGTACAACTTTAAGAGTTCAAGTTTATCATAATTAGACAAGGAATCAAGAACGGTTTCAGTAGTTACCTCACTGGATTGTTCCCTAGTGGTTTCTCCTATTGCCATTGCACACATGTCTGGTGATGCCCAAGTTTCAAGATCATCATCCTCATTGTCACTCCAAGTTGCGATGTATGCCTTCTTACCAGGTCTCCTGTGATCAGTTTCATGGGGGCAGCTTTGGGGACTCTAGTACCTTTGTGTATTCCCATAGCTTTTCTTGAATTTTCCCTTTTTCAAGAAGGATCGGAGGACCTTGGTGACGAGCATGAGTTCCTCATCTCGTCCTCTTCCGACTCCTCGCATTGTTCTTGTACAGAGTTAAGCATCTTCTCTAACTTTAATGCAATTCCTTTGTGTGCATTGTCTTGATCCTTGTCTTCCTATTTCTTCTTCTTGTTTTCAGGATTTTCTTTGAACATTGTTCTCTCGCTTTCCCATTCGCCGGTTAATCCATTGAGTAGTTGATGAACCTTCATTTTGTTTGTGATTTCTTGCTTGGTGATCCCAAGCCCAACAAGCTTGGTGGATAGGACCTCGAAGCGGGACTGATAGCTATAGACGGATTCTCCCATTTCCATGCGGAAATTGAAGAATTTCCTTCGAATTTTCATCTGATGATCCTCTCTGAGATCGGAATAGCCGACGTGCATCTGCTGGATGGCTTCCCACATTTCCTTTGAGGTTTCCAAGTTCGCCACCCTGTCACTGTCTTGCTCACACATTGCATTGTTGAGGTACATTTTGGCCTTGTAGTTTGCTTCCATGCATTTTCATTCGTTTTGTCCCCATTTGGAGAAGTCGTTGCGAATAGCTGGGTCGATTCGAGGTTCCCTACTTCGATGACACACCATGCTTGGAAATCATGGATGCGCATCCAGTCCTTCATTTTGACTTTCTAGTTCTAAAACCTTCCAACGACAAGCCTTGGAGGCTTGTTGTTCCCATGACTGACTTGAGGAAGTTCTTGAGACATGTGTACCTGCGAGACTAACAAAGAAATCTAGAGCAAAACCTGTTTTGTTACCAATTGTTGGATCGTGATGTGTTAGTTAATAGGTTGGGAACAAACTTTGAAATGTTCCCAAGGCAGCGGAAGTAGTACAATCGCAAGTAACAAAACAGATAAGAGCACAGTTCCTTTATAGAGGAACCCCACACTAGTACAGATTAAAGTTCTCTCAGGGGTTTTATTACACTACTCTAGGAGGTTATTGAACCCCTGTTATATGTGTGGCCGAGAAAAAACTCTCAGGAGTTTTTAAAAACTCCCGAGAGACATACAAACGCTCAGGGGTTTTTATAAACCCCCGAGAAATATTTGTAGGGGCTTTCTTAAAAACTCCCGAAAAATGTTTCTCAAGGGTTTTTTAAAAAAATCCTCGAAAAGCATTTCTTGGGGATTTTAAAAAACCCCTGAGAAATTATTCATATATTTTTTTTAAAAAAATTGTTAAAATCATTACCCAATACTATCATGTACAGATTTACCAAACAAGACTCCAATGTTTATATAACTGTCTAAGGTCGATTAATCACAAACAAATCACTGTTTTTACAATTGATATTTGAAGTTCCAAATTCTAAAGTCCAAAACAACACAAAATTGTCTACTGGAAGTCTAAAGCCAAGTTACAAATTCTAAAGTCCAATAAAACACTAGTAAACTTCTAAAAACCAAGTTCCAAATGCAAGTGTGAAGCAATGTCTCCTTATTCTTCAATGAATTCAGATAATGAACAATAACAGAATTGAATGAAACACGTGAGATTGCTCAACACATTAAACTTTGTATTGAACTTTTTGTGTGCAACAGAGATAATTGTCTCTTGTCTTTGCACGACACTTATATACATACTTTAAACACAACCACCACAACTGCCTAATAACTTCTTCTATGACAGTTATGACTACTAAGACTGCGTCTGTCAAGTTAACTAACTTCTAACTTGACTTACAAACACACATACTTATCAACTATATTAATTAACTTCTAATACAGACATAAATACATAATATGAGATACAAGCTTATAATACATCATATGCCCCCTTAAGCTTGTATTGATTACTTCATTCCAACCTTAGTCTTCAATTCACCAAACCTTTGTCTTGCCAATGGTTTTGTCATCAAATCAGCAAGCTGGTCATTGGTTCTAACATACTCCACCTTGATCTTATTCTTTTCAACACAATCTCTTATAAAGTGCATCTTTGTGTCGATATGTTTACTCCTATCATGGAATACAGGGTTTTTAGCAAGTGTTATGGCAGACTTGTTGTCCACATACAATACTGGTACTGGACACTTCCTTCCTTCCAACGTCTCAAGAACACTTTGCAACCAAATTGCTTGACATGCTCCAGACGTAGCTGCAGTGTACTCGGCTTCACAAGATGATAAGGCAACCGTTCTCTGTTTCTTAGAAGTCCAAGTTATTGGATTTTTTCCAAGAAAGAACATCACTCCACTCGTGCTCTTCCTATCATCTAAATCTCCTGCCAAATCACTGTCTGTAAAGCCAACAAGAGAGTTATATGTAGGATTCTTCTTGTACACACAACCCTGATTACTTGTTCCCTTTACATATCTGGTTATCTTCTTTAAAGCCTCCATATGAGATGTCTTAGGACCTTCCATGAACCTGCTGAGAACGCCTACACTGAAGCAACGATCTGGTTTGGTGTTCAGAAGGTATCTCAGACTCCCAATCAAACTCCTATAAACTGTTTCATCAACCAGATCCTCATCTGTGTCCATTTTACTTAACTTTATTCGAGGCTCCATTGGAATGAGACTTGGATTACATACTGATAGGCCTAGTTTCTCAACTATCTTCTTTGCTAGTCCCTCTTGACATATGAAAATCTCCCTTTCATTCTGTCTCACTTCGAGCCACAAGTAATAGCTCAAAAAACCAAGATCACTCATATCAAACATCTTCTTCATATCCTCCTTGAAAGAGTTGATCACTTCTTTACTTGACCCCGTGATGATCAAGTCATCTACATATACACCAAGTATCATGACTTCTTCATCTTGAACCCTTGTATACAATGCATGTTCATTCTTACATCGAACAAAGTTCATTCCTTTTAAACACTTATGCAACTTCGAGTTCCAAGCTCTAGGAGCTTGTTTTAAACCATACAAGGCTTTGAAGAGTCTTAATACCTTTTCTGGATGCTTCTCATCTTTATAACCTTCTGGTTGTTGAACATAAACTTCCTCTTTTAAATCTCCATTTAAGAAAGCCGTTTTGACATCCATGTGATGAATCTCAAAGTTCCTGGCTGCAGCAAAGGCAATCAATAACCTTATTGTCTCTAGGCGTGCTACAGGAGCAAATACTTCCTCATAATCCACTCCAAATCGTTGCACATACCCCTTTGCCACAAGCCTGGCTTTATACTTGTTGATTTTCCCATCAGGATCTTTCTTCACTTTAAAAATCCATCTAAGGCCTATTGCCTTATGATTCTTAGGAAGATCAACTAACCTCCATGTGTTGTTTCTCGTTATGGAATCTATTTCTTGATCCATGGCCGACTTCCACTTTTTATTCTCAAGAGCTTCAGTGAAGTTTCCTGGTTCTTCTTGAGTCATGAAACATAAGCCAACTTCTTCCTGAATTTCTTGAGTTTCATCATAGATGTCCTGGAGAGATCTGAATCTTAAAGGTGTACTTGTGTGATCATCACTTGCACTACTTGATCTGATTGATCCCGGAGATTCTTGATCTGAATTTTCAGAATTTTCACTCACTGATGCACCAGTATTCATGCCTGTACTTGGTGTTGCTGGTTCCTCTGAATTAACAGCTTGTGACACATCTTCTTGCATATTCTGTGCCTCAGGCATGGAAATGTTAAAAGTGCATGATGTACTTTGATTACTATCGGCACTATTTTCATACCAATTCCAGCCTTCCTCTTCAATTATCTTCACATCTCTACTCACAGAAATTTTTTTCTTTCTTGGATCATACAGCCTACATGCCTTTGAACCCTCCTCATAGCCTAGCAAAATCATCCTAGAACTCTTGTCTTCAAGTTTAGGGAGATTGGGTGTAACATTCTTCACATATGCCACACTACCAAAAACTCTCATATGCTTGACTACAGGTTTTCTTGTGTGCCAGGCCTCATATGGTGTCACATTGTCTAAGCTTCTCGAAGGTGATCTGTTTAGTACATAGACTGCAGTACACACAGCTTCTCCCCAGAATGTAGAAGGCACACTTTTGCTCTTTAGCATACTTCTTGCCATCTCTATTACAGACTGGTTTCTCCTCTCTACCACCCCGTTTTGCTGGGGTGAATAGGGTGTTGTTAAGTGCCTCTTGATCCCTTGTTTTTCACAATAATCTCTGAATTTATTTCATGTGAATTCACCTCCCCTGTCAGTTCTCAGAACCTTGATCTTCAAATCTTTCTCAAGTTCCACACCAGCTTTGAATTTCACGAATTCATCCAGGGCTCCATCTTTACTTTTCAGCAACCTGATCCATACATACCTCGAGAAATCATCAACTAAAAGGATAAAGTATCTGTTACCTCCAATTGTTGAGGGAGTTATAGGACCACACAAATCGGCATGTATCAGCTCCAAAGGTTTCTTTGATCTGTATGAAGATTTTGAAGGGAAAGGACTCCTGTGGTGTTTCCCCACAAGGCATCCATCACAGATTTGATTCACCTGTTCTATGTCTGGCATACCTGTCACCATTCCATTCTTCACAAGTTTTCTTAACGGCCCAAAGTTCAAATGTCCAAAACGTGTGTGCCAAAGCCAATTTCTGTTGCTCAACCTTGACAAAAGACACTCTTGTTTGACAATTTTCAAGTAGATTGTGTACAGCTTATTTGTCTGCCTTTTAACTTTGGCAATCAAACGACCTCCACTTGAGAAAATGCTCAATTCACCATCCTTAAAGACTGACTTATTACCATTCATATCTAACTGCCCAACACTTATAATATTGGCTTGCAATTTAGGAATGTAATAGACATTAGTTAAAGGAATGTGTTCATTATTTGCACCAGAAAACAGTATCGTACCTTTTCCTGCAATCTCAACAGAAGAGCAATCTCCAAACTTTATCTTCCCTTCAAAATTCCTGTCTATAGAGGCAAACATGCTTGAATCCCCTGTCATATGGTTGCTGGCTCCCGAATCTAAATACCACTTTGTGTATCCAGGAGCATCATTCCCTTGTGCAATTTCTGGTGACAACAAGTTCTTCTCACATACTTCTTCATGATTGAACATCAGCAAAGTAGGTTCTTCGTCATACTTATTCATTGTGAGATTCACCTTCTCTTCTCGATCCTTGTTGTCACACTCTGACTTGAAGTGGCCCATATGTCCACATGAGAAGCACTTGATCTTGGATCTGTCAAATTTTCTTTTGACTTTTCCATCTTCATTCTGAACTTTCTCTTTCCCTTTGTTCAGATGTTGTGTTTTCTCATTCTTGGAGGATTTATCTTTGAATCTCTTCTTCTCCTTAGCCTTCCACTCGGCCCTGGTGAGGAGTGCAGATTCTAAACCTTTCTCTCCAAAATCCTGTAACTTTTCTTCATGAGCCTTCAATGATCCAATGATCTCATCAATGTTCTTTATCTTCAAATCACAAAACTCCTCTATCATGCTTGTGATCTGAATGAACTTCGAGGAAGTTGATCTTAAAAATTTCTTTACAACAACCTCTTCTTCCACAATATGCCTAAAACTTCTGAGTTTACTCACATTCGTGTTTAATTTACTCGAGAAGTCATCAATGGTCTCATTCTCTTTCATTCTGAGGCCATCAAATTCTCTTAAAAGCATTTGAATTCTAACCTGTTTGATGCGTTCTGCCCCTTCGTTCATGGTTTTGATCGTCTCCCATGCTTCCTTGGCAGTCTTTTTCGCCCCTAATTGCAACAGGATGTCTTCTCCTATTGCCTGGTATATGGCTACAACAGCAAACTTGTCCTTCTTTGGATCCACCGGTTGTGTCCCTTCTACTGCTTCCCATAGACCTTGAGCAGTTAGAAGCACTTCCATTTTGATCGCCCATACCGTGTAATTACTTTTAGACAGCATAGGATAATTAAAGGACAAGATTTTTTCTCCATTGCTCCTCACACCATCATTCAAAACACTAGAGTTGTTATTTGTGTTCAACTCTGGATTTGCATTGTTGTTGTTTGAACTATTGTTGGAATTCAGACCTCCTGTCGACATCTTCTTCAAGTTGCTCTGATACCAATTGAAGCAATGTCTCCTTATTCTTCAATGAATTCAGATAATGAACAATAACAGAATTGAATGAAACACGTGAGATTGCTCAACACATTAAACTTTGTATTGAACTTTTTGTGTGCAACAGAGATAACTGTCTCTTGTCTTTGCACGACACTTATATACATACTTTAAACACAACCACCACAACTGCCTAATAACTTCTTCTATGACAGTTATGACTACTAAGACTGCGTCTGTCAAGTTAACTAACTTCTAACTTGACTTACAAACACACATACTTATCAACTATATTAATTAACTTCTAATACAGACATAAATACATAATATGAGATACAAGCTTATAATACATCAAAGTGTAGGGGCTATTACGCACTTTGTGTCTCCAAATATGAGAGTAGACGACGATCCCAAATGCTTCCTGATTATTCTGATGCTCAAGATGATTCGAAAAGAACTTGAATTAAATACCTACATGATAAAAATTATGATTAATATAAACTCGCAAGCAAACAGATAGCAGTTGCAGTTTCGATCATGATGTTTTTCACAAGATTCAACAGAGGATCAACTAACTAATTATGACGAATAAAGCTTGCATGCAAACAGATCGCAATTGTAGTTTCATTCATGATGTTTCCACAAACTCAACAGAGGATCAACTCACCCTCAACTTCTGTATACAATATTTTCGACTCCGCATTCCAATTCGCCGATGCTAAAGTGTTTCCTCAACTTCTGAGAGAACTATTAGCCAAGATTTTAGTAGTTCAGTCCAGCTTTTAACATTTTACACATTGTTCATAGAAACACAAATCCTACTTTCTGCAATCAAATTTAAAATCTGGAAATAGGACATAAGATCTTCAGCTTTTCCAGCAGGGGTACATATATACAATCACACACTATAGTTAACATAAGGGTTAGAACTATTAGCCAATTCTCATTTCTTGACTTAAGGAGTATTAATGTATATTAGCATACAAATCCCAGAGCTCCAGGAAGCCGTGGACGAAGGTGATTATCATAACTTATATCTTAAAGCATACAAATCCCAGGCCAGTACTCAGCATTAATACTAAGGCATGATTCCACACCCCACAGTAGACCATGTTAGATCAAGCTTCAAAACTTTCCAGTCACAGATTGCATAATCAACTTAGAATTAGCAAAAAAACTCAAAACCACTTCAGAGCTAGAAATGATTATATAATATAAAACTAATACGCTCACAACTGCACTTATAATAAAGCAAAGAGGAAGAAATACACCTTTTTTCTTATAGTGCTTCCTATCATCATAAGAATCAACTCCTTTAGTCTCTAATTTACTTTTAATGCTTCTTTTACTTCCTAATACTTTTCCAGAACCAGAGCCAGAAGATCTACCACCTGAGCCACCACTTGACCTTCTCACCTCCTACATTTACATAAACATTTAATTTCCAATTAGAAACAACATACTCTATTGCTCACCACTGAGGCCAGTAAGATGGAAAAAATTAGACCGTATAGAAAACTAAAGCGCCATAACAAAATAGAGCCGAATTTCTTCCTCTTTTTTTGTCATTCAACTTAAACAAAGCCAATTGATAATCAACAAGCAAAACAAACATGAGAAATTGCATATTAAAATAATACTCCTGCAAAGATAGACTTCCCGGAATCACTTAGATACTCCAATATACTCCAATCAGAAACAATATACTCCAATCAGAAACAATATACTCTATTGCTCACCACTGAGGCCAGTAAGATGGCAAAAATCAGTCCGTATAGAAAACTAAAGCGCCATAACAACAAAATAGAGCCGAATTCCTTCCTTTTTCTATTGTCATTCAAAGTAAAAAAATCCAAAAGATGATCAACAAGCAAAACAAACATGAAAAATTGCAGATTATCACTACTAAACTTTATTATAATCAGACGCGGAAATACGCAATTCGCAAGTTGTATTTCAGATAGGAACATCACCTGGCCATTAATGCCAACAGTAACAGTGAAAGGAAGGCCGGAATCTCTCGCCATCGGAGAAGCACAGTGCAAATCTAACCTAACAATGAAACAAAACAAAAAAATCAATCGGTAGGACTGTGATTACAAGTTAATGCAAACAAACAAACAAACCCTAGCCAAATCACGGAGGCGAGACTAATCGCAGATGCGATGAGTTTGAAACTCTTCCCTTATTCGCGGATTCGAAGGATGTGTAATGGCGATTAAGCGAGCGAGGAATCGAAGATTGTAGAAGCAGGCGATGGAAAAAAACTACCTTGTGTATCGAGCCAGAGAGAATCACCCGTGTGCTTTTTTTACTCCTAGCTTTTGTACTAGTGTTAACAAGAGGTGGAGGTGGGCGATTGTGGTGATCGACAACAAAGAAGAGCAGAAAGCCAGAAATAGAAGTTTCACATTTTGCCAATCTTCACCGATATACGTACATCGGAAGAAGAGCGATTTAGGAAACTAGTCATGAAGGCGATTTAGGAAGCTCGATTGGATTAATGCTCCTGAGATTTCGGGTTGCTTTTGATTTGACGCGGGGATCTGAAAAAATCGAGTGAGTTTGCGCGCTTCACCAAAAAATTTGTAAGTACTACGCTATTTCACCAAAAATTTGTCATCGTTTTTTTTAAAACTCTTGAAAGTGTCTATTTATTAAAGTGGGTTGATAAAAAAACTCCCTAGAGAATTTATTTTACAAAATATTAAATTATTAGATAAAAACTCTCGTGGTTTTATATAATAACCCCTGAGCTTGAATTATTTTACTGGAGTTTAAATAAACCGCTGAGAACAAACCCCCGAGAAATATACATTTTGTACTAGTGCCACTACAACCATCTAGTTATATGGGAAAACCTCTACCTCCGATTGGAGGATTTTGAACGATCTAATTGTTCCTTAGTTACAAAAGGCAAGACTCACACTTCTCTGTTCCTAGAAGTCATAAACTCTAGTAACACTAATGAGTCTTCTTAATCTAGTTCCTAAGTAAACAACTCAACTAAAGACAAATAAATCGAACCATACACCTGGGCTTGACTATCATGATGTCTAATCCAACTGCCCCACTTAATCGTTGACGTCATTCGGATTTTAGGCACTTCTCTATCCTTCTCCGTTCTTTGATACATCTAGTATTCGAGACATTGGGCCAGTGTATTGATGATGCTCAGGATACAAATTTGGAAAGCTTAATGAGAGATTATATCATGGGTTTATATGAGATCCACATCCTCAACATACGTTGCCACAGGGAGATTTCAAAGGATTCATTCATCGTTTATTATGGAAAAAGTATGTTCTTACAATCAACGTCACTCTATGGGATGATAAGGGTAAAAAAACCAAAGGAATTCAAAAATCTTGGAGATGCACTTCGTTATGTTTTTAGTAATCGTACTTGGTATTAACCTAGTACCCGTATACATAACTCGGTATCCTTTCTGAGAAATGTCGAAGACATTGAGGAGTGCATGTGGCTCCCTTCATACTTAACCCCACCGATCTAGTGAACTTCATTCCCGTTGTACAAAATATGTCAAAAAAGAATGTGGTGTTGAATGCACAACTAATAAAATTGACTATAGAGTGGCATCCTACAGTTGGTCAATTAACCACACTCCTCTAACTAAAGGATACAATCAATATCTGCCTAGCAAGGGATGGAAACCAAATTACTATCACATGTGCTTGTTCTTAAGAAATTCAATATCGCATCTCAATGACAAAGTACCACTCATTGTTGGCAGTAGTACATGTATAGAATACTCAAGTATGAAATTAAACGCATCTGAATTCATGATATTTGTACGCATCATTGAAAATGGTCAACCAACTCCATGTTGCATCGTGGACACTATCTTTTATGAAGCGGTTAAGTCAACATTCTTGATAGAGGTATTTCCAAATAATATTTTCTATTTCAATTTTATGTTTATATTACCATTAAACTTAAGTTTGACATTTTTTTAAATCTTATAGGACTTAGACCCCCACTTGCTAGCATAAATGGATAGACACTCCGAATGGTTTAGGAAGAATGTAGATAACTAGTGAGATTTCTGATGTGTAATAAAAAACTTACTACCTTCGACTTATGGATGTTAATTCGATTAGATGTGGATGCGTAATTGTGAAGAATTGTTGATGCATTATTGTGTGAAGAACTTCACAACTTTTTGTAAGATGTGATATCTCATCTCTTAGTGGAACTAATATTATGAGTCAGACCATGTATTAGAACTCAATTAATATGTGTTAACTATAAGTGTATAAATTGAAATCTATGTTTTGGATACTTGGTTGGGACATTATTGATTTTTTTTTAAAATTTATTTTCACTCCTTTAACATTGGAGTACTAGAATATCAAATATTCGGAGTTGTGGCGGTGACGACAAAACTTGAAAAGATCTCATTACCACATGCTTATGCAACCACTATTAGTAGCTAAAATGATATTTCATCAATAAATATATTTAATTACAATGCTCAAATCCAATTAACCATTTGAAGGGTTTATCTCCTCGTTGGTTTTAACATTGAGGCCACATGACTTGCTGTCATGATGTCTGATCCAACTGTCCCACTTAATTGTGGACGTCCGTCTGATTTTAGGCACTTCTCTATTTTGGCTGAGATCTATTCGTTTCTGGCCTTAGATTATCAAGGCATCCTTCGCCGTTCTTTAATATATCCAGAATTCATGACACTTGGCTAGTGGACTCATGCTACTTTGGATACAAATTTAGAAAGCTTGATGAGAGATTATATCATGAGTTTATATGATATCCACAACCCCAACACACGTTGCCACGGGGAGATTTCAAAGGATTCATTGATCGTTTTTTATTGAAAAGTTATGTTTTTACAACCGACGTCCCTCTATAGTATGGAAAGGATAAAAACGCCAAAGGAATTCAAGAATCTCGGAGATGCACTTCATTTTGTTTTTAGTAATCGTACTTGTTATCAACCTGGTACCCGTATACATAACTTCGAATCTTTTCTTAGAAATGTTGTAAACATTGAGAAGTGCATGTGGGTCAAGGGTCACAAAAGAATGGATCCTGACCAAAATAGAGAATTGCTTAAAATTAGAAGGACATCCACAATTAAGTGGGGCAGTTGGATCAGATATCATGACAGCAAGTCTTATGGTCTCAGTGTTACAACCAACGAGGAGATACACCCACCAATTAGTTGATTGGATTTGAGCATTGTACAAAAGATTAGGTTCGGGAAGAGAGACATAACTTGTGAGGCGACTATTGATTGTATCTCTTAGTTAGAAGAGTGTGGTTAAACTAACCAACTGTTGGACACCAATCTATAGTCAATTTTATTAGTCTTGCATTCCACACTGCATTCTTTTTTGACATATTTTGTATAATGGGAATGAAGTTCACTAGATCGGTGAGGTTAAGTATGAAGGGATACAATCAACATATGCCTAGCAATGATGGAAACCGAATTACTATCACCTGTGCTCATTCTTAAGAAATTCAACATCGCATCTCAATGACAAAGTATCACTCATTGTTGGCAGTAGTACATGTATAGAATACTCAAGTATGAAATTAAACACATCTAAGTTCATGATATTTGTACGCATAATAGAAAATGGTCAACCAACTCCATGTAGCATCGTGGACACTATCTTTTATGAAGCGATTAAGTCAACATTCGTGATCGAGGTATTTCAATATAATATTTTCTATTTCAATTTTATGTTTATATTACCATTAAACTTAAGTTTGGCATTTTTTAAAATCTTACAGGACTTAGACCCCCACTTGCTGGCATAAATGGATAGGCACTCCGGATGGTTTAGGAAAAATGCAGATAACTAGTGAAATTTCTGGTGTGTAATAAAAAAACTTACCACATTCGGCTTATGAATGTTAATTTGATTAGATGTGGATACGCAATTTTGAAGAATTGTTGATGCATTATCATGTGAAGAACTTCATGACTTTTTGTAACATGTGATATCTCATCTCTTACTGGAACTCATATGGTGAGTCGGACCATGTATTAGAACTCAATTATTATGTGTTAACTATAATTATATTACTTGAAATCTATGTTTTGGATGCTTGGTTAAGATATTATGGATTTTTTAAAATTTTATTTTCAATCCCTTGACCCGGGAGTACTAGAATACCTTTTGGAGTTGTGGTAGTGGCGACAATCTCATTACCACATGCTTATTCAACCACTATTAGTAGCTAAAATGATATTCAATTAATAAATATATTTATGTATAGTATTCAAATCCAATCAACCATTTGGAGGTTGTATCTCTTCGTTGGTTTTAACGTTGAGGCCACATGACTTGCTGTCATGATGTCTGATCCAACTGCCTTACTTAATTGTGGACGTCCCTCTGATTTTAGGCACTTGTCTATTTTGGTCGAGATCCATTCGTTCATGGCTTTGGATTATCAAGGAACCCTTCGTCGTTCTTTCATATATCCAGAATTCGTGACACTAGGCTAGTGGATTGATGCTACTCAAAATACAAATCTGGATAGTTTGATGAGAGATCATATCATGGGTTTATATTATATCCACAACCCCAACACACGTTGCCACGAGGAGATTTCAAAATAATCATTGATCGTTTATTTTGGAAAAGGTTTGTTCTTACAACCGACTTCCCTCTATGGGATGGAAATGGTAAAAATGGCAGAGGAATTCAAGAATCTCGAAGATGCACTTAATTTGTTTTTAGTAAACGTACTTGGTATCAAACTTGTACCCATATACATAACCTGGTATCCTTTTTTAGAAACGCTATAGACATTGATGAGTGCATATGGGTGAAACATCCTCCCTTCATACTTATTGGAGTAGCATATTGATTGTTTTAGACCCATCTCATTGAATATTTAACCCATGCATATCAGAAGTAATTATAATTTTGAACCTTGGGTTTGAGGTAGACATGTCAAAAGGGTCGGTTCGGTCGGGTTTCGGTTTGATCGTTTCGGGTTCAGGTAGAGTGTATGTTCGGGTCAATCGGGTTACGAGTCAAGTCCTCGGGTCGGATCATGGCAAGTTATTGTCCATGTTTGGGTCGATCTAACAGGTCAAGAATTTCGACTTTTTAATGATTAATAAAAATAATATTAGTGTTGTTTTAGCATGAGGAGGTGTTATGGGCAGGATTTCAGCAGGGTTGTTGGAAGTGTTTAGGTGAGTCCATTGAGTTGTATTTTGTTCACATTTGTCTTTTGATATTTGTGGTTTGTAATCCCCTTCTCTTTCTAATATAAGTTTTACCATTGGTAAAAAAAAAATTTGATTAAATAATATTTTTTAATAGTGAAATATTGTTTTATGGTTTGTCATGCTAAAATATATTATCATGTTTAAAATAAAGTTTATTTATTCTGCATAATAATAAATCGGGTCAACACAACGAGTTCGGGTCTGGATTGAGTTTTAACCCAATCGTTTTCGTGTCAATCCATCTCGGTTATTTCCTTGATCCATTGATTTTCGAATCGGGTTTCAACCATAAAATTCTTAGTCGTTTCGGATCGGGTCGAGTTTTGATAGCTCTAGTTTGAGGTCCAATATGACAAGTGAGTTTTGAAAGAACTAATCAATTTGCAATTTTTTTTTCTCAACTATGAAGGCCACACTACGTCCGTTATAAAAAAAAAATCATTTTTCAACACTCAAACTTGCTGTCAAAATACTATGTCGTTATGAAAAAAATAGTGTCTTAGTCTTGTAACTTTGTTAAGCCATATTTGTCATTTTAAAGTTATAGGTACCAATTTATTGGTGAGTTACAACTTACAAGGTTTGTTATTATATTTTGCAAGTTGTAAATTTTCTCTATTCATTGGCTACAAATTCAACATCGAAGAAGCAAATTCCAATAATAAACACAATTTTGCCTGCAAACTGCTTGAAAAAAATGTCAAGGAATATTGTCAAAGTCATCTATTCATCTAGTTTCTTTTGAAGTTTAATGTTATCTTTGACTAGTCTAGCCAACAACTTTAAGAGTTCAAGTTTATCATAATTATACAAGGAATCAAGAATGGTTTCAGTAGTTACCTCACTGGATTGTTCCCTAGTGGTTTCTCCTATTGCCATTGCACACATGTCTGGTGATGCCCAAGTTTCAAGATCATTATCCTCATTGTCACTCCAAGTTGTGATGTATGCCTTCTTGACAGGTCTCCTGTGATCAGTTCCATGGGGGCAGTTTTTGGTGAAGTGTCCTTTCTTGTAGAACTTGTAGCAGGTGACATCTGTGAGATCCTTCTCTGTGGGCTTGCTTTGGGGACTCTAGTTCCTTTGTGTATTCCTATAGCTTTTCTTGAATTTTCCCTTTTTGTAGAAGGATTGGAGAACCTTGGTTACGAGCATGAGCTCCTCATCTCGTCCTCTTCCGACTCCTCGCACTGTTCCTGTATAGAGTAAAGAATCTTCTCCAACTTTAATGCAATTCCTTTGTGTGCATTGTCTTGATCCTTGTCTTCCTATTTCTTCTTCTTGTTTTCAGGATTTTCTTTGAACATTGTTCTCTCGCTTGCCCATTCGCCGGTTAATCCATTGAGCAGTTGTTGAACCTTCATTTTGTTTATGATTTCTTGCTTGGTGATCCTAAGCCCAGCAAGCTTGGTGCATAGGACCTCGAAGCGGGACTGATAGCTATAGACGGATTCTCCCATTTCAATGTGGAAATTGAAGAATTCCCTTCGAATATTCATCTGATGATCCTCTCTGAGATCGGAATAGCCGACGTGCATCTGTTGGATGGCTTCCCACATTTCCTTTGAGGTTTCCAAGTTCGCCACCCTGTCACTGTCTTGCTCACACATTGCATTGTTGAGGTACATTTTGGCCTTGTAGTTTGCTTCCATGCATTTTCATTTGTTTTGTCCCCATTTGGAGAAGTCGTTGCGAATAGCTGGGTCGATTTGAAGTTTCCTACTTCGATGACACACCAGGCTTGGAAATCATGGATGCGCATCGAGTCCTTCATTTTGACTTTCCAGTTCTAAAACCTTCCAGCGACAAGCCTTGGAGGCTTGTTGTTCCCATGACTGACTTGAGGAAGTTCTTGAGACATGTATACCTGCGAGACTAACAAAGAAATCTAGAGCAAAACCTGTTTTGTTACCAATTGTTGGATCGTGATGTGTTAGTTAATAGGTTGGGAACAAACTTTGAAATGTTCCCAAGGCAGCGGAAGTAGTACAATCGCAAGTAACAAAACAGATAAGGCACAATTCCTTTATAGAGGAACCCCACTACAACCAACTAGTTACATGGGAAAACCTCTACCTCCGATTGGAGGATTTTGAAAGATCAACTTGTTTTATTGATTGTTCCTTAGTTACAAAAGGCAAGACTCACACTTCTTTGTTCCTAGAAGTCACAAACTCTAGCAGCACTAATGAGTCTTCTTAATCTAGTTCCTAAGCAAACAACTCAACAAAGACAAATAAATCGAACCTTACACCTGTACTTGACTATCACAATTCCCTTGCTCCTGGAAACCTTGGGTACGTCGTCGCCGAGATCGGACACTTGTCGTCGAAGACTTCACTTGATTGCTCTGTTCTTCTTTCCTTGTTTGACTTAAGGCTTTTGTAAGTTCTGGGAGAAGTGCCTTTTCAGTGCACTATTCATTGGCTTATATACTTCTTTAGGCTTGGGCTGAATTCTTCATTCACAATCGATGTCCAAAATGCCCTTCTTTTGCTAGCCCAGGATGTCCTTTCTTCACATGTGACTTCATTTGAAATTGGTCAACTTCGGAGGTTAATCGGACCGTTGCATCATTCGGCTCAGTCTGTTCCTCAGATTGTGCCTCTGCTTTGTCTGAAACAGGATCCCGCGATTTGCACTGCACTGTCTGTAAGTTCCCATTTAATGGGAATCTCTCTCTGTTAAGTTCCTTTGACAAGAGCTGCTTTCTTTCATTCAAACTTCGTTATGTGCTGTGGAGTTTCTTTAACGAATGTCTTATTCAATATGAAGTTTCCTTAAAATACTTTAGCATAAAACATTAGTTCACATATAGTATTTGTCATTATCAAAACTGGAGAATACATCGTTGTTCCGATATTATTGAATGTGAGTTTCCAACACCGTCCCAACATCAATGATAAGGTTTAAAGGAGTAGTTTTAATTACGTTTGATAAAAATACGTTTTAAGATCGATGGCGATGTATTGAGAACATCCAAATGATAAAAACAAACCGCTATTTATTATTTTATCGTTCTTACAATTTTTTTCTTACAATCTAACTCGATAAACACTTGATACAAATTAAATTACAAATAAAATTAAATAAGCAGAAACAAAGAAAAAAAACTCCATGAAACTACTAGTATGCATCCTTTGACTTCCCCTCCGCCACCACACTTTCACCACCCTCCGGCACCACCTCAGCCTTGGGCGCCGGCTTCCTAAACTTCTTATAAATATCACTCCGGTAGTACTTCCTCGTCCTCAACACCAGAATCAAAGATATAAACATAGCCGCCGCCGTGGCCGCCGTAATGATCAGAAAGGCCGGCTTAAAACACTGAACTCCATCACAATTCAACTCCTCCCCCTCTTTCCTCTCCAACCCCGAAGCCAACAGCTGTCTCAGCGCCTCTTTATCATACAACCCGCCCGCAATCCTCACATTCAATATGTACCCTCCGACCGGGCTCGCCACGGGCCCCACATTAAACAACGTCGAGTAGTACTTGAGCCCGAAGATCTCCGAGATGATCGCCAACAAGAGCGGCCACTGAGCCCCGTACGTGAACCCGATGATGACCGACGCCACGTAAAGCCCGTTGGATGGCCCGTACGCGATGAGGAGGTGGCCGATGCACGACAGAAGCATCATAATCGTCATCATCAACGGCCTCGGGATCTTGTACTTGGTTAGAAAATACTCGGAGATGTAGCCCATAACGACCCGCCCAAGATAATTCCAAATGCTCACTAGGGACACAAATGTGGTTATGCTCTTGGCCGGGTACCCGAGCGACCTCCCGATCTGCCCTAGATTGTCTATGGCGGTCAACGTACCGCCCAACCCGCAAATCGTTACGATAAAAAGTATGATCATGTCAATACTAAAGAGTGCTTGTAAGATAGTGTGGTCTTCTCCTCTCGACGGAGGTCGGAAGACGTTCTCGTACCACCTATCGACCTCCCTCGCAGGTTTTTCGAGCTCGGTTGGTGGTGCTACTACGTCGATTTGAGAGTCATTATCGGTGTCGGTTTTCGGTTCTTGTAGGTATACTTTCTCCCTCCATAGAGTAATCTCTTGTTTGTAGACGGTGTAGAGAGGGAGGAGGACGAGGAGGACAACAACGACGGCGCTTCCAATGTAGGCGGTCTGGGAGAAGGCGATTCGGGTTTCGAGGAGGATCATGACGAAGAGGAAGCTGGCGAGGCTGAGGGACATGTAGAGGAGCTCATTGAAGACTTTGACTTCCTTGGGGTTGGAGACGGATTTGATGACGCGGATGGAGGCGATGAAGAGGAGGCAGACGCCGGCGGGGAGGAAGCCGATGAAGAGGATGAGGGCTTTGGGGTTTTGGAAGAAGATGGCGCGGTAGAGTTGGGTTATGATGGCGCCGCTTAAGCCCACGAAGCCCTTGAGTACGCCCAGGATTACGCCTCGTCCCTCCGGGAAGTTCACCACGCACGTCACAAGCGCTGCCGTGTTGGAGAAGGCCTACAATATAATAAGAGTGACATTTAGCATATTATAATTGATAGCTAGCTAGGCTTTAACGTTAAGTTATGCACACCCTAATTAGTTGGGACATGCTCATGAGGTTATATCGGTCTAAGGGTTTATATTTTTAGTTCAAGACCACCTTCAATTCAACACACGAGATTGAACTCAACCTCTAAAAATAGTAATATAATATTGAATGGATTACATAGATTGGACAGAAGTTGCGTTCATAATGCTTTCAGTTTACATTTCTTCCAGTACTTTACAGCTAGTGTACAAATCATGCAATTGGTTGACCCAAAATATCATGCGCGCAATTGGTTGACCCCCCAAAAAATATCATGTACATGAATTGAAACTTCTCACATTCGATTTCAAATTATACATACTACTCTCTCTACCTTACTCTCAAAAGTCATTTATGATGTTTTAATATTCTTTTTTTTTTTTTGGTCGAAGATGTTTTAATATTCTACACAAGTATCAAAATGTGTATTTTGTCTTCAACAGCCAATTTAATTTCATCCAGAAGATATACATATTATAAAGATAAATATATCCTAACTAGAGAAACTTACATTTACAAAATCCGAAACAGTAATTAATCAATCAAATATATGATCTATCATGTTATTTACTCGACGCAAATTCCCTGGTTCTATGTTCTATTATAGTTGTTTCATTTCTATGCTTCAAATCCTGGGTTATTTACTAGGAAGAAGTAGCTATCTAGAAAAGTCTTGCTTACTTCTACCAAAAAAAAGAAAAGTCTTGCTTATACGAACGGAAATATATGAAATTTTACTTTAATTTATAAAATCAGAAAAACTTATTTAAGGACAATTTGGAATGAAGGGTAAAAGCTCTCAAAATGTTTGAGACGGATGTACTTTATATTCTTAATTCTTACTTAATTTAGAAAGAGATGTTAATGAATTGTTAATAATGAAGTAATTAATTAGATGCATACCGTGAAATTTGCACCGATAAGGATGTACAAACACATGTGCCAAACGGCAGGCTTAGCAATCTTGCCGGTGACGGCCAACCAAATCATGAAATAACCAAAGAAATTCATCCCCGCCCCGACGGCGAGCACCACCCACGGCGGAGCCACCTCCATGAGCAGCCCCGACGGGATTCCGACGGTGGTGCCCACATCCTTGAAGAAGGAGATCCAATTGAGCGTGGTTTGAGTGTAGCCAAGGGAACTTTTAATGACACCGGAGTAGGCACCAAACATGTAGGTGGCCCCGGACATGGACATTATTAGTATGGTTCCAAACACCATGAACCACCGGCCCGTTAGGGCCTGTAGCGTAAACGACATGGCCCCACGGCGTGGCTCGCGGGCTCCTGGGCTTGTTGCCACCGCCATGGTTATGGGTTGGAAAGATGTGGGGTTTGTGTGTGTGTGTGTTGTATGCTATGGTGTGGGTACTTGGTGTGGAGCTATATATTTATAAGGTGAAAGGCAAGTTTAGTTGACCGGCCCGACCCGGCCCGGTGAATCGCTGCTCAATAATTTAATGCGTTCGGTTGGGGATCGTGAGGGATTGAATCCCGTTTGTTTATTGGTTGCGATGATCGAATCGCGTTTTTTTTTTTTTTTAATTACAGCTAGCCTTTGAAAGGCTATTGATGGTTTGAATCTTTTATATTGGCGATGGAATTAAATTAACAAAATACTAGATAACATAGGCATGACTTTTAGGCTGTAAAAGAACCGAGTCGAGTCCAGCTTTGAGTTGTTCATGCTCGGCTCGGTTAAAAATAGACGAGCTCAAGTTCGAACACGATTTTGGTTCGAGCTTAAAATATTTGTTTGAGCTTGGTTCATTTGTCTTTCAAGACTTAAATTGTGTTCAAGCTCGGGTCGTTTACAAATCGAGCTAAAATCAATCGAGATGAAACTGAGCTAAACACTGAGTTGATCATGAATGACCCAGTTCGCTTACAACCCTATACGCGTATGAGCCTATCACATAAGGCAAGTGAGGTTTCATCTTGAGAGATTCCCACGTGGAAAAATTTGGACTAAAAAAGGCTACTATATAAGCTTATGAGTTACTACACTCATTGTCATATGGTTTGGGTTCGAACCTCATTGGGCTTGTATGTTAGGCACGTCACTCGCACGACCTCTAGCTTATCAGTCCACCCGACTTTATTATGCTATCAGAGCAAGTTTCGATGTGGGTTCTTTCCTGGTGAACTTGGGATTGCCGACTTCATGAGCCTATTTACACAATCCGCCCAATAAAGGAGGGTATTTGTCCCAAGAGGTGGTGCTTTGCCAGCCTTGAGGGAATATTTAAACATGTCGGTCTTATAAGCATATTTAAATAGTCCGCCCATAAAGTAATGACCAATCCAAATTTGACGGGTTACAAACCTCGAGGGATTGTGTCCAAGTGACAACTAACCTAGGCAGTTTTCATATGAGGGGTGTGTTGAGAGGTTCCCACATGAAAAATTTGGGACTGAAAATGCCTACTAAATAAGTCTATACGTTACTCCACGTATTACCATATGGTTTTAACTTGGATCCTCATTGAACTTGTATGCTAGACCTGTTACTCGCACGACCCCCTAGCTTATCGTCCCACCGAACTTTATCACATCTTATATCTAATCCACGATAAGAAAAAAGTAATCTAAGAACTATAAAAAAAATAAAGTCGACTAGTGACCCGGCTCATAACCCATAACACGGGTTACGGTTTTACGGATCACTATAATTACGATTAAAAATTAAAATGGACCTATAACATGCATGCAAAATTCAACCTCCTAACCGCAAGTTATGTTGATTCCAGCTGTGTTGTATCTCTACAAATATCTCATTCAAATATCATTTGTAGGTGCACATCTTCTTTCCTTATTAAACAATTCGGGAGTAACGATTAATTGACTAGCTAGTTGCTTGTTAAGATCGACTGCACGTTTGAAACCATTGACGTTTATTAATTCCTTCTATTTTTTTCCCCACAAGGTCATCATTTCTCATATACTTTGTGAACGGAATATGTCACTAAAGTTTGTAATTTAATTTTATGGTTATATTTAGTGAGATCTGTACGTTATAATATAGCCTCGGAATTATTATTAGTGATTAATTAATTAATGTAATTTTTATATAGAGTTTTGTAAACTTTTTTTTGGTTTTTTTTTACGGTTCTTTCTCGGGACGCTTTATTTGAACCGTTAGGGCTTAGCATAAATACTCCTATATTGTTATGTTTTTCATTAATACTTCCTTTGTCTGTGTCATTCTCCCTCTGGCCTTTGGCCCTTCTTCCCTTCCCTGGTTACAGTTTGTTGATTTGGGTACAGGATTACTATTATCTTGTATCAACTCGTGCTTTCATTCCTAAACTTTTCGACTTGAGGACAAGTCGATCGTCAACGGGGGAGAATTGCAATCCCCATGACCAACGAGGAAGAAACCTCTCATGTCAAACGCAATAACGCGGATCTCCGTGTTATTGGGAACTACTCCAAAAGCTGTTGTTGGAGTTCCATAAACCTCACCAGGAGCGAGAGGTTCAAAGTCGAACTTTGTATGTCAAGATTCATTGGGAAATCTACCCAATTTCTTGCACCATATTGGAGCAACTATTTTCGGCGTTCGGAATTATAGAGGACCTTGAGATGTTAGGGCCAGTAACAGGGTTTATTCCAAAATTTGTTTCAAGAATAGAGAATCGGCCATGGATACCTTGTCCTTCAATGGGAGAAACATCTATGATGGATGTTGTCAATTGGAGTTGTGCCTTGGAGAAGAGTCGTATGAGGAGGCTACAGAAGTAAGCGGATCGTCAAAAGGCTTCGTGATTCTTTCGGGTTCGAGCCAAGTGGAAGCTCCGGTCGACACAATCGGCTCAGCGGCGCCCGTGGCCACCTCCTTCGCGCCCGCGACCCCGTCGCGTCCGTAGATCGTGTGACTAGCGGCCGCGGCTACCAACCCGGCACTCGCGGCTACCACACTAGCGGCTGCGGCTACCCGCCCCGTGCCCGCGGCGGCGACCCCAACAACCGCGTCCATGAGCCCCGCGCCCGCGGTTTCATCCTTCGCGTTCGCAGCGGCGACCCCAACAACAACGTCCATAAGCCCCGCGCCCGCGGCTTCATCCTTCGCGGCCTTCGCCTGCCCTTGTCCGCCACTTGCAGATTTACACCCTAAAAGTCTTAGCGTCAATACGGAGCGACAGGAGAATGAAGCTTCAGAATCAAATATTAATTCCACTGAGGTACATATCGATTCATTTGATAATTCAGTATGAACTGATGATTCAATTGATGAATTTGTAGAGTTCAGTTTGGGTGAGTTCAAGTTGAACTCCATGGCGTTTGTGGACATCTCAGACATTTCGGGTGCACACAGGGTGTTTGTTGAAATGTCTAGGCATGAAGTGCTTAAATTGGAACCACACTTAAGTAGCTATGTTGTTAAATTTCCACCGATAATTGATGCGGTTGTAGACAAGCACGCATGGAGGGATAGAAACTTGGTTTTTGACCCAGGAATTCTGGGCATAAGCCTGTCAAAGGGTATTCAGTTGTTTCTGTCTGGTGTTCCAATGAAGATATGTTTGGGCATAACCGAGTGAGAATCTGAGTTTATGTTGATTATTCAAGCATTGATAAATGCCCATGAAGTGTTTCAGCAAATGTCAAAGTTTGTTGCAGCGGCTTTTTACAAAACACATATTTGCAAGTCAATCTCCATGAAGAAGAGTGTTACAACGGCTGATATGGATAAGAGTGGGACCATTGACTATGAAGAACTCAAGGAGCGCTTAATTGTTGTTACTTCCACAATCGGGAACGTTATAGCTACAGTAGATAGCAACAATGATAGAGAATTTAAAGGGTTTGTTTTTGTTTATGATCCGGGAATTTGTACCGGAATGGTTGTTTTTTACCCTGGCGGCCGTTAGCTACAAGTATTGATAAGTGCTAGATTTTCCACTCCTTTGAAGTGGGCTTTGGTATTGGATTATCAAGCGAGTGCTGAAGTGCTGATGTTTGAGACGCTCATGATTTCTCTTCCTGATTTTTGACTTGAGGACAAGTCGATTATCAACGGGGGAGAATTGATATGTTATAATATAGCCTAGGAATTATTATTAGTAATTAATTAATTAATGTAAATTTTATACAGAGTTTATAAACTCCTTCTCGGGATTTTTTTTGTAATAGCCGCTATTTTTTAGGATTAATTTTTTTTTTATAATTTTAATCATTAATCATTTATTGAATAAAATAAATTCATAATATTCATTTTATTCGAAACTTTTCTCTAAAATAAATGGAGTATAATTCTTATGAAATAATTAATCTAATAAATAAAATTTATTAAAAATAGAATATAATAAATTATTATCCTAACGGAAATGCTCTTCTAAAAAAATAGTTTCTTTCTAAAAAAGAAAGCAATGGGCCTTAGCCCGGCCCATTTAAAAAGCCCATATATCATTTAAGGGTTTGATAAAAAAAAAATAGAGACAAGGGTGAGATTTGAACCCTTGACCTCTTACTCACATTCCCATTCCTCTACCATTATGCTAGTTTGTCTTCCTAATATATTAATACAACCAGTTTTATATAAATCCATTCTTGTCAGTGGGGATTTCACCGAAACCGATTTTTTGATCCGGTTGAAGCACAAATTCGGGTATTAAATGGGAGATTTGGGGAGGATTGTATTGAGAGAATCATCACAATTTCACTCTATTTTATTAGAATTTTTAATCAAACCCTCCCACTCACCATTGAAGGGGATTTGAGCAATCATGAGATTGATTCCCCTCTCTACTCCTTCCACTAACTCCATTGCTTATTTAAAGGACCCTCCAGACCATTAAAACCCATTCTCAACACCAAAACACTTCCAATTTTCTCACCCAAAACCCCTCAAGAACAATCTGAAATTTTTTCCAAAAAATCAAATAAATTGGGTTTTACTTGTTTTGGGTATAAACACCACTCCGACCACCCATAGCCACCCTCACCTGGCCGCGCCGCCCTTTTCCGCCGCCCAGGAGTCGCCGGCGTCGCCATAGCCCGGCCTCGTTCTTCCTCCTGTGCGTCGTCGTCCGTCTGATTCTCTTCTCTGGTTCCTGCGTCTTTTTGCAAGAGAAGGGAGAGGGGTATAATTTTATTTTGGGCCTTTTATTATACTCTTTGGGCTAAATTAATACTTGTGTATAACCTTAAGCCCATTCCTCTAAATCAGGTTTTAAAAATCAGACTTGTGAAAAATAAGAACTAATACATGTTGTTATGAATTATAACATGCATGCAAAGGATTTAAGAGAAAATTATTTTTACAAGTCATATGGGAAATTTTAATAAATCCTAAACTTATAAAAGTGAGTTTAACTTGGAAAATCTGATTTTTAATTATTTTAAAAGAGCTTAGACTTCTCTCTCTTATTATACAAAGATTATTGGTTTTATAAAGATAAAGTTTTGATAAATTGTATAAATTAAAGTTTGCATGCATGAAATCTTCATGCATGTCCATATAAGCACTTGGTGGATTTTTATATGATTTTTTTTATTTTCCCTAGTTTGAATAAATGTTAAAAGGACAAGTTTTGATCAATTAAAATAAAAATATCTTTGCATGTCTTGTTAAAGAGGTTTTGATGAATTAAAACTCTTTGCATGTCAATTCTAGCTAAAACAAATATTGAAGGAATATCTTTAAACCATGTGAAGGTTAAAATAAACTTATAAGGTATTTATCCACTTAAGAAAATATAGTTGTGCATGGATTTTTATAAAAATATTTGTGAAAAATCCTTTCTTGCATGCAACCTAGTTATATTCACTAGGTAAAGAAATAAATATGTATACTCCTTTTAATAAAAGAAAAAGGAATTTTTTTTTATAATCATATCCTATTTAATTATTATATTATCTTGCATGTAGGAAATAAAGTATTTTTATAAGTTAATATATGCATGCATGTCAATTAGTGATTTTTTATATATTTTTATAATATATCATTCATGAGATTTAAATATTAGTGTTAATCATAATAATAATTTTTACTAAGTAGTTTGTATAAAATTTTGATAGTTGTAAAAAGGGTTTATTCTTAAATAAAATATGCTTGCATGTCAAGATTTGCTTTGTCAAATAAACTTTTGGGAATAAAATAAAGTTTGACTTGTGAATTAATAAAGTACATGAAAATCATATTTTAAGTAGGTTTTAATTATTGCATATGGTTTTAAAAGGAAATTCATTTATATTTAAATAACATTATACATGTGTCTTTAAAATAAATATTTTAAAATCATAAAAAAGTATTATCTTGAAAATAATAATAAGGATTATTATTTTCTATCCTATATCTAAATTGTTAACTAAAATAATTTAGATTTAATGTTCTTTCTCTTATAAGAGAAAAATAAGAGAAAAGCGTATTTAATATTAAAATAAGGATTTTAATACGTTTCCGTTCGTCTTCCTTTCGATCAAATAGGTCGAAGTGCTCGACGTCTCTAGGAGTTTATAATTCCGAGTTACGAATATTCCGAAAGAAATCCAAGGCAAGTGGACTTTCTACTTGAACCTTTCGATAATTTAATTTCCGTTAACTTGTTCTATGTTGGGAACATTTTGCTTGCTAAATAAAAATAAACCTAGGAAATACCGACTGTTAGAGATAATGACCATTGTTAGCACTATTACTATTACCATCGTTAATAGGAATTATTGCTAGACTTGTTGTGTGGTTTGCTTGTTTAAAATCTCTTTTCGAGATTCGTTATGAAATTCGTAGTTAGATTAATAAGGGATGCGGGCTCGGCCCGAACATCTCTATATAATATGTCGAGTGGTATGGCACCATGCCCTCTCTTCCCTCGATTGTACGGATCATGATCTATGTCTGCTCCTACTCGGAGGAGGGACGTGTGCACCCTAGCTAGGTGCCGGAACTCAGTTCCCGTAAGTGGTACGTCGGCCCATTCATGACCCCCCACACTCTTAAAAATCGTTAACTAATGTGAAGGTTTTGATCACGAAAGAAAGTAAGTGCTAAAGCACATTAAAAGAAACCAAAACCGGACCGGTCTCAAATGATCGATCCGGCTCTCGGTCCGCAAGGACGCGAGAGGTTTTTCTAATAGCTTATGTGTAATTAACGTTCCCAACATTCATTCTATTCTAAGACGTTCTACAATCTCGTAGTTCGTTCTTTCGGTTTACGAGTTATCTCATCTCGAGATTTACTCTTTCCGTCCTTAATAGCTCCACTTAAATTATACACTTCTCGAAACACATCTCATTTACCTCGTAATAAGTTCGATACTGTACCAAACTACCTTAAGGATGTTCGTTCTCGCTTGCTTAGTCTCTTTAGACTAATTCTGTTTTTTCCGCATTTCTGCCTGGCATTTTCCGCCCTTCGCGCCAAATGCCAGACGTTAGGAAACCTCCACCAAAGGTGTAAAAGACGAAGACTACACAAGTGAAGGAAGGAAGGTCGGGAATTTCTAAGGATTGCAGTTTGTTTACTTTTGGGTTTTCTCCACATTGGTTTAAACAATATTAATTTATATTCCGCTGCCTAACAACTCTTAAGTTTATGATTTGTCAAACTAAGTCCAAACGATGTAATGGATACTTATAAGACTCACATGTGAGCAACTCTTTTTATTGTAATAACTTTATAATTCCGCATGTTTTCAATTAACGTAATACCTTATAAAGCCTTGGGTGACTTTGGATGGTAAAATCCGAGGTCACTGGCGGTAACACCTATCGTTGTAAAATAGGGGTGTTACATTTTTACGGTTCTTTCCCAGGACGCTTTATTTGAACCGTTAGGGCTTAGTATAAATACTCCTATACTGTTAAGTTTTTCATTTTTTTTTGGTCGAAACTGTTAAGTTTTTTTTTTGTCGAAACTGTTAAGTTTTTCATTAATCAATGAGAAATTAATTATCCCAAAACCCTAATTCTCTCTAGCCTCTTTTCCTTCTATCTCGTCTCCCTTTATCTGCGTCATTCTCCCTCTGGCCTTTGACCCTTCTTCCCTTCTCCCTCTGGTCTTTGACCCTTCTTCCCTTCCTTGATTATAGTTTATTTATTTGGATACAGGATTACTATTATCTTGTATCAAGATCTACATCATTAAAATATAAATTAATATACTAGATTTAATATCTTTTTCTAATTTTCATGGTTAGATTTTGTTAGATTTTATGGTTATCTTTTTTAGGATTTTTAATTTCTATTAGGATAATAGTAATTCTATATGCAGAGTAACTCTACCTCGAACTGTTTGAATTGTTGTATCAGCATGTAAAAAATCTAGGTTGTGTGATAACTGTCATAGTGCATGTAAAAAAATTCCGGTGAATCTATTTGAACTTTTGTTTTTATTTTTAACTCTTGCCAAGATATACAACAAAAATCTAGGCTAGGAATTAAAGGTTAACGATGAACTTTGAATGGAAGATACATAAAACATAAAAATAATGCGCTGTCCTTGTTGTGTTGTGCTGTAATTGGTTAAGGCTGATCAAGTAGTTGTATTCTCGTCTCCGAATTGAATTACTCCGTCTTCTTTATTAATTTCACATCATACGATTATTTTTCCTATTACTATTAAAAAAATAACCTTATTTAACTGTCATATATCACGGTAGTTTGATAAAGATCAGTTTGGCGTGAAATGCGGGATCTGAATAGCTGTCATATATGAGCAGCAGAAGAGGAGCCGATTGCCTGGCATTAAGCTTACCGGGCAACATGGTGCACAATTTTACCTTTAAAATTTGCCTCCACCATAATAATCAATTAGTCTAGTGGGATAAAATATGCAAAGCTCTTAAATATTTGTTCAGAAAGTCCAAAGTTCAAATCTCCCCGACAACATATATGAAAAAATTGAATTAGAAGAGTCGCACCTAACAATAGGGTTTTGTAGTACCAGAATACATATTAGTCTACCAGCCATATGGATTGGGGTATTGTTGGTTCGAAACTCTTTTCTCCTTAATGTATATCCTTTCTTCATATTCACAGTTACCAAACATCAAAATAAACTTAGTTCCTATAATTAATAGAGATTTTTAGTATTTAAAATCTACTTAAATGGTGTTCGGTGAAACATGTTTTTTTTTAGAAAGTGAAGGTTTTAGAATGTTTTTAAGGTGGTTTGTGTTTTGGGCAAATCTAACACGTAAACGCGAGCCTTGCTATAGTGAGGAAACTCAAGTCAATCACCAATCTAAATCTGTTTACACGTTATAATAAATATAATACACAAAATATCCAAATGAATGATAGAATTTGAATACGAAATATATCTATATGCAAATAGATAATGAATTCCAAGAACACAACGATGATGAAGCCTTCGCTTCCAAATTATAAATAGAATGAGATTGCGAACTTTAAAAGGATGAATCAATGAGAGTGGTTTATTAATTGGCTAGAGTTTTCTTCTTCCTATCTTTAAGGCATTGGGCCGACTAAATATATTCGACTTCTATCCCTAAAAACCCTTAATTACTTATTTAATATTAATTACCTGGTTTATTAATTGGTTTACAGTTACCCTCCTTAGAAGTGCTATGAGAATTTACAAGTATCAAGTATTAAACTTTATACATTTGATAAATATTGCATATAATAAAAGAACAATGATTAATTTGATAACAAGTATTAAGAGCATGTTTGAGTCCCATTTCTGGGAATTAGGAATGGGAATGGGACCATTCCAAGATTTCTGTTTGGTATGGGAGCAAATTGGAATCGATTTCATACTAAGGAATGGATGATTCTAAGCTCAATGAAGAAATTCATTCCACCAAAAAAGAAGAGTTATGAGTCGTTCCAATATCTTCTCTTTTCCTCAGACCTTTTCGAAAAATCGTACATCGTACCACACAACCCTTCCTTGTGGTTCACAAAGTGTTGACGCCATTGTCGGGAGTGTTGACGTCAAAGCTTTGCTGCGCGCCATCGTCGGGTGTCGAATTGGTACCCTCTCTCCAACTCCTCCTTCATACGACCTTTTCCCGAAATTGTACCTACACGACACCACGAGCGCCGATGCCATCGCTGGGAGTGTCCCCATCGTTCGGTGCCGAATTTGTCCTCTCTTAATCCCAAAACCATACGCCACTAGCGTATTCTCTGTTAATCCTCTACTCTCTTCGATCCACCACCAACCTCAAATCCCGGAGCTAGCCGCTGAACTACTAGCCCATGCCACCCCATCTCCCCTTTGTGGCCATCAGAGTCCACCAATAATGATTATAACTCACTTCTCACTTAAACCCCCAAATCAATTTAGACCTAATTTTTTTGGAATTTGTTGGAACGATGTTGGGACCTCTGGTTCTAAACATCGGAACAACGATACAGTTCTCCGAGTTTTGATAATGACAAACGCTATAAGGGAACTAATGTGCTTCGATCAAGTATTTCTAAGGAACACAGGTTG
The DNA here is from genome assembly GCA_964016875.1 of Fallopia convolvulus. Taxonomy (NCBI): domain Eukaryota; kingdom Viridiplantae; phylum Streptophyta; class Magnoliopsida; order Caryophyllales; family Polygonaceae; genus Fallopia; species Fallopia convolvulus. Next base: position 48,089,510 of record OZ024726.1, on the reverse strand, counting down.
AGCAAAGAACTTCCACAAATGATCAAAGATCACAGAAGCACATAATGAAGAGTTCCCATCAAGGGAACTCTGAAGACGAAAGTTCCCATGTAATGGAAACTCCCAGGAATGACCAGAGAACACAAGTTTACACGATGAAGAGTTTCTCCCAAAGGAACTCAGCAGAGGACAGTTCCCACGATATGGGAACTCACATGTGAGGACAAGGACCGATCAGCGCATATCACGGGATCCTGTCTTGGACAGGATGAAGGCACAGTCTGAGGAGCAGACTGTCACGATTGATCCAACGGTCCGATCATCTCAAGAAGTTGACCTAGTTCAAATCGAAGTCACATGTGAAGAAAGTACAACTTGGGCATCAAGCAAAGGGCATTTCGGACACAAATGAAAGATGCAATTGAAGCCCAAGTTCACTCGAGTATAAAGCCAAATGAATAGTGCTCGGATTGAGCACTTCTCCTAGAACCCACAAATACCCACAACAGAAGAAAGAGAAAAGAAGAAGAGAAGTCCCCGACGGCGAGTGTCTGATCTCGACGATGGTGAAGCCGAGTTCCCAGGAGCAAGAGAACTGCGATTTGGTGTAAGGTTTGAGTTACTTATTTAGAAATTGTTGTTCGCTTAGGAACTCAGTTGAGAAGATTCATTAGTGTTGCTAGAGTTAGGTAGAACTCGTAGGAACAGAGAAGTTTGAATCTGGCTGTTTGTAACTAAGGAACAAATCAATAATATAAGTAAGTCATTCAAAATCCTCCAAGCGGAGGTAGAGGTTTACCCATACAACTAGTTGGTTGTAGTGGGGTTCCTCTATTAGGAACTGTGTTTCTTCAGTGTCTTAATTACTTGCGATTATTTCTTCCGCTGCCTTGGGAACAGCTTAACAGCCAGTTCCCAAGCTCTTGCTAACTCGTTTACGATCCAATAATTGGTATCAGAGCAGGCTGCTCTAGATTTGTGTTAGCATCGCAGGTTTCAAACATGGCTCACGAACTCACCCAAGTCGGTCACAACAACAGCAAGCCACCAAGGCTCATCACTGGGAGATTCGAAGTTTGGCAACGCGACATGAAGAACTGGATGCGCAACCAGGACTACCAAGCTTGGTGCGTCATTGAAAAAGGGAACTTCAAAATTGATCCAACAATTGAGAATGACCTGTCAAAATGGGGACCTAATGAGTACAAGTGCATGGAGGCCAACTTCAAAGCCATCCAGTACCTCAAGAATGCCATGTCGGTGCAAGACTGCGACAGAGTGGCAAACCTAGACACGGCAAAGGAAGTGTGGGAAGCCATTCAGCAAATGCACATTAGGAACTCAGACCTCCGAGAAGATCTTCAGATGAACGCAAGAAGGGAGTTCTTCACCTTCCAGATGGAGATAGGAGAATCCGTTGATAGTTACCAATCCCGTTTTGAGGGACTTTGCACCAAGATGACTGGCCTTGGGATCACTAAAGAAGAAGTCACCGACAAAATGAAGGTTCAACAACTCTTCAATGGGTTGACTGGAGAATGGACAAACGAAAGAACGATGTTCAAAGAGAATCCCGAAAACAGGGCTCTTATGCTCCACCAGGTTTTTGGAAAACTGGTGGGATATGAGAAGAGAAAGATAGATGACAGGGAGCAAAAGCGAGCACATCAGGGGATAGCTCTCAAACTTGAAAAGGTAATCAAGGCAGTACAAGAGCAACATGAAGAATCTGAAGAAGATGAGGATGAAGAGCTAGTACTTGTAACAAAAGCTCTTCGATCTTTCTACAAAGGAAAGTTCAAGAAGAATTATGGGAACTCAGGAAAAGGACAGAGTTCCCAAAGAAAATCTGCTGAAAAGGACCTCTCGGATGTAACGTGCTACAAGTGTTACAAGAAGGGACACTTTGCCAAGGAGTGCCCTCAGGAGGCGGACAACCGAGGAAAAGGAAAAAAGGCCTACATAGCCACACGGAGTGACGATGAAGACGAAGAGCCTGAATCATGGGCTCAACCTGACATGTGCGCCATGGCCTTAGGAGAAACCACTTGGGAACAACCCAGTGAGGTGGCAGTGAGGGGGAACAACACATGGGTCATTGATAGTGGATGTTCCAACCAAATGACTGGAAACAAAGACAACCTCACCTCACTCCACCCAAAGGCCGAAGGAGGTCACGTGTCCTTTGGCAACAAAAATAAAGGAGAGATCATAGGAACAAGGGAAGTGCTACTCAACAAATCAATCAAAATCAGCAACGTTAACTTGGTGAAAGATCTGGGATTCAATCTCTTGAGCGTCTCTCAAATATGTGATCAAGGGAACAACATCGTCACCTTTGACTCAAAGGAATGTCTAGTGATCAACAAGAAGACTAACAAAATCATCCTGAAAGGAAGAAGGTCCAACAACATATATGTGGTGGATACAAACTTTGAGCCACCAAGGAAACTGTGCTTGGCAAGTTCCCTTGATGAAACGGAACTCTGGCACCGAAGGTTAGGACACGCAGGTATGAACCAAATCTTGAAACTCTATCTACAAGATCTCGTCGTCGGTCTCCCACGAATCAACCTTGAAGGAGTCAAGATGTGTGAAGCCTGTGTTCGAGGAAAGCAAACAAGGACCTCCTTCAAGCCCAAAAGGATGGTGAGCACGACCAGGCCCTTAGAGCTAATTCATATGGATCTTTGTGGTCCCATGCACACCGAAAGCTATGGAGGAAAGAGGTACATGTATGTCTTAATCGATGATTTTTCACGATTCACATGGGTGCTATTCTTGAGATCAAAATCAGATACCTTCAAGGAATTCGAAGTCCTAATCACAAGAATGGAGGTCGACATGGGACTCAAACTAAAGGCTCTCAGATCTGATCATGGAACAGAGTTTGAAAACTCACAGTTCCTCAGATACTGTGACAAACATGGGATCTCTCATAACTTCTCGGCCCCTCGCACTCCTCAGCAAAACGGAGTTGTCGAAAGGAAGAACAAGACCTTGGAAGACATGGCTAGAACTATGTTGTTTGAAAGCGGAGTTCCAGAGTACTTTTGGGCTGAAGCCATCTCCACAGCTACTTATATCCTGAATCGAGCCATGATCAGACCCTTGATCAAGAAGACATCCTATGAGCTCATCAAAGGGAGAAAGCCAAATATCGCTCATCTTAGGACCTTCGGATGCAAATGCTTCGTCCACAACAATGGGAAAGACAACCTTGGCAAATTTGATCCCAGGAGCGATGAAGGGATATTCTTGGGATACTCTTCCCATATCAAGGCGTACAGGGTCTATAACAAGAGGACCAAGAAGATAGAGGAAAGCATTCACGTCATCTTCGACGAGAAGTCTGTAAAGATGGGAACAGAGGTTCAAGGAAAGGGAACTCTGTTTAAGCTGGTCAGACAAGAAGAAGACGACGACGAGGATGAACCAAGAAAGAAAGATGAAGACTATCCAAGTGGGAACAATGCCCCACAATAAGGGAACAACAAAGGAGATCAAAACTCCACAGATCAAAGCTCCTTTGAAGTTCCCTCTTCAACAGAAGAACCACAAGATGCCTCCGATTCTCTCGTTCCTCAAAATGAAAATGCACCAGAATCTAGTGTTCAGGGGGAACAACGAGGGAACTCCGAAGAGAATCCTAACGAAAGTCCCAGCGAAGAAGCTGAACATAACTGTTCTCCTGAGGAAGAGGAAACTCAAGACACAGATGGAGAAGAGTCAAGAGAACAGGTTGACGTCTCACACATTCCAACAAGAAACTACCAACAAAAGAGAGATCACCCCATCAACAACATCATCACTCCATATGAAAAAGGTGTTCTAACTCGCTCTTCTCTCAATAATTTTTGTGATTTTAATGCCTTTGTCTCAATGGTGGAACCAAAAAGCATAAAAGAAGCTCTAAAGGACCCAGACTGGATCCAAGCTATGCAAGAAGAACTACACCAATTTGAGAGGAACAAGGTATGGAAGCTAGTTCCAAGGCCCAAAAACAAGAACATCATAGGAACTCGATGGGTGTTTCGGAACAAGCTAGATGATACTGGGGCCGTAGCTAGGAACAAGGCTCGTCTGGTTGCTCAAGGCTATAGACAAGAAGAAGGAATCGACTATGACGAGACCTTCGCACCAGTTGCAAGGATCGAGGCCATCCGCCTTCTCATAGCCTATGCAGCCCACAAAGGATTCAAGCTATACCAGATGGATGTGAAGACGGCATTTCTCAATGGGCACCTCAAGGAAGAAGTATACGTAGCCCAACCCCCAGGATTCGAAGATGAGAAGCTACCCAACCACGTCTACTTCCTGGAGAGGGCCCTCTACGGACTCAAACAAGCTCCTCGAGCATGGTATGACAGGTTTGCTCAGTTCCTTCTGTCTCATGGATACCTTCGAGGTTCCATAGACAAAACTCTTTTCCTTAAAAAGGAGTCTAAGGATATCTTGATTGTTCAAGTTTATGTTGATGACATTGTTTTTGGAGCAACTAACGAAACTCTTGTAGAGAAGTTTAAGGACCTCATGAGTAGTGAGTTTGAGATGAGTCTCATAGGGGAACTCATGTTCTTCCTAGGACTCCAGATTTCTCAAACAAAGGAGGGAACAAGGATTCATCAACAGAAATACATCAAAGAAATGCTAGTCAAGTATGGGATGGACCACTCACGGCCCATTGACACTCCCATCTCCCCAAATTCCAGACTCAATGCTGATGAAACAGGGGTAAGTGTCGATCAAAGAAACTTTAGAGGTATGATTGGCTCTCTCCTATACTTAACTGCTAGTAGGCCTGATATTATGTTCTCAGTGTGCTTATGTGCACGTTTTCAAGCTAATCCCAAAGAATCACACCTGAAAGAGGTGAAGAGGATTTTCAGGTACCTCAAAGGGAATGACAACTTGTGCCTCTGGTATCCAAGGAACAGTTCCCTTGAGCTCATTGCTTATACAGATGCAGATTTTGCTGGGCACCTAGTTGATAGAAAGAGCACATCAGGAATGGCCCAGTTCCTTGGGTCATGCCTAGTCTCTTGGGGATCCAAGAAACAAAATTCAGTGACACTCTCCACAGCTGAAGCAGAATACGTGGCTGCCGCATCATGTTGTTCCCAAGTACTATGGCTCAAGTCCCAACTTCCGGATTACGGTATGTCATTTGGCCCAGTTCCTATACTCTGTGATAATACTAGTGCCATTAACATTTCCAAAAATCTTGTGCATCATTCTCGGACTAAGCACATAGACATTAGGCATCATTTTCTACTTGACAATGTTGAAAATGGGAACATCTCTATGCAACACTGTAGAACGGAAGAGCAAATTGCGGACATTCTCACCAAAGCTTTAGACAGACGTCCCTACCAGCGTTTTCGAATGCTTCTAGGGATGATAACTCTAAACTAAACAAGTCCCTGTTTGTCTCTCCCTCAATGCTAGATTAGTCTAACTAGAAATGCATGATAGGGAAGTGTAGGACTCAGTGCTTTCATTTTGCCATATTACTAGTCTAGAGCTTGATGTGTATATAGGAACATTATTTCTTTTGTCCCACAATGATCAACCAGAGTTCCCTTTAACCCTCTCTACAAGCCACTATGACGGTTGATCATAAAACCTACCCTAAGCTAAGGACCAGACAAACGTTTCTCATGAGCCCAACTCTTTATCCCAAAATCGAGTTGCAATTGTCTGGTTCTCTTTTGAGTTCCTCAGCCTCACAAAGAAAATTGAGTGTGAGTTCCCCTAACCTCTCCACTCAATATGACCTTTCTAGAGATCATGGGAACTGGTGCTAACAAGAAAGGGAACACTGGATCTGAAAAGATGAACCGTCACTAGGGAAATGGGAAATTGTGTCAGACTATGAAGCGTTTCGGGCCAAGCACTCAAAATTCAAAAGACTTCCCCTGGAAGAAAACGACGCGTGTTAGAGGCATGCTCGAGAAGTTGAAACGGCTCTCCGCTCTTATTGGCCAACGGTTATCGAGGCCTTTCTCAACTTCCCTTTCTACCCTCGTCTCTCTCTCAACAAAACCCTACTTTACCACTTTTGGGTTCCTTCTTCCTCATCCTTCCCTGTCACTCTCCTCCTCTGCAACTTTGCCTCCTCCCTCCTTCGAGAAAACTTCCAAAACACTCTCTTTCCCAGACCTTTCTCAAATGGCTCCAGCCCATTCTTATGCCGAGATGAAGGCATGGATCCAAAACAACCCTAAAGCTCTCTTCCTCACCATGATGGCGGACGTCGAGAAGGAGCAAAATGAAGCTCTTCGCGATGTTCTCATCGAGGGACTTTACAATTATGTAAGTCCCTTTCTTCCTCCTCCCTCGGCGGCGCAACCTTCAGCACCGCCGACCTCCACTCTTCCACCTCCCTCCTCCTCCGACGTTCGCATCGTCGACACTTTCGAATCCGAACCCCCTTCTAAATTCGAAAAACCCAAACAATCCAAACACAAACACTCGTCCAAAGACCCCTCCAAATCCAAACACCACTCCTCAAAATCCAAACACAGCTCCAAACGCAAACACTCACAAATCTCCACTTCTTCCTCCCCATCTCTTCCAAAGAAAAAATCCCTCCTCAACATGGAGGAGGTCCTCAATCTATCAAAACATGATGCCTATGCCGTCATTCACCCATCCGAGGTCGAGAAGCTCTTTCTCCCTCGTCCCCAATCAATCCCTGAGACCTCCGGTCCCAAGGACTCCACGATAACCACTTCCTCACCTGTTCCTATGGTTGAGGGAACTCCTAACCCTCCACCCTCTTCCTCTCCCAGAGTTCCCCCACCCACCTCACCCATTCCCACATCCCCCATTCCTTCAAAATCTGCCTCTGGGACCTCAAGTCCCAAGGCTCGCACCCCTACTCCTCCTCCTTCCACTCCCAAGGTCCCAACTCCACAAAACTCTCCTCTACCTCCCTCTTCTCCCACCACACTCAAACTCCCTTCCCCATCTTCTTCGGCCCAGAAAACAATAGACCTCGACTCCGACGAGGATAATCTCCCCATCGGAATCCTTGTTCGCCAAAAGGTCAATGCCCCCATTGTCATGGGAACTGCTGAAGAGGAAGCCCAACTAAAGGCCCTCGAAAAAGAATTCAAAGGCGCACTCAACGGGCCTTCCGAAACTTAAGGGGGCAAAGCCCAAGAAGAAGGGAACCCAGCACCAACTGACGGTGCTGAGACAAGCAGTCGTCGTCAGGAAGACGACGAGGAGGAAACTGGGCTGACCTCCTCCAATGATGAAGGGACCTCCAGTGATGACGTTGAAGAGGAAGAAGAGGCCCCCACTTACAAAGAGTGTGCCACCACCCCTGCTCCTGAACAACAGATGGTGGTGTCAGCACAGGTCCCAGAGGAAAGGACCCGCCCACTGCTGATCGAAGCGGCTGACCCCCCTCAGCAAAAAGGAAAGACTACGGTCTCTAGGGGGAACTCCAAGAAGAAAGGGAAAGGAGCAAAGCCCAAGAAAGTCCATATTACCGAGAATCGCAAGCTCCTTCCCCCACTCATCCTCTCTGAAAAACAGCTCGTTGATGAAGGGCTCGGGCAACTATGGGACCTGATCAAGGCCCAAGGATGGAAACACATGTGCAGTGAGGCCGTGAGCATTGATCCCTCTCAGGTGCGCCGATTCTACAACCATTTTGTGGTCCATGACAACGGCACCAAGGGAACTCTCTCCCTCGAAGGCGATGACTTCATCTTCACAACCTCCACCATCCGCCTTCAACTACAAGTCCCTATCCAGGGCCTACAAGAACTGCCCACCAAGAGCTGGGGCGACTTCAACAGTGAGGCGATTTACAACACGATTTACGAGGGCCGTGTTCCCACCACTGGCACCTCTACTCATCACTTGTCCCTCATTGCAAAGCTGGCTCATCAATTCATCATCAATATGGTGATCCCTCGCCAGGAGAAGCGCCTTGTTATCAACATCCCTGATGCCATTATCCTCTACCACTTCCTCCTCAAAAAGCCCATCAATCTTCCTCGCATAATCTTGGGGCACATGGAGAAGTGTATGGCTTCCAAATCCCACTCCCTTCCTTATGCTGGCCTCATCAAGAAACTCTTGCTAAGAGAGGGCCTCTACGACACATCCCAGGAAGAGGTCACCATCGGTAGGGAACTGGACATCTCTGTTGTCCACAAAATGCGGCACTCTGAGCCTGTGGAGGAACAAGAAAGGCTGCCATCTGGTGTAGGCACTCAGGATGGGAACACTCCACTGTTGGTGCACATTGCCAACACTCTTGACAAGATCGCCAGGGAACAAGAAAAGATGGCAAAGGACCAAGAATAAATTGCCAAAGGCCAGGAAAAGCTTGTACAAGTCTTGACACGGCTTTGTGATGCCCTGTTCCCAAGCCCATGATCTTTCCCTTCTTTTTCCTAGCCTCAATGTTCCCACAAATATTGTCTCTTGTGTTCCTATGTACAAATTTTTGCTTAAGTAATACATGGTTTTTAGTATGATTGCGTGTTCTCTTCCTTCCTTATCTATGTGTTTACTTGTTTTCGATGATGTCAAAAGGGGGAAAGACAAAAAATGCGAGATGAGTTAAGTTGAAAAGATATCACAGAATACGCTATAGCTAAGGGGGAACAATTGCATAAAAAGCTAAGTACGAACTCAGTGATTCACAAGAAGTGGCTCCCTAGGAACACGCGTAGGAACTCATTTGCATATCATGCTTTGAAATACTTGCTGATTTTTTGTGATAGGTTTGTCATCGTCAAAAAGGGGGAAATTGTTGGAATGATGTTGGGACCTATGGTTCTAAACATCGGAACAACGATACAGTTCTCCGAGTTTTGATAATGACAAACACTATAAGGGAACTAATGTGCTTCGATCAAGTATTTCTAAGGAACACAGGTTGAGCAAAGAACTTCCACAAATGATCAAAGATCACAGAAGCACATAATGAAGAGTTCCCATCAAGGGAACTCTGAAGACGAAAGTTCCCATGTAATGGGAACTCCTAGGAATGACCAGAGAACACAGGTTTACACGATGAAGAGTTTCTCCCAAAGGAACTCAGCAGAGGACAGTTCCCACGATATGGGAACTCACATGTGAGGACAAGGACCGATCAGCGCATATCACGGGATCCTGTCTTGGACAGGATGAAGGCACAGGCTGAGGAGCAGACTGTCACGATTGATCCAACGGTCCGATCATTTCAAGAAGTTGACCTAGTTCAAATCGAAGTCACATGTGAAGAAAGTACAACTTGGGCATCAAGCAAAGGGCATTTCGGACACAAATGAAAGATGCAATTGAAGCCCAAGTTCACTCGAGTATAAAGCCAAATGAATAGTGCTCGGATTGAGCACTTCTCCTTGAACCCACAAATACCCACGACAGAAGAAAGAGAAAAGAAGAAGAGAAGTCCCCGGCGGCGAGTGTCTGATCTCGACGACGGTGAAGCCGAGTTCCCAGGAGCAAGGGAACTGCGATTTGGTGTAAGGTTTGAGTTAATTATTTAGAGATTGTTGTTCGCTTAGGAACTCAGTTGAGAAGATTCATTAGTGTTGCTAGAGTTAGGTAGAACTCGTAGGAACAGAGAAGTTTGAATCTGGCTGTTTGTAACTAAGGAACAAATCAATAATATAAGTAAGTCATTCAAAATCCTCCAAGCGGAGGTAGAGGTTTACCCATACAACTAGTTGGTTGTAGTGGGGTTCCTCTATAAGGAACTGTGTTTCTTCAGTGTCTTAATTACTTGCGATTATTTCTTCCGCTGCCTTGGGAACAGCTTAACAGCCAGTTCCCAAGCTCTTGCTAACTCGTTTACAATCCAACAGAATTGATCATACCGATTGCATACCAAATACCATAGGTTAAGAATGATTCCTCATTCAAATCCGATTCCAGGTTTGTACCAAACCAGGCCTGGCCTTAAAGTAATTCAATTTTGCAAAAGATATTCCACCCAAAACGGATCTCTGAACTCGAAATATATAGTTGACTCGAAATAATTCTATTCACACTCGTCAAAATATAAATTGAAATAATAACTTATAATTTGATTCCAATTCATTGTATTGACTCGAAAACTAACTTTAAGTCCCCTATGAAATAAAGGAGGTGAGACATCCATAACTATATATCCGAAAACATGTGGTTCAATACAACAAAAGTTTTCGAGGCTGTTAGTTAGTATATGTACAAATTGGATGATTAATGGATGCACCTGCTTCCACACACACAGAAAAAGAAAAGGATTAGATTCAAAATATGGGCTACAACGTAACATTGAATGTTATCATCTACGATGCATATATGTATGTATGGGCCGCACGTAAACGAAGCTGACTTTGGCAAAATACATCAACAGACACTCGAACTTGTAACTTTTTTTCAACCAGTCCCCTGTAATATAAAATGTTCAAAGAAACACCTAAATTTAACCATTTTTGTTCAACCAGACACACCTCATTTTCGTGAGATCGACGCGCGCTTATGTGGCATCAAAATTTGCCATCTAAGCACCACATCATCCAATTTTATTAAATTTTTGCCACATAAGCCAATAATTTTTGACACATAAACCCTAAAATGCCTTTTTCTTTTTTTCTTTTTTTATTGGGAACCAAGAACCAGAACTCTGCCTCGCTCGTCCAAGTCTTCTCTGCCGACATATCTTCTAAATTGGTTCAATTCGAATTCTTCTCTGCCTCGTCGAAGACAACATTCGTTCAATTGATAAACATCCCTAGGAAAGAACCAGGTCCAGAATCAGGACGGAACGATGAACCAGATCCAAATTCGTTCAACTGATAAACAACCCTAGGTCTTCTTCATCGAGGAAGGAACAACGGACTCGGGAGTTAGGTCTTCAACTGATAAACAAGCCGCTCCTATATATAATCAAACCTGAATACCAGATTCGCACAAAACAAGTATCGTCTGAGAGAATTGAGTTCATCGATCTGGCGATGGCAGGGCTATTCGATAAGCAAGCAGATTTGTACTTGGATGCCCGCCCCGACTACACGAAAGAATGGTACTCTTGGCTGGGCTGCTCGTACTCTTCATCACTCCCTCGCTTGGGACGCCGGCAACGGCAACGGCCAAGCCGCCATTGCTGTAAGCTCTCTCCTCCCATCCCATCTCCAATTCCAGAAATTGGATGAGGAAGAAGCAAATTCGAAGCACCAAATCGATGACCACCCAAACCAATTCCAAAAATTTACCACCCAATTCCAGAAATTGACCACCCAAACCAATTCCAAAAATTTACCACCCAATTGTGATGTGCCGGCCGTGAAGAAGGGAATTCTTTCTCCAGATCCAAAAAAAATAAAGGAAATACAAGAAAAAATTAAAGGAAGGGAAAAAAGAAAAGAAGATACAAGGAAAAAAAAGGAAAAAACTATTTAAAAAATTCCATGTCAGCATCCACACCACTTAAACTCGCTAAATTGGCGTTTGGTATCCACTCGCTATGCCATGTCAGCATAAAGTGTTTATTTGTGCAAAAATAGTTAAGTTTAGGTATTTATTTGAAACTTTCATAGTATGGGAGCTGGTTGAAAAAAAGTTACAAATTCAAGTGTCTGTTAATATATTTTGCCACTTTTCTAACCATGTTAAGTGTAGCATGAGAACTAGATATGATTGAAGTGGGGAACTATCGAGTGGCTAGCAGATGGCGTACGTGTTAAGAATTGGAATGATATTTTTAACTCCTAGATTTCCGTAGGTTGTATATCCCTCCGTTCAGATTTTGTTTTCTTTTAAAAAAAGTATCCTTAGTACGTACCTACACGTATAAAATGGAAGCATAGGATAAAAAGTCTAGATTAAAGTAAATGAATATAAGTGATAAAGTTGGTAAATTTTGTCTGAAATAAATAAATAAATTTGAATAAAATTGTGAATTAAGAAGATAATTGATCTAAACATTGAAGGTAATTTTTCTGTCCCACTTACAATTAATCCGTTTTTTGGAACCTCATCTTTTAGGATGCTCTAGGGAGATTTCTAGTCTGTTAGCGGCCGTCTTAATCCCTTTCCTTATCAAAAAAAATTGGAGGTAACTTTTTTAGTTCTATTAGTCAATACTAATGTATATCACTTGGAATAATGTGAGCATTTAAATGGAAAAGTTAAGTGGCATTTGAAACTTGCTTGTAAACTAGTGTAGATGCCAAGCTCAATAAACGTTGGTCCTCTTAGCTAGGAAAGCGAGATGTTGTTATAGCAACCTTGCATGATACCCTTTATGACACGCACTAGCTGATTGATAAAAAAAAATGTATGCATCATGATGTGTTAGTGAGTGATTTATACGTACCTGCCCATCATTGTATTTTTTTCATGAAATTTCGCCAGTTGAATAGCGACGAAATGGCAATTATGGCCCAATTGGAGAGAAAGTGTTGAATATTACTGTATTAATTTAACGTCATCAAAAAATACTTGGTAAATAGTTGGCCATATTTTTCTTAGGATATCAACTAGCTTAATTTAATGACACGGGTTTTTTTATTGAGTTTATAAATTATAATCTATATACTAGCTAGTCTGATGAAAGAAATATAATATAGGGATTTATTTTCTAATACAAAAAATTAAGCTAATTAATGTTTAAGGTTTTTCTCCCCCTATACCGGGAATCTTAATTCCGAACAAATTAAATGAAATATCCATGTATCATTGATTCATTGTATGCAACCATTACGCTCTACATTGTGTATGCATAATTGATTAATCATCCATCTCAGTAATATATTACTCATTGATGATGATTGATGAGCCCTAAATTCTCCAACCATGCATATTCGTTACAGACCCCCGTGATTATTGGATGACCCGGACACAGTATTATTATTTACTCCGTATTTATTTGGTCATAAACCGGGCTAAACCCCGGACACATTATTGGAATGCTGGGCGCTGTACACTTTAAAATCACATAAATTTACGAAACTAAAAAAAAGTCTTTAATATATGTATTTTGTTGTAATGTTTTTCATGGATAAAATCCAAAATTTTGAATTTCAACAAATTGCATTTTTTTTTCTAAAATTTGTTACACTTTCTAGCAATTTTATTTCTTGCGTTTAACTAATAAACGAACGTGTTTTTTGGACGATCTTGTTTGGCTGTCGTGGAATTTCTCAATTTGTTGGGCTTTTCTTAGGCTTTCCGCCCACTCGGGCAACCTTTGTTAGGTTGTTTACTTGTTTGTTTGTTGTTGTGCAGCAGTGTAGGTTGTGTTTAAGTTTGGAGTATACTTTTTTATTTTGGGATTTGTGGTTTGGTTGTGGATCGAGTCAATGGGCGTGGTCGCAGACGTTGGAGGCGTCTAAAGTTCCTTCATTCCGATGGTGATAACATTTGGGGTCCATTTTCTTTATTAAAATTGTCCTTAACTATGCATCTTTTTCGCAATACTCATCCTACTTTCAATCATACATTGGTCCCTTTTGGTAATTGTATTCTCTTTGCTTATTTGTTTTGTCATGTCCGCGCGTTTGTTGTTTTCGGTCTTTCGACGGTCGTCATATCAGCCTCTAGATTTTATCGGACTTATCTGGTAAGTGAATTCTTACCTACTAAAAAAAACGAGCATTTTAAGTGTTTATATACAATTTTTTTTCTACTTAATTAGTGGAACAAAGCGGGAAAAAAGGATCGCATTTAATCAATGAGTTGGGTGGTCCAAGTTAACTCGGAAAAATATTATCTTTAAGAGGGAGTACATGTGGAAAAAAATCTCCAACTTGTAAACTCCATATCGACGTGTTATTGATAATTGACAATTATGACGACATTTCTCCAGCATTATTGGAGTGGAGAATTTTCATCATAGCCTTCATATTTGAATTCTAACTTTTTGTATCTGAGTTTGACTTTCGAAAATGACTTTTTATTTCAAGAGATGAGCGTGACGTAAAAAGATTGATACTATGATTCGACCAAAAAAAAAGATTAATACTATGAATTGCAAAAAAAAAAAAAAAGTGAAAGTAAGAGGAAAACTGTACGTGAAAGGGATTCATTCATGTAGACCTGAGAAAAATGCGAGTTGGCTCACCTGGCCTGCCCAACTGACAAAAGGGCGTGTAAGATCGTAGATCTGTGTTAGTAAGATAAATCGGGAACTGTTTCAGTGACAGTTTCCTTACGCAGTGGATAAAGATCAAGCACAGAAATGTAAACTTATAACGCAAAGACAAGGACACGTTTCCTTATAGAGGAACCTCTACAACCAATTCCAACTAACTGGAGAGTAAACCTCTACCTCCCTTGGAGGATTTTGAACAAGGACTATATTTAGATTGATAGATCTCAGGATACAGAATACATAGACGAACTTCTCTATTGTTCGCAATCACACTTAGAAACAATACTAACGCCTAAGTCATCATGAATATAGATCTAAACAAAATCAATATAATGCTTGAACCTGACTCGTTCCGTGTGCAGTTCCCTTTAGCACCGGAACCAACTCTCCCAGTTGATGGCGATCTTCACGCAGTCCCCATCACTTGGATCTGGAACTTCCTTCTCAGATTCTCGTTCGTCGTCTTCACTGAATTAGCTCGAGCTCTCTCTTTCTCTATAAAGGCCTGGTACTTTTCGTCTTCGAGAGCTTAAAATGACCTAGCTTCATCGCTTTCTATTTATAGAGGTTTCCACTTTTATCTTGACGTCTTTACCCTTTTTGTCTTGTGGAGTACGACACTATTCAAAAAGACTAGCATACCCTTTTGGATCCTTTTCTTCTAGGGGCTCAGCTTGCCGCCCAAGACAACAGTGAAATGTCCTTTTTATCCTTCAACATACTCAAATGGATTTAAGGAAGCGTTTCCCTTGTTTTTCCTGTAAAGGTGTATCTTTCCTGTGATCATTTGTATAGGGAATTAGTTCCAGTTGTTTGTCATTATCAAAACTTCGAATACTCGAATAGAGTAACCATTGTTCCAGTGTTAGGGAACTAACACTGATCCAACAGGGCGGGTTTAGACAGCAAGCATATATGTCTCGTTAATTTTACATTTATTACCTTGTCAAATACGCAGTATGTTTTATCTATGAAATACTTTCCCTTGGATACATTTTAAGTGACATTTTAGGAATTTGTACACATATGAAGAATGATTTTAATTTTCATCTAAACTCATTAATTCACTTTAATTAGAAGATGTTGATATATCTATATTTTTATTTTTTTAGATGAAGATATTTTAATAAAAGGCCAATTAAATCTCTTAAAGATATTTCAATAAGTTGATTTTTCAGGGTAATTAACAGAATGCAGATTTAGTGGGAATATGATAAGTCAATTGCATATGGTTGAATGTTCTGTGGGAACAAAAGTTTTAGCAAGTTGACATATCTTCCATTCAAACAAACCATTAATATTTAGGTGCAAAAGTCTAGATGGTTACACCAATATTTTAATTGGTCTAATGGTAAAGTCTAGATGGTTACATCAATATTTAGTCTAGCGATACAATGACGCTAGACTACTTAAATATTGTTAGCAGTATATATATAGAAATTGATATTAATTAGGAGGATCTTTCATAATGATTAATCCCAATTTTTAGATGATTAAAAGTGATTATATTGTTAACACGTCCTCACAAGTACAACTAACCTAATTCATTTGACACTTAGGTAAACGGACAGGTCTAGCATCTTAATCTATTTATAGCTAGCCCAATGATAGTGACGTTGATAATGATCGGTGGTGGTATCACCATGTGAAAGTCTGTACCCCGTAACAAGGGGTCGTGCATCTATTAACTCAATACATAAGTTCAATGAGTTTCATCCTAAAACTAATTGATAATAACAGTAACTCAAAAATTTATATATAGTAAGCTTATTTAATTTTAATTTTTAAATGTGAGAAATAATTATATTCTCAACGTCCAAAATGGGAAGTGATTACATATGATTGAGTATGACCTTAATTTGGTTGATGAAATCGTGCACAGTGGACTTATAAGTTATGATCAAATTTTTATATATAAGGCGATAGATCGATAGACATATCGATGTCGACTTAATTGATACGAACTCAATTTGAGTTTATTGGTTATCGCATCGATGGATGCTTTTAGCCTCACGCCCTTATAAACTAAGAGTTCGAACTAAACTTGTGTCTCCCTCTTGTGTACCTTTTATATTATTAATAGTACAACTTTCTTGAGATGTGTGATTTTCTAAATTAAAATTAAAAAATAATTAAAATTTAGACTTTTACTAATATTTTATAAAATAAAACTCATTATATTTGATTAACAAATATAAAGGGAACACAAGTTGGGGATAGAGGATTCAGACCGCTTAGCATTACACTGAATATAAAATATATGTGAGTTGGCTGATCGTTAAATAAAAATGTTATAAAAAAGTCAAGCCTCTCTAGTCTAGATGGTAGGTGATTGCGTCCGTGACCATTAGGTCATTAGTTCAAATCCCCCCTCCCCCGTTGTAATGGCCTAAGTGCCTCCTATGAACAAAAAAAAAAAAAGTAATAAAAGAATATATTAATTTGCCCTTAGCCTTACGCTAATTAGGCATGATAATGATGGGCCAGGTTTGGTGTGATGGACTACTTCCACCACCCAATCCGAATCTAATACCAACCAACACTTCTGAATCGGAAAAAAAATCAACGGGTGCCACCCAAATCGCCTAAAATCCATCAGGTTGGATGTTTCTTCGGGTATTATTTTAATTGGTCATTGTTAATAAAAAGAGTACTCTATGTCTTAAAATCTCGTTTAAAATTGTACTTAAGTCGTAAAATTGAACGTTTAAGTATATTCGAGAATTCAACTAAAGTTCCTTTTCGGTTTATTTTTCAATTACCCATATTATGGAAATGATGTGTTTGAACTTATTAATAGCCTTCATTAGGTAAGCTTATTGCACTAATTTTCGATGTGGAATAGAAATTCCTACATTTCTAGTATGCGAGTGCTCGGGTCGGGTTTGGTGAAGTGACCACCTGCACCCATACCCAAACATCCACCCGAACACCCGTCACCCATTTTTCGGGTCGGTTTTTTCGGGTATCCATCGGATGCGGTTGAAATTGCCATGTCTAACGCTAATCGATAAGTTGTTTTAAACGTGTGATTAGACTAGAATGATGCAGGCAGTGATGGAAATGGATCGGGTTATGGATGGATGACCCAATACCATTACTCGTCCCACGAAGTAAATACTCCACCCAACCCGTCCATCACCCGTGATCAGCCATCAACTGTCCGTTCATCATCCGTCGGGTTTTCCGGTGGGTCGGGTGAAATAATCCAGTGTTTAATTTTACATATTTTTTGATATATATCCCATCAAAACATGTATAATAGTTATATTTCATTATAAAAAATACAAGTGTAGTGCATAAAAATTATAAAAACTAGTATAAGATAAACCATTATCTAGAATTCAACCTAATAAAATATAATAAATTATTTAAATTTATAAAATACTCTATACAAATGTAATACATTAAAACAAAATAAAGAATAAACTCAAATGTATATGCAATTATTACGCGGATGAAATGGGTCGGGTGGTTGCATGGGTGATGGATCTGGTGGTGGGTCGGATGACCCTTCACCTGCATCCAACCAATTATTTAGTCCATCCATCGCCCATCCATCATCCGTCTTAGATCGGGTTTTATCCATATATTTGGATCGGGTGTGCAGATGGATTGGGCATCCATGGATGATTTCCATCCCTAGATGCAAGGGAATAGTTGTTTATGAACGTAGAATTAATATTATTTTGATAAAGTCCGGTGGGTCACTAAGTCACTTGTATAATGCGAGAGGTCCACATATCCATTTGTGCGCATATGTTTATAGGTCGACTAACCCAAGGGTATATATACTAGGCAAGTTATGATTCATATTTTCAATGTGGGAAGCTCTTTTCTTCAACATATGCCCCCTCAAGTGTAACTGTATGACTCCATAATATGTCAGTTGAAACTTGACGTCGTGCTTTCAAGTCGGCCATCCCATATAGACCAAGAGTCCGAACCCAGAATCAAACATGCTTTGATACTATAATAAATTCGGGTTGGCCAATTATGACGTGGGATCCTCACATGTACATTCATGCGCATATGCACGTTATGGGCTTAACATATAAGCCCATGAAGTTTCATCCTAAATACAATTGATAATAAAAGGAGTAACCCAAAAATCTATATACTAGGTAAGTTATGATTTATATTTTTAATCTAGAAAAGCTCTTTTCCTCCACGCATATTCACAATTACATTTGACCCATGACACTTGAATCTTGACATTGACAATTTAATCAAGGGTTTATTTTTTTATTATCACAAACCACCTTTTAAAAGAGGTGTTTTCTTACAAACCATCTTTTATAAGTTTTTACGTAAAATCACCTTTTTATAATGTAATTGGTTCAATTGAATCACTTAATTCTATGTTTAGTATAATTTCAAATTTTATTGACCAATATGTCCTTCATCCATATACTTAGTTTTTAAAAAAATTCACAAAATCATCCCTAATTTTGTAATATTTTTTCAAAAACCAACATCATTGCATAGTTTTTAAATTTTTTTTTTAAATTCACCAAAACGACTATAAAAGCTGCAATATTTTATTTAATTTGTAAATATTGTTTTCTTATGCATCTCTTACTTTCTACATTAAATCAAATAATATGTACTTTTATCTTTTTAAAATGAAAAAAATTATCTTTTTTGGAGTTTTCATTGATATTTGTGTGTGTGTAAATGTTAGATGATTTGAGAAAAATGTAATAGATTTGGAATGATTTTTTAAAATAATAAAACTTGTACTTAAGGATATTTTAATCCAGATTTTATTATATGTGATTCAACTTAAGAAACTATATTATAAAAGTGATTTTATTTAAATAAAATTATAAAAAAAAATTGTTAAAAAACACACTCGTTTTAAAAAATGTTTTTTTTTGACAAATAAACCTTTAATCAATACACTTGGTACTTGTTTGATTAAAGTTGATAATCACATAATTTTAAAAATCACAGAAAGTGGTATAAGATTAAAATGACGGCAATCTAAAGTTGACTCTAATGGAGATGGGCGGTGGAAGACATAAAACAAAAACTTTTTGGTTCTATTAGGAGATTCTTTGATTCCTACGTAAACGTTCAGACCTTATTGAGATTCTATGCTAAGGCAATTATCCATGTGTTTGTATTTCCTTATGATCAAATAAGACGATTAAAGGAAATTGATTCAAGTAAACTATATGTTTTACGAATAAATATATGGTAAAAAAAATAACATATTATTACATAGGAAGGAATTATTGAGGGCAAATCTAATAATCTGAAACTGAAAGTAGTATACACTTGAAATAATCGACCTTCAACAAATGTTATAATATGAAAAGAAGCCTTTTTACCATATATTCGCTATATACTTGAATTATTATGATATCCCGCACATTCTTTATTTAGAATTTTAAATAATTATTTATATTTATAAATACATAATAATTGAGAAACAAAATATGTGCATAACACGAAAATTTTAATTTGTATTCAAATTTTTTGTTTCCCCGTAAATCTACCTAGTACAATTATAAAGCAAAAACCAAGTCTTTGTAAAAATTTGAGCCACTTGGCAATTTGAAATATTTTTTTTCCTAAAATACTTTCACTTACCCACTATCTCAAAAACGACCACCCATTAACAACTTAATATTTTTTTAATTTTACTAAGAAAATAGTTTTAAAATTTTTTTAAACCACTTTCACCTACCCACTTTTTCCACTATTCCAAAAACCACCACCAACCAACAAATTAATATTTTATAATTCTGTACTAAAAGAAGTGTAATTTGTGAAAATGTGTTTGTAAATTTTTTTAAGAACAAGTCAATAATAATTTATAAATGACTTTTATATTAAATCCGTACAAGGTACATGAATAATACTAAAAAAGTGTGATTTAGTTGTGAAAAATGTGTTCGGGAAATTTTTTTAAGAACAAGTCAAAATAATTTTTATAAAATAATTTTTATATTAAACTCGTACAAGATATAAAAATAACACTAGTTATAGAGTAATTTGCTCTCCCTTTTCAGCCTTACGCTACATGAGGCCCATGAGGCCCAACTACATACCATTTGGTCTTGATCTGCGTAACGCTCCCTCTTTCATTACAAATGATCATTTTTTTTTTTTTTTTTTTGATACGGAAAGTAATTAGGGTGACCACAAACATCATAATGGTCGCCCTAGAGCATCCTGACGGATGAGGGTAAGTAAACCCGGGTCAACTGCAAGCGGGAAGGAGGAGACACGTCTGAAAGATCCAGCGATGAAGTCCGCCACAGAATTGCCCAATGACGAAAACCATTTATGTAAATCATAATATTTGAGCATCATACTTCATTTCCATAATAAGCCTCCACATCATAAGTATGGTCAGCAGCTCTGTTAGCACTGCCTATTGCCGCCTCCACCACCACCAACACCATCTTGTTTGTTTTTAATTTTTAATTACAAATGATCATTGATCAAGCGGGCCTTTTGCCCTTTTTTTTTCAATTGAGTTAGATTTATGTGGAGTAACCGGGGAAACAACACATTATACTTTTTGGATGGAAATATTTTCTCAATTACGTCAAGATTAACAACACATTATACTTTTTCAATTGAGTTAGATTTATGTGGAGTAACCAAGGGCACAAGATAAAGTACAATTCTGGACGAAGTTGAAGGATTTCATTCAGAATTGTAACCTTTCATGCTTACTAATAGGAGACATAAACGAAATTCAACACTCTAATGAGAAATCGGGTGGCATAACTCCCACCCAACCCAGGTACGAAAGGCTCATCAACTTCAAGAACAAGTGCGACATGTGTGACATCCCTACAATAGGTAATAAATTCATCTAGAGAAAATAAAAAAACCTCAATAACACCACACTCGAGAAATTGGATCGCACACTCATAAACAACCAAACCATCCAATGGTACCCGTCCATTGCAACTAAAAACCACGCTTTCACAACATCCGATCACTGCCCTATATCATACGAACTCCCGACCGGCGTACAATTCAAAGCGCATCCATTCAAATTTGAAATGATGTGGACATCTGGAAAAGACTTCCAAAACGTTATTAAACAAGCCTAACAGTTCAACGCAGGTGGCTCCCACATGTACAACCTCACCAAAAAAACTCAAATGTTAAAAGCAAAAGCAAAGGCATGGAACAAACACATATTTGGAAACATCTTTGAGCAAATAAAGAAACTAGATGAAGAAATGATCCAGTTGCAAAAAGAAGTGATCAAAAACTATAACCCACAACGAAGTCAAAAACTAGAAAGGTTGTCAAAGAAAAGGGCGTGCCTCCTGGACTTCCATAATTCCTACTGGAAACAAAGAGCGAAGAACACACACATTAAACTAAACGACAAAAACACTAAATACTTCCACCGGATAGCCTCAGGCAGAAGAAATAGAACAAATATCAAAGAAATTCGCACATTAGAGGGCACCCAACAAGGTTATCAGGATCGAGATTCTATGTCGGATCCTTGAGGGAATTTTGGATCGGATCATTGAATCGTAAGTTCCTACATTATAACTAAAAGTATGCAAGGATAACCTAATAGATTGTATATTTTGTTATATATGAACTAAGAAAATGATAAATATTATTAATTTGATTATTAAATATGTTGTAGGATGGACTAGTCAACTATTTTAATGAAAATGATACGTTTACCGTGAAATTATTAATAATATATAGTTACAATTGTCATTTTATAGGATCGTAAAAATCGTTTGTAGGATTGTTCAAATCGTATGTAAATCAGGATCAGATCGAGATTGTATTCTAAATCATTTAAGATCCCACTCCAATAACATCCTACTTGGGATCGTGGATCGTTTCGCGTGTTATGGATCGTAGGATCGCTAGAATCGTAGAATCGGATCGGGATTCTGATAACATTGGCACCCAAATCACTGGAGTCGACAATATAAGAACAGAAATTAAAAGGGATTTCCAAACCCGCTACCGTGCTTTGGAAATTAATTATGGCAAACTCCAAACAATCATGACGACAACAGTCCAAAACGAAATAACCGATGTAGAGAATGTAGAGCTCACCAAACCAGTGTCTTACGCTGAAATATAAAATGCACTATTCGACATTGGGGATGACAAATATCCAGGCCCGGACGGAATGCTAGCTAGCTTCTACAAAAAATACTGGCACATTGTTGGTCCGGATGTCACTAAAGTTGTTAAAAGCTTCTTCCACAATGGCAAAATCCTAAAACAGATCAACCACACATTCATTACCCTATTGCCCAAGTGCGAAAATCCCAACTCTACCAATCATTATAGGCCAATCAGCCTATGCAACACTATATATAAAGTCATCTCAAAGATACTAACAACCGCCTAAAAAACGTGTTAAACAAACTGATCCACCCGATGCAAGGAGCATTTATCCAAAACCGTAGTATCCATGACAACAAACTAATTGCACACGAGATCTTCCATTCCTTTCGCCACAAACAAGGGAGGGAGGGGTGGATCGCAATTAAACTAGATATGGAAAAAGCGTATGATAGGATCAGCTGGGAATTCCTGACTAGAACTACAAAAATTCGGTTTCCACGACAAATTCCTTGGGTGGATCCGTGAATGCGTTGAAACTGCTTCGTTCTCAGTACTTGTGAACAATGGTCCAACAGACCAATTCTACCTCCAACGGGGCCTTAGACAAAGAGACCCCCTATCACCTTACCTATTCATCATTGTTGCCGAGATTATGGCAAGACAGCTCCACTTGGCAAGCACCAAACCAAAAAGTGGCATCGGGATCCAAATCTCAAGAAACGGAACAAAAATCCCATTCTTAGCCTTTGCTGATGACATCATCATCTTTGCCAAAGCTCACAGCCAGGCATGTAAAAATATCAAAGACATCATTGATGACAATTGCCAGATTTCTGGCCAGAAAGTCAACCTTAAGAAATCTGCATTCCAAGTCACAAAAAACACAAACAACAACACGAAGGAACAAATAAAGCAGATTCTCCAAATAGCAAGCACAGTAGCTATGGACAAATATCTAGGTTGCCCAATCAGTAATGGGAAAGTAACACAAAACACATTCAAACCCTTAACTATGCGAACTAGGTCGCATTTATCAAAATGGAAAGCAAACACGCTATCACAAGAGGGGCGAAAAACCCTAAACAAAGCAAATCTCTCTGCACAACCAAACTATATAATGCAATCATTCATGCTACCCTAAGCAACTCTAAAACAACTTGACCAAATCAACAAAAACTTCTTTTGGAATAAAGAAAACAACTACAAACCCCAATTAGCTGGAACTCCATCTGTCGGCCCTCTGCTCTTGGAGGAGCTAGAATCGCCAAAGCGGAAGATATGAAACAAGCACTCCAAATGAAATTGCTCTGGAAAATACTAGCGAAACCAAATAACCTTTGAATAGTAACAGAAAAATACCTCAAAACAAACAACATCCTAAACTATAAGAAAAAACACAACACTTCCTGGCAATGGTCAAAGCTAATGGGTCTAAGAGACCTATTCGTTTCTGGGATCATCTGGCAAGTGGGGGATGGAAAAACAATAAGATTTTTAAAAGACAACTGGATAGGCAATGGTCCTATTCACCCAAAACCCGTGGTCGAGACTTGCATTAATTGGGAGGAACATGTAGATTCGTACCTCCAAGAGGACAACTCATGGAACATAGAAAAATTGAGGGAGGTAGTCAAACCCGAAGACCTTGAAAAAATTTCCAAAATTATTAACCCGATCAACAAAATCCAAGACAGGCTATACTGACAACCAAGTAAAAACGGGTGGTACTCTACCCACTCAGCCATACAATGGATCAACCTTGCTAAAAATGAACCCAAAATTAATCTAGAATGGATTAATAAACTTAACATCCCTCCCAAAATAAAAAACTTCCTATGGAAAGTGGCACGTAATGGGTTTCCAACCAAATCGAGGTTAGCTGCCAACCATATACTGGTACCTCAAGGTTGTATAGCTTGTCACAACCAGGTCGAGGACACAAACCACCTTCTTCTCTCTTGCCGCATCACAAAAGAAACCCCCAATTACATTAAACCTAAATTATGTAGGATCATCGACCAAATCTCCCCAAACGATAAAAAACCACATTATGTCCTAGATGAAATTAGGGCAATAACAAACAAGGAGGAGTTGGAACTCCTCATCCACACTTGGTGGTGCATTTGGTACGCCAGAAACAAGAAAGTCTTTGACAACAATAACGGAACAAACCTAAATACCGCTAGTAACATAAGCGAATTTACCCAAAAACAAATCAAAGATTGGAACCTCGCTAGTGAATCCGATCTATCAAGATCCCACACTGTAAAAGAGCGCGAAAATGCAAGTAGAAAACAAGCCAAATGGGAAAAACCCAAAAGGGATTACATTAAGCTTAACTTTGATGGTGTTGTGTGTGCAGATGGTGTAGCCTCGTTCGTGTTCATACTCAAGGACTCTACTGGCTCCCCCATTTCTTTTGACGGAGGATTGATCGCTCAACAGTCTGTGCTAATCTCCGAGACCATCGCCTTACGCCAGGGACTGCTCGAAGCCATCCGTTGTGGCATTCCCCGGATTCAAATTGAAGGCGATAATGTTCAGCTGGTCAAGGCCGTGCTTGGCGACTGGCGCTGCCCGTGGAAAATTGAGATGCTGCGTTCGGACATCCATTGCTTACTAGCCCACTTTTAGGATTGGAGTATCTCTCACGTCTTTCGGGAGTGCAATTCTGCGGCGGACTTCATCGTTGGTTCCTTCCGACGCGTCTCCTCCACCCCACTCGCAGCTGATCCGGGTTTGATGACCCTCATCCGACATGATGCTCTAGGGCGACCACCAGTCTACTAGTGGTCCCCCTAACCCCTTTCCTTATCAAAAAAAAGAACTTGTTTCACTTTAAAACCAAAAATATTTTTCATTCAATATTACATTTTGAAATACTTGAAATACGTACACTTCTATCTACTTTTTACACATTTCAGAACAACTAAAATACTCCATCCATTCAGGAATAAATGTCGTTTTAGACTGAATTTTTTGTTCAACAATACTTGTCATTTGACATATTTTACCACAATTTTTTTGATATTATCCACATTAATTAAAAATAATTACATAAATATATAATTAAAGGAGAAAGATCTCAACAAGATTGAGAGTATTGTAGCCAAATCACACGACATCTTATTTTCTTATGACAAATCATAAACGTCTTGTATTTCTGAACGGATAAAGTAACATTTTAACCCAAAATGTCATTTTGGTCAAAAAAGCCTCTAATTACTCTCCTCGATCTATGAATCCATATCAATGGATATCTTCGATATCATTATGAAGGCTGACGAGACAGCTCGTGTCACTTGGATAACAATCGAGAACCTCTTCCGAGACAACAAGAAGAGCCAAGCTATTCATTTGGAGGCTCAATTTCGGGGCCTCTCCCAAGGCACCATGGCAATATTTGAATATTGCCAAAAGCTAAAGACATTAGTTGGTGGTCTGGCGGATGTTGACAATCCCATCTCTGACGATATACTTGTCCTATAGACAATTCGTGGCCTAAACAACAGCTTTGCAATGATGGCTGCGATGATACCTTTGCAACGACTGTTCCCGAATTTCCAAGAATTTCATAGCATTCTCTTACTCGAAGAGTCCCGCTGATCTCACAATTCCCCCTGTAGACCACCCTCACCATTGTGACCACGCCTACATTGTCGCAAGCAGCACTGGAAGAGAATGTAACTACACCAGTATCGCTAGAAAACCCACAAACCAAATTCAAACTAGAAGACATGGCGATCATGGTGGGCGCTACGAAAGAGGACGTGGGCGTGGCAATCCAAATCACTTAACTCGCCAAATTGTTGATTGGTGTTCACTCGCCATACCACGTCACCATAAAGTGTTTATTTGCACAAAATTAGTTAAGTTTAGGTGTTTATTAGAAAATTTCAAAATACAGGGAGCTAGCTGATTGACGAAAACATACAAGCTCAGGTGTCTGTTGATGCATTTTGCCCAAATTTAGGCCCATAAGTAAAGCATTACTCAATGAATAAAAGCTTTAGCATTTATTATATCTTTGAGGATAACTTTTGGAGTTGTAAGATTGAAAAGAAAAATAAAAGAAGTAATCTTTTAGATTGATAATTTATTATAAAACTAACTCCCGCTCAATCAGTTTACGGAGTAGCTTGGTAGTTAGCATTCACTCCCGCTCAATCAATGCAATTAGGTTCAAATAAGCATGGTGGCGCCATTGATGTGGTAGTAAGTATATGTGCGGGCTAATGCGATCCTATATATGTAAATTTTCCAATATAGCATGTACACAAAGTTGCTATTTGCTAAAGTATACAATATGGCATGTACACTATAGTATTTCCTATTAAACTTTTCGCAATAGCGCTCCCTTATCTACCAATTAAAAAGTAATACCAAATATCAATGCACAACAAGAAAATCTTACTATAAAGTTCTCCTTAGGATGTACAACCTTAGCAGGAAGAATTAATGAAATGATCAAACACCATCCAAGTGATACAACTAAGCTAGCTTAAATAGCACAACTTAGACAAAAACTAATGGATGTGTGGAAGCTTTCTCCAGTCTTTTCCGCTCTTTTTCTTTTTCTCCTCCCTCTTTCATCATCCATCAGAGGATCACTCCCGTTGCCTGTGCGGCTCGATGAGTGTCTGAATGAGTCGGCCTCAGCTGACCCAAACCTCGTCGAGAAGAGGATCAGATTTCCAGGTTTAGACCATGTGTCGACGGACGAGGATTTGGGTCACTACGCCGGTTATTTCAAGCTCCCGCGCTCTTATGATGCCAGGTTAATTAATTCGTTCCCTTAATCTTGTACATACCAAATTAATACATTTTACTAATGTGAATGACAGATCTAGTAGAGTTGTGTTGAATTTTTAAGAATTTTAGGATTTACTAATTAATTCCTATGCTGTGATGATATAGCTTATTGACGTTGTGATTTCCCACTCACATAATTCTAATTGTGTCAATTAATTAACTTAGGTTGTTCTACTACTTGTTTGAGTCACGCAACAAGAACAAAGATGCACCAGTGATTGCCTGGTTGAATGGAGGACCTGCTTGTAGTAGTGCTATTGCAGTTTTTCTCGAGAATGGGCCTTTCAAAATTGAACCTAACCAAACCCTTTCCTGGAATGAGTTTGGCTTGGATCAGGTACGTAGTCGATCGATCATATATAGATAATAATATCTTAGTTTAATCATCCTATGTTAATTATATGGTTGTGCTTGGTTCAGGTATCAAATATAATCTATGTAGATCAGCCCATTAGAACCGGATTTAGCTACAGCAGCGACGAACGCGACATTGGTCGTCTTAATGATGCTGAAGTTGTCAACGATCTCTATGACTTGTTACAGGTTTATATGATTAACGAAATGCTATGAAAATGTATCTTATTGTTTTAAAAATAATACATCGCCTAAGTTTTATTCAATTAAAGCACTCTTGTTCATGATATATACCAGGCCTTCTTCAAGGAGCATCTGCAATTGGCGACTAATGAGTTTTATATAGCTGGACAATCATATGCTGGACACATTAATCCGGCTCTTGCAACCCGTATAATCCAAGGAAACAGGGTCAAACAAGGACTTTATATTAATCTAAAGGTTCATTCGATCACTTGAGAAATTAATTAAACACATTAGTATCTTTTGAGAGTCATAAATCTTTCTTTACAAGTGCAGGGTATTGCAATGGGTAATGTGTTGATAAACCCGTCTATCGAATACCAAGCATACGCGGATTATGCATTTGGAATGGGGATGATCCAGAGAAGCGACTATGATCGTATCAACAGACTTCTTCCTGCGTGTAAAATGGCTATCAAAATATGTGGTACACTACACAGAACTCACCCATTTTCTAACCTTTCAAGTTAATTCTCTAAAACGGCGTAATTGAGATTCTTATATATATATATATATATATATTTTTTCTGACTGATGTAGAAACCAGTGAAGCAGAGGCTTGTGTACCATCCTATTGGTTTTGCCACAAAACAATATTGTATGGTGTTCTGGATTCTATTGGCGATGTCAATGTAAGAAACTATATACAATGGCTATCAAAATAAGAAAGGGGCGGAAAAAATAACTTATTATTGATTTTAGTGATCTCCTGATTAATGAACTCTTCTTGTATACACATAGTATCACGACATCAGGAAGAAGTGTGAGGGGGGCGATCCGTGCTATGACTTCTCAAACATGGAGACGTACTTGAACCAAGAATCAGTCAAAACGGCGCTTGGAGTACCAAAAGGTCTTGAATTTTCGGTTTGCAATAGGCGCTTGGACGACATACTGCTCAAGGACAGGATGAAGAATGTAGAATCAATCATTCCAGATCTTCTTGATGAGGGTGTAAAAATTCTTGTGTGTGCTGGAGAGTATAGTTTCTTCTTGAACTATCTTGGTAATTGAACAATTAAATCAATTGATTTCTGTTAGGAAGACAAGTTTCATGAATAATACAGTATATAATGATTTGACTACTATATTAAAAAAAAATATGATCAAGCAGGGAATTGGAGATGGGCTCATGCTATGGAATGGAGTGGTCAAAAATATTTTATAACCGCGCCTCAAGTTCGGTTCGATGTTGATGGATCTGTGTTTGGAGCTTCGAAGAGCTATGGTCCTCTTACTTTCTTGAAGGTAATGTACTCATTTATGCTACTGAGATTGTGTTGAATGGCGCTTATGTATGTTTTAATATATGTGAAGCTCATACATATATGACTCGAAGGTGTTCGAGGCCGGTAACTTTGTGCCAATGGATCAGCCCAAGGCTGCGCTTGAGATGTTGAAGAGATGGATTCAAGGAACACTTTAGTTTCTAGTGTTCGATTGTTGCTTCTTAATTATTGGCAGTCCGGATCTTCTACAACCTACTGTAAAAGGTCCGGACTGTTTGTTTGGAGGCATGTTGAAAAAGAAATGGTGCATTTGATAGAGATAAAATGAACTCTAAATATCGATCTCAAGTCTAAACAAACCGAGAGTGCATGTTTGTAATTCTACTATTTGCCTTCAAAGATTGGGCATTCAGTGATAATAAAATAGCAACAAGCTTTGTTAAGGGTTAAAGATGTCTTGCAAAGACAAAAATGGTTTTAAGAATTAATCGTGATATAATCAATTATGGAATATTTTATAAAAAGACAAAGACAACGACAACGACAAAAATGGTTTGTAAACGCAACGTGACTAGGGTGTGTCATGGAGTTGGGCGATGACCCCAAACATTTGAATAGACAAGTTTAAAAGGAACTCTAGCTTTTTGACATATTTCATGATGAATTCAAAATAGGTAAATTATAGCCTTTTCCCGAAGACACGAATGGCACAAAATACGTAAATGAAAATAGTTTAGAACAAGATGTAATGTAATATAGGCTAACTCGGTTGACCTAATTAAAGAGGGATCCTATTTTGGAGGTGGAGGCGCGTTCACCAACAAAGATCATCTTCTATGAGAGAGGTGCGTGTGGAAGGCAATAGAGGCCTTTGTTAATGATTAGGGATAAATATTATCGTCTTTGGTTAACTTGGTTTTGCTAATTAGATTTTTGTTCATGTTATTGATAGTTTGATAGGGTGATTAGATAAACGAATATATGAATGGCCAATATGATCGAGTTATGAGAATAGTGTTATGATTTCATAGAGTACGGGGTGGTCATTAGCGTTGTAATGTGAGTATAGCGATACCTTGCTAAGGTCACTAGTTAAGAGGGCAAAGATGTCGTGTAGGCTATTGGAAGAGCCAAAAATGGAATGGTCAAACGAGGTGTTGAGATAGAAATACTTGGAAATTGAGATGGTTGGAGAAATCCGCAGTATATACCGGTCTATTGATGGTTGGAGAAATCCGCAGTATATATGGTATAGACATTCGCAAATCATGAAGATATTTGGAGGTTAAGAGCGTCAAAACTCCAAAGAAGCCATACCGGTCTATTGATGGCGGATTGTTGTAGCATCCGAAGTTTTGGCGAGACTAATTATGCTTAGCAAGAGGACATTGCTGACGTACTATTGGAGTAGTTTTAAGAGTAGGTGGCGTTCGGCTACATCAAAGCCATGAAGCGAGCTTCTTCTTGAAGTAGTTCTTCGATCATCACACAGTAGAAATTCATAAAGTTCAACACTAGATTAATTTGGGGTCAAACCCTCTCATACGTTAATTAGTATATTTTTATTAATGTATTTTTATAAATTAGAGTTTAACTCTCTTCTCGGGTTTTCTTTACGGTTCTTTCCCGGGACGCGTTTGTTGAATCGTTAGGATTAGAGTTTAGTGGTAGGGCTTATTATTAATTATATATATACTCCTTTTGTATTCTAGAAAGTTTAATCAATGAAGAGAACAATTATCCCCAAAACCTAATCTGCTCCTCATTCTACTCATCTGAGTCACTCTTTATCCCGACTTTGGCCCTTGTTCCCTTCACCCGGTTATTTTGTCCATTGAATCCGGTACGAGATCTATACGGTTTCGTATCAATTGGTGCTTTCATTCCTTGAACCATGTCTAACGATGGAGATATGAAGCGTCTACTAGAGTTATTACAGTGCACTCTGTATGTTCAGATTCATGAGGAAATCTATCCAGTTTCTTGCAACGTCCTACAGCAAGTATTTTCCGTCTTCGGAATAATAGAGGATCTTGAGAGAATAAGCCCGGACTCAGGGTTTCAACTTCGTTTCAAGAACGTAGAATCCGCCATAGATGCTTTCAAATCTTATAAAGGAAGATGCATCTATGATGGGTGCTGTCGTATGCAATTGTTCCCTGATGACCGGATCAACGAAGTACTAGACGAGATGGCAATTCCTCTAGAAGATGCGAATGGCTCGCGGCGAAACCCTATCCCCGCGACCGCAGCTACCGATCCGGCGCCAGCGGTTTTGACGCCGGCGACAACGGTCTCACCGCGAGCACCCGCACCCGTGGCCGACCAGCCCGCACCTGCAGCCCACCAGCCCGCACCCGCTGCCATCCCTCTGGCACCCGCGGTTTTGTCCTTCGTTGCATTCATTTGCCCTTGCTCGACGCCTGCAGATCTAAATCCTAAAAGTCTTGGCGTCGTTACGGAAATACAGGAGAAGGAAGCATTAGACTCAAATATTAATTCCGCTGAGGTACATATCGATTCATTTGATAATTCAATCCAAATTGATACTTCAGTTGATGATTTGGTAGAGTTCAGTTTGGGTGAGATCAAGTTGAACTCCATGTCATTTTTGGACATCTCAGACATTCCGGACAAGCTGGCATGGTGGGAAGGCAACTTGGGTTTTGACCCAGGAATTTTGGGCATGAGCTTGTCAAAGGGTCTTCAATTGTTTCTGTCTGATGTTCCAATGAAGAAATGTTTGGGCATCACCGAGTGGTTGGATGGTGATGTTAGGATAGGTCGTAGTAATGGGATTCACCAGCCGAGGCTTGAACTCGATGCGGGCATTGACAGGCATGCGTCGGTGTATGGAGAATTGATTTTTGATCCAGGTGGTAGTGGGAAATCTGAGTTTATGTTGATTGCTCAAGCATTGATAAATGCCCAGGAAGTGTTTCAGCTCAGAATCACCTTGCCTTTATTTACTTGGTTGAAACAGAAGATTGAGGTTATTGTGTGAGTATTTGATCCTGGAGGAACACGTTTACAACAACGGCACATGATTTCTCTTCCTGATTTCCGCCTCGAGGACGAGTCGATTCTAACCGGGGGAGTGATTGATACGTTAATTAGTATATTTTTATTAATATATTTTTATAAATTAGAGTTTAACTCTCTTCTCGGGTTTTCTTTACGGTTCTTTCTCGGGACGCGTTTGTTGAACCGTTAGGATTAGGGTTTAGTGGTAGGGCTTATTATTATATATACTCCTTTTGTATTCTAGAAAGTTTAATCAATGAAGAAAACAATTATCCCCAAACCCTAATCTGCTCATTCTCATTCTACTCATCTGAGTCACTCTTTATCCCGACTTTGGCCCTTCACGCAGTTATTTTGTCTATTAAATCCGGTACGAGATCTATACGATTTCGTATCACCCTCGTATTCACAACCGCCATGAATGCATCATCGTTTGATCAAAACCATACTTTAGAATTCGTTTGAAGACAATCAACAAGAGCATCAATCATTTCTTGTTTCTTCTCGAAATATTCAAGCATAGAAAGACTACCTTTGGTTAAGTTGTGAAGTTTTTGTTTGAAATGCATCGAGTGTGCTCGAGACTATATATGCTTGAAACATGCACACAGTCGTCTTCTAGGCTTAAAGGGATTTTTTATATTTTATAATATATGCCATTAATTGTTGTCCAGACTCATATATATGAGCACAAATTATAGCGGCATTAATTTCCATGTAAGAAAGTCGAGATAATGAGATGTCATTTTAGCGACGACATGGGGATGTTTGTCAGCCGAGAGAGGTCAGTGCTGACAAAATCCTTCAAGAGCATCTAGAACATTGCATTGTCAAATAAAGTAGTTGGTATGGGTTGTTGGAACGAGTGTGGTAGAAGTACAGACATTGTTTTTATGGGAAAAATGAACGGGGCAGCGGAAATATGCAAGAACATGAATGATACAAGATCGTAGTGACCCCGTATCGGATTCAATGAAAAAAGTAATCGGGTGAAGGGAAGAAGGGCCAAAGGCCAGGGGAGAGTGACTCAGACAGACGAGAGAGAAGAGAGAATTAGGGTTTGAATAATTATTTTCTGCTTGATTGATAATCTAGAATACAAAAGGAGTATTTATAGCTAACCCTAACACTAAACCCTAACGGTAAGCCCTAACGGTTCAAACAAAGCGTCCCGGGAAAGAACCGTAAAGAAAACCCGAGAAGGAGTATTATAAAACTCTGTATAAAAATACATTAACTAAATACTATAAATAATTTCTAAACAATATTTGTAGTGTATTAATTCTCCCCCGTTGACAAAGGACTTGTCCTTAAGTCGAAAATCCGGGAAAGAACTAATGAGCTGCTGACTTATACTTGGGCACGTACATCGTCTCAACCACGCACCCATTTTGCCCACATCAATACACCTCAGTTGCAACTGAATTTCCTTTGAATCAGCACGTTGAACCCTCTGAATTTATGCTTTGAATTTTGTTGTTTTGAAGTCAGGAGCTTGATGAGTAATTAAGGCAGTGGCAGACCACTTGAAAAAATTGATCTTGATGAAGACTTGCATTTTCACGACTTAATTCAGCTAGCGAACTGAAAAATCAATAATCCTCTTTTCAACCCAATGGCCACACGTTCAATAGCTAGCATGTTTAAAGCAACAACACATAATACACCATTCCAGTAGCTTAACTTGCTAGTGTGTCAATTGTAGGTCTTGCAGCTTTTCTTGCCAATATATTGTTGTAGGAAATTCCCCTCACCTGAACCCAGCAGATTATTTTTATAACATCAGTACTTGCACTTCAAACTTGTCATCATCTGCTTGTATAAGCTATGGAATTTCATTTCACTTGGCATTCGTCTATTTCAACAGATCAAATTCGGATTGAACTCAAATCTCCACTAAGCCATTGCCTTGTTGGTCGTAGGCAGATCAAAAAGAGCAACAAGACGACCCACCATCAATGCCACCAGGGTCCCAAAGTAACCTTGATGTCAGAACATCAACTCTATTCAAAATTAATGACAACCTATCAACAAACCCAGCAAAGACTCCACCTCTTAATCCCGGATCGATCGAAAAGTTGCAATCTCTGTTATCCAAACTGATTTCCCCATTGAGTTCCACTGGAGTTGCTTCAAGAATTTCACTCTCTGGTCGGTCCACATGATTGTCAAAGTGTACTCCAAATTTTGACATGTAGCTTGGATTCTTAGAATCTTGTTTGGACTGATCAATTGGAATTTCAAGTTCTTCAAGCTCTTCTCCGCTTGCTTTTCATTCCTATCCCTGAATGTGCTCCACAACCGGTTTCAAGATTCACCCCGTTGTCGTTGGTTGACATTTCGTCAAACATCCTAGGGGCGTCTTCCATTCCCCAACTAAATGCTTTACAAATTTGGTTGCTATCCCTCTTGTTGTCATGAGCTACTCCCGGATCATAAATCCAATTACCCATGACTAAATGATCATGCTTTAGTTGAGTACTGAAATTAATACCCTTGAAACCTCTAATAGGCATTTCATCAGTAAACAACCCAACAAACACATTAGGTGCAATTGCTTCCATAAAATCAACATAATTCCTCTGAAAAGCACCCAAACTAAATTTTAAAGAAGCATCAACTAGTCCTCCCATTTCTTCATATGTAACGTTAGAAACCAAGGGCTCATAAGAATTCGATATTACCTCACAGGGATCAAAAATTCGATATTACCTCACAAGGATCAAAAACTGATTCTGAAAATTCGTTCTCCTCACGAAGAATCTTTAATTCATCAGCCATTTGCCTTTCAGACTTGGTGCCGAGAAATGAGTTGGTCTTTAAATTCGAATTGTCCCGTGGTGTCGATCCCTCCCCTGTTGATACAGCCCCTGCCTTTTCATTCAATCCTGATCCAGAAATTTTAGGGCTTGATGACTTAGAGCTCTGAGTAGCATGCGGCGACGAATTATCCGTTGACATCATGCTCCTAATTGTATCAACGAGCTGCTCAAATTCGTTATTAGTACCGTTTTTTAATTCCTCGATTGAACTTTGCTGTGCACCTTCAGCACGTGATTGATAATCCCAGACCGAAAGGGCCGCGAGCGCCGCAGGCGCGGGTGTAGAGTTTGGCGGTGGCTCATTTGCATCTTCGAGAGGAATCGCCATCTCGTTTAGTATGTTGTTGATTCGGTCACCCAAGCGCAATTCCATTCGACAACATCCATCATAGATGCATTTTCCGTTAAAAGAGATGAAAGCATCCATGGTGGCTTCTTCGTTCTTGAAACAAAGTTTTGAATGAAACCTTGTGTCCGGGCTCAATCTCTCAAGATTCTCTATAATTCCGAATATGGAAAACACTTGCGTCAATACGTTGCAAGAAACTGGATAGATTTCCTCATGAATCTTGACATACAGAGTTCAGCGTTGAACCTCTTGTTCCTGATGAGTATTATGCAACTCCAACATCAGATTTTGGAGGAGATCCCGAATCTCCCTTAAATCCGCGTCCTTGGACATGCGATGTTCAAGAATGAAAGAACCAATTGATACAAGATCGTAGGGACCCCATATTGGATTCAATGAACAAAATAACTGGGTGAAGGGAAGAAGGGCCAAAAGCCAGGGGAGAGTGACTCAGACAGACGAGGGAGAAGACAGAAGAGAGAATTAGGGTTTGGATAATTATTTTCTGATTGATTGATAATCTAGAATACAAAAGGAGTATTTATAGCTAACCCTAACACTAAACCCTAACAGTAAGCCCTAACGTTTCAAACAAATCGTCCCGAGAAAGAATCGTAAAGAAAACCCGAGAAGGAGTATTATAAAACTCTGTATAAAAATACATTAATTAAATACTATAACTAATTTCTAAAGAATATTTGTAGCGTATCAACGAACACGATCACTTATAGTGGAAACTCTCAATCAACCAACTAGTTGAATGAGAGAAAAACCACTCCATCCGTAGAGGAGTTGAAATGCTTCTTTTAGTTTTATTAATATCACACAAACTACAAGCAAGTAGAGACTCTGCGATAGTCTTATTCTATTATCTAGAACCTAGACATATCTAACTCTAACTTGTGGTCTTGCAATTTACCACCTTGAGCAAGACTTCAGATCCTAAGGCATTGTCCATTCTTTTCCACTCAGTTGGACCCCATTCAGACTTCTTATTCCTTTTGAAAGTTGGAACAACATAGTCTCCATCTTCAATGATGGACCACGCTTGGTA
Organism: Fallopia convolvulus; assembly: GCA_964016875.1. Lineage (NCBI taxonomy): Eukaryota > Viridiplantae > Streptophyta > Magnoliopsida > Caryophyllales > Polygonaceae > Fallopia > Fallopia convolvulus. The sequence goes on along the minus strand of OZ024726.1, from coordinate 48,053,455 downwards.
GTCATTACTCTTGATCCATGTGTAGAAGAGTATATATCGCACTCCCCTGCTTTGAGTAGTAGTGGTATGTTGTTCCCAATACCGACGGTGTGGTTGTTGTTGGTGCTCATCCTGTGCTCCTGCTCTAGACACAGTCTAGAGCAACATGCTCGGATACTAATTGTTTGATCGTGATGTGTTAGTAACAAAGCAGAGAACTAGCAAGGTTCTTTGGACCACGGAAATAAACGTAAACAGGAACAAGGTATTTAGAGAGAAAAACTTTCTTCCCGACCAACAAGTCATAGGAAAAAAAACCTCTACTCCTAAGACTCCTTCTCAGAAGATTTCAATAGAACACTTATATATTAAGTTTCAACGGTTATAGGGCAAGTCAAATTCCCTGCTAACTAGGCACCAACCTAAGTTCAACTAACTAGACTTCTTCAACCCTAAACATAAACCTAAACAAAAAATGAACTACCAACCTGAGTAATTAAACTCCCTTGGAATCTTCATCGGAAAATCCAACAGTGACTCAAACAACTTCAAGTTCTCACTTCTCTCTTGTTTGTCGTCTTCAACCACTCGAAAACCACACTTTTAACGTAAAAGTCATATCTTTATTTATAAAGTCTCGTGGGATCTGATCTCTATTATTTCCTTACCACGAAATAACAGATTTTCCATCCCAAAATCTCCATAAAATCAGAAACTCAATCAATCATATCTTCAATTACTCGGATTATATCCAAAATCGAAAGATCTCGATATCTTATCTTTTTGTTTAACAAATCTTCAAGATTCCATCTTATCTTTTCACAAACAACTCAATCTTAGCTGTCAAATCAACATCGAATCCGTTTGCTCAAGATATGGTAACTTGCCAAAAATAGAAAATCGCGTAGCTTTCCACAGATGTTGTCCAGATCGTCAGTCATTCCCTCACGACGTCGTGAGAGAATGAATGTTCCTTCACTCTGACGATATGTTCTTTTCTTTCTTGAGATACTAGTGAAATAACACATTAATCATTCAAAGTTTGTTATCATCAAAACTAAGAGTAACTATGAAACAACAAATGTTCCAACATACTTCATGATGATTGCTAGGCCCTGCCATGCATTGCCTCTCTAAGCTTGGAAGAAAGAGTTTTTTTTTAGTTAAATCAATCAATCCAGAAGTAGTTATAAGTTAGAATTCATTGCAATCTACAAGTAGCTATAAGTTAGAATTCATTTTGCGCTAAAAAATTAGGTACAATCAAATATGATGGCGCCATTGATATACACGGTAGTAAGTTGTTTTTTTTCGAACGAAAAAAAAGTTTTTTTTTTTTTTGCTTGGTCGAAATTGGCCGATATGGTGGTAAGTACATATGCGGGCTACGTAAACCAATTTATTCTTTTGGATGGGAATATTTTTTTTTATTTGCTTCTTTTATAGGAAAGTCTATAACTACTAAAAATGGTATGGCCAATGGAACTTACCAGTTTTGCAAGTCACTATATCTTACTATAAAAGTACTCCTCTTCATTGCCAGAGGAATGAAATATTGATCAAATTAAACACCATCCAAGACCAAGTGATACAAATTAAACGTAGCTAAAAGCACAACTGAGACAACTTAGGCAACAATGGATGTGTGGAAGCTTTTTCCACTCTCTTTTATTCTTCTTCTCCTCCTCCCTCTTTCATCATCTAGCATCCGACTATTCTCAGTGCCTATGCAATTTGATGATTATATGAACCAGTCAGCATCGGTTGTTGATCCCAACCTCATCGAGTGGAGATCGAATCAGATTGCCAGGTTTGGATCATGTGTCGAGCGATGAGGATTTGGGTCACTACGCTGGCTATTTCAAGCTCCCGCGCTCTTATGATGCCAGGTTCATTAATCAATTAGTTCCCTTACTTAATTGTACGTGAAATGAATGCATATATACATATCTTGTAATTAATGTAAATGTATTAAACAACCTCTAATTTAGGTTGTTCTACTACTTGTTTGAGTCGCGCAACAAGAACAAGGATGCACCAGTGATTGCCTGGTTCAATGGAGGACCGGCTTGTAGTAGCTCTGTAGCTGTTTTCATTGAGAATGGACCTTTCAGAATTGAAAATAATCTAACCCTTTCCTGGAATGAGTATGGTTGGGATCAGGTATCAAATATTATCAATGTAGATCAGCCCATTGGAACTGGATTTAGCTACAGCAACGACAAACGCGACATTGGTCGCTGTAGTGACGATGCAGTGGTGAATGACCTCTATGACTTCTTACAGGTTTATAACAAGATACTAATTAACTGTATAATTAATTCCATATAGTTGCTTGATTTAAGTTCAAGTGAGAAGAGTTCTTAGAGCACAGATTGTATTCATGATTTTGAGTAATATATACATGATTTTGTATGACTATATTCATGGTTTTAAGTTGCATATTTTATTATATTGAGTTACTCGCTTATTATAAATATACAATTTAAAAATATGATTATGTAATTCTACAAGCATGATAAAGAGATTGAATGTGAAAAAAGCTTCAAAAATACGATTATATAAAAATATGAATATGCAACTATTAATCATGAAGTGTAGTATGGAAAGAATGAATATATAATTCAAAAATATGAATACAGCCATACAAAATAATGAATATTTAATTCAAAATCATGAATACAAACTGTATACAGGTGCACACTCTAATAATGGTTTTACTTGAACTCACCTCATAGTTGCTTAGCCTAGCTAATATGTGTAATTAAGTTGATAGCAATCAAACTGTACACACCTGCAGGCCTTCTTCAAGGAGCACCCACAATTAGCAAATAATGAGTTTTATATAGCTGGAAAATCATATGCTGGACACATTAATCCGGCTCTTGCAACCCGTATAATCCAAGGAAACAGGGTCAAACAAGGACTTCATATTAATCTTAAGGTTCGTTCAATTCGATCCCCCAAATAAATTAAACGTATTCTGTATGAATTTATCTCCTGATCTTAATTTCTTTCATGATTGGAATATGCTCCGGTCCAGGGTATTGCAATGGGCAATGTGTTAATAAACCCGAGTATCGAACACCAAGCATACGCGGACTATGCATTCGGCGTGGGGATGATCAACAGAAGCGTCTATGATCGTATCAACAAACTTCTTCCCGCGTGTAACATGGGAATCAATCTATGTGGTACACAACATGATTCAATCAAATATTTCAGTCCCTTGAAGGTCTAAAATGGCCTAATTCTGATTCTTGTGCATACACATTTTTGATACAGAAACCGGTGAAGCGGAGGCTTGTGTACCATTACCAACCTATTGGTTTTGTATGAATACAGTAATGTATGGTGTCCTGGATGCTGCTGGCGATGTCAATGTAAGAACATGATGTTGGCGATCTCCAAGCACCTTGATGATGATTGTATTATTAATTATTATTGATCTAATTGATTGCGTGATCTCTTGATTACTCAACTTTGGTTGTATATATAGTATCATGACATCAGGAAGAAGTGTGACGGGGGCCATCTGTGCTATGTGATACGGGCTCGGTGTGAACCGCGTATCGGACCCTTGTTGGTCAAGGAGGTTGAGACGCGCCCGGTGTGGACGACGGCTCGGAAGCAAAGGAGTAAACACAGAGAGCCAAAGAAACTAGGGCAAAAGGCTAATTTCTTTGATTAATTTCCTATCAAGACAATTAGAGAGTATTTATACTTCTGCCCTAGACGGTTCAATAAATGCGTTTCAGGAAAGAACCGCCAAGAAAACCTGAGAAGAGAGATTTGCTCTAGTTTAAAAATTACAACTGAAATAAAATAAAATACTTAACTATAAAATAAAATTAATAACTAAGATAATTATTAATCTTCATATCTTCTCGGCTTACGCCGATCTCGTATAGGCCGTGTGTTGACGAGTTCGGTGGTCCGACTCGTATCAATCTCTCCCCCGATGAGATTCGGCTTGTCCTCAAGCCGTAATGCACTAGTAGAAAATTACGTATTGTCCATGATTATGTCCATCCCTAATACCAACATAAATGCCAAGTCCGTGGGAATTTCCAACATTACAGAGGCCGTGGTAAAATCTGCCGTAGGAAGAGGTTCCAACGGATCACACTGTCCTAACTCCCCACGAACATCACCGTGCTTTTTTCCAATGGCATGTTCGTTGCTCATTGAATTCCCTTTTCTAGAAAAGATAAATAGATAAATAGTCTCTGATATTAAAAACAAAACATTAAATCTTATTTTTATATATTCCACCTCACACCACTCCCTAGTCCATCCTCTGCAACCGGGTTACCGGGGCCACTATCCAACGCAACCGGTTTACGTACTATCAACCGCCACATCCAAGAACATGATCGATTACCACCAAAAATGGTGTGAGAAACATTAGATATACCCGAAAATATATAAATTTTCATTCACAAACTTCACTCTGTACAAATCCAAATCCGAGAATTAAAGGAACAAATTAACAACAATCCTTAATACAATCTAAAATTACAAAACTACACTGAAACACAATTCAATCTCAATCTTACATACAACCAAATCAAAAACATAAAAAGCCTAAACTGTAATGGTAGATGTTGATCTTCTCTAAAAGAGTTGATATCTCTGAATCTCCACTCATCTGATCTACATAACCAAAAAATCTTCAATTTTGACAACTTCAATCCATATCCGTCGAAGATTGATCTCAAAAGCATGCATGAAGGCTGTTAATGGCTCCAATTGTAACCTGATTTTAACCAAGAAAAGAGAGAAAAGATGTTAGAAATTGCATATTATATAATTGAATCGGAAAACCATGCCGTGCAATTAGAAGATTGGCATGTGAAAGGGCGATCTTAAGTGGGATACTTACAATGATTTTGCCATCTCTAAATCCAATCCAAATAATGTTTCAGAGAGAGGAGGGTGAATTAGAAAGATCCTTTCAATTTTAAGTAAACAAACAATCCAATAATGAAGTGAAGAAGGGGGCCTGAGGAGAAGTTGAACGGTTGTGCTTAATGTACAGGGATCAAGCTTTCAACCGTCTGATCAAAACATTAACGGACGTTCCGGATTATCACTTAAATTATACATATCTAAAATTTGGGGGTTTTATCGGTGATTAGTTTTTTTTTAAATAACCATGAAAATTATTACCAAAAAATTTAATCATGAAAATTAGCTTATTTTAAAATGAAAGGAGGATTTATCGGATTATTTTTATATAAATCTATAAAGTTAATATTGAATTTTTTTTTACAATCATATCATTACTATATATTAAAGTGGATGTTAAAATAATATATGAAACGGTCCCACATTGAACTACATTATGTATCTTTTTTAAATCAATCTGATTGGTTAAATTTAATTAGATTATTTTTATTTGGTTGTATTGATATATATTAGACAAAAGAATCAATATATTGTTTTATTTTTGGATAGGATAATTTTTTAGATAAGATATGTATATTTAAAAAAAACAATATCCTTACTTATATAATTTTTAATAATTATTTTTAAAAATGACAAATTTTTAGATAATATAGGTATAATTTTTTTAATATCCTTTCATATATCAATTTATTCAAAATTTAACAAATAATAATAAAATAAAAATACTATAAAACCTCGTACAAGGTACGAGAACTAAAACTAGTATCTTCTCTAAATAATAGATAACGAGATTAATAATATTCATGTTAAGCTACAAAAAATTTGCTGACAAAGTAATATATGGAAGATTCTGTAAATATACATATAAATAGATTAAAGACTAAGTATGTATTCCCATACATTGTACGGGTTTTTCTTAAATAAAATATTAATAATAAAATATTTTCAAATATATTATTATTCGAGAAAAATAATCATGTAAATGCTTAAATATAAATTTTGAATAAATATACATAATCAATAAACTATAAAAGTTGTTTATTTGAAATCATAATATTTAATTAGTATTACGAATTAAATTAATATCCAAAACATGATAATTTATTTAATTATGAAAATAGATAAGTAATATGAAAAAAACTTATTAATTTATTATATACATGGGACCGTTCAAAATAAACTTAATTATAGAGATATAAGATTGTAAGTACATTACACTATCTTTATATTAAACTTAATTATCTAAACCTAACATATGCATTCTGTCTAAAAATAAAATAAATATCATAATATTTGTATAATATATATCATAAAAAATATCTTAATAATCTTCCTATTTATCATATTCAAAAATAAAAGATTATTTTTTTAAAATTAAGAATGGGATTTTCTATCCATTGATTATAGTGATATAAACTTAATTATTTTGCCAAAGAATGGTTTTAATAAAAGTGGTGGTGTGGTCCAACCTAAAAGCGACATGTATCGTTTAATAATTTTTTTAACCTCTACTTTAGTATATAGTTATGATAGATAATAGATAGATAGATTAGATTTTTTATTATTTCATAGTTATTTTGGAAAAAATTTCAAACAATGAAATAATTCTTAGAATTGGATAATTTTCTTTTTTTCTTTTATAGTAGTTATAATTTTGAACAATGGTATATATATGTATATATATATATATATGTGGAAGATTGTTAAATTTAAATATTATGAAATATTTCTTATATTTTTTATAATCTTGTGAAAAATTATAGATTTGTAGAATTGGATATTTTTTTTTTACTTAATGGTTATTTTACCAAAAATTGCCAAATCCAAATCTTATAGAATATTTCACATGGATATAAATAATTATTTTATTATAAGTGGGGTCTATAATTATTTTTTAACCAATAAAAAGATACCCAATTAAATTTCAAGCGATAAAATTGGTTTTAATAAAAGGGGTGGTATGGTCCAATCTAAAAGCGATATGTGTCGTTTAATAATTTTTTAAACTCCGCTTTAGTATATAGTTATGATGATTAATTTTACTAATCAAGTAAAATAAATATTATGTTATAAATTCGTTGGTGTATAGTGTATACTGTGTAGGTTAAAAAGATCAAAGTTTTAACTTCTATCATTGGTGTATACTGTATTGGTTGAAAATTTTCTATTAAAAACGCACGATTTTTAGCTTTCATAGATTTTCTAATTTCTCCATTTTAGTAACTCAACAATATTTTAATTTTCAACTTTCTAATTAAAAAACGCATGATTATTATTAAATATTATTTTTTAATTTTCATCATTTTTTAATTTCACAATATTTTAATATATTGTGAAGTGACTTATTTAATGATCTACACATAGGGAAAACTAGTTGATGACCCGGGCCTTGCCCGATGACTTTTTTAAATAAAAATTGTAATATATTATTTAAATATGATATATGTATTATAATTTATATAATAAAATAATATCATAAATATTTAAGTTAATTATAATAATATTTTCTCTTATTAAAATGAATACAAATATTATCTTATTCTTAAAAATAATATTATAATATTTATGTAATAATCATACAAAAGTTGACTTTCTTAACTCATTGGGTTGACGCAAATCCGCACAAAAACCTCAATGAATTGACCCAATCAACCCGTAAATTTTATTGACATGAACTTGTACTCAACCGAACCTGAACTGACCCGGTCAAATCGGGTTGAGTCGGGTTCGGGTTGTAACGGGTCACCGGTCAAATCGGGTCGGGTCATTGCGGGTTGTCGGGCGGGTCGGGTCGACCTAACAAGTCAAGAAAATTGATTTTTTTACAATTATTAAATATTTTTTATTTAAAAAATGATATTTAATAATAAATCTATTATTTTTATATATTTTAATAATAAAATATATTATAATTTTTAAAATATATTATATATTCTTAAAATATAACAAATTGGGTCAACCCAACGGTTTTTTCGGGTTTGAACCCAACGGGTTTCGGGTCTATCGGGTTCGGTTTATTTTGGGTTTCGGGTTCAAATTTTCGTGTCTTGACCCTAAATTTTTCGGGCGGTTCGGGTCGGTTTTTCAAGTAGGGTCAGCTTTTGACGGCTCTATTTACAATATCATGCACAAAGATAAAAATAATGAAAACTCGTACCAAATTTTCAAATTGATAATCATACCAAATTGATAATTAAATATTAGAATATAATGAAATAATTTTCAAGATAAAGTTAATATCCGTACGACAAATCATAATCGTTAAAATTGATCACTTTTAACTATACTTTTTGCAAATTTCGTTATCCATATAGTATAATTTTTATAAATATTGTACGTACAAACTGTAATCGTGAAAAAAATAACCATACGATCAATTATGTAGTATATTTTATCTATATTATATGGATAGAAAAAGATTAAATACTACAATATAATGAACATGAACAAAGATAAAAAGAATTTTAGCGATAAAAAGTTATCCAATCTCATAGTAAATTGAAAAAAATATATAAATTCTTATATAGTATATTTTATTTATACTATATGGATATAAGATAATTAAATATTATAATATAATGAACATGAACAAAGATGAAAATAATGGGTAGAGTTAAAAATTTATCCAATCTCATATAAAATTGATAAAAAAAAATTATTAAGTAAGGTGAGTGGATAAAATTGGAAATTCCATAAGGTGATTGAATTACATAATATATAATTTATTAAAAAATTATTATTAAAAATAGGTTTGGCTGGGATATAAATTCTTAATGACGAATCTACCCAAAAGTGCTCCAGGTTTAGAAGATATATACTAGTCTATGACCCGGGCCTTGTCCGGGGGCCTTTTCAAATAAAAAATACTAATATATTAATTTATATATGATATAAGTATTATAATTTAAATAGTGAAAATAATATTGTTTTTATTATCAAGATAATATTTTGATAATCATTAAAAGTAGCCTCTCTCGGTCTGTTAGGACGACTCAAACCTGCACAAAAACCACAACTAATGGCATGAAGTAAAACTAACTCAAACCCGAACTCGATGAAATCTACTCGATTAATTGGTTTAACATTAAGGGACTAATAATTTTGTTACTTATTTATTAAGGGATACATAAAATGTATACTAATAATATCTTATTTCTAAAATGTTTTTTGCATTGTTTATGTAATAATTATAAAAAAAAATTGATGCTCTTAACTCGTAGGGTTTACTCGAACACGCACAAAAAGCTCAACACGAATTCGAAATGACTGAACCTAAACTCAATTGAACCGACTCGATTAATCGGTTGAACAATAAAGGATCAATAATTTTTATTTATTTATGTACGTTTCGTAATATAAAAAGTTAACATACTTTGAATAGAAATTTAATATATTGCAAGACACAACATATCCATACCGAATTAATTAAAAAATTGTCATACTTATTAATAGAAAATTAGTATAAAAAATCAAAATGTTTTTGGATAGAAAATTTAAAAAAATTAATGTAGTGGCTAGAAAAGTTACAACTTTAACATATAGTTATAGATAGATATGACTATTTTTATTTCAAAGATATACAATATATTTGATCTTGTGTACATGTTTTTTCTTATCTTTTTTAAATTTATCTTTTATAAATATAATAAATATAATGTCCTTTTTTATTTATATTGGTCAAATCTACTAATATTATTTTATCTGTATGTTTATTTGGGATAAATTTTTACAAATATTATTTTATCATTATGTTACGTGGAGATAAATTTTTTTGCATATTTAACTATTTAAAATTATTATTTTAATAAATGGGTGATGTGGCACAATATGGTGAGAGAAATTGCTTCGACTTTAGTTATTAGTAATAGATATTGATTACCTTTTTCAATTTATGTGTGAGCTTTTTGTTATCTTTTTTGCAAGTCATATAGATATATTTTAATCAGATGAATCATAAAGACCTTATTCATTTTTTTCTATACATCTTCAATTCTTCATCTATCAAAATTACTCCAAGGTCTTTTTTCGAATATCAATTTACTATTTGAGAGATTTTAAAATTTTAGAATACAACTAATAAATTTAACCTTTTAAATATAAAAGGTTATTATATTAAGATTTTCTTAATTAAATATCTCTATTTGGAAATAAAAATTATATTATTTTGCTAAGAAATAAGATAAATAAAAGCATAGAAAATTACAAAAAAATAAATTAATTGAAAACTTTACTATGTGATAAGATAAAAATTCACAAAAAATAAGATAAAACGAATTTACAATAAATTTATTTTATTGTGCTTTCTTAAAAAGAAGATAAATAAAAAATAACAGAAATATTTCCTTATCTATATTTGCTATAGATATAATAAGATAAGATTATAGTCATATGTTGTATATTTTAATATTTTTATTAGTTTTTGCTTTCTATATTGCTCAAGTCATCACAAATAAGAAAATATTTATTTTTAATATCCTTATCTTTAACCAATTAACCATTTTAAATAATTATTTTTTATAAAGGGTGATGTGGCACAATATGGTGGTAAAAATTACTACTGCTTTAGTTATTAGTGATAGATTACATAGGGATGAGTCATGCACTGGGTAGGATTTTCTTCCCCCATAATTTCCTAGGAAATAGATTTTTAACCTAATATTTTTTTCTTCTAAATACCCATGATTTACAAAATCCGTTATAATATTTCACATGAATTCAACTCCTCCGAATTATAATTCCCCCATTCAACCAACTCACCTTTGATTTACAAAAAGAAGATAATATAACGGATTTTCTAAATACCCATGATTTACAAAAAGAAGATAATATTTTTTTTTCTTTTGCCTTGCTAATTTAAGGAAATATGGTAATTATTTGTTTTATAAAAACAACTCACCCTTTCCAACGGAAAAATCAGTTTCATTTCCAATGGTTTGATGCTACTGTTGGAAACAATTTATTTCCAACCGTTTATACTGTTGGGTTTAAATAACTAGCGTGTTTCAACATAAAATTCTGTTGGAAAACTTTCTAATGATTTGTGCTGTTGGAAAGTGTCCGTTGGAATACACCATTTTTCTACTAGTGATGCAGGGAATGCACGCTGAATAGAGTCAACCGGCTCCCACGAAGGATCGGTGTTGTGCGCTCAGCTGTGGCACGTACGGGGCGAGAAATAGGCCGATCATAGAGAAACTAAGCGGGTAATGTAGCGGGCTGAGGGGTTGCGCCGCTGGGCACGAACGGCCGCAAGAGGGAAACGTGGAAAACGTTGTGGATTCGGGCGGCGGAGGGCAGGCCCAAGCGATACGCGACCCGGCCAATGCGTTCCGTCACGGAAAATGGCCCATAGAAGCGTCGTGACAGCTTATTGGACGCGGGGCGAGCTACCGAATGCTGCCGGTATGGACGAAGTTTAAGCAAGACTTGATCGCCGACTTGGAATTCTAAATCACGACGATGCTTGTTCGCTTGCGCAGCCATACGCTGCTGAACTTTCCGCAGATTTTGGCGAAGAAGATCGAGCACTTGCTCGCGATCGCGCACGGCTTCCGAAGCAGGTGTGGGTGGGCCCGACGGGGATGTAACCCGACTAAGAGGGGGCGGTTCCCGGCCATACAAAGCACGGAAAGGAGACATACGAAGTCCTTCATGGAACATAGAGTTGAGTGCTAGCTCGGCCCAGGGCAAAAAATCAAACCATCTGCGCGGTCGGCTATGAGTGAAGGCCCGGAGATACTGCTCAAGGTCGCGATTCCGAACTTCCGTTTGTCCATCGGACTGCGGGTGGTAGGCCGTACTGTGATGAAGTTTCGTACCACTTAAAAGGTGGAGCTCGGTCCAAAAAGCGCTAGTGAAAATAGCGTCGCGATCCGAGACGATTGTAGCCGGAATGCCGTGATGCTTTACCACTATTTCAACAAACACGGCGGCAACCTTGGGTGCGTCATACTTGGGCCCGAGAGCCCCGAAATGTGCGTACTTAGAAAGGCGATCAACCACGACCAAAATAGTGGTGTTACCCAGAGACGGCGGCAACCCCGTAATGAAATCCATGGCAACGTCGTCCCATACTTGTTGTGGTACAGGTAATGGTTGTAATAAACCGGCTGGCTTCTGAGTGCTGTATTTCGTAGACTGGCAAACAAGACAAGAGGTGACAAACCGTCGGACATCCTTGCGCATGCCGCGCCAATAGAAGACGTCGGCGACGCGCCGGAAGGTGCGGTCGATCCCCGGGTGGCCATCCGAAGGAGAAGCATGAAATTCTGTCAAAATGTCGGCTTTCAGATTGGAATCAGCAGCAACCACTAAGCGGTGACCATAATAAAGAATACCGTCGTGGACTTGGAAAGACGCCGGTAATGAACCCGAAGTTGCTTGGGCGTGCAAGTCGATCAATTCAGGCAAGGCTGAATTTTCGCGGCGCAGGCGAGCTAAAATATCCGGCCTTGGCGTGGAAAGCGCCATAAACTGCTTGATGTCATCGTCGTCATCAATCATGCATCGTGACAATGCGTCAGCAACACGGTTACTCGCACCGGTTTTATACTCAATACGAAATTTGTATCCCATCAACTTCCGAATGAAAAACTTTTGGTCCGGCGTTTGAATAACCTGTGATAGGAGCTCCTTGAGGCTCTTTTGATCGCTACGAATTAGGAATTCGCGACCCAGCAGATACTGTCGCCACTTCTGTACAGCAGATACAATGGCGAATAACTCGCGATGATACGCGGAAGAGCCGCGACGTTTCGGTCCGAGTTTCTTGCTGAAGAAAGAAATAGGGCGCTCATCTTGTAATAGTACAGCGCCAACACCTTCATCCGAGGCATCTGTTTCAACAGTAAACTGTTTAGAAAAATCCGGAAGCTGGAGGACCGGAGGTTGTAACATAGTATCTCGTAGACGCTGAAACGCTGTAGTCACCTCTGGTGTCCAAATGAACCGATCTTTCTGTAATAGGGCTGTCAGTGGAGCGGCAAGCAGGGCATAATTCCGGATGAACTTTCTGTAATAGCCTGTAAGCCCAAGAAAACCCCGAAGTTGCTTAACAGACTTCGGTTGAGGCCATTCAGCCATGGCCGCCAACTTAGCAGGGTCGGCCAATAAGCGCCCTGCAGAGACGATATGCCCCAGATACTCAACCTTAGTAGTCCCAAAGGAACATTTCGAACTCTTAACATAAAAGTGATTATCCTGAAGGATCTGAAGAGCAATCGAAATATGGTGAGAGTGTGCCTCCAAAGTGGGACTGTAAATCAGAATGTCATCAAAGAAAACGATGACGAAATCCCGTAAAAGCTGAGAAAATATCTGATTCATTGCAGCCTGAAAAGTAGACGGAGCATTCGTCAGGCCAAACGGCATGACAAGGAACTCGAAATGTCCGTCATGAGTCCGGAAAGCAGTCTTATAAATATCGTCGGCGTGCATACGGATCTGATGGTAACCGGAACGCAGGTCTAATTTAGTAAAATAAGTGGCGTTACCCAACTCGTCGAATAACTCATCAGCTGTTGGGATTGGAAATTTATCCGCCACCGTCGCAGCGTTTAACGCGCGGTAATCAATGCAGAAGCGGAAGCTACCATCCTTCTTCTTGACTAGAAGAGCAGGCGAGGAGAAAGGGCTAGTACTGTGACGAATAATTCCCTGTTGTAGCATGTCAAGGACCTGTCGCTCAATTTCTGATTTCTGAAAGTAGGGATATCTGTAAGGCCGAACATTGACGGGCTTGGAGTTCGGCAAGAGGTGAATACGGTGGTCCCAAAGGCGCGTAGGAGGTAAGGTCGTGGGTATCTGAAAGACCAGCGAGTGTCGCTGTAAGACCTCGCGCAATGCGGAAGGAATATCATCTGGCAGTGTCCATGCCGAGCTAGTGTCAGGCTCGGTCGGAACAGATACGACCTCAAACAATTCAGCCACCACCTCAGCGGAATAAAGAGATTGCAGGGTATTTAGAGAAATCAACTTCGGAGATTGCCGGTCACCCTGTAATAACACTAAGCTGCCGTGCCACTAAAATTCCATAGTCAATTGAGCATAGTCGTGTGACACTTTGCCCAAGGTCTGTAACCACTGAACACCCAGAACAACATGTGGCCCATGCACAGCCAAGACAAATAGAGTAATAGAAAACGTATAGCCTTGCATTGTAAGTTGTGTTTCAACACACTGATGAGAACATTGTAGATAAGCACCGTTCCCAACATACACTCGGAAAGGTGAAACCGGAGATAGTGGTAACTGTAACTTTTCCGCAATAGCAGGGTGGATAAAATTGTGAGTGCTTCCACCATCAATCAACACCTGCACAGCTAAGCCAGAAATAGTGCCGGCAAGTTTCAAAGACTTCGGATTAGACAAACCTTCCATCGAGTTGATTGTCGAAATGTCACCGGAAACAACGATGTCGTCAATCTGATCGACGTCCTCATGATCTTCCTCGTCAGAATCACCGCCTCCTAACAACAAAAAACGAGGCTTGCAACGATGCCCTCGAGTGTACCTCTCATCACAATTAAAACACAGACCCTGTTTAGATCGTTCTTCTCGTTCAGCTAACGTTAGACGTTTAATAGGGAGAGACGAAGGGTTACCGTGTTGTGTCGCCGAACGGTCCGTGGGAGTCGACGAAGACACGGTTGGTGGCTGTGGAGTGGGGCTCGTGAGCGGCTGACCTGGGGGCCGAGTCCCGCTCGCCTGCCAAGTTCAGCGTGGAGCTGCGGTCCATTGGGAGGCTGTTTCATTGAAGGTGGCCGCTAATTCCCGGGCCAAAGCGAAAGCTTGAGAAAGAGATGTCGGATTCCGCAGGTTAAGCTCACGACGAACCGGTTGCTTTAATCCCGCTTTGAACAGTGAAATCAAAGTTGGTTGTGTCAGACCACGGACATGATTGAGCAAAGCTTCAAACTCGGTTTGGTACTCCAAAACCGTCGATTTCTGTTTCAGATTGGCAAGGAGGCCGACGTAATCCTCGTAATGATGAGGGTCAAATCGTTGTTGTACGGATAACAGGAAAGCGTCCCATGTTTCGTCACCGTGGTTATCCCGTTGGTAGCGAAACCAATCAGAAGCAGGGTGATCAAACAGCATGCCTACTAACCGGAGGCGATCATGTTCGGCCGTGTGGAAGTAATCGAAGTAGGCTTGAACCTTGTAAACCCAGCCACGCGGATCAGTACCATTGAAGTGCGGGGGATTAATGCGCAGTTTTGGTACCGTCTCGTTCTCTGGCGGAGCCCTAATGACGACCGGCTGTCGGTCAGGTTCCGGCGGTTCGCGCGGCGGCGGAAGCACTTGGGCGAGCTGCAGGCCGAGCGGCTGATTAGGGTTAGCCGCCGCAGGAGGAATCGCGGGAGGTGCGTTAGCCGGATTAGGGTTTGGCGCGTTAGGGCCGGCCGCGGGAGGAATCGCGCGCGCACCAATTGCGCGATCATTCAAGACGTCGTAGACGTTGTCGGTTCGCAAACGCTCGACTTCAACTTCACGCGTAATGGTCTGGACGTCGTTCGTGACGCTTAGAAGCATTTCGCGCATCTCGGCGACGGACTTCGTCAATTCTTCGATCGCCGGTGCAAGGGAGTCGGAAACACTTCCGTCAGAAGGCATGGTTCAGTTAATGAAAGCACCAGATGATACGGGCTCGGTGTGAACCGCGTATCGGACCCTTGTTGGTCAAGGAGGTTGAGACGCGCCCGGTGTGGACGACGGCTCGGAAGCAAAGGAGTAAACACAGAGAGCCAAAGAAACTAGGGCAAAAGGCTAATTTCTTTGATTAATTTCCTATCAAGACAATTAGAGAGTATTTATACTTCTGTCCTAGACGGTTCAATAAATGCGTCTCAGGAAAGAACCGCCAAGAAAACCTGAGAAGAGAGACTTGCTCTAGTTTAAAAATTACAACTGAAATAAAATAAAATACTTAACTATAAAATAAAATTAATAACTAAGATAATTATTAATCTTCATATCTTCTCGGCTTACGCCGATCTCGTATAGGCCATGTGTTGACGAGTTCGGTGGTCCGACTCGTATCACTATGACTTGTCAAAGATGAAAAGTTACTTGAACCAAGAACCAGTCAAGGTGGCACTTGGAGTACCAAAAGGCCTCGAGTTTTCGGTATGCAATAGTCGCTTGGACGACATGATGCTCCCGGATAGGATGAACAACATCCAGCCAATAGTTCAACGTCTTCTTGATGAAGGTGTAAGAGTTCTTGCGTATGCTGGAGAGTACAGTTTCTACTTGAACTATCTTGGTAATTTTATTAATCAAGCAGTTAATATATGGATCTCTCCTAGGAAGATTAATTTCATGAACATGACTTGAAATGTAAATTACCAACAAGCAGGGAATTGGAGATGGGTTCATGCTATGGAATGGAGTGGTCAAAAATATTTCATAACTGCGCCTCAAGTTCGGTTCGACGTAGATGGACACAAGTTTGGAGCTTTGAAAAGCTATGGTCCCCTTTCTTTCCTAAAGGTAAACTATTTCATTCATCTATGCTACTTATTGTATTAATTAGTACGTACATATGAGTTGAATGGCGATTTTGTATGTTTAATGTGAGGTTCTTAATTACATAACTCGATCATATGTAGGTGTTTGATGCTGGTAACTTTGTTCCAATGGATCAACCGAAGGCCGCGCTTGAGATGATGAAGAGATGGACTCAAGGGACACTTTAGTTTGATGGATTCAATCGTTGCTTCTTAATTTGGAGGGATTTTGTCAGATAAATGAAGCATAAGGCTCATGTGCTAGCTAGAGCTAAAATGAACCCTAACTTATCTCAAGTCTTAATTAAATAAACCGGTTCATGGAACAGGCCGAGGAGTGGGCTGAGGTGTGATCTTGCCCACTCTTGAAATAATAAAAATAATAGTGAGCACTAAATGGAAGTAAATTGAACTAGCGTAGTGGCTATGGTTTCACACATATATCAAAGGATCTGGTGTTCGACTGTTCGAGTACACTGCTTGCCCTTTGCCTTCCTCTCTGTAGATTATTAACTAAGAGAACATGTATTATAAAATACTGAACTAGAACAAATTATTTTCTTGTACCCTTTTAATTGAACAGGAAGATGGTCAAAAAGACTTGGTTTTGGAAGAGTGTTCATAATACATAGCTAAATATTCTAAGCTACATGTAATTTCTAACTAAAAAACTAAGCAAATACAACTATAGCCATATATAGAATCCATACCTATTTTAATTTTGTGGGTTTTGATTTACCAGAAACATCATAGATTCTACATTGCTATGTATATTGCACACTAATTAAACCCCGGGCAATCTATTCTACAGCCTTACCCTACCCTTAACCCCAAACCAAGCCCTTAGTCTCAATTCTCTTACCAACTTTACTTGCAAGAAGCACCAAATCCAACTCTTTCTTCCCCTCTTTATTCTCCTTTATAGTGTCCAAACTCGGCTTCCATCCTTTCCCCAAACCTTGCCGGGTCTCAAAACACAAATCTTCCTCGTCCTCCTCATCCTTCCTAGGCACCACAAACTTGTTACCGTCTACAACGTTTAAAGGCCGAATCTTTGCAAAGAATCGAAGAGTTCTTGACGGAGAAGAAGAAACCAATGATTGTGCTCGCAAGACCGCGTTCACTCTAAGGAGGATTTGATGTGCGTCTTGGGATGAAAAGGAAGGCAATCTTCCTCTCCTTAAAGGCAACATAAGGTAAATCTTATTCACCTCGAGTTTACTATCGGCAGTTAATGCGGTTGGCCTAATTAGCCTCTCTGGCTTGTGGTTGAGCTCCACCACCACTTGTTGAGGGTGATCCATCATTAGCTCAGCCACCGTCGTCGGCTCTTGGAACTCGTGTATCGAGCCGTCGGGGAGGATGACTTTTCCAGCATGGTGGGAGTTGATGCTATTAAGATTGCCCATTTGGGAATTTTAGGATTGTGGTGATTGGATTACAAGTGCAAGAGTTGGTGTTGTTTTTTGTGTTGCTGTGAATCTTGTGATTGTGTTAGGGGGTTAACTTTATTTATATGGTGTAAGAGGTGAGTGTGGGAGGTGTTGGTTGAACTGCTCCAAAACATGAAAATGAAGGGTTGGAAAATTATGGAATTGGTAAATAGCTTAAAGAAATGTGTAGAGAGTTTGACTTTAGCTGTGGGATGGTTGGCTTCCTGGTTTGGGTGACTTGCTGAGGGTAGTTTTCTTGCACTTTCAATATTGGGGTGACTTGGTATACCTAAGTGGATTATTTTCTCATGATGATACCATGGGCATTAATAAAAAAATGGAGAAATGTTTAATTGGCATATGTTATACACATTATAATCAATAGGTGTTAGTGGAGAAATGATATGATCACGGTCCACTGTATGAGAGTAGATATTTTTTTGAAGAAACTGATTCCTATTAGAATAAACTAAAATTAAAAAAGGTTAAAATTGATAGAGAGAGAGAGAAAATATATATGCATATCATCTTGACGGTAGAGTGTTTATTAAACGATTAAGATTTTACCAAATTTATAAATTTCTAGAATAAATTCCCCCACCTTCTACCAAAAAAAGAATAAATTCCCCCACCGACTTAATTGTAGAAAGGATACGAAGGATGTTAGGAGGTTTGGGTTCAATCTCCACCTTCATCCCTTTAATTATTGTCATCTCTTTTTTATTAGATTTTTTAGTGAAAAAAATAAGTTTTCTTGTCTCTATTTTTATGAAATTTTTTGGTAGAAAGAGAATCGGTACACCTTATTTAAGAAACAACATTAAGTAGTAATTAAATAAGAGATAGTCCAATCTCTAATATTAGAAGACAATAACGATAAAATTTCCCGAGACGGATTGAGTAATACATAAACCCTTAAAACAAAAGAAAAGGCAAGTAGCAAGAAAAACAGCCACACAATTCCATCTTTATTAGATTAATCCGATCAGCATAAGCCACTTCTCTACTTTATATATATACCATTGTCGATTTGATCACGATCGAATCATAACTATAATCTAAAGCGGAGGTTAAAAAAATTATTAAACGACACATGTCACTTTTGGATTGGACCACACCACCCTTTTTTTTAATAATTTTTTATTTTTGAATATGATAAAATATTCTTATTCATGTTTTTAGAATATAGGATAGAAAATCCCATTATTAAACAATCTTTTTATTTTTGGATATGATAGATAGGAACATCATATTTTTTTATGCTATCATTCAAATTCTAGAATATTTATTTTATTTTTAGATAGAATCATTTTTTAACTAAGAAGATATCTTAATTGAATATTTATCTTTATAATAGTATATTACTAGCAATCTTCTTACCAATTTGGTTATTATTATAATCCAATCATTTGTTACCTTATATGAAAAGATCTTCATTAGTTATATGTTAATTATCTTATCTTTTTACACAGATCATAAAAAAAATTTATATTTAAGCATTTACATAATTATTTTTCTCGAATAATAAATATATTTAAAATATCTTATTATTAATATTTTATTTAAAAAAACTCGTACACGGTACGAAAATACATTCTAGTTTACTAGTAAAAGATGAATTCCTTGTATAAAAAAACAATAGTTACATAAAGATTTTGGTGAACTTTTATACATATCATGCCACTTTTTTTTTGTTAGGCACGTATCATGCCACTTAAATGAAATTATTGTAAAACAAATTAATTCACCACCAAGTATGAAGTATCTGTCTGTGAGAACAGGCCCGTTGTTCCCTAGTCGTTGTCTCATAGGCCATAAAGATAATTTAAAAAAAAAAGGAAATAAACAAGAACTCTTCTTCCGAAGGAAATTGCGTCAAGTAGAACGACGACAAAACCCCTCACAAATTCCCCTCTCGCAAGCGCCGAGGCCGGCTCCGTCACCAGCTGCTTTGCTTTCTCCCTCCAGATTTCCTCTGTAAGTCATTCCGCCTCTCTTCATTTCTTTTCACCTTACCACATTCACTTCATTCTATGGCCTTTGTTTGTATACAAGTGTTTGATTTATTTTCCGATTTTTGGTAAAGATTCGCATTGGAATGGTTTAAAATCGTTCAATTGGATTGAGTGATCTCATTTGGGTGAAGAATTTTGCGGTGATTTCACTCTTGTTTTTTTTTTTTTTTTAAAAATCGGTCAAATTTTGGTGGATACTATCTCCCGATTCGAAGACATGGATGAAAATGATTGAGAGAGTACGCTAGTGAATTTTGTAGATGGAGGGCAAGTTTTGAGAATTCTGAAGCGGTCAATTTTACTATTGATACCAATTCAAACTGATCCAATTTCATGTGGTTTGGTTTCAAAATACCTCTTTCACCAGATTTGCCCCCAAAAATGAAAATTGCAAATGTGATGGGCTTTCTACATCCTCTTGTGTTTGGTTGAATTGATGATCCCTGATGGTTGGTTTTTATTGCAAAGTGAAATATTTATGGTTCATTTGAGACTGTAACGGGCAGTTCATCACAAAAGCTCACAACTAAGATAGTGTTTTTGTGTTCTGCTTGGTTTTTATAGATGTCAATTTTTAGGGTTTTGATCAAGACTGTAACCAGCAGCGGTGTGCCTGTGACAGGATGTATGAAGACTACTCCGTAGGTGATGGTTTTGTGCAGATAACAGAAAATTTGGGTGATACGGTCACTTATGTAGCTAATGAACCGTCTGTGGGACTATACTACATCCAACAGCATGCTAACCAAGCTACAACAAACACCATAAACCTCAAAAACCATGTTAGAGAGCGTTCACATGAAACGAGCCTCCATGCTGATGATTTGGAGGACTCTATTGCAGCTGTAAGTACTATGAAAGAATGTGGCCTTCGTATCACAAATGAAATGATTGGAGACATTGAAAAATCTCTGAGCAAGGTTTTGCCTAATAAGCAGAAAAGCAGTTGGATGCAACGTACACATTCGAGTAGCATTCAGATTGGAAGGCCCAGATCTTGGATTCCAACAATGCTCTCTCAGAGTGCAGGTGACGTGCCTAATGAGCACGTGGGTAATTATTTATCTATCGTATTCAATTCAGCAAAAGGAAAAGCTGGGAATTTTAAATTTAACAATGCCGGAGAAACCAAAGAGGATTGTCCATCTGTTCTTGGTCAAACATCTTCAGTATCGGCTTCTGGTAGTAAGTTCAGTTTTACTGAGCCAGATAATGAAGAAACTGATGAGCTGCCTTTGTCAATTCAGGTTGGTGATGAGATGGATGATTTTGGGATTAATGGGGTGACGGGGACTCGTTATACATTGTCTGATTCAGCCAACTATGAAGCTTTTAAAGCTGATAGGAAAGTGAGGTTAGAAGAGTGGCTGAAAGATAACAATGACAAACCTCCTGATTCAATAGGAAGCATGTAATGTACATAGAGTTTGGAGAGTATGAAATTCAGCTGGTGATTGGAATAAGTTTATCCTGTTTGTTGTAATATTTAGTCATGATCAAGAAAAGTGAGGATTTGTAGCAGTTGCTTAACTCTAGGCGTGTTGTTCTTGGGTCATTGTATGTGATGTTATGAGAATTCTTGCAGGGTTTATGATCAGTGGAACTAGAATAACAATGGAAATACCTGTAATAAGATTACTGTGGAGAATAAAAGGATTATGGTGCTCTGGGTTTTTTTATGGGCTAATTTCCTTCTGCATGTAAAATGAACTTTGTATGTGGATCTCTCAGTAAGAACAAATTACCTACAGAAGAAGTTCGGGAAATTGACATTCAATTGTTCAGCAGAAAAATACCTTGAATAGCTATTGGGAATTTGAGATTGATATGATATTGATTCAAGTAAAAATATCCACAATGTTGAAAACTGAACTTACAAGTTTCCCAAACTTTAAAATACAGTTGTATGTATTAAAGTGCATAAATTTCAGTTCTATATAAGCACTCTACAAGTGGTTTGCCCAACTTTTTTAACATTTAAAAATACAAGTAAACAAAATTCTGCAACTGTGATTCATCACCACAAAATTCTATTTATACATACTATTATTTTACATAATAAATTTAAAAAAAAGACAAAAATATATCATAATTTTGCTGTTGGCATTCAATCCTTCATTCCAAAGATGAGCACTCATCATTCAACTACATTGAGTCTTTGCAGGAGCTCCATTAGACTTGCAGCTTTCCTCTTAGCTCTTTCAGTACCATTCTCAGAAAGCTCCTTCAACGCTGCTTCAGCATCAGCCTCTCTTGCAATCTGCAGTTGTTGTCTGTCTCCCACACAAAGTGACCACAACACAGCAGCAGCATTCTCCCTATTACGCGGTGACCCGGTTCTTATCACCTCCACAAGTGTAGAAATGGGCTCTGCTTCTGCAACTGCAGCTTTCCCTTCTGGATGATTCGAAAGAACAGCCAATATAGTAAGTGCTTCCTCCATCATCCCTCCACCAGCGTCTTTCACAAAACCCATCAATGGTGGAACAACTCCAGCTCTCACAGCCCTAACCTTATTCCCTTGGTAAATTGAGAGGTTAAAAATTGCAGTTGCAGCGTCTTTTTTACCCCTCGGAGTCCCTTCACACAAAAGACGAATAAGAGCTGGAATTGCACCGGCTGCTCCTATTGCCACCTTGTTCTTGTCCATTACAGATAAGCTGAAGAGTGTAGCAGCTGCATTTTCTCTACCTTCCATACTACCATTTTTCAGCACTTCCACTATATCTGGTATAGCTCCTGCATTTACAATGAGCCCTTTGTTGGTTTCATTGATGGAGAGATTGAGGAGAGCTGTAACAGCGTGTTCCTGAACCCGTTCATCTGTGGAGGAAAGTAATTCAACAAGCGGTGGAATCGCTCCAGCTTCAGCTATGCAAATTCGGTTATCGGCGTTTCTCTTAGCCAATAGCCGAAGTTCACCAGCAGCTGCACGTTGGTCTTCTGTGCTTCCATGTATTAGCTTTCCTAGTAAGGAGTTTATGGCGGATTGATCACAGTCTGAGCCAGAACTACCGGATCTTTTGTTTCTACATGTTCCTTGTTGCTTCTTTGGTAGCTCAACATTGTTGTTCTCACACCAGAGAGTAATCAAACTCTTCAATACATAGTTTGGTACTAGATCTGTGCTTGTAAGAGTCTGTTGTGTCTTTTGGCACGTCTTATGACCCGAATCAATCCATTTCTGGATGCAGGCACGCTCATATGTCTAAACTTACAGAGAGAGATGAAAACTGTTTTGTTAGATTCTTCCTGAAGTGTATGTTATGCAAACCCATATTATCCTGCATGTTGTTTTTCATTATCTAAATTCATCATCATCATCATCATCATCATTGACCCAGTGAAGCTCCGCTACAGCGGAATCTGGGGGGTCAAGATAGGGGTACCCCTGCCCAAGGGAAAGGGGGTACGCCCGGATAGACCCAAGAAAAACTGAAATTCAGCTATGTGACAATAATAACTGAATTTAGTTAGAATGCACCAAATTGATATAGGGACTAAATCCATCTCAAAGGCAGTGTATGAAAGCCAATGAGCATGAGGATGCGCCCATTTCCATTATCTAAATTATTATCTTTTAGTTTTAGGAGTTAGTTATTTTATTTGTCTATTATATTAGGAGGAGCACAACTTGTAATTATTCTGACTGATTCCTCAAAATTGGTAGAATAGCAAGATTCTTGCTATTGGAATTTTATCCCTTTATTTTCATTTTTAGAGTTGAGAGTTCTAACAGTATGTGATCAAATTGGTATAACTAAGAATGTTGGGCAGCAAGCTTTATACCTGTCCAGTAGAGACGATGACAGGATCACTCATCAGTTCAAGTGAGATTGGGCAGCGAAAGTCGTCGGGTATTACAGGTGACCTATGCTTAGTCAAGCTATTCTCAGAATCAGGGAGATCAAGTTCAGAGTTTATAGTCAACAGATAGTCACTAAGCTTCTTGAAAATGTTAGACATCATCTCAAAGGAATCCCCAACTTCTCCATTGCTTGAGATGACCAATTCATGGAAGGCACGGGACTCTTTTCTTAGATCTTCAGTTGTCCTGATGTGCAGGTTTTCTGACAATCTCTTCAGAACAATAATGTCAGGGTCATCTTCATTTTCCATCACTTCCAAGTCTTCTTCTAAATGTTCACAAGTGGACTCCTTTCTGCATGTTGCACGTCTGAATTGTGCATGGACGAGTTCAGTCTGAAAGAGGTAAGGCAAAGAAATCAGCTCCATTAGTCCTAAAATCATTTCTAACAGATGGATGGAGATTTAGATTTAATTCAAATTCTGGAACACAGTACCTGTTCTTCAACTTCTTCTGACAGTTTAAGTTTGTCATAATCGATTTGACTTAATGCTTCTTCAATTTGTTGAGTCACTTGCAAGAATTTGAATGAAACCTGGTTGCTATGAACAGCCTATCACATAAGAAAGGAGTGTTCAGTTAAACTTTAACATGTGTAGAAATAATTATTTTGAATCTAATCTATATACATAATTGTCCAATAGCAGGTTTATGTGAATGCAAAACATGTACAGAAGCAAAAAAATTCATCAGCAATAAGCATCCAGTTGACAAGAATAAATTTTAAGGTTTCACTCTGATCATTAAGCTACAGAAACAGTAGCTGAATTGTATCTGTCATCACTACTATAAGACTTAAAATAATTTACAGCATCAGACTTCATTAATTTTTTTAATAGAAATTTAGAGCAATCGTTGACTTTCATAGATGGAGGTTGCCGTAAACAAAGTATGAAAGTGCAGTTAATATTGAAATGATGCCTTTCTTAATCATAGTAAGCAAGGCTAGTTTTTTACTTTTAAGTTTAGGACAGGTGTTATTGACTGATAACAATACATCTCACTTGATATGAACAAGTGACGAACCATATTTACAGCATTATACCAGCTGTAATACCTAGTTGTAGAAGTTAATTGAATCTAATGAACAGAAATCCGTCCCAGCAACTACTAAGCAAGTAAGCATAAAAGTTGTCGTCATCCATGTACGAACCATAATCATCAAGCTGCCCAGATATGTGATCCCTCATAAACAGAATGGTCTTTTATACTCAAAATATCAGTTCTTAAGCAAAATCTCTGTAATGTAGCTCATTTTACCTACATGCATATCTTAAGAACTTTCATATCTGCCCACTGTATGTCTAAACCATCAATGCTACTTGTTCCTATGGAAACCACATCATCTAATCAAGAAGTTCAACCAAATCATATTTTTGGTCTAAACAGATTATAGATAGGAATGAAGATTTTTTTTTTTATCAAACACAAGGCTCTGCATTGTGTTCTCTATTAAGTTCATTCACCTAAAAAAAGCCAATATCTACAATCAATTATTTTTCCTTATGACTTTCATTTAACCCTACAAATTGGACAAACAAAACCAGATCACTTCACAAAGCTAATTGAAATTATCAAGAAACAAACAGCCCCATTAAAAGTTGAGGAGAAAGAAAAAAAACAAAAAGCCATGTACTTGATAGAGCTTGCTGGTTTCGTTGACCCAAAGGAGCAGCTCCTTGGCCGAATTCAAACCGACCCACAAAGATCTGAGCGCCTGAACCTCGCCATCACCGAGCTCTGGTTCCTCTCTATCCAGTAATTCCTCAAATAAAGGGCTCAAGAGCTTCATTCTCCGAACCAAATTAGACCACATGTACCTAGAAGTGTTCTTGCACTCAGGCAAAGCTGAGATCTCCTTCACAATTTCGACCAAGTGGATCACAATTTTGCCATCAGAATCGTCAATTGGACTCATTTCCTCTCTTTCTTTTTCTGGGTATTGGGGAGAATTAGAAACCCTTTTTGAGGGAATAAGAGAATAGCATCAATCAGAGAAGAAAGAAACTGTTGGAAAAATAGAGGGTTTATTTCTTTCGGAAAGAATGGAGTTGGGTAGTTGACCATGTGCCGCGTTTTTTACTTTTTATTTTTCCTTCCTGTCTTTCGTGGGATGATACCCTTAAGAAACCGAGTCCTCGAGGTCGGCTGTTTACACTGCGTGGTCTGGCAAAATTTTACGCACTTCGGTTTTGGGCTGATCATAAATCCGCCTATAAATATATGATTTTTTTGTGAGGGTTTGAAACCTGCTATATATTTGTGTCATTTTTTTGTGCGAGTTTGAAACCCGCCCATATTTGTGTCATTTTTTTTGTGCGGGACGGAAATCCGCCCATATCAGTGTGCGCAATACAAAATTGAGAGTGCGCACAAGTCATGAATTAGGAAGGATGTGACAATATTTGGGATGCATTGATTTGTTGATATGATTTTTTTGATTGGCGAAAAATTTGGAAGATCGGACCTAGAGTAATTGGGGTGAGCAAAATTATCGATTCGTTGATCCGATCTATAATTATGTGTGACTAAGATTATTTGTTTAAAATTTATCCATATTCGATCCGGTTATTTTTTCGAATACTCGGATATGAATCGAGGTTTTGAGGAAAACGAATATCCGATATTATATTATATATATGTGTGTGTTTTTGAACTGAACATTCAAAGACGACTTGGTAAATAGATAGTGTTAGGAGTGTTTTTGCAAGTTCAACGACAATAAATTAAATGTTCAACTTTACTTTATATGTTTAAGCTAGTTCTTCGACCAGATTAGCGGATATCCAAATCGTATATCCGTCAATCCGGCTTAAAATTGGACTTAAATCTAACAAAAGTAACAAGGATTTTTTTTAAAACGGGTAGTTCGATATCTGGTCTCGGATATGCGATCCAATCAGATATCATTTATCTGATATCCGGCTAATAACGGATCAATACGAATGAATATTTTTTAAGAAAAAATACTAGATATCCGATACACCGAACTAGACCGGATATATCCATTTGATCACCCCCATAGTGTATAGAGAGGCCATCAGAACATGGTAATCGATACCGACTAAGTGAGGTACAAAGGAGTCAAACGAGAAAGCAACAAAACAAACAATCAAACAAATAAACAACACGTCAACATCACAATCTATGATTATATTTCAACGCGAGAGTATGACACTTCTGCAGGTTAGAAACCAAGGTGTATAGTACTGTCGGAGCAAGTTAGGATCCATGCAATCAAACTCTAATTGGAACCACAACTTGACCCAAAGCAAACACCCGCAAACTCACGAGCTTGATCGAACCTACCAGGCAACATAACTCAAGTGTAAGTCTTTGGAGAGGCACCCAATAAACTCGATCACAAGGCACAAACTCATATTGTTAAGAGTTTTTTTAAGTTGAGTCTAATCTGATCACAAGAGGTAAAATGTCGCAATCTTACCACTACGTCAGCGACGTCTAAGTTACCCTGCCGAGGAACATGATTGATTTTAGCGTCCTCGAATAAAAGCAAGTTTAATTGAGTGTTTGTAATTTGCATCTTAATTGGACAAGGACAAGATCTATCCCCTTGAATCGCCTTTATTACAATGATAAAGTCTCATCGTCTTTTCCTTACTTCTTTTATCGCAAGATAAAGTCTCATCGTTTCCACTTGGATTATGCTCGAAGTCCAGTTCTTGTGGGCGTCTAAATGGATTAACTCTTCTTGACTGTCTCGCATGACACATATCCTACCATTATCGTTCCATTTTCTCGTCTTGACCCGTCAAAATTAATTTTGATTACACCTTGTGACGGTTTTGACCATTTGATATTCTTATTAGTTTAAACATTTTGTGCTGACAAAGAAAAGAATTTTATTCATTTTATTATATAAAATAAATTTTTCTAACACTATAAAACTAAAAGTTAAACTATAATCATGTTTATAATTTCGAGTAGAGAACACAAAAGTGGACGTGCCGGAGTGGTTATCGGGCATGACTAGAAATCATGTGGGCTTTGCCCGCGCAGGTTCGAATCCTGCCGTCCACGCTTATATTTTTTTCCCTATTGACGACATTTCAACTTCACTATATAAATATAAAATGATACCAATAGTTTTAATATTTTTAGTCGTTTTGAAACTTTGATCAGATCCAAAATGGCCATCGATTTGACCCATTCCTGTTTCTTCCTTGGCATTAATTAATAATTGTAGGAAGAAGACGAATACATATATTGTTCAACGTGTGGATGGTTTTTCTCTTTCGTTGTAAGCAAACGCAACAACCCTTGTTTCTGCTCCAAAAATAGTTCCCTAGTGTTTACGGACAAAGACCCTCCAATCTAAACCTCGCTTTAATTTCCTCATTTCACATGTTTCCTCAAAAGCAAAGTTTTTTATTTATTGTAGGCACAATAATCGGGAACATATCTTTCAAAACTTTTTTCACAGAACCCAACAAACAAAAGAATTAAGTTCAACAAACAATACATTATATTGCCATGTCATCGATCGATCGGTACCTATCACGTACCATATATAGGAGATTGAATTTCATTCACTAATAATACAAACCTATAGATCTTCATAAATTGAAGAGACAGAAAATCATATCAAAGTTAACGTCACCAACACGTAATAAAGTCCGGAAACAAATTACATGACACACATATTTATTGAGTCGCGCTAACATCATTATTAATTCAGATTGAAATCCAATCAATTATTCAATAAATAATATAAAACGAAAGACGAAATGTGATAAGGAATAAATAGTTAGGAAGAGGGGAAAAGAAAACCTATATGTATTGACTTATGGGTACATTGAAATCGATCCACATCTTGTACATTTGCTTGAGACATAGCACATATATGTGTAGTGCATGCATAGAATTCAACAAACACTATTTGCTTCATATATAATTCCATTGATGTGATGATGAACATCTCCCTTCAATAAGATCGATCGATTGATCGATCAAGGTGCTTTCCCAGTTCTATGAACAATACCCGTTTCATCGCATGCAACCCCAGCACCACCGCCATCACCACCACCACCACCACCAAGAATGTGGTAGTTGATGTAGCGACTAGGGGCAGATGAGCGGCGAGGACCCTTTGGAAGGCAATTTTCAACCTCCTTATCCGTGAACCCATTCTGGGTGTGGCCATTGACCGGATTATTCAGGGTCTGATAAGGGCTCGAACTCGAGACCTTTGGCATGGGTCTGGTGGCTTCTGCAACCCCGTCGCCTAGCAAAAACGCCATGGAGATGACGAGAAGACATAAAAAACCTATTGAAGTAAGTTTGTGCATGTTTTGGGTACGTACGGGTCGACGGAATATTAACCAACTCGATTGAGATTAATGACCTTGTGTGTGTTGGCTTGTGTCTTTGAAAGGTGAAGGAGGAGGAGGAAGATAATGAGGGAGAGAGGAGGGGGTATATATAAATGTATAGCTCGTGAGGTAGACAAATAAATCGGCCAGCTCATTGCTAGCTAGAGAGTAAAAACACACGGGGTGACAACTGGCCAAAGTACATAGGAATACGTAGGGAATGCAAAGGATAATAATATTGAACAAGAGCCTAGCTAGCTAGTAAGTAAGGTGGTAGTAGTTTCCGATTGCATGTCTCTTGAGAGAGAGTTGAGATCTTGCCCGTGTCTTTCATTACTTCCTCCAACTTACTTGCATCTTCCTACCTATTTTTTTTCCAATCGGTCAAACTTCGTATATCGATCGTAGTCTAATCAATTTACATTAATAGATTATATTCTTATATACTACAAACATTAATCTTATACATAAGCATGACTAATAGAACCATTACTCGAGTCATATAATCTAAGAGTATGTTTATCACCTAATTAACTTATTTAATTAGGAGGCTTAATTATATAATAGTAGCTAGCATTTTTTTAAATCTTTTTAGTTAATAAAATTCATTTGAATATATACCAAGTCTATCTGAATTAAATTCTTTTTTTCAACTTAAACTCCCATTCTTCACCAAAAAAAAAATTGAATTAATGGCCATGCCCCATCTACTCGATCACAAATATACGAACAAAAATGGATGATGAAAATTGATAATTTTCCAATATCTCCAATTGGTATGGCTATTGCCCTAATACGTATGTTTTAATTTCAGAGCTTTTCATCCTTAATTGAACCCTAAAAATAAAGACATTAGTCTACATGAATACATAACACTTCAAATTAAAATTTGTTAACTAATCTTAAATCCAAGGTGTTATAGTTGTGGTCCTAAATCTACATCTCAAATTTCGACCAAAAAAAAACTACATCAAATAATATGTGCGGAGTAGCCTTCAGCCATCTAATCAATCAAGTGTTTGATAGCAACAACGGAACAAACCTTACCAATGCCGATAACATCGCTGAATTTTTACCCGAAACCAGATTAAAGAATGGAAACTAGCAGGAGCTTCTGACTCCCCTGGCCCCCACACTCTCACTGTTGGGGGTGAAGCAAGAAGAAGGCATACGAAATGGGAAAAACTCAAGAGAGACTATATTAAACTGAATTTTGATGGTGCAGTGAATGCAGATGGCGTGGCTTCGTTCGGGTTCATCCTCAGGGACTCTGGTGGTTGTCCCATCCATATTGACGGAGGACTGATTGGTCGACAGTCCGTTCTAATATCTGAGACCATCGCCTTGCGCCAGGGACTTCTCGAGGCCACCAGGCGTGGCCTTCCCCGGATCCAGATTGAAGGCGATAATTTGCAGCTGGTCAAGGCCGTGCTCGGTGACTGGTGCTGCCCGTGGGAGATTGAGTTATTGCGCTCGGACATCCATTGCTTGCTTGGTCGGTTCCAGGATTGGAGTATCACTCACGTCTATCGGGAGTGCAATTCTGCGCCGAACTTCATCGCTGGATCTTTCAGACGCGTCTCCTCCTTCCCGCTTGCAGATGACCCGGGTTTACTTACCCTCATCCATCAGGATCCTCTAGGGCGACCACTAGACCGTTAGTGGACACCCTAATTACTTTCCTTATCAAAAAAAAATATAGTCAAGCGGTTAAGACTTTATGGTAGTACCATGGGGTTTCCGTTTCGACTCATGCGGCCAGCCAAAAATCAATACGGAGTACTAGACTTACTAGGTCTAAACTTTTAATGTACGGTAATATGTTGTAACAATTACAACACCTTACATGAACCTTAATACATTTTAACACAAGCAATCGTGCTAAACAAACTTATACTTCTTTCTTCAAACTAGCTAAGCCCAAAATATCTACACGCAATTTGTTTTGTGAATGTATGCATCAAGAGTACGTATCTTACATTATTTTTATTCAATTACGTACTCTATCTAAGAAAGATTATTTCAGTACCTTGCAACTATAATTATGTCCAAAAACAGTTTCGTAGTCATCAACTTAATTGGTCAAAGTTTTCTTGGATAATGAACATATAGTCAACTCGATCAAAACCGTTTGCACCTAAAAACAATGAATTAAAGGGAGCACCAACGATTATGTGGCAACACCTGGTGAGTGGTGATTGGGCCACGCGTGGGGAGGGTAGCTCATCTACTTGGGCGGACCCATTACACGTCGGACGGTCTTAGGTGGGAGGCTTCGTGTCATGCCACGTGTTCGTGAGGATCCAAAAAAGTGGGGATTTGGGATTTTTGGAGGCAGGTTTGAACTAGTAATGTGGATTTTGCAACACGGAAGATCTCAACTACAACAAACAAACTAGTCATCCAAATCTCTTCCTTCTCGTTGTACCAATTGACAGAATGAATACGTAGTCTTAATTTGATTGCCTCTCTTAAACGTCTCATCTAGTCATCTGCATCTCTAAGATAGTATTTCATTCCACCTCACTTAACTCCCATGCATTCTTCATTTATTATAGGTTGCAAATTAATGAGGAAGAGAATGTCATCAAGTTCCAAAACAAAATTGTCTTTTCTTTTTAACATTTATGTTTTTTGTCCAAGGAGAGTCGGCAAGTCCTCTAGGCATTTCATTAGGTATTGTTCACTTAGCGAAAAATATGACACAACTGATGATTACACCATAAAAATATGAAATAGAAAACAAGGTGCCCCGTATATAATAACAAAAAAAAAAAGGATTGGGGCATATAATTTACAATTGCACTCAATAAATTTGAAGTTATTTATAAAAAAAAGTAAATTATCTTACCTTAAAATTTTCTTTTTAACTAGTTTTTGGGTGAAAAATAGTTTTATAAATAAGTGAAATAATGCCAAATTTGTGTTTGTCCTTTGAAGCAAAGAGAGAGAGAGCCGAGAATGAGACCCAAAAATGGGCCGGATCAGTAATCCAACATTTGGCACCAAACAAATGGGCCGAGAATCCAATACCTTGGCTCCGGGGTGATGTCAACATCATGAGCACATCCAGCTCAAGTTGGGTTAAACACGTTGAATCATTGTGAGCTCGCGTGTAAACAAGACAATAACAAATTTAAAATCAAAATTAAATGGTAATTAATTTACTAATTTGTGTACAAAGCCGCTAATGGTATTATTACAAGGTTGTTTTGCAGGGCGGCCACTGGTATTGGCATTAAGCAGTCTGTAGGACAATCTCAAGTGGGTAAGGTACTAGGTTGTCGGACATTACCACTACATTGTGTTTAATTTATTTTTCTACGGAGTATAAATCAATTGATAATACTCTTTTCTTTTACAAAGTACTCCGTAGTAGATTATATACTTCCCCGGATCAAGTTTATTTGTCGTTTGAAGAGGTATATTTTACTAAGTTTATATACTGTTTTAGATTTTTAAGATAATAATTAGAAACGATATATAAAAAAATGTCATTGAAAATTATTTTTCTGACTATTTTTGTTTTAAACACTTTTTAATTCGCTAAAAGAGAGATGAATATTTTAAAAAAGTGAAGATTAAAAAAAACATAGCCTTGAGTCTAATTAATACTTCATCAAATAACTGTTGTTTTAGCTTTTGTTAAAGTCTTACTAAAAATATTAATAAAATTTAAAATCTTTAAGTTTGCAATCTTAGTACGTATTAAATACAGTATGTACTAGTACTGTTTAGGTCAATGAATAAAGAAAACTGGTCAAACAAAATTAATTGCCTAAAAAACATATAATAACACATAAAATTGATCAAAATTCAAATACTAAAACGTCACTTATTTTCAATTAGATAAAGTGCTGTTTATAAAAATTGTAAAAACTAAAATCATAAATAACCTTGATTAGAGGGAGTGATAAGCTTTGTGTTAGGTGTTTGAGATGGTCTGGTGATTTGGTAATGGAATATTCCTTTATCAATGACGAGATATATAATGGGATACTTTTGCCTGTCTTATCTTATCTGCTTTGGATCACTGATTAAGACTCATCCGGATTACTAATATCTTACGTAGTGCTTATTTAACTGTAATTATTATTGTGATTAATGAAACATATGCTTTTATAAGTACTAGTTGAATTCCCGTGATACGCACAGGATAATTTTACTAAAGATTATACAATATTATGACATTAATATAAATTTTAAAATATTTACATATAATATCATAATAAAATTATGTAATTTATAAAAAGAATTTAAGATCGCGCCCCATATTTTAATTGAATATATTTAAAAATTATTTTCATTATTTGTTGAGATTTTGCCTCAAATTTAGATTAAAATTATTAAAATTCTAATTTTACTTGAATTGAATTTTTTAAATATGTTTTTTATTTTTTTTGTTAAGATATTAATATGCATAAAATAAGTAACAATATATGGATAACGATTATATATTTAGAGCTCAAATCATACTACAAGATAAAAATATCAACATATAGATCAAGTTATTATAATATAAAAATATTGAATATATAGAAAGAATAATACATGTTATTAGAATATTTATTATTAAAAAATTTACATTATTTTATTAAGTAATATTACGTGGTGTAATTTTTACAACAGACATAGTTTCTTCTTTATAATGTATTAGGTAGATATAATAGATAAAGTTAAAATATTAAAAATAAAAATTAATTTTGTAAATATGAGATGGGACCAGAATCGTTCTGGTGGCTCGTAAAGGGATAGCTTTAATATATAGTTATAGATTACATAACACAACATCCATGAAAAAATATAACTCGAGATATTAGAACTAAAAAATATAACCCGTTAGCATTTATATCCATTATGAAACTTTCTATGTTTTTATTAGTTATTTTTAGTATTATGGACGTTGGGCCTTGGCCGCGGGTCTGGCGGTCGGCGCAATTCTTTGCGCGAGCGGAACGATCGTTATGTCCCTTCTAATCGCGATTGGAGTCCGGAAAACAGAAAAAGAAACAGCAGCCGACATCGAAGCGTCAGCCTCGAAAGAATTGAAGGAAGAGCCCGAGCCCTTGAGCGTACCCAAAACAGGCTATTTGATCTTTTAAGAGCGCAAGGCAATACCTTGCAATCGTCGCGGGATCAAGCAGAACACAAGTTGGCCTTGCTGACATCAACGTCGTTCCGCCCAGATATTCAGCGAGCTCTACCGCCGTCAAAATTCTCCCCACCAACTTTTGCAGTGTACGACGGAAACACGGGCCCTGTGAATCACATAGCCTCTTACACCCATAAAATGGCGTTGTGGGTGTCTGAGGATGCTATCATGTGCAAAATGTTTCCGAGTAGCCTTGGTAAAGGCCCTTTGAAGTGGTTTCAGAGTCTAAGGCCAGGTTCGATTCGAAGTTGAGGACGATTGGTTTCGAAGTTCGTAAAGCGGTTCATAGCTAACAATCGAGATGCTGCCTCACTTGACACACTTTTTGGTCTCAAACAAGAAAAGGGGGAAAGCTTACG
Source organism: Fallopia convolvulus (assembly GCA_964016875.1). Classification (NCBI taxonomy): domain Eukaryota; kingdom Viridiplantae; phylum Streptophyta; class Magnoliopsida; order Caryophyllales; family Polygonaceae; genus Fallopia; species Fallopia convolvulus. The sequence goes on along the minus strand of OZ024726.1, from coordinate 48,018,895 downwards.
TCGCTTCTTTAATCTGTTTATGGAGTGCTATGCGGAAATTGAAGGGAGCGATCCGAGAACCGCTATCACCGCCTTCAAAAGGGCGATCTTTTCAGATAGTAAGCCGAGAGAGGAATTGACACTTCGTCTTCCCTCCACAATTGTAGAACTTCAGGAGCGCGTTCATCAGTATGTGCGGTTGGAGGAATCCAATCTTAAAATAAGAGGAAGGTCGTCCTCTCCTCCTCGCAAAATCCGCCGCCGAGCTGATAACTTTAAGGGAGAAAGTCAAGTCAGAGCAATTTACACTACCTTTAGTATACCCATCTATCGGATCTTGCCCCGTATAAAGCATGAAGGTTTCTTCCAGTATCCCCCCAAAGAAGAATGTCGTGACGAGGATCCGCGGAGTAGAAAATATTACATGTACCACAGAAGTCGAGGACATATGACCGAGCAGTGTGAACCATTCAAGCGGTATCTGGAGAGCTTGGTGGAAAAAGGGTACTTGCAAGAGTTCATCAAGAAAGAAAAGCCTGAGAAGAATGATGAGCCGGGACAGAAACAAATTGAGGTGATCCAGACAATCTCGGCGTCTTACCGACATGAAGATGATGAAGCAAGAAGTAACTTCAGAAAGTCTTGTCATGAGCTTGAAGTTATGAGAGTTCAACAAACCGAGCCACGACGACCTCCAGCCCCCGTACATGCTATGGACGGACTAGTCTTTAGGGACAAAGACCTCGCTATAGTCCAAGTTCCTCATAACAATTTGTTGGTTCTAGCAGTCGAGCTGGACGGGTTTAAAGTACGTCGTGCTCTTGTTGATCCAGGGAGTTCGGTCGACATTATGTATTATGAAGTTTTCAAGCTCCTTGGAAAAAGCAATGAAGATCTGGTACCGGTCAAGATGCAACTAACCGGACTTGGTGGCTATCCGACATATCCGCTCGGAATGTATAAAACCCAATTCAGCCTTGCCAAGAAAGTGATGACCGTTGAGTTTGTGATCGTTGATGTGCCTTCGCCCTACAATTTAATTTTGGGAAAGCCTTGGATCCATGGGATTGGAGCGGTACCATCGACCCTCCATCAAATGGTCCAGTTTAGAGACGGAGATGCCATTGTTCGAGTCTGGGCAAATCAGCTGGATGCTCGTCTGTGTTCCAAAAGAAGTCGTCCAAAGTCGGAATTCATGCAGAAAATAGAAGACGAGCTGAAATCCGAGTGCCAGCCGCGAAACCGCGACCGCGGGTCTGAGGGCCGCGATCGCGGCGCTGGAGCCGAGTGTAAGTCCCCAATTCTGGGGCAAAACCGCGGCCGCGGATTGCCACGCCGCGACCGCAGAACAGAGAGCCATGATCGCGGGTCCCCTCGCCGCGACCGCGGCACCGAAGCTGATCGTCTCGCTTCGCAAGACGGAGATCGAAAGCGCGACCGCCCGGGTTCCCCTGCGCAGGGACCTCGGGACTAGGATTTCATGTAGACAGGGCACTCTTTTTCCCACGTGGTTTTGATGAGGCCCTTAGTTTTTTTCGCTTTTTGCATTCATTCCGTTTAGTTTTGTAGCTCATAACATTCACGTTTATTTATTAATAAAAGTCAGCTCCCTTGCATTAGTTTGAGTCTTGCATTAAAAATACCGCGCAACATTAGTTAATCGCACTAATGGATTTTTCATATGCGTGTATGAAGAAGTTTATGATACTCGCTCATAATACATATGATATTCGCTCATGTGGACTCGAATTACGAATATACGAATATACGAAAGCGCTAGGGGACCAGTCGACCAATCCACATGGCCATTTCGATTAGAAACCCTCTGTACCCTACGTCGCCAAACACGGTGAGTCGTGTAAGGCGGTGTAGGTGGGGCATTTGTGAGTGGGTAAAACAAACATAATTACCATAGCTATTTTAACTATTAAAAAGGTATTTATTAAAATTACTGCGCAGTTACTTTCGTTATTTTCTATATAAAATTATATGGCGGTTATGCAACTTAATGGGAGATTTTATCTTTCATTAAAGATAGAATTAAAGTTGGAGAAAGGGTGGAATATTCCTTACATGTGCTTTAAGGCAGTTGGCCAGCCCTAGGAGGATAATATTTTCGGCCTTATAGATATAATTTTCGCCCCCCTGCCTCTCCCTCTTCCATTATAAATACATGCCCTAGGCATGTAGGGAGAGACACATGTGCACATCGGCATATTCAGAAATCCTAGGCAGGCTAATATTCGCTTAGCTCGACTGTTTAGGGTTTCACCGCTCTCTTGTTGTACCTCGTCGCTCAAATCGACAATTGCTCTTCTGACTTAGGCATCGGAGGTGGATTAGGGGGTCCCCGCCCCCTTTGTCCATTATTTTGCAGGATTTCTAGGTCAAGAGATCGAAGAAGAGCGGAAGAGGAGGAGTTCTCAATTGGTGTATTTAATACGAGTTAAAGGCGAGATTTTGTACACCAACAACTAGGTTACACATATTATTAATTCATAATTAAAGTAGAGAGATTATTACTTATTGTGAATCCTTGCGTCACCTCAAATCAGTTCAACCGAAGCTATCAAAACACATCCAATTGTCCATCGCATTCAAGGACTCAACACGTTGAGCCTTCTCTTGGTCCATAACGTTGGATCAAGCCTTTCATGAGTTCCATAACGTTTGATCTCATCCTTTCAAGTCTTCCGCTTCGCAATCCGAGACCTACTATACGGTCCAAGTTCAAGATCCGGGCGTTCTTAAATCCTTTCGGAAACGAGGTTGCATCATATATAGTTTTTAACGTACTAAGTGGTGAGGGGTGGTTTATTTATGTGGTTAAGTGGGGAACAGGGGCGGCCCATAGCAGGTGCAAGCTGTGCACCTGCACAGGGCCCCCAAATATTAAAAGGCCCAAATGTTTTTAAAGCCCATGTATATTATTATAATTTAGAAAAAAAATATTAGCTAACAAAATAGAGACCTGATAAACTTCTTCTTGAAACTCGTCCAATAAAGACCACGTATCTGATCACTAAATTTTTTTCTCTTCCCAAAACCGTAATTACCACCAATTGGGTAGATGAATATGCCTTTTTACATTGTTTTTTTTTTTGCACTTTTTCTATATAAAAAATGCCTTTTTTATATTGAATATTTTGCTCTTAATTAGGGCCTTGTTAGTTTTAGAGAAGGGTCCTAAATTTTAATTGACCGCCCCTGGTGGGGAAGGAGTGGTTTATTGTTAATGTACGTATGTATTAGTGGAGAGGAGTAGTTTCTAATTGGATAAAATTAATTTTAGAAAATAAATGCATATTTTAGATTTTACGTGGCTAAAATTTTCGCATATACTTAGTTTCTATTTTAACATTGTACTAAGGTAGATGAGAGAGCCTAAAAAGAATAAAGGGTCAAAAGTAACCACATAACAAAAATGGATAAATATGCCAATTGCTTTCATAAAATTTCAACATGAGGATGAAGCTGGAAAATATCAAGGAAATTAATTAGGACCAATTACGGTACACAAATAATTGGCAAGGACAACCAGCCAACTTAACAAAATCAACTTTGTACAGGCATCTCGACTGTTGTCATTAACACACACGCATATCGATCCATATACATAATTTTATACTAACAGAAAATTTTTAATTAGTAATTCCTTGAAGCAATTATATCTGCGATGTTGGCGTCAGAACATATATGTTGTTTATTATAATCCATTAAACTACGTACTTTCGTACCCATCTTACAGATATTTCTGTCTTCAAACTATTGATTAGGGTATTTTATTGCTTGTATGCTTGAATTCCTTGGAGACTGCTCCGTCCATGCGCCGACCCACGTACCCATTATCCACTGACTAATGTGTACGATAACATAAACAATGATATGATATTCATATTAGTTGAGTTATAAATATGTTAACAGTTACTTTATTAAACTTCATCAAGCTAATCACTTAATTAGCAAATCACTTAGGGCCCATTTGTTTTCTATACCGTAAATCTAGTTAGGTATGGTCTATTCTCTTTTTGGTGTTTTTGATATGAAATAAGATTTGAGTATGGTTTATTCTCATTTTCTCAAAATACACATGAACTCATACGTACATTGTCTTTGAGGTGGATATGAGTGAAACTTATATTCCAACCCGATTACCCATTCCAACCTGATTTCGGGTATAAAAATAAATGGACCCTTAGCTACTATAGCTTTTAACTTAAATGTTTGAGTTATTTTAATTTTAGAGAGGATGTAAAAGGAGTGGGTATATCCATATGATTAGACATTAGCTTCTTCCTTTTTTCTACAAAACCCTGCAGAGTGTTTTTTTTTTTTTAATTTGGTTAGGTAAGAATTAGTTGTCCCTGTCGTGCCCTTCACGACTATGACTCGATATTTTTTTAGATATACTATAAAAAAGATATTAATAAATAAATAAACATTTGATAGCAAAAATTGTTATTGTAAAAAAAGATATTAATATCAATTTATTATTAATTTTTTTTAAATTTAATATATAGAAAAAATGATTGTAAAAATACATAAAAAAGATATTAATATTAATTTTATTATTAATATTATCCTATAAAATACATAAAAAATTATTATTGTAAAAAAAGATATTAATTGTTAAATTTTCTATTCAATTTATTCGTTATGTACATATGGTCGTATGGATCAATAACAATTTATTATTAATTTTGCAATTTAATAATATTTATAGGATAAGATCTCGGTCTATATTTATGTGAGTTTTTTTAGATTATATTGGAGAGTTGAAAGGATCATGAAAATATGTTAAAATCTTATCCTATAAAATACATAAAAAATATTTTTATGTCAATTTCATGGAAATTAATTTTTACGAATCAGTTTTTATTTTGCTAGAAAATAGGTTAATTGTTAATTTTTTTTTTCAATATATTCGTTATGTACTTACATATATGATCATATCGTATATATGGATCATTAACAATCTATTATTTATTTTTTAGTTTAAAAATATTATAGGATAAGATACCGGTATATATTTATAGGAGTTTTTTTGGTAGATTATATTGGAGAGTTGTTAGGATCATAAAGATATGGTAAAAAATATTTTTGTATTTAAATTTTAACTAAATTTCCATAAAAAATTATTGTAATCCAATATAAAAAAAATTAAAAAATTGATTGAGATTTGTAGATTATGTGGCAATATGATGTGTACATAACATATGAGTGACATGGAAAATTTTTAACATGTTGACTATGACATGGAATATATATAAAGACGTCTAAATTGTAAGAAAATGACACATGTAAAAATCTGAGGTGGCTTAATATAGGATCGACATGTGGCGAAATCCTAGGTGGCGTAATGAGAAGGCTCCAAACCTTATTGCTTTTATATATATAGTAGATTAGAAGGACATAACAACTTAATCATTATCTCACCCTATACTATCCTTGCATTTATTAGCCACTTAATTACATCTCGGTATCCATGGGTAATTTCTATTGCCAAAAAATTGTAATTGTGCTAGGATATTAGAGACTAGGATCTCAATTTTCCAAGGGCAATAATAATTTTTCTTGATGGAGTTAATTACCACCTCATTGTCACCTTCAACACAGAGTTTTCGGAGTCCTAGCTAGGATTTTGGCTTCAATAATACCTTGTCGGTATGCTAATGTTTCAACTTGTAGAATTGAATTTTGGCCACATTTCCCCCCTCCTATAAAGATGGAAAAACTTGAGTGGTGTCGGATGGATAAGCCGTATGAGCCTTCCTTAGAGCTTAGTTTGGATCCGTCAAAGTTTAATTTGAAGAATCCGGGTTGGGGCTTCCCTCATTTCCGATTTAATCATTTTTTCCAAGGGTATGATTGGGATGCTTGCGATTTTCGTGTTTATGATACCTAGCTTGCTTTGTATTGTTCGTTTATGTTGGTTTGAAATTTTCTTGTTCACTTGAAAGGTTGATTTATGAAAGTTAACTTTTTATCCAGATATTTTGCAATACTCATCAAGTATTTGTTTGATTTGTTGATACGATGTTTGGGTGGCTTTTGCACAGATATTGATGTCATTTGCAAAGCAAAGGAGTTGGATTGTGGTTCCACCTCTAACCTTGGTGAAGTCGATGTTTTTAGTCAAATGTTCACTGGGTTGTTGAAGCTTTCGTCCTAGAATTTCATCTCCCAAAATAAAGAGGAAGGGGGGCAAAGGATCACCATGTCATACCCCGTTTTAGGAGAAAGATGTCTGTGGGATTATTGTCCACCTCTAACTCTAGGAGTGTGTTGTCTCGCCTTTGACTTAAATAAAAGAGCTAGTATTGTACTACTCCTTCCGATTCAAATTATTTGTCGTTGGAGGAAAATGCACACATATTAAGAATGTTTTCATTTGTCTTAAAACTCTCCAATGTATGTAATAAATACTGGTCTAATCCACCAACTTTTATTCTTCTTTTAACTCTCCACCAATACCAATAGTATCTACTTTGAAAAAAAGATGAAAGAGAAGGTTAAAGGTTAGAAAAGTAGACACATTAATATCCCAAAGTACAAAAGTTGCTTGTAATTGAGAGAAATAATTACATCGACACTTAATTTCAATCAAATACCAAATGTTCAAACAACATTTAATTTGGGATGGAGTATTTTATATTAATTATGAATAATGGGAAAAGAATTAATATGAATCTTTATTAACAAAGCAAATGTCCTTATTTGGTTTCTTGACCTCCTATACCAATCGTAGATAAAAAAATATCATTTGAAAATGTAATTTGTAACATATTGGAAACAAAGAGAAAAGAACACACACATTAAGTTAAATGACAAAAATACCAAATATTTCCACATAATTGCAAATGGTAGAAGAAATAGAACAAATATCAAGGAAATCACCACTAGCGAGGGCACTCAAATAACAGGCCTTGATAACATTAAATGTGAAATCCAAAGGGACTTTCAAAAAAGGTTTCAACACCAAACGATACAACAAGAAATAACAAAGGAGGATAATCTCCCCTATCTCCCTACCTCTATATCCTTGTCGCAAAGATGCTTGCTAGACAACTCCAAGAATCATGCGATGAGCCTAATGGTGGTATTGGCATCCAAATTTCGCGGGGAGGAACAAAAATCCCATTCTTGGCTTTTGTAGATGAATAGATGATACCATTATCTTTGCAAAAGCAAATAACCGAACATGTCATAAAATTAAAAACATAATTGACGATTATTGTCAAATATCTGGTCAAAAGATTAACTTTCATAAATCCGCTTTCTAGGTTACCAAAAATATCAACAATAACTCAAAAACACAACTTAAATAAATCGTCCATATTACCAACATAACTGCACTGGATAAATACCTAGGGTGCCCCTAATTGATGAAAGAGATGATCCATGCCCTACAAATGAAACTCCTATGGAAAATACTTGTTGGACCTGATAACATCTGGGTCAAAATAGTCACTGAAAAGTATCTCAAAAAGGACAATTTACTCAACTATGCTAAAAAACGAAATACATCTTGGTGTCCAAACTCATGAGCCTTCACAACCTTTTTATTTTTGGGCTGATTTGGCAAGTGGGTGACGGACAAACCATTCATTTCTAGAAGGATAACTGGACTGGTTCTAGGACCCCAACACCCAAACCTAACATCAACTAAAGTATTGTTAGAAGATCTGGTTTTGATGGTTCCAAAGGTCAGTGACACAGAAGTTGCATGGAGAGTCAGCGACATCAAGTTCTTATGAACAAGTCACTGACAAAGGATAACTTGCAAGAAACTATTGTTGAAAAGTTGTGTTTTGATGGTTCCAAGGAAGTCAGTGACTTTGAGTTTGCAAGCCAAGTCGGCGACTTGGCAAAGTCATGGCAAAGTCACTGATATGACCAGCTGGCGACGAAAACTATTTATGGAAGGAATGCACAGATCGTGTGCCATTGTTTGCAGGACAGCTGGTGCATTTATTTATGGAGAATATCATCACAAAAGAGTGCTAAAATCATAAGAGGATGATATAATTCCATTAAGATATTTTATGTGTACGTAAATGTTATATTAGGAAAGATCTTGTAAGATTGCGTGGGATGTTATTTCCTTAACCGAATAGGAAATAATATCACACGAAATCACACCTTATTCTAGCTTAAATACTCCATTGTTTTAGATTAAAAGTAAGGACTTTCGTGCATAATTTGTATATCTTAAGAAAAAGAAAAGAGAGAGTTCTAGGTTGAAGAAGACTCGTGCATGGGATTCGTACGAGCAGTGAAGAAGACTTGTGCGTGAGATTCGTGCAAGTGGTGAGTTTGAGTGTTCTTAGGCATATCGTGAGGTTGAGAGTGTAGGTACAAAGGTAGAGCGTGGTTCAAGGTTGTGGGATTCAACTTGTACACGGGAGAGCTTTGTAACACTCAAGAAATCAATAGAGCGAGTCTAAGGACTCTTGAAATCCGACCAAGTGAGAAGCTTGGAAGGGAGTGGTTTTTCTCTAAGCAAACTAGTTGGTTTACGAAGAGCTTCCACTATACATTGCTTGTCATTTACAGTTTGGTAATATCTTTCCTGTTAGATTAATTATTCCGTTGCTTATTTCAAGGTCACTAACTTTACCAATGTCGGTGACTTCGACTGTTACTCAAAGTCGACGACTTTGCAAGAGTCGCCGACTCGTTTAAGTACTAACGATCCTACAATTGGTATCAGAGCTAAGGCTCTAGATTGTGTTTTTAGTACTTTTCTCATAGGAAAATGTCTTCAACCAACACTGTTGTTAGTGACTCTTTATGGAAGCCTTCAATCCTCAAGGATAGTAAGAACGACAAGGACATGAAGGAAGTGATTTGCTATAAATGTCAGGCTAAAGGACATTTTTCTAAGTAATGTCCTAGAAGAAGAACTGGAGAAGTTGGCAAAGGAATGATGGTGACGTGGGATATGTCTGATGACGACGACGAGGTGTCACCGACAAGAGGAGATTGTTGTATGGCCATTGAAGAAAAGTCATCCCAAGAGGTAAATGAATCTAAACTCTTTTCTCTTCTTGCTAAAAAGTCTAGGAAACAATTAGTTGCGGAACTCAGGTTACTGAGTTAAGAGAAAAAGTGGACGAAAATGAAGAAACCATTTCCAATCTCTTCGATGATAATAAACTCTGGTCTAGCAAAGCTATTGAACTTGAAAAGATTTCCTCTCCTAAGTCAGCTACTTGTGAGTCATGCACTGATTTCAATTCTCAGGTCACTGACTTGCGAAAACAAGTCGATGACCTAGAAAAGCAGGTCACTGACTTAGAAGGGGAAAGACTTATGCTTAAGCTTGGAAATGCTAAGTTGTCCACTGAGTTAGATAATCTTAAAGTTGAGGATGAGACTAAAAGAAAGAAATGGTTGGATGAGTTTGTTGCTGAAAGGGATCAAGAGGTCAGAATTGACTATAAAAAGAAGTTTATGAAGGAGGTAGACAGACCTGGAATTGGCTTTGTTCGTGCACCCAATACTCAGGGTACCAAGGCTGCTCCCCTTGTGTCTAAAGGTAAAACCCCTATGTGTAGTGACAATGCAAGTTGTTCTACACATGTGGTGGCTAAGCATGACAAAGGGAAGCAACAGTGGTATCCTGATCAAAAGGTGCACAACATATGACAAAAACAAGTCCAGATGTCGGCTCCGTCACAAATTGATTTTCAATCTCGCATCAACAACAAACCCATCTATCCGGGCTATAGCTAGTATGTGGCCCTGAAGTCTCATAGAACATGTTGGTACTGCGGCAAGGCTGGTCATTACCAATATGATTGTCACAAAAAGGACAGGGATGAGAAAAATGTTAGGTCACGGACTCTGGATGATAGTCATGACAAACCTGTTGTCGCTGCCTGTCCTCCAGGATTTATTTGTGCTAGTTGCAATAAGTGTTGTCTTAGAAATTACTTTGTTGCCAAACACAGAGGAGTTAAACAACTCTGGGTTCGTAAGAACTAATTCTTTCAATACAGCTTGAAGTGGGTGACAAGGAGTCCTGGTTTATTGATAGTGCGTGCTCAACTCATATGTCGGGGAACCCCAGGGATTTCGTATCACTTCAAGAATACAAAGGAGGTAAGATTACTTTCGGCAACAATAGTAAAGGTGATATTTCAGGCATTGGTCAGGTAAGATTTTCTGAAAAACTGACTATAGATAATGTGTACTTGGTTGAAAATCTTGGTTTCAAGTTATTAAGTGTTTCTCAGATGTGTGCTAATGGAAAAATTCAAGTTGTTTTTGATAAACAAGGTTGTCAGGTGATAGAAAGTGACTTGGGGAAAATCCTTCTGAAAGGGGTGTGTGAAAACAATCTCTATAAAGTGGACCCTTGCTTTGAACCCGAGGAAAACTGTGCCTTAGAACAATTACAGATGTCGCCGACCTTTGGCACAAAAGATTTGGTCATGCGAGCTTTCAACTCCTTGACAAACTTCATAGGCAAGAGCTGGTTAGAGGGCTACCCAAAATAGATCCAAGCAAGCATGAAGTTTGTGAAACATGTGCGAGAGGTAAGCAAGTGAAGTCATCCTTCAAATCCAAGAAGGAGGTAAGTACCATTAAACCCTTAGAGTTGATTCATATAGATTTATGTGGTCCCATGAGAATCCAAAGTCGTGGAGGAAATAGCTATATTTTGTCATTGTTGATGACTTTTCACGGTATACTTGGATAATTTTTCTGTCTTCTAAAGATCAGGTCTTTGAAGAATTTGAAGCATGGGTAAAGGTTGTTGAGAAAAAGCTTGGAGTTGCTCTTGTGTCTATCAGGTCAGATCATGGAACGAAATTCGACAACTCTGAGTTTCTGATTTTCTGCAAGAAAAATGGCATAAGTCACAACTTCTCAGCGCCAAGAACTCCTCAACAAAATGGCGTGGTTGAGAGGAAGAATCGAGCCTTGGAGACCATGTCGTGGACCATGCTTATCTCAAGTGGTCTTTCGAGAAATTTCTGGGGTGAAGCCATTAATGCATCTTGCTATGTGATGAATCGAGCCATGCTTCGTCCACTTCTTGGAAAAACTCCTTATGAGCTGCTTAGAGGAGTTAAGCCCAGTGTCGCCCACTTACGCACTTTTGGGTGCAAATGTTATGTTCATAATAATGGAAATGACAGTCTGAGAAAATTCGATCCAAGGAGTGATGTTGGTACTTTTGTAGGTTACTCCCCTCATAGTAAAGCCTACAAAGTATTCAACAAAAGGACGAGGAAGATTAAAGAAAGTGTTCATGTCGTGGTTGATGAGAACACGATGGGAGGCTCGATGATTGAGGATCATGATGATGGTGATCAAGGATATTATTTGTTTCAAGATGATCCACTTCCAATTGCTACATCAGAAAAGGAGACAGTAGTTAGTGACAATGTTGGTGTCGCCGACTTAGACGGAACAGGTGGAAGTGATCATGTCAGTGACAATGCTGGTGTCGCCGACTCAGACAGAACAGGTGTAAAACTGCGATTTTGAAGGATATTTTTGAATTTTTTTCGAATATCCTCTTTAATCTTTTTGTCCGTTTTAATGCTTAATCCGATATTTTTGTTGGAGATTAAATCCTAGAAAATTGTTGGTGATATCCTAAAATCACAAAGAAATGATTTTATGGATCGGTGTGAATTCTAGGATTTTTCGGTGGAAAAAGAATATTTATTGGATAAGCCGTCTTTTTAATTATGTACCGGAAGGGACTTAAAATGCGAAACGGAAGCCTTGAAAATTGAGGGTAGCAAGATAAAATCATGAAAAATTGATTTTATTGGTCTACATAATTTACAAGACATTTTCCGTTTAGTGAGTTTTTCCACCCGAGGTACATAATTTTACCGCTTTAACGCGAGTCCCGTTCCGGGACGGAAAATTACATGTGACGTCTCTTGCTTAGACGCTAAGGAGTTGGAAGATGGATTTTTACGTAGCCAAAATTATTGACTTTCAAAGCTTATCATTTCTTTCTCCTTCTCCAAAGTGAAACCGAGAGAGTGTTGGACGGAACGAACTCGGGCGACGAATTCGGTTCTCACCGCCTTGCCACCACCTTGCCAGCCACCACCCCATCTCCTCCTCTTGTTTGTGTGTGAATCCAGCAGCTGAACCAGGGAGACGAATCAGGACGTCGTCGGACTCGGGAGAAGGAGCGTCGCCTTCACTTCGGCTTTCTCCTCTACCTCGTTGCCACGCCACCGGCGATCGTTAGCTTCTCCGACCACCACCCATGGCAAGGGCCGCTGTCGGGCAACGCCCAGCCACCCTCAGTCTCGGGGATCGAGCCATGATCGAGCCAAACGAGCCATGGGTTCGAGTGAAGGTATATACGATCGAAATTAATTAGCGGGTTAGTTGCGGAGCCACCGTAAGGGCTTTTCGGTTCCGCTTTGCTAATTAAATTTATGGTTTTTATAATCTTGACATTGATACGGTTCTACAGGTTCGAACCGCTCGTGAAACGGACGTCCGGATCTTCCGTTATAGCGAAGACAAGTTTTGGTTACCGATTGGCAGGTAAAGGACTTCGGATAATTACTCAGGATTCGTTGTTAATCCGTTTGATCCGAGATTTGGTAATCTTTAAGAACTGTTGCTGATGAACAATTTTTATTTAGAAAATTGTTTCAAAAGTGAAGCGGATAATTAGTTATAATTCCGCCAAGATGGCTCCTTGAAGCATGATAACTAAGGATTTATTATATATCGATATTCGGAAATTAAATCGTTTATCGATTAGGAAGTTGTAGGAGTTGAGAATACAACTAAGAAGTGTTTCTGTGAGCTCGTTGCTGAGAAATCCTTTTGTTATATTTGTCAGAGGGATGATACAGATTACTGTTGGAATTGCTAAGGACGTCGAGCACGCCTTATAAGGCAAGTGGACGATTCTCTCTTGCGTTATTGTTATTAAATGAGGAATTGGATCCCATTTAATATTTGCGTTGGGAACAACTTGTATGGTTAATAAAATATGATAGGTTGTTATATTTGTTAGAAATAATGACCATGTTGTTATTCAGTTTTGCGCTAGAACTGGATTTAGGTCCGTTATGGGTGACCTTGTATGTTGTCTCACGCTGAGACATTGTTGTGATTAAAATAGTTCAGGGAGTGGTTCTATACCCTCTCTTTATAACAATATTACATTAGGAGGGGCCTAATCCTAATGGTGAGTCATGACTCTCTTCCCCTACTCTTCGTGTGAGAGGGTTAGCTAAGTGCAGGTTCAGCACGGTGTAGTGTAGACGACATGGTAATAGGCCTCTGTGATCTCTACCTCACCATATGCAAATGAAAGATCAAGGCCCTCTAATCTCTACAACATTGGGACTCGTGCTATTCGGGTTGTTCAAGGATGAAATAAGCCCTCTGACCTCGGTAGCATTGTGTTCCTTCGGCAGTAGTTCGGGCCGATCAAAAGCCACCAACTTGTTGTGAAAAGTTTTGAAAGTAATATAAGATAAGTGCGTTAGGCACATTAATATACCTGAATGGTTCGTCCAGTCGGAAAGCCATTCTTGCTCCCGGTTATGAATGATTCTTAATCAAACTTTGATTAAGTTAATCTAAATAGTCGATGGAGGCTTTTCAAAATGTGATGTGATTAATATGAATTCCCAACAATTGTTCATGTTCTGTAAAGGAAACCACAAGCGGTGGTATTCTCTCTTGATTATGCGAATCTCATTCTTTTTCTCTATAAGACTGCTAACCGTTGGATCATAATCCGAGTCAATTCGTATTTGGGTGCCAATATGTTTAGTTACAACCATAAGAACCAAGTTAGTTTCTCCGCTTGCTAGTCTATTATTAGACTAACCCGTCCATTTTCTTTTCTTTTATTTGGTCGGCTGGTGTCCACCGTTGTATACGATACATCAGGTTCTTCTTGGAAGTTGATTCAAGATACGGATTCAGATGTTTGAAGCTCCAAAAGTTGAAGAAAGGTTTTCAATGGTTATACTTGAGTGAAGATCATGATTGAACTATTTCAAAGCGAAGCTGAGTTTCAGAAAATAGAACTCAAGGAAGACTGGATGAAGATTTTGTTCAACTAGAAGGTTGTTCTATTTCTTTATTCTTTTTGGGTTAAGATTTGTATAAGACCAATTGTATTTATTTCGCTGTAATGTTTGTTTTAGTTTGTTCAGTCAGTTTAAAGCCTTGGGTAGCTTCGGTTTAGTCTTAATCGAGGTTACTGGCGGTAATACCTCCAGGGTAGGAAGGGGGTGTTACAACAGGGGAAAGTGATCATGATCAAAGAACAAGTGACAATGAGAAAAATGATGAGAAAACGTCTGAGAGTTGCTCAAGTCCAGAAGATTCAGAAGCAAATTCAGAAAGAACGTCTCAGACACAAGTCAGCGACTTGACAAAGCTACAGATCAGAAACTATCAACAGAAAAGCGCTCATCCTGTCACTAACATCCTTACTGATTTCTCAAAGGGTGTACAAACCAGATCTTCCCTAAAAAACTTCTTTGCTTTCAATGCTTTCATCTCTATGTTGGAGCCTAAAAATGTTGAACAAGTTGAACAAGTGTTGAAAGATTCGGATTGGGTTAGTGCCATGCAAGAAGAACTTCCTCAGTTTGAGAGAAATAAAGTTTGGCACTTGGTCCCAATGCCAAAGGGAAGAACTGTAATTAGAACACGTTGGGTGTTCAGGAATAAGCTGGATGATAAAGGAAACATGGTCAGAAACAAAGCAAGGCTGGTAGTTTAGGGATACAATCAGTAGGAGGGCATTGACTATGAAGAGACGTTTGCTCCAGTGGCTCGTCTTGAGGCTATTCGATTGCTCATTGCCTATTCTTCTCATCATAGGTTCAAACTACAGCAAATGGATGTCAAGACTGCCTTCTTGAATGGTTACTTAAAGGAAGAAGTGTATGTTGAACAAACTGTGGGTTTTGAAGATGTCACTCACCCGGATCATGTCTACAAACTGGACAAAGCTCTTTATGGATTGAAGCAAGCACCGCGTGCTTGGTATGATCGTTTGTCTCAGTTCTTAATTCAACATGGTTATGTTCGAGGTGAAGTAGACAAGACTCTTTTCTTGCTAAAGGAAATAGGTCACACACTGGTTGTTCAGGTCTATGTCGATGACATCATCTTTGGTTCAACAGATGATAAGCTAGTGAAGAAGTTCGCTGACCTCATGTCTAGTGAGTTTGAAATGAGTATGGTCAGTGAGCTCAAGTTGTTTTTAGGACTTCAAGTTGTGCAAGGTGAGGATGGGACACGAGTTCATCAACAAAAGTATCTTAGAGAATGTGTTAAAAAGTTCGGTCTTGAAAATGCTAAACCGTTTGACACTCCTATGTCGCCGACTACCTCACTTGGAAGAGACGACAAGGATCCAGAAGTTAATGCTACTATGTACAAGGATATGATTGGTTCATTACTCTATCTCACTGCAAGCAGACCTGATATTGTGTTTGGTAGGGATGGAAATGGGGCGGGATTCCCCATTACCCGTGGGGATTCCCCGTTACGGGTACGGGTATGGGGATTTTTAGTGGGGATGGGGGTGGGGATGGGGGAAAAGTAATTACCCGCTAGGGTATGGGCATGGGGACGGGGATAGGTGTCCCCGCCCCACCACCCGACTCGAACCCGACCCCATTGAGGGACCCATTGGGGAACCCCGTGGGGAATCCCCATCGAGGGACCCATTGGGAAATCCCGTGGGGAATCCCGTTGGGGAATTCCCACCGGGGGACCCGTTGGGGATTACCCACGGGTTCTCCCGGTGGAGAACTAAACTATTGTTTTTAATTATTGATCATTCTATCCTTATATTATGTACTTGATACGTATGAATAGTATGATCATTGGATTTACAAAATTATTGTTTTGTTTGTTTTTTAAGCTCTTGTTAATTATATAAGTTTAATTGGTGAATTTTCTAAATGGTATATCAATAGAATTTTTGAGGAAATTGTACATGAAAGTAAATGAAAAATAAAATGAGTAACTCGTGGGATTATACAAGGTCAAAATCAAACGGGGATGGGGAGTCCCCGCTAGATATTATGAATGGGGAAATCAAGCGGAGATGGGGAATCCCCGACGGGGATTATAAATGGGGAAATCAAGCGAAGATGGGGAATCCCCGACGGGGATTATAAATGGGTAAATAAAGCGGGGATGGGGAATACCCGATGGGGACGGAGACCCGACGGGGATAAATTTTATTACCCGATGGGTAATGGGACGGGTATGGGGAGCATATATCTAAATGGGTATGGGTACAGGGAGGGTATTTCCCGCCCCGAACCCGTCCCATTGCCATCCCTAGTGTTTGGAGTATGTCTATGTGCTAGATTTCAAGCTGATCCAAGAGAGTCCCACTTGAAAGCTATTAAAAGAATTATTCGCTATCTTAAGGGGACTGACAATCTGTGTTTATGGTATCCAAGAGGATTGGATTTTGAGCTAGTTGGCTACACAGATGCTGATTTTGTAGGGAATCGTGTTGATAGAACAAGCACTTCAGGAATGGCTCAATTTCTTGGGCCTTGCCTTGTGTCATGGGGATCTAGAAAGCAAAATTTTGTTGCTCTATCAACGGCGGAAGCACAATACATTGCAGCTGCGGCGTGTTGCTCTCAACTCTTATGGATCAAGCAATAAGTCGATGACTATGGTGTGAAGTGCGGGTCAGTGCCCATACTATGTGACAACACTAGTTCAATCAACATCTCAAAGAATCCGGTGCAACATTCAAGGACTAAACATATCGAGATAAGACATCACTTTCTTCGAGATTGTGTTGAAAAATGCATGGTCACTATGAAATTCTGTAGAACAAGTGATAAAAGAGCAGACATCTTTACAAAGGCCTTAAATCGTGAACCCTTTGAACAACTCCGCATGGAATTAGGTATGATCTCTCTTCAATGATCTATTTCCCTACATGAATTCCCTCGATGATTGGCTAGAATTGATTGTTTTGCATATGTTTTGAAGTCATGCTTTTATGGTATAATTCTTAGCATTCTTGATAGACATCATGTTTAGGAAACCCCATGCATTTGACTTGTCGATGACTTTTACTACATTCAATATTTGTGCAACCTTATTGAGCTCTTTGTTTTAGCCCAAAAGAATCAACTTGATGATCCTAACCCTCATTACAAGCCCAAATGATGGTTAATTCTAATGCTTGTCCCTGACCTATCATGTTTTGAGAGTCTCTATGAGCCCATTTTGAATTTCCTTATGCAACGGAGACTTATCATCATGATCGGCAAATCCTCAATATAATGCTTTATACTTGGTTTATTTTGGCACTCCATGTGCAACCCCAACGCCAAGTAAGTTCTTTAAAGAGAAGGTCATAGACTGTGCAAATGTCATGGCAGATATGTTGAGATGAGAAAACAGGTTTGATGGTCGCCGACATGAGCAAGGTCAGCGACTGTGAAAATTGGCGCGTGGATCACATTAGAATATTAAGAAGATTAGTTTGTTAGTATTTCGAAAGAAGTTTTTCTGAGCGGAGCCTGATTTGATTGAAGTGATACTTTCCAATTAAGAGAGAACAAGTTCCTTTATTACCCTACCTCCATCCTCATGTAAAAGCTTCATGAACCTAAACACAAACCAAGAAACCCTAACTGTGTCACTTGAAACTGGAACGCTGCGCCAAACAGCACAATCGGTAAGCGTTTTCAGAATCGAGTGACACACGGAAAAAGGGACAAAGAGCGTGCTAAGGAAAATTTGGAGGCAATGGAGTTGAAAAATCTAAGAAGGAAACAAGGGCTCTAGTTTGAAAGAGCATGAACTGGAAGGAGACGTGAAAGAAGAAGGTGATCAAAGAGTAACCAAGAAAAATTTGTGGAGTTTGAGAAATGGCTTGCTTGTTTCGATTCAGAGTCACTGACTGCTGCATGTCCATGGCTCTCTCTATCCCTCTCTTCTACTCTTACCACATTATCTCTCCAGTTTAAAAGACTTCTCTTTTTAGTTCAATTTGGTTGTACTGCATTTCTGGACTGTTTGTTTTTGCATCGTACATTATCTCTTGCTTTGGTGGATGACTATCTATGACTGTTTTGATATTATGTTTTAAGTTTCCATATTTGCCTCTGACTTCTTTTCTTGTTTTAGCAATCTTTTTGATGATGCCAAAAGGGGGAATTAACCGGGGGAATAGATTTATTAGGGAGATCAAAATACTGAAATCATGTGGTTATTAAGCTTAGGGGGAACTTTTTATGGTTTTTGCTTTTTGCTCTTTATACTATGATGTTATGTGTGTGCTTTAAGAATCTTATCAGGACATGTTGTTTGTCACCATCAAAAAGGGGGAATTTGTTAGAACATCTGGTTTTGATGGTTCCAAAGGTTAGTGACACAGAAGTTGTATGGAGAGTCAGCGACATCAAGTTCTTATGAAGAAGTCACTGACAAAGGATAACTTGCAAGAAACTATTGTTGAAAAGTTGTGTTTTGATGGTTCCAAGGAAGTCAGTGACTTCGAGTTTGCAAGCCAAGTCGGCGACTTGGCAAAGTCATGGCAAAGTCCCTGACATGATCAGCTGGCGACGAAAACTATTTATGGAAGGAATGCACAGATCGTGTGCGATTGTTTGCAGGACAGCTGGGGCATTTATTTATGGAGAATATCATCACAAAAGAGTGCTAAAATCATAAGAGGATGATATGATTCCATTGAGATATTTTATGTGTACGTAAATGTTATATTAGGAAAGATCTTGTAAGATTGCGTGGGATGTTATTTCCTTAACCGAATAGGAAATAATATCACACGAAATCACACCTTATTCTAGCTTAAATACTCCATTGTTTTAGGTTAGAAGTAAGGACTTTCGTGCATAATTTGTATATCTTGAGAAAAAGAAAAGAGAGAGTTCTAGGTTGAAGAAGACTCGTGTGTGGGATTCGTACGAGCAGTGAAGAAGACTTGTGCGTGAGATTCGTGCAAGTGGTGAGTTCGAGTGTTCTTAGGCATAACGTGAGGTTGAGAGTGTAGGTACAAAGGTAGAGCGTGGTTCAAGGTTGTGGGATTCAACTTGTATACGGGAGAGCTTTGTAACACTCAAGAAATCAATAGAGCGAGTCTAAGGACTCTTGAAATCCGACCAAGTGAGAAGCTTGAAAGGGAGGGGTTTTTCTCTAAGTAAACTAGTTGGTTTACGAAGAGTTTCCACTATACATCGCTTGTAATTTACCAAATGGTAATATCTTTCCTGTTTGATTAATTATTCCGCTGCTTATTTCAAGGTCACTGACTTTACCAAAGTCGGTGACTTCGACTGTTACTCAAAGTCGATGACTTTGCAGGAGTCGCCGACTCGTTTAAGTACTAACGATCCTACAAGTATAAATTGGGACGAACTCGTCAGTAATTATCTTCGTGATGACAACTCATGGGACGAATTAAAGCTCTAGAAGATTCTAGACACACATAACGTAAAAAGCATAACCCAAATCATTACACCACTCAACAAAATACTAGATAGAGTATATTAAAAGTCAAGAAAAATAGCTAGATCTCAACACGATCCGCGATGCAATCGATTCACAACAACAAGGGAGAGACCTCCATTGACCTTGATTGGATATGAAAACTTAATATACACCTGATGAGGTATCTGTGCCAACTCAGTAGAGCGGCAAGCAAGGGTCGATCCCACAGAGACTCGTGTATTAATGTTATTACTTATGTGCCAAGTAACTAAAGGGGGGTTTTCAGAATGATTATCTAAACTAATATGCGAGAATAAAACTAACTATGAATGCAAAGATGATTTGAATATATGAGAGACAAACGTGTTCAACTAGTTAAATCCATCATGATATTTCTTTGTTGATCATCGATTCTCATGATTCTCTTCTCACTTGAATAATCTATTGTGGATAGTGATCCTACTAAGGATTAAGATCCGAACTTCAGATTTAGTTGATAGAACTACCAGCCTAACAACCCTAATTAAATAATAACCTAGAAGACCTTCTAGATTCAATTAAATAACAGCATGACGATTCAAGTTATCAATACAAACAAACAACTTAGAGCAACCAGACATCTAAGTGATTTGTGAATTTATTCCATTCTTCAACCAACTAGTCCAACCGGTACTAAATTGATTAAAGTATACTCTTGATCAAATTAACTCCAACCGGTAATTAATCAGATTCAGTTATAACTAGAAATTCTATCAGGTAGCTAATCTAATAAAACCCTAATTTAGATTCAATTAAGCACATGGAATAATTTCTATTCAAGTTTGTTGAGAATCAATCAAAACTCACAACTACATACAAATCATGACTTCAATAACTAGCCAAACACAAGAAATTTAGCAATGCATAATTAAAATAAAATCAAACTTACAAAGGTTTCAAAGTCTGCCTCCAAAGAGAAAAACCCCAACCTCCAAAGTTGATCAAAAGTTCTCCAAAAAATAAACTAACATAAGGTATATGTATGTCTTCCAAATAATCCTCAAAAAGATCTATCTTTAAGCTATACTCGGATATGATATAACCCTAGGTCCAAAAGTCAAGCCCAAAAATTCCCCGCGTAGAAAACAACGATTGCGCAGGTTGCATGAGGATTGCGCGGCGTCGTTGCTCGGCTTCAACCCCAAGCTTTTCCTTCTCTTTTGCCTTGGTTTTTCTTGTCTTGGTCCATGCTCCTAGCACATCCTAGTCATTCCTTATCTCCCTTGCCTCGTCCATCACCACCATGATCCATCTGTACTCGCCCCGCTGTTGCTCCTGAACCTAGAAACCTGTAAAACCGAGCAAACCAGCGCATAATACCCGACAACACAAAAACCTAAAAACTATATAAAAACTAATCTAAAACCAACTAAAACATATATAAAACATGCATCTAAACTACTCCTATATGCAAGCTATCAACACCCAAAGATTAAAAACTTTATCTAGAAAACCGTCCGAAATGGCATACCCACAAAACTAATGCTTGTTGCAAACTATATATTTGTCCCACATGGCTGTGTGGGGTGCAACAATACAAATGAAGATGCATATCACCTTCTACTAAAATGCTCACTCACAATCCAAACCTTAAAAAATCATTAATCCAAACCTAGACCGCATTATCAACCAAACTAACCCTGCAAGTAATTTGCCTTTCCAATTCTTGGAGGAGATTCGATGTAGGATCTCCAAGGTTGACTTGGAATGGTTGGTCTGCTCCTGGTGGTGCATATGGTACTTCAGAGAAGCCAATTCCGTGGTAGACTACATCGTCGGATCGTTTTGATGTGTGTCCTTTCTCGCGATTGCTTTTGATCCGGTCTTCAGGGACCTCATCTACAAGAATGTTCTAGAACAGTCCATGCATCTCTCTTTAGAGTGGATTGACCTAATTCCTTTCCTTATAAAAAAAATTCTCTTACAAGTATATATATCCACACATTATATATCGGGCAATCAATCAATTGCAAACCCGTACATATATATAGTTCACTTTGAATTAAGAAAACACAACTCCTCTCAGAGAATTACAACTGGGCACCCTCCCCCCTAGCATTTATTTTGTGTATATAAAGAGGGTGTCAACCACATCGATCATGTACAAATTAAAACGTTGTTGCAGTGTGTGCTAAGTGGCGTTGGGTGTGGTTCATCAAGTCTTAACGTGTCCAAGTTTTTCATCGACAAATTTGCCTGTCCTTTGTTCTTTCCCACGTCTTTCTCATTCGATTTTTCCCTTGCTCGCTCTTTCAATTTCATACATACTTTTCCAGTTTTCCTTTAGGGTTTTTATCTCCAACCCGGTCAATCAATCTCACTTTCTTTTTCCTTTTTTTTTTCATGTTTTCTTTGCCAAAATTAATTGAATTTCCCTTTAAAACCAAACCAGAAACGTGGTTTTTTTTACTATTTTTTAATAAGCTCCCATGAATCGAGTATAGTTCATATAAATATATATATGTATGTGGATTTAGGGTTCCACATATTCTATCTGGCGTTTTGTGTCTCGTTGTCTTCCCCTTCTTCTCCATTTCATCGATCTGAAAGATCTCCGATCTCGAACAGTCACCGGTTGCTGCTGCTGCATCATCAAGATTCACATGGATCTGTGTGGATCGAATCAATCTCTCCGAGATTGAATTGATTATTCAGTTTTCATGATCCAGCTGAGAATCTTGATGATGCTGCATCGGCAATTCGTTGACTCCTTCCATCATTCTTCTGGGTAAGGTAAGTTCAAGATCTGCAGTTTAATTCTTTGTTTCCCTTTATCAAGTTAATTGCTTCGGTATTTCATGTGAATTAAGTGTAGTTAGAGATAGAAGAGATCTGCAGGTTAGGTGGTTCATTCATCATGTGCAGTGTGTGCACCAATTAATTTATGTAAATAAGATGAGATTTTTCAATTAGTTGGCATTATCTTTCTTTACTTTGGATCTATAGATACAAAGATTAATTTTATAAAATGAACTCATCTCTTTGAAAGAGAAAGAAAAAAACCTGTGTGGTAAGGTAGAGCTATCTATACCTTACCAGCGCAAGTTGATGTCTAGATTTGTTGTTTTAATATCTATATACAACATGGCCCAGATGCATAATATATGGCTAGTTGTGTGCTAGTGCATTCCATTTATTGCTGATTAGGTGTTAATTTATTATTGGGTTAATTATATGATGAAACTGATTGGTGGGTTTATAAGTTTGTTGTTCCTCGTCGTCGGTAGGGTGTACTTTCTGCTATGCTATACATGACAGGTTTTGGAGCAGCAAATTAATTACATGTCTTTGAACATTATCTATGTCCCATTGGCTCAATTTATTTAAGTGGCCAATTAAAATTAGAGGTCCGTACTAAACCAGACACTGTGTCAGGTGAGTGCTCTTCATTTCCATGTGTCCTTCCTTGGGGATTTTGTAGCTTCGTACAACTCTTTCATTTAGTAATGCATATTTTTCTCTTCATTCCGGGAAAACAGTATGATAATAGTTGTAGTTTTAAGTCTTCAACTGAAAAAGCATATACATCCAAGAGTTATAATTAACTCCATCTTCAATCTTGTAAGATTTGGGTTCTTGTTTAATTGCACGTTCAAGTTGATCTACTCAATGTAATTCTGAACAAGATATATAATAAACTAAGGGCTTTTCACTTAACTTAGCTTACTAGCTACAAATCCTACAATATATCTATTAGCTTGTGTGATACTACAACTATCTTGTCAAATTCTCTACAACAATTTATATCATGTAGCAGAGGGTACAAATACTAATAAATTGTCCTGGTTCTTTGTATGATGGAATATGCACACAAAGGGCTGTGTTCTGTGCGGGTTTGTTGAGGTTTATGGAGGCTTGTATATTTAAAACCTATTTAACAAATTTTAGAATACGGAGGTCCTAAGGATACCTATTTAACAAAGTTTTTGATGTTGGTAGTAAATGTAAATGTAAAAAACTTCTGGTTTCAAACAAAATCCAAATACTTATCCCTAAGCCATCTCTAAAACCTTCACCTGTTAAAATATCTTATTTTGTCGAATAGAGTCTAATAGATTTAAAATAACTTGATAGAAACCTTGAGTAGAAAGGTTTTTTAATATCTTAAGAGGCTTGAAAATTTTTCTTCAAAATTTATAATAATCTATATTAATTATTACTTAGGCAAGGAACTTAGAGGCAGGGCTAGACTGAAGAAGAGTTGGACTTGCCTATATATGTGCAAGGAGCAGTGGAGGGAGCAGAACACGGTTGAGGAGTGGTAGAGGGCCAGAGGCCTAGACGGCGAGGGCAAGCCACTTTTTCCATACCCTCCCTCTAGCTTTTTCCCCTTCCTTTTCTTTTTGCTCTTGCACCTTGTTTTCTTTTTTCCCAAAGTCTGTTTCTTGCTTGTGTTGGCACCTCCTTTCTTTCTTTGGGTTTTGCAGACACACCCTCCCGACTTTGTTTGGGACAAGGGTATACGCATATTGACCCCCTTGATCCTGAATTGACTGGAGTCCACTGAGTCGATGTTGTTGTTGTATATTAATCGATACATTTATGGTAATATTAAAATGTAAAAACCTCTGATATAAATACATTACAACGTCAAACACCTAACGAAATAAATATCAAAATATCTCTACCCATAATAAGCCTACATCCACTCAATAACCTCCCAAAAACTCCTAACTCTTTGAAAACGATGTATTCTGTATTTCTGTTTGTTTGTTTGTTTGTTTGTACTGAGAAGTGAAAAGTTACCCTCTTCAAAAATCTTGAGATTTTTTTGGTTGGTATCACAACCACAAAATGTGTGCAGCAGTGCAGGACTTGTATTCATTCTATTGGGTACACAGAAAAACATTGGATATTGTGGATGCATACTAAGCTATGATAGCTAGAATGAGACCAATTTCAGGCCTTTAATCTGCAACAAGTATGATGAACATATATAAAGCTTATTAAAGGTGTATATATGGATCAAAGTTCATATATTCATGTAGATTTGATTCTTCTGACAACTTTTTTTTTCTAATGGGTGACCTGAACTCAAGTTTACTGCTCCTCCTACCTGGATGATGTCACGATGATGGGCTTTGATCGATGTAAGTTGATCGAATCGACGGGCAGTTGAACATGAGGATCTGATCTCATCAGCCAATTCAGCACGTACTAATAAATATTGTGGGGATGTTTAATTAATTGTTTTTTTTTTTGAATTAACAACATTGCTGTTGATGTATAGAGAGGTTTGAGTGGTAGGAATGAGCCTAGAAATAAGGGTTGATGGTAGAAACAAAGTTAGCTGTAGTGTCAGTGAGTGATGCTCGATGTAAGAATCTTTTGCTTTCGATAATCCACTCAGCTGCTCCCCCACCAAATTAAAACTGCAAACTAAAGGCATCTCTATCTGAACAAAGAAACAATTCCACGTCCATATCATACGGATTTCAACTCCTTTTCCCTGCTTTTAACATCAAAAGTTTCTGCACATTTTGAGTTCCATCACACAACTGCAAATTATAATGCCTCTTTTGGATGGTTAATCCATCTTATAGCCAGTGTGTAATAGAATGCTCTCTCTATATACTTCCTCTCTTGACTTCTGAATTTGATTTGATTTGAGGTTCTTACTTTGTAATTATTAACTTCTTGACATTATAATCTCAAGTACTTAAGTAGATCTGCATTAAATCCAACTATACGTACTATCCAAACGGACTGACTAGTAGTAACATATAAAGACTTCAAACACACAGATCTGTCAAGGTTTGGTGATAAGATATTAATTTATATCTTGAAGCCAAACACATAGATCTGTCAAGGTTTTCATGGGAGATTGAGAGATATAGAAGCCGGTACATGCATGGTTGAATTTGATATTTTGATCGTATTTTAAAATCATAGATAAATGGTATGCAATGCATTGGACTTGGAGTTGAAATAACTTGTCTTAAATGGCATCCTTATATATTTGGTTATGATGGAATAGGTCATGAAGATTGAAGAACATAGTTACTATAAATGGTGGTGATTACAATTTGATATGCCCTCTCTTTTGCTACCTAGGTTAAGTGCCTCATATATGACTCAAAAGAAGTCATAGAGTTCTACTGACATATATTTTGAACTAGGTAGGGAACTAGGGAAGTACTTACTATTCACATCGTGACATGTAGGTTTGCCTTTTGTATGTGGAATTCAACCTTCTTTTTTTCTTACAAGAAATATATATAAATCGTGTCGTCCCTCTGATTTGAAATCTGTCCGCAAAGTACTCCATCTTGTAATTTGCCATCATATCATGGTAATTGTTTTCTTCTTTTTTTTTCATATACTTTGATAGGGTAGTAGCTTAACTACTTAACTAGCTAGGGTTTGTTTGGCCATGTATAATCACATTTATATAGCTATAATTATTTTTTTCTCATAACAATATGTTTGATACAATAAGTACTAGCATTTTTCAAATAATATCCATCCACTTTAGTTTAAAAAAAAAACACCTCAAAGTAGGGGATTTAAAATTTAAAAGTTATAAATTTTGTGTTTTTACATATATCTTAAATCACTACATCAAATCATTTAGTTTTTCTATTTATTTTAACTTCTAAAAATGGAATAAAGAAGTAAATTAATCTTGTTATGGTGTTGTTGTTTGAAAAAAGTATAAATGTTGGATGATTTGTGAGAGATCGAACTGAAATAAACTATATATGATTTTGTCAGATGAACAAATAAATAGATGAAGGGAGTTTTTGTCAAAATGATTAAAAATCTAATTATAAATATAACACGGTGGTTAATTTAGCAAAGTGCTTTACAAAAGGTGGTTTGTAACTAAAAAAACTTAATATCCTTCTAAACATGAACATAATATCCTTCTAAACATGGACATAAAATCCAATGTTTAAAATGATATTATTGCCAAAATAACTCATTATAATTTTGGACAATAACAAGGGCCTAATCATATGCGCTCATGTTTAAAATTTCTAATTAGGTTATTTCAACTTTTGAACTTGTTTTTATCAAAAAATTAAAAACTTTTCAACTTGTAAGAGTTTGTAAAAGTTTTGAGATGCCCAAAAGTGTTTCAATATTCATTATTGTTTCCACTAAATCAGTACTACCGAAATGCCCAAAAGTGTTATAAGTTTGACTTAAGTACTTTATAATTTCTAAATGTCTTAATAATTGGTTTGATTCCAATAGACTGATTCTTTTTTCTGGTAGAAACTAGTAGATTATAGAGTTACTTATTATATCAAAATTAGTGAAGCTTATAAAAAATAAATAAAAATTAAAAATAATGTTTATATTTTAATGATAAAAAACTTAAGAATCATTCTTTTGAGAATTTTACAATTCGGAGTAATTCTATTTTAAGCACTAAAAATAGAAACTTTAGAGTATGTAACAAATAAAATACGTACATTAACCAATATAATTGATCACCATATGAAAAAAAAATCCTTGAACTTAAGGAAATCACTTGGATTTTACTTTGAGTACTGCATTAAAAATGCAAAACCACAAGTGTACTATGCAAAATAATTATCAGGATCAGGATCTGAGTAAATTTGTAATTAGTTTGGGAGTCCCTTATATCTGTAAGAGATCACTACGTATGTGTTGACAATGCAATAATATTGACCCAGTGAGATTTCACTATAGCGGAATATGGAGGGTCAAGATGAAGGCACCCCTACCCTAGGGAAGAGGGTACCCCCGATAGAAGTCTATTGTTACTTGTTAGATAGTCCATCAGTTGAGATTAAAGTTGAGATTAAAGTTGACTAGTATATAAACCAGTCGATTACTCCTCCTATTGGATTAATTAATATGGTATCAGAGCAATTCACCTAACAGTTTATCTTGATCATGGGCGCGATATCGATATCTTAATATCATCCATACTCATACCTTGATACATACTGATACCGATATTTGATATCTCATATCCTTGGTATCAATATCAAACGAGGCCTTAATAAGTAACATATAGATTCAGATAGCATAGTTAATTGGGGTTCCAGTTGTAGTTTACGGTTGGAAAATGTATGTATATATGACATGGTAAAATATGTGCAAGCTAAGGGGACCTCAAGTTGGTGCAAATATATTATTGTTCTACTTTTATGCATATGGTCCCCTTAGTTTCTTGTATGTCATAAAAAGGACTTGTTCAATTTGGTCCACTTTGCTCATAGATTGCCGCATCTGACACCACTTGATGGTTATTGTGTGCTTGCCAGGCCAGATCTTTTCTACTAGTCCCCACCTTCATTTTCATCTACCTCTTGTTATTTAGGGTAAAAAATAATAGGTTTTCAATAATATTGGTTATAACAAGAATCTAAAATTACCTAACCCTTTTAGGAGAATTGTTCATGCCTTTTCAATCTTTATTGTCACTAATACTATATTAGTTAGAACCTATTTTGATCGCTTCACTTTTTCATTTATGCGAAGCATCACACATTCGATTCGTAAACGAAATGTAATCATGCCGAAATTACAAACAATGCCGCATTGCCCCCCAATCACAAAAGCATTACAACCAAGCAAATTTGAGGTGTAATCATATAGAAAAAAGATCAAACAACTCATAATTATTTATTTCCTGATAATAAAAAAAATGAGTGCTCAAGTGATGTCCGTATTGTGTTTATAATTAAAAAAGTAAATGTACAACAACACGATTGTGTTTGTGTATGTGTATGCTCGAAGGTAGTTGGGAGCTACGTGGGATTGGCCTACATAGACCACACAAGTTATGCGATTCGATAGATGCCATGAGATATGTGACATGTCTTTAATTTGTATCTGGGAGCCAATATTGTACATTGGTACTATTTGACAGACAACAAATCGTGTAAAGGAGGGAATATTATTATGGGCTGGGCTTACATAAAAGTACAAGCTCAAAACTTTATGAGGCCCAGAAGTAATCAGGTCAATAAGGCCCAATGTAGAAAGTGAGCGGTTTTTTGTAAAGAGGAAGCCACGAGGTTGAAGCGCATGGCTAGGACTAACCATCGGTTCAAAACCGAATCGAAAACCCAAATTCCATTTAAGATGAACCGAAAACCGAACTGAATTGGTTCGGTTCGGTTCGATTTTTGTCAGTTCTAGATAAATAGAAGGTTATTTTTTTGTAAAATCCGAACCGAACCGAAATTTAACCGAAACCGAAATTTGGAAAATTCCTAAACCGAACCGAACTATATCGGTTTCGGTTCAGTTCGGTTGGTTTGGCGTAAAATTTCGGTTTGAACCAACCCCTGCTCAGCCGTAGTTACTTTCGATGCCGATGTTTCAGTTTTGAAGACAACGACTTTGGTGTATTATACCAATGGTGTCTCTTCCACTGATACTAGTAGGCTTGTCAAAAATTAATTTGACCTGACTCGCCGGATCCGACAACCAATCCGAGACCGGTCCGATCCAACCGATAAAGCCCGAGTTCTAAATATATCTGAAATCCCAAAGACACTTGATTTGAATATAAAATATAAAAACTCACTAGCATCAGATTAGATCGGGTCAGTTTGTTTTCGTATTTTATTTTATGTTGTCACTTTTGTGGTATAGTAATCTTTCTTCATCTCCTTGCTCAAGGTCCCGGGTTGGGTTCTTTCGCAATTCGCATCAGGTTCCAGACATTGAAGGAGATCAAAGCTCGTCTCAAGTGAGCGACAATGTTAATGTGAGTTTTTCTTGATTCAGATAGATCATGCAACCTTGAGTTTTAGAGAATTTTAAGGAAAGAAAGAGTTTAAGGGAAGAAAATCAGATTTGTTATTCAAGAATGCCCAAACCGAAACAACCACCTATCTTTTTATTAGGATACATATCTTATGTAATATTTTCCATATCTTTTAGTTATTCTTATCTTGGGCTCCAAGATAGCTAAGATCTCTTGGGCCCCAAGTATATCTCTTGTACATAAACCCTATTGGGTATTCAGATTAATGCAAGTTTCACATTCACACATATTCTATCTTTACATGGTATCCAGAGCGATTTACGATCCTTGATTTTTTTCAAAACCCTAATTTTTTTTATCATGTCTGACGATGATAACGCCGCCAAGCACGACCCACCAGTCGTCACCACCGGCCTCGTTCCCCCTGCTGTCCCACCGGCCGTCACCACCGGGCTTGTCCCGCCGGCTGTTGTGAGCACCGAGGACTCGCAGCAACACAAGTCCAGCGCTGGCGCTCTTCTTGCGGCGGCGTCTGGCATAGCGACCCCATCCTTGCTTTTCAGACTTTGAATGTGAAGTTGGATCGTACAAATTATGTGCTTTGGCGTCACACTATCAAGTCTTCTCTAGAAGCCTATAACGTTGATCGTTTTCTGCTTGACAACAGCACACCACCGACAACTCTTCCCGTTGCTTCAGGATCTACAACGCCACCACCTGCCAATCTGGCCTTCGCAGACTGGACTCAGAAAGACATGTTCATTCTTTTATGGATTCGTTCCACTTTATCTACACTTTTATTAGCACATGTTGCTCGTGCCAAGACCACTCATGAGGCCTAGGCTATTCTCGAGCGCATGTTTTTTGCTCAAACTAGGGCTCGTTCAATGTTTCTTAAGCATCAATTGCAGAATCTGACTGAAGGCAATTTATCTATTCTTGAATATGTGGAGAAAAAGCGAAGCGTTTCTGATGCTTTGGCTGAATGTGGTTATGAAGTTTTTGATCATGATTTTATTAAGTACCTTCTAAATGGGTTAGATTCGTCCTACTTGGCTTTTTTTACTGCGTATAATATGCAAAAACACCCTATTTCTTCTGATGAGATTTTTGGTTTATTGTTACAAGAGGAGGAACGTATTAATGTTTCTAATCAACCAGTCACTATTGACTCGACTCCTTCCGCTAATATTGTGAGTCGGGGCGGTCGAACTAGGACCAACTCATCTCGTTCTGACTATGGGTCGGATGCTAGTTCTTCCTCGGGCCGCAAAATCTGTCAACTATGTGCCACGCCCGGGCACGAGGCTATCAATTGCTAGCAACGTTACTTTCAATGAGTTTCCGCCTACAAATCTGAATTATGCAAATAAAGGAGGCCGTGGCGGAACTCGAGGTCGTGGTGGCCGAGGACGTGGCAACTCACAGCCGTACAACAACAATCGTGATGACCCATTCATGACTCAACAACAACACAATTCAGCTCCTCAATCCAACTTTGCATAACATCCTCATTATGCCTATCAAATGGGCAATTCGCCTTCTACACTTGTTGATCCCAATTGGTGCTTTGATACGGGGTCCAACGCTCATGTCACATCTGATTTCGGTAATCTTTCTGTGCATTCTGACTACACTGGCAATGATAGTTTACAAGTAGGCAAAGGTATGTCTCTTCCTATTACGCATTTGGGCAATACAACTTTACCTGCCTATCCTAAACCTATTCAATTGCATAATATCCTTTTTGTGCCTCAAATAAAGAAAAATCTTATTAGTGTTTCCCAATTAACTAAAGACAATGATGCTTACATGGTTTTTTATCCTACTTGTTGTTTTGTGAAGGACAAATAGGGGCGAACCCTCCTCAAAGGAACCGTTTATAATGGGCTTTATCATTTGGCACCACCTCAACCGTCTTTACCATCACCACGAGCTTACATTGGTGAACGCACTACTCTTCAAACTTGGCATGAGCGCTTCGGTCATCCTCGTGAGTCTATTTTTCGTCGTTTAGTTTCTAGATTTAAGTTATATGTTTCGTTGAACAATTTAAAATCTATTTGCGAGTCTTGTCAGCTTGGGAAGAGTCATCGACTTTCTCTCCCTAACAATCATGTTTCTAGTTCTTCACCTCTTGAATTAATATACTCTGATGTTTGGGGGCCTTCCCCGGTTTCTTCTTTCAATGGCAATTCGTACTTTCTCATTTTTGTGGATGATTGCACTAAGTTTGTATGGATGTACTTTCTCTCCCAGAAATCTCAAGTGTTGTCTCACTTTCAACTATTTCAAAAGATGGTTGAAACTCAATTCTCTACAAAAATCAAGCAATTTCAATCCGATTGGGGGGGGGGTTGAATACCACAATGTCTCCACTTACTTACAAACTCAAGGCATCATTCATAGAGTCTCTTATCCTCATACACAATCCCAAAATGGGGCCGCTGAGCATCGTCATCGTACCATTGTTGAAAAGGGTTTGGCTCTCCTCTCTCATTCTAAATTACCGTCTTCTTTTTGGGAGCATGCTTTTCATACCTCAGTGTATTTGCATAATAGAACAATCACTCCCATATTATCTTATAAATCTCCTTTTGAGGTCCTGTATGGGAAAATTCTGGATTACTCTTTTCTCAAAAGCTTTGGTTGTCTTTGCTATCCCTTTTTAAGGCCATATATGGATAACAAACTTGAGTTTCGGTCTTCTCCTTGTGTCTTCATTGGGTATAGTTCTAAACAGAAAGGTTATTTGTATCTTCATGTTCCCACACGTCGTGTTTATGTCTCGCGCCATGTCATTTTTTATGAAACCACCTTTCCATATCCCCTTCATGCTCAAACTAATGGTGATTCACCACACCAAATTACCCATAGCAATTACCCACCTCTTTGCTTCGTCTTGCCTCATCCCCGTTACCACCAGTGCAAAACTCGGCCCAAGTCTCGGCCGAGTCCTGGACCGAGGTTCTCCCTGCTGCATCTCGTCAACCAACTTTGCCGACGCCCTCCTCTCCCTCTTTGTTGCCTCATCCAACGCAATGTCCCACACCAGTTGAGCCTTCCATCATGATATCTTCACCTCCTACATTGCCAAACCACACCAATTCGTGTCCTTCCACACCATCAACCCATCAACCAAATTCACCTCGCCAAGATGATAACTCGGTATCACGGTCCATTGATGGAGATTTAGCTGCTGTCTCCTCTACAAACACGGGTATGGATTCTTCTCCTTCTTCTTCTATTCCTTCTTATTTTCGTCCAGTTAAAAATTCCACTCACCAAATTTTTCCTCGTTCTAAAACAAATAACCTCAAACCAAAATCTTTTACTTCCACCAAACATCCTTTGCCTACATTGCCTGATTCTCTTCATGAACCTAAAACTTTTTTATAAGCCTCCAAATCACATGAATGGCAACATGCTATGCAATCTGAATTTGATGCCCTTTTGCGTAATGGGACTTGGACACTTGTTCCTCGCCCTTGTACTTCTAACATTGTTGGTTGTAAGTGGGTGTACACGATTAAACAGAAAGGAGATGGTTGATGTCCGCCTTTTTAGTCATGTTTTTAGGGTGTGTTTTTAGTGTGTTTAAGTCTTTTTCTTTAGTTTTGTGTTTTGTTTTTAAGTCGTTTGTGTAGGTTTTCATATTTTCATGAGATATGGAGTCTACATAAGCTTTGGTGGTGTTTTGTAGGTTTTTTAGAAGCTGATTGGAGCATTTTTGAGAAAAGAACAAAACCAAGGAGAAACACTTAAGGAAAAGCTCAAGAAGCGAAGTTCATAAAGTCATTGAAGATGAAGTTGAGCTTGGAAAGAGATAGAGAAATTCGTTACAAGAACATAGGAAAAAGAATCGAGTCAATCGGAGTTGTAACGAATCCGCTACGCAAGTTTTACTCAAGACTGTTCGAAGTGTTGAACAAGGTCGTTAACGAGGCTCTCATGTCGTTAACGAGGCACCCCGTGGCGCAACGGAGATCCGAGTCGGCGTGTTTAAAGGGCTTTTATCCTATTTCCTTTTATGTTATTAGATAGATAGAAGGAATATATCTTATTAGAAGATATTATTTCCTTATAGATAGATTTAAGATAGATTAGTTTCTCTATAAATACCCTTCTCTAGTTTTTGTTTGGGGGGGATGATAGACACAAAGGAGGAGAAGAGGAAGAGAGGATGAGAGAGGGAGCGAGAGGGCAGAGGTAGAGAGATAGCTTGGAAGACAAGTTTGCTTTGGATTCAAGTTGTAAGCTTTCTATTTAATTTAATTCAGTTTTGTTTTAATTATGCTTTGTGAGTAGTCTTCCTCTCTAAGGTTGGGGTTAAACCCAACAATGGTTGTGCATGCTTGTTTATGATCAAATTTTGATTGTTTTTATTGCATGAATCTTCTCTCTTGTTCTTAATACTTGAAACGAAAGTTGAAAGAAATTTCTCATTCATTGTTGAAGCGAAAGCGGAAACCTTGAATCAAAATAATCAATTAAGGGTTTTGAAGTGAAAGCGGATGTATCCTAGTTGAAGTAGAAGAGATTAGATAGTAAGTTTGTTAATTGAACGAAAGTTAGTTAATTTACTTGTTTAGGTTGACGAAAGTTGACACGTTTATGTGATAAAAGCATGATCTTCATGTTTCATTAGCATTAGCATTGCATGATTATTGTTATGGTGATACCTTTACCTTAGATTTTCTCTTTCCTTTGATAAAAACCCTTACTTTTCTCGATTGCTTGCATGACAAGTAACAAAACTTAGCATTGACTATCTCCCGTGGACGAACCTGCTTCGCTATACATAGCGGGGTCTTGATATAAATTTATTTGTTGTCAAGAAACCCTCTCAACAAATTGGCACCGTTGCCGGGGAGATTTCAATAGTTCCAAGTTTTGTTCTTTTTACGTTTTTTGGGACTCGGTCGAGTCCGTAACGACCCCCCAGGGTCGGTATCGACCCTGCTGTGCAACCCAGTTTTCTGTGTTTTTTTGTTTATTTTCTAGGATCTCTGTCGAGCCGTTACCGACCCTATCCAGGTCGGTACCGACCCTATCCAGGTCGGTACCGACCTTGTCGATAGGTAGTTGCTTATTTCTTTTCAGTTTTTTGTTTTACGGGATCGCGACAAGCTCGATACTGACCTTCTGGGCCTCGGTACCGACCCTCGCCGAGAACCCATTTTTGATTTTTGATTTTGTTTTTTGTTTTTGTTTTTGCTTACAGAGTAGGACAGCTGAAGGACGTCGAGTTGTCTCTAATCCAATAAAGTAGACCCTGAACTCGAGCGATCCCTCCACAGGTGATTAACAGAACGCAAAGCCATAGCTACGCTTGAAGAACTAACTAAGCAAATTGTTGAACTCTGTTTAGAGATAGAGGAGATCCAACGAGAAAGGGGAACCATAGCTGCTGAGGCATATGAAAAAGTTAATTACATGAGGGGTCTATATAGGAACCAAGGTGATACTTTTTATGCAGGGAGGATTTACAATCAGCCTACCTGGGGCAATTATGCATACGACCAAGGGAGCCAACCTCCTCAACAAGATCAGAGAGATCCACCTTACAGACCCCCCGGCTATCAAGAGACGCCTCCTGGGTGCAAGGACTTCAAGAAGGAATCAATGGAGTCCAAGCTAACCTCAATAATCAGATGAAAAGGTGGGAAGAGTTCGAGAACTAGAAGAAGAGCGTTGACTACCAACTTTGTAACCTAGTTGCACGAATTCCAAGACCTCAAGGGCAACTTCCGGGCCGACCCGAAGAGAACCCTAGAGGACAAATTGCAGCCATGCACCTCAGAAGTGGCAAGGAGTTGTCAAATTGAGCCAAGCCTAAAGACACTGAGCACGGAAATGAAGATGATGCCCCGGTCAAGCTCGTTACCGACCTGAACAGAGTCGTTAACAAGGCTCCCCAGCTCGATACCGAGTCATCCATGCCAGGTAAGTCTTCTAAACTAAACTCTGAGTTCGTTACCGACCCCCCAAGGTCGGTACCGACCCTTCTCCTTCACCGAACGACCCTCTTGTCGATTCGGCGGAGCATCGATTTAGGCCTATCTCTTTCCCGAGTCCGTCTAAAACTCTTCCTTTCCCGATTAAAAAGTCTAATGATGTCACGGAAGGAAATTTTAGACGTTTTGTCAAGATTCTTCAAGGGTTAAGTATTTCTATACCTTTTACTGATGCCCTTAATGAAATGCCTGCCTAAGCTAAATTTTTGAAAGAGGTTTTAAGCAGGAAATGATCTATCTCAGAGCTGCATAATGAGGCCCATTCCATAAAGCTCCCTGAAAAACTAGGTGATCCAGGTAAGTTTGCAATTTCAATTGGTATTGGGACTCACCGTTTTAAAGCTCTATGTGATCTAGGTGCCAGTGCTAGATTATTAACATTGTCTATCTGGACCAAAGCTAACATGGGACCACTAGAGCCTGTTAATATGAAACTCTACATGGCGCATGGATCTTCTGTAAAAGCAACTGGAGTCGTTGACGATGTCCCTATCCAAGTTGGAAAATTCTTTGTCCCCAACGACTTCATTGTTCTAGATATGCCTGAGGACCCTGTGGTACCAATCATTCTTGGAAGACCATTCTTAGCCACCGCAGGGGCACGTGTAGATGTCATGAAGGGACTGCTCACGTTTGATATTGGAGAAGAAAAGGTCGAATTTCATTTCAATTCTCCCGTAAGTGAAGTGGCTAGTTGTAGTATTGAAGAGCCTACCGACCCACCATGGCTCGGTAACGACCCCTCCCTAAATACATAAACGGGCAAATTCGATGGGGATACGCCTAAAGAAGAGCCTACCGACCCCCCATGGGTCGGTAACAACCCATATCTAAAGAAAAATGAGGTGGGAGGTGGATCAAGGCACGACATCGAGCCACTTCCAGATCCAGCAGGGTCGTTAACGACCCACATAGCCTCGGTAACGAGCCCTTTTCTGATCGATCCCGATGAGTTTTCTTGTTCTTATCCAATCCATTTTGGTCATGATCCTTTCTCCTACCCTTGTTCTATGTTAGATCCTACTGTTAGTACTGTGAGGGTTCCAAAACCTCCTTGGTTTTCGGAATTTACTAACCCTGTTGTAGGATTACCAAGCATACTTATTGATGATCGAGGACCAAATATTTTGGCGAGAAGCTATGATGTTTTTCAGGCTAAGTATGGGGTTTCTTATGATCCCTTCGATACTGGATGGCAGCCGCCCTAGGTAAGGCAAGGTAAGTTCGCCGGGCTAACGACGTTAAAAATAGCGCTTACGGGAGGCAACCCGCTTTTTTGTTTTTGTTTTTAGTTTTTGCTTTCTTAGTTCTTTTTGCTAGCTTTCTTTTGACTTTTTTTAGTTTAGATTAGTATAGTAGGGATAGAAGTTTTTCTAAAGTGACTCAGGTACAAGAAGAAAAAGAAGTGCTACACATACTCGGTACAAGAGCAACAAAAGAAGAAATTCAGTGGCAATACAAGCGACCGGTAACGACCTCCCCAGGGTCGGTACCGACCTCTACCGAACCGAAGATAATTTCAGCAGTACTCTTCCAGTGTTCAATGGTTTCAAACAGCTTCAGTTTTATTTTGTAAGTTCTTTTTTCTTATCCTCTTTATTTTTAATGTTTTTAAACAGTGAGGACACTGTTTTGTTTAAGTATGGGGTATGGGAAAAGGAAACTCAGTTTTGTGTCCGTTTTTGTGTCTTTGTTTGTGTTTTTAGGATTGATAATATTCCACTTAGATGTCCTATGATATGCTTTAACTTGCTTGATCATGTAATTCATATAGCATGTTTGGAAAGCTTTGCCTGAATCATGTTGAAAATTTGTTGTTATGTGGATATTTAGCATGTGATATAATTGAGCACATATGATCTTAGGTAGAAGTGACTGAAATCCAACAAAAATTGCTACCTTGTGAGTTATTTTTGGCCTTAAAGGGAGAACATCAAGAATCCCTCTTCTTTTTCTTGTGTGATTTACTCTCCCTATGCATATTATCTCTTGTCATTGATATGTTTATCTATTTCTTGAGACCTATATGTGATATTAGTTCATTACATGTGAGAATCATATGATGGAGAACTTATTTCTTTAAACCACTTTTTATCCTCTCTTTTTACCTACCTTATCATTATCCTCTTTTTGAAACCAAATTGAGCCTTAAAGCCTTTTTAGTTTTAGCTCCACAAAATTATTTCCCTAGCCGATGAAATCTTGACCCTATCCGGGGATTAGGACTTAGTATTGGTTGTTGTGATATTTTTGTTGAGTGAGATGTATTGGTTCAAGTGTGGGGTAATATGGGTTAGGAAAAGAAACATCTTGCAGTTTATCATGTAAAAGGAGTTTGGTTCCCTGTATGCACTTACAAAAGAAGTGGAAAGAATTTAAAGAAAAAAAGAGAAGAAAGTAGTGCATCGTTAACGACCCAGTGGGTTCGGTACCGACCTTCCCGCAGAGAAAAAAAAAGTGAAAAATCAGAAGGGGTGAAAGAAAAAAAAGAGTTGAGTAATAGTGAAAGAGCATGAGCCAAAATTTCCTTGTTATTTTGAGCAAGATTAGTTGTTATTAAAGGGGGTTAAAGAATTGAGTGAGCATAATGTTTGAGTGAGAGTTTGGTTATTTTTTGAGAGTTTTGGATGTATGTGAGTTTTTAGGAGTCTTTATATTCCCGGATATTATTAGCACCACATATCCAAATATTTCCACGCCTAATTGTCTTTACCAAACCCCATTACAACCCGTCCGAATGGAAGCTTCTATTAAGTTTTTCATTGAGCCTAAGTTCTCTTGATGATTTTTATGTGTTTTGACATCTCTGGTGGAGAGTTTGATGATATAAGTAACAATGACCATGTTGATTTTTGTATATTGGATTGAGTTGAGAGTTCTTATTCTAAGCCTAAACACTTGAGCTAGAGTTGAGTGAAACACATTACCCTTGTGAGGTTGGATTTTTGGTTGCTTTTGCTTGAGGGTGCTCATATATGTGTGATGATGTTAGATTCCCTTTTTTATTTATTTCTACTTGTGCTTTGATGTTGCTTTTTGATAAAGGCATTGACTTGATATATGTGTTGATGGTTTTGGTTAATGTTTTGTTGATTGCTTGAGGACAAGCAAGTCTAAGTATGGGGTATTTTGATGTCCACCTTTTTAGTCATGTTTTTAGGGTGTGTTTTTAGTGTGTTTGAGTCTTTTTCTTTAGTTTTGTGTTTTGTTTTTAAGTCGTTTGTGTAGGTTTTCGTATTTTCATGAGATATGGAGTCTACATAAGCTTTGATGGTGTTTTGTAGGTTTTTAGAAGCTGATTGGAGCATTTTTGAGAAAAGAGCAAAAACAAGGAGAAACACTTAAGGAAAAGCTCAAGAAACGAAGTTCATAAAGTCATTGAAGATCAAGATTGAGCTTGGAAAGAGA
Source organism: Fallopia convolvulus (assembly GCA_964016875.1). NCBI lineage: Eukaryota > Viridiplantae > Streptophyta > Magnoliopsida > Caryophyllales > Polygonaceae > Fallopia > Fallopia convolvulus. Next base: position 47,980,288 of record OZ024726.1, on the reverse strand, counting down.
TAGAGAAATTCGTTACAAGAACATAGGAAAAAGAATCGAGTCAATCGAAGTTGTAACGAATCCGCTACGCAAGTTTTACTCAAGACTGTTCGAAGTGCTGAACAGGGTCGTTAAAGAGGCTCTCATGTCGTTAACGAGGCACCCCGTGGCGCAGCGGAGATCCGAGTCGGCGTGTTTAAAGGGCTTTTATCCTATTTCTTTTTATGTTATTAGATAGATAGAAGGAATATATCTTATTAGAAGATATTATTTCCTTATAGATAGATTTAAGATAGATTAGTTTCTCTATAAATACCCTTCTCTAGCTCTTGTTTGGGGGGGGGGGGACGATAGACACGAAGGAGGAGAAGAGGAAGAGAGGATGAGAGAGGGAGCGAGAGGGTAGAGGTAGAGAGATAGCTTGGAAGACAAGTTGTCTTTGGATTCAAGTTGTAAGCTTTCTATTTAATTTAATTCAGTTTGTTTTAATTATGCTTTGTGAGTAGTCTTCCTCTCTAAGGTTGGGGTTAAACCCAACAATGGTTGTGCATGCATGTTTATGATCATGTTTTGATTGTTTTTATTGCATGAATCTTCTCTCTTGTTCTTAATCCTTGAAACGAAAGTTGAAAGGAATTTCTCATTCATAGTTGAAGCGAAAGCGGAAACATTGAATCAGAATAGTCAATTTAGGGTTTTGAAGCAAAAGAGGATCTATCCTAGTTGAAGTAGAAGAGATTAGATAGTAAGTTTGTTAATTGAACAAAAGTTAGTTAATTTACTTGCTTAGGTTGACGAAAGTTGACACCTTTATGTGATAAAAGCATGATCTTCATGTTTCATTAGCATTGCATGATTATTGTTGTGGTGATACCTTTACCTTAGATTTTCTCTTTTCTTTGATAAAAACCCTTACTTTTGTTCATTGCTTGCGTGACAAGTAACAAAACTTAGCACTGACTATCTCCCGTGGATGAACCTGACTTCGCTATACACAACGGGGTCTTGATATAAATTTATTTGTTGTCAAGAAACTCTCTCAACAATGGTTCCATTGAGCGTTACAAAGCTCGTCTAGTGGCCAAGGGCTACAATCAAGAAGAAAGTGTTGATTATTTTGACACATTCAGTCCTGTTGTGAAGCCCACCAATATCAGACTTGTCATGTCTATTGCATTACAACACTCTTGGCCTATCCGACAAGTTGATATCAATAATGCCTTCCTTAATGGTGATCTATCTGAAAAGGTTTATATACAACAACCTCCAGGGTTCATTGATCAAGCTTGACCTAATCATGTTTGTCTTCTTCGGAAAGCTCTATATGGTCTTAAGCAGGCTCCTCGGGCTTGGTTTACGAAACTCAGACAGTTTCTTCTTGGTCATGGTTTTCGTTCATGCCGATCTGACACATCTCTATTTGTCCGATGACTTGGCTCTTCTGTACTTTATATACTCGTCTATGTTGATGATTTTCTTATCACCGGATCCGTCCCTGCTAACATTGATCGTTTTGTTCCTCTTGAATAAAACATTTGCTTTGCGTGATTTGGGACCGCTACACTATTTTCTTGGTCTTGAGGTTTCCAGAGGTTCTGATCACTTTCTTCTCTCTCAACAGAAGTACATTCGAGATATTCTGATTCGCAGTAAAGTGCAGGATGCAAAGCCCATCTCATCTCCTGCTGAGTCGGCTTCTCGTCTGACTCGCTCAGGTGATCCACTTTCTGATCCTTCTTTATATAGGAGCATTGTTGAAGCATTACATTATGTTACTATTACTAGACCTGAGATCTCTTATGTTGTTAATCGAGTTTGTCAGTATATGCATTCTCCTACTGAAACTCATTGGGCTGCTATCAAACGCATTTTGCGTTATCTTAAGGGATCTATTTCGGTTGGTTTATACATACGACCCTCTGTTGACAATTGTTTGATTGCTTATTGTGATGTTGGATGGGCTTCTGACAGCGATGACTGTCGATCACAACATGGATTTGCCATTTATTATGGTGGTAATTTAGTCAGTTGGGCTTCTAAAAAGCAACATGTCGTGGCTAAATCCAGCACTGAGGCTGAATATCAGGCTATTGCTTTCACTTCAACTGAACTCATTTGGATTCAGCAGTTACTCCATGAATTGCAAGCTCCTATATTTCGGCCTCCTATCATTTTATGTGACAATTTGAGTGCTACTTATATGTCAGCCAATCCAGTTTTTCATCAGCGTTCCAAGCATATTAAAATTGACTTCTATTGTGAACAAGTAGAGGATGGATCATTGATTGTTCGTCATGTCAGGGCTCGTGATCAGACAGCTGATATTTTCACCAAAGCCATTGGGACCTCGCGTTTCGTACAATTACGTTCCAAGCTTCATGTTCGTAATCCGCCATGAGCTTGTGGGGGGGTATTAGAATACATATTATCTTATGTAATATTTTCCATATCTTTTAGTTATTCTTATCCTGGGCTCCAAGATAGATAAGATCTCTTGGGCCCCAAGTATATCTCTCGTATATAAACCCTATTGGGTATTGAGATTAATGCAAGTTTCACATTCACACATATTTTAGTTATTCTATCTTTACAATTATGAGAAGAGCAATGTTTTTTTCAGCCGAAATGTCCCTGCTCAGCTTCGTCAAGATGTAAGCCACAACCTTTCTATTCCTATTGTTGACGATTTCGGGTCTTATCTCAGGATTTCGACACTCTGTGGTAAAATGACAACGGGCAAGTATTCTTTTATCTTGGAGAAGGTCAGAACTAGACTTCAAGGTTGGCAATCGCGAACTCTTTCTGCGGCCGGCCGTGTTACACTTGCTAATTCCGTCCTTTCTAGCATGCCTATTTATGTTATGCAATCAACCCTGGTTCCTCGCTCTATTTGTGACGACCTTGATCAATTGGTTCGCGGCTTTATCTAGGGTTCAACACCTGACAAGAGAAGGATTCATCTCATTGCTTGGGACAAAGTTGTTCAGCCCCGAAAGGATGGTGGCCTTGGCCTGCGGATGATGAGGTAATCCAATTCCGCTTTGCTTGCAAAGCTTGGTTGGCGCCTTCTTCATGAGCCTGATTCTATCTGGAGTAGAGTTATTCGTGGGAAGTATTGTGCAAACCGGCTTGATATCGATATTTTTCAGGCTCAACCTCACACTTCTTATATGTGGAAAGGCTTGTTAGAGGGTTCGAGAACTCTTTGTATTGGAATTGGGATGTCAGTTATTAATGGCCAATCTACTTTTTTCTGGGATCATGCTTGGCTTATTGATCAGCCTCTTGATGAGGTCGCTTTGCAACCTATTTCCGATGACATTCGGGCTTTAACTGTCGCTGATTATTGGACTTCAACAGGCTAGAACTGGCCTGCACTCCAAGCTCTTCTACATGCTGAGTACTTAGCTCGTCTCCAATCGGTTTTCCTCAATCCCGAGTCTGGTGACAACGACGTGATCAGCTGGCTACGAACGCCAACTGGGCGATTCACTACTAGTTCGGCTCTGCAGCTAATTCTCCATCCCTCCTTGAATCCAGTAAGCTCAGTTTGGGAGATCATTTGGCGTGTCCCGGTTCAGCAATGAGTTCGCCATTTCCTTTTTCTAGTTGCCCACGAAGCTATTCTCTGTAATGAAACACGAGTCCATCGCCATCTTGCAACGTCGGCCACCTATCCATGATGCTCCCTCAATGAATCTATTCTTCACTTGCTCCGTGACTGTGCTATTATAAGGGGTGTTTGGTGTGCTTTCAGTGGGAGCAATTTACCGCCGACCTTCTTCTCTTGTTCGGATGTTCGATGCTGGATCCTGGACAACATTAAGGCAAGGGATAATTGGTCCTCTGTTTTTGCTAACATGGTTTGGCAAACATGGAAAACAAGGAATAGGTTGGTTTTTGACCAAAATGATTGCCATCTTCGTCTATCATCAAAGGTAACGGCTGTTACGGCTGCTTATGCTGATTGCTCTCCTAAAATGTCACATTTGTTGAGTCAAGCTCCGGTCCCTGCCACCCCTGTTGCTGTTGCCAGTTGGACACCTCCGCCACCGGGCTGGCTTTTACTTAATGTTGATGATATGTCTAAAGGCAATCCCGGGCCTGCAGGGGGAGGGGGTGTCTTTCGTGACGATCATGGCAAGTTCAAACTTGCCTTCAAATTTAATTGTGGAAAGTGTGATGCTCTATCTGCAGAACTATGGGCTATATTTCATGGCCTCAAGCTAGCTCGTGAACGGGGTTTTCAACATTTACTTATCCATTCTGATTCGGTCTATGCTTGTGAAGCTCTTACCAATTCACAATCATTCATGTTGCGTAATTTGCATCTGGTTCGAGGTTGCTATCGGCTTCTTCAAGCGTATCCAGGGACGGTTAAACTTGCTCATATCTGACGCCATTTGAATGTCGTTGCTGATTGTCTGGCTAATCATGCTATCGCTTCTAATGCTTCTTTTATGGTTTTTGATGACATTCCTAGTTTTATTTTAGACTTACTTATTGTCGAGTATGTTTCCCCGATAGGGGAAAACTAAGCTTATTACAATAATATAATCGTAGGGGTATCCCGTTTCTTGACAAAAAAAAAAAGAATGTAACTCTCACAAATTACAAACATGGCCCACATTTCCCACTTATTACAGCAATCCTAACACTAACCTCCACTCCTCTAGAAATGTTCATCAACTACCCTACACGTAGTTGATTATAAACACAATAACATCTTGAATCTTGACAACCACCAATGCCAACAAACAGAAAATATAAAATAAGAAGAAAAAAACAGAAATATTGAATACAAAACACAAAGCCCAATAATACAAACCAAACATCTGAATTTACAAAAACAAGTCCAAATCAACAAACCTCACAAAATAATCCAATGGATAATGTAGGCTAGGAAAGGATATACATGAGGTTCTTCTCATATATTTCCTTTGATAAACCAAGCGAAAAGTGTTTCATGAAACTGGAACTCAAACAAAGGATCAAAACGTTAACAAAATTCAAGCAACAAGACAAGGACATTTCAATATCAACGTGGATGGTTCATTTTCATTAACGTATCCATCTTTATACTATTCTTGTACTCTTCCGAATCAACCATCATCCCATGCGAGTTTGAACTGATCGGGTAAAGATCTTCTTGGGCTTGCGTTGCGAAGCTTGTACTCTCTTCATGGCTTTTATCCGCCCATGGATGCTTAGCATGCTTCTTTAGCCCCTCCAATTCCATTGCAACTTCTTTCATGGTAGGCCTATCGTCGCCATTTATACTCAGGCAACTCCTTATCAACCTAGCCATGTAAAGCAATTCCTCTCGATCCGCTTCCCTTTGAGATCATCATGTACAATTTCCATTACACGGTCTTCCTTCATAGCCACCAAAAAGTAACTGGCTAGAGATCTCTCCTCCGTCTTTCTTTCTCCATAAAACGGTTTTTCTCGGGTTAGTAGCTCAGCAAGAAGCACTCCGAAACTGTAAACATCACTCTTCTCCGTCAGCTGGCTAGTAAGTAAGTACTCAGGATCCAGGTAGCCCATTGTTCCTTGAACCATTGTTGAAACTTGAGCTTGATCAAGTGGGATTAGCCTCGAAGCCCCAAAATCGGCTACTTTTGCATCATATGTATCATCTATTAGTATATTGGCGGACTTGATGTCCCTGTGAATTATAGGTATATTGGCAGCAGAATGAAGATAAGACAATGCATCAGCCGCCTCCGAGGCAATCTTCACACAATTTGACCAAGTAAGCCATGATTTTCCGCTTTTGATGTGAATGTGGTCAAATAGAGTACCATTTGAGATAAACTCATACACAAGTAGAGGTACTTCGGTCTCGAGGCAACACCCTAGGAGCTTGACTACATTCCGGTGGTTAATTTGTGTCAAAATAACCACCTCATTGATGAACTGCTCGATTTGGGTCTGATCAGATACTTTGGATTTCTTAATGGCAACGACACGATTGTCGGGCAAGACTCCCTTGTAGACGGTACCATAACCTCCTTTACCGAGGATGCGGTCTTCACTATAGTTGTTGGTAGCTGATTTTAGCTCAGCCGCACTGAATATTTTGGTGGACTCGTTGTGTGCTTGATTGGGCCCAAGTTGTTGTTTCAAGAGCAAGCCTCCGTTTTGCTCAAAGAATTTCTCTCTCATTTTTATTAGCTTTCTTTTCCTAACCGTAAAATATATCCAACTTAGGCAGATGAATAAGAGTGATAATGCAACACTGGTTCCTGCAAGTAAATTAAGAAATTCCTTCCCTTTACAATTGTGAAACAAATGAGACAGCAAATTAAGGTGATATTTCATAGAACCTTCATTTTTTTTAAGGAACAAGTCGTACGCATTGGCATCCTTTGCTCTCTTGCTAGTATTTTGTCCCATATTATATGTCTTTATCTTTGATTATTCTTCTAATTAGTGTTGTCATCAAATAATGATCAAAGATATGAAAAGCCTTACCTAATCCAATCTTCATTGCTAATTGTGAGTTACTGGAGTCGCAACGAGTTCCATTTATCCGACCATCTCCTTTTTGTCCATTTGGGCATGAACAATGGTAATCTCCAATTTTATTAGTACAAGTGTTTTTGTGAACGCAAGGATTCCTTAGACTCTTACACTCGTCAACATCTGGGTAAGAAAACAAATCAGTCTCCATTAACCTAAGTACTTATTCATATAAATTGAAGATATGTATACCTGTGCAACCTGGACTCAGATAAGGATTGCCCTCAAAACCCGGGAGGCAACTGCAACGATACCCTCGAGAACCAAGGTCCACATCAGTGCAATTGGTATTCTGTTGACATGCATAACCTAACAAACTTCTCTTAGCTTGACTACACGTCGCATTTCCAACATTCCAATCCAAAACAACCGCGACATTTTTGGTTGTTCTATTCACGAATGTCGGATCCATAAAATCAGCAACGCACTGAAAGTTGAATCCACCAATCTCACCTACGAACGCTTGGCTGCAAGGACTGAAGTATGAGACCTTAGTATGTCGGTCGAGGCTCGAAACAAGAACCGTATATCCCTTTAATCCCTTGGGAATAGCAGTTTTGCAACAACCAATACCTGAGCACGTTCCTCCTTTTACATCTTCTTTCCTAGAGCAAACTGTGAGGCAGCCGCTGGTAATGTTGGGACCTTTTGTTCCTTGTATCATTGCCAAAGAATTGCAACCCGTGGCAAAAAAGGCATTTGAGGTTTCTGAGAGAGTAAATGGATCTGAACTTTTTAACTCGATTGTTTTGGAATCTCCTAATTGAGCTAAACATGATTCTGCCACGCTGTTCTTGATCTTGATATGGGTTTCCGAGATGTCGAAAATCTCATTGCCCGTGGTGCCTAAGAAAGGCCTCGGAGGGGTGAATGATGTGAGACATTGAATGTCGTACGATTCGCCTATCGAGCATCCATTGCCACGACCAATCCCGAACGGATAGGGAACTGTTAGGTTCCCGCATTGGCGTTGGCAGCCCGGCTTGGTGGTGTTGATGGCCGTGATCATGTCTGTTGTTGCTTGAGACGTGCTTGACGTGGCAATAGCAGCCAAAATCACTAGAAGTGGGATCCAAGCAGCCATGTTTTAACCTATATTTGATCGATCTCTTATGACTTGTGTTTTGTGTTGTACATGAGTTTGAGGAACATTGGAAAGGGGAGATTGTGAAGATCGAAAAGAAAGTGTAAGTGACCACTATATGATTAATTCACCTGGTGGACTTGTTCTCTCCACACACAGCCTGCCTTTCTACTAACTTGCTAAAAAGTCAGCCCTTTGTAAACTACCACTTGCCCACTTTGTTCACGCCACTCCATTTAGTTTATTATTATCGTTGAAATCCAGATTACTTCTTATCTTTAATTTCCAGATTAGTTCAAGGACAAATTCTATAGCATTGCCGTGATGGGAAGAAAAATTCACCAATGCATATCTTTTCAAGCACGTCTGTGTATCTTTGAAGTGGATAAAGTATTAAACCAAAGTCTCCATTTTAATTTATATATGTTCTTTCTTATAAGTGGATAGTGCCTTTTCAACTCTGCTAAAACTAAATAAGTTTGAACCTATAATCACCTCAATTTTCATCAGACTTAACAAACGAGACAAGAGTGCAATAGCCAATATTTTCGATGTATATAAGCAATGAGGCCACATTGCCTCAATCACAAAAGCATTGCAAGCAAGAAAATTTGAGAAATTTTGTTTGTTTTCACGATAAGATGACATGAAAATGATACCAGTACGCATTTATTATAATTAAAACAAAAAAAATGTACGATGATGTGTTTGTGAACGCTAGAATGCATGCGATTGGATAGATGCCATAAGATATGTCATATTATTATAATTAAAACAAAAAAAATGTACGATGATGTGTTTGTGAACGCTAGAATGCATGCGATTGGATAGATGCCATAAGATATGTCATATGTGATGTGTCTTTTTTTATATTGTAACGAGGAACCCAATTTTGGTTGTAAACTTCGAGTCTGTGAATTAACCGATAAAGTACACGGACTAAGTAAACCGGCTTGCACCGACCGATTCGGCCTAGTGGTAGGAAGAATGGTGAGACTTGACTTTTCACCCCCAAGTAAAGAGACGGAGGTAAGGATGAACCGGGACCTCCCAAGGATGTGTCTTTCATTTTTATGGTAAATTGGTAATATTTGGCAGGCAACAAAATTGTGTAAAGTAGGGAATATTGTAACGGCCTAAAGGGCTGGTCATGGGTCGGGTTATGGGTGGGTGGAGCACTTCCATCATCGATCCGCGAAATAAATTTTATCACCCGACCCACCCATCACCCGCGGAACCTTTCACCCATATCCGACCCACCCGTCACCCGTGGGTGAAGCGGGTGACCCGTCACCCGAGAAACGGGCGAGATCGAATTGGAGCGGGTGAGCGGCACGAGAGTATTAAGCAGAGGATGCAAAGTGACGGATCGAGCTGGTGTAGGCGAGTGGCGCTCTTGAGAAACCCCAAACTGAGAAATGAGAAGGGCGAGGGTGAGAATTAGGTCTAGTCGTTTGGGGCATAGCCGAATATCACATATGGGCATATTTCCATTTGGGTATGTGTAATTTTTTAATATTTTAAAAAAATCCCAAACTTTTTTTTAAAAAAGCCCCCAAGTCCCAAACTTTCTTGTAAGAAAAAAACAAACCTAATTTTAATTTAGAATAAATTTTTACGGGTGAAACGGGTGGTGGGTGACGGGTCGGGTGATGGGTCGGGTTAAACGGGTGTAAAACTTCACCCATATCCGACCCGTCACCCGTTTCACCCATCACCCGACCCACCCGTCACCCGTTTTCTTACGGTTTTTCACCCGTATAATTGGGTCGGGTGAAGCGGGTGGGTCGGTCACTCGCGGATAATGTCCAGCCCTACCTAACGGGTTGGCTTTGCATAAAACTAATTTTTGAGGCCCATAAGTAATTGCGTAAAAGGGCCTATAACAGGTCCAATGTGGAAAGTAAGCGACATGTAGAAGGCTTGGTTAGTAGCGAAGGAAACGAAGATGTTGCATTTCTTTCTGCTTTCGGGTATCAAATGTCCATTCATGGCGACGGAAGTAAAATTGTTGAAAGAGGAATTGGTAATGAGTTCTGAGGCTCAAGTGTGGCTTCTTTCGACGCCGATGTTGGTGTATTAAAGTTTCCCTTCCTCTAAGATTCAGTGGGTTTGAATAGCTGTTGCGGCCTACTCTTTCTTTCTCGCCGTGCTCCCACTGATCCAAGTCGCGTCCCGCCGAATTAGGTTCCCGGCAATGTTAATGTGTAAGTATTCCTTAGAAGTGACATTGCTTGCTTGATCGAAATTGCACTCATCTAATTTCGGCACCTTGATTTAGTTTTAAATACAGTGTCTAGACAGATCTTCTTATATTGTGATTTCCAGCTGAATAATCCTATGCATGCTCGATATGAGAGCTTGTATTTGTAAGCTTAGTGTTTATTCAATTTCAATGGACTTTTAATTAGTGTTATATGCCATTAGGTAAGATCTCTTACAGCATTATCAGATTATTATAAAACTGGAAGTTGATTATGATTCATCAAGTTGAAACTCACACATTTGAGTTGGAGTGGCAAAAGAAGTCTATTGATCATTTGCCTTCGCAACAGATCATTCTAAATTGAAAAATCCTATTTTGTGCTAAGCTAACATACATGCATATACTAGCCTTAACTATAAGCATGTCTATCAAACACTCCTCTTACTGTTGCTAATACTGAAAGCCTTCTAACATCCAGAAATGCTCATCAACTACACGTATCAAATTAAAAACACAGTATGGCCTAAATAATCAAATATCATTTCCACAACCATCATCGTGACAACCACCAACTCGAACAAGTACAAAACATAAAATAAGAAGAAAAAAAAACACAAATAATGAAATACAAACTACAAAGCCCAATAATTCAATCCAAACAAATCCAAATCAACAAAACTCACAAAATAATCCAATGGATAATGTAGGTTAAGAAAGGATACATGAGGTTCTGCAACCAAGCAAGTGTTTCATGAAACTGGAACTCAAAGAAAGGATCAAAACGGTAACAAAATTCCAGCAACAAGTGGAGGGCTTTCCAATATCAACGTGGATGGTTCATTTTCATTAACGCATCCATCTTTATACTATTGATGTCCTGTCTAGAATCATTTGTCATTTCCTGAGAGTTTGAATGTATTGGGTAAAGATCTTCTTGGGATTGAGTTGTGAAGCTTGTGCCCTCTTCATGGCTTTTCTCAGCCCGTGGATGCTTGATGTGCTTCTTTAGCCCCTCTATTTCCATTGCAAATTCTTTCATAGTAGGTCTATCATCACCATTTATACTCAGGCAGCTTCCTATCAACTTTGCCATGTAAAGTAATTGCTCCTGATCAGCTTCCCTTTTCAGATCAGCGTGCATAATTTCTATTATTCGGTCTTCCTTCATGGCCTGCAAAAAGTAACTGGCTAGATTTCTCTCTTCCATCTTCCTCTCCATGCACAACGGTTTTTCTCGGGTTAGTAGCTCGGCAAGAAGTACTCCAAAACTGTATACATCACTCTTCTCTGTCAACTGGCTAGTATGGAAGTACTGTGGATCAAGGTAGCCCATTGTTCCTTGGACCAAAGTTGAAACTTGAGTTTGATCTAGTGGGATTAACCTTGATGCTCCAAAATCAGCTATTTTTGCAACAAAAGTATTGTCTATTAGTATATTGGCAGACTTGATGTCCCTGTGAATTATAGGTATAGAGGCGGCAGAATGAAGGTAAGACAATGCATCTGCAGCCTCTGAGGCAATCCTCACACAATTTGCCCAAGTAAGCCAAGATGTTCCACCTTTATTGTGAATGTGATCATAGAGAGTACCATTGGGGACAAACTCGTACACAAGTAGAGGTACTTCAGACTCAAGGCAACACCCTAGGAGCTTGACTACATTCCGATGGTTAATCTGTGTCAAAATAACCACCTCATTGATGAACTGCTCGATTTGGGTCTGATCAGATACTTTGGATTTTTTAATGGCAATGGCACGGTTGTCAGGCAAAACTCCCTTATAGACAGTACCATAACCTCCTTTACCAAGGATGCGGTCTTCACTGTAGTTGTTGGTAGCAGATTTTAGCTCACCGGCAGTGAATATTTTTGTGGGCTCATTCTGTCCTTGATTGGTGCCAACTTGTTTCACCAACAAGCCTCCGTTTTGCCCAAAGAATTTCTCTCTCATTTTTTTTAGTTTTTGTTTTCTAATGTTAACATATATCCAGCTTATGAAGATGATTACGAGTAGTAATGCAACACTTGTTCCTGCAAGTAAATTGAGCAAATCCTTCCAATTACAATTGATAAACAAATGGTACACCAAATGCGATATTTTAGAAAACCTTCAATTTTTTAAGGAACAAGTTGTTGGCATCCTTTCCTCCCTCGCCAGTATTGTTTCCCAGATTATATTTATTTATCTTTGAATGTACTTCTATCATCAATTACACAAAGCTATGAAAAAATGGGTTATAAGGCAATATTCTTCATGAAAAGCCTTACCAAAGCCAATCTTCATTGCTAATTGTGAGTTATTGGACTGACAACGAGTTCCCTTTATCCGGCCATCCCCTTTCTGTGCATTTGGGCACGTACACTGGTAATCACCAATTTTATTCTTGCAAGTGTTTGTGTAGATGCAGGGATTGTTTGGACCCGCACATTCATCAACATCTGGTTAAGAAAACAAATCAATCTCCATTCTCCAATGAATACAATGTATCAAGGTGAAGCTTATATACTTATATTTGTAAAACAGTAAAAGTGAAGGTATAATATACCTGCGCAACCTGGACTCAAATAAGGATTGCCCTGGTAACCTGGTAGGCAGCTGCAGCGATACCCTCCAGAACCGAGGTCCACGTCAATGCAGCTGGTATTCTGCTGACAGGCATAGCTTGACAAACTTCTCTTAGCTTGACTGCACGTCGTCCCATTTGCGACATTCCATTCCAAGACAACTGGGACATTGTTGGTTGTTCTGTTCAAGAAGGTCGGATCTTGTAAATCTGTAACACCCTGAAAGGTGAATCTACCAACTTCACCTAGGAATGCATAGCTGCAAGGACTGAAGGAGGAGGTGTTAATATGATTGTTGAAACTGGAAACAAGTATCATATATCCCTTTAATCCCTTGGGAATGACAGTTCGACAGCAGCCACTACCGGAGCACATTCCTCCCATTACATCTTCTTTCCTCGAGCATGTTGTGCTGCAAGAACTGGAAATGTTGGTACCCTCAATGTTTTGTATAAACCCGATAACATCACAGCCCGTGCCAAAAAAGGCATTCAAGGTGTTTGAAACGGTAAATGGAGCTGAACTTTCTAAATTTAAATCTTCTGATGCTAGTAACTCATCATAACATGCTTTTGCCACGGAGTTTTTGATTCTGATATGGGTTTCTGAGATCTCTAAAATCTCATTGCCGGTGTTGCTTAAGAGAGGTCTTGGAGGGCTGAATGATGTGAGGCATTGAATGTCATACCATTTGCCTATTGAACATCCATTGCCACGACCAATCCCGAAAGGATAGGGAACCGTTAGGTTCCCACATCGGCGTTGGCAGCCCGGCTTGGTGGTGTTGATGGCGGTGTTCATGTCTGCTTTTGCTCGAGACATGCTTGTGGCAATATCAGCCAAAATCACTAGAAGTGGAATCCAAGCAGCCATGTTTTAACCTATGTGATCTTGTATGACTTATGTTTTGTGTTGTAGATGAGTTTGAGCAACATTGGAAAGCAAAGATTGTGAGGACCGAGAAGAGAGCGTAAGAGACCATTATATGATTAATTCACCTGGTGGACTGGTTCTCTCCACATACAGCCTGCCTTTCTACTAACTTGCTAAAAAGTCAGCCCTTTGTGATCTACCACTTGCCCACTTTGTTCATGACGCTCTAAAACTAATTCTATAGCTCCTTAATTTCCAGATTAGTTCAAGGACAAATTCTATAGCATTGCCATGATCGGAAGAAAAAATCACCAATGCATGTCTATTCAAGCACGTCTGTGTATATTTGAAGTGGATAAAGTATTAAACTAAAGTCTCCATTTTTATAAATTTATATAATTATACATGTTCTTTTTTGCAAGTAAGTGGATAATGCATTTTCAACTTCAACTGAAAAAATTACCTCTGCCATCTTGCAGCAAAAGATATCACTGGAACACCTGATTTGTTCCAGGATTAGAATTTGCAGTAAATGATGTCACTGTCCTCCGCTGTCAGATCTGGTTAGGGGCCGGCCCAATGGCCCATCAAATAAAAAAGCCCAATATATAACGCCATCTAATGGCGTTTTCTGATGTCATTCTGTTCTCGGTCTCCAATCTCCATTCATGGCGGAAGTAAAAATTGTTAAGAGTAAAAGTGAGCTCAGACTTGAAGTGCGGTTACTTCCGATGCGGTTACTCGTTGCACGTCGTCGTTTTAACCTCTGGGATCTACTCCATCTTCGTCTCTTTGCTCACCGTTCCTGGTCAGGTTCCTCGAATCGAATCAGGTTCCCGACATTGATGGAGATCAAAGCTTGTCCCAAGTGAACAGACAATGTTAATGTGAGTTCTTCTTTGAAATTGAAATTGTTTTCTGGATTTGTTTAATTCTTTTGATCGCAATTGCACTCATCAAATATCGGCACCTTTGATTTGGCTGGCTTACCTCTGAATCTAGACGCATTTTTCTCATATTGTGATTGCCAGCTGAATAATCGTAATTATGCACGATCTGAGCATGTATGTGTATGTTTGTGTTTATTCAATTGATATATGACTAGTGTTACATACTTATATGCCATTAGTTAAGAGATCTTAGTGTCAGATAGGTCCTAACATATCCGTTTGAGGCTGTCTGTTTGTTTTTCCCATGTTATTTCTTAGAATAGTATTAGCTTATACGCTTGAAAGTTGTTTATGATTCATCAAGTTGAAGTTGAAACTCACACCTTATGAAATAAAGTGCCAAGATCACCTTTTGGGTACCAAGCTATTAGTTTCCGTCTTTGTACCTAATTGTGCTTATATCTTGGGGAAGTTCATTCATCAGGACTTGAAAGTAAAATTTAAAACATAAGACTCCTAGAAAATTGAAATGTATTTGGACTTTAGAGTTGAAATAAAGGCCAACAGTTTGTGTAAACTTGTAAGCAAACCTTATATTTGGATGTAGAAAGAAGTCTATAACCACCTAGATTTTCTCATGCTCAATGATCTCTCGCCTTCATAAATGACCATTCTAATTCGCAATCTTATGGCTTAAAAGGCAAACATACATGTGCCTTATAAGCCATCATTTACCTTATTAGAATTTATAAACTACCCCATCAATACCATCTGAACTATATAAGCATGTTTACCAAACACTCTCTCAGTGCTGCTAACAGTAAAAACCTTCTTTCTAATCTCCAGAAATGTTCATCAACTACACATATCTGATTAAAAACACAATATGATCTGAAAAATCAACCATCAATACCACAATCAACATAACGACAGGCGACAGCCATCAATGTGAACAAGAGCAAAACATATAATAGGAAAAAAAACCAAATACTCAAATACAAAACACAAAGCCCAATAATCCAAACCAAGCATCTGATTCAACAAACAATTTCAAGTACCTAATCTCACAACATAATACAATGGATAATGGAGGGTAAGAAAGGGCACATGAGGCTCGCTCTGCTCATGCATTTTTCTTCCCTTTGAAATGCCAAGCAAGTGTTTCATGAAACTTGAACTCAAAGAAAGGATAAAAAACATAAACATAATCCAAGCAACTAGAGGAGTACTTTCCAATATCAGCGCGGGTGGTTCATCTTCATTAACATATCCATCTGTATACTGCTGTACTGCCCAGAATCAGCTGCCATTCCCTGAGTGTTTGAATTTATTGGGTAAAGATCTTCTTGGGGATGGGCTGTGAAGCTTGTGCCCTCTTCATGGCTGTTCTCAGCCCATGGATGTTTGATGTGCTTTTTTAACCCCTCCAGTTCCATTGCAACTTCTTTCATGGTAGGTCTATCGTCACCATTTATACTCAGGCAGCTCCTTATCAACTTTGCCATGTAAAGTAATTGCTCCCGATCCGCTTCCCTTTTCAGATCAGCATGCACAATTTCTATTATTCGGTCTTCCTTCATTGCCTGCAAAAAGTAACCGGCTAGATTTCTCTCTTCCATCTTCCTTTCCATGCACAACGGTTTTTCTCGGGTTAGTAGCTCAGCAAGGAGTACTCCAAAACTGTATACATCACTCTTCTCGGTCAACTGGCTAGTATGGAAGTACTCTGGATCAAGGTAGCCCATTGTTCCTTGGACCAATGTTGAAACTTGAGTTTGATCTAGTGGGATTAACCTTGACGCTCCAAAATCAGCTATTTTTGCATCGTAAGTATCATCTATTAGTATATTGGCGGACTTGCCCTGTGAATAATAGGTATAGAGGTGGCAGAATGAAGGTAAGACAATGAATCAGCAGCCTCTGAGGCAATTCTCACACAATTTGCCCCCAAGTAAGCCAAGATTTTCCACCTTTATTGTGAATGTGGTCAAAGAGAGTACCGTTTGGGACAAACTCGTACACAAGCAGAGGTACTTCAGACTCAAGGCAACACCCTAGGAGCTTGACTACATTCCGATGGTTAATCTGTGTCAAAATAACCACCTCATTGATGAACTGCTCGATTTGTGTCTGATCAGATACTTTGGATTTTTTAATGGCGACTACACGATTCCCAGGCAAAACCCCTTTATACACAGTACCATAACCTCCTTTACCAAGAATGCGGTCTTCACTATAGTTGTTGGTAGCTGATTTTAGCTCCTCAGCACTGAATATTTTCGTCGACTCATTCTGTCCTTGATTGGTGTCAACCTGTTGTTTCAACAACAAACCTCCATTTTGCTCAAAGAATTTCTCTCTCATTTTCATTAGCTTCCGTTTCTTAATGGTAAAATATATCCAGCTTATGAAGATGAATACGAGTAATAATGAAACACTCATTCCTGCAAGTAAATTGAGAAAATCTTACAACTGCTATACAAACGAGGTCAATTTTTAAGGAACAAGTTGGCATCCCTTGCTCCTTTATTTATTTATTTTTGAATGTTCTTCTAAGTGTTATCATCAAATAATCAAAGGTATGAAGGCATGGGTTATAAGGAAATATTCTTCATAAAAAGCCTTACCAAAGCCAATCTTCATTGCTAATTGTGAGTTATTGGACTCGCAACGAGTTCCATTTATCCGACCATCTCCATGGCCGTTTGGGCATGAACATTGGTAATCGCCAAATTTATTCTTGCAAGTGTTTTTGTGAATGCAGGGATTGCTTGGACCCACACACTCATCAATATCTGGTGAAGAAATTATGAAAACAAATAAATCTATATTCTCCCGTGAACACAACATATCAAGTAGTCAAGGATTGCCCTCAAATATTTATACCTGTGCAACCTGGACTCAGATAAGGATTGCCCTCAAAACCCGGGAGGCAGCTGCAACGATACCCTCCGGAACCAAGGTCAATGTCAGTACAGTTGGTATTCTGCTGACAGGCATAGCTAGACAAGCTTTGCTTAGCTTGACTGCACGTCGTTCCATTTCCAACATTCCAGTCCAAAACAACTGGAACATTTTTGTTTGTTTTGTTCAAGAAGGTTGGATCTTCTAAATCTGCAACACCCTGAAAGGTGAATCTACCAACTTCACCTAGGAACGCATAGCTGCAAGGACTGAAGGATGAGACGTTGGTGTGATTATTGAGGCTGATAATGCCTATGAGATATCCCTTTACTCCCTTTGGAATGGCAGTTTGGCAACAACCAATGCCAGAGCACGTTCCTCCTATTACATCTTCTTTCCTCGAGCATGATGTGATGCACCCACTGCTAAGGTTGGTTCCCTCTAAGTTTCGAATAAGCCCCAAGGCATCACAACCCGTGACAAAAAAGGCATTTAAGGTCTCAGAGATGGTATATGGAGTCGAGTTGTCTAAATTGATTGATCCAATTGCTGCTGAATCATTGTAACATGACTCTGCCACAGAGTTCTTGATCTTGATGTGGGTTTCTGAGATCTCTAAAATCTCATTGCCGGTGGTGCCTAAGAGAGGTTTTGGAGGGCTGGATGATGTGAGACATTGAATGTCATACGATTCGCCTATTGAGCATCCATTTCCGCGACCAATACCGAACGGATAAGGAACTGTTAGGTTCCCGCATTGGCGTTGGCAACCAGGCTTCGTGGTGGCGTTGGTGGTGATCATGTCGGTTGCTCCAAATGTGGTTGTGGCAATAGCAGCCCAAATCACGAGAATCCATGGGATCCAAGAAGCCATGTCTATGATGAATCTGTGGAGGATTGAAAGGAGAAGATTGTGAAGATAAGAAATTGTAAGTAACCATTATAAGATTATCTGTTGGACTGGTTCTCTCCGCACACAGGCTACATTTCTGTTGACTTGCTAAAGTCATCCCATTGTGGGTTATCACTTTGCCCACTTGGTTTATGTCACTCCACAAATTTGATTCTTTGTCTTGGACAAAGTCTATGGCATTGGCGTGTAACAGAAGACTTCAAAATTGACTTTGAACTGTACATATTAACAGTGAAGGTGTACACAGGGTGAAGAGGGAAGGCATGATTGGAAGAAAATTTCAGAAATGCCATAGACTAAAGTCTCAATTTACTTCTGTGATTTTATTCAGCCAAATATATATGTTTATCTTACAAGTGGAGGATAGTGCACATCCACTTCCGCCCCCGTATGTATTGAACTAAAAAAATTACACCTCTTCCATCTGTTGTTTGTAAATGATGCCACTGCCCTCCACCAAGATGCTTCTTCCGTTTCCATGCGCTTCATCTTTGATGACAATAGAGAAATTTGTGTGATTAGGCTCTTAAAATTGGAACATCTGATTTGTTCCAGGCTTAGAATTTGAGAAATTTGTGTGGTTTTCATGTTTGGTAAATTACTACTCGGTTGAACATGGATGAAATGCTTGCTTGGGTCAATTTTATCAAATTTGCGTCATTAATTTGTTTGGGTTAGTTTTTGCTAATTTTGCTTCATTCAGCTTGCTCAAGGGCAGCAAAAGGTACAGTCTTCTCAGTGTTGACAATAAATTGCAATGCTCTTCTAAATTGTCCAGCAATACCCCTTGATTTTGTCTTTTTTATACAGTCTTCACGATCTTCATGATATAAAGTCCAATGGTCAACAAAACAGGAAGCAAATTTGAAGCTGTTGCACCATTGCTTAACCTTGTGTTTTCAAGTACCCAAGCAAGTTGTTTAAAAGGTTAGGTATACCGTTTAATTGTTTAAACGCAAGTACAATAATTTGAGGCATTTGATTTCGGTTGAATTTGTAGCATTGCAATGGCAATAAAAAAAAAGATGCCAGGTTCAACATTGCGCGCTATCCCTTTCGTTTTTGTTTGCCTATTGATCGAGTACAGATGAATATCACAATATGGATTTTATTCTAGCATCTTACACAAGTCCATGCCTTCAATTAATATTCACCAAGTTTTTTTTTTCCTTTGGCTTTTATATGATGACGAAGCTCTATGATCAAAAGTTCAAGATCTCTTGTACAATTTTGCATGTTCATTTTTTTTATTTGATTTTTTTATCTTCAAAGACCCTTTCCATTTCATTCATGATATTAATTATAATACTTTGCAAATTCTCAATTTTATAAAATTGGGACCACACCAAATATCTTATGGAAAGTTTTTGAAAAGCAAGTTTGGATTTGCATGTTTAGTATGTTCTTTTCACTCATATGACCCGCAATAATGACAGGATACTACCATCCTAGCTAGCTAGGGTGCATTTGGATCTCTCCTTACGATCTAAACGCACTTATAATCAACCATTCTATTATCATGATTTGCATGTTCAATTTATGCTTTGTCCATGACTTTTATCTATGGAAATTCTTTTTGATATCCTCGAGTTTTTGCCTTTTCTTGTTGGTATTCCTAAGAAAATTTATTTATTTTTTTGAACATTTGAGGTTGACTTTTTCAGTGGGTGTCCCTTCAGTGAGTGGTATCTTTGAGAGAACTCCTTTTCTAAATCTAAAGATGGCACATTCCTTACTTGTACAAGAAGAGATGAGTAAGAGAATCATTGAGAAGATGATAATTAAAACTGAAAATGCTTCTACAACTCTAATGGCTTGTCAAGATGAAGAGAGATCAAGAAGAGAAAAAGAACACCTGAACAATAGAAGAAAAGTTTAGGATCTACATTCACATCAAATTCCACTCAGCATAAGGCAAATTCTGTTAATACTGCACAAGAGTTTGAAGGAGTTCAAAATGTCTCTAATGAAAATTCGAGCTTTGTGTTAATGATGTGATTACGGAGAAGATTGTGAAGAGAACAAATTGTTCAAGTAACCAATTATAGATTGAGGTGGAGGACTGATTCTCTGCACATCCTGCCTTTTTGTTGACTTGCAAGAAGGCAGCCCTTTGTGGGTGGGTTACCCACTTGCCCACTTGGTTCATGTCACTCCATCAAGCTTAATATTATCCTTAATTTCCAAATTAATTCAAGGACAACAAGTCAATAACATTGGCGTGTTACAGAAGACTTCAAAAATTGACTTTGAATAGTACATATAAACACTGCAGGTGTAGCCAGGCCAGGGTCAACAGAGAAGCTATGATTGGAAGAAGTGGTCAAGAGGAAATCCACGATTGGAGGAAAGGGTTTAGAGGGAAGCCATGATTGGAGCAACCACCTTCCTCAACAGAAACCACCAACTCTCTGAAAGACCTCCTTGCATACAATGCTCGAGGTTAATGAAGACCCCCTAGGACCGTCCATTGAAGTGGAGGACGAGGCAAATTCGAGGGGGATGGATTCCACCTAAAATTGAAGTTTCTTATTTGCTGAATTAAGTTAGTTGAATCAGTGAATTAAAGTCAGTTAAGTAGAAGATTGAGTCAAAGTCAGTTGCTAGATTTTAGCACTAGTTAGGAGAGCACCGGATCATGTTGTTTCTAATGGTGCTTTAGTGGTTTCTATCACATCTAGTTGAAACTCACAAGTTATGATCAAATGAAGTAGCAAGATCACGTTTTGGGTACCAAGTTATTAGTATTTGGCTTCTGTCTCTGTACCTAATTTTGCTTATATATTAGGGAAGTTCATTCATCAACACTTGAATAGTTAAAATGTAAAGTTTCTTAGTAGTTTCATGTGTTATATATATAAAGATCCTAGAATCCTGAAATGTATTTGGACTTGAGAGTTATGATCAATGATCTTTTGCCTTCATAAATGAGCATTCTAAATTGGCAATCTTATGGCTTGGTGGTGATCATGCCGGTTGCTCCAGACGTGCTTGTGACAGTGGCTGCAATAGCAGCCCAAATCACAAGAATCCGTGGAACACAAGCAGCCATGTTTAAGAGCATTGAAAGGAGAAGATTGTGAAGAGAAGAAATTGTAAGTAATCATTATAAGCTTCAGCTGTTGGACTGGTTCTATCCTCACACAGCCCGCCTTTCTCTTGAATTGCAAGAAGTCAGCCCTTTGTGGGTTACTACTTGCCCTCTTTGTTCATGTCACTCCATTAAGTTTGACATTATCCTTAATTTCCAGATTAGGTCAAGGACAAAGTCTCCATAGCATTGGCGTGTGATATATAGAAGACTTCAAAATTGACTTTGAATAGTACATAGTAGCCAGGGTCAGCTATGATTGAAAGAAAGAAATGGTGAAGACGGAAAACCATGATTGGAAGAAAACTTCACAAATGCATGTCTGTCCAAGCACACCTCTATCTTTGAGGTGGATAAAAAATTGAACTAAAGTCTCATATTACTTCTGTGATTTTGTTTAGCCAAATATGTGAATGTGATTTTGGGGTTCTTGCATTGCCTGTGATTCAAATCGGTTCACACAATAGAAATTTCTGCTTGTTTAGGTTAGTTTGTCAATTTGTTTGCTTCATTCAGCTAGCTCATGGGCAGCGAAAGATACAGTCTTTTCATTGTTGATCATAAATTCTAATGGTCAGCAAAGAAGGGAGCAAGTTTATAAGCATTTGCATCATTATTTCACCTTTTTTTTCAAGTTCCCAAACATCAAGTTTTGGCTGGGGTTTAGGTTTACCCTTTAGTTTAAACACAAGTGCAGTAATTTGAGGTGTTAAATTCCGGTTGGGTTTCAGATTTTTTTTAAATCAGCATTTCAATGGCAACAAAGAAGTTGCAAGGCTCAACAATATACTTTCCCTTTTGTTTTTGTTTGTCTAGATTCAGCACAGATGAGTATCAGAATATGGGTTAGCCTATAGTGGCATATCTTCACCCCTTCAATGCATGGTTGCGCAGGTCCATGACTTAGTTTAATATTCAACATATTTTAGACATTTATTTTAGAGTGTCTAAAGTTTTGTGGCTTCGTGCCATTGATCATACATCCAAAATTGCAACTGTGTATTTTTGAACCTCATAAATGATAAATGTACGTGGTGAATTGTTTAAACCCAAAGTTATAATTTAGTTTAGTTTTTTTTTTGAAGGTAGGATAGAAGTTAGCTCAAATCAAAGAATGAAAATTAACTTGAAAGACATGCATTAGTTTGTTCTCGATCAAGAATCAAAATATACATCCTCAGCTGGCCGTCCGATCAGCAACAGGAAGAAAGATAACGTACATAAAAATATATTGTTTTCTTGTTCTTATTATATATATTTATATATTTTTTGTTTGGATATCAATAGATGATTTTGGCTGTTCATGAATTACAAGATTATGTCGGCACTGGGCACATGCTAAGACCGATACACATGGACCTCAAGTCTAGACTTATAGAGACATATAACAAGATTTGCATAATTTAGAATTTTTTTATAAAAATTTAAGCTTTGAAATTAGAATTTTTAGTATGTGTCTTTAGATCCTAAAATAAATTTTAAAAAACTGTTATTCTATTATAAATGGTGTGGGTTCGACTGATGAGATCGCATTTTTCATTTAAAAAAAAAGTATTCAATTTGTACCTAAAAATAGTATGTTTTGAATGTGCAGAGGAGGTAGTCACATATGTGGATGTGGCACGTACTGTTTTGGTCCATTCAAAATTATTTTTGGATTTTAGGTGAAAGAAGTAATTGGATGAGTCCGATCTGCTCTCTTGACTGATATTGCAACATGCAGCTATCCATGTGTTAGTAAATGCCAAGATTCAAATTGCATAATAGCAATTTGACTGGTACGCCAATTTATCAATATGTCCTTTTGAAAATAGTAATGCCAAGATTCAAATTGCATAATAGGAAAATTTTATTTGTAAGAAAAAATAGTAATGAATCTCAACATCCGGATCGCCCATATATATCATATGCGTATTGTTTTCTCGCTGTTTCTCACTGTTTCATAAGTAAATCTTAGAAAGAATACCAACTGATCGAACAAGGTAGTGTGCGCTCTCTAGTGATCAGCCCGCTGCACCCAGATCCTGCCCACATCATCCGTGCCCAACTTGGACTCATCTCATCTGTCGCTCAGCAGTAGCTAAGAGAATGAGTATCACTAGGTCGTACCCTTCTAGCTTTAGCTTAGGGATTTAAAGTGTAATAATGGAGGAGAGACAGAAGAGGAGAAGGGAGAGAGAGCATATCATGCAATCAAAGGTGGGCCCCCAGAGTACATGCTCCCCCGACAGTGAATGACCTGTAAATTAGATTAACGCTTGCGTGCCACCACGTATTCAAGTACAGCTGGGCCCCCACCGCTCAATCATTCACGTTCTTCATCCATATCCTTATTACTCTCCCTATTCATTATTCTTGTTTCTTCTCCATCAATAACTACGACTCATTACCCTCCCACCCGAGTAAAGTTAACTGGACACCATGCAATTCATAGTTTGATACTCATATAGTGATATTTGTGTGTTTGCGCGCCTACTTGCGCGTGTTAGGAAATTTTCATGTGAGAATATACCTTACCGAAAAGTTTCATATATTACATAGAAAAAAGTGTCTATATGTAATTAATTACAAGTGTGTTATGAAAATTGTTATTGAAATCTATTTTATTTAATTAATATTTTTAATTTATTGGGTTAAAAATGTGAAAGGTATTTAAAAATGATAAGATTGAAAAAACTTTAATTGAGATTTTGAGTTTAATTAATAATTTTTTTAAAACTTGTGTCAAATGCTAAAACGACACTTATTTCTGATCGGATGAAGTACGTAGTTTATAGTTGAGACTAGGGCTAAGCAATCGCATCTATTCGATCTGGTCCGATATACATGATATCCATAATTTTTTCCCTTCAAACCCTGATCCTTTTCCGATCCATTAATGACCAGGTATTTGGTAAGAAGTATCTGTTTGGATCGGATATCTGGTAGTGGATATCCGAACCATCTATTTTGAAAAAATATTTTTACCATTTTTTTATTTAGACCCAATTAATGTACATGATTGGTAGATATCAAAACCAGATATCCGCCGATCTAGTTGAATTTTAAGAGAAAGTTTACATGGTTGAGGAGAATTGAACCCTTGATGAGTTGAATTTTTACAAAATACTCATTAAAATATCTATCTTAATATTAATGTACATTTTTCAAAAAAATATATATATATATATAGTACCAAATATCAAGTTGCTTCAAAACCTCGGTCTATTCCCGAGTCAAATATCCAAAAATATTTCTGAATTGGATACAGATAGAAAATTTTGTGATCCATCCAAATTTGGACTTTATCGGATCGGATAGGCCGGATCGTCAGATCAAATCGACGGATCAAAAAAATTTTCTCACCCCTAGTTGAGATGATATAAATATGAAAAAGACGCATTTAACGATATACAATATCAACATCATACACCCAATATATTCCTGCGCAAGTGTATTTAACAATATATCTAGTTCATAATTGAAATTATTTGAATATAAAATAAAATTGTTTTACAATTAATATTTTTATGTAAAAACAAAGCTTACACTCTTAGAAAGAGGTTCTATTTGTTCCCTAAAAACAACTTTTAATATTCTTGAAATTCGTGCACCTTTTTTTTACTTTTTACGTTTTTCAAGACATAAAAAATTATTTTTCACACAAAAACTACTTTCCACCAACAAATGAAATACACCTATATAATTTTTTGCACGAAAATTCCTATTTGTGTCCATAAATTTAAGGGTTTTCTAATTGATACTTAAAATTAACTTTTTTATAGTTGGTATCCAAAACACGGCTCAAATAGGTACATTTGGTGTGGCTCGACTCATGAAATGTTAGGTAAGAATGGGACAACGGCTCGACAATAAGAGGCGGCTTGAAAATGGAAAACGAAGGCTTTAAAAAATGATTTCATGATGACAATACTAATAACACTTGTATTTAATTAATTTTTTTTTGATCGAATTGTATTTAATTAATTTAAACAAAGAGGATATCGATTGAAAAACCCAAAATCTAAAGAGTATCAATCCGAAAGGAATTAATCGTAACATCTACTCAAATACCCTTACTCAAATACCCTTAAAATAAGAGACACTAGCCCATAAAATTGTACAGTACAGTATAATTTTTTTTTACTAAACTCTAAAAAGTCAAAATCCTATGAAAATCTTCGCGGGAAAGGTGTAAATTAAATTATGTACCCTCAATGAGTCAATGATATAAACCATGTGGAATGTTCTTATCCAGGCAGGACAAATTGACAATTACTACCCTCAATCGTTTGCAAATTAATGCGAAAAGTCGGTAATTGCATCATTCCAGTTGGGCTGCTGGCTGCAGCTGCACTTTTTAACAGTTTCCATCCAATTGACAAGAGTCCTTGAAGCCTCTCCTCTATAAAGACGACAAGAAGACACCCAAACCCAAAAGCGAGAAGCGACGAGGGCTTTTTGGGAGCCTCCACAAGTAGAGAGCAACGAGCCCGCCGTTTGACGCCTTTTCTCCCCTTCCAAACTCTCAGGTCTTACTCGCACTCTTTTCCACACACTCAATAAAGCCGCTTTCTTCTGCTCCGTTAAGCGTTACCTACTTGTCTGTTTTCTGGATTTTCAGTTTCTTTTCTTCGCTTTTTATGTTTGTCGCTGAATTCGATTTCGGTTCTGATTCGGATTCAGCGATACATATTCCTCATCGCTTTGTTTGCGCACGCCTAATCTTATCGACTTCAGTAGCACGGCGTTGCTTCTCAAATTGTCTAGTTCTTAGAAAAAATAGCGGCAATTTCGGAATCCTACAAATTCGATCACTTTAAGCAGCTACTAAATCTACTGTTTGAGTTTCTTCAAAGCTATTGAGTTTTAAAGTGTATTTAAACTGGTGTGTTATGTTCTTCGCATGTACTGTTTCTTTTAGAGATGAAGAATTCCATATCGGATCAGAGTTTTTACCTCGAGAGCGACGAGGAGGATGACGAAGAGAAGAAGATCGAAGACGAAGGCAATGATTCAGATTCCTCCAATTACTCTGATGAATTACATAATAGCAAGCCGAATTCTTGCAATCCTTCATGGCCCCAAAGTTACAGGTATCAATCCTCATTAATCATTCTCTCTTTCGCTTGATTGCTGGTTACTGATAGTCTGACACTGATAATAGAATCCAATATAAATTTTGACTAGTCAGAGTAGCCACGATCTAACTGCATCTTCCGATGTAAAATTGGAAGTCTTTTTAGACTACTGTCCCCCAAAAGAAATTATAGCGATGCATCCTTTTTAAGTAGATATATGCAACATCGAGTAGTCAATTTCAGTCGATTTATTAGGTCCTTACAATTGCTATTTTGTTTGTTTAAAAATCTTGATGTAAATCTTGACTGGTCAGGTTGGCCACGATCTAATTTTGTCTTCTGATAATAAATGTAAGTCTTTTCTTTGACCGATCCAAAAAGAATTTTAGTCATACCTCCTTTAAGCACCGATCAGTCAATTTCAGTTGACTTATTTTTAAAAATCTTCACTTTTTTTTTTATGTCAGAGTAACTGGAAATTGATGATCGAAAGTAGGTTGTATTGAGGAAAAAATGGCAGTACCGATAGTGATCTATGATTTCTTGGGGCCACCTAGTTGCCCAATTTACTTAAGAAATTTGGAGCTGCATTGTGAACCAATTTTAGTGCTGTTTTTAAAAAGCTGATGCAAAGTTGTTCATCTTTTAGATCTTATGCGGCTATTCAACTAATCATCGTTGAACTTGCTTCTTCAGACAGTCGATTGATCTATACAGCAGTGTACCATCTCCAAGTATTATTCTGGGAACCCCGACATTGGAGAGGTTCACCAGCTCTTTCTTATCCTCATCATTTAGACAAAGGTTTACCCCAGAAGTAGCAAAACCTTTTCTTCCAACAGCTTCAGATGAGCCAGACAGACGCAGTTCTCATTCGCTACTACCTCCTGTTCCATCGAGGAAGTCTTCTTTGATAAGGAGGTCTTCTGATCGAGTGCCATCAAAGGTACACCATGAATTTCCAATGTCTAAACAAAGTACATATGGACAGGCTGTGTTAAATGGTGAGTGTAGCACTTCTTTTTCTCTGTCTGTGATTTTTTTTGTTAGAACTATGTTTTTGCTGATCAGTGTTATTTTCTTCAATAATCAGGCATGAATGTTTTGTGTGGAGTTGGAATTCTTTCTACTCCATATGCTGTCAAGCAAGGAGGATGGATTAGCCTTTCTATACTGTTCATTTTTGCCATACTTTCCTTTTATACCGGACTCCTCTTGCGGTGCTGTTTGGATAGTTCTCCTGGATTGGAGACATATCCAGACATTGGACAAGCAGCTTTTGGTAAAGCTGGACGAATTGCAGTTTCGGTATGTCTTCTCCTTAATTCCGATATCATCTTGTGGTAACTTTCTTCTACCAGTAATTATAGGCTACTTGAAACAAAACCACTGGTTACAAAAGAAATTGAATATAACCACTTATTATACGTACTTTGTTATGGTTTGCGTCTTAAACTCATCTTATCATTACTAAAACGCTAAACAAAAGCATGAATGGAGTATATTTTATATCATGATTTCCAGTGTAGTACAAGCTCGGTAAGGAATCCTATTCTGTCAAATGTACATAAGAATTTCTCAATGATGATATTTACTGTTTCATTTCTCTCTTTGTGGTTGCAGGTAATTCTTTACATGGAACTCTATGTAAGTACAGTATTTTTCACCCTCTATCGGTTTATCTTTTATTGTTATTCTACATTTCAAGTCTGTCACTAAACAGATTATATACATTATTACAGGCATGTTGTGTGGAGTACATAATATTGGAGAGTGACAACTTATCATCGCTATTTCCAAATGCTCACTTGAACTTGGGCTTTTGTGTATTGAATGCGCACCACTTGTTTGCATTAGCAACCACACTGGCTGTACTTCCTACATGTTGGCTTCGAGATTTTAGTGTTTTGAGCTATATATCTGGTAAGAGAGTTAGATATTATTAACCTGAAACCTCTGATTTTGCTGACTTAATATGTGATTTGGCATACTCATTTCCTCTAATCTAGCCATGAATATCTGAGATAATAACAATAAGTTTTATTATACTAACAATAAGTTTTATTATACCAATTGCTTTATATTTTCTGATTTGAATCCCATCCACTTAAATTTAATGCCATGTGATTATATACATTTCTGTGAGCTCTTCAGAACAATCAGGGAACTAAACTCTCAGTTTATTACAAAATAAAGTCCTATTGATTTATCACCAAACATCCCTTAAAATGATTAACATCATTGGATTCATGTATCATTAACGAACCTTCCTCTTCCTAGTTCTAAGAAATAGGTACTTAGTTAGTAGAAGGGCAGCCATGATAAAACTGTAATCTTGGCTCTGGCCTTATTGCAATTTGTTTATTGGGTGTACTGAGAATTATAGCTTCATATCATTTTTGGTTGCAGCTGGTGGAGTACTTGCTTCAATCTCGGCAGTATTATGCTTATATTGGGTAGGATTGGTTGATCAAGTTGGCTACCATGAAAAAACATCAACACTCAATCTTGGTACCCTTCCAGTAGCTATCGGTCTCTATGGCTTTTGTTACTCAGGTCATGCTGTCTTTCCAAACATCTATACTTCAATGGAGAAGCCAAACCAGTATCCTTCAGTGCTCTTGACAAGGTAATTTTGTTAAGAAGACTGATTGCAAAGCAAAAAAACAACCAGCAAAACACCTTTAATTTATCACAATATTATTAAGGGTGTGAATGTGTGATAGTGATACAACAACCAGCAGTTCCTATCTTAATAGTATGAAAATGCCATTGCAAGGCAATGCTGAAGATTTGATTATAATGTTGCTGAAGTTGTTATTTGTGATGCAGTTTCGGTCTCTGTACCTTGCTATATGCTGGAGTTGCTGTTTTGGGGTACATGATGTTTGGCGAATCAATGCAGTCACAGTTTACCCTCAATTTGCCTCAAAACTTGATGGCTTCCAAGGTTGCTGTTTGGACAACGGTGAGGAAAATTTAATATCTTTTTACTTTTGAACCTTTCTGATTCGCTTAGACCCAGATGTCATTTAATTGAACATTGATGTAAATGTGGTAATTATCATAATCACATAGGAATTTAGTTCATACTATCTTCCATGGAGTGTTTGGAGTCCCCTAGGAATTTGAATTTCCAAATAAAAATGTTATTTAAATACACATGTTCTTTAGGCAAATTTGACAATGGTGTGTCTTCTATTTTCATGGTGCAGGTGGTGAACCCATTTACAAAATATCCTTTTCCGGTTTCCATTGAAAGCAGTTTAAATTGTTAACCTTCTTTCCATGCTAATGGCTTGGGAAATGGGAGTAAAATGAGTACATTTTTTTTTTTGCTTTATACTTGTATCATGTAGTATGGAAATCATGGCAAGACCAAATTAGAGGAGCAACTTAAAGAACGGAGCATCTAACTCCATCTGTTTTTATGATCTTGCCATGTTCTTCAAGTGTTTTTGTCATTAGATGCTCTCTCGTTTTACTTCTTTTAACAGAGCGGTTTCCTTAATAAAACAATACATATGCTTTAACCCTGTCCCCCGTGGCAATGTGCCTGGAGGAGTTGATACCAAGGCAGCATCTCAAATCCCACATTTATCCTATTCTCATTCGAACTGCTCTCGTCTTCTCCACATTGGTTGTGGGTCTTTCTGTCCCCTTCTTTGGTAAGTCCAGATCTCTTTAATCTTTCTGTTTATTTATTTGCCTATTAATGTGTTTCCATAGGCTAATAATGTCTTTCAAATTGGCTAAGGTCTGGTGATGGCGCTGATTGGTTCCTTACTCACAATGCTTGTTGTAAGTCCTCCAAGCCATTTTCCTTCCATTTAATTTCTTCATGAGTAATAACTAATGATAGCATCTGTTGATTTGGCTACACTTTCTGGATTGCAGACTTTGATATTGCCTTGTGCTTGTTACCTGAGCATCTTGAGAGGAAAGGTGACGCGTATTCAGGTACATGACATGCATATTCAAAATTTCTTCTTCATACGATATTATCAATGTTATTCACATCCTTAATTGATCTTGTTTATTTTTTTATCCTTTTGGCGGGTGAATTTCTGCAGGTTTTACTTTGTGTACTGATAATCACCGTGGGAGTGGTTTCATCAGCAATTGGAACTTTCTCCGCTATGTCTAAAATT
Source organism: Fallopia convolvulus (assembly GCA_964016875.1). Classification (NCBI taxonomy): domain Eukaryota; kingdom Viridiplantae; phylum Streptophyta; class Magnoliopsida; order Caryophyllales; family Polygonaceae; genus Fallopia; species Fallopia convolvulus. The sequence continues at coordinate 47,950,047 of OZ024726.1, read as the reverse complement.
ATTGAAAGTTTGATGACCTGAGCCAAGCCCTTCAAATTTGTCAATACGAGTTCTTTATATGGCATCCTTGATAGGTTCCCTTGCAATTCAGGTCCAACAGTTTTGATATTTCATTATTTGAGCCCCTAATCGGCTTAGTTATAAAGCGTGTATTATTTTTGGTCCTCTTGCTCTTTTGCCTTTGTATCTGTAATGTGGTGTGATCAAGATGAAATAAGAGAAATCCATTTACCTTACGTTAATTTGTCTACTAAACACGACACTCCCAAGTCCCAAGTGAGATTCTCTCTAAGGATATAAGGGGGAGTAGTAATCATTCTAATCAATTTGTTTAGTCAGTTTAATTAGGAAACTAGGCGCTCTCGGGTTATTGGTAAGACGTGAAATTCATGTGGCCTATTTGGAACTATTGGAAAGACTATGCGAATAAAAATTGGATATGATTGTGGAGGTTTGATTGGTTAGCTCTAATACTGATCAGATTCTTATATGAATGTGTAGCCTTTTTACTTGGTTCAAATTAATTTAAGTGCTTATAAATTTCTCCAAAAAGAGTGCTTATAAAGTCAAGCCCTCGTATCATGGAATTATGTTTGTAAACTTACGAGTCAGTTAAGTTCCAGCAAATTAAATGGTCGGCTATGACCATGGCTTTGGCCTAATTATCAGTGGTGGAGGCAGGCCATCCCCACCGGCGGTCGGGAAACTACATTAGAAAGGGTCAAATGTATTTGTGTATCAAAACCACTTGCTGAAGGGAAAGAGTGTAAATGGTTAACTGTAGCGGAAAACAAGGTGTAGTAGTGATTTGTTGATAAGAAATGCTTTGCATTCATTGCACTCAATCATGGATGAACAGAGACGATTCTTCAATCAAAGTTGTTGAAGATGGTCATGATATTGAGAATCCATAATTCAACAGATATTGGGTATTTTTGGAATCCAGCAAGAGGGATTAATGTAAGATGGTCATTCAAAAAGCTATCATCATTATTCAACCTTTTGACATAATTGCAAAATTGAATCAAATACAATAGATATTCACCAATCAGCTTGCTTCATAAGACTAACTAATAATAGCAATCCTTCCAAATATTTTTACAAGATTTTTCTACAAAATACTATATTACAAGGAGTTGCATTCCTCCATCTTTACAACGTCTTCATCTGCATGATCCAACTCTGAATCCCTAGTTTTACCAGTAAAACTCCCTTTCTGTCTCCTCCTTTTCAAGATCATCTTGGATTCCTTCATCAGTCTAATATACTTCTTCCTCACTACAGCCAAAGGATGCCTCTCTATTGTATTCCCATTATATGCCTCTTTTAGGATCGCAGTACACGTATTGTTCTGCAAAGACAAGTAAAAGATATTCAAGTGTCTCTCAAATACCTTATGGAACTTTTGGGGCAATCCCAAATACTTCTTGAGACAAAAAAGCCTCTTTCTCTCAACACCAGGGTTTACAAACAGACAAAGCAACTCATGAAGGACGCCAGCGACTCGTTTCTCAGCAATATCACTATCTGGATACAAATGTGAAAAGTCTTCATAAGGAGATACATAAGGAAGACTTTGAAACTCATCCAACCAAGCAGAAATTTCCCTCTTCAACCTCAAACCCTTGGGCGGAAAATAAGGGAACCGAATCGGTTCCATCCATCCTCCATTATAAACCCCTTGCTTCATTGCATTCTCCTGTAATACAGAAAACAGTCTCTCTTCACAGCACACAGATAATCCCATTTCCCCATCTTCAATCTCCACAAACTGAAAGGTCCCATCAAGATTCGAATCCGGGTCATCCAAAAACCCATCTGGCAATCCTAAATACCATTGAAGCCCTTTAATAATCCTTAAAGGAAGTACTTTTTCCCTACTCATCATAATAAACTTCTTCAACCTAAGCCTTAAATCCAGCTTATAATCCTCATACACTTTTTTCTCCTCTCGATCAATCTCAATGGCTTTTGGGGTGAGCCTAAACCAAGGTAAGTTGTATTGGGGTCCAACAAACTCCTCAAAAACAGAAGGGTACATTCTCATAAATCTGGCAACTTTCATAGGCACGTCTAATTGAATACCTTTTTTTGAGATGGCTGAAATTGGGATTGATCCATTGGGATCCTGGGCACTGCAATTCTTAAGAGATATCAAGGGTTTCAAATCAGAGGCGCCGTGAATGGATTGTATTGAGTCGTAGAAAGGGTCTTTCTTCCATTTCATGTACACGTTTACATAGGTGGCATTCTGGGTGTAAGAGAATGGCGATGTTGAGAGTAAGAAAAGGATGGGGTAAATTTGTTGGGAGAGGAGGCATGTTGAAGAAATTTGGTGGCGGAACAACGGTACATAGAAAGCATGGCTGAAAAGGTAGAAAAGGAAACCGCAATCAAATTTCCAGGATAACAAGCTCGAAGGCAATTAGCTTAGTATAAGATAGAGATTCAAAACACAGATTTCACAGCAACCTGATTTCCCTACTGTTGGAGACAGCAAAATCTCTTACTTTGTTCCAACTGATTTTTTCGAATAAAGTTTAAAAAAAAATTGGAGATACAGATACTTCATAAATTGGGGAAATTGAATTAAATTAGGGTTCTTGTGATTCGAAGAAGGTGACAGAGACTTTCAACTTGATGAATCATAAACAACTTCCAAGCGTATAAGCTAATACTATTTCAAGTATATTTGGTCACTATTCTCCAGAAATAAAATACCAAAACAAACATACAGCCTCAAACAGATAAGTTAGGACCTATCTGACACAAAGATCTCTTAACTAATGGCATATAACACTAATCAGATATCAATTGAATAAAAACTGAAGCCTACACGTACATGCTCAGATCGTGCATTCAATTATTCAGCTGGAAATCACAATAGGAGCAAAATCCGTCTAGATTCAGAGATAAGCCACTTTTTTTTGACAACCAAATCAAAGGTGCCGATATTAGACGAGTGCAATTGCGATAAAAAGAATTGATCAAATCGAGCAAACCATTCAATTTCAAAGAAAAACTCACATTAACATTGTCGTTTACTTGAGACGAGCTTTGATCTCCTTCGGGAGCCTGATTCGACGAACCTGACCAGGTACATTGAGTAAGGATATGATGAAGGACTAGACCAGAGATACAAAAATGACGATGTTCAACGAGTCACAATTATAAATTACACATCATTCTTACTTAGTACAAAATCCATCACAAGTCTCTTTGATAGTTAGGTTGCTCTTCCATCTTCCAATGACTAAATCGATGGAGAGGAGGGCTCAGAGGTGAAGGCCGGCAAGCCTCGGTGAAACTAACCCTGATCCCAAATCAGCCACCTAAATTAACCCAATTTCCAACCCCAAATCTCAAATCACCTAAAAAATCAACCCAAATTCAAAAAAAAAAAACCTAACCATGAATATGATGAACTCACAACTTACAGGAACAAGCAATTCCTAAATTGAACGAAAGGCGAATATATTGAAAAATAAGAAGAATAACAACATAAGAAAAGCTGAATTTCATACATTGAAGCAATTCAGACCTGTTTAGAATTAAATTGTGCGGCAACGTTGGTGGCGGGATGGAGTCGGGAGGTCACCAGCGGTGACGTACGGTCCGGCGATAGTGAAGGTGGTGAGTGGTGAGTCGGTGCCAGTGTGCTTGACTCAAGGGTTGCGAGATTGGAGAAAGTCCAAAGGCGCAGACGCAGAATGAGAAGCAGCAAATTCTGAGAAGGGTTTATTTAACGGAGCCGAGCTAAGCCACGCAAGCCGAAGCTGCAAAAAAATCCCCTACCAAATTACTGTAGCGAAGCCCATATTAACTATTAAGCCGATCCCCAAATAAAAAAGTTTTAGATTTTTTTAAAAGATAACTTTATTTTAGGCTGTTGATTTATACACACGAAAAAAGTTGTAAGTGCACACAGATATCCGCGCAACGCCATTTCGCGCGAAATGACGTTGCGCGGAAAGGGCAATTCCAGAATATATAAAAAAGGGTTCGGAAGCGTGGCGGAAAGGAGCCGCGCAACGGTGTTGCGCGCGCAACACCATTGCGCGCGAAACAGTGTTGCGCGCAATCCAACGACACATTTGGAAAAGTGCCGTTGGACTGGCGCGAGGCCTCGTTGTGCGGATCTCAACGGTAAAAAAAAAAACGGTCGAATTGTCCCCTATAAATACCCATTTCGATTCTCATAGTTGGGGCATACATTCATTCCACATCATTGCTTAAAAATGTCGTCAAGAGAAGAAGATACGTCATCGAGCGATTATCATCCCGAGGAGGAAGATTCATCGTCAATTGATAGTTTCATAGCTGAGGATGAGGAAGGTGTACCGGGAGAAGACTACGGAACCGATTCTGATGCATCAAGCGAGCCAGGACATGTATTTTTCAAAGAAACCATAATATTATGTTTTTAGGATAAAAACCTCAAATCCAAATATTCTGTTTAGGCTTTTATGCCATTTACGAACGTAGTATATTGAAAGTTAGGATAGTGTAATTTATAATATTTTGTTTTTACATTTTGAAATCATAGGTTGTCGGAATAGATTTTTCTATTGCTTTCCACTACGATGGGTTGTGGAGTGATCGAAGAGAAATGCTTGATTGGGCTAGACAAATTGTAATTTCGAAGAATTTTGTACTAGTCATAAAAACCTCAAATCCAAACAAGGTCATACTCACTTGTGACCTAGCCGGTAGATATAGATGTGGCAAGAGGGTGTTGCCCGGACTGGAAAATAAGAGCATTTATAAGCCACTTACCGATACTCCGACTAGGAAGTGTGGATGTCCGTTTGAATTGAATGGGGTCCGCCTCAAGGGAAAAAATGGATGGGTCTTAACGGTAAAGTGCGGACAACACAATCATCGCCTCCCCACTAGTTTGTTAGCTCATCCATATGCGGGCCGATTGACAGCTGAGCAGAAGGAGTTTGTGAAAGAGAAGTTCCTATATCTAGCCACCCCGAAGATGATACTTGAAGAGTTGAGGTCAAGGTACCCGGGAAATGTGACCTCAATTAGACAAATCTACAATATGAGGGATAAGTTACTTCTTGAGGATTGTGGAGAATTGACGGTGACACAATGGTCTTTGAAGTTCTTGAAAGACCGAGGATACATTGTCCATCCAAGACGAGTAAGGGGTTCTAATGTTATGAATTCCTTGTTTTTTGTGCACCCCGCAAGTCTGCGCATGCTGAAGATGTTTCCCTATGTCGTCATTATGGACTCCACATACAAGACCAATAGGTATGTTATTTTAATATGTAATCGACTTGATTAGTATGTTTCCAGTATAAATGTTTAAAACAACTTGTTGTGCTAGGTACGACATGCCTTTATTGGAGATGGTTGGCTTCACTTGCATCGGAAATACATTCAGCATCGAGTTTGCATTTATTTCAAACGAAGATGTCGCTAGTTATAGGTGGGTGTTAACTCAATTGAAAGGCGTGTACGACGAGCTTGGAGTCCAGGTCAATGCAATCATGACAGATCGCGAACAGGCTCTAATCAAGGCGATAAGTCAAGTTTTCAGGGACGGAGTCCAACATTTGTTGTGTTGGGTGCACATCAGACACAAAATTATTGCGTACGGCCTAAAGGTGTTTGCGAACGCTGAAAAACCACATGAGTTGTCACACGGGTTTGCAAACGCTTGTTGGGTGCTCTTTTCGTCCACTACAGAGGCGACATTTGAAGAAAGGTATGTAGAATTGAAGAGAAGATGGCGACCGACGCTTATTGCATACGTGGAGAAGGTGTGGCTTAATCCATTCAAGAAGAACATAGTTCGTGCTTGGACGGATCATACACTCCACTTTCAGACGAGAACCACCAATAGGTAATTTCATTTTTAGCATTTGAATTCAGTTTGAATATTAGAAAGTGTATTCGTTCAATATTTAAACTTTGACATGTGTTTTTTAGGGTCGAAGGGATGCACGCTGTGCTGAAAAAGATATTGGATTCATCTCGAGGAGGCTTCAACACCGTGATACTAAGGATTCACATTCAAATGCAATCTCAAAACCAACACTTTGAGGACAGCCATTGAGAGAACCAGAATACAAAAATCAACAAAATAAAGACTACTGGCGAAAAAGTTCAAAGCGCTGTTTCGTCCTATACGCGGACACATTTCAAGGCAATGCCTAGGTAAGTTGTTAGACATGTATTATGATATAGCAATTGAGTTGACGCAGGGTACACTCGATATGGAGTGCCACGACTACTTTTGGAGGAAATGTCACGGTCTTCCATGCAAGCATCGAGTTGCACACGCTATCATACTAAAGTATCCATCGATCTGGAGGAGATACATCCTTTTTGGAAACAGATCGAATGGGATGACCTTAGCGATGACAACGATCTTGCCCTTGCATGCGTACCCTTGACCATTCAAGACCCCACGTGGGACGAAATGGTGGCAAAAAGAAATAGCGGTCAGATGCGTAGAGACTAGTATTTGCAGATCACATCAGCGTTCAAAGATTCAGAGCATCCTGAAGACACAAACCTTATTGAGCCGATACCTTACGAGACGCCAGATGGAGCCAACAAGTATTCAACCACCCGGGAGAAAACACACCTTGAGCACGTAATGGAAGAGTACGAGAGGGAGCAGATCGAGGCTCCCACACGTGTTTACCATTGCGGATTTTTGGTAACAATCAAGGACATGGGATACCGCCACCAGTCGTTGCTATCGCCCACGTTGGTCAACGGGACCACTTCATACCGGTGAGAAATTTGTAATCACTTTTTTTTAATTTTTTTTGTTTTTGTACATCTTGCTTTCGTATATGTGACATAACATTTCTTTTCAGGTATGGCTTACGAGGAACGTGTCTATCCCCCCACCTCCTCATGCATGGCGTTAATTTCATGACCCCAGCTCCGACTACTGGCTCGAGGCTCTTACCCGAGGATTGACCATTGGAAGGCTTGCCGAAGGGACATCGGTCGGGATCTGGAGACATTTGCTTAGGACAGTCTTGTGGCAAGATGGATTGTTATGGGATATGTACTTTATTAAGAAGAACATGTTTTCATATTTCATGTATTGTGTGCCCCGTTTAGGGGATTTATGAACTTTTTAAAGATGTTTCGATGTAAGTGGGTCGAGCTTTCCCCTGTTTGATGACTACTAAGCTCAATTTATCTTAATTTTAATAAAAAAAACCCTAGAGGGGACGAAGAGCATTCCCCTGTCATGTCTTACTTGTTTGAATTTTTACCTGTAATGTTAAGAGAACGAATCTTGTTGAAGTGGGATGAATTTCAAACTCATGCATGTCAGACTAGGTTTGCGAATCTTGTTGATGAGTCTGAAAAGGTAGAAACAACAATATATGTGTTTTCCACCACGGCGTAACAAAAGGCTCGAAGGCCCATTTCGCGGAGACACGAGGGCCCATTGCGCGCCTTCTGTTACCCCTTTCACCCAACTAGGTAATTCCATTTTTACCAGTTCCGCGCATGCTTCTGAAAACAGTATACCAGCAACTTTTCTGGTGACAAGACTTATGCATGCACATCTTCGAGCAAATTCCAAGTATAAAATGAGACCTAAACCTTCTCCATTGTTGCTCCACTCTCTATCAACCCTAAACTCTATACCGAAACCAGAAATTCATTACCGGCACACCAATGGCTAAAAGGAAAGAGTGTTCATCGCGAACCTACCCCTTTGCTCCACCCATCATAAACTTCTCCATCGTCCATTTCCGTGGGGTGAGGGAGACAAAGAAGGAATGGTCTGTGATACAAGGCGCATCAATAAAAAACATCATCATGAACTGGAGCGAAGCTGGCTATGGAGCACCACCAGGATATTGTCGCTTCTTCTTGAACGACAATGATAACACATTGCATCTACGCCAAAGAAACGACGATGCAGCTTCGCCTGACTGAAGGTGCCGAGATTCGGGCGATTGATGATATTTCGCCGGAGAATTAATGATGTGGTTTACTGTTATAAGTCACTTTTTATGGTTTTTTCAGTAAGTTGTTTATGGTTTTTTCAGTAAGTTGTTTATGGTGTAGGGTGTAAGTTGTTTATGGTTTTTTCAGTAAGTTGTTTATGGTTTTTTCAAGTGCCATTGTTTTGTGGTATAAGTCATAATTGTTGTTTACGGTTTTTTTGGTAAGTTGGTTGTAAGCGTCGTCGAAATGTGGATCCAAGTGTTATAAATTTCAAGTACATGTTATAAATTTCAGTTGTTGTTTACCCTAAACCCTAAACCCTAACCCCTAAACCCTAAATCCTAAACCCTAAACCCTACACATTATAAAAATAATTGTATCTTGTAACAAGGTCAAGATAAGGTATCGGTTAGATCAATAATGAAATAATGGAGATAATCTAAAAACAACAAAAATAAATACGTAAAGTACTAATGTATGTCATCCAAACCATCCAAAACATCCAAAATCAAGAATAGTAATGTGAAATGAAACCAACAATCCAAAACCACCAAAAATAGATACATAAAGTACTAATGTATGTGTAATATGAAAGCATCTAACTCCGGCAAGTAACGCACGTGCAATCTCGGCGCACGTGAGCTTGGGCGGCTCCTTTTTCCTCCTCTTATCGAGGAGGACGACGCTCAAGCTAGTGTGTACGTCCTTTAGGCGACAAGTTCAAATTAAATTAGTAAGTTTTCTATTAATTTTTTTTTCTTTTATTTATGTAAAATTAGAAATTCACCCTATGAATATGAATTCAACTAATGAATTCGTCGTTTCTGTCGGAATTCAAAATCCGAACCAAAAACTCATTCATCATTACTAATTTTATTTCAGTTTTCATTACGTTTGTAATGAAAAATGATTATAATTCAAACTCTAAATATAACTGTAATTTTTTTTAAAGCAAGAATTCAACCTACGACTATGAATTCATATTAAGTACAAGTTCATAACTAATAATTCAAAATCTAAATATAACTCTAAATTAGGACAAATAAATTAAATAAAACAACTAATAACAACAACAAAAACTAAATATAAATAGGAATTTGAACAATAGACAAATTATGAAATTAAATATCTTACTAAATAAACGAAATTGATTTACTCAATATAACTCTAAATTAAGACAAATAAATTATGAAATTTTCTAACCTTAACAAAAATCAATTGAAATTAGGTTTATATAATCTTTAACTTTAGATAATTTTGACCAATTATTTACGATTTTCTAACATTGACAAGAAATCTCAACCTTAACAAAAATAAGTTACAATTTTTTTAAGAGATTTTAAGATAACTTATAGTAATATTCACTGAATTTAATTTAAAGATTTCTCTATCTTAACTCTTAATCTTAACAATTTAGCTACAAATTTTAATATTTATTTTTCAAGATAATTCTAGATAATCATGACCGAATTTTTTAAAGGATTTTCTAACGTAGTCTTAACTCTAACCTATTTTTTAAAATCATGATCCATTTTTTAACAGGTTGAAATTAAGTCAATTTCATCACAATATCTCAATTTTATATTTTCATCTAACTGTAACCTTCACCAGTTTAATGTAATATGTCTCATTAAAAAATACTTATCTACTTAGGGTCAAAGTTAGATTATATTCTTATTTATCTTGAAAAAAAATACTTATCTACTTAATTTAATCATTTATCATTGTTTTCAGAGATCTTAATTTCATTTTTATCTATTTAGAATAATCATAACTACTAGATAGGCGTATACCGATAATTGCACATATTAGGACACTTTACGAAATTATTAAAATCCCTTTTAATAAAATCCGCTCATGGCGCGGGAAACTACTCTACTTCATATTAATTACAAGTTCATAACTAATAATTCAAAATCTAAATATAACTCTAAATTAATACAAATAAATTAAATAAAACAACTAATAACAACAACAAAAACTAAATATAACTACGAATTTGAATAGTAAACAAATTATGAAATTAAATATCTTACTAAATAAGCGAAATTGTTTTACGAAATATATTCAAATTGATTAACTCAATTATATAAACGAAATTTAATAGCTAAAATTCAATACGAAATTTTACAAAATTTAAATAATATAAAATTTCGTAATGAATTTAAAACGTACCTCAGCCGTAAATGTCGCTCGGGTGTGGATCCGACTACGAACCGGATCGGCTCGGTGGACGGTGGTGGTGACGAGCTCGGTGGCGACGGGCGCGGTGGAGACGGGCTCGGTGGCCGGTGGCGAGGCGCTGGCAACGCCCTCGGTGGCCGGTGGCGAGGCGCTGGCGACGGGCTCGGTGGCCGGTGGTTCCACCGGAACAGCCGCGGTGGAGGTGGGTTCGATGCGGTCCATCGCGACGGGCTCGGGTTCGGTCGATGGCGATGGGTCAGTGGCTCGATCGGTGGCCATGGTTGTCGACGGGCTCGGGTTTTTTTTGTTCGAAATCTGGTTTCCGCGAGATGGCGTTTCGGGGGGCTGAGGTTGACGACGATGGCGGTGTGCTCGCCTTTTTAACCCTAAAGACCCGCGAAACGGGCTTGCGCAGGGCCGCACAAACCCATTTCGCGCGGCCCGAATGCTACGACGGCTCCATTTGTTTTGAAACCCTAATTATGCGCGAAACCTCGTTGCGCACGACCCATTATGCGCGCAGGCCCATTTCGAGCAGCCCAAATTCATTTCCCGAGTCCATCTTCCAGTTTACGGTTTTGCCCTTCCGCGCAACGCCATTTCGCGTGAAATGGCGTTGCGCGGATATTCTGTGCGCTTTTAAAAAAAATCTGTGCGTATGTACCTCGCGTTATTTTATTGTTAAAACTAGTATATATTCCTACAATTTTATTTAAAAATATTAATAATATATTTTTTAATATATCAATCATGACAAATAATCAAACAAATACTTAATATAAGAAATTTTAAATAAATATTTAAAATCATAAAACTTTAAAGTTTTCATATTCTTATTATTTAAGATAATAATTAAATTATTGATATTATGAATTTAATTAATGTGCAAAACGTGATATTTTAAATAATTATGAAAAAATAAATAAATGAAATTATAAATTAATTATATATGTGGAGTTTGGTTCAAATGAATCAAGTTTAACCAAACTCTTATCCTGAAACGAATGCACTTTTCTTAGTTCGTAGTACACTTTTACTAGTTCGGATTGCACTTTTTCGGATTTGCACTTTTCGTACTACTAGTTATACACGTCGTGTCATGCAAGACTATATGAATTTAATACTTAATTTATTAAATAAATAGTATTTTAATTTAATATAAAAATAAAAATAATTTATTTATTAGAAAAATCATTATCTAATTATGTTTTTTACTCTAAATATCTAAATATTCCAATTAGGAATAAAAAATATATATATCAAATTAGCCCCAAAATCTTTACCCTAAAAAAGGGAAAAAAAATACAATATATCAACCAAATAATTAAAACCAAATCAAACTAATTAAAAATCATATATATAAGAGATAATTATTAGATTAGAATATCAAATTAGATATAATATCCAATTTCAAAAATAACTATCTTTATATATCAAAATGGGAAAGAATATATACTAGACACTTCAAAAAAAATCTTTTAAAAACTTAAAATCATGATAATTTTTTCAGCAATTAGGAGAGGCTTTTTTGGTAGATTATCTAAAATAGTTTTTAGAATCAATTGAAAAGACATGTATAAATTTTATTTATTTATTTTTCCTTAGATACTAAGGTAGTATTTTCTCCGTTTTGGTATTATATTTTCATTTATTTTTTTAAGTGTATTATTATTGGATAAAAAAAATTATCTTTGAGGTTTTTTTGGAGCAAAATTCGTATAACATCTTTTGTTAGGATATTCTCAAACCAAAATTTATAATTTTGTTATTGTGTTATATAATTTTTTTCCTAGATATATTTTTATTTTTTCCTTATGTATATTTTATTTTGTAATACACATTATTTAATTCATGTATTGTTAAATAAGAATTCATATCATATCAGAAAGAATATAATCATTTACATGAAATTTTTTAACTCAAATAAAAGTATTAAATTAATTTGTAGAATATTATTTTCAAGTTGATCATAGAATAATTAATCAAAAGCGAATGTTTAAAAATCATTTCCTAGTAGGAAATGATTTTTAAGTACCAATTTTAATTTATAAAATGATAAATACGTAATTAGTCTATTTATCTTGGAGCGATTTTTTTGGTACATTATCTAAAATAGTTGTTAGGATCAATTAAAAAGATATGTTTAAATCTTATTCAACTAATATGATTATCGTATATGGTGTTTTGAAAAAAAAAATATGGATTAATATGGTGATGACATTTGACAAATATGACATGACACATTTTCGGAACGACATGTGTGTAATAATGGGGTGACACAAGGAAATAGCTCCAAACCTTATTGGTTTTATATATATAATCTTTTAGATTTTATTAGGATATTATTAAACCAAATATTGTAATTTTGTTATCTTCTTCATTTTGGTATTATATTTTCTTTTATTTTTCAAGTATATTATCGATAAAAACAAAAATTATCTTTTAAATTTTGTTAGGATATTATCAAACCAAATATTGTAATTATTTTATGGTGTTTTGAAAATAAATATATATGGATTAAGGTGATGACATGTGACAAATCCGACGTGGCACATTCTCGAAACGACACGTGGACAATGATGAGGTGGCACAAGGAAATGGCTCCAGACAGACGCAGTTATCATTCGCTACTACCTCCTGTTCCATCGAGGAAGTCTTCTTTGATAAGGAGGTCTTCTGATCGAGTGCCATCAAAGGTACACCATGAATTTCCAATGTCTAAACAAAGTACATATGGACAGGCTGTGTTAAATTTCCAATGTGTATGCGTATGGACTTGTAACTATAAATGGTCGGTTTTCAGTTCGAATAACCATTCATTTTTTTAAAAATTATCAGAATGGTTAACCATAAAAATGGTCATTTTTTCGATTTCAATTTTATTTGCCCACCCTTACTAAATTAAGGGACCTGACCCAAAAAATGATCTATCATTATTGAATAATGTTTAGATCACCGGTTTTTGTGCACAATATTGGACAATGTACGGTCTCAATAGCCGAGCTTTGTGGTGTTTTCAACTGCCTCCAAATTAATAAAGAGGAGAAACATGTTTCACTCTATTGATCATAAATATGAACAAGTAAAATCTCACACAGAGATGTTTTTACCTTACCCAAGGGAAAAATAGCTTCACGCCTTCACATATGTTCGTTTATGTCTTACAATTCCCTAGGTGAAGAGTATTTTCACATGTGTGTGTTAGTTTATGTTTTCGGCTATCGAAAGTGAAGAATAGCTTTACGATTGAGCTTTTTTGATTCCCTAAGTGAAGAATATTTTCACATATGTTATGTTTTTTACTCAATGTAACCTCATGTTTTTGTAATGTATCTCATGTTATGGTCTAAACCCTTAAAATGTGTTCATATACATCGATGATGCCCCATAATATATTTATTTCAAAACTAAAATGTATAAAACTCACATCTTATGTCATTTAATATATTAATTATATTACTTTGCATAATTCATAAATTTAATATCCAAAAAAATACAAAGATTATTTTTAAATAATCATTTTAATTCTATTTAGAATGTATATCATTTTTTATTTTTAATCAAAGCATATACAAAATGGGTAATTATGTGTAGATAAAAATAAAATAAAATATTGCAAATATTTTTTTGAAAGAAAAAATCGTTTTATGGCTAAAAAATTGCCTAAACTTTTTTTTTTTGCATTCGAAAATGGTTTTTTTACTTGTAGTTTTTTAAATATAGTTTTAACTAAAATTATACAAAATGGGTATTTATTGGTTGATAAAAATAAATTTACAATACTAAAAGTATTCATTTTAACTATGCTATTTTATTTATTTCCTTAAAAAGGTCTAAAATAATTACAAATCAATCGAAATAACAAAAGAGTCAACTACAACATTTATGTTTCCCGCGAGCAACGCACACGGCAATGACCTAGTATATTAGAAAGTGAGAAGAGTAAAAGGATAAATGGCTAAATAAAGTATATGTTATATATTATATATTCATATACAACGTGAAATCAAATTAAATTATATTTTAGTATAAAAAAGTTAATCAGTGAAATCTAAGTTGTCTACTTGAACTTTAAATATACTCCGTAAAAGCTAAACATAAGTGTTGTACTTCACACCCTAATTTTTTCTACACTTCACACTTTTCTACTTTCTTTACTCCACTTTCTTTACCATAAAGTCTATGATTTAATTTTGGAAAATTTAAGCTTCCCACTAATAAGAAAATATTTACAAAAGATTTTGTTATAAGATCTTAATGAAAGATCGTACAATATATTGTTCAATGCATGAAACCAAATCTTCAATCTACCAAAAAATGAAACAAAATATTCACAAAACATATATAATATTATTATATATAATTTAATACCCTTATTTTACTAGACTTTCTCCTATTTTTACATCCTAAAAAATACATTGAAACTCTAAAAAAAATTGTACGTACAACAATGGAGTTCTTTGACATGGTAGTATACTAGTATGTATTCCCGTACCTTGTACGGTTTTTTTTAAAATATAATATTAATAATAAAATATTTTCAAATATATTTATTATCCGAGAAAAATAATTATGTAAATGCTTAAATATAAATTTTTTATTATGATTTGCGTAAGAAGATAAGACAATTATCATATAACTAATCAATATCTTTTCATATAAGGTAACAAATGATTGGATTATAATAATAACCAAATTGGCAAGAATATTGCTAGTAATATACGGTTACAAAGAACTATTCAATAATTAAGATATCTTAGTTAAAAAAAGATTATATCTAAAAATAAAATAAATATTCTAGAATTATTATGATAGCATAAAAAAATATCCTAATCATCTTCATATTTATCATATCCAAAATTAAAAGATTGTTTAATAATGGGAATTTTTATCCTATATTCTAAAAACATGAATAAGAATTTATCATATCCAAAAATAAAAAATCATTTTAAAAAAAAGGGTGGTGTGGTCCAATCTAAAAGTGACATGTGTCGTTTAATAATTTTTTTAACCTCCGCTTTAGGTTATAGTTATGATGAATTCTATTTTTTTCTATTTTTAATTTTCACAATAATAATTATCTTTAATTTTCTCTTTTATAGAATGATAATGATAGTGATATATCACATGGTCATCCACCTTTGACCCAATTTGTTGATTATACTCCATAATTTGTCACTGATCGTGTGTTTTATACGTGTATATTATGTGTTAGTTGTTTAATATAGAGTGAAGAAAGTGAGCTAAAACAATGAAAACTTGATTCCGGGTTCTAGCTTGAATAGGATTGTATACAAAATCATTTAGGGTGTTTTTCTTTTGCCTTTCATATACTATTATACTCAGTGGCAGATCTAGGAATGTATAAAGGGGGGACAGACCTTGGACTATTAAAACTAATTTAACATATTAAACTAGTACACATGACAAATTAAATAAGTACACAAATAAAATTTCATAATAAATATTTCAATATTAACCTATTAATTTCAAAATTCATAACAACAAACTAAATATAACCTCATTCTAAACAAATAATCTCAATACAAAACTCATTCTAAAAAATCATAAACTAATCTCAATATCAAGCTAATTCTAACAAAATATCAATCATAACTTATCAATTAAACTTCATTTTTGAATTTTAATTTCTAAAACCGTTATTCCTATCCTATATCCCGAGAGCTGGTTAGAAAAAAATATTTTAAATAATAATGTTAAAGATATTACTTTTAAAATTTAGGGTATAAAAATAAAATATAAAAAATAATATTGCTTTATAATTATCTAACATTTTTTTTTCTAATGGTAAAGTATTAGAGAGAGGGAGCTGAGATACACACCACAAATGTCAAAAAAAAGACAAATGTCAAAAAAAAAGACAAATGTGAGCAAAATACAACTCAAATGACTTACCTAAACACTTCCAATCACCATGCTGAAATCCAACCCAAAACACCTCCACATGCTTATAACCAACACTCATGTTAAGGGGGATTTTCAAGCAAAAATGAAGGTATCCCATACTTATACCTCCTAGTAGGCTTGCTTCAGCAAACACCACTCAACAACCGTATGAAAGGGAGTGTTGACAAGAGAGCTATCCTCAAACTATCCAAGAAAACCAACAAATCAGAGAGCATCCCAAAGCCCTGCCAGGACCTTCTAAAACACCTTATCCTCATGCATATTCATTAAAGGTGTTAGAGGTCTCAAAGCAACGACTAAGGCCAAGTTCCTCTTGTGTTGTAATGTCCAACATCAGCAGGAGCACTCAACAAGAAGGATACAAGGGGTCTGCTCTCCAAATAAAAAAGCTTAACCCAAAAACACTCACAACACATCAACAGTCAAGAAGAAACAAACAAGAAAGACTAAAACTTTGAGATGGTTCCTCATTTCTCATTTGCACTGGTTTTAAGACATGCTTGAAATAGAATAGATGTTCATTTTAATGTTTTTTTTATCAAGTATACTAAATACTCTATAATTATGTTTTATAAATCCAACACCAATAATAATTCAATTTTGTGTTTAATGCTAATTTAAAATGGAATTTAAAATGTGAAGTAAATTAAATAATGGACTATTTTAGAAAATTTAGCATTATATAAGTGAAAAGATGAATGGCATTATAAAACGCCTTTTGTAGTTAAAAATGACTTATATTATGAAACGAATGGAATATTAACTAATAGCAAAATCTGATAAGCTAAGCATTTTTAATGTTTAGGTTATGAAACTAGGTCACAAATAAAGAGTTTGGTTCAAATGAAACAAACTCTTATCCTAAAACGTGAAACAAATGCACTTTTCCTAATTCGTAGTGCACTTTTCATACAAAAGTGCATTGCAAAAAACAAAAAGTGCAATCTGAAAAAGTTCACTACAATATGTACGAAAAGTGCACTGCAAAATATGAAAATTGCAAATACGAAAAAATGCACTCCAAAAAAAAAAGTTCATTCGTTTCGGAATAATGTTCGTTTCAGAATAAAAGTTTGTTTCATTTGAACCAAACTCCACAGATAAATACAGAGTAAAACATGAACTTAAGCTATCAAATAAATAGAGGGTAAAACATGAACTTAAGCTATCAATTTGTAATGTTTTAGGTTGCATTCCTACTAATAAAAATAATAATCGGCATAAATATGGACCGAAAACACACAAATAAATTTTATACATGAATTAGACCAATAACCCACATAATTAATTACAATCTTCACAAAATACACTCTTTTCCCTTCGCGTGCGATGCCTTTCTTTCTTTCTTTTGATCCAATCGGCAAGCGGTGCCTTTCTAGTTATAGAAAAAAAATTCCCACTCTCCACTAAGAAATAGAGAGGGCGACAATGAACACGAGAATGAAAGGGTTGTCACCGACTCTCTTTGGGGCCGTCATCGAGCCCGTTCTTCGTCAATCGAGCTCCCTCCCTGCACTCCGAATCCGAAAAGGTAAGATCTATTTCAGGCTTTAGGTGCACCAGTGGAATTAGCTTGTTAGGTTTAGTACGCCTGTTCCTCATGTTTCTCGGGGGCTAATTGATTACAGAAATTAGGTTGCATGTTCTACAATTTTGAGATTAAAGGTTTCTAGGCTGTATGTTAGGGTATTGACTGTTGAGGCCTAAATTGATTCAAGAAAAATTAGATTGAATTGACTGTTGAGTCCTAAATTGATTCAGAAAATTAGGTTGACTATTAACGCCTAAAACAAGGACAAGTTGATCGATTAGGGAGAAGAGAGGGAGTTCACCTGGAGAATGTCGTTGTTTTGTGAGAGAAGAAGAGAGTACCAAGATTAGAAAGGCTGGTACCATATAGAACTGTGTAGAAATCAGTGAATAAGATAATAAACATAACATTAATAGCTATGTTCTGGAAATTTAACTTTTGATTAGTGGCTGTTGTTGTTATTGATGTTTTAGGTTGCTGCTACGATCTCAGGCCATTTGGTTTTAGGGCTTTTCCTCCACCACCCCGTCCTCCCCCTCCCCATGTGGCTGTCCAGCACGAACCAACACCTTTGCCAGCATATTCAAATGTGTTTTGGATGAAGTTGCTTGTTCATTTTCTCAAGGCTCAATCCAGGACCGCTCAATTAGAGACGGAGGAGCTCCAACTCGCCGCCGCCGACTCTACTATAAGCAAGACCATGTTGTGGACCATCACATTGTGCATTGTTGTTCTTTCCATTGCTGCAGCAAGTGCATATTATGTTTCTATAGTCCAAACACCTTATGAGTGGATTGCTCATAAGGTGAATGCAGTGGCGTAGCCAGGAATTTTTGTCAATGGGGGCTAAATTCCTTTGGGTAAAATTTTTGGCTATAGAAAAATTTCTAGCGTAGGAATTTTTTATATATATTTTATAACCATATGAAGTTTTACCATGAGCAGATTGTATCCATTGAGCAAATATGGGTTCGATCAAGATTTGTTTTTTCCGGAGTACCAAGAGCAGGCATAACATCATTATGAACATAAAGACCCAAAGTATGGAACCCTAAAAAGAGGCTGGCCTAGCTTAAATGGGATATGATAGCTTCCTTATGGTCTAACATTCTTGCCAATACATTATCCTCATTCTGCTCTGGATTGTAATCTCGAATGAAAAAGATAGCTCCATGCGCAAAAGCTCCTGTCATGATGAATCTTGCGATGTATTGGTGATGTGTATATAATGCAGCTTGAGTAGTAAAGTCTTGGGCTATGAACGCATAAGCAGGAAAAGAGTACATGTGTTGAGCAACCAAGGAGGTAATAACCCCTAAAGAGGCTAGAGCAAGCCCTAATTGAAAATGAATCGAATTCTTGATTGTGTCATAAAGACCCTTATACCCACGTCGCAATCGACCTCCTGGAGGAATATGCGCTTCTAAAAGATCTTTCATGTTGTGCCCAATCCCGAAGTTAGTTCTATACATATGACCAGCACCGAGAAAAATAAATGCGATAGCTAAATGATGATGAGCCATATCGGTTAGCCATAAACTTTGCGTTTGTGGATGAAATCCCCCAAGAAGTGTTAGAATGGCAGTTCCCGCCCCTTGGGAGGTACAAAATAAATGACTACTTGAGTCGGGGTTTTGAGCATAAAGATTCCACTGACCTGTAAAAAGCGGGCCTAACCCTTGAGGATGCGGTAATACGTCTAAGAAATTATTCCACCGAATGTACTCCCCCTAGATCCGGGAATAGCGACATGAACTAAATGTCCTGTCCAAGCCAAGGAACTTACTCCGAAAAGTCCTGACAAATGATGATTGAGGCGGGATTCCGCACTTTTGAACCACGAAACGCTCGGTTTCCATTTCGTTTGTAGGTGTAACCAACCCGCTATTAAAGATATGACAGAAAGAAAAAATAGAAAAAGAGATCCAATATAAAGATCTTCATTAGTGCGTAAACCGATTGTATACCACCACTGATAAACACCAGAATAAGCGATATTCACTGGGCCGGGAGCACCACCTCGAGTAAAAGCTTCCACAACCGGTTGACCAAAATGAGGATCCCAAATTGCATGGGCAATAGGTCTTACATGTAAAGGGTCCTGTACCCATGACTCAAAATTTCCTTGCCAAGCTACATGAAACAGATTTCCGGAAGTCCATAGAAAAAATTATTGCTAATTGCCCAAAATGAGAAGCAACAATATTCTGATAAAGACGTTCTTCGGTAATATCATCATGACTCTTGAAATCATGTGCGATAGCAATGCCAAACCAAATACGACGAGTAATGGGGTCCTGAGCTAAGCCTTGGCTAAACCTTGGAAATCTTAATGCCATAATCTCTTCAATTCCTTCATTAACCCCTTTTTCGATGCTCTTCCTGAATACTTAACCAAATTTCAGAAAAGAATGCACCTCGCCTTTTATTTTTGACTAAATTGCGAAGAAACTTCTTTAAGGCTTCCGGGTCGGGCGAAACATTGACCATGTCGCCCGTGTAAGCCTCGACGCCGCGGACAATAGTTTCGGCCTTGATGAAGTCGTGACGGCCCTTGAGCAACTGGAGTACTTTGATAAGTATCTCCTTTTGCTTAATACGGGCTGCACCGAACCCCGGCATCCCGAAAGCATCGCCCCATCGTTTGGAGTGAGGTTTCTCCTCTCGGATGATCTCCCGGGCGTCCTTGATTTCAGACAGTCCCCAGGTGCTATCACCTTGGTCATCGGCGGGTCCCACCGACTGCTGCGGACCCCCATCCTCCTCCTGATTGTCCATAACAACAAAACTATTATCCCCCCATTAGAAAAAGGACCAGGAAGCTGTGGGTTATTAGATGCTCCCTCGGAGATCCCCGGAATGAAGGGTTCCACTGCTGCAAGCAGCTCATTGAAAAAGGTAGAACCATAAATACTATCCGAAATAGTGAAGGGTGCTTGATAATATTCCATTCCTTGAAAACCAGTGAATACTAAAGCCAGTAAAACGGTAGTTGGCAACAACCAGAATGAAATATTATTTAATCGTGGAAATGCCATGTCAGGTGCACCTATCAGAATCGGAACAAACCAATTACCAAATCCACCTATCATCGCCGGCAGGAATTTTCCTATGATTTTTTCAACTGGTATTTTGATATAGAAAAATCTCCTTATTTCTTCACCGCGGGTTCTCGCATCATTTTCTTGAAAAGAGATTATATCACCGTGGGACACTTTAAAATGAGTGATTTTTACGAGAAAATTATTCACACAAACTTTTCGATGACTTATCGTCTGCCTTGCTTGAGGAATAGTTTCACAAAAATGGAGACGAACCGGAATAACGTCCAATCTTGTTTCTGGATTTATTAGAAAAGGGATATATGAAGTTCGTTCTGTTCCTCTGTGCATCTTTGTGATGGGTAAATTTCCATGAAAAAAGGGCAAGTTTCGTGTAGTTTGTGATTGGATGTAACTATTAAGATTTTTTTCGAATAAATTTTTTTCTTAAAAAATCTTTTCTTGTTTCTCAATTTTCGGAGAATGTGGCGTTGTATTATTGTAAGTTCTCTGTTCCGAACATTTCCTGGAAGTAGACGACAAGTTTTAAATCTTAATGCAGGCGCGGCTCGAAGCTATTTGAGTTGAATCAGTCTTTTTCGTCACTCACATCGGGGCCATGGGATTTGAACCAAAATTGGAAACCGAAAGCCCGCAAAAGCTTAAATCTCGGCTCTTTTTCTTTGATATTGTTCTCCTCGACGTGGTTCTTTTCCCGCGAGTTCTATTGTGCTTTCATACCCGGACTTCGCATATGACTTGGCACCTGCCTTCAAAGACATCTCTGCAAATAGCGGAAGTAATGTGATGTCTGATCTTTATCTACTGCTCGTAGTCATAGGAAGAGCTCATAGTCTCGGAATTGCTCGCCCGAATCGACTTTTCTCTCAGTTTCTTTCTGTCTGTGGGACTGGCTAACCAATGAGATAGACCAGGTTCAAACTCAAGCTTTCGGGTTTCGCCACTAACCCTTTCGATTGATTTTTCTGCTAATCTAGCTGGTTGTGAATTTTTTCTTTCTTTATGATAGCTTTTCAGAGTCACTCGTGTTCTTGGGAAAGTCTGATAGCTGCTGAAGAGTCTCATTGTGACCTTAGTCCTCAGCTTTATGGAAGAGCTATCTTTCTGGTAGAAGGTGAGTAAGGGGAGAGCCAGAAGAAAATTTGTCATTAAGCTCGCTGCCAACATAGTCTATATCTAAGGGACAAGACAAGAAGACGCCCGGACGAAGGCTGCGAATTGTATCTTTATACGTTGATTTCTAGTAACACATTTCTAACAACCGCGCCAAAAAGCAAGAGGATGAACTTAAGGCATTGAAAGACGTGAACCGAGGGTGGGCTTAGAATGCTTCTCCAAATCCCATGTATGAAGCTAAAGCACCCGGTTTACGAATCAATCAAACGAGCCACAAACGCCAAACCAAAGACTGTTTCAAAAGCATCCGAATTAGCATTAATAGACGCAGAAAGAGATCCCCTACGGCCTTTGCTATCGCTTTCCACTTTTCTACTTCCCATAGGGAAAGGGTGCCCATCTTTAAAGCTACTTTCTTAACAAACTCTAGCTTTAGGTCTTCATCTTTGGAAAAACTCTCTTCTTTATCATATGAGGTATCAAAATCCGCATTCCCATCCTCATCTGAACCCGATAAGACATTAGTATCAGTTGAACCAAACTCTCGAACTCGTCCAGAAGGTGAAGATGAAGCTTACGATTAAATCGGTGTTCAAAAAAAGGTTTAGCTATAAAGAAAGCGGTTAAAGAGAGTTCTAACGTGGGGCGACAAATGGCATTAAATTGCCTTAAAAAAGGGGTGCCTTCCCTGAGACTTCCTAAGTCCTAGTTTCAGCTTGATAGACTAAATAATTACTTAACTGAATTGCCAGATCAACATCACAATCGTTCCTTGTGATTCTAGGATAGGAAGAGGGCTAAGCTCAACTGAAAGATGCTAGAGAGGGACATTCATTATAATAGTTTTTAATTCGCGCATTGAGAGAGCAGTTAGTTTAGTATGAGATCTCTCCCGTTCCAACAGTTTGTCCGTAAAAGTCAGAGATGAAGGCTCCTGATCTCTCTTTTAGCTTTTGTTATGAGTGAATTTATATGGCCTATTTGATCTAAAAAGAAAGCCAGCCGGTTAAAGCCCTTATCATAGATTACCAGTAGTCCCTTCAAATGGTGGTAAACTTCTTTTCGAGATGCACCTCGCCCAACCGCCTTGTGAGTCTTTCTTCTCCCGTGCACACCTCTTATCCTATCCTTATAAAGTTTCTTTTTCTCAGTACCAACAGTAGCCTGCCTTACGAGGGTGAATTTCCACTCTTACACAATAAATGGGAAATCACCGCAAAGAAGGATAGGCCTTGGCAAAGCTAGAGTACATGATCTGCAACTTTTTTTATAAGAATATCCGCAGTCGTTGTAGTTGTATTCGCAGTAGGGGAAGTTCATCATACCTAGTTCAGTCTCTAGGTTCAATAGATGCCATGTCTCTTTATTCCTAGTTAAAGCGGGAAAACAAGGTATATCACTCCAAGTGAGCTTGCCCTGGCATCTCTGTCAAGTGAATTCAAAACAATTAGGGAAAGAAAGTCCGTCTGAGAATGTAGTAAGAAGGTATCTATACCAGGCATCTCCGCGAAAGTCTAATTATCAAGTAGTTCAACAAGAGAGGCAAGCGCCTTATA
Organism: Fallopia convolvulus; assembly: GCA_964016875.1. Classification (NCBI taxonomy): domain Eukaryota; kingdom Viridiplantae; phylum Streptophyta; class Magnoliopsida; order Caryophyllales; family Polygonaceae; genus Fallopia; species Fallopia convolvulus. Next base: position 47,926,726 of record OZ024726.1, on the reverse strand, counting down.
TATAGGGCACTAGCGCTTCGCCCACCACACTTCCTCGATCTCGCCATAAGATCTGTCTTTGATCCCCCGAATCAATAGGCCCACCGCCGCTCGTCGAGTAGCTTTTCATTTGCTTTTTCTTCCACCGGTCGATGTAAACTGCGATTCTTCATTCATAGTAGCATCTTGCCTTGCTTGCTTTGCTCCACGCTGGCACAAGGGTTTTCATTTAAGAGAAGAGGGGAGTGTTTTTTTGTTTGCTTTAAGTTTCTGTCTTTTGCTTTTTCTTTCATTACCCTAACAAGTAAGCAAGTAAACTACCTTTGGCAATGAAGTAAGAAAGTGAGTTTGAATGTGATTTTACTTTCATGCAGTCCAGTCCCCTTTTAAGTTGGCAAAAGAAAGCCATCAGGGAATAGAGCTAGAGATAGGGATCCTAGTGATAGAACGCCGGGATGCAATTCGTTTTGAGTTGGAATCTTCATAAGAGTGTAGAAGTTTTGGTACCAGTAGTCCCATTCCTTGAGAGCAGTTAACTTGATATTTTAGGCCAGAAAGTGGTGGTATAGCTAGGGCTTTAGGTCAAGGAAGGGCGAAAGCAGGCCAAGGATGAGTTCGATCCATTAGGTTCTTCGTTTTGTTCGGAAAAGAAAGGAGAGACAAGAAAACATCTTTGATTACGATTAAAAGAAACAATCTCAAATAGACCAAGATCCAATTTCGGGTCATTTCGTGGTGAACATGATCTGTCATAATCTCTTCGATTCCTTCATTTATGTGCCAGAATACAGAGAGATTTGGTAGGAAAGTGGAAGAGACTTTTTTGTATATGATAATCAAAGGGAGTGGGAAAGCTGCAGTAATTCTTTGGAAAAGCCCGGTTCTCTTTGTCTTCGAGCTTTCATTCTTCAATCCACTGATTCGTTCCTTCATATACCTCCCCACCAATAGATAGAGACAAATAAGAATAACCAAACCACGTCTACAAAATGCCAGTACCATGCAGCTGCTTCAAAGCCAGCGTGATGCTCCTTGGTCAGATGACCAAAATATTGGCGAATACCACATATGATCAAGAAAAGAGTACCTATAATCACATGAAAACCATGAAAGCCAGTTGCTAAGAAAAAGGTAGAACCATAAATACTATCCGAAATAGTGAAGGGTGCTTGATAATATTCCATTCCTTGAAAACCAGTGAATACTAAAGCCAGTAAAACGGTAGCTACTAAAGCGTAAACTGCTTGTTTTTCCTTTCCCGCGAGTATAGCATGATGAGCCCAAGTGACGGCATCTCCGGATGAAAAAAGAATAAGGGTATTAAGAAAAGGGATTTCCCAAGGATCTAAAACCCCAATCCCCTTTGGGGGCCAAATACCTCCGATCTCTACCGTAGGTGCTAAAGAAGAATGAGAAGAAGCCAAAAAAAAGCAAAAAAGAACATAACCTCCGATACGATGAACAAAATAAAACCATATCGAAGTCCTAATTGTATGACTTTGGTATGATGTCCTTCCAACGTGGATTCACGTAGAACATCACGCCACCATACAAACATGGTATATAGGATAAATATTAGGCCCAAGCTGAGAAGTGTTGCACCCCCTTGAAATGGGTGCATGTACATCACACCTCCTACGGTGGTTGCCAAAGCTCCGAGTGAACCCGAAATAGGCCATGGACTTGGATCTACCAAATGATAAGAATGCCTTTGAGATTCAATCATAAACCACTTTGCCTCAGTTGTATGTAAACTGCCCCCTCACCCCCACCCCCTAAAGTGGTAAAGAAGGGCTCTTTGGGATCTCATTTTCTTTCTATCTGACAAGACAAACAAATAGGAAGGGAAGGTTCTTTCATTACATTGATAGAAGTCTAACTAGAAAGGATCTCTCTATTACTTTGAGAAGAAAATCGTTGGTTTGACCGACGAACTACGTGGGAAAATGTACCTTCTTTCTTTGATTTAAAGCAAGTAAGTTTTGGAAGCGCCTTCTAATCCAATAAAAGTACGCCTTGATTTACTAATCATGATGATTTTTGTTTTATACTATGCGGTAAGTCCCATTCAGCATTATACTCTTTCTTTTTCATTCCATTCTGAGATTTAAAAAAACACAAACTTCCTTGTCCGTGTAGAACATGGATTAGCATTATGTCATTTTTACAAGTGATCCCCCATCCAGGATTGGAAAAAGTGCTATATGAAGACTTCAAGATCAAATATAAGATGTTTCTTTCCATTCCTCGTGAGCCACTTATTTCTCCGAAACAAGAGATCAAAGTGATTTTCTTCCTTTTTCCCAATAAGTCGACGACCTTACACCATTGGGATACTTCGAATAAACTAGAGTAAATATAGGATGCATCGGTGCTAAAAACTTTTCGTAAGATATCTTTCAAACAGTTGGGGTCCTTGATTTGGATGTTGTTCCCCCGGTGTGAAAGCAGTTGGTTTCATAGTTTTAGAATTCTGCTAATCCCAAGTACTCCATCTCTATCATTGCATATTAGAATATAGAAAGTTAAGAAGAAAAGGCATAACCAGAAGAATTGTGTAAAATAAGTAAATTTATCCAGCTGAGGCATTCTTGATTGAGAAAAAATGATTCGCTCCAAACAGAATGAACTACAACCTGTACGAGTTGTGAATGAAGAACTATATTGAGACTTGGTTGTTGACCAAAGAAAAACATGGGAATTGGGGGCATTGCTTGGGCCGAGTCTTGTATAGACTGGCTACCTAGCAAGAAAAAGAGAACTTACTGCAAGAGAAGGGGAAGATTTGAGCCCCAACGACAAGCGAACCTACAAGCGGGGCATTTTCGGGGAGTAGCCCGCTTCCCGTTACTCAATACGAAAATTCCTCGCAGATAATTAAGGGAGCCATTGAAAGGTGACTAAAACACCAGAAACGAGGACTACCCGAGCTAATGATAGAGGCAAGAACACTTTCCAGCCAAGTCCCATTAATTGATCATAACGATATCGTGGAAATGCTGCACGGACCCATATATATATATATAGGAACGGAAAAAGAATTACCTTGATACTAAACCTGATTGAGCCCGGGATCCTCTTGGAAATAGGAAGATCTAGGATAGGCGACCAACCTCCTGGAGAAAGCGATGTGCATAGACCAGGTGAGTAAGGATGCAGCTCCGTGGACCGCTCGTCGGGCCTGATAGGTGGTGGTATCACACCCTTCTCAAAGGAACCGTACGTGACACTCTCGCGTCATACGGCTCCGTCCCGGAATAAGGACCTCCTCTTTCCTTAGACCATAGGGTTCTCGAACCAACATGTCTTCCCTTTCTATTCTTTGGTAAGCGGTTTCTTTTCATTCATTCATTGATTGACGAAAGGGTGGGATGTAATTCAGCTTGAAAGTCCAAGCGCTAGCGGTAGAAGCTAGTCGCCAGAATAGAACTTTCGGGCCTCCCACTAACCAATTACGTTACGACCACTGAACAAACTTGGTTGACGAACATGGTTTATGCGCTGCTGATGCAGCGGCTTGCCGAGCATTTGACAAAGTAACACCATCCATTTCAAATGGGATTTGTCCCGTGGACACACGAGCAATCCAACCCGTAGGATTTCCTTTTCCTCTTCCCATTCTGACTTCCGTGGGTTTCCCGGTAATAGGGATATCCGGGAAAACTCTTACCCATATCTTACTATTTCTTCGGAATTGTCCGCTCATAGCACGATTGAATTGTCTGATTATAGCACGACGCGCTGCTTCAATGGCTAGATTTGAAAGACGACGGGCTCTACAACTTTTAGTGCCATATCTTCCAAAACCAAGTTGTGTACCATCCCGTTTGCAATCTCTACTACATCTACCTTTACGATATTTACTATATTTCGTACGTTTCGGATATAGCATCACGTCCCCCTGATTTTTTACTATAAGAAATCCACACTTTCACACCTAAGATTCTGTAACGAGTAGATACTTCCGCAGAAGCATAATCGATTTTTTTGTTAAATACATTACAAGATGTTTTTCCATACTTTCCGCATTCAGTTCTAGCTATTTCCGCACCTGCTAATCGACCTAAACAACATATACGGATCCCCTCTATCCCATTTTTTATTCCTAATTGAATATCCTTCACTATTTTACTAAAAATGGAACGAAATGATCTTCTTTTCTTCTTCGGTTGAAAAGAGATGTCTTGAGCAATCGGAGAAGCACTTTGATAAACAGATTTGATCTTGACCGATTCCATTAAGGTATTAGTCTTTGTTCTATTAGACAATAAAGATTGCATTTTTTCACTTCGTTCAAATAAAAGTTGTACCCGTATGGAATTCTTCTGTTTTTCAGTATGATTTCTATCATCATCTCTATTCCCTTTTTCAATTCTTCTATCCCACCGAGATCTATGAATTTTTCTATCAATTTCATTACCTTATCCTTAGCCATGAGGTTCCAACATTTTCTCCTTAATTTACCTAGGAGTTTTTCCCGGGCATCTTCAAAAAATAGGTTATTATACACTCTAACTCCATCCCTTGGAAAGAAAAAGGTAGCACCGAAGAAAGGAAAGAGCGAGATGGTTGTTTTTGTTCTTCCCGCGAAGCGAAGATCATTCGCTTCGCGAATGAAGTGGCTCAACCTCTTTTTGGCTTCGGCCAAACACTTTTTCTCGCTGGTCGAGCTTTGTACAAAAAAATCGATGCGAGAACGTATTCTCTTATCTAATCTTCTTCCCTGTTGTGCATTAGCTCTCTTAATCGTAGATGTTTCAGCCACACCCGGTGCCACGAAATGATTGAGAACTAGGACGGGATCAAAATGAATTTTCTTCTTTGTATTCAATAAGTATTGCATGACCGAATAATTCAAGGAAGGGTGCACTGAGGAGAGGGTCCTTTTAAGTAGATGACTTGTCGGGCCGTCGGACTTCTTTGGGAAAAAGAACTTGAATTACTTCGTTTTTTTGAAGGAATCGTCATTTTCTATCAGAAAGGCCATGTCATTTACAATCTTGGCGTATTTTGGATGTTTAAAGGCCCCACTGACCCGAAGTGATTTAGAAAGATTCTTCTTTATCGATGGCGATCGGTCATGGTATCCATAGCCTTGCTTCTTTTTTGGCCAAATCCTGATTTCGTTTTGACGGTCGTCGAGCCTGATCGACTCGACTCTTTTCCCTGTCTTCCGGCCTCTCACTTCGTTTCGTTTTTCTTTTGTACCGTCGCTTGAATAAAGACACTCGATCGGCTCGACTTTCCCCAATGGCAACCACCGGCCCTTCCCCTTTCCGGGTTTGGATTTTTCGCGTTGTTTCAGTCGTTGTGGTCGACGAGGAAGAAAAAAATGAATGAATGTTCTTTTTGGAAAATTTATAATAATACACCAACCGAGACGAAAGCCAAAGGTCCGTCTCGTAGGTGGACGTATCGAACCGAAATAAGATCTCAGATTGACATCTTGACATACTGATTTCCCATAATAATAAATAGAGTCAATGGTGACTCCGCCGTGGGAAGAGCCCCTTCTTTCTTGATAGGGGGGCTCCCATTCACCAGCGCAGACTAAAAGTGCTCTCCGAACCGTGTTGGATAGTCACCCATCACACGGCTCTCAAACCCAACTTGTGGTGAATCCCGGGAGACAAAGTCAAAGCACTTGATCCTTTGCCCTATACTTTGAGATGCTCCTCCCCGCCACAACGACGCTGCTCATGATAGGCTTAGCTTTAAGCCGCTATCGTTCGGTTCGGATAAGTCAAGTCCCTTCGGTCGGTTCGCTCAGGTGGTCTTCCCTTATCTTCCCTAACGTTCAGAGTTGTTCTTCTTTGAGAAAGGAGCATCGGCCGAGCGCCCTGAATGAATAAGAAATGGACAGGAGAGGAAATCAATGATTCTTATTCGACTGAGTTGAAGCTAGCAACATGTCGATTACACACCGGAGGTTGGTAAGAACTGAGGGACAATGCCCTCCTAACCTAAGTGGGCCTACCAGCGAAGCAACTGGTACTTGATCGGACGGAGGGTGGTTTGGTTTCGTGCAAAGCCCTCGCAGCAGGAATAGGCAGTTGTCATTTGAAAGGAAAGGCCCGATTTCCAAACCTGCGCACCCCTTTCTATTCTATTATATTAGTAAAGCGACCTTTTGCCTTTATTGAGGCGCTATAAGCGGCTTACTTACTAATAAAACGGCAACAAGCACCTTCTTTCTCAAAGTCAAGTTTCTCGCTTCTTGCTTTAGAAAGATTGCAGCCTTAGCGCTTTACTAACTAATAGAAAACAATCATGGGGACTCTATCATGATATTACGAATTGAAAACTTTCTTTACTGAGCGAGACTCTATCCATATCCCTACTAGTAGTTATTCTTCATTTTCATTCTATCATTTGTTTGACAGCTTAAACTAGGCTCCATTTAAGATAGTTTTCGGTCTTAATCAAGATAGGTCAGGGGCGCGTCGGAACGGTCGGTAGCTGCTTAGTCTCATCCGAGAGTCTAATCTCTTTGTACTACTTTCAAAGAAAAAAAAGAAAAAAGGGGGTCGATTTAGGCTCCTTCCCTTCCGCTGCATAGCTGCGCTAGCAGGTACTACGAGCCCTCTATCCCACGCATCTAACCATCTTGCGCGGTTCACCGGTTCCACCGAAAACTCTCATTTGTTGAAGCGGAGCATAGTGCGCTTTAGGCGCCGTTTAGGCGACGTCTCTTCTTTTTTTTCGGTTTATTCACTGATACTGATCTGATAGCACTTCTTTTCTTATTGATTCCAGGGGCGGCGGCGTTATTGAATGAAGTCTATCCGAACCGAATTAGCACTTCTCATATCATGCTAGGCCTCTCCAGTCCAGCTGAGCCGGGCGCCGGGGCCCTGGATGCGCTAGCGATCGACACATAGGGGAGTGGTTGCTTGCTTATAAGCCTGGTATCCTGCACCCTGCGTTCATGATATCTACATTCAACTGTGCCCCGAAGACACGGTCAAAGCACGCCCGCCCAGTGTGCTTCTTTCACGACATTCTCTGGTCCCGGGTGTCTTCCAGTGGTCTTCTAGCCTTAGAAGAAGTCGTGTCCGTTCCGGGCATCTGCAACGTCCTCCCATGCCTTTTTTAATGGGAAAACGGAAGGAGAAGACTGACCCATTAGGTAACTTTCGCGGTCGCCCTCACTGAACCAACTTGAATCTGAACTACGATTCAGATGCAGTCTTGCCGAAATCGGATTTCCTTTTCGTGCCATATGCGCTTAGACTTGACTTTTTCCCCCTTTTTCTTCCCGGTCCAATGTGTAAAAGTGAAATCTGGGCTATTCCTTTTCTACTCACCAATAGAATGCTCGAAAGTGCCTGTCAACTCTTCAGATAGCCTTGTGGCATACCTTGACATCCGCGACTTTCTTCTCTTATGATATGAATAGTGTGATGAAAAGGTCACTCCTATCCTAAATGCAACCGTGATCAACTATACTAAACGATTGATTCCACCCACTTTCTGCTATATCAACAAAGGATCCCTTTAGTCACGGTTGGGCACTCAGTACTGAGCACAACAAAAGTAAGGCCATTATTCTATGGACTGCGCTCCTTACTAAGCAAGATGACTCCATCTCCTGACAAATGAGAAGGAACTCAAGCGAAACAAAGGAAAGAAGTCACCACATTCTTACTTACGAAATAAGAAAAAAAACAAGATCACGGAAGAGAGGAGGCGACTGCTAAGGTGGCAGTTTGAAGTGGAAGATTTGTGGGTCATAGGTTGTGGTTAAAGGGGCCTTGTATGATGAAGAAGCAGTTGATGCAGGGAGAGCTTGATGATCTAATGCAGTTTGAAGATCTGCGCCCACAAATCCTAACGCGGATTGATAGTTGCTTGTGTTGAGTACAGAGGAAGAGCATCTGGGTAAGTTGAGAAGATTGAGAATGTTGTTGACATGGTTTGCTTCTTGGTCGTGGCCATGAGGAGGGACCATCCAATTGTTGTTTGGTTCTTGCTGGATGAAATTATGCTGATTTTCAGTGAGAGCGCCTAGATGATGATGATGAGATTCGATGTGTGGGAGACGTCTTCAAATAGCATAGAAGACATAAAAGGGTTGCCATGAGGCAGGAGCGGACCTAAGAGAAATGGAAACTTAGAAGACTATGTCTCCGAGTGCGAATCTAAATCATGTCGCCGGACGACTTTGTCTTGCAAAAGCTTAAAGGCTTCGGATTTGACTCCGCACCTTTCCAGGTCCGCGTTCAAGGCCTGGAGCCTTTCCAACGGCCCCTCCCCTGTACTAGTGCGGGCATTTTCTAGGGCTTGAGCGCCCCGCCGGTCCCAATCCCCTTCTGGGTCTAGAGGTTCCATCTGCCTTATAATGGCCACCTTCACCTCAAAGAGGTCTTCGGCTTTATACCGTGTTAGCGCGTAATCCGCTAAGGAGAGGTCTTCTCCTTTTTTAGCCTGCAAGGCTTCCAGAAGTCTACGATACACAATGTTCAGGCAGTCCCCACCAATGAGTTCGTCATCTTGGAATGGAAAAGGGCACACTTTCGATGGCCCCGCTGGATCCCCGCGGGCATTGGTACGAGGGAAAGGTGGTTCTCCCTCCGGGTTATTGATCGAAATGCTCGTTGTTTCTGTGCCGACAGACGTTTCCGTTCCCGAAAAGGGCTCTTCTAGCACGCCCAGGTCAAAATCGGTCCAACCAGAGCCCCTACTGCTTCCAGTCTCGGATGACGGAAGAGGAAGTGCCTGGCCGGGAACAACTCCACATAATCTCACAAAAAAATGAAAAAAAAGCCGAGGTGAGAAAAAAGTATACCTGAATGCAATAGAGATAGAAGGATATATAAAGTAGAAAAAAACAAGAAATAAGAAAGACAAGCCAAAAGCCATATCTGGCCTTTAAACTAAAAGAATAGAAACGAAAGAGAAGTATTAAAGTTATAATCATGATTCCAAATAGTAGAATTTATGTACCTGTGATCACTATAGCGGTTCCTTCTGCCCCTAGAAAACGTCCAAATGCAATCGCTAGAATAGAAACAAGAGTCTTAACAAGTATCATCATGCCTCTTTTGTGTAAAATAATCATAAGAAAATCATTTATGTTTAGTGTGGTGCAGTCCTTATGTGTGTAGAACATTGGCTGGGTCCAATGGGTGCACTCTGCCAGTCCCCGGGTCAGTTGGAACATAAGTCGCCAGCTTTCATTGGCGGGAAGCTGACTGAGGTCTTCCTAGTTGACGGCAATGGTCAACCTGTCACGACCATTGTGGGGCAAATAGAATGAATCCGATATGTTCCTTATTTTATTTGTTTCTTATCCTCCCATAAGATAGATGGATAAGATCCCCGTATTGTGGTATCGGCCGTACCTACCTAGCTCCTCGTTGGTCCTCTTTCTCTATTTCTATTATATATGAAAATCTATCTTAGCAGAGGAAGAAGAATTTATTATTGCTTTGAAAGCAGCAAGGAGAAGGAGATCAAACAAGCCTTCAGACAAAGCTAGAGAAAGCCATTGGCTAGCTTAGATTGAAGAAAGGATTACTTGATCTCTATATATGCAATTCTACGAGATGAGAATAAACCCCTTCGGATTGCCTATCAGTAAGGGGAAGAATTGTAATCAAACAACTAAAACAATCCTGGAGCAGATAGACCCTGCTACATCGTGATAACTCTCTTTAGGTCTGTTTCGTTGAAGACGAAACCCAGATAAGTAGGACTTGCAACGAATTCAATATGCCACTGACCAACTTATTAAAACCCATCTTGTAACACACCTCTCCACATCTTTCAGGTTAAGGGGAATGATGTGCCAGTGGAATCCCCCATGAAGAGAGAGAAGGGCGCGGTCCAATGCCGCTCAGAAGAAGAAGCTAGGAAGAACTGCTTTATGCAGGAAATGCTTGAATGAAGCTCTAGGAGTTGATGCAGCTCTGTTGTTATTCCATTAATTGGAATGAATGTTGCTTTCTAGCGAGGAGTTCTTCTTCGAAGGGTTTAAAGGAAAACCATATCAGCTAGTGACTGGGTTTTAAAGCCTAGTCGTAAGGCGAGTTCAGAGTTAGATAGAATATTAGGTGGTTCCTCGGGAGTAAGGGAATGCCTTATCTACAAGCAAGTGATCCTAGTTGCTAACTTAGCCGGAACTGTTCAAATAGCGAGCCTCGCCCATATAATGGACTTTAAAGGCCCGCACTATCGCATTATATATGCTATTTATTTTCTCGCTGGTATACCTTTTTTTTCTAGGCATACTCACTACGAGATTCTATTCCTTGCATTCTGTAGCTGAAAGCGCTATTCAATGTTGCTTCTCACTATTTATCTTGTTGCGTAGGCGAAGGAAAGCCATTCCGAAAGCGGCTACAACCTTCACGCAGAAAGCATGCACAGATGGGAAGGAACTTTGAATTCACTTCTCCTAAGATAACTCGAATTTGCGATCACTTTCACTTGAGATGCAGACTTCTTTGCCGGCGAGGGCTATGAAATGGGTGTAGCTCAATCATCTGCTATTCATCCTCTCCTACGGCCTTTTCGCTATGAATAGAAGTTCCAGAGGCGATGGTGTAATACCGGTAGTTGGCTTGAAAGGAATCGGTGTGTAGGTAAAGTCGAAGAGTCGGGCTGATTCTACGCTTTTCCTTCTCTATTTGGGCTAACTTCCGCGGCTAACTGATAGCTCTATCTCTGCGAAGAAGGAGTTCCTTCTATATGATAATTCAAGTGATCTGCTAAAAACGCTAGGAGTCCAATCAACAAAAAGTAAGTAGCCACGAGTCAGAGAATTGAGAAATGGTATAGGACCCCCATACATAGGCCTAGCCTTCCTCAAGAAAGAAAAGATATGTACCCCCTCCCATTCTAGTTTTGCTCTTTGCTATTATTATTCCATGCTGCAGGCAGGTACGTCTTGACTCAAAGTATAGTTATTCGTAGCATTGTAGCAGCGATAAGTCCCGTCTAACCTCATGTACCCCATCATACCATGCTCGATCGGAGGCTGGCTTGCGGTTGAAAAACACACACGCCGAGGGTAGCACACATCTTATGAAGCGACAGTCAGGTCTCTGTCTCACTCAATAGGCACACTGCTTCAGAAAGAAGGTACGTACGTCGAATCTATCGTTCGAGTAAGCATAAGCAGCTCGAGCCTCTTTCGTTGACCTGTACGATTCAGAGGGAGGCAATTCTAGTTGATGGAGTCTAATTTGCTGCAGTGGCCTTTCTTTCTACTCAAGAGTAGGAGATTGATTCCACTACTCGATCGAGGTCGGAATCGGATCAGGTGTTTTTCACGTATAACCGGAGTGTGACCGGACCTGCTGAAGCAAATGAGGCGAGCTTAGGGTGAGGCGACTAACAACAACAACAAGCGTAGACCAAAGGTCAGTTTGTCGGGGACGTCGATTCTTTCCGGAGCAGGGATTGGTGGATGCGATAGCGCCTCTTGAGAAGAGTGTAGCTTGAACTCAAAATTGCTTATGTTAAGTATTCTGAGATATCGATAGGCTGATGAAGTGAAACATTTAAGAAATTTTGATTTAGATAGAGAAAGTGATCCACTAGAAATATCGGAAGCGAAAAGAGATCCCCTTATTCTTAGAGGTGAGTAATACATAACCGGAAAGCGTAAAAGCGGTCTAAGGTGAAAGCTACAAACTGAATCTACAACCTTTGTAACTACACTAATTGCAGTCCTGACTCTAATATATCGGCTAGTTAAAACATAGTGATGAATCCCTCTTCTCATTCTGATCTACAGGATATTAATATGGTGTTAAGTGGTGGTGTTTAGCGACCCTCGCAATGACGAAAGGTGGTTCTCTTTCTTTACGATAATATCATCTTTCAACAAGAGAAAAGGCATCTTTCCTAAGCTAAGTCAGACCGCTAGTGCTTTCTAATCGAACGACTTGTTGGCTCGGGTTCCTTCTCTCCCTTTCAAGTGAAGACGTTAGCAAGAACAGCTGATGAAAGAAGGTCGGAGTCGTGAACAGGAAAAGCGTTGACCGGGTATGCCGATAGGAAAGAAGTTGGTCTTTCTCACTGATCCGCTCGAGTAAGAATTAAGGTTGAGGCGCGCACGGAGTTCCACTGCCCTGTTGTGGTCCCCGATTAACGGGGGGATATGGGGAGCTCCCCCGGGTTGCTCTTCATCTCCTTGCCTTGTTTCGGTTGAAGACAATGAGTGGGATCGGGGGGAAGAGAAAGGGAAAGGGTCAGCCTTAAAGGGCACTAGCCAATCCCAAGGTAAGGTCTAAACTGATCGAATCGGTAAGCCGGAAAAACAGCTGAGTTTAACGGCGAGAAGCTCCTTTCAATGGAAGGAGTGTCAGGCAACTCAAAGGCCAACCCAAGATCTGATTCATCTGATCACTTCCTCTAAGAATCGATATCCCTTGCCTGGGCTACAGCCAAACGGGAAATAGAAAGGCTCATTCACGAGAACGAAGGCAGAATCGAAAGGCTCAGAGTCCTTTATAAAGAGAAAATAGACTTCTTTTCTTGGACGAACAGATAGATAGACTAACGGACAGTTACGTCAGTGATCGACTAATCGCTAAGAAAAGGAGGGAAGTGAGCGCACTAATAGCAGACTTTAACAGCAAAGCCACTCCACTACAAAGAAGGAGAGAACAATTGAAAGAACAATTAGAACTGGCTCTTAAAGCACTAGCCCAGGAAGAAGTCGAGGCTAGACAACTGGGTGTTCCTAAACCAGACGAATCAACTAGGACACATAGCGATCAATTCTCTCATCAAGAATAAGAAAAGTAAAGTAGATTGACAGATATTATTAACACTTGCCTCAGGAACATAGAAGGGACGAGAGAGCTGTGCTTCCAGTTCCTTAAAAGTATATCTCTTGTCTTGGGATTTGAGTTCTTTCCTAAGACCTAAACTTTTTTTTATTACTTTCTTCCGAGGCTTTTCCATCTTAATAGCCTGCCAATAGAAATGGAAATCGGAATGAAAAGCAAGCAATAGGAACTGGTACATAAGCACAAGCAATCGGATCTCCTCGGGTCAAGTCAGCACACCTGCTATAAAGCCATCTTGAATAGGAAAGCAAGAACAAAGTCGAAGTATATTTCGGATGTGGGAGTCTTAATATAGAGTAAGAACTATTGGACTCTTAGATACTGCCCCACAAGGGGATATCAATTTGATTCTTTTTTTTTCCGGGTGGATTAGAGCAGCGCCTATCGCCAAAAAAAAGGCAGACTAAAAGGAATCGAAACAAGATGAAAATCCTTTTTACGCCATAAATTTTTAATAACTAAGAAAGACCTTTCTAACTTGGTAGACGGTGTGATTTGGGATTTCTATACCCTAGACAGAGGTGGAAATCTCACACCCCCAACCTATAAAAAAATAGCTAAAAAAGCTTGGTTCCTTGATCATATGTATTCGTTGGGCGGGGTTTTTTAAACACTTAGAAGAGACGTGATCAACTATAGGTGTAGTCTTCTTGGTATCAATATCAATATAAATAGGACGAGGCCTCTAACCCACATGGTAAAGGGAATGAGCTATCTGATATAAGTCATTCCATACCCCCGTCAGGAGCTACCTTTCGAGTTGCATAATAGGTCTTGCTTCCTAAAATGGAGTTTACTGTCACTATGCTTTCGTGATTCCATATGTACTTATGCAATATGTAGCATCGCGCACTTTCTCTTCTCTTGCTTTAGGAAAGTGTATCACTGGGGATTCTACTCTTAATAGAATATGTGAAGTTTGTCTTTGAAAGAATAGGCTGCTGGTAGGACAGAATGCTAGAATCCTCTGCTTGAGAACCGGAAGTTACATATGGAAAGATCTTAACGCCCTCTATCTATTCTAATCTAAAAGAGCGTCTAGGCAAACCGCGGATAATTTCATTCTAACAATGGTTACTGAAACAGAAAAAAGGACTGGGTTGGTTATTCAACAACAGATAGGCTTAGAGCTCCTACGTACGAACTGGATATTGAAAAGAGCGCTTAATCTTATTGCAGCGGAGTCTGTAACAGCTTATGCTAGCACAACAACCAAAGAGCTTCTTCTTGCCCTATTTAAAGAATATTCTGTCCATCTATGAATCCTTCCTTCCCTTAATCTTGATTGGATTAACTATTCCGAAAGTGCCACAACACATTCAATTCCGGAAAACAGGGCATTCGGGGCATCTATTTCTTCTGTGCGCGTGCATGGGATATCTTAATACTATTGATTCAACCAAAGAGGACATTAATTGATGATCTAGCACACTTGCAAATGCCAAATGAAAGAAATCAGCGCCAGAGCTTGTTTAAACTTTTTAATAAGCTTAAATTTTAATAATTAAATTGATTAATAATTAAATTTATTAGTATTAAGCTTAATTTGTAGTAGGAGAGGAGAAGAGCATGTTATATAAAGGAGAGAAGAAGAGCAACTTTCAATGAAATGTCGATGTGGGATGATGATTTTTGAACCTACTCGCTATTTTTTATATCCCACATCGAAATTTTTGTAGAAGGAGAGGGGAAGAGTAGCTTATAAAAAGGAAAGGAGATGAGAAGAAGGCCAATTGTCTAAAGCTCAACTATAATGAGCTTTCAGGTTTTTTTGTTATATCTAAATTTTGGGCTACTCTTTTGAGTAGGCCCGATATAAGTAGATTTAAGTTTTAGTTTAAAATTTAAAGCTTTAATTCTTTTTACTATATTTTTTTAAAAAAATTGAAATTTTGAATGGGGGCTATAGCCCCCACTGGGCACCATGTAGCTCCGCCCCTGGGTGTATGGATGGATTAGGGGTAAGTTTCATGGCTTACTCTCATCCTCTATTTCACTTCCCAATGATTGGTTTTTAGCAACCATCTTTTATTCATAAGCTTGGGTGTTGCTAATGAAGATGATCTCAATGGGTTAGACCCAGAATTCGTTGAATACGTGCACTTGCTCTCTTGGGTTGAAAAAGATATCATGCACTTGCTCTCTTGTATTGAAAAAGACATCAAAATCCTGAAGGATAGTTTAAGTGGAAAAATAAGACAGTCTAAGTGTTTCAAGCCCATGTCAAAGTGTGGTGCAATGCAATATGGAAAATGAAGAAATATGAACGAACTACATCAAAATTCAATTGAAACGTACTATGCTAATAGTTTATATACATTGTTGATGCTTATGCTTTGTGCTGGTGTCCTCTATTGGATACTAATCTGTTGATTTTCTGGTTATTTGTTTCTGGTTTGCTTTGCTTTCACTGTCTCCATATAAAGACTCATTCCTGGATTTTACTGTGGTGGTGGTTGCTGAACTGAGAATGTTGAGGATACAACATACTTAGTTTGCTGTCTAAGATACTTACCCAGAACTAATACTTTGGAAACTCTTCCTGTGATATGGTATGATGAAATGATTCAAGTTGATTATGTGGTGTACTTCTTTGAATTTGTCCTGATTCTATGGTTCAGTTATCTTCTTCTCCTAAAAACTTTGAATGAAAACTCCCATGTTGATCCGCCTAGCACCTGGAACATTAGAAATATGAAAAGAGTTTGGAAACTCATTGCTGATTACTGTTGGTGGAGTGCAACTGGAATTTTGTCACTGCCTCGTGTGTATAATGCAATACAAGGAATAAGTGTTAGAATTAAAGACTTAGGAACAAAATCAGGTCTGTTAACCAGGATTTCACTTAATTTTTTCAATGTAATTGCCAAATCAGAGGTGAAGCTGGATAAAGAAAAATTAATTAAGCAAGAAAATCGCCTTTGGTTTGCTACGATCCATTTTACAAGTCATGTCCGTATAAATAGAATGCTAGATAAGTTTTTCGTTTGGTGTTATCCGAATAATCCGGTAAGCAATCAAGTTTTTTGTATGCAAATTCTTTATCTTGATTCATATAAGTATAGCCTATATGAAAACCGGGCTTTGTATGGGCCTAATAAGAAAACGGGTTCGGATGGACTCTGCGAAACGAGGCAAGTGGATAAACAAAATTGGAACAATTACAATAATTTTCCCAGTGCAATTTAATGGCCTTGACGGGGAAAGAAAAAGACACCATGTTAAATAGAAAATTAGTAATAAGAAAACAACGACCATGCACCAAGACAATGGTGAGTGTGAGATATTTGTTTCTGGTTTGCTTTGCTTTCACTATCTCCATATAAAGACTCATTCCTGGATTTTACTGTGGTGGTGGTTGCTGAACCGAGAATGTTGAGGATACAACATACTTAGTTTGCTATCTAAGATACTTACCCTTCGAAGGACTCGTACTCGGAAAAACCACCACCCAGTTTAGGGAAAAACGAAACAAAAAACAAGAAAAAGAATAATCTTCCAAAAAACAAGTCGAGGGAAGGGAAATCACTTACTTGTTGAGGAGATTAGTGTTGAAGAGGCGGTGAAAGTTTACGTTCACTGGTGCTGCTTGTTCCTGATCTCTGGAAGCCGAAGAGTTATGAAATGGAGAGAGAAAGAGAGTTTCTAAACGTGGAAGATGAAGCGGGAGGGAAAGAGGAAATGGGTAAGCGTGATGATATCCTCCTTTTTAGTTGTGCTTTTAGGGAGTGTTTTTGTGTCTTTGAGTCTTTTTCTTTAGTTTTGTGTTTTGTTTTGTGTCGTTTGTGTGGTTTTTCGTATTTTCTTAAGATATGGAGTCTACATAAGCTTTGGTGGTGTTTTTATAGGTTTTGGAGCTGTTTTGAAGCATATCTTGAAGAAAGGAGGAAAGCACTTGAAGATAGCACTCAAGAATGAAATGAAAGACAAAGAAAAGCACTCCAATAAAGACATTGAAGATCAAGTTTGAGCTTGGAAAGAGGTAGAGAAACTCGTTACAAATACGTAGGAAAAAGAATCAAGTCAAACGGAGTTGTAACGAACCCGTTACAGAAGTTTTACTCAAAGCTGTTTTCAATTCTGATGGAGGTCAATATCGACCCTGCCCAGGTCGATATCGAGGTGCGGAGAAGAGCAAAAATAGAGAATTCAAGAGAAAGATCTACCGATCCTGACGGTGTCAATACCGAGGGTCCCGTGTCGGTAGAAGACATTAGAGTCAGCGCAATTAATGTATTTTTATCCCTTTTTATTAGTTTCCTTTTATGTTATTAGATAGAAGGGATACATCTTTTATTAGATTTATTTCCTTATATAAGGAATATATCTTTTAAAGATTTATTTCCTTATAGATAGCTTCTAGATAGATTAGGTTTTTCACTATAAATACTCTTGTTCTAGCTTTAGTTTAAGGGAGGCCACAATTAACCTAGTCTTAGGGTAGAGAGAAGGGAGAGAGGCGTGAGGAGAGAGAGGGACGAAATTGTATGGCTTGGAAGACAAGTTTTGTTGTGGATTTGGTTGTAAGCTTTTCCTTTCTTTTTAATTTAATTTAGATGTTTTTAATTATGAATTGTGAACAGTTTTCTCTCTCTAAGGTTTGGGTTGAACCCAATAATGGTTGTGCATGCTTATTTGTGATCATGATTTGATTGTTTTTATTACATGAATCTTCTCTTGTTCTTAATCCTTGAAACGAAAGTTGAAGGGAATTTCTCATTCATAGTTGAAGCGAAAGCGAAAACTTTGAATCAGAATAGTCAATTTAGGGTTTTGAAGCGAAAGAGGATCAATCCTAGTTGAAGTAGAAGAGATAGATAGTAAGTTTATTAATTTTGCGAAAGTTGATTGATTTACTTGCTTAAAGTTAACGAAAGTTAGCGCCTTTATGTAATAAAAGCATGATCTATGTGTTTCATTAACGTTTGGCATGCATAATTGTTGTTGTGGGGATACCTTTACCTTAGATTTTCTATTTATTGATATAAAAACCCTAGCTTTGTTGATTACTTGCGCTCCAAGTAACAAAACTTGACGTAGACTATCTCCCGTGGACGAACCTGACTTCGCTATACACAGCGGGGTCTTGATATAAATTAATTTGTTGTCAAGAAACCTTTTCAACACATGAAATTTATAAGAAAAATAGTGGGACTTCTCCCCTAAACGCCCTATTGGGCCCAACTTCCTAAAAAGCCCATCATGGAAAAAAGGCTCAAGATCCACAAGTACCCAACAAGTGTCCCCTCGGAAAAAAGGCCAAGGATAGAAATCTCGTTAGGATTTGAGAGATCTTGAACCTTGTTAGATTGAGAACTCGAATCTCCATATGGAGATCTCGCATAATCCAAACACGTTGTGACCTCGTGTCACGCTAGTAATCCTGGCAATGGACCTCCAAAAAAGAAGGGCAAAAACTCATAACCGCGCATTTATGCCTTGTGATCCTCGGAAGTGGACTACAAGCCATGGGGTTGTGATGGTGTGACTGGCTGAAAATCGTTGATGCCAAATCAAAAATAAATCCCTAGTTGCACAACTAGTATAGCTGGTAAGTCGGGGTCGTACCCAAAGACACTTGTATCTAATGAAACCCGAAATAAACCAGCGCTAAAAAACAAGAACGCGATTACTTTTATTCGACTAGGCAAACACTTGCTTTTATTTATATCTTTAGAATGAGGTTACAAATAGCGAGATTATGCCCTAGATCTCTTCTCAGAGGATTCGAGGTATCTGTCTAACAAGGTTCGAGACCTCCTAACTGCTGCAAGGTTCTATCACTAACAGACTATTGACGAGCTCTACTCTTGCTGCAAACCTAGGCCTGATGTCTTGTGGCGAGGTTGAAGACTTGGTTGTGCATGCGGGGATTATGGTCTGCGAAGTGATGTAGCGAGATCTTTGATTTAGACGAGGTCTCTTTAGGCGACTTGAAGTCTTTTTGTGGACCTTCACTTGGTTGTAGCGTGGTCTTTTACGATGATTCAACATGTCGATCTTCAACAAACAAGATAGTTCTTGAGTTTAAGATGTTTTTCGACCCCTTGTTACCTTCGAGGTTCTCCTCTATTTATAGAGATTTGAGGAACAGGGTTTTGCCGTTTGCTTGATATGGCACGCTCGAGGTCAAGCCCTCTGATTGGTCGAGAGTGAGGCAGTCGGTCATTGGTTGAGAATATGGTGGCCGCTGAGTGGTTAAATGGGGCGGGGATGTCAGCTTTTGAAGAACGAGGTTTAGGCCTCGTTATTCATTGGGGAGAGTTTGCTTAACCGTCTCATTTAGTGATTTCAACGAGGTTTGGAACTCGTGATCATGCTTTTGAGGCTTCGTCTGGGCAGGGATTTGCCTTGTTTTGGATGGGCATGGCAAAGGCCCTCGAGCTTTAACCTCAGGAACCCCGCCGGATTCGCCATTTCTCGTACTTTGGTCCCACCGTCCATGCTATGCCAATTTGCGCACCATCACAACCCCATGGCATGGGGGTCTTGGCCCGAGGGCTGCAGGTCATATATGCGCGATGCTTGGTCCTCCGTACCCAGGGTGCGAAGTCTTAGTTTTGAGGAGCTCTCTTTGCGAGTTTTTAGGGTTATGGGCAGCGAGGTTAGAGGTTTGTGGGCAACAAGGCCCGAGGATTTTTTAGCAAGGCTGAACACTTGGAGGTTTTTTTTTCTTCTTCTATTACGCACTTGACGAGCCTAGGCCTTGCTCTCCCCCTTTCCATTAATGGGCCGCTGAAGGAAATTAGGCCCATTAAGGCTTTTCAAACTGGGAGAGGCCCAATTCCGCTTTCTATAAATGCCTTTACGCATCCCTCTTTGATATCTTGCATTTAGGTAGTGTTTAGGATGCATATTTATGTTTATTTTGCATAAGTTTTAGTTAGTTTTAGTTGGTTTTAGTTTAGTTTCTAGGATCTTGTGTTTTCGGATAGTTGCGCTTGTTTTGTTCGGTTTTGCAGATCTTTAGGTAAACAAGCATGGATGGGATGGATCTTAGAGGACTATGGTGAAGTTTGAGTAAGCTTATAGTGATACAAGTGAAGATTAGAAGAGTTAACGCCCAAGAGCTTGTGTGAAAAGAACGCTTAAACCCGGGCTATGCATTGGAGTTCTTGTTTTGACACCTCTATCTTGCAATGCTTGGTTTGGGAGCTATAGTGCTCGGATGGAGCTGAATTTGTTATCACTGGAAAGGTAATTCAAAGAGCTACAATTCATATTTTTACTCCGAGTCCAAATTCCAACTCTAAGTGGGTCAAAACAGCCTCTGAAGTGACGCTTGGATGTTGAACCGAGGCAAAAGCGCGGGATGACAATTGCTCGGCCGCGCAATTCAGAGGCTAAGCCGCGCAATTCCAACTGAGGGATGATTGCGCGGGATGACAATTGCTCGGCCGCGCATTGTGGGACCGATCCCGCGCAATCGGGACTTTTCAACGGACGTGGATTTGGGCCGAGCTTTGGTTTTGGGATTTGACATTTGGGTTTGTGGGCTTGTATTTTGGCCGAGTATATGATTTAAGATATAATGTTTGTGGTTATTTTTAGTAGACATATAAATACTTTATGATTAGTTTTATTTTCATAACTTTTGATCAACTTTTGGAGGCTAGGGTTGTCTCTCAAGGAAGAACTTTTGAACCTTTGTAAGTTTGATTTTATTTTCAATTATGAATTGCTAATTTTCCTTTGTGTTTGGCTAGTTATTGAAGTCATGATTTGTAAGTAGTTGGGAGATTTGATTGATTTTCTACAAACTTGAATAGAAATTATTCCCTGTGCTTAATTGAATCTAAATTAGGGTTTTATTAGATTAGCTACCTAATAGAATTTCTAGTTAAAACTGAATCTGATTAATTACCGGTTGGAGTTAATTGGATCAAGAGTATACTTTAATCAATTTAGTACCGGTTGGACAAGTTGGTTGAAGAAGGGAATAAATTCACAAGTTACTTAGATGACTGGTTGCTCTAGGTATTTGTTTCTATTGATAACTTGAATCGTCAGGCTGTTATTTAATTGAATCTAGAAGGTCTTCTAGGTTATTAGATAATTAGGGTTGTTAGACTGGTAGTTCTATCAACTAAATCTGAAGTTTGGGTCTTAATCCTTAGTAGGGTCATTATCCACAATAGATTATTCAAGTGAGAAAAGAATCAAGAGAATCGATGATCAACAAAACAATATCATGATGGATTTAACTAGTTAAACACGTTTGTCTCTTATTGATATAAACCATCTTCTGCATTCATATTTTCTTCTGTTTTGCATAGTAGTTTAGAATTCACAAATTACAAACCCCCCATATTAGTTACTTGGCACCTAAGTAATTACATAAATACACGAGTCTCTGTGGGATCGACCCTTACTTACCGCTCTACTGAGTTGGTTAAGTTAAGGTTTCTTTGGTAGGTATAAACGACCACGAAAATACCTCATCACTCTTCTCCTAATTCTTCGTCTTCCTCTCCAAGCAACCCTTTTCCTCTCTTTCTTCCGTTTTCTCAACCTCCGGCAAGCAGGCGAAGTGTTTTCACCAGTTTCAAGGCCAGCAACCGTCTTCCCCACACCGATTTCTGACAAGTAAGTAGTTGATCCTCTCTTTGCATGTGTTTTTGGTGCGTTTTTTCTTTTTCCGCCTCATGCCCTAGGCGGAGGCGGTAGGCTCCCGGTGTTTTGCGCCACTGTCACAGTGGCGAAACGGTGGGAGCGGGGGTGGCGTTGGTAGTTCGGCGATGTTCTCGAGCCTTTTGGTGTGCCAGCTGATTGTTGAGTTCATCGCCGCTTCTCTTTTTCAAATTCCGAATGCTTCTTGGGAAACCAAACGTCTCGCTGCTTGGGAAATAGGACATTTACATTCTTCCTAGGTCTGCCCTTCTATTTTGGCGCATCACATTCTTCCTAGGTCGTCCCATCTGTCAAAGTAGCACTAGAGTCACGCCTGTTCTACGTCATTACCTCGCTTTTCATTTCTTTTTTGGTTCGTTCGATGTCTCAGATATTCTCCTTCTTTTCTAGGTGCTCGCTTCTCGCAACCTGGACTTCACTTTTCATGCCTAGAGGAGTGTCTCCGAGCCCTCCACCAGGCCTCGCATTCAAACTCTGGGAAGATTTTTACGAAGTCTCTTCCGAAACCGCAAGAGCCGTTGAAACCAGTGATTCATAGATCCCGAAGTCCCCTACGATTGTGTTCAATGACCCTTCACCTAATGCCTCCGACACTTCTGTTACCTCGCGCTTCCTCGATTACGCACGTCTTCCGGGTTGAGATGGCCTCATCTTCGAACTCTGATGAAGAAGTCGCTGGCTCCGATGTGAGGTCGTCCGATTCCAATGACCAATCGAGCTTCTTCGCGCGGCATATTACTGATTCGGTGTCATGCGTCTCTCTAGTCCTTGAGGAGCGGATACTGATGACCCCAAACCCCGCGATCGGGATCTTTCTACCCGAGGGGGCCCGACAGTTGTCAAAACGGAGGCCCTAGAAAAGATTGCGAAGGACTTTCCCTGACCCAAGGGGGTTGAGCTGGCACTCCCCGAGGAGGACGGCTGCTCCTTGGCCTTGTGCGAACAATGCGCAGTTGTTCATCTGCACAGCCTCCAGGCCGGCTTCCGGTTGCCGCTCGCTCGGCATATAGCCGACTTATTGTGGTTCATAAATGTCTGCCCTGCGCAACTGTAACGCATGGAGGCACTTGTGCGCATACACCCTCCGAAGCTACGAGCTCTGGGAGGGGCCTGACATGGATGTCATGACAAGCCTGTTCCTAGAAAGACGAGAGCAAAAATCATGTCTCGTCAACCTAAATTTGCCCGGACTCAAGATCACCACCACCCAGTCGAACGTCGGCCAGTGGAAGGACAAGTGGTTCTTGGTTCGGGATCGTTCTGGGAGGTACTTCAACTTCCCCTCGGCACCGGACAATTTTCGTCGTCCCAAGGGGTCGTTAGATGTCACCGAGATCAAGACTCGGTTCGCAACGCTGCGCCGGGCACCTTATTTGGAATACTTGGCGCATGATCGGCTCGAGCGGGCGGGTCTGAGTCTTACCTTCCTAAATGATACGTGATCGCCTCAGATTACTCCTCGTTGACCAAGTATATGACCCACACAAGTCCCGATCATGCCTTGTAATCGGTTTTCTAACCTACAATGCTTCAAAGTTAATATCTTGTTAGTTCAATTGGATTGGCTCTAACGCTAAATCTAATTGATTAACTAGGTTTGATCTTTAACAATCAAACTAGAACAGTCTCAATTGACTAGATCAATAAAACCAAATTAAAACAAACAAGAGAGAGAGAGAGAGAGAGAGAGAGAGAGATGATGATGATGATTTTGATCGGTTCTCCAAACAAAGCAATCACACGTGTGTTTTGGTGGCCCAAGAACTAGATAAAACATATTCAGGGTTTATCTAATTCCAGACTGATTTTATTGAATGAAAATTGCAAAGTATTTAAAGACAATACAAAGTGTCTTCCTTGGAGAGCAAGTAAACTAAAGCACATGGCCAGCCCTAGAGGGGTAGAATAGGCTTTTGCTTGCTTTCCAAGATTATATAAAATATCTATCTCTAACTAACTAGATCTCCCTTGAATTAAATAAATCAAATAAAGACTTATCTGATTTATTTAATTAAGGAAAATATCCTAACAAACTATAAATATCTTAAAGATAGAATAAAACATAGGAGAGAGATTATCAACCACTAACATAAGCCTATGGCCGAAATTATGCATAAATATAATATCTAGCTATAGATAGAATTAAAGCTAAAGATAAGATTCCCGTAAGACTTGAACAACTCTCAGTAAATCCCATTTTTCGGCTCTTTGCTGCTGGATTCTGAATTTGATGTAAACTACAAAGTTGTAGAACTTTTAATTATCTTTTCAACGCCTACTTAACGGACTTGAGATGAATTTTCTAGCTCAAGTTGTAGTCACTTTACTGAACACTAGTTGTACCCATCGTACCATGTACGATTACGATTTTATATTTTATAGACATCATAAATAAGATATTAATAAATAAAAATTTAATATAAATTTTAATATAAGTAATTTACTTCTCTATGCTCATAGAATGTATAATTTTTTTAATCAATCTATATGATTAAATTTAATGTTGAGAATGAAGATAATTAAGATAAAATAATTACATTTCTCTTTTTCCTTGATGATATTTCATAGATATTTAATAAAAAAAGAAGATAAAGTTTGAATAAAAAATTTATATATTCAAATATGGAAGAGTTAAGAATTTAAAAAATAATAGTTAACTTTATAAATAAGATATAATAAAATATGAAAGATAAATATAATTTAATTATATAAAATATTTAAAATTTAATTAATTTAATTTTAAACTTATTTTGTGTTTCGATAAAATAAAGATTAAATATTATATTATGCATATTTTATTACTTTTCATGTATGTAAATTTAGAGATTGTCAAATATTTCAATATATCTATTAAATATTTTATCATCAATTTTTATTATTTTAAACATTATAAATATTTATCATTAAGTTTTTATTATAAAAGAAAATCAATGTATATTCATAAATAAATTCGTCAAAAGATATATGCTAAAATATTTATATTTATTTTGAAATATTTAAAATATTTTATCTTTAATTTTATATACTTTTATAAGAAAGCTTTTAAAAGATATTGTTATAGTTAGATATTTGTGTGGTGTTAAGGATAAATTTAAATAGTTAAAAAAGAAATCAATAGAAAGAAGTTATAATAATAGATATAAAAATTAATTTTTAAATATGAGGTGGGGCCAGAATCGTTCTGGTGGCTCGAAAAGGTATAGTTTTATTATATAGTTATAGATAGATAGATTATAGATATTTATATAAGGAAGTTTTTAAAAGATATTGTTATACTAAATAGATAATTGTTTGATGTTAAAGATAAATTTAAATAGTTAAAGAAGAATTTAGTAGGAAAAAGTTAAAGTATTAGAAATAAACATTAATTTTGTAAATATGAGGTGGGGTTAGAATCGTTCTGGTGGCTCGAAAAGGTATAGCTTTAATATATAGTTATAGATTGTTTTCCATATGACGGGTTTTTTAACTTTTTGAACATTCAAGACTTCATCCTCTTCCTTGGTGGCTTTGGACGCCATTGATGAATATCTTCAACCAATAAGATCAAGTCCTTGAAGTTATTCTTGAATTTGAATGCCCGAGACCTTGGAAAAGGTCTTGGCCTTGGCATCTTAGACACCTTCTTTGCAAGTGTATTCTCCATGGTCCTTTGATCGCTATCATTCTCACCCACTTGTCCTCGAATCGTCCTCGATTTGATGTTTCATGTAAGATTAAGAGGAGAAATATCTTGAAATGCCGGAGATACTAAAGGCACCATGGTTAATAAAGAAGGTTTTGGAGCAAACATAGTTGGTGGAAGACATTGAATCATCTGTTGGACATTATGGATCTCTTTGATTGAAACTCCATTTGAGACATCAACTTCTTCCTCCATGCTCTCATCTTGCATGTTTTCCTCAGCTGGAACCTCCTTTAAACTTTCCTCTACAATATGGCATTGAGGAACACATGGAAGGTCACTTGATTCGTTAGAGGTCTCTTGGCTATGTGGGGGCGGTAACTCTCTCTTCTTGAATGGATATTCCTGGTTTTGGTGAGTTAGAAACTCCCATTTCCTGCAAAAAGGGTTTAGTCTCTAAAACAGTGGAAGAAGATTTAGAATTGTACCTCATTGACTAGAATTAGTCAAAGCCTCCTTCTTTCGTTGGAGTTGATAAAAATACTTCTGAGCAGCTCGAACCAAGGCATCAACATCATTGTAGTCTATATGGCTTTCAAGATGTTCTTGGAATTGAGAATTCAGTCCCTCTATGAATTTTATGCATACATACCTTGGTGATATATCAACTCTAGCAAAACACATCAATTCTTCAAGCTCTAAGAAGAAGTCAAGTGGAGATCGAGAACCCTGCTTACAACTAGCCACTTTATTCAAACGATCAAAATGCTCATATGGAACAAACTTCTGGCGCATGTAGAATTTTAGTTGATGCCATGTCGTAATGGGCTTAAGTCCTCTGTGCCATCGATCTCTCTTTACATTATCCCACCAAAAGCGGGCAGCTCCCACTAGACAACATGTTACTGCATACAACTTCTCTTGTTTAGTGTAATTAAGGTACTCAAGGAAAGAGTTGGTGTCTTCTTCCCATTCAAAATACCATGTAGGGTCAGTAATCCCATCAAAAGTCTCTAGTCGGTGTGGGATATATCGTTGTGACTTGTGACATCCTGAAATTGAACAAGAACTCGAGAGTAGTCTATTCTTCCAAAAGCAACACGATAAGCAATATCACACCTTAATCAAGACAAAACTTGCCTCAAAGCAATCCAATCAACTAATTCAGTTTTTGGGTTGAATTAAGGGAGTAAAGGTGTGGATATGATGTTCTAATGATAAATAAAGGAAATATGCAGCTCAAGCAATTAGCAAGTATGCAACTAGAAAAGCAATGCAATATATCCCTTTATAAGCTTCAAGAACATGCAATCTCTCAATTGACCCTATGCTAGATAACAATGCCAATTAATGTATGCAAGGACAGAAAAAGGTAGGCTTTGTGACTTTTCTTTTGTCACTATTTTTCTTCAAAGTGATTACCAACTACTTTTCTAGCAAACAATCACTAGGGGTGAAAGTGGCTTGAAACTAGTTGGGGTAGATCACTTCGTTTGCACTTTTTTTTTATTTATGCACAAACTACTCTTGTGCTAGAACAAATCAAAGCAATGAATGCAAATAAAGGCTGAAATTCCAACTTTTTTTTTAACTAAGTGACTTTTGCTACCAATGAAACCAACTATAAGCCAAATTAAATAAAGAAGAAAAGGGTATGATCGAATTTATGGGATGCAAAACAAAAATCAACAAATATGAATCAACCAATATGAATCTCAATCAATCATGCAATGTTAATTGAAAACTCATAAAACTGTAGGACAAACAATATGCTAATCTTAGATTGCAATTAAACTCAACCAATTAACCATAAACATGCAACAAATCCCTTAAATATCTCCTAGGTTGTTAGTTACTTAGGGGGCAAGCAACCAACAAAAGGGAAATTAGGGTTTGGTATACACTGCTAGGGTTAGGGTTTCAGGTAGGGGGTGGCGATTTTTGGTTGTGGTGGTCCAATGAGTACGAGGATGGTGGTGTTGTGATCGGACGGTGGTGGTGGAGGGTGCGGTGTGGGAGAGCGACACTAGGTGTGGTGGTTAGCGAAGTCACGGTGGTGGTCGCCAGTGGTGTTTGGTGGTGGAGGTGGCGGAATTATGGTGCTTTGAATGGCAAAAATCAGATTTTGGTTTGAAAAATTCTAGATTTGGGTACAGGTGAGATTTTTGGGATCAAAAACTGAATTAAATTGACTAGAAAGCAAATTAAGGTAAGAAAAACTACTTGGCGAGACCATGGATGAACGATACCACTTGATACGTGATCGCCTCAGATTACTCCTCGTTGACCAAGTATATGACCCACACAAGTCCCGATCTTGCCTTGTAATCGATTTTCGAACCTACAATGCTTCAAAGTTAATATCTTGTTGTGAAAGTAATGAAACGAGTGAATGAGAAATTGACGAAACTGATTTAGATAAATTGAAACAATCAACTTTGATAGTTCAATTGGATTGGCTCTAACGCTAAATCCAATTGATTAACTAGG
The DNA here is from genome assembly GCA_964016875.1 of Fallopia convolvulus. Classification (NCBI taxonomy): domain Eukaryota; kingdom Viridiplantae; phylum Streptophyta; class Magnoliopsida; order Caryophyllales; family Polygonaceae; genus Fallopia; species Fallopia convolvulus. The sequence goes on along the minus strand of OZ024726.1, from coordinate 47,899,198 downwards.
TTTGATCTTTAACAATCAAACTAGAACAATCTCAATTGACTAGATCAATAAAACCAAATTAAAACAAACAAGAGATCAAGAGAGAGATCGAGAGAGAGAGAGAGAGAGAGAGAGAGAGAGAGATGATGATGATGATGATTTTGATCGGTTCTCCAAACAAAGCAATCACATGTGTGTTTTTGATAACTTGCATTTAGATATAGTTTAGGATGCATATTTATGTTTATTTTGCATGGTTTTAGCTTAGTTTAGTGTAGTTCTTAGGTTTTTAGGTTTTCTAGGAAATTCGGGTTTTGCGCTTGTTTTGTTCGGTTTTGCAGATCTTTAGGTAAACAAGCGTGGATGGGATGGATCTTAGTGGACTATGGAGGAGTTTGAGGAAGCTTAGAGTGATACAAGTGAAGATTGGAAGAACCAAGACCCAAGAGCTTTTGTGAAAAGAACGCTTAAATCCGGGCTATGCATTGGAGTTTTTGTTTCGACACCTCTATCTTGCAAGGCTTGGTTTGGGAGCTATAGTACTCGGATGAGGCTCAATTTGGTATAAATGGAAAGCTAATTCAAAGAGCTAGAATTCATGTTTTTACTCCGAGTCCAAATTCCAACTCTAAGTAGGTCAAAACAGCCTCTGAAGTGACGCCTGAATGCTGAACCGAGAGCAATTGCGCGGGATTGCAACAATGCGCGGCCGCACATTTTGGTCAAGCCGCGCATTCGGTGATTTCTACGCAGACATGACTTTTGGGCCGAGCTCTTGGTTTTGGGCTTGGTATTCGGGCTTTATTGTATCTTGGCCGAGTTTGGGTGTTAAGATAGACTTGTTTGAGGATATTTTTAGAGACATATAAATACTCTATGTTAGTTTAATTTTCATAACTTTTATCAACTTTTGGAGGCTAGGGTTTTATCTCAAGGAAGAACCTTTGAACCTTTGTAAGTTTGATTTTTATTCAATTATGCATTGCTAAATCTCTTGTGTTTGGCTAGTTATTGAAATCATAGATTGCGTATTATTGTGAGGTTTGATTGATTCTCATTAACTTGAATAGGTTTTATTCCATGTGCTTTAATTGAATCAGAATTATTCTAGGGTTTTATTAGCTTGATCACCTAATAGAATTTCTAGGTTAATTTACAACTAATCTGATTAATGCCCGTTCGGGGTTGATTAGATAAAGTAGCATCTATAATTGTTTGGAACCGTTCGGGCTATTCAATTGTAGAAGGGAATAAATCCATAAATAACTTAGATGTCTGTTTGCTCTAAGTGTTTGTTTCTATTGATAACTTGATTCGTAAAGCTGTCGTTTAATTGAATATAGACGTTGTTTTAGGTTGTTAAATGATTAGGGTTGTTTAGACTGTTAGTTCTTTCAACTATTTATGAAGTTTGGGTCATAATCCTTAGTAGGAGTATAATCCACAATAGATTATTCAAGGGAATTGAGAATCAAGATAATCAATGATCAATAAGCATATCTATGATGGATGTAACTAGTTGAACATATTTCTCTCATATATATTTACAACCAACTTTGCATTCATATTTAGTTTTCAATTTTGCATAGTAGTTTAGGTTTTCATTCAATAAAAATCCCCCATATTAGTTACTTGGCACTTAAGCAATAATACATTTACACGAGTCTCTGTGGGATCGACCCTTACTTGCCACTCTACTGAGTTGGTTAAGTTAGGTTTCTTTGATAGGTATAACGACCATTGAAAATACCTCATCAAATTTTGGTGGCCCAAGAACTAGATAGAACCAATTTAGGGTTTATCTAATTCCACGCTGATTTTATTGAATGAAAATTGTAAAGTATTTAAAGGCAATACAAAGTGTCTTCTTTGGAGAGCAAGTAAAGCATATGGCCGGCCCTAGAGGGGTAGAATAGGCTTTTGCTTGCTTTCCAAGATAATATAAAATATCTATCTCTAACTAACTAGATCTCCCCTGAATTAAATCAATCAAATAAAGACTTATCTGATTTATTTAATTAAGGAAAATATCCTAACAAACTATAAATATCTTAAAGATAGAACAAAACATAGGAGAGAGATTATCAACCACTAATATAAGCCTATGACCGAAATTATGCATAAATATAATATCTAGCTAAAGATAGAATTAAAGCTAAAGATAAGATTTACGTAAGACTTGAACAGCTCTCAGTAAATCCCATTGTTCGGCTCTTTTATGTTGGATTATGAATTTTTTGTAAACTACAAAGTTTTAGAACTTTTAATTTTCTTTCCAACGTCTACTTAAAGGACTTGAGATGAATTTTTTAGCTCAAGTTATAGTCACTTTACTGAACATTGTTTTCCATTTGACGGGTTTCTTAACTTTTTGAACATTCAAGACTTCATCCTCTTCCTTGGTGGCTTTGGACGCCATTGATGAATATCTTCAACCAATAAGATCAAGTCCTTGAAGTTATTCTTGAATTTGAATGCCCGAGACCTTGGAAAAGGTCTTGGCCTTTGCTCTTGGACACCTTATTTGCAAGCGTATTCTCCATGGTCCTTTGATCGATATCATTCTCCCCCACTTGTCCTCGAATCGTCCTCGATTCGATGTTGCATGTAAGATTAAGAGGAGAAATATCTTGAAATGTCGGAGATACTAAAGGCACCATGGTTAATAAAGAAGGTTTTGGAGCAAACATAGTTGGTGGAAGACATTGAATCATCTCTTGGACATTATGGATCTCTTTGATTGAAACTCTGACTGGCTGAAAGTCGTCGTGCCAAATCAAAATATAAATCCCTAGTTACACAACTAGTATAGCTAGTAAGTCGGGGTCGAACCCAAGAGACACTTGTATCCTAAGTTTTATTATCAACTCAAAAGTAACAAAAAGGGGGGATTTTTATTAATATTCTAAAACTAAGGAATTGAAACAAACAAAGCAAGCAACCAAACAAAGCAAAAGTTGGATTTTTATCAATTAAGGAAAACAATCCTATTCAAGCATCCACTTTCTTCATCAAGTTATTGATCATTGATTCAAACAAGTTATTTCCTTTGTTTATTCCTATCCTGATCATATATAATACATGGCAACGTGACATGCTAACTTAATTTCCAAACAATTCATAAAACGATCATAAATCACAGGGATATTAGCAATGAGAACAAGGATATGCAGGATACATGCAAATTGAGTTCCAACGAGTCAAACAACAAGCATGCAATCAAATCTCTTTCTCAATGGTTTTAGTCCAACGAGTCCTAAAACATTGAGTTGCTACAATGATTAGGTTTTACTACGAGAAAACCTAGATCTAGCAATAGAGAGTATCAATTCCGACAGGGTGATCAATCAAGTAGAAATCAATGCAATCAATATTAATTAAGCATAAGAGAATTGAAACAACATGTAGAAATAAACCTGAATTGTAGAATCTCACAATAAACTTGAATCTGAAAGCTTCAACTTGAATAGAACTTTAGGAGTTTAGTTCTCCATAGGAGAGAAAATACAAAAGTCTGAATAATGAAAACTAGGTCTGAAAAAGAGATGTCAAAACAAGGGTGAAAAACTAGGTTAAGTAGTCTCGAACTATCCATACGAAAATAAAATAACCGAAAATAATTATAATAAAGATAGATAGATAGAGCAATCGCCGCCTCGGATAATTGCTGACGTGGACCTCCGCGGGCGCGGTGAACATCCTCCGAGTCAAAGTTGACCGCGACCGCGGCCTTGTGCCACCGCGATCACGGATCTGATACTTGGCTCCACCGCGGACTGCTCTAATCCGCAGCCTTCACTTGATTCTTCAAACTTTGTCTTCAAATCTTCCAATTTCTTCAAGTCTTCGGTCTTCTCTTCATTTGTCATTACAAGCACTAAAAAGACCTAAATCTATATATAAAATATATTATCTAGTCCTAGTTATGCTATATGAAATACAACATATCAAATTCCCTCATACTTAGACCTTGCTCGTCCTCTAGTAAGCTCAAAAATAAAATTAAGCAAGACAATGCAACAAAGGTCTACAGAAAGTAATGGAAGAAAATAACCTAAAACTAAACAACATTCAGAAATTAAGCTCACAACCCGAACCCAAGTAAAAGAATGAAAGTGCATACAATGAGAATCCTAGCACAATCTATCACTCAAATCATATCAAAGCAAAAACCCATAAATAATAATCCCCAAGCCCCAGCAGAAATGTTCCTAGGCACTCTGTTTTTTTCACACATCCTGCGTAGGCGCCCTTTCGGGTTTTCACCTAACCGCTCATTTTATTTTTCTATAGATGTGCTCACCAAGCTCACTTTCACTCTTTTTAGCATCTTACTACCCCAGCCTAATGCCGGTCTGGGCCCTTGATTTTTGCCTGAGCCGCCCTTTCGGGTTTTCGACTCAGCTCAGGATTTAATGTTTTTTTTCTTTTTTTTTTGGATCTGAAATGCAAGAAACTGAAATGCAACTATACAAATATATAACAGTGAGTACTCCCTCCCCCTTTCTTAACCTTTCATTACCCTCAATGAAATAAAAGACAAATCAGATAAAAATAAAGGAAGGGAAAACAACACTCACTGTGGTGCACCTAACGGTGGAAAAAATTGAGGGTACTGAGGCCAATAATGTTGATAGAATGCCTCCTATCGCTCCCTCATATGATCCATGGTGAAGGACATGTCCCTAACATTCCTCCCTACATCCTCCAAAGTACTCCTCATAGCATCCTGTTGCTTCATAAAGTAGCTCTGATGGTCAGATATATAATCAACTCTCATGCTCAAGTTCTCCATTGCAGAGAACATCTCATCATACAACTCTGGTGCTCCTCCAACACCAGATGGACTAGCCTCATGATGCCCCTGAGGATGCTCATCGTGATGCTCATACTCTTCCTCCTCTTCCTCCTCCTCATCTGCTACCACCATCACATCAGACTCCAAAAAGAAATGTTGAGCTGTCTCCTCAACTCCAAAATCTCTAGGCAACCGTAAATACAGCTCATGCTGCCTACCATAGTGCCAAATCCACCCTCTATTCTGAGACTCAAATAACACTTTGGACCTCTTCAGCTGTGATATATCCAAGCAAATCCCCCCACCTATTGTGGCTCTGTAACGGTCCTGACTAACATCTAAGCTCAAAAATCGAAGGGCTATCAGAGTAATCAAGCCCCCAAAAGCAATCTTCTCGGGCAAAGATCGGGCCTTCCTCACAGCACGAATAAACAGCTCTACCCAATCAGAGACCACAGGTTGATCCCTCATCAGACACCACATCATCGCTACATCCCTGGCCGACATTTTGTTGACCTCCCCATTACCCAAAAAGGTGTTGGAAATCACCTTATGACAAAGCCTCAATCCTGGATGAACAATACTGTATTTTGTAACCCGGACCCAAGGATATACTGCGTATGAGTCATCTCAGTCCAAAAATGCATCACCCCCGGGTTATCATCAACATCCGACCAGCTAGTTGTAGGTTGGCTAGTCACTCCAAAACACTCTGCCAACTGATTTCGAGTCAAAGAATACTCTCCCCCTAGCAGTCTAAATCCAATCCTAACATCATCAAGCTCTCTATAAGTCACCAAAAATTCCAATACTAGAGGCTTGTATGCATAAGCATGCAAGGGAATCAATCCTCCCAAACCACCCTACTGTAACAACTGATGAATCGACTGATATAATCCCAAAGAATATAATGTCGGGACATGAAAGAACTTAGTAGAAAGCATGATATTCTTATCAATTTCATTCCATAATCCCTTCTCTGTCCTACTCAAATGAACTGGATATGCCATAATGCTCGAATGAACTTGTAAAGGAAGAAAAATCGAAACTCACAAATCGGAATTGACGGCTCAGACAACAGTACCGCGGGCGCGGAATCCCTTCACCGCGATCGCGGATGTACAATGACCGTGATTCTGCGATTTCTCTCGACGGCGCTCGTGGTGGCTTGCGGTGGTCCCGACGTGGCTCGCGGCGGATCGGTGCGTCCTTCAATCAACAAATTCGAAGAGAACAAGTGGATTTGGAGGGGTTTTGAGAGAGTTTTGGGAAAATTTTGTTTGGATTTTAGATTTGAATTTGTGGTTTTTTGGATTGGAATTTGAAGATTTGGATGAAGGATTTGTGTTTAGGATGGCGATTGGATGAAGAAAGCTGGTTCGGAATTGAGTTTTTTGGTGTTGGGAAAATTGGGTTTTGAGAGGTTATGGAAGCTTGAAGGTATGAAAATGGTGGAATAATGGAGGAAGGAAGAAGATAGAAGAAGAAGGGAAAGAAAAGGATGGGTAGGGCCGGCCGGTTGGTGAGGGCAAATCCAACATTTTCGTCAATTCCTTTTTTTTAAATAATATCCTGCGGCATGAACAGTTCTGCGATCGCGGTGGGTAACCTCCGCGATCGCGGACCTGTATCTGAGTACCTGTTCGTCTATGTTTCTTTTATTTCGAGAAATAAAATTTCCCAAAATTTTTGTTCTTTCGAACCTAGTACCTGCATGTTAGTCCGACAAGATTGAAAGAAAAACTAAGGCTAAAACTAAAGTAAAGAAAAGAAAAAGAAAAAGAAAAACTTACCTCGGGTTGCCTCCCGAGCAGCGCCTTTGTTTAATGTCATTGGCTCGACATTAGTGCCTTTGTTAATCAACAGTTGGGATTGGATCAGCAAGACCCACCTCCTCTAACATCTCTTGGTTGACTCCCTCATGGTATTTCTTCAATCTTTGACCATTTACTTTAAACACCTTTTGGGAGTCCCCATCAATTAATTCCACAGCCCCATGTGGAAAAACTCAAGCAACAATATACGGTCTTGCCTATCTAGAACGGAATTTTCCTGGGAAAAGTGTGAGACGAGACTGAAAAAGAAGGACCTTGTCTCCAGCTTTGAATTCCTTCCTCAGGATGTTCTTGTCATGCCATGCTTTTGTTTTATTCTTGTAATTCACGGCATTGTCATAAGCATCCAATCTCAACTCTTCCAATTCTTGCAGTTGTAATTTTCTGAATTCTCCATTTTCTTTGATATTGAAGTTGCATTTTTGGACCGCCCAATAAGCTCTATGCTCAAGTTCTATCGGCAAGTGACAGCCTTTTCCATAAATCAATCTGAAGGGAGACATCCTGATGGGGGTCTTGTAAGCAGTACGGTAGGCCCATAAAGCATCATTGAGCCTTAGGCTCCAGTCTTTCCTATTGGGTGCCACCGTTTTCTCCAAAATTGATTTTATCTCCCTGTTGGACACTTCAGCTTGTCCATTAGTCTGGGGATGATAAGTTGTAGAGATCTTCTGAGTGACATGGTACTTCTTCAATAAAGCACTCACAGTTTTGTTACAAAAATGAGTACCCCTGTCACTTAGCAAAGCCTTTGGAATCCCGAATCTAGACAAAATGTTGTCCTTAAGGAAACCTGCAACTTCTTTATAATCATCAGTTCTGGTGGCCTTTGCTTCCACCCACTTGGAAACATAGTCCACCACAAGTAAAATATACAGATTCCCATAAGAGGAGGGGAAGGGTCACATAAAATCAATGCCTCAAACATCAAAAATTTCACAAAATGTCATACGGGATTGAGGCATCTCATGTCTCTTAGAAATATTACTCACCCTCTGATAAAGATCACATGATTTACAGAAAGCATAAGCATCCCTAAATATATGAGGCCAATAAAAACCAGTTTCTAAAATTTTCCTAGCAGTTTTGTTAGTCCCAAAATGAGCCCCACATACATAGGAATGACAAAAAGAAAGGATAGATTGTACCTCAGAATCCGGGACACAACGTCGGATTACCTGATATGTGCAGTGCTTCCATAAATACGGATCATCCCAAACATAGAATCGGGATTCATGACGTACCTTGTCCTTTTGGGCCTTAGTAAATTTAGGTGGGAACTCCCCCGAGACGAGGTAGTTAACAATGTTTGCATACCATAGCCGGAATGAATGGACCCCAAAAATAAATTCTTCAAATCGAGGATCGATATCACTGTCGAAGTCAGCTCCGCGGGCGCGGAGGTTAGGTTCCCGCGATCGCGGATAATTCACATTAATTTCGCCCGTCTCAAAAGCAGTGTCGCGGGCGCGGCAGTCCTTCACCGCGATCGCGGTTTCAGTCTTTCGAACCTCGAACAATGTATCGTCGGGAAAACGTCCTTGAATCTGATCTTGGCTTCCTGGCGTATTTTCTTCATGCACAAGCCTACTTAGATGATCAGCCACCAAATTCTCAGCTCCCTTTTTATCTCTGATTTCTATATCAAACTCACTCAACAGGAGAATCCATCTAATCAGTCTTGGCTTAGCCTCCTTTTTCGTCATCAAATAACGAAGCGCTGCATGGTCTGAGTATACTATCACCTTTGTCCCCAATAGATATTGTCTAAACTTCTCCAAAGCAAACACTACAACAAGCATTTCTTTTTCAGTAGTGGAGTAGTTTCTTTGGGCATCATTCAAGATCATGGAAGCATAATGTATAACATGGGATGCTCTAGCTTCTTTTTGACCCAAAACAGCCCCAACAGCATAATCACTTGCATCACACATGATCTCAAAAGGTTGAGACTAATCCGAGGCTTGAATTATTGGTGCACTTGTAAGGCGAGTTTTCAGCTCATCAAACGCCTTTTTGCATGCCTCATTGAACTCAAATTGCACCTCTTTCTTCAACAATTCACATAATGGGGCTGAGATCTTTGAAAAATCTTTAATAAACCTGCGATAGAAACCTGCATGGCCTAGAAAAGAACGCACTTCACGCACATTAGTAGGATAAGGCAAGGACTGAATGATATCAATCTTTTCCTTATCAACCTCAATACCCCTGGATGACACTATGTGACCTAAAACTATGCCTTGCTCAACCATAAAGTGACACTTCTCAGAGTTTAGAACCAAATTGGTTTCTACACATCTTTGAAGGACTAAAGAGAGATGGTTTAAACAGGCATCAAAGTCATCTCCATGTACTGTAAAGTCATCCATAAAAATCTCAATAAAGTTTTCAATGTATTTAGAAAAGATACTAACCATACACCTTTCGAACGTCCCAGGTGCGTTACATAATCCAAATGGCATTCTGCGGTATGCAAAAGTGTCAAAAGGACATGTAAATGTTGTTTTCTCTTGGTCCTCCGGTGCAATAGCAATCTAAAAATACCTTGAATAGCCATCTAAAAAGCAGTAATAGGAACGACCGGCAAGTCGCTCAAGCATTTGATCAATGAATGGCAAGGTAAAATGATCTTTTCTAGTTATCGTGTTCAGCTTACGGTAATCAATGCAAACTCTCCAATCTGTCTGGACTCTTGTGGGGACTAACTCCCCATGCACATTTTCAACCACTGTAATACCACCCTTCTTGGGCGCAACTTGGGTCGGACTAACCCACTAACTATCAGAGACGGGATAGATCATACTTTCTTGTAGGAGCTTCGACACCTCCTTTTTGACTACCTCCATCATAGGTGGGTTGAGCCTTCTCTGTGGCTGTCTGGATGGCTTGGCACCATCTTCTAGGAGGATCCTATGCATACATGTAGAGGGACTAATCCCTTTAATGTCAGCAATGGTCTAGCCTAGTGCTGTCTTGTGCTCCTTAAGTACCTGCACCAATCTATCTTCTTGTTCCTTGGAAAGTTTGTTAGAAATAATGACAGGTAATGTTTCACCATCTCCAAGGAATGCATATTTCAAATGTCCAGGGAGCTATTTAAGCTCAACTTTTGGTGCCTGTACTACAGAAGGAAGCAACTTCTCGCTAGGGAGAGTTAGTGGTATGGGCCCAATGGCCAAAGCATCAACAAGGGATTCACAACAAGCACATAAATCAGCAAGGATCTCATGATGTCTATCAGGCAAATTGTAATCCATGCATGAAATTTCAATGTCATTCTCCAAAACAGATTGTAACTCATCAGTCATCACCATAAGTAGTATCAAAGACATCTTGCACAATGGGATCAATTACATCAATGGAACATAGAGAGTGATCATCTTGGGGGTATTTCATAGCATTGTCCATGCTATATTCAAATATCTCCCCATCAAATTCCATGGTTAGGACACCTTTACAAATATCAATTTTTGTTCTAGCAGTTTTCATGAAAGGTCTACCTAACAGAATAGGTGCAGCATGCACATCTTGATCCATGTCAAGCACAAAGAAATCAGCAGGGAATATTAATTTATCAACCATAAAAAGGACATCCTCAACAATCCCTTTCGGGTAGACTGTAGACCTATCAGCTAATTGAACCACAATACCAGTTTCATGCAAGGGTCCTAAGCCTAGTGAAGTGTAAACAGAATAAGGCATGACATTAATAGAAGCACCCAAATCAAGCATGGCTTTATCAATTTTAGTGTCTCCTATTATACAAGGAATGCTAAACATGCCTGGATCACTGCACTTCTTAGGCATGCGCCTTTGAAATACAGCTGAGACATGTTCACTAACCTTAACTTTCTATTTTTCTTTTATTTTTTGGTTCCTTTTAATAGTGCACAACTCTTTTAGAAATTTAGCAAATCTAGGAACGCTTTTAATCAGATTAAGCAAAGGGATGTTTACCTCACACTTGGAGAATGTCTCAAAGATATCCTTATCATGTTCTGGCTTCTTTGTATCCTTGAGTGCCTCAGGGAATGGTGGAATAGGCTTTTGTGAATTCATGGGAGGAAACTGAGGTCGAACATAGGCATCCTCGGCTTCAGCTACAGATCCGCGAGCGCGGTCCGATTCCCGCGATCGCGGAAAATCGGATTTCTCGTGATCCGAAACTTTATCGCTTCCGCGATCGCGGACTTTGGCCACCGCGGGCGCGGTGTCTTCGCTCAAAATTTCTAAGCTCTCAGTTGAGGTGCCGCGGTCACAGAAAGTGTTCACCGCGGGCGCGGTATCATTCTCCAGAAACTCGGATTTTTCCGTTCGTGGATCTTCATACATCTCCACGTCTCTGTTTAGCTCTTTTCCACTTCTTAATGTGATAGCACTCACATTCTCCCTTGGATTGATGGGCTGTGCTGGCAATTTTCAGAATCTCTTGCCTCTAATTTGCTTACTGCAATAGCCAATTGACTGATCTGAGTCTCTATATTTTTGATACTAGCTTGAGTGTTCAGTCCCAACTGGTCTACTGTGTTAGCTAGCCTTGCAAACATCTCTTCAGCATTGAATGAGTTGTTTTGTCTTTGAATTGGAGGTCTAGGAACATAAGATTGCCTATTTTTTTGATTTCCTCCTTGCTGATTATATTGAGGTTGATTCTGGTTCCCATATCTCATATTTGGATGATGTGCCCAGCCTGGGTTGTACGTATTAGAATAAGGATCAAAACGAGGTCTAGGAGGTCCATAGCCTCCTACAGCATTAACCTCAGCCTGAGGTTCCTGGAGTTGTGGGCAAGCATCAGTAGGGTGAAGTGTCTCATCACAAATTTCACATGCCTTCAGTCGTTGAGGGGTTCCTGGAGTTGTGTCTGCTGGTGTCTTGTTCAACAGGCTTCCACCACAAGCTGCATTCACCATTATGCGCTCATCGTCCAATAATCCACCAAAGAAATACAGTACCAGGTCTTGATCAGAGTACCCATGATATGGACAACTAGCACACAGTCTCTTGAAACGCTCATGATAATCATATAGGCTCTCTCCAACCTATTGTTCAATATTGCTTAGGCTCTTCTTCAGAATGTTCTGCTTGGTGGCTAGAAAGTACTTCTCCAAGAATGCTGCTTTCATCTTAGTCCATGTATTAATGGATCCTGGAGAAAGATAGTAGAACCACTCATTGGTTGAATCCTTTAGAGAGAAAGGAAACGCCCTCAGCTTGATCTGGTCTTCAGTTACATCAGCGGGTTTCATACTTGAGCAGACTTGATCAAATTCAGCAAGATGCTTGTTTGGATCTTCTCCACCCAGTCCATGGAATTGAGGCAAAAGATGGATCAACCCAGACTTCAACTCAAACTTGACAACGTCATTCAGCGCAGGGAACTGAACATCCAGGGGCTGTTGTTGAAAGTTTGGGGCAGTCAGTTGCCTCAAAGTCTGATCTCCCATTGTCTCAGCTTCAGTAGAATTCAAGTCCAAAGGTAATTCATGGAGTAGTTCCCGAGCTTCACGTCTCAACCTGGAAAGGGTCCTTTCAATCTCTAAATCAAAAGGCAAAATAGAAGAATCAGTAGCACGGGTGTGGACCATAAACTAAGGTCCACACTAGAGTTGGTACCAATAAAAACTTAGAATAAAACAAAGTGTCCCCGGCAACGGCGCCAAAATTTGACTGGCTGAAAGTCGTCGTGCCAAATCAAAATATAAATCCCTAGTTACACAACTAGTATAGCTGGTAAGTCGGGGTCGAACCCAAGAGACACTTGTATCCTAAGTTTTATTATCAACTCAAAAGTAACAAAAGGGGGGATTTTTATTAATATTCAAAACTAAGGAATTGAAACAAACAAAGCACGCAACCAAACAAAGAAAAAGTTGGATTTTTATCAATTAAGGAAAACAATCCTATTCAAGCATCCACTTTCTTCATCAAGTTATTGATCATTGATTCAAACAAGTTATTTCCTTTGTTTATTCCTATCCTGATCATATATAATACATGGCGACGAGACATGCTAACTTAATATCCAAACAATTCATAAAATGATCATAAATCACAGGGATATTAGCAATGAGAACAAGGATATGCAGGATACATGCAAATTGAGTTCCAACGAGTCAAACAATAAGCATGCAATCAAATCTCTTTCTCAATGGTTTTAGTCCAACGAGTCCTAAAACATTGAGTTGCTACAATGATTAGGTTTTACTACGAGAAAACCTAGATCTAGCAATAGAGAGTATCAATTCCGACAGGGTGATCAATCAAGTAGAAATCAATGCAATCAATATTAATTAAGCATAAGAGAATTGAAACAACATGTAGAAATAAACCTGAATTGTAGAATCTCACAATAAACTTGAATTTGAAAGCTTCAACTTGAATAGAACTTTAGGAGTTTAGTTCTCCATAAGAGAGAAAATACAAAAGTCTGAATAATGAAAACTAGGTCTGAAAAAGAGATGTCAAAACAAGGGTGAAAAACTAGGTTAAGTAGTCTCGAACTATCCATACGAAAATAAAATAACCGGAAATAATTATAATAAAGATAGATAGATAGAGCAATCGCCGCCTCGGATAATTGCTGACGTGGACCTCCGCGGGCGCGGTGAACATCCTCCACGAGCGCGGTGAACATCCTCTGCGGTCGCAGATATGTAGAAACTCCTATCCGAGTCAACGTTGACCGTGGTCGCGGCCTTGTGCCACCGCGATCGTGGATCTGATACTTGGCTCCACCGCGGACTGCTCTAATCTGCGGCCTTCACTTGATTCTTCAAACTTTGTCTTCAAATCTTCCAATTTCTTCAAGTCTTCGGTCTTTTCTTCATTTGTCATTACAAGCACTAAAAAGACCTAAATCTATATATAAAATGTATTATCTAGTCCTAGTTATGCTATACAGACCTAAATCTTAATGTGATAGCTCGTAAAGGGAATAATATTCCCTTTACGATCAGAAACTCTAGCGCTTCGGGATGGAATTAAAGAAGCTAAGAGACTAGGAGTCACAAGTATGGAAATAGAAGGAGATAATCTAACTTTGATAAATGTCATTAATGGACATGGTAGATGCCCATAGGAAGTTGAAATGTCAATTTCAGACATTTTGGTATCTCTCCAACAATTTAGGATCGTTTCATGATGCAAATTTGTCAACTTCAAGAAAAGGTCATCAATACATTTTCATAACATGAGTTTGCAAATTAATTAACCTCAAATTCAAGCAACTAATTTCTCCCAAACTTAATTCAAGCAATCTATATCTAAGGTTTCAAACTTTGCTCAAGAAACATCAAATTTGCATCATAGAAACTTCAACCAAGAACAAATCTCATCACTTTCTCACAAAATCAACAAGATTCTTGGGCAAATTAAACATGTAATTAAAAATCTTGGTTACAAAATTATACAAAGGGGAAAATATTATATCTCAAGATAAAACAATATTGGTGGGGGTGGTGTCACCAGTATCAGCAGGGCAGCAGGTTGGTGCGTCAGAGGTGAGTCACCGACAGTAGGTCTCACGAGGGAAGGGGAGAACATATGCTGGAGTGATGTGGGGTTGGGGAGGCCTTCTCGATCGGGTAGAAGGGAGAAGAAAGTGGGGTAAAGGGGGGAAGAAAAGAAGGAGAAAAGGGGAAAATACGTTACTCAGATGACTATTGGTGTTATTACCCGATCGAGTACTCGTAAAAAGGCGTGTCAAGGTGTAAGCATTACACGAGTTAATACCCAGTCAGTTACTCGACCGAGTAACACCCAATTGTGGTAACTAGGGTAACTACTCGACTATGAACTCGGTCGGGTTCTCCTCAATTACATGCGACACTAAAAAACACAAAAAATGTAAAGCATAAAAACAAAACGAAAAAGCTTGGTTTGCCTCCCAAGAAGCGCTTGTTTAAGGTCATTAGCTTGACCATCCGTCTTCTTTCAAGCAATCGGATCGAGAAGATCAATGGATTTGTATGTCTTCAAACGTTATCCGTTGACCTTAAACTGTCTCGTTTCTTCACTCTAAACATCCATGGCTCCATGTGGGTAAACTTGTTTTACTTGAAATGGTCCACTCCACCTAGATAGGCCTCATGCCATCTCTTGGTTCTCTCTTTGTAGATCCTAGCATTCTCATAGGAATCCAATCTAAACTCCTCCAACTCTTGAAGTTGTAACATCCGCTTTTCACCTACCTCTTTCATGTCATAATTGAACAACTTGATTGCCCAATATGCTTTATTTTCCATCTCCACATGTAAATAACAAAACTTTCCATAGACTAATAGAAAAGGGGTAGTATTGATGGGAGTCTTGTAAGTAGTTCTTTAGGCCCAAAGAGCACCATCAAGTTTCATTGACCAATCCTTTTGAGATCGGGATACAATTTTCTCCAAGATGTTTTTAATCTCATTGTTAGAAACTTCCACTTGGCCACTAATTTGAGGATGATACGGGGTTATAATCTTATGAATGGCCCCATATTTCTTGAATAAAGCTTCAAACTTCTTCTCAATAAAATGGGATCCATCATCGCTTTTACCAACTCTAGGAGTGCCAAACCTTGGAAAAATCACTTTGTTGAAGAACTTGGACACTGCTCTTGATTCATTGGTTGGTAATGCAACTACTTCTACCCATTTGGACACATAATCCACCGCTACAAGGATGTACTTATTGTTGCATGAAGGTGAAAAGGCCTATGAAGTCTACCCCCCAAATATCAAAGATCTCCGCCTCTTGGATATTGTTGAGAGGCATTTCATTCCTCCTTGAAATATTTCTAGTCCTTTGACACGAATAACATGAGGAGATGAATTGGTGGACATCTTTAACAACCATAATCATCTAATAACCTAGAAGACCTTCTATATTCAATTAGACAACAATATAAAGACTCAAGTATCGATAGAAACAAGAACTTAGAGCAACCAAACATTTAAGTGACTTGTGAATTTATCCCCTTCTATACTTAATCAGGCCAATGGGTCCTAATCGGGTATAGATTCTACTTCAACCAATTAATTCTGACCGGTTCATAATTAGTTTAGTTGTAAATTAATCAAGAAACTTCATTAGGTGATCAATCTAATAAAACCCTAGACAAATTATAATTCAATTAAGCAAGGGGATAAAATCTACTCTAGTTTGTTGAGAATCAATTGAACCTCATATATTATGCAATCCACAACTTCAATTAACTAAATAAACACAAGAAAAATTAGCAACTCATAATTGAATTAGAAAATCTTATAATTAGGGTTTAAGTCTCCCTTGGGAAAACTCTCTAAACAAACTTTAATTCCAAATTGCAATAATGTGATAATCCTAAAAGATAGCAACTAACTAAACCTAATATCTCAAAAGCTTAATCCCGAAGGAAAAACATCCAAAAATACATAAAATAATAATATCTCGAAATATCCACGTCAACAGAGGTCTTTCCGCAACACGCGCCAGAGCGCGATTTAGTTCCGTACATTCGCCCACGCTTTCCCTTCTGAATCAATAGCACGGGTTCGTGCTCGGCCTAGCAAGTCCTTGCCCAAACCGCGCACCTCCTAAACTTTAAATCCTTGTCTTCATTACTCTTACTTCTTCTTGATCCACCTCCTTGCTCCACATTAATCATCAACTCCCCATCAAAATCCGTTGGTTCTCGTCCCATCCACACTCATTCATAATCTAATTTGCAAATCATCACAAAACGAGTGCATATCCTGACTCTCCTAGCTAAACTACTAACCTAAAGAAACTCAACTAAAATTAGCTAAAACCATGCAAAATAAACTTAAATATACTTCCTAAACACTATATATATGCAAGCTATCACCTCCATGCTGACGTTATCAAGAATCATCCAGAACTGTTAGTTCTTATCAATCATGATGTGCTAGGTCGGCCTCCTTGAGAGAAGTGTCTCTTAATTCTTACCTAAAAAAATATGCATAATTTAATGCAATTTAATACATTAAATGTGCAATCCAAACAAAGGCTTAGTAAATACTACTCCCTCCGTTACAAAATGTTTGTCATTCTACCCTTATTTTTTTGTTACACAATGTTTGTCATTTAAGTCTTTATGTCATCTACTTTACAATTATACTCTTGTATTTATTGGTACTTTTTAATTAATGAAGGAAGATTTGTTAATATTAGTATTGGAAAATAAAATAAAATAGAATAATAAATAGGGTTATATATGTCTATTTACCACTTTTCTTAAAAAGTGTGAAATTATCTAAAATGACAAATATTTTGCAACGGAGGAAGTAGTATTGTAATCTACCTTGTGTTGTAAAAATTAGTAACTTATTAAAGATGGGGTTTTTTAACACATTTTTAGGGTGTTTTTAACACGTTACTATGAAACGTTACGAATCCCATAACTTCTGTTTTGAATTAGTCTATTTCCGTGTCATAATACATTGACCGAGATTTTTCATTTAGCCTTGTTGTATTCCAATTCCGTCCAACAATGAGCTTGTGTTCATATCTCTAATATAAGTGCGGATTTTAAAATGGTGACATTATTATCTTCCACCCTCTTCTAGAAAAACCTCTAATGTCATAATTTCAAAGTGGATTTAGATGTGTTTCCATAGGTTGCAACCAAACAGCCTAAACGGTTCATCTTGATACCAAATATCCGTACACATATCCTCTTTATTAAACTAATGTTGATTTGCACCTTACAATACGACCAAAAAAGTACATTAGCATTACTCTTGTGATTCCATTTGAAATTCCACATATTACAATTTACTACTGTGCTAACAAAAAATAGGGTGAAAACAATGAAAGAACCATAAGAAAAGCAACTAAATATAGCTTTACATGATCATTTCTCAAAATTGCCCCAACAGACAAGTTGGCTTCAAAGAGTAGAATTGGGCCATGTATAGTTAATGTAGCCAATGAAACTGTGGAAAGAATAAGACAGGCATCCCATGTCATGATTTATTAAGATCAGGAATCGCAATAATCAATTTATATATGTACAAGTATAATGCAGGTAAAGCAACTGTACGAGGCATCTTCAAAGTTCAACTCCTATCTGCAGAAGCCAGAAATCTCCAGGGAAAGGCCACTGATATCTGATGTTCATAGATGGCTTAAAATCCAAATAAAGAACGCCACTTCTTTTTCCTCATGTTTGCCACAGGGAACTCTGGAAATGTCAAAACACAATAGCAAACATCATGGAACATGGAAATATAAAGACTGCACTAACACAAATCCAAAAGAGATCGCGGCATAGAAACTGCAAAGTGTACTAGTTTTGTTGGCTAAATATCTAGTGAGAAATTTAGAGAAAGCTACCACTCGAAGACTTTCTTAAGAAAGTTCAGACAGGGAGCAAACCACAAGCCACAACCACGTTTTGGAGGGCTACTAGCTGGTCTTTTTCTGGCTGTTGGAAGAGCAGATTCTCCTTCTTTGCATTTATCAATTTTTTCTTACAAAAAAAAATCATGGCAGAATAGCAAAAATTTATACATCAGAAGTGAAAGTGGAAAACAAAGATCTGATTCATCATAAAACAAGCAAATACTAATTGTCACTACAGACTGGTTCATTTAAGTGTCCATTCATATACTCTGCTTGACCAAAACACTATTTATGCTAGATATTCTCAACAAAATATATTATTGATAAGGAAACCTTAGGTATTACCTCCTTCCGGGTATATTGAGTTATAGTGTACCTCGGCCCAAAAGCTCAAACAGATCACTGCAAAATTGGAAGGGCATCAGAAACATAAATTTCAGTTTTTTACTATAAGGAAAAGATGCATTTACTTTCACATAGCAGATAGACTAATTTAACACCCAGAGAAATGCTAATTAGTGAGAATTGAGGTATGTAAAATCCAGCTTTCCTGAGTTATTCGTCTGATTTGTCTTGATACAGATAGAAGTTCAGCATTTCGTAATTAAAAAGGGGAAAGCTCTTCAGAAGAAAAAGGATCATCAATGTAAGAATCAAGACTATCCAAGATGTGCTTCTCAGTAGACTGAAAAAATGCCTCCTTTCACAAGATGATTAATCCACTTTTTACATAATGACATCCTACTAAAAGCCAAGTTCTCACTTTATTACAGCCAAAACGAAGTACTTGAGAAAACTGATTGGGACACTAATTATACATCATATTTAAATTCAAAACTAAATTATTATAGAAGATGTTTTCTAGGTAATTTGTACCTCTGCTTGATTTTTCAATCCGAGGAAGAATTTCGATGTAACATGTATCCTTGAATGATGTCAGCACAAATATTTTCACGCCATACTGCAGTTTAATGAACAACAAGCATCAAAATAATACATCCAAAAACAAAGAAAATAATTATTCACTAAAGTCAAGGAGCTAAAAACACATGCAAGAATGAGAATTTCGATACAAGAATGATTAGTATATTTGCAGATTGTATTTTTCTGTATAATCAGAAAAAGGTCAAACTACAAAAACATCGGAAATATAAAATACCCATTTTCTAAAAACTTCTGAGTTGAAAAGACAGAGGGTCCTAATTCCTCAAAAATTTGACAAGCATACAATCTATGATATCACAGGAAGACATGAACTGCTGTATCACGGCTCTCTTAATTTCTTTTTTTTTACCCGTAAAATTGACGATTAATTCTTTTGTAATATACATTGATCGAAGCTACATCATGGGGAAAAAAGGCACAAGTAAACAAAGTGATGCATTGCTATTACCGTGTCTGCAGCAGCCTGCAACGCAACATGATCGCCCCATTCACCATTCCTGATATCAATTAGCCTGATTAGTAGAAGCCTAAAGTATTATGGGAAAGCAATAAGTCTAAGGAGATAATAATATTAAGTTGTTTCTTACTTGCTCATCCTCTTCAAGTACTCCGGATAAGGCATAGGAACATACCCATTGTATAGTTCTGGGTAAGACTTGAGCTGGTGAAGAGATTACAATTATGAAAAGTCAGAGAGAGCTCCGCATTTTGTAACATTAAAGTTGGTAACAAAGTAAGTATTTTAGTCTCAATCTAACCTGTTCAACAATTTCTTTCCTGACATAACTGTGGTAGTCTGTAGATCTATATAGTTGATCTGATAAAGCTCGAAACTGCGCAAGTGTGCAGGAAATAGGAATCATAATTAGGACACGGGTGTGAAATTACTGTAGTTTCTTATATAGAACATATTTTATAGAGTTGTACGTTATATCCAACCAAGTAACCAACCCATTCACCCGAAACTAAAAAAGAGAAAATATACCCATAAACACACAAAGCAAACCGACCTGACAATTGCCATCCCCTTTCATCTTCAACTCCACCAAATCATATACCTTTAATCTGATATAAAAAAAAAAAAGAGGAAGAAAGGGTTAAGTAGAAAATTGAACTTCTCAATGAGAAAGAAAAGGAAAGAGAAAAGTCCAAAGTGGCATGTGTGTCCTATATCCATTTATATAGAAACTCCTTGTAAATGAGAATGAGAACAATTAAGATATTATCACCTATTACACTATTCTATTAAAGCTAAAATTAAAAAAATGACTCAGTATTAAAAAATGACTCAGTTCCTCCTCTAGCCCTCTGCTAAAATGAATATCCAGCCCATGGATCCAACTGATAAAGAAAAGGTCTGTTCCCATATTATAAGTTCCGGTACTTATATTCTGCAGAAACTAAATAAATGGAAAACAAAAGCTTTAAATTAAACCTGTCTAACAGCCGCTGATGATCTGACTCTGCATCATCCTCCGTTGGTATCTGAGTGTTTATCCTCGGTACATGCTGTAAACAGTAAATGACAGTTTCAATATGATAATTCACATAATTGTACATTCCATTTATCAAATGCCAGCAGCCTAGCATATTATCATGCATCTTCAAAATCCACACATCACAAATTATCAAAAATAGAAAGGCCTCATGCATATTCACCGGCCAGCCTATTTGCAAAATTTAATTTTCATATATATCTTTGATCAAGAGATAAGTTGTGATCTAGCTAACACCTGATAGAAGGAAAGATACTCTACATTAGATCATATTTTTCCCGTTAGAACAACTAACTAATATTAACCTTACCACCACTACAGAATCCCTACATCTAATACTTGCTGGTTTTTATTTAATAGTTATGTATAAGCAATGCATAATATGATTCGGGCTGGTTTAACTGCTCACTTGCTACGGAATTCAAGCATTGAGCTATTCTATGGATAAAATCATGCAACTCAGCTTAAATATGTGGAAAAATTGCAAGGCTCATCAGTTGAAAGGGAAAAGTGCAGTATCAATCATGATTATGGCTCTAGTGACAGCTACATCAGAGTTTTCTTCTTTTATGAGGAAGAATAAATCCATTGCCTCAGCAGCTTTTAGACCAAATCCAATTCCATGTGCAAAGGCTACGGACCACTTACTGGAACAGAAACCATCTGATTCAGCCTCTTGCCGACTTCACCATCCAGGATGCATTCCTGAGTCAGCTCTGGCGGCTCTCCAAAATCTTCAATATTAATGTCTATAGCTTGAGACTGACCAGAAGTTCCAATTCTATCCCCTGCATCTAACTGACTATCTGTAGAATCTGCACAATGAAGGAGGGAGGAAATTATATTTAAGAGTAACAATATTGAGATACAGTAATAAATTTGTAATAAAGAATACACACTTGCTCTTTGCAGGGAAGACCCGTGCCAATCCTGCGAAAGGATAGTTTCCTGGAGTTTCTGTTCTTGTGTGTCTGAAACACCAGATGCTTCTGCAGATGCCACTTTTGATAATTCTTCTTGAAGTGCGCGAGCAATGACCTCATCATTCTCCATGTCAACTTTTTCACAGTACCCTTCATTGACAAAAGCACAAGAGCTCATGTCTGCATCATACCGAGTAATTATGCTACGGGGACCAGCTGTGCTAACAGGATGAACGTACAGATTATGAAGGCCCCACTTAACAACATCTGGATCCATTGCAATGGTAGTCATCCAATTCTTCAATGTTCCAGAATACTGACATTCAAAAAGGCAACAAATATCCCGAATTAGCAAAGTCTTCAGCACAGCTATAATACTATAAGCACCACCAGCTCAAAAAAGAAACCAGAAGAATAGGCATGACTTGCAACAAAAACAAATTTACAAGGCCACCATAAAAACAACAAGATGCTAGGAATTTATTATTTTATACTTCAGAATCTGAAACAAAAGTACAAAGGTCAATGCATATTGCATAGCAGTGATACGAGTTTGTAAAGAGAGCTTAGAAATTTCAGTATTTTAAAAGAGAAAGATGAATGGGACTTGTAGACCAATCCTTGAATGATGATATTTGAGTTGGCCTCTAAAGGAAATTCTCATAAAGGATGCACGATGAGATAAATGCATTCCATATAATATCTTTAGGACTTGGTCCCCTAATAAGCATATATGCCATTCAAAGGTGTGCCAAAAAAACAAAATGGCATCAGGGGTCAGCGTCATATCCCAATTAGCAACTCCAATACAAAAAATGCTGTGATCTCCACAAACCCCCTAAGAAACCTCCTCTGCATCCATCATTATAACAGAAACCAATTTACCAAACTGCGTTCAGCATCATTTCCCAATTACTAATCATTAAATCATGATTGAAGTTTCATCTCAAAATCTTGAAACTGCAGAACTAGAAATCAGTATACACAGAATATATAATAACGCTGGGAAAGAATAGAGAAATCATGTCTGATATTCAAGTTCATCAAACGGCCACAAGTACCTTCTCACAGAAACCCTAACTACGATCGACCCTAATCACCCAGCACATATCAAACAATAGAGAAATCAGAAGGCAAATACAAGAAGAACTCACAGATGATTAAAAAAAATCAGACGCGGTAAAGATCCTTCCAATTAGAGACAAATAAAACAGCGCCCCAACAACTTTCTGATTCAATACGCTATCAAAAGGCGAAATAGATGCGTTTCCAAGGTGCAAAGCTCTTCCCTTTTCGTCTCCACACGCGAAAAGCTTCGGAGGACGATCAGAGATGTCGAATTCCGTTCGCTTATGGCAACTTCTAAGATTGGATATTTTGTCCTTAACTTTCCGAATTGGTAACGTTTTCTCTTTCTTTTGGCTGGTCGGTAGGGTTTGGCCCGTTTGGGAATCGGGTCAGGGAATTGAAGGCGAAGTGAAATATACCCGTTGCTGCAAATCCGTTAAAATATATTGCCTGGTCGGCGCATTGACGATACACGTGTGAGACAGATTTGTCTTTTCGCAGGTGGGTTCAAAGTTGACCTTACCATGTTTTTTAATTTTTTTTCTTCTCAAGCAATGTACATTTTATGGAGCACGTGTAAAGTTGGGTTTGTAGTGGCGTAGTGTATTAACCCTACGTTTTTACAAAAATGTAGAATAGTTATTGTATGTGTAATTTTTTAAGTTTTTGTTTTCGAATTCATGTAATGTAATATGTTTACGTGTGTATTATTAGATTGAGCTTATTCTTGAAGGAGTGTGTATTATTAGATTGGGCTTATTCTTGAAGGAGTGAGTTATTGAACCAAATGGCTCAATAATACATTGTACATTCGAGCTAGCTCATATCCTAATAACCATCGCTTACCTAGACGATGTTCATAGGCAAAACTACTTGAGGGTCGAAAGGGGCCGTGCCCTCCCCCCCCAAAATCCAAAACTTTTTTTTAGTATATATATTTCCCTCATCGAGAGTTTCGATTTAATATATTATAAACTCCAATCTAACACTTCAGCAAAAAAGTTATCAATTTTTGAACATTAGAGATACACAAACTATTTTCATAAGCCATTTACTTAGTCAAAATTCTTTTATCTGTTACTAAACTTCATATTTTCATAATGTAATTTAACCCTAGACACATGTTGGAGAAATCCCACATCGGAAATATAACGGGAAACACACTAGCATATCAAGAAGGAGGAAACCTAACCCAATGGCTTAAGCTTTTGGTTAAAAATGGTGAATCCTGACTTTATATGTTAAGTGGTAAAAAAAAAACCGACACGTCACTCGTTCTTTCGGTCACCGGAATCTAACAACATACCCAAAAGTCAAAAAAATTATATGGAAATGTCTTACATTAGCTTATCCACAAAAGCTAGATTACTAGAAAAAAGAATACCTACACATCTAGGATGCCTTATGCCATGACACTTATGAAGACACTGGTCATCTGTTCCTAGAGTGCACCCATACACGTATGATTGTAAGAAAGATCAATGCAAAAATAGAAAATATCCTTCGAGCCTACAATACAAGGGACAAAACAGCTACAAAAATGATAAATGAACTAAATCAAATGTGTAATAACTGCGGTTTTTGAGGATATTTTTGAATTTTTCTCGGATATCCTTTTAACCTTTTTGGTTCGTTTTAACGCTTAATCCAATATTTTTATTGGAGATTAAATTCTAGAAAATTGTTGGTGATATCCTAAAATCACAAAGAAATGATTTTATGGATCGGTGTGAATTCTAGGATTTTTCGGTGGAAAAAGAATATTTATTGGATAAGCCGTCCTTTTAATTATGTACCGGAAATGATTTGAAATACGAAACGAGAGCCTTAAAAATTGAAGGTAGCTACATAAAATCATGGAAAATTGGTTTTATTGGTCTACATATTTTACGGGACGTTTTTCGTTTAGTAAGTTTTTCCACCCGAGGTACATAATTTTACCGCTTTAACGCGAGTCCCGTTTCGGGACGGAAAATCCCATTTGACCGTCTCTTGCTTAACGTCTAAGCATTTGGGAGATAGAATTTGGGAAAGGCCAAATTTTTGACTTGTCAACGTTATCGCTTCTCCTCTTCTTCACAACAAAGGCCGAGAGGGACGGAACGAACGGATCGGGAGAAAGAATTGTCACCGCCGGCCACCACCTTCATCTTCTTCCTCTAGCTCCTCCTCCATCTCTCACCTTCTTCTTCTTGCCTTTGTGCTGGCTGCAACAGAACCATGAGAGAAATCAGGCGGAACAACAATCGGGAAGAAAGAATTCAAGTCATCACCGCCGGTCACTTTTCGACCACGCCGCGCGACGTCGCCGGCGATCGGTAGCTTGTCCGACCACCACCAATGGCAAGGGCTTCTGTCGGGCAACGCCCAGCCACGCTTGGGCTCGGGGATCGAGCCATGATCGAGCCAAACGAGCCATGGGTTCGAGTAAAGGTATATACGATCGAAATTAATTAGCGGATTGATTGCGGGGTCACCGTAAGGGCCTTTCGGTGCCACTTTGCTAATTAAATTTATGGTTTTTATAATCTTGACGTTCATACGGTCCCACAGGTTCAAACCTCTTGGGAAACGGACGTCCGGATCTTCCGTTATAGCGAAGACAAGTTTTGGTTACCGATTGGCAGGTAAGGGACTTCGGATAATTACTCGGGATTCGTTGTTAATCCGTTTGATCCGAAATTTGGTAACCTTTAAGAACTGTTGCTGATGAACAATTTTTATTTAGAAAATTATTTCAAAAGTGAAGCGGATAATTAGTTATAATTCCGCCAAGATGGCTCCTTGAAGCATGATAACTAAGGATTTATTATATATTGATATTCGGAAATTAAACCGTTTATTGATTAGGAAGTTGTAGGAGTTGAGAATACAACTAGAAGTGTTTCTGTGAGCTCGTTACTGAGAAATCCTTTTGTTATATTTGTCAGAAGGATGATAAAGATTACTGTTGAATTGCTAAGGACGTTGAACACGCCTTCTAAGGCAAGTGGACGGTTCTCTCTTGCGTTATGGTTATTAATGAGGAATTGAATTCCAGTTGATCCTCATGTTGGAAATAATTTGTATGTTGAATAAAGTTTGATAGGTTGTTATTTTGTTAGAAATAACGACTATGTCGTTATTGCGGTTTTTGCGCTAGAACTGAACTTAGGACCGTTGTATGATTAGCTGTCTCATGCTGAGACATTGCTGTGAAATAAGATGGTATAGATGGGAGTTTAGACTCCAAGACCTCTCTTTAGTGGTCCTGTATTGAAACACTGTTGCGAAATAGGTAGTCCAGGGGTAGGAGCCTAGTCTCCAATGACCTCTTTATAACAAAATCTGTATTGGGGGCGTAGCTTGCTAGCGTATCCCAATATTGGAATCATGACTCATGTCACGCTTCACGTTGAAGGAGAACGATGGTGCACTCTAGCTAAGTGCAATTGAATCTCGGTTGTTGGCCGAGCACATTTGAAGGATCATGGATGGAATAGGCCCTCTGATCTCGGTTGTTGGCCGAATCTCGGTTGTTGGCCGAGCATATATAAATGATCATGGATGAAACAGGCCCTCTGATCTCGGTTGTTGGCCGAACTATGTAAAAACTATTATATGGTGCGAGTGCACAGTTTGAAGGTAATGAAAGATAAGTGCGTTAGGCACATTAATGTACCAAAATGGTTAGTCCTTTTGATAACCATTCTTGCTCCTGATTAAGAAGTTGATTCTTAATCAAACTTTGTTGAAGTTAAGCTCATTAGTCATCGAAGACGATTGTGAAGGTTATGTGGTTAGCATAAGTTTCCATTAATCGTTTATGTTTCTTAAAGAAACCACAAGCGGTGGTGTTCTCTCTCTTGAACATGTGAGTCTCCTTCTTATTCTCTATAAGACTGCTAACTGTTGGATCATAATCCGAGTCTATTCGGATTTGGATGTCAATATGTTTAGTTACAACCATAAGAACCAAGTTAGATTCTTCGCTTGCTAGTCTATCATTAGACTAACCCGTCCATTTTCTTTTCTTTTATATGGTCGGCTGGTGTCCACCGTTGTATACGATACATCAGGTTCTTCTTGGAAGTTCAAGAGACGGATTCAGATGTTTGAAGCTCCAGAAGTTGAAGAAAGGTTTCCAATGGCTATACTTGAGTGAAGATCATGATTGAACTACTTCAAAGCGAAGCTGAGTTTCAGAAATAAGAACTCAAGGAAGACTTGTTGAAGATTTTGTTTAAATAGAAGGTTGTTCTATTTATTTATCTTTTAAGTTAAGGTCTGTATAAGACCAATTGTATTTATTCCGCTGTTATGTTTCTTTTAGTTTGTTCAGTCAGTTTAAAGCCTTGGGTGACTTCGGTTTAGTCTTAATCGGGGTTACTGGCGGTAATACCTCCAGGGTGGGAAGGGGGTGTTACAAAATATTGGATACCCCTAACTTTATTGAGCTTACAGTAATTTGGTGGAGCTTATGGCACCAGAGAAATAGGTTCGTCTTCTAGCGAGCCCCAGATGACTATATCTAAAACATGGAGCAATATATTCGACACCAAATTCTCACATGGAAACAAACAAAACGATGGAATGAGGATGTAGAAGATGAGACTCGTTCTTTGCCACCTCATAAAAGGAATAAGGAAAAACCGAGGAAATGGCTTAAGCCATCACATGATTTCTTTAAATTGAACTTTAATGAAGTCATCGTCAACGCCGAACACCAAGAAGACGGAGGTGCCGAATTTCAGCTCGGAGGAGAGAAGAAGAGGATCTATTGGTCTACCTTCCTCTTAGGGTTCGTGGTACGACCGATCTCCACCACGGAAAATACAGACTTGTAGAACGACGACGTTCATGGCCTTGGAAGCCTCCACTATTACTTCATTTCATATCTGGGCAGCATCCTCGCGTAATCTCCCTTCAATTTTGCCCGAATATCTCTGGACAAAGGATGGGAACACAAGACACCAGCTCGAGTCCGATCAAAAAGCAAAGAGTCTGAAACACCACTGGCAACCTTGTTGACATCAGAGGAGGAACGCGACAACCATTTCTGGTTGTGGTTGAATTCCGACGGATTCCGCTCTCAACGGAGAAGAAAGAGCGAGAGACAGAGAAGACAAAGAGTGTGACACCCTTATACCCTATGACGTATACTTTGTAATAACTTACCCCTTATATAAAGAGATAATTCACATATAGCAACTATCCACATAATCACAAAGCGGAATTAACAACCATAAAAGGTTGCACAAACATATGCATTCACTTTTTATACTAAAACATCTATTACTCTAACTTTATTACAACCCATATGTCTAAGATGCAAAATGAGGAGGAGAAGGTTGCACAAAGTTTCAGCCGGCTGACCTGTATGAATGTGACCTCTAAAAGAGACACACGTCAGAAAGTTCTAGCTGAACCTGAAAAATTATTTTGCGATTTACGTGAGTCGCATACTTAGTGAATATAAACCATCATCAATTCACTCAAAACCAAGCAATTGGTCAATATATAGATATTCATACATTATATATATGTCATATATGAATTTACTATGCAAATGCAAATGCCGATGTATCCGATTTATTATTCTGTGAACTGTTCAAACCTGAATCTGCCCCGGTTTACTATATATGGACTCTTATGGTCCCTTTAGCAAAGAAATCCGTAGATCTCCTGAATATTGACTCTTATTGTCCCTTTGGCAAAGAGATCCGAAGATCTCCTGATTGACCCGTAGGACCTGTATGATTCCAAGATCCTGTATGATCCGAAGATCTTGTATGACCCGTAGGTCGCTTTAACAAAGAAATTCGAAGATTTCCTGAATTACAGTTCAGAGCAAGACAGTCACAGGTCCTTTTAATCTCATTGCAATATGCTATGCAATCAAGTGCATCATGTAACCATATATCGTATGCCATCTGTTAACATACTTTTTGTGCAAACAACTCTGGAAATTTCAGAGCTATCACATCTATCCATATAACTCATATAGAACATATATCCATATAGCACATATATCACATATATCCATATACACAAAATAGTACACATATCCATATAGCACATATAGCATTTATTTCCAAATAACACATAGGGTTGAATCTCCGGTCTATACTCACATATATCCATATAACACATATCGAAATAGCACATATGGTTGAATCTCTGGTCTATACTTACCTGTTCAAGACAGATACTATATCTCATCCTTTTCTCTTTGACCACGATCTATGACTTGTGCTCCTATATATAACCCAATGCAAAAACAATCTATTTACTCTTACAAACTTTAACTCAAAATGCAATGAAATGCCAGAATGCATTATAACTTCTTGTACATAAATCCAAATCCTATAAAACTTGACAACAATAAACTATATATATAAAAAAATATTTTTCTAGTTCAAACCATTCTGAAAAACTTGATCAAAGGGCTCCCTAATATCCTTACAAGACGAAACCCTAAAAATACTCTGAAATCTTTTACCGAATATAAATCCAATATCGAAAATACCCTTTGAGAACAATAGATCAACCGATTTTCAAATCAGAATCAACAGTAGATCTAGATCTGGAAAAATCAGTGAAATCCAAATAAACCATTAACTAATTAAAAACTTACAAAATCACGCTTGTACTTCAAGATTAAAACCCGATAGAAGAGATCTTGTACCAGATCAACAAACAAATACCAAACCACCAAAATCCTCTTGTTCTTCTTCTTTCACCTCTCGTTTTTTTTGTTTTTGTGGACTCTTAATGATGAAGAATCATCATCACACAAATATATATATGACTTCGTTCGAAGTCGGCATTTAATTAAGAAAAATCTCGCTTTTCACCCTAAAATTTTATTTACTACAAACTTTACCCTAAAATAATATTAATTAACTTTTAGTTAAAAACTTTTTAAAATATAATAAACTTAATTAGAAAATAAATATTACTTTTTAAAAATTCACTATATATCATGCCAATATGCTATTCATATACTCTTAATCTTATATGAATGCTGAATGACATATGCACTTTGATCGGGGATGTTACAAAGAGCCTCTTCTAGTTCCTCGTCAGGGGTCGCCACTAACGCAACTTCTAGTCCTCGATTTCCTCATAAGCAAGCCCTCACCGCTAGCTCTCTCTCTCTCGCCGGCGACACCGTTGCTTAGCTCAGGAATCGTATGAAGGATTCTAAGCGGTCAATGAAGTAATTTTCCACAAATGAAGCCCTAGGATGTGCGGATCTATAGCCTATGCTCTTATACCATGTGAAATTTACCTAATCCTATAGCAAATTAGAAAATGGAAAGAGGATCTTAAGGAAGAAGAGGGAAATGTGAGAAAGAAATCTCATTGTGTACATCCCTTCTTGTTTAGGGTTTCATTACAAAAGCCTTCATTTATAGGAGAAGGTATAAAAGTAGAAATTACAAGTTAGACCATAAACTTCTAATTATCCAAAATATGTCCCATATTTCAATAGTAATAAATCCTTCCAACTTGTAAACATATCAATAATCTGTTTAAAAAGTCATCTAAATCTAAAATATAGAAAATGTCTCCCTAAAAATATCATTGTGAGCATTGATTCTAAAACAAATTGTAATGCTTTTTCTCTATTACAGGGGCTATTTTACGAAGAGTTTTACCTTGCTCCACACCCTATAGAGTTCGAGTTTCAGCTTAAACCCTTCTCTCCGTGGGAAGATGTCTATGGAGAAAGATATCGGAATAACAAGCGCAATGGTAGACCAATTTGAAATAATTAGTGTTTGTTAAATTTAATTTTGTGTTCAGGTGAACACAAGCCTCAGAAACACAAATCCGAGCATCCACCACTTGCCAATATACAAGAGAGGGCAGCAAACTCTAATTCCAAATCTCACGTGCTAGAGTAAAATTTGTTTGGATTTGTACATGGAGATCTTCTGGTTGTAATTCCTCTTCTTCCTTAGTAGTTCAAAGAGTAGGGACGCACAGGGGGGCGGGGCGGGGACTCCCCGAATACTATTATGTTCTCCATTCCCGCCCCGCCCCCGTTTAATCTCCGCGGGGATCGGGGCGGGGAATCCCCATCGGTTATCGGGTTGTTAACGCCTTAACGGGACCCCGTTTAGTATAAAAAATAATTTAAACTTTAATTATTTTTTACAAATATCAAATTTAATAACATAAATTTTAAATTTCACTATATAATTTGTAGATATATATATATATTATATAAGCTTTTAAATTAAAAAATACAATTATATTTAAAATCTATTTTTATTCCATGTTTTATAAATAAATAAAAAACATATCGGGTATATATAGCGGGGATTCGGGGCGGATAATACATTTCCCGTCTCCGCCCTGTTCCCCATTAAGTCGAGGAATCCCCGCCCCATTAGGTGTGGGTCCCCGCAGATTCCCATCCTCACAGAAGTTTTGTGCATCCCTAACAAAGAGGTTTAGATGTTGTTGTTCTCTTTATTCCCCGTAATAATAGCAAATGGAAGATTAATACTCCGTACTATCTAAAGTTTTCTCCACCAATTTAATGCTAAATATGGGAGTTCATTTAATGCTAAAGATATACATAGTTTAGATAAGTGATTTTTTTGGAATAGACAATCATTAAACTTATGATTTGGAGAGATTTTTATGATGAAGGTTTTAGCGAATCTAAATCTGAAGTGTCCACAATTTTTCTAGGATTTTGTTTGTGCATTTTTCTTCTCAGTCGACGTATATTTAACATTTCTCGTGGCGCTCCACAATTTATTTCTCATGATTTTTCAGTATCAGATCCAACACCGATCAATGTTCTTTTGACTCGTTCGTTGTCTTATTAGTTTAATTAACTTTATTGTTTATTATCTCACCTCTTGATTCTTTCATTATTAAAAAAAAGTTGTTACGAACTTATTACAATAAGGAGTATTTGGTCGTTGGATCTCTTCAAAACTCTAATTTATCCTTCAAACTTGTAAACATATCAATAATATGTTTAAAAAGTCATCTAAAATCTAAAATATTGAAAATGTCTCTCTAAAAATATCATTTTGACCATTGATTCTAAAACAATTTATAATGCATTTTTCTATATTAGTTAAAGTCTATGATTCCAATTTCTTGTTATAATAATACTACGTTTTCATACCCACATTGGAAAAACATTTTAATTAAAAAAAAGTTGCAACAACCTCCTTGTTTCTATAAAGGAAGAAGAAATGAGCAATGTACTTTCCCCAAGAAACGACCGGGTTTTGCACATGCATATGAATATATGATTGTACATATTTAATTGCTCAAATAAAATTGAAAGCACCCCGCGTTTTGGAACCGTCGTTCGACGAAGTGACGAAGCAACGACCAAAAATTGGCAAGCCTTTCGTCTTGACCATTTCATGTACGCACTTCCAAACAAACTTTGAATTTAACTACTCAAATCCAATCCGCAAGTAGCCAAGTATCAACTGAAAATTCAAATAAATATTCAGTCAATCGAACACATTTCCAAACAAGTCAAATCAGGTGGCCAGGAAAACCAGACTCCTTCTCATAGCAGCCTCTTCACTTGTTCATATACACCTCTCTCCCTTCGCAATCTAATCCAACAATTTTCACTTTAATTTCTAGGTCTCGGAGGATCGTCATACTAAAATTGGAAATCGATTTCGGAATTTGTGTAGTTGGCGGATAATGTTGGCGGGGAGATTGATTTTGCTGGCGTTTGCTCTGCTGAGCTTGGGGGCGGCGGCGGACGTAATTGCTCTGCCGCCGCAGCTAATGGCGGCTGCTGCTCCTCCGCTGAGAATTTCGGATGTCGGCCAATTTTACAACGCCGCCGTTGCGAATTTTACTCAGTTTATGGTTAATCAGCTTCAGGATAAGGCCGGAGAATGCATCGACGATCCGTAAATCCTCTTTCCCTTCCATCTCTGTGGCGGTATTTTTCTGCATTCAATTAAGTTCAAAACTCTTGTTTCTGGTTTTCAGGAGGAATGATTGGAACATGGCGTTTAATTACACAGCGGATGGTTCAGTTGCAAACCTGGAGTTCTTGGCTACTTGTATGGAGAAATATGGTAAATATTATTCTCCTAAGAGATTTCTAATTTGATAGGCATTTCAATTTGAATTTCTAAAGTATGATGTTGTGGTTGATTTGGCAGAAGATGCTCCGAGTCGATTGTGCTCGCAATCGGAGATCGACTTCTACATTGAAACTTTGATCAGCCAATCAAAATCAGGGAACAGCAGTGATCACTTGGCGCTCAACAGAAATTGTAACATAAGCACATGGGTTTCTGGATGCGAGCCAGGGTGGGCTTGTGATCTTAATCCTGACGCTTCAAATACTAATCTGACAAAAGATGAAATACCTTCAAGAACCAGCAAATGCCAGCCTTGTTGTGATGGCTTCTTTTGCCCTCAAGGCCTCACTTGCATGCTTCGTGAGTTACTTTAGCTGTGTCTTTTGTTTTGCCCTTGGTTAATTTGTTCACTTGTCTATGGATTTTGATCTAATGTGTATGCTTTTTGTTAATGAAGCGTGTCCGTTAGGCGCCCATTGTCAAAGCACCACATATGATAATTCAAGCGGCTTATGTTCACCGTAAGGCTCTATTTCTGATTGTCAAAATCTCTTGTATAGATCTTGCCTAGTTCTTTTCCTCATGAATTTATTTGATACGTTCTTGCAGATATAATTATCAAATACCCGCTGGACGGAACCATACATGTGGTGGGGCGAACATATGGGGAATGATTCAGAATAGTAGAGAGATTTTCTGTCCCGAAGGATCGTACTGCCCAACAACCGTAGAGAAAAAAAACTGTCATAGCGGGTAATTTCTTCTTTCCCTTAAGAAGTCCTTGTGCTGATCATTTTGTGTGTAAAGTGTTGAATTTTTGCGTATATACATGATCACTAACGGGCAGGTGTGTACTCGTAATATAACTAATCGAACACCATTGGTATTGTGTGAACTCTAATCACTCAAAATGACTGATGAGCACTAATGAATTGTGTCTTTTCACTTTTTTTATTTCTAATGTTCTTCTTTGTGAACTTTCAGACATTACTGCAGAGTAGGCTCTACAGATGAAACACGCAAGTCTTTTGTGATGTTGTTGTTGTTGAATGTATACTATTTCTTCAACTTTCCTTGTCATTGGATACGTCTTTCCACTATATTGAACATTTTTTACTATTGAAATTGGCAGGTTGCTCAAAGCTGATCACTTGTAAAGAAAATAGTGCAACTCAGAATATACATTTATATGGAATCATGCTTATAGTAAGTTACATCTCTTCCTTTGAAATTTAAAGTATGACTCTTGAATCAATGATATGAGATTGATTTGAAATTTGGCTTCTAAGATCAACCAAATTCATATACTTGGACTACTGTCAATTCTAAGTTAATATTTATGATGATCTATTTTGCTGCACTCCATCTGTAGATTTCTTGTTGCTACATTTGAAGTTACGTAACCCTCTCAATCTACTCATGCAGGTTGCTTTGATTGCTCTTCTTCTCGTTATCTATAACTGTTCGGATCAAATCCTCAGTATTCGAGAAAGAAGGCGCGCTAAATCTAGGGAGAAAGCTGCAAGAAGCGTGCGAGAAAGTGAGCATGCCCGCAATAGATGGAAAATTGCAACAGATGCAGCCAAGAAGCATGCAAACAGATTCCAATCCAGTTTATCACAAAGAATTTCGAATCGAAATGATGTGGAAGAGATTAGGATGTTAGATGCAGTTGATAGCACACTAGATGATTCATCTCAATCGTCTCGTGCATCGTCTTTTGGAGTTGAGTCCCATAGTGGTAAGAGCTCCAAAAAGAAGACATCAAAGGTAACTGGTGAGACACAAATTTTCAAGAATGTGTATGCGCAAATTGAGAAGGAGAAATACCGTCAACAACAAAACGACAAGGCCTCCAATAACTTTGCTCGAGTAATTTCTATTGCTACTAGCTCACAGATAAAGAAAAGGCCTCCAATTGAAGTTGCTTTCAAAGATCTAACTCTTACATTGAAAGGAAAGAAAAGATGTCTTCTGAAAAGTCTTACTGGAAGGATCATGCCTGGCCGAATTGCTGCAGTGATGGGGCCATCAGGAGCTGGAAAAACAACTTTGCTTACTGCTTTGGCTGGAAAAGCAACTGGATGTAAGAGGAGTGGTTTGATTCTCATAAATGGATCCGATGTTCCAATCCATTCGTATAGAAAAATCGTCGGATTTGTTCCACAGGATGATATTGTTCATGGAAATCTGACAGTGGAAGAGAATCTCTGGTTCAGTGCACGTTGTAGGTAAGCACTAAGATGACATTATCATTTTTAATTTCTTTGTTAAGATTTGCTGCTATATGTATACTGATTTCCAACATTTGAAGATTATCAGCGGACCTGAGGAAAACGGATAAAATTCTAATCCTGGAAAGAGTGATAGAGAACCTGGGACTACAGGAAATAAGGGATTCCCTGGTTGGAACGGTGGAGCAACGAGGAATCTCTGGAGGTCAGAGGAAGCGTGTAAATGTCGGTTTAGAGTTGGTGATGGAACCTTCGCTCTTGTTTTTGGATGAACCGACTTCAGGCTTAGATAGTTCGTCTTCTCGCCTACTTCTACAAGCTCTAAGACAGGAAGCCCATGCAGGAGTCAATATAGTCATGGTAGTTCATCAACCAAGGTAACATTTTGTTTATACAATACAATTTTCTAAATGCAATAATGAAATGTTTTTCCCATAAAAAAAATAGCAGAAAATTTGAACTAACAGTTTACACTTTTTTCTGTTTCAGCTACGCATTGTTCAGAATGTTTGATGATTTAGTACTACTAGCAAAAGGCGGTCTCATGTGTTATCAAGGACCAGTAGCGAGAGTGGAGGAATATTTTGAAGGAATTGGGATTAAGGTTCCAGACCGAATTAATCCTCCAGACTACTATATTGACATTTTAGAAGGCATGGTGGAGGCGAGCGCCAATTCTTCTTTGAATTACAGACAGCTTCCTACAATATGGATGCTTCAGAATGGGTACCCTGTCCCTGAAGATATGAAATCAAGTGCTGATGGACTTGACGTGTCTGTGCACAATGCAAGTGATTCTTCCCATGAGCAATCTTTTGCTGGTGAACTGTGGGAGGATTTGAACTCTAATGTTCAGATCAGGCACGAGCGTGTATATCATAACTTCCTCCAGTCAAAGGATTTGTCTAATCGAAGAACGCCAAATATTTACTTCCAATACAAGTATTTCCTTGGAAGGTGATTATATATGTCATTAATTTTCTAATGTTGTTCTAAAAAATATTCATTGCAAGACTTTTCTTAATCATGTTTTCTGACTTCTGTTTTCAGGCTAAGCAAGCAGCGTTTACGAGAAGCCAGTTTACAAGCAACTGACTATGTCATACTACTAGTTGCTGGTGCTTGTTTGGGAGCAATTACTACAATTGGTGATACAGATTTTGGGGCCGGTACTTACACATTTACAATCATTGCTATGGGTAAGGTGTAAAGGGCGACAGCTTCCTTTAACTCAATCTCATAGTCATCCTATTATAACATTTTCTTATTAGATTCTCTTTCTGTTTCCAGCTCTTTTATGTCAAGTTGCTTCGTTAAGAACGTTTTCGCTAGACAAGATGCAATACTGGAGAGAGAGTGCTTCTGGGATCAGCAGCTTGGCACATTTCCTGGCAAAGGACACAATTGATCATTTCAATACAGTGCTCAAGCCTGTGGTGTATCTTTCAATGTTTTATTTCTTCACTAATCCGAGATCTTCCTTTGCGGATAATTACATTATCCTGCTCTCTCTCGTGTACTGTGTAACGGGAATGGGTTACGCATTTTCCATCTTCTTTAACCCTGGCCCTGCTCAGCTGGTTAGTTCACTTAAATTAAGTAAAATTTTCTAACTCAATTCATATATGAAACTGTTACAATCAGCTAAAACTATACTACTGCCTTTTCTGTTTGCAGTTTTCAGTACTTGTTCCTGTTTGTATGACTCTCGTCTCCGGTCAGTCAATTAAGAGAAGTTCCGGACCTGTTTTGAAATTCCTGGCTAAATTGTCCTACCCAAAATGGATTTTGGAAGCATTTGTGATTGCAAACGCCAAAAGGTAGTTAATTTCTTCAATTTAGCAACTGTTTTAGAAGGGTTAATTTTGTAAACAATAATGCTCAAACTCTCTTGTTCAGGTATTATGGTGTATGGCTGATACAGCGATGTGGTGTGCTTATTGGTGCGGGATTCAGTCTCCATGCTTGGAAGTTATGCATTCTAATTGTCATTCTGTTTGGGGTGATTAGTCGTCTTGTGGCTTTCTCGGGTATGGTTGCCCTCCAGAAGAAATAAGTGCCAATTTCTGCAATTTTGTGAATATGGTAAGCCTGGAATTGGATGGATCAACTGAGAGTTCTCATAAGAACAATCTCAGCAGATTGTGTATTTGTACATCTGGTTGCCTGCTGAGGAGAAAACCAACACAGCTTACCAGAATACATACAATTCTTTTCTTCTTTTGAATTATGATACACTAGCTTGCACTCGAGTGCCAATTGATTACGACAATGAGCATGTAATTAGTTTGATACTATGTCTAAGAAAAGATAGTGAAGATATAGACAGCTCAGTTGTGAATTGTGATTGTATAAACTGGATCAATCCAGCTGCAAGCCTCTATGGTAGCTTTGCTGCTTTGGTTTGGTAGTTTGTAAATGTAGCAAGTGAATTTGTACATTAAGAGTTTTTACTGATCAATCCTCTTGGATCTTCATCTGGATTTTTATGAGTGGCTTTATTGTTGTTGTTAGTGTTATAAACTACATCAAACCACAACTATTTTAAAACCTAATTGGTAAACATCCCCTTCTTCTTTTTCCTTCCATAGCTCCATTTGGTAAATTTTTGACAACTATATCCTAATCTCTTCTAAGTTCTAACTTCTAACCCTAAATTTTTAATTTCATTTTCCTCAGTATGAATTCACAAATCATAATATCTTAAAACCCTCCACTCTTTTTAAACAAAATTTATCTTTCTGTTAACAATTCACATTTACACCCATGTGTTTTTTTATTGAAAATTAAGCCCTATATAAGTATATTATATAACGGTTTTTCTAACATATGTCCATCATACTATACAAGGGAACTAAAACCCTATTAAGAAACTAATAAACCCTTTTAAAAAATAATTAATCTAATAAATAAAAACTTATAAAAAATTACTATTTTAAGGAGTTTAACCTATGCCCTAAGAGCATATGTTAGAAAAATTGTATTATATATTACTCAACTGGAAGAATATAAACATCAAAATATAAATTGGTAGAAAAAATATATATACCCCCCTTAATAGTTTAGAAAAGGTAAAATTAGGGTTTTGGTTCGGTCCAAACCGGATCATACCGTTATTTATGGCTCGATCCAACACAATATATAAAACCAGCCCGAACCCGGAACACAAAACACAAAAAACTCTCCTCCCTCTCTCCGGGTCTCGCCTTTGTCTTTTCACCTTGCTCTATAGGGCCTATAGAGTTAAAGTTTCAGCTTAAACCCTTCTCTCCGTGGGGAGATGTCTGTGGAGGAAGATATCGGAATAACAAGCCCAATGGGAGACCAATTTGAGCAGTTTAGAGGTCAGCTATCTGATACGGTAAGTATC
Organism: Fallopia convolvulus; assembly: GCA_964016875.1. NCBI lineage: Eukaryota > Viridiplantae > Streptophyta > Magnoliopsida > Caryophyllales > Polygonaceae > Fallopia > Fallopia convolvulus. The sequence goes on along the minus strand of OZ024726.1, from coordinate 47,861,146 downwards.
AAACAACGAATTCGAAGGGTGGCGATCGATATGGAATCTACCTCCAAGCATTTGCAGTCTTCTCTTCTCTTCCTCCACCAATTCCCTCTTTCAGGTTTACTACTTTTCTTTTCTGTTTTCCGATTTTTTTTAATCCTTTTGTTTGCAAAATTGAGGGGAAAATGTGACGGATTTTAAGTTAGCAGTGTCCCTTGTAATGAAAGACACGCAGAGCAGATTGTTTTGGGTTGTCGAATAACTTAGGGAAAATGTGGTATCTTGTGAAGAAATAAGTGATAATGTGAACTCCTAGTGAATTGTAATTAGGAAGCAGCCAGAGCTGCTATTCTTTGATTTCTGTGGGTATTCATATTTCTTTGCCTCATTGTATCCTTGCATTAACCGAGTAGCCAGAGCTGCTATTCTTTGATTTCTGTGGGTATTCATATCGTTTGAGAAAAAAAAGGGAAGATGTCTTTTCCAGGTTTTACTGCATTATATTTCTTTTGCAAGCTCTAGTGTTCCTTTAACCCAGGTAGTTCCCTCTTTGTGCACTGTCATATGGTTTGCCTATTGAAAGAACTATAATCAAGGGAATCCTTGTTCTACAAAATGTAGTATATGTACACTAGCTCTTGAACTATAATCAAGGGAATCCGATGCTTCTGTAGCTTGGTTAATCAAAGGAGTATTCCTATACTAATTTTATGTAACATTTGTTTTCAAGGAAGCAAGTGAAACGATTTTCTGCTAAAGGGATCTTTTTTTTTGATATATGGAATAGAGGTACTGGAGAAGGCTAAGGTTGATATAGACGTGCTCAAGAAGCTAATCAGCCAACTTGCTCATATTCATCTTGACTGTGCTGGAGAATACTATAGGTAAATCAAAGTTTTTAGTGCTTTCTTTGGCACTCCATGGATGTGGTTTGATGTTCTTTTTCATTTTCTTTCGTCTGTTGTGGGCAGGTATCATTTTGATTGGAAGAATGAAATGCAGATGGCGGTTTCATTAATTTGCTTCCTTGGTTGGTTGGAAACAGGAAACCTTCCTAGTCATGCTGAAGTTGAAGAGAAACTTGAATGTATGTTGATCTGGTCATGCAACTCATGCTGATGAAATGAAACTTTTTCACACCATGACATACTCTATATTCTTGATGGATAGTCTTTGCCACAATGCATGTTTGTAGCCGTCCATGGAATACATAGCTAGAGAAAATATGCAAGAACTAAAGTGAGAGCAGAAGAACGGAAGCATATCATAATTGGAGAAACTATAAATGAGGATTCTTAGTTTTCTCATACATGGCTATGCCAATGATAACACAACCTAAGCAAATTGTTGATTCATTTTTGCAGGCGTTCTCATACTCCAGGCATCGAGCTTCTCTATTGTCATTGGAGCAGTCCCATGGTTGAAGGCATACAAGCAGTTTTCCATGGAACTCCCTTGTATGCATTTAACAATAGGAATGCGCCACAGCGCCAGTAACTGTAGAGAAGTTGGATGCTTGGAGTATGAGAACTCCTGCTAAGTTGTATCAAGTAAATCAAGTTCTTGCTTAGGCTGTGTTATTTTTGAATTTTGACTTGGCCATTTATGAGGAAACTAAGACTTGTTATTTATATTTATCCCCATTATGATATTTTTCCTTTTTTTTCTGCTTCTCATATTTGTTTGCTCATATTTTTAATCTTTATATACACTACTGTTCTCTGGCTTAGTTTTGTGGCTGTTTGGTAGACTTATTCAGAGCTGCTTCTCTTAAGTTATGGAACCAGTGGTTTTGTTCCTTTGTCATGCCACACAATACTTTTTATTTCCACTTAAATTTCTATTCTAGATGATTTTCCGTTTATGGAATACATTCATGGTCAGGTTCCAGCCATGTTGTCTGATTTTTAGTATAACCCTTTCAGTGAATGCATCAAATTTTGGTCTTGACATTGAAGATTATCTCACTGGTAGGTGTTTCTTAATCATTTGTCTGTCACTTAATAAGGTTGAATCAATGTTAATGTTTTCATGTGGTGCAGGAGTATGCTTCATGTCGAACGAAATGGTATGGACGATTTACTTAATTCAGTCTCTATTTTCTTCATAGAAAAGTTCTGATATTCGTTCTACAATGAATAATGGAATCGTGACTTTTTCATTGCTGCATTATGATCAACTTGATAAGTTAAAATCTTTTATAGCATCATGGCACATCTATTTTGCATGCATTACAATCTTTTACCTTAAAAACCCCTCCTTGCTTGAACTTGACAGCCTCGCTATGTGGTGAACCAAGTCACAGCAGGAAACTATGATTGCCCCCAGAAGGTCCAGAAGTTTTTGACAGAGCTGTACGATGCCTTCCGCATGCTCAATTTGAGAAATGACTTCTTGCGCAGGAAGTTTGATGGTACTCTTTAAAATTTGGGTTTGTGAAGCTTTATATGTATATATATATGATCCTACATGCATCTATTAACTTTAATACCTTGTAAGGATTTCAATTAGCATTTCACCTTCTGCGTGGAAAGAGCACAAAGCCACAAATTAATAGCTTCTAAGTTGTAACATATTCCTTTTCTCGTTTTTTGTATGTTGCAGGTATGAAGTATGATCTTAGGAGAGTAACTGAGGTATACTATGATGTCAAAATCCGAGGCTTGTTGAAAATTGATGGTGACAACGAAGATGAAGAGATTCAGAAATGATTTTTTTTTTTTTTAATTTTCCTGCTGAATCTTGCACTTGTCTGTCTTGTTCCTTTCCGAACAAAAAAAGGAACAGTTCTATGAGCAAACTGGCAATCTTCTTTGCGTATCCGATTGCAGTTAGCATATTGTAAACATTATATTATATGAGTAGTAGATTTAGTACCGGTCTTTTAATATGACATACAAGTGAGCTTCATCTCTTTGCAATATGAAGACTTTGCTAGTGTTACAGACTACAGTACTAAGAAATTGTTCTGCAGGATTTGTGGCTGCGAATTATTAGGCTTTAGCAAACCTAGAAAGTATGTATTGGCATGTGAAACGTATAGCTAGCTTATGAGAATAAACTAAAAATGACTTGTAGTTATAGCTTATAACTACACTCATAATATAGGAAAATCGGTTAGCTATAGCTTATTAACCACTAGTTAAAGAGTGTTTAGAGCCTAAATTAGACAATTGTCCAAAAAAAAAAAACTAAGATAAAGATGGAGGAGATAACAAACACTGTACAAGGAATGAGAAGGATATTGGTTTTTCGGTTTTACCTATAAATTTAAGTTCAGTTGTAACAAGAACCAATCGTTAACCAAGTATCCACATGTTTCAACAAGAAGAAGAAAACCGAAAGTATACCGATGAAATTTACTCAATTGCATTTGTTCCTTGTGCCAATAAAATCAGTGGTGAAACTCTGATCTTGGACTTTTCTGTGAACAAAACTTCAACCTACATATGTATCTTTGTCTATCACATACAGAATATCCATTATCACAAAATGCTCAACAGTTTCTGTACGAATATTGAGTTGAACTGCAATAAGTTCTGCCATGACCCAGAAAGAAATTGCATGCTGCAAAACCTGATGGCATGTACAAAACAAGTGTTTACAAATTGTGCATTCAATCCAAAATGGTAATGAGAAGGAAATGACAAAACAATTATAGCTGCCCAGCTAGTGTAGTTAAAACTTAAAATGGCATTATGAACCACAAATGATACCTGTGATGCAGAGGTATATGTGCAGGATTCTTCATTTCCAGACGATGTCACCCAAGAATCTAAGAGCTGGAACCCCTCTGATCTCCACGTCAATGAGGGGTGCTTCGATTGAATTCAAGCTTGAGAGTTCAGGATCACTTTGAATTATTTCCAATGCACGCATCTGATCCTGTATGGTTTTAACACAAACCAATCAAAGTTATGCCTATAGCAGATTCTCTTTATATGGAATATGGCATGTCTGAATTGTCAAACAAATTTAAGACTGAATGACAACTTTATCGTCTAAATCTTATACCTAGAGATTTCAAGAAGATTCTCAAGCATGTTATATTTGTATGGTTTGAACTGTAAATTCCAAGGTTTTGAATAGATTACCTTCCTTTTCATTGCACAGAATTTGCAGTCTGAAGAGGATGGAGGTAGGAGTTGATTTACAATAAGCCTCTTGACAGGTACGTTTTCCTTCTTCAAAGAAGCACAGAGTCTTGATGACTCACTAATAGCCATTACCTAAACAGAAAGAGACTTGGATTATGAATATGTCACTGGTCAATGGTGATATGTTAGAATGACCTCCGAAAAATAAAGAATGTGGATATCAGGAGTTATGATGTATTCGATACCATTACAATCATAAGGTCTACATTTCCTACCCATAAAAACAAAAATTCAGCAATTATTACCGTTGGGATTGTAACAATGACAAACTCTGTAGCTGTTGTATCACGGAAAAGCTCTCGTACTTTCACCATTCTTTCCCTTAACTTCTCCAGTTTATCCGACTAAATTAAAAACAACAGTGATGTTATTGATCTTATAATAACTGAAAGAATAGAAGTGGGGGTTCCTCAAGGTGTCAGCCTTACCGCATCCTGTTTAGTTTCCTCTTGACCGAAAACATTTTTAATGGCTGAAGTCGCAGAAGTAATTTTCTGTCTAAGCTGCACGTATAGAGTTAAAAAAAAGCTAGAATAAGATACAAAATCGTCAAACAGTAATAACTAGGACAACTATTATCACAAGTTCACAAAGGTAATTGGTAATACATGATATTCAAATTACGTGGAATCAGCTGCTCGATGAGAATTTACATGGTCACTAATAATGTGGGCAAATATTATTTATTTTAATTGACTACTGCAGTCTATTTGTCACAGCATAAAAGAAGTAAGATATCTATGTTCCAGAATAAACTATTGGATCATTAGGCTGCTTCAAAACATAAGGACTAAAAGTAAAAAGAGGGAAGCATTTAACCAAACATAACAGGGTGCTCATTGACCATTAAAATGTCCGAAACATAAATCTGGCACTCACTTTCAGTATTTTCCCGATAGAAGCATCCAGGAAGTCTGGCAAAGACAGCAGCCGTAATGTGTGGCCCTGTTAAGGCCATGTAAAAGATTTTAAGGCAAAATAGAGAGGTGGTAGTATATGAAATCCTTGTCACTCCAATAACTTTACTCACCGTTGGTGCAGTATCAAAGACTATTCGAGTAAACATACTATATTCTTGTGAATCAAGAAATTGCATGACCTGGAAGAAGTTTCTCGATAAGTATCAGTGCTTCAAAAATCAAAGAAAAAAGTATGTGCAACTACACAAGTATTATCAGCTCTGACTTTTAATAACCTTGGAAATTGCAATAGCCTCATCCAAGCCAGGGGGTGGGCTGTCCAAAAGCTCTCCAAGCTTCAATTCTCCTAGCTGTGATGATGAAGAGAGACAACAACAGAAAAAATCCATAAAGCAGGTCAATTCTATGAAAGAAAATGGAAAATTTGATCATATCACATTGTGATCATGTTCTCAATCTATTAAGACATACTGTAGCGAGCAAGGAAACTCAGAACAAACTCTACCCATTTCAGACCCTCTGAGCCTTGCAGAAGAGAAAATTAAACTATGTCTATCATAGGTGAATTATAGGAAACTAAGCTCGTTAAAACAAAAGTTTAAACTCTAAACATGACCATATTCAAAACCGAGAGTGATTAGTTTCCATCTATCCCTAAAGGTATGAAGAGAATTAATATAACCTAGCATCACTAGTGATGGAGAAAAAATATTGCATTTCATTAGATATAAGATGGTCAAATACTTGTCAAGGTAACTCAAATATAGGATCCGTTCTACTAACTTCTATTACTTTTAGCATGATCAGGTGACAACGAAAAGTCTTATACAAGGCCAAGAATTTACCTGGTCTGCAATCATACCAAGGCCCATGCTATCCATAAAATCCTTTACTCCTGTCCCCCCATTTTGTTTACCTGCACTGCGAAATTCTTCCCTGGCCTTCTCTGGATTTATCTGTTGTAATCAACCAATTAAACTTGGTGAGTATGAAAAACACAAGAAAGAATCGTCATTTGTTAACAAATTAATATCAATCCATCATTTGCATGCAATAGCCAAAGCACCTTCAGTAGGCACTCTCATACATACCTCAAGAGCAAATAATGGAGAATCAGGTCCTTCAACTGGAACTAACATTCCACCAGTCAAATCCTGAAAAGGGTAAAATACATTTAAAATCTTGCACTCACAAAAACAAAATGTGTTCAGAACTGTTCTCTATGTATTAGAAAATGGAGGGAAGTGACCTGTGCAAAAGAATCACTCAGAGAATGTGCAGGATCAGTGGAAACCACCAGAGTAGGATGGCCGCTATTTGCAAATTTCACCGCTAATGATGCAGCACAGCTTGTCTTCCCAACACCTCCCTTCCCTCCTAACATGTAATACTTTCTCTTTGTGCCAGCAACCATTTCATCAAAACCAGCAGACGCTTCAGCAGCAGCAGCAACTGCTCGCACTGACAAACGCCCCAAATTTATTAATCAAAATGAAATTCAGGTTGAAATCTAACAAAAGAACAACCGATTGTGGGAATTCCTCATTATTCCTTGAGAACTATGGAGCAACCGATTGATAGTGCCCGTCTAGTTCACTAGTAGTAAAAAAGAAAGCACGCAAAATTTCATCTTTATACTTGAATTGCTACCTTTAGAGTCCATCCATTAAAATAACAGAATTCGGTAATCATCAAGACACACAATAATCATATACCTTAAAAACGAAAAGAAAAGGAAATGGCGTGTGAAGTTTTTAAAACCTTGAAAGATTTGTCTGAAAGATCTTCTAGAGGTGGAAATCGTGGGGAAGCTCTTGATGAGAGAGAAAGAAGTAGGAGAGAAACAACGCGACGAATGCACAGCCGCCATGGATGAGATTGGTAGAAAGCTCCGGAGAGATGCCGAGGGAGAAGAAGACGATACCAAACGAAGAGTACTCATCTTTTCTGCCTGTCTAACGAAGTAAGCTTGAAGTCTTGGGAGTTCTTTGAGCTCGAATGAACAGAGAGAGATTGTTTTAGCGGATAGGCAAAGAAAGTGCATTGGGGAACAAGAAACTGAACCGGGCTCTACAAGCTCCGACCCGGTGACTAATTGGATTCTTTCGTGGAATGTGCAATTGTGCATAATAATAATAATAATAATAAAATCATTCCATTCTATGCACACACAAAACCAGAGTAAATCTGATCATCAGAATATTGAGATTAATCAGATTATGCATAGTTTTCTGAAGTATGCAATTGAGAAGCAAACTGGAAAGCAAATCAATTGGTCAAAGTTTTCATTATTCTAGCATTTGATACAATTATGAAGGAATTCATTTATGTGCAATTTTCAATAACAAAACTCGTCATTTTCTTTTGGTCTGATGTGTGATGCTCATTTCTCCAACTAGTAGTATACATCACATCGCCAATAAGTCATTACTAACGTTAAAATGAAAAACATATCTTATAATAAAATTATAGGGTCATGATAGACAATATTTTCTATAGCACAGAGGTAGTATGAAATAATCGCCTTAAATTTCTTTAGCAAGCTCCAAAAGCAACAAAAATTCATTGCCAAATGAAAACTACAATTCCAGCATTCAACATCGAAATCTTAAAGACGTATTTACAACATCATCCTACTGACAACCAGATTAAAAAAACCAGAAACTGGCTACACTCTTATAAGATCCATAAACCCAGTAACAAATACAATGTGCATCATTCATTCTAATTTGTCATATAACCACTTCAAATTTTCTTTCCTGCCAAATCCTCCAGGGTAAGATTAAGGGTATCTAAAGAACCCTTCTTCACCTCCTCCCCACGAGCAGCAAGAAGTTCTTCAATACTCCCAGGCTGTCCAAACCAACCGAGCCGGTCTGCAATTAAATGAAGGTTGTTGCAGCCACCACAACGTACCACCACCACGCCTTTCTCATAAGATTCACGGCATACAGTCTTCATTGATCTTGTTTCACAAACCTTACAAGTATAGATCATGGCAAGGTCATGCCTTGATGAAACCTTCAGGTCAGAAGTACCGGTGCATTTTACAGCACTATAGGAATCCAGTTCCGGTTCTGCAAGTGCTACACCTGTGGGATTGTTGGACTTTAAGCTAGAATCTTCGTCCTTTGGAATTTCATTGGTTTCAGGGTTGGTAGGTTCATGCTGTGTCTGAATTCTTCTTCTTAGGTATTCATGTATGTTGAAAGGAGCAACATTTGATGAAGATAAGAAAGAAGGCTCTGCAGATATAACTCAACGGATAAAATGAGTATATAAGTTTTAAAAAAAAAGAACGAAAGGCAAAAATGGACCAAAGAAACTACAGCAAAGTACCCTTAACAGAACTAAGCCATAGGTTCAGCAAATCTGAATAGCTATAGCAGCTACTCCTAGCATAATTTGTATTCATTCAATTTTATAAGCAAAGTATGATTAATATCACAAATATATAAATGTTGCTATGCTTATTTATGTCACAAGGGCAGATTGCATTGTGGTGTAAAATGACTCAGTCAAGCATAAGAATTGCTTTATTTGAAATATTTAACGAAAGTTTGACAGATTTACTGGAAAAATGCAATACACAATTAAGTTACTTAAGCATCATCAATGAGATGACTAAGGATAGGAGAAGGGAAGGAGAGAATAGATATGTTTGCAGTAGAGGCTCAAGAAGACTCAAAAGATTGCAAAGGGTTGAATGTGGAGAGCAGATTAGTATTACCACATGCAAAACCCACACACTTTTACACTTTACCAAGAAAAACGTACACAACCACAAGTTTTATTTGGTAGGCAGTTGCCTTCCACCTTTCTACGTTAGCAGCTAGCAACTAATATAAGTATTAGCTCAGAAAGGTAGAAATAAATCAAATATTAACTAACTCCACCTTCTTAGTTTTCACACACCAGTTCCATGAACATCAATCACATTACCGCCATGTAATTCACAAAACACTGTTCTAGTCTAGCAATGGACACTTGTCAACCCTCTTCCTCCCTAATGCCTTTCCTGTTATGCTCTCCATCTCCAAATATCAATTATTGGGTGAAACCAGCCAAAAGTGAGATTTTGTAACTCTTAAAAACCACATCCTAACCCAACCAGATTAGGCAGACCTATTAGTGGCAAGGGGTATCACTGGCCAATGGTGGATGATGACAAACATTTTGTGGTAGAGGGCTATTATGTGAAGAAATGCCGCTATTATTAGGCCAAGCAGGAAGAAAATTATTTCCTCTTTCCCCAAACTCTGAAGCATCATGCTTTTCTACCACAGATATTGTGAGAGATAATTGCTACCCTAATTGGCCACCAATGCTACTTCTTGTTGTAATTAGTAATTACAGTGCTGGGAAAATTGGGCGCATCCTCATGCTCATTGGCTTTTATACACTGCCTTTGAGATGGATTTAGTCCCTATATTAATTTTGGTGCATTATAACTAAATTCAGTTATTATTTTCACATAGCTGAATTTCGGTTTTTCTTGGGTCTATCGGGCGTACTCCCTTTCCCTTGGGCAGGGGTGCCCCCATCTTGACCCCCCAGATTCCGCTGTAGGCCGTAGCGGAGCCTCACTGGGTCAATGATGATGACAGTGCTGGGAAAAACAATTCAACCTCACCTAAATGGTTCCTCTGTTTCCCAGCAGCAGCATATATCTAACTCATTGTCCCTAAGCAATTGTGCAGGAAGTTCAGTATCCATCCCTTCTTCCCAGAGTAAGAAATCAACCCAGTTACCTTCTTTTATAGATAAACAGTGAATTCTAATTTTAAGGCGACTACATTTACACTTGTATATCAAAACTGGTTGCAGCAGAGATTTTCATTCTCCAAATTCTTGCTTTATTTTCATTTCTAAACAGCAAAACAAGAAACTAACAATCGCTTCCGAAGCTAAAAAGGTTACATATTGAATCGAACACTATATGAGAAAGTGTAGATAATAGCTCACAGAGTATTCAATTCAAGTTTGGTGAATGGGTAAGGATTACCTCGTAAGATAGGAGAAGGTTGGCGCCTCTGAGAAGCTAAGAAAGGAAGTATTCGACTTTGTAGCCATCTGGCCGCCATTGGAGCAATTTCTCCAAGCGAAGGAAGCAAAGAGCAAGTACAACAAGGAGATTGATAATGGAAGATGGTGTAATATGGAGTTTAATAGGAGAAAAGAAAGTGAAAACGAACTTGTCTTGACCAGAAAGAAAGGGCTCCTCAGTGGATGGCTCTCCCTTGCCCTAATTCTTGCATTTCAACTACAGAAGCTATAAAACGACGCCGTATGATTCCCAATTCATGTAATGTGATTTTTTTTTCCCGTAAATCAAATTGTGAACCGGTTTTCTTAAAGTAAACCCAAATTGTCCTTCCATGTTTTTTTTTTTTTGAGCTCCGTCCTTCCATGTTAGTTGAAAGCCCTTCATGGTTCGTTCAAAGTTTAAACAAGTTTTTATCAAAAAATAAAAAAGGTTCAAACATGTTAAATCGTACTAATTCTCATTACATTACATATCCTCAATCTAAACACGTTAATAATATCAGGAGAGTTTGGCAAATTTGTATTTTTTTGGGAGGCTTGACAAACGTGTGAGAAATTGTAGAATGTATATTAACAAAATTCTAAATTTCAAAGGCAAATGTGTCTAAAATTAAATTTAAGTTACTTAAATATGTTTGTGCTACCTGAAACTGAGTCGTCTTTAAAGCAGAAACACCAAATCACATCCCACTAATTTAATCAAAAATCACCCAATACAGAATGCCAAAAATGCAGCAGCTTGAGTGCTTGACAAAGGGACCAAGACAGCTTTTTGCCTTTTCTTTTATCAAAAATAATGGTCTATGAACTGTGGTTTATACTGATGAGGATGAATCGAAAATACACACTAAACAGGCCAATCGGCTAAGAGATCTCCTAAGCTTCGCATTTATGACAAATGAAATGAGATGATAAGAACACACACGTCTACAAACTAGTCTTCCAACTTTTACAAGATTCTACAGAGGCCCCACTTTTAGGCCACAATTCCTACCCTTAATCATGATACAAGCTCAGACATCAGCAACGTGATCTGTATCATGCCCAGTTCTTCGTCTGTGGCGACTGAATTCTGAGAGATACCTGAAAGCAAGGCCACATCCTTCAAACTCACATTGGTAAGGCCGAGTACCCATATGAGTCTGAATGTGCTCCGTTCTGGCCGACTCTGAATTAAAACCCATTTTGCAGCCTTTAAATGTACACTCGAAAGACTGCTCTTTTTCATGAACACTTCGGTGATTCACAAGTTTACTATGGGAGCTAAATTTCTTACCACATCCTTCATGAGAGCATCTGTAAGTCCCATTTGGGGTCTTCTTTCCAGATGCCGGAATTTCAGACGCTTTCTTCTTCTTAGAGGCCGGTTCTTCAGCTGCTTTAGCAGTTTCTTCCTTTCTGATTCTTGGCCTTAGTCCTTCACAGGGACTCTTAACAAAGCCGTCAAGGTTCAGATTATAGTCAAGTAGCATCAGCTCTCTATTCCCTCTTTTTTTATTTCTCGAGGTTGTTTTAGCTCTTATTTTCTCAGATTGTCTATTAACCAAGCAAGCAGAAGCAAGGATTCCAAGATGCACGCTATCTGTTTCATGATCCTCTTTAGAACATTCTGGAGCATTTGCTAAATTACTGTGAGAAAAAAGATCCTTCTTGTGTCTGTCATTTTCATGGGTGATTTCTCCAGCTTTGCAATCGGAAACCTCAATGTCCATGGGAGCTCTGTCAGGACATATACCACTTGTAGTCTCAGCAACACAAGAAATTGTACGTTCAGGATCGTCTGAGATATTATTCTTTGCAATATCTTCTTCATTGGTGCCACTATCAAGTCCCTCGAATGTTTTGTCGGGTTTTATCATATTTAAGACTTCATCTCTACAGTTATTTCCACTTTCCATATTTTTCCAAGATTCAGGGCTGATAACAGCAGACAAACAAGAATTCTCGGCATCTGACACTTCACTAATTTCACTAGTTTGTGCAGTACCCTCAACTTCCACTTTTGAATCTTTTGATTCCTTTCGGATACAGTTCCTGATTTGTGAGGAGTAGAAACCAACAGGTGTTTCAGCAGAAGATTGCTGATACTCATTCTCAGTCAGGATGCAACTCTCAACAGATGCAGGAACTGAAAATAGAGAGTCTGTACCTCGATTATTCATAGAATCCTGAGGTTGCTTGCTGAGGGAATCCACAGTACTCCTTACTCCAGCTTCACCTGATTTAGATCTATATCTTCTTCTGGTATAATGGAAACATACATTTAATTTCCTCTGCGTGCAATTATCAGGATTCCTCGTTGGAATATTCTCTCTTTTGGTATCATCAAGACCAGATGATTTAAGATTCTCCTCCTTTTCTTGAACAGCTTCGTCCTTTTCATGAATGATACCACCTGATTTGGCATGTTCTTGACACATGGATTTCCTTTTTCTCCTATTTTTCCTACATGACCACGTAACTTTTGACATATCCGGAACTGGCATAGGAGTTGTATCAGAAAAGAGGCCACACAGCTTTAACTTATGATCCATGGGCTTTGCTGCAGATTTATTCCTGACCTTGACAAAATGCTTTAAGTTGATACCCAGATTTGAGGTCCAATCTTCAACAGGCCCGTCATCGATTGAAAGATTGATCAAGCTCAAATCTTGAGTTGAAGCTAAGTCCAGAGTGAGATCTCTATATCCAAAACTAGAACCCATTTCCTCAGCAATCACTAATGCAGTTGGCTTTATCTTTTGAAAATCTACGAAAATAAAGAAAAATTACTCAAGGAAGCAATCACAAAGAGAAGAGATGAAAAATAATGCACGCAAGCATATGTACAGCGCACAGGGTGGACAGAATAAAAAGACAGGTTTGGGAAGAATGACAAGTCTTATTACTTTATTAGTGGTGTGCAGTTGTAGAGTTTTCAAGTATATATTGATCAAGGTTTCTATTGAATTCTCAGTCATCTCATTCATTACATAGGTAAATATTATCTGCAAAAGGAATGGATTTATCCAGCTTCCCATAAAAGTATGAGAAAAGCCTAACGCACCTGAATGACAAATCACAAGAATGTTAGCTCCGCCTTTGGGTCGCAAGAGCTCCTCAGCTTGTACAGCATGCTCTAGGCAGAATATCCTTGGTCGCAGAAACCCACAAGAAGAGTTCCATCCCTCATCAAACTCAACTGCCCTAGCTGTAGGCAAATTGAAGAAGTTTAGCAGCACTAAACTTTACTAAAACCTATTTGCATCAATGTTCAAAGGAGTTTCACTAGAGCTACTTCATGCACCATAGTACTTTAGCATGAAACATCAATATGAACAAATTCCACTGAATCAATTTGCTTCAAACTAATACGAGCCTTTGTAAATACAACTCAAGGATGACTATGAATTTCAAAATGTAGACAATATCATAATGTTACAAAAAAGAATATATGATAGTCCTAAAGGTAAACATGTTTATACAAGAAGCTATAAATAATTACTACTATATAATTTCGTAGTGCAGCTTGAGTACTTGACCACAAAAGGCAATACTGGAGATGCCCGTGGGTCTACCAAATATATAAAACTTCAGCTAGACTAGAAAGAGATCCATAGGAATAAAATAACCATCAGTTACAGAGGATACACCCTTCTATCAGTTGCAGTTGAAATATAGTTTGGACAGTAACAAAGTTGCACAATAATGTCAAACCTGAAATAGAGTCATCAGAAATATTCGCAGGCTTTGGTTTCCTGCTCTGTGAAGCTTCATTTTCTTCCTGAACAGAAATCCAATTAGCCGGAAGAATTTCCTTCGATGCCTTAGTTGATGGTTGGACAACACACATATATGGAAATCCAAGAATTCCACAAGCCACACATGGCAGCGCTCCTGAGCTAATTTCATAATCACCAGAAAGATCAATAATGTCCAAATCATCCATCATCTGCATATGCAACGTTATTTGATCATACAAATTAATCTGTTCATTATCGTCCTTCAAACATATAGCAGGCCTGTTATTTTCAGATCTGGTTGTATCAGCAGAACTTTCAGTTCGTGATATAGACTCTCCGCTGAACGGTATCAAGGAGTTAGAGTTCCATAACACTGCTCGGAAAGAAGAATCTTTCTTCAGAAGATCATTCACTAGTTTATCAGACTCTAGCACGTCTTCAATGAATGCCCTTTTAACCAAAATCTCACGTGCTTCTTTTTGACGATTCTTTAAACGAGAACTCCGTATTCCTGGAAGTAAAGATATAGGTATCCTGGTACAAAGGCAACGTACATCAGACACAAGCTGAGAAGTCCTCGATCATTTTTAGAGAGAAGGTATGTGCAGAAGGTTCTCTTTGTTATTTATACCCACCACATTTTTTGATGATTAATGTTTCAAAGAATATATTGCCTTCATCAAATCAGCAAAGTCTAAATTTCTATATAGACATAGAATTATAGAAAACGTGCCAAAAGTTCTAAGCTTAACACTTTATTAAGTAATATCAACTAACAGCACTATAAGACAGCCCAAGACCAAAAATATGTAGAAGCTTAGATCCTTGTTCAAAAACACCATAATCCTGTAGAGTGACATTGATCAATGTGTCAAGAGCTTTGACTTCTCATAATATAATAGCACAGTTTGCACATTTGTTAAAAATATTAAGAGAGCAAATTCAGAAAAGACAACCACACGGCTAAATTGAGAGGACTAACCTTGAAACAAAGGACATAGTCAGATGATATAGTAGCTGCTGATGGGAAAGCATTGGAAGATGATCCATAATGGTTCTACGGACTGCAGCTTCTTTTGCTACATTAAGCCATTCTGGTGTTGCAAAGTTGGCAGCTTCCCCACAATTGAATCCTAGATGCAAAAACCATTAAATCAAGCAAGATCACAAGTAAAAAGGCATAAAATATGTTAACAGTGGATCATTATGATTCCAGATGCAAAAGAAACACAAATAAAAACTGACAGATAGTAAAGATAAGACTTGAAAAAGTAGAAAACACCAAGAAAATAGTAGAGGTAAGTACCACTTCACAACCTAGGACTGACTGCATTCCATTTAATTATTATTTAAGTCAGCAAATTCTAAGAATAAGAAGAAATAAGTTCATAATGTTGGAAACATAGCCACTATTGTCATTTCCATGCAGTATCTTCATTATATTCAACTTCAGAAGGCGACGTAAAAAATATTTCCAATGTCTAGATACAGGAAAAGAATGTCAATGTGACTTTTATTTTTGTGGTGTATATCAATGTGACCCTTGTCAAAGATAAATGTGATGTCAAGAAAGAACTAGCGATTCGTATTCTCATAAAAACGGTTTTAAAAAATGTTCACAGATTTATTATTTTATATTGATATAAGTAATATAAAAGCAATTACTGTAAACAAGCCATGTGTGAACTTAGCACTAGAAATTCCAATAAGCTCTTAACGAAGATTGCTTGAAGAGTGGAGAAACCTACATGGCACTCTATGTAAGTTTTAGCCAGAAAATGCACAACTATTCACTACTAATGTTTAAGTGCCATACAGAGTATACACATCAAGTTCACTGGAGAGTGGAGAGGACCGAAACCCGTTGTAAATGATAGCCAATTATAATAATAACTATTTAGGGATTTTTCTTTCTACTTCCTTTAAGAGGATAGAAACCCATTGCAAACGATGTATTTCCCGGCACAATAGGCAAACTATAGCCAAAAACCATGAAAGACAACTCATCAGCAGAAGCCAAAGGAATTTACTGTGCAAGATTTGTAGAGCGGAAGTAATGTACATATAACATACATATGGTTTTATTTGGTGGGATGGGGAAAAAATTCCTTATTCAGTGCTTTGTACAAATAAAGGGAAAAGTATTCCCTTCCATAAATGGATTTTGTTTAGGGCCTGATTGGTACCGCATTAATAAAACTACGGAAAATTCTAAACAAAGAAGTTTTAAGGGAGAAATAAGTGGGAAAAAAAAAACTTTTATGGTAAGGGAAATAAGAAGAAGGCAGGTGGACACTCAAGAGAAACGATGGCAATGGTGATGAAGATGGCAACAGGTGCATGTAGTCCTCATTGGCTGGTGATTGCAAGTATGGCAATGTACATTGATGGGAGCTGGTGATAAACTACGTTGCAAGGAAAAGGATACAAACATGGGGAAACACTGCCCTATAAGTTGTCATGGGAGTGGCAATAATGACAATAGTAATAAGAGAAGATCGCATTGCAGTAACTAATGGGGATGGAGATATATAACCGAGGAAAAAATAAACCCACCTCTTTGGTAGGGGAACAACTTTGAAAACAAATTTTATAAAGTTTGGGGAGAAAATTTAGCTAGTTTGGTACATTTTGGTAGGGAAGGAACATTTTCACCAAAAAATATACAAGGAAACTAATTTTGAACCAACTTAGAGAATAAAAGTAGACACATCTTTCCCTCTAACGTAAATGCACAATATGGCAAATTATATAAGAGGTCTTATGTAATGCTGTCTATCCCATATATACGCATTAATCTCACATCTTTTGCTCTTAATAAGATTTCTTTTATGATTTATTATAGATACATGAATAATGAATTATAAGATATCATAAAAATAGAATGTAGAGTTCCTACTCCAAGATGTTTCATGTGCACATGAAATTTAGAAAATGACCACACAGGAAGTGTGTCAATAAATACGTGTCAAATGAAAGCATAACTTCTTTCTCCGAGGCACCTAAACGCATAGGGCCTTCACTCCAAAAGTAAAAAATGAATAAATAATTAATGAGACATAAATTTCAGTCCTGCTTGATGAATTTTGAGCAGATGTAACAAATGAAAAGTACAATTCAAATCTATATTTGATGCCAAGATCTGTTTCTAAAAAAAATCTATTTCAAAAAGTCTGTAACAGATTAATAAGAGTTTCCAATGTCCTGGAAATTGCATAGATTGTACAAGCATAGAAAAATAACATCACTAGCAATTACCATGACTGAACCCGATATGGTAAGCCCTTGGAAAGGTCACCACAAATTCACCAGGATTTTGTACTAACCTATCAAAAATATCAACAGACACATTAGTATAAGTTTAAAAAATAACAATAACAGGACAAACTTAATGACATCCTTGATTAATTATTAGAAGCAAAATAGAGTAGAAACATGGCATAACTATCATACCTGCAACAGGGAATGCCTCTTCTGGTGACTATTTCAGGTGATACTATAGTAGTCTTTTCACCCAGGATTGCAAGTGCAGCTACAATAAGGATAAATGAAAAGTGATGAAATCACATGGGTGTACCAATTACCCAGTTTTGCTCACAAAATTATGCAATCTAACAAAAATTGCTACTGTCAATGATATGCTTACCAAGGGTATCTTTATTATCTACATAAGTCTCATTCTGAATAACTTGCTCAAAAGCAAATGCATATTCTCCAGGGACTGCATACCAAGTCTTTGGGGAACCAATATGAAGGTAGTTCAAACTGTGAAGCTCATGATCTTCCACGTGCCATGCAAACCAACTGTACAGCATGCCAATGTAAATCATGGGAGATGTGACACCAGGAATATCATCCAGCATGAATCTTGTGAGCGAGCCAGCAGAGCGCGAAATTACTTGCAGATTCCAAGAACTGTTAGAAAGTTTATAGCCAGATGTCCCTTCTCTACCATGATTATGAGGTTCAACCTTGTGTTCATCGTCTGATCTCACGCATTTATTTTGCATAAATACCCTCCTCCCTCGTGATTTATGGGTATGAATGTGCCGAACTGGCCCAATAGGTTCTGAAAAAGCTGAACCCGGCACATCATTTGCGTACTCCACATATATGGGCTTCTCAGACGCTGCCTTCCAGAACAAGGTCTCTACAACTAAAGGGGAAACATCTTCAACCTTACCTAACACCTCTCGGCTAAACGCCTTTGCCTTGGCTTCAAACTGATCTAAAGTATAGACCTCCCCACTTTGCCACACCTGCTTCTTGGCAGAAGGTTGTGTTACATTCCCCATGCCCCTAGTCTTCTTTGTACAGAATCCGACTTCCTGCTGCCTAGTGGTAAATACCGCCCTAACCCCCTCACCATTCTCCCTTCCAGCAGCTTTTGAAAGATTACCATTATTACTCCCCCGGAAATTCACTAGCTCAGGGCGTTTCAATAGCGACTTATTCAAGTTGTCGAAAACAAACTTCTTGGACGGCTTGGGAATCGGGGGAATTATCTTGCAAATCCCGAAAGCACTTGCTTCTTTCTCAATTTTCGAAATGTACGCGATGGGGTCGGCGAATTCCGTCTCAGTGGGGTAAAATCGAGGCGCCATTGGCATCCTCTCCAGCCATTCCGGCACCGCAACAACACTCACCATCGCGAAAGCAAATCGGCCAGTCAATCAAACCCGCGCATCTCAACTAATTAACCGAATTTCCAAACCAATTTGCAAATTTCGCTCTGCTTAAACCCTAATTCCGCTAACTAATTTCGAAATCAGCGGTTCCAATCACAAGAATCTCAAATGCAAGAACGACAAGAAAAGAAAGTATACGAGAAGAGTAGAAAAACCTGCCACAACTCCCAGCGGTGGGCAGTGAAGGGAGAGAGAGAAACGGGAATCCTTTCCAAAGCACCAGCCTACAAAATCAGACAGAAAGGATGATGGGGAGTTGAGTTGTGGCCTTGTGGGAGGATGAGAAGTGAAGTTTGTCTAGGTTAGGATTTTAACATATGCGGTGCATCATAGGCATAACTAGGAGGAAAAGACTAAAGTGCGCGGCTTACCTAAGAACTAGGCAAAATGGCAAATGATAAGAAAAGATTTGATTATATTGATTTCCCGGGGGCGCATGTTAGACATTACTATGTAGATACAGTTGGATTAGCCTCGGCTAAAAAAGGAAGTATGGGGAGTGTAAAAAGACTCATTTTTATATTTTTTTAATAGTACTTTGTTTTGTCCACAAAAAGGGGTGTACTTTATTATATCACATCGTACTATGAAAATTCATACTGTAATTTCAGGCCGAACTCATCCACGAAACATCCATGTAAATCCGTTCATAGACCATATAGCAAACATAAAGAATTATAATCCAAGTATGAACAATTGGATTTGAAATTTGATACGCTTTTAAAGTTAAAATTTTTTTATGGAAAATAGATAATGACGGTGTACCAACAAAAACCCGATTACAAGCTAACCACATTCTTGTTCCGGGGGTTGCCTCCTTTGCCATTGCACCTCGGAGGACATTATTCATCTCATTAGTAAATGTCCACACACTCACCGAGTATGCCAAAAAATAAACCCCAAATTCAACCAAATTCTTAACCACACTGATACAAGAAACAAACTACCCCGGCAAGTCATTAGTGAGATAAGGCAACAACTAACCGAAAAAGAATTCAATGATCTTGCAGTATGCTGGTGGGGAATTTGGCATCAACGGAACAAGCTTGTTTTCCAGCAAGCCCCAAATGACTTCATTCCAGATTTGGCTCAATACATCAAAATGCAAATACAAGCATGGGAAACTGCAAAGCAATGGACGGAAGATGAAACTAAAATAGTACAAGTTCACCAAAGAAGACGTAAACCAAAGGAAAAGACCTGGAAAAAACCACCCCTAGGTTTTTGTAAGCTAAACTTTGATGGATCTAAGTTATCAAACGGATCTACAACGTCCGGAACAGTAATTCGAGGACATAATGCGGAGGTCATTGATATATCTACATCTAAACATGGTAACATTTCGGTTAATAAAGTGGAAGCTTTGGCTCTACGAAATGGTATATCAAGGGCCAAGACGTTAGGAATTAAGCATTTGGAAATTGAGGGAGACAACCTAATTATTTTAACGGTTTTTCTATCCTATGCCCTAAGGGCATAGGTTAAGAATACTAATAATGGGAACTAAAACCCTATTAGGAAATTAATAAACCCTATTGGAAAAATAATTAAACCTAAATAAATACAATTTTAAGATATATTGCCATTTTTAGTCTCTTAACCTATGCCCTTAGGGCATAGGTTAGAAAAATCGTTATTTTAAATGCGATTAGGAAACTGGGGTAGTGCCCGTGGGACACTGACATGGTCGTGTCTGATATTTCAGCTTCGCTTGCGTGGTTCGACTCTATTCGTATTAACCATGTCAATCGAAACTGTAATGCTGTGGCTGATAAGATTGCTAAGTTGGGCCACAGCTTCCCGATGGATTCCATTTTGAATCATCAAGAACTTCTAGTTCTCATCCGCAAGGATGCTCTAGGACAACCTCCGTAAGGAGGTTCTCCTAATTCTTACCTTATCAAAAAAAAATCCATGTAAATCCGTTAAACCAGCACTCAAATCTTCCTAATACATGATATATTTTTATTTACCTCCTCTACTGTTCATTATCCACGAACAGGCAATGAACTCATCTACATTCTTTATCTATCATTCATTATCTTCAACCTCCTCTTGTACCTCCTTCTTCTTCAACCTCCACGTCCTCACTTCTCCTCCCTCTCTTTTCCTTGGTTCCTTCGATCTGGCGAACCGAGCGAGCCTTCACCGTCTCCCACTGGAGCCCGAGCCTCCCAATACTCTGACAAGCCTTCGTCGTCTCCTCCCGCAGCCCCTCACCTTTGCGGTGGCGACATATCAAATAGCCGATGTGGCATTGCGGTTGCTGGCACCTTTGATTTGTCTTCACTTTGTTACGGTTTCGATTTGTATTCAATTTTAGTGTTTGAAAAGTTCAATTGAATCCGATCGAATACAAACACAGATAAAAAATAAGCAATATAAAAAAAAAGTTGTGCACGTTTTCATTATTCTTTTCATTCAATATTATTGTGATCTTGATATAGTTAGGCTTGATTTGTATAGTTGTACTCCATCTCCACTCTCTCTACGTTCTCTACTTTTTTTTTTTTGAAGGATGAAAATTAGTAGAATTTGTAAATTGGAGATGTGTAGGGGTACAAAGATGGAGCATATTTGTTGAATTTGGGGTAAAATGGTAGAATTTAAGATGAAAAATGAACCCTAATTTTCATTATCAAATATAAGCCAAACACTAGTAATCAAGAATGACATTCCATCCCCTGATCAAAAAAAACAAGAATGATATTACATCTCCATACCTATTCAACCCGATACCTTGTCTCATTCCCATACCCGAATTTATACCAAACGGGCCCTAATATCATTGGGTTTGGATCGGATGGAAATATAATAATTTAACCATCTTTTTAACTTAGTAGGTTAAGAATCTCATTTTAGAAACTATTATATTACTCTAGAAATAAATATAGATAAATTCTATACAAAAGACTAAAATAATATGATTTTTCTAATTTAATGTGCAAATGGCACATGTTGTTAATACGTCCAAGTTTGGTAAACAAAATTAATTTAATTAATTAAATCATATATACAACTGACTATTATTAAGTCCTGCATGGGATAACAGTTTGAACACAATTTCAATTACGCTGGTGATGAATGTTGTGACGAGGGAGATTTAGGGAGAGATTCCTTGGTGCATGATGTTTGCAGACGATATTGTTTTGGTGGATGGGTCTAGAAACGGAGTCAACAATAGGCTTAAATTTTAGAGGGAGAAGTTGAAGTCTAAGGGTTTCAGACTGAGTAGGATCAACACGGAGTATGTTGAGTTCAGGTTTGGGCAAGATGCAACCCTTAATGAGGAAGTGCTTCTAGGGGGAGGTTGTAACAAGGAAGGAGAGTTTCAAGTATTTTGGGGTCAGTTTTACAGAGTGACGGAGGCATAGATGAGGACATCACGCATCGAATCCAGAGGGGTTGGCAGAAGTGGAGGGCGGCGTAAGGGGTTCTGTGTGACAAGAAAGTATCGGTTAAGCTAAATGGAAAATTCTACAGAATAGTGATTAGACCAGCCATCCTCTATGGGCGGAGTGTTGGCCCACCACGAAAGCGCAGGAGGCAGAGTGGGGGTGACCAGTATAGGTGATAAGCTGCGAGAATCAAGATTGCGTTGATTTGGGCATGTTCAGAGGCGGGGTCCTGAGGAGCCAGTTCGCCGGTGTGAGAGGTTGGCCCTTGGAGAAGTACGTAGAGGGAGAGGACGGTCGATGAAACGTTGGGAGGATAGTATAAGGCAAGATGTCAAACCAGTTGGGGATTTCGACAGATATGACAGTGTACATGGATAACTAGAGAGAGAGAGGATTCGAATGGTTGACAGCTAGCCGCCTGAGCAGACCGGTCCACGGGGCCTTGAGGCGCCGACGCCTTATTTTGGGTTCTAAGTTTTTAAAGTTTTTCAGTTTTCAAGTTTAGTTTTTTAAGTTTTTGCCTCGTTTTTTGCTTCTCTTTTTGCGTTATGTGGTTCTATTGAGTCTTTTGGTCACACCCCATTGCGTTTAGTCAGGGGTGCCCCCATCTTGACCCTCCAGATTTCCCGTTAGGGAAGCCACACTGGGTAAATGTTGTTCTTGTACTTGCATACTCTTTAGACAAAAGGAGCGGAGCCAAGTATGGCCGTCCAAATTGCGGTCTTGTTCCGGTGTAGTTTATTAGAAACTCTATAGATGTTCTAAAACCCTAGTGTAAATTAGTGAACCCTAGGGGAAAAAATGAAAAAGAAAAAAAATTATTAAAAGATTTGGAGGGAGAACAAATTAAATCTAACCGTTGAACTATATTTGAATGGCTCAGATTTAACCAAATCCACCGATAGAGTTTTTTTAAAACTTCACCGTAACTAAACCCGTCCAAATTGGGAAACTGAAGAACGTGCCATTTTTCTAAGATCTACCGACACAATCCACAAACACAAAAACAAAAAGATCTCATGTGAAGGTCTAAACGGACGCTGAATCTGCAAAAAGCAGAAACTTGTAGAAGATTAATTAATTGATCAGTGTGTACAGGAAAAGCTGAACTAATGTGACCAGAGCATGGAGAGTGATTTTCCCTTTTGACATTCTGTGACACAATCCAGCGCCATATTTTTCAGCTGATCATGGACTTCATCCGGTGATAAGCTAGCATCTATGATCTGGTATCAAATTGTCAAAAGAAAAGGCCCATAAAAATCATGCATTGCATATCAAGTCTTGAAACAACAAATTAAGGAATCTGATTAATGGAGCATATCAAATTGTTGGAGCAGCAACGAATGTAGATATTATTCAGAGTGAGGACCGAGAAAGCTAAATAGCAAAACCAGCCATCAAAAGAAAGAAATAGATGAAAGCATGTAGTACCTTCCATGTGGGATCACAGAGGAGCTTATACTTCTCTGCAACTTTCCTTTGAAAATCAAGGTGTTCGTACCTTTCACCTCCATAGCCTCCTCTTTCTGCAGCTTTCTGTGCTCCAAAATAAACAATATTCCAGTTAGTTTTAGAAGACACTAAAGGTATGTATGAAGCCCCTAGTTGAGATGTTGCAAGAATCATGTTGTTTGATACTAAGCCAATTATGAATTACATAAGATATAACTAAAAAGATTAAAACATTTCCATCAAAAGACAGATTTCTGTAACTCAAGACAATATGTATGCTTCTATTAGGTCTCTTTCCTCCTACCTCAGAGAGTAGGATTATGAATATAAACATTGGGGACAAACCTCTGGTGGTATATCAAGGTACAAAACCACATCTGGAGCGATAAGTCCTACTTCTGGAGCCTGTGATGAAAGACAAATTGTTTAGTTACTGCTATGAAATTGCTAATTATCAAGAAAATCCACATTCCTTAGATTAGAAAGCTCAACTTTTCAGGATTAGCTTTTCTTACATAAAAATAAACATACTTGGACGCAGTGTCATTCAGATGAGAAGGAAAGGGCCAAACGCAAAAATACTTTTGAAATATAAAATGATCAATATAAAACCAAAATCACATCAAAGATGTGTGATATTACAGTCCTGCACAAATCAAATTCTATTTTCTACTCACTGTTTAATTTTACTTATGGAATGATAGGTCTCTACTAACGCACCTGCGTCATGTGAAGGGAGTTTTTGCTGATCAAGTTTAATGTCATTTTTATTTCATTTCCTTAATTCTAGGTAGTGGTACAGCCAGTTCTATTTTCTGTTTCGAGTCTAGCTTAGGCCTTAAATTTCTCAAGTAGTGGCTTATTACACATCATTTGATTTCCTATATTAGCTGCTAGCAGCTTCAGTTGTAGTCAGAGTTGTTTTTAAATTGAATATATGACAAAATAATAGATTATCCAGCAACTTATCAAGTGTGATATACATGCATTCAGTTCCCTGTCCTTAGATCCCATCATATGAACAACAAA
This sequence comes from Fallopia convolvulus, assembly GCA_964016875.1. Classification (NCBI taxonomy): domain Eukaryota; kingdom Viridiplantae; phylum Streptophyta; class Magnoliopsida; order Caryophyllales; family Polygonaceae; genus Fallopia; species Fallopia convolvulus. Next base: position 47,836,755 of record OZ024726.1, on the reverse strand, counting down.
AGATCCACCTTTCAGTCTAGTTTCCACATTAAGTCAGTCAGGTTTTACCTCCTTAATCTAATGAGGTTCCTAAAAACACAGAATTAGCAGACTGAAAGTGAAGAGTTACCTTACACCAGTCATGACTGAGCCCTTTAGCAGATGAAAACGCCACGCCAGAGTAAGAATAACGATCAACTATTAGAGTCTTTCCACCTTTCAGCTTCTCTTCCATTAATGATCTGCCTAAGGCGAAAAAAACATAGTAACTCTAAAAATTCCCATAGGCCATAGATGAACAACTGCAATATTGTCCGTAAAACTGTAAAAGGGATGCTTTCCAATAAAAAACAGAGCCTACCATATATCCTCATACTAAACCTCTACCACAGAGTTATGAAATAAAGAAAAGGAAATGAAGACAACAGAAAATGATTAACATAATATGCCATGTTTCTACAAAAAAGAGCCAAACAATGGAAATAAATGATGTACTTCACAAGCAGCTTTCATGTAAACCATTAATCCTATCACCTTGATATTTAAAATCTCATACAAGAGAGAGAGAAGCAATTTACTTAGTAGTATAAGTAATCAATTTCTAGGAGAAACCACAAGTCTGATATCTGGAAATTCAAGACTCAACTTTCTGCTTGGAAACTTGTGAATATTGAACTAGGTAAATCCACATAATATACTAGTTTAATCTAGAAAGGTTTAGACTCAAATGTCAAGACTAGACTTTTGGCTTGTGAGTTGTGACAAAGCATATAATACTGTTTAAAATTGTAACACAACAAACCTCTTCTCCCAACGATTGGCACTAAACAGCAGATGAACGGTATGATCATCAAGCTGTGAGTTGTTGGTAAGGTATGAAGAAATCATTAAGCCGACATTCGTACTCCTATCTGGAAACCTCCATAACTCAGAGGCAACTCCAAGCCCTTCCAAATAAGAAACCAGTTTGCTTGCTTGCGAACTCTTCCCGCTCCTGTCTAACCCTTCTAAGACAACCAGAGCACCTCTTTGTTCTTTTACCTCATCACGACTCCCCATCTTAATAGAACAAGACCTCAAAGGCTCCATGTTGCAGTTTGATATTTTTCTCAAACTAGATGATACAAAGCAAAATCTGCAAGAGAAAAATCAAGCATAATATCAACATTTCGTATGAGATCAAAAAGCTGTTCACTTTTGAGGGCACGTTAAAGGCACAGAAGGGAAGGAAATAGTTAAGGAAGAGAAAGGAGGAGCTAACGTTGTTTTGGAAGGTGCTAAAGTGCGGGTTTGGAGCATGTTCCTTCCCTCGCAAAAATACAAGAGAGGAATTTGCAAAACAGTGAGGATCTTAGCATAGCTTTAGGTTATTGAATTTTTCTACACTAGAGCTATGAAAGCATGGTTTTAATTTCCTCACACCACACTCATTCATATCTATAAATTCAAATTTATAGATTTTCACAATGTATATACATACTTCCATACTGTTGATACAAACACGAACTAGATGTTAAAGATTTCATAGTCCTAATTTTAATCCTACCTACAGTGGCGGAGGAAGGTGGGGGCGGCCGGAATTCTCAGCCAGGCGCCAGCGGCAAAAAACAAGTGAAAAGTTGGATCTTTCTCAATTGAGAAATATGGACATAAAGACATTAGGAAACAAAATTCAATTGAGAACTGCAAGTTCAAACCGTTCAATTTTGGAGACGAAATTGTAGACTTGACGAGGCAGAGAAGATATCCGGCGGCGAAGAATTCGATTCTTTCTCCCGAGTCCGTCGTTCCGTCCTGATTCTCTCTCTGCTTCCTTCTTAGGGCTGTTTCTCAGTTGAATGAACTTGGACCTGTTTAAAGACAATCTCGCTAGACCAAAAGAAAAGAAGTCGTTTGCGCACTCGTTTTTTTTGATGTTGCGCACTTCGTTAAAGCATTTCCATCATAGAGAGACGATAAAAAAAATATTAAATGTGGAGAATGGGGAAGAAAAATTTCCATGACGGGTCACCACAATGACCAAAATTAGATTTGGTCATCACTTGACATGGTGACACATGTCGCCTAAGAGAGAGAAAAAAAAAGGGTAAAAGAAATGAATATAATTTTTTAAGAAAAAGAGTCATGTGCGAATGGCCGCCTGGGTGAGAAATAGGAATAAATCTCGATCGTTCATTCCAAAAAATCAACGTCCCTGATTAAACATTCATTAAAAAAAAATAAAATACGGCACGGGCGAATTTTTCCTGTGTTATTCGCGTATTTTTCAATAAAATACGACACGGACGAATTTTTCCCGAATTATTCACGAATTTTTCGAAAAATACGTTTTTATGAGGCGCGCCCAGTTTGTTCATCAGAAATAGCGATTTGTTCATCAATATTCACCAATTGTTCATCAATACTAACTAATAGTGCATTGAGTTTTTGATAACATTGTTCATTGATTTCGAACTTTTTTAATTTTTATTTTTATTTTTTAACCTTATTTATGTGTAGGAATACAATATTATGTGGTTTTTTATGCACATATAATTAATTTTGATATACTCATATTTGTTCATTGATATACTCGTATTTGTTCATTGATATACCCATGGTATACCATTATTTGTTCATTAGTATACTTCTTTTTTGTTCATTGGTATACCATTATTTGTTCATTGATATACCCTATTTGTTCATGGATATACCCTTATTTGTTCATGGATATAACCTTATTTGTTCATTATTATACCCTTATGTTTTAGGTGTGCTTGTGCCTTATTTAGCTATGAACAAATTGGTATACCATTATTTGTTCATTGATATACCCTATTTGTTCATGGATATACCCTTATTTGTTCATGGATATAACCTTATTTGTTCATTATTATACCCTTATGTTTTAGGTGTGCTTGTGCCTTATTTAGCTATGAACAAATTGATGTTATTAATGAACAAATATGCATATAGTAATGAACAAATTGAGGTTACTAGTGAACAAATATGCATCTAGTAATGAACAATTATATGAAAAAGGCAATGAACAAATATGCATAAACCAGTGAACAAATTGATATTACTAATGAACAAATATGCACAAACTGATGAACAAATATGCACAAACCGATGAACAAATATTTTCGTTTTTTTATGAACAAAATCACAATGTTGATGAACATATTGCATGTAATTTTGATACACATTTGTTCATTTTTTATGTACAAACAATAGATTTTTGATGCACAAGCAATAGTTTATTTATGCACAAAATCACAGTTTTGATGAACAAAATCACAGTTTTGATGAACAAATCCACATTATTGATGAACAAATCCACAATACTGATGAACAATTTGGGCGCGTGTCCTATTTCCGTTTTTTTTAAAATACGCGAATAATTCGCCCGTGCCGTTTTTTTCCCCTTTTTAAGTGAAATGATCAGCGCCTTTAATTTTTCTTGATCCAACGACTTCTGTTCTTTCTTATTTCGCACCTGGGCGCCCATTCGCACCTGAACCGGACTCATTTTTTAATATGGTGACAAAAAAATTTGGCCAACCAATGAACATGCTCTTATGGGCGGACTCATAATCCGCACACGAAAAACCGGATTTTTGCCAAACCATGGACGAATTCTAAACCTGTACAAAAAACGACACCAGTTTCCAGAAAAAAAAACCCGGCTTTATGGCCGGATTCAGGATGCGCCCAAAAATGCCCCCTATGGGCGGGTTCCCGGCCCGCCCATATTGTGCGGGTTTTAAATCCGCACATAAAAGGGTAATTTTTTGAAAAAAAGGGCACTCTTGTGCGGTTTCAAAACACGCACATGAATTACGGTTTCAGCCGACAAAAAGCGTTTTTTACGGCGACCGAGTTTTTTACTATTCACTTTTCAATTGTTAATTCCACTAAACAAGAGAGCATATACGACAAAGTGCATTGTCGTGAGATGTCGACTTCGAGTAGCGGGTCCACAAAGACGTCATCGTTTAGCAGGTCATCCTATTCGTCGGAGTCAACCTCTTCCGTGGGCAATCTTTCTCTTCTCGATAATGAATTGGTTAGTATATGTTGAATCCTTAAATTATAATATATCTGTTTAGTTTATACTTTATTGGTTGTCGGTCGATTTTAGTTTAGGTTGAAACTTGAAATTATTGGTTGTCGGTCGATTACTAGCCTCGTGTCTAATTTGGAGTATGAACCTGAAATTGAATTCGTAATGATGATGATGATCATATTTTATTTGAATTTTTTTTAATACCTGCAAGTTCGTAGTTATTACATGCCTAGTTTAAAGGTTTCGATTTTATTCATAGGTTTGTCCGTATAGTGAACATGTTGATCACACGGAAGTCAACTTCTCTACGTACTTTAATAAAAATGATGAATTTGATACAATGGAAGAGTTGAGACAATGGGTGAAAACTATCAGTCTTGGTATATCTATGATCATAACGACCAAGTCGTCCAAACCCGATAAGATCATTTTACAATGTTCAAGGTCGGGTAAGTATAGATCGGGGAGGAAGAATGAGATGAAGAAAGCACGGGATTTGATGAAGACCGAGTGTCCGTTTGAGTTGCATGGGCTGTTTAGGAGAGGGAATTCATATACACCCTCTCGTTAGACATTATCGGTGATAAGAGGGTTCCATAACCATGAGCTTCCCCTGGATTTGAAAGGGTTTAGGGGTGCACATCGTCTTAGTGCGGAGGAGCGCAACCACATAATACTTGCTAGTACGTCGGGTACAAAGCCTAAGTCCATCTTTATGGAACTTATCCAAAAGAACCCCGAAAGCTTACTATCGATGACACAAGTCTATAATTTCAAGGCATCTCAAAGGAGGATTTCAATGGGTCAATTGAATGTGACAAAATACTCCTTGGCATGGTTGAAGGAGAAGGGGTACTTCACCGACACGATGAGCGGGAGGCAAATAGATGGGGAGTTGGCGTTGAGCGCGTTGTTTATTAGTCATCTGGACTCACGACATTTGTTGAGGATGTTTCCGAATGTCGTTATCATGGATTGCACGTACAAGACCAATAGGTATGTCATCTCGTTTATGTACCACGTTTTTGTTATTGAGTTGTTTTAGTGATCATTAATTCTTGATATATAACTATTTGTTGTCAATGTGTTAGGTACGGATGGCCTTGTTTGGAGTTTGTAGGGATGACATCCACAAACTTGACGTATTGTATTGCTATTGTCTTCATGAGGAAGGAGAAGACGGAGTGGGCACTCTTGCAATTGAAGTTCTTATTCGGCAACCAAAAGCCGCGTTGTTTCATGTCAGATAGAGAGCTTGGAGCATTGAAGGCGGTGAAAAGTGTCTTCAATGTCCCCCACTTCTTGTGTCAAGTCCATGTGGCGCGGAACGTGAGGGCATATGCAAAAACACAACAAATAGACTCGGAACGATTCACTAGTAGCGTTCGTCGAGTTATGAGGTCACACACCGAGGAGGAATATGAGGCCCGACTTGAACATTTTCAGAATATATGGAACGACAAAGGTGGAACCGGTTTGGTGTCATATGTTGAGAAGACATGGTTCACTCCGGATAAGGAGAAGCTAGTGAGTGTGTGGTCCGATCATATTCTACATTTTGCAACAAGAACTACTAACCGGTAACCTTCCCCTCATATCATTTTTGTTCAATATTATTTCTCCGAATTTTTTTGTATATATATATTTATTTATTTATTTTCGTCTTATAGGGTTGAGGCTCGACACTCTATGCTAAGAGACATGTTGCAATCTTCCGTTGGAGGCTTTGACACGGTCATACAACACTTGGATAACATGTTTATGGATCAAGTTCGTCGAATCCAAGAGGAGATGGGAAGGAGTAGAACGGTGACACCGGTTGAAATACTAGATGGACCCGAATGGAAGAAGCTTTTCTTCGACCGCATAGTGAGAAGGTGTTCGAGAGAATGCATTAAATTGCTATTGCAACCAGTACAAAGAGCGAAAGATGGGGACATATCCGACGAAGTGAGTTCTTGAGACCGTTGGTGGAGTACCTCTATGGGATTGCCTACACCCCAAACAATCAAGGGATATGTTAAAGAAGGCATCCCGTTGGTCCCCAATGAAGTTGATATATATTGGAGGCAAGTCCGGTGGGAAGGTTTGGGGGCGAATGATCGATTTCCCGATGATGGGATCAAAGTTTCATACGAGAAGAAGATATTGGGGAAGTTTTGGTCCAAGTTGCAAGCGGGGGAAATTTCCAAGGATACTATCTTCAGGGTCGCCCAAAAGGTGGTGGAGTGTGAAGACCCCCGTTCGGCTTATTTGCAAGACCCCTCTCGTGGTGAAGCCGATAAGGGAAGGCCAAGGGGGAGTGAGAAGAAGAGTAGTACTAAGAGGGGGAAGACATGGGAGGAGTACATTGACGACGAGAATAGTAAAGGCAAGGAGAAGACGATGACGAAGAGGAAGTGGGGGAGGAGAAGAAGAAGGAAAGGGAGGAGGAGAAGAAGAGGAAGGAGGAGGAGAGGCAAAAGAGGGATGAAGAAAAGAAGAAGAAGTGGGGGAGGAGGAGAAGAAGAGGAAGGAGGAGGAGAGGCAAAAGAGGGATGAAGAAAAGAAGAAGAAGAGGGAGGAGGAGAAGAAGAAGAGGGAGGAGGAGAGAAAGAAGAAGGAGGAGGAGAAGCGCACTACCGTTGTGTCGCCTAAGTCGACGTATGACCTTGATTTTGATTGGTGTAATGACACGATTGACCCCTTCATGTTTCAATACATATCTCGGGTCCAAAATGTAGAGGGTGATGGTCATTGTGGGTATCGATCACTTGCCGTGTTACTTGGTGAAGATGAAAGTAAGTACATGGAGGTTCGGTTGACTCTTTTGAGTTTCATTGTACAAAATCAAAATAAGTTGGATTTGGTGTACGAGAAAGATGGTGGAATAGCGAGGCTTGTTCGGGAAGTGAGCATGACAACATCCCCTGTGCCGTAAAGAGGGTTGGATGGTAGTTCCGATGATGGGGTTGGTGTTTGCGACTTTGCACAAAGTAGTCGTCGTCGTGTTGAGTAGATTTGGGCCGCACACATGCCTCCCATTGTGGGCCGAGGAGGGAGATGAGCCTCCTTTGACGGTATATGCTATGGCACTTGTCGGGACCCCCAACGTTGGACATTTTGTACCGGTATGTTTTCTTGACCAAAAGCTTGATTTTAACCTAAATTTGTTAGCATATTTGAATAATGTTATATTGTGTGTAGATTTGATTGGAAAACGATGAATGTCCTATCCCCCCCCCCCCCCGCCTAGGCAATGGACAACGTACAAGCAACTGAGTGTGGATGGATGGGAAACGCACCACCGCTACGAGAGCCGAATGCAAGACTATGTGGCTCGACGAGCGAGTTCTGGACGAGGACCTATATTAACTTAGGATTGTAATTATTGTTATATATTATAGTTACACTTTTGACTACTATATGTAAAAATGAAATATTTTTTAATTAAATAAAGCGTCGTCGTTTTTATATTAAAATCGGTCCCGTGAATTGTACATGGAAAGTTGAATATTAGAAACGGGGGCCAAAACGTGACCGAGTTTTTTCCGCCCCGGACCGCGTTTCTCACTGTTTTTCTCACTGGAGTAGAAGTGCGGAAACGCAGAAACGCCCAAATGGGCGGATTTGGAACCCGCCCAAGGGTTGCATTCTGGCTACATTGGACGGATTTATAAGCCGCCCATTCAGGCAGATTAGGATTTAGGGTTTATGGTTTAGGGTTTAGGGTTTTGATTTTTGATTTGGAGCACGCCCAAACGGGCTTTCTCGCATTAAAATTTAATAACTTGTGCGGGTTATAAATCCGCACAAAATGGTAATCTGTTTATGGATCTCATTTAACCTATAAATACCACCATGTTGTCCTTCAATCATCAAATAATCCTTCCAAGCCTCACATATCTTAGTTGCAACTAACAAACCACTCATCGACAATTCTTCAACCATTATTCAACGTGATAGTGGACTTTATCGGTTGATGGCTTCTCGTTGTGCTGAGTGGCTAGGGCGAATGATGTATATGAGTTGAACCATCGTAAGCAATGTCTAGGAGAAAGCGTCAAACGCCACTATAAGCTCATCGTAAGCAATGTCTAGGAGAAAGCGTCAAACTTCATATATCACTTTCAAATCTCATGTTTAACTTTCAAACCTCATGTCTAACTTCATATATTACTTCTCTTAGACTCAATCTATTCATGTTTGTTTTGTATGGACAGTGGCATATGATGTCTTCAACCATTTAATTAAGCTCATGTATGTTTTATTTCGATCTTATTTTGATTTTATATACCTTAAAACTCTAAACCCTAAACCCTGTTGTGCTAGTTTTAAACACGGCCAACATGGGCGGGTTCACAACCCGCCCATATTTTGAAAACAAGAAGCGCCATTTTTGCCAAAATGACGCTTCTTTGGCCAAACATGGGCGGGTTCACAACCCACCCATGTGTTGAAGAAGCGCCAACATGGGCGGGTTGTGAACCCGCCCATGTTGGCTCTTAAACGGAAGAGGGGCTCGAATGATGCGCGGCTGAACGGGCGCCCTCGGACACACATACGGATGCAAGATCTGTAAGAACCAGTCCAAGTACTCGTCGTCGACGTCCCACGGAGTGACATCACATGGCGACGTGAGGATGAATGGACAAATGTGGTCCATAACGCTACCCCACCCGTAATACTCGCCGTCGAAGTCGAGGAAGTACTTTGCCTTCCCCCTAAGAGACCACAGACGATGACAAACGCGTGGTACGATAACGTCCAAAGGTCGACTCTGAACTCGTCTCCACTGCTGCACGCATCTCTCGGGCATGTACGGCTCATAGATGTCGAGATATCGGATGGTGCCCCGATACCTCGACGTCGGATACTGGAGATCCAGGTCAACCCTAGTATAGGGGGTCCAACAAACCTGAAATATAAAGAAATGATGTCGGGAAACGTAAATTTAAAAATAACGAATCATTACAAAAATATAAGAACGGATACGTACATCCTCCGGTCGGTAACAGTCAAGGATGCGCCGATAGTAGATCGACGTATCGTACATCTGTAACTTTGTGCGATCGACCCGATAGCGACATGCTCTCCTCTCATCGTCCTCTGCTCCATGCAACGGGAATGGGTTGCCAGGGAAATAGATGAAATACATCCATATCCACATCTATGGCACCCCAAAAAAATAAAATTAGTTCACTTTACGAAGATTTTGACAAAGACATTTTCAATCAAAATAACCAAATACCTGAAAAAGATATGAGCAATCCGCCAACTGAGCCACCCCGGCCCGTGAAGCCTCCTCAAGATTGCGGTAGAGAAATGCCAATGTGCCGACGCCGCATGCAGTCTCGACAACCTGACCCCAATCCTCAAACAATGGCAACATATCAACATCTACACTGTTCGTGGATTTGTCCACGAACAAGCTGGTGGACAAGTAATGCCACAGAAAACTGGCAGCTATGTACTCTGGCGGGTCGTCGGAAGCCATCATCAAAAGTAAGTGATCGAATAAATCTCGGTTGTGTAGATGACCCTTCCTAAGGTCCTTGAGGAAGTCACGCTAGCCGAGTAACAAATAGTCGTCCGTCGTGCCAAACATATACTCAACCATATCAGCGCACTCAGCAGAGGAGAACGTGTGAGCTACCTCGTGCCCATCAATCGGCAAACCGAGGATGATGGCAACGTCGTGGAGCGTAATCGTCATCTCGCCCCATGGAAAATGAAAGTCGTTGTCTCTGGATGCCAACGCTCTACAAAAGCAAAATTAAGCCATGGTCGACGTTGCCGAAATCGAAGTCCAATAGCTGTGTCAGGTCGGCCTGTCTAATCATCCATAGCCACGAACCCTGTGCAGCATCAACGCCGGTCGACGGAATGTGAGCCCTCCATCGGGCAAACTCCCTCGGTCTGCTATGACACGTAATACGTCAAACAAGTCTGTCCATGTCGTTCCTAAACAGGTTGAGTGACCTCCAACTCAAGTCGATGATGTGTGTATGGAAATCTCGAAATACAGATGGATCGTCAAGCCCATACGGTGTCTTCTCGGGCAAGTCGGCCTGTGGAGGCTGGGCCTCTGTCCCCCTAACAGAATCTACAACCACCTCATCCAAATGAATCTGAGTCGGGTAGGAGGGCAAAGTATCAGACTACGGAGGGTCGGACTGGGGAGGATGCGAGAATGACGACGACGACTCGTTTGGAGCCTTTGTCGTCCCAACAGAATCCCGGTAAGCCTTTGTCGTCCCAACAGAATCAACCATCATATCCTCTAACTAAGTCGGTGGGACCTCACCATGGAGAGGCTGATCCTCTCCCGTCGCAGCAGAATCAGGACGAGCATCCGGCTCAGAGGTCGATTCTTCGTGTCGCCTCTTGCGACCCGAAGCCGTGACAAAACGAATCTCAGTAGCTCTACCATCAGTTGTAGACTATCGAATGCGTTCTACTACCTCATGTTATTTAATATATTATTAATTATTTAATAATTTTGCCTCATTTATTTTATTTCACTCAAACTAATCCTAATTTTTATTATTTCTATTTACGATTATTACCACATAAAAATAACATTTCCAATCTAATAAATACATTATTTTTACGTTACGATTTCTAATTTCTATCATACAATTTTTCACTATAATATAATTTCTAATATAATATATAAGTATATATTATTTCTAAGGTACGATTTTTAAATAAAATATATGCATTTCATATATTTTATTTTATATGCATCTCATAAATAAAATATATGCATTTCATATAATATAAATTCTAATCTAATATGCATTTCATATATATTTCGCTAAATAAAGTATATGCATTTTATATAATATAATTTCTAATCTAATATGCATTTCATATATATTTCGCTAAATCAATTATATGCATTTCATATAATATAATTTCTAATCTAATATGCATTTCATATATATTTCGCTAAATAAAGTATATGTATTTTATATACTACAATTTTTAATCTAATATGCATTTCATATATATTTCACTAAATCAATTATATGCATTTCATATAATATAATTTCTAATCTAATATGTTCATATATATTTCGCTAAATAATGTATATGCATTTTATATAATATAATTTCTAATCTAACATGCATTTCATATATATTTCGCTAAATCAATTATATGCATTTCATATAATATAATTTCTAATCTAATATTTATTTCATATAAATTCCGCTAAATAAAATATATTTAATTTTATTTTAATATTAAAAAATACCTCGTTAGTTGGTCTTCTCTGACGCACTCGACGACCCGGATCTGCACCCTCCGTCGCTGTCAATCCGCTCTGGCCCACTCCCACCTCCATCTCTACCACCGGCGCCATCTCTACCACCAACTCCGGTGCCACCTCCCCCACCACCGCCGGCGCCATCTCCCCCACCACTGGCGACGCCACCACCCCCACCACTGCAGGCGCCACCTCCCCCACCACTGCCGATGCCGAAGCTTCTCCCTCCCTGCTCCCCACCGCCACCGATTCTCCTTCCCTGCTGCGAACCGTCGCGTTCGACACATTTGCGAGGCCGGAACCCGCCAACGACTGGTGTGCAGAACCCGAACCCGCCGAAGAAGATGGTGCCATGTTGGACGACTTTTGTGCGGAGCCCGAATCCGCCGAAGAAGGCGGTTCCACCACCACAAGAGGTGGTGCCATGTCGGAATCGCTAGGCATTTGGGTCTCCATCGCCGAATCCTTCTCACTTGCTCGGGATTCCATACCAATTTCTTGCTCTCACTCTCGCTCGGAATGTAGGCCGCCGGAATCTCTGGTTGAATGAATTGGAAATGTCGAAGGTAGAAGATGATGGTGCGCGGTGGAAGTTTATAAGGAATTTGTGCGGGTTTCAAACCCACACAACTAGGGTTTTATGGGCGGGTTTCAAACTCGCCCATAAAGCCTCAAATTTTGGTCAAAAATTTTCGGTTCTCAGATTGAACCAGTTTTTTTTATTTTTTTCTACGCGTTTCGGATCCGCCCAAGAAAAACCCGGTTTTTAAAAAAAAAACTGTGTGGGTTTATAATCCGCACATATTCGAGTGTGCAACATAAAATTTAGAGTGCGCAAAAATTTGCCGAAAAAAAAGAAGAATACGCTTGCTTTTTTTTGGTACGAAGAGATGGGTCTTATCCCTTATTATTAATCATAAAAGAGCTTACATAGTTAAACTAATGTTCATGTCTAAATCCAAAATACGCTCTAAACCCACAGGAGGGTTATCAAACAAGGTGAGATCACCAACATAATTTTTGCTTGCTCTGGATAACCAGTCAGTTGCCCTGTTCGCCTACCTTGGGATGTATTTCAGCCTCACCTCCCAATCCGTCTTGTACCTCAGCTCCCTACATTTGCTAATGAGAAAGTCATGAGGAGAAGGACGATTTCCATCAGCCATAATAGCCTCGATCACACCACGCGAGTCGGATTCCACTTCAATCCTTGGAATATGCATTTGCCTAGCAATGGACATCCCCTGCAAAATTCCAACAACTTCTGCAATGACAACATAATCACCTCTAGCCCTAGTAACATAGCCTTTGATGAATTCTCCATTATGGTTTCGGATCAATCCCCCTGCTTCAACAAAGTTAGCGCCTTCAATAAAGGCTCCATCCGAGTTCAACTTCATCCAGTGCATAGCTGATGTCTTCCACCAGTCCAGAAAATCACGCCTTGAACCATTTGCACCACCACCATTTTGGATCAGTTGGCGTTACTCGCGATCTCGATTGATGATAAATTCATGTTTTGATCCATGAATATCCACTGGAGTTCCAAAAATCCTACCATTCCGCCATTTCCAACACCACCAAACCCTATAAGCAAATGTAGAGGACCAAGAATCACTTCTCCTGAGTTCCCTTCGAACCCAATCTTGGAGATCTCCAGCATAAAACCTCGATTTCCTGTCATCCATGAGCATCCGGAACCCATATATCTCAAGCACCAGGGCAGTCTCGAAGGATATGGAGCGTAGTTTTTGAAACATCCACACAAATATCACAAGAGTCTGAGACACAGAGGCACCTTCTTCGTCAATTAGCATTGCTCAAAATCGAATCATGAGCCACTAACCACATAAACACTCGAACCTTTCAAAAACTTTTATTCTCCAGATTTCCCCCAATCAAAAGCACCAATAGACGCTTCCTCATTCTTGATAATAACCATAATGGATCTGGTTGAAAAGTTCCCAGATGCTTCAACAACCCAGTAAAAATTGTCATTCACCTCTTTGACCACCAACTTTAATTCTCCTATTTTCATAAGCACCTCAGCTGGTAGCTTATCAGCAAACGCACTCCAATCCCATGTGCCATTGCCCCAGTAATCACAAACTGTCATTCCAAGTTCCTCTTCGGATATCTCCGCAACAACCATATCCACTAATGGCTTATCTCCCACCCATATATGATCCCAAAAGAGAGTCCGTCTGCCATCCCCAATTTGAGTTCGCACCCCGGCGAGAGTGTCTTAGCTTTCACCACTCCCCACCATAGGTTCGATTCCCCGGTTTGTGAACGAACATATTCTTGTCTTGTCGCCCAGCACAATACTTACTCCTCACCACTCGAGACCACAACGATTCCGAGTCCGTAAGGAGGCGCCATCCCATCTTTGCCATAAGAGTGGAATTTGCATGACGCATACTCCGCATACCAAGACCCCATTATGCTTCTCATGCTTCACCATATCCCAGTTCAAAAGATGAATCTTTCGCTTTTCATCAGTCGAGCCCCAAATGAAGCTTCGAGTCTTCTTTTCAATTGCATCACAAACATACAAGGGAAGATCCACCGTCTGCATCGTGTAGTAAGGAATGCTTTCAATAGCCGACTTAGCAAGTGTGATGCGTCCGGCCATGGAAAGAACCCTTGCCTTCCAACTAGAAAGCTTCCCATCGAGTCTTTCCAAGATATGCTTGAACATGCCTTTGAGGCTCTCCGTTTGTTCATTGGAACTCCTAAATATCGGCCCAAATCGTCCGTTCTAGGAATTCCTCCTACTTGACTAATTCCCTCTGCAATATAATCACGAGTGCTATTTGAAAAACTGACCATGAACTTGTGCAAGCTTACTTTCGCACCTGACGCAGTGCAGTACTTATCCAGGCAGAATCCTGTCACCCTCATTTGCTCCACCGCCGCCTCTCCAAAAAGAATTAAATCATCGGCAAAAAACAAATGTGAGAGTTTCGGTCCTCCAAGAGATAAGGAAATTGGTTTCCAAGCCCCGGACACCACATCTTCATCAATTATATGACCCAATCTCTCCATACAAAGAGCAAACAAGTATGGAGAGAGTGGATCACCTTGTCTAACTCCTCGGCTGGGTCTGAAGATGTCTCCAAGTTCTCTGTTCCAAAGCACACGCATAGAACAAGACTCCACACAATTCATGATGACGTGTATAATCTGACTTGGCAGCCAGGCCTCCAGGAGCGTATCACGAAGGAATTCCCATCGAATCCTATCATAGGCTTTCTCCAAATCAATCTTGATCGCCATGAACGGATTCCCTTCCACCTTCCACATCGAGTGCATGACTTCTTGCGTAATAATGATGTTATCTACAATTTGTCTCCCCGGTACGAAGCTCGTTTGTGTTGACTCCACGAGATACTTCATAATTGATTTCAGGCGACCCACTAGTGCTTTTGTGGCAATTTTAAATGCCACAATGCATAGACTAATGGGGCGAAGTTGGTGTACTGTTTCCGGACATTTAACCTTCGGGATCATGACTATAAGCGTTTCATTCATTGCGCTTGGAACTTCATTTCCCCGCAGGATATCAAGAACCGCCTGCTCCACCTCCATCTTGACCACGTCCCAATTGCGCTGGTAAAAGACAGCATGGAACCCATCCAGACAGGGGGGCTTGAAAGGGTTCATGGTATCATATGCCATCTTGACATCATGAGTACCAAAGCTTCGCATAAGACTCTCAATTTGATCCGGATTTAAGCTAGGAAATGACCCTCGCGGCACGTCAAAAGGCCCCTGTTCCCCAGCCTCCTCAGTATATAACTTGTGTAGGTGTTGCGAGACCATTTGCTGCATAGCTTCCTGATCCCACACCCAAGTACCGTCATCAGTTATGAGGTCGTCAATTATGTTTTGTCGTCTTCTCACAACAACGTTTGCATGGTAGAATTTGGTGTTCTTATCCCCATCCACCAACGCGTTCGCTCTTGCTATTTGCATCAAAAAAATATTGATTTGGTCAAGAACGTCCGCAAGTTGTTGACGAAGATTCCTATCAAGATCCAACAACCATCGAGTAGCCCTCCTTCCAAGAGCCCGTTGAACCCCTTCAATTCTTCTCTAGAGTTTGTCTCGCCGTTTGAATAAGTTACCAAACACGTTCATATTCCATTCATCCAGGTGGAAAGCAAGATTCGAGAGCGCCGAGCATAAATGAGCGCCTTTATGCCAGTGTGATGCCATAAAATACTGAAATTCATTATGAGCCAACCATGCTGCTTAGAAACGGAATGGCTTCGTAAAAGGCGTGGCTTCCTCCAACCCTTTAGCACATAATAGCATGGGCAAATGGTCAGATTGGATCGCTGGGAGATGTCTAATACATCCATTCTCAGATTGGCTATGCCAATCAAGATTGCAAAGTCCCCTGTCAAGCCGAGCACTCGATCTTGTTGCAGGATCACGTCCTCGATTCCAGGTAAATCTCGGACCCGAGAATCCCAAATCTAGTAACTCCATGTCGTCATCAATCTACCTATTGAAATTTTGAGTTCGACGCTTGGTTTCGTCCGAGTGGCCAGAACGCTCACTCATAAATCGAGTCTCGTTGAAATCTCCTATCAGAAGCCACAACATTGTTTTCATGTTTTTGAATTCTTTGAGTCTTTCCCATAATGTAGCCCTCGAAGTAGGAAGCGAGCTAGCATAAATGGCGGATAACAGCCAATCACTTTCACCAGTGTGAGTAACTTTGACGGTAACCACTTGAGAGTGCAAGTCAATGTTGTCAATTTGAACACTATCTCTTCGCCAAAGCACCCAGATTCCTCCACGGAACCCCACGGCCTCAGAACGCATCATTCCGTCAAAGCCAATTCTCATGCACACAGCATCAGCTTGTTGTCCACTAATCTTGGTTTCCACCAGAATTAGAATAGTGGGGTCATGTTTCCTCACAAGATCCTTTAACATATGGAGGAAATCCCTGCTTCCTGCCCCTTGAACGTTCCAAGCAATAATTTTTAGATTTGGAACTACCATGGACAACCACTGGAAAAGAGCAGGATCCTCAGACACAAGACTTTCAATCATGTCTAAGCTGATTTGAGCCCATGACGGTATCTTAATCTTGTACGCAATTGGCGACCTCTTGTACCATGGAATGCTCTTATTCATTTGAATCCTCCATTCGGACGTCCACCCCTGTATCCTGCCCACCCTCGGGGCTTCCGTCAAGATTATCCACCTTCATTGAGCCATCAAAAGAGTCTTGTTCTCTCATTATCAGGCTCTGGTGTGTTTCTTTTTCTTTTACTAGTGTTGGCTTGGGTAATTGTGAATGCTGCTGGTGGTATTTAATATTTTTTGGTGATAAGCTTTGCCATGATGGGCGTAAGGATATATTCTCCTCCTTATTCTTTCCTTCGGTTGTGCTTCTAATCTCGTGTGAGATCTTTTGCCTTTGTTCTTCCATTCTTGATTGCATGCCATTCTTTCCTTCCTCTGTGCTGATCGTATTTTTTGTTTCCTTAATAATCAACTCCCCATCCATATCTTCACCTCAACTCCTTGTGATGAAACCCGAAATAAAACGTCGCTAGAAGACAAGAAACGAGATTCTTTTATTCGATTGTGCAAACACTTGCTCTTTATTTATTGTTTTCTTACAGCGAGGTTACAAGCAACGGGGTTTACAAGCAAACGAGGTTTACAAGCAAAACGAGGTTTACACCTTAGACCTCCTAAGAGTATTTGAGATCTCGATCTAACAGGGTTCGAGATCTCCAAATCACTAAGAGATTCTACTATCCACAGGCCAGTTGACGAACTCCGGTAGCGAGGTTGAGCTTCGAGTTCGAGTGTGGTGATGTTGGCTTGCGAGATGGAGCAGCGAGGTCTTTGGTGTGAGCGAAAACTCTGTGTGTGACTTGAAGTCTTTTTGAGGGCTTCACTTGTCTATAGCGAGGTCTTTTGACGATGTTTCAACACGTCGATCTTCAACGTGCAAGATAGTTCTTGAGTTCAAGATGTTTTTCGACCCTTTTCCACCTTTGAGGTTCTCCTCTATTTATAGAGAATTGAGGAGTTGGGCTTGGGTTTTTACTCGATGTGGGACGCCCGAGATCAGGGCCTCTGATTGGTCCGGATGTGAGGCAGCCAGTGATTGGCTCGGGGGAACGGCAACAACTGAGTGGTTCAGATGGGCGAGAGCGTCAAAGAGTCGGCAACGAGGTTTAGACCTCGCGAAGATAGGAATTTTGTTTAATTTAAAAGGCGGGTATGGTTGTGAGCCCCAGAATCCACCTTGGGAGTCTCGCCGAATCTGTTTATTCCTTGCGTCCCGGGCCCACTTCCCACTTTACCATTTTGGACACCATCACAACCCCATGGCCTGGGGACCTCGTCCCGAGGACCGTAGGTCATAAACACGAGGGGTATTTCGTTCATCAAACCCGGGGTGCGGGGGTGGGCTTCTTAGGATTGCGAGGTGTGAGGTCTAGAGGTTGGGTGGACACATTGCGAGAAATTTTCTTGCGAGCCTGACACTTAGGCTTTTCTCCCGTTTACGCGTGCGATGCTTCCTGGGCCTGCTCCCCCTTATTTCGCTTAATGGGCCGTCGAGGTAGACCAGGCCCAATAAACTTTTCGGGAGCGGGGAGAGTCCCAAGTTCGTTCTTTATAAGAGGCGTGTCTCACACGCCTCATCTCCATCTTCTTCCCTCAACATTCTCTCTCTCTCTCTCTCTCTCTCTCTCTCTCTCTCTCTCTCTCTCTCTCTCTCTCTCTTTCTTGCCCTTCCAGTTTCCGGCGAGCAGTTTTCGAGACGGTTACCGACGATCTTCCGACACTCTAGGAGAGCCACCACACCATCCGCGTCAATCTTCAAGCAAGTAAGCGTCTCGACCCCCCCCCCTTTTCGTGTCTTTGATGCTCTTTGTTTTATGCCCTAGTGGGCGACGGTTGCCCTCCGGCGTTTCGTGCCAGTGTTATGGCGCCGAAACGGGAGGGGTGAGGGCGGCGCTCACGTCTGAGCGACGCTCTTGAACCTCTGCTTCTCGCATTTTCTCTTTCATGGTTTCATGCCCTAGTGGGCGACGGTGACCTTTCGGCTGCTCGCGCCAGTGTTACGGTGGCGAAATGGTGGGGGTGAGGGTGGCGCTCGCGTCTGAGCGACGCTCTTGAATCTCTTCTTCTCGTTTTTTCTCTTTCATGGCTTCGTGCCCTAGTGGGCGACGGTGACCTTTCGGCGGCTCGCGCCAGTGTTACGGTGGCGAAATGGTGGGGCGAGGGTGGCGACCGCCATGCCCTCGAACCTTTCGTTTGCCAACCGACGGTTGG
The DNA here is from genome assembly GCA_964016875.1 of Fallopia convolvulus. NCBI lineage: Eukaryota > Viridiplantae > Streptophyta > Magnoliopsida > Caryophyllales > Polygonaceae > Fallopia > Fallopia convolvulus. The sequence continues at coordinate 47,818,158 of OZ024726.1, read as the reverse complement.
GTTTCTGTGCCCCCTTTGCTGTTTCGGAATTCGAATTCCTCGGAAACCCAAACATCATGATGCCCGACTGACGGGACGTTTGGGTTTCCACCGCTGGCTTCCATTCCGCCTTCTCTTTCCTCTTTTTGGCGCTTCAAATTCTTCCCTAGCCATCCTATCTGTCAGAGTATCCCTAGGGTGCCATATGTTTTCTTCCCGTCATTACCTCGCGTATTCTTTTTGTGGCTTGGCTCGATGTCTCAACACTCTTCTTTTCCAGGTGCTCGCCTCTCGTGACCTGGACGTCGCTCTTTCATGCCTAGAGGAGCTTCTCTAAGCCCCCCACCAGGCTTCGTGTTCAAAGTTCAAGAGATATTCTACGAGGAGGCTTCCAAGACCGTAGGGAGCGTAGAGACTATTGACTCTCAAAACCCGAGGTCTCCCTCGCTGATTTTTAGCGAGCCCTCTTCCAGTGATTCCGACGTCTCCGTCAACTCGCGCTTCTCTCGACTTCGCGCTTCGTCTAGTGTCGAAATGGCCTCGTCCTCGATTTCTGATGAGGAAGTGGTTGGTGTTATTGCGAGGTCGTTCGACTCCAACGACCTGGCAAGCTTTTTTGCGGAGCATATCACCGACGCCGTGTCCAGCGTGCCGCCCGTCCTTGAGGAGCGGATTCCTATGTCCCCGGATTCGAAAGGGACCTTTCTATCCAAGGGGCAGCCTACGATCCTGGAGCCGAAAGACCTCGCGAAGATCGCCAAGGACTTCGCCTGGCCTGAGGGGGTTGAGCTAGCGCTCCCCGAAGGAGAGGGCAGCTCCTTGGCGTTCTACGACAGATGCGTGGTTGTGCACCAGCCCAGCCTCCAGGCCGGCTTTAGGCTACCTCTGCCCCCGCACATCGTCAGCATCTTGTGGGCCATGCATGTCTGCCCTGTGCAGCTTTTTCCAAATGCGGGGAGGCTCTTGTGTGCCTACACCCTTCGCAACCACGAGCTCGGGGAGGGACCCGACCTCGACACCATGTCGAGCCTAGTTCTAGCGAGGAGGGAACACGAGTCTTGCCTCGTCTACCTCATCTTGCCCGGGCTTAAGATCACCACGGCCCCCTCGAACGTCGGGCCGTGGAAGAAGAAATGGTTCTTGGTCCGGGATCCTACCGGGAGGTATCTCAACTTCCCCACGGCCCCGGACAACTTCGTTTGGCCCAAGGGCACACAAAAGGCCGACGAGATCAAGAAATGATACGTTCCTGAGCGCCGGGAACCGTTCCAAGAATACCTGGCACAAGACCGTCTTGAGCGGGCCGGCCTGAGTCTCACCCTTCCACCGCGTGAGGGCGAATAGGGTACTCACTTTCCCTTTTGTTTCTTGTTTTTGTTACTTGCTTTTGGTTCTGGGCAACGTATGGCCCCGAGGGAATACCTCGCTTACTTAGCGCTGACCACGAGCCTCGCTCGGGTCGTAATGCCTTGATTGTTTGTGATATCCCGCTTCTTGTTTTTTTTATCTAACTTATTTCTTAACATGTTTTTTGTGTTTTTGACAGTGGATATTTTCAACGCTCTGACCTCGATGGCGCAGGGAAAGAAACCTGCTACCTCCACCTCCCAGGTCCCACGAGGCTCTAAGGGCCTCGTTATAAAGGAACCAGCCCCCCAAGCGAGGCCACCAACCTCGCAACCGAAGGCAACACCCCCGCCGCCGAAGGCGCCCGGGGTGAAGATTATCGAGGGGGGCTCATCTAGGGGGGACGTTGTGAGAACGTCCTCCCAAGCTGCCGGAGGATCCGACGAGGGAGCCAGATCAAAGAGGAAAGAACCCGAGGATCCCTCCCGCCAGGACAAGAAGAAAAAACAAAAGGGGGACGACCAGAAGGGGACCTCGGGAGGAGAGATGGCCCACCGCTCCGGCCTCGTAATCCGGGTTGTGTCCGCCACCGGGCCTCTTGCCGATAAGTTTCACTGCCCTGGACCCGCTCGGGGCGTGCCTTAGGATTGGGACAGGGCGGACTGGAAGGAAGAGGTTGCGTGGGCAAACAACCTCTCGGAGGCTGCCCTCAACGACGAGATCCTCCGCTACTCGGCGATGGTATGCCCTACTTCTTTGAGATTGTTCTTTTTGTTGGTTCCATTATTATCATCTTTGTTTTAACACGTTTTTTTGTTTTTCAGCATCACTTCTTCGAGAATTACAACTGCAATCGCGTCAGCCTCCTCCATAAGAAGATGGATAAGATGGAGGCGAAGCTCAAGGCCCGCGACGCCGAGATCGAGAAGAAGAACAAGGACCTCGCGGAGGCCGAGAGACGGATTCGAGCCGCGGAGGTTGCGGCGACGGACGAGGCCAAGGACGCCGCCAGGGCCAAGGAGGAGGCGAAGAAGGCCAAGGAGGATGGGAAAAGGCCAAGGAGGAGGGGGAAAAGGCCATTAGGGGTCTTAAGGACGAGGTTGGGGACCTCAAGGCTGAGAACAAGGAGCTCCGGGGTAAACTGTCTACATAGCATAAATTTTTTAGGGAGAAGGAACAGAGCTCGAGAAGGCCGAGGAGGAGATCAACAGCCTCTGACAGCGTGTTGGCGAGCTTAACGAGGAGGTGGAGGCTGCGGGGCCCAAGTATGTGGAGTCCGCGGAGTACAAAGAAGAGTTGTTGGGCATCGTGAACAAGATGTTCCGCCAGGCCGTCCGCATGGGGGTTAGGCAGGCGGTCGCGAAGTACGGGCCCATGGATCCTCGCATTACCTTCTTCAACCCCAACTACGCACTGACTATGGGGGAAGAGACTGGGGAGGAGCCCGAGGGGGAATGCGAGTTCTTCCTCGGAGAGGATGAGACCGTGGCTTCTGAGGCACCCCCCGTGGAGGACCTCGGCCAGGGAAGCCCGAACCCCGTCGTCGCAAAATTCTCATCCCGCGACCGATGTGACGAGCTCCCAGCCCGTTGTGATCTTTGACTCGGTCGTCCGCCAAACTCCCACGGAACCCGCCGCCGAGGCCCCGAAGGAAACCGCCGCTGAGGCCCCGAAGGAATGAAGGATGCCCCTGAGTCTTTAATGTGTTTTTTTTATTTTGGCTGTTTTGGTGGCCCCACCGGGGTCTGTAATTAAGATACTTCGGCCCTTGTGGCCTTATTTTATGTAACTTTCTTTGTTTTATGATTGTGTTGTGTTTCTTACTTTAGTTTACTTGTATGTATACATCCCGATACAACCCCATGACCCGAGTGTCACAACATTTATGGCAGCCTCGGGCCACATCGGCGCTTGCCTTATGTCGCGATCCCAAGCCTCGCTCGGATCGCGCATGATGGTTATTATGCCAAGATCACGAGCCTCGCTCGGATCTCGCATGATGGTTTTTATGCCCAGATCACGAGCCTCGCTCGGATCTCGCATGATGATTTTTGGTCGTTTCCAACCCCAAGCGGGGAGCGAGGGATGGACTTCAGAACTCAAAACCGAGAATCTCAAACCCCAAGCGGGAAGCAAGGGGAGTATTTCGTAACTTAAAACCAAGAATCTCCAACCCCAAGCGGGAAGCAAGGGGAGGACTTCGTAACTTAAGACCGAGAATCTCCAACCCCAAGCGGGAAGCGAGGGGTGGACTTCGCAACTCAAAACCGAGAATCTCCAACCCTAAGCGGGAAGCGAGGGGAGGACTTCGTAACTTAAAACCGAGAATCTCCAACCCCAAGCGGAAAACGAGGGGTGGAATATCGCAACTCAAAACCGAGAATCTCCAACCCCAAGCGGGAAGTGAGGGGTGGACTTCGCAACTCAAAACCGAGAATCTCCAACCCCAAGCGGGAAGCGAGGGGTGGAATTCGCAACTCAAACTCGAGAATCTCCAACCCCAAGCAGGAAGCGAGTGGTGGACTTCGCTACTCAAAACTGAGAATCTCCAACCCCAAGCGGGAAGCGAGGGGAGGACTTCGCAACTCAAAACCGAGAATCTCCAACCCCAAGCGGGAAGCGAGGGGAGGACTTCGCAACTCAAAACCGAGAATCTCCAACCCCAAGCGGGAAGCGAGGGGTGGGCTTCGTACGAAATTTTTATTTTTGAGACAGATTTGAAAATTCCATAACCCTTTATTCACAAAATTTGTAGGAAATAGCGGAGTTTGGAGAGTTTACACATTATATTTTTTTAGCCGATCGATGTTCCATGTTTTGCTCAGGGTACGTCCCTCGTTGTCTTTGAGCTTGAAAGCTCCGGGCGCGACCTCCTCCCCGAGGAGGTATGGTACCTCCCAATTAGGGTCCATCTTGGCACCCTTGGTACGCCTCAAGACGAGGCTACCCGTGGCCAGGAACCGGGGTCTGACCTTCTTGTCGTGATATACCGCTACGCGCCATTTGTATTCTCTGGAGCGCAGGTCGGCCACCTCGCGCAGCTCGTCCCTAAATTGCAGCTCGACCCTGAGGTTGGCCTCGTTCTCTTTTTCATTGAAATCAAAAACTCTCGCCGAAGGGACCAAGGTCTCTACCGGGACTAGCGCTTCCGCCCCGTAAGTTAGAGCGAAAGGCGTTTCTCCCGTTGCGCGACGCGCGGTGGTGCGATATGTCCATAGGACGAGTGGGAGAAGATCCGCCCAGTGACCTTGCGCCATGCCTAGGCACTTCTTCAGATCGGACAAGATGCGGGCATTGACGTTCTCCTCCTGGCCGTTGGACTGAGGGTGGGTCACGGAGGAAAACTTGAGGGTTATGCCCAGGTCGGAGCAGAAGGTTCGGGTCTCCTCGCAATCGAATTGGGGGCCGTGCTCAGTCATGATGGTCATGGGAACACCAAAGCGGCAAACGAGGTTCTTTCACAGGAAGTCGCAGACCTTTGTCCCCGTGATCTTTGCCATTGCTTGTGCTTCGACCCACTTCGTGAAATAGTCGACGATGACCAAGATGTACCGCACCTGGCCAATAGCCTTGGGGAAGGGGCCGAGGATGTCCATCCCCCACATCGCGAAGGGGCATGGCGCGTGGATGGAGCGAAGACGCGAGGTCGGGGCGCGCTGGAGGTTACCGTGCTTTTGACACCCGTCACACCGCTTGACATAGGCCCTCGCGTCTTGCCGGAGAGTGGGCCAAAAGTATCCCAAATGGGTGATCTTATGTGATAGGGCTCGCCACCCTGGGTGGTCGCCACAGACCCCCTCATGTGCCTCATAGAGGATATGCTCCGTAGACTCGGTCGGCACACACAGCAAGTTGGGCTCAGCATAGCCTCGGCGATAGAGACGGCCACTGATGATGCAATAGCGTGCCACCTGCATTTTCAACTTCTGAGCCTCCGCGGGGTCCTCTGGGAGTACGCCGCTTTCCACGTATCGCGTGATAGGGATCCTCCAGTCTCCAGTGGTGACGGAGAGAACCTCGCTGGTTAGACTCCGCGAGAGTTTTCTTTCTACCATCACGCGATTTCCTACCTCCAAGGGGAGGGCAGAGCCCAACCTCGCGAGAGCATCTGCCTTTGTGTTCGAGGTTCGCGGGATGGACTCTACCACAAAGGTTTCTAGGCACGACACCAAGGCCTTAACTTTCTCTCGGTACGCAGGCAGGAACCCCGTCCGGGTGTCGTATTGCCCGTTGAGCTGACGTGCAACCAGCTCGGAGTCGGTGTAGACCCTGATTTTGCGAGCTCCACTGAGGAGCGCCATTTCTATCCCGGCGATCATGGCCTCATACTCGGCCTCGTTGTTGGTGGCATCGAAGGTGAAGTTAAGGGCGTACTCCGTCTCGGTCGAGGGACCGGCGAGGAACATGCCAGCCCCGCCACCGACATCACATCATGAACCATCAACGAATACCTTCCACTCCTCCGAGATCGCATCAGTCTCGGGGAATGTGACCTCCACCATGAAGTCAGCGAGGGCTTGTCCCTTCATTGCAATTCTAGGGAGGTAGCTGATGTCGAACTCGGAGAGCTCGACTGCCCACTTCGTCATTCGCCCGGAGAGAGCGGGCTGGTGGAGGATTTGTCGAAGTGGGAGGTCAGAGAGGACCGGAATGGGGTGCGCGTGGAAGTAAGGGCGCAGGCGCCTAGCGGCGGTCACGACGGCCAGTGCCATCTTCTCCGCCAGGGAGTATCGCTGCTCCGCGGGCTAGAGCACGTCACTTGTGAAGTAGACTGGGTGCGTGGTTTTTCTGGTTAGCACCGCGATGACCGTCTCCGGGCTCACCGCCACATATAACTGCAAGTCCTCGCCTGCCATTGGAGGTGACAATGTAGGGAGCTTTGATAGGAAGGCTTTTAACTCGGAAAAAGCGAGCTCTAGCCGCTCATCCCAAACAAACTTGTCGTTCTTCTTGAGGGCAGCAAAGAAGGGTAGAGACTTGTCCGCCAAGCGGGAGCAAAACCTCCCCAAGTAGTTCACGGCGACGTTGAGCCGCTGTACCTCAGTGCGAGATCGCGACGACCTCATTGAGAGAATCGACTCGACCTTGGCGGGATTGACTTCAATCCCGCGCTCGCTGATCATGAAGCCAAGGAACTTCCTCGACGACACGCCGAAGATGCACTTCTCGGGGTTCAGGCTGAGAAGATTATGCCTAAGGGTCACAAAGACCTCGTGGAGATCGGCCAGGTGCTCTTCGGGGCTTTTGCTCCGCACCACGATGTCGTCGACGTAGGCCGACATGTTTCTCCCTAAATGGTTTTTGAAGACCCGGTCAACGAGACGCTGGAAGGTCGCCCCTGTGTTTTTAAGGCCGAAGGGCATGACCTTATAGTAGTACGTACCCTGCTACGTGATGAAGGACGTCTCCTCCTCGTCACGCGGACTCATCGAGATTTGATTGTATCCTGAGTACGCGTCGAGGAAACTCAAGACCCCGTGCCCCGCGGTTAAATCAACTAGTTCGTCGATCGAGGGCAGGGGGTAGTTGTCTTTGGGGCACGCTTTGTTGAGGTCTTTGAAGTCCATGCACATTCGCCACTTGCCGCTGGCCTTTTTGACCAGCACAACTTTGGACAACCATTTCGGGTACTGGACCTCGCGGATAAACCCCGCGGCCTGCAGCTTAGCCACCTCATCATTCGCGGCGTTTGCCCTTTCCTCGTTCATCTTCCTCCGTCGTTGCACAACAGGGCGGGTGGTGACGTCGACGTTCAAAGAGTGTTGGGCCACGGTGCGCGGGACGCCGCGGAGGTCCTTGGCGGTCCAGGTGAACGCATCGCGGAATCTGGACAGCAGGGTCTCCAACGACTCCGCCGATTTCCCGGAAAGACACTCTCCCAAGTAGATCTTCTCGAACTCATTCCCGAAGGGGGTAACCACCCTTCTTTCTGCCTCGGGGATGGGGACCGTGAAGTCTCCGACTTCGAGGTCGGCCTCGCCGGGGGACTCCACCATGAACACCGGTCTTTTTTGTTTTGTCGAGGTCGCATAGCAAACGCGACCCTCCTCCTGGTTGCCCTTTACCTCTCCAACCCCGCCGTCAATGGGGAATTTCATCTTCAGGTGATAGATGGAGACTACCGCCTGGAATTTCATCAGGGATACCCTCCCGATGATTGCATTCCACACCGAAGGCAAGTGTACCACGGTGAACTCCACCATCTCGGTCCTCCTCGTGGAGCCGGTGCCCAGCGTCATCCAAAGGTCTATGAGACCTGCTACGTCGACCTCGTCTCCCGAGAAGGAGGTGAGCTTCCCAGCGTAGGGCTTCAAGGATATTTCGGATATGCCCAACTACTCAAAGGCTCCGTAGTACATAATGTCCACGGAGGATCCCGTGTCCACTAGTACTCGCTTCACCATTTTCGATCCCACTTGAGCATGCACCACCAAGGGGTCGGAGTGCGGCATGTGGAGTCCCTCGGCATCTTCGGAGGTGAAGGCCAAGCCTACGTGAGACCACGAGGTCTGGGCGACGGTAAATTGAGGGCTCATGATGGCTTGCCCTCCCGTACCTCTTTATTTCTGCTTGGCTTGATCCAGCCAGCGATGGTCCACCCGAGATGGTAAGGATATACCCATCGGGTGTTATTGTCTGCCCAGACCGTGCCTGCTTCGCGGGAGCCTGCTGCTCGACGTTGTTGGCCTGAGCTTGACTCGGGCCTCGTGGTACGGTGTTGGCGCCTAACGCGGGGTTGGCATATCCCTTTTCATTTGGGTTGTACAAAGGGCCGCCCTTGCCCCTATAGCCTCGTTGCTTTCCGCCGAAGCAGTTCCAATTGCCACCGCGGTTGTTGTTACGGTTGGCGTTGTTCCCGTTGTTATTGTTGTTGTTGCTTCTGTTGTTGTTGTAGTTCCTGTTGTTGTTTTTGTTGACGGGGTTTTGGGCCTGCGTTACATACGCATCCCTCGTGGGCGGTGCAGCCACCTTCGCCTTTCCTTAAGCCTCGGCGACGATTTCCTTGTCGGTCTTCGGTTGTGAGCTTTGGTTTGCGGTATCCTCGGCATACACCTGGGACGTGATCCGGGCGCACAGGCTGTCGTACGTCGTTGGGCATTTCAAGAAAATGTAAGTCTTGAAAGGCCCCAGACACAGGTTGCCCATGAGGGTATCTCGCACCGATGATTCGTCGATGTGTGAGATCTCCGCTACTACGGTGGTGAACGTCGTGAAGAAGGTGCCCAACAACTCGCCCTCTCCCTGCTCAATACTACGGAGATCCAGCATGTTCTTCTTGCGCTTCCTCGAGCCGCTGAAGTGTGTGACAAAGGATTCACACAGCTGAGCAAACGAGGCCACATATCCTATCTTGAGGCTTATGAACCACATCATCGCGGCCTTGTCCAGGGTGGTTGGGAAGATGCGGCAGAATATGGCGTCATTGTAGGAGTTGACATTCATTTGGACGGCAAAGTGCTTCACGTGCTCCTCCGGATCAGCCGTGCCGTCGTAGAGTCCCATTTGTGGCCAAAAGAAACCTTTGGGCATAGGCGCGCCTTGAATCTCGTCCACGAAGGGGGAGGTGCACCCGGTCTCGATGGCCTGTCGGCGCGACCTCGATTTCAGAGGGTGCATCGGCGTTGTTGGCCTCGATTTGGGGGGATGCAGAGCACTCCCCGCTGTTTCGGATAGCTCCGTGTCCTGCATTCTCGAACGTCGCGAGCGGGACCGCGAGATCTGCATGGGGTCCCGGGGAGACCTCTCTGTCGATGAGCCGTTGGTGGAGGTCTCTTGTCCCCGCACATGCCCAGGGACGTACGCAGGTACGTACTCGGAGTGGGGTTGCCCCGGGCGGCCGGGGGGGGGGAACATGTACGTATGAAGGGGCGAAGCCCTACTGGTACTGCCCATAGCCTGGGTAGGGATATGGGTTCGGGGTGCACCGCCCGGCTCGTACCCTTGGAATGGGTAGGGGTTTTGTGGGGTGGTGTACGTCCAACCCGGGGGGACCACGAACGGGCAGCCCGGAGGTCCCGCGCCCATCCACTGCGTGGTTTCGGGCATGTTATCGGGGTGTTGGGGGAAGAAATTGTTTGGGCAAGCCATTTTGAGGGGATCAAAGTCAAGGTTTGCACAAATCGAGAAACTGCTTAGGATGAAGAAGTTCCCACAGAAGGTGCCGATGATGAAACCCGAAATAAAACGTCGCTAGAAGTCAAGAAACGAGATTCTTTTATTCGATTGTGCAAACACTTGCTCTTTATTTATTGTTTTCTTACAGCGAGGTTACAAGCAACGAGGTTTACAAGCAAACGAGGTTTACAAGCAAAACGAGGTTTACACCTTAGACCTCCTAAAAGTATTTGAGATCTCGATCTAATAGGGTTCGAGATCTCCTAATCACTACGAGATTATACTCCACATGCCGCTTGACGGACTCCGATAGCGAGGTTGAGCTTCGAGTTCGAGTGTGGTGATGATGGCTTGCGAGATGGAGCAGCGAGGTCTTTGATGTGAGCGAAAGCTCTGTGTGTGACTTGAAGTCTTTTTGTGGACTTCACTTGTCTATAGCGAGGTCTTTTGACGATGTTTCAACACGTCGATCTTCAACGAGCAAGATAGTTCTTGAGTTCACGATGTTTTTCGACCCTTTTCCACCTTCGAGGTTCTCCTCTATTTATAGAGAATTGAGGAGCTGGGCTTGGGTGTTTACTCGATGTGGCACGCCCGAGATCAGGGCCTCTGATTGGTCCGGAGGTGAGGCAGCCGGTGATTGGCTCGGGGGAACGGCGACAGCTGAGTGGTTCAGATGGGCGGGAGCGTCAGAGAGTCGGCAACGAGGTTTAGACCTCGCTCCGAGGTTTTGAGAGACCTCGCGAAGATAGGAATTTTGTTTAATTTAAAAGGCGGGTATGGTTGTGGGCCCCAGAATCCACCTTGGGAATCTCGTCGGATCTGTTTATTCCTTGCGTCTCGGGCCCACTTCCCACTTTACCATTTTGGACACCATCACTTGTGATTGACCCTGCAATTTCCTTCCCTTTTTTGCGTGAATCGCCATCTTTTGCATCTGCAGCTGCTAATAGTGCTTTTGATTTTGATTCTTTTTTCCTTGGAATCTTTTTATCTTTCTTTGATTTAGCATCCAATTTCCTTTCCCGGAATTCCTGGAATTGCGCATCTGTTTTGTCCATAATTTGCAAATCCTCATCTCCTAAGGTTTCCTCATCCATCGCAATCAGTTCAAACCGTGAACCCGTGGTTCCCGCCTTTCCTTTGTGGCCCCATTCTGTCGATTTGGATCGGTTTTGTCCGTCATTGACCCGGCCCGGTTCGTCTTCGTCCCAGCTCCAACGACGTTTGATTGGTGTTCATTGGATTCATCTCCGGCACCGCTTGTACGGCTTGGTTGACCATCTTTCACTGCACGAGGTCGGAAAGTTCATTTAGAAACCATCCATCCGTCGTACTCTTCCACTTGCTCTGGGTGTTTTTGTTTCCAGTCCTCATGCCCGTCCTCTGTTCCTGTTGTCTCCAAGACTGTATTCAGTTTCGGACATCTCTCTTTAGTGTGGCCAATCTTTCCACACTTAAAACAAATATTTCTTAGCCCTTCATACTGGATCTTCCAAACTCTTCCATTCATCCAAACTTTTGAAGTCAACCGCCTAGATATGTCTAGTTCAATACAAAGTCTCGTATATCGGCCTTGTTCTGCCGCACTGGTTGTCTTATCTATCTTCAGAACTTTACCCAGTTTGCTCCTACTTGTGTCAAGATCTCCTTGTCAAAGTATTCCATTGAGAGTTGTGGAATACGAATCCAAACAACCACAAGTTTTAGTTGTTCCTCCTCAGCGATGAAGTTTGGCCACCACCATTGGATTGTGAGGTAGCTTTCACCAATCATCCATGGCCCATTAGTGAGGACATTATTCAGATCATCCTCGTTCCTAAACCGGGCCACATAGTACTCATTCCTAACATCTATCATTGTTACTTCTCCTTTCGGCTTCCATTTAGCTAGTAGACTGCTCCGCAAGTAGATGTATCCCACCTTTCTGTCAAGAACTTTGATAATGATGGCGTTCTTCCATGGTTGTCTTATCTGCCTTTTCTCCTCGGCCGATAATAAGATTATCGGGCAATTGGGATCCGGATGTTCGGGCATGACATCGTCACAAATCTCATCATTTGAAGTGATATCCTCCCCAAAAGGATTGTTATATTCCACTATCATGCCATCAGTTTTTGTCCCTGCCACCGAATCTTTGTAGGACGTGCCTATTCTTCTTCCTGACAGTTCATTCATACTTGTTTCTAGCATTGGGAAATTGTCATCATGCAGTTGCTCTAGATCCGAAGGTTCATCTCCATGTTTCATTCTTTTCTTATATCAGGGTTCCCGTGAAGGAGATCCAGAATCTCCATGGGTTTCCTCGGCCGGCGGTGGTTCGAAGGAGTCAGAATGCATAGAGAGCGTTTAAGAATACACTTGTTTATGGAGGATTTTTAAATAGGGTGCTAATTTCTCTTTAAGTTAGTTAAATGATTTAATTGGATGTGGTAACCGTGCTTCTCTCACCTTTTACTCATTGTAAGTTGATTTGGCATTGACCGGGCGTTGACCATCAACAAAAGGATTTTTGTTTACAAAACATTGTCAACTGGAAAAAAAAATTGTCAACAAAAGATCTTGTTGACAAAAAATTGTCAACAAAGGATCTTGTTAACAAAACAATTGTTGACAAAGAACTGTTAATAACCTATTGTCAACAAGATGTTCTCAACATCCTATAGTCAACAACTTGTTGTTAACAAACTTATTGTAACAACTTATCATCAACACTCGTCAACAACTGTCAACATCAACAGTTATTGACAAAAAATTGTCAACAAAAGCATCTTATTGACAAAAATATCAACAAAAAGGATCTTGTTGACATGCAAAAAATTGTCATCAAATTTCTTATTGACAAAAAAATGCCTTGTTGACGAAATAAATTATTGTCAACATCAACAAACAATTATTGTCAACATCAACAAACAATATTGTCAATTTCTACCAAAAAACAAACAATATTGTCAACGTCAACAAACAAAATATTATTGTCAATGTCGGACTTATCCTCCTCCTGATCGCCCTCCTCCTCGCCACCCAGTTCTTCTCCTCCGACCGAGGCTCCTTCCTCTCGTCGATCTTCTCCACCGGCGAGCCTTAGTCCATCCACCTCGCTAGCGGCTCCCCCGTTGGTTGATCAAATTTTTGGTCAACAACTTATAGATATACATTTTTTTTATTATATTGTTGAAAGAAAAATATAAAGTAACTTAACACTTGTCAAGTTGCATGATATAATCGAAGTATAGATAAAAAATTTCTCTCTATATTCAATATATTTTTTTACTGATTCTCTTTCTTGATGCCTCGTTTGTGGGGAATGACTAGATTCACTCTTAAGTAATAAAAGTTAAGGGTATTTATGATCCCTGTTCTAAAAATCGTTAAGGGTATTTATGATCATTGTTCTAAAAATCTGCATGCCTCTGTCTAGACCCCGCCTATGCCTCGGAAGGTGCTGTCCCGTCAAGCCTTCCAGCTCGTCTAGGAGACCGTTAGACCGTCTAGTCCGTCTAGGTGCCCGTTTAGACCGCCTAGACGTTAGGCGGTCCTTCTTCACCTAGCGTTCACTTAGCGTTTATTGGAACACTCTTTATGATAAAACTCACGAACCTTATAAGGGAGCTTTGGCGCCACATATCTCATTTGTAGTGGACTAGTTAGATAAATAAATATATCGGTTTTTCTAACCTATGCCTTAAATCCAATAAAGAAACTAATAAATCCTATAAATTAAATGTAAATAACCCTAAATAATAAAATTTAACAATTAATTTCATTTTAAGCTTTCTAACCTATGCCCTTGGAGCATAGGTTAGAAAAATCGTAAATATATAATTTATATTAAAAGATAAATAAAATGGTAAAATGTATTATGGGATCCATATATATAATATGTCGAAGAGAGAAATAAAAAAACGGTTTTTCTATCCTATGCCCTAAGGGCATAGGTTAAGAGTGCTAGTTATAGAAACTAAAACCCTATATGGAAATTAATGAACCCTAAGAAAATAATCAAAATAATTCCAAATAATAAAATTCAACAAATCATTTCTATTTTAAGGTTCTTAGTTTAGAAAAATCGATAAAAAAAAAGGATTTTATGGAATCCATGAAATGGCCTACTATCAAAGAATTTGCTTCACTTGTTTTGATGTAACATTAGAAGCAAAAACAAAGACAAAAAAAGGGTAACATCATGATGAAATACAACCCCAGGTTCATACACTTTGCTGCCTTTATTGCTTAATTTCCCTTAAATACACTGTAAAAATTAAATTAAGAAAAAAAAACTAAATAACAGAGAAAGTGTTACAAAAGCAAAAAAAATTTAAACCCACAGATGTCCATGAAACCAACAGAATGCATAAACATGTAAAAAATATGAAGCCAAACCTAACAAATAGGCAGAGGAGCACCATTCCACTCCTTCAAGCACTCCAACAATGGATCGATCATCAATCCTCGAGAAATCGCGGTGAACACCTTGTCGAAATCCTCCCCAGGCGATCTTACCTTCTCCCCGCTCAACAAGCTCGTCCCGAGCTCCTCCCTCACGAACTTGTACAACGGGAACGATCTGCATTCCTTGATCCTGTTCTCAACTCCTGAGGTTCCATTCTCATACTCGTTTCTCGCTCCTTCAACCTCCTTCGGCAACACAGCCTTCAATTCCTCCTCGAACGCGCCGATCTTCTGGAAGATCGAAGTCACGTTGCTCTTCTCCTTGTCGCCGTTTTCTAGGGCGTGATCCACCAGAACCTGTCTGATCTTCTGCATCAGGACGTAGTTAGGGCTGCAGGGATCGTCGATGTAGGCGAACACGTGCTCCCGATCGACTACTCTGAGAAGATCCTTCTCGCAGAATCTGCTCGGATGAAGCTCGCCGTTGACTCCGACGCTCAAAATTCGCTTCGCTACTTGACTGATCGTGTTCTTGACGGTGTTCCTGAGGATCTCCTCCAAATGCCTGAGGTCAATCGCCTGACACAGAGCCACTAAGAATGTGGAGGACATGAGCTGGAGAATCTCCACCGCCTCGGCAGTCTTTCTTGACGAGATCAGGCCCAAGGAATTGACGTCCTGGTTATGCTGCTCCGCGCTCTGGACGTGGTTCGTCACTGGATTCGCTAGAAATTGCAGCTCTGAGCAGTAAGATGCCATTGCGATTTCGGCTCCCTTGAATCCGTAGTCCAGGCTAGGGTTTCTGCCGCCAGAGAGATTCGACGGCAATCCGTTGTTGTAGAAATCGTTGACGAGCTCCGAGAATTGAGCGAACATGAGCTTTCCGATCGCGGCTAGGGCGAGCCTGGTGTTGTCCATGGAAACTCCGATCGGAGTCCCCTGGAAGTTTCCGCCGTGCAGGGCCTTGTTTCTGGAGACATCGATCAACGGATTGTCGTTGACGGAGTTGATTTCTCTCTCGATCATCTTGGTGGCCGCTCGGATGACTTCGATTTGGGGGCCGAGCCATTGCGGGGAGGTACGGAGGGCGTACCGGTCCTGTTTGGGCTTCTGGAGAGGGTCCAATTCGTGGAGCTTCTCGGCGTGTTTGACGTAGCCTGATCCGTCCAAGATGTGCTCCATGATAGCTGCGGCCTCGATCTGGCCGGGGTGGTGCTTCAGCTTGTGGGTGAGGTGGTCAGTGAACTCGGGCTTTCCGTTCATGACCTCCGCGAAGAGGGCGGAGATGACCTCGGAGAGCACAGCGAGAATGTTGGCGTCGAAGAGGACCATGGAGGCGAGGCCTGAACCGACGGCGGTGCCGTTGACCATGGCGAGGCCTTCCTTGGGCTGGAGCTCGAAGAAGCCGGATTCGATGCCGGCAAGCTGGAAGGCCTCGGAGGCGGAGAGGCGGCGGCCGTCGGGGGCGACGGCGACGGAGTTGGAGCGGCCGGTGATGAGGCCGGCGATGTAGGAGAGGGGGACAAGGTCGCCGGAGGCGGTGATGGTGCCGCGGAGAGGGAGGCAGGGGGTGATGTTGGTGTTGAGGAACTTGGCGAGGGTTTCGAGGATCTCGAAGCGGATGCCGGAGTAGCCCTGGAGGAGGGTGTTGATCCGGACCAGCATGGCGGCCCTGGTGGCCGAGTGGGGGAGCGTGTGCTGTGATTCCACCCCGTTGCCGAAAATTCCCGCGTTCAGGAATCTGCATGCGTGCCAATTTTGAATTTCAGAGTTTTAGTAATGCTTCACCGAAAAAATATGAAGATGCATAATGCAATGACTATCAGCTCATACGATAGATTCCTCAAAAATACAAAACAAAGATCATACGATGGTGACAGTTCATACTTAACATATGTAGGGTTCTAAATAATTGATACATGAATCATTTTTTTTAAATTTTATTATATATCAAAACACATGAATTCAAGTTGGTTTTATTAATCTTCACCATGGTTTTATTGATTCATATATTTAGGTTGATCATTTTCCTAGATGGGCACTATCATTGTAGTTAGAAACAAGAGATTCCTCTTTTTTCTAATGAAGTGGTTTCCAGTTTAGATCTATCTAATTTGAATTATTTTATTACTTTGATTTGTAAGTTTTGGGACACATCCTCATTTTCATTGTCTATTATACAGTGTCTTTGAGAAGGACTTTGTCCCTATATAAATTTTGGTGCATTCTAACTAAATTTAGTTATTATTGTCACATAGCTGAATTTCAGTTATTATTGTCACTTAGATAGATCATTTTTTTTTGATACCCTTTTCCTTAGGCAAGGGTACCCCATCTTGACCTCCCAGATTTCACTGTAGCGGAGCCTTACTGGATTAATGATGATGACGACTTTGATTTGTAAGTTGGAAATCTTTTGTGGGTATATTTTTTTTCAAAAAAGAAAATGATCTATCTAATTTAAAATAAACGGTACTAAGGAATTGAAGGATTTATCTTTAGGAAGAGCCTCCAATTTTTTTTTAGTAAAAAAGCCCAAATATTAATCAATGGAAGTGTCATAAAAAGAAAGCACCTAACTTTCTACCAAAACATGCATGTCACAATCTTTTCCTTTATTCATTACTACTCCGTCTAAAATAAGTAATCATAATGATTAACTTGTAATTAATTAAGGCAGCTTGTGGACCCAATTAGGCACATAGACTTGGAAGTTTAGTCACTAAAGCTTAAAGGGAAAGAATTATATTGAAAATTTCGGTTTGGTTGGTAGGTGAATTTTAGAAATTAGAATGCCATCCCAGCCCCTACCTACCCCCTGAAATAGGCATCAAGCACCAAGTCCAAAGGCTACCAACAACATCACTATCTAACCCATTTTTCTAAACCTTCAATCTAATGACACTTCCATCACACAATCAAACTCTTAATTACCCAAAAAAAAGGTTAGTTTGTTTTTCCTCAACAAGAAATCATAAGTAATTATGATCATTGGGTTAGTTTGAGAAGCCATTGTATATATCGGTATATATGATTTAAACTTTTTTCCAACTTAAACTTAAAACTATAATTATGCTCATAAGTACATAAAAACATGGCGAGGTAGATGATCAACTTAAGTATTTCCCTAGCTACAAACATTAATTTCACCAGAATCACACCTAGCTCACCACAATCATGCATATACAAAAGAAGCATATCACAAAGATCAAACAAAAAACACAATCATTTTCATAAAAAAAAAGGGTGAATTAATGAAAAAATCACCTAATAAGCTCCTTTTGCAGAGCGCCACCGTTCTTGGTCCTACGGTGAGACGTGGCTCCAAATCCAGTAGTAACCCCATAACTATCGGTGCCCTTGTTCATGCTCTCCATCACCCAATCGCTGCTCGCCTTCACCCCCGCCCTCGACTCCTCCGCCAGCTCCACCGTCACCCCACCCTCCTCCGCCGCCGCAATCGCCGCCACCTGCGCCACCGTCAGCGTCTCCCCTCCCAATTTCACCACCGGCTTCCTGAACTCCTCCACCATCCTCTTCACATCGTCCAAATGGCTCCCCTTCATCCCCTCCGCCGCCTCTCCCCAGTTCAGCGGGTCCACTGCCGCCTTCGCCTTCACCGCCTCCTTCAAGCACAGCCCGTTCAAAGCGACGCCGTTTCCGTTGCAATGCCCGTTTGAAACCTCCATTTCTTTGATTTTCCTTTTTTTCTTAATAGATCGATCACAAGCTTCCTCCTCCCTCTCTTTTTTGTTTTTTTGGTTTTGGGTTTTTTCGTATTTGAGAAGGAAAATGAAAAGAACTATTTTGCTGGGGAAGAAGGTGACCAACTTATGAAGGATTAAATAGAGTGGGGGTTGAGAACATTGAGTGTTGGGTGAGAAGATGGATGGGTTAGTTGAAAAACGCACGTGGCCGTTGGATCATCATGAGATCAAAGGACGGCTATCGTGCTTCCACGTCGGATAGGGCATGCGAGGGTTTAGTTTGTTGGACGCGTTGTTGCTGGATATTGCGCGCGCTAGCTCCCTCTCGCATGGGAGGTCGGTATTTACCCGTCAACGGAACCCTCCATTGTTTTTTATTTATGACAAATATTATTTAGGGCAAATTTCACAAAATAACCCCAAATTATAGATTTGTGAACATAATTATCCTTATAAGTTAAATTACATCAAACTACCCTTAAAGTTCATCCATTAGCAAGTCACCACACACAAATTCCCACCCACTAGTGATAGAGCCAGGATTGTCAGTCATTCGACCAACAAACCGCGGCGGGGGACTAGCCGCTCGCCATTTGCCGATCGGAGTCGCACTGATTGGTGATGATCAGTCAGACTCAATAAGAGAGTTTGGTCACCACTTGCTAAGCGCCCTAGCAAGAAAGATGTATTAGGTATTTGAAATTTTGGATTTGGTCGTGTTTTGTCCCCTTCCACATTTGGTCAAAATTTTGGTACAAGGCCAAAACGCTGTAAAAAGTTTTGGATTTTAACGTCGTAAAAAGTTTGTTACATCTTGAGAATTTTTTTCTTTTAGGGTTTGTGAACTCTATAAGGTTTACAAGCTTTACAGGGTCTATGACTTGTGTGATGTTTCTTGGGTAATTGCTTGGTGGCTGTCTTAAAATCAGTCAAAATGTGCATGTAACTATTTGGAAGTTTCTATAGACGTGGGGAGGTTGTGGACAAATGCTTGTAACTACCATAAGTGTCAATAACTTCCATAACTACCAATAACTTTTAGTAACTACTGTAACTATCAGTAATTTTATTTACATTAAATAACAACAACAACATCATTTACCCAGTGGAACTTCCCTTAAAATAAAAGAAAACCCATAATTGACACTTTCAAGTTCCAATACGCCGATTTTTGCTTTGTTCGTTCTCTCAAACCCTGACCTAATTTCTTCCATGATAATTTATTCCCTCTATCCAATGGAGAAGAAGAACCACGACTTCGCCGATGCAAAGACCATGGATTTTGGATCTGATTCTGATTACTTTGAGCGTCCCTTGGAGTCGATCGTGTCTAAGCTGATGGATGACGACTCGAGACTCAAAAGTTTGAGATGTAGGATGAAATCCAATGATAATGACAATCCAAGCTCAATTTATTCCTAAATTTTTTTATTTATTGTAACTAAAATTAAAAAGAAAGGAAAAAACGTAATTTACTTTACGAAGAAAATAACGTTTTTCATCAAAATGGGTGGCTAAATGCACATAATTACAAATAGAGGGTGGTTAAGTGTAGAAAAAATATAAAGGGTGGTTAATTGCAACAAGTGTAAAATAAAGGGTGGTTAAATGCAATTTTTCCTAAAAAATTTAACAATTTAAAATCAAAGCTGGATAGGGCAAATGGTTTGATTCATGTTCAATGAAATTCATATATGTGTGATTTTGAATCAACAATACCTCACAATTAGGATGAAGGTGGTTGAGGAGAGATAAAAAGATCGTCGAGATCTCTGTTCAAGATGAAGTCGATTGCAGGAAATGTTAGTGATTTTAGTATCATCGACACTTGAGAGTCATCAAAGTCTTTTGGTGTACGTGACCAGGAAATATTAGGATATGCGGAGTGCACGTTAAGTGAACTTAAGTTTAAAATTTTAACGTCTTACAAAATTTGTTACATGCTGGGAAATTTTGTTCTCTGACGGTTTGTGAACTCTATAAGGTTTACGAACTTTACAAGGTGTATGACCTGTGTGAAGTTTCTTGGGTGATCGCTTGGTGGCTGTCTTAAAATCAATCAAAATGTGCATGTAATTATTTGGAAGTTTCTATAGACGTGGAGAGGTTGTGGACACTTTTAGTAACTTTTGTGAGAAACTTTTAGTAATTGCTATAATTGTCAACAACTCTTGGAAAAGTTTCAAACAATATTTTAGACGTCCAAATGCGTATTTTGAAGGCTTCAATGGGCTTTGTGTTTAAAGGTTAAGTAATTGTACTTTCAGAAAAGATGTTCTCAACTGAAGCTATAGTTAACATATATAATTTCATAACAACGATAAGGATAAAAAGGTTTATTTTATCTCAAATCGAATTTCATTGATACCTTTAAATTATTTAAAAGGTGAAATATCGACTTAGTAAAACTTCCATGCAATTCACCCTATTAATTAACCAATCATTTTTAACATCAAGAAGAATAAAATACTCCTTAGTAAGGAGTAGTAATCAATTGAAATTTGACATAGTCCGTTTTGTTGACCTCGCCGTCAGGAGGGTTGGTGAGACAGGGAGGGAGATGACACGAGCACATGAAACCAAGCAATCTAGCTACCATCTAAATTCATATTTTAATTTTTAATTTGTTGAAGGGGTGTAATTAAGAAGAGACTAAGTGAAGGAGATTATGATTAATGTAGATGGGAAATGTTATGTTACAGCTGAGGTGCAGGTAGGGAAGCATGCGCTTACCTGCCTGCTCGCGCCTCTGATCTTGTTTATCTTCTGTTAAACAAAATTAATATTGAGCTTTCTCCGTTTTCTAAGTTATATTAGCATGTTTTTTAATTTTCACGAATAAGTCAGCAAAAATCGGCCAGTTCTAAAGTCTTAAGTGCTTTAGATGTATATGCAATTGTGCACTAACATAAGATTGTTGTTGACTTGTGCCTAATTGCAACAGCAACGATCTTATATCTAATGCTGTTTATTCTAATTAATCAATTTGTTAGATAGAGACCTGTATAGTAGCAATGCAAATTAATGCTTTGTTTAACTGAAGAATATATAATGTATATGACTATATATGGTAAAAACTACTTAATGGAAAAATGCGGATCAGTTGTACAAAATTAATCAATTGTTAGCTCAAGTGGTGGTGTACGTACGTTTGTGAAACCTAACGCAACTAAATATTCTAGCACGTATTGTTTAGCATAAAAAAATTTAACAGTTGATCAAACATCATATATAGCAATCTAATTCCTAAGTATGTAGTACTGTTTAATTTGGAGGAAACAACCTATTGGATCATAGGGTGTAAGTACAGAGTTGAGAACGGTGTTGAAGTATTCCCATGGCAGCGGAAGAATAACGATAAGCAGGTAAAAATAAAACGGAAGCAATAAGACACAATTCCTTATAGAGGAACCCCACGACAAACAAGTAGTTGCGTGAGTAAACTTCTACCTTCGTTGGAGAGGATTTTGAATGACTTACACATGTTATTGATTGTTCCTTAGTTACAAAAGGCAAGACTCAAACTTATTTGTTCCTAATTGTCTCCGAACTCTAGGAACACTAATGAGTCTTTTCAACTTAGTTCCTAAGCGAACAACTCAACTAAAACAAGTAAATCAGAACTTACACTTGGAATCGACTACTCAGTTCCCTTGCACCTGGAAACTCCTTTCTTCTGATCGTCGAGATCGCACACTCGCCGCTAGTGACTTCTCAGGATCTTCCTTCTTTCTTTCTTAGCACACTCTAGGGTTTGTTTTTTTTGCTTGGAGAGAAGTGAGTTGCAAGCTTACTATTCATTCATATTTATAGATGCATCAGCCTTGGAGTCTAATCCTTATCACTTTGAGCATTTGTCCGAAATACCCTTGTCTTGCCCTCCAAGGAAGTCTACTTTCTTCACATGTGATTTGATTCAAATTTTGTTAACTCTTGAAGCTCATCAGGTCGTTGGATGCATGGGAACAGTCTAATATGCAGACTGTCCCTTTGTTTTGTTTGGAATAGACCTCTGCGTTTCACGCTGGTTTGTCTTTGGACTGACTTGAGTGTTCCCTTGGGTAGGGAACATGAGACACTTGAGTTCCCTTGACAGGAACATCTATATATGGCTTTATATCTCCTGTTTGACTTGTAGTTCCTTTGAAATACTTGAATAAAACACATTAGTTTCCTAATGGTGTTTTTCATTGTCAAAACTGGAGAAAACGATCATTATTCTAGTGTTGGAACAGTGTTGATTTCTTGAGGACAAGCAAGTCTAAGTATGGGGTATTTTGATGTCCTATACTTAGAGTATTTCAGTTGGAACAGTGTTGATTCAGTGTTGATTACTATGTCCATGCGAGTGGAACTCCTTGTGAAACTTATCTTGTCATGCATTGTATTAGGGAACTCGGAAACATTCATTTTTTTCATTACATGCATTGAAATACTTGTCTTATTTAAAATGGGTTTGTCATCATCAAAAGGTGAAATTAAATTGTTGGAACAATGCTGAGAACTCACGTGTTTTCTCCAGTTTCCTAATGGGTTTGTTGGAACAGTGTTGATTGCTTGAGGACAAGCAAGTCTCTAAGTATGGGGTATTTTGATGTCCGCCTTTTTAGTTGTGTTTTTATGTGTTTGAGTCTTTTTCCTTAGTTTTGTGTTTTTTAGTCGTTTGTGTAGGTTTTCATATTTTCTTAAGATATGGAGTCTACATAAGTTTTGGTGGTGTTTTGCAGGTTTTGGAGCTATTTGAAGCACTTTTTAAAGAAAGGAGGCCATGGAAGCACTTCAAGTTAGCACTCAAGAATGAAGTGAAGATGAAGATTAAGCTTAAGGAATGAAGTTCATAAAGAAGTGAAGAATCAAGTTAAAGCTAAGAAAGAAGTAGAGAAACCCGTTACAAAGACATAGGAAAAAGAATCCAGTCAAACCGAGGTGTAACGAACCCGCTACTGAAGTTTTACTCTCAACTGTTTGTAGTGCTGAAGGGGGTCGATAACGAGGTACATTAGGTCGGTAAAGAGGTTCTAAAGAAAGGCAAAGAAGTGAAGAGTTCAGCAAGTGTCTACCGAGCCTGTTAATTAGGGTCGGTACCGAGGCACTCAATATCAGTAGCGAAGACGGAGGCGGCGCTTTTAATGATCTTTTATCCCTTTCCTTTTGTTTTTTAGATAGTTTTAAGGGATATATCTTTAGATATATTTCCTTATAGATAGTTTTAGATAGAATAAGTTTTCTCTATAAATACTCTTGTTCCCCCTTTAGTTTTCTTATCATTCAAGTAAGGAGTTTTAGGAGATATAGTAGAGAGAGGAGGCGTGAGAGGGAGGACGAGTTTGTGGATTGTGGAGGAACGGTTTGTTAGGATTTGCTTGTAAGTTTTCTCTTTTATTTAATTTAGTTGTCCTTAGTTATGAATTGTGAGTAGTTCTTTCTCTCTAAGGTTGGGGTTAAACCCAACAATGGTTGTGCATGCTTGCTCTTGATCATGTCTTTATTGTTTTTATTGCATGAATCTATTCTCTTGCTCTTAACTCCTTGAAAAGAAAGTAGAAGAGAATTTCTCATTCATAGTTGAAGCGAAAGCGGAAAACTTGAATCAGAATAGTCAATTAGGGTTTTGAAGCGAAAGCGGATCTATCCTAGTTGAAGTAGGAGAGATAGATAGTAAGTTTATTGATTGAACGAAAGTTAGTTGATTTACTTGCTTTAGCTGACGAAAGTTGACGCCTTTATGTGATAAAAGCATGATCTTTATGTTTCATAAGCGTTTGTATGCATGATTGTTGTTGTGGGGATACCTTTACCTTAGATTTCCTCTTTCCTTGCTAAAATCCCTTGCTTTAGATTGCTTGCTTGCGTGATAAGTAACAAAACTTGGTACATGACTTTCTCCCGTGGACGAACCTGACTCCCCTGTACTCAGCGGGTCTTGACTACAAATTTATTTGTTGTTGAGTAAATCCATATCAACAAGGAGTCTCCTCTTAGTTCTCTCTTCAGCTTGACTTTTTCTTCAGGCGTCACTAGTCCGAGTTCCACTGGACTTCTCCCGCCTTTGGTCGCGCTCGCGCCCGCTTGTGTGTTGCCTTCCGCGGTCGTGGGTGTCCTCCTCGGACCCGCGACTCGCGGTTGTCCTCCTCGGACCCGTGACTCGCGGTTGTCGAGCTATCAGAAGGAGATCCGCGGTCCCCTCCTTTTCGGGCCTGCCGGTCGAGTGCCTCGTATTTTTGGGGTAATGAGTTTCCTGCTCTCCAAACAAGGCGAGGTTCTGATTTCGCGAATAAAGATAGAATCCTTACTTCCCCTAAATATTATCCAACAACATAATAAATTATATATATATATATATTTAAGATAATAAATATATCTTGTATGACATATATAATGAATATAATAACATAATTAATAAAAATACGATATTAAATTACCGAAAATTATCCACACAACATGCATCTGAATTGTATTATGTGTATTTGGAATTTCTAAGAAATAAGTTGAACTTGATCTTGGTTTAATCCAATGGTTCTTGATTTTATTCCATGATCGAATATGACACAGATTGATTGGATTTATTTAGTTTTAGGGAAAACAATGATGGAGGCAAGGAGCCAAGGACGAAGGCACGCTATTTACGTGACTTTGGAGATTTTTTTCTTTCTTATATCAATTCTATAATTCAACCTCATCCATCACTATCATTTAGGTTCAGGAACATGATTTGGTTGCACGTGTTATACATGTGCTTACTTAGTGTGGGTGGTGTGGGTGGTGGGGGGTTATACATGGCCCATGATTTTTATACCCCAAATTTTATCTAAATACATCACTGCACCATGTACAGTTAAATTTTTACACATAAAAATATTTCACTGCACACCGCGCCGTAAAATTTTAACACAAAAAATCTCACGGTATACCATATCGTGGTGCAAAAAGTGGTAGCCTTTTATACATATACCGACATACTGAACCAGGGCAGCGCTCCAACAACTTCGCTATAAACACTGTTGTTGTCGAAATCCGACCTTTTATGACATGCAATCTTTTCTTTCTTTGTTTTTTTTTAAATGAAAATCTTTTCTTTTGTTTTTCCCATTTAGAATCAATCCCAGCCTCGGTGCTGTTCCGGTAAAGTTATTAAATAACTCTATGAGTGAAGTTACTAAAACCCTATAGGAAATTAATGAACTCGTCGGAAAAAATTTAAAAAGAAAAAAATTATAAGTTGATATGGAAGAGAAGAATTCAATCTTAGACGTTGAATTATTATTTAACGATCAGGATTTTCTCAACTCTATTTATAGAGTTTTTTCACAACTCCATTGGAACTAAATCCTCCAAGCCTATATAGGTAATTAGGTAAACAAAGCTAATGTAAACATGCCATTTTACAATCTATGTATATATATAAAAGACGCAAGGAATATGGCCACCACGTTGCGCCACCTAGGATTTTCCTACGTGTCGTTCCCACATTGAGCCACCTAGAATTTCGCCACATAGGATTTTTTATTTTGGAAATTCATATATGTTGATATTATTTTAGGATAATATAGAAATAGGATAAATTAATCTAGGAAAATTCTATCTAAAATAAAGATGTTATCTATTATATATTAGGAATTAGGATAGATCCAAAAAGATTTTATCTAAAATTAAAATAAATTATAGAACATTAGATACTATATATTAAGATAGATATATTTATTCATTTTATCCAATTAAATTTCTATCAATTTATATGAAGAAAAATATCGAATTCTATTTATAATTAAAGAAAATTATTTTATCTTTATTTTTTTTATCTATTTATGTAAAAGATTTATCTTAAATAAAATTTTGATAAAAAATAGAATTTTAAATCTAGATAATTACTTACCTCAATTGACCTTTGTTCAAAAAAAATTACGTTATCTTTTCCTTGATTTTTTTTTGAATTATTTATGTAACTATAAATGATTTTATTATCATTAAAAAATTTATTATTTATTAATATTTTTTCATCGTTTCTTATTAATTATATTTTTAATTTTTATTCAATTTTTTTAAGAATTGAATTTGAAAAAATTTTTTTATAAGAATTTAGATTATTTTTACCTTTTATATTTTTTGTAAAAGATTTTTAAAATTAAATAATTCTAATTAAATAATTTTTATTTATATTTTTCATAAATAAATTATCATTAAGTCATAAAAAAATTATAGTGGACTCACCTTAATAATTTTGGCCCCGTTTCACATGACAGTTGTAAAATTTTATATAATTTTTTTTCCTAATAAATAATTTTTTATATTAAATAAAAATCATATTCATTAAATAAATTAAGTATTAAATTCATATAGTCGTGCACGGCACGACGGGTATAACTAGTACCATATCTAAAATGTTATTTCGTTTGTTTGGCACTCAATAATCAATATTATGTATACCGTAAAAAGATGGATGAAAAGAAATATATATTGCACTTGGGTCAATAGGTCCGGATCAAAATGGGATAAAAGTTGAATACATAAATATCATACATGAGAACTTAAAATCACAAAGTTCACGTATAATTGTACGATTAAAAAATTATAACATTAATTGAAAACGAAAATAGTTTAATTGGAATATGTAAAATAGGTATTGAAAGAAAAAATGGCAAAAGACTACGAAAATTTATTGAGCTCTTTATCTAGAAAACTTTAATGCTCAAATTTTAAATTAAAAAATCCAATTAAACGACTAGATAAATGTAGCAATTGATAGAAAACAATGATTAGAGATTGATAGTAGGGAAATAAACGGGGAAGGGAAATATGGAGGTAGATAAAAGAAGACATCTCTCCTCATACTCTTCACCAACCCCCCACTGATCTCACTTTTTTTTTGGTAGGTGAGAGAATGGACTCTTCTTTCATGACTTCTCCCGGCCCCTTGATCCATTTAATTTTTCTCTCCGACATAATCAACTACATTAATTATGCTCACAAATCTGAATTACATATAAACTAATTAACATGGTGATATCATCAATCATCATTCTTTCGTATACCAGCTCTTATCCAGTGCATATAATAAAGAATTTGGTTTTGATCGATACTCCAGGACAACAAATTTGCAAAGTATTTTTTAAAATTTTGTTTCCTTTTAACACTTGTTATAACTCGTTAATCTTGACCATGTGTAGTTTACTAATAACTGCCTTTTCAGTTCTTTTCAAGTATGATTTAATTACTCTTTCAATGGTGAGTTTGATACATATGACACAACGGTATTGATTTTTTTTAATAAGGAAAGAGATTAGGGCGGCGGTTAATAGACTAACGATTTTTTTAGAACATCCTGAAAGATGAGGTTCTGAAAAAACCAAATCACATGTAAGTGGAGCGGAAGAGACGCGGCGAAAAAAAACAACAATATAGTCCGTCACCGAATTACACTCCCAGACGACATGGGAAATACTTCAACACCGGAACCGCGGGCAATCAAGCAGTGGATATCTGGTCGTAGCATCTCGATCTCCCATGGACAGCGCCAGTTACCAAGAACGACTTTGACCAGCTACAATAATTCCTTATCTTAAGGTGATGACCTCGGATTTCAGAACATACTGCTGAACAATCAGCCCTCCGTCAAAATGGATGGGTTCGCTGCCGATCCCTAAGGATAAATCCGAACGAAGCCACTCCATCCGCATTAACTACACCATCAAAATTAAGTTTAGTAAAGTTTGTTGTGGGCTTCTTCCACTTTGCGCATTTCTGCATGCGCTTAGTGTTTTGGCCACCAGCTCGTGTTCTAGTGTCGTCATTCTTGTGAGCATTGTGCCATTCCCTTATTTGGTTGTGGATGAACTCACAAAGGTTGTCTTGGTGGTTTGTTTGTCTGGAGCGTTTGGTTCAAAAACAGCTTTGTTTTTGAAGAACTAGATGCTCCACCATGAGCAAATTAAATAAGGTCCTCTAGAGGTGGGTTCGGTTCCACGGAACCAAACAGGGTTGGAACCGTCAGTTCCGGTTCAGAACCGAATCGGTATACCCTTGGTCCCTGTTCCTCCTTGGGAGGAACTAGAGAACCGGCGGTTCCTTCGGTTCGGAACCGCCAGTTCCACGGAAAATGATCCTTGGAAAAAAACCACGGTCTCGGTTTTGTAGCAAAATGTCTTAAGACATTCGGTTTTAGCTACCCGTGACCGCGGTTTGCAAAACCGCGATCGCGGTAACTAGTCGTTGTTGCCGCGATTGCGATTTTGGCTACCCGCGATCGCGCGCGGTTCAAAAACCGCGATCGCGGCCACAACTATATTTCAACGGTCAAATGGATTCCAATGACTATTTTCCTTCTATTTACCCATATAAATACCATATTTCACCTTCAATTTCATTCACACCAATCTCATACTCCCTTATCTCTTTCTACTACGTACTCTCATAATTTTACAAGCTTCCAAGTTGCAAATTTCTTCTTAAATTTCTTATCTAATCTCTTACTACTCTCCTTCCTAATCTTTTTGAAACATGGAAAACCAAGATTAAGGATTTATTGATTTATTGGCCAAGGCCGAGCAATTCCGTGGTGGTATTGGTGATTCTCACAAGAAAGTCAAATGAATCCTAATCCTTATCAACCACAACCACCTTATCCACATATGCATATGCCTAATCCTCCACAATTTCTCCCTTCTGCTCCTATTAATAACCAAGTTCCACAAGAAAATGATGAGGGTGATGAGGAGGACAACGACGAGGATGATAAGGAGGAGGAGGGGGCATCTACGGCCAACCAAAGAGCAAAGGAGTTGAAATCCGACACTTTCACAAAGCACTTCACCAAAGGCAATGTATTGATGCAAATGACCGATATGTTGTCAAGTGCAACAATTGAAACTCGAAGTACAATTGGAGGCACAATGGAGGTTATGGCACGGTGAACAAGCATTTGAAGGCAAAACACAAGGACAAGTTGGATATGATGCGAGAACAAATTAACACAAATTTCGACTTCGGTTTTAGCAAGTTCTTCCTCTCAATCTCCCTTGTTTATGCTTTGTCCGAAGCTATTTGTGTTGATCATTTTCCATTTCAATTTGCGGAAGGTGTGGGTATAAATGATTGGGTTTCCAACCATTTGCAACCCGCTTATAAACGAACTACAAGAAAAAACAATTAGGAAAAATGTGTTTAAAGCATATAAGATTCGTAAAAATGAATTGTTTCAGTTTTTTCTCAAAATAATATTCGTGTTTCTATTTGTAGAGATATTCAGAGTGGTCTAATTGATCATAAATCTCAGTCTTGGAATTTAGCTAATCACTCAATTAATTAATTCTCACGATGTCCAATTAATATGAAGCATTCCTTTGAGTTTGGACTCAAATTTTGATGTCCTTTTTGGCCATATTCCAATTATGGCCACTATTTTTTGAAATCGGGTTATTGGTTTGGCATTTTTTGTAGATCGAGTCACATAACAATTTAAGTAGGAAAGAAAGGCTTTTGGACTTGTTTGTGGAATTGAAGCTTTGAGTATTCGTTTGATGTGCATTGTCAGGTTCGTTAAGTGTCAAGCTTAATCTTTTTTGTCGTAATACCATTAATGGTTAGATATGTGAGTCTATTTGGCATGCAATATATTTACTTGCCTGGTGTCATGGGCTATTTGGGAAAATTCTTCCCTATTTCCGATTCTCTCTACAAGAAATTTTTAATCAATCTTCTTTTGCTTATATTTATAGGGTCTGTAGCCTGAATAATTATTTGTTGTTATCCTTGGTGGCTTGGACACGCAAAAATCAACAAGTTTTTCAACATTCAATGCCTAATGGGCAGTTGTTGTGGTAAGGTTTTCAAGCTTTGCTTTTTCGATTATCAAATTGTTCATGTATCTCATCCAATACTAGAAATCCCATCTCTTAATTTTGGGTGGACTCCCCGACGGCCGACCAACAGACTTCCTGAAATTAAATATTGATGCAATAATTTTTGGAAGAGTTGGAGCAGTGGTTGATTCGTATCAGATCAAGTTTTACTAGGCTAGGTCACTTGGTGCTCTGAGTCTTCTAAAGATCCTTCATTTCAGTGGAGGGGACGACAACTGTCCATTTCGCACAGCCCATGATGAGTTGACTTGTTGCCTATGGCGCTATTTTTAGTGCTTTGCTCACCCCGATTTCGATCTCTTTTTACTCTTCTTTTCGAGGATTTGTATTACATTTAGTCATTTCTGCTTGCCTGGGGTGCCTTATTTGTTGACCCTCTTAGCCGTTCACGACTGCCGTTTCTTTTTAACGGCCTCTGGGACTACGAAACTTATTTGGTTTTCCGAATTCTTACTTGTATCAAAAAAAAAATATTGATGCAACAATTCTTTCACCAGATTTGATAGGCCTAGGTGTTGTAATTCGGGATTCATACAGTTTCATTGTAGATGTTGTTGTACATTGTATTGAGGTCTCTTGGTCTCCGGATTTAGCCAAAGCGGCGACCTTACAATATGGTTTAACGCTTGCTCAACAATTTGGTGCCACTCATCATCTTCAAGTGGAATCAAATGCTCTGTTCGTTGCGCTCGATGTTCAATTGTCATCATCCAATTTAACATATATCGTTGACATGTTTGTTGCTATTAGGAATTTATTAGCTTGTTTTTTTTTGTTTTTTTTTTGATAAGGAAAGAAGTTAGGGAGACCGCTAACAAGCTAGCGACCTACCTAGAGCATCCTGAAGGATGAGGTTCCGAAGAATCGGATCAACTGTAAGGGGGACGGAAGAGACACGGCGAAACGAGACAGCAATGTAGTCCGCCACTGAGTTGCACTCCCGAGTGACATGGGCAATACTCCAACACCGGAAGCGGGCAAGCAGACAGTGGATGTCAGCACGTAACAACTCGATCTCCCAAGGACAGCGCCAGTCACCAAGTACGGCCTTGACCAGCTGAAGATTGTCGCCTTCAATTTGGAGGTGGGAAATACCACGTCGGGTGGCCTCTAAGATTCCCTGTCGCAAGGCGATGGTCTCGGACATCAGAACGGACTGCCGACCAATCAGTCCACCGTCGAAATGAATAGGGTCTCCGCTACAATCCCTGAGGACATACCCGAACGACGCCATCCCCTCCGCATTCACTGCACCATCAAAATTAAGTTTAGTAAAGTTAGTTGTGGGTTTTCTCCATTTAGTGCGGTGACTTTTCTTTTTGGCCACTTGGTCACTAGCATTTGGGTCAATGGCAGCGTTCGCTTTGGTGTTGTGCCAATCCTTTATTTGGTTGCGAATAAACTCGCATATTTATCATTTTGGATTGATTGGTAAGAGTCGGTCGAGTAAAAAACAACCTTGTTTCTGAAAAACCAAATACTCCACTAAGAACAAATGAGGTTCTCCATTTCAAAGTTGGACAACAAAGCTCTAATCTCATCTAGTATCTAAGCAGGTTTTTTCTCCTCTGTCTTAACTTGGTTGATAATCCGAGCAATTTTAGGGTTGATGTTGTGGATAGTATCTTTGGTACGCTTGCATTCAAGAATAATGTGGTTGATGTTCTCGCGGGGTTTATCGCAAGCGACACACCCTTGAACGACACTGATGTGATTTTCGGTGAGTCGATATTTCATAGGCAGACCATTTCTAGCAATCTTCCACGCGAAGTTTTTCATTTCTAGAAATTTATTAGTTTGTTTTACTATGTCTTCATGCACTCACGTTAAACAATCAGATAATTCGGTTGCACATAATTTGGCTCGTCTTTGTCCCAAATCGGGTCTTAAACAAGTTTATGTAAACTCAATTTCCCAAGAATTTATAGCATTGGCGGAATGTGGTATTTAGAATATAATCTATCTTTGGTTCAAAAAAAATAAAAAAAATTAGTGGCCCAACAATATTGGAAAGTGGGCTGGTGGATTTTGTTCCAAAAAGGAATGGTTTTGGAGATGGTGATGTGCGCTTTAAACTCCAGGAAGGTGCATATGCTCCAATTCAATACTACTAGTATTGAAGTTTGTGGATTGATCTAGAGAGTGGCCAATTGTATGAAGGCTAAAATAATTAAGGACGAATCTATAGTATGTTGAAAGAGTATCGAGTTATTAGTGTGTAATATCTTATTTACATTTAAAATATGACAAAGTCATTTTTATAAAATTGTCTTTGTTGTATCAATGCGATTTTCAGTCGTTGTATAAGAGTATCATGAGGGTCGATTTCCCAACAGAATATACATACTAATTGATTTAGTGTTGGGTCGAGATTAGGTGTGAATGGGTGGATCCATGTGAAATGAGAACGCATATGAACTGTTGGATGGAAATAAATCTAAGTTGTGGATTGTTTCACTAAAAAAAGAAAAATACAATACACACTAGTTTTTGGTGAATTATTCGTGTATTTGTCAAAAAACGGGCATGAGAGATATATGCGAGCTGGACGTGAATCAAAACCAGTTGCAATTGCCTCAAAAATAGCACATCAAACTTGACAGTATATATGTGTGTGTTCGTTATAATAATGGGTGAGATTTAAATTCGGTTTGAGTTCCATGCTTACTTGTATTGATATTGATGTATAAAAATAAAAAGATTTTTCTTTTTTAGATTCGTAAAGGAAAAATTAATAAAAGTCAGCTTTGTAGTTGACTTACCTTTGAAAGCTAAGTGTGGCAAATTTAGAGGGTAAAAGGGAATCCTATACCCCCCTCGTTCCCACAACCACTACCACCACCAAAAGGATTCCCTGGATCTCTTACTCATTAAAATAACATCTAATCTAGGGCGGAAATTATTAGAAATGAAGATAGAGCTAGGGAGACACTGAAAAGAGGGTAAGCTAGCGAGTGTGTTGGCGTCGTCTTGTGGGGAAGAGGAATAACATTTTTCAAGCTCCAAATTTTCTTTTTATAAAAAAGGAAGATATGGGTACAACATATATGCATGATACATCTTCATTGTTGTTGTTTTGCTTTCTTTTGAAAGGTCGTCTTTTTAGGAGGGCTTTTGAGTGGGGAGAATAGGCACCTCCCACTCATAAAAAATGATCATTCATACGTGTAACAAATCTACTACCTTCTCTCGAGTAGATTTATTTTAATAGTTACTATTTCCCCTTTTTACATACCAAACTACATTCAGATAAAAAAAAATACATCATTTATAGTTGTAAATTGTAATCCATATATGCAAGTAGATGGAAATCAGAGGTATATTACATTGGAATTTGGGCTTAATATAGAATTTTGTAATATATGCCCTAAATATAGAAGTTAAGAAACGTAATTACTTGAAAAACTAATAATTGTGTATTTGTTTTGTATTTTTATATTAAGGAATTTTAATACGCTTTATAGGATTTATTATTCCTTTATGTAGCCAAAAAATATCCAAACTATACTTTGCCCTAAAATGAAATGAAAGAACCCTATATCATCCAAAAGTAAAATGATTAATTAGAGTATATTAACATATACTCTTGGGCACACAATTAAAAACAAACCGTTAAGTATTTGCCCATCCATCCATGTTTGTGATTTCAATTGAAACTTGGTTTAATGGGTTATCCACCCATAAAGAAACAGATGTGAAATGATTACTATACCATCATTTTTTCTTGAGTTAATATTTATCAAATCCATATAAAATGGGAAATTGTTACTGTATTACATGCCGATGAGCCATTTGAAGCAAGGTAAGATTCTTCTTCCATATGTGGAGATGAAAGAATTTACTCAACAAAGCTCCAAACTCGTAAGAAAATTTGTTTGATGTTGATGCCCCATATCCCAATGGATAGCAACCAAATTGGAGTGCAAAAGTAAGCATGTTCTCTTCTCTAGAGGGCCATTCTCCACTTCCCTTAATTCGATTAAATCTACAAGCAGTTAAAATTTCCACACTTTCCTCCACTATTGTTTTTGATGCTTGTCTTTTTCCTCTTCTTTTTTTTTGGAGTAATTTTGATGCATATCTAGATCCGATCAACTGGCCCGCATGTGGATTGATATTGTTTCAGTGTGTACGTGCTCCGTTTAATTTCTATATACATATACCAATATGCCAAAAAATGTGTGGTGTTCCATGCCCAAAACCTCAAAAGATGGCATATTTTGGACACTAAAACTGCCTAGATTCCAACTCTTTTAACCTATTCTCATTGGTGAACCCAAGAAGTATTGTTTGTGGTCCATCTTCATTGCACATATTCTTTCGTTGTAGTAATTTCTTTAATTTGTATATATAGTACATCCACACGTGTATAGTAGTCAACCGGGTTGTCGACGACACATTGACCACATCTTTAGGTTAATCTATAGCTTCCAACTTCACCTTAAAATTATCAAGTTTGACGGATCTTGAATTGTGTTACAATTTTAGACTTTCAACAATATTCATTCATATATTTTTTTTGGTAGAAAGAGAGGCGGTGCTCTCCGTTCTCTCGAGGGGAGTTTTATTAATATAATAAAAATGGCCTAAGTAGTCATCAAACGGGGGATAGCCCGACCCCTTACATCGTTAAGCAACAGAAAATTAATCCCCTCAGGCGGGGCAAGCAATACATGAAAACCGACAGGAAAGTTAAAAGCAATAGTAGCAAGGCGATTCGCAACGGAATTCGCCTCACGGTACACATGACGGAATCGGATATTCCAATTCCTACTAAGAAAGCCTTGGCATTGGCTAACCAGGCTATACAAAGGGTGACATTTATTAATATTAGAACTAAGCATACGAATTACCAATTGGGAGTCCGATCCAGAATTACTTCGCGGAAGCCTTCTTCCCAAGCCATCTTCAAGCCTCCAAGGACGCCCAACAACTCGACCATTGGAACCGTGCATGAACCGACATTGTGAACATAACCTTTGATCCATCTTCCCTCATAATCTCTCAACGCGCCACCAGCTGCGGCCTTACCATTGATTACAGAACTTTCGGAATTGATCTTTATGCAATTTCGGCTTGGCTTCTCCCAATGAACATCCTGCACAATTCTATTGAAAACACAAGGGGGATGAATCAGCTTACCTGCAGCATTACCGTACTCCATAGCCAGGTTACGAATGACAGCAGCTTTGTTTGTAGTAACCGTGCCATTCCCAAACACTACTTCGTTCCGCCAGTTCCAAATGCTCCATAGGGCAGTAGCGAAAATTGTCCTCCAGTTCCCAGCTCCAATGTGGACTCTCTCTATCAGATTTCGACGGAACCAAATGGCGAAACTTTCTTGAAAAAATCCGGGAAAAACATCAGTGATATTAAAGCTTACCCAAATATTCCTAACCTTGGAGCAATCTCTGAAGAGATGCTCGAAGCTTTCTTCCCCCGCTCCACACAGCGTGCAATCAGCATTATTAGTCAAGTGACGTCGTCTCCGCTCGACATTTGATAGGACCCCCCCCCCCTTTCGCAGCAAGCCAAACAAAATATCGAATTCTTTCTGGGACAACAAGCTTCCATATAGTGCTATGAAGAACTCCATCTGAATCAGCCCAATCCATAACACAACACACCAGCTTATAGCCCGAAGATACGGAGTAATTTCCATTAGCCTCAAATCTCCAGCATAATTCATCACCGCCCACCCGATCGTCCGAAATAATTGCAACAGAGGCCAGGCTGAGCAAGACAGAATGTGGCAGACGTGGAGACAAAAACTGCCAATCCCAACCACTACCATCGATCCAGAGGTCACAAACCAAGGCCTCCTTTTGTTCGTCTTGTATAGACAACATAGCCATATCAATCAGCGGTCTATCCATAATCCAAATGTCAGTCCAGAAATGAACAGAGCAACCATCTCTAATAAGCCATTTGGTACCTTTCACAACAACTTCAGCAGCCCCAACCTTAATGCATTTCCAGATATGAGACGCACCAGAATATCGGCCTAAAGCAGTGTCGACGTACTTATTTTTAACCACCATGGTCCAAAGATTGTCCTCTTCCATCACAAACCACCAGCTAAGCTTCCTAGCAAGAGCCAAATTCAAACTCCGCATCGTACGAATTCCAAGACCCCCTTGGGCCTTCGGCTTAATTACCTCATTCCAAGCTACTTTGTGCATTCTTATCTTCTCTCTAGAACTTCCCCAAATAAAATTTCTATTCACCTTTTCAATTTGGTTGCAAACGCTAACCGGGAGAAGGGCTGTAGTCATCGAGTAAACAGGCAGCGATGTTAAGACGGACTTCACAAGAGTAACTCGACCAGCAAAACTAAGAGACTTGGCCTTCCAACCCGTTAGCTTCGCATTGAATTTATCCAAAAGAGGCGAGTAAGTATGCTTGTTGACCCGCTCATGAAGGATGGGCATACCAAGGTATTTTTAGAGATTATTAGTCACCACAAGACCACTAGCATCCTCAAGCTCCTTTTTGAGTTCACGGCTGATGTTCTTGGAGACGAATATTCTAGACTTGTTGACACTCACTTTTTGCCCTGAAGCTTTGTAGAAAATGTCTAAACACTGTTGGATAACTCTAATTTGCGCTACCGAAGCCTCCGCGAAGAGCATGATATCATCGGCAAAAAACATATGAGAAAGGAGAGGCCCGTTCCTAGTTAACTTGATAGGGTTTAGGGTTTAGGGTTTAGGGTTTAGGATTCATTCATATATTTTGGTCTTGAATAATATAATATTTGCCTTCGGGCATTTGGTTCAATGGTTAAGCCTTTTGGGTAGTACCCCGAGATCACCGTTTCGAATCCCACGGGCGACGGTATGCCTATTTGCTATAGGCGAGCCCAAATAGTACTTGTGGCGACCCTAATCCTTACCCTATCAAAAAAAATATTATGTACATATGTAAGATAATTTGAGTTACGAAGATCAATTTAAAAAATGAATACTCCAGGAATAATTTAAGTATGCAACAGAATTAATTTAATGCTCCAGAAAAGATTTTTAGATTCGTCGATTTTAATATTAAAACACTAAGTCAACCAACTTAATTAAATTAAGCGAAAACTACTCCCTTTGAAGTTCTCACTTGATCGGGTTAAAAGTCGCCATATAGTTAACTCATACACTTCCCTAGTAAACCGACACTCGTTTGTTTTATGATAAACCCCGATCTCGCTGTCTAAAACAATTAAAAACAAAGCTAAAGCCTCTCTAAAATCTTGTCTTCTCAAACGAACTAAGAACACGCAAGGGCGGAGGGACAGGGGTGCGAGTGACTCAAAATTTTGAAAAATATGAAAAAATAGGTTCTTTGATAAAAACTAGTCTACTTGCTACAAAATAACTAGGTTAATTTTTTATTTTTATGAAAAGTACAAAACAAGGGTTCTCAAATACAATATTTTTTTGGACAAAACACACTCCCCCGAAACAATGCCTCCCCCGAAAACTCTCTCTTTCAACCCCTGTTCTTGTACCCCATAACCCATCTTCAAATTCCAGATCTCCCTATTGTAAAACAATTTTTCACCAAATTAATTGCTGGAGCCATTTACTTTTTGTGGTTTTGGTACAAGTTTTGGCTTGATTTATCCTTAATCTCAAGTTTCAATCAAGAACACCCAAACACTAGAGTGTTAAATTGGAGATTTTTCTTTGTCAAATTGGATTTGCTGAATGCCATCCTTTGGCTTCATAATACTTGATAGACTCCGCCTTTAATCCGATGGTTCCATTTGCTTCGATAGAAATCTCGATCGGGCTTCCATGGTGGTGCCTACTCTAAGTAGCGGGGGTGGGCGACTGGTGTGAGTGGCGGTGCTTATTGATCTGAGTTCATCTTTGGATGAGGAGCGATGAACAATTGATTGTGTATATTTAAAGAATTTTTCCAT
Source organism: Fallopia convolvulus (assembly GCA_964016875.1). NCBI lineage: Eukaryota > Viridiplantae > Streptophyta > Magnoliopsida > Caryophyllales > Polygonaceae > Fallopia > Fallopia convolvulus. Next base: position 47,780,848 of record OZ024726.1, on the reverse strand, counting down.
ATTAAAGAAATCTCAAACCTAGGTTGAGGAAGTCAATTTTTCCAATTTTAGGCTGAAAAAGCCATTGATTTTGCAATCTTATGGTTGAGTAAGCCTGTTTCCTTACCAATATATGGCTGAGAAAGCAAGATGTTCTTCATTCTCAATCTCTCTTTCTTCCGAGACCAGCGAGTTGTATTGGAGATTTGAAGGCATAGAAAAAATTGATCTCAAAATCAATCTTGACCCCATTTCTTTTGAATCCAAAAATCAATCTGGTTTCTTGTGGTGAAGCGATTTTGAATCGTGGTCGTTTTTAGTTACTTGATCAAAGTTTTGGAATTGTTTGAGAACAACATTTTATTTTTCCTCAAGTCCTCTAAGCTTTGCAAAATTTTGGAAAAAGAAAAAAAAAAGAAAGAACAAGAAACATGATACGGAGTATTGAACTTCCGTGACTAGTCGGAAACAAAGTTAAAACTTTTGGCCCAAGGTGAAAAATATAAAAATAAAATATTTCTTTCTTTCTTTCTTTTTTCCAAAATTTTGCAAAGCTTGGAGGACCCGAGGAAAAATAAAATCTCTGCTTGTTTGGTATTAATACAATAGAAAATGCAGAATTTTCTACAAGTTTTAAATTCGGATTACCAAGCATGTTTGGTATTCCGAATTCTTACCTTATCAAAAAAATACAATATTTTTTTATATAGAAAAAAACAAAATTTTCTACATTGTTCTAAAAATCTCCGCTTAGTTCCGTTCAGGTCTCTCCTAGGCGTTGAAAGGTCCTATCCCGCCTAGTCTTCCAGTCCATTTAGAAGACCACCTAGTCCGTCTAGGCGTTCGTTTAGGCAACCTAGGTGGTCCATCTCTGCCTAGGGGCCGCTTAGTGTTATTTAGAACATTATTTGTGTAAAAAAATTATCCAGAAAATACAAAAAATTATCTATTTTTCAATTTTTTTGATGTAGCCAAGAATTTGGCCCAAAGAAATTTAGCCCCCTCTGCATCGAATTCCTGACTACACTAATTGAATGCTCCTTCTTCCTCTTCTATTGTTAGTGCACAAAAAATCCGCTTGTAATGCACTAATTGAATGCTCCTTCTTCCTCTTCTATTGCAACTACTTCTTAACATGTAACCTGCAAAATAATGGACCAAGGGGGCGGGAACCCCCTAATCCCCCTCCGATGCCTAAGTGAAAAGAACAGTTGTTGATTGGGCGTCAAGGAAGAAACACAAAAAGCTAGTTAACTCATCGAGTATGAGTTTCCTTGAACAAAGAAGCTAAGCGAATATTAGCATGTTCAATGCTAGAATGAGTGTTTTCAATATGCTTTTAGTTTGCTCTCTCTACACGGCGAAAACTTGTATTTATAATAGAAGGGAGAAGGTTGGGGGCCTGAGGGGGAGGGGGGCGAAAATCCTATCCCTAGAGTCGGTCCAATGCATTAAAGCCCAAGCAAGCGATATCTTGCTCCCTACTCCAAGCACAATTCTTTTTTTTTTTCGTTTAAGATAAAATCTTGCATTATATCACATAACCACCATATTTAATATTATAAGAAAATATTAAAAGATGATAAAAACGTAATAAATAAAATACCTTTATGGCGATTTGATAGAAAAATAATTATGTCAGTTATGTTTTACCCGCTCACAAATGCCCCACCTACGTCTTTGTATACGATTCCCACATATAGTAGGACGCAGGGTACAGAGTTGCCTATTCGAAGTGACCATGCTTATTAGTCGATTGCGAGTCCCATATCGCGCGCGTTTGTATATTCGTATATTCATACATCCATGAGCGAATTTCATCTAAATACACGCATATGTAAAATTCCATTAGTGCGATGAACTAATGTTGCGCTTAATTTTTTTATGCAAGACTCAAACTAATGCAAAAACTGACTTTTATTAAAAATAAATGTGAATGACATGATCTTAAAAGACTGAACTAATGAATGAAAAAAATCTAAGGGCCTCATCAAAACCATGTGGGGAAAAGAGTGCCCTATTTACATGCAATTCCTAATATCAGGATCCCTGCATAGAGGAAAATGGGAAACCGCGATCGCGGTCATTTTTTCGCGAAATCAGTTCCTTAGAAGCAGATCCGCGGTTGCGGAATTAGGTGTCATGGTCGCGGTCGGGCGACCCGCGGTCGCTGCTATGCCCTAGAAACGAGGTCTTGCTCTCTGAACTAATGCCCGCAATCACAGTTACACTTCTAGTCCTCATTTTCTGGCTCGTCTTCGATCTTTTGCATAAACTCTGACTTAGGGCGACTTCCCTTAGAGCATAGACGAGTTTCAAGTTGATTAGCCCAAACCCGGACTATATATAGCATCTTCATCTCTAAACCGGATCATTTGATGGAGGGTCGATGGTACCGCTCCTATCCCATGAATCCATGGCCTCCCCAAAATCAAATTGTTAGGGGAAGGCACGTCGATGATCAAGAACTCCACTGTCATTACTTTTCTATCCAAACTGACTTGTGTTTTAAACATTCCAAGTGGGAATGTCGGATAACATCCAAGTCTTGTCAGTTGCATTTTGAGTGGAATCAAGTCTTCATTCTTTTTTCCAAGAAGCTTGAAGACATCATAATACATAATGTCAACTGAACTTCAGGTCAACAAGAGCCAGGCGCACCTTAAAGCCTTCAAGCTCGACTGTTAAGACTAAGGGGTCGTTATGAGGGACTTGGACTGACGCAAGGTCCTTGTCCCGAAAAACCAGCCCATCCACCGTGCACGGGCACGGGCGGTGGTCGCGGCTCGGCCTGCTGAACTCTCATCACCTCTAGTTCATGGCAAGACCTCCTGAAATTTCCCCTGGCTTCATCATCTTCATGCTTGTAAGTTGTCGAGATTTTTGAATAACTTCAATTTGTTTATGTCTCGGCTCTCCCTTGTTTTCAAGCTGGCCTTCTTTAATGTACTCACACAAGTACCCTTCTTGAACTAAGCTTTCAAGGAACTTTTTAAATGACTCACAATCTTCAGTCAAATATCCTCGTACTCTGTGATACATGCAATACTTTCGGATACGAGGATCATCTTCGGGGTAATCACCCTTTGGAGGGTAGTGTAAGAAATCCTCATGCTTAATACGGGCAAGATTTTGTAGATTGGCACATTAAACGTGGTATAAACCGCTCTAGTTTTACCTCTCCTCTTGAAGCTTTCTGAAGGGTGATGTGATTTACGAGGTGGAGAGGATGACCTTCTTCTTGCCTTGTAATTAGCCTCCTCTAGGCGCACATATTGGTGAATATGCTCTTGGAGCTCAACTATTGTGGAAGGAATACGAAGTATAAACTCTTCCTTTAGCTTTCTCTTAACAGGAATTTCCCTCTTAAAGGCAGTAATGGCAGTCTTATCATCACAGTCTTCAATCTCAGCATAGTACTCCATAAAACGATTTGAAAAGCAGCGCAATCTTTCGTTTTTCTCCTTTTTGAGGCCAAAGAGTGTATCAAGAGATGCTGGATCCCGATTATTAGCTATGTAGCTTCACAAATTTAGTGGTCAATTGATCTCAAGACCGTATTAATCTCGGTTTCAAACTTTGAAACCACTTTAGTGATCTCTTCGAGAGGTTACTTGGAAACATCTTGCCCATTATAGCCTCCTCGGACATCCACAAGGCCATCTTATGAGAGTAAGAGGCTATATGATTTACAAGGTCTGACTGTCCATCATAAAGAGTAAATGATGGTGGAGAAAACTTTGCGGGGGGCGGGCTTGCTGAATGCCTCTATTGAATGGTGTCGATGTCACCATAGCCAACTTATGCTCTGCTTGTTCTTAAGCCGATTGCAAGGTCCCACCTTGCGCTCTTAAGAGATCAAGCAAACTCCTTTCAGTGCGCCTAAGAGTCCGGTCCCTCCCCTCAAGTCTCTCTCTATTCCGACATTGATTCCGCTATCTTTTCTTCTTTTGCCCTGGTCATGATTTGACTCGGGATTCTCGGAAGGGACATAGTGATCATTGCACTCGCGCAAAAAATCGCGTTGATCACCTGACCCGCGATCGTGTTTAGACCGCGCGTCGTTTTTTCCTCCGCGGTCACGGCTTCGTCCGCGACAATTTCCACGGTCTTCGAGGTTCCTTGAATCGTCCGAGGTGGGGTCGCTAGACTGAGGGGGTCCGTGGCCCGAAACTTGTTGCGCGGGGGCGATTCATGATGGTGGTCCCTTCGTCGACTTCTCGGCGCCCTACAATCGCTGTCATAATCAATTTGCATCTCTTTTGATTCGTCAGAGCTTATTGGTTGAGGACTACGACAGTTATCGACGAATTAAATAACACTAGCAAGCCGTCGAGTAGTCCTTTCAATTGTTGATTTGTTGACAGGGCGCTTGCCTTGAACCTTGTCCAAGGAATGCCTCAACTAAGCAATCTCTTCTAAGGCTTGGTCCAAGCGAGACTCAGCCTGTGCACACCTCGTTTGGATCTTCTCGTTCTCCCTCAAAGTAGTAGCTAAAGCATGGGTAATTTGATCTTCTTCTTCATCCCCGACGGTGGTAGATACCCCATTCATGCCATTTGGAGCGGATGCCAAAGGTATGCGATTGTCACCACGAACGGGGTTGGACCCGACATGGCTTGATTGGCCTTGTTCAAAGCGAGGGCTGACCAAATTAGGGTTTGGTTTGCAGATGGACAACGAAGGCTCGGAAATACGCAGCCCGCGATCGCGATTTTCTGAACCGCGGACGCGGTTTTGCTCGGCGCTCGCGATCGCGATCGCTCGTCCCGACGCATTGGGATCTTGAGTTCTTCAATTGTTCTCGGTTTCAGCGACATGCATCGCTGAGTTCCAAGCTTGATCAAATCCAGTAGATTCAGACCGCAAAATATTACGACCGTCGATTTCGTCGCTCTACTCGGGTCCCTGACAGTCTTATATTGTTTTCTTTTATTGTTATTGTCCTTTCTATCCCTGAAAACACTAAAAATTGATTGACCTATCCCCATGTGCAAATAATCCGTCTATTGTAAGGATCCTTAAAGTTCATTCATGGTTTGCACAAATGTTAAAAGCAAGAAACGTGAAATTTTTTATGAGCTTGTTGGAATAATAGCATTAGGATGAATTAGGACCAATTATGTATAACTAGTCATGGTGAGATATGTGATGATTTTATGGCATAATTTAGAGTTGAAACCTCCACAATGAATGGAAATAAACGGAAAATTTAATGAAAATCCTAATTTAGGATACAGATTAAACTTTTACAAAAATTTAGGGATATATTCCTAAATATTTTTTTTTTCAGAACACCAACTAAAAAAGTTAAAACCTGGGAGTACCAAACGTAAATTTCCTGTAATTTATTTCCCGGAAGAGAGTGATAACTCATAAAAGGGAGGAAATAATTTCCGACCAAAAAAAAGAGGAAATAATACAACTGATGCACGAGGGAGGTTGAATGAATGACAGTCATGATTAACGGCGATGATGGCAACGAAGTAAAAAGTCAAATAGCAAGGGCAGTTTGGGTATTTAAGCCCGTCAATCGGTAAAAGCGTCCGAAAATTAGAAATTAGAGAATTCAACTTAACGGAAAAATGGAGAAAAGATAAAATAATCCAAAACGTGATTTTGATTAGTAGATATAACTATCGCCATGGATCACCACCAACTAACCACCATTGCACGGGTCAAAACCTTTCCCTTTCCTTTCCCGTTCTCTCTCTTTCAATCCTTCAACGGCGCAGTCGACTCTCTTTTGAAAGCGTCTGCTTCTACTTAATGGCTCCATTCTCGTTCAATTGAAGCTTTCAATTTGAGCTCAAAGCCGGCACCACACTCTTTGTCTATCCAAAATTCCCCCCATTTTACTTGTCTCGATTTCCGCGCTGCGCACTTCGTCTTCTTTTCCCCGCTGAAATCTCTTCCGTTCTTTGGACTCCGAATCTCAAAAAACCCTAAATTTGGCCCTCGCTTTCTTGAAAGCTTGAGTTCTGCTGTCGAAGAGGTATAGCAGGAGAGAAATGGGGAGCAAGTGGAGGAAGGCGAAGCTTGCGCTTGGTCTGAATCTATGCTACTACGTTCCCAGGACGGTCGATGACGACTCGCCGCCGCCGAGTGAGCGGTTCTCCGACGCCGCTCTTCTTTCTCACCGCGCCGCTGGAGAAGATGGCTGGAGCAGCCTCAGCTCTCGTCCGTCCACGCCGCCGGCTCCCTCACCAGCTCGGCTTAAGCTGTCTAAAAGCTCCAGCAGGTCCTCTTCTCAGGTCTGGTTTCTAGCCTTTGCTTAAATTTCAGGGAATAAAATAAAAATTGTTTGTCCTTTTACTTGTTTTTCTTTTGGCTTTTATATAGATTGTTGAATCTTCAACTTTTTGTTCCAAATGCTTATTTCTCATTTACACCTAGTAACTTTTTCTTATTTATTTCTTGAGATTACTGTTTCTAGAGATTTTTAACTGAACGATGGAAGTTGAGATGTGAAACCTGCAAGTATCTCATTAATTTGCTTGAGTGTCTTCCTTCTTTCATGCTCATGGTGTTAGATTTGGTCAATTTTCTAGACCTGTATTTTCCTTTTGTTTTTGGAATTTTTGGTGTTCTTATTGCCGCTTGACTGCTTGTTGAAGTTGAGGAATCTGAGTAAATTATCCAAGAGAGTTACCATGCAGAGGCGTCTGAATCTTGTGCATGTGATTCTTGAGAAAATTTTCATTATTGAGTTCAAATTCATTTTTCAGAAAATCATACAAGTATGAATTTTTCCAAACAGATCACACCTTCATATGGAAGGAAATCAACTGATCAGCTAGATTCTTGTTTGAAGTGGTACATGTGCCTGTTATGAAATTATTGAACGAGTGGCATGATTGACTGGCATCTTGTTTTTTGTCCTCATTCTGAAACTGTACTACGCAAGCTTCTTGTCACATACATGCTTTACCATTTGTTTGAGGTGATGCAGCACAATCTGAAAACTTATCCTGAAGAAGACTTGGGTATAAGTTGGGCCTACTTTTGGCTGGAAAAGGCAATTTCTGAAGAATAATTCATGCATTCATAATGTTGTCCCACCAATCGTTGTGATTGAATTTAATATAAAGAAGAAGTAAACAATAAAAGTTTATTCCATATTGAAGTTTGTAAAATGTATTACACAACTATGTAGTATATTTAATACCTTATGAAAGGCTTCCTCAGTTAACAAATAGGTTATCAAGTACTCCCTGTCCTCACCCCAATATTGATCCTTGAAGCTTTCGAGTTTCTAGTAGCAGATTACAGAAAATGAATATGTTTTCCTGAAGAGAATGGTGTTGAAGAAAAATGGTGGCATTGACTGACATATAACTTGTGTGTTAATGTTGGCTAATTATAAGTTGAATTTTTTATTTTGGGTTGTGGGTTATGGTCTTCCTTTGATTTATCAGTGAAGTAGTGTTGTTTATTATCATTTTCTTGTTTTGTATGTCCATTAATTAATAATCTACAGCGCTTGTTCCAAATCCCATGTTATGTGGGTTATGGCTTATGACTAAGATGATAATGTTTCTTAATCTACTGTGCTTTTATGTGCATCCTATTGATTGCACAGTTTTCCCCATCCACAAGATAATAAAAGAGTAGCCTGAATTCATCATATATTAAGCTTAAATAGATTTTTCGTCACTTTTTTTCTTAGAGAAATTGAAACCTCTAGTTATAATTTGTTAATTTGCAAAGTGAGATAATTCCTTTTTACCAAACCTGGTGAACTTTACCACAACTGCTATCAAATGGTATTCGACAGTGTTTGTATTATCTCATCTTTACACTACATAGTATTTCCCTCCTCCAAACATTGTTTATTCTTAATAGACCAGCTCACCAGCTTTTCATATGTGTCTTGTTGTCATCTTGACTGCATTGTGCACCCAAGTCTATTCTAAAATTCATATCTGTTGATGCCATTAATCTTTTGCTTTTGTTATGTCATCTGACTCCTATTTGAAACATTTTGCAGAAGACCTGCTCAATATGCTTGGGTGCTCTAAAGCCTGGAGAAGGTCATGCTATTTTCACTGCCGAGTGTTCACATTCCTTCCATTTTCACTGCATTACCTCTAATGTCAAACATGGTAATCAAATATGCCCTGTTTGCCGAGCTAAATGGAAGGAGATTCCTTTTCAGAGCCCCGTTGCCTTACCCCAAAATAACGCTTTGATGACCGTAATTCACAGACTACCTCCTCCTCGTCCAATTAGACATATTTTGCCTCTATGCCAGGACACTGAGCCAGCTCTATTTGATGATGATGAGTGCTTAGACCAACTTGATCGTACTGAGAGAACAACTTCAAATCTTTCTGCTGCAAGTAGCAACCCTGTGAAAACAATAGATATCAAAACTTACCCTGAAGTTTCATCCATCCAGAGAAACCAATCCCTTGACAATTTCACTGTCTTGATTCACCTTAAGGCTGCAATTAGTTGCAGAAATCAGGAACACGTTCCACTTATTTCTTGTTCGCCTCGTACTCCAGTTGACCTTGTTACAGTGCTTGACATCAGCGGCAGCATGGCAGGTACTAAGCTCGCACTTTTAAAGAGAGCCATGGGATTTGTGATCCAGAATCTGAGCTCCAATGACAGGCTTTCAGTTATCGCCTTTTCCTCCACAGCCCGCCGCCTCTTTCCTCTGCTACGAATGTCTGAAAGCGGCCGTCAACAGGCATTACAAGCTGTCAACTCTCTGATGGCAAATGGCGGGACTAATATAGCTGAAGGTCTAAGAAAAGGAGCAAAAGTAATGGAAGAGCGAAGACAAAAGAATCCAGTTGCCAGTATCATACTGTTGTCAGACGGGCGTGACACCTATACAGGTTACAATGTCAACAATACTTCTGGTGGAAATCAAACCAAACCGAATCATCAGCTGCTCCTTCCTTTATCCTTTGACAGATCAGGGTTCCAGGTCCCTGTCCATACATTTGGCTTTGGCACAGATCATGATTCTTCATCAATGCACTCAATCTCTGAGATTTCTGGAGGTACATTTTCCTTCATTGAGACTGAGGCAGCTATCCAGGATGCATTTGCACAGTGCATAGGTGGCCTTCTTAGTGTTGTTGTGCAACAGTTGCAAGTAAAAATTGAATGCATGCATCCAAACACACGTCTTGTATCAATAAAAGCAGGAAGCTATGCAAACCGCTTGATGGATGATGGACGATCAGGATTTATTGATGCAGGAGATCTATATGCAGAAGAAGAGAGAGACTTTCTTGTTTCTTTGAAAATCCCGCCACAGACTTCTGGAAACTCAATGATGTTGCTAAAAGTCAAATGTGTCTTTAAAAATCCCGTCACAAAAGAAACTGTGACATTAGAAGGCGAAGAATTAGAGATTGGAAGACCAGAAATAGTTGAGGAGGAAATAATATCAATAGAGGTAGACAGGCAGCGTAACAGGCTTAGAGCAGCAGAAGCAATGGGTAAAGCAAGAACAGCAGCCGAGCAAGGGGATCTTGGGAATGCTGTTTCCGTGCTCGAAAACTGTCGTTATGTTTTGGCTTCTAGTGCATCAGCAAAAAGCCAAGACCGCCTTTGTGTTGCATTAGATGCTGAGCTCAAGGAGATGCAAGAAAGGATGGCAAGTAGGCATGTGTATGAGGCATCTGGAAGAGCCTATATTCTGTCAGGCTTGAGCTCTCACTCGTGGCAAAGGGCGACAGCTAGGGGAGATTCAACTGATAGCTCCAGTATCGTTCAGGCATACCAAACACCGTCTATGATTGAGATGCTTAGTCGGTCTAAAGCTACTTTATTGGGAAGTCCGACTGGTCAGAGACTTGTTCGCCCAATCTGGTCATTTTCTTCTCCAAAGCCAAGGTAAATGATCTTTGGGTGCCTATTTTATTTTCTTTTGTTTTGTTATTTGGGGTGGGGCAAATATGGTAAGAAGTTTTGTTGTGTGTAAGTGAATAAAGTGCCAACATTAGTTGCAAGGTGTAATTTGGTGGGTTGGGGAAATTAGATTAGGATTTTGTTTCAGATATTATATTTCTTGCCCGGTTTTGAGTTGCTGTGCTCTCATGCTTGGTGTACATAAGGAAACATGTCTTGTAGGGAAATTGGGTATAAGTCTTTGTAATTGTGGGGATGGGCATGGTGATTGGGGATGGTTCAAGTCATGGTGAAATGTATAATATACTTTCTGAGATCTAGTATTATAAAAAGTTCTATGCACCTTTTCCATCTCTTCTTTTTCCCGTTTTCATCAATTATTGCTATGCATAGTATGTTTCAGTTGTTTGCTGCACTGTATTACTGTTTTTGCCATATGCTCAACTGCAACTCTTGTGATTTTGACATAGCAGGCTAAGTGAAAGCCTTATATGATTAGTAGCTTTCATCAACTGTTGCATGGGGTATAAATTATGCAACAAAAGCCCTCTTATTAACGTGAGTTGACTTTGTTGCACCAGCATGAAAGGATCAGTCTATTCTGTATTCGACTGTTATCTGCAAGGCATCTATTTGGAGATGCTCTTCAAAACATTAAAATCTTGACAATGTTAAATTAAATCAAACCCTTTTCTCCTTTTTTCCCCTCTGTCCATCAACCTAGAGTACTTTTCAAATTTCAACAGTTTCCCTATATCCTGAAAAGTTAACTACTAAAATTAGGTAGAAATGGTGGATGCACACTCAAAAAACCATATAATTGCGCAGGGAAATGACCTTTGTGGTTGCTAATGTCATCTGGGTCTACAAGTTAATGATTTTGGTGTCTTAATCACCTTTAGCAACCCACGCTGAAGGATTCTCCTCAAATGATGAGATTTCCATAATCTTCTGATAGTTTCTGATCGGATGATTAAATCAGGGTGGGCTTGTTGTCACAGAGGAGCTCTGTGGCCACATTATCAAGTTGGATTATGTGCTTTTCACACATTAAAAGCATACTGAGATTGCTAATCCAATCCGTGTTGAAATGGTGGACACACACTTCATTTGGGTTAAATTGGTTATCTTCCATGGGCTTGATTTGAAAACAATGGTTAGTTTTTCTAGTTTCAAATAGTATTTTTCTTCTTTCTCAAAGATTGGAGTGTATGTAACAAAACTCATTTTCCTCCCCTTGGGCAAGGAACTGAACACGGGCACATCGGTTATTCCCAGTTTTAAATAGGCCTGGCCCCTAACTTTTCCAACCCCTACAATATAATTTTGTTTCGTTCAAACCTCAAATTCACAATGTAAAGTTGTTTTAATATACTGTATTCATTTTTGTTATTATGTAAGAATGAGTAATAGAGTTCTAATTAAAATTAACTTACATAGTTCGGCTTAAATTTTAACCTACATAGTTCGGCTTAAATACTCTAAATCGAGCTTGTCTTATCTAACATATATCTGAGCTTTGGTATGAAGGGATTTGTATCGCACTGGAAATAACCAATACAGTATATACTATATAACAAATGAGCAAAGCTAGAATGACAAAACAATCGCACCGAGTTCGCTTAGGTTCCTTGACTGTATTTGTTGGATTCTCTGGTGCTTCCGTTTATTTCCTCTCATTTGTTACTCATGCTGTAATTGAATCTTTATCTTATCAAAACAAAAGATGTAGAATAATTGAAATCAGCCTTATATAAACAATTTATAATTTTTATAAGTCAAATAATCAGATCTAACACATTTGATATGTGGATGCATTAGACGAACTAAGTCTCCAACAACAATGTAGTGGATAGCACTCGATAATTAGCTAATAGAGAAGATTAGCTTTGGTGCCAGTTAAATTGTGCACCAAATTGGGTGCATTTTTAACAACAGACTATTTCTGGTAAGAAAAGTCGCAAACTGGCTGCTAGAGTGCTAGCAGTTGGAAAGTGTCAAGAAGCAAAGCCAAAATTGAATTGGGCTCTCTTACGTGGCCGAAAAAAAGTTAAGAGAAACGAATTCAGTTCAGCGAAACCAAACTCAAAAGACGCAAAAAGTTGGATCTTCGGGTCAACATAGCGAGAAGCGAGGCTGTGAACAGTCGTAGGTTTCCCTCTATCCCCGCCGTCTCTCGTTCTCCCATCAGCCATGGCCGCCACCTCCGCCGCCGTCTCAATCTCCTCAAACCCTAGAATCTCCGCATTCCAAAACCCCTCTCTCTTCCTCTCCTCTCCGTCCTCCCTCAGGTTGCCCGCCACCCATTCGACGAAATGCCCCACCCAGATTCGCCTCTCTTCCCAGCCCCGCCTGGCTCCTATCGCCGCCGCTCCCTCCTCCGACGCCTCCCCGGCCACCTCCTTCCACGGCCTCTGCTACGTCGTCGGCGATAACATCGACACCGACCAGATCATCCCCGCCGAGTACCTCACCCTGGTCCCCTCCAACCCCGAAGAGTACCAGAAGTTGGGCTCTTACGCCCTAATCGGCCTCCCCGACACTTACACAACTCGATTCGTCGAAGAGGGTCAATTCAAGTCCAAGTACTCAATTATCATCGGCGGGGACAATTTCGGGTGTGGCTCGTCCAGGGAGCACGCCCCCGTGGCGCTCGGGGCGGCGGGCTGTACGGCTGTGGTGGCGGAGTCGTATGCTCGGATATTCTTCAGGAATTCGGTCTCTACCGGTGAGATTTACCCGCTGGATTCTGAGGTCAGGATCTGCGAGGAGTGCAAGACTGGGGATGTGGTTACTGTGGAGCTTGAGGAGAGTAAGTTGATTAATCATACTACTGGCAAGGAGTACAAGCTGAAGCCGATTGGAGATGCTGGCCCTGTCATTGAGGCTGGTGGAATTTTCGCCTATGCTAGGAAGTCTGGGATGATTCCTTCTCTGGCTGCCTAGGGTTTAGGTAAATGCCGCTTTTCATTGCTTCCCTGTTCATATTTTGGCTTTCTAGGTTACAAGTGAGATAATGGAATGGATTTTTGTGTTTTGTGATTCATTGTCTGGTTCAGTTTGTTGACTTGGTATCCATCAGAACTTGAATTGTGTCTTAGTGTGTTGATTTTAATGAATTTACATGGAAAAACATGGCAGCATTCCCAAACTATAGACAATTGACACGGCAACGAAACATGTATCTGATCTAAATGAATATCATGGCTGCCTCTAGGCATTCCCAAACTATTAAGGGAAAATTGCTGCAAACAAGGACCCGAGTGTAGTGAATTGCATAATTAACACTTTAACTTTGATGATAAGTATCATGAACCTTATTGTAGGTACTCTTGTCATGACCCCACAGCCACTTATCCTTCAACTCTTAAGACCAGTTCAACTTGAAACCATTTAGGAGAAATTTCTCCTGCATGTTTGGCTTGTTAACATGGATGACACCTCTGTTATTAAGTGTTTGGTCGCTCTCCTTTGCTCTATGCCAGGGGTGCCCCCATCTTGACCCCCCAGATTTCCCGTAAGGAAAGAAGTTCCACTGGGTAAATGTTGTTGTTGTCTGTTTCTTCATCTGAATCGATTTCAAACTTCTAAGCTACTAATGTGGCCTATAATATGTGGGCTGCTAGCCAATATCTTTTCAGTCTACGTGGAAGAGAAGCTTATTTATAGAGCTGCATGAATCTGTAATATGATTATGTTCACATCAGCTATATCTTACAAACCCTTAAAAGATTCATCCTTTCTATAGCAGTTTATAGGAATATCTATTGTTATTGCATCATACAATAGCCGGTGTTACTCTATCATACGTAGCCGGGTCTGTTTCACTTCACCTCCACCATCTGTAAATTTACACTTATCTGTAATTTTTTTCTCAGTTAACTGAAATTGTGAAGGATATATTTATATGTGTAGTAACTCATGGTTGCTGTATAAACATGAATTGTGTGTAAATTCTTGAGTGCTGGCCAACAGGCAGTAGTCTTGGATCTTTGTTTCAATTTCATAATCTGTACATGATATGAAAGTAGTTGATATAATAACATTTGGGCTCGGTATCTGTTACCAAGCAATATTAGCTGATCACGTTTTTTCATCTGTTTTGTGCTTTGTATCATTGTCTTGCTGCTGTTTTCTTTTACCATTCCGATTATAACTATTCAGTTGGATTTTCTGATTGTTACTATTGAAACCAAATAACAGGCTGTTTAAAGGTAATCTCCCAATGGAGTTAACATGACATTGCGGTTGATCTATTCTTGACTAAATGTTAAGCCTATGATGCCTGATGCATCTTCAGCAAGTGTCTTATTCATGTTGATTCTCCTTTTCTTCCTGTTTTGACCAAAATGTTTTCAAGCTTAATATGACAAAATCATGGCTGCTTGTGTGACCAAAATTTTCCTCTGCAGGGTATAATTCGGCTTGAATAAAGATCCCCTTGGTCAGTAAGCTTTTGCTTGTCTTATCGTTCATCTCAGCTGTGCTGTTGCAGTGTGCTCATTTCCTTTCTGTTGTAATAGACATTGTTCAAGTTATAATACGTTAAGGACTCTTCTTTATCAGAATTCAATTTTAGTTTTCAGTCGTTATCATAATCCAAAAATGGTTTCTATCAATTTTACCTGGACTTCCATAGAGGTATTTCTACATTAAACAAGCATCTTGTATTATTCTGAAATTCGCACTTGACTACTTGAGCGTCTGTCTAGCTTTCATTGAAATCACCTTGAAGCGGAAACATGAAAAAACTTGCACATGCAGGCAATCTTCCGTTTAAACTTCTATAACAATCCGTAACTAAGCAATGGATTAATACATTAAGCTATAAATAAACCATGACTAATTTTCATATAGTCACACACTATGGAATAATAATCCTTGGTTTGATTAATACCTTAGGAAAGATCAAGTTAGAAAGAGCAATGAAGTAGGAAGGTGGAGGACGATTGAGTCTGTCATCACTTTCATCACAAAAACTATCTACCATGATTGGTCTTCCTCTTCTCGTAATTGGCGACTGGCTTCATATGCTTTTTTAATGTTCGACGAAATTTTTTATGGCAATTTGTTAGATTCGAGTACGGAAAGAACGGGTTATGTGTCGGGATTATTTTTAATGATTTTGTATATAAGGTTGGGATCCAACTCTTAACCCAAAAGCTTGGGTTGGAGTGGCTATTTGCCCTTGTTTTCGATGTGAGATTGTGTTTTTGTTCTCCAACACGCCCCCTCACGTGGTAACTTGAACTCTGAGATTGTCTTTTTGTTCTCCAACATGCCCCCTCACGTGGTAACTTGAACTCGCTCTGATACCATGTTATATTCCGGTGTGTCAATTATGACGTGGGGGTCCACACGTCCGTACATGCGGATAAGTGCGTTATGGGCCTAGCACATAAGCTCGTGTGATTCCATACTAAAACCAATTGGCAATAGGAGGGATAACCCAAGCGCTTATATAGTAGGCAAGTTATTTCCATATTTTAGATGTAGGAGAAACTTATCTCCACACACGCCACATCAAGTGCAACTGCCTGACCCCGCAATATGCTAGTTGCAACTTGACGCCATACTTTAAGGCCGGCTAACCCATTAATAGACTAGGAGTCCGGACCCGGACCGAACATGCTCTGATACCATGTTAGATTTCGAGGATCGAAAGAAACGGGTGACGTATCAGGATTATTTTTAACTATTTTGTATATAAGGTTGAGATTCATTTTTTAAACCAAAAGCTTAAGTCATTGGGTTGGATTTCCTCCTTATATATTAGTGATTATTTGCCCTTATTTCGAACGTGAGTTTTTTTGTTCTCCAACACAATTTGACGTGCTATATACTTAATTAAGAGAGTGATTAGATTTCATGAAGGCCTAATTTATAATCCTAAGAAGTGCTCCAATCCATCAAAGTCTAAAGCCTACTTAATAATTGGCCAATCAAGAAAAAAATAGGCAAAATAAGCAAATGATAAAATCAAGACGTATTGTCATTTAGTCAAACGGTTAAGCCTTAAGGGTAGTACCTAGCGGTCTTCGGTTTGATTTTCAAGGGCAGTGCCCTCACAAAAATAAAATCAAGACGTACACTTTTTAAAAGTAGCAATTAAATCTCGGGTTGTTAAAGTGCCCAACATTAAAATTCAAGCGCCCCCGTCGGTCGCCTTGACCGAAGTTCCTGGGGCTAGAAAAGACGAAATTAGAAGGATTTTTTTTCGTAGGTCGAGGTGACCGTCTGACCGACACACTTGTCGATCGTATAAACCGAGCCACCCATTGGAATTATTTCCCAACAGGTGGATTCTTTGTCTATATAAACTCGATTAGCCCACCCATTTCGCTAACATATCCTCTAATTATATTCCATCTCAAATAAATCCCAAAAATGGTGGATTGGTTCATTGCAAAATTTAATGTAAGTAAATTATTTATTTTTATTTTAATATTATATTTGATTTATTATTTTTACGTTAAATTTCACACAATTCGATATTGTTTTCCAAATATTTCGTGCTTGTACGTAGTCGTTAATGGTGGGAGGAGTAAAATCACCTGCTCCGTGTGATTTAAACGATGATTACGTGTATGACGATGATGGAGGAGACGAGGTTTCCAACGACACAATCATAGTGTCATTTATAATCTAGAATTAAATCGGTATGTAAATATCATTTTTATTAAGTTTAGAAATTATGATAAAAAAATTCCATTTAGTTTTTTTTATTATACTAGGTTATTCAGTTTCTAGATTTTTTTAGCTATTTTGTAAATAATTGTAAGTGATCAGAACGACAAAAGATGAAAGAGTGGGCCTGTAAAATAACGAGGGGTTAAATATTATACTCACCACCAAAAACTCATGGGCGACAAAGATCATTTTGGGATGCGTCTTAGGCGATGTGTACAAACCAGGAAAGAAGGACAAATTGCGTAAAATGTTGAAGAATTTAGAGGTCGGTGATGAACTTAGTTCTGGTCCTCGTACTATAAAGATCGAGTGCCTGTTTGAGTTGATTAATTGGAGGGACAAAAAGACCAATAAGTGGCAATTATGGATGGAATATGGTCACCACAATCATGACTTTTCCACCAGTCTGGAGGGTTATCCGTTTGCGGGCCGAGTGACTGAGAAGCAAAGGAAGGACGCATGACAACTGGCTTTGGCGGATATAGATCTGAGAGAATCCATGATGATACGCTCTAGACTAGTATGGTTATCTCTTGTATTTTAGGCATGATTTGAGTGTGTTTAGTTAGTTTTGAGCATAATTTTAATATGAAGACCGAAGACACGATTTGAAGAATTGCAAGAGTTTTGAAGACAAGTGTTGATTTGGAGTTGTTTTGACGCCACTTTCTTGTGACACATCGTTCAGGAGCTACGGTGATCGGATGAAGCTGAAATTGGTATCATTGGAACGCTAACTCGAAGACCTACAATTCATGTTTGTATTGCGAGTTCAAATTCCTACTCTAAGTGCATCAAAACCACCTCCGAAGATAACACCAGAAAGCTATCAAAAGAAGACCCGCGACTGCGGAATCCTACCGAGCCCGCGGTGAGTTCCATTTCCGCGAAGCTGTGTAGTCGCCTTTGCCGCGCCCGCAGTTTTCTACCGAGCTCCCGTTGGTTGATTTTCAGCACCGCGATCGTCTTTCCGTATTTTATGTTTTATTATATTTTTATTATTAGTTTTTATTCGGTTGTTTTAGTCTCTAAAAGTCCTAGTTCGTGAGAAGTTTAGGAGAGCCTACTTTGAGTTTTAACTTAGAGCTTTTAGAGAATTTCATTGAGAACTAATCTTCTTTGGAGTTTGTTCAATCAAGGAAGCCTTTTTCTTGAATTTCTAAGATTCTGGTAACTTTTCTATCCTTAGGTTAATATCAAAATTCTTTGTTTTTAATTCCATGATCTATGTTTGATTTTATGAGCCTGATCACCTTGTCTGATTGACTTAGATCTATTGCTTGGATTGGGTTTGATTGTTGTTTGTGCAATCTTATTTATCCTTGAAACAACTCTTTTCTAGGACCGTGGACTGGAATTGAGAAAGAGTGTTTGATGGTTGTTTTATGCATGAGACTCGTTGTTTGATTGCATGATTCGATTTCCTATTATCCTTGAGTGCATTGCATGATTTGAATTAAGCGTCCTTGTTGATATTATAGTTTCGCTTGGACCGTGGACAAGCGGAAACCCTAGTAAGGATTGGAATTAACCTAGGAAATATAGAAAAGTGGATGAATCAATGATCGAAGGATTGAAAAGGTAGAATTGATTGAATGAACTCTGCTTTCTTCTAATTGATTTGAAACTTGAATCTGTCTGCTTGCTTAAACCTAAAACCCCTTGTCTTTGCTGATTGAATTGATTTTGGAAACACTGATTCTCTTGGGTTCGACCCCTTGCTTGCTTACTATACTGGTTAGTAAAATAGGGTTAAACGACTTTAGTCGGGTCAAATTTTGGCGCCGTTGCCGGGGAGTCGGTTTTGTTTTCTGTTCAATAAGCGTTTATGGAAGATTTCTGCGCAGATGATCCTCAACTGCGCTCATAGTTTTGTCCCAGAAACCCTGATCCGGTAAGAACCTATCTTATGGTTCTTACCCAGCTAACGAATGGCTCCTCAACCGCGCTCACAGTTTTGTCTTTAGCTGACTCGGCTAAGGAATGACTCCTATACTGATGCGTTTCGCCTCGCTACAAGGACCGACGTCTCGTATTTTGAATCCCGTCCCGATCTCGAACGAATGATGAAGCGGAAGCAAACGAAATAGGGCACGCAGGGGCGCGCGATTTGGGATTAATAGTACGACGCTAGGGTTCTAGCGGTGTCTCGAGATGGAATTGATTCCGACAAACGAAACCTCAGAATGATTGAAGGGAGATTGGAAGAAGGATAGAAAGATTATGACGCTTGATGCCTAGGGAAGAGAAACTCGATTCAACAAAGGCAATTCAATTCAATTCAAGCGTGAAACTGAAAGTATGAAGTCTGAAAACTTAAATAGAAAGATAGATCTAAACCTAGAAACCTTAGGGAGAATGGGCCCAAGCATGCAAGCCCAACCCATTCCGCTAATTTAAATAAATGACGGAATTATTAATAATGCTAAATAAAGTAATTATTTCTCTTAAAAACCCGACATAAATATAAAGATAGAAACCCGAAGACCCGAGGCCTCGGAAAGATTTGCGAAGGACTCGGTCGAAACCGAATCACCGTCAGTCAGGGCGCGGTTTGGCCCGGGAGAGCGCGGTCGCGCTCTCGGGGTCTAAGCCGCGCCCAAGGAGGTCGTCTTTCTGCGACCGGGGCGCGGGCACTCCCGTCCAGAGCGCGGTCGCGCTCTCGGCGCTTTGCCCGCGCTCCGAGGAGGCCGTTTTCTGCGGCGTCGGCGCGGCGTCCATCGGTCAGAGCGCGGGAGCGCTCAGCATGAGCTCGTCCGCGCCGTCGGTGATCCTTCCGAAAAGGCGTGGCTCGACTTCCGACTCCTCCAATTGACCCGAAAATGCGCCTCGACCCAAAGATGTCATCAATATAGTCGAAGGCAGGTCTTGTACTGAACTCACGGATTGGCTAGCTCTTCGTATGATAGAAACCGTAGCCCGACCTATGGCCTTGGCGCGGGCACGCGTCAAGGGTCCGTTGGATCGAACCGACATGGCTTCCTCTTCCTCAGCGGCGGTCATAGTATCAAACGCATCATCCTCCCCCCCTTGAGTGGGAAGCGTCCCCGCTTCCTCAAAATCAAAATTCGGCTCAACAAAGGGAGAAAGATCCGACATGTTGACCGTCGCATGGACATTTCCATATGAATCCGGAAGATCCAACCTGTAAGTGTTGGGACCAATTCGCTCAAGAATACGAAATGGCCCATCACCACGTTGATGGAGCTTGGTCTTCCGAGCTGCCGGGAACCGTTCCTTGCGCAAATGGAGCCAAACAAGATCGCCAGGCTAAAAAATCATAGAAACACGGCCCCGGTTGTGCTGAGCTGAGTACTGAATAGCGCGCCGCTCAAGATGTGCCTTGGTCCTAGCGTGGAGTTGCTGAATGTGATTGGCTCGATTTGCAGCATCAACATGTTCGCCCTGCTTCAACGGCTTGGGGACCAAATCCAAAGGCGTAATGGGATTGCGCCCATAAACGACCTCAAACGGAGTCAAAGAATGAAACCGAATGTTTGGACCTGTTATAGCAAAACTCAAGGGTAGAAAGTAAGTCCTCCCACCGGCGTGGGTTTGATTTGAGCATCACTCGTAAGAGTGAACCCAAGGTACGGTTGGTGACCTCCATTTGGCCATCTGTTTGGGGGTGATAACTAGTAGAAAACAATAATTTGGTGCCGAGTTTCCCCCAAAGTGTTCTCCAAAAATGGCCCACAAACTTGGTGTCCCGGTCACTAATAATAGTTCTTGGTACACCATGGTATTTTACCACATTGTCAAAGAACAAAGAAGCCACTTTCGTAGCGTTATTCGTACTTTTACAAGCGATAAAATGAGCCATTTTAGAGAATCGGCACACAACAACAAAAATGGAATCTTTGCCTCGCTTTGACATTGGCAAACGCGTAATGAAGTCCATCGAAATGTCCTCCCATGGGGTGTTAGGCACAGGCAAAGGCGAGTAAAGTCCATAAGGTAAAGTAGTTGACTTGGCCTTTCGGCATGGAACACAACTCCTACAGAATTTTGTGACATTAGAGACCAAGTTAGGCCAAAAGAAATTTTCACGCAAAGCTGCCACAGTTTTGTTCACCCCGAAATGGCCCCGTCCATCATGAGCCTCTTTAATTAAAAGGTGCCTTATAGACGAGGCTGGAATACACAGTTTCCCACCCTTGTATAAGTAGCCGTCATCTAAAAAATAAGAGTCCCACTCACGATGAACCGAGCACTTCTCAAAGATTGGACCAAAGAAAGGGTCTGAAGCATAAAGCTCCTTAATCAAAGAGAAGCCAAGTAAACGAGTTTGCAATTGAGTAAGAAGTACATACCTGCGAGAAAGGGCGTCGACGACCACATTCTCTTTTCCCTTCTTGTGTTGGACGACATATGGAAATGTCTCCAAGAATTCCACCCATCGAGCATGTCTTCGATTCAAATGTGCTTGGCTCTTGAGGTAAGAAAGCGCCGCATGGTCACTATGTATCAAAAATTCCCGCGACCACAAGTAGTGTTTCTAAGTTTGGAGCACTCGGATTAAGGCATATAGCTCCTTGTCGTATGTCGGATAATTGAGCTATGCCCCGGTGAGCTTTTCGCTAAAATAAGCGATCGACTTCTTTTCTTGGTGGAGGAAGCCCCCAATGCCAGTTTTAGAAGCATCACATTCCACCTCAAACGGCCTAGAGAAATCCGGCAATTGTATCGTTCAGATTTCTTCATCAATAATTTGCTCAAAGTGTGACAAGAAGCTGAGAACGTTTTCCTCGTTGAAGCCAGACATTTATGACGGTACGGGAGAAACCAACGAGATAATAAGATGGTTCTCACAAATGGAATGCCTCCTAAGCACGCTTGAGTGCAAAGAAGTGGAAAAGGTGCACCTTGCCTCCCTTCAGCTAAGGGGAGGAGCACGATAATGGCGGGAAAATTCAAACTTGTCGGAACAATCAAGTCTGAATTGGGCAATGTTCAAAGCAAAGATGTTATATCACTTCTGGACAACTTGGGAAAAAGAGAAGCTCTATACGGTTCCTTACCAAAAGATTGGTGGACCAAGTATACCCGAGGCAACAAAGCTTCAATCCCAAATGGGAGGTGCCACAAAGAAAGTCCCCACTAAGGCAGAGAGAATTCAATGGTTCCATGAATTACTGAGCTCAGAAATAAAAGCTCTGATGAGTTATCGCAAGTGCACGACGTTGGGAGAATACGTGGATGCGGCCCACATGGCAAAATCCTTGCTCGAGGAACCCGCACCAAGGGTAGAAGATTGGGGACAACCTCATAACAAGGAGAATGGCAAATTCAAGAGGCCAGGCTCTCCACAAAGTTCAGACTGGTCAAAGAAGAGCAATACTGGTACCGAGCCAACTAAGTCCAAACCATTCCCAGGCCCGGAAACCAAGAAGAGCTGTATAGTCTGTCACAACTGTGAAGAACCGGGACATATCAACCGAAACTGTACCAAGAATCCTAGGAAGTGCTTCAACTTTGGGAGAGACGGACATCTCCGCCAATTCTGTAGGCGACCAGCAAAAAAGTCAGGACCAACTCGCTCCGACACAACGTCCCAATACCCTTAGCTTTCCAGCGGAATGACGGGGACTGCTTCTGTGCAGTCTACAGCTCTGAATGAAAGAGGTCGATTACCTTCCAACGTCAAGATCAATAGCTCTATGAGATGCACCGCATTGACAAACCTTCTGCATCAGATGTTCCAAAGAAATAGTTGGATCCTCCTTCCTACTCGCGTTTAATCTTCGTAATCATATTAGCTTTGCCCTTAAGGCACTTTTGTATCGCAACAGTAGATGCTAATGTCGAACCATTCCGGTGACACTCTTCCTCGTGAGAGTGTCTCATTTTGAAATCTATATAATGATTATGGTTATCATATTATATCCTTGCGTAACCAACCAAGGACCGTGTTCCACAGATAACTTATATAAGAGAACGTTCGAGCTAAACCCTAATTTAACTTTATGATATATACATTGTACTACTTAGTTCACCTCAAAATGTTACCTATATACCATAATGAATTTGTAAGTTATAAATCAAAGGTTTCGATATAGATTCATGGTGGTGAATAAGAATGGACTTGTACCTCCCATCTTGGCCACTTGGTTGAGGTAGAATTTCAGGTCTTATTCCCATGAAGATATACGCTTTAGGCGATTATGTTGGGAATCGCTCCCCGGTACTGATCACATCGGTGGAATGGAACCACGTAATCCCTCGAGTTTAACCGTGCTTACGAAAAACTAGATTTTTGACAAATACTGTATAATATAATATAAAGGGACGCTCGAACCACTTCTCGATAGTATGATATATATTTGAATACGACATCGTAATGATGGTTACTCCCTTTTGGAAAATAACCATTCCCTATCCCAGTAGTAACTTCTCTAGAAATCATGACTCGAAATTCTTTTCCAAGGCATGAACCTTGCATATTCAAACTTCGCTTCCATATCGTCAGTTATCGAATGGTCACCTGAAAAGGATTCCTCTGCAATGACCAAATTCCAGAAATATAGAATAGATTAGTCATGGACTTACTCGCTTCCTAGAAGCACCTAAGTGTTCATTTCAAAAAGGAAGCTTACTCTATAAGCAATCAAACCTGTATGTTCGGGAAGGTCAACCCAAGACTTCCGTAGGTTTGACCCAAGCTTTTGGATAAAACCGCTGGACCCCCCGCCTACTTCGCTAGCCAGATGAATCGGATTTCCAATCCTATTCCTTGATTCCAATTAAGCCACATAAGCTCAAATGTGGGAATCTTCCTAAGGATTTCCAACTTCACGATTCCTTAAGATAAAGGTACAATAATAATTCTTCTACTTGTACAGTCATCTCAACTAAAGAACGAAATGTTCTTTAAGGGGGTACTAGACCCTTTCGTGTTTCCTCACAGATGTGAGTGTTAGGAGCTTTCCGTGTTAACCTTGTACCACCCTAAGTCTTTCCTAGTTTCGGGGACGAAACTAATTTTAAGGGGGTACTATTGTAATATCTGCAATATTCCAAGCTTTTTATAATATAATATTTATTATCAATTATTTTTTTTCTCTAATTAAAAGGGAGAATTTCTAAATATCAAATTAACTTCTATTATTTTCTTTTGAAAGAGATTATCAAGAAAATTAAAATAGATAAAAATTCAATCAAATAACTTGAGGGGCATAGATTAATAAAGTGAGGTAATTTAATAAGAAGAGCATTAGACAAAAATAAGGTCTTTTAGAAATTGAATTTATTCCATAAAATAAATTACACAAATGCCTAAAAATACAATTTACAAGCTTTGTAAAAAGAATGCAAGAGCCGGGATTTGAACCCGAGATCTCTTGCAACTCACCCCACATGCCCCCTCTCCATTCCGCTAGACCAAGTGAACTTTCTTGCTATTTTACCCCACTCTTTTAATTCTATATCAATTTTTTTAGTCTTCCTCTTCAAACAAGTCAACTTGATTTGACTTGTGAGCAATGCATGTCCATGGAAGCTTCTTCCACCTTCCTCTCCCTTGCTAGACACATCTCTTACCTCACCTTGCATCATCCATGAAGAAACACAACTTTGACCAATAGATGAACATCCTCTTCCTCTCCATTGGTGCAAACCAATTGCCATGGATCACCAAGTTGCACTCACTTGCCTATATAAAGGCCTCCCCTTCACCATTTTACTCACACTTCAAACCATCCTTCTCCTTCTTGCTAGATTACTCTCAATTGTCAAAGAAAAATCAGCCCATTCAAAGTCTTTTTCCTTCATTAAAAACACCACCAAACACTCCTCTTCTTCCCCTTTGGAGACCGCCGGCGCCACCCCCATTTTCGCCTTCCTCCGCGCGCCGCCGACGCCCTCGCCGGAGCCACCGTACGCCGCCGACGCCTTGGTGCCGCCGCCCCATCACCGCCGGTCCTCTCCCCCGCCCTTCTCATGTGTTCCGTAATACAAACTAAGAAAAGTATAATTCTACACCCTTATTTTTTTATTAAATTGATTTATGTATTTTAATGAGTAGAATAAATAAGTTAGTGTAAAATTAAATCTATTAAATTTATTAAGTAGATCTTGTTAGTTGTAGAGAAGGAGTAAATAATTTTAGAAAAGATATTAGTTACTATAGTAAATATAACCCTACTAGATTACTTAAATCATATCATGAGTTTAATATTATGCTAGACATGTGTTTTTCTTATAAAGATATTTTTATAAAATAAATAGCATATGAAATAGAGTTTGTAATATTAAAAATGTCACCTTTATAAAAGAAGTAAAATTTATATAAGGTAATAATATTGCATGTCTTGAACTATAAGACGATATCATATTATAGGTTCTTAGTAATGATGATAAGGTTATTAAATAAATTCATTAGTTATTAAAATAGCATACCTCTAAGTGTAATGAAAACTACTACAAGATATAAACTTTTATTATTATATGATAAATGTGACTATAAAGTGAACTAGGTTATTATATGATATTAGTTATATTATATGATAATGATGTTAGAATATCTAAGACATAGTATAAGAATAAAATGGTAGAGAAATCTTATAAAAGTATTATTGTTTCAAAATTGTAGCACATGGACTATAGTTTAACATGAAATATTGTTTTTTAAAGGGATAACATTAATTATATCACACATTAGGTCACCTATTTCTAATTGTAGAGAATGACCAATATATGAATACCACTATATTAATGATAGTTATACTACTAGAGTTATCATTTAATAAAATACTAGGTTAAGCTATCTCTAGGAATAGTGATTTCCTACAAGACCTAAGATCTAATATGAATATAACATTTGTAATCTTAAATTGATATAATATGATATTATATAGTTATGGGAATGACTTGCATGGAAAGAAATCATTTAGATATAGAAAAGATATTATTTTATAACCTAAGATATTATAATAATAGACTATAAGTATGAAGTGGATATTTATAAGCCATGATCATACATTATCAACTATGAGCATAGATATTTTATAAGTCATAGAATATGAAAAGAATTATTGGAATAAAATAAATAAGAATAGTTGAATATATGTTAAATGTAGGAAGTTACCTATTAAAGAAAAATAGAAAGTCCTATTTATGGAAACTTTCAAGAAAAGTAGATTATAAGTTTATGAGCCTTATTTTTAAGTGAACTATAGAATTAAATAAAAGTCTACTAAAGGTATATATCGCTTCAAAATCCTTAAGGAATTTTAAAGTAGTATTTTTAAACTAAGACTAGTACATAGAAAGGTTAAAGTGAATTTCTCATAATTCAAGGAAAACTTATAGTTTATAAGAAAAATACTTCTAGGCAAAGTATAGTATTTTATGAAATTTTACTTGCTTACTTATATTAAAGAAATAGTGAATAAAGTTAAAAGAGATTATTTTAAGTAAGGGTTTATGGAATAATAAGGATATTACAAAACCAAAATAATAATGAAGGAACATTATTATTTTAAATCATCTTCTAAATTATTACCATAATAATTTAGATTTCCGCTTCTCTTATAAAAGTATTATAAGAGAAAATCCAAAGTTAAGAGGAATCCATATTTATAAGCCGTTCGTAAATCCCGTGTCTTTAGGTAGGGATCTGCGTTCGAAGTTGCAAACCGCATCATCCGTCAAGAATCAATAGTATACGTTGTAAGCCAAGGCAAGTGGAATTTCCCCTTGCAACCTTTACATTCCATTTCGTGAAAATCCTTGATGTTGGGAACAATTTTTATGCTTAATAAAAATGAATCTAGGAAATATTGATTGCTAGAAATAACGACAATTGTTAGCGTAGTATACGTTATATTCCTTTGTTAGGATTATATATGCTAGTATGTTGTTATCTTGATTGATTACAATCTCGTTCAGAGATTTACCTTGAATAAACTAGAAAGGGGTGCGGGTTAGCCGACACCTCTATACAACCTTACTAAGTCGTACGTCCATACGACTTTCGGGATCATGATCTCCATCCGCTCCGATTGCAAGGAGGGATTGTGCGACACTCTAGCTAAGTGCCGGAGAATTGAAGTTCTCCTTCGGGTGGCTCGGTTTTTCCGTGTCCCACCACTATCCATAAAAAAAATCATTAATAAGATTGAATATCTTTCGTCACTATATAAGATAAGTGCGTATGCACATTTAAGATACCAAAACCGGACCGGTCTCAAATGATCGATCCGGCTCTCGGTCCGTTCAGGGCGCGAGAGGTTTTTACTTCTATGACTTAATAAACGTTCCCAACGTACTTTCGAAATCCTTATGAAGTCTACAATCTAGTAGCTCTTCTATCGCTTTTCGAGTTATCTTTATCTAAGATATACTCTCCTTTGAATCACAAAAGCTCCACATAAACAAGTCCTATCGTATAGCCCCTCGTAAACACAACCCTAATATCTCTTTCGATAATACTTGACATTACCAAATTACCCTCGGGAAGTTCCCTTCCCGCTTGCTTAGTCTCTTAGACTAATTCTTCTTTTCCGCATTTTTGCCTGGCATTCTATCGCCCCTCGCGAATTATGTCAGAATCTAGGAACCCCAGCAAGGCGTGAAGTGAAGTGAAGACGAAGGAAGAACAAGGATTTCAAGATGTACCTTTCTATCATTTTGCTTTAGTTTCATTACGTTTCAAGGACAAGCAGGTTTTGCATTTCAATTCCGAACAACTTTATATTTAAAAACAATGTAAGATGTTTTGTAAGAACTAAGTCTCCCTCGGGAGCACCTTTTCTCATTATGTATTATGTTTTATTCCGCATTTTAAATTGTTCTATATCATTCTAAAAGCCTTGGGTGACTTTGGAAGGTAAAGTCTGAGGTCACTGGCGGTAATACCCAATGTTGTAAAATAGGGGTGTTACAGAAACATACCTGCCCGACGACGTGCGGGAACCATAACTCTTATTGCGTACATGCTGTTGATGAATTTTCATGTCCGTATGCACTAATGTGTTGATGTCCTTAATAGGAAGGATTTCAAGCTGATCTTTAATAGGCAAATTCAGACCACTAATAAATTTAGTACGCAATGTAGATGGAGCAACACTAATATTCGCCTTAAAAAACATGTCCTCTAACTTTTCGAAATACTCAACAGGGGACAAAGATCCTTGGCGAAACTCAGCGATATTCAATCGCATTTGATTACGGTAGTCAGTTGGAATGTATTTTTGGGTCATAACATAGACCAACTGATCCCATGTAGTCACTACGGTAAGACCCCGACGCAAACGGTCATCCACAAAGCGTTGCCACCACACCCTGGCTGAACCACGGAAATGTAAGGTAGCCGCTTGTACATGCTCATAAGCGGGGATATTACAATAGCGCAAAGTGTGCGCCGTTGCAGTAACCCATTCTAGAAAGACCGCAGGGTCATGATGCCCTTCAAATGGTTCAATCTTGACCTTGACTTCGTGTCGTTGGTACCGGGGAGTGTCCCGATCGCCATTAGCAACACGAACATCATGGCCACGATCAATAGGGGACCTAGGCCGGGCCGACACCTGCCCGTAATAATGATCTTGCCCTTGATGATGATGTCGGAGCGGGGCTTGGGTGCGGCGCTCGGTAACATGATCATAGCCGCGCCGGTTTTGACGCGTTTGTGCATTACCACAATTAGGGGTGGGGGCTGGCGGAATCCAATCCGATGGACGATCATTCAATTCAGGAGGATCGCCCAACGCTGGAAAATTATGAGGGTTAACCATGCCCGGATCTTCAATTTGTTCATCATCGAACTCCTTGAAGTCGTCATGGATAACCGGTGTAGCAAAATTGTACTCCAAGGAACCATGTCGGTGATTGTGACTAGGTTCCTTCTCATAGGGCCTGTTGGTCGTTGCAAAAGCATTATGGTCAAAAGCCGGTGCCGGAAAGCGTTGGTCACGCATTCCATAAAGCCGGCGTGCTCTAGCGTCGTCCACAAATTGTGGGCGATTCGGAGCACCACGCGAGGTGGTGGCGTAGTAGCCATCATCCACGGGACCATAAGAATCAAAAATAGGCGGTTGAGAATACATACCTTGGTCTCCGGCGTAGGCACTCGAAGACGGAGCATTAGCAAATGGATCGCTATGCAAAACGTGGACTTCCTGACCTTGCCTTGATTCGGGTACGACCTCCACCGGTGGCGGGTTAGGCTCAACGGGGCCCTTGTCCTTGCGGAGGGGGTCTTGTGTAGTAAGCGGTGTAGGCTGAGTATGCATGATCGGAACCACCGATGTTCCTGGCTCGCAAATGGTGATACCGGAAGCCTTAGCGCGGGCTCGCGTCAAAGGCCCGGTGGGAAGTTGTTGTGGCGCCGGGGGACCAACCAAGACAGGGTCTTGTGTTGGACTCGAAGTATTGACGCCCAGTTGCGGCAGTGGAGCCGATGTTGGTTGTTGAGTAAGGGCGGCCAGCTGGGTGGCAAAAAGAGTTTGCATATCGGCCATTTGTTGCTTTAAAAGAGCAATTTCCTGCTCCATAGGTATGGACTCGATCAAAGCAGTCGAATTGAGCGTAGGATCGCCCTCTTGAGTTTGTAACGCACCTGAATCAGAAGGAGAAGACATGGCGAGTAACAAAGAACAAAACGAACAATAGCAAGCAATTACACAAAGTCTTAGCTCTTGATCCGAGCAGTGCACTCACACAAGGTCACGGTTGGCTCTTTGTGCGAGAGGCGGCTTAGGCTCACGAGTTAAACAATGGTGTTATTGAACAAAGCAAGTAAAGCAAGATGTACACCACACAAATTAGTAATATCAAACAAGTAGTACTAATCAAACAAGTGATGAAGCAAGCACTAACAATTGTTGAAGTCACTAACAAGATGTGGTTATGGCTTACCTTATTTTGGCTTTTCCACCGACAAATTTTTTTTTGAACAAATGTGGTTAATGGCTTACCTTATTTTGGCTATGCCACCACAATTGAATTTTTTTTTTTATAAGGAGGGCCGATTTTTTTTTTTTTTTAATAATGCTGAATTTTGGTACCCTCAACAAGCAACGATAGATATGTAGTGAGAATTATAGTTCAATGCAATCAAAACAAGCAAGATAGCCTATCAAGTAATTGAAAATTACTAACAATGGGCAATCAACCAAGCAATAACAACGCAATGAACAAAATCACACCACTATTAAACCCTAAGGGACAAGAACAATTAATTAGGGTTTGGCTGAAAAAAAAAATTTGGAATTTTTTTGCTAATTTAATGGCGGAAATATGGTGGTGAAAGTGCAAAGATCGAATCAGGAGACTTACAAGACGATGGCTCTGATGCTAGTTGATGCGTTTCGCCTCGGTACAAGGACCGACGTCTCGTATTTTGAATCCCGTCCCGATCTCGAACGAATGATGAAGCGGAAGCAAACGAAATAGGGCACGCAGGGGCGCGCGATTTGGGATTAATAGTACGACGCTAGGGTTCTAGCGGCGTCTCGAGATGGAATTGATTCCGACAAACGAAACCTCAGAATGATTGAAGGGCGATTGGAAGAAGGATAGAAGGATTATGACGCCTGATGCCTAGGGAAGAGAAACTCGATTCAACAAAGGCAATTCAATTCAATTCAAGCGTGAAACTGAAAGTATGAAGTCTGAAAACTTAAATAGAAAGATAGATCTAAACCTAGAAACCTTAGGGAGAATGGGCCCAAGCATGCAAGCCCAACCCATTCCGCTAATTTAAATAAATGACGGAATTATTAATAATGCTAAATAAAGTAATTGTTTCTCTTAAAAACCCGACATAAATATAAAGATAGAAACCCGAAGACCCGAGGCCTCGGAAAGATTTGCGAAGGACTCGGTCGAAACCGAATCACCGTCAGTCGGGGCGCGGTTTGGCCCAGGAGAGCGCGGTCGCGCTCTCGGGGTCTAAGCCGCGCCCAAGGAGGTCGTCTTTCTGCGACCGGGGCGCGGCACTCCCGGCCAGAGCGCGGTCGCGCTCTCGGCGCTTTGCCTGCGCTCCGAGGAGGCCGTTTTCTGCGGCGTCGGCGCGGCGTCCATCGGTCAGAGCGCGGGGGCGCTCAGCATGAGCTCGTCCGCGCCGTCGGTGATCCTTCCGAAAAGGCGTGGCTCGACTTCCGACTCCTCCAATTGACCTGAAAATGCGCCTCGACCCAAAGATGTCATCAATATAGTCGAAGGCGGGTCTTGTACCGAACTCACGGATTGGATAGCTCTTCGTATGATAGAAACCGTAGCCCGACCTATGGCATTGGCGCGGGCACGCGTCAAGGGTCCGTTGGATCGAACCGACATGGCTTCCTCTTCCTCAGCGGCGGTCATAGTAGCAAACGCATCATATACCTAGCACCTGAGACCATTACTACGTGGGCTCAGATGAAGGGTGCTTTTCTGGAAAAATGCTTCCCTACTGCCAAGCACACATCAATTAAGAAGCAATTGAGCCGTTTGAAGCAGGCTGGTGATCAGAATCTGTATGAATACTATGAGAGCTACAAGAGGCTCATAGCCAACTGTCCCTATCATGGCTATTCCGAGAAAGATCTGATTTACTATATTATTGAAGGGCTTTGTGATGCTGATAAGCGCATGATGAATGCGTCTTGTGGAGGCGCTTATGAGAATCTCACTCCGAGACAAGCTTTTGAAAAGGTGGAGACTGTAGCTGAACAAGCCAGGAACCAGAGAAGGAGCTCCAACAGTAGGTCCGTAAATGTTGTGAATGAGTCCCTTAATGCTGAAGTAAGGGAGCTCAAGGCTATGCTGAAGCAACTTTTGGTGGGTAATGGAGCTTCATGTTCAAGAGCTTAAGAATCTGTGGTGACACGAGCCATCCTACTGATGCATGCCCTAATATGCAAGAGCTAGCAGCTGATGTCAATGCTATTGGGAACCATGACCCATCAAGGCCCCGAAATGACCCATACTCGAACACATACGATCCGGGGTGGGCGAACCATCATAACCTTAGATGGAATCAACAACCTCAACAACCTTTTCCACAACAAGGAGGACAACCCAACTATGTTCCAAGGCCTAACTATGTGCCAAGGCCCCAAGTTCCTCATGAAAATCCAGCTATTATCACTCAACTCATGAAGGAGAATCAAGAGACCAAGGCTGCAGTGAAAAATCTTGAAAATCAATTGAGCCAGATTGCAACCATGCTTGGTCGCTTAGAAGCAAGAGACTCAGGGAAACTTCCATCTCAGACTATTAACCCGAGAAAGAATGTAAGCGCCATCACATTGAGAAGTGGGAAGGAACTGAATATCGACGTTCCGGCCTGCGGAAACCAGCCGCGCTCACAGGTAGACATCCCCGACCGCGGTGCAGAAGACGAAGTGGAAGTTGAACATCGGCCAGGAACCGCTACCGCGGAAACGAACCGCGCTCGCAGCTACAACCGTGATCGCAATGGACCACCTCATTCGCGGTACCCCTCTTCTACCGATACAAACGATTATGTTCGACCTTCGTTTCCTTCCCTAGGGTCACAAAAGCTCGTTCCTCCATTGCCCGAGGCATTGAAAGACACTAGGAAGCCGGTGGATGACAAGGAGATCTTTTAAACTTTCGTCAATTGCCAGGTAAATGTTCCTCTTCTGAATTTAATTAAGAGTGTCCCTCGGTTTGCTAAGTTCCTTAAGGAGTTATGTACTATTAAAAGGAAACAACAAGGGAAAGGGAAGGTTAAGAAAGTCGCTCTTGTTGAAAACATGGAGAATGTTTCTTCCATGCTTCAAAGGCAATTACCTAAGAAGTGTGGAGATCTCGGGAGGTTTACTGTTCCCGTAAGCATTGGTGAGACGAAAGTTGAGCGTGCTATGCTTGACTTGGGAGTGTCGATAAATGTCATGCCACTAAGCATGTATGAGAGGTTAGGTCTAGGGCCATTACAAGATACAAATATTACTATGGAATTGGCTGATTACTCTAATGTGCATCCGAAAGGATTGGTGGAAGATGTTTTGGTGCAGGTGGACGGTTTGATTTTCCCGACGGACTTCTATTTGATGGAGATAGGTAAAGGGAGATACGACCCTGTTTTACTGTTGGGTCGTCCGTTTATGAAGACGGCGTGCGTCGTGATAGATGTTGCCAAGCGTTTGTTGTCAATGATACTTGAGGGAAAGGAGGTCCAGTTTCATATAGATGAGGACCCCTTTTGAGCTGTAAGGGACGTCGAGCTGTCGACGTTAAACCAAAGCGCTGCTCGGGAGGCAACCTGAGGGTAGGTATTTTTCTTTCCTGTTTTATTTTCGATTTCTAATGTAGATTGTTTTTTGTTTCAGACTAATGTGCAGGTACGAGGTCTGAAAGGACGGTTCTGGTGTGATACCGCGCACGCGGTTCTCAACCGCGCCCGCGGTAGTTACCTAGAATTCCCTGGAGTATATGTACTAGCCCGCGCACGCGGATCTCGAATAGCGCACGCGGTTGTGTGAGGTCGAAAGAGGAAAAAAAAAGAAAAAAGAAAAAAAGAAAAAAGAAAAAAAGAAAAAGAGTGCTTTTATTTTGTGTCTTTATTTTTTTCAGTCACTTTCATCTTCATATTTTTTTGCATCCATCTTTCGGAGAGTTGTTCATGCTATTCGGAGTGCAGTTCAAGTATGGGGGAGTGTTGAGAGGGTGTCTTGACAACAAATAAATTTATATCAAGACCCCGCTGAGTACAGGGAGGTCAGGTTCGTCCACGGGAGATAGTCAGTGTCAAGTTTTGTTCCTTATCACGCAAGCAATCAATCAAAAGCAAGGAGTTTTTATCAAGGAAGAGAAATTCTAAGGTTTAGGGTATTCCCACAACAACAATCATGCATACAAATGCTCATGAAACACATAGATCATGCTTTTATCACATAAAGATGTCAACTTTCGTCAACCTAAGCAAGTAAATCAACTAACTTTCGTTCAATTAATAAACTTACTATCTAATCTCTTCTACTTCAACTAGGATAGATCCGCTTTCGCTTCAAAACCCTAAATTGACTTTTCTGATTCAAAGTTTCTGTTTTCACTTCAAGTATGAATGAGAAATTCCAATCCACTTTCGTTTCAAGGAGTTAAGAACAAGAGGAAAGATTCATGCAATAAAAACAATCAAGACATGATCATAAACAAGCATGCACAACCATTGTTGAGTTTAACCCCCAACCTTAGAGAGGAAGACTACTGACAAAGCATAATTGAAAACATAACAATTATATTAAATAAAAGGGAAAGCTTACAACTTTGAATCCAAACAATAGTTCTTCTCCACAAACCCTACTCGTCTCCTTCTCTTGCCTCTCAATCGTGTCTATCGCGCCCCCCCCCCCTTGCCCTCCAAGGTAATTGATTGTGTATATAGAAAATTAAAGGGTAGACAAGAGTATTTATAGAGAAACTAATCTATCTATAAGGAAATAATATCTTCTAATAAGATATACCCCTTCTATCTATCTAATAACATAAAAGGAAATAGGATAAAAGCCCAATTAAACACGCTGACTCGGTCTTCCGCTACGTCTCGGGTACCTCGGCACCGACCCAAAGTGGGTCGTCACCGACCTTATTTAGCACTTTGAACAACCTTGAGTAAAACTTGCGT
Source organism: Fallopia convolvulus (assembly GCA_964016875.1). Taxonomy (NCBI): domain Eukaryota; kingdom Viridiplantae; phylum Streptophyta; class Magnoliopsida; order Caryophyllales; family Polygonaceae; genus Fallopia; species Fallopia convolvulus. The sequence goes on along the minus strand of OZ024726.1, from coordinate 47,746,731 downwards.
AGAGAATTCGTTACAACTCCGTTTGACTTGATTCTTTTTCCTATGTTCTTGTAACGAATTTCTCTCTCTCTTTCCAAGCTTGAACTTGATCTTCAATTAATTCATAACTTCTTTCCTTGAGATTTTCCTTAAGTGCTTCTCTTCGGTTTTGCTCTTTTCCTCAAAAATGCTCCAAATAGCTTCTAAAAACCTACAAAACACCACCAAAGCTTATGTAGACTCCATATCTCATGAAAATACGAAAACTTACACAAACGACTCAAAACAAAACATAAAACTAAAGAAAAAGACTCAAACACACTAAAAACACACCCTAAAAACATGACTAAAAAGGCGGACATCAGGGAGCCATCTTCGGGTTCATTTATTCCATTACTACATATGTGCTACGTTGAAGATGTTCGAGTTGTGTGTTCGACTATTCCGAGAGTTCATCCATGTTATCTTTTGTATGTGAGTCTTCTGATTTTCTTCTTCTATGCTTAATTCCTTTCTCTTTACTTCATTGAGGGCAATAAAGGATTTAAGTATGGGGGAAGAAGTACTCGCTACGCCTATCGTAGATAGTTGCGTTTCAGTTTATTTTTCGTTATTATTATGAGATTTTTGTTCCATGTTTTGTATAGAGAAAATTTTGAAAAAAATTAATTTAATAGAAAAAGCCATAAATATTTGAGGAAAAGGCATAGAAAATCCCGGGATGATTTGAAAACCCGTAAGGGCAGCTCAGGTAATATGCAAGTAACCCGGACGAGCATTAGGCTGGGGTAATAAGAGGTTCAAGAGTGATTGTGAGATTTGTGAGCACGTATATTGGAAAATGAAATGAGTGGTTAGGTGAAAACCCGAAAGGGCACCTAAGTAGAATTGAGTGGAAAAAATGGAGTGATTAGGATACGATTATTGCTTGGGGATTTTAGGGGATTCATTGTAGATGGGTAGTTCACCTAGGTTTGCTCTACACTTTTTAGAGCTTGAGTGTTATATTATGTATTGGTGAGGTGTGTGCTTGATCTTATTGTGTTTATGATCACTTTATATTTTGGGTCCGGGGTTGTGAGTTGAGTGTATTTTTATCTTCCCTTATTTTTCTGTAAACCTTTGATAGGATTTCTTGTTAGATTTATTTTGAGCTTACTCGAGGACAAGCAAGGTTTAAGTATGAGGGAATTTGATACGCACTAGATTAGTATGGTTATCTCTTGTATTTTAGGCATGATTTGAGTGTGTTTAGGTTAGTTTTGAGCATAATTGTAATATGAAGACCGAAGACACGATTTGAAGAATTGCAAGAGTTTTGAAGACAAGTGTTGATTTGGAGTTGTTTTGATGCCACTTTCTTGTGACGCATCGTTCGGGAGCTACGGTGATTGAATGAAGCTGAAATTGGTATCATTGGAAAGCTAACTCGAAGAGCTACAATTCATGTTTGTACCGCGAGTTCAAATTCCAACTCTAAGTGGGTCAAAACGACCTCCGAAGGTAACACCAGAAAGCTGTCAGAAGAAGACCTGCGACTGCGGTGAGTTCCATTTCCGCGAAGCTGTGTAGTCGCCTTTGCCGCGCCCGCCGTTTTCTACTGAGCTCGCAGTGGCTGATTTTCAGCACCGCAATCGTCTTTCCTTATTTTATGTTTTATTATATTTTTATTATTGGTTTTTATTCGGTTGTTTTAGTCTTTAAAAGACCTAGTTTGTTAGAAGTTTAGGAGAGCCTACTTTGAGTTTTAACTTAGAGCTTTTAGAGAATTTCATGGAGAACTAATCTTCTTTGGAGTTTGTTCAATCAAAGAAGCCTTTTTCTTGAATTCGTAAGATTCTGGTAACTTTTCTATCCTTAGGTTAATATCAAAACTCTTTGTTTTTAATTCCATGATCTATGTTTGATTTTATGAGCCTGATCACCTTGTCTGATTGACTTAGATCTATTGTTTGGATTGGGTTTGATTGTTGTCTGTGCAATCTTATTTATCCTTGAAACAACTCTTTTCCAGGACCGTGGACTAGAATTGAGAAAGAGTGTTTGATGGTTGTTTTATGCACGAGACTGGTTGTTTGATTGCATGATTCGATTTCCTTTTATCCTTGAGTGCATTGCATGATTTGAATGAAGCGTCCTTGTTCATATCATAGTTTCGCTTGGACCGTGGACAAGCGGAAACCCTAATAAGGATTGGAATGAACCTAGGAAATATAGAAAAGTGGATGAATCAATGATCGAAGGATTGAAAAGGTAGAATTGATTGAATGAACTTTGCTTTCTTCTAATTGATTTGAAACTTGAATCTGTCTGCTTGCTTAAACCTAAAACCCCTTGTCTTTGCTGATTTAATTGATTTTGGAAACACTAATTCTCTTGGGTTCGACCCCTTGCTTGCTTACTATACTGGTTAGTAAAATAGGGTTAAATTACTTTTGATCTCGGCATAACGACTTTAGTCGGGTCACATGACATTCCTAAGGGATAAGTATTCGAAAATGATCACATCAATGAAGCAATTGTATGATTTTCGATATGAAGTGTTTAAAAAGGAGATGAACCCAATCGGTGTAAACCAATTTACGCTTCATTTCTTAGAGTCGAATCAATGCTATGTTGACTATCGTCCTGAGAAGGGTAGCAACAATGTACTAGACCTCTTCTTTGCTCATCCCAAGTCAATGTCGTTGCTAGAGTTGTTCCCTTATGTCGTTATTAACTATGATGTAGTAGTAGATTCGAGTACACGTATTAAATCTCATTGAATTGACATTGTAGGTACAATATGCCTTTGTGCAAAATTGTTGGATTTACCTGCACCTGTAAAACTTTCTGTATTGCTTCTGCGTTTAAGACATGGGAGATACAAGACCATTACAAATTAGTATCACTCCAATTGCAAGAGGTGTATAAGCTGGTTGGAAGAGATCGAGCTAGAAGCCATAGTGACCGATCAAGATGACAAGGTAGATCCAAGACCATTACAAATTAGTATCACTCCAATTGAAGGAGGTAAATGCTACTGGGGTCTTGTTTCCAAATGCCTAACATATGCTATGTTGGGTGCACATCCAACGTAACTGTAGGGCATCCGCATTGGGACATATGTTCTCGGATATATTAAATGACGGATTTTTTTTGCAAACAAAGCGTGGAAGTTGCTGTATTCGACGACCCTGGGGCAGTACGAGGTGCGACTCTTCATTGCTATATATCCCTTTATTCCATTATCAACTAAATTTGACGTTGATGGTGTCCAAAATGGTAAAGTGGGAAGTGGGCCCGGGACGCAAGGAATAAACAGATTCGACGGGACTCCCAAGGTGGATTCTGGGGCCCACAACCATACCCGCCTTTTTAAATTAAAAAAAATTCCTATCTCCGCGAAGTCTCTCGAAACCTCGGAGCGAGGTCTAAACCTCGTTGCTAACTCTCTGACACTCCCGCCCATCTGAACCACTCAGCTGTCGCCGTTACCCCGATCCAATCACCGGCTGCCTCACCTCCGGACCAATCAGAGGCCCTGATCTCGGGCGTCCCACATCGAGTAAGCACCCAAGCCCGACTCCTCCATTCCCTATAAATAGAGGAGAACCTCGAAGGTGGAAAGGGGTCGAAAAACATCTTGAACTCAAGAACTATCTTGCTCGTTGAAGATCGACGTGTTGAAACATCGTCAAAAGACCTCGCTATAGACAAGTGAAGTCCACAAAAAGACTTCAAGTCACACAGAGAGCTTCCGCTCACACCAAAGACCTCGCTTCTCCATCTCGCAAGCCATCATCACCACACTCGAACTCGAAACTCAACCTCGCTACCGAAGTCCGTCAAGCGGCTTGTGGATAGAAGAATCTCGTAGTGATTAGGAGATCTCGAACCTTGTTAGATCGAGATCTCAAGTACTATTAGAGGGTCTAAGGTGTAAACCTCGTTTTGCTTGTAAACCTCGTTTGCTTGTAAACCTCGTTGCTTATAACCTCGCTGTAAGAAAACAATAAATAAAGAGCAAGTGTTTGCACAATCGAATAATAGAATCTCGTTTCTTGTCTTCTAGCGACGTTTTATTTCGGGTTTCATCACTGAAGCCGTCTGTGGGAACCTCTTCATCCTAAGCAGTCTCTCGATTTGTGCAAACCTTGGCTTTGATCCCCTCAAAATGGCTTGCTCAAATAATTTCTTCCCCTAACATCCCGATAACATGCCCAAAACCACGCAGTGGATGGGCGCGGGACATCCGGGCTGCCCGTTCGTGGTCCCCCCGGGTTGGACATACACCGCCCCACAAAACCCTACCCATTCCAAGGGTAGGATCCGGGCGGTGCACCCCCGAACCCATATTCCTACCCGGGCTATGGGCAATACCAGCAGGGCTTCGCCCCTTCATACGTCACTGTTCCCCCCCTGGGGCAACCCCACTCCGAGTACGTACCTGCGTACGTCCCTGGGCATGTTCCGGGACACGAGACCTCCACCAACAGCTCATCGACGGAGAGGCCTCTCCGGGACCCCATGCAGATCTCGCGGTCCCGCTCGCGACGTTCGAGAATACAGGACACGAAGCTGTCCGAAACAACGGGGAGTGCTCTGCATCCCCCAAATCGAGGCCAACGACGTCGATGCACCCTCTGAAATCGAGGTCACGTCGATAGCCCGTCGAAACTGGGTGCACCTCCCCCTTCGTGGATGAGATTCAGGGCGCGCCTATGCCCAAAGGTTTCCATTGGCCACAAATGGGACTCTACGACGGCACGGCTGACCCGAAGGAGCACGTGAAGCACTTTGCCGTCCAAATGAATGTCAACTCCTACAATGACGCCATATTCTGCCGCATCTTCCTAACCACCCTGGACAAGGCCGCGATGACGTGGTTCATAAGCCTCAAGACAGGGTCTGTGGCCTCGTTCGCTCAGCTGTGTGAATCCTTTGTCACACACTTTAGCGGCTCGAGGAAGCGCAAGAAGAACATGCGGGATCTTCGCGGTATTGAGCAGGGAGAGGGCGAGTTGTTGGGCACCTTCTTCACGAGGTTCACCACCGCAGTAGCGGAGATCGCACACATCGACGAATCATCGGTGCGAGATACCCTCATGGGCAACCTGTGTCTGGGGCCTTTCAAGACTTACATTTTTTTGAAATGCCCGACGACGTACGACAGCCTGTGCGCCCGGATCACGTCCCAGGTGTATGCCGAGGATGCCGCAAACCAGAGCTCGCGACCGAAGACGGACAAGGAAATCGTCGCCGAGTCTGAAGGAAAGGCGAAGGTGGCCGCACCACCCGCGAGGGATGCGTATGTAACGCAGGCGCAAAACCCCGCCAATAACAACAACAACCGGAACTACAACAACAACAGAAGCAACAACAACAATAACAACGAGAACGACGCCAACCGTAACAACAACCGCGGCGACAATTGGAACTGCTTCGGCGGAAAGCAACGAGGCTATAGGGGCAAGGGCGGCCCTTTGTACAACCCAAATGAAAAGGGACGTGCCAACCCTGCGTCAGGCGCCAACACCGTACCACGAGGCGCGAATCAAGCTCAGGCCAACAACGTCGAGAAGCAGGCTCCCACGAAGTAGGCACGGTCTGGGCAGACAACAACACCCGATGGGTATATCCATACCATCTAGGGTGGACCATCGCTTGCTGGATCAAGCCAGGCAGAAAGAAAGAGGTACGCGAGGGCAAGCCATCATGAGCCCTCGGTATTTAGCGTCGCCCAGACCTCGCGGTCTCACGTAGGCTTGGCCTTCACCTCCGAAGATGTCGAGGGACTCCACACGCCGCACTCGGACCCCTTGGTGGTGCACGCTCAAGTGGTTTCGAAAATGGTGAAGCGAGTACTAGTGGACACATGATCCTCCGTTGACATTATGTACTACAGCGCCTTCGAGCAGTTGGGCATCTTCGAAACATCCTTGAAGCCCTACGCTGGGAAGCTCACCTCCTTCTCGGGAGACGAGGTCGACGTAGCAGGTCTCATAGACCTTTGGATGACACTGTGCACCAGCTCCACGAGGAGGACCGAGATGGTAGAGTTCACCGTGGTACACTTGCCTTCGGTGTGGAATGCAATCATCGGGAGGGTATCCCTGATGAAATTTCAGGCGATAGTCTCCATCTATCACCTAAAGATGAAATTCCCCGTTGACGGCGGGGTTGGAGAGGTAAAGGGCAACCAGGAGGAGGGTCGCATTTTCTATGCGACCTCGGCAAAACAAAAATGCCCGGTGTTCATGGTGGAGTCCCCCGACGAGGCCGACCTCGAAGTCCGGGACTTCACGGTCCCCATCCCCGAGGTAGAAAGAAGGGTGATTACCCCCTTCGGGAATGAGTTCGAGAAGATCTACTTGGGAGAGTGTCTCTTCCGGAAATCGGCGGAGTCGCTGGAGGCCTTGATGTCTAGATTCCGCGACGCGTTCGCCTGGACCTCCAAGGACCTCCGCAGCGTTCCGCGTACCGTGGCCCAACACTCCTTGAACGTCGACGTCACCACCCGCCCTGTTGTGCAACGATGGAGGAAGATGAACGAGGAAAGGGCAAACGCCGCGAATGAAGAGGTGGCTAAGCTGCTGGCCGCGGGGTTTATCCACGAGGTCCAGTACCCAAAATGGTTTTCCAACGTCGTACTGGTCAAAAAGGCCAGCGACAAGTGGCAGATGTGCGTGGACTTCAAAGACCTCAAAAAAGCGTGCCCCAAAGACAGCTACCCCTGCCCTCGATCGACGAACTAGTTGATTCAACTGCGGGGCACGGGGTCTTGAGTTTCCTCGACGCGTACCCAGGTTACAATAAGATCTCGATGAGTCCGCGAGACGAGGAGAAGACGTCCTTCATCACGCAGCGGGGTACGTACTGCTATAAGGTCATGCCCTTCGGCCTTAAAAAGGCAAGGGCGCCCTTCTAGCGCCTCGTTGACTGGGTCTTCAAAAACCATTTGGGGAGAAACATGTCAGCCTATGTCGACGACATCGTGGTGCGGAGCAAAAGCCCCGAAGAGCACCTGGCCAATCTCCACGAGGTCTTTGTGACCCTCAAGCATAATCATCTCAGCCTGAACCCCGAGAAGTATGTCTTCGACGTGTCGTCGGGGAAGTTCCTAGGCTTCATGATCAGCGAGCGCGGGATCGACATCAATCCCGCCAAGGTCGAGTCGATTCTCTCAATGAGGTCGCCGAGAACTACTTGGGGAGGTTTTGCTCCCGCTTGGCGGACAAGTCTCTACCCTTCTTTGCTGCCCTTAAGAAGAACGACAAGTTTGTTTGGGACGAGGGGCTAGAGCTCGCTTTTTTTGAGTTAAAAGCCTTCCTATCAAAGCTCCCTACGTTGTCACCTCCAATGGAAGGCGAGGACTTGCAGTTATATGTGGCGGTGAGCCCGGAGACGGTCAGCGCGGTGCTAACCAGAAAAGCCACGCACCTAGTCTACTTCACAAGTTGCGTGCTCCAGCCCGCGGAGCAGCGATACTCACCGGCGGAGAAGATGGCACTGGCCGTCGTGACCGCCGCCAGGCGCCTGCGCCCCTACTTCCACGCGCACCCCATTCAGATCCTCTTTGACCTCCCACTTCGACAAATCCTCCACCAGCCCGCCCTCTCCGGGCGAATGACGAAGTCGGTAGTTGAGCTCTCCGAGTTCGACATCAGCTACCTTCCTAGAACCACAATGAAGGCACAGGCCCTCGCTGACTTCATGGTGGAGGTCACCTTCCCCGAAACTGATGCGAGCTAGGAGGAGTGAAAGGTATTTGTCGATGGTTCACGATGTGATGCCGGTGGCGGGGCTGGCGTGTTCCTCGTTGGTCCCTCGATCGAGACGGAGTACGCCCTTAACTTCGCCTTCGATGTCACCAACAACGAGGCCAAGTATGAGGCCATGATCGCCGGGATAGAAATGGCGCTCCTTAGTGGAGCCCGCAAAATCAGGGTCTACACCGACTCCGAGCTGGTTGCACGTCAGCTCAACGGGCAATACAACACCCGGACGGGGTTCCTGCCCGCGTACCGAGAGAAAGTTAAGGCCTTGGTGTCGTGCCTAAAAACCTTTGCGGTAGATTCCATCCCGCGAACCTCGAACACAAAGGCGGATTCTCTCACAAGGTTGGGCTTCGCCCTCCCCTTGGAGGTAGGAAATCGCGTGATGGTAGAAAGAAAACTCTCACGGAGTGTAACCAGCGAGGTTCTCTCCGTCACCACTGGGGACTGGAGGATCACGATCACGCGATACGTGGAAAGCGGTGTCCTCCCAGAGGACCCCGCAGAGGCTTGGAAGTTGAAAATGCAGACGGCACGCTATTGCGTGATCGACGGCCGTCTCTATCGCTAAGGCTATGCTGAGCCCAACCTGCTGTGTGTGCCGACCGAGTCTACGGAGCATATCCTCTATGAGGCACATGAGGGGGTCTGTGGCGGCCACCCAGGGTGGCGAGCCCTATCACATAAAATCACCCATTTGGGATACTTTTGGCCCACTCTCCGACAAGACGCGAAGGCCTATGTCCAGCGATGTGACAGGGGTCAGAAGCACGGTAACCTCCAACACGCCCCGACCTCGCATCTTCGCTCCATCCACACGCCATGCCCCTTCGCGATGTGGGGGATGGACATCCTCGGCCCCTTCCCCAAGGCTGTTGGCTAGATGCGGTACATCTTGGTCATCATCGACTATTTCATGAAGTGGGTCGAGGCACAAGAAATGGCAAAGAACCTCTTGGTCATCACGGGGACAAAGGTCTGCGACTTCTTGTGGAAGAACCTCGTTTGTCGCTTTGGCGTTCCCATGACCATCATGACTGACCATGGCCCCTAATTCGATTGCGAGGAGACTCGGATTTTCTGCTCCGACCTGGGCATAACCCTCAAGTTTTCCTCCGTGGCCCACCCTCAGTCCAACCTCCAGGTGGAAAACGTCAATGCCTGCATCTTGTCCGATCTGAAGAAGCGCCTGGGCATGGCGCATGGTCGCTGGGCGGAGCTTCTCCCACTCGTCCTATGGACATATCGCACCAACGCGCGTCGCGCAACGGGAGAAACGCCTTTCACTCTAACTTATGAGCGGAAGCGCTAGTCCTAGTAGAGACCTTGGTCACTTCAGCGAGAGTTTTTTATTTCGATGAAAAAAGAGAACGAGGCCAACCTCAGGGTCGAGCTGCTATTAAGGGACGAGCTGCGCGAGGTGGTCGACCTGTGCTCCAGAGAATATAAACGGCGCGTAGCGGTATATCACGACAAGAAGGTCAGACCCCGTTCCTGGCCACGGGTAGCCTCGTCTTGAGGCGTACCGAGGGTGCCAAGCTGGACCCTAATTGGGAGGGACCATACCTCCTCGGAGAGGAGGTCGCGCCCGAAGCTTTCAAGCTCAATGACAGCGAGGGACGTACCTTGAGCAAAACATGGAACATCGATCGGCTCAAAAAATATTATTTGTAAACTCTCCAAACTCCTCTATTTCCTATAAATTTTGTGAATAAAGGGTTGTGGAATTTTCAAATCTGTCTCAAAAATAAAAATTTCGTGCGAAGTCCACCCCTCGCTTCCCGCTTGGGGTTGGAGATTCTCGGTTTTGAGTTGCTAAGTCCACCCCTTGCCTCCCACTTGGGGTTGGAGATTCTCGGTTTTGAGTTGCGAAGTCCACCCCTCGCCTCCCGCTTGGGGTTGGAGATTCTCGGTTTTGAGTTGCGAAGTCCACCCCTCGCTTCCCGCTTGGGGTTGGAGATTCTCGGTTTTAAGTTAAGAAGTCCTCCCCTCGCTTCCCGCTTGGGTTTGGTGATTCTCGGTTTCGAGTTGCGAAGTCCTCCCCTCGCTTCCCTCTTGGGGTTGGAGATTCTCGGTTTTGAGTTGCGAAGTCCACCCCTCGCTTCCCACTTGGGGTTGGAGATTATCGGTTTTAAGTTACGAAGTCCACCCCTCGCTTCCCGCTTGGGGTTGGAGATTCTCGATTTTAAGTTACGAAGTCCACACCTCGCTTCCCGCTTGGGGTTGGAGATTCTCGGTTTTGAGTTGCGAAGTCCACCCCTCGCTTACCGCTTGGGGTTGGAGATTCTCGGTTTTGAGTTGCGAAGTCCACCCCTTGCTTACCGCTTGGGGTTGGAGATTCTTGGTTTTAAGTTACGAATTCCACCCCTCGCTTCCCGCTTGGGGTTGGAGATTCTCGGTTTTGAGTTGCGAAGTCCTCCCCTCGCTTCCCGCTTGGGGTTGGAGATTCTCGGTTTTAAGTTGCGAAGTCCTCCCCTCGCTTCCCGTTTGGGGTTGGAAACAACTAAAAACCATCATGCGTTATCCGAGTGAGGCTCGTGATCTTGGCATAAAAACCATCATGAGAGATCCGAGCGAGGCTCGTGATCTTGGCATAAAAACCATCATGCGAGATTCGAGCGAGGCTCGTGATCTTGGCATAATACCATCATGCGCGATCCGAGCGAGGCTAGGGATCGCGGCATAAGGCAAGCGCCCGATGTGGCCCGAGGCTGCCACAAATGTTGTGACACTCGGGCCATGGGGTTGTATCGGGATGTATACATACAAGTAAACTAAAGTAAGAAATACGACGCAACCATAAAATAAGGAAAGTTGCATGAAATAAGGCCACAAGGGCCGAAGTATCTTAATTACAGACCCCGACGGGGCCACCAAAACAGCAAAAATAAAAAAAACACATGAAAGAGTCAGGGGCATCCTTCATTCCTTCGGGGCCACGGCGGCGGGTTCCTTCGGGTCCTCAACGGCGGGTTCCGTAGGAGTTGGGCAGACGGACGAGTCAGAGATCACAACGGGCTGGGAGCTCGGCACGTCGGTCGCAGGATGAGAATCTGCGACGACGGGATTTCGGGCTTCCCTGGCCGAGGTCCTTCACGGGGGGTGCCTCGGAAACCACGGTCCCATCCTCTCTGAGGAAGAACTTGCATTCTCCCTCGGGCTCCTCCCCAGTCTCTTCCCCCATAGTCATTGAGTAGTTGGGGTTGAAGAAGGTAATGCGAGGATCCATGGGCCCGTACTTCGCGACCGCCTGCCTAACCCCCATGCGGACGTCCTGGCGGAACATCTTGTTCACGCTGCCCAACAACTCTTCCTTGTACTCCGCAGACTCCACACACTTGGGCCCCGCAGCCTCCACCTCCTCGTTGTGCTCGCTAATGCACTGTCGGAGGTTGTTGATCTCCTCCTCGGCCTTTTGGAGCTCCGCTTCCTTCTCCCTAAAAAATCTGTGCTCCGCGGACAGTTTACCCCGGAGCTCCTTGTTCTCAGCCTTGAGGTCCCCAACCTCGTCCTTAAGACCCCTAATGGCATTTTCCCCCTCCTCCTTATCCTTATCACCCTCCTCCTTGGCCATCTTCGCCTCCTCCTTGGCCCTGGCGGCGTCCTTGGCCTCGTCCGTCGCCGCAACCTCCGCAGCTCGAATCCGTCTCTCGGCCTCCGCGAGGTCCTTATTCTTCTTCTCGATCTCGGCGTCGCGGGCCTTGAGCTTCTCCTCCATCTTATCCATCTTCTTGTGGAGGAGGCTGACGCGACTACAATTGTAATTCTCGAAGAAGTGATGTTGAAAAACCAAAAAACGTGTTAAAATAAAGATGATAATAATGGAACCAACAAAAAGAACAACCTCGAAGAAGTAGGGCATACCATCACCGAGTAGCGAAGGATCTCGTCGTTGAGGGCAGCCTCCGAGAGGTTGTTTGCCCACGCAACCTCTTCCTTCCAGTCCGCCTTGTCCCAATCCTTGGGCACGCCCCGGGCGGGTCCAGGGCAGTGAAACTTATCGGCAGGAGGCCCGGTGGCGGACACAACCCGGGTCGCGGGGCCGGAGCGGTGGGCCATCTCCCCTCTTGAGGTCCCCTTCTGGCCGTCCCCCTTTTGTTTTTTCTTCTTGTCCTGACGGGAGGGATCCTCGGGTTCTTTCCTCTTTGATCCGGCTCCATCGCCGGATCTTCGAGCATCTTGGGAGGACGTTCTCGCAACATCCCCCCTAGACAAGGCCCCCTTGGTAACCTTCACCCTGGGCGCCTTCGGCGGCGGGGGTGGTGCCTTCGGTTGCGAGGTCGGAGGCCTCGCGTGGGGGGCTGGTTCCTTTATAACGAGGCCCTTAGAGCCTCGTGGGACCTGGGAGGTGGAGGTGGAGGTAGCAGGTTTCCTGCCCTACACCCTCGAGGTCAGAGCGTTGAAGAGATCCAATGTCAAAAACACAAAAAACATGTTAAAAAATAAGTTAGATAAAAAACAAGAAGCGAGATATCGCAAACAATCAAGGCATTATGACCCGAGCGAGGCTCGTGGTCAGCAATAAACAAGCGAGGTACTCCGTCGGGGCCATGCGTTGCCCAGAACCAAAAGCAAGTAACAAAAACAAGCAACAAAAGGGGAAGTGAGTACCCTCTTCGCCCTCACGGGGTGGAAGGGTGAGACTCAGGCCAGCCCGCTCAAGCCGATCCTGTGCCAGGTATTCTTGGATCAGTTCCTGGCGCTCAGGAACGTATCGTTTTTTGATCTCGTCGGCCTTTTGTGTGCCCTTAGGCCGAACGAAGTTGTCCGGGGCCGTGGGGAAGTTGAGATACCTCCCGGTAGGGTCCCGGACCAAGAACCACATCTTCTTCCACGACCCGATGTTCGAGGGGGCCGTGGTGATCTTAAGGCCAGGTAAGCTGAGGTTGACGAGGCAAGACTCGTGTTCCCTCCTCGCTAGAAATAGGCTCGACATGGTGTCGAGGTCGGGTCCCTCCCCGAGCTCGTGGCTGCGAAGGGTGTGAGCACACAGGAGCCTCCACGCATTTGGAAAAAGCTACGCAGGACAGACATGCATGGCCCACAAGAATCTGACGATGTGCGGGGCCAAGGGTAGCCTGAAGCCGGCCTAGAGGCTGGGCTGGTGCACAACCACACATCTATCGTGGGCCGCCAAGGAGCAGCCCTCTCCTTCGGGGAGCGCTAGCTAAACCCCCTCGGGCCAGGCGAAGTCCTTGGCGATCTTCGCGAGGTCTTTCGGCTCCAGGATCGTAGGCTGCCCCTCGGATAGAAAGGTCCCTTTCGAGTCCGGGGACATAGGAATCCGCTCCTCGAGGACGGGCGACACGCTGGACACGGCGTCAGTGATGTACTCCGCAAAAAAGCTTGCCAGGTCGTTGGAGTCAGACGACCTCGCAATAACACCAACCACTTCCTCATCAGAAATCGAGGACGAGGCCATTTCGACACCAAACGAAGCGCGAAGTCGGGAGAAGCGCGAGTTGACGGAGACGTCGGAATCACTGGATGAGGGCTCACTAAAAATCAGTGAGGGAGACCTTGGGTTCTGAGAGTCACTAGTCTCCACGCTCCCTACGGTCTCGGAAGCCTCCTCGTAGAATCTCTCTTGAACTTTGAACACGAAGCCTGGTGGGGGGGCTCAAAGAAGCTCCTCTAGGCATGAAAGAGCGATGTCCTGGCCATGAGAGGCGAGTACTTGGAAAAGAAGAGTGTTGAGACATCGATCCAAGCCACAAAAAGAATACGCGAGGTAAAGACGAGAAGAAAACACGTGGCACCCTAGGGGTACTGTGACAAATAGGACGGCTAGGGAAGAATTTGAAGCGCCAAAAAGAGGAAAGAGAAGGCGGAATGGAAGCCAGCAAAGGGGGCGAAGAAACCCAACCGTCGGTTGGCAAACGAAAGGTTCGAGGGCATGGCGGTCGCCACCCTCGCCCCACCATTTCGCCGCCGTAACACTGGCGTGAGCCTCCGAAAGGTCACCGTCGCCCACTAGGGCACGAAACCATGAAAGAAAAAACGCGAGAAGAAGAGGTTCAAGAGCGTCGCTCAGACGCGAGCTCCGCCCTCACCCCCACCGTTTCGCCGCCATAACACTGGCACGAAACGCCGGAGGGCAACCGTCGCCCACTAGGGCATAAAACGAAGAGCAGCAAAGACGAAAAGGGGAGGGCCGAGACGCTTACTTGCTTGAAGATTGACGTGGATGGTGCGGTGGCGCTCCTGGAGTGTCGAAAGATCGTCGGTAACCGTCTCGAAAACTGCTCGCCGGAAACTGGAAAGGCAAGAAAGAGAGAGAGAGAAAATGTTGAAGGAAGAAGATGGGGATGAGGCGTGTGAGAGACGCCTCTTATAAAGAACGAACTTGGGCCTCTCCCCGCTCCCGAGAAGTTTATTGGGCCTGGTCTACTTCAACGGCCCATTAAGCGAAATACGGGGGAGCAGGCCCAAGAAGCATCGCACACATAAACAGGAGAAAAGCTTAAGTGTCAGGCCTCGCAAGAAAATCTCTTGCAATGTGTCCACCCAACCTCTAGACCTCGCACCTCGCAATCCTAAGAAGCCCACCCTCGCACCCCAGGTTTGATGAACCAAATACCCCGCGTGTTTATGACCTGCGCTCCTCGGGACGAGGTCCCCAGGCCATGGGGTTGTGATGATGTCCAAAATGGTAAAGTGGGAAGTGGGCCCGGGACGCAAGGAATAAACAGATCCGACGGGACTCCCAAGGTGGATTCTGGGGCCCACAACCATACCCGCCTTTTTAAATTAAACAAAATTCCTATCTCCGCGAGGTCTGTCAAAACCTCGGAGCGAGGTCTAAACCTCGTTGCCGACTCTCTGACACTCCCGCCCATCTGAACCACTCAGCTGTCGCCGTTCCCCCGAGCCAATCACCGACTGCCTCACCTTCGGACCAATCAGAGCCCCTGATCTCGGGCGTCCCACATCGAGTAAACACCCAAGCCCGGCTCCTCAATTCCCTATAAATAGAGGAGAACCTCGAAGGTGGAAAGGGGTTGAAAAACATCTTGAACTCAAGAACTATCTTGCTCGTTGAAGATTGACGTGTTGAAACATCGTCAAAAGACCTCGCTATAGACAAGTGAAGTCCACAAAAAGACTTCAAGTCACACAGAGAGCTTCCGCTCACACCAAAGACCTCGCTGCTCCATCTCGCAAGCCATCATCACCACACTCGAACTCGAAGCTCAACCTCGCTACCGGAGTCCGTCAAGCGGTGGATAGTAGAATCTCGTAGTGATTAGGAGATCTCGAACCTTGTTAGATCGAGATCTCAAATACTCTTAGAAGGTCTAAGGTGTAAACCTCGTTTTGCTTGTAAACCTCGTTGCTTGTAACCTCGCTGTAAGAAAACAATAAATAAAGAGCAAGTGTTTGCACAATCGAATAATAGAATCTCGTTTCTTGTCTTCTAGCGACGTTTTATTTCGGGTTTCATCAGACGTGTGATTTGAAACTTTTGATTAGTGTTTCTTGTGAATGTGTAAAATTAATCGCCATAATTATTTTCACTATCTTCCGCCATAAAGATATATTTATTTATTATGCTTTTTGTATCTTTAATTATTTTAATATAAAATTAAATAGAGTGGTTATTCATTATAATGGAGGATTCTATCTAAGTCGAAAGATAAAATTTTCGTTTGGAGTGAGGAACAAGATATCGCTTACTTGGGTGGCAAGGCACCATCGGCCGACCCTAGGGGGTAGATTTTTGCCCCCGCCTCCACCCTCTTTCCTCCATTATAAATACATGTATTCGCCATGTATGATGAACACTTCATATTCACTAAGTTCGCACACAAGTTGTCATTTACTGCAGTGTTTAATCGACAAATATTACTCTTCTGACTAGGCATCAGAAGTGGATTAGTGGTCTCCGTCCCCTTTATCTATTATTTTGCAGATTTTATGTTAAAAATAAAATTAAAACGAAAGGTAAAGAAGAGAATATTTAACCAGTTTTTATGCACTAACCTTTCTAATATTGAGTCTTGCTCTTCATTGCTAGATATATATACTCTTCGTAACATCCGGGGATTCATAATGATGTAGAAGATACACATAACTACCGATTTTTTTTTTTTTTGGTAGAACATAACTACCAAATTAAAGTTGTACATTTTGAGATATGTAGAGATCTTAATGAGAAATCCCAATTCGTTTTTTTTTTATCAAATTAAAAAAAAAACAAATTCATTTAGAAACAACATCCAGGAATTCCACAATTATGCATGCATATCTTGTACCATCATTACTTAATTAGTTCATTATAATTAAAAGCTTTGCTTGCAATCTGTCACTGCTTCTTACCACTACAATTTGCATGCAAGGAGAAACCATTCAACCTAAACATGACCACTCGTGACTTTTCAACACACGAACAACATATATATAACAAAAATAGCTATCATTTTATTAGGGTACGTAATTACGTACGAGCATACTAATGATACCTCGATCGAGGATGCATTTGTTTCAAACGGACTAACATATTTATTCTACCTCGAGGATACATGTGTTTGAAATGGGTGCCATTTTCTTTCTCAATCTTCATAGACCCACATGCATAGATGTTACAATAAGGGGTAGCAGCACACCTTTATTTATCTCTCTCTCTCTGTAAAGTTGCACGTATTAATTAACTAACCTATCCAATTGATTAGGTCGATCTAGAAGTTAGTGTTGCCGTGGTATGTTTGGCCAGGTTGCCACCCCTTGGGTATGACGTCCTTCAAGACGATCGATTTCTTATGCTTGGGCTCAGTGAGCCGTAATGAGAAAGGTGCTTGTAGCATAGATCCACCGTTGAGGACCCAAACGGCACCCCATTGATGGTTCAAGGGAGTCCAATTGGACTGCCCAGCTTGCTGGAGTTCAACCGACTGCAGTGCCCCGTCCTCATCCGGGTACTCAATCACAGTTGAAAAGTAGTAAGGGTTTGCTCCAGAGTCCATCTTCACCGCTATTTGTATACCTGGAAACTTGCAATCCACCCTATAACATGTTCGAAAGTTTAGACCCAAGAAGAGGAAGAAGATCGAAGAAGGAACGCGCACCATCAAAATCCATATATATGTAAAGAGTGCTAATATGTAAAATCGGCGTATGTGCATCTTTGATATTCGATTGGAATGCGTCCAACGTTACGGAGGGCTTCACCTTGGCCAGGCTTAGCCATGGCTCCGCATAGATCAAAGTGGTTTGGTTCACACTCTGGGAATTTGTCTGTAGCTGTAACTCTCACCGGTGCCCCTGAACAAGCCGCATGGGTACAATTTTTTTTCTTTACCCGCATGGGTACGTAAGTAGAAAGGGCAATTTTTTTTTTACCTCAAAGCATTCACCACAACCTAGGCCGTCTTGGAAAAGGGCAGGTCCTATTGCTGCTATCATGTTAGAGAAGGGCGATTGCCCTACTGTAGTAGTATAACCACATGCTCCACCTAAATTCATTTTGTTTATAATTAGCATTGTAAACCAATATAATTAGCTCTTCCCATATAAATAGAATGGCATAACCCCATAAATTTATTTTTTCCTTCCACCATAGTAAACAAATAAGAATCCTGGTCTTTTCCTATTTGCTTCTACCACCAATGGCTCGCAGTCCTCCTGTTCTAGTAGAGTGTCTCCGGTTGAGAATAATAATCTATCCCATATTTGATATCTAAATAACTTAAGCTTAGCATATATACTCTTGAGTTACTCCTCCTATTGTCTATTGGTTTTAAGATAGAATCCCATGGACTTATATGTTTTATCCATCTGCGCATGTGCGTCTATGTCATCGATTTGGATTGAAAGATTTTGTCATCTCCAAATTATTACTCTTAATTAATAAGATAATTCATAATTGTATTGTTTTCTTGTAAGCAAAAAGTTACTACAATATAATAAGCTAGCTAGTACGTATATATATGACTTATTTGCTAATTTTGATCCAGCGGGTTGAAATTACAGTTCACCAAAAACCAAGTACATAAATTTACAAAAACTATTTTTAAACTTTTTTTTTTTTTTTTGAAAAGGTAAATATATTGATGTATAAACAGGGGTAAAAAACAGCTCCAGGGGAGCCTATACAGGCAACTCTCGAGACGAGAGCTTAGAGTCAATAGTGTCCACCATTACAGCCAGTAAGGCAATCAAACCAAGAGGCAAAAAACAAAAGGGGAGGAGAACAACTACATCAGGCCCAGGGTTCGGAACCATAGATGTGATGGAGTGTCGAATTTCTTCCACTTGGCAAGAATCCCTTGAGAGACAAGTCGGTATATGGTGTCAAAGCAGGCTGCAGGGGATGTCGGGGCACCGTCAAAAATGGCCCTGTTGCTAGCGATCCATATGGTGTAGACAAAGGTTGTGATAGCCAATACCTTGGTTGCAAATTCAGCGCTTTTCTTCCCGCCAATGTTGTTTAGCTGATCGAGGCATAGGCGAATGGTGGGATTGGGGACAGCCCAGTCAAGCCAGTTGAGGAGGAGTCGGAGAGAGTCTTTGACAAAGGTGCAGCTTGACCAAAGATGGGGGTTGGTTTCGTCTTGGTTAAGGCAAAGGACGCAGCGAGAAGAGGAGACGGGGGTCCAGCGCCCAATTTGGTCCTTAGTTGGAAGGCGTTCATGGAGGGAGAGCCAGGTAATAAAAGAGCATTTAGGGAAGTGGGGGCCTTTCCAAATGAGTTGACCCCAGTTTACAAGAGGGCTGGGAGGGCAAAGGAGATCATAGGCCGCACTAGTGCGAAACTTGCCAGGGGGGGTGGTTAAGAGAGTTAGAAGCTGCTGGAGAGGGGCTTTGGAAATAAGATCATCGCGGGTGTGGAGGATACTTTTCCAGGTCCAGCTATCGGTTAGTTTGGCATGAACATTCCAAATGGTCGAACCAACCGGGATATGGGAAGTAGCCCAAGTTGACCAGAGAGTGGTAGAGGGGGTGCGCAAGCAATTTTTCTCCAAACAAACACGGTTACACTTTGTGAAAATGCAAGAGGTGATGAAATTAATTAATTAGCTGGTAGTATCATGAGGTAATATTAAATAATAATGGTCTACGTAATTAATTAATACCATCACTTCCTCCGCCTGTAGGACTGCCATACCAAGTAGCAAGGCCAGAAGCCCAATCCCCACCGACCGTAGGGACCGCAGGGACTGCAGGGACCGCAGGGACCCTGTGGACCGCAGGGACCCCGTGGACCTTGTGCACCCCACGGACACCGTGGACCCCATGGACACCACGGACCCTGTGGACACTGCAATGACAAGTACTCATCAAAAGCACAAAACACAACAAATTTAATGCCAATTTGGTTGCCCTAGAACAAGAAGAAGAGCGAGGTTGAAGACCCACAAAAGTCATCATTATCTATATGGATTAGCTTAAACTGAACACGTTGAATTATGTGTACGTTGTGAGGAGTTTGTAGGGAAGTTGACGCATATTTATATAGAGGAGAAGAGGAGTTTACTTTTGGAAGCTCGCGACTTATGCGCCAACATTAGCTAGTAATTAAGGATCCATGTTCTTTAAGGAACTAAGTCTTCCTCAAATCTCGAGCCTTCCTCAAATATCTCAAATCGAATAATCAAATCTAGCACGAACAAATCTCACGTGATCGAATTTAAATTCTTTCTCTTATTGAGCAATTATAGCTTTTCGCAGCTTATAATAGTTAAGTAATCCCCACCTTTAATTTTCGATTTTTTATGTTGTGATTCCAATCATTTGTGGAACTCAAACATTTGTCACCTAGGTAGAAAGAACAGCTCAAATGAGGAGATCAGATAAAGACGATTTTGGGAATAACTATATTATAAGGCCCTTGTTTTGTTTTTTTAAATCAATATTCAAACATAAGACATACGAAAATGGAGTGATAAATAACTTAAATACTTGGTAGAATATATACTTGCTAATGTTTAAACCGGGTTTCCTAGCTTAAATTATTGCTGACCCGAATCGAGTCCGATTTAATGGCTTTGCCGGTCGTCCATATCCGGTTTGGAGGTAAGTGATTGAACTTGGGCTTGAAGAGAAAGGAGCTGTTTGAAGCATGTCCCAAATTCCCAATATAAAAAGTATTAGCCCATTCCATAGCTGGCCTAAATGAAGTCAGTGTGATTCGACCAAAAAAATATGAAGTCAGTGTGATTCGACAAAAAAAAAATGAAGTCAGTGTGAAGAAGCTTCGTTTAATGAAACAATGCATTTGATGGAGCTCGCTGGTGACCTAGCTATTTAAACCGATGTTGCCCCCTCTCGAACATATTCAATCCAAATTTGTTGTTGAGAAAAATAAAAAGAAAAGAGAGAAAAAGTAATAATGATACTAGTTTATGTTGTCGACATAATTCCAATGGGCAAATCTGCTTCCGCTCTAGACTCATTGATCACTCGTTTGGCTCAAAAGTTCTCGTTGAAGGATTTAGGCCCTCTATCGTATTTTCTTGGGGTCGAGGTAATTCCTTCTTATAAAGGATTATTTCTCTCCCAAAGGAAATATATCTTCTCCTTAAGGCTGGAAAGTCTGTACAAAACCAACCTCAACACCACTCGTAGTAACTCCTCTCAAGGAGAACTCTGGTAGCTTGCTTGCAACACTTACATATTTTCGCATGATGGTGGGCAGTCTACACTATTTGGCTCTTACTCGTCCAGATTTTGGGTTTGCAGTCAACTGCCTCTCCCATTTCATTCACCAGCCAACGTTTAACCATTGTCTTGCACTCAAGCGACTCCTTCGCTATCTTCAAGGAACATCTACTCTTGGAATTACAATAGGTTCCGACTCCCGACCGTCCTTGCACGGATTTTCAGATGCTGATTGGGCAGGCAATGGAGATGATTTTAACGATTGGATATAATGTATACTATGGTTGCTCACCCATTTCTTGGAGTTCTCGAAAGCAATGATCTGTTGGAAGGTCCTCTATGGAGGCTGAATATAAAGCCTTGGCTAACACATATGCGGAGCTACTTTGGGTATGTGGTCTATTTGGTGTTCACTTGTACAACAAACCTGTTCTTTATTGTGATAATCAGGGGGCACAATTTCTTAGTTCCAACCCGGCTTTCCACTCTAGAATAAAGCATATTGTATTAGCCTTTCACTTTTTCAGGGAGCATGTACAACGTGGAACTTTTTGAGTGCAACACGTCTCTACCAAAGATCAACTTGCTGATATCCTCATAAAGGCATTGCTCAAACCACGTTTTCAAGATCTGGTATCCAAGCTCGGCCTTTCCCGTCTCGGCAGTCCGGCTTGAGGGGGCATAATACTGATATTAATTATCTTAGGAAATAAATCAATTTATTATCTAGACTTTAGGAAAGATATGATTTACTTCTATTATCTATTTCCTATATTAATCTACGTGATATCTTCTTCATTGAGATATTACTAGTGTGTTTTGTATAAGTACTTATCACCTTCATTGATAAAATCACACAAGTTAATTTTCATTAATTTCTTATCTTTAAAAAGAGAGGAAAAGGGAGAGGAGATAAAAAAACCGCCAATGGTGGAGAAGACGGTGTTGCCTCAACCTCGTGGAGATCCTTTGTGTCACAGACTCCATATGCTTTCACTCAAAGCTTAAGACCATCTTAGGGGGCGAAACTCTAAATCTGATATTCTACTTCCTTCTTAGTTATATTTCTCTATTCTTGTTGCACATTGTTTTTTTTTTGGATCTTAGCTTGGGTGTTTTTCCATTTTGAGTTGTTTGTGACCTTTCCTTGAAACGATTTCAAAACATAGTGGATTTGGGTGAGTATGCCCAACTCTTGCAGATTAGGTTTGACCGAATCGCATCAACATTTATGTGTGTCCTTTATTTTCTTGGCTTTCTTTACTTTTGTTATTGCGAATCGATCGAGCACATGTGGATCTTTCGAATCTATTGATATTAGTTTTACAAATTGGTAATCAAAGCAGGTTTAGGTGTCAACAATATTTTCTTATGCTTCCACATATGATTTTAGTGGTTTCTGTCTTCAACACCTTAGATCAACGAGTTTTTGTGTTGAGTCTCTAGTTTTTCTCCTTCTTTTGATTTGGTCAGTTATGGTGTACTTGTTGCTTCTCAATCTAGAATTTAAGGTCTACGAGTCTTGACTTAGGAAGGTGGTGGAGGCAATTCAAATACTCTCCCAGATATGTTTTCCTAAAAACTTTTCTAACCTTTACCCTTTTGACTATGCTTCTAGATTCCCTGTTCCTAGGTACACTCTATACAAGCAAGAATCCACTTGCTTCGACTTACCCTCTTGTCTTAGACTCTTGAAGTATTCTTTTTTGTGTTCATTACTTAGGTACACAACTAACTTGTTTATTCCATTTGTCTTTGAAGTTCCAATAATCATAGATTGTTTTTGTCTATAGCCCTATGACGGGTTCTCTGATTTCTCCATGTGAATAGTTGAAATGGAAGGCGAAGAAGGAGCAATTAATTAGAGCATTGAAGGCAATGTTTTTTGCACTAACAGATACCGTTATGTCCTCCTTCATCTTCAGGTTGAATAACTCGCAATAGCTTGCAATCTTCCTATCCAATAGCTTCCAGTCTTCATCCTTCATATCCTTAGGACTCTCTTCCAGAGCTGTATGAAGCTCTTTACCATATAGGAAATCTTCAATGAACATCTTCCAGAAACCATAATCAATTCTATCAAACTACTCCACATGAATCTTCTTGTCTCCCATTTCCCATTGCAATTGTAGGAACCAAGCTCTGATACCAATTGTTATGCCCGGGTCACACAACTTGTTAGGCCACACACATACATAGCTCCACAATAGTATGATATTGTCCGCTTTGGGTCTAATCCGCACGGATTTGTTTTTGAGTTCCTTACCAAAAGGCATCATATTAATGGAGTATACTGTCACTTTATAAGGAACTCTTTACTTCCTTATTCTTTTTATGTGGAACTTAGATTGCCTATCCCAACAGAGAGATGAAGAGTGGTCGGTGAAACTTGTGCATGTTGACACATGGCTAATCAACTTGATTAGTTGATTTTGAGGAGGGCTATGCTGAATTCTATGATCCCTTTAGGAGCATTGTTAGTCTGATTGATTCCGATCGACAATGTAAACACTACTGCCCAAGCTTCATTTGCTTATTTCTAACCTATGAAGTTTAAAAGAAAAATTATTTGTTAATTAAATTTTATTATTTAAGGTTATGTTGAATTTTTTGATAGGGTTTTAGTTTTTAAATCGATTTGATTAATAAAGTTATCGCAGACCTAGCCCCTTTTCTTGATAAAAAAAAATTCAATATAATTAAAAGCTTTGTTTGCAATCTGTCACGTACTGCTTCTTACTATTTTCATGCAAGGAGAAATTATTCAACATTAACATGATCACTCGTGACTTTTCAGCACATGAACAACATATATAACATAAATAGCTATTTTCTTTTATCAAGATACGTAGTTACGTACGAGCATACAAATGTTACCTCGATCATGCATATGTTTGAAACGGACTAACATAGTTATTCTAGCTACCTCGAGGATACAATGATAAATACATTTGTTTCAAATGAGTGCCATTTTCTTTCTCAATCTTCACATAATGTAAGGACCCACATAGAGCTTACATTAAGGTAGCACACCTTTATTTAGTTGCACGCATTAACTAACATATCCAATTGATTAGGTCGACCTAGAAGTTAGTGTTGGCGCGGTAAGTTTGGCCAGGTTGCCACCCCTTGGGTATGACATCCTTTAAGACGATCGTTTTCTTATGCTTAGCCTCAGTGAGCCTCAGTGAGAAAGGTGCTTGCAGCATAGATCCACCGTTGAGGACCCAGTCGGCACCCCATTGTTGGTTCATGCGAAGCCAGGTCCCGGGTTGCCCAGCTTGTTCGAGTTCAACCGACTTCAGTGCCCCATCCTCATCCGGGTACTCAATCACAGTCGAAAAGTAGTAAGGGTTTGCTCCAGAGTCGATCTTGAACGCTATGTTTACACCTGGATACTTGCACTTCACCCTATAGCATACACTCAACTAGTTTAGACCCAAGGAACGTGCCGATAAAAATCCAAATATGTAAATTAAAATCAATGTAGCTAGGTGCACCTCTTAAATTGGATTGGAATGCGTCCAACGTTACGGAGTGCGTCAGCTTGGCCAGGTTTAGCCATGGCACTGCAAGCGGCTCCGCTTAGGTCAAAGTGGTTTGGTTCACACTCTGGGCATGTGTCTGTAGCCACAACTCTCACTGGTTTCCCTGAACAAGCCGCATGCTCTGTACATTTTACCTACATGTATATATATAATTTTTTTTTCTTTTTGTGTATGAATACTACTCCCTCCGTTCAAAAATACATGATTTTTTAGGATTTGTCTCTAAATTAAGAATGTAAGTGATTTGACTTAAATACTCATAAATCTTGTAAAGATCTTTCCTTTCCTATTTTTATTTTTATTATTCTTTTTAATTAATGAAGGTAATATTGGAAAAACATGGTAAATTATGTAAAACATTAAGTATTATTGAACAAGAAAATTAAGCTAAAACATCTTGTATTTTTGAATGGAGGGAGTAATATAGTAAGGTAAGTATAGCTAAAAAGTGAATTTTTTTTTACCTGAAAGCATTCACCACAGCCTATTCCATTTTCGAAAAAGGCAGGTCCTATTGCCACAATCATGTTAGAGAAGGGCGGTTGCCCCACCGTAGTAGTATAACCACATGCTCCACCTAAATTTAATTTGTTTATAATTATTAGCATTGTAAACCAATATAATTAGCTCTTCCCATATAAATGGCATAGAATAATCTTGATGAATTCTAACATAGTTTACATTTTTTTATGGTATAAAGAGCGACCATTTTTTCCCCTTCCACCCAAGTAAACAAATGCTCGCTCTTATACCCGATGTTAGCAATACCGGCAACAATAGCTCTGTTACCGTCACCGATGACTTGCAATCCTCTTGTTTTGGCAAAGCGACTCTCTCTTTCATGTTGGATTGTACCAATCACACAATCAGACACTCAAACATCCTTGGTGCCTTCGGATTGAAAGTTTTTGTCATTTCCGATTATTACTTTTTATTAGTAAGATTAACTGCAACGTTTTCTTGTACGCAAAATGTTACCACAATTAATATAAATAAGCTAGGTAGTATGTATAATAAAATAATTATATATGAAGCTCAAAAAAACAATAATTATAATGACTTGCTAGTTTTGATCCACGATTTGAAAAGTTTACTACTAACCAAATATATAAACTTGCAAAAACTGTTTTTGAACCTCTTATGCATGCAATTTTTCTCCAAACATATTTTATGTTCAGTGCCGAAGCTAATTAGGGGCATGTGAAGATAAGATTTTCTCACATGGGAAATTTGAAAGATGAAATACCTACATTATACACTTTTTAATTACTCCTCCTATTGTCAATTAGTTTTAGGATAAAATCTCATAAACTTGTGTGCTGGATATATCACGCATATGTGTACGAATGAACCTGTTTTAACAGGGCCATGGTCCCTCAATCAACTTTTTTTCTTCTTCAAGAATTTAGTTCTTAAGGAAAATATATTATAAGCATGACCCTGCTCCCCTTTCAGCTTCTTTTTCTCTTTTTTTTTTTCCCCTTATATATTCTTAATTAATATGAGAAGTGATTTATCCTTTTTCTTCCTTCATAAATTCCCTGTTTCACCCAAAACACTGTGAAAACCCAAAAGGTACGTGATGGAAATAATAATGTTGTACATAATTAATTAGTACCATCACTTCCACCGCCTGTAGGGCTGCCATACCAAGTAGCAAGGCCACGAGCCCAATGCCAACGGCAATGACACGTATTCATCAAAAGCACAAAACATAGCAAATTTAAAAGGAAATTGCACTAAACCATTCGTTAAATAGGCGAATTTATACTTAACCACCCGTTATACACGAATTTGTTTTAAACCACCCAAAACTTCGATTCCGTTAACAAATAGCCACCCAACCGTCAAAAATTCCGTTAGATCGTGTACAATTACTACTTTGCCCTCAATTTTTTCAAACATTTACATGCTAACCACGACTCTAAGCCCTTTCTTGCCCTTGCCTTCACCACCCCCAAATTGCTCCGCAAAATCTCCAGTTCCAATCCGACCCTGCCAATCGTCCAACCTTTCCTCTCTCCGGATCTCAAATTATGAGGATTCCAGTCGCCCGAATTCCTGAACCCGAAATTGCAAGAGAAGACGGGTTGCTTGATGTTGCCTTGGACCTGGAATACCTGCGGGCTACACTCCGATTCGCCGTCGAACTCGAAGACGAATCGCGGGTCCGGGTCGAGGTTGAGGCTCACGTATAACTCGGCTGAGGTTTTGGCGTCGGCGATTGGGACCCAGCCGTTGTGCAATAGCCCCGTGAGTCCCACCTAGGACAGATCCAGCACCAAGGAAACCCGGCCGACGAACTTGCCGGATCGGGATCCGAATCCGATTCCGCAACCTACTTTACTTGTAGCACGGTACACGTCGATGCGCAAAGAGAGAGCGGGGCTTTTCTTCTTCTAGGACTGGAGGCGGTGGAGATCCGATTTGCTGAGAGTGAAGCAGGCGGAGGCGGAGGCGGCGGATGAGGCGGCGTCGGGTGCGAAGACGGGGAGGGAGGCGGTTTGGAGAGGGAAGCCGACGAGCTTGATTTTGCAGTAGAAGAGAGAGGAGGTGGGAGGTGGGAGCTTGAGGGCGAGGCTTCTCGGACGACGGTCTATTCCATCTCGGCGGCGAAGGTGTTGGTGCTCTGGTAACCGCTTACCATTAATTCCACCGCCATAGATGATTCGCCTACTCTGTAATTTCTGTTCTCTATGTGGATTGTGATGAATCAGAGAGGGAGAGATCTGAATTGTGGAATTTGATGGTGGATTTGGAAGGTGAGAAGAGATGTGGAGTTTACGAATGGAAGAGGGATGGTTAACATGTAAATGTTTGGAACATTTGAGGGCAAATTAGTAATTGTACACTATCTAACGGTGTTTTTGACGGAATAACGCCATGGGTGGCTATTTGTTAACGGAATCGAAGTTTTGGGTGGTTTAAACCAAATTCGTGTATAACGGGTGGTGAAGTGTAAATTCGCCTATTTAACGGGTGGTTTAGTGCAATTTTCTCCAAATTTAATGCCAATTTGGTTGCCCTAGAACAAGAAGAAGAGAAAGGTTGAAGACCTACAAAAGCCATTATCTCTCTCAGATTTAAGTGTATTGAGATTATATCGATTAGTTTGAACTGAATAGGTTCAATCATGTGTCGCGAGCAGTTTGTAGGGAAGTTGACGCATATTTATGCAGAGGAGAAGAGGAGTTTACTTTTGGATGCGCGCGACTTAAGCGCCAACATTGCATTGTAATTGAGGATCCATGTTCATTAAGGAAAAAGTCTTCCTCAAATCTCGAATCTTTCCCAAATCTCTCAACTCGCATGAGCAAATCTAGCATGAAACAAATCTCATGTGATCGAATTTAATTTCTTTCCCTTATTGGACAATTATAGCTTTTGCAACCTATAATTTTCAAATTATTTCCATTTTAAGGTTCTTAACCTATGCCACAAGGGCAAAGGTTAGAAAAATCGATAGTTAATTAATTCCCACCTTTAATTTTCAATGTCGGTTATGTCGGGATTTCAATCATTTAGTTGTAGCACTCACCACTTATTGCACTCAACCTTCACACCTCTGGAGAAATTTGGAACATAGTGGGCAAGCAACATGACAGTTGGGCTTGGAGATCTATGGTCCTTATCAAATACCATTTAATCTCACTTAGAAGCAAATTGAACTCGAGTGATTGGAACGCCCGGCTGTGAAATGGAAGCTCACAGAGAGAATTCAACAGGGAGTTGTATGATCACTGGCGGCATAGGGGGCAAATGGTCGAATGGGGAGAAATGATTTGGAAAGCCCCCTGCATTTCGAGATGCTCTTTTGTCACTTGGCTTGCTATCAAAGATCAAAGTCAGACCTTGGACAAGCTCAACCGAATGGGTGTTGTCAACTCGAGTTTATGCCCCTTGTGCAATCTGGAAGATGAAACGACAACACATAGGTGGTTCAGATGCAACTATTCAAAGAGATCTTATCTTTCTTGGTATCCAATATAGAAATAATAACATAAAAAATATCTAAATTATAATACAAATATTCTTAGATCATAATACCCCTTCACAAGCTCATGAAGGGTTACAAACATGAATTAAGCTTGGACCTCAGGTTGAAAACGAGCAATACCAATGGCTTTGGTAAAAATGTGAACAATATATGATGATGAGCTCTAACATGACGAACAATCAATGAACCATTTTCCACTTGTTCACGAACAAAATAATAGTCAATCTTGATATATATGTTTGAAGCACTGATGAAAAATTGAATTAGCAGACATATAAGTGGCACTTAAATTATCACGCAGAATGATAGGTAGACGACTTAAAGGAGCCTGTAACTCATAAAGCAGCTGCTGAATCCAAATTATTTCAATGGAAGCGAAAGCGCTAATGAAAAAAATATTTTTGGAAGGAACTTGTAGATCATTTTCGATCATTCATAATTCATATAAAGGAACCCCACAACAACTAACTAGTTGTGTGGAAAAAACCTTTACCTCCGTTGGAGGATTTTGAATGACCTACTTCTTTATTGATTGTTCCTTATTTATAGTAGGCAAAACTCAAACTTCTCTATTCCTAGCAATCACCAAAGTCTAGAAACACTAATGAATCTTCTCGACCTAGTTCCTAAGCGAAAAACAAAACTAAAGTAAGTAAATCAAACCTTACACCTGACTACTCGGTTCCCTTGCACCTAGGAACTTCCTTCTTACCATCGTCGAGATCGCATACTCGACGCTTGTGACTTCTCAAGATCTTCCTTCCTTCTTTCTTTCTCATCTCACTCTAGGGTTTGGTTGTTGTGCTTGGAGAGACGTGAGTTGTAAACTCACTATTCATTGGTATTTATAGGCGCAACATCCTTGGAACCAAATCCTTATCCTTTGATCATTTGTCCAAAATGCCCTTGTCTTGTCTTCTAAGGAAGTTTACTTTTTTCACATGTGACTTGATTCAAATTGATTAAAAAATTGTCAACTCTTGAAGCTCAGCGGAACGTTGGATGCATAGGATCATTTTGATGCACGGATTGTCCCTCTGATCTGTCTAGAACAAGCTTCCTTATTTCACACTGGTTTGTTTTTGGATTGCATGAGAGTTCCCTTGAATAGGGAACATTTGGTACTAGAGTTCCCTTGGAGCATCTTTTTATAACTTTATAGTTCTTGTTTGTCATGTATGTCATTTGAAATACTTCGATAAAACACGTTAGTTCCTTAATAGTGTTTGTCATTATCTAAACTTGATAGAGCAATCGTTGTTCTAGTAAGGGAGAACGCGAGTTCCTAACATTGTTCCAACAGAGATCGATCAATTATGGGGATAATCTGACCGGTTGAAGATATGGCTGTGAACTATACTATTTTATTCTTTTTTGGGGAGATCTTATGAAGGGAATATCATCACGGTTAGGCAAGTTGTGATTGAGATCAGATTCAATTCGGAAGTTATTCTATAAAGAGGCTAGCGTTTGCTAGGGTTAAAAGTTGTTGTTGAAGACAAACAATTGAGAGGGAATGTTTCATGTTTTTAGAGTGGTACGCGGTTCGTGGCATTTTCTAGAGAAGATCCACGAGGGTTTGAGTACTCAAGTTGATAGCTCACTTATTATTTAGCTTTACATATATCTAAGGTTGTAGAAGTTAAGTCGGTTCAACTTTGGTTGGTGCCTTAGTTATCAGGGAACTTTGCTTCTTTTGTAATTGTTGAAACTTAATATATAAGTGATCTATTGAAATCTTCAGAGAAGGAGTTTCATGGTTAGAAGTTTTTCTTTTTTCGTCTTGTTGGTTTGGCAAAAAAATTTCCTCTCTTAACTCCGTGTTCTTGCTTTTTAGTATTTTTGTTGTCTAGGGAACTCCTCTTGTTTCCTGCTTGATATTTGACACTTTAGGATCTAATAGTTTTGATTAGTGTATCTGATATTTGACACTTTAGGATCTAATAGTTTTGATTAGTGTATCTGATATTGAGTCTTGCTCTTCTTTGATATATACTCTTCCTAACATCCCGATACATAATGATATAAATGGTAAACAGATAAATAAAACTAAATTAAAGTTGATACATCTTGAGATATATAGCTAGAGTTCTTCAATGAGAAATCCCAATTGATTTTTTTGGTCAAATTAAAAAACCAAATTCATTTAGAAACAACTTCCAGGAATTCCACAATTACGTATGCATATCTTGTACCATCATTACCAAATTATTTCATTATAATTAAAAGCTTTGTTGTAATTTGTCACTTCTTCTTACAATTTGCATGCAATGACAAATTATTCAATATTAACAAGATCACTACTCGTACATTTTTGTGCTATTCATGGACTATCTTGTTTTTTTGAATGAATGGTTAATTTCATTCGGG
This sequence comes from Fallopia convolvulus, assembly GCA_964016875.1. Lineage (NCBI taxonomy): Eukaryota > Viridiplantae > Streptophyta > Magnoliopsida > Caryophyllales > Polygonaceae > Fallopia > Fallopia convolvulus. The sequence goes on along the minus strand of OZ024726.1, from coordinate 47,716,483 downwards.
TAAGAAAGAAGTTACCAAAAGTCTAAGTTTCCCTAAGTTTTACAAGGATTTCCCAATCCCAAGCTTTACAAGCCATTTTCTAGTCTCTCGATTGTTTTTACGTCACCTTGCTATTGCACAATTTCGTACATGATTAATAATCAAACCAACACACTCCCCCGTCCCTATAGATTTATCTTTGAAGATTTGTTGATTTCGGGCATTCCAAATGTGGTAGATCAGTGCAGTGATGCAAGTGGTCCACAAGCAAAAAGCGAACCTTGTTTTGCCTTGACATCTTTGCATAGAGTCCAGCAACCACTGAGTGATCATGTAGTCTCTTCTATGTTGCACTCGAATTGGACTTTTTTTTGTCACAATCCATACACTTTCACCCTTGAGCAGGTTCACTCGACCCCATGAGTTCCAAATGGATGGAGAGTCATGTAGCAAGTCAAAAATCAGCTCAACTAAAGATGCCTTGTTCCATGATAGGACCTCTTTGAGTCCTAACCCACCATCCTCCCTTGGTCTGCATACTTCTTTCCAAGAGATGGGGGCTTTCTTCCTGTCATTGCATCCGGTCCATCAGAAGTTCCTCATCGAGGCGACAATGTTTGTAACAATTTTTTTTAGGCAACAGAAACACTTTGATCCAGTATTGAGTTACTCCATAGAGCATACCTCTAACCAACTCAAGTCTTCCAGCGTAAGATAGATTTTTTGCAGCCCACACATTCACTTTTGAGGTGATCTTCGATACAAGTGGTTTGTAATCCTCTAAAATAGCTCTTCTACTACAAAGTGGAACCCCTAGGTAAGTGATTGGGAGCTCACCTTGGTCCATTTCAAGCATTGTACAAATATGCCCCTTCAAATGTGCATTTACCCCTGCAGTGTAAACTCTAGATTTGTTGTCATTGATTGAGAGACTAGAACAGCTACAGAAATCATCAACAGCCCTTTTTACAATTTGCAAGGAATCCAGATCTCCATGTCAGAATATGAATAGATCATCCGCAAAGCAAATATTTGTAACGTTAACTTTAGAGCACTTGCGATGGTATTTGAAGATGATGGTTCTAGTCATTCTTTTCAAGAGTCGGGTAATGTTTTCCATCACTAGAGCAAACAAATATGGAGCTAGCGGGTCACCTTGACGCAATCCTCTTTTCCTTTGAAAAAGCCGTGGTATTGTCCTTCAAATTTGATTTTGAACGAGTTGCTTGTTGTGTACTACATAATCCAGTTGATCATCTTGGGAGGAAGACCAAATCCGTTAAAGATTTCTCTTAGAAAAGACCAACTCACTGTGTCGTACGCTTTTCTTAAATCAAGCTTGATAGCGCATCTTGGGATGATGTATTTCCTTGTATAGCCTCGCACAAGTTCTTGACAGATAGCGATGTTGTGCCTTATGGCCCTTCCTTTCACAAATGCTCCCTGATTTTGACCCACTAGACTAGGAAGCACATTTTGGAGTCTTGAAACTATCATTTTTGAGATAATTTTGTTGATCACAGAACAACACGAGATTGGTATGAAGTAATGAACTCTATTGGGCTGCTCAATCTTTGGTATCAAGGCAATGGAAGTGAAGGACCGCATCTGTTACCTCGTTGCCAATAAGGTGCCATGATTTGATGAAGAACAATGATCCATAGCCATCAGGACCTGGTGACTTGTTCTTACAAATTCTTTTGACTGCATTAAGTACCTCTTGTCTGCTGAACGGGGCTGTCATCATGTTCCCTTCGGCCTCAATTGCGATGGCGCCTTCTCGAAATACATTTGAGTCACAAGGATGGCTTAAGTGTTCTGTGCCCAGGCTGTGTTTGAAGTGGTTGAAAATGTGCTCCCTAATCTCTTGCTCATTTCTCATACTTATGCCTATTCATGGACTATCTTAGTCGTATGCAATAGAGTCTTGGCTCCGATCCTCAATTCAGCTTACATCCTAAGTGCTCCAGCATGGAGATCAACCATCTAGCCTTTGTGGAAGATCTCATCATCTTTTGCAAAGGTGACACTTCTTCCCTCTCAAATGTAATTACATGTTCTCCATGGCTCTGTCACCTTCCCTAGGCTCAAAGATAATCCTAACAAAACCTCAATCTTCTTTGGAGGCATTCTAAACAACAATGCTTACTCTTTCTATGTTTTTTTACTGGCTCTTTGCCCATCAAATACCTAGAGGTGCCTTTGGGCTCCCATAACCTTCTCTACATGGACAAAAATCTTTCTTACGCGAGTCGAGCTGAGCTCACCAAATCAGTTCTATTTGGCATCAACAATTTCCGGTGCAAGGTGACCCGACCTCCCCATATCTCTTTGCACTTGCCACAGAATATTTGCATAGACGATTGGCGATCATGTCTAGCAATGGCAGCTTCAGGTTCTATTCGGGTTGGCGACGGCTGAACCTCATTCATATCGCCCTTGTAGATGATCTGTTCCTTTTTTGTAAAGCAGACCCGACCTCTTTCCAACTTCTTGTTGATGCTCTCAAACATCTCTCCATCACTTTTGGCTTAGTGTGCAATTCTCAGAAATCGACTCTCTTCTGTGCGGGCATGGACCAAAACGCTTGTTAGAATGTGTCTAATGTTCCGAGCATCCAGCAGGGGCAGCTTCCCATCACTTATCTTGGGCTCTCCTTGCATTCCAGGAAGCTAACATCTCATCTCAAGAATCTGGAGCAGAATTCAATCGTGGACCACAAAATTTCTTTCCTATGATGGGCGTTGTGAAATGATTTGCTCTATTTTGGATGGGATTCTTAACTTCTGGACCAGAATCTTTATTCTCCCTAAGAAGGTCTTTAAAAACATCCACAAGCTTCTACGCAATTTCCTCTTGAGCGGGACTTGTGATGGTAATAGGAACCTTGTAGCTTGGCATGAAATAACTAGGCCAAAAGATGAAGGTGGCTTGGGATTCTAAGAGATCTTGGCTTGGAATAAAGCCCAAGCTGCTAAATGGTTGTTCGACATTGAGTTTGACGTTAGCAACATTTGGGTCAAATGGTGTCGAAATAGCTACATTAGAAACCGAGAGATTTGGGACGTCACGGCTAGAGAGGGTGACATGTGGATGTGGAAATCACTCCTGAAAATACGGAATGAACTTCGAGTGCTCAAGAATGACCTTGGTGATCTACCTTGGGAGAACCTTTGGAACCGTGACAATGCCAAGAATATATGACGCGATCTTTATGAAATTTGGATGACCAAGGCTCCGAAAGTCCCTTGGGGAACCCTGATTTGGAAATCCCCAAATATTCCTAGACGTGCTTTCACCGTCTGGCTTGCAGCGAGAGACCGTGCGCCCCCCAATCGGGATACACTCTTCAGATTGGGTTTGTGTCTGACTAACCTTTGTCCACTTTGCTCTAATGGAATCGAAACTGATGTGCATACTTGGTTTGCTTGCCCATTTTCGTTTGTTGTCATTAGTTATGTTATGAGATGGACGGGAATAAGTAATATCCTGGCCTGCATTGAAGACTGGCTTCACTGGTTTGCCTCCAGCGCGCGCCAAACCTCCATTATTTACAAACTCGGAGTGTCTGCGTTCACCACTGCTGTGTACATGATCTGGAGTCAAAGAAACGCCACGTGCTTTCGTAATGGAATCTCCGATGCTGTCACTTGTGCTCAAAGAACTATTTAGATGGTGAGAACAAGGCTTAAAGAGAGGGTTCGTGACCCTCGTAACTTGCTGCGTCATTGGGGTCATTAGGCCATCAAAGATGGTTTTTGTTTTGCTTGCTTCTTAATGATTACTAGCTTTTTCTGAGGCTGTTGCGATGCTGTCACTTGTGACCCTCCTTTGCTGCTGATGTTCTATTGTTAGGACTTAGTTAAGCTCCTTACTGATTTGTTGAGACAACTGCGATGCTGCTGTTGTCGAGGCTAAGGGTTCTTCTCCACACTCATATGCTGATTTTCTAAGGCTGATGGCTGCTGCGATGCTGTTGTTGCTCTGCTGGCTGTTGTTGTTCTGTTGTTGCTCTGTTGCTGTTTGTGGCTGTTGGCTGTTGATGTTCTGTTGTTGCTCTGCAGCTGCTGCTTCTTTTAGTGGCTTGAGTAATTGTTGACTATGTTATGTGAGTGGAGATTTGCTTTTTTACTTGCTGAATTTGTAACGAGTATTTCATCGGTTTAGTTCCTGTTTTTGTGCTGAACCTTATGGCGAGTTGTTAATCATGGGGTTGTCCATGATGATGCGAGTACTATGCTTAGTTCACCTAAGCGCTTTTGTAAATGACCCGTTCATTTATTCATTGGAAATTTACCTTTTCTAAAAAAACAATTTCTGGTGCAATGTCCTCTTATTCCCTAAAGAAGTCCCCTCTCATGTGGAATCCATTATCCCATGTTTTCTTTGGAGCGACTCTTCTTCCTCCGACAAATACCCTATATCCTAGGAGAATGTTTGCAGACCACACTCGGAAGGCAGCTTAGGGTTCAAGGAACTCTTAGCTTGGAACCAAGCATGCTTCTCAAGATCTATCCACGACCTTTTTTGCTAGCATCGCAGCACATCTAGACGAATTCTGCCAATCTCTTTGGGACCTATGATATACAAACATTTAATTTAAAGAACATCGATAACGGGAACTAACGATTTATTCTTCTAATTTGGAACCATCTAACTTGTACGTCTTCTCCGCCTAATGTTTTGGAAAACATCACGAACCCGGATAGCTCCTTCTCTTCCCAAAATCCCTCTGATTTTTTCTGGACCAGAGGCAAGCAATCGATTTGGGGGGCATCATTTGGAACAAAATTACTCACTCCTAAATGTTCTCTCATCTCTTGGATGGCTTTCCATCATCGGCTCCCATCCAGAGGCAGGTTGTGCAAATGGTTTCCCAATGAATAGACTACTTGTATTCTTTGCACGATGTCGAGGAGTCCTTTCACCACCTTTGGAACTGTTGTAGCTTCACCAAATTCGTGCTCGACGATTTGCTGGACTACATGCACATACATCTCCCACCACAAATCAACCATTCATAGCTGGTTTGAGTGGATCCTCCATCATCATCGAACAACATATATAACAAAAATAGCTATCATTTTATTAAGTTACGTAGTTGGCGTACAAGCATAGTAATGTTACCTCGAGGATACATTTGTTTCGAATGGACTAACAAAGTTATTATTCTACCAAGCTCGAGGATACATTTGTTTCAATTGGTAGCCATTCTCTCTCTCCGTGTTCACGTAATTAATGTATAGACCCACATAATGGTCAAACATATTAATTAAGGTAGCACACCTTTCTTTAAATCTTTTTTTTTTTGAAGAAGTAAACTAGTATATTAAAAAGCGGTAATTACAAACCGAAAACCGACAAAGTTCAGATTAGAGACAACTCACAGCCTAGAGGCTTTACAAAAAAGGTATAAATCCAACAAACAAGTTCGAGGAGGGTACTAAGAAATCCCCAAGTACTTCAGCCAAAGATTTTCAAGTACAGATTTGGCTTTGAGTTTTCCCTTCAACCAGATTTTCATTAAGTTGATTGCATGCATCGCACATTGGTCCGAATTAGGGATAGTGCCCTCAAAGCATCTACGATTGCGTGCCTCCCATATAGTGTACACTGAGGTAGTGAGAGCAGCAAATCGGATTTTGAAGACCAAGGAGTGTTGCCTGGCACTAGAACTGAACCAGCTGAGCCAGTCAGAAAGTGCAGGGGCTTGGAATGAGACCCCAGTCCAAGCCATGACACAATTAAGCACCTCTGAGGAAAAGGAGCATTCGAACCACCTATGTCAGACAGTTTCAGGGGCCGAGAGACAAATTGGACAAGCATCAGATTCAATGTAACCCCTCCATGCAAGATTCACACAACGAGGAATGATATGCGGCTGCCAAAAAAACCTACCCCAAGCGATATGCTCACCTCAATTTCTCCATTTGTGGTAAAGGCCATGGGCAGTAGTTTTCGGGTCATACCGGGACCACAAATTCAACCATTCAGCTGAGACCAAATCATTTTTGGTATGCAAGATTTTGTCACATACAGTAAGGACCCCCCTCCACGCCCAGCTGTCCCCATCTTTAAGAGGCGTATCCCAGATGTTGTGATGCCCTTTTAGGAGTGTGCTTTTAGCCCACATTGTCCAAATATTGGGACATAAAATGTCATCTTGATCGTCCAAGTCAACAACAAACCTGCTTACTTGGGCTCGGTTCCAAGCAAGAGTATCCTTGAAGCCCAAACCCCCTTCCTCTCTAGGTCGAGTTACTTCTTTCCAAGCAATAAGGGCACGTTTAGTTCCACATTTACCACTCCAAAGATAGCTGTGCATCATAGAATGTAAGGATTTGACAACCCCTTTGGGGAGAATGAAGTTCTTAGCCCAGAAATTATTAATACCCCATAGAACTGATTTGATGAGTTCTCCATGTCCCGAATAAGAGAGAGTTTTTGCTGCCCAAGAGTCAATCTTAGATCTGATTTTAGCAATGAACCCCTCAAAGTCACGAGTTCTCAGGGAGCAGGAGTGAAGAGGCAAGCCTAAATAAGTGATTGGGAGCGTACTTCTTTCCATGTTGAGAGTGTTGAGGATCTGTTCAGCCGTGTAATCATCAACCCCTGCAAGGAAGGCTCTTGATTTGCTCGGATTGTAGTGAAGGCTAGACGAGGCAGCAAAGTCACTCATAGTGTTTTGCAAAGCAGTCACAGAAGCCAGGTTACCTTTATAGAACAAGAAAAGATCGTCTGCAAAGGCGAGGTGGATAAGCTTCATATTACGACATCTAGGATGGAATGAGAAATGATGATTTTCAGTCATCTTGTTCAGCGACCTGCTGAGGTATTCCATGGCAAGCGAGAAAAGATATGGGGCAAGGGGATCCCCCTGGCGGAGGCCACACTTGCCTTTGAAGAAGCCCGTAGACTCCCCATTGATATTAACCGAGAAAGAGGTGGTAGCAATACATTCCTGGATGATGTTGACAAACCGAGTTGGGAATTTCAGCCCATTCAAGACCTAAAAAATGCAATCCCACTCCACTGTACCATACGCCTTTTTGAGATCGATCTTGAGTGCACACCTAGGAGAGACAGACCCTCTGCTGCAATGTTTAATAATATCTTGACAAACCATGACATTGTGCCAAAGCCCTCTGCCCAGAATAAATGCACCCTGCTTTTCACTCACAATTCTAGGGAGCACGTCCTTGAGCCTGTTAACCACCACTTTAGCAATGAGTTTGTAGACGGTGGAGCAACAGGAGATGGGTATGTAATCGTGGATGGTCTCAGGGCAACTAGATTTCAGAATGAGGTGGAGCTCAGTTACATTTAATACCTTCAAGAGCCTCCCATTGTTGAAGAAATCTTGGATAAGCGTGGTGATATCTTTACCAATAATGCTCCAGGCCTTCTTAAAAAATAGGCTGTTATAACCATCAGGCCCTGACGCTTTTGTATTACCAATGGAGGCAAGCGCCTTCTCAACTTCATTGGCTGAGACCGGAGCAAGGAGCAAAGCTGCCTCATTAGGTTCAACACATGGTCCGGAAGAGCAAGCTTCTAAATCAATATCATGAATGACCCCATCAGTACCCAACAACTCAGAAAAGTAACTCACAACATGTTGCTGGATGTTAGTTTTGTTTTCCAAAATGCTACCATCACCAGTCCTGATCGAAAGAAGGGCTTTGGAGTTACGCTTTTGTTTGATAATCGAGTGAAAATACCTCGAGCTTTCATCTCCAAGGTTGATACGTTTGGTTTTGGCCTGCTGGGCAAGATCATAATTGACAAAGGTTTGCGCAGCAAGCACCTCACTACGAAGATGCTTCTCTGTATTAATCAGCTCCTCACTAAAAAGATCATTTTCAAGAGCCTCCTGGGCCGACAACAGTTCAACTTTCCTATTGGAGAGGGCATTTTCAAGGTCATAATATTTTTCTTTGTTCAAGGCCCGGAGCTTAGGTTTGAGATTTTTAAGCTTCCTTGTCACAACAAAAGCCGTAAATCCCTAGATGTTGGTGCGCCATTCTTCCTCAACAATGGGGAGAAAATCCTCATCATAAGCCTAAATATTTCTAAAGTGGAAGGAGTTTTTTTCCTGTCAACATTAGCAAATTTTACAATAGAAGGGGAGTGGTCTAAAGTTCTTCTTTTGTCAAAAAAAGATTGAGTGCCCGGAAGATCAGTAAGCCAAGCAGCATTGTGGAGAGCTCTGTCAAGTTTCCTGTAAATCCTATCCCCACCCCTCTGATTGTTGGTCCAGGTGTAGGTGCTACCACTTGCCGCCATATCTCGTAAATCAGTGTTATTGATGAGGTTCCTCAGGTCTCTACATCCGTTGCCAGGGGAAGGGTCCCCTCTAATGTGCTCAGATGGTTCAAGAATGGCATTAAAATCGCCAATCACTAGCCAGAGAAGGTCAGCGGAGAGAGAAATATCTTCCAGGGTGTTCCAAAGAGAGCGTCTCCTAGTTTCATCATTGTGGGCATATATGAAAGTAACAAGGGCGTTCACATTAATATCTGGGTCCCTGAAATTGCAATGAATGTGCTGGTCCGACATTTGAAGGGTAGTGATCTCTGTGCTGCAGAGATCCCAAGCAACAAATATCCTGCAGTTTTCAGCATAGGAGCCGTTGTGAATTTGGTTCCATCCAAGAATCCATCCATCGAACTTGTCAAAATGAGCTGGTGTATCTAATTCTAGTCTCAAGAATGCCTATAATCTTAATATCATGTTCCCTAATGAGGTCAAGGACAGCAAGCAGTAGCAGCCCTTGTGTTGGGGCCATTACAACCCCTCACATTCCAAGATGCGAGGCTATTCATGAGATGGACGTTGGTTTGGAGAAGAACCAACATCGCTCGAGCCCTTGAGCACTACCATAAGTTTACCATCAAGGCTTTCAATCTGAGGGATAATACTAGCATCAACTTCAACCGGGTCAGACCTAGGAGTTTGTAACGGGGGCATACCAGGGGGAAGAGGCTGACAATTATCAAGAACAGGCACAACGTTGCTCCTGCCCTTATTCACGACTCTCCATTGCGATGTTGCGGCAAGCGGGGGAAAGTTGGCGAGGTTCTGATCCGGAGGTCTCCGGACATCTAAAGGGGGTCTTTGAGTATTGTGTTTTATAGCCCACATCTTTCGCCCCATGTTAGGAAGCTTGGGAGGGGCCCGCTTTGGTTTGTTACCTTTCCCAATTTTGTGGCCAAAGGAGTTGCAGATGTTGCACGCCCACGGCTTCCAATTGAAGATGATCGGTTGATTAGCAATATTCCCATCGAGGCCTTTAATTTTGATAGATTCTTTGCACGCGTGAGTAGCATCCAGTTCAACAAGGATACGAGCAAAGTCTGTTCGATCCCAGCATTTAGTAAGCTTGTCGGAGGAGACCGGGATACCTAACTTGGACCCAATCTTGCATAGTGCTTGCTTAGTCCAAAAACGGATGTCCAGGTTGGGAAATGAAATCCACAATGGCATAGTTTTGAAACTTTTCTCAGACAGCTCCATTTCGGGCGACCATTTCCTGAGCAAGAGGGGTTTAGTGCCTCCAAACATCCACGGCCCTGATTCCAGGATTTTGTTTGCATCATTCAACGATTCAAACCGGAAGACAAAGACTCCATCCTTGTTCGAGACAATCTTCGTTCTTGAGACTGAGGTTTAACGTGAGCTCACAAATCTTTCCATGGCATCAAGAGGGGTTCGAGAGCCAGGAACAACCCCAACCAGGGAGGACTCCCAAAAGTGGCAAACCTCTTCAAAGTCCTCCTGAAGTATCTCAACAACATCATCATCCCCAACACCCACCACTTTGTGTAGCTTGTAGCCATTGGCAAGGTCCCGATTCCCGGCGACCACTTCACTATATTTTCTGCCATGAATGGCGGGTAGGTTGGCACTAATTTCAGTTGCAGGTGTGGAGTGGGGGCGGGGAGGGGGGTCGGAATCAGATTGAGGAGAAGGGTTATGAGCCAGATTTAGGGAAGACACATTTGGATTTGGGTTTTCAGAGGGGGGGACAGGAGGGGAGGTGGGCAGCGGGGGTTTTGGTCGCTGTTTGTGGCTAGCATCACTGAGCAAGGTGAGGGGAGTGGAGGTCGGTAGGGGCGGGGCCGGAGAGGTGGATGAGTTAGAGGATGAAGAGGCGGCGATTGTGCTGTCTTTCGCGGAGCTCCTGAGAGACATCCTAGGTCCGGTCGCTGGAGCGCAGCCAGGGAGGACGAGCTCTTCTTTTTCTTTCTCATCTTGTCGGCAGAGGACAGGCGGCGCCAGAGCACAAGGCGGCGGGGCGCAGCGACACATCTTGGGGTTTTCTCTCTCTACGCTCTTTGATTTTCTGGGTGAACATATAAATTATATTGTTCAAATTACATCTCTCTCTATATAGTTGCATGTATTAACTAACCTATCGAACTGATTAAGTCGATCTAGAAGTTAGTGGTGGACTGGTAAGTTTTGCCAGGTTGCCACCCCTTGGGTATGCCATCTTTTAAGACGATTGTTTTCCCATGGTAGGCCTCAATAAGCCGAAGGGAGAAAGCTGCTTGTAGATTAGATCCACCATTGAGGACCCAAACGGCACCCCATAGTCGATTCATGGGAAGCCAAGTCCCGGGTTGCCCAGCTTGTTGGAGTTCTACCGTCTTCAGTGCCCCGTCCTCATCCGAGTACTCAATCACAGTTGAAAAGTAGTAAGGGTTTGATCCAGAGTCGACCTTGAACGCTATGGGTACACTTGGAAACCTGCACCTCACCCTTTAACATGTACAAAAATACACCCCACTAGTTTAGACCACGTGATAAAAATCCAAATATATATGTAAAGAGTGCTAATTTGTTAAAACGGAAATTTCACACGGTAACCCTAGGATATGACTTAATTCTTGAGATGTACCAAATTTTAATGTATTTCACAGGGTAACCTTCAATTTTGTATAAAATTCATCTTATACCCAAACCGTTAAAATTAACCTTAACGGTTAACTTTGTTAAACTTGAAAAAGGGAAATTGAAAATTGGGAAAAGTTAAACGCATTTATCTTCTTTTTTTTACGTTGAACCTTTTCTTTTTTACGCTAATTCTTTAATCTAGGACTAATTTCTATGCTCAGCAATTACCGCATAGAAGATAATCCTGTTGAAACGATATACATTTGCACCAATTCAATATTATATTAGTATATCATTGATTGTATTTTTTGTATATGACACAAGTCCAATCAATTCGAAACCCTAAATTAATTTGAAGTCCTAAAGCACTCACAATCCCTAAATTGATTAAAAGCCCTGAATCAATTTGTATCCCTAAATTGAGTTTTACAGTCCTAGATCAACTCAGTGTTCTTCTTCTACAAACACGCCTTTCCCGTCCTTTTCGACATTCAGCGAGCAGCAAACATAATCATGGAGACACTCCCTTAGAGCATTTGCAATGGACATCCCATTTTTAAGATTTTAGCCCCTCTTAAATCAATTTCTCACTCATCCACCTCACTTTTAAAATTCATTTTCACATTATTCCCACAACCCACATCTTCATTTCTTTCTTTAAACTCCACTTTTTTCATTTTTTCAAATTTTATTTATCTAAACATATTATTAGAATATGTTATTTTAGAATCATTTTTATTATTATTGTTAAAAATTGATTTTACTTATATTTATATATATATATATCAATTTAAAAAAATCAGAACTTATATAAAGTGGGTGTCTATAGCTAGGTAGAAAACTAATAAAAATATTAAAAATATTTGTTTGTATCAGTAACATGATTGTGTGGCTATAAATTGTTTGAAGTGAAATATATACCCAAAAGATTGAATTTTTATGGTAGTTCAATCCACAAGTAAGAACAAAAAAGCAAAGTTAATTGTACCTCCTGTGTAATACGATGTCGTTTGATTGTATTCCTGTTAAAAGAAAAGTTCCACAGAGATAAGAGCTGGGATTTAAGCAAGACGGGAATAGAAGTCCAGAAGCACTGGTTTTTATGCAACTTCTACTGTTCTCAAAATCTTTATTATTTGTTTAATTAAAATCTCAACCGTTGTGTATGGTCTTAAAAACTCTAGCAAACCTCCTTCGACATCGTCAGCGCACATCACCATCAGCGTCATGTCAAGATCATCTCACCAACAACTCTCATCAAGGGAGGAAACAAGGTTCAGTGTTTATTTTTTTTTAATTTTTAATTTCTTTTTTTCTGTTTGACAAAGTTAACAGTTAATGTTAATTTTAAAGTGTTTGGGTACCAAATGAATTTGGTATAAAACTGAGGGTTATCATGTGAATTATCTTAAACTTTGGTACACCTCATGAATTAAGTCATACCTTAAGGTTACCGGGTGGAATTTCCGTTGTTAATCAATGTATGTGCACCTTTTAAATTGGATTGGAATGCGTCCAACGTTACGGAGTTGCTCACCTTGGCCAGGTTTAGCCATGGCACTACAAGCGGCTCCGCTTAGGTCAAAGTGGTTTGGTTCACACTCTGGGCATTTGTCTGTAGCTGTAACTCTAACTGGTTTCCCTGAACAAGCTGCATGCTCCGTACATCTTACCTGCAATTAATGTAGAAAATGTGAATAATTTTGTTGTGTATGAATGCTAATAGAGTAACGCAAGTAGGAAGGGTATGTTTTTACCTCATAGCAAGTGCCACATTCTTTGCCATTTTCAAAACGGGCAGGTCCTATTGCTGCTATCATGCTAGAGAAGGGCTTTAGCCCCACCGTAGTAGTATAACCACATGCTCCACCTAAATATTTTTTTTTTTTATGATTAGCAGAAAAAACAAATGTAATTATCTCTTCCTATATAAATGGTATGACATAAGTTATCCTTAGGCCCGTCTATTAGGTGGTTCAAGTAGTTCACTAGAAGAGGGCCTCGAATTTAAGAGTATATTTGGATTACCAATGTTTATATATTATAATGCATTTTAATCAAACTAATTCAATTTAATATATTAAATTTTTAAGACTTATTTGGATTATTTAAAATTTTTAGAAAATGACAAAACATTCATAATTATTGAAAGTTGATCTAATATTTTTTATAAGATAATAACTTGATCTATATGTTGATATTTTTTATGCTTTTCTTTTTTTTATCTTGCAACAAGATTTGGGATCCAAGTATATAATTTTTTTATCTCTATGTTGATAATAACTTGATCTAATATTTTTTATATTAATTTTATGCATAATATTTTTTATATTTTAGCAAGACTCGGAGTTCAAGTATAATTTTTTTATCTATATGTTGATAAAATATGAGGCATAATCTTAAAGATTTTGTTTATAAATTACATAATTTTATTACGATATTATATACAAGTGTTTTAAATTTTATATTAATATCATAATTTTGTATTAATCTTTAGTAAAATTATCCCGTCAGTATCAAGGGGGATTCGATCAACTAGTTGCCTAGAAAAATAAAAAGAAGTAGTGCAGTGGCAAGGCGCCTCACATTCTTCTTCGAATCAACCTGTGTTCACACTTTTTCCCAAACAAGGATTTTCCTTTTTGTTTCTGTCTTAGTGGGTCCAATTAGACCTGGGTCACGGTTCGGGCGAACCGACGAACCGCCGGTTCAGAAACCAACGGGAAACCGGCGGGAACCGGAATGGTTCCGGTTCCCACTACGGTTCCGGTTCCGGTTCGTCCACCCCCGGAACCGGTGAACCGACGGTTTGGAACCGCCGGTTCCGGTTTTGCCGGTTCAAACCGCTGGTTCCCGTGTTAACGACTATATTTTTTGAACAAATTCCGAAACCGCGACCACGGCCTAAGACCCGCGGTCGCTGTTTTTTCAACAAAAGCTCGGTTTTGGGCCAAAATCAAAACCGCGACCGCGGGTCTCGAGCCATGGTCGCGATTTTGGTTAAGATGCCAACGACTAGTTCATAATTCCAACAGCTAGTTGATAAATTTAGCTATAAATACCCACTAAATGATCTCATTCCCACCCACACTACCAATCTCTCTCAATCTATCAATCTCTCAAGTTTAGAAAGCTCTCTCAATTCTCAATCTTTACTAGTTTTTACAATTGCTTTCATAATTATTTGTTTAAAAATTAGCACAATTGTCTCTTACATCTTATTGCTATGCAATTTTAAGGTTCAATATCTTCTTAATTACATATTTCTTTACCATACCTTACTCTTTGCTTACTTGTTTAGTTACATTTTAATAAAATGGAAGGATTTCTTAACATTGATAAAAAAAATTTGGCTCACAAGAGAGTGGTGCAAATGTAGAATTTGTGCCCCCTATTAACTTGTCGGACTTCTCGGATCCCAATGTGGTACAACCGGGATCGTCCACTCCCGATGAAAATGAGGGAGTGGATGTGGATCATGGATCCGAGGCGAGCGAGGCTCCATCCCTTAAATCCGATATTTTTACAAAACATTTTCGAAAGGGTGTTTATAATGCATCAACCAAGAAATTTAAAATTCATTGTAACTATTGTACGTACTAAGGTTTACACATGGTTGTCGGTATCGGGCTATGGAACATTATCTGGTCACGTGAAGAAAGCACACCCCGACAAGTTAGGCATGATGCGAGGACAATCCCAACTCTCCGGGTTTGCAACTTCTTCTTCCCTTAATCCTCATCATAACCCTCATTTATTTACTTATATGCATAATGATAGCATGTATGCCTTCTCCGAGTCTATTTGTGTTGATTACTTATCATTTAGTTTTGCCGAAAAGTTAGGATTTAACAATTGGATGACTAATCATGTACAACCCGCTTATAAACCGACTACTAGGAAGTCGGTAAAAAAATGTGATGAAAGCATATAAAACCCGTAAAATGGCATTGGTGAATTTTTTTCTCAAAATGATATTAAAGTTTCAATTTGTAGTGATATTTGGAGTGATCATTGGCAAAATCATTCATACATGGGCTTAACATCTCATTTTATTGATGATCATTTTAATGTGCAAAAACGTGTTTTGGCTTTTAGAGTATTTGTTTTTTCTCATACCGCTTTTATGATTAGTAACATTATTCCTACTATTTTGAAAGAGTATAGACTACTTCATCGAGTTTTTTCTATCTCGTTTGACAATGCATCTAACAGCACCTCTTCAATCTGAGAATTGATTCAGCATTGTCAACCAATTCTTGGAGCGAAGTATTTTCATGTAAGATG
The DNA here is from genome assembly GCA_964016875.1 of Fallopia convolvulus. NCBI lineage: Eukaryota > Viridiplantae > Streptophyta > Magnoliopsida > Caryophyllales > Polygonaceae > Fallopia > Fallopia convolvulus. Next base: position 47,701,318 of record OZ024726.1, on the reverse strand, counting down.
TGTTTGCCATATTTTAAACCTTTGTGTCAAAGATGGTTTAAATGTTATGTCGGGTTTAATCGCTCCTATTAGATATGTTGTTAGTCGTATGTGGGTTAGCCCCCGAACCACTGGTGATTGGAAGTCGTTTTATGATAGCAAAGGTGCCACGATCGCGATCCCGACATTGTTGAAAAAACAGAACTAACCCGCGATTGCGGTAGACCTGGGGTTTAATAACCGGATTTTTTTTTTAAAATTTAAAAAAAAAATCCCGGCTCCGGAACCGGACCGAAAACGGGGAACCGGACCCAGGTCTAGGTCTAATCCCTCTATTTTTATTAATTTTTTATTTTCATTATTCAGCTATTTTCACACCTTTCTCTCACTTTACTTTTTTAAAATAAAAAATAATGCCATGTTCTATTTCATTTTGTTATGTTATATTTCATTTTTTATTATAAAAAATAATATTTTACATCATATAAATAATATTTAAAATATAACAAACTCTGTAAATGTACAATATATTTAAATTGATTTATTTTATGTAGATTTCATGATATGATATCTTATAATATGTAAAGAATTCATATTTTAATTTATAATGTTATACTAATAAAATTAAGTAAAAATTTATAAATCCTATAGTTTTAATATAAGTTAGTGATTGTTTGGTTGGTAATTCCAAGAAATTTAATTCTTGAGAAGTGATTCATAGACTTTGAGCTTCATAAGAATTGAGAAATTATGTTTAATTTAAATCTATTTCTTTTTTTTGGTAGAAAATGTAAATCTATTACTTATGTAGAGGACAATCATACTCACTCCTCCTTTTTATGTAATTACATTCCTATAAGAGGTAAATTGTGAAAAATTCGTGGAACGTAAGAAAAATCGTGGAATTTTCAATTGAAAATTCCAAGTGTTAGATGTTCAAGTGTTTTATATGAATCATAATTAATATATTAAAAGAAATGCCAAGGAGGCAAGGACTCATGCGGGGAAAAAAAATGAACTAAACCCAACCCCCTTTATAAATTCCTAGTTCCGCACTCATGAACAGTTGCACACTTTGTGGAAACCATTTGTGAAAATGCAAGATGTGATGGAATATCATGATTCATTGATTTAATAATATTAAATACGGAAATTCTACGTGGTAACCCTAGGGTTTGACATTATTTACGAGGTGTACAAATGTTTTACATAATGTGCGTGGTAACCCTGAGATTAATACAAAATTTACAATATATCCAAAAAGTTAATTTTAACCATTTACCGTTAAGTTTTATAAAAAAGGAAATGAAATTCTTAAAAATAAAAACAAGATAAAGTCTGTAAAATAATTTTTCCGCCATAGCCGCCAGGAGAAACCGGCCTCCAAACTTACTGATACGCTAAATCATATTAGGATAATTGGGATAATGGATTACATTTAAGAATATTATTATTTCCTTTTATTTAGGATTTAGTTTTATATTTTAGTAGGATATCATTTCAGCGTTATCTTTTCCGATTTAGCTAGATCCGGGAGTTATTATAAATACTCTCTTATTGTTATGTTTTTAATCAATCATGAGAAATTAATTATCTTGCCTAATCCTCTCTTCTCCTTCGTCTCTTTCGTCTGCGTCTTTCTTTTCCCCTAGCCAATATTATCGTATCACTTACGCACTAGATATCGGCAAATAAATTGGCGGTGTAGTGCGTTAGAAATTACTAAATCAACCGATAAACAAAACTGGAAATTTAAATAAGTGCGAAAGCTCAAAACTTTAATCTACTTGTTAATTGATTGCATTAACGAATTGATTGAATCCCATTGTCATCTTTAACAAAAGAATTAGCAAACGCATGAACCAAAATCCTCAAATGCTTCTTCATATCATTTTCATTGCTTAGAGATGGAAGCTTCCAACTCATCATCTTCTTATTTCATGATTCAGACAAATAAGGTTACCATGGACTTATGGTAGTTGAGATGAAAGCATCAAACTTTGAAACATCAACTTGCTTGTTTTTGCAACCCATGGAGAATCCTCAGTAGCCATGGAGATTCCTTTTACCTCCTCAGTGAATTCAAATCCCAATTCCATGAACCCTTTCGGGACCTTGACGGTTTCTTCGATCCCGACTTCTTCCTTATGAGGATTCTCCACTATGGCTATGGCGGAAGAATTATCATATAATTAGAACAACTACGTACAGGCTTGGATCGAAACATATCTTTTGTTTTTTATTTTTTAAGATTTTAATTTTCTTTTCTTATAAAATTTAAGGATGAAGGGTTTAAAATTAACTTTTTAAATATACTGTAAATTTTGTATTAATCTCAAGGTTACCATACGCATTAAGTAAAACATTGATACACCTCATAAATAATGTAAAACCCTAGGGATACCATGTAGAATTTCCGTATTAAATAATAATGGCTTCCACCAAAAAAAATATTAAATAATAATGGTCTTCGTAATTAATTAGTACCGTCACTTCTAGCGCCTGTAGGGCTGCCATACCAAGTAGCGAGGCCGGAAGCCCAATGCCACTCGCCATGACAAGTATACATCAAAAGCATAAAACACATCAAATTTAATGCCAAATTGGTTGCCCTAGAACAAGAAGAAGAGCGAGGTTGAAGCCCCATAAGAGTCATTATCTCCCTCAAAATTATCTGTATGTATTGAGATTATATGGATTAGGTTAAAATGAATACGATGAATAATGTGTACGTTGTGAGGAGTTTGTAGGGAAGTTGACACATATTTTTTTTGGTAGAAAGTTGACGCATATTTTATGTAGAGGAGAAAAGGAGTTTACTTTAGGATGTGCGCGACTTATGCGCCGACATTGCCTTCTAATTCAGCATTGCTCAGACAAGGGAAAGGTTGTGGAGAATTTCTCAATTCATTATGTAAGAGATTACATGATTATATAGAGTGGGTGAGCACACCATTACATGACAAGTGTCTAGGAATTGGAGCATTCTAGAATTGGACAGATGTCCACATTATGATGGTGAATTCATACAATGCCTTATGGCACTACTATCCCCCCTCGATCCGAGCTGGGTGCAACCCGAGTTTGGAGCGCATTGTGATGCAGCGGGCTGTGGGAAGTGCCTTGGTGAGCAAGTCAGCTTTTTGATCTTGAGAAGCAATGAAGGCCACCTGAAGGGAATGGTTCTTTACTCGTTCACGGACAAAATGAAAGTCCAGACTGAGGTGCTTAATGCGATGGTGCTGGACTGGATTGAACGCGAGATACGTAGCACCCAAGTTGTCACACCATAGGACAAGGGGTTGTTGCAGTCGAATGCCTAATTCAGCCAACAAGGATTGAAGGTGCAATATCTCACAGGTGGCAATGGCGAGGGCGCGATATTCGGCTTCCATTGACGATCGAGCAACAGTTTGCTGTTTCTTGGATTGCCACGAAACAAGATTGTGGCCATGGAAAATACAGTAGGCGCTCGTAGACCGTCTATCCAAGAGATCTCCTGCCCAATCGGCATTAGTGAAGGCGGAGAGGGAATTTCCGGGAGCAGAGGAGATGAGAAATTGCATATCAGCTGTAGCATTAAGGTAGCGAAGAACTCGTTTGACTCCTTGCCAGTGCATCTCCGAAGGGTTGTGCATATGTTGGCATAGGCGATTTACCGCGAAGGCAATGTCGGGATGCGTAAATGCCAAGTATTGAAGACTGCCAACGATGCTGCGGTATTTGAGTGCATCGGAGAAGGGCGGGGAGTCAACAACTGTGGAGATAAAGGTGGTGTCCATGGGGGTGTTGACGGGTTTGGATTGTGCCATCTCGGCGCGGAGGACCAAATCTTTGATGTAGCGAGTTTGAGAGAGATTGAAGCCATTAGCATTCCTGTGAACTTCAATGCCAAGAAAAAATTTGAGAGGTCCCAAATCTTTGATAGGAAACTGTCGGGACAAAGAGGACACAAACATATCAGAGTAACTGGTGTTCCTGGAGACGACTAATAAATCGTCAACATATACTAAGACAAATACCGATCGAGTGCCCTGACGATAGATAAAAAGTGATGAGTCGGCTTGGGAGGGAAGGAAACCCATAGTAACGAGGGCGTCACTAAGGCAAGCAAACCAGGCCCGGGGGGCTTGTTTGAGGCCGTATAGAGATTTTTGGAGTTTGCAAATGTGAGAGGGAAAGAGGGAGTTTACAAAACCTGTGGGTTGTTGGACGTAGACGTCCTCGTCCAAGTGCCCGTGTAGAAATGCATTGTGGATATCGAGCTACCGGACCGACCACCCATTCGTAGCGGCGAGGGATAGAAGAAGTCTAATGGTAGAGGGTTTGGCAACGGGGCTAAAGGTTTCTTGGTAATCCAAGTCATGGACTTGATGGTAGCCCTTGGCGACAAGGCACGCCTTACGCCGCTCGATGGTGCCATCCGCATGGCGCTTTGTTTTGAAGACCCATTTAACGCCCAAGACATTGGAAGAGGTGGTGGCGGGAACAAGTTTCCATGTTTGATTGAGGAGTAAGGCTTGAATTTCGGTTGCCATGGCTTGGCGCCATTCCGGGAATTTATTAGCCTCGGAATATGTGGAAGGTTCATTGGGGATGACTTGTGTGGAGGAGCAGGTTGGAGGTTTGCGCGGTGGCCACGGTACGGTGCTGTCGGTGCGATGTAGAGGGCGAAAAATCTGGGATTTTGAGCGAGTGGTCATAGGGTGAGGAGAGGTGGGCAAGGGCAATTGGGCTCCTGATGGTTCGGGGAGATTTGGTGGGTCTGATGGTGTTGTGGGCTCGGGTGTAGGAGTCGGCCCAATAGAGGGTGAGGATAAAGGTGAAAGTTGAGAATTAGGAGGGGAGTTGGGCATGGGTGGCGAATTGGGCCGAGAGGAAGAGTTTGGGATGGGAGGTGAATTGGGCTGAGAGGGAGACGGGTTTGGTAAAAAGTGGAGGAAGAACAGTATGTGTGTCATGAAATTTAGAGGTTTGTGGGGTAGAATTTTGAGGATATGGAAAAGTGTCTTCGTGAAATATTACATCCCGGGATATGTAGGATCGTTTGGCAAGCCAATCATAGCAAATATATCCCTTATAATTGCTTGCATAACCAAGAAATATGGAGAGTGAGGAGCGGAAGGAAAGTTTGTGGTTTTGGTAGGGTCGAAGGTTCGGAAAACAAAGACATCCGAAGACCCGAAGAAAATCATAATCGGGTTTGGTGTTGAAGACCATTTCAAAAGGGGATTTTTGGTGTAGAATGGGAGTGGGAAGACGGTTATTGAGATAGGTGGCGGTTTCAAACGCGTAATCCCAAAACCGAAGGGGTAAAGAGGCTTGCCTAAGTAGGGTGAGGCCCATATCAACAATTCGACGATGACGAGTTTCAACACTACCGTTTTGTTGATGGGAGTAAGGACAAGAAAGACGATGGGCAATGCCCAATTTTTGAAAAAGAGGTGAAAGCGGTTTAAATTCGGTACGGCCATCGGTTTGTATGAAAGAAATTTTTGTGGAGAAAAATTTGGTAGCAAAGGAAATAAACGTAGAGACAATTTGAGCAACTTGAGATTTTGTAGTAAAAGGGAATAACCAAATAAACTTAGAGTAGTCATCAACTATGGAAAGATAATACAAATTGCCTTTTTTGGATTTTGTGTGGGCGGGGCCCCAAACATCTAAAAATAATAATTGAAAAAGTTTGGTAGATAGGCTTGGGCTTGTCTTATGTGGAAGGGCATGGGCCTTAGCCCAAGAGCACATTTCACATTGAAGAGGACAAGTTGGGTCGGTCTTGGATCCTTGGAGCAAAGGAACGGAAGACAAAATTTGTAACCCTAGAGGAGGGGTGGCCCAAGCGACGATGTAGACGGACAGAAGGAGTAACGGCGGTGGAGAGGGCGGTGTATTGAAGAGTTGGAGACGACGAAAGGGTGACAGCCGGGAGTTCGTACAATCCATTTCTAGCGGGACCTTGAAGAAGACGCCTGTGAGTCTGTTCGTCCTTCAAAACAAAGTGAGAGGCATGAAACTCAAAATAAACATTATTATCAGAACAAAGACGTTGAACAGAAAGGAGATTTTTGAGAAGAGAGGGTGTATGAAGAACATTGGATAATTTGAGAGAGCAATTAGAAGAATGAAGAAAAGATGAACTGTGATTAAGGATGGGCACTTGAGATCCATCGCCAAGAGAGACTTGGTCGGTACCGTCATAGTTGTAATTATACAGTCGAAGGTTTGAGAGATCTGGTGTAAAATGATGGGTGGCCGCTGTGTCCGGAAACCACCGGGTATTCGCCGTGAAGTTCGCCTGGAAGTTCGGTGGTGGCGGAGGTTGATAAGAGTGATCAAAACGGTGCCAACACTCTAGCGCCGTGTGACTCGGTTTGTGACAGACTTGGCAGGTAGGGCACGAGTCCGGTGCGCCGGTGAAGGTGGAGTAGCTTCGCCCATAGCCATTGTGGCCGTGGTTGTTGTTACCATAGCCGTTGTTGTTGTTGTTGCCTCTGCCATTGCCACGACCTCCTCTGTTTTTACTGTTGCCACGAGAGGAGTTGGAGCCTCTTCCTTTTCCTTGTGTGAAATGGGCTTCTGGTTTTTCTGTAGAGTTTACAGAGATGGTGGTTTGGAGAGCATTTGTTTGTCGTTGGAGACGGGACTCGTGAACAAGCAAGAAGGAGAGTATTTGAGTGGAGTTGGGAAGGGCTGGTTGGGTGGATAAAGAGGTGACAACGGAGTCGTAATCACTGCCCAAGCCGGCTAGAAGGAAAGTGCTGAAGTCCTCATCAGTCACGCTTTGCCCGGCACCGGCGAGAAGGGAGACCAAGCTTTTGGCCTTGTTGAAATACTCGGTTACTGACTCGGCCCCCTTTTTCAGAGATGCAAGATGCAGTCGGGTGTGAACGATCTGCGCACTCGAGCGGGCGGCGAAGAGGCGGTGGACGGTGTCCCAGATCTCTGTCGCAGATGAGCAATCGATGACTTGCGCGAGTACGGACTCGGAGAGGGAGGCGGTGAGGATGGCCATGACAAGCTGGTCTTTGGTGGTCCAGTCGGCGAGCGCAGGGTTTGGTTTGCCATCAATAAGCGCCGGCGGTGGAGGGAGAGAGCCATCAACCAGCGAGAAAAGGCTATTAGCCTTGAGATACGGGGAAACTTGTAGTTTCCGGAGGGGAAAATTCTCCTGGGTCAATTTGACTGTAATAAAGTGGGCAAAGGAAGGTAGATGAGTGGTGGAAGCCATGAGAAAAAAGTTTTGTTTGATTTAGGGTTGCAGAGAAAAGGAGGAGGAAAAAAGGTTGAAGAAAAGGGGTTTGTTTTTGCTTTCAGGGGATCGTGATTGTTGGTGGGCGTTGGCCCTTTGCACGCTCTGATACCATGCTCAGACAAGGGAAAGGTTGTGGAGAATTTCTCAATTCATTATGTAAGAGATTACATGATTATATAGAGTGGGTGAGTACACCATTACATGACAAGTGTCTAGGAATTGGAGCATTCTAGAATTGGACAGATGTCCACATTATGATGGTGAATTCGTACAATGCCTTATGGCACTACTAAGCATCCATGTTTATTAAGGAACAAGTCTTCCTCAAATCTCTCAATTCGCATGATCGAGCAAATCTCGTGTGAAACAAAATCTCACGTGATCATCGAATGTAATTCATTGCTCTTCTTATTGGGCAATTATAGCATATAATAGTTAAGTAATCCCCACCTTAGATTTTCAAAGTCGGTTTCGTTGTAATTCCAATAATTTTTTTGTAGCACTCGAGCATGCATTCACCTCTATTCAGCGAGGTAGAAAGAACAGCTCGGATATTGAGGAGATCAAAAAGACGCAATTGAGAACAATCAAATTATATATATGGCTGAGATTGCTGATCAGGATGAACATGGGCGTGCCCCTGAAGCTATTCCTCCATGCGTTTTCAATTGTTGGAATGAAGTTTTCGTTATCAGCCCATACGTTGTTGAACCGGAATGAATATATAGGCCTGGGCTGTCGGGATTGGATAGTGACAATAGCCGGCGAATGATCAGATATGTCGGGGTTGGCAAAGTGGCATGAAGAATGCGGGACATGCTCTAGCCAGATTTCGTTTACAACAGCCATATCAAGTTTGCATAGTCGTGTCTTGTCCCCTTCTTGTCTGTTGCACCATGTGAAAAAAGCACCGGTCGCCTGCATGTCCACAAGCCCTGCTTCATGAAGGCAATTTTTGAGATCATCTGAGGTTTGGCGAGTGCTGCCATCTGCAGCAAAGCGTTCAATAACATCCAAGGGTTGTTGGGACGGTGTTGGGAACTCTGGTTCCAAACATCCGAATAATGAGACTTGTCTCCAGTTTTGATAATGACAAACGCCATATGGGAATTAACGTGTTTCATTCAAGTATTTCAAGGGAACACCAAGTCTATCGAAGAATCTCCAAGAACGCAAAAGGAACAAAGGAATACATTACAGTGAGTTCCTATCAAAGGAACTCTGGAGAGAACAGTTCACATCGCATGGGAATTCACATGTGCAAAAAAGACCACTCAGCGCAAATCATGGGATCCTGTCTCAGACAAAACGAAGACTCAGTCTGAGGAACAGACTGAAGCGAGTGATCCAACGGCCCGATTGATTCTCAAAGTTGACTCAATTCAAATCAAGTCACATGTGAAGGATAAAGACTAGGCGTGCAAGACAAAGGGCATTTCGGACACAATGAAAGTCAAGATTACAGCCCAAGTAAAAATGAGTATAAAGCCAAATGAATAGTGCTTGGAATAAGCACTTCTCCCAGAAGTCACATTCACTCTCAAAGGAAGAGAGAAAGAAAGACAAGACAAGAGAAGTCCCCGGCGGCGAGTGTTCGATCTCGACGACGGCGAATCCAACTTCCCAAGAGTTAGGGTACTGCGACATTGAGCTCAAAGTGTATGGTTCAATTTGTCTTATGTTTAGTTGAAGTGTTCACTTAGGAACAAGGTTGAGAAGGCTTACTAGTGTTACTAGAGTTAGGAAGAACTACTAGGAACAGAGAAGTGTAAGACTAGCATGTGTAACTAGGGAACAATCAATAAAATAAGAAGATCGTTCAAAATCCTTCAAGCGGAGGTAGAGGTTTACCCATACAACTAGTTGGTTGTTGTGGGGTTCCTCTATAAAGGAACTGTGTCGTTTACATTCTGTTATACTTGCCTTCAAGTTACTTCCGCTGTCTTGGGAACAGCTTAACAGCCAGTTCCCAAGCTCTTGCTAACGCATATCGATCCAACAATTGGTATCAGAGCAAGAATGCTCTAGATTTTCTGTGTTAGTATCGTAGGTTACATGATGTCGGAAGAACTTACTCAGGTTGGACATGAGAACAACAAGCCTCCAAGGCTTATCACAGGAAGATTTGAAAATTGGCAACGCAACATGAAGGATTGGATGCGAAGCCACGATTTTCAAGCTTGGTGCGTCATCGAAGTAGGGAACTTCGAGGTAGACCCAACCATTCGCAACGACTTCACCAAATGGGGACCAAACGAATGGAAGTGCATGGAAGCAAACTTCAAAGCCAAACAGTATCTAAAGAATGCCATGTCAGTGCAAGATTGCGACAGGGTAGCAAACATTGAAACGACAAAGGAGATGTGGGAAGCCATCTAGTAAATGCATATTGGGAACTCTGACCTCAGAGAGGACCTCCAAATGAACGCTAGAAGGGAGTTCTTCAACTTCCGAATGGAGGTGGGAGAATCAGTCAACAGTTACCAATCTCGCTTCGAAGGCCTATGTAGCAAGCTCGCTGGACTTGGGATCACAAAGGAAGAGATCACTGACAAGATGAAAGTTCAACAACTCTTCAATAGCCTAACTGGTGAATGGGCAAATGAAAGTACCATGTTCAAAGAGAACCCTGAAAATAGGACCCTCATGCTTCACCAAGTCTTTGGAAAGTTGGTGGGACGTGAGAAAAGGAAACAAGATGATAAGGAGCAAGAAAGGGCACACAAGGGAATTGCCCTAAAACTGGAAAAAATGCTCAAGTCAGTTCAAGAACAACATGAAGATTCTGAGGAAGAAGAAGACGAGGAAATCGTCCTTGTCACAAAGGCCCTTTGATCTTTCTACAACAAGGGAAAGTTCAAAAAGGGCTATGGGAACTCACAAAAGGGTCAAAGTTTCCAAAGAAAGCCAACTGAGAAGGACCTCTCGGACATCACACGCTACAAATGCTACAAGAAAGGGCACTTCGCAAAAGAATGCCCACAAGGAACTGACGGTCGAAGGCAAGGAAAGAAGGCCTACATTGCCACTTGGACCGATGATGAAGAGGAAGACCCCGAATCTTGGGCACACCCAGACAAGTGTGAAATGGCCATAGGAGAAACCACTGGGGAACAACCCAGTGAGGTAACCACTGAAACTGTTCTTGCTTCCTTAGCTAACTATGAAAAACCTGAGTTATTGAAATTGCTCTCTAGTCTTGTTAAGGATAACATAAAATTGCAAAAGAAGCTAGATGAATCGGAACACACAAATGCGGAGTTACTTGGTCTTGAATCCTGTTCCAATTGTGTGAAACTGATTGATAAGCTTCAGTCTTACTTGTCCCAAATAGTAGCCCTTGAGGATGAGATTAAGACCATAGAGAGCGATAAGAATGAGTTCCTACAAAAGCTGAGTGAGGGAAATAAGAATCCTAAAGCCTCGAGTTCCCAAACAAAGTTTATCCCAGCCAAACATGGGATTGGGTATAAGTCTGAGTGCCCAAGGAATGAGAAGTCTCCCTTAAGTGAACAAGAGAGAAATGAGTGTAGGGCCCTAGAACTCCAATGTGAAAAACAAAAGAATGCCCATCTAGAAGAAAAGATACGAGTCCTGGAAAGTGGGGTAAATGGAGAGAGGGACTATTACACTGGGAACACTGGGCATAAACTCTATGTCCAAATAGCCAAGGGAAATGGGTCAAGGGTCTACAATAAAGAAACCATGGATAGGAACAGGATACAGAGACCTCATCCTAAGTACTACCTAGGAGAATACTATAAGACCTGTTGGAACTGTGGTGCTCATGGGCACTACAAGGAAAGCTGTCCCAAAGCCAAAGCCCAAACTCAGAGAAATCACGAATACTGGAACAAGCAAAGCCAAAAGACCAATAAACCAGCTAGAGGTCCCACTCATGGGAACTATCATAAGAATTTCACTTATAATTCTAGGAACTCTCGTGATATCAATATTGCAGATTATGTTATGGTTGAGACTATCTTTCCTTGTAAGGAACCAGGCAAGAGTCATCTTGCTTGGGTCACCAAAAACTAACTCTCCTTGTAGGTGGCAGTGAGGGGGAACATCACATGGGTCATTAATAGTGGCTATTCAAATCATATGACTAGGAACAAAGGCAATCTTACCTCACTCCACACAAAAGCCGAAGGAGGTCATGTGTCCTTTAGTAACAAAAATAAAGGAGAAATCATAGGAATAGGAGAAGTACTACTCAACAAGTCAATCAAGATCAGCAATGTCAATTTGGTAAAGGATCCGGGATACAATCTCTTGAGTGTATCTCAGATATTTGATCAAGGGAACAACGTTATCACCTTCGACTCAGAAGAATGCTTGGTCATCAACAAGAAAATCAACAAAATCATTTTACGAGGAAGGAGGTCCAACAATGTCTATGTGGTAGACACAGACTTTGAACCATCAAGGAAGTTGTGCCTCGTAAGCTCCCATGATGACACAGAACTCTGGCACAAAAGGCTAGGCCACGCAGGCATCAATCAAATCTTGAAGCTCTATCTACAGGACCTGGTTATTGGTCTTCCACGAATCAACATTGAGGGAGCTAAGATGTGTGAAGCATGTGTTCGTGGCAAACAAACCAGGAGTTCCTTTAAGCCAAAGAAGGTGGTAAGCACAATAAGGCCCTTGGAACTAATTCACATGGATCTCTGTGGTCCCATGCAAACGGCCAGCTACGGTGGTAAAAGGTACATGTATGTGTTAATTGATGAATTTTCAAGATTTACATGGGTTATTTTTTTGAGATCCAAAACAGATGCATTCAAGGAGTTTGAGCCCTTCATCAAGAGAATGGAAGTTAGCATGGGATTAAAGCTCAAGTCCCTTAGATCTGATCATGGAACTGAGTTCAAGAACTCAGAGTTCCTAAAGTTCTGTGACAACAATGGTGTATCCCACAACTTCTCAGCCCCACGCACTCCTCAGCAAAATGGAGTGGTGGAAAGAAAAAGAATAGAACTCTGGAAGACATGGCTCGAACCATGATGCTTAAGAGTGGAGTTCCCGAAAGCTTCTGGGCCGAAGCAATCTCCACAGCCACAAACATTCTAAATCGAGCTATGATTCATCCCATGATCAAGAAAACATCATATGAGTTGATCAAGGGAAGAAAGCCCAACATCTCGCATCTCAGGACCTTTGGGTGCAAATGCTTTGTCCACAACAATGGCAAAGACAACCTTGGGAATTTTGATCCAAAGAGTGACGAAGGGATCTTCCTGGGATCTTCCTCTCAAAGCAAGGCGTATAGAGTCTACAACAAGAGAACCAAGAAGATAGAGGAAAGCATTCACGTCATCTTCAACGAACAATCTATAAAGATGGGAACAGAGTCCCAAGGAAAGGGAACTCTGTTCAAACTGGTCAGACAAGAAGAGGAAGACGACGATGACGAACCGAGAAAGCAAGATAAGGACGACCCAAGTGGGAACAATGTGCCACTACCAGGTAACAACGAAGGAGGTCAACAGATCACTCATCAAGACTCTTTTGAGACTCCCTCCACAATAGATAACCTCAAGATGCGTCTAATTCTCTAGTTCCCAAAGATGAAACCATACCAGAGTCTTGTGTTCAGGGGGACAATAAGGGAACAATGAAAATGATCCTGATGAAACACTCAGTGAAGAAGTCGAGAACAACTTTTCCCATGAAGAAGAAGAAACACAAGTTGGAGATGAAGAAGATGCAAGGGAACAGATCGATGTCTCACACATTTGTACAAGGAACTATCACCAAAAGAAGTACCATCCCATCGACAACATCATCACTCCCTATGACAAAGGAGTACAAACTCGTTCGTCTCTCAACAACTTCTGTGCCTTCAACGCCTTTGTATCACTAGTGGAACCTAAGAATATCAAGGAAGCTCTGAAGGACCCAGACCGGATTCAATCCATGCAAGAGGAACTCCATCAATTCGAGAGAAACAAAGTGTGGAAACTTGTTCCTAGGCCCAAGAACAAGAACATCATAGGAACTCGATGGGTCTTCAGAAATAAGCTTGACGACACTGGGGCAGTGGCTAGGAACAAGGCCCGTTTGGTTGCCCAAGGGTACAGGCAAGAAGAGGGAATCGACTACGATGAGACCTTTGCACCAGTTGCAAGAATTGAAGCAATTCGGCTTCTCATAGCCTACGTTGCTCACAAAGGATTCAAGTTGTATCAAATGGACGTCAAGACAGTGTTCCTAAATGGGCACCTCAAGGAAGAAGTGTATGTGGCACAACCACCTGGTTTTGAAGATGAGCACTTCCCAGACCATGTATACTTCTTGGAGAGGGCCCTATATGGTCTCAAGCAAGTTCCTAGGGCATGGTATGACAGGTTTGCCCAATTTCTCTTGTCTCATGGATACCTTCGTGGTTCCATAGACAAAACTCTCTTCATTAAGAAAGAATCAAAAGACATTTTAATTGTACAAGTATATGTTGATGACATTGTATTTGGTGCTACTAATGAACTTCTTGTTGAAAAGTTTAAGAATTTCATGAGTAGCGAGTTTGAGATGAGTCTCATAGGGGAACTCACGTTCTTCTTGGGACTTCAAATATCTAAAACCAAGGAGGGGACAAGGATCCATCAACAGAAGTACATCAGAGAGATTCTAGTAAAGTATGGGATGGAACACTCTAGGCCCATTGATACTCCCATCTCACCAAACTCAAGGCTCAACGCAGATGAGATAGGTATAAGTGTAGATCAAAGGAATTTTCGAGGTATAATTGGGTCTCTTCTCTACTTAACTACTAGTAGACCCGACATCATGTTTTCAGTGTGCCTATGTGCACGCTTTCAAGCTAACCCTAAGAAATCACACCTGAAAGAGGTGAAGAAAATTTTCAGGTACCTCAAAGGGAACGACAACTTGTGCCTTTGGTATGCAAGGAACAGTTCCCTTAAGCTCGTTGCATACTCAAATGCAGATTTCGCTGGGCACTTGGTTGATCGAAAGAGCACTTCTAGAATAGCCCAGTTCTTAGGATCATGCCTAGTCTCATGGGGATCAAAGAAGCAAAACTCAGTGGCACTCTCCACAGCAAAAGCTGAGTACGTGGCTGCAGCCTCATGATGTTCCCAGGTTCTATGGCTTAAGTACCAACTTCAGGATTACGGTATGTCTTTTGGCCCAGTTCCCATAAGATGTGACAATACAAGTGCCATTAACATATCTAAAAAATCCTGTGCATCATTCTCATACTAAGCATATAGACATTAGGCATCATTTCCTACGTGATAATGTGGAACATGCGAACATTCTCACTAAAACTTTAGACAGACGTCCCTACCAGCGTCTCCGGATGTTTCTAGGGATGATAACTCTAATCTGAACAAGTCCCTCTTTGTTATTCCATCGATGCTTGGCTAGTTCATATTGAAATGCATGATAGCTAGGGAACACTAGGAATAATCACTTTCATTTTGCCATATTATTAGTCTAGAGCTCTTGATGTACAAGTTGGAACTTTATTTCTTTTGGACCAAAATGATCAACCAGAGTTCCCCTTAACCTTCCCTACAAGCCACAATGACGGTTGATCATAAAACCAACCCTTAGCTGAGAACCAGACAAACACTTCTCATGAGCCCAACTATTTGTCCCATTATCGAGTTGTAATTGTCTGGTTCCCTTTGAGTTCCCTAGCCTCACAAAAGAACATGAGTGTGAGTTCCCTTGTCCACTCCACTCAACTTGACCTTTCAAAGATCATGGGAATTAGCTTGAAAAACAATCTCGAGCAACGAAACACTGGTACTTTTGGAAAGTTGTAGCGTCACTTGGGAAATGAGAAAATGTGTCAGAATTCAAAACGTCATGGGCCAAGCATTTGAAACTCTTGAAGTGACTTCCCATGGAGAAAGCGACGCGTGCCAAGAGAATGCTAAGGAAGTTGGAACGACTCTCCGAATTTATTGGCTACCGGTTACCAAGGAAAATGACCTTTCCCTTTCTACCCCTCTCCTCGTCTCTCTTATAAACCCTTATTTGCCATTTTTGGGACTTTCTTCAACCTTCTCGCTCTACAACTCCTTTTCTCTGCAACTTCCTTCCTTCCCAAAACAAGCAAACCTCCAAAATCCTCATCCATGGCACCTGTCCATCCAGACCACCGTATCCGTGAATGGATCGAAACCAGCTCTAAAACCCTTTTCATTACCATGCTTCGAGAAGCGGATAATGAAAAGGATCCTTCTCTTCGTCAAACCCTCTACAAAGTGCTTCATGATTATGTCCTCCCTTACGTCCACCAAGAACGATATGGTGTCTCGTCCCTTGAGTACGAGATACTAGGTCCGGCTCCCTCCCTTCCGGCAGCGCAAACCCTAGCACTTCCTTCCACCACTACTTCTCACCTTCCTCTCCCTTCTTCCTCATCTCAACCTCCTCGCATCCCTCTCACCATTCCTTCCTCGACTGGGACTGTCATCCTTGACAGTTTCAGTCTCGAACCTCCCAAATCCAAAAAACACAAAGACAAACAATCCTCTTCTTCTTACGATCTCCCCAAGACGAAGAAGAAGAAATCTCTCCTCAACATGAAAGAGGTTCTCAATCTCTCTCGCCCAGACTCCTACAAAAGACCATCTCCTCTACCTCCCCCAAATCAATCCTCTTCTCTTCCACCTCCCTCCGATTCTGGGAACTCTCAATCCCAGAATCCTCCACCACCAACTATCTCCAAACCTACTTCCATCTCTGGGAATTCTAGTCCCAAAGATTCCATCCCCACTTCCTCTTCTCTCACCACCATTGAGGAAACCTCCAATCCACCACCATCTTCTCCAAACCCCAAAGTTCCCACACCACCCACCTCCCTAGTAGCCAAATCACCCTCTTCTAAAAAAATCTCTTCCTCCCTCCACCATAGACATGTCCCCCTTTCCCTCTGCAGCCAAGCAACCGGTCGACCTTGACACTGACGACGATTCCCTGCCCATCGCCACAATCGTCCGCAAAAAGGCTGGGACGTCTACTCCCTCTACTCCCATTGTCATGGGAACTGACGAATAAAATGCTCGTCTCGACGCTCTCGAGGTTGAGCTCCGTGCAGAAATCACAAGGCCGGAAACACGGCCCACTGACACCGGCGCCCTTGATGACATCGCTGAAAGAGAGGGAGACAAGGTCCATGCCAAAGGGACCTCAGCTCAAGTTGATGAGGCTGGCACAAGTAAAAGTCATCCCGATGATGATGAGGATGACAATGAGGATCTCGGCCTATCCTCCGAAGAAGAAGGAACCTCATATGGTTGTGCACCCACCGAGGTTCTTGACGTCGAAGGGCTGGAAAGGGAACATGCCCAAGTGTTGGCTGAAGACGAAGAAGAAGGACGCCAAATGAGGGTGTCGGAGGGTGCTCCCATGGAACGGGACCCTCCCCTCTTGATCAAATCTGCCCCTACTCCCTCAAAGAAACGAAAGGCTACTGCCTCCAAGGGGAACAAGAACAAGAAAGGGAAGGGAACCACTCCAAAGAAAGTTCCCATCACCGAAGACCGCAAGCTCATTCCTCCCCTCATTCTCACTGAATCACAACTCCAAGAACAAGGGCTTGGGGAACTCTAGGACCTCATCAAGGCCTAGGAATGGGACCAGGTGTGCGACATTGCTGTGACCGTTGACCCTGCCCAAGTGAGCCTCTTCTACAATAACTTCGTCATTCATGACGAGGCCACCAAGGGAACTCTCTCCCTCCAAGGCGACGATTATGTCTTCACCGCCTCCTCAATTCGCCATCAGCTGCATGTCCCAGTCAAAGGCCTGGATGTTGTTCCCATCAAGAACTGGGGCGAATTTGACAAAGATGTCATCTACAATGACATCTATGAAGGTTGTGTTCCCGAGACTGCCACCCCCACTCACAACCTCTCCCTCATTGGCAAACTGGCTCACCAGTTCATCATAACAATTGTGATCCCTCGGCAGGAGAAGCGTCACCAACTCAACATTCAAGACGCTATTCTTCTCTATCACTTCCTCCACAAGATGCCCATCAACCTTCCCTGCATCATCTTTGGACACATGAAGAAGTGCATGGCCTCGACCTCCCACTCCCTACCCTACGCCGGTCTGAT
The DNA here is from genome assembly GCA_964016875.1 of Fallopia convolvulus. Classification (NCBI taxonomy): domain Eukaryota; kingdom Viridiplantae; phylum Streptophyta; class Magnoliopsida; order Caryophyllales; family Polygonaceae; genus Fallopia; species Fallopia convolvulus. The sequence continues at coordinate 47,683,981 of OZ024726.1, read as the reverse complement.
CAAGAAACTGATGATCAAGGAAGGCCTCTATGACGCTACCAAGGAATAAGTGACCATCGGAGGGGAACTGGACCTTTCCGTGGTCCAAAAGATGCGTCATTCAAACCAAACTGAGGATCAAGGGATCCTTCCCTCTGGTGACGGCCCAAGTGTTGGGAACACTCAAGTGCTCATGCACATCGCAGCCACTCTAGAAAACATGGCGGTCACTCTTCAGAAGATTCTGTCCGTCACGACTCAGCTGGGTGACAATTCGCTCCCCAGGGCCCCATGATCTTTTCCTTTTCTTATCCTTAGCCATACTTTCCTCTACATACGTAATGAGTTCCTCTTTGTACATTTTTGCTTAAGTAATATATGAATGGCTTTTAGTATGATTGCGTGTTCCTTTCTTCCTTACTTATGTCTTCTGTTTTCGATGATAACAAAAGGGGGAAGAAAAAAATGTGTGAGATGAGTCATGTTATGAGTTGTCATAGAATATGCTTCTACTAAGGGGGAACTAACGCATAAAATGCTAAGTAAGAACTTATTGTTTCATAGTAGTGGCTCTCTAGGATCTCACATAGGAACTCTGCATGTTGCAAATCATGCTTTCACACATTGAAATACTTGGTCATTTTGTGATGGGTTTGTCATCATCAAAAAGGGGGAAATTGTTGGGATGGTGTTGGGAACTCTGATTCCAAACATCCGAACAATGAGACTTGTCTCCAGTTTTGATAATGACAAACGCCATATGGTAACTAACGTGTTTCATTCAAGTATTTCAAGGGAACACCAGGTCTATCGAAGAATCTCCAAGAACGCAAAAGGAACAAAGGAAAACATGACAGTGAGTTCCTATCAAAGGAACTCTGGAGAGAACAGTTCCCATCGCATGGGAACTCACATGTGCAAACAAGACCACTCAACGCAAATAACGGGATCTTGTCTCAAACAAAACAAAGGCTCAGTCTGAGGAACAGATTAAAGCGAGTGATCCAACGGACCGATTGATTCTAAAAGTTGACTCAATTCAAATCAAGTCACATGTGAAGGATAAAGACTTGGCGTGCATGACAAAGGGCATTTCGGACACAATGAAAGTCAAGATTGCAGCCCAAGTAAGAATGAGTATAAAGCCAAACGAATAGTGTTTGGAATAAGCACTTCTCCCAGAACTCACATTCACTCTCAAAGAAAGAAAGAAATACAAGAGAAGAGAAGGCCCCGGCGGTGAGTGTTCGATCTCGACGACGGTGAATCCAAGTTCCTAGGAGTTAGGGAACTGTGACATTGAGCTCAAAGTGTAAGGTTCGATCTGTCTTATGTTTAGTTGAAGTGTTCGCTTAGGAACAAGGTTGAGAAGGCTTACTAGTGTTACTAGAGTTAGGAAGAACTGCTAGGAACAGAGAAGTGTAAGTCTAGCCTGTGTAACTAGGGAACAATCAATAAAATAAGAAGATCGTTCAAATCCTACAAGCAGAGGTAGAGGTTTACCCACACAACTAGTTGGTTGTTGTGGGGTTCCTCTATAAAGGAACTGTGTCATTTACATTTTGTTTTACTTGCCTTCAAGTTACTTCCGCTGCCTTGGGAACAGCTTAACAGCCAGTTCCCAAGCTCTTGCTAACACATATTGATCCAACAAAATCCCCAATAGCGAGCCACGACTTGTCGACTGTTTTGGAAAATCGTTCAAGTTTTCCTCAAAGTTCTGTTCTTTCATCTGGCGAGTTTAAGGCGTACACAACTGAGAGTATGAACTGGTGCTCTACCTTGTGGGAAGAAATCATACAATGTAATACATGAGCATGCTCCTCCAAAATGTCAACTTTTACATCTCTATCTTTCCAAAAAAAGCCATATTCTACCATTATTCCTACCAAGGCAGTTAGTATTTCTATTTCAGCCATTCAAAAGACGAGCAGAGACAATATCGGTTCTACTGTGTCTCACTCGGGTTTCTAATAGAGCAACTATATCAAGACTAAAGTCATTCACTAGCTTATTGACAAAAAGTGGGTTGGCGAGGCCGTTGAGACCCCTGATATTCCATGCTGCAAGAGAGAGGCTATTCATGAAGGTGGACCGGGTTGGTGGCCTTCCAGTTGCATTCAATGTACTACTCTTCTTAGCTTCCACTAGAGCATTAAATTTGTTCACCCCATTTTCTGGCAGCTCATTGGTTTTCCCAACCTCCATCAGTGTTTTCCCTTTATTAGTTCTTTTAGGAATAATCCAATTTCCCACCGTTGGGTCATCTTGCTTCCAGGTTTGCTCATCTTCCGGGTTTTGGGCGGCTTTACTGATCGTGGCTTTTCCCACAATCATTGGGTCTCAATTCATCTAAAGCAAGAGCTAAGAAAATTCAAAACCGGGAAGTTGGATCAAGTCCAAGAAAGGCTAAATGAGCTGGATAACAGGTTGAGCATCATTCAAAGCGAGAGGTAGATTCGCCGAAATGACCCAACACTGATTACAATGGAGAAGAACACAACTAAAGACTTGCTCGACACGGTTGCCACGAAAGTCCTGATGCTGAAACAACAGGCCAAACTCCATTGGATAAAATATGGAGACCAATGCAGCTCAATTTTCTACAAGTCCATAAAAATCAGGAGGATGACAAACAGGATTGCCACAATTCATGACCAGAACGACAACCTATTGTAGAATCCAATCGAAATCAAGAGCCACGTTGCACAACACTTCGAAACTGGTATGGAAACACCTCCAACTGTACAAATATGAGTGAAGAAGCTTTCTCCTTGGGCCCGCATCTTGATGAAGATGATAGATCAGCCCTTGAAAGAGGGTTCACCCCACAAGAAGTGAAAGATGCCTTGTTTAAAATAAGCGACACCAAGGGGCCGAGACCGGACGGCTACGGCGCCTCTTTCTTTAAGAAGGCTTTGGGGACAGTTGGCCCCGATGTAACTAGGGTAATACTCGACTTCTTCTGGACTGGCAAAATGCTAAAAGAGATAAACTGCGCAGCCATCTCCCTAATTCCTAAGGTATATAACCCAAGCACTATTTCCGATTATCGCCTTATTGCTTGTTGCTCTGTTGTGTACAAAATCATCTCTAAAATATTGGCTAAAAGAGTTCAACAAGTGTTGCCTAAGGTTATTAACAAGGCCCAAGGAGCATTCGTTAAAGGCATATCACTAAGACACAATATTGCCATATGCCAAGAGCTCCTCAAGGGGTACAGTCGCAAATACATCAGCCCTCGTTGCACACTGAAGCTGGACATTAGAAAGGCCTACGACACGGTCCATAGGAACTTCCTTGAAGGCGTCCAAAGGGGAATGGGCTTCCCCAAAAGGGCGTGCAGTTGGATCATGGAATGCATTAAGACCACCTCGTATACTATGAACTTTGGTGGTGAATTGCAAGGCTTCTTCAAAGGCAAAAGGGGTATCCACCAAGGAGACCCTATTGCCCCCTATCTATTTGTCCTCATCATGGAATATTTTTCTCGACTCCGTAGCCTCAAAATTCAGCAGCTGACATTTAAGTTACACCCAAAAAATGTTCGAGAACCAAGACCACACACCTCCTCTTTGCGGACGATGTGATCTTATTTTCGAGTGGGAAAGAGTCCTCCATCCAAACGCTAAAGCATGCTATTGACGAGTTTAGTAGCATGTCAGGCCTGCATCTAAATGAAAATAAGTCTCTCATATACTGCGCAGGCATGGATGAGGTAGCCAAAGACCAGGCAAGGAGAATCCTGGGTGTGCAACTAGGTGAGCTTCCTTTCACATACCTTGGGGCTCCGACCTGCAGCAGAAGAAATACAACATCGGATTTCAATCCACTCATACAAAAGCTCACAAGAAAAATTCAATGTTGGACAGCCCGACACCTATCCTATGTTGGACACTTGGAAGTGACACGTGCCGTCCTTTACGGAGTCTACAAGTTACGGGCAAACATCTTCCTTCTCCCAAAAAAAGTCCTGACCAAAATCAAGTCAATCCTCAAAAGCTATCTTTGGGGAGGAAATGATATGAATAAAAAATCTCCAATTGCCTGGGCTGCAGTATGTAAACCAAGAATTGAGGGAGGCCTTGGCTTCAAATAGGTTCTCGCCTGGAACAAAGCGGCAATCTGTTCTCTACTCTTTGACCTCAACTCTGATGCAAAAGATTCTATATGGAAAGATTGGGTCCGGAAGTACCTCCTAGGCATCAGCAACATCTAGAAAATTCAAGGAAGAAACAGAGATAGCCACCTCTGGAAATCACTTCTGAATATTAGGAATGAATTGAGGAGCATCGCTGACGTCCAACAAATTAATATTATAAGGGACAAGGGAGGCGGCAAGCACAATACCCAAGGGTTGTACGATATGCTGAGAGCCCAAGGTTGCAGATCAGAGTGGAACAATTGGATTTGGGGAGGTGTCAAAGCACCTAAACACTCCTTTATCACATGGATGGCGGTTAAAGAAGGCACACCGACGCTTGATAAGCTTGCTAGATACAACATGGCTGCCAATAACATCTGTGTGCTTTGCAACCAATGCGTGGAAACTACAAACCACCTTTGGTTTGAATGTGCGTTCAACAGAGAAGTGGTGGAGAAGGTCAGCCTATGGGCCCATACAAAGAAATTTGGCGTGACATTGCGGCATTGGACTAACATTGCAACGGCCTGGAGACGCAAGAAGGCGATCCAGTTCGAGACATGGACTGCTTGCTTTAGTGCGACAGTATACCACATTTGGCAAAAGCCGAAATCAAATTCTGCACCATGGACAAAATGTGAACCCTAAGGAATGTGCCCTGCTTGTTATCAATCATGTAACACTTAGCTTGCGAGTTAGATGGACTAAGCACAATCATGAGACTAGAAGGTGGTTCTCCACCTTAGGATTGGATAATCAGTTGTAATATCTACGCATGCCTAGAACTCGTGTACCCTCCACTTTCACTTACCATGAATGAATTACCGTTCATTTAAAAAAAATGATATATATGGCCCCGGTATATATGCATTTTAATATATACGTCAACGGATTTAATTGAGCCCAATATATATGATTTACTCACACATAAACAACGTACATACATATAGGTATCATTTAATTAAAGTACGTACCTCGAGGATACATTTGTTTCAAACGGACTAATTAAACCTCGAAGATACATTTGTTTCAAACGATCTAACATAGTAATTATGAAAATGGGAGCCATTTTCTTTCTCAATCTTCACATAATACATAGATTCACATAAAGGTTAATTTAAGATAGCACACCATTATTTATATTTGTTGCACACGTTAATTGTCTTAACCAAATTATTAGGTCTGGAAGTTAGAGGCAGCTCGGTAAGTTTGGCCAGGTTGCCACCCCTCGGGTATGACGTTGTTTAAGACGATCGCTCTCCCAGACATCGCCTCAGTGAGCCTCAGTGAGAAAGGTGCCTGTAGCTTAGATCCCGGATTGAGTTTCCAAACGGCACCCCATAGTTGGCTCATGCTAAACCAAGTCCTGCATTCCCCAGCTTGTTGGAGTTCAACCGTCTTAAACTCTCCTCCATCCCCATCCGCATACTCAATCACGGCTGCAAAGTAGTAAGGGTTTGATCCAGAGTCGACATGGAACGTTAGGGTTACACCTGGATAATTGCACTCCACCCTAAAATACGTATATAAACACACATAGTACATCATACTGGTTTAGACCAAGAAAGAGTAATATGTATAATTACCTTGCAAGTATTTATAAACATGTGAAATATATATGTCACCTTTGGTATTGGATTTGAAGGATTCCAGCTTTACGGAGTTGGTCAGCTTGGCCATATTTAGCCATGGCTCCGAAAGCGAATCCGCTGTGATCAAACTGACTCGATCCACACCCTGGACATGAGTCTGTGACCGTGACTATCACTGGAGTCCCTGAACAAGCCGCATTCTCCTTACATTTTATGGCATAACAAACACCACAGCCTTGGCCGGATTGGTAAAGGGAAGGTCCAACTGCTGTTACCATGTTAGATAAAGGAGTTTGCTCCACCGCACTCTCATATCCACACGATCCCCCTACATAAATTATTAGAGATACATTGCTATATTCGTAGATAATTATTTTGTTCATAATTACCACATTAAAACTATATAATATCTCTTCCTAAATAAATAGCATGGCATAACCTTGATAAAAGATCAACAATAATTAGCCAGTATAGATAGTATCACGAGGTAATATTAGTGCAATGTAAGTACCATCAGTTCCACCACCTGTTCCGCTGCCATACCAAGTAGCAACGGCGGGAGACCAATCCGAATAGTATTGAGTAGTCTTGGAGACATTGAAGCCTCCTACTTTCCTGTTGAAGCCATGACAAGTGCTGATCAGAAGCACAAAACAAAGCAAAATCAATGCCAAATGGTTTGCCCTAGAAGAAGAGCTAAGTTGAAGACCCACAAAAACCATTATCACTCAGCGTTGAATTGAGAAATGGAAACTTAATCATATCAACTTAAAACTTGTGAGCCTGTAGGGAAGTTCACGCAGGTATATATAGAGGAGAAGAGGAGTACGTGTAGGATCTGTCTTAATTTCTCCTGTATAATAATTGCGGTATCCAAATAATTGACCTTAATTTTCGGTATATGTTGGTTATATTGTGATTCCAACAGAAAATAAAGAGCAACAAAGACATCATGAAAGGAAACAAAAATTAAAGTGACAAAACTCTTTCAACCAATTCAAAAACTCTCTCGACACTAATTAAAATGACAACCCATCACCCATTATTTCGATGTCGGTTACGTTGTGATTCAGTTAAGACTTTTTTTTTGTGGCTCTCAGACTATAAATAGTGTGGCACTCAACCTCACTGATTTATGGCACTCAAGCACTCACCACGTACCGTGGCAACCAACACTCATAAGAGCTAGAGTTAGGTTAAGGAATAGCTCGAATGTGGAGATCAGATAAAGATGATATTGGGAGTAATCTTATTAAATGGCCCCATTATATATTTCAGCAAACTAGGCACTCAAATTGATGTCAAATATCCACCTATGACTTCTAAGGACGTCGAGAACAAGCTGACGGTGCCATTCCATGGACCAATCACAAGAACATGGGCCAAGAAGATTAAAAAGATGACTCATACTCTTCTAGCTCGCTTAGGAGCCACAGTGGAACAATTCTTGCACCCTCGTGTATCATTGTGCTTAGATATCGAGTCTTGGCTAAGCCAAGCTCAGATCAAGAGGTCTCAAGGCCAAACAGGGTATCCCACTTAGTTTTAGGCAAGGACCATGTGCCTTCTCTCAATTGACAACCAAGGTCGTGTGCCACCTAGTTTCGTTGTGGATTCTGCCCCTAGGCGCACGATCACGTGCCGTAGCTGATAACGGTAATTTTTTCGTAGACGACAAATAAATGAACTAGATTCATTTCCTTCCCGTTTACGTCTTCATATGTTGCAACAAAACTGACCCTAAAAGTTGTGCTCGCAATCTGCACTGCTTCTTGCAATTTGCATAGTAGGAGAAATTATTCAGCATTAACATGCTCACCCATGACTTATTGTTGGATCGAATGAGCTAGTGTTAGTATCAAAACAAGCATTGTTCCTTAGGGAACCGTCCTTCACGCAACGGAAAACAAACACAATAATAGGATGCGATGTTTTATAGAGCAACCATGTCAACCAACTAGTAAAATTGATAAACCTCTAACTTCCTTATAAGGATTTTGAATGGTGTATTTCTCTTATTGATTATCACGAACGACAAATGGCAAGTAAGGACACCAATGTAAACTAGACCCTCCTAGAATACACTCCTAACCTCTCATCCCTTAGAACATATAAGCAACTCAAAGTAAACCGAAACACAACTGAATTACTTCAAAAGGTTGGCCAATCAAGCTTCAAAGATCCTTCCTTCTGTATGAGATAACAATACTCTCTAATTTAGCCATTATTCTTTCAATAACACTTATTGTCGTTCCTGGTAGCAATCACCTTCAAGATCTTTACTTAGAACTCCAATGACTGCATCTTTCTTCACCAATGACTTGTTAAGAAACCTCCAAATGCTATTATTGACACCCTTCAATAGGTGTTCTTTTTTTTCTCTCTAGTAGAAGAACTTTTTCTTTTCAATCTTTAAGTGAAAACCCTAGACTTCTATTCGTATTTTAATCACTACCTTCCACCCTTCTCCATACATACAAATATTAGAGTCCCAAAGAAAGATACAAAATTTCATTATTGTACAATGACAGAATAATGAACTAGATTCTTTCCGTTAATGTTCCCATATGTTTTGTGACGAAACTGGCCCTAAAAATTGTGCTCGCAATCTGCATTGCTTCTTACAATTTGAATGGTAAGAGAAGTTATTCAGAATTAACATGATCACTCGTGGCTTATCACATGAACAAACAACATACATGATACATAGCACATATATAGCTATCATTTTATCAAGGTACGTAATGTTACCTCGAGGATATATTAATATAGTAATCATGAAAATGGGATCGAGCCATTTTCTTTCTCAATCTTCACATAATATATAGATTCACATAAAGGTTAATTAACTAAGGTAGCACACCTTTATTTATATTTCTTGCACACGTTAATTAATTAACTTATCCAAATTCTTAGGTGTGGAAGTTAGAGGCAGCTCGGTAAGTTTGGCCAGGTTTCCACCACTTGGGTATGACATTGAATAAGACGATCGTTCTCCCAGATATCGCCTCAGTGAGCCGAAATGAGTAAGGTGCCTCTAGCTTAAATCCAGGATCGACTTTCCAAAGGGCACCCCATACTTGGTTCATCCTAAGCCAAGTCCTCCGTCCCCCAGTTGGTTGGATTTCAACCGTCTTAAGTTCTCCATCCCCATCTGCGTACTCAATCACTGTTGAAAAGTAGAAAGGGCCTGCTCCAGGGTCGACATGGAACGCTAGGGTTGCACCTGGATAATTGCACTCCGCCCTTAAACACATACACACGCCACGTACTGGTTTAGACCAAGAGAGAAAGAAAGAAGCTAGGAACGTGCGCGATAAAAATCCATATATAGAAAGATGTAACATATATATGCCACCTTTGGTATTGGATATGAAGGATTCCAACTTTACGGAGTTGGTTAGCTTGGCCATATTTAGCCATGGCTCCAAAAGCAATTCCGCTTAGATCAAAGTGACCCGATCCACACCCGGGGCATGAGTCTGTAGCCGTGACTATCACCGGAGTCCCAGAACAAGCCGGATTGTCGTTACATTTTATTGCATAACAAACACCGCAGCCTAGGCCGGATTGGTAAAGGGGAGGTCCGACGGCCGTTACCATGCCAGAGAATGGAGGTCGCTCCACCGCACTCAAATAACCACATGATCCACCTACAAGAATTATTAGAGATACATTGCTATATTTCTTAGATATTTATTTTGTTCATAATTACCATATTAAACCTATATTATTAACTCTTTCTAAATAAATAGCATGGCATAACTTTGATAAGATCAACATAGGTCACAATTTGTTAGGCTTTATGGTCGCTATTAGTGCAACGTAAGTACCATCAGTTCCAGCACCAGTTGCGCTGCCATACCGAGTAGCAACGGCGGGGGACCAACCCGAATAGTATTGAGTAGTAGTCATGGAGACATTGAGGCCTACTTTCCTGTTGAAGCCATGACAAGTAGTGATTAAAAGCACAAAACAAAGCAAAATCAATGCCAAATTGGTTGCCCTAGAAGAAGAGCTAGGTTTTAGACCCAAAAAAACCATTATCGCTCAGCTTTGAATTCAAAAATGGAAAGTTAATTATATCAACTTAAAACTTGTGAGCCTGTTGGGTAATTGACGCAAGTATATATAGGGGTAGGATATGTGGATGTAGGGTTAGTGGGTTACCAACAAAAGCAATTTATTTATGGGTTATTTATTGGTAGAAACAACAAAAGCAATTTTCAGTTGGACGTACTTTAACTTGTATAATGATTAACCTTACTTTTCGATGTCGGTCATATTGTGATCGATTCCAACAGAAAATATAGAGCAACAGCCAACAGAGACACCTTGAAAGGGAACATGCATGTGATCACAAAATGATAAAACTCAATCGATAATATATAATTAAAATGACAACCCATCACGTACCCATTACCTTCCATTTTCGGCCATACTGTGATTCCATTTTCCATTTTCGACTTTTTTTGTGTGGCTCTCAGACTATAGTGTGGCACTCAATCTCATCCTTTACATTTCATTTGTGGAACTCAAGCACACACCACGTACTGTGGCAACACTCATAAGCGAGTTAGAAGGGATAGCTCGAATGTGGAGATCAGATAAAGCTGATATTGGGAATAATCATATTATATGGCCCCATGCCAGTATATATTTCAGCAAACTATGCACTCAAATATTCTTACATGTCAACAGATTTAATAGATCGAGCCAAATTAATATGATTTACGTTGAGCCCGATTTTAATTCAGTTAACGAATTATGCCTAAAAACTACTCCCTCCGATTCAAATTAAATGACGTTTAAGCTATTAATATTTGATTCTATTTAAATGTCGTTCACTTTTCCATATGAAAATTTATTGCATAGATGTTTTCAATTCTTTTCTCTTATTGGTTATTTGTCTCCCAATTTATTATTCTTATTGGAAATCTTTCCCCTCTTGCACATACATAATTGTCATCCAAATGTCTATTGGTCAATTAATGAATATTTTATGTAAAGATAAGTGAGTTTGATGAGTCATTAAGTATTTCTTAATAGTAGAGCTTTTTACTAAAACGACATTTTTTTTGGATCGGAGGGAGTACAATTTTAATTCAGCCAATGGATTATATATGCCTACAAAGTTAATTCAAAATTTTATATTTTTTAATAAGAATTAGGATAACACGTCTTCCTAAGGCATTATTTCGGATGAGAACTAAAATTTCCCGAATATGTATGATTTGATTACAAGTGGCAGAATGTCAAAGTCTAACCACTGTATGTATCCAGGGGCGGAGCCAAGGGGGACGAAGGGGGGCGGTCATCCCTCCTCTCGTCCAAACTCTTTGTAGTTGTATATATTGTGTTGAGGAAAACAACAGTGTATCAAAATAGCCCAGCTGGTAATTGGCAGCTCATGCCATTTTAATGTGCTATAATAGGTTCAAGTAGGAAGTCCCTTTTCCCATTTTTTTTCAATCAGTGTACACATACCCTTTTTTGACTATTTTCTTATAGGTACTTATTTTGATTTTATAGTTTAAGATAGGACTAGAATTTATTAAACTCAATTGATACATCATGTAATTACTTTACCTAATATATACAATTAATTTTATTTAAAATATTTAAAGTTAATAACTTGTTAAAATGCAATTTGTCTTTTCCTTTTTTTTTATATATATTTTGGATTATAAATTTAACACGTCACTTATTAATATATAATTTGTTACTTAATACAAGAGAAAAACAAGAAAAAATAATTATAATTAGATATCTGAGAGTAATTACAAAGAAATGAAATAATTTGTTTTTTTTTTAATTTAGCCATAGGATACGAACTCGACTATCACTAAAATTAATTTTTTTTAATTTAATTAATTGTGGTTTTTATAATATATAAATAAAAAAAATTAAGTATAATTTCTTAATTTATGTCTTAAGAGGATAACTAAATAGAAATAGTGTAATTTTTAATATAAATTATTGTCCTAACATTTCTCGTCCACCCATCAGTATGCCTAGTTTCCTGTTGTAATCAAATTTGCCCCCCCCCCCCCTCTAAAATTTTCTGGCTCCGCCACTGACTGTATCAACAACAATGTTACATTGATGAGCACATGCATGTTTAATTTTAACAGCATTGAAAGATTGCAAAGGTATCCTAATATCCGTTATGCTCATTTCGATTCGTCATGCGCATGATCTACTTTCTTTTAGGGCGTTTATCACTATAATATTGTCCCCTTCAATTCTTTTATCGCATAATATACACTCATTGCTTCAGCTTGTACTGTGCTCCACAAATTGCTTAAGTGAGGTTTTAGGTAGATCAATTTACCAAGATGGTCTCTCATGACATATCCGACTATAACTAGACTTGATTCTTTTCTTGATCCGTCAAACTTTATTTTGATAAATTCTTGTGATGGATGGCTTTTTAAATTTTAATTTTTTTTTTCTTAACTTTGTGTAGTTGATGGATATTTTTTGAGATGTTAGTCCCATCCATTAATTTTATTTCTCTAGGTGTATTCCATTTTTGAATATTGACATTTATGTATTTTTTTTAGATTGTTAATAAAATTGACTTGTTGGTTAAAGATAGTAAGGATTTACATGGAGATCATATAATTATATTTGGTGTTGACGTGGGGGGGGGGGGGACTTTGAATTTTGACCTTGATCGAAATCTATATCTATCTACATATATAACATATAAAATAGAAAAATTTGGTTATTTATGACCGTTCTCAAAATTAAGTTCATATGTATAATTAATTAATAAAAATATTAAAAAATGTATGATTTCAAGACATTATTTATGAGAGTTTTAATTCAAAAAATGTTACAAAACTTAAAAGGGAATTTGTAAAGATTCTTAAAAAATTGTATGATTTCAATATGTTATTTATGAGAGTTCTAATTCAAAAAAATATTACAAGAATTAAAAGGTCATTTGTAAAGATTTTTTCAACATAATGAAAACTTTTCATATTCCTTAACCCTCAACTTTTTTAATATAAAAAGTCACTTCATCCTCTCAATATTTACACCTCAATATACACATGCAATATCTCCTATCCCTCAACAAAGTGAAAGAATGATATATTGGAAGAGAGCTTTGGAAGAGTTTTCAAGAAATCGAGTTGATAGTGAGGAAGAAGCAAATAAGTTGATACAAATACAAAAATACATGAAAACAATTGACATTTTCTTTCAAAGGTGAGTATTGTTTTGGACAACTCCAATGTTTGGGAGTATGTACAACCGAATTATATAAGTAAAAAATTCTTTGATAATGTATATTTTTTCTTGGTTTGATGTAATATATTTATGCTTATTCATTTTTCTTTCATGATTGGGCATACAAACTTATTTCTAAATGTATACGAAATACAAATTTCTATTGTCAAGTTCTATAAATTATTTTTATGATGTGCATTTTGTCTTTAATATTTTTTGTGAGTTAGAAGTGAAAGGAAGATGGACTTGATCGAAAAGATTATAAATAATATTAATTATAAATTTCAAATAATAAAATATTTGAATGTACAATTTATGTCAATTGTAGAAGAATGAAGATAATACCAAAGAAAGCAATTGTAGAAGAAGAACCTTAGGAGGAGTTGTACAACTTTTTCCAAAAAAATACAGAATTTTGTAATGAGTGATTAACGATGTAATTTCGACACTTCAAATTTTAAAGTACTATAACAATCTATTTGATTTTTATAAAGAATCATTAGATGATTGGATAAACTAAAACAGTGAAAATCTCTAATGGGTAAACTATTGTAGCAAAAATTCAATATCTTATAAATTTTGGTTTTGTATTTTATATTAATATATTAAAAATCTATCAAATAATTAGTATGAAAATAATAAATAATTTTAAACTTATTTTCACATTAGATATCGATTAGATTATGTGGTCTTTCATATTACCCTACTAATTTATCTATTTACCTTCTATGTATCTATCCATCTATCAATCTATCTATCTTCCATACATATAGTAAGGTTATGCTTTTTGACATTCAATGTCCAAAGGAGTTGAAATATAAGTTATGATTTGTAACAATTTATCTATATTCTATAAAGAAGAAAAAATGATTATTTTATGACTAATTCTACTAATTAAACATAGAGAGTCCAAATAAACCAAGAAGACCAAAACTCAATCAATTAATATAGATTATTATACAATAATGCAAGAAAGATTCCAAAAAAAGACTTTTGGTCTATCAATTTGTGCAACAATAATCCTCTTGGAGCCATTAATTTCACTGATGAATTGGATACCTATTAAACAACTCCAACTTTTCACATTTCTAATCGACCTTTCATATTTCTAAACCTCCAAGTTTTTAAATATAAAAATTCACATCATCGTCTTCATATTGACACTCAAATATATATATGAAGTATACCAATATTTCCTCTCATACATGTTTTTTTTGAAAAAAGATAACTGGTATTAAGAATAAAAGAGGGGAGTTATGTACATCAAAAAATCGAGTAGTTTCTTACGGAACCAAAAACGATCCTAAGGAACTATCCAAAACCCAAAGAACTAGTGTGGCTACCAGGAAGGGAACCAGCAAACAGGGAGGGTCGGACATTCCGAGCAACCATGCAGTTCTTGAGGTGGGAGATGATGCGGCCAACAAAATCCCGAGGGTCGGGCCTATAGTGGTTGAATATAGCTTCATTACGGCTAATCCATACAAAATAAATGAAGGTGGAGAAAGTAGCAGCCACCGGACGGTAGTTGAAGCCTGGAGTACGCCTGTGATGGTGGATCCATTCCAACCAAGCAAGAAGATTGTGCTCCCAATGGACAATATGAAGCCAATCAAGGAGATCCGAGAGAACAGCAGTAGTAAAGGAGCAATGATGCCAAAGATGTTCAGCAGTTTCATTTGTTGAGTTGCATAGTTCACAAGTCAGATTGTCAATATTACACCATCTGGAGATACAATCTTTGGTGGGAAGCTTTTGGTGGAGGGCCATCCAAGGATGAATGAGCATTTCGGGGTATGGAGGCCCTTCCAAATAGTACGTCCCCAGTGAACAGCCGGGGCTCTTTGGCGCAATAAGTCATAGGCCATTCTGGTAGAGTAGTTGCCCTGGAGAGAAGTGTTGGAGAGGAGTTCAGCAGGGGTGAAGTTACGCAACAGCTGATCACGAAGTCTAAGGAGCCCTTTCCAGACCCAACTATCACTAGTTTTGGGAGCAACCGTCCATATGTTGTCATTCAGAAGATGGTGACGGAGAGCCCACCTTGCCCAAATATTAGTGGGATCCTCAGCTAGTTCCATGACAGATTGAAGCATATAAGCTTGGTTCCAGGAAATGAGTTCCTTGAAACCAAGGCCACCTTCCTCACGAGGGGTACATACCGTATTCCAAGAGACCGAGCATTTACGAGAAGAGCATGAGCCCGTCTAGAGGAAGGAGCGAAATAGGGCACAAATTTTATCAAGCACATCTTTGGAGAAAAGGATAACTTTGCACCAGAAAGATTGGATGCCATAAAGGACTGAGCAAATGAGCTCTAGTCGACCTACATACGAAAGATTCTTAGCAGTCCAAGATTGGATCTTGCTCGTCATCTTGGCAATAACACAATCATAGTCTCGAATGAGGAGCTTTCGCGAGCCAAGAGGGATCCCCAAGTATCTCATAGGGAGGTGGCCTAAGGAGAAACCGGTTTCAATGAGGATGTCGGCTTTAACAGCTTGGGGGACTCCACCAGTAAAAATCAAGGTTTTAGAAGGATTAGCAACCAGACCAGACATCTCCCCAAAAACGTCAAGAACACGCTTGACAGCCGCAGTAGACGACACATCACCTCTACAGAAAATGATTAGATCATCGGCAAAGCTGAGATGAGTGATGCCCAAGGGTTCACAATTTGGGTGCCAACGAAAAGTGGCATCATAGGCCAGAGCATTAAGCATTCTCGAAAAGTACTCCATAACCAGAACAAAGATATAAGGGGAGAGGGGGTCAACTTGATGAATACCACGGCGGCCCGGGAAGAAACCTTTGAGTTCACCATTAATGTTGACAGAGAAAGAGGTGGTGGTGATGCAAGTAAGGATCCAATGAATAAAGCGTTGAGGAAGCTTGAAGTAGATGAGAATATGTTCTATAAAAGACCATTCAATTGTATCAAAAGCTTTCCTGAAGTCCACTTTAATGGAATAACTTGGAGAAATGTTTCTCCTGCCATAGTGTTTGAAGAGTTCTTGGCAGAGGAGGATATTGTGTTTGATGGATCTCTTGGGGACGAAGGCGCCCCGACCGTCCGAGATAATGGCTGGGAGAAGCTGCCAAAGTCGTTTGGATAAGATTTTGGAGATAAGCTTATAGAGAGTGTTGTAGTACGAAATTGGGCGGTAATCAGAGATGAAATTGGGGTTTAGGATTTTAGGGACAAGATAGATGGCTGTGTGATTTAGCTGGCGAAGGAGCTTGCCCCTGGAGAAAAAATCTGACAGCGTAGATAATATCGGGGCTTGTGATGCTCCAAGATTTTTGGAAAAATAGGGAATTGAAACCATCAGGCCCCAGAGTTTTTTTAGGGTCAATATCTTTGAGAGCAGCATGAATTTCAGAGGGAGACGGAAATTGGTGATCAGCAAAGGTCGGCCCGACACAAATGTGGTGCGCAGGGAAAGGGCAGTCAGGTTTAGAGGTTCCAATGAGGTTGGAAAAGAAGCCAACAATATGGTCAGCAAGGGCGCTCTTGGAAGTGAGGACGCAACCTTGGGCATCAACAAGGGAGCTTATGTGGTTGATGGAGCGGCGCTTTTTAATGGAGTTATGAAAAATAGAGGAGCAAAAGTCACCGCCTCGGAGCCAATGCAGCTTAGCCTACTGTCGAAGCATTGAAAGGAGTGAGGAGGAGTCAGCCAGCAGACTGTGAATAAGGCCGCGCTCCTCAATTTGCAAATCATGATCAAAAGGTTGGGCAACAATAGTGGCTTGGATGAGGGACAATTTGTCCTTGTTGGATTTGATGCGGCTGGAGATGACATCCACCGATCCCTTGCTAAGCTGACGGAGTTTGGCCTGAAGAGATTTGAGTTTGGAAGCAATCCGGAACATGGCTACCCCCTCACAAGGGACAACCCATACATCCTTAACAAGAGGGAGAAAGCGGTCATGGGAACCCCAGTCATTATTGAAGCGGAAGGGAATGGACGAGTTGTTGTTGGCGGTGCCTAACTTGACCAGGATAGGGCTGTGGTCCGAGACCCCGGGGGGACCAAAGTGGGTGTGAGCCAG
Source organism: Fallopia convolvulus (assembly GCA_964016875.1). Taxonomy (NCBI): domain Eukaryota; kingdom Viridiplantae; phylum Streptophyta; class Magnoliopsida; order Caryophyllales; family Polygonaceae; genus Fallopia; species Fallopia convolvulus. The sequence continues at coordinate 47,666,974 of OZ024726.1, read as the reverse complement.
GGGAAAGGCATTCAACCAATGATTGTTGTTGACGGCACGATCAAGTTTACACCACACCCATCTGTTGCCAAGCTGTTTGTTATTCCAAGTAAATTTGGCCCCATTGTACGCCATGTCAAAGAGGCCAGACTGATCAAGAAAGTCCCTCAACTCGCTAGAGACGACAGGGGTAGGTTGAGTGTTGCCATAGATTTTTTCATTAGAGTCAAGGGTGACATTAAAGTCACCAAGAACAACCCAGGGGGACAAGATTTGAGGGGCAAGGGCCAAAAGATCATTCCAGAGGGCAGCTCTTTTAGAAGAGTGGTTGGAAGCGTAGATGAAAGTAACCAGAGAATTGATGGAACTATTGAGGTCTCGGACATGACAGTGAATCATTTGGTCCGAATTTGAGAGGAAGTCAATGGAGATTTTGGCAGGGTTCCAGAGGACAAGAATAAGAGCATAGGAGCTAAGATGAGTATTGGAGAAAGAATTCCAACCTCGGAGGAGATTGGCGGTAGAGTCAAGATTTGAGGGGGAGATGTGTGTTTCAAGTAAGGCAATAAGGTTGAGTTTATTATGGTGAACAAGCTAGGTCTCTAATGGCATCATGTGTTGCAAGGATGGTGGAGACCTCGAACACTCCAGCAACCTATGGATGTACTAATCATTTGAGCGTTTATGGCAGGGAGAAGCGCTCCTTGAGCGTCCAAAAGATGCTAGGGTAGTAGAAAGGAGAGGGGGAGGAGGAGAAGAAGTGGATCGAAGGAGAGTTGCAACAATTGTGACACCAGCAGGCGTATTAGGAGTAGGAAGGAGGGCAGGGGCATGAGTGGGGCTTTGATAAGGAGCGGTAATAGAAGAGCTAGGGTAGGTTGTATGTGAGGCAGAGGGATTGAGAGAAGCAGGAGCATTGTCAACCAGAGGAGGGAGGCTAGGAGATGGTGCGGTCTGAGTTTGGGGTTGGAGGTTAAAAGGGGGTACAGAGTGTGCAGGGGGGTTAGGAAGAAGAGGGGAGAGATTTGAAGGGGGAGGTGGAGGCTTGTTGGGACCGAATGATGGGGTAGTGGTTCGATTTTGCAAGCGCGGTCGGCTATGAATGGTCACAGGGAGGCCCAAGCAATCGCTCTCCTTATGTCCATAGGATTTGCATTTATTGCATATGCAAGGTATCCAATCATAAACAAGAGCTTGACTTATTATTTCATTTCTTGGCCCTGGGAGCGTAATTTAACGCCTTAGCTCATTGTTAGTCGAGACCTCAATAAGTATTCGAGCGTAAGATACCCGATCTTCATAAGTAGTGGGTCTATCCATTTGGATTGGTTTCACAATAGCTGATCCAATTCGACTAAGCATATGGTCAGAGAAGAAACGAACATCTAGATTTGGAAGGGTAACCTAGATAGGAATGGAATCTAAACAAGATAGGTCAAGTGGCATTCTAGGTTCCCATCTTTTTAGAATGAGGGGTTTCAAGCCTGACAACATCCATGGGCCTCGCTCCAGGATAGAGTTGAGATCTTGCTCTTTGGAGAAACGGAAGATGAAGAGGCCATTGCTATTCAGAATGATTTTAGGGAAAACAATACCAGACCAGTTTGAGTGAATAAATAGCTCCATGGCTTTATAAGCAAACTTAGCTCCAGCAGGGGCACCAACAAGGGTCAAACTCCATTTGTCAACTTGCTCCGCAACATCTTCATCAGAGAAGGGGATAATTCCATCCACTATGCCATCAACGAAGTGGAGGGCAAGGTTAGACTTGTGCCGAGCAACAGCCCATAACAACTTCCGAGAACGATAGGGGCGGCGCTGTAGCAGTCGGAGGGGGAACACCAGGACGACCCTCAACCGGCAAAGCAACCAGCAAGGGAGCTGGTAGAGGCGATTCAATTGCAGGAGCAAGCGGGGGATCTCGAGATTTGGGGAGAGGAGTTGTCTCAGGAGTGAGATTTGGGGTTTTTGAGAGGTGAGAGTTCACGCTCTTTATGAGATCTTCGGGAATGGATTCGAAAGTGGAGCTTGAGGAATTGGAGGGGGAGGGGCTTTCGTTGGAGGGGGAATTAGGAGAGAGGAAAGAGGAAAGCTTGATTGAGTGGGTTTTGTGGCGTTTCCAGGCCATCGGTGTCGAAGCCCCACTGGCCAGAGGCAGGGGGAGGACGGAGCAGCTGGGCGGCTAGGGTTTCATAGGAAAAGAAAACAGAGTGTTTTGTTCACGCTCTTTAGTTATGAGATTTCCTCTCCATACATATTCACAAAAAAAAAAATCAATATCTTATAAATTTTGATTTTGTATTTTATTTTAATATATTAAAAATCTATAAAATAATTAGTATGAAAATAATAAATAATTTTAAACTTATTTTCACATTACATATCTATTAGATTATGCAGTCTTTCATATTACCATACTAATTTATCTATTTACCTTCTATGTATCTATCAATCTATTTATCTTCTATACATATAGTAAGGTTATGCTTTTTGACATTCAATGTCCAAAAGAGTTGAAATATATGTTATGGTTTGCAACAATTTATCTATCTTTTATATATCTTATAGAGAAGAAAAATTTTGCAATCAATGACCATACAATCAATGAAAGATAAAGAGTAAAAATAAAAGAAAAAAAATAAATAAACATGACATAATATAATTAATGTGTGCCAATGAATTTCCATGTAATTAATTAAAAAATTATTCTTTAAAATTAAACCAATAAAATAAAGTAATAAATAAAATAAATATTCCAACACAACTATCTCTCTATCTATTTTGTGAGTAGTTCACAAAATCTAAAAATAAAGTATCATCTAATAGTCTAATTATATATTTTACAACATTTGGTATTGCACAGAAAAATAACAAAATTAGCATTAATCTTTAATATTACATCATTTATTTAGCAACTATGGGGAAAGTAATTCTCCGTTAGGGTATGGAGACGGGAACGGGAATAAGAACCCACGACCCGACCTCGACCTCAATCCCGTCGAGGAACCCGTTTTGGAAACTCTTGTTAAAGGCTTGTTAATTATATAAGCTTGATTGATGAACTTTGTAAATGGTGTATTAAAAGACATGGATTTTCTACTCTAAATGAGCATTTTTCTATTTCTCACACTGAAGTTCTAAGGCTCCACCCATCAATTGTAATTCTCTTTTGTTCCATAATATAAAAATTATTTGCCTAAGTAATTAATGGTTTTTAGTTTGAATGTGTGTTCCTACTGCTTTCTCATGTATTGCATTCTACTTTTTGATGATGCCAAAATGATGAAGGATGAATTCTAAGAGATGTGTTGTTTAAGTTATCTTGGAAATGCTTTTGATAAAGGGGAACTGTGTGCTTAAAGTGTCAAGTAGGAACTACATTGTCTATGGAAGTGGAATTCCCTATAAAGCTTATCATGACACACATTGCACTAGAAAATCTTAGGGAACTTTGGTACATCTTTTGCTTATCACATACATTGAAATACTTGTCTTTTAAAATGGGTTTGTCATCATCAAAAAGAGGGAAATTGTTGGGACGGTGTTGGGAGCTCGGGTTCTACAACACTGGAACAACGATCGAACTCTCCAATTTTGATAATGAAAATACCAATAAGGAACTAATGTGTTATGTCCAAGTACTTCATGGGAACTCTAGATCAAACAGATTTTCTCTCAAAGGAACTGAAGAGCGAGATAGCGACAAACTAAATGAAAGCTAAATGAAGAAGTTCCCATCAAGGGAACTCATGAGTCATGATTGACTAGTTCACATGAGAAGGGAACTCACATGTGAAGATAAAGACAACTCAACGTTGAAATGCGGAAGCCTGTTCCTTAAACTGAACCGATTAATCCAATAGCCCGATGATCTTGAAGAGTTGACAAAATTCAAATTGAATCACTCACATGTGAAGAAAGTACACATACTTGAAGAGCAAGACAAGGGCATTTTGGACAAATCCACAAAAGGATAAGATTGAGCTCCAAGCATCACATGCCTATATAAGCTCATGAATAGTTCTCTTGCAACTCGATCACTTCTCACAAAGCCTCAAGCAAACCCTAAAGGAAGCAAGTCAGGAAAGAAGAAGAAACCCAGAGAAATCCCCAGTAGTGAGTGTCTAATCTCGACGATGGTGAAGAGTGTGTCCCCTGAAGCTAGGGAACTGAGCAGAGATATAACAAAGAGTGTAAGGTTTGGTTTTCTTATTTTAGTTGATTTGTTGTCATAGTAATTATATTGAGAAAGTTCATTAGTGTTAGGGCTATCAAAACTTGACCCAACCCGAGAAACCTGCCCGACTCCGAACACGACACTCAAAAAGAACAAAAAATTGTATACCCGATACTTGTTTGATCCGAACTGATTTGGCTTGAATCCAAAAAAAAACCCGAACCCGAGATTAACCCGAGATCGATTATACCCGAATAGACTAGCCTGATGCAACCCGATATCCGATGTTGCCTGACCCAAAGTCATCCGAAGTTACCCGACTCAAAATCATCCGAAAAGCCAAAATTATCCTACCCGAAATTATCCGAAAATTACATTATGTTTTAAAATATTAATAATAGTGAATTTTTATAATAACTAAATTTTTTTAATTTAAATGTTACATTAAATATTTAGACCTAAGAGTAGTTAAACTACAAAAATCATCATTCGATATATGGTATAAATCAAAATCCGGCTCACCCAAAATTCGATTAACACGGAATCCGACCAAACTCGAAATCCGACTCACCCAAAATCCAACAAACTTGAAACCCAACTCACCCGAAACCCGACTAAATTTGAAATCTGACTAAACCCAAAACATGACTTATCCGAATCTAGTTGGACCAAAAAACGAATAAACCGACCGAAATTGACTCGAAAACCCGACTTTGCCCTATTAATTGAGCACTCGACCCGAAATGATCCGACCCAATTTGACCCGATTATCAAAATATCCGAATTTGACCCGAATCCGAACTTACTCGAAACTAAGCTGACCCAACCCGAACGCGACCCGACCCACCCGATTGACACCCTAATTAGTGTTCTTAAAGTTCGGAGACTGGTAGGAACAATGGAGTTTGAACTTTGCTTTGTAGTAGCTAAGGGAACAATCAATAAAAGAGTGTGAGCGTTTTCTAGGGTTCTTCCCCCACCGCCAATCCGGGGGCACCGCGATCTCTAATGGATCGCAAAAGTCGTCAGCGGTCCTCTTCTGCTGCTACAGGATTTCTCAGTCCAAAACCTCGACTCTGGTCCTTCAGAGCAACTCCTCCTCCCTTGAGAAGCGGCAGGACTCGAGCTCCTTGGGTTCGGCCTCCGCATCCGATCTGGAGAAACCTGGTGAAGATCCAAACCGTGCTGTCTCGCCACCCTCCAGCGAACACGAATCCTCCATCCCGGAATCAAACTTGGCCCCCAATCCTGGTAGTAATGGACAACCCTCTGATTTGGGGATTCCGCCTCTGCCCCCCGATGCCTCGCTTGAGATTTCTAGTGATGAATCTGACACCGAGGCTGAAGTTGTTCCGAATACTAAAGGAAAAAAAGATCTGAGTGCTCTTGGTGATGCGGGGACCCTGAAGCAAGACTGTCCCCAGACTAGATCATATAAGGAACTTTTCTTGGGGAACCGTCTCCACAAGAACGGGATGAAATTGCACCGTGTTGAAGGCGTTAATGAAGATTTTGTTGAGCTTACTAAGAATGATATTGTTGAACCGTGCAAATTCTGGTCCTCTGCTCTTGTTGGTTTTGTTCCTGGAGGTCGTGTTCCCTTCACACACATGGATAGATTTGTTAGAGCTCGATGGGGACAAGTTGAGCCATCAAAAATCTCCCTTAATCAGGAAGGAGTGTTTTTTTTTCATTTCTCAACTGAACAACAAGCTGACCAAATCCTTTCAGAGGGCCCTTGGATGTTTGGTGGTTTGAGAGCGCTCCTGCTGCGAAAGTGGTCTCCGGGTTTGAGTTTGTGCCCCAAGAGCTTCAAGTCCCTCCCTCTTTGGGCGTCTCCACCTAACCTGGATATCAGATTTTGGTCCGAATCAGCTTTGTTCAAATTAGGAACATGTCTTGGTACACCAATTATGTCTGACAAGCTTACGAAGGATTGGGACTGTATTTCCTTTGCCAGGATCTTAGTGGAGGTGGATGCTATCCATGCTTGCAAGGAATCGATTAACATTAAATTTCCCAATGAGGAAATTGTGAAACAACAGGTTGTGTTTGATTGGAAACCTTGGGCACGCTGTGAGTGTAACTTATTTGGGCATAAACCGGGTAATTACAACTCTTCCACCTTTATTGTTGTTGGTAGAAATTTCACTCCCTACAAGAGACCTCAACCATAGTGGATCACGAAACAACAGCCTGTGCTGAATCAGAATAGTCAGAAGGATTAAAATAACCAAGTGCAGTTGCAGAAGAGGTCGCCAGGTGAGAACACACCCTAGAATGCTAGCACAGCTTGGAGAATTATTGAGAAGGGGAAGGGGAAAATAACTCCACCACAACCCCAGCCACCGATGTCGGTGGAGCTACTTGACAAGGCTGCGAAGGCAAAATTCGACCTAAAAGGTGGATCAATTTTAGTGCACTTGGAAGGAGCGGGTACAAGCAATACCCAACAAAACAATACCCCGGTTTCTATGGATAGCTCATCCATAGCATCTTGGAATATTAGGGGCTACAATAGCCCCTCAAACTTAGATGATATTAAGATTAGTTCGTAATTACAAAATTAGGATCTTGGGCAATCTTGAAAGCAGAATTAGCCCCGACCGATTTGATAAGGTTACTAGAAACCTTCTAAAGGACTGGAATAAGACTCACAATGGTTATCCGAATAATTATTGTCACGTCTTTGTTGCTTGGGACCCCAACTGTGTCAACCTACAGATTTTTCACTTTGAGGAACAAATGATCCATTGTAAGGCTGTCATGACTGGTGGTAACTTGGAGTTTCTTGTCACTTTCATCTATGCCTCTACTGAGTTAAATACGAAGATGGAGATGTGGAGTAAACTGAAAAATCTCGAAGACGGTATCACGTCCCCTTGGGTGATCATGGGTGATTTTAATGCCATCTTAAATTCTAATGAACACCTCAAAGGAGATGGCTGTCATGGGAAAGGGTGTAGGGCATTACAACGCCTCTTCAATGGGACCGATCTTGATTACATGAAAGGAGAGGGGTGTTTCTTAACATGGACTATGGTACGGATAAGATTTTGAGGAAACTTGATAAAGTTGTTCATAATTCACACTGTCTACCATGCTACCCAGATTCTTCTGCTTTCTTTGCTAATAGAGGCGCCTCCGATCACTTCCGTGTCATTGTAAAATTTTGTCCGTCTGTTAGAAAGCAGGTGCCTTTCAGATTCAGAAATGTTTGGGCTGAGGATAAAAACTTTGATCAGCTGGTCAGGACTGCATGGAATACTTCAGGGAATGGGTGCACTATGTTCTCAGTTGTTCAGAAATTAAAGAAACGTAAGCCGCTCTTCCGGGAACTTAACCGTTCACAGTTTTCTAACATTGAAGGCGACCTCAACAAGAAAATGGCTCAGCTTAAGGACGTCCAATACAAGATCAGGTTTGACCCTCTGAAATCTCTGCTCAGTTGAAAAAGCCCTCACCGATGATGTTAAGATCGCCCATGACAAAGTGATGACTGACCTCCACCAAAGAGCTAAAGTTGCATGGTTGAAGTATGATGATGAAAGCTCCAGTTTCTTCCACGCTAGTGTCAAATAGAAAAATAGGGCTAGTAGCATTTTTTCCTTGCAAAGAGACGATGGGACATGGGTTCATGATGCAGGTTCTGTTGCTTCCCTTGTTGTGCAACACTTGCAAAACCTCCTATCTCAGAGTCTACTGAGTAGTGATGCTAATGTTGATGCGTATAGTTTGGGGCCATGTCTTTCTGGTGCGGATTGTGTTTTTCTCGACACTCCGGTTACTAGACGTGAGATCGAGGAGGCCCTCTCCTCCATTCATGACAACAAAGCGCCAGGACCGGATGGGTTTAATAGCAAATTTTTTAAGAAGGGTTGGAAAATTATTGGAGATGATGTCATTCTTTTTGTCAAAATTTTTTTTGAAAATGGGAGGCTCCTGAAACAGATAAATGCAAAAGCTTTTCATTTGATTCCAAAGAAAGCAACAACTACTAGCATTCATGACTATCGCCCGATTTCTTGTTGCACCACTCTTTATAAATTTATTTCCAAGATTCTTGCCACGAGACTTAGACATATTGCCCCGAGCATCATTCAAAACAACCAAGGCGCGTTCCTCCCGGGTCGGGGAGTCTCGAGCAATGTGCTTACTTGCCAAGACATTCTTAAACACTATGGGCGGAATAATTTATCCCCCGAGATGTGCAATGAAGGTCAACATCAACAAAGCTTATGATACCGTCCAGTGGACCTTTATTATTCAAGTCCTTGCTGGTTTTGGCTTTCCTCCCAGATTCATAAATCTCATCAAGCAATGCATCACCACGCCTGCCTTCTCTTTAATGGTTGATGGTGGTATCCACGACTTCTTCAACAGTAGGAGGGGACTCCGTCAGGGAGACCTGATGTCGCCTTATCTCTTTGATGTCGGAATGGAATACCTTGGAAGACTTCTCTCTCTTATTGTGCAGAACTCCCCCTTCTCTTTCCACCCCCGTTGTCGCGGCTTAAAACTTACTTACCTGGCCTTCGTGGACCTGTTCATTTTCAGCAAGGGTGATGTCTCTTCTGTCACCACCATCCTGAATGTTCTAAAAGACTTCGGGAACACCTCTGGCCTAAAAGGTAACAGTAACAAATCTGAATTATTCATTGTTGGGACTGATTTAAATACAAAACTTTTTCTCCTCAATGTGGCTGGTATACAAGAGGGAACTTTACCTATTCGATATCTAGGCCTTCCGCTACACTCCAGAAAGCTGAAAGCATGGGAATTTGCTCCTTTGTTGGAACATATTGCGAGGAGGATCAACTCGTGGGCAGCCAGAACACTCTCATATGCAGGCAGAGTTGAGCTCCTTAGGTCAGTTATCACAGGCATTAATAATTTTTGGGGTAAAGCTTTCTTGTTCCCCGGGAAGGTTATTAAAGCAATACACAAGCTGATGAGAATTTTCCTTTGGAGTGGGACTAGTGATTCAAGAAGATGTCTAGTCACTTAGAAAGATGTAACAAGACCTAAGAGTGAGGGGGGTTGGGCCTAATGGAGATCCTTGCTTGGAATCGAGTCCAAATGGCACAACATGTCTGTGACATCCAGCTCAATCATGATAATATATGGGTCAAGTGGGTACGAAATAACCTCTACACAAATGGAGAGATTTGGAACATCTTGGGTAAACAACATGAGAGTTGGGCATGGCGCTCTATGGTCCTTCTCAAAGACCACTTACTCTCTCTTCGGAGCACTTTGGAATTGAATGAATGGAGTCGGCTATGGCAAGACAGTACACAGAAAGAGTTCAACAGTGTGTTGTGTGACCATTGGAGGATCAGGGGGGACTTGTCAACTGGGGTGAGATTATTTGGAAAGCTCCTTGCATCCCGAGATGCTCTTTTCTCACATCGCTTGCAAGCAAAGATCGTTGTCAGACCTTGGATAGGCTTTGTCGTATGGGTGTCACAAATTCAAGCCTATGCCCCCTTTGTAATCTAGAAGCTGAAACGTCTACACACAGGTGGTTCCGATGCAACTACTCAAAAGAGGTTCTCACTGGGGTAATGAATTGGGTTGGGGTCACCCATTCCCTTCAAGATCTTACGTCATGGCTCGAATGGTTCGCCGCCAATAACCGGAAAACTACTACTGTCTTCAAGCTTCAAATTACCGTCGTCACGGCTGCGGTCTACTTCACTTGGCGTGCTAGAAACTTAGCTTTGTTTGAGGGGAGTTTAATTGCATGGTAAGTGTGCAGGGACATGACCATTGAAAATTGCAAATTGAGGCTTAAAAGGCGGTTAAATGCTAAAAATGATAGCACAAGGAGATGGCTTAAACTCTTAGCTATTCTGTAGGAGGGTGGTTGAAGGAGTCTTGAATGCCATTGTTGGCATATCTAGTCCGTGCATGTTCTTTGTAACCTTATCAAACTCGTGAATTCTGGCTTGTCCAGGTTTTTGTATATGCTCTCTTGATCCTTTAGGATCCCTTTTGGAAATATATTTACTTTTTCCAAAAAAAAAAGAAGGAAGTCATTCAAAATCATCCAAGCGGAGGTAGCGGTTTACCCACAAAACTAGTTGGTTATAGTGGGTTCCTCTACAAAGGAATTGTGTCCGTTCTATTTGTTTTATTTGTGATTCACTTGTTTCCGCTTTCTTAGGAACAGTCCAATTGTTGTTCTCAACTCTTAACTAACGCGTACGATCCAACATCCATCTCACTATCAAAGACTCTTGCATTCTACCGCCGCCAAATCCACCATAGGCTATACGTGAACGTGGAAGGGCAGGTGTTAGTTCTATTGAGGTTGAGTTCAAGCCATTCCCGTAGGTTCCTGGCGACGAATTCATGCAACCTGACGTTGATGAGAAATTCGTTCCAGACCTCTCTCGCTCGGCAACAGCCTCATGGGTTGGACCCACAATAAGCGACCAGGGTAGAGAGCAAGTATCGATGTGTAACCCTAACGTTCCATGTTGTCTGCTTCCCATTTTAATACTGTAGTGTTTTAAATGTCTTTAATTGCCCCCCATTCCCAATGTGCATTGTCGATCAACTCAATAAAGCATTCTCTCCCATACATGTTTGCTTGTATTTATTACACAATTAACTGAGAAATGTTACAAATTAGGTTACAAATTTAGAAGCTCATGTTAATTAGCTCGGCACCCAGATAAACAAAACATATATAACAAAGTGGAGGCAATTTAGCAGTGTACGAACTGCCAAGGAATATAGCCATGTTCATTAAATTTGGTTTTATTTTATGGTACATATGCAAATCTTGTACCACCAATTACCTAATAGATTCATTATAAAATTAAAAATTTTGCTTGCAATCGGTCACGGGCTAATTGTTCCAACTTGCATGGTAGGAGAAATTATTCAGCATGCATTAACATGTTAATTCATATAACTCATCAACACACGAACATATACAGTAACATATATAGCGCTATTCTTCTATTTTAAGGTACGTATATAGTAATAATATTATTTTGAGGATACATTATTTTCGCACAGAGTAACATAATAATGAAAACGATTTTTATAACCTATGCCCCAAGGACATAGGTTAAGAACCTTAAAATGGAAATGATTTGTTGAATTTTATTATTTGGAATTATTTTGATTATTTTCTTAGGGTTCATTAATTTCCATATAGGGTTTTAGTTTTTATAACTAGTACTCTTAACCTATGCCCTTAGGGCATAGGATAGAAAAACCGTAATGAAAATGGGAAGAGTGACTTCCTACTAACAACAATAGCCACCTTCTTTCCCAAACTTCCGCATATATAGTATATAGTTTTAACCTAGTCCAATTGATTAGGTTTGGAAGTTAGATGTGGAAACGTAGGTCTGGCCAGGTTGCCACTTCCCGGGTATGACATTGTTTAAGACGAGCGTTTTCCCAGACTTGGCCTCTGTGAGCCTAAGGGAAAAGGGCCCTTGTAGCTTAGACCCGGGGTTGAGTTCCCAGAGGGCGCCCCATAGATTGGTCATGCTAACCCAATTCCCGCTTTCCCCGGCTTGTTGGAGTTGAACCGTCTTCAGTCCCCCATCCCCATCCGCAAACTCAATTACAACTGCAAAGTAGTAGGGGTTTGATCCAGAGTCGACACGGAACGTTAGGGTTACACCTGGATACTTGCACTCTACCCTGTAATAAACACCACTAGTTTAGACCAAAGAAAAAAAATGATGTACACAAAAGAAATTCAAATAAATTAGTATGTAAAGAATACAAGTATATATGTACATTTATGTACCTTTGGTATTGGATTTGAAGAATTCCAGCGTTACGGAGTTGGTCAGCCTGGCCAGATTTAGCCATGGCTCCAAAAGCGGTTCCGCTTAGATCAAAGTGAGCGGATTCAGAGGTGCATCCTGGGCATGAGTCCGTAACTGTGACCGTGACTGGAGTCCCTGAACAAGCCTCATCTTTCGTACATTTTACCTGCAATATAAAAAGTGTTGTAATTTTTTTGTGATACCATATATAGAGATTATGAAAAGATTTGATTACTCATATTGGAGATATCTCCATATATAGAAACAAAAAAGATAACATCCTTGATTCACCAAGATATAATATCTTACCTTTTTTTCGAAGAGATAATATCCTAACCTGGAATTATCTAAACACATATTTCCCAATATTATACAGTATCTACTAACATAAGATAATAATTTCTAAAATAATAATCTAATATCCTTAAGAGTAATGTGCGTATGTGTATGAATCCTAGTAGCTAGAGTAACAAAAGTAGAAGAAAAAATGAACGTTACTTGATAGCAAACACCGCAGCCTTGGCCAGATTGGTAAAGGGAAGGTCCTACTGATGTTACCATGTCAGATAAGGGAGTTTTCTCCACCGCACCCGCATATCCACACGATCCGCCTACATAAATTATCAATTTTAACTTTTGATGATAAAATCTACTATAGTTTTTAATTAGGTACATAAAATGTTAATACTACCATCCGTTCCAACAAACGTATAAATAATACTATACGCAGACTAGCATATATAAATAAATTATTTGTACAATAACACAAATAATTTTATAATGGATAGTTTTGATCCAAGGTTGACAAATTTTACCAAGAACCAACTATGTAACTTACAAAAACTGTTTTCTGAACCTCTTATTTATGCAAATTTTCTTCAAACGTAACACGTTGCATTTTGTCAAAACATACGTAAGAGATTGATTAACTAATTAATAATAAGTAGTATCATGCGGTTAATTATATATGTATTACCATCGCTTCCACCACCAGTTGCGCTGCCATAACAGGTAGCGCCGGCCGGAGACCAATCCGAATCGGATTGAGTACTAATCATGGAGACATTGAGGCCTACTTTCCTATTCAAGCTATAACAAGTATTGAATAGAAGCACAAAAGACAGCAAATTTAAAGCCAAATTGGTAGCCCTAGAACAAGATTTAAGTTGAAGACCCACAAAAGCCATAATCTCAGCTTTGAATTCAGAAATGGAATTGAAAGTGTTGAGTTTTGTGACTTTCTATGGCAGTTGAAGGAAGTATTTATGGAGGAGAAGAGGAGTGTTAGGCCGCAATTTATGTGCAATACTGCCATGTGCTCAGTTGAGGATATGTGGATATGTCAACCATATAACTTTAGCATAATCTGTAATTGATATTCTATACGTAATTAAATAGCTTTGGTTGATATACTTTCCTGTTTACAGCCTTAATTGCATACGTGTATTAATTGATAGGTTAATTGCCTTACATAGGTTATTTTCTTCATATGGTCTGGCACGTAATTCTATTTAAACTATTTCTTAATCAATAGAATATCATCATTGATTTTACCAATCTCTACCGGACGTGTCACCATCAAATTAAAACAATTTTCGGTTAGGCTTTCTCTTGTATGATAGGTAATCTTCACCTCTAATTTGCATTGTAGGTTATATTGTTTGTTTTTTTTTGAAAAAGATAACTATATATTGTTATGGGGGAGACGGATCCATTTGTTAAGTCTAGTATACAAGCTCATAGGATTCCATCTCAAAACCAATTGGTGATAGAAGTGACTCATAACCTTATATACTACAGTAAAACCTCTTTAAATTAATAAGGTTGGGACCATAATATTTTATTATTTTATAGAGATATTAATTAACCGATAAATTAATATTTAGTAATTTAAAGAGCTTTTTTGTAATAATAGTTTTCAAGATGCACTATCGTAGAAGATTTTACCGTAGGATTTTAGAAGGCAATGAGTTGAGACAATCTGATCCATATAAGATTAATGTTTTGGCTGCTATCAATCTTGTAGTCTCGGCTTAAATAGTTAATGTTGAGCAAGAGGCAATAGCAAATTGTTGTAGACATTTCAAAATTCGTTCACGGGATGAAGTCTCAAGGAATTATAGTTAACATTGTAAAATTTGTTTTCAACACAATGTCAAAAATGTTGGATCCAACAAGAAAAGTTAGAGATGACTCTAAATAGATTTAACAAAAAACAAACAACACTACAATCACATTCTATTAGATTGTCTTAGTTATGTCTATGTAAGTTTATATAATTATTAATTTATGATATTAATGTGACCTAATATTTATATAGTGGTTCCTTAAAAATATATTATCTTATCGAAATTTATTAAATTTTCCATTGACCCAAGTCGAGACCGGAGAAAAATTTTATTAATGTATGGAGGTTTTGTTGTAGCTTGTTTTCACTCCCAGCTTCTCATGTGGGACAATTGAACCCCAACAACTATTTACATTAGATAAAAAAGATTTAAAAGGGGCACAGCAACCGGGAGGTAGAATCGAGATCAAAGACGATGTAAAACAAATAGGCCCTACAGTAATCTATCTTCAGCGAGCAACAACCTCGAACCCAATCTCGAGCCCTATCTTCAGCGAGCAACAGCCTCGAACCCTATCTCCAGCAAGCAGCAACCTCAAGCGAGAGCACAATCGTTCTGGTATGGGCGTTCGTAAAATTGCAGTTTTGGAATGGTTGGAGGATCTCCATCCAACAAGCGTGAGCTCAAGCCTAGAGCCTTGAGCAGCGAGTGCTTGTCTCTCGGTCATAATCGCTCAATCTCGAGCCTATCTTTTATCTTGCTCTATATTGATTTGGGAAGATGAAAGTCCAATTTTCATTTAAACCTAGGGGCCAATTGGTCATTTAACCTAGATTGAACGGTTAAATGGATGGAATATGGGGTGGTTTTCTGTAAAAATCAAAATAAGGGGTGGTTTTTTGCAAAGTGAGTAAGATAAGGGGTGGTTTACAAACACAACCGAAATAAAATAAAGGTTCGTTGATTCGGGAACTAGTCTCTCGTCCGATCAAGAGGAACATCAATGTCCTTACATATGCTTCCTTAGCTACCGCAACCATCTATCACATTTGGCACACTCAAAACCAAGCAGTGTTCAATCAATCCTAATTGAATGTTAAGCAAATCATTCGAACCATCAAAAGTCATCTCAATGCCACGCTTGTAACAAAATGTAAAACAACTAACCCAAGACATAGGAATTGAATTTGTAAGAAATTTTGGCTTGTGAGCATTTTGTGCAAGTGTTTGTCTCAACTCTCTATTGTTGAGTGTTGATAACTCTGCTCTAGTGGCATTTTTTGTATGTCCTCTCCCATAATATATTTTACCTGTTGTTAAAAAAAATGTCAGAATTAGTATGGATGTAAATGTATTGGGAGAAATTTTGGGTTTGTCTCTGCATCGATAATATAGAGTGAAAAATAAAAGTGTATAAGGAGAGGTGAAATTAGAGATGGCAATAGGCAAGGAATTTTGTGTCAGTTCTTTTTGGTTTTTGGACTGCCGTTTACTCGACCTCTTGGTTTTACCGGGCCTATCCGCTAAACCAAATTCTTACCTACTCAAAACAAAAGCAAGGAAATTCTCTTTCTTCCTAGGGATTATTAATCTAATTAAGATAATATTATTAAATAAAGATCATAATATTATCCTTTAGGAAGTTAATATCTTTCATATATATATATACTATCTCCTTATAACACCTTAGTGGTTTATAAGGGATTGAGGTGATATCCATAACAAGCGCAACAGAGACGAATGGTTGCCTCTTCTACTCAAGAGCGCTCCTATGACACTAACTGCTTCAAGTGTCAAAGGTGTGGACACATTGCTATAGATTGCCCAAACACCACACAAATGCATTTTCATTCAATGGTGACTATGAATCTGAATAGAAGCAATCAATTAAGCCCTAAGTTCAAACAAAGTGGAAGAACCCCAAGAGAATAAGGAGGAGCTAGAATACATTGACCCCACGGAAATCAATGACCCGCTAGGCTTGGTCAATAGACGCGTCCTTACCATTAAAGAGGCTCCTTCTAATGACCAAATGGAGAATATTTTTCACACTATGTGTACAGTCAAGGACACTATGCTAAGTGTGATGATAGATGGAGGAAGTTGTTGCAACTTGATCAATTAATGCCAAAGTGGTCGAGTACCTTCATTTGAAGACCTTTCCTAGAGCCACAAGCTATGGTCTTAATGGCATCACCAACGACAATGCGAAAAATATAGTAACACGTCAATGCCTTGTCCTTTTTAACATTTGTCCTTATCGAAGGCAAACCAGTCTGTGAGTATGGCAGTCACAAAAAGCTTCTATGTTGCTTGAGGAAGGTGACAAATCGGGGTGTAGTTCGGCCTAATCTGGGTAGTCACCTCCTCATCAACAAGCACTCCAACAATGTCAAATATGTTGAATCTGGAAATGTAAAGAAACTGTTGTGGGATTTCAGCATCCTCTCCTTTAATAATTGAGCACAAATCCCTTCCACCCTCTTCAACACTGATCAAAGTGCCAACTTGTCCTGCACCTAGTTGTCGGCGGAAATGTCGGTCAAACCCTCCTAGTATTTGAGGCAAAGGTTGATAAAAGAGTATTTGACCAAAGTGAGTTACTAGATATGCAACAGCCCCTATCTCAAACCTAGCATTATCTCCGAAAGCCACCACCAAGTTCAAATTTTGGTCGCGCAATCCAAAAAATTCCCGACATATGCTACATAGCCACAAGTCAATAGTTCAGCCACATGTCTTATTGAAAAGATATTGGGAATGGCATTCCCAAGTACTCTGAGTTGCCATGTCTTTCTAGCTGAGTCAAATATTTCAAATACCTCCTCTTCACCCTTAGTGTAGATTTTTCCATCAATGACAATGTGATAGCAGGTATGAAGAGAGAACTGAGTATTTTCATTATACTCAGGAACGAGAGAGGTGCATACAGGTTGAATAGTTGTCCAACCTTTGTCAAGATCAGAAATATTCAACACCTCGTGGTGGGATGAGATGGAAGGAGGAAGAGTCTTCAACTCTAAACAAACTGATTCTATTAAATGTAATTCAGCACCTAGTTTCTCCATGATTGCCCAAATGCAAGGGTTATTAGGCTTAGGGAGATAATCGATTTTAACCCATTTGAGTGTCTTATTCTCATCTAAGCCATCTAAGAAGAGGAGATGGCTTCTGCTGGATGAAGCTCTCACTGGGAAGTTGTTGTAGAGACTCTTCAGATCATTCTTCTCTATAAAATTCTTCATTTCCTCCTCTGATATACTAGAATCAAACTCATGACCTCTAAACATATGAGGGTTTGGTCCCACTTTTACCAAAAACTCGCAGGCAGAAATGGCCAAAATAGCAAATTGAATTGGGATATGATAGGAAGGGGTGGCAAATCAAAACACCAATCCTTATCTATGGGCTTACGATTTTGATGAGCCAAATCTAAACAAACCAGCACAAATCCATCTGATATGCAGAGAAATCTTTCCAAATCTCCTCTCCCCTTACCCCATTTATGATAGGACAAAATATTCTGCCATAATTAAAAGAAAGAAAATGAAAAGCAACCCTAAAAATGGCAGTTGTCCACTTTCAACAAGGCACTAATACTTAACTTTAATTAACATCAAATAAACAAGCCCACTAACACTTTAATTACTAGTAAAACATAGGTTTTGCATAACTATTTAACAAATTTTGCCATCAAAGGAACCAACTAGTATCATCGATATTATCATCATCAAATTAACGAAATCATCATCATCAAATTAACGAAACCATCATCATCATCAAATTAACGAAATTATCGCCATCATTAAGTAAACGAAAGCATCACCATCATCAAGTTAACGAAACCATCATCATCAAATTAATAAACTATCGCCATCATCAAATTAACGAGACTATCGCCAGCATCAAATAAAAGAAAGTCATCGTCAAATTAACAAATGAAATAGAGAACGGGAAACGTGAAAAAGTATCAAACCCTAAAAATCAGAGCAAAGATCAATTACGAGATTAGAATTACCTTCTTGAAATTTTCTTTTTTTCTGAGCTCTTCAAGAAGATTTTGCAAAGATTTGTGCTTCTCTCTCATCTATATGCAAGTATTGCGCAGAATTTCTATCTCAATCTCCACTTCCTAGAGGAGTAATCTACTAAATTCCATCTTAAGATAGTAAGATTCGAAAAAAAACTCTTCGAAATTCTAGTGAGAACGGAATGGGAGACGACTGTGAAACTGAGAACAAAGCGGAAATCTCTAGAAGACGGCAACGTGGTGCTTGGGTTAGGGGTTTCTGTTTTTTCTTCTGTTTGCGTTTTGGCGCCTCAAATGCAATTTAATTTCTATTCCGTTTGAGCGATTTTTTCTTTTTCCTCTTTTTAGGTTTTGTAATAATTGGTCAACAATTTGTCCAATAAGTTTATTAAATATCCACGTTTGATTCGTCGCTTCTAAAAATCTATATAATAAAATTTTCATTTCTCCCACTACCCTAACGGAAATCAACTACGTAATTATCTCTTGAAAAAAACAAATACATAATTAAGACTAGATTGAAGTTGGTATGATGATGCAAGTTGCATGGCGATAGAATTGACTCATAACCTTATATACTAGCTTCTATTCACCCCCAACTTCTCATGTGGGACAATTGAACCCCAACAACTATTTACATTAGATCAAAAAGATTTAAAAGGGGCCCAGCAATCGGGAGGTAGAATCGAGATCAAAGACGATGTAAAACAAATAGGCCTCATAGAGAGACCGAATCTAGAGACAAAACTCAAAATCATACAAGGGACACACCCACAAATCTCACAACTTTATAGTCTTCTAATTAATGCCCAAGGATCTCAGCCATCTTCTGGTTCGTTCATCTTTTACCTTCAATCTGCCTCTAAGTCGGATCATGTGATCCTTCTTCTTAGTCTTTTACATCGGATACACCTTCAAGTACAAAATTATAATATCCACAAGGTTTTTCATCATCAAAATCTAAGAGAACAACCAATTTTCCAACAATTATTTTTCAAGATTAGGATAGTTTAATTTAGGGTAAATTACGGTAAATCACCCCTTATATTACCCGCTTTGCAAAAAAACCACCCCTTATTTTAATTTTTACATAAAACCACCCTTAATTTATACTCCATTTGCAAAGGGCCACCCTTACTCATATTCCATCCATTGAACCGTTCAATCTGGGTTAAATGACCAATTGGCCCCTAGGTTTAAATCAAAATGGAGCTTGAATCTCCCCAAATCAGTAAGGGCTTGTTGATTTTGGATTGAAGAATAGGAGAAGTGCAAGCAAAGGGTGGCTCGTACTTTGGAAGTGCAAGGATTTGCAAATGGATGAGGTGGAGGAGATATTTCTCAAGCGAGGCTAAAATTGGTTGCAGACGGGATCCAGAAAACTCTTCACCTTTGTCTTCTAGGGTTGAAGGATGGAACTGGAGTTATCGCAAGTTCTGGTGCCACTTAGATTAACCATTAATGGTTTTTTTGGGTAAAAAGTAACTATATACCATCAAAATTAAAAAATGTAGGTAGGAAAGCTTTTCAAGTGCAAATAGTTGGATGCTAATTTGGGTTTTCCCTGCCATGTTTGGGAACATCTTCTGATGAAAAATTAGGGTGTATTGTAATTTTGATGGTCTTGTTCATTGAAGAAGAGGGGAAAAGAGAAGGTAAAAGAATATGTACAGTTCAAGGACATTGTTTTGTAGTTTGTTGTACTCTAGGTCTTGCTCTTGTAGGTGTTGATTTCTTGTGGGATTGTTGCTCTTAGTTGCCTTTTGAGAAGGTTGGAGATGTAAGATACTAAGATCATAGAACATTAATTGATTCCTTATAAGCCAGATGAATATTATTTTCCACTCTTGTTTTGACAAATTCACCAAACAAAAAGAATTTGTGTGCTTTTTTTTCTTTTATTACATAAGACAAATTTGAATCATGGCTTGAAGAGTGTTGGTGTGAATTTATGTGGAGGAATGAGCAGTAATTTCTTCTTATTCAAAGGCTTGCAACGTGTTTAAAAATTAAAGTCGACTACTTTCATAAAAAAGGTGTACTGACACCAACATTTTTTGCTTTGAAACACAGAACTCTCAAGAATAGAATAACATACTTTCTAAGAACTACAATAATCTATCTCCAGCGAGCAACAACCTCGAACCCAATCTCGAGCCTTATCTTCAGCGAGCAACAGCCTCGAACCCTATCTCCAGCGAGCAGCAACCTCGAGCGACAACACAATCGTTCTGGTATGGGCGTTTGTAAAATTGCAGTTCTGGAATGGTCGGAGGATATCCAGCCAACAAGCGTGAGCCCAAGCCTTGAGCCTTGAGCAGCGAGTGCTTGTCTCTCGCTCACAATCGCTCAATCTCGAGCCTATCTTTTATCTTGCTCTATACTGATTTGGGAAGATGAAAGCCCCATTTTGATTTAAACCTAGGGGCCAATTGGTCATTTAACCCAGATTGAATGGTTAAATGGATGGAATATGAGTATAGGTGGCCCTTTGCAAACGGAGTATAAATTAAGGGTGGTTTTCTGTAAAAATCAAACTAAGGGGTGATTTTTTGCAAAGTGAGTAAGATAAGGGGTGGTTTACAAACACATCCGAAATAAAATAAAGGTTTATTGATTTGGGAACTAGGCTCTCGTCCGAGCAAGAGGAACATCAATGTCCTTACATATGCTTCCTTAGCTACCACAACCATCTATCACATTTGGCACACTCAAAACCAAGCGGTGTTCAATCAATCCTAACTGAATGTTAAGAAAATCATTCGAAAAATCAAAAGTCATCTCAATGCCACGCTTATAGCAAAATGTAACACAACTAACCCAAGACATAGGAATTGACTTTGTAAGAAAATTTGGCTAGCGAGCATATTGTGCAAGTTTTTGTCTCCACTCTCTATTGTTGAGTGTTGATAACTCTACTCCAGTGGCATTTTTTGTATATCCTCTCCCATAATATATTTTACCTATTATTCAAATAAAAAAAATGTCGAAATTAGTATGGATGTAATTGTATTGGGAGAAATTTTGGGTTTGTCTCTGCATCGATAATGTAGAGTGAAAAATAAAAGTGTATAAGGAGAGGTGAAATTAGAGATGACAATAGGCAAGGAATTCTGTGTCTATTCTTGTCGGTTTTCCAACTGCCGTTTACTCGGTCTCTCGGTTTTACCGGACCTGTCCGCTAAACCAAATTCTTACCTACTCAAAAAAAAAGCAAGGAAATTCTCATTCTTCCTAGGGATTATTAATCTAATTAAGATAATGTTATTAAATAAGGATCATATTATTATCCTTTAGGAAGTTAATATCTTTAATATATATATATATAGACTATCTCGTTATAACACCTTAGTGGTTTATAAGGGATTGAGGTGCTATCCATAACAAGCGCAACAGAGACGAATGGTTGCCTCTTCTACTCAAGAGCACTCCTATGACACTAACTGCTTCAAGTGTCAAAGGTGTTGACACATTGTTATAGATTGCCCAAACACCAAACAAATGCTTTTTCATTCAATGGTGGTTATGAATCTGAGTAGGAGCAATCAGTTAAGCCCTAAGTTCAAACAAAGTGGAAGATTCCCAAGAGAATAAGGAGGAGTTAGAATACATTGACCCCACGGAAATCAATGACCCGGAATGCTTGGTCAATAGACGCGTCCTTACCGTTCAAGAGGCTCCTTCTAATGACCAAAGGGAGAATATTTTCCACACTAGGTGCACAGTCAAGGACACTATGCTAAGTGTGATGATACATGGAGGAAGTTGTTGCAACTTGATCAATTAATGCAAAAGTTGTCGAGTACCTTCATTTGAAGACCTTTCCTAGAGCCACAAGCTATGTTCTTAATGGCATCACCGACGACAATGCGAAAAATATAGTAACACACCAATGCCTCTTCCCTTTTAACATTTGTCCTTATTTATGCGTCACTAAGGAACTGTCAGTTTCACAATTGTTTACTTTACTTCTTTTGTCCAAATATATCTGTCTTTACATAATTCCTTGTCTGTTTACTGACACACATAGATCTTACATTGATTTTAGTAATCTTGGTCTAGGGAGAAAGAGAAAATACTTAATTATTGATGTGTCACCAAGGCAATTGAGTGTATGCAAAGATTATTCCACAAAATAACTAATTAGTTTGTTATGATGTATTGAAAGGTTTGCTTGTACTCTGTCACTACTTCATACAACTTGTATGGTAGGAAAAATTATTCAACATTAACATCAACTTATGTTGGGCCTATAATCTTCTCAGTCGTTAAGCCCCAGTGACGGATGTTCATTCCACCAAGAAGGAAGCTCGTAGAAGAAGTCTAATTGACTTATTCAAATGAATTGGTGGGAGTTTCATTTAGAAGTGGAACGAAGAAGGAAAATAGAAGATCGTGGCCAAAAATCTTGGGAGATCATGGGAGTCTGGTAGAGATATTGAGTAGCCGCCATAAGAATTGCCTTATAAATTGAGAAAAGTGGGGTGGGGTCTTTTTAACCCTAGTTCTGATCTCGAGTACTTCGAGTATTTGTAACCAAACCTTGATCAACAAGAAATCTAGCTTTCCATTTGTCATATTTTCTTGAAGGCTTGAAATCTCATAGATTAAACCAGACGAAAGGCTCTTATGATCTTCGAATGTGACCCTTTCTAAAGGACATTTGATTCGATCAACTAGCTACTTTTCGTCCAAAAACAACTTTTTCTCACTCAATGATCGACTTGTCTCGTCAACCAACATGATATACATTTGGCATGGCTTTCCTTCAAATTATATATATAAAAAAAACACGATATATATAGCATATACTTTTATTCAAGGTACGCAACTAGGTACGTACTAGCTAGCATAGTAACATATAACATGTTATTTGGAGGATACATTTGCTTCAAACGGACTAACATAAATATGAAAATGGGAAGGGTGACTCAATACTCACAATAGCCACCTTCTTTCCCAAACATCCACATGGTAGCTCCACAAATATAAAAAGTTAAATTAAGCTAGTACGTACAACTTCATATATCATAATATATAGTTTTATTAACCTAGTCCAATTGATTAGGTTTGGAAGTTAGAGGTGGAAACGTAGGTCTGGCCAGGTTGCCACTTCCCGGGAATGACATTGTTTAAGACGAGCGTTTTCCCAGACTTGGCCTCCGTGAGCCTAAGGGAAAAGGGCGCTTGTAGCTTAGACCCGGGGTTTAGATCCCAGAGGGCGCCCCATAGATTGGTCATGCTAACCCAATTCTCGTTTTCCCCGGCTTGTTGGAGCTCAACAGCCTTCAGTTCCCCATCCCCATCCGCAAACTCAATTACAGCTGCAAAGTAGTTGGAGTTTGATCCAGGGTCGACATGGAACGTTAGGGTTACACCTGGATACTCACACTCCACCCTGTATTATAGATGTAATTAATTAATTAATTAATTATTATCCCTATGATTAAAGATCTAAAATTATGGACATGTGATGTACCTTTGGTATTGAATTTGAAGGATTCCAGCATCACGGAGTTTTTCAGCTTGGCCGGATTTGGCCATGGCTCCGAAAGCGGTTCCACTTAGGTCAAAGTGAGTCGATTCGGAGGTGCACCCTGGGCATGAGTCTGTCACCGTGACTGTTACCGGAGTCCCTGAACAAGCCTCATTCTCGATGCACTTTACCTTTAAAATAAATTTTTAACATAATATTGGACTTGTTTGTTTGTAATAGAGTAAAATAAGTAGGAGATGGCCAAGATTATAAAAAAAATGTTAATTACCTCATAACAAACACCGCATCCTTCATCAGATTGGTAAAGGGAAGGTCCGACGGCGGTTACCATGTCAGAGAAGGGAGTTTGCTCCACCGCACTCGCATATCCACATGATCCACCTACGTACATTTATATTATCGATCAATACCTTTCTTGAACGTAAAATGTTACTACAAATATAAATTAAATGTATCATAGTATATTATGACTAGCCAGTGTTGATCCAATGGTTGAAAAGTTTACCAAGAACCAATTATGTATATAAACTTACAAAAACCGTTTCTTGACCTCTTATGCACGAATTATACTTCAAACACGTTACGTTTTCAGGAAGAAAAAAAATAAGTAAAAAGATTTCAATAGTTATAAGTAGAATTAATCAAGAGGTCAATTTATACAGTATATAATTATGTACCATCGCTTCCAGCGCCGGTTGCGCTGCCATACCAAGTAGCACCGGCGGGAGACCAATCCGAATCGTAGTATTGTGTGGCAGTTTTGGAGACATTGAATCCTACTTTCCTGTTGAAGCTATGACAAGTATTGATCAAAAGCACAAAAGACAACAAACTTAAAGCCAAATTTGTAGCCATATTTTCTCAGCTTTGAATTGAGAAATGGAAATGTATATCAAGTTAAAACTGGATATGTTTAGGTGTTGTGAGCTTGTAGGGAGTGGAGGTCGGTATTTATAGATGAGTGTAAGGCTACACAACTTAATAATGTGCAATATAAACCATGTGCTCAGTTGAGGATCTATGGATATTGGTCACCATCAAATGCAACTTTCAGTTTAGACTTTCTCTTGTATAATAAGTAATCTCTACCTTTAATTTTCATTGTCGGTTGTATTGTTTTTATATAGATAAATAGTGATAAATTAATCATGATAGCATAGCACATGTATCATCACGAACGTTGTATGTTTAGAATTATAACTAACTTTTTAACTTCACTATAGTTTTTTTAATTAATTATATGTAATATCGATTGAGCTCAAATATTGATTCGGGTGTGTGCTCAGATGTTAACCGCCCGGGCGCGCAATAGAAATCAAACCTTGACTCTATTTTTATGAAGCCGTTAATCAAGCCAATTTTAATAATCTAAATGACCTAGAGATGGATTCGGAACTGGAGCAGTTCCGGTTCCTTCAGACCCTGGAACCGGGATCGGAATCGGGAACTCCCCGATTTCTCGGTTTGGTTCTCGGTCCGGCTCAGTTCCGGTTTTTTCCAATTTCAAGGCGGTTTCGGTTCCAAACCTTAAAAGGATAAAAATAAAGTTGAAAATGCAAAACTGCGAGCCTGCGATTGCGGTTTTGGAGCCGCGCTCGCGGTTCCCTATTTCCATTGATATTTATTATTTTTTTAGAGGGATGGAACCGGCGGATCTGATTCCAAAACCAACCGACCTCAGGTACCACCGGTTCCGATTCAGTTCCGGTTCCGAAACCGTCGGTTTTTTTCGATTCGATTCCCCGGTTCCAAGGAATTAGAACCGGACACACCTCTAATTTAATGACCTATGTATTTTGCTATAGCTCATATGCAATGTTTTGTCAGAATTTTTTTTTTAAAATCAAACTTATGGTGTAAGACGTTATGTTTTTCAACTCATAAACTATATTACATGCACATGCAAATATGGAAGCCCTTCTCACTTAAATTATACTCCGTATTAATCAAGATTGGGATGGTTTAACAATTACAAACACTGCCAAAATCCAAAAGGACCCCACATTTTTAGGCTGGCCCACCTAGGTTTGCCAGGCCGGCCCACAAAATCATGAATGTGGGCCCTGATATTTCGCATTGATGTAGTGATTTTGAAACTGCAACGTCCCCAAATTCAAGCATGCTTTGCCTTGACAATGTCAGAAAAATTACAAGATTTACGGCTCCAATAGTTTATTGAATGGGAAATCTATCCTTTAACATAGCCGTTAATGGAGGTTATCGGTTGTTGAAATACTTGAATTGCGATTTAGACTTTTTTTAAAAAAATAATTCTACCTATGCTAGCATGTGCGTATTTACTGACAAGATTAGCTAAAATTTTAATTTATAATCCCTTCTTTAAGTTGAGAATAAGGAAAAACAGTCCCTTGATATAAGGCGTGATTTGGCTTTGCTTAATTTGACACTAGGTAGATGGATTGGTTACGTTGCAGAAAATGGTAATACAAATTCACACTTCAAGGGAAAGCATTAATTGGGTTGTGGTTAATTAAGTTGATGTGATTGATTTGTTATTTTAATGTTTACGTATAACCTATAGTTAAGCATTTCATAGTCACTTTTTCAATTAACAAAGTGACAAGGAGAAAAAATCGTGGTTGTAAGTTGATAATCAAAGATGCTAAAAGATACGACCATGTGCAAGTCGTTATTAAGTGAGATTTGTTTCATCAACACTATGTAACTGAAGATATAAATTTATTACATTTAAGGGAAAAAAATCGAGTACATCAATGACTAAATTTGTCTTGCACTCGTATTATTAAATATATTTGATGAGTTAAAGTCCTGAGATTGGTTCAAATTTTGCCATCATACAATAGAAGATTGAAATTTGCATTTCTTTGACATTCGAGTCTTCGACCACAACAAGAGGAATTCTTTTTGAAGAATTGATAAAGATGAGACCTTTTTCCTATGACATTTGCCTCTGTTTGTAATTTGTCTTCAAAGTTTGTTTGTTTTTTTGGAATTCAAGTACGTATTAGTTTAAGTGAAAAGTTTTGAAAGTCAAAAATATGAGGCTAAACAGTGGTTTTAATGAAGCTGAAAAACAATACAGAAAGTATTATAATAATAAATATTATGAATAAATATGGCACTGATGTAAAATAAACAAAGGGGACTTTAAGCCTTTAACTTGATTAATCTGCCAACAGTACACCCACCACCTACCTGGAAGGAACCGTGTATCCCCTATTTCGGCCCATTAAAAGGCCCACTAGGCATCCGTCCATGCTTTGGGCCATTTCAGCCCACTTATCCTGTTTAAGAATTTGTCAATGGTTTATGATTAGTTCCCTCATTTTATCTAGCTCATAATATTAGGGACGAAAATGGATTTGGGTTGTGGATAAATAGTGGTCTTATTCCATCAAACAATCTGCAAGCAGAGTCATCCATCCATCATCTATGAGATTCATCACCTGCATTTGATCCAATAGTCATCCGTCAGATTTTCTAGTGGGTCGGATGAAATAAATAGGTGCTCTATTTCTTGTGTCTTATAGGTTTAAAGTTTCAAATCATGTACAAAAACTACAATTTAACATTCAAAAACTTGTAAAACATCCAAAAACAATAAATAAAGCATCAATATCCAAAATCCATGATACGAAAATAGAACAAGTAGTACAAACTAAAAAGGATTAAACAACAATCCACATAAATCTAAAATGCGCAATAAATTAAATAATAAAAATAAAGTAAATATACAAATAGTAAATGGATGAACTAGTCGGGTTGTGGGTCAAGTAGTCGTCCAAACATTAAATTGGCCTCTAGCCTAAAAACCATTCAACTAGGTGATCATTGAAATACGTCTATCAAAAATAATCGTTGGTATGTGAATCTTCCATGTTACAACTTATAAGTAGACCTGTACATGGGCGGGTTCGGACCGGGCCGAAATTTTTTTTTTTGTCCACATCAACGGGTCGGGCCAAGCCCGTTCCGGTAATTCGGGCCTATTTTTTTGTCCATACCCGCCCACAAACACGGGCCGGGCCGTCCACGGGCCCGTCCGACCCACAAATTATGTCCAAAATTGCATTATAAATTGCAAGTAGATGAATAAAAAAATTATATTAATGATAACCTATGCAAAATTTCATTTGCTAAACCTTTAAATGTAACTAGATAACCTAAAAATTGTAACTAGATATAAATTGCAAGTATTTATATGTAGAAATAATTAATGATATAATATATTAATATTATTATAAAATATAAATTATATATATAATATATATACGGGCCGGGCCGGGTCGGGTATACGGGCTTTTTTCCTTGTCCAAGCCCGGTCCTATATTTTACGGGCCGGGACGGGCCGGGCCTTTCGGGCTAATTCCCATGTCCAAGCCCGCGTTTTAAGCGGGCCGGGCGGGCCGGCCCGGACTTGTACAGGTCTACTTATAAGACATGTTTTGTTTCTCCTCTTGTTTCTCCATCAAACATTATAAGCTTTATACAACACATTAATGTTTGTTACATATTCTTTTTTTTTTATCGGGTAAGATTTAGGGTAACCCAAGTACTATTTGAAACTAGACTAGAGCATTCGTGAACGGATGAGAACTGAAACAATTCTAAATAATTAAATTTAGGACTTCTCCTTCTGTGAGTGTCGAAACGGAGACCTCTAGGTTCTCCCTTGAGGTCTTAACCACTAGACTGGGCTCCTCACCCTGTTACATATTCTTCTATGTTGTTGGTTACCCATTCTTCTATGTGTAACCAAAATCCTATACATACTAAAATTCTTTCTCACTTTGCATAACAACTCCTCAAACAAAGATCACCCACCCTCTTCATCAGTAAACAAACTTGCAAGTCTTATCATATAGAGTAGTTATCCACTTTGTTGTCCAAGTGTTTTTTAGTACATATATTCAAATCACAACTTTATTTAAAAAAATAGCACCGCTTTGAAAGTTGTCACAATAACCGAGTTCACCCGGTTCCGTAATTCAGCTCCATCTACATTGAAAAAAGAGCACCTCTTTGAGAAGATCTCTTAACTACGTCTACAAATGACCCTTTATAGTCATAACAGAAGTCAATTGCTCTAAATAGGGAGATTTTCATTCAAGATCCTACAAGAAAGGATAATAACCATGGATGGGAAACCATCCTTGAAGAGAAACGTTTCCTTATGACAAAGCTAACATGCAGCACATTTATAATGTGTTTGTAATTATCTTGACTACAGTACTATACTTACCATCTTTGTGACTTTCTTTGCAATTGTTTTAACTTTCATAACTTCCCTAAAAAATTTCTGTCATTTTGAAACTCCTATTGTTTATATAAAGGGTAGGTGTTTTGGGAGTTTTTTTCGTGATTAGTTGATATGATCTAATTTTCATAAATAACTTTATAGGAATTAGTTATTTTATCTTATTCACATTAAAAAAAATTATGGATTACATAAGGAGGGCAAAGAGTTTATAAAAAGCAATCATGCGAACCAAATCCATATCTAGATATTCTACTTTTGATTGATCTTTTAGTGTGGCGTTGTCTACAACAAAATGCACAAGAAGGATCATGTACTTCCAAGGGAAATGTTGCTCACCCTATAATATTGTCTAATTTATCTCAAATTTGTCTAGCATAGTGTCAAAGATTGTGTAGTGTTTGAGGTTGCTTGATATTTTTCTTTAATATTCTCTTCTTCATGTGTTGGCATTCATTTGTGTTCAATATTGTTGGATCAAGCTTGAAGTTTCTCACATTAAAGTTATGTAAGTTCTATTTTCAATAATTTTGTTATTGTCTCGTTTTGTTCTTATATGTTACATTTCTTATTGTAAAAAGATTCTTAATAATTTCACGTGTTATACACATGTTTTCTATTCTACAAATAGCTAGTATAAAAGTTTGTTAGAAAGCTAAACTGCTCGAGCAACACTAAACACATTTTTGTAGTTCTTTCTCGGAGATTATATGGCACAGATCAAGGTTTTTCTTTTTTTCCTCTTTTCTCCTCAAAATTAAGATTGTATTGGAGCGGTTTTTTTCTAAATTTCTCGATATGTTGCTAAGATCCTTGCTAGGATTATGTTTTGAGTTTGCTTCTATTGCAAATTTATGTTTTCTCGAAGCCATGGGAGAAGACCTGACTCTCAATGCATTTGGAGACAAGAAAAATGGATTGGCGATTACAAACAACATGGGTTTGTTATATCTCCATTTGTTTGACAATCCAAGTATGGTACTAATCTCAAAAACCTTTGATAAAGTAGGTTTGGTAGTTGGAAATAATCGGTGTTGATCACATTATCAACGAAGAAAAAAATAGAATTTGTAAATGGAATGCTAGAAAAAGCTAGTTTTGATCCAACAATAATAGATTGGGGACAGGCAAGGATCTAGGGGTGGGTTGGGATGTGCTGCAATCCACCCAAAAAAATAGATAATATATATCAAAAGAGTTGCTATAGGGAAGCTTGAAAATAATAGCACAGATGCTTAGTGCATTACATACCCCTTTACACAACAACCCGTGTTCGAGCTTCCTTGCCTACAATTTATTTTAACTTTTTTCCCTCCTCGTTTATTTATTCAATAAAATCCTTATAAATATAAATCATACTTTTAATAAATATTACTAGTTTATTGTTTATAATTTAGTACTTTATTATTTTACCACCTTTGATAAAATTAATAAATGCTCTTTTGGGTTATATGATTGTATAAAACAATATTTTTATTACTTTTAAGATGCCAAAATACATTTCTAGTTTTCTACCCTTAAATGAGGGTTATTACAATGATCTGTATACTCTCCTCTTTGAAGAGGGATTCCCCCACACCTAAAAACCACCAACTATATTCAACGTTTTATAACATAAGAAAGATAACTTTGCTCTTGTAGCTAAGAGATATAATGAGTTGGTTGTTGTTCAATTCCATGGTTCTATTAACATTCTACTTAATGTTGTCATATGTTTTTCTTATGTTCCTCGGTTCCAAGTGTGAACTGTCCGACAGTTGGAGTGCTACTTTCATGTCTCGCAATCATGTTGTTAAAAACCGCTCGAAGCATATTAATCTAGATTTTTACTTTGTTCGGGAAAAGGTGGAGTCTAATGAGTTGGTTGTTGGTCATATTGGTGCCCCATAGCAGATTGCATATATTTTCACCAAAGCTCTTGGTTCCACTTGTTTTCTCCATTTACAATCTAAGCTTCATGTTCAGGCTTATCCATGAGGTTGTGGGTGGGTATTAAGGGAAGAAAGAAATAACATTAAATTTTTCTATATGTATATGATTTTATCTTATGGCCTTTTCTATTAGGAAAAATATGAATCCATATTGAGGAGAATATGCAAGGAGTTATCCTATTATTATAGGAGAGTACAAGATATGTATTGGAGAACAAGTATATACAAGATACTTCTAGAACATAATAGAAAAGGTAGTAAGATAAAATCATATACATATAGGAAGATTTGATGTTTTAATGTTATCTCTTTCTTATCGTAATACGGCCTGGCCTATTTCCTCGATTGCCCATTTAGGTTTCGTGTCATGTTATGAGCTGCATTGTACGTAATGTGAGGCATCTTGTGTGCATCGGGCAAAAATTTAGGCCTTGTTTTCCATGCCCAAAATGCTAACGTTTAGATTTTGAAATTCCATATTAAACTCTACTAGAGTGTTTGGTATAATCATTGGTAGAGGTCTTTCTAGTGTTCATAAGCTTGATTTTTTGAAACTAATTTAGAAAGCTTTTTGTGATTTGAACTAGCGTTTGAAATTTCTTTTCCATTTACACTATCAACTAAAAATGAAAATAATAACTTCTTTAATAAATAATATGTCATATTTTGTCATTTTATAAGTATAAGCTAAACCCAAAAGTTACTTCAACTAAACACACATTAGTGTTTTATTTCATTGGATCGTTACTTTCAACCGCTATAACTACTAATACAGATACAGCTATCCGCTACCACTAGTTTTGGCAAACAGAGCCTTAGTGTGGATAAAGAATTTATGTAATTGTATTGTGTGTTAATCTTTATTCAAAAAGACATATCGACAGAAAGAATGAAGATGTAATTGTATTGTGTGTTAATCTTTATTCAAAAAGACATATCGACAGAAAGAATGAAGATGTCAGTTTGGTTAATTGTTATTGTTAAATTCCGACGGGCCAATATGACGTGGGGGTACACACGTCGGTTCATGCGCTTATGCACGTCAGGCCCAACACACAAGCCCGTGGGGTTCCATTCTAAAACCAATTGGCAATAGGAGGAGTAGCCTAAGGGTATATATATTGGGCAAGTTATATCAGAATTCCCGATGTGGGATAACAATCTTTCAAGTTATACTAACCTAGCAAGTAACTGACTACCAACGGCCCACTTGCTTTCAGAATTGGATGAAGTCTATCTAATTGGTATTATCTTCTGCTTGGGGCCCAGATGTGCAACTGTTATCATGGATTGGGCCCAAAACCCAACATTATGCTGCCATTTCGAAGCCCAAATTGAACATATTAAGCATTATTAGCTGAGATGAGTCGAATTTCTTACGATAGCAAGCAAATGATATGAGCTAATTGTCATCTTTTGATCTTTTATCCTCCACTATAAGTTTTTATGTAAGCAAAACTCCATTACTAGGTTAAAAAAATTTGTTCGATAGAAATATACCGCCGGGATGGGGAAATAATTGAAGTCCTTAAAATAATTTTGCAGGACAAAGAACAAAACCTCACTCACTTTCATATATTAAATACAGAATTTACTCAAATTTGTTTTTGTTTGCACCAAGGAGAAAACAGCATTGAAAGATCACCAATCCCCTTCCACTATGTCGTTCGGAAGAATTCATTACATTTTTTTTCCCTTTCAAATATACTTCATCTTTATGATTTTCGAATATATTTCATTTTTCCCTTTTATAATAAATATATCTCTGACATGACACATGAACTATATAGCTAGCCACCAGCCACAAATTAATCCAATATTTGTGCGTGATCAATTAAATTCGAATAAATCTCTTAATAGATTCATATGCCCACAGAAGCAAATGTAGCGCCCAAATTCAACTTGTATTTAATTATTATAATTGAAGCATCAATTAAAGACTTCCTTTTCAAAGCTAAATGAAATCTCCATAACCCCGGTTGCATTCTTAAAATGCTTTTTTGTGGGATGCCACCTTTAGATTGAACGTCTTGATTTGTGCAATTCATTCCAAAATTTAAAGTGATATGGTTGAAGGGGCAAAACCGTCAACCGCCATTATTTATACATTTGCCTCACAAAAGTGAACTTCCAATGTCGCCACCACGTTATATGTACCGACTACCGATTGATATCAAGCTTACTCACGCACTTCTCACGTGCCCTCATTGAATCAAAGCTCCCAATACAAATACACAATTGTCTATCTGGCCTTGTTCTATTGTCGATTTGTAATATTTATTAAGCTAGACGATATTACTATTAAATCAATCGCTTAATTAATGCAATTATGCACTCCGTAGTAGCAAGGATGAAGGAATTATGAGTTATGAGATCTCAATCACATGGCCCCCACTTGTTGCTTCTGCAACGGTGCTCTCGTTTAATTGTTTATTGATTTCCACATCATCGTCGAACCTAAAAGATGAAGAACACGTGGCAACATCACATGGCACCGACCGAGGTTCTCGTGGAAGCCAGCTGTATGACAGCTTGTCACTCCGTGTGGCTTTGAGTGATATATTAGCATTCCATCAGTTTGTCAATTTAACTAACAAAATACCATTATTTTACTATAAATTATTAATTTAGTATTTATTTCATTCAAAAGTTGGTCATTAGTAGGTGACTACTATGCGGGAGTGAATGTTATAATATATACTAATTATTACTCCGTATTTGGTTCAAGTCAATACATTATGTTAGTATCAATAATATATTGTACGTTTTCGTTGAAACTATATACATGTGAAATTAACTTGGTAATACTACGTGAGTATTTATAAAAAATCAAATTACACACATAATTATACTTTTCCTAAGCTACATCATTGACAGGGAAATTGAAGTACGAGGTCGTGGAAGCCAAACCACCCCTTAGCATTGTATGTAATGTAATTTAATTAATCTAAATATGTTACTATCGAAAAACTTGGGGGACCTTTTAGGCAAAACGCCCGAGTTTGTGCCAATTTTGTATAGTATTTGAAAGAGTGGTGCTTGTTGTATACGTGGTATAGAGAAATGTAAAATGTAATGACATAATTTGATAAATGATAGAGTCGAGACTTATTTTTTCCATCAAAATATTTGGCCCTAATTCAAGTCTTAAGTTACCACTACATTTTTTAATTTGTGAGATAAAATTATCATATACTCACAATTTAGGTTAAGAACATAAGCAACGACTTGTGGTTAATTATGAATTAGTAAAGACTTTAGACAACAACGAGAGAGAGAAAGAGAGTCGAACTATCCTAAATGAGTACGTGCACACAAGCTCCTTTTATAGCTAGGCAAGGGCCAAATGCCTTAAACGCTTAAACAAATCCAAATTTCTTAGGCACGATCCAACAAATTAACAAGGAATAATAGTAGAGCTAGCTTATGTGGTAAATGGATAAGCTAAAAAAAACACTAATGGCCTTGTCCAAAAACACCAAGGCCCAAGAGTGCCGACAAGGCCGGCCACGCTAGTGGCTAGGTGCATGCGCGTGAACGGTTGGAGAGCAATCGCCTCAACTATTTCCTACCGGCACAACTGCCCTCAACCGCCCAACTGCTGTATAACTGCCCAATCACTACTAACCGCCTTTTTGGGACGATCCATGGCTCATGTGGTACGCGATACTAGTTTGCAAGTCATGAGTTGCTAGGTATTCAAGTTTCCAAACTACTCTATATGTTCCAACTAGTCGAATGCTCTAAATTGTTTCCAAAATGCTCGAGTAAACCAAAATTATGAACAAGACGACAATTCATGTGATCGAAGCACACAGGCATGGTGCGACATGCACTAGCAGGGGCACCGAACCTCAACTTAACTTACATCGTGGGACTAAGCCTTGGCACACAACGTTGATGCATGATGCGAGGGTGATGCATCTTGAGGTTCGACAAACCTCGATTTGGACTGGACCAGCATTTCCTTTATTTTTTTCTTCTAGCACTTAATCTATACCGAACACGTATACTTCACGTGATCTCAAATTTAAGGGTCAAAAGACTAAACTTTAGGACTTATAAAAATTCCCAAATATACTAAACGAATATTGAGCTCATACTAATTAAAACCAAATAGTTCTCAAAAAAAAAATTAAAGTGGGCCTCTTATGCGTCGTATGTACATAGTTTATATTGTCGTCTAATTTTTATATTTATATAAAGAATGCTATGTATATGTATGACAGAAAAATTAGGCGTGATCACGGGAGGAACTACATGGTGGTGTTTATTGGGGCTATAGCCTCCACTGAAATTTTAAAAAAAAGAATTTTTTTTTTAAAAAAAACTAAAGGTTTAATCCCCTCACTTGATTGCAACAGCTGGCATCCACTCCCCCCGAGTCCTGAGTTTTAGTTCTAATCAAACCATTGGGAGTTCACAATATAAAATCTCTGTTTCAATAGATGAGAGATCCAGGATTACAACAAAATGATCAAAAGAAAGATCAATTGATCGATCTTGATCAATGTTGACAGAACACTCAAGTCGTGCTAGAACAAAAAGAGCGGGAAAATCATTTTGGGGAATTTCTGTGCTATTCATTCAGGAAGCCTACTAACAAGCTAACCGAGTAGAGTATATACAAGCAAGCTACCGACTAACTACACGAGAGGAGGAAAAATAAAACGCCACGTAAGTGACTTATTCCACCTAAGCTACTCCTACCACATCAGTGACATAATCTAATACATGTGTCTAGAGCCACCCCTCCCCCCTTCAAGCTGGACATGAGAAATCAAGTCCAAGCTTGCAGAACGAAAATTATGCTATTGAGCTCCAAGGGGTTTAGTGAATAAATCGGCTAATTGAAGGCTGGAACGCACATGTACTGTTTGAAGAAACCCTTCTCGCACCATATCCCGAACAAAATGACAATCTATTCAGAGGTGTTTAGTTCTTTCATGGAATATTGGGTTAGCAGCCAGGTGTTGTGCAACTTTATTATCACAATGAAGAGGAATAGGCAATGAAACTTGAACTCCAAAATCTTTAAGGAAGCCTTCCATCCAAACCAACTCACTAGAAGTATGTGACATACTACGATACTCGCTCTCTGTTGTAGATTTGGACACTGTTAGTGCACAAAAATTCCGTCTTCAATGCACTAATTGAATGCTCCTTCCTCTTCCGTTCCAAACTAAATCTTGAAACCTAAAACCTGCAAAACAATGGACACAAGGGGCGGGGACCCCCTAATCCACCTCCGATGCCTAAGTCAAAAGAACAGTTTGTCCATTCGAACGTCAAGGTACAACAAGAAAGCAAGGAATCCCTGAACAGTCGAGCTAAGCGAGTATTAGCCTGTTCAAGATCTCAATAGGCGCCGATATGCAACACGTGGCCTTCCCTACACGGCGAAGGAATGTATTTACAATAGAAGAACGAGATTAGAGGGGTCGAGATTACACATATCCTAGGGCTAGTCAGATGCCTTAGAGCACAAACTAGGAATATTCCCCCCTTCTCCAAGTTTAATTCTATCATATTTGAAGGATAAAATCTTCCATTAAGTTGCACAACTAGAATATTTAAAATAATAGGGAAATAAATAAAAGTAATAATAAATAAGCATTAATTAAGAAATTCCTTTATGACGAAAATAATAATTATGGTAGCTATGTTTATTTTACCCTCTCACAGACACAGTTTTCTGTTTCTTCGATTTACCAAGAAACCAATGAATCACCTATGAACACACAATATCCTGTAATTGACCGGCATGTGAATGCACAACTTCCCCAATCAGCATCACAATAGGCTATAAGAGATAATTGTGATGTTCTAGATAGAACAAGGTACAATTAACTGTCCCTTTTAGATATCGATTAAGTACAATGCAGCTTGCATATGAGTCTGTCTGGGAGATGCAATAAACTGACTTAATTGTTGGACAAGAAAGGAAATGTATGGCCTGGACAAAGTGAAGTATAAAAGTTTTCCAACTAACCTCCGATAAGATTCAGGCTCGGAGAAAAGCTCTCCAACATCAGGTTGTAGCTGCAAGTTTCTTTGAATAGGAAAAGAAGATGGTTTGCAATCAAGCATCCTTGCATCTTCGAGCAAATCCAGAACATACTTGCGCTGATTCAACTTAATTCCAGCATCAAATCTTGCTATTTCCAATCCAAAAAAATACCGAGCAATCCCCAAGTCTTTAATAGTGAAATCAATGTCTATGGAAGACTTAGTATGTGCAATAACATCAGGATCATTCTGTAATAACTGTGGTTTTTAAGGATATTTTTGAATTTCTCTCAGATATCCTTTTAACCTCTTTGTCCGTTTTAACGCTTAATCCAATAATTTTTGTTGGAATTTAAATCCTAGAAAATTCTTGGTGATATCCTAAAATCATAAAGAAATGATTTTATGGATCGGTGTGAATTCTAGGATTTTTCAGTGGAAAAAGAATATTTATTGGATAAGCCGTCTTTTTAATTATGTACTCTAAAGGTTTTAAAATACGAAATGGAAGCCTTAAAAATTAAAGGTAGCAAGATAAAATCATGAAAAATTGGTTTTATTGGTCTACAATTTACGGGACGTTTTGTATGTAGTAAGTTTTTATATCCGAGGTACATAATTTTACCGTTTTAACATGAATCCCGTTCCGAGACGGGTTTTGGTTTTAAAAGCCACCATTTTTGCCTTAATAAGGAAGGAGCCAGAGAGATAGTTTGAGGATGGGGCTCGAACTTTTGGTAAGGAAACAGAGGGGAGTGCGAAAAAGGATAAGGACGACAGTCTTCTCTGACCCGTCCATCTCCTCATCGTCTCCTCCCCCTCTCTCTTTGTTTTTTTTCTGGGTTCTTGTTAAGCTGCAAAACAGAACCAGGAAGAGAATCGGGAAGAGCGACGTACTCGGGAGGAAAGAACTGAATTCTACACCGCCGGCTACCTTCTCTACCTCGTTGCGCCACGCCGCCGGCGATCACCCACTGCTCCGACCACCACCCACCACAAGGGCCACCACTGGGAAACACCCAACCACCCATGGGCTCGGGGATCGAGCCACTATCGAGCCAAACGAGTCATGGGCTCAAGTGAAGGTAATTACGATCGAAATTAATTAGCGGGTTGGTTGCGGAGCCACCGTAAGGACCTTTCAATTCCGCTTTGCTAATTAAAGTTATGGTTTTTATAATCTTGACGTTAATACAGTCTCACAGGTTCAAACCACTCGAGAAACGGACGTCCGGATCTTCAGTTATAGCGAATACAAGTTTGACACTGATTGGCACGTAAAGGACTTTGGATAATTACTCAGGATTCGTTGTTAATCAGTTTGACCCGAGATTTGGTCACCTTAAAGAACCATTACTAATGAACAATTTTTATTTAGAAAATTATTTCAAAAGTGAAATGGTTAGTTAGTTATAATTTCGCCAAGATGGCTCCTTAAAGTATGATAACTAAGGATTTGTTATAAGTCGATATACGAAATCAAATCGTTTATCGATTAGAAAGTTGTAGGATTTGAGTATACAACTAAGAAGTGTATCCATGAGCTCGTTGTTGAGAAATCTTTTGTTATAACTGGCAGAAGGATGATAAAGATTACTGTTGAATTGTTAAGGACGTTGAGCATGCCTTCTAAGGCAAGTGGACAGATCTCTCTTGCTTTATGATTATTAAATGAGGAATTGAATTCCATTTGATCTTCATGTTGGAAATAATTTGTGTTGAATAAAGTTTGTTAGGTTGTTATTTTGTTAGAAATAACGACCATGTCGTTATGTTAGTTTTTACGATAGAACTGAACTTAGGACCGTTGTGCGACTTTGTGTGTTTAGCTGTCTCATGCTGAGACATTGTTGCGAAGTAAGATAGTGGAGATGGGAGTTTAGACTCCAAAACATCTCTTTAGTGGTCCTATGCTGAAACAATATTGTAAAATAGATACCCAAGGGTAGGAGCCGAGTCTCCGATGACCTCTTTATAACAAAGTCTGTATTGGGGGCGTAGCTTGCTAGTGGATCCCAATATTGGAGTCATGACTCATGTCTCGCTTCACGTTGAAGGAGGACAATGGTGCACTCTAGCTAAGTGCAAAAAGGAACTGATGTGGGTCAAGTGGTCACAGATGAAATAGGCCCTCTCACCCTGACGACATCAGTTACAAGAAATTGATCGGCAACAGTTTGGGTCGATTTAAAATTATTAAAGTGAATGTGTAATGTTAAAATCATGAAGTAAATAGAGTGCGATAGGCACGTTAAGGTGTCTGAATGGTTAGGTCTTTTGATAACCATTCTTGCTCCTGATTAAGAATGATTCTTAATCAAACTTTGATGAAGTTAAGCTGATTAGTCATTGAAGACGTTTGTGAATGTTGTGTGGTTAGTATAAGTTTCCATTAATCGTTTATGCTTCTTAAAGGAACCACAAGCTGTGGTGTTCTCTCTCTTGGTTATGCAAGTCTCCTTCTTTTTCTCTATAAGGCTGTCAATTGTTGGATTATAATCCGAGCCTAATCGGATTTTGATGCCAATATGTCTAGTTACAACCATGAGAATCAAGTTAGTTTCTCCACTTGCTTAGTCTTTCAGTAGAATAATCCGTCCATCTTCTTTTCTTTTATATGGTCGGTTGGTGTCCACCGTTGGAATACGACACATCAGGCTCTTCTTGGAAGTTGATTCAAGAGGTGGATCCAGAGGTTTGAAGTTCCAGAAGTTGAAAAAAGGTTTCCAATGGATATACTTGAGTAAGTTCTTGGTTAGATTTCCGCAAAGAGAAGTGGGAAAGAAGTTAAGAACTTAAAGATGACTTTTTAAAGACTTTGTTCAAATAGAAGGTTGCTCTATTTATTCATTATTTTTAAGTTAAGGTTTGTATAAGACCTTTTTCTTGCTTTTCCGCTGTAATATTTTACTTAATTTTGTTAGGTTTTA
Organism: Fallopia convolvulus; assembly: GCA_964016875.1. NCBI lineage: Eukaryota > Viridiplantae > Streptophyta > Magnoliopsida > Caryophyllales > Polygonaceae > Fallopia > Fallopia convolvulus. Next base: position 47,627,311 of record OZ024726.1, on the reverse strand, counting down.
AATGGTTTCTTTTACCTTGTTTTAGTATGTTCTGTCAGGTTAAAGCTTTGGGTAACTCTGGTTTAGTCCTAATCAGGGTTACTGGCGGTAATACCTCCAAGGTAAGTAAAGGGGTGTTACACATTCCCAAATAACAGCATGTCATCAACATAAACCAAAGCAACTGTAAATGATGCACCAATAGATTTCACAAATAAAGAATAATCTTGCTTTGATTGGATAAAACCAAGTTGTTGAAGATGATTGGTTAATTTAATATTCCATTGTCTACTTGCTTGTTTAAGCCCATAAAGTGATCTTCTCAATCCACACACTTAACCAGGCTGAGCTTTATCATACCCTAAAGGTGGTACCATATATACTTCTTTATCTAGGAACCCATGTAGAAAGGCATTATTAATGTCTAGTTGATGCAAGGGCCAGTTATGAATGGAAGCTAAGGCAAGCAAAACTCTTATAGTAGTAAATTTGGCTATCGGAGAGAAAGTATGCTTGTAGTCCTTGTCTTTTACATGATTAAACCCTTTTGCTACTAATCTTGCCTTAAGCCTCTCTCTACTTCACCATTTGGACTAAACTTGACTTTGTATACCCATTTAGACCTAATGGCCTTCTTTCCTTGAGGCAAAGTTGTGAGCTCCCAAGTCTGATTCTGTACAAGTGCCATCAACTCTTTATGCATAGCTTCAACCCACCCTTTATCATGCTTGGCTTTTTCATAAGATGTAGGTTATTCTATGGTTAAGACATTAAACAATGAATGCACATAGTCTTCAAATTAATCCTTTAAATCAGTTAAGGAAAACATATGAACAAATTGTGACATTGAATCCTCCTTGCTGGACACATGTTGTGCAGGCAAAATTTTGCATATAAAATCATCAAAACGAGTTGGTAAATTTGTGAATCTTTCAGACCTGAACTGTAGGAACCACCTCTTCAACAAAAACTGGTACTGAACTTGATTCTGTTCTATTCTGTTCTGCAGGAATATGTTCTATATCAAGTATAACAGAATCCTCAATAACACCATAATTCTGATTATGTATGCTTTGCTGAGGAGTCGACAATAAAGCATCTTCATTGTAAACATCATCATCATCAAGATCAACAAGAGGCAAGGAATGTGAAACTGTCTTGTTATGAGCCACTAGTTCTTTAAAAGGAAATTTTGTTTCCTTGAAAACAACATGCCTAGCAACATATACTCTGTTAGTTGTCAAATCAAGCACTTTGTAAGCCTTTTGGCTTGGAGGATACCCCAAAAACATACATCTACTTGCAGTAGGATCAAACTTGGTCCTGGTTGTCTTTGGTTCCAAAACGTAACATAAACAACCAAGCACCCTCAAGTTATCATAACCAGGACTCTTATTGTGTAACATCTCAAATGGAGATTTCCACTGTAACAATGAAGATGGCATCAAATTAATCAAATATGTTGCCGAGAGAATACAATCACCCTAAAATCTATAAGGCAAACCTGCATGTATTCTCATAGCACGAGCAGTCTCCACTAAATGCATGTGCTTACGCTCCACTCTCCGATTTTGTTGTGGAACTCTAGGAGTTGATCTTTGATGAACAACCCCTTTTCTAAGCAACAAATCTCTAACCCTTTTTTGAACAAATTCTGTCCCATTGTCTGTTCTGAGCTTCTGAATCCTGGCCTAAAATTGTGTTTCTACATACTCAAAGAAATGAGCTATCTTCTCATAAGCTTGTTCTTTGTTATTCAGCAAGAACACCCATGTTGCCCTTGAGTAATCATCTAAAACAGTCAAAAAATACTTTGCACCACAGTATGGGATCTTAAAAGGTCCCCAAACATCCATATGAACAAGCTCAAAAACTTTTGTAGCATGTGAAGAACTAACATCAAAAGGTTGCTTATGAAGTTTAGCAAGCACACAAAAATCACAGTAGAACCTGAATCAACTATCTTAATAGGTTTTCCAAGTAATCTCATATTACTAAAGATAGTTTTATCATATGAGACATGATCAGTAGAACCTGAATCAACTATCCAAGTGATTGTGGTCCTATTATTTTGTATGTTTAAACAATGGGAATGTTCAAACATACTTGCAAATCCAATGGCATTCACATATCCATTGCTTGTACCTTCATTAAATGGCATCTTCCCTTTCATTATCTTCATAACCCTATTCACCACAACATTAGTCAAAGCAGTTTTAGACTTACCATCAATCTTTTCATCTTCATCCATGGGAAAGTTATAATGTGCATCAGTCTCTCCTTGCACAGCTGCCATGATCTTTCCTGATCCTTGATTCTTAGGGCCTTTCCACCAGTCTGGATAACCAACCAGCTTGAAACAATTCTCTCGCACATGCCCTATTTCTTGACAATATCCACATTTTCTGTCATTCTTGGCTTTCATGTTTTTTTTGCCAGAACTGGAATTTCCTTGCTTGTTTCCATAGCCATTAGAGCTACTACTACCTCCATTCATGTTCTCATTATAACCTCCATGCCTATTCATAACCAAGACATCATGCTCAGACATTGTGCCTCCAGTCACATCCTTTTGTCTTTCAATTGTCATCACTATTTGGTATTCCTTGTTCAGATTTGGTAGAGGATCCAGTGAGAGAATATAGTTGCGAACATTCTCATAAGCATCTGAAAGTCCCGTCAGAAATTGCATAAGCTTCAACATATTCTCCTTTTCTACCATTATCTTCATCAGATTACAAGACACCACAAGAACATATTGGAATACCTTCTATAGCCTGCAATTCATCCCATAACTTCTTAAGGTTGTTGTAATAAGCTCCTATACTCAGATTTTCTTGTTTCGTGTTACTTAATTCCCTTTGCAATTTAAAGATCAAAGGTGCATTTGATTCAGAGAATCTTTCAACTATGTTATCCCATAGTTCTTTAGACGACTGAACATAGATGAAATCTTCAGCTATTTCTCGACCATAGAATTGATGATCCAGCTCATCACCATAAAATACAACGCTCCCAACGTTCATATTCAGCAGAGTCACGATCAGGCCTTACACAAGCACCATTGATAAATCCTAATTTCATCTTGGCACCTAGAGCCATTTTCACGCTTCGACTCCAACTAGCAAAGTTTAATCCATTAAATCTAATGGCTACTAATTTAGTCCTTGGATTATCTGAGTTAGACAGAAATAACGGATCGAAGGAGTTCTGGTTACCTCCTATGAACAATCCATACTCCTTTTGATACTTTCGAGGTGAAAACGACCTCTGATCAAACCGATTTCTCCTCATCGGAGTCCTATAGCGCCTCGGCGAACGATCTCTCCTTGGCGATCTTGATCTGCCTCCAGTAATAGATCCTTCTTCCTCCATTCTCGACAATCAAGACAAACAGCAACAGAAACCAAGTAAATCAAGAAGAAAAATCTCCCTTCGAAGATTGCGATCAAAACCTAGAACGCGATCTCTCTCCTTCTTCGAATTCCGATCAGAATCGCAACCTGATCGGATCTGATACCATATAAAATCTCTGTATCAATAGATCAGAGATCTAGGATTACAACAAAATGATCAAAAGAAAGATCAATTGATCGATCTTGATCAATGTTGACAGAACACTCAAGTCGTGCTAGAACAAAAGAGCGGGAAAATCATTTTGGGGAATTTCTGTGTTATTCATTCAAGAAGCCTACTAACAAGCTAATTGAGTAGAGTATATACAAGCAAGCTACCGACTAACTACAAGAGAGGAGGAAAAATAAAACGCCACGTAAGTGACTTATTCCACCTAAGCTACTCTTGCCACATCAGTGATACAATCTAATACATGTGTCTACACACAAAATGTAGGTTCTAGTTCTAATCTCGATCGTGTTCCTAGTTTATTTAGTGGATCCGCAAAAAATGACAAATATGTGTTGATTCACATTTTATATATTTAGCTCCCACTAAGCCCGATTCCTGGCTCCGCCCCTGCGCGTGATCATCGTATATACGTACAATTCTAAAGCGCTGTCCTGCCAATGTTAATCTATATTTGTACATATTCGATTATATACATACCGGCCTTTGTTAAGTTTATAAATTTTGCATTCTAATTTGTTATGAAGTTTCACTTTCATACATATACATAAATTTTTGAAAAAAAAAAGAAGCTTATACGAGAAAATAAAGAACAATAAAAATCATCGTTAAAATTGAGGAAAATTTGTAAGAAATAAATAAATAAATTTGGATACTCATATTATGATATACGATTGAATACATCCAAAGACACTGAATCACCGACAGTAGGGAAACAAGAAGGGAGCACAAGAATATCCTGATTTGTGTGTTGATTGGGGTATCCTGTGGAATGCCAAAATGGGACACTCCTCTTTAAATAGCCGGTGTTATGCTTCAAGCCTTGTCCATATAATTTATTAATTATTCTACTCGCAATCATATATTTACTTTGCCCACAGATTGTAAATTAACTTTGTTATTTTTCTTTTTTTTTTTCTATTAGGTAAGAATTAAGAGGTTATTTTTATGAAGGATAATGCTCTAGAACATCCTTTCGGATAAGAACCTGAAGTTCTGAGTGAATCTGAATATGTAAAACAGGTAGCGAGTGGCCTAGCTAGTTGGCCCGAAAAACTGTTTCACGGAAAAACTGTACATTAACCTTGTGGGTAGAGTTGGTAAAATTCATATCTTTAATATATAAATTTATAACTTATTATTTTTTTTTTTATAACGCTATCAATTTCTATTAGAAAAATAATATAATATATAGTAATTATATTCATAAGGTAACTAATGGATTAAAACCGTATACAGTACCTCACTAGTGTGACCATTCACAGCTCCAGTATATGTTGGTGTCGGGCGTCGGCGCCGTGCTCATTCCGCGTTGCATCCACACTTTTTTTTTTCTTGATGCACTAAATCCTGGAATATAAGTTTTTTAAACTCTAGAATTTGGTTGCAATTAGAGTTGTCAAAAGCTGATCGAACTCACTAATCCGACCTGAATTGTCCGATAATTTTAGGGTCAAGGTCCGAAAATTTGAATATGAAATCCGAAATCAACCGAACCCGATAGAACCCGAAACCCGTTGGGTTGACCGATTTAGTATATTTATAGAATTTTAAAAAGTATAATATATTTTATTATTAAAATAAATGAAAATAATATATTAAAATTAAATATTATTATTTAATTAAAAATTAATTTTAATAATCATAAAAAAACATATTTTAGACCCGCTGGTCAACCCAACCCGACCGAAAACCCGCTACAACCCGACCCGATTGACCCGTGACCCATAACGAAACCAACCCGAAATGACCGAACCTGAACCTGCCTGACCCGACCCGATTGAAAGGTCTAGTTGCAATCCTTCCACATAAAACATAGAAAAATAAGCTTAGTAACTAACTAGAATAAGTATCCGAACCCTGTACAAGTTTGGTTAAATATAAATGATTTATTTTTTATGTGAATATGAACAAATTATTGATTATTTTTATGTGAAACTCAATGTTTTTTCTTCTTTATTAAAAGGAAATGAATTAGTTTAACAATTTTTTTAATTTGTATATATATTTTTAAATTAAAAATATATATACATAAATGATAAAAAAAAAGTTTAATTATAGCATATATAATGTTTTTGTCATGTGATTTGAATATATAATTAATTCAAAAAATGTGTAATTAATCAAGGAGGAATATTGAGATAAGAATGAACTCAAGATAATACAAAATAATTAGATAAGAATAATCAAGTTCTTAAGGATACATACAAAGTAATTAATCAAGAATAATTAAAATATAAATATAAATACAAAATATACACCAGTAAATAGAAATTACGTAAAAATAATTCATTTGTTAGCCTATGTTAGATTGTTAGGTTAGATAGAATCTTATAAGATATATATAAAAGATCCAATTAGTTAGAAAAGATAAATATAAATTAACTTATTTGATTAAGAGATAAATATCCAATTAATTAGAATAAAAGATAAATACAAATTAAATTGGATTAACATATAAATAGATGTATTAAGTATTTTTTTTAAAGGCTTGAATATTTGGATAATAGGTGGCGCCACGTATGCAAAATTAACCACGGCTCGACACATAGGCGAAATAAATCAAAGGATGACATGTGTCATGAGGCTTCTTCTTTTTTTTGGTAGAAATGAGGCTTCTTCTTTAGTATTTATATAGATAGATTTATAACTGTGATTAAGTTCGCGGTTTTTAATGACCAAAATTTAGGTACATGTTTGTAAATTTTTTGAAGTTTGGGGGGACTTCATATTAATTGGCCGGCTAAAAGAAGTTGAAGAACATGTTTGCTAAAGTTTACTTAAGCAAAAAGACTACATAGATGAAGCCTAACCTAGCTAGCTTTAGATTAATGCACCTTTCTTGTGAGCGGGTAAAATAAAAATAATTACCATAGTTATTTTCGCTATAAAAGTATTTATTAAAATTACTGCGCAGTTATTTTCGTTATTTTCCATATTAAAATATATGACGGTTATGCAACTTAATGGGAGATCTTATCCTGCAAATATGATAAGATTAAATCCGGAGAAGGTGAGAATATTCCTAGCTTGGGCTTTAAGCAACCCTAGGAAATAATTAAATAAGGCCCCCTGATCTCCCTCTTCCATTATAAATACATGCCCTAGGCATGTAGGGAGAGACACATGTGCACATCGGCATATTCAGAAAACCTAGGCAGGCTAATACTCGCTTAGCTCGACTGTCCGGGGATTCACCGCTCTCTTGTTGTACCTCGTCGCTCAAAACGACAATTGCTCTTCTGAATTAGGCATCGGAGGTGGATTAGGGGGTCCCCGCCCCCTATGTCCATTGTTGTGCAGGTTTTCTAGGTCAAGAGATCAAAGAGGAGCGGAAGAGGAGGAGTTCTTAATTGGTGTATTTAATACGAATTGAAGGCGAGATTTTATACACCAACAATTGGCGCCGTCTGTGGGATACGAGTATTCGATCCAAGCAGTCATGGTGTTGGAATCGATACCTGAGAATCAAGAAGTCAACTTTGAAGAGACCGGGGCATCATCGTGGAGCGAACTCGCGCGAACCACCCCCGGCGAACGAAACCGCGAGCGCGGATCGACAACTGCGAGCGCGGATACCGAAAACCGCGAGCGCGGATCGAGAACTGCAGGCGCGGATGCCGTACATCGCGAGTATGGATCGGCGGCCGAAGTCAAAAACCTTGAAATTTGCTCAGAAAACCGCGCCCTAATGGAGATCGGTCAAGGTAATTCTGATACTCGCTCGGAAGATCAAACCTTGGTGCCTGAAAACGGTTCAAACCGTGATCCGGCCCCTCTTGCTAATACATCTGTTCATCGCACAGGTCGTTTAGGGTCCGGGTCAGGCGACGGAATCGACAATCGTAATACTCCAGGGTCCGAGTCAACCGGATTTGATCAATTGTGGGAATCGGCTATGCGTGTGGCAAAAAACGAAGAAGATCGAAGGGTTCCGGGGCAGAACGAATTCGTACGCGCGATCACGAGCGCCGCACAAAACCGCGATCGCGACCAGGAGGGCCGCGATCGTGGCCGATCAAACCGCGCTCGCGGTCCTGAAAACCGCGACCGCGGGCTGCGAATTTCCGAGCCCTCGCCCTCTATCCGCGAGTCAAACCCTAGTTTGGTTAGTCCACGTCTAGAGGAAGGCCAGTCCAGTCGTGCCGGGTCCAATCCCGTTAGATGGGACAACCTCGTCGTCTTGTCGTCCGATCCGAACGGCGGGAACGGGGCATCTACTACCAATGAAGAAGAAGATGAGATCACCCACGCTTTGGTTACCACTTTGAGAGAGAACGAGAAATATCAAACGAGGTGTGCAGAAGCTGAGTCTCGGTTAGAGCATGCCCTAAAATAGGTCGCCAGGTAAAAACGCGCTTTGGATAAGGTTCAAGGCAAGCGCCCTATTGATGAATCAGAAATTGAGAGGACTACTCGACGACTTGCTAGTGTTATTGAATTCACCGATAACCGTCGTAGTCCTCAATTGATCAGTTCTGAAGAGCAAGACGGTATGCAAGTCGAATACGACAACGATAGAAGAGCACCACGGAACTGACGGAGAGATCACCGCCACGAGTCACCATCGCGTAAGAGGTCGCGGGCCGATCCTCCTTAGCTGAGCAGGTCGTCATCCGCCGACTCGGGCGAAGCCCACCACCGTGACAACCGTCGCGACCGAGATCACCGCCTCGAGGGATCGCGATCGCGATGGCCGCGAGCGCTCGCGGCAGATCAGACCGCGGCTGCGGGTCTGGCGGTCGGCGTGGTTCTTCGCGCGAGAAGAACGATCGTTATGTCCCTTCTAATCGCGATTGGAGTCCAGAAAACAGAAAGAGACACCGCAACCGACATCGAAGCGTCAGCCTCGAAAGAATTGAAGGAAGAGCCCGAGCTCTTGAGCGTACCCAAAACAGGCTATTCGATCTTTTAAGAGCACAAGGCAATACCTTGCAATCGGCTCAGGATCAAGCAGAGCACAAGTTGGCCTTGCTGACATCAACGTCGTTCCACCCAGATATTCAGCGAGCTCTACCGCCATCAAAATTCTCTCCACCAACTTTTGCTGTGTACGACGGAAACACAGATCCTGTGAATCACATAGCCTCCTACACCCATAAAATGGCGTTGTGGGTGTCTGAGGACGCTATCATGTGCAAGATGTTTCCGAGTAGCCTCGGTAAAGGCCCTTTGAAGTGGTTTTAGAGTTTGAGGCCAGGTCGATTCGAAGTTGGGGACGATTGGCTTCGAAGTTCGTAAAGCGGTTCATAGCTAACAGTCGGGACGCTGCCTCGCTTGACACACTTTTTGGTCTCAAACAAGAAAAGGGGGAAAGCTTACGTCGCTTCTTTAATCGGTTTATGGAGTTCTATGCGGAAATTGAAGGGTGTGATCCGAAAACCGCTATCACCGCCTTCAAAAGGGAGATCTTTACAGACAGTAAACTAAGTGAGGAGTTGACACTTCGTCTCCCCTCCACAATCGTAGAGCTTCAGGAGTGCGTTCATCAATATGTGCGGTTGGAGGAATCCAATCTCAAAATAAGGGGAAGGTCGTCCTCTCCTCCTCGCAAAATCCGCCGCCGAGCTGATGACTTTAAGGGAGAAAGTCAAGTCAGAGCGATTTACACTACCTTTAGTGTAACGATCTATCGGATCCTGCCCCGTATAAAACATGAAGGTTTCTTCCAGTATCCCCCCAAAGAAGAATGCCATGACGAAGATCCACGAAGCAAAAAGTATTGCATGTACCACAGAAATCGGGGGCATATGACCGAGCAGTGTGAACCATTCAAGCGGTATCTAGAGAGCCTGGTGGAAAAAGGGTACTTGCAAGAGTTCATCAAGAAAGAGAAGCCTGAGAAGAATGATGAACCGGGGCAGAAACAGATTGAGGTGATCCAGACCATTTTAGCGTCTTACAAGCATGAAGATGATGAAGCAAGAAGTAACTTCAGAAAGTCTTTCCATGAGCTTGAGGTTATGAGAGTTCAACAAGCTAAGCCACGACGACCTCCTTCCCCCGTGTGCGCAGTGGACGGATTAGTCTTTAGGGACAAGGACCTCGCTACAGTCCAAGTTCCTCATAACGATCTGTTGGTTCTAGCAGTCGAGCTGGACGGATTTAAAGTGTGTCGCGCTCTTGTTGATCCAGGGAGTTCGGTTGACATCATGTACTATGAAGTTTTCAAGCTCCTAGGGAAAAACAATGAAGATTTGATTCCGGTCAAGATGCAACTAACTGGACTTGGTGGCTATCCGACGTATCCGCTCGGAATGTATAAAACCCAAGTCAGTCTTGCCAAGAAAGTGATGACCGTTGAGTTTTTGATCGTTGATGTGCCTTCTCCCTACAATTTAATTTTGGGAAGGCCTTGGATCCATGGGATTGGAGCGGTACCATCGACCCTCCATCAAATGGTCCAATTTAGAGACGGAGATGCCATTGTTCGAGTCTGGGTAAATCAGTTGGATGCTCGTCTGTGTTCCAAGGGAAGTTGTCCAAAGTCGGAATTCATGCAGAAAATAGAAGACGAGCCGAAATCTGAGAGCCAGCCGCGAAACCGCGATCGCGGGCTTGAGGGCCGCGACCGCGGCGCTGGAGCCGAGCGTAAATCCCCAGTTCTGGGGCAGAGCCCGGCCGCGGATCGTCGTGCTGCGACCGCGGAACGAAGAGCCGTGATTGCGGGTCCCCTCGCCGCGATCGCGGTACTGGAGTTGATGGTCTCGTTTCGCGAGACGAAGATTGTAAACGCGGCCACCCGTCTTCCCCTGCGCAGGGATCTCAGGACTAGGATTTCATGTAGACAGGGCACTCTTTTTCCCACATAGTTTTGATGAGGCCCTTAGGTTTTTTCGCCTTTTGCATTCATTCCGTTTAGCTTTGTAGCTCATAACATTCACGTTTATTTATTAATAAAAGTCAGTTTTTTTTTGCATTAGTTTGAGTCTTACATAAAAAATACCGCGCAACATTAGTTAATCGCACTAATGGATTTTTCATATGTGTGTATGAAGAAGTTTATGATATTCACTCATAACACATATGATATTCGCTCCTGTGGGCTCGAATATACGAATATACGGATATACGAATATACGAAAGCGCTAGGGGACCAGTCGACCAATCCACATGGCCACTTCGATTAGAAACCCTCTGTACCCTACGTCGCCAAACACGGTAAGACGTGTAAGGCGGTGTAGGTGGGGCATTTGTGAGCGGGTAAAACAAACATAATTACCATAGTTATTTTCGCTATAAAGGTATTTATTAAAATTACTGCGCAGTTATTTTCGTTATTTTCCATATTAAAATATATGGCGGTTATGCAACTTAATGGGAGATCTTATCCTGCAAATATGATAAGATTAAATCCGGAGAAGGTGGGAATATTCCTAGCTTGGGCTTTAAGCAACCCTAGGAAATAATTAAATAAGGCCCCCTTATCTCCCTCTTCCATTATAAATACATGCCTAGACACATGTGCACATCGACATATTCAGAAAACCTAGGCAGGCTAATACTCGCTTAGCTCGACTACCCGGGGATTCACTGCTCTCTTGTCGTCGCTCAAAACGACAATTGCTCTTCTGACTTAGGCATCGGAGGTGGATTAGGGGGTCCCCGCCCGCTGTGTCCATTGTTTTGCAGGTTTTCTAGATCAAGAGATCAAAGAGGAGCGGAAGAGAAGGGGTTCTTAATTGATGTATTTAATACGAATTGAAGGCGAGATTTTGTACACCAACATTTCTATAATTGATTTAAATATATCCTCTTTCATTCAAAGTTACAACTTACAAGTATAGAAATGCAAGGCTTTATGAGCATTATTCATTGATGATAATTTTTTTTTACCCCGACCATTACAAATTTACAATAAGAAGGAGCATTATTCATGCTTGTTAAAATCACCTCTTTTTTTTGGGTAGAAAAACATCATTCTTGAGGGATAGTATTTGTTGCCCATCATTCCATCAAAGAAAACAAGACTATTATATTCCTTATATAAAAAACAATCTATATATGGTATTTATTGGTTTCCTTGTTGTGTATAGATTGTACACAGATATAAATCAGCATATAGGTTCCAACAACATACATACGTATATGTACAGAATGGTACATATATATAAAGGGCTTAAAACATATACAGTCCCCTGTACTTGTGTAAATTTGTCAGATAGACATCCCACTTTTGGTTTGGACCTATTGAATACTTAAACTTAATAATTTGGACCTATTAAAAACCTGGTCGCTGACAATCTCGTTGAGTGTAACACACGCATGCTGACATATTCCAATTTTTTGTCCAGATGTGTGCCACATAAGCTTATTTTGCCACATAAGATGTCACATAAGCCCAAACTTTAACACCATTATTTTAATAAAATCAGAAAATATAAAAAAATACAAAAAGAAAAAAAATTGCACAAGTACAGGGGGTTGTATATGTGCGTTTGACTGACACGTACTTCGCCACATCAGCGATCAGGTGTTTAATAGGTCCAAATTGTTAAATTTAAGTGTTCAATAGGTCCAAACCAAAGGTGGGGTGTCTATCTAACAAATTTGCACAATTACAGAGGGCTGTATTCACACATTTAATATTCACATATATATGAATATGATGGGTTTAAATGATAAATGACATGGTGTGGTGTAGACTGTAGAGAAAATTAAAGTGGAAACGTACATATGTAATATGTTGGGGGCCGGGTGGGGATAACGTGGAGGAGAGTAATCGCACATCTCACATCTCACATCTCTCATTCTCCACCGACGCCGGCAACGTGGGGAGCGGCCCCCTTCCCTCTACATGCCCACCATCTCCCTCCCCGCTTTCTACGCTAATTCTCTATTTTTATTATATTCCCTCTCTCAAATCTCAATACATACATGCTTTAACCTTCATTATACATGCATCTTTTTACACCCACTAATTAATCACAATTTCTACCTCTTATTACATAGCATAATGCGCCATTATATACTACGGAGTACTCCATTAGGAGTTCTACTTACATAATCGCTACAATTTGGACCACTCAACATTTCAACTATATTACTAGAGAGACTAACGTACGGTTAATGCTGTTAATTATTCCTACTACGGAAGTAGAATCTAATCAATTATCAAAAAATAAGTTCGTTGTACACTTGTACTACTGAACTAATTACCTAAAAAATACTTATTCAACTAATTGAAATCATTTTTATGACATGTTTTACTTTTACATTCTTTGGTTCAAATTTACTAAGTTTTCTAATCAAATCCTAGTGGTATGGGAAAAGTGAACTGTTTAATATAAATAATTTTAGGAAAAAATCTCCAATTTTTAGAGAAAAAGACGGCCTAGTATTTTGGGATTATAATTGGGGTAAATTACAAGAAACCACACCTTATCTTGGAAGATTTCTAAAAACACCCCCAAAGGCGGAACTACAATAGGGTGATATGGTACTATCTGACCTAGGAGTTATTATTAGTAATTAATTAATTAGTGTAAACTTTTTAAATAGAGTTTATAAACACCTTCATTTGTTTTCTTTACGGTTCTTTCACATGTCGCCTTTATTGAACCGTTAAGGCGGTATTATAAATACCTTATATTGTATTTCAAAAAATAACAATCAATAAGAAAGAAGAAAATAGTTAACCCTAATTCTAGCCTCCTTCTCTGTGTCGTCTCCTTCACCCCTGGCCATCGGCTCTTCTCCCCTTCACCGGTTCGATTGTTCTTATTACAACTTTCTTGGTACGGGATCCTAAGGATTATCGTACCATAGGGCCATAGGTGGCCATGGCCCCCTAATCCAAATTTTTTTTAGTATATATGTTCCTTTTGTCGAGAGTTTTGATTTGATATATTATACGCTTTAATCTAACACCTGAGTAAAAAGGTATGAGCATTTGAAATTTGACGGTACACAAACTACTTTTACAAGTCATTTACTTAATTAAAATATTTTTATCATTTGCTAGATTGTATAGTTTCAAAATATAATTGAACCCAAGAGTGTCTAAACAATTAGTTATGGTTGGAATGTCTTGAATCACAAACTAAATTTATTAGCATATAGTTCTTGAGGTTTTTATTCAAATATTCTATAGTATTTTGTATTTTTTGAAATTGAAAAAATGTTGGCTATTGGCCGCTACAATGAGAAGGTTCGAGCTCCGCCCCTGAACGTCGTACCCCTTATTTCACTTTTTTTTAAAATAGAAAATCACTCCTTATCTTGGAGCATTTACAAAAAAAATACCCCTTATTTTACGTTTTATAAAAACCACCTCTTATTTCTCTTCCATTTTCATTGACCACCCCATCCTATTTACCATCCATTATATCCTCAAATTAGAGGTAAAATATATAAATGTCCCTAGGTTAAAGTACCAAATTAATAAACACCAATAATTACCCTTGAGAGAGAGAGAGAGAGAGAGAGAGAGAGAGAGAGAGAGAGGTGGCTTAAGGGTGCTTCATGATCGGCCATCGGTGCTTAGGGAGGGCTCAACTCGGCACGACGGGTGCCTGCTAGGGGTCGAGAGAGGGTCGAGAGAGGAAGAGCAATTGATAAACACACTCGAGCCAACACTTCCTTTCTTGACCCTCTCTCGATCTCTAGCAGACACTCGTCGTGCCGAGTCGAGCCTTCCCTAGGCACCCAACAAGATCGCTAATTATGAAGCACCCTTGAGTCAATCCTTTCTCTCTTTTGAGCAGCAACAACTAGCAGGGGTAATTATCAGAATTTATCAATTTGGTACTTGAAACTAAGGGTAGTTATGTATTTAACTCTAATTTGACAGTAGAACTGATGGAAAACAAGATGTGATGGTTCAATAAACAAGAATAGAAAATAAGGGGTGATTTTTTGTTTAAAAAAAGTAAAATAAGGGGTGATGTTTTGCAAATATTCCAAGATAAGGGATGGTTTCCATAAAAAATAAAATAAGAGTTGGCCTTTTATATATCAATTAGGGGTTGTTTTCTATATCAATTTACCCTTATAATCACTATTATTTTTATTATGTGCGTTATTTTTTAAAATTCTGATACAAGTGTTTCAGAATAGAAAAATGCACCTTCTAATATAATAAAAATGATATGTACTTCAGAAACAAAAACTTATTGATCGATTTGAGAATATTGAAAAAAGAGTGATCCAATAATCAGAGTATAACTTCTGAACCAAATAATTGAAATGTACGTGATATCCCATGTGCTCAAGGACCAAAATTCATACATACAATCATTATCAATTTCTAATATTAAACAGTTCAAAGAGACACATATATATTAATGACGATGTAGATTTGTATAATTTTAATTTATCTCTTAATCGGATCCCCGTAAAGCATGGACAGTGCATATAAAACTGCAAATGTATGCTTTAATTTAAAAAAATGAACATTGTTCAGACTTATACTCTTTGGAATGGTACGTACGTAATACGTATGTTAAGGATGAATAAATATATAAATGATCAGCGAACATAAGCAAAGTTAACATATACATTTTTTTTTGATAAGAAGTTAAACATATACATAGACACGTAGTAGTTGGATGGAGTATAATCTTTCAAACAAAACCAAGGTAAATTAAATTAATCGCTCATTTGTATAGTTTTTTCTAATCCCCAACATATAAATGCCAATTTTTTACGTTATTATGACTTATGAGAATATATGTATATATATAAAAGACGCAAGAAATAAGGCTACTACGTTGCGCCACGTAAGATTTTTCTATGTGTCGTTTTCACGTTAAGCCACCTAAGATTTCGCCACATAGGATTTTTTATTTTGAAAATTAATATATGTTGATATTATTTTATGATAATATATAAATAGGATAAATTAATCCAGAAGAAATTCTATCTAAAATAAAGATGTTATCTATTATATATTAGGAATTAGGATTGATCTAAAAGATTTTATCTAAAATTAAAATATATTATAAAACATTAGATATTATATAATAAAAAAATTAAATTTCTATCTTTATATGAAAAAATTTAAATTCGAATTTTATTTAAAATTAAAGAAAAGTATTTATTTTTAATCTGGCCCCACCTAATATTTACCAAATTATTTTTTATTTCTAATATTTTAATATTTTAAAATATGTATAAATATCTTTTATCTTTAGCATGATATATTTTCATAAATTTATTTATAGATATATATTTTTTCTTTTATAAGAAAAATTAATGATAACCACTTATAATATTTAAAAATAATAAAAATAGGCAATATAATATTTAATAGATATATTGAAATATTTGATAATTTCTAAACTAAGGTACATAGAAAGTAATAAAAAATATAATAATATAATATTTAATCTTATATAATTTTAACTTTATCGAGCCACAAAATGAGTTTGGCGGCACCTTAAATCAAAATAAATTACTTTTTAATTATTTTCTATAAATAAATTATTTATATCTTTCATATTTTATTATATCTTATTTATTAATGTAATTATTATTTTATTTAAATCTTATCTCTTCCATATTCTAATTTATAAATCTTTGTTTATTCATATGTTATAAAAATCAAATATCGATGAAATATCATTAAAGAAAAGAAGAAATGTACATTATTTTATCTTAATAATCTTTTTTATTCTCAACATTAAACTTAATAATTTATATTTAATTCGTTTTATTCAATTCAAAAAAATAAAAAATTTGTACATTGTACAATCAATAAATTATCGAACCATAGTCGTGCATGGCACGACGGATATAACTAGTATTATCCATATACAAAACAAGCTACCAGCTATGCACATGATCATGTGGGGAGGTCACGTGCTGAAAGACTTGCAATCTTGACTCTTTTCGGAACAACTAAGCTAGTATATATACTGTATACACGTACGTAGTATAATGGATGCACAATACATTTATACATGGTACATTGAATACACTTTGAAATTCAGAAAAGTTATTATCATTATCTATAAAATGTATAGAAAATAATACGGAGTAAATATATACACTTATAACTACAAAAAAAAATATGAAGAGAGATTTATGATTATACATTGAGAAAAATGAATAAAAAACTAAAATTGCTTTCTTGGGGGTTGTTAGTGATTAAAAGGTGCAACAAATAAGCAGAATTAGCTTAAATTTGTAGACAAAAATTGATGTGATGATCATATAGTCAATTTGAATTGGTTCAAATGCTAATTAGAATGACACCTCACCTCCCAAAACCCCTTCTCTTTCAAGGGAAGTAATGAAATTCCAATATTAGTAATTATATACATATCACAATTCACAACCATATATGGGTCATCAATCCATCTGATCCAAATAATTAATTAATACGTGCTCCATGTGTAAAACCATCTCATCCCAATCATAAATTCAACAACAACATGCTGCAAATTAAGAAAGAAAGAAGGTGAAAGAAGAATTGATCTTTTAGAAAGTATCTTCAAAAGACGAAAGGAAAAAACAGGGGGAAGATTATCAGTCTTCTTTCTTTTCTTCATTTTCTAGTTTTAGGGGTTTGGAGACCAAAACTTACATATACTTATATACTCATACACATAAAAATATATACATATACTTTTTATTGGGTTGAAGTAGAGACATTACTCTCCGTCCTCAAGGAGAAATTTTATTAATAATAACAAAAGAATTAAGTAGTAATCAAGCGGGCATAGCCCGACCCTTTACATTATTTAAAAGCAAAGCACTAACACCGTCGAGAGGGTTAGCAAATATATGGAAACCTACACTAAACTAAAAATCAAAGGCCTCTCAAAAAAAAAACTAAAAAGCATAGGAAGCAAAAAAATC
Organism: Fallopia convolvulus; assembly: GCA_964016875.1. Classification (NCBI taxonomy): domain Eukaryota; kingdom Viridiplantae; phylum Streptophyta; class Magnoliopsida; order Caryophyllales; family Polygonaceae; genus Fallopia; species Fallopia convolvulus. The sequence goes on along the minus strand of OZ024726.1, from coordinate 47,609,944 downwards.
AAATATATACACTTGTTTAGGTAATTATGTACTTTGTTTCAAAAAAAAGAAAGAAAAGGTAATTATGTACTTGAAAAAAGATGCTAACAAATTATGCATACAGTTTCTTTGACACTCCCTTTTGCCCTGGCTTCATAAGCCTTTCTTGTGCATAGTTATTCTCTCTTTAGAGAAGTTATTTTATTTTTCCAAATATCTAAGTAAAGTAGAGGAGAAAAAGAGAAGCACTCTTTCTTGCAAGAAAGAATAGATTGAAGTCATTTACAAGGAAGAGAGATTGATTCAATGAGTACAACCCAAGTTACTACTTCACTGAAAAAGAGAAAATATGCACTCAAAAGCACATCCCCTCTCTTTTACATTTTGTTGGATACAATTTTGGTTCCTTTTTCTTAGATCAATTTTTTATATATTTGTTGAGGTTTGAAAGAGAAGATCGAGTAGTAGATTTGAAGGGATAGGTGCAAAGAGTACAACTCAAGTTAGTTAAGAAAGAGGATGAGTGAGTGGCCGAGTGGGAGATAAATAAGTGCTAGAGAGAGTGAGCCGTCCATTACATATCATTACCATTCCCCCACACCCAACTCAAAAAGTCCTCCATTTTTCTCCTTTTTTTCTTGTTGTGGTGTTACATACATTCTTTAACCTTGATTTCTATGGTTTATTTCTTTTTAATAATTGAAAATAAATCACAAATAATATTTTTATAAAAAAACCCATTCAATTGGAATTTTGAATGAATATACATTTTGTTAATTAGGTTATGTGACAATATTTTCAACAAGAAAAAATGGAGGATATACCATATAGTATTTTTTTTTTTGATAAGGAAAGTAATTAGGGTGCCCACTAACAGCCTAGTGGTCGCCCTAGAGCATCCTGACGGATGAGGGTTAGTAAACCCGGATCATCTGCAAGCGGGACGGAGGAGACGCGTCTGAAAGATCCAGCGATGAAGTCCGCCACAGAATTACACTCCCGGTAGACGTGAGTGATACACCAATCCTGGAACCGAGCAAGCAAACAATGGATGTCCAAACGCAGCAACTCAATCTCCCACGGGCAGCGCCAGTCACCGAGCACGGCCTTGACCAGCTGCAAATTATCGCCTTCAATCTGGATCCGGGGAATGCCACGTCTGGTGGCCTCGAGAAGTCCCTAGCGCAAGGCGATGGTCTCGGATATCAGAACAGACGGTCGACCAATCAGTCCTCCGTCAATATGGATGGGGGAGCCACTTGAGTCCCTGAGAATGAACCCGAACGAAGTCACTCCATCTGCATTCACTGCACCGTCAAACTTTAGTTTAATATAATCTCTCTTGGATTTTGCCCATTTTGTATACCATATAGTATTTGACCAATACTACAAAATAGCGAATTAGAACAAAGGCTAATGAATTTTGCATGACAAGCAATAGGAACCCAAATCCCATCAATCATGCGGTTCATACCATCATCTCAAAATTAATTAGGCACCTCCTTTGTCGGGAGATATTCATGAAAATCTTTGATTGGTATTTGGTGATGCTTGGATGGTGGCCCACATAAGAGGAATACCGACCCCACAACCTCTTCAATCAAAGGGCCCCACTTCAACGCACTGACTGTGATCGACCTACAAAATTGAAATCAACGCCTTAGATAGAGCCGACAAGTCAATGACGAGCACAATAACCTAGCCCAAATTACTCCATCATAGCGCAGTTCGAATCATCCATCCCAAAACAATGTTCCATTTTCCTGTCCCACACTTCTTATTGGTCCACTTAAACAAATACTCCTAATAAATAAAATTTATTTTTCTAATTTTAATTAGGAAAATATGTGAACAATTTTCTCTTCATGTATACGGTGAACCCTTCTCTTCCATGGCCGTTCACCCTTCGCTCAACCTTGTGACCGTCGGCCGTCGTCCAGCCGCCAACCACCAGCTTGTATACAATGCCATTCTGACTCTTCCCAACAACACAAGCCGAAGCCCTCATTAAATCTGCCAATTCCAACCCAATCCCCTCTTCTATCACTTCAAATTCACCCATTGAACTCAACCTCTTTCGTCTAAGCTCCGGGACTTGTCGGCCAGGATCCGAGCCATGAAGTTGTTGTTGGACAAATTGAGAAATTTCAACTCGATTAACGAAGGGAATTTGGAGGGAAAAGAAACCCGCAAATGATGGTTCGTCACATCCAACAATTCAACGACTTCGGGCCCGAAATCGGTTTCAGCGAGTCCGAGATGCTACAATCTGATGTCCGCTTTTTAGGTAGGATTTTTAGTGTCTAGATAGATTAGATTGAGTTGGTTTTGGTACTTGAGTCTTATGTTTTGAGTCTTTTCGCTATAGTTTTCATATTTCCTTGAGATTCGGAAGCTACGCACCTTTTGTGTCATTTTGTAGGAGTTTTGGAGCTTGAAAGAAGAGTTTGGAGCATTGCAAGAGAAGGCGGACAAGCTATGAGGAAGATTTGAAGTTGATGAGCTAAGGAAGTAGGACTAAGATGAAGAAATCGACCCGAGATGGAGCTATGATGGGTCGTGCACGAACTAAGCTAAAGAAGCAAGAAAATGTGCTCCCAGGACCGACCCTATGAGGGTCGTGCACGACCCATTTTGGGTCGTGCGTGGCGCCAACTTTCTCCCTATCCCGAGATCTTTGTGATTTATTCTATCTTTTTATTTTAGGAAGGTTATATTATCTTGTTTCCTAGTTAATTTAGGGATCCTTTTCTTCTATAAAAGGAGGTTAAACCCTTTGGTTGGGATACTAGATCTATCGTTTATTTTGGCATTGAAAAGTACTCTCTAGAGCGGAAGGGAGACTTGTTGAACAATGTTGAGACTTTTGTAAGATTTCTTCTTAGTTTAATTTGAATTTCGTTTGGATTGATCATGTCTTCTTCTTCCTTTTTCTCGTCTCTCTATGCCATGAGTGAGTAGTTTTCTTAAATTCTAGGGTTGGGTGAAAACCCAACACAATCATGCATGTCTAAAAACATGAATTTATAATTTGAATGCTTGATGATCATATTTATCTATCTTGTGCTAAATTCCTTTACGAAAGTTGAGGCATATTTTGTGATTAACTCAAGCGAAAGTGTAAGGTTGATTGCTTGATTAGGTCTAATAGGATTATTTGCGAAAGTTGGTACTCCTAGGTTAAAGGATAGATAGAAAGTTGTTTAATTTGCGAAAGTCGATTGAATAACTTGAATTATTTGCGAAAGTCGACTCTTCTATGATCTAAATTGCATGATAGTTGTGAGATTCTTGTTGGAAGCATGTATGATTGTTGTTATGGTATTCCTAGCCCTAGGATTCGTCTTTTATATTGATTAAAACTCTTATCTTTGCTTTGATCTCGACCCATAACGTCGTGCTCAATCCTTTGTTGGTGTTGTGTGCGTTTCGTGTGTGATTGTGCTCAGGACCGACCCTCTTAAGGTCGTGAACGACCCACCTTGGTTCGGTCCTGGCATTGTTTGCTCGTGATTTCTTTGCTTTTCGTAGTTTATCGACTAATCTTTAGCACTATTCTCATTCTCGTGGACGAACCTGAGTCCGCTATACTCAGCAGGGTCTTGAATATAAATTTATTTGTTCAAGAAAACCTTCAACACAATCGGAGATATTATGCATTGCAATCGAGTTAACCCGGCGAGTCCGGAAGTCAGATCTCTTAGATTGTTGTGCGAGAGGTCTAGGGATTTGAGATTGAAGAAGCCGGAGAGATTGATAGAGTGAGTGATGCGGTTGTAAAAGATGCTGACTATGTGAATCGACGAATTGGAGCTAGAGAGAGTCGGGAAGAAGGCGAGAGAGATCCACCGAGGTTGTTGCCAGAGAGTTTGAGGCAAGAGATCCATAGTTTTCCTGTTTCTTTCCCTCACAATAAGGAAAGGAAGAAGAATTGTGAAAAAATTTCACTTGTCCATGTGGACCAATAAGAACCATGGGACATGGGCATGGGACACAAGCATGGGACAGATGATTCGAACCGATCATGGCGAACTAGTCTAATAATGGGCGGGGAGCATTTCTATTAAGGTTCAATATTAATCTCACATTAGAAAGTTAGAAGATACAAGTATAGTATATAAGGTAATGAGTTATTTTTTCTATTGTCAATTAATTTGGGATGGAACCCCATTGAATTTGTATGATGGGGTAGGTAGTTGGGATCGTCTCCCTTTATAACAATATCACTTGGCCCGACCCAAACAACCAGGGACCCAAGATCGAATAATATTACCATATTAAAGTATGGTTGGCCAATAGTAATAGAGATAGTTTTTGTCCATACACACATGCACATTAAGCCTAAGTTTAGTAAAGTGTCATAATAAAATCAATTGGTAGTAAGAGGAGTACTTCATCAGTATATATTCTAAATTTGTTTGGTCAATTGTAAGAGCTTTTTATTCTAACATGGAAGCTTGCATGCATATTTCTTAATAGCTCCGGTTCTTTGACTCACCCTGATTTCTATCTCCTTAACTAGCATCGACATCTGATTTAGGGGAGTGCTTGGGATTGTTCATCTCAATGACATTCACAAACAAACTAATACCATAACTAATAGACATGCAAATTTTACTCTTGAGTTTGATTTTGATTTGTTGTTTTGTAATGAACCACTGAATTGTGTTTTATGTATGTGTATATTAGGAACTATTAGTTTCGAATACTAGAAGAACGTCCCTTTGTGAGTTTTGATAATAATAAACATCATTAAAAACTAATGTATATATCTAAGTATTTTAGGGAAACAAAGACTTACATGAACTACTACAAAAGGAAATAAAGTGCAAAGCTATGGAACCGTTCCCATCCAAGTGTGCCTTATGTGGCAAAGTAAAGAAGAGCAAAGTCATACTTTGCGGAATTGTCTTGGACGGCAAGGAAAAAGGGCATAAGTGTCCGAAAGTAAAAGGATTACCCAAGGGTACGCTGGTCATTGAGAATCAAGGCTTGAGCCCTAAGTGAAAAGGATAGACGCGTGTTTTGGTTGAAGCCTCTCATATACTTCGTAAATAGAAAGCGATGAAGCAGGTCATGTAGATCGCTCGCTCAAATGAATAGTAAGGCAACCTGAGACAGCGAGAGCATCAAGAGTGATCTAGGAGCTATCAAGAACCAATCAAGGAAGAAGAAGATCCTAATCAAGTCGGTGATGAGTGTGCAATCTCGGTAACGACGAAGAAGACGTTTCCGGTGCTAAAGGGAACTGCATCTGAAGTAAGGTTTGATTTCTTTGCTTAATCGATCGAGTGAACTTAGAAACTAGATAACATGATTTCGTTAGTGTTTCTAGGATTTGGTGATCACTAGTGATCGAGAAGTTCGAATCTGTATCTTGTAACTAAGGAACTATCGATTAATAAAGTCTTCATTCAAAATCCTCTAAGGGATGTAGAGGTTTACCCATTGAACTTGTTGGTTGAGGTGGAGTTCTTCTATAAAAAAATCGTATGTTTATTTACTCTGCTGTGAATTTCTCTGTGTATGTACTTGTTTATTATTCTGCTACGTATAGGAACCGTCTCTTCCTCTCTATTTATGGCTAAAGGCATATCATCGATCCTACAATATGCTCTCTTTGGTTGTATATCCAAGTGATAACTCTTCTTGATTTCAATAGTAGGCAATAAGAACTAAGACCACTTTCAGACAAAATAAAAATAAAAATTAATGGTCGCATTTGGTTTCATTTATTTTTTGACCGAAATTGACACAAAACGACACCGTTCGGAAGATATTTAACAAGGAAACGCCGCATTTTGCGGCAAAAATCGGACTAAAAACGCCCGAGGTATTCTACGAAACTGAATTTAACACATAAACAAAAGTTAGTCATCAATTTCGTTTGTCTCCTCTCTCCCCCTGCCTGACCCAAACCTAGCCGCCGCTGCCCAATGGGCCGGCGAAAGCGCTCCGTCAAACTGTCCTCCTTCACCAATTCCGCCAGCTCCGCCGCCTCTCCCTCCTCCAGCTCCGTCTCCACCAGCCCAGTCGCCCTCATCTCACCGGACCTTATCCGCTCAAATAATGCCCGCCTCATCAAAGCCTCTCAAACTCTGCCTCTGGATTCAGAGATCCCCTCACTCCAGCCCCCAATCCTTCCTACCCCGGCAAACACCGCACCCCTGCTCCCGATTCCGCCTCCCTCCTTCTCCTTCCCACCGCTTCCCCCTCGACCTCGCTCAGCTGAGGGTCGGATTTCTTCTTGGGAGCCACCCAAAAAATCACTCAGCTCCTCTTACCCGGAGGATTTCCCCCCTCTTCGGGCTCTTCCTTCTACTCCCGCGACCCTGCCCGGACTCCACATCCCGCCTCCCCCTAATGACAAAGGACCGCCGACAACGTTCAGGGATGCAGTACGCTCCAACCACCCGGTTTTCAAAACCATTCCACTGGAGTTCACTCCAGGAATCAAAGACGGAATAATTGACTTTTCTGAGGAAGATATAGCTGAGCTAGTCGATCGGTGGTCTCTTTCGCTGGTGGGAGCCCCGATGGGAGGAAACATCTCCTTCAAGGCCATGGAGAGATTTGTAGCTAACAAATGGACTGAAATCCCCGCTCCAAGAATGATGTTGAATGACAAGGGGCTGTTTGTGTTCCAATTTGAGAAGGAAGAGCATCTCTTGAAGGTTATGGAAAAGGCTCCATGGATGATTGGAAGCCAAAGACCGCTTGTCCTCAAACGGTGGCATAAAGGAATGATTATGGATCTCTCGTGCTTGGAGTCCATCCCAGTTTGGATCACCTTGCCTAACCTAGACGTCCGGTTTTGGTCAGAAAAGCTTCTCGCTAGGGTGGGCTCTGCTGTGGGTAAGCCCATTCTGACGGATCTAACTTCAGCAATGCAAGACAGGTTGTCCTATGCCAAAATTCTAGTGGAAATCTCAGCAAAAAGCGAGGTTCTCCGCGCCGTCACGTTCAGAGGAAAAGATGGAGAACTTGTTCATCAACAACTTCTGTACGACTGGCTCCCACCCCACTGCCCCCATTGTGAAGTTTTTGGGCACAGATGCACGCCACCAGCTCAGCCTAATCCCCAAAACAACACCCAGGAGCTGCGCACTCAAGCGTCGGTGGCCAATCAGAATCCTACTACTCTATCTATTGCCCCACCTCCAAACTCTCAACCTGCTACCAAACCTCCTCCACACATTCAACCCCTCTTAGACACAAACACTAATTCTATTCTCCAACCTCAATCTAAAGAATCCTCTTCTACTACTGATGGTTTCGTCCCTTTCCCCAAACATCTTTCCTTCTCCAAGAAAAGGGGAAGTAACTCCAACTCCACCCCTCTCTCTCCCTCACAAAAGCATACTCCTTCCTCTTCCTCTCAACCTCCCAACTCTTTCACTCTTCTTACTCGACCCAACCCTGGCAATGGGAATCCCTCAGTTGCTTCACCTACCAAGATTCAACAAGAACACGAGGACAAGGTCCCAATCACCCCTCCAACCAAACATGATTTATAACACCACCATAGCTGCTTGGAACATTAGAGGATTGAATGACTTGAACAAGCATGATGCTGTTAGAGATTTGGTGAGAAAGCGGAATATTGATGTGATAGCTATTATAGAGACCAGGATTCGCACGGATAGGGCGGATCTGGTGGCTCGGACCCTATTGCCTGGCTGGTGCAATACCTCCAACATTGATATGGCCAATAACTGTCGAATATGGGTTTGGTGGAACCCCCTCAAAGTTCAAGTCCACAATCTGCTAGCTAGTGACCAACTGATTCATTGCCGTATCTCCGATCATCGAGGCTTGAATCCCTTCATGGCCTCCTTTGTGTATGGAAGAAATGACATCAATAGTAGAAGGGCTCTTTGGAACAAGCTTATGGACCTCAGTAGATCTATCTCTGAGGCTTGGACGGTGCTTGGGGATTTTAATGCAACCTTGGAGGTTGGTGAAAGAATTGATGAGAATGGGTCGGTGTTGGACCGCTCTGCTGAAGAACTAGGTCCTTGTCTCACCGCCACTGGCCTCTATGATCACACATTTTATGGTTGTCGTTTTACTTGGAACAACAGACAAGACCCGAACAATCGCCTTTGGTGCAAACTCGACCGAATCCTGGTGAACCAACTTTGGGCTTCTAGCTTCCCTTGGTCCGAGGTGATTTTTCATCTTCCAGGCATCTCGGATCATTCCCCTGCCACCTTACAGCTCCAAAAATCCAGCCCTTCCCCTAATCCGTCATTCAAATTCAACAATGCGTGGGTTCTTTCGGAGCGATTTATGTCGGTAGTTCATGAGGCTTGGGACACTCGAATCGAGGGCTTCTCCATGTTCCAAATTTTTCAAAAACTCAAGCTCCTCAGAAAACAACTTAGGGGCCTGGGCAGTCATAAATTCGAAGATCTCCAAATGAGGGTCACGACTATCTCTGATCATTTAAGAGGCCTGCAACTTGAAATACAAAACGCCCCTTTTAACCCCGGCCTTTTGGAAGCAGAAAAACGCACGTGCTGCGAACTGAAGGCCAACCTTACTTTGCTCAGGGCCACAACTAGACAACTTGCTAAGATAAGGGATGTCAAATTTGGAGACCACAGTAGTGCTTATTTTTACAACTCCATCAGAGGTAGGCGAGCCTCTTCTGAAATTCGATCCTTGACCGATGACAACGGGATCGTGCTTGATAACAGGGATGAAATCTCTACCTTTGTTGTGAGTCATTATTCCTCGCTTCTTGGAAGACCTGTGAACATAACCCCTCTCCCAGCTGCTATTGTGAAATCAGGACCGTGCCTTCCCAGCGACTCACACGCTGATTTGCTTCGCCTTCCTTCCAATGAGGAGATTAAAAGCGCCATATTCTCCTTTGGTGACACTAAGGCCCCAGGCCCGGATGGTTTTAATGCCATTTTTTTCAAGAAATCTTGGCCGATCACTGGCGCTGAGGTTTGCCGAGCCATTAGGGACTTCTTTGATAATGGGCGGCTTCTTAAGCAAGCTAATCACGCGGCTATTCATCTTATACCCAAAACAGCAAACCCGAATCAGATAGGAGACTACCGCCCCATCTCCTGCTGCACTATCATTTACAAAACCATCACCAAGTTGCTTGCCAATCGCCTTGAGGAGGCGGTTCAGCACATTGTGGGCCCACAACAAGGGGCTTTCATTCCGGGGAGGCGAATCCAACACAATGTCATGCTAGCCCAGGAGTTATTAAGAGGCTATGGGAACGCTAGAATTTCTCCAAGATGTGCTGCCAAGATTGATATATCTAAGGCTTTCGATTCCATCTCCCATGAATTCATCCTCCAAGCTCTCGATTTCTTCGGGTTCCCGAAACGCTTTGTGAATCTGATTGCACCCTGCATCTCAACAGCCACTTTCTCCATCAATTTAGGGGGCACTCTCAAGGGCTTCTTCACGGGCAAGCGTGGCATTCGACAAGGCTGCCCCCTATCGCCCTATCTCTTTGTTCTGGCGATGGAGGTTCTATCTAGATTGTTGCAGCTGAAAACCTCCGACCCAAATTTCAACTTCCACCCAAAGTGCGGTCCGAACCGCATATCCCATCTATGCTTTGCAGACGACCTCATGATTTTTTGTAGAGGGGACATCGGATCTGTCTCTATCCTCAAAAACGCCATGGAAGAATTCAGTAGTTACTCCGGGCTCAAAGCGAACCTCTCTAAATCTAAAGTCTACTTCGGGGGAATTAATGAGCATGAACAAGGGGATATAGCAAGAACCCTCGGCTTCGGGATCGGAGCGATGCCTTTTAGATATCTGGGAGTCCCAATTGGATCCAAGAAGCTTTCCGTGGCTGATTACATGCCGGTTATTAACAACATTGTGGGTCGTGTTCAATCTTGGATGGCCAAACGATTATCTTACGCAGGCCGGCTCGAGCTCCTCAAATCGGTGCTTTTCAGCATCCAATCTTACTGGGCTAATGTATTCCTCTTCCCAGTCAAGGTCTCCAAAAGAATCTCAAGCATCTTGAGGAACTTCTTATGGTCGAGTTGTGAGGAGGGCAAGCGCAACTTGGTGTCCTGGAAAACTGTATGCAAACCGAAAAATGAGGGAGGACTGGGGATTAAAGAGCTCTTGTCTTGGAACAAAGCATGCCTCGCCCGGTCGATCTTTGAGTTAGCCCAAAACCGACCCAGCATCTGGAACACCTGGGTCACCAGATTTCTTCTTAGGGGTAATAATATCTGGCAAGCTTCGGCCCAAAAGGGAGACAACCATGCTTGGAAAGCTATCGTCACGATCAAGGACAAACTCCTCTCTTTTAGCAGCCCTGCACAAATCACCAATCTCATGGCTGCTAACTCAGGTAAATTTTCCACCTCCAACATCTATAATCTCATACGTAACCAAAGGGAGGAAGAGATATGGAGTCCGATTATTTGGGGCAAATTCTGCCGTCCTAGAGCCAGCTTCATTTCATGGCTTGTTGTACAAGATCGACTTCCCACTAGGACACGCCTACACAAATGGATGCCTACAGCTGATGATTGTTGTCCTTTGTGCGGAACCGAACCAGAAATGGTTACACATTTATGGGGAAACTGTACTTTTGTATCCAATGTCATCATCAAAATGATGGCCTGGCTTAAACTCCAACATTGTGGTGGAAACATCCACGATTGGCTTCGGATTCTGGGAAATTGCAGCAGGAAATCTACCTTCCTCTTTCAAGTCGTCTGTGCAGCAATTACTAACCTCATATACTGGACTTGGCATCATAGGAACAAGGCTGTCTTTGAGAACAAGCCACCGGTGGATGTCAATTGTGCTACTGATGTTATATGCGCCACAAAACTTTGCATTCTGAGCAGAGGAAAGCACAACAACACACGGAAAAGGGATGGGGCGGACTCTTGGTTCACCGCTTGGCACATACACCAGTAATCGCTCCACGCCTCGCTCCTTGTTGGCAAATATGCAGCAGCCTGATTTGTTTTTGCACGGGTTGCTGTATTTTGATTTTTGTGGGAATGCTTTGAGCTGTATTATAAACTCCTGATGTATATTCCTCTTTTATTATATTTAACCTTTTCTTCAAAAAAAGAAACTGAATTTAACACGTATTGAGTTATTGCAAAGAAAGTTTCACCTGCGAGTGCAATAGACTCCTACCAATATTTCTCTGGAATTTGTAAATTGTTTGTTTTGAATAAACTCAAAACTTCTGTCAATTTGACTTTGAAGTTACTCTACGAAACTCATAGTATCACTGTTAGTTGTGCTACTACTCCATTCCAACGAGAACATGACTAAAGTATATATGTACAATCTCCTTAATCACAATGGGTAAAGAAAATTAACAGAACTACTAATTTCGATACACGCAAAGATGCACGTACGCACCACCGCACTCAACGTAATTAAGAATCTTTGAATGGTGAGAATTAACCACCTTAAATCCCCACAAACCCCTTAGCTTAAGCATTCAAACATGGTCACTTTACCAATGTGATTTAACTTTGTTTTTTCAGGAGGGTGTGAAATACAGTACGATATATCCATATCCACAATTCCAAGTTACCTTCTCTTTGCTTTACGGATTTTTGTGCAAAATGCAATTAAATAACCCTTCACTAGATATTAAAGTTAAATCACAACTGCATCTAGCTATAGCTTTTAACTATGTAAGTTGACCTACGTAAACTTGAAAAAAAAATGTACATTTTAATTAGTATGATGGAAGTAAACCCACGTGATATCCTCTTAAACAAGGATGTGTAATACTCCTTCCGTTCTATAATGTTTGTCCGATTTCCTTTTCCGTCGTCCCAAAATATTTGTCCACTTTCCTTTTATATCTATATTTTTCTTACAATATTACCCTCATTCAATATCACCTTTATCTATACTATCCAATCAAAAATCTACTTCAAAACCCTTTTAGTCATTTCCTTTTTTCCTTCTCTTTCTTCCCATCTTTATCCATCAACATCACACTCTCTCTCCCATTCCTATTGACTACTTTTTCTCCACTTTAATTTCTTAATTTGTGTGAAAACCGTCCTTTTGGACGAACATTATGGGACGGAGGGAGTACTAGTTAAATACACAGTGATTATGCTTCAATTTTAGCCAACCAATATTGATCCTACCTATCTGCATCAATGCTGCATAATGAATAGTAAGTGTTTATATAGGAGTACAATGGTAATATAGGCGAATAACTTATTAAATGTATTATTTTAGTTACTTGAAAACATTTCCAAAAAAATTAATTAGAACCTCTAAAAAAATTTCTGTAAAAAAAATCTCAAAAGGAAACCATTCAATATTTTGTGCTATTCTGAAATTTGTTTGATTGTTTTTTTTAACCTCATTCGGAAGGTCAAATACGTACCGCGTTGCTATACGCGGTGTAGCTGTACAATTTTGTTCGGCTTTGTCAAATTAATAGAGGGAAATCCAGATTCGGTTCGGTAAAAACCCGGAATCAGACATCAAGTTCGGGTCAAAATTTTGGATTCGTTTTCCTACTACTAGCATTTCATATTCACGGCGCCCTTGCCGCTCCACATTCCCACTCACCCACTAGGAGCGTGAACACTACTCACGTTTTTTCCCCGCCTACAAACGTGGTCCGTGCAACTGCGCCCATCACAAAGGCGCGTGGCGTTTCTTCTGCCAAAACTCTGGTTTATGACTTGTGAAGAATATAAAGACGAGAACAGCGGCGGTTAAATTTTAAAAAGCCAAAGATTAAAAAATAAAAAATAAAAAAATCGTGAGAGGTGAAGACTTCAACATCACGACAGGGAAAGACGCATTGTAAATTACAGCTAGCATTGAGAACGCAGGCACACCTACCTTCCGTGCACCTCCCTCACCCTATCCCCCCTCCCTCTCCCTTCTTTTAAGCTTCCCCCCTCCCTCCTCTCGCTCCATCTCACAAGCTCATCACGTTCAGTCTCCCGTTGCTTCCCTTCTTCACGCATTAATCCCCTGCACAATTTCACCATTTTCGTCGAGTTAGGGTTTATTTAATCCTCTAGGAGTAGAATTCCATCTGCTTAGAGTTTCACTTCCGTCTTCGTCAACGGAGCCTTTGTCTTGCGCCGGAACTGAGCTCAATTTCGCTGTTTCAAGGTTTGCGCATCTTCAATTTGTCTCCGATTTTATCTCTGAGTGGCGATAGTCTCGGAATTCAGCTCGAATTCCGTGACATTTTTTCTGCTCGGAATTAGTTGGCCGGAGTTGCGAATTACGGCTGGTTTCGTGTCGGTTGAGCTGTGAATAATGTGAAAATGACTGTGTTTCTTTTGCTTGTTTGTTTCTTATGCAGGAGTTTAAGCAAATTGATTTCCATTTGACGCGAGTTTGGCTCAATTCTTCTCAGCTACTTCTAATTAAGGTTTGTTCTTCTAATAACATACTACAATCTCATCCTCCTCTCTTGCATTTTTCGGTTCAACTATTGCATTTTTCTAGTAACTTCCAGAATTATGAAACGTCTTCACTTCTCATTCTGTTTTATGTACGAATCTCAATTCCGGGGTAATTTCTGATTTTTTTTCTCCATTTCATTTATTGGAAATTGACCGCTTTTGTTCTTTGTTTTAACTTTTGCATCCATGAATTGGACGGACCAAATGTATTTATCTTAACAATAAGGAGAAAGTATTTTGATTTTCAGAAATAGTTTTATTCTGAAGAGATAACTTACCTCAAAATTGAATAGAATTTATTTCTTGGTTAATTTACAGCTGCTTTACACGGAGACTTAATTTATAAGTCATTTCTTGGATTGAATTAATTTCTTTGCCTTTTCCTCTAAAATAAAAATACTTTGCTCGTTCTTGAAGCCACCGATTTTCTTAATGCAAAATCTTTACTCAAAGCGGAAAAGGGGATAAATCCAGTAATTAATGTATTCCCGATTTTCAGTTATTCTAACTTACTTTTAAAACCTTTGCGATAAGAAAGAATCAAGCATAAAAGAGAGCTAAAATGCGCCACGCGGTGTATAATACCACGAAACGATTTACTTCCTTTCACAGTTTCACGAACTTCAATAACCAAGAAATGCAGCCCCCACTGCCCCATCACGCATAAATCATCCTGCGCCTTCTAGTTTCCCAAATTCAGAATCAATCTCCAGTTTTGCGAAACAGTCTTTTCTCCTTCGGACCTTGATATATTCTTGTGGCTTCGCTGCTTGTATTATTCACAGGCATATCAAAACCTACCGAAAACGAAGGCAATTATGGTTGGAACAAACTTCATGGATGAATTGGACTGTGGAAGCTTCTTTGAACACATCGACGATTTGCTCGATTTCCCTAGCGACGACCTCGACGCCGACTTGGTAGGCGCTAATGGAGACTTCGATTCTTTCCCGAGCATTTTTCCCGGCTGCTCTTCCGACGGTCTTCTTGGCACCGACTCTGTTTTCGACGCCAATAGCGCTTCCGACCTCTCCGCTGAACTTTCCGTTCCGGTAAGAAGAATAAAGAAAAATGCATTTATATTTAAGGCTATTGAATTCTTTGAATTTTATAATATTTGTGCATCTAGAACTTACGTTTTAGGAATATACGCCTAACGTGATGCTGGTGTATGGCTGGATTTAGGAATAAGAATTTCATGAACATGTCAATTTAAGAGAGAGAGAGAGTGGATGGTGTTACAAACTTGCGAGTCAAAAGATAAAATTAATGGGGGTACTCGTGTTAACTCAGTTTGGGAATTTTACATTGTGAGGAGTTATTTGCATTCAAGTATTGGTGCATTATTATTTGCAGTATGATCTCTTTCATTTTGGGGAAAATGTTAGTCAAAATACAGAACACCTTGATCGTTTGGATGTGCAATGAAATGAATTATATTATGTCTTAATTTGATCAAATTGGCCATCTTAATTCTTATGCAAATCCCTTTGTATTCTGTTGCAGTATGAAGACATTGTTCAGCTGGAATGGCTCTCAAATTTCGTGGAAGATTCCTTCTCTGGCGGAGGAATGACTATGGAAAAGACCAATGTCCCCTCAACCAAGGACTCCTCCACACAAAGCCGGTTCCAAACTTCAAGCCCAGTCTCTGTACTCGAGAGCTGCAGCTCAAGTTCCAATGGCAAAACCATTCCAATCAACCATGAGAAGAAGGCACGCACCAAACGCCCCCGCCCAACAACCTTCAACCCTCGCCCTGCCATTGAACTAATCTCCGACCCGGCCATTTTCGTCCCTTGTGCCTCCTCCGAGTCCGGGACCACCTCCGTTGAGTCTGGTCCCGCAAAGAAGGCAGCACCGAAGAAGAAGAAGCTCAAGATTGTCTTCCCATCAAACCCAGAAGATGCAGTCCAGAAACCGAGCCCAATCGGAGCTTCTCCTCCTCAGGCAGTGAGGAAATGCATGCATTGTGAGATAACCAAGACCCCACAGTGGAGGGCAGGCCCAATGGGCCCCAAAACCCTTTGCAACGCTTGTGGTGTTCGGTACAAGTCGGGCCGGCTCTTCCCCGAGTACAGGCCAGCTGCAAGCCCGACGTTTATTCCATCGGTCCACTCCAACTCCCACAAGAAGGTGATCGAGATGAGGAGCACTCAGAAGCCAGAGGAGCCTGAGCTTATTCCAAGAAGCGACCTTCTTCCTACTTGTATTTGAGGGGATGATTAGCATAGACAGATTTGAATGGTGTGTGTCGTGTTTGTTATTCAGATTTGTTGGTTCATTTGTTATTTTTGCTTTGTCAAAGTTTTGTACAGAGGAAGCTGGTTTGGATGGGCCATAGCAGCTAATAGGTGACAAATTTAGCTTTAGAAGGAGAAGAGAAGAGTAAGATCAGATGAGGAAACTGAGATGAGATGGGTAGCCAGAGAAATTTGTTGAAGATCATAGTTTTCAGCTTTCTTTAGGTTGTTAGAGTATTGCTTTATTTCTTTTAGGTCTTTTTTGTAAGGTCAGGACTCAGGAGTCTGGGTTTGTTTTCATTTCCTTTCTATTAATATATTTTTTTTGACATATGGTTATTCTTATTTGAAGTTAAACTTACTTCTTGTAAGAACTAATCAAAAAAATTTACTTGTTAAGAAAAATTTATCATTAACAATTGTCTAATTGTCATTGATCCAATTTTGATACCTTCAGTTCTGACTTCTGAGTGTTGTTCTTCACTTTCAGCTTTCTGTTTACTTGGATTGTTAACTTCAAAGTTTAATGTTTGAATTGCTTATGGTGTGAGGTTTCTAGAACCCTACAGTTTTGCTTGTATATTTCATGCCAAGAAATTATGTAACATGTTCTAGTGCCTCAAAAACCTGCAAGTCTTAGAAGTTACACCTTACTGCTACAACATCCCTGCATTGGAAATTTACAAGTGCATATGAATAAGATGAAAAAGATGTGATGTCAAATTTGATAACAACAAACTCAACCAAAATGCTAAGAACTTGGTGGCAACTAACTATATTTGACAATATGTTGAATGGTTTGAGGTTCTTGTCTTTGAAAAGTAGGAAACCTTTCAAGTTTTATGGTATTGATTGATCGGATAGCTACAGAAATATCCCTTTCTTTCTATGTTGTGGTGGTAACGTCAAGCATAAGCATTACATTAATTCGACAGGAAATTGGTGGTTTGACTTTTGCATCCTTTTGATTAATTCATGAAAGTTGCTCCACTAGTTTATAAATAAGAATGGCAAACATAAAAAACAACTCAAGCTTTGCTCGCATACTTGAGTATTGATATACATTATCAAAGATATTAAATATCAAGTATCGACATTAATATGGGAATCAAAATATAGATATAAACGCTATAAAATATCAGATAGAGCTACTAGTATAAATGATATCTTTAATATACTTATTTTTTCGGAGATATAAAAATATCACTTTGTTATCAAACTGAAATCAACGTTCCATAAACTAAACAATAGATATCAATTCAATATTAATATCATAAAATATTAAACATAAGATATGAGTATGAATATTCTTGATATGAATGCCAAATTGGTCTAAAGATATATTATGTTTTGAGTGCTCAATCCTTTGAATTTATTTTTAACTGGGTTACTAATTTTAAGCTATTCTATTTATTTGTGATTTGCATATAATAGTTTTAATTGTCTTATCAACCAATGAAGTGAATAACTATAAGAAATTATATTGAAATAAACAAAATACTGTAAAATCCAAGAGATTGTGGAATATCCAATACTTTCTATATATGTAAAACCTAGTCCACCTTGGCCCAATTTAATCACTTGTGTCAAACAATCATATAAACATGGGGTGTTTTTTTAATGAGTGCATAGGTATGATTCTTTTCACTAGTGGTTGGCATGTAATGTAATACATGCATAAACACAAACAGGACAACTCAATCAGACAATATGTCTCGATCAAATTTAGCTCAATGCCCACCTATTTGAAAATGTTAATGGTAACATCTCAATTCTTATATGGTCTCATGGTGCTATCCCATCTACTTCACTTGCATTTGCAATTCCACCAACTTTTATGAAAAATAATCACACCAAAACAAGTAATCAATCCCTTCATTTACAAAAATATTTATTCGAACATTATTCTATGTTGCTTAGCTGCCTACTCTTTCTATAGTGTTTTTCCTATTGTCATTAACAGTTGCTTTATTCTAAAGTGTCTTGACAAGTGGGCCCATAACATGACCGATATGGGCTTTGATATGTTTGCATTTTGAAATGGGCCAGCCCGTGAACTCTCCACTTATGCTGCATGTGCAAAACAGCGTTTCTTGATCAAAATGTAGGATTTCTTTGTCAAAAAGTGCAACTTTTTCAAACTCTCATTTTGCTTGCTGTTAATTGGTAGGTAGCCTCAGGGGCGGATCTATGTAGTGCCCAGTGGGGGCTATAGCCCCTACTGAAATTTTACAATTTTTTTTAGATATACAAGCCAGCGCCCTTTCCCTGAGTTTCTTGTTCTAGGGCCGGCTACTTGTACTCTGTACAGACGATTGAAGGTTGAAGAAAGGTGCCCATTTAATTTTCTTTCTATTTTTTTTTTAAATACCAAAACGTTGTCGTTTTCAAATAAAATTTAAACACGCACACGTTCTATTAGAAAGAAAAAGCAAGCCATTGCTGCACTCAACTGACTCAAGCCACGCTTTTCTATCCCCTTTGCATACTTTTGATAATTTTATATTAGTTTTTTAAGTTTAGGGTGTAATTTAATTAGTTTATATTCCTTCGTTGTAAATTAGTCAAATTTATTTGAATTGAATTTATATTATATAATACGGTATAATCAATGATTAATATATATATTTGTACTAAACCTTTTTTATTTTAAATTAATATAATATTTATTATTTTTTGACCCCCTTTCGAAAACTTCTAACTCCGTCACTGCATTCAAACACTCAGTTTCAATACAAAAATATTGTTGGAAGAGCTTTTTATGCTATGAAACTTATCAAAACTTCATAACGCAATCGACTCGAAGATGAGCTGATGAATAACTGTTTGCTTACTTATATTGAGAAAGATGTAGTGCGTTATATTGAAACTGAAGATATTATTGTACGATTTGATAAATCGAAGAATGTCATTGTATGAAATAAATTATTGTATTCTATATTTTATTAAAAAAATACAAAAAAAATCTAGCTTCGCTAAAAAAATTTCCGAAGCCCATGAAATTTAGCCCCCACTGACACATATTTCTGACTACGCCACTGGGTAGCCTTCCTCTTTTCTTTTCCTTTCCTTTTTTCTGCCTACAAACTGAGCAAAAGACCTAAATTGATGTATTTCTAATTACAAATACAAAATATTTGTATGCAAGATGCAATATGAATGGTGGACTTCATGAGCCTTTTAGTATTTGATAAAGTGGAATTATTTTTATGGATTATTTATTACTCTTGTCTGTTCGACACTTCAAAGTTGATATGAGTTGACGTTGATGTTGATACTGATTCAACAATTGATGTTGATTTTGGTAGTTGAAATTATTAGCTTATTTTGTGAAAATATACGTAGGTGTTCGGTACACAAAATTGCCCGATACTCATTTAATAAAATTAGACGTAAAATTAACAAAAAAGATATATTAATAAATCAATAATTTTCAAACTTGAATTTCGAGGGCAATCGAAGGAAAAAAAATCGAATAAGCATCCATAAGCTTGGATAAGGTTGGGAAGACTAGCTCAAATTTTAGGTGAAATTTGAACTCCGATCAAGTTCCGTAAACTTGAGTAAGCTCCATCAACTCTTTATACCGAACATACGGGATTGAGTTTAATTTTTTAACTTAAGCTTGAATAAGGTTGAATAATCTCAAAATAAGCATCGGCTGCATCATCGAATAGACCCTAATACTTTGTTCCGGTTGATTGTAAATTCAATAATTTATATCTCATTCGACCAAGAAGTTTTAAAAAATCCAGTTTCAAATGAAGTTCAAATTCCTAACGCGATAAAAACAATTCGATGAACACTCAAAGAAGAGAAGAACGATTGTAAAATCAATTAAAAAGCCGGAAAAAACGGGTAGATTTTGCGCACTCTGTTTTTTCGGATGTGCACTCCACTTTGTGCGGATTCTAAATCCGTCCATAAATATACGGTTTTTTTTTGTACGGGTTTGAAATCCGCCCATGTTTTGTGCTATTTTTGTTGTGCGGGTTTAAAACCCGCCCATAATTTTTATCCTTTTTTTGGGCTGGTTTAGAACCTGTCCATAACTGAGTGCGAAACCCAAAAATAGAAGTGCGCAAACAAATCGCCGGAAAAAATGTTAATTTACAGAGACTCATCCATCGGCCAAGTGTTTTTAGATATTTCTCCTTTTGCTAATAACTTGATCGGGTTAATTACCGAAGGAATTGAAAAAGGCTATTCGACCTTTCAGTGTAACGCTTCACTTTTCCAGCCCAGGCCTGAACCCATTAATAGGCCCATCTAACCGGCCCAAATAGAGCTTCCAATGCAAAAGTACTAGTAATTCTGAAATCCATAATTTATCATGATAAAAAGCATAATTTTTAGAGAGCTTATTAACATGCCAACTAACACACATGTGAGAGAATAACTATCAACGATCCTATAGCTAAATCTTTTTTTTTTGTTGCTCAAAAAAAATAATAAAAAAATCTTCTCAGAATTAGCTTACTTTAAAAAAACCACTATTAAGGTTAATACGTGGGAAATTAATTTTATAAGAATTTTTTTGAGAAGATAATGTTGTTTATATTATATATCTAACTTCGTCAAAAAGGTAAATTCTTGGAAAATAGAAGTTACAAAAATCTGAACATAACCCAACTCGGGACAAAAATGATTAATAGAATGGGCAACAACATTTCCAGTAGAACACCCCCATAAGCACAATAACAAGAAATAAATTCAACTAACAACTTTCTAATATCATTAAAGAAAGCACCAACATAAGATAAATTAGTAGAATTTGCTTGAACTCCCAAAACCACTACTAAAGCGTCTGATTCCACAATTAAATGGGAGACTCCAAGACGAGCAGCAAAGGACATGCCAAAGTGCAAGGCCGCTGCTTCTGCTAACAAAGGCGACCAAGATGTAGCAACTCGCTTGACTGCTACCCCAACTATGAAACCGTAGGAGTCCCTTATGATTTCCCCTAGGCCAACCGTATTCGAGGATAAAAGTTCAGCATAAACATTCAATTTTAGTGTGGGATTCGGCGGTGGAGTCCATCTAGTTCTTGGTAAACAAGGAGTGGGCACCGACGAAGTAGAAGAAACCCGCTGGTAGTCATCAACCAAGGACTTAAATCCTTGAAACATCAAAAGTCCACTCTGAGGTGAATTTTGAAACAATTGCTGGTTTCGGTGAGTCCAAGAAACCCATGATAACAAAAAAAATTCGTTAGGCCGGCAACACCAAAACCATCCAGTACTCGCCGAGTATGAACATGAAAAGCACAAGTCGAATCAACATTGACTAAGGATAATGATATCCATGTTTTTAGCATAGTTTTAGTATGTTTTTCTAGGTCTTTTAGTCTAGTTTAGTTATGTTTTTGTGAGTGTTTTGTTCCTTTCTAGTATAGTTTGCATATTTTGTGGAAAGTATGAAAACTACGCTATTTGTGTGTTTTTATGTAGGTTTTGAAGCGGATTTGGATGCATTCAAAGGACATTAGAAGAGAGGATCAAGCTAGGAAGAAGGAAAGAAGAAAGTTATGGAAGAAACCCCCGCAAAATCCAAAGGAAGAAGGAAGGAACATGAGAAATCAAGTCAAGACCAACCTCGATATCGACCCTCTAGGGTCGGTATCGAGGCACTCAGCCCAGCCGCCCAAGATAAAAGGCCCATTAATTGCTTTTATTCCACAATCTTTTATCTTTAGTAGGTTTTGTTTTTATGGAAACTTTTTAAGAGAGATGTTCTAGTATAGATACTCTTGTTTAGACACAATCTCTCTCTGGTACGTTAGTTTTGAGTTGGGACGCCTCCTAGGGTTATTTTACACGTTATTTTGAAGATAAGTGTGGCTTGGAGCACAAGGAAGAAGATTGTGGGAGATTTTCTTGTGTTCTAGGTGTGTTCTAAGACAAGTTTGAAGTTTTAATTCAAGTAAGCCTTTAGTTTTAATTCAATTATGTTCTCTTTCAATTGATTTGCTTGTTTTTCTCCAATCATGAGTGAGTAGTCTTCTTTTCTAGGGTTGGGGTTAGAAACCCGACATGATTGTGCATGAATGATGATGTGATGAATGAATTGAATGCCTTTTATCTATTCTTCTACTTGTTTGTGCAAAAGCTTTGACGAAAGTTGAAGTATTTCATGTTCTTAACTTGATTGAAAGAGAAAGTTGTGAATTTGAATACGAGTGATATGCTGTGTTTTATACAGCATAACTAGGGCTTTTTAGTACATCTTTTCATAGAGTTTTAAGCTTGTTAGGAACATTATTGAAGAATAGGTTTGAAGAGCGAAGGTTCGAAGTTACAACGTTTTGAAGAAATCGAAGATTGTTGAAGGCCGCGATCGCGGTTTACACTAGTGAAGATCGCGGTTCACGTCGCCAAGAAAGGTCGCAGCTTGAAGACGGCCGCGATCGCGACCCTGCATTATGGCGATCGCGGCCCTGCTGAAGTTGACACGCTCGATATCTTCCACTTAGCTTTATTATTGTATATTTTTATATCTTTTTATTTCGTGTTGGAGAAGACTATTTAACCTACTTTTCAGCCTTTATTTTGGAGACTTCTCTTAGACCTAGTTTTCATTATTCCAAACTTTTGTATTCTCTGTTTCATGGAGAACTAAACCCTTTAATTCTATTCAAGTTGAAGCTTTCAGATTCAAGTTGATTGTGAGATTCTACAATTCAGGTTTATTTCTACAAGTTATTTCAATTCTCTTGTGCTTAATTAATATTGATTGTATTGATTTCTACTTGATTGATCACCTTGTTGGAATTGATATTCTCTATTGCTAGATCTAGGTTTTCTCGTAGCAAAACCTAATCTTTGTAGCAACTCAATGTTTTAGGACTCGTTGGACTAAAACCATTGAGAAAGAGATTTGATTGCATGCTTATTCTTTGACTCGTTGGAACTCAATTTGCATGTATCCTGCATATCCTTGCTCCTACTGCTAGTATCATTATTATTCATGATCGTTTCATGAATTGTTTTGATATTAAGTATTTACATGACCTGTTGGCTTGTTTATTATATCCGATCAGGATAGGAATAACCAAAGGAAATAACGTGTTTGAATCAATGATCAATAACTTGATGATGAAAGTGGATACTTGAATAGGATTGTTTTCCTAAATTGATAAAAACTCAACCTTTGTTCTGTTTAATTGCTTGCTTTGTTTAATTCAATTACCTAGTTTTAGATTAATAATCAAAATTCCCCCCTTTATTACTTAATTGAGTTGATAATAATATTACTTGGGATACAAGTGTCTCTTGGTTAGGACCCCGACTTACTGACTATACTAGTTGAGTAATTAGGAATTTATTTTTGATTTGGCACGACGAATTTCAACTAGTCAACGAGATAAAGTTTGAGACGAAAGTTGAGATTTTTAGATCAAAGCAAGTAGATTACGTGAATTGATTTGTGAAAATTGATTGATTTGCTTGATTAAATTAACGAAAGTTGATAATTTTATGTTAAAGGCATGATATTTATGATTTATGTTATTTGAAATTGCATGATTATGTTGTGGTGAACCCCTATCCTAGAGTTTTTCCCTATTTTTGAGTCGAAATCCTAACCCAGGTACCTCGATATCGACCCTGCCTAGATCGGTACCGACCTGCAATTTTCCCTTTTCTTCTTGCTGTTTACTTAGTTTTTCTGCTGGATTCATACCTCGGAAACGACCCTGACAAGGTCGATATCGACCCCTTCTAGTGCATTTATTTAGTTGTTTTGCTTTGTTCTTTGCTTTGTTTTGCCTTCTCTTTTGCTATCTAGTTTAGTAATCAAACATAACCTTTCTTCCCATGGACGATCGTGACGTCCCTATAACAGCGGGGTCTTGACTACAAATTTATTTGTTGAGTAAATATCTATCAACAAACCACAAGGCATATGTATCCCAAAGAGGTTGCAATCATGGGCAAAGAAAAACAACATGCTAAGTTGATTCAATATCAACATTGCATCGGTCACATATGTTAGAAGAAACAACGTGCCAAACATATAAATTGTCCTTGACACTCAAAACATCAAACAAAGCTCTCCAAGGAAAAACACGCAGCTTTCGGAGAACTTTTCAGTTTCATAAGCACTTCCAAAAACTATCATCTATTGTCATCGATAGTTGGTGACCTAGCCTGCCCAAAATCCCAAACCAATAATTGGTTTTAACAATATCATCATCATTATTGACCTAGTGAGGCTCCGCTATAGTAGAATCCGCACGGGGGGGGGGGGGGGGGGGGGGGGGGGGGTTAAGATGGGGGTACCCCTGCCCAAGGGAAAAGGGTATGCCCGATAGACCCAAGAAAAACTAAAATTCAGCTATGTGACAATAATAACTGAATTCAGTTGGAATGCACTAAAAATTGATATAGGCACTGGGTTTTAACAATATATTGTCCAAAAGTGGAGAAAGGCTAGCATAATTTATCAGACAAAAGTTTGTAAACAGAGGTATTGTAGGATCGTTAGTACTTAAACGAGTCGGCGACTCCTGCGAAGTCGTCGACTTTGAGTAGTAAAGCAGTGGAATAAACAAACAGGAAAAACAAACATTACCAACTATCAATGACAAGTGATGTATAGTGGAAACTCTTCGTAAACCAACTAGTTTACTTAGAGAAAAACTACTCCCTTCCAAGCTTCTCACTTGGTCGGATTTCAAGAGTCCTTAGACTCGCTCTATTGATTTCTTGAGTATTTACAAAGCTCTCCCGTGTAAAAGAATGAATCCTACACCCTTGAACCACGCTCTACCTTTGCACTCACACTCTCAATCTCATGCTACGCCTAAGAACACTCGACACCACTTGTACGAATCTCACGCACAAGTTCACTCTTTCTTTCTTACAAGAATTGCAAATGACGCTCAAAGTCTTACCTCTAACCTAAACACGAGGGTATTTAAGCTAGAGTAGAAGGAGATCTTGTGTGTATCAAATCCCATTTGATTAGGGAAGTGACACACACTCAATCTTTACATATCTTTCCTAATATATCAAATATGCACAAAATAAAATATTCTTGGAGAACAAATCGGTTTTCTCTGATTTTAGCACTCTTTTGATGATCTTCTCCTTAAATAGAACGACCTAGCTGTCTCCAATTGCACACACACAATCTGTGCGTTCCTTCCTTAAATAGTTCTCTCGCCAGCTGGTCATGTCAGTGACTTTGCCAAGTCGCCCACTCGACTTGCAATCTCGGAGTCACTGACTTTCCTGGAACCATCAAAACTCTAAATCTTCTAACAAATTCCCCCTTTTTGATGGTGATAAACAACCTGTCCTGATAAGATCTTTGCATCATACACACAATATCATAGTATAAAGAGCAAAATACAAAAGCTATAAAAAGTTCCCCCTAAGCTTAATACCCACATGGTTTCAGTTAGATCCTCCTAATAAATCTATTCCCTCGGTTAATTCCCCCTTTTGGCATCATCAAAAAGATTGCTAAAACAAGAAGAGAATTCAGAGGCAAATATGGAAACTTAAAACATAATATCAAAACAAGCATAGATAGTCATCCTCCATAGCAAAAGATAATGTACGGACCAAACACAAACAATTCAAAAATGCAATACAACCAAATCGAACTTAAAACAAAGAAGTCTTTAAACTGAGAGGAATGATGTGGTAGGGCTAGAAGAGAGGGGTAGAGATAGTCATGAGTGTGCAGCAGTCACTGACATCAAGAGCCAAAGTCATTAAGGCTTTCCTCTATCTAACTGATCTTTGAAACCACTGTGCCACACATGTTCAGAAGCTTCTCGATCATCCCCTTGAGAATCATATTCTGCTCCTTAAGATCTTTCAGTTCTCCGGCCACTTGAGCAGACTGGATTCCCTCTTCTTGGTGATCCTTGTCATTGACCTTAGAAGTTTTTGAAACCCACTTTCCATCAACCAGATTCCAGCCAAATTTCCTAATTATTTCCTTGTTCAAGAGCCTGACGTTGAGGACATCACCACCAGTCACATAGACTTTGTGCTCAATCATCAACAAAGAAATCATCATACCATACGGAAGTGCATGCTTAGCAGTTTCAAGCACATGTTCCATGTGGAGCATCATCAGTGTAGGCATGTTCACCTTCTTCCCCCTGAGAACCTTGTCCATAAATAGCAAATCTTGAATTGAAGCGACATTTCTTTTAAGTTCTAGTGGTAGCAGATTGCTGATTAGGTAATTGAACATCATCTTCTTTGCAATTCCCATTTTGTTGACCAGGTATGGGCTGGTGAAATTATCATCACTGTCAGTGACAGACTGACAGTTCTGATGATCTCACGGTCATCGACTCCTTCCGGCCATGATCCTTTGTAGTACTCAGCAAAACCTTCATGGGACAGCTCCAAGATGTCACTGACATCCTTGCTAGTAAAGGAGTACTTCTTCTTGCCAGCAGTGTATCGCCCTATAGTCATGTTCCCAGTATCCTCGATCTCTAGTGATTCATAGAACATCTTGACCATCTGAGGGTTGTACTAGTATTCTCCTTGAATCAAATGATCCCATTTTTGCTTCTTGAGCCAATCATTAACCTTAGTCAACTTGTACTCCTCTAAGAAGTTCTCCTCTCACAAAAGATCTTTGGTGAACTCCCTAGAGGTCATATCAACAGTAGCACCAGTCTTTTTCTTTTTGCTAGAACCAACACCAGATTTGGTGATGACCTCCCTCTTTTCTTCCTAGTGACCTTCTCTGAGAAAGAAGTCACCGCCCTTTGATGCAGCATCGGGGGTTGCCAACCCCTTAGCCTTTTTATCCTTAAGAGCCACAACTGTGGCTCTAGAAATTAGGGTTGTCCAAATTTAACCGAAACCGGAAAACCGACATTCTTTTCGGTTTGGTTAACCGAACCGAAAATAATTTCGGTTTGGTTAACCGAACCGAAAATAATTTCGGTTTTTCAGTTCGGTTTCGGTTCGAGGTTTTAATATTGACGGTTAACCGGGGAACCGGAATATATTTTTATAATTTTTTAAAATATTTATACAACTACTTATATTCTAATGGGAATGTGAGATTGAATATTTTTATGTATACTAAAAGCTCCTAAGTTCTGCACAATGCCCATGTTCTCACTTTATATTTCCATTTATATTTTTAACTAATAAATCTAATATTTTAAGTTTGTGGGGTTGGGCGTTGGTAGATGAGAGAGAATGAGATCGTACAAACTACAAACTCCATTTCTTTCTTTTTTTTCTCTTTTCCTTTGGTAGGTCCCATCCACTTTGTAAAAAGTAGAAACAAAACCCTTGTGTTCCTTCGTTTTTCACTAGGTCACACTTCCCTGCCTCTTCTCCAAGCTCCATCTTCCTTCTCCTTATTCCCCTATATCACTTTCTCCCTTTACTGTAAAATTCCACTTTTTACAGCAAAAAACTCTAGCTAACGAGGTCCACCATGAAGTCCACTGAAGAAGGACAACAGAATTTACTCCAAGAAACCGACAACCACAAGTAATTTATTCCTTTTTTGTTTTTTCGAGAAGAAAAAAATATTCTAGTTATTTTCTTTACTCAAACTCAAAACAACTTATTCTAAAGTGCAATTTATTGCCCCTTTTTTGCAGATCTGTGGTAGAAGTTAGTGATACAAACAAGGAAGTGGGTGGATCTGGCTTTGTCTCTACACTTGTGTCTGCATCAATATCGAACAAGAAAAGAAAGCAAAATCCCAGTGTAAGTATTGATGAACCTGATAAGGGAGATAAGGCACCAAAATCACAATATTGGGCTCATTTTGATAAAATTGCAGTGATAGGTAGTATGAAATGCAAGTATTGTTCGACGTTAATTCGTTCTACACCTCAGAATGGGACAAGTAGTCTGAAAAATCACTTAGAAAGATGTCGTAGGTATCCAAGTAATTTGGACAGAAAACAGAAACTGATTGCCTTTGAGTCCAAAACTATTATTAGTGAAGATGGAAATGCTCAAGTGGTGAATATTCCAAAGTTGTGGAAGTTTGATCAAGAAAATGCTAGAAGAGAACTTGCTAGAATGGTTATTATAGATGAGCTTCCTTTTACAATTGTAGAGCGTGAAGGATTTCGTAGATATTCTAAAGCTCTCAATCCCGAGTTTCTTACGCCATCCCGACAAACTATAACTAGGGATTGCTATGGTCTTTTCATTGAGGAAAGGAGAAAACTGGCTTGTTCTCTTCATAAATTGTCTTCTAGAGTTTGTCATACTACTGACAGTTGGACATCTCGTCAAAATCTGTGTTACATGGCCTTGACGACACATTTTATTGATGATGATTGGAAATTGCATAAAAGAATTATTAATTTCTGTCCCATAGCTGGTCATTCTGGGGAGCTGATTGGTAGGGCTGTTGAGAAGTGTTTCAATGAATGGGGCTTGAAAAAGGTTTTGACAATTACATTAGATAATGCGAGTCCTAATGACTTGGCTATTCAGTATTTGAAAAAAATAATTAATCACTGGGATGGTGGTGTGTTAGAAGGTAAATATTTGCAAGTAAGGTGTGCTGCACATATTCTGAATTTAGTGGTGAAGGATGGTTTGAAAGACCTAAATGCATCCATTGTGAGAATTCGGGTTGATGTTCGTTATGTGAGATCTTCTCCGGCTAGACTTCAGAGGTTTAAAGCTTGTGTTGAAGAAGAGGAAATTGAATACAAAGGTCTTCTTTGTCTTGATGTAGATACTAGATGGAACTCTACTTTCTTGATGATTGAATCTGCTTTAAAATTTAGAAAGGCTTTTGATAACCTGAAATTAAAGGATGCTCAGTTTGTGAAAGAGTTTACAAAATTGGATGGTCCACCTTGTAATAGTGATTGGGAGAAAGTCAAGTGTTTTGTGCCTATATTAAAGATCTTCTGTGATGCTACTCTAAAACTGTCAGGAAGTCGCTATGTTACTGGAAATTATTATATTCGTCAGATATTTGGAGTTGGGTTTTTGATTTCCAAGAAGTGTACAAGCAATGATTCAAGCATGAGGCTTATGTCAACACAAATGAAAGCTACATTTGACAAGTACTGGGGAAATGTTGATAAGCTGAATATCCTGTTGTATGTTGCTTTAGTTCTTGATCCAAGGCAGAAGTGGAATTATACTAAGTGGGTGGTCAACAATTCATATGATAGTGAAAAGGCTGAAATGTTGTCTTCACGGATTAAACTCACATTAAGGTCCTTATTTGATGCTTATGAATCCTCAATGCCTCAACCAAAGATTGTACAAGCATCTGCTATCAATACTTCAGCAGCGTCTCTGGATTCTTATGGTGAAGATGAAGAAATAATGGATGTCCAACAGCTCCTAAAGATGGAGTATATGATGAAAATGGGGACAATGGAAACTACTGAGAAGAAAAATGAGCTAGATAAGTATTTGGCTGATGAATGTGAGCAAGATGATGTTGATTTTGATGTTCTGCAATGGTGGAAATATCAGAAAAATAGATACCCTATTCTTTCCATGATAGCTCGAGACATGCTTGCCATACCAGTTACAAGTGTTGCTTCTGAATCTGCATTCAGTACAGGAGGTCGTGTGTTGGACTCTTTTCGCACTTCATTGACACCAAGAATGGTGGAAGCTCTAGTTTGCACCCAAGATTGGATTCGCACTTCTAGAGAATCTATTACAGTAGAAGAGAGCTTACCTGATTTGGAGAAGTTGTTAGAAGAAGGTTAGTTACAAATACCTTATTTTTGTAATCACTTCACTTCACCTTATTTTATATGGTTATCTATTAATTGTTAGAATACAAATTAATTATTATGTCTCTTATCTTATCTAAATTCATAGGCATGAAAGAATTGGTTTTGGAACAACCAATAATCCATATTGATGAGTCGAATGCTCTTGATGAAGAATGATCATGCTTGTATTGAAAAGAATGAAGATGGAATTGCAAATATTATGCCTTTTTGGACAGATTTTGGATCTTTTTACCTATAGGAGAAAGGAGTACACCTCTGTTTTGTCTTAGTATATAATATATAGTTATTATTATCCTTGTGTTGTTAGTCATAATTGAACTAACAAAATGCTTTGGTGATTTTGTTAATCATTTGCCTTAGCATATAATGTATAGATTATCCATGGGGTTGTTACTCATAATTGAACTAGCAGTAGCAGGTAGTAGAATGTCATGTATGTAACCTTCAGGCTACAATAGACGTATTATCTTTGTGTGTATGGTATTAAATTATTAATGTTTATGTTACTTATTTTATTGTTGTTATTTTTTGTATAAGTGTATAGTATTTATTACATTCAAATGTACTAACAGGTTGTGAAATATATCCTTGTATGAACTTGTCTGATATTTATGTGTACAACACTACAACATGTCAGTTTGTTTAGCTTAGAATATTAGAATGTAGCATTTTGGTGGTTATTGGTTAACCGGTAAAAACCGAACCGAATACCTGGTTAACCGACTCTAGGTTAACCAATTTATACGGGTCGGTTACGGTTCATACTTTTGACTAATCGAAATAGTGGTTAACCGAACCCGTGGTTAACCGGGTTTGGACAGACCTACTAGCAATGGTCGATCTAGTTTTAGGGCGAGAAGAGGGAGGCCTTTCAATTTCTTCCTCTTTCAGTAGTTCAGAGTCATCATCAAACAAATCCTTTTCCAAATTCCTCTTGATAGATTCTACTTTCTTACATTTTTCAGAAACTATTTGAGTTTTAGAATGATTACCTTCATCAGAAATTTCCAAAGGCTCCTTTGGAGAGTCTTCCTTCTCAGAGGCCTTGTCATCGACATTCAGGCCAGCTACCTTGTCAGTGACTATTGGAGAGTCACTGACCTCCTTTGATTGATCTTTGGAAGATAGCTGTTGGACTTCTTCCACTTCATTTTGTACTTGCATGCCTTTTGTTACAGCCTATGAGCCTTTCCCTTCTTCTTTTTCTTTGAATGACCAAACAACCGTTTCGGTTTCTTCGAAATCCATGAACTCCAAGTTTGGAGTTTTCACTCTCTCTTCCTCACTCTCTCTTCCCTTAGGTTCGGGTAAGGATACTTCACCGGCTTCTGGAACAACTACCGGTAGCGCCGTTTGGCGCGGAGTTCTAGATTCCAGTAAAGGGGTTAGGGTTTCGGTTTCTTGTTGTGGGGATTGAGGAATTTAGGGCTTTTCGGTGGGAATGGGAGACGTGGGAGTTGATTTTGGAGGAGTCGGATTTGGATTTGGGTTTTGTGGGGGAGAGAGGTTTTGGGATGGTGCTTCCATGGCGGTTTGGAGGGCGATTGAAGGAGATGGTTGTCCGGCCATTATCGAGGGCAGGACATCGTCACCAAAAAGAGCAACGATCTTTCTCCTTGCCAATTCTGGACTTTCGTTGGAGTGTGTGGGAGAAACAGAGCGGTTTGAGGTGTTGGAAGGGGATGCCATTGAAGAGGGTTGAAGGATTGAGGGTTTGGGTGAGAGAGAGAGAGAGAGAGAGAGAGAGAGAGAGAGAGAGAGAGAGAGAGAGAGAGAGAGAGAATAAGATACAAGGGAGAGAGAGATCAATAGAGCGTACCTTTTCTAATGACAATTGAAGTATTTAAGAAGAGAACTTCCCAGTTAAAAGAAGTTCTCAAATCACTAGATCTTCTCTTTCTTCCTTTTTGAAAAATTTTCCAATTTCAAAAGATCCTGTTAAGCCATGATCTCATTCACACGCCAAAACACACAGTCACTGACTTTGATCAAGTCGGCATCCCATATCTCAGAATCTGTTCTTCTTATATGTCCTTGACTTTTGCACAACCCATGACTCTCTCTAATGAAATTACTTGGTGTTGGGTTTGCACAAGGAGTGCCAAAGAAAACCAAGAATGAAACATGATATATATGTGGATTTATCGATCATGAAGATAAGTCTCCGTTTAAGAAAAGATTAAATAGGGCTCATAGAGACTCTCAACCATGATAGGCCAGGGACAAGCATTAGAATCAACCATCATTTGGGCTTGTAATGAGGGTTAGGATCATCAAGTTGATTCTTTTGGGAAAAAAGAAAGAGCTCAAAAAGGTTGCACACATACTGAATGTAGTAAAAGTCACCGACAAGTCAAATGCATGGAGTTTCCTAAACATCATGCCTATCAAGAATGCAAAGATTTATACCATAAAAACATGACTTCAAAACATATGTAAAGCAATCAATTCTAGCCAATCATCGAGGGAATTCATGTAGGGAAATAGATCATTGAAGAGAGATCATACCTAGTTCCATGCGGAGTTGTTCAAGGGGTTCAAGATTTAAGGCCTTTGTGAAGATGTCTGCTCTTTGATTATTTGTTCTACAGAATTCCATAGTGACCATGCCTTTTTCACACAATCTCGAAGAAAGTGGTGCCTTATCTCGATATGTTTACCCTTTGAATGTTGCACCGGATTCTTTGAGATGTTGATTGCACTAGTGTTGTCACACAGTATGGGTGCTGACCCACACTTCACACCATAGTCATTTACTTGTTGCTTGATCCATAAGAGTTGAGAGCAACACGCTGCAGCCGCAATGTATTTTTCTTCTGCTGTTGATAGAGCAACAAAAGTTTGCTTTCTAGATCCCTATGAAACAAGACAAGGACCAAGAAATTGAGCCATCCCTGATGTGCTCTTTCTATCAACACGATTTCCGGCAAAATCTGCATCCATGTAGCCGACAAGTTCAAAATCAAATCATCTTGGATACCATAAGCATAGATTGTCAGTCTTTTTAAGATATCGAATGATTCTTTTAATAGCTTTCAAGTGGGACTCTCTTGGATCAGCTTGAAATCTAGCACATAGGCAAACTCCAAACACAATATCGGGTCTACTCGCATTAAGATAGAGCAAAGATCCAATCATACCCCTGCACACAATAGCATTGAAATATGGATCCTTGTCATCTTTTCCAAGTGAGGTAGTCGACGACATGGGAGTGTCAAACGGTCTAGAACTCTCAAGACCAAACTTCTTAACACATTCTCTGAGATACTTCTGTTGATGAACTCTTGTCCCATCCTCACTTTGAACGACTTGAAATCCTAAAAAGAACTTGAGCTCACCGGCCATACTCATTTCAAACTCACTGGACATGAGGTCAGCGAACTTCTTCACCGGCTTATCATCTGTTGAACCAAAGATGATGTCATCGACATAGACCTGAACAACAAGTGTATGGCCTCCTTCCTTCAATAAGAACAGATTCTTGTCTACTACTCCTCGAACATAACCATGTTGAATCAAGAATTGAGACACACGATCATACCAAGCACACGGTGTTTGCTTTAATCCATAAAGAGCTTTGTCTAGTTTGTAGACATGATCCGGGTGGGCAACATCTTCAAAACCCGGAGTCTGTTCAACATACACTTCTTCT
This sequence comes from Fallopia convolvulus, assembly GCA_964016875.1. Classification (NCBI taxonomy): domain Eukaryota; kingdom Viridiplantae; phylum Streptophyta; class Magnoliopsida; order Caryophyllales; family Polygonaceae; genus Fallopia; species Fallopia convolvulus. The sequence continues at coordinate 47,576,917 of OZ024726.1, read as the reverse complement.
TTTAAATATCATTCAAGAATGCAGTCTTGACATCCATTTGTTGTAATTTGAATCCATGATGAGCAGAATAGGCAATGAGCTATCGAATAGCCTCAAGACGAGCCACTGGAGCAAACGTCTCATCATAGTTAATGCCCTCGTGCTGATTGTATCCTTTAACTACCAGCCTTGCTTTGTTTCTGACCAAATTTCCTGCATCATCCAGCTTATTCTTGAACACCCAACTTGTTCCAATCACAGTTCTTCCCTTTGGCCTTGGGACCAAGTGCCAAACTTTATTTCTCTCAAACTGATGTAACTCTTCTTGCGTGGCATTGACCCAATCCGAATATTTCAACGCTTGTTCAACATTCTTGGGCTCCAACATAGATGTGAAAGCATTGAAAGAAAAGAAGTTGTTTAGAGAAGATCTGGTTTGTACACCCTTTGAGAAATCTGTAAGGATGTTAGTGACAGGATGAGCACTTTTCTGTTGATAGTATCTGATATGTAGCTCTGTCAAGTTGCCGAGTATGAGGCGTTCTCTCTGAATCTTCTTTAGAGTCTTCTGGACTTGAGATTCTCTCATGCGTTTTCTTATTATCTGTCTCATCGTCACTTGATCTTTGATCTTGATCACTTCTTTATGTTCTTTCTGATTCGGCGACACCAGCATTATCACTAACTACTATTTACTTTTCTGATGCAACAACTGGAAGGGGATCATCTTGAACCAGATAGTATCCTTGATCACCATCATCATGATCCTCAATCATCGAGCCTCCCATCATCTTCTCATCAAACACGACATGAACACTTTCTTCAATCTTCCTCGTCCTCTTGTTGAACACTTTGTAGGCTTCACTATGAGGAGAGTAACCTACAAAAGTTCCAACATCACTCCTTGGATCGAATTTTCCCAGACTGTCCTTGCCATTGTTGTGAACATAACACTTTCATCCAAAAGTGCGTAAGTGAGTGACACTGGGCTTAACTCCTCTAAGCAGTTCATAAGGAGTCTTTCCAAGGAGTGGACGAAGCATGGCTCGATTCATCACATAGCAAGATGCGTTAATGGCTTCACCCCAGAAATTTCTTGGAAGACCACTTGAAATAAGCATTGTCCGTGACATGGTCTCCAAGGCTCGATTCTTTCTCTCAACCACGCCATTTTGTTGAGGAGTTCTTGCCGCTGAGAAGTTGTGACTTATGCCATTTTTCTTGCAGAAACTCAGAGTTGTCGAATTCCGTTCCATGATCTGACCTGACAGATACAAGAGCAACTCCAAGCTTTTTCTCAACAACCTTTATCCATGCTTCAAATTCTTCAAAGACCCGATCTTTAGAAGACAGAAAATTTTTCCAAGTATACCGTGAAAAGTCATCGACAATAACAAAGATATAGCTATTTCCTCCACAACTTTGGATTCTCATGGAACCAGATAAATCTATATGTATTAACTCTAAGGGTTTAGTGGTACTTACCTCCTTTTTGGATTTGAAGGATGACTTCACTTGCTTACCTCTTACACAAGTCTCACAAACTTCATGCTTGTTCGGATCAATCTTGGGTAGTCCTCTAACTAGCTCTTGCTTATGAAGTTTGTCCAGAATTTGAAAGCTCGCATGACCAAATCTTTTGTGCCAGAGGTCGGCGACATCTGTAACTGTTTTAAGACACAGTTTTTCCTCGGGTTCAAAACAAGGGTCCACTTTGTAGAGATTATTTTCACACACCCCTTTCAGAAGAATCTTCCCCGAGTCAATTTCTTGCACCTGACAACCCTTCTTATCAAAGACAACTTGATATTTTCCATTAACGCAGATTTGAGAAACACTTAACAACTTAAAACTGAGATTATCAACTAGATTCACATTATCTATGGTCAAATTATTAGAAAATCTTACTGTACCAATACCAGAAATACCACCTTTACTATTGAAGGTATTACCTCCCTTGTATTCTTGAAGTGAGACAAAATCCATGGGGTTCCCGAACATATGAGTAGAGCACACACTTTCAATAAACTAGGGCTCCTTGTCACCCACTTCAAGATGCATTGAAAGAATTAGTTCTTACGAACCCAGAGTTGTCTAACTCCTCTAGGTTTGGCAACATAGTAATTTCTAGGACAACACTTGTCACAACTTGCACACACAGATCCTGGAGGGAAGTCAGTGAAAACAGGTTTGTCAGAATTGTTATCCAGGGTCTGTGACCTGGCATTTTCTTCATCTCTTGCCTTTTTGTGACAATCATGTTGATAATGACCAGCCTTGCCGCAATACCAACATGTTCTGTGAGACATTAGGCCAACATACTTGTTGTATCCCGGATATATGGGTTTGTTGTTGATGCGTGATTGAAAATCAATTTGTGAGGGAGCCGAGTTCTAGGTTTGTTTTTTCCATATATTGTGCACCTTTTGATCAGGATACCACTGTTGCTTCCCTTTGTCTTGTTTTGCCACCATATGAGTAGAACAACTTGCATTGTCACTACCCATAAGGGCTTTATCTTTAGACAGAAGGGGGGCGTGTTTGGTACCTTGAGTGTTGGGTGCACGAGCATATCCAATCCCAAACTTGTCAACCTCCTTCACAAATTTCTTTTTATAGTCATTTCTGACTTCTTGTGCCTTTTTAGCAACAAACTCATCTAGCCATCTTTTTCTTTTAGTCTCATCATCAACTTTATAGTCTTCTAGTTCTTTGGAAAGCTTAGAATGTCCAAGCCTAAACATAAGTCTTTCTCCTTCTAGGTTAGCAACTTGTTTCTCCATGTCCTCAACTTGCTTTTGCAGGTCAACGACTTGGGTTTTTGAGTCAGAACATGACTCACAAGTCACTGACTTAGGAGAAGAAATATTTTCTAGTTCAATAGCTTTAGAGGACCAGATTTTGTTATCATCGAAAAGATTGGAGATAGTTTCTTCATTTTCTTCCACCTTTTCTCTTAACTCAGTGACCTAAGTTCCAAGTTTTTCGATGATAGCAACCAACTGTTCTCTAGACTTTTTAGCAAGAAGAGAAGAAAGTTCAGAGTCATTTACTTCTTGGGATGATTTGTCTTCAATGGCCATACAATAGTTTCCTCTTGTCGGTGCCACTTCATCATCATCGTCGGACATATCCCAAGTTGCCATCATTCCTTTACCAGCTTCTCCACTTTTCTTTTTTGGACATTGCTTGGCAAAGTGTCCTTTTGCCTGGCATTGATAGCATATGACCTCCTTCATATCCTTGCCTTCTTTGATCGACTCGGGTGCCTTGACATGAACCTTGCTATGATTCCATATTCTCTTCATAGCCCTAGAGATGAGAGCGACATCCTCATCTACTCCTTTAGTGTCATCGTCTCCCTGAGCCAAGTCGAAAGCCCTTTCAACTTTTAAGGCAATATTCTTGACTTTCTCTGATTCAAGACGTTCTTCTCTCCTTTGTTGAATACCTCCATACATGGTGAGTTGACAAACAACATCCTCCAAGGTCAGCTTCTTGGTTTCTTTTTGAGTAAGCAGTGACGTTGGGACGGTGTCCCAATTTTTGTTCAATCCAGAGATCAGTTTGTTGGTTTGCTTCCATTGAGGAAGCTTTTCTCCAAGGGATTCCAGTTGATTGACAATGGTTTGAAACCTTGAATGATAATCCTGGAGAGACTCACCCTTTCCTTGATAGAGATTCTCATATTCTCTTTCAAGACTGATGATTCTATCTTTCTTGACGTCCTCATTTCCTTGATGAAGCCTTTTGAGAGCATCCCATATTTCCCTGGCAGTCGTGTATCCGATAACCTTTTTGAGGTCACCGTCCGTGAGAGCAGGATGTAGGACCTTCTTTGCTCTAGCATTCTTTTCAAGCTTCTTGAAGTCAACATCATAGTACTCAGTCGTGGTCTTTTCCTTCTTCCCATCTTTACCAAGTGCAAATATTTTCGGACCAACCTCTATCACTTTCCACAACTAACCATCCAAAGAGCAGATGTGGGTCTTCATTTGTTCAACCCACCAGTTATACTCTCCAACTTTGAGGATTGGAGGCTTCTAGAAAGAGTCACTCACAGAAGTGTTGGTGTACGACATTTTCCTGTAACAAAAGTACTAAAAACACAATCTAGAGCCTTGGCTTTGATACCAATTGTAGGATCGTTAGTACTTAAACGAGTCGGTGACTCTTGCAAAGTCGTCGATTTTGATTAGTAAAGCAGCGGAATAAACAAACAGGAAAAACAGATCTCACGCACAAATTCACTCTTTCTTTCTTACAAGAATTGCAAATGACACTCAAAGTCTTACCTCTAACCTAAACACGAGGGTATTTAAGCTAGAGTAGAAGGAGATCTCGTGTGTATCAAATCCCATTCGATTAGGGAAGTGACACACACTCAATCTTTACATATCTTTCCTAATATATCAAATATGCACACAATAAAATATTATAGGAGAACAAATCGATTTTCTCTGATCTTAGCACTGTTTTGATGATCTTCTCCTAAAATAGAACGACCCAACTGTCTCCAAATGCACGCACACAATCTGTGTGTTCCTTCCTTAAATAGTTCTCTCGCTAGCTGGTCATGTCAGTGACTTTGCCAAGTCACCGACTTGAAATCTCGGAGTCACTGACTTTTCTAGAACTATCAAAACTCTAAATCTTTTAACATGGATGATGTGAATCAAAAGGGAATTAGTAGGGCTGAAAAGTTGAGAAATAAGCAAAGAATTCTGTGTGTGAGATTCATGGTTGATCAAATCCAAAACCTGCAAATCTAGCAGAGAGAAAGAACCACTATCTAGAGGGTGAAACCCGTGTCCATCAAAACATGAAACAAATATTCATCGGTCAATCCGCCATCCTGAACCACCTCAATAAATTTAAATGAAAAAGAGATAAATTCAAGGCAGCTCATAATCCTTCAGATCCAATTAGAAGAGAACCCCTAATGATGATGGAGAGAATGTAAAAAAGGCCTTTCGACCCGATCGTAAGCTTTGTTCAATTTAAGGCCAAAGAAACCAACTAACCCATGCCACTTATTTTTCATGTAATGAAAACCTTCAAAAGCCAAAATTGCATTGTCAATTATAAGCCTATTTGAGACAAAGTCACTTTGTTTTCCCCCAACTATTGAATCTAAAAACATCTTAAGACGATTGGCCAAAGTTTTGGAAGCAATTTTGTAGAGAATGGTGCAGAAACTGGTTGCGTAAAAATCTTTGATGTGCTTCAAATCTTTGGCTTTTGGTAGAAACACAACAATAGTATGATTAACATCACAAAGGTCAATTTCCCCTTTCCAGCATCGTTGAATATAATACACCACAACAGGACCACAATGTTCCTATAAGTCTGGAAAAACAAAGCATGCATACCATCCACTCCTTGCGCTTTAGTGGGGTGCATTTGAAACAACGAGAAACGAATCTTATCGATCGAAGGGTCAACATCTAAAATAGAATTAATGTCTGATGTAATCCTTGGTTCCATGAACTACGGGACCTCATCAATGTTTTGAGAACCTTTTGATGCGAATAAACCCAAAAAATTGGCAATCTCACACTCGATTTCCTTTTTAGATTCCTTCCAAACACCTTGAGCATAAAAAATACCATGAATCTTGTTTGTTCATCCCTGCTAAGAAGCCTTATGGTGTCGTATCTTCGTGGAAGATTGTTCGTAGAAGATTTGGTAACTTACCATAAATAGAAAGTCGCGTCTCTTCGAGATACTTCTTCTAAATTGCCACTCGTTCCCTCCGTTGTTCCTTCACTCTTGACGATGTACTCGTTTTCCTGAAATGTTAACATGGGGAAATATATTATACCATCAAAGTTTGTCATTGTCAAAACCAAGAGAAACCATGAAACAACAAATTTTCCAATACGTCAAATTAGTAATTAATAATACCCATTAATCTTTCCACCAAAAAAAATAATATCCATTAATCTAATACATACAATCATACACTTGAAAAACATGAGGGGGAGATTGAGGGAGTGGGGAGCACCAAACACGAGGGGGGAGATTGAGCAAGGAGCGACGGCGTTGCCAATTGAGACGCCGTTTCACAAGGCACCTGTCTCTTCCACCTACACTCACGTTTCATGGAGTAATTTTCAACCACAAATACAATTAACTAACCATATTTCATGCATTATACGGAGTATATAATAAGCCACTCCAATCGCCTGTGCATGCATGTGGTCGATCCCTTAGCTCGGGATCCTCGTCAATCTTCCATCACACGAGCGTTACTTTCCCTGGTTTTGTCTCACTCCATCGTAATCGATCATAATCATCATCATAATAATATGAAAACAAATGACCGAGTTGAACTTGTTTGCACTTGTCTCATAAATTACTCAATTAACTTCCTCTGGACTAGCCTTTAAGTAAAGAGCTAGGTAGCTCTAATCTAAGCATATCCAAATTTGAATTTGGATAGATGCCTCAACTTTGAACCCACCCGCCTACAAATCCGCTATCATGCATGGGCCTAGAAATTCATCAAGTATGTATATGATTGAATTCAACACTATGCTTATCAGTTATGACTTATGATCAAGCAGTACAATCAAATACGTCGGTGAGGAAAGTGTGGTATTGTGGTTTTTTATTAAAATTTCTTAAGATAATAAGGCAAATTAAATATATAGTCCGTAGTATATATTATTCAATGTTTCATATTTAAGAAATGCAGACAAGTGCAGATACCGACTTATTAATATATATATTGACAGCCCCACGACGAGGTTCAATACATATATATATATATATATATATATATATATATATATATATATATATATATATATATATATATATGCCATGCTTGATGTTATTGTTACTGCATTCATTCATTACTTATATGTTTTGATTTTTTACTTAAAAAGAGAGAGAAAAATTGGAAAAAGGATGGATGAATGAAAGATGACAATTGACAAATTGACAATGAATTGAAGAGGGAAGTGGGCGCGCCGGACAGATGTTGCCTGCCCTTGCTTGCACTGAGATATTATTCAGTTATGTTTTCATTATTTGGATTAGGAAATTAATGATATGTTTTTCTTCACTTTTCAATTCTCTGACATTTATATAAATGTAAATTAAATACCTCTGTAGTAAACTAAATTAACCGTATTGATTGATTCACAGGCTACCCAATTCTTTTTTCTAAAAAAAAAAGAATAATTATCATAAATTTAATAATTCTTTGTTCCATTATCATAATTACCTAGCCTATATCCTAAGGGTAGGTAAATGTTAAACATACTAATGAAAGAAACTAAAACCTTATTAGGAAATTAATAAATCCTCTTAAGAAAATTAATTAATATAAAATAATTACAAATTTATAAAAGATTATTAAGAAGTTTAACATATGCCCTTGGACATAAGTTACAAAAATCGATTTATTAATATGGACTTCGTTTACTTCATAGATCTAAGCAACTCCTTACATTTTTTTCATTTAGCCATATCGTATTACGGAGTACTAATTACACGTCAACAAATAAAAAATATGATGCGTACATTTTGTGGTGAAAAATACTGAAGGATATTCTTATCCCATATAATATGAGTTTAGTTTAAATAAAACAACTTCTTATCCTATAAAATAGGGAACATTTAGAACCATTGGATCTCCTTGATCCGATGGCTGATATTCTCGGAAATTATGGACGCGGAGGCATTTTCGTAATTTATCAAAAATTACAAAAGTGCATCGTCATAATGAAAAAGTACATTACTATATAAAAAAGTACATTATTAAACCCAAATATTTTGGTTGATTGATTTCAATCAGAATCAAGTCAATTGGACGCCCAGGATGATGCACTTTTTTGGTTTAGTAATGTACTTTTCCACCATAGCGATGTACTTTTACAGTGAATCGAACATGGAACACTTACCCTGCTGGCTTCATTTTTGCTTGCACTTTTTTGGTTTAGTAATGCACTTTTCCACCATAACGATGTACTTTTACAGTGAATCGAACATGGAACACTTACCCTGCTGACTTCATTTTTGCTTGCACTTTTTTGGTTTAGTAATGCATTTTTCCACCATAACAATGCACTTTTACAATGAATCGAACATGGAACACTTACCCTGCTGGCTTCATTTTTGCTTGCACTTTTTTCGGCTTACTAATGAATTTTTTGTATTTAGCAATGCACTTTTTCACGATAGCGATGCACTTTTGTAATTTTCGAGAAATTACCAAAATGTCACCGCGTTCCTAAAAGGAATAGAACATCAACCCTTGGATCACCTTGATCTAACGGCTCTAAATGCTCCTTATTTTATAGGATAAGGAGTTGTTTTATTTGAACCTTAATCCATATAATATAACAATTTCCATTAAAAAAAGTGATTGTATCTTGGCAATTGATAAACTCGAGAATATTTTTTCATATTAGAGTTTATATATTTATTTAAAGAAAATTAATGGAATAAGAAAGGCATTTAATTTTACATTCAAGAAATTCTAGCCTCCATTCTCTCTCTCTCTCTCTCTCTCTCTCTCTCTCTCTCTCTCTCTCTCTCTCTCACAGTTTTTGGTACTATAGTTTGACACCAATTGTGGAAATCTCGAACGAGGAGCCATATGAATGACGATGGAAGAATGCCTCCAATGGAGAGCATCCGGGATTTTGGTGCGGTTTTTTCCCACGTGATTTTCCCGCTAAATTGTTTTAGAGAGGCCTCACTTTTTTTTCCATTTCTTGCTTGTTCGAGCTAAGGAATATTTTTGGTTGTTTAAAGAAAATTCTTTTTGATAAAAAATTAGCCCCATCATGCAAATCCATATTCAAACCGTGTTCGAATTCAAGCATAACGAATGGATGTAGACAAATACGAGCATAACGAATGGATGTAGACAAATCTGAGCATAACGAACGAATGTAGAGGAATCCATACATAGTAGGTCATGTTACAAATGCGTAAAGAAACGATTATGAGGTATACGAATGTGTGCTTAAGACTTGTAAAAGGTATCAAACACACGACATATATTGCTAAGGGGCTATTTGTAAGGGATATTCTTATCCCATATGATATAATAATTTCCATAAAAGAAGAGATTATATCCTGACATTTATCAAGAAATTCAATTAATATACCCAAGAATATTCTTTCGTATTAGGGTTTATATATATATATATATATATATATTTAAAAGGAATTAATGAAAGAAGAAAGACATAAGTTTTACATTCAAAAAACCCTAGCCCTAATTTTTTGTACTATAGATACCATTAATACATCAATTGAAAACTTGTTATCTTGTTGTATAAACTTACCATGGTAGGCTAGCTAAGCTAATTCATTAAATTTTGGAGGAGTTTGTTCAAGCAAACATCCGTCCAAAGATATTTATGAATAAGAAGAAATATTCAATTTAACCACAATATATTCAATTCATTTTGGGTGGGTAATGGATTATGATATTGAAAGGTAACGAGAGATTCCACGTCTAACAAGACATGCTAACCAGAAGAAAGGCATGAAATCCAAATAAATATAAGATAGAAAAAACGTACTCATCGACCCTACATGTTTTCCATTATTGTTTTTTTAAGGGGGGTGTTAGTCTTACCCTTCGTGATTGATTTCATTAAATTCACATTTTGTATAGTTTTGGTTTATGGAGGCCCCACTTGCCCATTTGCCGTATCTCTGTCACTCCTATTAGCTTAGGTATGGGCCCAATTTATAACTTGAGTCCTCCTCCACTCCAGACTTTTGTTTACTTTTCTTTTTTGTTTTACTTTTGGCTCGTCCGGTTCGATTGGTCGGACACCGCTCTACATCTGAATCAGGTACTTAGTGGCCTTGTTTTTCCATACATGCCGCCAGTGAGATTCGAACTTCGAATCTCGTAAACAACACTTAAGGAGTCTAAAATCACTTTACCACTAAACCAACTGAGTATTGGTACTCGTAAACTGCATTAACTTTTGTAAATTATTAGTAGTTGATGACTAGTAAATGATCGATTTACCCAATATTATGAATTCTCTACTTATGTGACTAATGTGAGTTAATAGGGTTAAGTACTCTACAAGGACATTTCTGATAGTTTCTCCATATTATGGGAAAATATAAATTTGAAAAATATAATTTTATTGTTTATCTCAATAACTTTTCTATCACCTTCCTCGTAATAAAGAGAGATGGAGAAAAGAGCTTTTTTTTTCCCAAATTTGAGGTATTCTCCAATTATATTTAGGAAATGCATTAATTATGTGTGATATTATGTCAATTTGCAATAAGTAATATTTTAGGGAGTATTTATATATAATAAATATAATATTTTCTAAAATAAGAAAGCTATTGGAGTTGGAGTAAAATTATTTTAAATAGTATAGTTTTTTATTCTTTATTTTGAAGAAAACTAGTTATACATGTCGTGTAATCCATGACATATATGACTTGGATTTTAGAATTACTGTTAGACATATTATCAATAGGATATAATAAATAAAAAAATTTAATATAAAATTTAATATAATTAGATATGGACATATTTTTAAAATATATATATATATAATGATACATAGAAGAAATAAATAAATATAAAAAATTTTAAATGTTTTTTAAAATAAATTTTATCATTTTTAATCAAAATTCAATTTAAAAAAATCTTTTACATAATAAATGGATAGAAGAAATACATAGATAATGTAAATTTTATCATCTCGTAACTTTTAATTTTTTATATCAAAATTTGATCTAAGACTTTTTTATATAAATAGATATATACGTAAAGATATTGTAATTTTTATTTTTTAAAATAAATTTCGAATTCCTAATTTTTTTTATGAATAAATAGATAGATAAAATTTTAATTGGAAAAGATAAAGTAATATGAATAAAAATTTGATTATTTAAATTCTATAGCTATAGGTCCTATAATTAATTATAGTTGAAAAATCTTATCATAAGTATTCTCTAAGATAGTTGAGCAAAAGATAGATATTAGGAAAAATTAAAAATAAAAAGAATAGAAAAGTTGAACCCGTCGTGCCCTGAACGACTATGATTTGGTATTTTTTAGATATATTATAAAAAATATATTAATAAAGATAGATTATTAAGATAAAACAAATTAAATCTAGATTATTAAGTTTAAAATTGAAAATAAACATAGATTATTAAGATAAAATAATCTACATTGCTCTTTTTCCTTGACAATATTTCATAAACAACTTTAACTCGTTATACCCGTTGTGCGGTCCATGACTATATGGATTTAAAACTTAATTTATTTAATGGATAGTATTTTAATTTAATAAAAAATAAAAAAATGTATTTATTAAAAAAATCATTAAGGTGAGCCAATATAATGTGAGGCACAACCAAAGTTGTTAAGGTGAGTCTAATATAAGTTTGATAGCTTAATGATAATTTATTTATGAAAAAGTATAAATAAACTTATTTTAATTAGAATCATTAAATTTTATAAATGTTTTACAAAAATAATTAAAAAGCCAAAAATAATGCAAATTCTTATAATTTTTTTTAATCAAATTCAATTCTTTAAAAATCTTTTCAATAAAAAGTTAAAAAGATAATTAATAAGAAAAGATAAAAAATATGAATGAATATAGAATTTTTTAAAAGATAAAAAATCTTTTGTATTAACATAAATAATCCAAAAACAAAATTAAGGAAAACATAATACAATTTTTTTATCAAAATTTAATTTAGGCAATTAATTATATACATATTTAAAATTTTTAATTTGTTTTTATCTAAATTTAATTTAAGATAAATCTTTTACATAAATAGATAAAAGGATAAAGTTGAAATAATATTTTTTATTTTTAATTAAAATGCGAATTAATTTTTTCCAAATATAAAATATAGTGTAATGTTAGTTTTAGATAGAAAAAATTAATAGTAAAAATATTTTCCTACCTTATTATGATAACAATCTATCATTATATATTAAAAAATTATGTTTTCTTTTTCCCTTTCTTTTGATTTTTTATTAAATATTTTAGAACATTTGTTTTTATAAAAATTAGATAGTTTTTTAGAAAATTATAAATAATAAGAATACAAAATTGTTTTTTAAATATAAGGTGGGATCATACTTGTTCTGGTGGCTAAAAAAGGTTCAACTTTAATATATAGTTATAGATAGATAGATACTTCAAAGATATCTATCTAGTTGGAACCCGGTATGAACGGGATCTGGAGGTTGAGATGTACGCACCCTTACCCCGACTCGACATCGGGAGGGTATTTAAAGAGGGCCCAAAGTAAAGAAGAAGGGGGAAGAGGGAAAACAAAAGATAGAACACACGGAAAAACGATAAAGTACGCTAGAGCACCCGAAAAAAGGATAACAGAGTAAACTAAAACAAAGAGAAGGAAAAGAGCAAGAAACTCCCTCCAGGTCTTCCATACTATCGTTTTGTCACTGTAATCTTCTGACGCAAATGGTCCCCATATAAGGCCATATCTACTGAGACCGCCATCGAGGTAAGGTCTTGTTTAATTGATCACTTCTTTCAAATTCTTCTTCGGCCTGCCCTTTTCCCTACGAAATTCGGTATCGATCAACCTCTCAATTGTAATATTCGGTTTTGTGTTTCCTTTTAGGTCGGAATAATCGAGATGTTTTGACTCACTAGTAACCTTGTATAAAGGAATATTTATTATTTATAATCCATTCCAATAATCCGATTGTAACACATTAGATTAATTACCTAATGATTTAAATATATGTTAAACGGTTTTATCCATCAGTGGGATAAGTATATCTATAGCACTACCTAATTGATCCTAATTAAATAAATAAATAAATTATCCTAACAAACTCTATCCCTAATTAACCCAATCTTTGACTGATCTTATCGAGAAAAAACCGCACTCATCAATCCTTCTTCTCCTCTGTTCCGATTCTCCACCCTTGTTTCTTTTCAGAGGCGATTTAATTCCCTCGTTGCCTTCTTGCATTCTACGATAACCAACCTTAGTGGTGTCTTGACTTCGTTTCCACCAGAGCGAGGACCACGAGCCGTCTCGTGTTGTTGTCGTCGTTAGTTGTTCACCGATCACGTAAATCCCATAACGCCGATCGCCATACGGGATCGGAGGCGGCCGGGTACTACAAGACCCTCGAGATCGACATCATTTAATCTGGTGGGTTCTCACATCATTCCGTTTTGCTTCGTCGGAGCCGTTTCAATCGACCGGTGTTGTGGGGTGGGATCGCCGTCACACCACCAATCCCCGCCGCGCTTGATCACTGGTAAGGTCGTTCGGTGTTTTCCTTTATCATCTACTTCCTTGTTTGTTGTGTGGACCGGCCGGTGGGGTGAGCGGGGTAGTGGTGAGTTAGGATGAGGGGTGTGTTATTTTTTAGTCGGATTGTGTTAATATTAATTGTTAGTAGTAGATTAGGGTGGTTAAGTATAATCAGAGGTGAGGTTATGGTGTTGATTTATAAATTCCCGATCGGGTTGACAAGTGGTTAAGTAGGCTATGAGTGTGATCGGCTTTATGATAAGAGTAGGGACGGACGACAGGATTTTATATTAGGGTGGGCTAATTTTCATAAAAACCATTTGGGTGGGCTAAATTACCTTAATTTAACTAATTTATCACTAAATTTACCTTATATTTGAATTTTTATATTAAATTTACCTTATTTTAATTATTTTTTATTTTTGTAGGGTGGGTTAGGGCATACCCTATTGCCACCCTAGGTCCGTGCCTGATCAGAGAAGTATCTTGCTGGAGGCCTAAGTGGAGGTTCATATATATATATATATATATAGGGGAGAGATCCAGAGAAACGTAAATTGCAGAGAAGCGGAAGTCGTAATAAGAGCCGTTGGATTTACAAGAATGGATGGCTAGGATTAGGGTGTATAATGATAGGAAAAAAGAAAAATGGCAAAATATATTTACTAAAATGGAAGTTCCTAGATTCTAGGCTAATTTTAAGGGGGCGTTTTTTTTTAACATTTGAATATTCGAACAGTTTTTACGAAAATATTATACAAAATCTTGCACATGTTCATCGTTACGCATTGTAAATTCGATTGTTCTGCTTCAATATTCGAGTGCATAAACATCTGAATTTGTCATGTGTATGTTTGAATATGATTTGATATTTTTTGAATATTGTTAAAACGTTTTTCGTATTTGTCATCGTTCGAATATCTAGTCCACTTTGTTGAATGCGTATTATGTTTTGTCTTATTGGAAGTAATTTAAACTACGTATCGAATATAAACATAGTAAACATTGAATTAGTAATTGTAATATATTGAATATGAAAAAATAGGGTCATTACATGTTCACACTCTGATTCCATACATGGCTAAAAATTAGGAATACAATATTAGATTCACAATTCATGTCTATGAATTCAACAAACAACATATAAATATTCAGAGTAAAATGACGCCTATTTAGTGTTAAGCGTCATCTTTGGTCTTTATCATCCTTCTTTCATTCTCCTTATGCTTCTTTATGTTCTTCAACCATCTCGATATTTGCTGACCTTCAACACTGCATATTCAACATATAATAGATAAACATTCGAGTCAAATAACTATAAATTCAAATTTGCTTGTCTAACATTCACATATTCAAATATTTGGTAGTTCGTGAATTTCAACCTCATATTTGATTGTTAAGAATGCATATTCAAATTATCAAATTCCATATTCAGAATATAAAATTGCATATTCAATAAAATATTTCAAAAGACACAAACATTCAGAATAAAATGCTTACGAATTCAAACAATATATGCATTTCAACCTCATTTTCGATTGTTATAAATTTATATTTAGAATATCAAATTGCATATTCAGAATATCAAATTCCATATTCAATAAAATATACTCAATATACATATCCAATCGTTAATATGCATATTCTTTCATTCACATATCAATCTATTTAAAAGTGTATATTCAACAAAAAAACACATAAACATTCAAAGTAAAATGCATCCGAATTCAATTAATATATGCATATATTCATTCACTGAAACATACGTAGAAGAGTTAATGTTCAACATTTAGCCATACATATTCAACTATTCAGAATGCATATTCAAAGCCTCAAATTAAATAAACTACCAACAATTATGAATATATTCAATGTTTGTCCATGTATATTCAACTATTCAAGGTTCATATTCAATATAAAGCAACAACATATACATATACCTTGTTTAATATTTATCCATGTATATTAGCATTGAAAACCTCATATCTGACAACTGACCCATGAAATATTCAATTGCAAACCCTAACTATACTACGAAAATCGAATCGACTACTAACTGAATTGAATATATGTTTAGCCATGTATATTAGCATTGAAAATCAAATTGCATGTTTAGAAAATTAAGATTGCATGTTCAGAAAATTAAATTACATATTCAATAAAATATTCTCAATATGCATATGCAATCGTTTAATATGCATATTCTTTCATTCACAAATCAATCTTTTCAGAATTGTATATTCAACAAAAAAAAACACATAAACATTCAGAGTAAAATACCTACGAATTCAAACAATATATACATTTCAACCTCATATTCGATTGTTAAGAATGCATATTCAGAATATTAAATTACATATTCAGAATTAGATATATATTGGTGGATTGAAAGTTACATTTTTCAATCAATTCCAATAGATAGATATTCCAGATTACAAATGTATTCAATCAATTACCTAATTTTAAACTAATGAACCAATTGAACATGCATTCTATCATTATTATATGATGTAAACGTACCTAAATAGTAATTTAGTACATGAATATGATAATCAAGAAATTGGTGGATCTATATTATGTGTTTCAAGACCCGAATTTTCACATCACATGGGCTTCAAATCTGTAAAAGGATATTCAAGCACAAACAAATTCAATTACATAATCAAATAAATTAACGAATTTAACATTATCTAACTCATCTATAAACTCTAAGAAGATCGAATCAACATAAAAAATCGAATCAGTCGAACTCACAAATGAAGAGCGAAATTACCACGAGTTTTAGAGGCGCAGACGAGATTTAGTTGTGCGAGATCTTGGTAAATGATTGATTCGGATTTGTAGTTAAGAAGAGGGGCGAGAAATTGCAGCCATCATTCGCTTTGACTCCCATAACAATGGTGAAAAACAAAATTTGAGAGATAACGAGATAGAGAGAAGAGAGGACGTCATGATTTAGCAGATGTTGAGAAAGATTGGAGAGATATGAAATCTATTTTGATTATGGATAAATAAATTGAGTTACATATTTAGAAAATGGGAGAGAGAAAAATATTTGATATTAATTAGTTTCCTAAAATCTTGCTTTGAGATCTCATCTAGTGAAATTCACCCACTAATTTATTTTGCATCCTTTTTTTATTTAATCTTAACCGTTCATTTAATCTGATCCAACGCATCTGATTTGTTCCCCCGTTTCTCTCTAATAAGAGGTTTCTCTAGATCCTTATTCTATATATATATATATATATATATATATATATATATATATATATATATAGTGAGGGCTGTGAAAGCTCCTTATTATTTACCGTAAGGAGCCTCCTTACTTGAACCCAACCTTATATATATATAGTTATTTATTTATTTATTTATTTAACTAATGAACCAGTAAGTTAGTAGCTAATAGTAATAACTAGTTAGTTGTGAACGAATTAGTTAATAGCTAGTTAGTGTGGGGAAAATTAGTTAGGTATGTAGTAGTAAAATAGGTTTATATGGTCTCGTTTCTTTTTTGTTAGCATGGGGTCGGTTAGGGTTAAGTTAGTTGGCGGGTCGGAAAGGGTTACCCTTGTTAATCAAGTTCGTTATTCAAGAAGTTCTCGTTTAAAGCAAGTCGTTGGATTCAACTATTAATTCTTGTGCCGCCAATTAATCGTGCCAAGGGATCCGTTTTTCTTCCTCTTGCTCGTGAACTTTCGAGATGTTCAAAAAACCACTTTATGAGGTAAGTCGTTTTCGACTTGCTCGGTTCTTTTCTGTCTTGTTAGATTTTGTGCCGTTGTTGTAGGATTGGTTTTGGGAACTAGTCCCGAAAATCTTTTGAAGTGTTTTGGAATTGCTTGTGCTATTGTGTGCAAATTGATTTTTAAATGGGTTTTATCGGAAATAAGTTTTCGAATGTTTTCTCTGTGTTGGTATCGTTTCCGGCACGACCACCGTAGCTGGCGGAGAGGAAGAGTTGTCTATGTATGGTCTGTGTGACAGGGAAACCCGTGCCTCTTCAAAACGAAAAATATTATTTATGTGTTTTGGCAAGTGCTCCAGTGGAGGCTTAGCCGGGGTTAGAAGGGAGATTGTGAAGTAGAGTGAGAGGGCCTGCTTCTACACTCGACGCGGGGTTAAGCGCCTTGGAGGTTGGGTTGCGAGATGGAGAAATTGCATTGTTGTAAGATTGTGTTTGTCAATGTGTATGTGGCTATGTATGACTAACCAAAACTAATTTGGGTATTGGCCTTTAGGGTTATGAGTGCGTTTGTGGACTTGGATGGTGACCTTAGAAATTGTTTTTCAAACGTCTTGCAATTCTGCATTCTTTCTAACTTGATAGATTAGTAACTGACCCTTCGGGGAATATTTTTAGTTCCAGGTATTAACCAGGGAACCATGCAGGACCCGAGGCCAGATGGTGGGGCGGAGCGATGAAGAGCGCGTGTCATAGATTGGTTGGGTTACTTTGGTTTCTTTTGTTATATTAGGGAGTTGAATTTATTGTTATGTTGGATTTGTTATTATGTGATGTTTATTATTGTTAATGGATTAATTCGTTAATGATAGGATTTTGTCGGGTTTGAATATTTATTTTTTCGGGAATGCATGCCTATGTTTTCTACCTTTTACTAAATAAAAGGTTGGATGTTTTATTAAGTTTTCTCGTCGTGCCCGCGTTGTAAGATACTGAAGTGTTGTTGTCAACCCATTTAAGTAGTACCTAGTAAGGTCTACTATTAAGTAGCGCCCTGTGAAAAACAGGGTGTTACAAATTGGTATCAGAGCGAGGTTGGCAACAGGCAGTGGCGGATCCAGGATCAAAACAAGGGGGGGGGGGGGCGAACTTTCAACAACCATAATAGTAAATTTTTTTTTTGACAAATCAAATTAGTTTAAACATTAAAATAGCATACAATAATAATACTAAAAATAGGTTTACGTAAAACGATTTTTCTAACCTATGCCCTTAGGGCATATGTTAAGAGACTAAAAATGGTAATTTATTTTAAAATTGCATTCATTTAGATTTAATTATTTTTTCAATAGGGTTTACTAGTTTCCTATTAGGATTTAGGGTACAAATCAAATTACATTTGACTCCTTGCTACTACGAGACAATTAAAATTTACGAGTATCTAAACTTTGAAAACGATTCAAAATAGGTTTTTTTGCGATAGTTGCAATAATCCACATCAAACAAGTACAACAACAAATCAACAATGACAACAATTAAGTTCAATAACTTATTAATATTGAATTTTTAATAGTCAACAATTCAACATTCAACAATTAAAATTGAAATATCCAATAATTTTTTTCAATTTCTCAATTCTGATTTCCCAAACACTTAGGCTCAAGACCAACAATTACTAATTGGCTAAATAATTAAACAATTAATGAAATCTAACCTTAAAAGAATCAAAGTCCAAACCTGAAATCTCCAATTGTGAATTGCCAAGGCCGAGAATTGTCGGCTTGCCCCAAATCAGAGAAACCCTAATCGCCAGTCGCTACTCCACGTCTCCACTCGTCAGCCAATCGAACTCCCGTCGCCTCCAACTGCGCGAACCGGCCGCGGTGGCGGTGGTGTCCGACCGTCGACCGAGTGACCGACTTCCGATTCGTGAATTTGAAGTCTCAGAGGAACTTTCCCTTGCGAAATGCGAACGAACGAAGACAGTCGACAGACAACTCGATTCTTTTTTTTTTTACTTTCTGATTTCTGTGTTTATTTTTTTACCTCAACATTTAATTTTATTTTTAAATTTATGTTAAACACTGAAACACTGAAGCGACAAGTTTCATTTAAAAAAAAAGGGGTGAGCATCAAGTACTTAATTAAAACGATGCGTTTGAGGCTTTCTTATTTCCTTGCCTGTCTTCTTCTTCCTCGCGAGTCACGACCTTTCCAGGCTGGCCAGATCTGAAGCTTTTCAACAATGGCGAATTTGGAATGGCAGCCCCGCCCGGCGCCCCGCAGGGCTCTCCACCCCTCAATTACCTGCCCCTGCGCCCGCCCCTCAACCTCTCCGCCCCTCAGGGCATCTCCACTACTACTTAAAAATTTTCCAGCGAACGGGGGGCAGTTGCCCACCCCTGCCCCCTAAATCTGCCACTGGCAACAAGGCACATGGAACTGACCAACGAGTGTACCCGAGGTCCAACTTAAAACTAAAACCGGCCGATGTTTTCAAAATGTTTTAACTTGGGTAGGCATGTTGCATATATTGGGGTACGTGACACGTCGCAACTCCGCCACCTTTAGCTGAAGGACCTCCGGTAGTTTATTAATTTAACGTTCTAATTCTAAGTGTTAGTTATACAAAATTTAATCCCGTTCGTAGTGTTAGAATTATTTGGGAAGTGTGAGGTAGCAAAAAGAGTAAGATTGAAGTGTCGGATTATATGGTCTCCAAGAGCTTCGTAATACTATTCATTGAGTAGTTGAATCTACTACAAGAGGAGGCAGAAGTGGTCGACATAGAAGGAAATGGAGACTATGACAGGAATGCTCATGGAAATCACCATTGGCAAAGTTATCGGAAAACGAGACACAAATGCCTCATTGATACTTTTGACTAAAGAATACCATGGTTCATGCTTGATTGAGGAGAGGAAGATTGGGAAGTGCCACATGAAAAACATGCGTAGTTAGTAAGATATTGATGGACGGGGGAGTTGGAGTCGGGTAATAAGGAAGTTTTGTAAATGATTATCGAGAAAGTAGTAACCATAGCATTGCACTATCAAGTAAAGGAAGACAAAGTTATGGCAAAAATAGTCACGACAACTAAAACCTAGTTGGTTGATGGGAGATACAATTGAACTAAGACCATGACCTGGAAACATGTAGTTGAGAAATTGCCTTCATTAAGTGCCTAGGAAGATTGGAATACGAGTTAGCATCATAAAGAGAGAAGGATGTATTTGTATCTAGTTTGAGTTGAACATGGATGTAGACTCTATTTTGTTGTGGGTCATCAAATCTTAATGAGTATTTACCTGGAGGGAGAAATTAACAATGTCTAGTCCTTGAAAGGAGGTCTATGGTAACTAAAACAAACGAAGCATAGGGATCAAACAATAAAAAGCTAGGAGCAAATTGGACAACGAAGGATAAAGGCCTTTTTGGATACTGACAATAATACAAGGATAATGATAAGAAGGGATCAATCCCGGGGGAGCTAAGGATATGATCCACGACATGAGGAGAAGTTATCTATATTGTTGAACACGGATTGTATTGGTTAGTTGAGACAAGTTCACCGCAAGTCAAGTACTGCATGTGATTTCTGGATATCTAAGTCATGTGAGCATTTAAAGATGTTTTAATGGGGAGTTGTCAAGACTACAAATTCAATGAGAAATAAATCCTGCTAGTTACTTTGAGTCAAGGATTACACTTGATCAAGCAGGTTTCTTAGTGCTTGGACCAAATTGTGACGTTGGAATTGAATACTTGAGTAATGGAGCTAATGGGGAAGGAGTAGATGCACTGAGTCCTCCTCTGTAAGAGGTTTGGTTTGGTTCATAAGAAGTTGAACTTAACATTAGGATTAAAAATTTGTTGTCATGAAACATTGCTCGGGCGGACTGACCATAGTGAAGTTTGGCAATTCTCTAGATTTGGTTAAATGACGAGTTAGTTCCAGTTGAGGAATTGCATTGTTGTAAGATTGTGTTTGTCAATGTGTATGTGTCTATGTATGACTAACCAAAACTAATTTGGGTATTGGCCTTTAGGGTTATGAGTGCGTTTGTGGACTTGGATGCTAACCTTAGAAATTATTTTTCAAACGTCTTGCAATTTTTGCATTCTTTCTAACTTGATAGATTAATAGCTGACCGTTCGGGGAATATTTTTAGTTCCAGGTATGAACCAGGGAACCATGCAGGAACCGAGGCCAGATGGTGGGGCGGAGCGATGAAGAGCGCGTGTCATAGATTGGTTGGGTTACTTTGGTTTTTTTTGTTATATTAGGGAGTTGAATTTATTGTTATGTTGGATTTCTTGTTATGTGATGTTTATTATTGTTAATGGGTTAATTCGTTAATGATAGGATTTTGTCGGGTTTGAATATTTATTTTTTCGGGAATGCATGCCTATGTTTTCTACCTTTTACTAAATAAAAGGTTGAATGTTTTATTAAGTTTTCTCGTCGTGCCCGCGTTGTATGATCTTGAAGTGTTGTTGTCAACCCATTTAAGTAGTACCTAGTAAGGTCTACTACTAAGTAGCGCCCTGTGGAAAACGGGGTGTTACATCAATTCTCCGAACTGGAGCTTCTAGAAGTCTCCTCTGTATATGGCCGAACCATCTGAGCCTTGACTCTCTAAGCTTTTCCCTTGACTGGCCACTCCCACCTTGCTCCTAATCTTGTCATTTATGATCCTGTCCAGTCTCGTATGCCCGCACATCCACCTCAACATCCTCCTCTCTGCTACCATCAGCCTCTGTTCCTACGCCTTAGTAGTCGGCAAACACTCTGCCCCGTACAGTATAGCTGGTCTAACCACTGATTTGTGGAACTTGCCCTTGAGCTTGAGTGGGATCTTTCTGTCACATAACACTCCGGAAGCACCTCTCCACTTCTGCCAACCTCTCTGGATTCGGTGTTTAACGTCCTCCTCGATGCCTTTCTGTCACATATTTTTTATTACATTTTTTTAATTTATCTTTTATAAATATGATAAATATAATGTCCTTTTTTATCTGTATTGGTAAAATAAACTAATATTATTTTATCTTTATGTTTATTTGGAGATTAATTTTTACAAATATTATTTTATCTTTATGTTTACTTGGAGATAAATATTATTTTAATAAATAGGTGATGTGGTGCAATGTGGTAGTAGAAATTGTTTCGGCTTTAGTTATTAGTAACTACTGTAGTATGTATTCCCATACCTGGTACGTGTTTTTCTTAAATAAAATATCAATAACAAAATATTTTCAAATATATTTATTATTCGAGAAAAAATAATCATGTAAATGCTTAAATATAAATTTTGAATAAATATGTAAAATCAATAAACTATAAAAGTTGTTTAATTAATATCCAAAACATGATATTTTTTAATTATGAAAATCGATAAATAATAAGATAAAAACTTATCAATTTATTATAAACATGGGACCGTTCAAAATAAACATAATTATCTAAACCTAGTATATGCATTCTATCTAAAAATAAAATAATGAATCATAAATTTGATTTGATATCTTTTATATAGTTTAAATTAAAAGAATATACTATTATAACAAAAATTAAAATAATAAAGAACCAAAATATCAAATCCTAATACTGGAAAACTATAAAAAAATGGATAATCTTTAAAGAATATATAAAGAATAAAAAAATTTGTATCCGATGTGTTTATCAAAAATTATAAATAACATATTTAAGAAATATTTAAGGAATGAATAATCTTTAAATATAATCTTGTAGAAATATTTAAGGAATCTAGTTGATCTTTATATAGTAGATTAAAGCTAATCTAGTAGATTAAAACTAATCTAGTTGTAAAAAAGTCACCATGATTTTTTTAAATAAAAATTAACGTTTAATTAAATATGTTAGAAACTTCCAAATTTAATATTTGGATTCTCTCTAAAATATTGGATGATGTTAAAACTTCCAAATCTAATATTTGAATTCATAAGATTTGTTTCCAAAACTACCAATTTATTTGTATAATTTATATGAATTAATGAGCAGATGACACGTGTTAAAATCTAATGTGGCGGATTTTAGACATGTGTCAAAAGACGATGTCGCGCAATGTGGCGGCTCCAAACCTTATTTCTTTCATATATATAGTAGATTACTAGTTATACCTGTCTTGCCCTGCACGACTATGACTTTGGTATTTTTAGATATATTATAAAAAAGATATTAATAAAGAAAAATATAATATAAAATTTAATTTACGTAATTTATTGCCTATTTTGTAATTATATACATATTTAAAAGTTTATTTTTTTTTATCTAAATTGGATTATGATAAATCTTTTACATAAATAGATAAAAGGATAAAGATAAAATAATTTTTTATTTTTAATTAAAATCCGAATTAATTTTTCCAAATATAAAATATAGTGTAATGTTAGTTTGAGATAGAAAAAATTAATAGTAGAAATATTTTCCTACCTTATTATGATAACAATCTATCATTATATATTAAAAAAATATTATTTTTATTTTTCCTTTCTTTTAATTTATTATTAAATATATTAGAATATTATTTTTTATTAAAATCAGATAGATTTTTAGAAACTTTGAAAGAAAAAATTATAAAAAATAAGAATAAAAAATCACTTTTTAAATATAAGGTGGGGTAAGAATTATTCGGGTGGCTCGAAAAGGTTCGACTTTTATATATAGTTATAGATAGATAGATATTTCAAAGATTTTATCATTTATATAGCTATTTTTATTTCAAATATATATATGTGACCACATGTTCATATTTTTTCTTATATTTTTTAATTTCTCTTTTACAAATATGATAATATAATGTCCTTTTTTATCTGTATTGGTAAAATATACTAATATTATTTTATCTGTATGCATATTTGGAGATAAATTCTTACAAATATTATTTTATCTTTATGTTTACTTTGAGATAACATTTTTGCATAATTAATAAAAACTATTATTTTAATAAAGGGGTGATGTGGCGCAATGTGGTGGCAGAAATTGCTTCGGTTTGAGTTATTAGTAATAGATAGAAAACTTGTAGGGCATGCTTTAATGAAGAACATTTTAGTTGGTTGAAGAACCCCACATATATAATTAATTTATAAATCTTATCTTTTTTTACTTTTTAGAATACCATGTTTTCCTATTATTTTGATACATAATATTAATAAAATAATTAATATTTTAAACGATAAGGATATGACAAATTGTCATAGAAGATTGATATATATATATATAGATAGATATTTTTATTATTAATATTTTATTTAATCAAAATTTGTACAAGGTACATGAATAAATACTAATTTTACTTATACCTCAATAGGAATAATATAATATATATTTTCAATAGGGAAGTCAAAGATTTCATGATGGGGCGAAAATAAAAAAAATTAATTTTTAACTATAAATAACTACCTAATAGTCTATTAAAATAAATATATAATTGTCGGTCATTCACATTAGGAAAGGGTGAATTTCTTCTATGGTCCCTAACCTATCACATAAAGTTCTTATTAGTCCCTAACCTTTGTAAATGCTTTTTTAGGTCCCTAACCTTTGAAAATTATTACTATTTGGTCCTTTTTCATTTTAGACTTTAAGTTTAATTATAATCAAACACCCAAACTTTATATTTATTTTTACAAAATACCAATATTTATTTATTTTGAAAAAAATAACTCAATCTACACATTTTAGGACAAAATAATAAATTGTAACTACATATTTACTCCTTTTTTTTCAAAAAATAGTACTATTTATAAAAAAAAACATAATTTTAAAAATAAAAGGTGAGTTATAAATATTTATTTCCATATTATTGAAATTAATAATTATTAAAGTATTTTATAAAATTAAAAAAATTCTTCTATCGCCCTCTTATTGAATTTAATAAAATCACCCCTTATTTACCCTTTGTTAAAATAACTAGAAATGTTTTTTTTTAACAAAGGGTAAATAAGGGGTGATTTTTTATATAAAAATTTCTTTTATCAAAATTTTATGAAGTTTATAAAATAATTGCAAAAAATTTATGGATTAAAAAATCACTTTACTAGTTTTTCTAACAAGGGGTAAATAAGGGGTGATTTTTTTTATATAAAAATTTCTTTTATCAAATTTTTATGAAGTTTATAAAATAATTGCAAAAAAGCGATGGATTAAAAAATCACTTTATAAAAAAGTTATAAATAATGGGTAAATAGGGGAAGTTAGATTTTTTATGTGAAAATTTGTTTTTTTTTTTAATTTTATAATTTTCTAATAACTATTAAATTCAATAAGAGAACAATAAATATTTATAACTCACCTTTTATTTTTAAAATTATGTTTTTTTAATAAAAAGTACTATTTTTTAAAAAAAAGGAGTAAATATGGAGTTACAATTTATTATTTTGTCCTAAAATGTGTAGATTGGGGTATTTTTTTCAAAATAAATAAATATTGGTATTTTATTAAAATAAATATAAAGTTTGGGTGTTTGATTGTAATTAAACTTAAAGTCTAAAATGAAAAAGGATCAAATAGTAACACTTTTCAAAGGTTATGGACCTAAAAAAATATTTATAAAGATTAGGGACTAATAAGAACTTTATATGATAGGTTAGGGACCATAGAAGGAATTCACCCCATTAGGAAATTTAGTCGAAATAACAATATTTTTTTAATTTTTTTGTATTTGAAGGGTAATTTATTGAAAGGAAAATTGTTACAAAAGTGATCTAGGCATCCATAGATATTACAAAGCTTTTCTATTCCAATTTCCACAAATTATCTCCTAGTCTTTCTTTTGTTTTTCATCCATTTAACTTTGGTATGGTACAACTAGTTGTACCCGTCGTGCCATGCACGACAATGATCCCATATTTTTTAGAAATATTATAAAAATGATATTCATAAATAAAAATATAATTTAAAATTTAATATAAGTAATTTGTTGTTTGTATCAAGTTCAAAAATTATTTTGTTTAAGAATCAAATAAAATAAATCAAATTTAAATTATTAATTTTAAAGTTGAGAATAAAGATAGATTATTCAGATAAAATAATTTTCAATTTTCCTTTCCCTTACGAATATTTAAAAGATATGTTTAATTTAAAAAAGGAGATAAAATATGAATAAAATAAAACAAAAAAGATATATACTTTTAAAATATAAAATAGATAAAATTTTAAATTTAAAAATTTAAAAATTATTGTAATAAATAAGATATAATTTAATATGAAAGAAAAAGATAATTTATTTATTAAAAATAGATAGAATATAGATAATTTAATTTATGGTGGAGCAAAAATTATTCTAGTGGGTAAATAAACTAAATGTTAGATATGATTAAATATTATATTATCCATATTTTTTTTATTAATTTACATATACGTATTTTTATTGTAAAAAAATCAACATATACCTATAAAGAAATTATCATTATTTTTTATTGTGAAAGAAAATCAGCATATATCTATGAAGAAATTCGTAAAAAATATCATTCTAAAAAATAAAAGATATTTATTCTTATTTATTTATATTTTAACATTTAACATTATTTAAATATTTTTATACGGAATTTTTCAAAAGATATCCTTATTTTTTTATTTTAAAGATGTTCTGATGATTTGGTGTTAAGTAAATACAAAGTTTAATATGTCATTATCTATAAAATTATTTAATAGGAAAAATTATTTAATAGGAAAAATTATTTAATAGTTATGATGATTTGATGTTATGATGATTCACTGTTAACGATAGATTTAAATAAATACAAAGAATTTAATAGGAAAAATTTGAATAATATGAATAATTTTTTTAAAAACATGAGGGGGTGCATAATTATTTTGAAAACATTCAACTTTAATATATAGATATAGATTAATGAACTTTAGTTTTTTTTATTAAAAATGAAGATAAATCATTGGATTTAGTATATTTAAAAAAGTTTAATATGTCATCATCTATAAAATTATTTAATTTCTTTTGTCGAATACAAAAATACTATTTTTGTAATAACTGTGGTTTTTGAGGATATTTTTGAATTTTTCTCGGATATCCTTTTAACCTCTTTGTTCGTTTTAACGCTTAATCCAATATTTTTATTAGAGATTAAATCCTAGAAAATTCTTGGTGATATCCTAAAATCACAAAGAAATGATTTTATGGATCGGTGTGAATTCTAGGATTTTTCAGTGGAAAAAGAATATTTATTGGATAAGCCGTCTTTTTAATTATGTATTGTAAAAGATTTAAAATACGAAACGGAAGCCTTAAAAATTAAAGGTAGCGTGATAAAATCATGGAAAATTGGTTTTATTGGTCTACATAATTTACGGGACGTTTTGTATTTAGTAAGTTTTTCCATCCGAGGTACATAATTTTACCGCTTTAACGCGAGTCCCGTTCCGAGACGGATTTTTGTTTTAAACCGCCTCTTTCTCTTGTCTTAATTAGGAAGGAACCAAGAGATAGATTTGGGAGAGGCTCGCACTTTTGTAAATCAAAGCAGCAGGAGGGTTCGAGAGAGAGTATTAGGACGAGAACGACGGACTAGGGAGCTCTCTCACCATCGGCGCTAATCTTCTTCGTCCACCTCCTTTCCCTCCTCCTCAAACTCTTCTTCTTCTTCCTCCATATTCTTGGGCTTGAGCTGCTTCAAAAGCAAAAGAGGAACCAGCGAGAGAGTAAGGACGGAACGCTGGCTCGGGAGGAAGAATTCCATGCCGTCGGTCACTTGCTTGCCTCGCCGTACGTCGCCACCGGCGATCGTTCGCTTCTCCGACCACCACCCACCGCAAGGACTGCCTTCAGGCAACGCCCAACCACCCTTGGGCTCGGGGATCGAGCCACTATCGAGCCGAACGAGCCATGGTCTCAAGTGAAGGTATTTACAATCGAAATTAATTAGCGGGTTGATTACGGAGCCACCGTAAGGACCTTTCGGTTCCGCTTTGCTAATTAAATTTATGGTTTTTATAATCTTGATGTTGATACGGTTCACAGGTTTAAACCGCTCGAGAAACGGACGTCAGGATCTTCAGTTATAACGAATACAAGTTTTGACACCGATTGGCAGGTAAAGGACTTCAGATAATTACTGGGGATTCGTTGTTAATCCGTTTGATCCGAGATTTGGTCACCTTTAAGAACTATTGCTAATGAACAATTTTTATTTACAAAATTGTTTCAAAAGTGAAGCGGATAATTAGTTATAATTCTACCAAGATGGCTCCTTAAAGCATAATAACTAAGGATTTATTATATATCGATATTCGGAAATTAAATCGTTTATCGATTAGGAAGTTGTAGAATTTGAGTATACAACTAAGAAGTGTTTCCGTGAGCTCGTTGTTGAGAAATCCTTTTGTTATATTTGGCAGAAGGGTGATAAAGATTACTGTTGGAATTGCTAAGAGTGTTGAGCACGCCTTCTAAGGCAAGTGGACGGTTCTCTCTTGCATTATGGTTATTAAATGAGGAATTGAATCCCATTTAATATTTGTGTTGGGAACAACTTGTGTGCTTATTAAAATATGATAGGTTGTTATATTTCTTAGAAATAATGACCATGTTGTTTATTCAGTTTTGCGGTAGAACTGGATTTAGGTCCGTTATGGGTGACCTTGTATGCTGTCTCACGCCGAGACATTGTTGTGATTAAGGTAGTTTCAGGGAGGGGAACGTGGTTCCATATCCTCTCTTTAAAAAGATTACATTAGGAGGGGCCTAATCCTAATGATAGGTCATGACTCTTCCCCTGCTCTTCGTGTGAGAAGGGTGATGCGCACTCTAGCTAAGTGCAATTGGCATGGTGCAGTGTAGACGACATGGTAATAGGCCTCTCTAATCTCTACCTCACCATATGCAAATGAAAGATCAATGATAGCTTAAGTCCTGTGATCTTGGTACAGGGTAGATGACCATGGATGAAATACTCTGATGATCTCTACAATACCAAAATATTTCGGCAGTAGTTCGAGCCGATTATGAATCACCAACCTGTTTGTGAAAAGTTTTAAAAGTAATATAAGATAAGTGCGTTAGGCACATTAATATACCTGAATGGTTCGTCCAGTCGGAAGGCCATTCTTGCTCCCGATTATGAATGATTCTTAATCAAACTTTGGTTAAGTCAATCTGATTAGTCGATGGAGGCTTTTCAAAATGTGATGTGATTAATATGAGTTCCCAATAAATGTTTATGCTTCTTAAAGAAACCACAAGCGGTGGTGTTCTCTTTCTTGATTATGCAAGTCTCCTTCTTATTCTCTATAAGACTGCTAACTGTTGGATCATAATCCGAGTCTAATCGGATTTGGATGCCAATATGTTTAGTTACAACCATAAGAACCAAGTTAGATTCTCCGCTTGCTTAGTCTTTCATTAGACTAATCCGTCCATCTTCTTTTCTTTTATATGGTCGGATGGTGTCCACCGTTGTATACGACACATCAGGTATTTCTTGGTAGTTGATTCAAGAGGCAGATTCAGAGGTTTGAAGCTCCAGAAGTTGAAGAAAGATTTCCAATGGCTATACTTGGGTGAAGATCATGGTTGAACTACTTCAAAGCGAAGCTGAATTTCAGAAATAAGAACTTAAGGAAGAGTTGATGAAGATTTTGTTTAAATAGAAGGTTGTTCTATTAATTTACTAATTCTTTTTAAGTTAATGCTTGTATAAGACATTTTATTCTCTTTTTCCGCTGTAAAGTTTTACTTAATTTTGTTAGGTTTTAAATGGTTTCATTTACCTTTTTTTAGTTTGTTCAGTCAGTTTAAAGCCTTGGGTAGTTTCGGTTTAGTTTTAATCGGGGTTACTGACGGTAATATCTCCAGGGTAGGAAGAGGGTGTTACAATTTTAGAAATGTTAAAACTTAAGGATAAATCTAATTGTTTAACTTTTTTTTATAAAAAAGGGTTTTTAATGTGATTTTCGTAATTAAATAGCTCTATTAAAAAATGATAAATTGAATTAATAAATTTTATTTTCTTATGTTATGAAAGAATATAAATAAAAAAATTTCAAAAATTATGAAAAATTAACATTATTGAATTTAGTAAATTAAAAATTTTGAAAAATTAAATTTGAGAAAATTGGTTACATCCTCATCTATAAAATTACTCAAAATTCTTATGTCGAATATAAAATTACTATTTTAGAGATGTTACAATTTTTGGAATAAATTATTTAACCTTTTCTATTAAAAATTTGTTACTTTACAATTTTTGGATAAATTAAATTAACAAATTTTAGATTCTTATGATACGAAAGAAGACAAATAAATTTTCTTACAAATTACGAAAAAATTAACTAAAAATAATACTTTTATGGTCATATCTTATAAGAATAAAAAATTACATAAAATGAAGTAAAAATTAATATATTTGATTGTGTTATCTTTGGAAAGAAGATGAGTAAAAAAATAAAAAATAAATATTTCATTATTATTGGCATAAATGATAAGATAGAAAATTTTCCTTATTTATATTTACTTTACATATAAGAAGATAAGATTCTAGTTGTTAATTTTTAATAATTTTATATCTATATTGTTCAAGTTATCACAAATAGAATTAAAAAGGTATTTTTCATGTATTTTTAATATTTTTCAATAACCATTTATTATTAATTTTGTAGTTTAAAAATATTATAGGATAAGATCTTGGTATATAATTATGGGAGTTTTTTTAGATTATATTGGAGAGATGTTAGGATCATGAAGATATGTTAAAATCTTATCCTATAAAATACATAAAAAATATTTTTATGTCAATTTCATGGAAATTAATTTTTACGAACCAATTTTTATTTTGCTAGAAAATAGGTTACTATTAATTTTGTTGTTCAATATATTTGTTATATACGTACAGACGATCATATATATATGGATCATTAACAGTCTATTATTAATTTTTTAGTTTAAAAATATTATAGGATATCTCGATATATATTTATGAGAGGTTTTTTGGTAGATTATATTGGATAGTTGTTAGGATCTTTATATGTGAAAAAATATTTTTACATGTAAATTTGTCCAAATGTGTAACTAAATTTCCAAAAAAAACATAATTTTAATCCAACATAAAAAAAAATTAAAAAATTGATTGAGATTTGTAGATTATGTGGCAATATGATGTTTACATAATATATGAGTGATATGGAAAAAATTTGACATGTGGACTGACATGAAATATTTATAAAGACGTCTAAATTATAAGAAAATGACACGTGTAAAAATATGAGGTGGCTTAATATAGGGTCGACATGTGGAAAAATCCTAGGTGGCACAATGTGGAGGCTCTAAACCTTATTTCTTTTACATATATATAGTAGATTGTTAATATGGTTGGTGACCATGGTAGTACATTCTATTGCACCTATATCTTGTTCAAAAATCCTCATGTTCCTCCACTACAAAAAAAGCGAATTTAGCGACCATATTTCTGGTCGCTAAATGCAAAATATGATCGCAAAATGCATTTAACGAGTATACCGTGGTCGCTAAAAGGACGGTCGCTGACCACTTGGCGACCATGTGGTCGCTGAATATAGCGACCATGGCGACTATATGGTCGTTGAATTTGGCGACGGTCGCTAAATAGCGACCATGGTCGCCAACAATGTGGCGACCATTTTGCGACCACAGCGACCACGTGGTCGCCATTATTAGCGACCATATGGTCGCTAATAGGGGCAAAAAAATGGCGACCAGTTGGTCGCTAAATGGCGACCGGTCGCGAATGGGTGACCAGTTGGTCGCTAAATGGCGACCGGTCGCGAATGGGTGACCAGATGGTCGCTAAAAGCACAAAAAGAATGCATGGACCTAGCCTTTATCTGACATGTATAAAAGGAAGCGTAGCAAAAAGAATAAAGAGGTTGAAAAAAAAAAAAATGTACATGGAGGAAAACAAAAGCTACGAAGAAATTAAAAAAGAAGTCAATGAAATGGAAAAGGGGCGGGACGGGCAGGCGGAAATGGAACGAATAGAAAGGACACGAGAAAAACTATCAGACCTCTACGATCTCATTATTTATGCTCATGGAATAAGAGCTTGTATTTTACTAATTCAGTCGAGGCTTAGAAAATATATTGTATTACCTTCATTGATACTAGCTAAAAATATTGTCCGTTTCTTATTACGCCAAGAGTCCGAGTGGGAGCAGGATATAAGGGAGATGAATAGAGAAGCGTATGTTATATGCACCTATAATGGTATGCCATTACTAGAACCAGGAAGAAACGAAATTTTTCCTCAAAACTGGGCCGCAGAGGGTATACAAATAATGATAAGATTTCCTTTCCGTCTGAAACCTTGGCACCGATCTAAGATACGACCTTCTCGTAGGGATCCAAATCCAAAGCAGGACTTTCCTGTTTCTTTTTAACGATTTTGGGACTGGAAACTGACCGTCCTTTTGGTTCTCCTCTCGTAGGACTTAGTATTTTGTTTCGTTATTATTTTGGACCCCCTTTGAAAAAACTCCAAAAAGCAATTATAAAATGGAGTTTTCGAGCTCTAAAAAGTTTCAAAGAAAGAACAAAATTATTGTTTCTAAAGGTCCAAAAAGAACCCCAAAAATTGAGAGAGGATTCGAGTGAAATAAAAAAAGATTCTATAATCAATAATCAGATTATTCATGAATCATCCATTCAAACCCGATCTATGGATTGGACAAATTATTCACTGACAGAAATCAAAATTAAAGATCTGACTGATAGAACAAGCACAATCAGAAATCAAATAGAAAGAATTACAAAAGACAAGAAAAATGGATTTCGAACTCTAAAGATAAATATTAGTCCTAACAAAACAAGTTATGGTGCTCAAAAATTAGCATCACTAAAAAATATTTTTCAGATATTAAAAAGAAGAAATGATCGATTAATCCGTAAATCACATTATTTTATAAAATGGATCGTGGAAAGGATATACACGGATATCCTTCTAGAGAGCTTTCCATATATCATTAATCATCTTACTAATAGTCTTTATAGGCCCATGGTCGTTATAAAACTTTTTCGTAAATTAAAAAAAAAATATTTTTTTGATTTTGATACAAAAGAGAAAAAGATAATTGAGCGTATTTCAACTATACAAAAAAAACTTTCACCTTCTCGTATTCGTCATAGGATTCAGACGAAGTCGGAGGTTTCTTTTAAATTATCCCTCGTGTCACAGGCCTATGTATTTTACAAATTATCACAAACCCAGGTTATTAACTTGTATAAGTTAAGATCTGTCCTTCAATATGACGGAGCGTCTTTATTTCTTAAGAATGAAATAAAAGATTATTTTCAAAGACAAGGAATAATTTCTTCCGAATTAAAACATAAGAAACTTCAGAATTCTGGAATGAATCAATGGACAAATTGGTTAAAGAGTCATTATACATACGATTTCTCTGGGCTAAAATGGTCTAAATTAGTACCGCAAAAATGGCGAAATAGAGTCAATCAACATTGTAGGGTTGAAAAAAAAATTTTAATCAAACGGGATTCATCTGAAAGAGAGGAAAAGGTTTCGTTATTGCTAAATAAAAACGATCATTTCAAAAAATGTATAGATATGATCTTTTAGCATATCAATCGATTTCTTATGAAGATAAGAAGGACTTATATAATTACAACATACATAAACCGAAATTTGTTGATACGGGGGGGAGTATCCCTATTACTAATTTTATAAGAAAAGATTATTTTATGTATATAAAAAATCCAGATAGAAAATTTTTTGATACGAAAGGTCTTTTTTATCTCAAAATTAATAAAGATAAAGAAATCAACCCATCCAATCAAAAGGGTTTCTTTTCTTTTTTGATTGGATGGGAATGAATGAAGAAAGACTAAATCGTCCTGTATCGAAGCCGATACCTTGGTTATTCCCACAATTTGAGTTATTTTTTAATGTATCTAAAATGAAACCCGGGTTTATACCAATTCATTCACTTATTTTTCATTTTAATGAAGATGTTAGTCAAAATAAAAATATCACTAAAAACAAAAAGGGGGATCTTATACTATCAAATGAAAAAGAAAAAAAATCTTTTGAATTTGAATTAGAGAATCAAGAAGAAAAAAAAACCATAGGTCAAAGAGATCTCGCATCAGATGCCCAAAACCGAGGGAACCCTAAATCTGTTCTCTCAACCAACAAAAATAT